>JAUMIR010000004.1:165072500-167572500 GCA_030847615.1 Gambelia wislizenii
TGTCAATCAAGGATGCGATTACTCGTGTTTTCACAACCTCGGTGACGTACTTCCTTTAGAGTTCCGCGCCCCGAGCGATGCTATTGGCTGGCTCGGGGGGGGGGAGATCAGGGGGCAGAGGTTTGCCCTTGTCCTGTCTCTTAAAAATGTTAACCCTTTAAGCAGAGGCAGAAGGCATTTTGAAAGACCCAGAATGTGATCTTTCGCTCAGACACAGGAACGATTAAACCCTGTGCTTTCCTTTTGAAATCAAGCCGAGTGGGGGTGGGTGGGTGAGAGGCTTGGGATTCCCCTTGTCTCTTTAAAATGTTAACCCTTAAAGCAGAGCAGCTGCAGAGTGAAGATTTCAAGTCAGTGACACACAGGCATTTTGAAAGACACAGATGCTGGCATTTTTTTACTAGACAAGTGGGTATAGATTTTCAGCCTTAGTTAGTTAGGTCTTAAATACTGTTGATTTCAATGGGAGCCAAGTGTAATGTGTTTCTTCAAAAGGAAGATTAGCTGATTCAAGATGCAATACACTGAAGGATTGGGTCCAGGGAAGGGAGTGGGAGCTGTCTTCTCCCCTCTGCCCCCTAGCTGAGCTCTCACCCTCCTTGCTGCTTGCCCACATCTGCCTCCACTGGCCCATGGAGAAGCCACGCCATGCCAGCACACAGTAAGGCCCAGTGTCTCATTATTTTCCATGGAAAATAATAGGATTCACTATTACCCATGGTTTCATATTTCCATGGTAAGTCTTGGAACATATCCCCCACGGATACAGGTGTCTACCTGTATGGTCTTTCAGACAGTTTGGACTTAAGCTGTATAGGGCTTTAAAGGTCATAACCAGCACTTTGAATTCTACCTGGAAACAGACCAGCAACCAGTGGAGTTATTTCAGCAAGAGGATTATATGCTCTCTATTACCTGCCCCAGACAGCAACCTGGCTACAGTATTTTGGCCCCACTGAAATGTCTTACACAGAGTGTGTGAATACCAGTAATCGAAACAGGGTATACTCAAGGCATTTGTCACTATAGCCCGATCTGACATCTCAAGCAATGGGCACATCTGGAACACCAGTTTTAGCTATGCAAACACAGGTGCCAGTTACACAACAGGATAAAGTTCGCGAAATTTCGGATTACCGTTCTTTCGCATCAGCAGTACATAATTCACACGAATTCTTGCTTATTTGGAAGATGCGGTCAGTTTCGGTTTTCATACTTTACACAGGCAAAGGTGGGGGGGGCATGGCCTCCAGATGATTAAAGCCAGGCAGGAAGCAGGGAGGGAGCAAGGAAGGGGTCACCCAGGAGGGAAGAAAAGCACAAAAACAAAAACAAAAACGACGGCGCGATCTGTCAGTTGCAGCACACTCACACACCACCCAAGTTCCCGATCATCTTCCCTGTCCCCAAAGCCTTAAATAAAGACAAATGAGTGAAGGAAAGCACAAACAAACAAAAGAACAATGGAGTGATTGGCCGGTTGCATCACACGCACACACACGCACACACACGCACGCACACACACACACACACTACCCAAGCGGGGTCTAGCCCCATTCCTGATCATCTTCCCTGCCCCCAAAGCCTTCCTTTGAAACAAACAGGAAGGGCTCAGAGCAGATTTCCCAAAGTGGGCTGCAAGCAGAAGAAGGGGCAAATGGCAGGCTCGGTGGATTTCTCTCTCCAACCCCTCCATCTATTTGGAGAAGGCACAATGGTCACTACAAACAATCAGGATTCAGCTCTGTTCACACGACTTTGAAAAGGTCACTGCAAGTTCACACAGATATTTGCGAATGGTAAGTTCACATGACCAATTGTGCTCATTTTTGCGAACATTATAAAAAAAAGTCAGGAAAACTAGCGAAAGCTGATACTGCGTGACTTATGGGTTTTTCGCTCCCCCTCCTTCTGAAAAGGGCACTGTGGCTTTGAAATGCATGCGAACTATGAGGCTTCTTGTCACATTCTTTGAGGATTTATTTTGCCATGTAAACGGCCCCACAGTCCTGGCCATTACCAAAACCTGAGGGTCCAGGAATATACCCTAACTGTGAAGCTGAGATTTCAGGGGAGTATAACTCCATCCAACCTCCTGTGGAATTCTGAGGTTTGTAGTTTAGTAAGGCCTACGAGCTCTCTGGCTGAGAATTCTACATGTCCCTCCCTAAACTACAAACCCCAGG
The DNA here is from genome assembly GCA_030847615.1 of Gambelia wislizenii. Taxonomy (NCBI): domain Eukaryota; kingdom Metazoa; phylum Chordata; class Lepidosauria; order Squamata; family Crotaphytidae; genus Gambelia; species Gambelia wislizenii. Next base: position 165,074,687 of record JAUMIR010000004.1, read on the forward strand.
TTTCCACAGGAGGCAGCCAGAGCAGTTAAAGTGGAATAATAGCACTGTAAGAGTATAGTGTGATGAAGTCCCAAGATAATCTCTGCCTTGTCTGGATTAAGTTTCAATTTCTTTGCCATTACTGACAGCAGACACTGGTTTATCACAGAGGCAGAGATTCCTTGGAATTGGATGAAAAGGGGAGACAGAGTCAAGTATCATCAGCATACTGATGACACCTAACCTCAAAACTTTGGATAACCTCTCCCAGCTGTTTCATGTAAATGTTAAAAAGCATGGGAGACAATACCAAGCCCTGGGGGACCTCACAGGCCAATGGCCATGGGTTTGAAAAGGATTCCCCCAGCACCACCTCCTAAGTTCACCCCTCCAAGAAGGACTGGAACCACTGCAGAACAACATCCCCAAGACCTCTCCCAGAGAAGCATCTCAGAAGAATACCATGATTGATGGTATCAAAGTTTGCTTAAATGTCCAGAAGAACCAGCACAGAAACACTCCTTGTGTAGATTATCCATCAAGACAAGCAAAGCTAATCTGTCCCATAGCTAGGCCTGAAGCCAGATTGAAATGGATCTAGCCAATCAGTTTCATCCAGGGACCCCTAGAGCCAGGAGGCCACTACACATTCCAGAACCTGGAGACTTATTATCCAGTATAGTCAGATTCAGGAAGGGTTTTTGTTTTTTTTTAAGTCGAGGCCTCACTACAGCTTCTTTTAGGTGAGATGGAACTCCACCTTGCTACAGTGAGGCATTCACTACTTCCCTTATCCACCTGGCCAGTCCCCCTCTGGCTGCTGTTATGAGCCAGGAAGGGCAATGGGTCCAGGGCACATGTGGTGACCCTCACCTTTCCAAGAATTTTGTTTGTATTCTCAGGCTGCACAAATTTAAACATATATGGTAACACAATACAAACAGGAGCCAAGATTACATCCCCTGGACCAATATCAACCACAGCATATACATCAGAGCAGATCCAATCTATTTCATCTGCAAAATGTTGTGCAAATTCTTCACAGCGGGTTGCTGTGTGGTCTACATATTGCTTCTGTGGGGCATAGCATAAAAGGCCCCAGACCATTCAAGACAGCTCTGCAGGATGACACCATACAGATGCCAAGGTGGCACAGGAGAATGATTTGTGGGCTACCACCATGGTGTAGGCTTTCCATTGGGCTCTACCCCTTGTTTGCTCAGAGTATTTTGCCATTGATGCTCTAGTCTCTGTCCCACTTGTTTCATCACCACCAGCTCCCTAGTAACCCAGGGGGCTTGCTTGGCTCTAATGTTTCATGTAAGTTTCCAGACACTTTCCATGGGAGCACACTTGGGAGTGATTGTGTCCACTGCCCTGGCCATTTCCTTATTTCAGAAATCAACCAGGGGTTTGACAGGATCACCTGCCCTGGCAACAGGAAACTCCCCAACAGGTGTCAGGAATCCATCTGGCTCAATAAGCCTCCTGGGGCACGCCATCTTAATTGTCCCCACACCCTGTAGAGGCTCCAAGTTCCAGTAAGTCTAAACCAACCAAGTACCGGTAGTGATCTGTCCATGCCAAAGGAGTTACAGAAAATTCCTCCACACTAAGATCACCATCATCCCACCCAGTACAGAAAGCAAGGTCCAGAGTGTGCCTTGGGGCATGGATGTCACCAAATTTTACTTGAAAAAGCCCCATGATCATGGATGACATGAAGTCCTGAGCCACTCCTGATAGAGCAGTCTGAGCATGGATGCTGAAGTCCCCCAGCACAGCAAGAAGGGGAAGTCCAACTCCACTGTTGAGACTGTTGAGCAGTGCCATCACAACAGAATCCCTAATCTGTCCCAGCCACCCATCTTCAAAAACACACATTCAAACCAAGCAGATTGTGGGGTGGGACACCTGCTGAGGGAGAGGGAATCATGATAGACCATGCCAACTCCAACTCCCCACCACCCAGGCCGCACTGCTGCACAGACAACCCAAGTGGACAAAGCTAGGCAATGTTACACACACACACACACACACACACACACACGTAGCGAACACGTGTAGGAGTAAAGTCAGAAAAGCTAAAGCGCAGAATGAGCTCAGGCTTGTTAGAGAGGTTAAGAACAATAAAAAGGGTTTTTTGGGGTATGTCCGCAGCAAAAGGAGGAAGAAGGAAATGATAGGGCCACTACGTGGAGAAGATGGCAAAATGCTAACAGGGGACAGAGAAAAGGCAGAATTACTCAACAACTTCTTTGCCTCACTGTTTTCAGAAAAGAAAAAGTGTGACCCACCTGAGGATAATGGAACAGAGGACACAATAGGGGAAATCCAGCTCAAAATAAGTAAAGAGGTAGTACAGGAATACCTTCTTAATCTAAAGGAATTTAAATCTCCAGGACCAGATGAACTACATCCAAGAATATTAAAAGAGCTGGCAAATGTAATCTCAGAGCCATTGGCAATAATCTTTGAGAACTCCTGGAAAACAGGAGAATTCCCAGCAGACTGGAGGAGGGCAAACGTTGTTCCCATTTTCAAAAAGGGGAAAAAAGAGGATCCCAACAATTATCATCCAGTAAGTCTGACATCAGTACCAGGGAAGATACTAGAGCAGATCATTAAACAGAGAGTCTGTGAACATTTAGAAGGCAATGCCATAATCACAAAAAGTCAACATGAGTTTCAGAGAAACAAGCCATGCCAGACTAATCTGATCTCTTTCTTTGATAAAATTACCAGCTTGGTAGATGAAGGGAACACTGTGGATATCGCATACCTTGATTTCAGTAAGGCCTTTGACAAGGTTCCCCATGACATTCTTGCAAACAAGCCTGTAAAATGTGGGCTAGACAAGTTAACTGTAGAATGGATTTATAATTGGTTGACTGGCCGAACCCAAAGAGTGCTCAGCAGTGGCTCCTCTTCATCTTGGAAAGATGTGACCAGTGGGGTGCCACAAGGTTCTGTCCTGGGCCCAGTGCTATTCAGCAACTTTATCAATGACTTGGATGAGGGAATTAGGGGCATACTTATCAAATTTGCAGATGACACCAAATTAGGAGGAGTAGCAAATACCCTAGAGGACAGGATCAAAATTCAAAATGACCTGGATAGACTGGAGAGCTGGGCCAAAGCTAACAAAATGAAATTCAATACGGAGAAATGTAACGTACTGCACTTAGGGCGGGAAAGTGAAATGCATAGATATAGGATGGGAGAGACCTGGCTGAACGAGACTACGTGCAAAAGGGATCTAGGAGTCCTAGCAGCCCACAAGCTGAACATGAGTCAATAGTATGATGCGGCAGCTAAAAAGGCCAATGCGATTTTGGGCTGCATTGATAGAAGTATAGTGTCTAGATCAAGGGAAGTAATAGTGCCACTCTATTCTGCCTTGGTCAGACCTCACCTAGAATACTCTGTCCAGTTCTGGGTACCACAATTCAAAAAGGATATTGGCAAATTGGAGCGTGTCCAGAGAAGGGCAACTAAAATGGTGAAAGGTCTGGAAACCATGCCTTATGAGGAGAGACTTAGGGAGCTGGGTATGTTTAGCCTGGAAAAAAGACGGTTAAGAGGCGATACGATAGCCCTGTTTAAGTATTTGAAGGGATGTCATGTTGAGGATGGATCAGGCTTGTTTTCTGCTGCTCCAGAGACTGGAACATGGAACAATGGATGCAAGTTCCAGGAACAGAGATTCCACCTCAACATTTGGAGGAACTTTTTGACATTCAGAGCTGTTCGGCAGTGGAACACACTCCCTCAGAGCATGGTGGGGTCTCCTTCCTTGGAGGTCTTTAAACAGAGGCTGGATGGCCATCTGTCGGGGATGCTTTGATCATGATTTCCTGTGTGGCAGGGAGTTGGACTGGATGGCCCTCGTGGTCTCGTCCAACTCTACAATTCTATGATTATATGACACCTGCTTAATTCAGCCAGGACTCTGAAATGGAAGCCAGGTTGGCATGCTCATCCAGGATTAGGTACTGGATCATGGCTGTTTTTCCATTTCCAATCTGGTGTTAAGCAGCCACACTTTCAGCCCAATATGGCCACCTTTAACTTTCCTGAGTTTTGGTTTGTGGCTTTGGGGTCTGCACCCAAACTATTACGTCTTATTTTCAGGTTTTTATTTGCATTAGTGGAAAATATTAATAATACATAAAATGATTAAGAATCAGTTTTGTTGGCATGTTTTAGGTACCTGGCAATTACTTTATTTCTCAGCCTAAGAATCACATTTTGTGATCCCCCAGTCTTGGGTGGGGGGCATGCATTTCCACAGCATTGTTGCACTGTGTTGTTCCTGTTGATTAAACCCTAGCCTCTCCTGTTGGTCCTGCCTGCCTGTCTCCTTGCTTTGCCACATGTCACACTTTCTTTTCTCTGCCTCACTAGAGAGCTCAAATAGAAAAAGACAAAGCAAAAGAACTGGGAGCAAAAGAGACTTTTGAGCAGCAATGATTAATCACATCTCCACTCTTACCAGGGCCTGCCACGGAGAGCTCCCTTGTGTCCTCTGAAGGGAAGGAGCCCCCAGGGAGAGAAAGGTGGCTGGATGAGAGCCCTTAGCAACTTCATAAAGGCAAAAAAGCATGCATGTGCAACACAGACACACACAAGCACACGTGAGCAAGCACACATACGCACACACAGAGCTGCAAATGTGCTGAAGTCGCTTGTGACAACCTGAACAGCAGGAAAACACTCATGGCTGCCAATTAAGAAGGAACTGGAGCTAATTTGCCACCTGTACTGCACTTCTGAGCCTGTCAGCGGGGAGGTGGCAGGGGGAGGAAGTGGAGGAGAAAGAAACCAGCAAGGCCTTCATCTTGGCTCACAGCTTCACAGGATGTGTCAGGCAGTGCAATTTGGAGGGGGTGGGATAGGGGAGAGAAAGTCTCACAACAACAACAACAGAAAAAGCTTTCTCAATACATATCTGGCTCTTCCAGGGAAGCTGAATGAATATACCTGCAAAAAGGGACAGGTTTTGGAAACACGAAACAGAGATTTTCTTTTTATGAGTGTTAACTGAAATCTAACCTTTACAGCCCTAGTTGTTCCCTGTTGACCAATGAAGGCCTAGCATCGCTCTCTTCTGTGCTTATAAGGGGCACTGAAACAAATGCATTTGCTTCTATGTGTGTGTTTGTTTATTCTAGTTTACTCAAAGGTATATAAGGAACTTTCCAAAACATATAAGTAGTAATGGGCTGATTTCCCCAAATCTGGCCCCCCAAAATTTCCCAAATGGGCACCAGTAGTTACGAGGAGTTATCGGAATAACACATTTATTTCTTGGATATGTAGTAAATTAACACATACTCAGATTGGATCTGAACAGTCTATATTGTGGAAAGGACACTATTAGCATATGGTTAGAGACAGACAGAAGGCTGATTAGCATCTACTAGTAATTTTTTTGATGATTTGCTGTAGAAAATCAAGGATTTCTAATGCCCAGTTGTTTGACAATGCTGAATACAAAACAACAAGCCCATCCGCAATTGGCCTATATTGGAAAAAGAAAACTTGGAGGGCAATAGGAGATTGTGCAAATGTTTTATGTGCATACTCCACTTCTGGTACTGAAAATTGTGTTCTTGTTCATATTAGTCCAGGGACATGCCTATTAGGCCAGTTCACTTAAAAATGAGTTCCAAATGAAATTCTCCTCCACCCTGGCCTTGGGATTCTAGTGAAAAATGAAAAAGATTCTGCAAGTCTAGTCTGTCCACTCTTGATTGAGAGATAATATTCCCTGGAAGTCATCCCAGCCCTCCTCTTTCAATGCACAAAGGTGAGAAGAGGTGGCTGGAAGGCTTCCAAGGAATGCCATAGCAGAGACCGATGTCCTGCTGGGCATGGCTACTGTGGCTTCCCCGCTACTTTATCTTGCAGTGCATTTTCAGTTTGATTGAACCTGGCCTGCTTGTCAAAGATATATGGCCACCTCCGTTTTGTAAATCCACAAAGCTTCCACACTTTGTGGCTGGAAACCTGTTGGAGTCTGCATAAATTCCTCCACAAAAGCAGTTGGGCTTTTTTTGTCCAATGTGCAATGTCCAAATTCAGTTCATGGTCACAGAAAGTGGGTATCATGTTCGCATTCTGAGTTTATGTATATTTGCCTCCCCCTGCAGAAATTGTTGCTCATACTCCTTCTATGATGTATTCAGTTGTGCATCTGCTTGTGCAACATTGCTATTCAACATAAGGGTCATGTAGCACAATTAATATGTCACTCCCCCTATGGAAATCCCTGATGTAGGATATTGGCCAATCACTCCTGCTTGTTAGGTATGCTCCTTGCCTGGGCAACAAAACTTTTCTCTCCCTCATTTCATTGTGCTTTCTCATAATTGCTGTTCATTCAAACCTAACTATTAGTTGCTCTGAAGCAGCTCACAGATACAGTAGAATAGATTTATTTATTTATTTATTTATTTATTTATTTATACCCCGCTCTTCAGCCACAAGGCTATCAGAGCGGCTTACAAATTGTTTTAAGCAATAGCAATTCACACATCTACACTACATTAAGCAGTTTCCAATGCACATTAGCTAATTGCCCCCACAAGCCGGGTACTAATTTTACTGACCTACGAAAGGATGGAAGGTTGAGTGAACCTTGGAGCCCTCTGGGATCAAACTTGCAATATTGCAATAACGATATTACAGGAAAACCCTTGCATCCCAGATTACCTTGGTTGCAATCGTAGGCACAGGTACCTAAGAGTAAGCTGCAGTGAACATGGCTCACTTCTAAGTAGACTAGTATAGGATTATAATTTGCTATAATCAAAGCCTTCCCGTTCCACATGCAGAAGCGGACCAAACTGGCAGTTCGTGGGATCCTTCATCACACCAGAGACACCAGGCTAGTTCTGTGGGATTGGAGTATGCCATGTAGCACACTCTGCCTATCCCCTGGAGAGCTCGGAAGGAACCAAGCAGGGATTTCCACCATTGCTTCCCCAGGTCTGCCTGCCTGAAGTGGTTGCCTCAATCTATCTAATAGTAGGGCCAGTCCTGGTTATAATTTAATCATATCACAAGGAGTGAATACTGTAGTTTATTTCTCTGTAGATATAAAAAAAATCCTATTAAAGGGTGAGGTATAAACAACTGAGAGACTGGTTCCTTTCACGTGATGTTTTTCATCTATGTGGTTTTATTTTATTTTTTAAAAATTGCTATACAGTTAATATGATATAGCGATTTGGACTAGAAGTCCAAGCAAGCAAGGTTCAAATCCCCACTCAGGACTTGTCAAGATGGGCAATTTACCCTGGCTTCTCCTCATTTGGAGCCCTGCAGTCCAAATGACACAGGGCTCTTGCCCTGCTCCACCTCCAGGCAGTCCTGACGACACCAGAGGTAAAGCTGGGGGAAAGCCAGGGTAAACCCATTTAAAATGTTTTAAATTAACAATCGGGAAAACCTGCATTATGCAGGAAAATCAAGATGTGTCCAGCACAGGAATGCAGGGTCTGTATCTGCAAGGTGGTCTGTATAGCCAGGCACTGACACCACTGGAGTTGCTCTGTAGCTGGGAAGGAAGCCCCTTGAATGTGACCAGCCTTGCTTGCATGCTAAGGGCCTCCTTCCAAGCTTCAGAGAGTGCGACACATGACACCAGGATGAGGGGCATGCTGATACCGACCTCTGTGTGTGTATGGACTCCTGTCCATTTCATCACAGTAAAGCGGTGGGGGTGGGGAAGAAATGAGCCAGTTCCAAGGCTAGAATACGCCCGCCAGAAAGCGACATATTCTGTCCAGTCTAGACAAGCCCTCAGTCACGGAAACCCACAAGGTGAGCTTGGGCAAGTCATACTCTCTCAGCCTAAGAGGAAGGCATTGGCAAGCTCTCCCTGAAGAATCTTACCAAGCAAATCCGAGGACAGAGTTGCCCTAAGTTAGAATTAACTTGATGGCACATAACCATAACAACAAGAATAACAAATATTCCTGTTTGGCTGTTTCTGTTGTTACCTAACTGGAAAGAATAATGCACTTAGGTGCAACGCAAGCCAATAGACTTGTACAAAGTCAGTAATATTGGCCAAGATCTTCATTAGCTAATGTAACTATGCCAGTGGAAGAGGAAGATGTGGCAGAGTGGTCAAGGAGCCAAGGGTGGTGCAACAAATAATGAAAGCTGTATCTTGTTCCCCAGCACATCACTTGAAAGTGAACCCCAGAGAAAACAGTGAGAGTTATTTTTGAGCAGAAATGTTTAACATTGTTTTCCTAAAGCTTGCATGTACTTATCCCTATCCATGCATGGATCAATATGGGACAAAGAAAGTGTGCTTTTTAATGAGATGTGGAAATTTACTTTTTTTCCTTTTTGGTTTTAAGTTCCCAGTAACCTGATTTCCTAGAAATAAACAGATATTTATCACCTGCATTCCAAACTGCCTTCAGGTTTCAAGATTCAGTGCCTCTCTATGGACGTTATCAGACACAGAAAATATGGCGTCATCACAATGCCACATAACCATAAAAGGGTATGAGGATCAGACAATGTTGCCCTTTCGCAGTTGAAAACAAACCAAAACCTGTCATTTTTAATTGACGACTTAAGCTGTCAATAGATCCCTCTGCTGCTTTTTTGACAGCCCGATGCCTCTGTCCCTTTAAATCTCATATTTACCCCAACAATGCCCTCTCTGGCGTGAACACTTCTGGGCCAGATTGGGACATCCAGGTAAGTGATGGGGGTTTTAAAACCTTCCCTGGGTTACTTGGGACTGTTAAAATGTGTGTGTGTGTGTGTGCTTTGTGCAACTTTATATGTAGTTTTCTTGTTTTTATTTTTTATTTATCCCTGTGCAACGAAATCGTGTGAGATTTTGAGCGAGGAAATGAACAGGGCTCTGTTCACTTCCTCTTTATTGCCAGAGGTAAGTGCCAGGAAAGAGGTAAATGCAGGGTTGGGGAACGATCTTTTGCCAGCATAGAAATGGGTTTTCTATGCTGGCTGGCAAAAGAACATTTTAAAGATTGTGATCTGATAAAGTCCTATGTGTTTAAACACATCTATTGTGTAATATGCGACTGCAAAGAGTATTAAAGAATGCCAGGAAAGGTGACCTTTATTGATACTGTCACAAATATTTGTAGGAAACGATGAATAGCTTTGACTTGGGCCTTGTGTCAGTCTGCTTCTTGATCTGGGTGACTAAAACTTGCCATTACAAAAGCACAGTTTTTAAAAAAATACCAAAGGAGATCAAATTGCAGTTAGAAACCAACTTGCCATTAGCTTGCATATGTATCTTTGGGTGGGTGGGGGCAGTTAATATTAAAATGTTTAGAAGAACCTTGTCATTATTTTTGATTTCATGAGGAAAATTGAACTTATGCAAGCTGGAAATGGTGGACACATCCAGCATTCAAATAGTGCCCAGTATTCTCAATTAAGTAAATATCTAGCACAGGTATTGATGCTATAAGCAAAGCTGCCAATTCCAAGGTTCATACCGAATTTCCATTCTTCCTCTGATTATTTATAGACCTACTACCTCCACTGTTCTGTGGGCCTGCCATGGTAATAACATTAAAACAAAAAAAACCCTCCCTTTTAGAATGATTGCTGTGACCATACCATCAAACATCCATTGCACTCCTTAATATTTTATTTCCAAAATCCATTGTCCCTGATCTCCAGGCAACAGGAGTTCTAAAGCTTTGAACATTGTTCTAAGCACATTCATGTATATTCTTTGCTATTCCTCATTGGGTTGTTGTTTACATTTGGGGAGGTGTTTTTTTGGGGGGGGGGTTTCAAAACAAAACAAAACAGTCCAGATCTTTGCCAGATGAATCTTACTCTGGCCCAGAATATTTTGCTGCCTTGGGCGTAATTGCAGATTGTTTTCTTTCTTCATAGTACCCAAAGCCAAGAAAGTTATTTTGGCACCAAGAGGCAGCAAAGTCCTCTTGCATTCCTTCCCATCTCTAGCAATACAAACACAACTATAAAATCACTAACTAACAATTTGCTCCTCTTTATGACCTCTCAAATGTGTTGCCTGAGGGGGATGCCTCTCATGATAGAGCCAGCCTTGGTCCCACAGTATGCATGTCCAACTATGCAACAACTTGAAAAGAAAAAAAAATGCTGCGGAATGTCTTTGAGAAGATGTCAATAACAGCACAAGGCAAAATGGGGAAGGGGCAACACATGTCTCTTCCAACTCTACAACTCTGTGATTCTATGTTTGTGAAGGCAGGAACAGAAAGTTATGTACAACAGTCAGATCAGTAAACAAAACCAGAGATTTAAAAAGGAGGAAGAGTAGCAGAGGAAAAGTGGCCGGGGTGGGGAATGACAGAAGAGGTGTGCCTCAGCATCCTCTATGCCATGGAATGGGCAAAGTGTAGCCCTCAGACCACAAGTGTCCCTCCATGGATGTTCCTGTGGCTCTCCACTCTCCCCAGACAGACCCACATCACTCTTTTTCTTACTCAGACAATAGGTAACTTGGCTCTCCTGGAAAGCTCCAAGAATGGGCGTTCATCTTTTAAATAGGTCTCTGTGTCCCATGTACTCTTTTGCATCAAAAATATAACTTTTTGCAAAAGCAGAAGTGGATTTCTAGCCACTTCTGGGTTTGTTTTGTTTTCAGTTTTTGGCATATTTGTCCATTAATCTACTCTTCCTGCTCCCAGGGCATAAAATAGATTTCCCCTAGCCCTGATAAAATTGTACTCGTCTGCTTCTCTGCCATTGTAAGGAAGCTGGGGAATACCCTCTAGGATTACATATTTTGTCTTTGAGAAGACTCGTAACTTCACTGTAACAAGTAGCCAGGCCCTGAGCTTATGGCCCCAATCTTTCCAGTACCGTATGTTCCAGCGTATAAGACTACTTTTTAACCATTGAAAACCTCCTCAAAAGTTGGGGGTTATCTTATACGCCGGGTATACAGACCCCCCCAGCCAGCCACCCCTCCGCCTTTCCCGAACCTGAGATGGGGCTGCCCGCAAGGTTTGGGAAAGGTGGAGAGGTGGCTGGCTGGGGTGGGGGAGAGCCTTGCCAGCCAAACCTCTGCACTTTCCCAACTCGGAAACTCGCAAGGAGATGGGCTCCTCGCAAGCTGGGAAAGTGCAGAGGTTTGGCTGGCAAGGGTCTGCCCAGCCAGCCAAAATTCTGTGTTTCGCTTGGCCAAGCAGGGGAAACACGGAGCTTTGGCTGGCTGGGGAGACATTGCCAGACAAACCTATCCACTTTTCCAACTCACAAGGAGCCCATCACGAGTTGGGAAAGTGCAAAGGTTTGGCTGGCAAGGGTCTGCCCAGCCAGCCAGCCAGCCAAAGCTCCATGTTTCCTCTGCTTGGCCAGGGGAAACACAGAGCTTTGGCTGGCTGGCTGGGGAGACATTGCCAGCCAGCCCGCCCCCCTCCATGGTGGCTAAGAAGCTTCCTAGCCAGCTCCCATCCTTCCCTAGCCCGAGATGGGGCTGGTAGCCCCATCTCAGACTGGAGAAGGACCAGAGCTGGCTAGGAAGCTTCCCCCCTCCCCAGCCAGCCACCCCTCCAAGGTGGCTAGGAAGCTTCCTAGCCAGCTCCCATCCTTCCTGACCCATCGCGGGATGGGGAGGGGCGGGAGGTGGCTGGCAAACTGGGGAATCGCGGAACAGGACTGGAGAATCTCCCCAGCCAACCAGCCAGTCCCCGCAATTCCCCAACAAGCATGTGGGCTTTGGGGAGGGTGGAAGGTGGCTGGCTGGAGGGAGGAGGCTTTCCAGCCACCACCCGCCCTCCCCGAAGCCGTGATCAGGAGCCTGATCGCAGCTTTGGGGAGGGCGGCTGGTGGGGGGTAGTCTTATACGGTGAGTATATCCCAAACTCTATATTTTAACTTAAAAATTGGGGGGATCGTCTTATACGCCCAGTTGTCTTATACACCGGGAAAGATGGGGTACTTACCCCACCCCACAGCTACCCACACCCATAGGTCCAGAATTACATTTTGCCTAAGCTTCTGCAGGAAGAGCGTTCAGTTTATGAAATTCTGGCACAGGGCAATCTTTCAGCATCATGAGGAACAAACAGTTGGGCACCCCTCAAATAATCTGGGTTGGAGGATACTCCACATCTACCATTTGTAACTTTTTTCATCTCATTGGCTCTGGCCATTCTATAAGCAAACCTTATAAAGCAGATTCTTCTTCCCCTCCTTTACAGCTTTAACTACAGTCATCCCTCCACATTCATGGGGGTTAGGTTCTTGAGACCCCCACGAATGTGGAAAAACCACGAATAACAAATGCTGCTCCCACAAACCCCTCCCCCCAGAGGGAGAGAGGTGGTGGGAGGGAGTCTGGCCAGCCTAGCTGGTCTTTCCACAAGCCTTCCTGAGGGGATTCTGGGCCTTAGAATCCCCGGAGCCCACTGAGGAAGGCCGGGGAAGGCAGCGTGTGGGTGGAGAGGAGGCTGCGCTGCCTCTCCCCGGCCTTCCTCAGCAAACTCTGGGGCTTCGGAGCCCCAGAACCCGCTTAGGAAGGCCGGGGAAGGCAGCGTGTGGGCGGGGAGGAGGCTGCGCTGCCTCTCCCCGGCCTTCCTCAGCGAACTCCGGGGCTTCGGAGCCCCGGAGCCCACTTAGGAAGGCTGGGGAAGGCAGCGTGTGGGCGGGGAGGAGGCTGTGCTGCCTCTCCCCGGCCTTCCTCAGCGAACTCCAGGGCTTTGGAGCCCCAGAGCCCGCTGAGGAAGGCTGGGGAAGGCAGCGTGTGGGTGGGGAGGAGGCTGCGCTGCATCTCCCCAGCCTTCCTAAGCAGCCTCCGGGGCTCCGTGTGGGCAGGGAGGAGGCTGCACTGCCTCTCCCCAGCCTTCCTCAGTGAACTCTGGGGCTTCGGAGCCCTGGAGCCCGCTTAGGAAGGCCGGGGAAGGCAGTGGGTGGGCAGGGAGGAGGCCGCCCTGCTTCTCCCCGGCCTTCCTAAGCGGGCTCCGGGGCTCCAAAGCCCCAGAGTTCACTGAGGAAGGCCGGGGAGAGGCAGCAGGTGGGTGGGATGGAAGCTGCCCGGCCTCTCCCTGGCCTTCCTGAGGGGACTCTGGGTCTTAGAAGCCTTAGAGTCCCCTCAGGAAGGCCAGGGAAGGTGGAGGGAGGGAGGGAGGGAGGGAGGGAGGGAGAGAGGCTGCTCACCCCTCCCGCCACCTTCCTGAGTGGACTCTGGGGCTTTGAAGCCCCGGAGCCGCCTCTGGAAGGCCGGGGAAGGCGCAGGCAGGAGGTTGCCCTGCCTCTCACCAGCCTTCCCTAAGGGGATCTGGGCTAAACCACGAATAATCAAAACCGCAAGTGTGAAAGCCGTGAATATGGAGGGGCAACTGTACATTTTTATTCCACCCTTTATCACAGCAATTCAGGGAAGCATATATGGTCTCACTCTCTTCCACTATACAACCATTCATTAAGCTAGATTATGCTGAGAAATAGCAAGTGGCCCAAGGTCATCCAGGCACTTCAAGACTGAGGACTTCATCAGATATACTAAATATGGCTTAATAACGGCGCCATATGAACACAAAAGGGTGCATGGTACCACATGACGTTGCCCTTTTGTATTTATGTACTGCCAATAATCCGATCGATTGTATTGATGGGACAAGCTGTCAATAGATTGGGTATGCCTTTTTTTGCCAGCATTGCCAGTGTATGAAACCTAGCGCTTCCCCCCACCCACATACTTACTCCATCAATGGCCAGACTGGTCAGAACACTTCCAGGTGAGATCATGACATCCAGGTAGGTGACAGTTTTTATGACCCTTCCCAGTGTACTTGTAAGTTTTTAAGTGTGTATATGTGCTTTCTGTCACTTTTTATGTGTTATTTTTTGTTTTATTTTTGAATTTCCCTCACGATGAAGTCTTCCGAGAATCTGCAAGATTTCAAATGAGGAAGTGAATTTTATTATTTATTTTTATTATTATTTATTTATTTATACCCCGCTCTTCAGCCACAAGGCTATCAGAGCAGCTTACAAATTGTTTTTAAGCAATAGCAGTTTACAGATCTACACTGCATTAAGCAGTTTCCAATGTGTATTAGCTAATTGCCCCCACAAGCTGGGTACTCATTTTACCGACCTACGAAAATGGATGGAAGGCTGAGTTAACCTTGGAGCTCTCTGGAATTGAACTGCAAGGTTCACTCAGCCTTCCATTCTTTCATAGGTCGGTAAAATGAGTGAATGGGTGCTGACAGCTGGGAGACAAAGGTAAGTCTGGTGGGAGGCGTTCTTTTGCTAGCATAAAAATGGTTTTAATTGTGCTGGCAAAAGAATGTTTTTAGAGGCTCATCTGATAGTCCTGAGTAAAGTCTTCCCAGTTTCTGACACTCTCACAATTGTACTGCTCTAGCCCTCTGACAGATGTCCCCAGGCTTCCTTGAACAATGTCATAGGGAACTTCTGAATTGAAATAAACAGTAGGAAAAAGAACAACGAGCTCTGAAAATATCTTTTTGTTTAGGTATGTGACAGAACATCTATGCCAACTTTTGACTGTTTTAGCAGGACCTTCACATTTTGACTTGAAGCAAAATACTGTGGGTTCTCTGGTAATCTTCTGAACTGGGTCTGTTACATGGAGAGTTTAGTCACCAGCCCCAGATTTCGTTGAAAGAGTTCTGATGAGAGGCTGGGAAATGACATCTATAGACGGGTATGATGAACAACCTACATTAGTGCTTTCTGTTGCAGGAATGCACAGATTAAATTTTATAACCTTATTGAAGCTGTTCTGGCTTCCCTCAAAATTCATCATATGTTTGATAAGTGCAGTCATGCTTGCAGAATGGTGTGTCACCAGACCCCAAAAAGTACATTTTCAAGCTGGGAAAGATGCAGAACGTGATAAACAAAATGGATAGGGAGATAGAGGAACTGTTTTGTAGGGGAAATGTTACAAAATGTGGGGCTGTTAGGCTTAGAAATGGGGCAAGTAATGCAGGGATAGAATAGAGGTGTATAAAATTATTCACAGAAAATGGACAGGGAGACTTTTTTTTCCTATCCCTGGGTGCTGGAAAACCTGAGATCATCTGCTGAAGCTCAATGATGGGAGATTCAGATAAAAGGGATTAGTCCAGTACCACAAAAATATTGTGATGGGCACGTTTGGATGGCATTATAATGGGCTTAGGACACAATCAATACTCAATAATCATAATGGCTGTTTATTACCTCCGATTTAGAAAAGACTGCCTTTGAACACCAGTTGCTGGTGGGTGTTATTTGGGAGTAGGGTTGCCAGAATGAAAACTGGAGATACTTCCTGTCCTGTTAATGACTGCATAGAACTGGGAATTTCTGCAGGGATTGCTTGTCACACAACCAGGTAACAAGCAACACCTGCTGAAATTCTAAAATCTATACAGTCATTAAAGGGACAGGAGACATCTCTAGTTTTCACTCTTGCAATCATAATTGGGAGGGCTGTACTGGATTCCTGCTTGTGGACTTTCAGTAGCAGCAAGTGGTTGGCCATTGTAGGAAGAGAATGCTGGCCTACTGAGGGCTGGCAGGGTATGATCCAGCAGGGCTCTTCTAAAGTTCATACCTGAATCCCAAATTCACCTCAACATTTCACTATAGGACAAATTCAGTGACTACCGTAACTCTAGTACTACATAAGCTCCTCTCTCATCCCTATTCTACTTTTTTGCAATTCTTGTCCATGCCCTCTCCCCTGAGATGACCTTATTCCCATCTCCAAGTTGCCTCTTACATTGCTCCTGATTCTCTTCTCAGAAGTCATGTTTAATGGATAGATGTCCCAGCCATACATTATGCAAAGTTGTGGGAGAGTCTGCGATGATTATGTGTCTTTTAAAAATGCATACAGGTTGACATTTCTTTGTTTGCTTTTTTTATAGATTCATGGGGATCTGGAATAACAAGTGGTGCTTAATGTGTTTCAAAGCTCAATTCATGCATTAAATTTTGTGGAAAATGGAGAAGGAAAGAAACCTTTCCTGGTCTGCTTTGCTGGCTGATATAGCATTTCGCTTCCCCTGTCCTCTACTTGGAGTCTGGTCTGGGATGGTGGGTCAAGAATTACGGGAGAGTTTCAATAAGCCCCTAAGTGGGGCTTATATTCAGTTGCTACCACTGGTGCCCTATTCAGGCAGATCAGAAATGAAGGGGGTTACTTTCTGCTGGTAGTCCTACCATACAAAGGCCATGCAAGTTATCTTTGTTACTGAAATACTGAAGTTACTTGAGCATTTTTAATGGATGACACCTCAAGGAGCATACTCTTCCATTCCTGCCTTTATTGGAAAGTCCCAGGAGCAGAAAAACAATTCAGTTCCAGCCCTGGTTGTAAAATGTCAGAGCTAGTCCTGGGAATTCATGGGTAATAGACCAGAACAGGAGCTGTGTCATTTGGATCATTTAAAAAATCCTCATACCTACAGGTGCAACTCCTGAGGCCTTTCACCAGTCTGGATGAGCTCAGTGATGAACAGAGGAGCATTGTTTGGCAACATGGAGTAAAGAAAGGTACAAGCAACTTAGCTAAAGTACAGTCCAAAGAGTCCGGCAAGACCAGGTGCAATAAGGGCAAAGAGACTCCAAACAGATGTGGGTCCAGAGCTCTGTCTCTCCTGCTTCCTTTTATAAGGACTGCTGGGAAGCTGGTGCCAAAAGAGCCCAGGGAATATTGCAGCCTCAGGTAACCTTCCATTCAAAGGCACATCCATGGCCTTCAAACAGACTATGAAATGCTTCCCACAATCCATACTTCAGGTCACTTGACTAGTTCCAAAATTCAACAAAATCAGTTCTGGCTCTTTAAACAGAATCTTGGATTTTGGCCCATAGCAGGAAGCATGCTGTGAGCCTGGAACACTTCAGAAATCTGCTAGCTTTGCGTATTATCAGTATTTAACTGTCCAAAAGTGAGTTTCTAACTCAACTCAAACAACTTGTAGTGGTTGGGTTCACAATAGAAACAGATCTTTTTTTATTGGAATATGAATGAAAAAGCAATTAGTGATGTGATACCAAGGCTACCAATTCAGTTTGCGTATCTAGAGATGCATTATGAACTAGGTGTGATGTCTCTGAGAAGTTCTTCTGTAGCTCAAAATGGAAGACATGAGCAGAATAATTTTGTCTGCATCCTAGGGGTTGTCTAAACAGTGAAAATACTCCTCATGGATTGTGAGGAGAATTCAATCTGTCTAAATGGGATCCCACATCATTTTGCTGTATTTGGAAGGAAGGGCGGGGGGCAAAAAACGCCATAAAGCCTTCATGGCTTTCCCCAGAGTTTTTTAAAAACAGCAGGAGGAATGCGTATTCCTGCTCATTGGGACAAGCAACACGAATTGATTCACTTTCCCATATGAGAAGAAGCTGAAAGCTGATTGGCTGGACAAGTGTGGGGGCAGGGCTTGCTAACAAGGCAAGCACCCAGAGCCACCATGTTGGATTTTTGCTTTAGCGAGCGCTAAGGCAATAAAACGTGTGTGTGTGTGTGCGTACATGCATTTGTTTTGTTTTGTTAAGGTGAAATATTGCTCAATCACACCTTGAGTATAGTTTTTTTTTTAAAAAAAATACTGTTTGGCAGCAGCAAATTGGTAAGTAAAAACATGACTAATTCACGTGCAGCTGCCATCTTGATTCGCAGGCATGCCCATTTGTACAGCAAATGCAGATACCTTTGCGTGCCTGCGTGATGCCCATTTAGGCAAAAAGCAGCTGCTGTGAATTGCCATTACTGTGGCACAATCCACATTTTTTTGCCTCATATAGACAAGACCCTAGACACTTAATGACATCGCAAGGAGAAACAAACAAAACACCCCACCCCAAGGCAATTCTTAAAGGCTGCAGGGAGCTGTAGACAAGCCCCCAAAAGTTCCTGAGTCAAGTGAACAAGAGATGTACCATCCCACAAGCTTGTCTTGAGCAAACACAAGGAACCTCAGAACACAAATTACCTATGCTGTACTGTATAATTAGGTGATTTTTGTTACACTTACCTGCTCCTTTGTAAGCACACTGCTAACTTTCCTCTATCTTACAGCTAGGCCAGAACCTTTTAGCCTAAAAAGCTTCATTGTTCAAAGCAAATTAGATCATGTTTTCTGTCAGAGCTGTAGTAAAAGTATCTAATTTGCACTTAATGTTGTGGCTTCTGGGAGGAACTTTTCTGATCTCACCACAATCTTAAAACAATTAAAGAAAATGAGGCCTAAGGAAAATCTGAGGTGGAGGGAGAGGGAAATTGGATCCTAAGCAGCTCCCAAAGAAGGGTGTTTATGCAATGGTATGGGGCAGGGTATGGTAAAGTGATAGGGGAGGGAAAATTATTCCCAATCAGGCAAAGCTGTCATGCACACACTCTACCCTGTCATGGTAGACAGTTATGTCTGATTTGGGGCAATGCCATTCTTTCCCAGGACCTCCCCCTCCCACAAGCATCTTATATCTCATGTTGTCCAGAAGAAGTCATTCAATTCTCTAGAGAGGCTGGGGGATAAGTGGCCAGAAAGAAGCGCAAGGAATGGAAAAGTCCCCATGCACAAACATCCTTCTGGTTTTGTTACTTAAGATCTGAGCCACCATCATTGCATCAGCCTGTAGCTGACACTGAATGAATAGCAACCTAGTGTTCTCTCAATTTAAGTAACTGTATGTTGCTTTTGTGTTGTCGTCATCATCAGTTTATTTGTATGTAATTTTTTTCCAAATTCAGCAATGTTCAAAGTGACTTGCACCACCTGAAGAATTTCATCTTAAAATAAAATATTTTGAGATTAGCCACAGCTACAAAGAGAAAAAAGAAAACAAACACCATGGAGTATCAATAAATAAATACACACTCAACAATCCACCATTCATTGATGCCTAATAGTATAAACACAACATAAACATACAATCCAAATAGTGCAATCTTTTATCTGCCATGAGGCTTTCCTGGGCTTATCTAATCATTCTCTGGGACCTTAAAAACCACTCTGCTGCTGTTGCTGCTGCGTTTTTCCTCCTAGCTTTGTCTGAATTAGTGTCCATGTCTTAAATAAAATATGTATATAATTTTGAGGAGCAGTTTAAAATAAGGCAATATGATAAGGTCCAGCTATCATCACAAGTCAGTTTAAAGATCTTGGGATAAAACTATTTTTGTGCAGTTGCCAATAAAACTTGAAATTGCTGATCCAATTTCATATCAAGCTGAAGGCAGTTTGTCCATCACTAAAAATAATGCCTTTTAATAAAAGAGAAAGAAGGAGAGTGGGAGAATAGTTACTTTGCATGCTGTGCTGCTCTTTCTTCTTGTTAATTTTGATTTGAGTTTATTTTTTACTGTTGGAAGTTGTCATTTCAAGGGGCGTGAACAGTGGGCAGCTTTTCACAGCAGGGCCCACAGACATACCCCTAAGGAGACTTTTAAAAAAGCAGGCAGCAGTGGGGATCTATATGAACAAAGTGGACCTAGCAGTTTCCATCTGTCAGGAGCAGGTCTTTTGTAAAGCTATGAGGTTTTAATTGCACACTGGAGACCAAGCCACCTCCCAATACTTTGTCTGGCAACAAGGACAGTTCAAAACAATATACTGTAGTGATGAAGGCAATATCTATTTCTGCAGCCCTCTGCCTACCATGAGGAATGTAGCTAATCTCAGAGGGAACTGAGAAACCTGAGCAGCTGGCAAATGACTTCAATGTCCCTTTTCAACCAAAACCAAACAGTCCCATCCTTCAGTCCTGTATGACCTGCAAATCTGCTAGGCATAAAATATTACCCCCACCCCTTGCAAAACTCCTATTTTCCATTTGGTGCATTGTTCTCCATAACTGCTGCCCCTGTTTCCCTGCTACTTTAGCTGGAAGCAGAAGGAAGTTATCCCCACAGCCCAGCAACCAGGCCCACTCTGGACTTGCACATTTCCCACTATAACAGCCCACTAAGAAGGCTGTTGGCCTGGTCCAGCTCTAGTTATATCTGATTATGCAACTACTGTGGGGACAAAACGTGCACGGTGATACATGTGAGAATGTGAAACAGTGCCATCCACCTGCGCTGCCCCCTCATCCACATTGTCCTCCAAATATTTAATGAAGTGTGCCTGGATTAGGATGAGGAAACACTGGTTTGGCTGCCACAGTAATGGGGATGTGTCTCTTCTTTAAACCAACCCTTTTCTCGTTGTGAACATTTTCCTGTCCTTGTGCAGAGCAGTGCAAACACTCACAGAAAAGGGAAATATATTTCGCAAGGCCAAAAGCCCCCTCCCACTCGATTCTGGTTTGATGCTTCGGGTGCCAGTAATTTCCATCTATGGTCAAAGTTTCTATTGCAATTCTTGTCTCCCAAACTTAATATCCTAACACAGAGTGTCTCTAAATTCAAACTATTATCACAACTCCCATAATCTACAATTAACAATAAGGCATTCTTAGAGGGAAAGAAGGTTCCTACCTAATCCTATGGTATAAGATTAGATGTTTTTTATTTAAAAAATTCTCTCTCTTCTCAGTTCTTTTCAGCTCTTTAAATAGGATTGCACACACAAATCACACAAGCTCAATGGGGATGTTACACTCTAGATCAGGCGATAAGACTGTTATTCACCTCCTGCCACTCCCCCTTCACACGGAGGGGCGAAATAACAAATAATAAGGTTTGGATGAGTTCCTATTTTTATCTGAATCCCTTTCTTCCAAACCTGGTAGCAACAACTTGATTTTCCACTTGGAGAAGCTACCTAAGTACATTGTGATTTATCACAGGGAAATTTCTCCTGCAGCTATAAAAAGGGACCCATTTTAACCTGCACATAATGAATGGCCCCATAGCCTGGTGGGCTTGCTGCCATTGCTATTGAGTTTGCCTTCATGCAGCAGCCAGAATTATCCCAATCAATGGGCTGCCCTTTAGTATTTTGCAGAGAATGCATTATGCCCACCACTGTGGGGCTTAATAACAAAACATGTTATCAGCACAGATGTGCAGGAGGTGGTAGAGAGAGGGAG
Organism: Gambelia wislizenii; assembly: GCA_030847615.1. Lineage (NCBI taxonomy): Eukaryota > Metazoa > Chordata > Lepidosauria > Squamata > Crotaphytidae > Gambelia > Gambelia wislizenii. The sequence goes on from JAUMIR010000004.1 coordinate 165,095,681, forward strand.
AAAGTCCAATCTAAAAGTCTGAATGCCCATTCAGAAAATGTGTACATTTGTATGTCTGAGGAAAATTTCCCCATCAGGGTTTCTGATACAGTCAGGTGGGGCTGGATTTCAAGAAGCTGCTCACTGGGAAAGAGAGGAAGGGTGCCCAGGCTCTCTCAAATATAGCTTTAACATTGCTAGAACTTGTTTGATGGAATCTTCCTGGGAAGAACAAATTACTGGTGCTGACAGCTTTCAAAATTCCTGCATTTTTCCTGAACAAGAACCTCCAGATTCACCTGAGTTTCAATTAAAAAAAAAAAAAAACGCATTGCACACTTAAGACTATGCAAGTGCAATCATACACCTGAGAAATTGCAGTGGCAGTACAATAATTATCTTGCTGGCCAGAATCCTGTTGGCATCATACCCCTGTGGAAGCTCCCTTAAACATGTGATTGGACTTCTTTTTTCATTGTTGAGCAATGGATGTATTCAGTTCCTGGTTACATAAGTGGAGTTCCACAAAGTTAAGCATTTCCCACAGGCCTGAATCCAATTGTAGTCCCAGCTAAAGCAGAGCAATTGAATCAATTAGGTCTACCTACATTAACTCATCATTCAACAATTGATTGAAAGGGTCTTCTTGAGTTAAGACTAGCCAACAGAATTCCAGCCATAAAGTTGTGCATTCTTGGATGATTTGTAACTATTTATTAGTGCCTTCAGAGTACTACTTTATTCACTGGAATTTCAGAAACAGCCACTATGTATTTCCCATTGCACAGTGGGACAATAATCAGGCATACATAAGAATATGTGTCTAGATTTACACTATGCTAATCTAAGGACTTTATCAAACCACCCTCCTTTCCCGTTCTTTTGCCGGCATATTTTGTGGTGTTTTTATGCCAGCAAAAGAACCCTCTTTATCACACCTACCTTCTCTCTCTCTGGCTTTTCTTCGCAAATGAAGATTCAGGAAGGACTCATCCCGCGCTTTCTGCAAGCGTGCTGATGACTAAAAAGGCCAATCCGAGATAAACAAGTCCGGTTGCAAAAAGCACAGCAGAAGGTCTCCTTGGGTGATGTTTTGGGGTTGTGATTCTTTCTGCGTTGTCGTTTCTCTTCAAGACTTGTTCGTCGTGAGTTCTCAAATAAGGCTGCAGCATTGTGGATAGTGCGTCTCCATGCCTCCCGATGTGAGGCCAGGGCAGACCACTGTTGGTGATCAATTTGGCCAAGCCTGAGATGTTGTTTCAGGGAGTCTTTGTATCGCTTTTTTGGAGCGCCCCTCTTACGCTGACCCATGGCGAGTTCACCGTAGAGTAGTATTTTGGGGAGGCGATGGTCCTCCATCCTAGAAACGTGCCCTGCCCAGCGCAGCTGTGTTCTCAATATCATGGCCTCAATGCTGGTGATCCCTGCTTGCTCAAGGACAGCAAATTCGTCACATAGTCAGTCCAGTGTATATTTAGGATTGTGCGTAGACAGCGCTGATGAAAGCGCTCGAGGAGTCGTAGGTGGTGGGGATAGGTGACCCATGTTTCAGATCCATAAAGGAGGATAGACAGTACGATGGCTCTATACACACTGATTTTTGTGCTTTGCCTCAGGTGTTTATTGCTCCAGACTCTTTTGTGAAGTCTTCCAAATGCACTATATGCCTTTGCTAATCTGTGATCGATCTCTTTGTCAATCTTGGCATCTGAGGAGATGATGCTTCCCAGGTAGGTGAACTGCTGAACGGACTTGAGCACAGATTTGCCGACGGCAATGTGGGGATGGTGGTGTTCGTCCTGTGGTGCAGGCTGGTAAAGAACTTCTGTTTTCTTCAGGTTGACTTCTAGCCCAAACAGCTCTGCAGCTGTTGCAAAGCAGGACGTTAGGCGCTGCAGAGCTGCTTCTGTGTGGGCAACAAGGGCAGCATCATCGGCAAAGAGCAGCTCACAGACTAGATAGTTTAGAGTCTTAGTGTGAGCCCTCAGACGGCTTAAGTTAAACAAGCTATCATCAGTATGGTAGCGTATATAGATGCCGTCGTCTTCTTCAAGCTCTGCCATAGCCCTTTGGAGCATCATGCTAAAGAAGATTGTAAATAAAGTTGGTGCAAGAACACAACCTTGCTTCACTCCATTAGTTATTAGAAAGTTATCTGAAAGAGCATCGCCATATCTGACTTGACCACGCTGGCCCTTGTGTAGCAAGATAATCATTTTAAGGAATTTGGGGGGACATCCTAGTCTTTCCAGGATCTGCCACAGACCTTTTCTACTTACAGTGTCAAAGGCTTTGGTGAGGTCGACAAATGTTACATAGAGACCCTTGTTCTGCTCCCTACATTTTTCTTGCAGTTGTCTAAGGGCAAATACCATGTCTGTAGTACTCCTATTGGCTCTGAAGCCACATTGGCTTTCAGGGAGAAGTTCTTCTGCAATAGCAGGAACTAATCTGTTCAGGAGTATCCTTGCAAGGATTTTTCCAGCAATAGAGAGCAGTGTTATGCCTCGATAGTTTGAGCAATCGGATTTTGCTCCTTTTTTCTTGTACAGGGTGATGATGACTGCATCTCGGAGGTCTGATGGCAGTTCCCCTTTTTCCCAGCAATTCACAAGGAATTCGTGGAATTTATCGTGGAGTGCATGACCTCCGTGTTTCCAAACTTCAACACCTACCTTATCCAACATTAAAAGGCAGCCCCAGCATTCACAGAGGAGTGAATGGAGCTCCATTCACTTCCTGGAATGAAATCTTGCAGATTATTGCGAGAAGATGCAAGCATGGGAAATTCAAAAAATAAAACAAAAATAATACACAAAAAGTTTTTAAAAAATGCAGAAACATACTTTAAAAGTCCCAAGTAAACAGGGGAGGTTCATAAAAAGAGCACCCCCTACCTGAATATAGCAATCTCACCCAGAAGTGTTCTGGCTGGACCAGCCATTGATGATGTAATGAAAAGGAAAAAATGCTGCAAGGTTTCAAACGCTGGCAATGCCAGCAAAAAAGCACCACAGTTGTTCTATTGACGGCTTGACTTTTGAACAAGACGTAAACACAAAAGGACAACGTTGTCTGGTATGTGTGCCCTTTCACATTTATGTGGCATCCATCTGTCTTTCTCTATCATTCTGTCTCTTGCCCCTCTTGAAGTTCCTCTATGTTTCATTTCAACCTAGAATCGTAATCTAGAATTGTAATTCACTTTAAGTGAAATTCAATAAAAGCTTCTGTAGTAATGTGGTATACATGCCCTAGGTATGTTCAGCCCCTGCTAACCTGGCTAATGATAAGGGATGATGGGAGCTGAATGCCAAAATATTTGGAGGACAACAAACTGATGAAGGCTATGATAGAGCTTTGGTTGGGACTCAGAGACAGTTGCTAATCCTTTTGAGAGACACTGTCATTTAATGTCTTGCGAAAATTGTCACAGTCAGATATACTGTATAACCTCTGTCCACATTCATACCTTCAAGGGCCACATCTGACTGACAGTACATTTCCCCTCATGCAATCTAAAGGACCAGCTACATTATTTCCAAGGGTTTTTCCATATTTGGCCACTAGTTGCAAACATCTGTGTAAAGCCTGAAGGATGATATCTTTTAACTTTTCCAAATACTACTTTCTGTAAACCTGAAAGGGACTTTGTGCAACACAATGAGAGTAACAGCAACTGGATAGTACATGCCTATTGGAATTTTACATGTACAGTTTTCCTGGCTGTTCACACCACAATTTACAATTTGTTGATTTGCCTAGACTCCTATGGCTTCAACCTGCATTTTAAAAACAAGCATAAAAAACATGAAAAATGACTGAAACCATCTTTCTAATGTTTGAAAAGTCTCGAAATCAAGATGTGTGAAACAGAGATCTTAGTCCCCTTTCAAAATCCCACACTTGAACCTTGGAACATTACGGATATGGGCCTCAATTACTATTTTAGGGGTTGAGCCAGTCCCCCCTGTTCCATTTTGGTGTTGTTTTGGGGAGGGGGTTATGGTGTTGTATATCCAGTTCTGCCCTGCCTTTCTGTGTAACTTGTATTATTTTAAAAATTAATTTGGGAAATCGTGCCAATGTAAGCCTGCTGCAATTTTCAGTGTATGTCTCCTCCACCACGCTTTACAGTGCAATCACATCAAGATCCCTTTTTGTGTGATGTGTACAAAAAATAAAAAATAAAATAAAAGCCAGTGAGTACATGCACTCATTTCCCATCAGTATGGTGATGGGAGAACAGATGGGAAATGAAAACTGCAGCAAACTGCATGTCTGAACATGCACTGGAAATAAATCAGTAAATAATTCACCTGGAGAAGAGTAGGTTAAGAGGTGACATGATAGCCATGTTTAAATACTTGAAAGGATGTCATATTGAAGGGGGAGCAAGATTGGTTTCTCTTGCTCCAGAGACTAGGGAGATTTTCACACGGGGGCTAAAAGCCCCGATTCTGTCCCACCACCTCCTCTCCCGTTCCTGCAACGGAATGGAGATAAATGTTCGCACACTTACCTCCATTCTGGAACAGGAATAATCCTCCTCCCTCCTTGCCCGACCGGCCGTAAATGCAGCTGTTGTAACGCTGCTTTTATGACCGGCCAGGGGAACTCCTGCAAGAGAACGAACAGGAGGGAAATTCAGATTAACACCCCCCCAGCTGTCCAAAGAAAAAATAAAAATAAAAAAAATTAAAAATACAAGTAACCTGGGAAAGGGTGTGGGAAGGGTGGTACTTACCTGGCTGTCCAGATTGTGGCAGGAAGTGCCTGCCAAAGAGCTCCTCCCCCGTCCCTGTCATTCCAGAACAGGACGGGATCCGAATCACACACCCGGGATTCCATAACAGAAACGGAACCGGATGCTTATTAACGACTTCTCCCCATGATTACAACATAGGAACGGAACAGGGTGGACATCATCTGAAAGGGAAAACCTTTCCCACCCCTGTTCTGTTCCAGACACGGGATATATAGCCCGTGTGAAAATCTCCTAGGAGCAATGGACTCCCAACTACAGGAAATGAGATTCCACCTAAGCATTAGGAAGAACTTCTTAATGGTAAGAGCTGTTCGACAGTTGAATACACTACCTTAGAGTGTGCTGGAGACTCCTTCTTTGGAGGTTTTTAAACAGAGGATGGATGGCCACCTGTCGGGCGTGCTTTGGTATTCCTGCAGGGCAGGGGATTGGACTGAATGGCCCTCGTGGTCTCTTCCAGCTCTATGATTCTATGAAATACAACACCCACAAGAACAGACTAATAATGGAAAGTTGCTGTTTTGTAAACAAGGTCAGAAACTATCGAACCATGAAATCTAGGGGGGTTATTTAACAACCCCATGACTATATTCTGACTACTCTGGAGTACCTGTTTAAACTGCTCATTAGAAACTGTATTATTAGCAGGCTTGTTTTCTGCTGCTCCAGAGACTGGAACACGGAGCAATGGATGCAAGCTCCAGGAACAGAGATTCCACCTCAACATGAGGAGGAACTTTTTGACAGTAAGAGCTGTTCGGCAGTGGAACACACTCCCTCGGAGCGTGGTGGGGTCTCCTTCCTTGGAGGTCTTTAAACAGAGGCTGGATGGCCATCTGTCAGGGATGCTTTGATCAAGATTTCCTGCGTGGCAGGGGGTTGGACTGGATGGCCCCTGTGGTCTCTTCCAACTCTACAGTTCTATGATTCTATGATTCTATTAGGAGTTGCGCTAAGTACAGATGCTGGGGACAGCAACAGAGGATGGTCTTTCTTGCTCTACTTGTAAAACTCCCTGAAGTATCTGGCAATGGATAGGTGGGATGTTGCATTAAAGGGTTTGTTGGTCTAATCACGTGTGGCACATCTTGCATATACTAGGAGTAATTACAAAATGGATACAAAATGCAGTCATGGCCAGGCTCCAAAGAGCTACTTTAGATGTGCCCAATGGGATGTTTGTTAACTGTTTTTGCCCTTGGATGAGCAAACTGTGCCCTCCCATGCCACATCATAATTTGCTTTGTAAAACTCTCTATCATTTTCAAATGCAGTTGTCACTATGCAGCATGATGGGTGTATGAGCTTGTGTTTTTTAACAACAAATGAATACACTTGTGTGCAGACTCCCTTGAGCTTGCGCAACACTTGTAAAGCTGGTCCATGTGTTTTCCAGATTCCATCTCCATATGAAAACTTTCCCTATACAGTAATCCAAGAATACACATCTGTTATAAACTCCATCATGACAACATCTCACTCAGCAGCTTATATAGCCATAAAGGCCACTTCAGATTAAAAATGAACTGTTTTACCAAATGAAAACTTGTTATTGTCATTCTAAATGCCCTCATGAATGAGCTCAGAGACTTCTCTGGACATGGAATTGTCCCAATAAGGAAACCACAGCTGAAGAGTCCTGTTTCTTGTAGCCATTGTCAGGGGATGATATGACAAGCAATCCCCAGCAGAAGTCCCAAAATTATCTCAGCAGAACTCAGGAGCAACCCTTTCCAAGAATACTCACACACAGTGTTTGACATCCAAATAGGTAGGAGGCACTTTTATCTTCAAACTCAAACAGTTGCAATATATACAGATATTTACAATCCAAGGAGAAACTGCTTCACCAGGCCTCAGCATTCACAGGAAGAAGAGAAGTGAGCTCTGCTCTGAGTCCTGCCATGTACTCAGTTACAGGGCATTGGCTTACTCAATCACATGATCTTGCACACCAATAAGAACCCTCCTTCTGTAGCTAAGGAAGGCTAGGCAGTTCATGGAGTCAGCCATTTTGACTCAGCATGACTCTGCAGTTGTTTGGCCATTTTATAATGGAGTTCAGTCCAACTCCTGACAATCCCCTCCAAAATGGTCAAACATGTGCAGGACACATGTTATCATTACAACATAAGATTATCGACATACATTGTTAGACATCATTCATCTGTCAGTTGACCTTTCATTTTGACACCTTTCACTTTACACACTAGTGACAAGGCCCAGCCTCTTTGCCATCTTCGCATGGCTTCCTCTGGAAGGACTTTTGTGAGCAGGTCTGCAACATTGTCCTCAGATGGACAATACCTCCGACACAAGACACCTTCTTGTATTAACTGCCTCACGTTTTGGTAGCGTACCAGAATGTATTTTGTCCTATATTTCAGGTTTTCTGCTTCTGCCATAGCTATGCAGGCTTGTGAGTCCTCATGCACCTCAACAGGCATTTGGCATGGCTCCCCAAGGTCTGCAAGCGTCTGCCTTACCCATTATACCTCACTTGCCATCTCAGACAAGGCAGCTAATTCAGCTTTAGTGGTACTAATGGCTACACAGTTCTGCTTTCTTGATCTCCACACTATGGAGCTCTCTGCATACCTGACCACCATCCCGGTCACTGACTTCCTGTCTGAAGTCTCGGCAGCAAAAGAGCTGTCCACATAGCACTCTAGGGTCCCCTGACTTCCTGTCAGCTTCAAACGCATGTCTTTGGTCACCATGAGAAATCTAACTACCCTCTTCAGGGCTTCCTAATCTGCCCTCCTTGGCTTGGAGACTCTTCTGCTGAGCACCCCAGCTGCAAAACTGATGTCAGGCCTTGTGTTGTTTGCAATAAACAACATGCTGCCTACCACTGAGTGGTACAGATCAGGCCTTTCACATTCCTGTTCTGCCTCCAAGTTCACAAAATCAGTGGTCATAGTGTCCTGACCACCTTAGCCTCACTAAGCCCACACTTGGCCACAAGACTGTCAATCTTCTTCTTCTGGCTAAGGAAAAATCCTCCAAAATTGGTTCTTTCTACCTATATGCCTAAATAACATCTCAGGCTGCCTAAGTCCTTCAACCTGAACCAGTTTTCTAACTCCACCTGCACTTTCTTGACATCACTGGTACGCTTTGACGCCACACAAAGGTAATCCACTAGATAACTAGCATGACAGCACTATCACCTGCCCCCTTGGTGTACACACAGGCGTCTGTGATGCTCCTTGTGTAACCTAGTGACACCAAAACTTGGTGTATGCACTTGTTCTAGCAACATGCACTTTGTTTCAAGACGTAGAGTGCATTGCACAACAAGTACACCTTGCTCTCACCTGCACTGTCATACCCTGGGGCCTGTTCCATGAACACCATCTCTTCAAGCTCAGCATTCAGGTATACTGTTTCAAAGTCAAAGTGTTGCACAACCATCTGCCTCTTGGCTGCTACAGCTAACACTAACCTAAGACTTTCTGGCTTTGCTGTTGGTGAAAAGGTTTTGTCAAAATTTGTGTAGTGCTCCTGCGAAAAGCCTTTTGCAACTAAGCGTGCCTTACACTTTTGTGTCCCATCAGGCATGTCCTTAAGCTTGTACACCCACCTGCAACCAACAAACTTTTGGTCTTTGGGGCCTCTCAACTACCTGGAACACTTTCCTCTCAACTAGTGACTCAGACTCAGAGTCCATGGCTGAGTTTCACTTCTCCTGCTCTTCCTGGGGAAGTTTTAGGAGATCCTGAAAACTTGCAGGCTCCTCTGCCATGGCATTGCATAGCCTGGCTTCCTGAACAACAAATCTGTTAGGAGCCTTTCTGACCCTTGTTGACCTTGTGGGGATGAGCACCCTAGTTCTGTCTGATTCATCCTCACTTGCACTGCTGCTGCTATCTCTCCCTGTGTCAAGCTCACTGCTTGTTTGTGGTGGTGTGTGTGTTGGAGTGGCATGTGAAGTGTCAGGCTTTTCTTTCTGTGCCTCCCCTTCATCATCAGGCATTACCACCCCTCCCTTTGTGGGACTTTGGGGAGTTGTTGACACATTTCTCCCCCAAGAGAACAAACACCTCCTGATGGCAATGCAATCTGTCCCACCCTGAGTGCATTTCAAAGTTTGCACTCCTAGAGAACGTAATCTTTCCAGGATGGAGAGAGAACATGTACTTATTACCCTCATAGCCTAGGAAATGCAGCCTCCTGGTTTTAGGCTGCCCAAGCTTCCTTAGGTTCAGGTGAATCAGTACATGTGCATATTGTCCCAAAACCCTCAGGTGCTTGAGGTTTGGTGCTCTACCATACAATAGACAATATGGGGTCTAGTTGACACTAGACATCCACAGCCTATTTAAAAGGGAAGCAGCAGTCTTCACTGCCTCCCCCTACAGCCCAGCTGGGGCTTGTGCATCTTCCATCATGCACTCCATCATGCATTTCAACATTCCAATTTTCCTTTCTGCAAGCCTATCACCCCCTGGAGACACTGGCTTTGTGGTCTTGTGTCTAATGTCCCTCCTACGCATCCAGGTCTGCAGACTTTTGGATAAGAATTTTCCTCCCCTATCCGTCACCAGACTGGAAACCTTATGAGAAGGAAATTCCTGTTCCACCACATTCACCCACTCATGGAACCTGTCTGCAGCCTGATTTTTCTCCTTCAGTAAGTATACATAGGTGTACCTACTGTGTCTGTCCACTATCACAAATAAATAGCGGTTACCCCCTTCAGTGGGCTTATAGGGGCCTGCTAAATCAGCATGGACAACTTCAAAGGGTCTGTTGGTGAGGCATTGTGTCTTTTTGGCAATAGGGGAAGCCTTCACCTTAACTTTCCTGCATACTGCACATTCTAAGAACCTTGTGCAGTGTTTCATGCATAAACCAGGGTACACTATTGCTAGCTCCTTAACCCTTTGTAACTAGCATGCCCCATTAGCCTGTGGTAGTAATGAACACACTTATCATTTAGGAGCACATTGTTTGCAGGGTTCACATTTGCTACCTTCCCTTTAGGAAACATGTAATACAACCCATGTTCCTTTATCCCTTTTGCACAGACATTATTCATGTTATGCCTTTCTGTTACTGTACAGTGTTCCCCCTCAAATATCACTTTATAATCATCAGTAGTCATTTGGGACACACTTAATACACAATTCTCTAGTTTGTTAACACATAACATATTTTCAAAATTCTTTACCAAAAGATGGCACATATGCAGTGCCCATTTTCTGCACCTTGCTGGGAGCACCATCTGCAAGGGTAATATTGGTTATTGAAGCATTTTTAACATTGCTTAACAACTATAAATCATTAACCATATTGTGCGTGGCTCCACTATCAAGTAACCAAATTCTTTCCTCAGTACCATCAGGATGGTGCTGTGTTATGAAGGCATGGCTTGCAGCCTGAGAGGATGCACCCCTCCTATTTGGTGCACACATCTTACAGTCCTTCTTAAAATGTCCTGGCCTTTTGCACCTGAAACAGCATTTCACGTAACTCCAGGCTCCCTCGTCCACAGGTGCCTCTGTTTCAATGCTCTCCTGATTCCGTCTGGTAATTTGTGGCGTTACGTCTGGTAAATTGCTTGCGTTGGACCTCTTCCAGAATATGCCCAGCTACCAGGTCTTCAGACAAATCACTCTCCCTGGTGTTCTGTAGACTGTACCTTAGGAAATCCCATTCCTTTGGCAAACTGCCCAATGAAATAAAACACTTATGGGCTTCTGGAATGTCCTCCCCTCTATTGGCCACCTCTTGAAAAAGCTGCCTTATTTCCTCCAAATGGGCTTTCACACAGCCTCCAGTAGACGTCTTTGTGTTATAAAGTCTCTTAGTCCATATCATCTTTGAGAGGCAGGACGAATTCTGATGAACCGTTTGCAAAGCTGTCCAAAGCTGAAAGGCTGTCTTTGCTGGAACCATGTGTATTACCTGGGAGGGGCTGAACGATAAGAGAATTGCAGCTCTAGCCTTCTGGTCTGCTAGCCTGAATGCTGCTATTTCATCTTCTGAACCCTCTGGGACCATACTTTCATTTTCCAAAATGTGCCACAAATTGTCCTTAATTAATAAAACCTTCATGTATAAACTCCATGCTGAATAATTTCCATCAGCCAGCTTTTCAAAGCGGACAAGACTATTATCTGCCATTCTGCTGATTGAGTCAAGCATTCTCCAGCTATGAAAACACAAAAAGCTGGCAGCTGGCAGCACTTCAAGGTTGCTTGGAGATATTACAGGGCCTGGCTGAAACTTAACTATTTCTCAGCCAACTAGCCAAAAACACTCAAAACAAAAGAGTTTCTGGGAAGTTTTTGGGTGCACCTTATCTAATCTGAGATCAATCAGCTGGGCCAATAACCACTGTCAGGGGATGATAGGACAAGCAATCCCCAGCAGAAGCCCAAAACTGTCTCAGTAGACTCAGTAGCAACCCTTTCCCAAGAACACTCACACACAGATTGTTTGACATCCAAATAAGCAGGAGGCACTTTTATCTTCAAACTCAAACAGTTACAAAATATACAAATATTTACAATCGAAGGAGAAACTGCTTCACCAGGCCTCAGCATTCACAGGACAAAGAGAAGTGAGCTCTGCTCTGAGTCCTCCCATATATACAGTTTCAGGGCATTGGCTTACTCAATCACATGATCTTACACACCAATAAGAACCCTCCTTCTGTAGCTAAGGAAGACAAGGCAGTTCATGGAGTCAGCCATTTTGACTCAGCATGACTCTGCAGTTTGTTTGGGCATTTTATAATGGAGTTCAGTCTAACTCCTGACAGCCATTTCCCTGTGTCAATGGATTGAGTGGCCAACTACGTACAAGGGAAGCTGAACATATCAACTGCATTTACATGAGTCTCCTGGAAACATTTAATTAACTGGTTTGGGCTACATCAGGACTAGGACTGCAGGAATGGTCTAAATCCTTTCCTCACACGCTATGATCTCCATGACAGTTGCCTCTCTCAATAGTGTTGCTATTTGGCAGAGAAGGGAAGCTACCATTGCTTCCTAAAGAAATGGCAATGCTTACTTCAAATAATAACTCTGATATAAGACTGCAACATCTAAAAACTGAAATAGAATTACAGGAACACATCAGATTAAAATATTTCAGATTACCAGAAATGCAATCCCTGCAATAACCCCTTTGCTTTACTTAAAAAAAAAATCCTGCCTCCATACCTAAAACCAATAATCTTTTTAAAATACCACTACTTTGAATTGTATCCAGTGGGAGACAGCCAGCCAAGCTTTTACAATACCAGTGTACAGTCAGGTGTCTGCACTTCATACCAGTTAACACTATGCATAGGTCATTAATGAACCATTTAAACCCATCCAGTGCATGGGGATAAAAACATGAGCACAGGTACTGTGGAATTATTGAGGTGTGTGTGTGTGTGTGTGTGAATGCATGTATGCGTAAATATATCTGGAGATGCAAATGTGTAATATGCTGATTGACAACCTCTTTTTTTTCCTATTGTTGCTTGAACTCTTCTTTCTCCCTTTCTATTTTTAAATTAAAAGCAAACACCCTGAAGGCTTCCCATTGTGTTTTAGAGGTACAGGTACTAAAGGTTTTAAGAATACCACCTGCTTTCCTTCAGTCCATATAGGCCCTGTGGATGTGGGATTTCAATAAAACACCCACAGGGTCTAGATGAACTAAAGACTAATTACGCTGGGGTCACTCCTGGACCAGAAGAATCTGATCCTGATAAAAAAAAGAACTGAGTATCTCTCTCTTTTGTACCCTAGTAAAATTTTCCACTGGTGCCCAGGCTTGGTGAAGCTCTTTGCTGTCAGTAGTCTAAGAATTTGTATTAGCATAATATGAAATAACAAGGGAGTTTGAACTGAACTGGTTAGTTCAACCTTATGCCACAGAGGAAAACATAACAATTAGAATTCGCTTTCCCTCAAAGGTAGTACTCTTACACTGAGGAGAAAGCAACTTTGGCTGATTGGTGCATGTTGGAATAATTTCTTCATAAAGAAGCAGAAGACTTTGTATGTATCCTGACAATATTCCAGCAGTAGAAAAGATCTTCTGTGTGTAAGTGTTGGCTGCAGACTCCATCAACAACATGGCTGTTTCTCCCTACTGTTTATACAATCTGAAGGCAGCTGATCTCCTTTGCAAAACAGTGAAAAGCCATATGTCTCTTTTTGCCCTGAATATAGGATACATGTGATAGAATTCCGTGTTGAGCCACATCGCTGTAGAAACCCCATTCAGTTTTTTGTAAAAGGGGCATCCTGACATTCTTTGGAGAGAATGGCTTATCCCATAAGCATTTGCATATTATCTATATAGCTCCCACACACACACAAAGGTGAAATGGATATCAGTTTGCACTGTAACATTGTCAGCACTGGAGTTCACAGGCCAATGGGATCAATAACAGTGTCTGGTCACAGATGTAATACATTGAAAGTTTGACGTAGGAAAGACTTGGCGTAGCTGACCACCAGTCGCTTTCTACTGCTTCCATGATGGAGACATCGTTTATGCAGACTGCTCTTAACTGTTGTTTATTTGCTTGTTAGTTTACACTTGTATCCTGCCTTTCCTTCAAGTGAGCTCCAGGCACATGTGTCACTGTCCCTAGTTTATTCTTCCAATAATGCTGTGAGGCAGGCCAGGTACAATGAAATAAAGATAAAGAGAGGGGGGCAAGGGCTGATGACTAAAGGTCACCTAGTGAGAATCTTGGCTTCGTGGTGGAATTCACAAGCTTCACTCCATCCGTGTTTTTAATGTTAGCCACTTTGTTTGGATACACTGAAGAAAAATCAGATGGACTTTATTCTAAGTCTGTATTACTATAGTATAGTATTATAATATACTGTTATGAAGAAAACCTAACTCTCTGCATCTTGGATAAATTTAGCACAGCAAAGATGGTTGAGGGTACCTTTCCATCTGGATACTAAATACAGATATGGGTGACATTCCATCCCCTTCCTTCCTTCCTTCCTTCCTTCCTTCCTTCCTAAAGCAAATCCAAGCGTGCTTAGGCTTGGTAATGAATCAGTGTTTCATAATGGTGGTAGACTGGATTTTATTTCTGGTAATCTGTGCCTAAGCAAGATGTCAGGAATCTTACATCCAAGAAAGGGGGATACAATAAGTCATTGGCAAGGTCAGCAGTTTGTTACTGTTGGATTTCCAAGTGACAACTGTGGTCAGTACTTTCCATCCAACCTGTTTGGATAGGAAGACTCTATTCTTAAAGGGCAGGTAAGCATCACCCAAATCTCCATAAAGTTGTAGACTATTTTAATGCACAATGTGGTGGATTGCCTGGTGGTAATATAGCCTTCCCCTCCAGTGTGCTATAAGTCTTGTTAGCATTTCACTAATGAAATCCTAAGGTCTGAAAAGAGCTAGGAAAGAGCCCTGGGGCAAAGTCTGGCATATCAGAGGAAAGGTATTTAATGGAAAAATGGGTATAAAACAGGGATGGCCCTACCATTGGGCAAGAAAGGCATCTATATCATTGGAGGTGAAAGTTATGTGTAGCTGGTAACCTGCCATATGCCACCTAAGCTAGCCTGCTATCATAATCTGTGGAGTCTGTAGATGTTGAAATAAGATTCAACTCCCAGTCCACTTGGCTTCTGTACATGGAAAGGGAGATGGCACCATCTTGTCCTTTGCCTTAGGCAGTGAAATGTCTTGGGCCAGCCCAGGCATAAAAACAGTGCAAGCCGCTGCTGTGTCACCTGATATAGGATCCCTCACTCCACCGCTGCTGATGTCTCCTGGTCAGTTTGGAGCCATGTATGTTTCTTTTCTTTTCTTTTAAATGTGCAGGGGAGTTACAGTACATACAGAAGCAAGTATTTTCTTCTCTCCACCTACCTCCTACCCAACCATACAATGAAGTGCCTCATTCCAGCAAAAGGTTACCTTAGATGAACCTGTTGGTGGACTGCTTTATCTTAGCCCAATAGCAAAGCTAATGAGGGCTAGTTGGGAGGGCTAGGATGAAAATCTGATGAGAAGCACCTGCCTTCAAGTCACAAACTAGGAATTTATCTATCGTGCTAAAATGCCATCAGCCATCTCCTGCTGTGAGCAGAATGCAAAGAGAGTGATCTACAAAGTTCCTCGTGACTTGGAGGGCAGCAGAAAATAGAACAAATGTGTACCAGCCAGAGGTTAAGAAATGGCATTAGAGACAACACAAGCTATTAAGAGCAGGAAGAAGAAATGAGTTGCTAATGCATCAATATTACTCAATGGATCTCTTGGCAAAATCTTTAACAAGAAAACAAACTACAAATTGCATGGCACATCATTTTCAATAAAGGAAGTTCCTACAGTGATAGTGCGTGACAAGTAAATTGTGGTCTTATGGACCTTTGCAGCACACTGATGACAGCAGCTGATCCCATGGCCTCCTGTTTTGGCACGGGTTGTATCTCACTAGCACCTTCACAGCCAGTCTAGAAAAGTAGTTCTTTGTCTCATGGAAGGATGAATCATTTGCATTTAAAGCAATAGGTGTTTTCTTCCCCTTCTTGAGGGAGAGTGATGATAGAAATATAGGGGGTCATGTCAGGAGCAGGAAGGGGTACCCACTCCTAATTTAAGGATGAACCCCCACCCTCATGGAAAGAGACCTGATTCTCCACAGTCACATGGGGCTGTTCCCCAGCAGAAGAACTTTGCATTGTCTGAGGGGGAAGTGTCCAAAAATGTTAGATTCTGCTTTCCCTCCTTTGTTGTGTTCATAGGTTTTCTACATCATTCTCGACACACACGCATATGCATTGGAATTTCCCCTGCTAAAACAATGCTGGACATGACATTGTGGGACAGCACATCAGAGCCTTGGTGTAGTTATCTAGTAGGAACCCATCCTAAAGCCCCACCCACATCAAGAATGTGCCTCAAGATTGGGGCAGTCAGTGCAAGTGTTTTCCTTAAAAATTAAAAATGGCAGCATTATTGGGAGGAGGCAAATAATAGCGTGTGTGAGGGGAGAGGCATATTTCTGGTAGAAAACCACTTCAAGAGCTTGCCTCCAGACTGGGGCCTCACACATGCTTTTGCTTCAAAATAAAAGTGGTAGTATACTTTTTTCAAAAAATCTTGATAAACTTGAACAAATCCTAAAGCAGTGGAGAGGTGCAAAAAGTGACCAGCTGAAACCTGTGCAGGGGACTTCACAATTTCTCCTTCAAAAATGTCTCTCCATCCAGGTATGTAGCTACTTGGTGGGGGAGAGGGTGACAACATGAGGACACTGCTCCCTAAAATACAAATTATGCCCCTAATGAAATTTTCCTTCAGTCCCCAAATTTCTATCACTGCAGTGACTGAAAAATTCACTTGAGCATTTAGAGAGACAGGAGATTTTCAGACTGCCTCAAAGTGCCCCGTTTCTGCCCTGCTAGCACCTGCCCGCCCCACTCCTGTCCCTGCCACATAATATTAAAGAAACGTTTGCACGCTTACCTCTTCCATGAGAGGAACCGCTCCCCCTCCCCTTGGCTTCCCTGCAGTAAATGCAGCTGTCATAAAGCTGCTTTTACTACAGGGAAACCAAATCCTTCCCAGTTATCGCAAGAGAACGATCGCACGGGGAATTTAAAAAATAAAAGCAAACCAAATGTCAAACAAACAAACAAACAAAAACCCCTAAGCACCCGAACGCACTTTACTTTTAACAAGTAACCCGGGTGCCATGTCCCAATCGTGTCCGGAAGTGTTTGGAACAGACCTCCCCCCATGGCTGCCATCGCACCCTCATTGTGGGAGAGGACGGGGAGCCTTTCAGACCACGCGTGATTCTGTGACAGTAACAGAATGGGTGGTCTCTTCATGATGTTTCCCTGTGATTACAATATCATGGGGGCAGCACGGGAACAGCAGAACGGACAGGGTTGATGTCGTCTGAAAGGGCAACCCTTTCATGACCCTGTTCCATGCCTGCCACAGAATAAATAGCCCATCTGAAAAAGGCCATAGTTTAGGCATCCAAAGTACAGTAACCAAGCACAGTAACCAAGATTATGTGAACACAGCAAATCAAATAATTCTAGCTGTGAATTATTTTCAATGTCCCATGCTTGGAATTGCTAGAAATTTGGGGACTGAAAGAAAGTTTAATTTGGGGAGTCAGATTTCTTGTTTGGGGTGGCAAAGCCTACACACACACCCATAGATACACCTCCATCTGAGGTAGAATGTGTGGGGTAGAATGTGAGGTAGAATGTGGGGGGGGATGGGTGATAAAGAGAGGATACATAAGTTTTTGAAGGGATGTCACGCCGAGGATGGAGCAGGCTTGTTTTCTGCTGCTCCAGAGACTGGAACACGGAGCAATGGGTGCAAGCTCCAGGAACAGAGATTCCACCTCAACATTAGGAGGAACTTTTTGACAGTAAGAGCTGTTCGGCAGTGGAACGCACTCCCTCGGAGTGTGGTGGGGTCTCCTTCCTTGGAGGTCTTTAAACAGAGGCTGGATGGCCATCTGTCGGGGATGCTTTGATCAAGATTTCCTGCATGGCAGGAGGTTGGACTGGATGGCCCTCGTGGTCTCTTCCAACTCTACAATTCTATGATTCTATGATTCTATAATCTAACTGAAAAATAACATTTGTTCAAAACATTCCTATTCCTCGACTATTTCACATATGAAAAGCAAAGTAATTATAATAATAGAATTATAGAGCTGAAAGAGACCACAAGGGCCATCAAATTCAGCCCCCTGCCATGCAGGAATACATAATCAAAGCACTCCCAACAGACGGCCATCTAGCTTCTGTTTGAAAACCTCCAAAAAAGGAGACTCCATCACACTCCAATTGCTCCATATCCTAGTCTCTGGAGCAGCAGAAAAAAGGCTTGCTCCATCCTCAGTATGACATCCCTTCAAATATTTAAACATGGCTATCATATCACCTCCTAACCTTCTCTTCTCCAGACTAAATATACCCAGCTCCCTAATTTGCTCCTCATAGGGCATGGCTTCCAGACCTCCCACCATTTTGGTCGCCCTCCTCTGGACACGTTCCAGCTTGTCAATATCCTTCCTGAATTGTGGTGACCTGAACTGGACACAGTATTCCAAGTGAGGCCTGACCAAAGCAGAATAGAGTAGCACTATTACTTCCCTCAATCTAGACACAATACTCCTATTTGATACAGCCTAGAATTGCATTGGCTTTTTAAGCTGCCTCATCACACTGCTGACTCATTAGATATTCTCATTAGATATGGAATTAAAAAATAATAATAGCATGCTAGCAATTCTGTTGCATTGACTGTAACCACATTTGGAGTACTGGATACAATTGTGGTCTCCATGTCTCAAAAAGGAGTATTTCTTGTGCTAGAACTAGAAAATGTGCAGAAAAGTGAAATCAAATTGATCAAAAAGAGCTTGGAGTATCTTGCTTATGAGGAAAGGTGAAAGCAGTTAAGGCAAGATGGGGGAATAGTGAGTGAGGGGATTTGGAGTGTTGGTGGCCAACATATTTGGAGGGTATTGGATTAGTCAAGGCTGAGTTAAGGCTTTTTGACTTAGAAAAAGACTGCCAGGGTGATGGTGGGAGACATGGCTTAATGTTTATAAAAGTATGCAAGGTGTGGAAGAACTGGACAGAAATAAGTTTTGTCTCCTCTCATAATAGAGGCCCGCTACATGTTAAATACACAATGCAGTGGGGGATGTAGGTTTAAATACCCCTTAATTGTACATGATGTCCAGTCCAGATCAGGACCAAGTACACCTATCTGAATAATAATAAGGAAATGATCCTAAATGGCCTGCTACATATTTAATGTTTCATGTAGTTTAGCCCTGGGACGATTAAATGAAATTGACTAGAAACAGAATTGGGAGAAAGGGAAATACGTCTCACACTGTGCATTGCTAACTAGTGGGATTAACTACCTTTTGGTACAGCAATGGCCATTACATCTGATGACTTTAAGTGGAGCTTGCAAAATTTATTTTGGGGTTTCAGTTCCAAGAAATGCACAACTAGCATGGACAGTAGCCACACTGGCTGGGGGGTTATGGGTATTGCAGTCCAACAAGTAATTGTTCCACAGTCTCACCTTAAAGGGAGATTAGACAATTTCATGCAAGAGGGTGGCTACTAGCCATTATAGCTATATGATGCCTTGCGGTGGCTGGTGGCTTCCATGCCAATTGCAAATCCAATCTGTCTTAGTCCACATTTTAAGGAGATTTCTAAGATGTGTGTCTATGAGCCTTCAAGTTGCTTGTCAAGTTATGGTGACCTCATGAATTTCACAGGGTTTTCTTAGGCAAGGAATACTTAGAAGTGATTCTGCCAGTTCCTTCCTCTGAAATATAGGAGAATATCAGATGTGGTGGAATGCTGCAAAAAACTGCATTCCAAACAGCGTCAGAAGAACAGGAGGTGAACAGAAAGGGGACATTATTCACCACTCACATTCTCAGCCGTTCCTAGGGTGTAGTGTTGCTGTGGATGATGCTTCCCTTTTTTATTGATGGGGACAAGCCACCAATAAAAAGGGATGCCTTACTCACGACCATGCTACACCCCTGGGACACTGATGGATGCCATCATCTGATCTTATCCATTTCCTGTTCTCCTCACTATCTTCTGATGCAGTTTTTGCCATGTCTGATAATCTCCATAGTCTACAGCACCCAGTATTCATTGGCCCATCCAAGTTTTAACCAGGGATGACCCTGCTTAGCTTCCAATTTCAGACAGGATCTGGTACCTTTAGGGTATTTAGGCTGAAGTCTAAGGTGCTAAACCTAATTTGAAGACCTGGTTCTGTTCCTCTAAAGAATTGACTAAGAGCTGCAGTGGATTAACTGACACGGAAGGCACCAGCTGCCAGAGTGTGCTCTTACAAGAACTATAGTACTTATACAGTGCTGTTTGTGGACTATTTGCCAGTCTCAGTGCTCTGGCTAGGAAATGCTCTTGGCATTCCCTGGAGCTGGCTGTGCCCAAACCCCTGAGGCCAAAAGAATTAGGCAGAAATGCACCCTTTTAACCTAAAAGATTTATGATTTACCATCACCATCTCTAAAGCCAGGTTGTATCCCATCTAGATCACAGAATCATAGAATTGTAGAATTGGAAGAGACCACAAGGGCCATCTAGTCCAGCCTCCTGCCATGCAGGAAATCACGCTCAAAGCATCCCTGACAGATGGCCATCCAGCCTCTGTTTAAAGACCTGCAAAGAAGGAGACCCCACCACACTCTGAGGGAGTGTGTTCCACTGCCAAGCAGCTCTTACTGTCAGAAAGTTCCTCCTAATGTTGAGATCCCACCATGCTTTTAAATTCACTGTCAAATCAGGAAACCAGGGAGCAGTGGCTTCTTTCACTTGCTATCTCCCCACCTCTCCTCAACTCCTTCAGTCCTCCCTTCTTTCCCTGACTGCTGCTATGTCTGTTTAGAGGCCAGCTGCATGGAGTGGAGGAGAAATGGCTGAGAGAAGCACACCTTCAGAGGTGAGTTTAAAGGGACAGCAAGAATCTTGTGTGACTTGTGTTCTGAAAACCTGATCCTAAGAGCATCTTTCCTCCTCACATAGGCAATGCTTTTGTAGTCAAGGGTTTTGTTTTGGTTAGTTGTTCTTGTTTGTGAGCTCCTTCGACATGTGGCCCCCAGCTTCTTTGGCATGTTGCTTCTCCTTCCCTTGACATTGGGGCAGCTGCCAATGGAGAAGCAGGGTGGAGTGAACGGAGTTCTCAACTTGTATAAATATAACTCTTGAAGCTTTGTAACAAGCTCTTCTTCGCATTCCAGTCAGGTGTTGAGAATAACAAGAGAAAAGTGTGTGTAGGGGGAGGAGAGAAAAATAGTGGAAATTCTCCAAGCACTTTTGCAAGCTGTCAACTGGCAGATTTCTTCTCCTGACAGTACTGTCAAGACCCACTCCTGGGGGAGAGGGGTGGCTAATCCGCCTTCCTGGTCTCTCCCATTTCTGACTCCCCTGCCTGTCAGCAGGCAGACTGGCTCTGCTAATCAGCCATTCAATTCCCTCCAAAGTTGCTTTTGATTTCTGTCCACCCTGCAAGGGATAGGACAGTAAGACCCCCACCATCTTTTTTTTCCCCCAGTGGCCCAGCTCCTGTGCTTAAGCAAGGAGCCTACTTGGCAGCAATTTACCAAAGACTACATTATCTCTCCATGCCAGAAAGCCTTCACCTGTTAAATTTGTTCAAGTGAAAAGGATGCCACTACTAGCTGCTGTGAAATGTGACACATCCCACATCAGGACTCCGAGAATGATCTAAAATAACAATACAGTACATGGAACACACCACCCTTTTTCCCTTGGTACCTCCCTCTCTCCTTGTTGTATCAAACTCAGTAAGGTTTTCGTCTAAGTAAACATACACAGTATAAAGTAATCTGACTTCTCACATTTGTGTTTTTAGATTTTCGTAGATTGTCAGCAATGCATTAAACCAGCAAAACAATGGTTTGTTTTGTTTTTTCAGCATACATTGATTTTAACTTTTAATAATGTTTGGTTCACTTTGAAGACAATATCAAAAGTGTGTTTGCTTAATATTTGATTATTTTTTTTAAAAAAATACATAATGTGCTTGAGAAGTAAACAGCACTGGTTATTTTCTGGCTACCTTGCCACTTGGTAGATGACCTGGCAGTCATCATAGTTAGACTGTGCCACTTCAGGCCTTGCATGCAGTTCAGGACTGAATGTGTCTCTGTACAAATGAAAACTAGCATGTCAGGGAGAAAGGTTCTAGCCAAGCTGGTTTTCTTTATGGGTTTTTTTTTTTTTTTAGTTGTACAGTGAAGAATTCCCTTGTCTAAAGTCCCTCCTTTAGTCTGATAGCATACAGTCCAGAGACTGGTTTGTCATCACATTTGTTGTGACAAACCCTTTAGATAGTAATGAGTAACATCTCTAGATGTTGTTGGACCTTCTCATTATTCTTCCCTCACCACTGGCTCTGTTGGCTAGGACTGATGGGAGCTGCAGCTCAACAACTGGAGGGCCACCCCCCCATCCCTGCTGTTAGAGATACTGGCAGGCTCATGAATTAACATGAACCTTTCAAAATTTCTGTTCTGTGGGTTCAGAGGACAGCAGCTATTGAGGTAGCAGCAAGCTAGATACCATTTCCAAACTGTTGCTTTTACCGGATAGCCAAATAATAAAACAGTTACCTCCCACCACTGTGCAGTTAGATACAATTTCAGAGCAATTAAGAAGCAAGGTTAAAAGTACCCTCTGAAAAGACGTGCCTGGTAGCCATCCACTCTCCTTTTTGATTGCTAATGAGAAGGCCATCTCTAGCAATTGTAGTTGTTATCAAACCTCACCTTCATGCAGAGGTTGCTGGGTATACAGAATAGACTGTTATAAGTTTTCATTTTGCAGATCTCAGAGAACAAGGAGCAAAACCTAATGGATACCTTTTACTCTAACAGCTTGTGCTGGGAAGAAGAAAGCAAAGAAAAAGAATGAATCAAACTATTCCAAATTTTGCTACCGTAGCTATCACTGCCCTGCCGTGTCTTAGCAAAATGTTCCTTACAATCATAACAAGATACCTGTTAAAATTCCTCTTTCCATTAAAGGTACCAAAGTTCACAGGGGGAGCTGTTCTACTCCTTCATTGAAGAGACCTAGGGGCAGAGGAACCATCTCATCCAAAGCATGGCCTGGTTTAAACAAGCAGGGCAACGGGGAGCAAGGAACAGCATTTTTTGCCTGGGTTTTCTTTCTTTGAAAAATCAATGTATGTTTGAACAGATCCCCTCCCGTTGCTTTCAATTAAGGCAGTTAATTGACACTGGGTCCAGGACTGAAATAGATCCACTGCTAGTTTGAGACCCTTCTGGGGACTGGGATGACCCAGTCCTGCAGATTCATTGTCTGTCTTGGCACTCTCCCCAGAATGGCTTTCTCCCTGTTTCTGAGTGCTGATGTCAGAGAAAGACCAGCTACCCAGGTTTCTTTGGCATCTGAAGTGGGGTTTCCAAGGTCGTATCTCCCACTCAAAAGTTCAGATACCTCTCTCAGCCCTTGGAGGATAAGTTCTGACATGGCCAAGGACTTCTGGAAGAGTCCCTCAGTTACCATAGGGTTGCAGCCTAACCATACTCATTTTCATTTCTTACAAGGCTAAGTGGCTAGCTCTTACTGTTGTTCCAAAAGCAGTTTTCTGTAGCTGCTATCTGCTTAGACTGCACTAACTCCCAGCTGTATTAAACTACAGTCCATCTAGTCAAGCAAGTGCTGGGTTTTTTTCTCCAACAGCAGCCAATGAAGTGCCCCTGGAATCTCACAAGGCAAACACATGTATGATCATCATGTATGCATCCTTCATCAGCTATTTGGACATATACTGTACTAGTATATGGCAGTTCTGTTTATAATAGTGGATAATCTTTAATTTGTATGATACTGGAGTCACACAAACACCTTGAACATTATTATTTCTTTCATTACTATTTCTCTGTAGAAAACTCAGGTCAGCTGAAAACAAGCAGCTCCCCACCCAGGCACTGATGAGAGCTATACCTCTTTAGCAAATGGGCAGCATTGGGTCATCCCACATAGTCTACTGGGCCTTGCGTTGATTGGCTGAACTGGTGGGGTGATGGATGGTGGAATTGCCCATTCCATTTAATTCTATGATTCTCTGTTACAGTAATGTCAATAGATTAGGAAGAAGGATGAGAGTAAAAAGTAGCACTTTTCAACTTCTGTCATTACTAAAATCATATATCAAAATATCCATTTCCCAAAGGACTAATTAATACTTTCTTCATTTGACGATCATGTTGAATACTGTAGAACTTTAAAAAGCCCTGCCAATTATTTTGAGAGGCATGATGGCAAGATAAGGGCTCTCTTCTGCAGGGACTGCAGGCCTTTAATGGGGCTCATTGCTACCCCCTCCCACATTTCTTCTTGGTACACACGATGTGAAGAGTATAGCTGATGCCTGAAAACATTTTATTTTTGCAATAGAAAGTTTTGCAAAGCAGAAAGTTAAAGCAGTTCCCTTTGGAAAGTGTTGGGAGGGCAACTAAACTATTCTACTGGTGGCTGGGCTTCTCTGCCACTGATGACCCTCCAAGGCTTTTCACATTTCCTCCGCTCTTAATTTCTGATTGCTTTGTCCGATTGAAATCTTGGGTGGTCACTGGAAAGCTAAATGAGCTCCTGCCTTTACTGCCCTGCCCTGAAACCACCCTTCATTTGTGTCACCCACACTGGGTTCAAGCTTGTAGATCAGTCTGTAGTGTGATGGGACTGAGGAGTTGGCATTAGGTATCAGGATTATATGTACCAGTGGAATAAGGCCTTTCCCTCTTCCTTCCATCCTCATCCCATTTTTCTTTGCATTTCTTTGCTTATCACGGGTGTTTAACACCCCATGGTTTTTTTAAAAATGGAATCTGACAACTGACATACACTGGCTGCTAGTAATACCCCCCTCCGCCCCCTCTAACTGATTAATTCACTTGCAGTTCAGTGCTGTGCGTGCCTTCTTGGGTATACATTTCATTAAGTGCAATGGAACTCATTCAACAATAGATGGGTACATGCCTGGAGCCCTATGCACTTAATATCCCCTTGCTTCATTATTCTTGTTGCTTTAAAACAAACAAGTAATATTTAAAATTCTGATGCCTAAATTTTAATTTTAATATGAGATTTAATTTTTTTAAAAAATCCAACTTACAAAATTTGAAAATCTACCAAATTTGTCTGGCACATGTTTATTTATGTGAAACTTAAGCCTGTGAGAAGTTCTACTAAGTAGGGAGAAGCACATCTTTTTATATCAGTTGCTCCAGGTGGGGAAAGTAATAGACCTTGGCTAGAACTTTGCATTTATTAGTTGTATTTCCTGGGTCTAACTTGCATCTGCCATACTTAATAATGCCTGAAGCTGACTCCCTCAATCATGTGCCACCACAAAACTTGTTTTCTTGGTGGCAGTGCCAGCCACCATAGCTGTGACAGTCATCAAGAGATGCATCATATCAGTTGCCAGCAGATGCTGATGCTCTGCCTGGCTTAACTTCCCTAGTGTGTTAAAACATACGGCACAAAGAGCTGGGCTAAGTGGTTGAATAATAAACCCCCCTGGTCAGATCTAGCATACTGCATTCCACAGCTCAGAGGCAGGCTTAAAAGGCTCTTCTGCATTGGCTGGGTCAGATGGTGCCTCCAGAAGGAGGGCTTCACAGGTCATGAAACAACTTTAGAGTTCAGACAGCTTTTCCCTGCACACATTTAGTTTTGCTTTAACTAGAAAAGGCAGATTGTGGGTGTACTAGCACAGACACTGTTTCTGCCTCAGTCAGTTGTGTTTCCCTCCAGTGTCAAAAGGAGGCATGAGATCTGCTGATGACAGAAAGCTGAAGGGTTTGCAGTGTAGAAATCCATTTAAAAAGGTGATTGAGTACACGCGCGTGCACACACACACATCAACCTTTGTGCAGCTGGAAGTGATGCCTTTGTTTTCGGCTGGTGAGGCTGGATATGTTGAACGGGTGACTGACCCCTCCTTTTCTGGTCGCTGATCTCTAAGCCCGCCCCCAGTCACCATTTCCGGTCATCCCCTAGTATCGAGATATTTTGTCCCAGGCTGTTTACATTTCTGATTTTCCAAATCCTCCAGTGACTTTTTTAAAAACCGGCACAAACCGCGGGACTGGAAGTCCCGCAGGTTGAGGGATAAAAGGTGCCCCCCCTTCCAAAAATCACGTACCCGACCCGATGTACGTGTAAACTGCCAGGGATCGGCACGAATTCTTCCCGGGACATTTTCATCGTGTAAACGGCACCATTCTCTCTCTCAAATCTCCCTCCCTCTATAAATCTACTCTGTGTGCATGTACACAAGTACACACACTAGTCAGAAACACATTGCCTACCCTGTGTGAATTTGGGCTGAACTAAAAAATGCCCAAGTGTTTAATAAAATTTTGTAAGAGAAGCATTTCATTTTAAGTGAAATATTGGAGATTATCAGACACAGTATACATCCCACCACAGGGATGACAGGACATCGCTAAATGGCTTGAATATCAGACAATGATGTCCCTGTGACATTATGCTCCTGTGCCTCCTCCATCCGCCCCCCACTCTTTTTTTCACAGCTTAAGCTGTGAATTGACCCAGCATTCAGTTTCTGTAATGGAACAACATGCAAGAAGGTGCCCTGTTATGCTGGCATGATGCCAGCTGCAGTGGGGGGTTCCTGCCAAACACTTCCAGTCGAGATCAGGACATTGAGGTAAGTGAAACACTTTCCCCCCTCTCTGGGTTACTTGGGGTTTTTTAAATGTGTTTTTGTGATTGGTGTACTTGTTAACCTTTCGTTTTTATTTTAATTTTAAAATTTCCTGAGCAATCGTTTTCTCACGAGAACAGCCGGTATTCACTTTCCAGGAAGTGAATGGGGCTCCATAAGAGTTCCATTTACTCCTTGGCTGCTGGAGGGGAAGGGAGCAGTTTCAGTGCCGCTATCAAGGTAAGTCTGAAAACGTTTCTTTTTAAAGTGCTACAGGGATGTGAGTAGGGCAGGAGAGGAGATAACAAGACAGGGACACTATTTTTGTCCCCATCCGATAATCTCTGTTGGTGGCAATGCAGTTTTGTGTTGTGTATTTTAACGTGATCAATAAAGCCAATATTCCAAGCAACGGTGCCAACTTCAGTCATTTGGAGGCTGCTCACATCTTTAATATCCCTCTGCTGGAAATATAGTAATTTTTTTCCTTGTGCTGCACTGGTAGTTTTAACAAGCTATATTGCAGACTTGCAAGAGTATAACAGGTGATGCTTTTTCTGACATTTAAGACTGAAGTGATGGGGAAACCTTTACCTATTTCTGCAGATCAGATTGAAGGAACCATGACTACAGTAGGTGTGCTACAACCCCCACCATCTTTTGCCTGAAAATGTTATAGTTGTGCGCTTATCGATTTCATTCCTCCAAAAGAAAGCACAGGGAACCACTCTGTTAAGATTGCCCAGTGAAAGAAGCAAGTGTCAGATAGCACAAATCTTTCTTTTGTCTGCAGGCACTGTTGTGCACCCTTATATTGTGAGTGGCAGTTTTCTAAATGGAATTTAATAGTGTATATCATTTGATCTTTTCCATATATTCACATTGAATAGTTTGTGCTGCATGGTATTGAGCCAACAAAAAAATGGTCTTGAAAATATTTTAATATGAAGAAAGATTCAGCACCTGGTATTCATTGGTGGTCTCCCATCCAAGTACTAACCAGGGCTGACCCTGCTTAGCTTTCAGATCAGATGTGATCTGGTACCTTTAGATTAGATGATTTAAGCATATTGGTTCTGGTGTGTTTGTTTTAAATGACTGTTGTTGCCTGTTGCTGCCATCTCTGACTACAGCAACACTGAGTACCTCAGAACTTTTGCTTTCCTACCTGTTTTCCAGAATATAACCCAAATGCTTCTAAGCTTTAATAGCATGCCTAACCAAGCTTTCCTGGTGTTTTTTTTTTTTTATATATATATATATCCTATGTTTATTTGTCATGTCTTTATCCTGATTTTGATTGCATTTGAATTTTTAGGGGAAAGACTCAATGGTAGAGCACATGCTTTGCATCCACAAGGACCAAGTTTCAACTTCTGGCAGGATTAGCATCTTGCAGTCCAGATACTGTTTCCATGCTTTGGTACAGGGAGGTGTGATAACTGTCTGTCTTTACTCTTTGTTCTGCCTCTCCTGTTTGTAGGAATTGACACATGCAGCCTTTATTTTTGGTCCATGACACTTTCATGCTTTTTTGGCTCCAAAACTATTTCATCTTCTTACATTCGTCTGTAGGATTTGTTTTTTAACCTCATGAAAATTTGCTTTTAGATATATATTTGTGAATTTATTTCCTCTCAAAATGTGTCCATGTTAGAATGCATTTTATTCTTAAAAAAAAGATTGAGTTGGAATTATGTCAAAGTATTTGGAGAAATATAAAACCTAATGGGGAGCCATATATGTTCCAAGCTACACTTGACCTCAGCCAAAATGCCAAAAAGCTCCAGGTGGGGCATATCAGATCAGTTCATGAGGAATTCACAAAAACTCAATTCTCCAAGCATCCTGTGTCTCTTGCTCACCCCTGTCTCTACTTCTAGGTGTGTTGCACAGTTCCCTCTGATTTCAGACAAGCTGTGGAAGCCCTAAATCAGTGAAAGACTGGACAGGGGCTAAGAAACTGAAGTCTCATTCCAGATTTAAAACACACATACTCACACAACAGATGATAGGACAAAACACCAGCCAGGGAAGAATATTTGGTATGTTCTAGATGGAGTTGTACCACACCCCACCCACCCTGAAGGAGCATATTTGTAGTTTGGAAGTTTGCTTGGACCCAGGTTTTGGGGGTTTGCTCTTGGTGGTGTGGGGTTGGTACAGATTGGCCTGTCAGCTACTTCTGGTAGATCTATTTCAGTTGCCACAGTTGTGCATGGCTTGGATAATTCCACATTAGATTCCTCTAGCATTCTTTATATGGGCTGCCTTTTAAAAATAATAATAATAAAAATAAAGACCACATAATTTAAAGGTGGATGGTGAAGACACTGTAATGGTTAAACATTTTCTGTATCTGGAGTCAGCTATAAACCAAAATGGAGATTGTAGTCAAGTAATCAGAAGAAGACTAGGTCTTGGATGATCAGCTATGAAGGAACTAGATAAGATCTTGAAGTGGTAAAGATATATCATTGAATAGCACAGTCAGACTCAGCCATGCCATAGTATTTCAAAGCCAGACAGTGAAGAAAGCTGACAGGAAAAAGATCAACTCATTTGAAATGTGGTGCAGGAGGAGAGTTCCGCAGAAATAATGGGATGCTAAAAAGACAAGTCAATGGCTCCAAGAGCAAAACAAGCTGGAACTCTTTCTTTAAGTCAAAATTACTAAACAGAGGACATTGTACTTTGAACATAGCATGAGATAACATGATTCATTAGAAAAGGTGCTAATGCACACTAAAGTTAAAGGCAGCAGAAAAAGGGGAAGACAGCAGTGTAGGTGGATTGATGCAAGGAGGTTGTGTAATTGCAAGACCTCACCAAGGCTGTTAATAACAGGGTCTTGTGGAAATCTCCCATTCATAGAGTTGCCATAAGCTGAACTCAGCTTGATGGCAGTTAAGAACAACAACCACTGTTGAAAAGAGGCTGGAAACTGCAACTGGTGCAAAATTGCTCAACCATATGATTACATTACACCAGTGCTTTCTCAGCCTCGCTGGCTTCCAGCCTATTTAAAGTCCCACTTCAGGGTTCTGGCTCATAGTGTTTAAAGTTCTACATCAGGAATAGAATCATAGAATTGTAGAGTTGGAAGAGATCAAAATGGCCATCCAGTCCAACCCCCTGCCACGCAGGAAATCTTGATCAAAGCATCCCTGACAGATGGCCATCCAGCCTCTGTTTAAAGACCTCCAAGGAAGGAGACCCCATCATGCTCCGAGGGAGTGTGTTCCACTGCCGAACAGCTCTTACTGTCAAAAAGTTCCTCCTAATGTTGAGGTGGAATCTCTTTTCCTGGAGCTTGCATCCATTGCTCCGTGTTCCAGTCTCTGGAGCAGCAGAAAACAAGCCTGCTCCATCCTCAACGTGACACCCCTTCAAATATTTAAACAGGGCTATCGTGTGGTACATGCAGCCTTTCATGTTTATGTGGCATCATTATGATGCCATATTAAGTGCATCTAATAAAGTCGTTAGAGTAGATCCATGGACTCAACGGGAATTTGGTAAACCAACACTTACATGAGTTTCATTGATTCAATGTTCCAGTCTCTGGAGCAGCAGAAAACAAGCCTGCTCCATCTTCAATGTGACACCCCTTTCAGATACTTAAATGGGGCTATCATATCACCCCTTAACCATCTTTTTTCCAGGCTAAACATACCCAGCTCCCTAATTCTCTCCTCATAAGGCATAGTTTCCAGAACTTTCACCATTTTAGTCGCCCTCCTCTGGACATGCTGCAATTTGCCAATATCCTTTTTGAATTGTGGTGCCCAGAACTGGACACAGTATTCTAGGTGAGGCCTTACCAAGGCAGAATAGAGTGGCATAATTACTTCCCTTGATCTAGACACTATACTTCTATTGATGCAGCCCAAAATCGCATTGTCCTTTTTAGCTGCCGCATCACACTGTTGACTCATGTTCAGCTTGTGATCTACTAGGGCTCCTAGATCCCTTTCACACATAGTCTCATTCAGCCAGGTCTCCCCCATTGTATATCTATTCTTTTCGTTTTTCCATCCAAAGTGCAGTACCTTACATTTCTCCGTATTGAATTTCATTTTGTTAGCTTTGGCCCAGCTCTCCGGTCTATCCAGGTCATTTTGTATTTTGATCCTGTCCTCTAGGGTATTAGTTACTCCTCCTAATTTGGTGTCACCCGCAAATTTGATAAATATGCCCTCGATTCCCTCATCCAAGTCATTGATAAAGATATTGAATAGCACTGGGCCCAAGACAGAACGCTGTGGCACCCCACTGGTCACATCTTTCCAAGATGAAGAGGAGCCACTGCTGAGCACCCTTTGGGTTCGGCCGGTCAACCAATTATAAATCTATTTAACAGTTAACTTGTCTAGCCCACATTTTACAACGATGTTTGCAAGAATGTCAAAGGCCTTACTGAAATCAAGGTATGCGATATCCACAGCGTTCCCTTCATCTACCAAGCTGGTAACTTTATCAAAAAAAGAGATTAGATTAGTCTGGCATGACTTGTTTCTCTGAAACCTATGTTGACTTTTTGTGATTATGGCATTGCCTTCTAAATGTCCATGGACTCTCTGTTTAATGATCTGCTCTAGAATCTTCCTTGGTATTGATGTCAGACTAACTGGACAATAATTGTTGGGATCCTCATTTTTCCCCTTTTTGAAGATGGGGACAATGTTTAACCTCCTCCAGTCTGCTGGGACTTCTGTTCTTCAGGAGTTCTCAAAGATTATTGCCAATGGCTCTGATATTACATTTCCCAGCTCTTTTAATACTCTTGGATGTAGTTCATCTGGTCCTGGAGATTTAAATTCATTTAGATTAAGATTAAGAAGATTAAGACAGTGAGTTTCCTGCCAGGGAGAAGCTTCTGGAGAGCCATTTTGAGTAGGTGAATTTGAATTTTTTTAAAACTGTTGGGAGAGGCTGCTTGTTTCTGAGGGGGTGGAGTTTTTGGGAGTTTGAATTTTTTTTAAACTGTTGGGAGAGGCTGCTTGTTGCTGAGGGGGTGGAGCTTTTGTGAGTCACATCTGTGAGTCACTAGGGGGTGGAGCTGGGAGCCTAGCTCTACATAAACTCCTTGCAGAGGCTTTCCAGGCCAGTTTCCTGCCAGGGAGAAAAAGGAGAGCAGCTTCTGGAGAGCCATTTTGAGTGAGTGAGTTTGAATTTTTTAAAAACTCTTGGGAAAGGCTGCTTGTTTCTGAGGGGGTGGAGCTTCTGGGAGTTTGGATTTTTTTAAACTCTTGGGAGAGGCTGCTTGAATTTGACTAACCAAACAAAAATACAGCATTCTTAAAAGTACAGCGTAGAGTTCTCAGCATTAACTAAGAGTTCTAAAAGCTCTCACCATGGACACTGAAGGGGATGCTGCAGTCAACTGCAACACTTGTGGGATGTTTGTCTTCTTGTCTAGAGATGTGGGGAACTTCACATGCACCAAGTGCAAGTTGGTAGCCCTCTTGGAGGAGAAAGTCCAGCAGCTGGAGACAAGGCTAGCTACACTTCAGCAGATTCAGGAGCAAGAGGTTTTCCTGGACAGAACAGAACAAACAGTTTTTGGTGGGGACCGCACAGAGAAACTGGCTCGGGTGGAGAGTGTCATTCCACAGACACAGGAGGTTGATAGCTGGAGGAATGTCAAACACAGAACAAGAAAATCTAGGGCTTCTTCGAGCAGCTTGCAGCTACAGAATCGATTTGAAGCCCTCTCCCTTATCAAGGACAATGAGGAAGAACAGTATGGACAGACTTCAAGGGCAGTGCAGGGGACCTTGGGAGTACCACCACAAGGAACAGCAGCTGCGAAGCCTCAGCGGAGGCGTGTGGTGGTGGGGGACTCCTTGCTACGGGGTACAGAAGCAGTGGTTTGTGGGCCTGACAAGATGTCTTGAGAGGTGCATTGTCTCCCTGGGGCAAAGATCCATGATGTGACAAAGAGGCTGACAAGACTCGTCAAGCCTACAGATCATTACCCCTTCCTTTTCGTCCATGTGGGAACCAACGATACTGCAAGGCACAGCTTTCCGAAGATCAGAAGAGATTATGAGGCTCTGGGGAGGAAGCTGAAAGAAATGCATGCACAGGTTGCCATCTCGTCTCTCCTGCCAGTTGAAGGGCATGGTCCAGGAAGGGAGAGGAAAATAGCTGATGTAAACAACTGGCTCCGTAGATGGTGTCACCAAGAACAATTTGGATTCTTGGATCATGGGCTGTGCTTCCATGAGGGGGGACTTCTGGCAAGAGATGAGGTGCATCTCACAACATTTGGCAGAAACATTTTTGCCTACAGTCTCAAGAATTTGATCAGGAGGGCTTTAAACTGAGTCATAGGGGGGAGGGAAACAATATTCTGGAAGGCAAAAGGGCTGGAGAAAATAGTCAAACTGTCATAGAGGGAACAAGGCAAACAGCGCAAGGACCCAACAGTGGGAGGCAAAAAAAAACTTGCACAGGCAGCAAGTGAAGGGAACACATGGTCTTAGATGTCTCTACACTAATGCACAGAGCATGGGAAATAAGCAAGATGAACTTGAACTCCTAGCACTACAAAGCAAGTATGATATAATAGGCATTATTGAAACCTGGTGAGATGAGTCTCATGATTGGAATGTAGGAATAGAGGGGTATAACCTTTATAAGAGAAACAGGCCAAACAGGAAAGGAGGAGGAATAGCATCATATGTCAGGGATATTTACACAAGTGAAGAGATCCATGACATCAATACTGGAAGCCAGGTGGAGAGCATCTGGATAAAAATTAAAGGGGAGGGAAACAACAGGGGTGTTATTGTGGGACTCTATTACAGACCCCCAAGTCAGACGGAGGAATTGGATGATGCATTTCTAGAACAGATGACCACACACGCAGAAAGGAGAGATGTAGTAGTGATGCGTGACTTCAACTATCCTGATATTTGCTGGAAATCTAACTCAACCAAAACTTCAAGGTCTAGCAAATGCCTTACTTGCCTGGAAGACAATTTCATGGTCCAAAAGGTGGAAGAGGCAACAAGGGGGTCAGCTATTTTAGATCTGATCCTAACCAACAGGGATGACCTGGTTAATGGGGTGCAAGTGGTGGGATCCTTAGGTGAGACTGATCATATTCTCCTGGAGTTTGTTATACAATGGAAAGGAGAA
This sequence comes from Gambelia wislizenii, assembly GCA_030847615.1. NCBI lineage: Eukaryota > Metazoa > Chordata > Lepidosauria > Squamata > Crotaphytidae > Gambelia > Gambelia wislizenii. The sequence goes on from JAUMIR010000004.1 coordinate 165,128,847, forward strand.
GCTAGGCATACTCAGACATGCGTTCTTGACTTTAGGAGAGCTGATTTCAATAAATTCAGGGAAACACTGGGGGTGATCCCATGGTCAGGAATACTAAAAGAGAAGAGACCTCAAGATGGATGGGACTTTCTCAAAAGGGAGATACTGAAGGCACAATTTCAAACAGTACCATTGAGGAAGAAAAATGGGAGGTGTCTCAAGGATCCAGGATGGATGACTAAAGAACTTTCAACGGAGCTAAGTTTTAAACGGAACATGTATAGGAAATGGAAAAAGGGGGAAATCACCAAAGAAGAATTCAAACAGATAGCAAACACGTGTAGGAGTAAAGTCAGAAAAGCTAAAGTACAGAATGTGCTCAGGCTTGCTAGGGAGGTTAAGAACAATAAAAAGGAGTATTTTGGGTATGTCCGCAGCAAAAGGAGGAAGAAGGAAATGGTAGGGCCACTATGCAGAGAAGATGGCAAACTGCTAACAGGGGACAGAGAAAAGGCAGAATTACTCAACACCTTCTTTGTTCAACACCTTCAGTGTTTTCAGAAAAGGAAAAGGGTGACCAACCTGAGGATAATGGAACAGAGGACACAATAGGGGAAATCCAGCACAGAATAAGCAAAGAGGTAGTACAGGAATACCTTCTTAAACTAAATGAATTTAAATCTCCAGGACCAGATGAACTACATTCAAGAGTATTAAAAGAGCTGGCAAATATAATCTCAGAGCCATTGGCAATAAACTTTGAGAACTCCTGGACAACAGGAGAATTCCCAGCAGACTGGAGGAGGGCAAACGTTGTCCCCATCTTCAAAAGGGGGGGGGAGGATCCCAACAATTATCGTCCAGTTAGCCTGACATTCATACCAGGGAAGATTCTAGAGCAGATGATTAAACAGAGAGTCTGTGAACATTTAGAAGGCAATGCCATAATCACAAAAAGTCAACATGGGTTTCAGAGATACAAGTCATGCCAGACTAATCTTTTTTTTTTTTGGATAAAATTACCAGCTTGGTAGATGAAGGGAACGCTGTGGATATCGTATACCTTGATTTCAGTAAGGCCTTTGACAAGGTTCCCCATGACATTCTTGCAAACAAGCTTGTAAAATGTGGCCTAGACAAGTTAACTGTTCAATGATTTGTAATTGGTTGACCGGTCGAACCCAAAGGGTGCTCAGCAGTGGCTCCTCTTCGTCTTGGAAAGATGTGACCAGTGGGGTGCCACAAGATTCTGTCCTGGGCCCAGTGCTATTCAACATCTTTATCAATGACTTGGATGAGGGAATTAGGGGCATACTTATTAAATTTGCAGATGACATCAAATTCGGAGGAGTAGCTAATACCCTAGAGGACAGGATCCAAATTCAAAACGACCTGGATAGACTGGAGAGCTGGGCCAAAGCTAACAAAATTGTAAGAGTAATGAGTCTAAAAAAATAAAATTGTATGAAAAAAATTTCAGGATCTAATCCTTTTAGAAAACAACAAGAATTATCTACTTTTAAAAAGAGAGTTAAAAATCATTCATTTACTTTTAACTTCATGCAGAGTGCAACTTAGGAATGCTAAGACAAGCTCAATTAACATTTAAAAAGTGTGTTCAGAGGTCTGAGATCACTCAGTTAAATTAGACTCATTACAAAACAAAGGAGTCAGTTTAAAATGCAAATCAAAGTTTACTGAAGGTATATCAATCTCAATCTACATACTAAAACAAACTTTAAAAAGAGGTTCCTAACTGACTAAGAGTATTTAGGGTAGGAAAACTCACCCAGCCTACAGCAGTAAGAGGCTGCATGGTGAACATCATGGCATGGTTGCAGGAAAGATGGCTAAACAAAGATAATATTGCTTAAGATGGCTTAAGATGGCTACAGCCTCATGGAGACTCTAACTTAAAAAAGAACTTACACACAGCAATAAAATTTAAATTAGGTCATGTGTGAAATGACTCAGCACTCCAGTTGGCTGGAAGTGCCCAGTGAAATAAGAGAAAGGGAACATGGGAGAACAAAAGCATGCAGGGAAAAAACCCTAGACTTATCTTAGGATGTGAATGAGGTACACAAGATTGCTTTTACATTACAATGATTATTTCCCCACATACTACATTAAATGAAATTCAATACGGAGAAATGTAAGGTACGGCACTCAGGGCGGAAAAATGAAATGCATAGATATAGGATGGGGGACACCTGGCTGAATGAGAATACATGTGAAAGGGATCTAGGAGTCCTAGTAGACCACAAGTTGAACATGAGTCAACAGTGTGATGTGGCAGCTAAAAAGGCCTATGCGATTTTGGGCTGCATCAATAGAAGTATACTGTCTACTGTTAGCATTTTGCCATTGGACTTTATCAGACGGGCTTAATGAAATGGAACAGAAATGCCACAGAATCACTAAAGAGGTTTTTTTTTTCCAGACGACGTCCCTGTTCTGACCCTGTTCTGACCCCATGTGCTTTTTGTTTTGTTTTATTCACGGGGAAAAGTCATCAATAGATCTCCTGTTCCATTTCTGTAACGGAATCATGGATGTGTGAACTGGTTTGCTGTTATGCTGGCGTGATATTAAAACACTTCTGGGTATGATTGTGACATCCAGGTGAGTGACAGCCTTTTCTGTACCCTCCCTATGTTTCTTTTAAAGCTTTAAAAGTGTTTTGGTGCTTTTTAAAATTTTAGACGTCTGCCTATATTTTTATTTTTAAATTTGTCCACGCTGCCCGTGTCTGTGAGGTCCTGGAAGGTAAGCAGAGAACACTTCTGGTGGCGATCTGGACATCCAGGTAAGTGACAGACTTTTTTGTACCCTCCGCTGTTTACTTGTTTCTTTTAAAGGCTGTTTAGGTACTGGATTTAATTTTTTTATATCTGGTGGTTTTTTATTTTTAAATTCCCTTCGAGATGCAGGGCTCCCTGCAAGGTCCTGGGAGGTCCCTGCAACACACTTCCTGCTTCAATTGGGACAAAGAGGTCAGTGACATCCTTTTTTGTTCCCTCCCTGGGTTACTTGGGTTTTTTTTAAGGGTGTTTAGGTGCTTGTGCACTTCTTTGAGGTTTGGGGGGAAATTTTATTTGTAAATTCCCCATGCGATTTGGTCTCCAGGTAGGGGAGGGGGCTCTGTGCGAGCTCCATTCACTTCCTGGATGGCTGGAGGAGGGGGAGCAGTTTCTGTCTGGGATTAAGGTAAGTGTGTGAACTTTTTTTTTTATTTAGTTACATGAATGGGAGGAGGGTGGGTGTGTGAGTAATTGAACAGGAACGGGTTTTAAGGGCCTGTCTGATAAAGTCCATCTTCTCCACGTAGTGGCCCTACCATTTCCTTCTTCCTCCTTTTGCTGCGGACATACCCCCCAAAATCCTTTTTATTGTTCTTAACCTCCCTAGCAAGCCTGAGCTCATTCTGTGCTTTAGCTTTCCGGACTTTACTCATACATGTGTTCGCTATCTGTTTGAATTCTTCTTTGGTGATTTCCCCACTTTTCCATTTCCTATACATGTTTCGTTTAAAACAGCTCCGTTGAAAATTCTTTAGTCATCCATCCTGGTTTCTTGAGACACCTCCCATTTTTCTTCCTCAATGGTACTGTTTGAAATTGTGCCTTCAGTATCTCCCTTTTGAGAAAGTCCCACCCGTCTTGAAGTCTCTTCTCTTTTAGTATTCCTGACCCTTCATCTGTTGTTGGACTGCAACTATGAACCCTCACAATTGGTTATTTTGGTAGGATTTGATAGGAGTGGCAATACAACAACATCCATAGTTGTCTGTTTTCAAGTCATTTCTAATTTATGGTGACCGTCAGGGGGACCTATCACAGGGTTTTCAGAATTTGTTCACAGGGGGTTTTACCCTTGCCTTCCTCTGAGGCAGAGAAAGTGTGACTTGCCCAAGGTCACTCAGCGGGTTTCCATGGCCGAGCAGGGATTCAAATCCTGGTCTCCCAGTGATCTGTTTCAACACTCAAACCACTGCACCACACTAGCGTCAATAATATCTATAAATCCACACATTCCCCACCCCTGCCTTAAGTGCTTTCGGATGTGACTTTCAGAGGATGGATCTCCTTCCATATGATGAACCCAGGTTGAGAGACCCTCCATACACCTTGGAAATAGTTACCAATAACAAGTTATTTTTTGCAATACCTTTTTGTCCTATTCAGGCATTGCATGTAAGAGTTAAATCAATGCCCAGGGCGAGCGTGATGCCCCTTCCCTCTCTGCCTTCACTCTGCATATGTAAAAAGTGACATGGCTAAATAAGAGAAGCCTGCTCTCTGCACAAGAGGAAAATTGGAGTTCTGACTCATGTGGAAAGCCTTTATGGATTGATGAGGCTAACCCCTTTCAGACTATGAGCACAGGAACAATGGAGGAGAGTGGGCCTAGAGCATTTCCTTGCTCCAATGCTCATCCTCATGTTGAACACCCAAATAGGGCTACTGTGGCTTTGCAATGTAGGTGGGCTTTGTACCATAGCCAGCAGTTTGTAGCATCCTGGTGCCTTTTTAAAAAGGAAACCAAAAGGAACTATTTTAGTTATTTTTATAACTGAATAACTAGAAAGCTAAAAATTACTTTTAAATTATTTATTATAACAGTAACTAACAACTTTTGAGGACCTTTAGCTAGTTTGCTTGGTTTTTTAACAGTAGCGTTTCAAGCTTTCTCTCCCCCTTCCATATGGCTCAGAAGAGGAAGAGGTGTGTGCTTGTGATCTGCCTGGTTGGTCTAGCCAACTAGGAATAGCCTTCCCTTTCTTCCTCCTGGCGGGTACTCACATGGCAAGTGAAAAGCCCAAGCCTTCCTTTTATGAGATCCTCTGCTGTCCTTTTCTTTCTCTGGGTTTTGTGGTACTTTATGGTCTTACTATGCTTTTAGACATAATACTGTATAAGCCACCCTGTGGACCATATTTGCAGGAAGATGTGAGCTAGAAATGATTTTAAAAATAAATCTTAGTGTAATATCTCGCCTTCCCCTAGGGCTGCTTCATATGTTAGCTGTTGTTACTATGCTTGTATGGGTACTCCTCTGAAAGACAGAGATATTAAACATATATAAATAAGGCGGCAGCAACTTCTAAGGCCTACTTCTCCCTGATGCAGAGAAAACTAGGAAGTACCAATTCAAGCTGCAAGTGAGGGATCACACCACTTAACACTCTGACTTATAATAAAAGTGCATGATGCAAAATAAAAGTGCATGATGCAAAAGTGCATGATGCATGATGCACTCTGTGTTAGTTCCCATCCGCACTGCAACTGTATGCATCTGTATTCATCCATTCCCTTGTACGATTAAATATAGTCTGAGTAACAGAACAAGAGAATCTGCAAGGGTGGAAAAAGTTTCTTTTTACCCAGGTGCTCAGACAAATGAAACTTCATTTTATTTCCCATGGAATCCTTGTAGTGGGATTTCTTTAAGCCAGGCTCTGTCTGCTATTCCAAATGACTGGTGTAGATTTAATTATCTTTTTTTGATGGATGATGGCGGCAGTACATGTGACAGTTCCTTTCCAACCCTTTAATTGGGCAGAGGGGTTTTTATAGCTGGGAGGACAAGATTTTTTTGTGCCTTTCAGCCAATCCAGAAAGAGGGCATCTTAAAACCCACTTTGCAAACACCCCAAGGTTCGATGGCTGCCTGACCTGATTGCTGTGGATGGATATAATTATTTAATTTTCCTGCCTGGGTCAATAAATGCAAGTCAGCTCCCTAGCCCTTCAAATGGATAGGTAATTTAATTGCATGTGATGACTAAAGGCATATTTGCTGAGGTTTAACTGCTCCTCCATTTAGGGAGTCATTAAGCTTTCACTAGGGGCCTTATACTTCACCTGCTGTAATCTCCTAAATATGCTCAGGTTTACCAGTATGCTACCAAGTTATGCCATCATAAATGGCGGTAATTATTGCATACATTACTTTCCCTGGGTTCTTGCACCCAGCATAACTCTGAAGGGCTGGTGCGCAGTAAATTAAGCAAGTCATTTTTTATTTTTTTTTTGTAGAATTGAGATAATGCAATGGGGAAACTTGCTAAATTTATGTGTATTGGCTGCTGTCAAAGGCACAGGAACAGGGTGCCAGTTTTAAAAAGTAGGAGGGAGTCCTCATCATTAGGCCCTTTCCCATTGCATAAACATAGAACTATTTTACTCCACTTTAACTGCTACAGCTTCATCCTATGGAATCCTGGCATTGGTAGTTTGGGGAAGCACTGGAACTCTCTGGCTGAGAATTCTAAATGCCCCTCCCTAAACCACAAATCCCATAATTTGTGATGGAACCATGGCAGTTAAAGTGGAATCATAGTGCTATACAGTACTGTAATTGTGTAGTGTGAAAATGCTCATGTTGTTACAGCAATAATATTGCTTTGATGGTACCTTCCTCCCTCCTCTTGTATTCATTATTTACTCCCATAGCTGCTTGTGTTTACAGAAGATACAGAGGAGACATACACAGAATAGGCCAGCCTTATTCACACATGTAGAGCTACAGTTGTCCCTTCATATTTGCTGGGGTTTGGTTCCAGGACACCCGCCCCACGTGGATACCCAAATCCATGAATACTCAAGTCCCATTATATGTAATGGCATAGCAAAATGATATCCCTTATATAAGATGGTGAAATCGAGGTTTGCTTTTTGGATTATTATTTTTTAAAGAATATTTTCAAGCCGTGAATACTTAAATCCATAGATACGGAGGGACAACTGTATTTGGTTTTTGAAAATTTAGATATTAAAATGTATACAGTATAAAATTTGAATTCTACTTCATTAAAAAAAACCCCACTACTCTCACAACTACACAAAGCAGAAATGGAGGAGAGGGAAAACCTACCAAGTCATTTTTAAAAGATCTAAAACAATCCCTCCCTCACGGTTTACTTCACAGCTGCTATGCATTTTACATCATGTTCTCCATGTTCAAGACTATTTGGTCTAATAAGAGTGATTTGCTTTCCAGCTTTTCATTTCTGAAAATGCACAAGCAATCCTGCAACTTCAGAGCTATGCATACAGTGCAGTGCATACAGTGCATACAGAAGCACTATGCAGTATGAGGAATTCTACTTACAAAGTTCTAATTCTCACAGTTGCAAGTACAACTGCAAATACGTAGGCAATTCCTGTTCAAATCTCAGAAGTGAAGGGTCTATCTTAATAAGATTTCAAGTGATTGGGATCAGAGTTTTTGCTCTTGCCCAGCTACTTGTACCTACCCCATGACACACAAAAACAGGATAAACAATGCAAAAGAGTACAAAATGCAAATTAAATTAGGCAAAAATATGTCATGCAAATATAACCAGTTTGCATAATTTAGACAATACATAGTTTTTTGGTGGTTTTTTTTTCTGGGCTGTGAGGTCGTGTTCTAGAAGATTTATTCTTGACATTTCACCTGCATCTGTGGCTGGCATCTTCAGAGAATGGTGGCAATGTGGGTGTGGGGGGTTTATATACTGTGAGTCCCTGTTGAAGAGGATTAGCATTACATTTGTGTATTCACTTGTTGGATGTTCAGTTCTTAGGGTAGGAGGATATGCGAGGGGGATTAGTGTCTGTTTAGTTCATGGTCCATTGTCTGCTGGGAAGCCCCCTGTCCCTGAGGGAAGTTCATTTGCATGTGTTGAGTTTTTATTTTGGTGTCCTGAAAAAAAGCCAAAATAAAAATGAAGATGCCAGCCACAGATGCAGGTGAAATTTCAGGAATAAACTCTTCTAGAACACGGCCTTACAGCCCAGAAAAAAACCCACAAAAAGCCTATGGATGCCAGCCATGGAAGCCTTCAACTTCACATTATACAATTTGCAAAATCATGGGAGAAAAAAATTTGATTGCCTGGTTGTGACTTTTTAGATCACATAGGAATTCCCTGAACTTTATTTTATGTAACACAGTACAACAGCTATAGACTTTATTGAAGCATGCTACTTCTATGAATTTATAGGAGGCCGGGGGCAGTAATATGAGAGATGCATTTAAATTATTGGTTGGTCTTATTTGATCATAGAGTTGGTATTTATTAGTAAAAACTGCTTTGATCTTTCTTTCTCAGGAGAATACTGTATAAAAAAACAGATGTATTTGATGGGAATAGCATGGCAGGGAAAGGCACATTTTATTCTTGTGTCTCATTCGTATGTGCAGAGTGCTTTACAGTCTTTATTTTAGTAATAAGGTGAAGGTAATATTCCCAAAGCCTTTGAATGGGTCTGTTACTAAAAGAATTTGCCCTTCCGAAGTTCCCAGGGACTGTCCTTCTACTACAGTTCCTGCTATAAGCTTGCAGCACCTGCCTCCCACCCCCTTCTCAGCCATTCAAGCTTCACCTCCTCCCATGACTACAACTGGTGTTATAGAAACACATCAAGGGGCAGTCTAATTCAACCTTCTTTTCTTTTTCTTACACAGTGGCCGATCAGGTGCCTATGAGAAGCTCACAAGGACAGAGCGGAGGAAATTGCCCTCCCACACTGACCCCTTGCAGGTAGTATTTAGTGGCATTCCTCCCCCTCAGCATGCCTGTTCCATGAGGTGCATCCCCAACTCCATTTCTTTCCCTCCTGCCAGGGTGCTAGAAGCCAGTGATGGTGTATGTGTTGATGTTGCTGAGCTGCAATTCCCATCAGCCACAGATAGCAACCCCAGTACTGAGGTGTGATTGGATTGGGGGAGGAATTGTAGAACATCTGGAGGCCATATTATTCCTAGCCATACTGTATAGTCTCATTTGTCTTTGAAGTTAAGAATCCTGATATGTGTTTATTGGTGTGGGACAAAAAACATTTTCCTCTTATCTAAATTATCTTCCCCTCCCCACATCTTCAGATGCAAAGAGGGCAGAACATCTATAATATACATGTTAGAGGCAGCAGGTGATGACAGTGACAACTTTGTTACACCCTATGAGCACATTAGAGTGTGTGCTTGGAGTCCATGTGGGCACAAGTCACCCCCGATCCTCTTAACAGTTTTCTCTACGCTCTACCACTCAAGTTTAGGGCTTGATGGGAGTGGGTTTTTTTCCTCATTTGTACCCAAATTGGTGCCATGGAATCAAGGCTAGTGTAGTAGGAAGCTACCTGTATCTCCCCAGAACTCAGAAGAAGGCTCACATTGCTATTTGGGCTGGAAAGTTTATCACCATAGCCATGCCATTTGGATTTCAAAGGGAAGTCAATTAAATGTGAAAAAATATATGTCATCAATTGGACCAATGGGACTTAGCTCAAATTTTTCAATGTTTGTGTTGACACAATAAAAGATGGTGCTATATGTCTTGCCTCATTCTTACCTAGTAGATAGAGTCCTTTGCACCAAGCAGGGGAAGAAAATGCATGACTGTGATCATTCATTCAAGTGTCAGTTGAAGATCCAGCTTTACCCAGTTAAATGTTTGCATCTGTAGGCTTCTTGGACCTTTTAGAGAACCAATGCAACAGGAAATATAGTGCCCTTTGAGTAAGGCATTTTAACACCTCTTTCTCTCTCTCTGAATTACTGTATGCTGTTTTACTGAATTACTGTATGTGGAATCCTCAAAATATGGAAGAAAGATAAAAGGTGATTGATTACACTAGTCAAACTAGTGAGTTAATTTGGAAAGCACAAAGGGCAAATAGACTACTTGAGGTACAGCAGTCATCAGGTAAGGGGGCTTTGGGGGGTTTCATGGCAATTTAGCAGTGGAATTTACAATCCACTGGGGTGCCAAGGTTGTGGTGATGAAGGCGGAATTTGTGTCATAATGGCCAGTCCTAAAGTTTTTTCTGAACAAATTCTGTCAAGAACCCCCCCCCCCATGGTAGGTTCGCCTTAGGGTCACCATGTCAGAAATCTCTTGAAGGCACACAACAATAAAATATGAACTGAACATATAATGGTAGACTCTGCCCATTAGCTCCCTGGAGCCAGTTCTTATGACCCAGACGCACTTTCTGCATCTGCTCCTAGACGCTTGCCCCTGCTCAGCCACACCTTCTAGTGCCTTTACTTAGTGCCCTTTGGACCCATGGATAGTCTCTAAGGGGAAGATGGCATTCCCTCTTGTGTCCTCCAAGGACCCAAACTGAAATAATAATTTCACTCAGACAAAAGCTCTCATTGCTGAGGTCTTCTGAGGGATTCTTTCATCTCTGCAGGAACTGGGGGTAATCCATTCTGGACAGATCCCCTGCAGTTTTGGAACATCCTCCCCAAATTGGACCCACTTGGCAATTCTAGGAGGGTTATACATTTTATTTTCCCTTTTACCTGCCATTTGGCACAGGGAGAATTTAGGATTCATCAATGACACATATTCCTGCTTTGCTTTTTGCTGTTTTTGTTGGCTGCTGTTTTAAAATGTTATGCTAACTTTAACATAAAAAGGGGAGATGTTATTAGATTCCACCCCCCCCTTCCTTATTATGCTGAAAAACAGAGTAATATGGCTGTCTCATTCCAAAACACTGACTTTTACATTACTGATATACGGTATTTCTATCAACATCAACTAGCTAGAAAGTCTTGATAAAAATAAGTATTAAGCCACATGAAATACATATTAAGAGAAACAAACCCAAGTCAGACGCACTAAAAAATTCCAAACTCCTATCAATACATACTTTAGCACCTAATATAAGAGCAAAGATTTACAGTTGTTTGTAAGACAAGACAATGATTATTCTATTCTATTGTATTCTATTATTTTTCCTTATTTATAGACCCTATCTTTTCTACAAAGCTGGGACTCAAGGTGGCTTACAAGTTTTTAAAAAAATACAAGTAAAAGTGTGTGTCAGTAAAAAAAAAAAAGAAGTTAGGATTAAAATAGTATTAAACTGTCTATAAAGCTGTGGTTTACTATAAAAATATTATAGCAATAGTGTTTTTATTTTTTACTTCTTGTTTTATCTTGGTTTTACAATGTGCTATCTCTAGTTATTGATTTAGTGAGTGTGTGTAAATTGTACTCCACCCCAAGAATGCTGCCCCGCAAAATGAACTTAATATAATTAATTAATTCATAAATATATATGCTCTATGCTTCCAGTGTTGTGCAGACAATAAGAAAGGCTGGGTGTAATTAGGGCAGCGGCAAAGTATAGTCCATGGGCTGCCCGTTTAGCCATCTCTGATCTAAAAGATCAGTTGAACAACAGAGTCTTTAAGAGAGAGAGTGGATGCTCTTCCTTCAGAGGTTTCCAAGACAAGGCCAAGTAGCTGTCATTCAGGCTTGCTTTAATTATGATATATCCTATGCCTAAAGGAAGCAGATTGGCTGTGATGATCTCTCAGGATCCCTTATTCCACTGGATAAACCTGGACTGATAAGGCAAGCACATTCTACCAACAGCACAGAAAGCACTTTCCCCCTCTAACTGTTCTTAGAGAATTTTAATTGGACTCAGTGCTGTGTTCAATTTCATGGCAGGCAGGTGAGTTCTCCTGGGGTGTAGCTGGAACAAGCATCAAGTGTGTATTACAAGAATACAACAACCAAGAGTGCACAGCTGCCTGGCAGAGTGACGGACGTGGGTCGTTCTTGGCATGCACACTGATGCGTGCATGCACACACACACATAGAGTGTAGCAGGTGCGTATTGTAGGGGGAATAACTGGGATTTGTAGCAAGATAGCAGGTGCTCTCTCTCCTGTGAGATGTTTAGAACCTCAGGCTTCAGTCAAGGGAGCAGCTTAATTGCTAATCTCAGCACCTCTGAAGGATTTCAAGCTGCAATTTAGAGAAGGTAAAGTTTTAACTTGCAGAAAGAAAGCTTAACAAAGGAGAACCTTTTATTAAACTGTGGCTTTTGCTATATGTTGAGGTGGTTAAGTCTAGAGGTGAGTGAAAATCTTGTACACGTTCATTTTTTTATACGAATCCATTAACATTTGTAATTTCTTTCATATTCAAGATGGAAGGAATTTTCAATTGGAGATATCTATATCTATATAGATATAGATAGATGTGAAGAAACCAAAACTGACTGATCTGTTCCTCTAGGCCCAGGGCTTTGGGAGCTAAACACATTAAAATCTAGGGTCTGCATCTGTGTATTCAATACTGTTACTGTGAATTAGAGTTGTTGCTCCCTCTTTTTTCTGAGATTCAGTATCCCTCAGCAGGTACAACACGATCCTCTTCATGGAATATGGCTGGTGCAAATGAGGGACAATTTCACTTCAGTACATTTTTAAACCCAAATGAACAAACATCGCATTAAGAATAGGGAAAATAAGGGTGTGTTTTAAAAAAAAAAATAATTGGAAGAAATCAAACAGACCAGATTTTACCATCTTTAAAGTTTGCCAACAGTCGGGAAAGTGGCTCAATATCTGAAGTTATACATAAGACCATGAAAACAGCCTTGCTGGATTAGACCAAGAACACATTAGAGCAATGTTCTGTTCCTAATAGTGGCAAACCAGTTCACACACACACACCCCACCCCTGAAAATATTGCAAACAAAGTATGAAAGCAGTTGTTGCATGCCTTCAAGTTGTTTCTGACTTATGGCAACCCTAAGGTGATACATTCATCATAGGGGCATGGTAAATCAGAAACGACTTGAAGGCACAAAACAAGGTGATTGTACCATGGCTTTTTCTTGGCAAGATTTGTTCGGGGGGGGGCTGCCCTTGTGAATTCCAACACTCAAACCACTACACCATGCTGGCTCTCATGAAAGAAGTAGTCCTGCACATTCTTGTTTATTCCTACCAATTCTCATTCAGATTATACTACATCTGGATCTGGAAATTTCCCATAGCTAGCACATCTAATTAAAAGGGCAGAGAGGTACCCACTTAGTTAAGGTACATTACACCCCAAAATAACAACAAAAAAGAATCTGCCATTACATAAGTCTCAATTTTCCATTGCTTATACAGTATAAATGATATTTGTTGAGTTAATAACAAAATGTGGTATGCATAATTAACTTGAGAAGATCTACAAATATGTTACATTTCAAACCAATTTGATAGTAATTGCCACAGGTATGGCAAGTTACATTGGTCATGGTATCCTCCTCAGCTGATAATAGGACTTGAGGGCACCGTTCCCACAAGGTAGTGTTAGGGAAACTCTTATTTAGCCTCACAGCCCTTAGACTGTGAGGTTTCACAAGCTGATGACTATGTCCCCTTTTGTTTTCAACATCTATATGAAGCTGCTTGGGAAGGTCATCCAGAATATTAGGACTGGGAATCATCAGTATACTAATTGTAGGCTTAGGATAAAGAGGTAAAACACACACACACACATGCACACACACAGGTTCTGAACCATATCAGGCCTTTTGTGCTTTCTTTTCCATTAAAAACAACAGCAGCAGCAGCCCCACAACTAGCTACATCTTTAAAGTAACAGAACTGGATTCAAAATGTAAACATTCAGGCTTCTGCATTTGTCAGGTTAACAGCAGGACTACAAAGTTTCTACCAAGACCCCCCCCCCACACACACACACATCCATTCTCTCCCTGTTTAACCCATCCTGCTAGCTACTTGTGTAAGCAATGAAGACTCATGGGCCAAATCCCAGGAGGAATCCTCCAGCAATATGGTAAAGGCAATGCAGATCTTTCATGAGGCGATAAAGGACTAGCACAACATGGGGAATCAGTGTTTGTTTGAAAGAGAAACAAAAAGGGTGAGTATGTGGAAGGTAAGTGGTAAGCAAGCACACTTTGTGTCACTACAATATCATGACTGATCACAGGGCATATCTATCAAGGCTTAACGATTTCTTAGCTGAGTGGATCTTGACTCACATGAGATAGCTTTACCTCTGGTCCTGAAATGGCAGGTGTTTGATCTCTGAGTATTTATATTGATCTCCGAGGGTTTCCTCTCAACCAGCAACACTAAAGGCAACAGTAGGTAATTTAGGCAATACTTGGGAGGGAGAGAAGCTGAGAGACGAAGGGCTCACTACAGCAGCACACAGCAGATCTTGCCCTGTTTTTGTATATAGAATTTCATTCCAGTTGTGCGTATCCCTGGAACTAGATTGCTGCCAGAGTAAAAAGTCCCTTGCTTGGTCACATGGCAACTGGGTGGTGATGGAGAAGCCACCATCTTTCTTTTCCACACCACCTAAATGAGGTTGCTGTCAGGTTTACATGGTCATCTTGATGTACATGCAAGAGGAGCATGTACAGTATTGGAAAACAGTACTCCTCCAGTTTCCTTCTAACTATTTTTATAGCTTTCATTCAAGACACAACGCTCTGTATCTCTTTCCCGGGCCATGTATAGAGGTGTTCAGGCTCACAGTTAGAGAGTACTCCATCTCTGCTGCATTGTCTGCACTACCAGTTCGGGAAAGAATGATCTGAGGATGCTGAGTGAAGACAGCAGAGGTGAGGAGCTTTACCCCTATGGTTACTGCTGGGATAGCTTTATGATGTTTAGGGGCATGAGTGCAAACCCACCTGCTTATGCACATGCAACATATACACCCCCACACCACACAGACTGCATCTATTAACAAAGTCATTTAGAGGATTTTGATTGTTTACTGCTTTCCTTTTTTTTCTTCCAAAAAGGCTCTCTCTTCCCCACCCCCTTACAAAATATAGCAAAACATACATTTGGCTAAAATGTGTTAAATCAGCTGGAGCAGTTAACTAGAAATGGATAATTCCATTTCAAATAAAAAATGCAAAAGTAGAATACTTTTTTAAAAAGCCAACCAATTAAAAACCAATACATAAGTAGGTAAAGTAAATAAAGGCCAATCATCCACTGGGCTCCAAATACACATTTAACAATAACTGCCTGTGTGACAATGAAGATATTCTTCATGAGTGTCATATCCCCCCTGGTGAAATTGGTTAGGTGTGAGTGGATCACATTACATGAATGGGACAAAACACTGTAACATATTCCCTGGTGACAGATATGAGAAAGGGACAATTCAGGCACATTTTGTGTGTCCCAAATGCTACTGTCCACCAGTTTCTCACCACCCACCTACTAAAATGGACCAGTGAACCAAACAGAAATATGAAACAGAGTGATGACAAAGCAGCTGAAATCAAGGGTTTTCACTCCATTCCTAAACTAATTTCTTTGAGAGGAACAAGTCCCACCAATATTGGTGGGGATGATTTCCAAGAAAGTGTGCTTAGGGTAGTAGCTTTAGAAAGGAATACAGAGAATGTGAAGGTGATACTGTTGTTAGAAACACCCATAAAAAAATACAAAAGTAAACTGTGCCAAGGGAGGCAAGGGCCAAAGAAAAGTTCTCCAAAGTGGGTGTTTTTGAAGCACTTGCAAGAATGATGTCCAACCCTTTTGCTCTTCCCCTCCATCTCTGTTGAAAGTGTTTGCTTGATCATAAAAGTGAGGTCTTTATCAGAACTCTCTCCAGTCTGCCACCAGTCCTTTCTCTCATTAGTCATTGCTATATGCTGCCACATTTCTTCATGGGCCTGTACATTTTCTTGCATGTTCCACCAACACAGCCACAGGAAAGAAAACTGTGTCACCTGTCCAAGCAAAATTAAAGCAGGCCATTTCCAGCAATATCAGACTGGAGTCTGGCCTCTTCTTTGCTAGGTTTGTTCCAGAGATTTGTGCCATAACTAATTCCCAGGTTTGGCACCATGAAACCTGCAAACACTGGAGTCTTCTAGGCTGGCCACTGACTGTCTCAAAGAAGTGCACAGCTGGCATGAAAGTAAGGCCTTTGGAAGTCTCCGCTTCAATCTCCAGTCCTCTCCTCTGGGATTACAAGAACTGCCCTGCCCCACTCCCAAGGCTAGCTGCACAGTTTACCAGTCTCATATTCCACTGGGTTTGGCAGTTTGGCATTGAAGGCCTGCAGGGTAGATTGGATTCGACTTACCTCATTATTCGCTAATTTGAGCCTGTGCCGGAGCAAGCAAGAGAAAAGATCAAGACGGATTTTCCCAGGGGGAGAGAGACGGTTTACCCGGTCCCTGATCTCAATCAACTGCAATATAGCAGAGTCTTGGGAGCCTTGAGTATACGGGTAGTCTAGCTGAAGGACAAGGTCCCGGATGGCATCAGACTCAAAGGGCAGGCTGTAGCCAAAGACCTGCAAGCTATTGATCCTCATGTACCCTAAGTTCTTAGAAGGGTCCATCTCCAAGGGCTCATAGAAGATGGTTTCATTGGAGCTGTCATTGAGAGATTTGATGCGGCTCCTCAGGTAGACATGGACTGTCTCAAAAAAGGTCTTCCACTTAGTACCTAATGTGAGGGTCCAGTTTTGGCACTGGCCAGAAGCATCCACATTAGTCCTTTCCCAGTCAGGGAATCCACTCTCATTGGTGGGCATAAACCAGCTCTCTGAGTGGCTGCCCCCAAAGGGATTGACATAGATGGCCATGACAGGCTCCAGGGTGCTGTTCTTGGTGAGGCAAATCTGGAGGGAGAGGGCCAACATGAGGTGGACCAAGCTTGGTTTGTATTTGTTACTCTTTAGGGTCACCAGCATCCTCTTCCTCCAGGAAGGGTCAAACCAAGTCCCTAGGCGCATGTCGTTGCTGATGAAGATGGAATGCACTTCAATGCGGCTATCTCGCTTCTGCAAAAGATATTTGAGCTCCAAGTCCTGCAGGTCTGTTTCCAGCCCTAAGTAGTGCTCTAGGGACTCTGCAACCTCTGGACGGCATAGGCCCAAGGTGAGAACATAGCCAGGATTGCAGGACCCACACTGTGTGGCATTCTCCTCTGCGCAGGCTGCACATTCCGGCCCCTCTCCCAAGGCACAGGGGATGGTGCCCTGGCAAGAGGGCTGGTCATGGGAGCAGGTGCAACTGTGGCTTTCCTCCACAAATGTTCCTGGCACAGAGGTCTCACTGCAGTAGAGGAGGGACTGGGCGCGACTCCACCAGTAGGTCAGAGGCCTGTAATGAGAAAGGCATATAGAGAAAAGAAAAGTTAGCTCTGTATTAAGGCAGCAGAAACACAGAATTAGGCTTGACATTATTCTGTGTCTCCTCTAACCAGAAAAGAGCAAAGTGAAAGGTTTTTTTTCCCCAGTGAAAATCCAACAGCGCATACATTCTTTATGGAAGGTTAGAATTCTGCTTGTTCCTATGAACTGTGGTGAATTTTTTGCAAGTATTTGATATCTTTCATAATCCTGAACGCCAAATTCCATATTTCAAATTTGAATTAATGTGCTAATGTAGTTTGTCTATTTTTAACACTAAACATTTGAATGCTAGGCTGTGAAATACCACTATGTGCAGGAAAGGGAAAATATGAAGATAAAGGAACCACCTTAGCCATATCCATGTCAGCAGAGCAGGAGGAATGGCATTTATTTCTCCTTTTCCTTTCCAATCTTTCCTCCTTTTATTTGTATGGTTTCCTTATGACTTGTTTCAATGGGGAGGAAATCAAGTATGTCTTCTCCAGAAACCACAGGAGTACAACCTTAGGCTTGGTGAAATCTCCTGTTTTCTCCTTTCTTCCCTTCCCGTTGTTTCCAACGGGAGGGGATTTGCTACATCAGCTCCTGGGCTGCTACAGTTTTTGTCACACCATGGAGTTTATGGAACATCCCCAGTGTGTCCCCAAACTGATCAATGTTCAGTCCCACAGCCTGGTGGAGCAGTGCTAGCATGACAAACCATGGTAGCAGGTAACTCCACTGCCATCTAGCAAGACATTTACAGGACATCTGTAGCACTCGAAGGCCCATCCAACTACAGCCCTCTTGGGTAGCATAGCACTGTCCCCTAACATCAGTCAAGGCAATCAATCATTATGTCTAGCAGGGTCTCTGTGTGTTCATCTGGCAACCATGATGGATGCTTGTGAAGGTCTCATGATCTCAGCATTCTCCCCATACCTGGGTGTTTCAAATTAACTTTATCTCATTTCTGGATTAGTCCTGTTGTATCAGCAATTGACCATTCTTCTGTTTTTTTATTTCACTTTGTACAGATTGCTGCACATAGTTTGCTGCAGTTTTCAGTTTGTGTCCATCTTTTTCTTACAGGTGTTTCATTTACACAAGTGTACACATACATTGATTATGTCAGAGAGGTGGACTTTGGCTAGGTAGTCAAGACCAATTGATTGAAGACAGTACACGAAGGAAACTCAAAGCAATCAAGATTCCTTTTAGTACTACAACAGAATAAAAACTACAAAAAGAAAACTGTAACAAACTGTGCATATAGCTATGCACCAATTCCCAAATTAATTTTAGAAGAGCTCCAAGTTAAACCAAATCACAGGCAAAACAAAACAAAGAACAGAGACTTGGAACAATAACAGAGGTCAAATTCAAAAAGGTGTTTATCATGTTAGAGTTAGAAGTTGCTTTGCAGTCATTCTATCTTTCCTTCTTCATGGATTTTCCAAGGTATGAAAAAAGATGGAAGATGCAGCGGCAAAATATGGGAGGGTTAGGAGTGGAAGAGGATTCCTGTAAAATTCAGTGGATGAGAAAGAGGGATGCCAAAACATCTGAAGCCACCCAAAATGGGAAAACCATGTCTCTGGCAGCCATGAGGAACTGAGAAGTTATGAGACATAAAACATGTGGCACATATTCTGCTGGGTTGGAGGTTTCAAGATGGTTTTAACACTTTTCTAGCATGAGAGGAAACATCCAGATGCATCAATTTGGGTGTGGGATTTACCCAGTTCATGGGCCACATATAGTCTGCCAAAGTGACCAGTACAGTCCCGAGGACTTCCTCCCAATCCTCCCCACCAACAAAACTTTGACTCCCAAATGGAGAATCATGTCCCCAGAAGCCTCTACATGCTGCCATTCTCCATGTTAAGGCTACTTCAGCCTTCAAACTACAAACAAGTGTGGGCCTAAAACAGCTCCCCCCTCCAACTGGAAGTGATCATTCAGTCTCTTCTGGGTTTGTAAAAATAGGCAGGGGTGGCCCACAGAGGTCTGACCAGTGGAAAATTGGATAAGTGAAGCCCACAACACTCAACAGCTGCGCATCCCTGCAACAAGGCCAAGATACACTGGTCTTATAGTTAGAAAAACAGCAACATTTCAGATTATGGACTACTCTAAATGGGGCAAATGTGATGAAAAGATGTAGTATTTATTGTCATAATTTGGTTTAATTGTTTAAAATTGTATTATCATTGTTTTTAATTGACTACTTCTGGAATCCACCTTGGGTCCCACTTTGGGAGAAAGACAGCATATAAATGAAATTAATAAATAAATAGTAGTCTTGATTTTTTTTTAAAAAAAACAACACTCCAAATGATATTTTTGTTGTTCTAGACTAGTTTCTGGCAATTCCCACCACCAGCTGCAACATTTTATTCCCATTCTCAAGCAGGTTTCTTTTTAATTCCAGGACATAGCAGAACAAATGTATATGCTTCTCTTCTTCAGATTTCTTTTTTTTTAAACAAAATCTTAGAGTTATAGTGCATCAGTAATATAGCACAAGAAAAAGGAATGTAAAAAAGACATGAGGGGAATATGCCCTTCAACCCTCAGCAACTTGCACAACAGTTTTTGTGTTGTGACACAACGGTCACATCAGTAAACCACACAACAGGGTTTTTTTTAATATAAAAAAGACAGAAAGAGTCATTGTGCAGATTCAAGAAATTGCTAGAAACACCCCACCCCCAAAGAATGGAATTAATGGACATGGAAGAGAAAACAACTGGTACAGCCCAGCAAAATCCAAGAAGCTCTACTGTGAGAACTCATGTCTCTTTAGACTAATCTGTAAGAAGCCTATGGGTGCGGCTATACGATCATAAAAAAAATCCGTATGGGGGGCAAAAAATACAAACAGCCTGTCATTCGTATGCATACGAACCGGCTATACGATTTTTTAAACCCCCTAAACTCCGCATGACTCCCTCTTCCCGAACTGGCTGTAGCGAGCAAGCCAAGCGGCAGTTTTAAATCTCCCGCTGCTTTTTTTTTTTTTTAAAGGTTCCTGGTTTGCGGACAGTCGGTTTTCCGTATTTACAATATAAAATAAAAATAAATAAACATATAAATTCACAGATTTACCGGACGCTCACTAGCCAGGAAACCAACATGGCGGCCGCTCCCAATTTCCCTCCGTGCTAGCTCCACCCCCTCTACTTGGCCAGCCAATCAGATTACACAGCCTGTTCAAATGTGTGCGAACGGACCGTACAGACCCGTCAGCCATCCAAACGGCGTATGGATTTCTCTTCGCGATCCGCTCTCCTTCCCGAACGCCGCGTGTGCGTATTTCAGGGTGGAAAACCGCCCCCCCCTCTTTTGCATTCGTGTGCATCCGAACGGCCGTTTGTACCGAAGTGCGAACTTTCGCACGCCATACGTATTATTTAAATCGTGTAGACAGGACCTATGATAAAATTTCCTCCTA
This sequence comes from Gambelia wislizenii, assembly GCA_030847615.1. Taxonomy (NCBI): domain Eukaryota; kingdom Metazoa; phylum Chordata; class Lepidosauria; order Squamata; family Crotaphytidae; genus Gambelia; species Gambelia wislizenii. The sequence goes on from JAUMIR010000004.1 coordinate 165,149,208, forward strand.
ATCCAGTTGTTAATCTAAGGAGATTATCAGACGCTCTAAATATGGTGTTATCATGACGCCAGGAGATTGCTGAAGGGCTTCTTTTTCAGATAATGTTGTTCCCCTCTCGTTATGCTCCCGTTTGGCTGTTGTTACGCCAGCACTGCTTTTTATTGAGGGGCTAAGCCGTCAATAGAACCCCCATTCTGTTTCTGTAATGGAACATCCTGTGACTGAAAAGGTCCCCCATTATGCTGGCACGATGCCAGTGTCAATGGGAGGTCCATGCCAGAACACTTCCAGGTGAGATCGGGACATCAAGGTAAGGGGCACACTTTTTTGTACCCTCCCTGGTTTACTTGTTAAGTTTTAAGTGCGTTTTGGTGCTTAGTGTCACTTTTAGTGTTGTATTTTACTTTTTATTTTTGAATTTCCTGTGCCCTTGTCTTCTCATGAAAGCAGCCGGGATTTCAACTCATGAAGTGAAAGGAGCTCTTTTTGAGCTCCATTCACTCCTGGGCTGCCCTGCCAAGGCAACGAGCCACAATTAAGGTAGGCTTGAAAACTATTTTTTGGTGTTACAGAGGCAGGAGAAGAGATTGTGAGATGGGAACGCTTCTTTTTGTTCCCATCTGATAATCTCCTAAGTGTCGGGCAGCAACTCATCATCACTACTGCGGGGCCCCTCTGCACCTGAGCCTTTGAAGATGTTTGGCCTTGTTTCCCCGCTCTTTTTTCAGTAATGAGTTCTGCATCAGTGATTACTACATAGTCCTATCTCTTACTCTTCACCACCACTCCCTGTACCTGAAGAAAACTAAAGAGTTGGAGCTCAACAATTAAAAGTCAAGCTATGCAGAATGAAGTGGGAGAACAGGCAGGTCTAAATGCTTAATTAAAATATAGTAACAATCTCATAAAGCAGTAGTAAAGATACAGTACATATTGTATTTTTTTTAAACAACCTTAAATTTAAAAAGGATGATGATGTTATTTCTACCTTTAAAGTTAGTTTTTCATTCCACAGGCTACTTCTTTGAAAAATTCCACAGTTAGTATCCATGTTGGTTTTTAAACTTTTAAGTCTATGGTCAGGAGTTGGGAACCTCACCGGTCTCCCAGGGGACCACTGGATTCTACAACACCCACTAACCCCTCCCAGTTGTATTTTTACAGTGCTCCCTAGGTTCATCTCCATGTCACTTCCTGTTTGTCAAAGTGCCTCTCCTGGGGCTAAAATGGTCTAAGGGCCTCCAAAATGGCCTTGGGATTTATACTTTCCCAACCACTATTTCAAGGTATAAGTGGCATACTCTCCAACTGTCCTGATTTGTCAGGCACCACCCCAAATAATCCTCTGTTGTCCCACTTTTCAGCTGCTTCTAAAATGTCCCACATTCTCTCTCCTCCCGCTTTACCCCCTTTGTCTTCCATTTACTTCAATTGCTGTAAACTGAGGTCAAAGTCAATTAACTCAGGCTGCTGACACACTGCAGAAAGAATGTAGTTTGACACTGCTTTCACTATCCTGGCTCCATCCTATGGAATCCTGGGATTTGTAGTTTGTTGTGGCACCAGAGATCTCTGACAGAGCAGGCTGAATATCTCCCAAACTACAAATCCCAGAATTCCATAGCATTGAACCATGGCAGTTGAAGTGGTGTCAAACTGTATTATTTCTGCAGTGTGTCGGCAGCCTCTGTCACCTGGACCCAACTTCTCAGGGTTTCACATCCCAGATCAGATAGCAGTTCTCAAATGAAATACTTCACAAGAGTAAACACCCACCCACACACACACAAATAACAGCAACAATCCAAGTTCAGGCACAGTTAAGGCCACATTAATCAATGAGTTCCAGGCAACCTTCCCCAGCCTGGCTCCCTCCAGATGTACTGTTCTAGAACTCCCATTATCCTATTCTTGTTAGGGATGTTGAGAGTTGTAATCCAAAACATCTGGAGGGACCCAGGCTAGGGAACACTAGCTTAAATTTCACCTATCCCTGGATTGGACTGTGGCCTAACAAGACCCGCCTATAAATATACCAGACCTCTCCTTTGGAAGTCTAAAGTGAGGTTGCCTATGACAGTGCTTTGCCAGGTTGAAAAGGCGCCGAACAATCCGATGGGTCTTCTTGGAGAGCATCTTCAAGTTGGTGCCCAGTTTCTGATAGCGATGTTGAATATCAAGATCCATTGCCCAGTACTGGGAGATGGCTGTTAGGTTCAAAAAGCGGTCTACTGGCAGCTTCTTCACCAGAGACTGTAGTTCTTCTGGAAAGACAGAAAGGAGATGTCAGCAAGAAGAAATCAGATTTTAAGAAAGTAGAGAACAAAGTAGTAAAATTTACCCTAGACCAAACTATTTCAGGCTGCTGGTGGTGAGGGGAGTAGGCTGCATGTTTGAAGGCGGCCCCCGCCCTGCAAAAATGTCCCTGAAAACATAGAAGAATGGTATGACAGGAAGATGGTTAAGCTTAGCTGTCTCCCTAGCATACTCTGTTTTTATATATAGTAAGTCTTTTCCATGCGGGTAATATTCAAAAATATAAACCCACTATAACTACTGAAGTGCATTCTAGGGAAAGCTTGTTTGTTTCTGCCAGATATATAAACTGCACCGAAGGCTGCAGTCCAAAAAAAAATGATGGCTTATGGAAGGATACAATGGTGCTCCACTTGAGTTCTATCAAATTCTCCTACCCCCAGCCCATGTTTACTGCCCTCCTCTGCTCATGGTAGCTGAAGAGGGGTTTACTGTATGTGTGGAGGAGCCAGGAACACACATTCCACTCATGTCTCCTCCATTCCTGACCTAGTGTTGCCAAGGAAGGATTGCTAGTGGAGTAAAAGCACATTCCTTTTATGATGCTTAACAGTACTCTACATGACTGGGAACCTGATATGCTTCATTTCCGTCACATGGGGTTGTGTGACCATGTTCAGTTACAGACAAACCATAAATATAGCTCAGGAATGGAGGTGGCAGATCTAAAGTGTATCCCCAGCAATTTCCATATATGTAAATTTAAACTAGATGACATGTTTAGCTTAATGTTTTGCAGAGGCCTCCCACAAATGATGGCAGACACCTGTTTCTCATAGCATGAGATTTTCCTCAAGTATACATCTTGCATTTGGCCTGCTCTTTTGTGATTAGGCACTGGAAGGTAAACATGGGCTTAATTTGTAGGTCTAATTGCTGAGGCATATATTTCTGAAGCAATCCAGTTGTGGGAAGGAAAATACAGTACACTATTAGTAGGGAATATGCATTCCCCTTAAAATTCACTTTGACCCTCAGATTAACCCACCCTCTTGCAGTGGTGGCACTAGGGGCTGAAGTGCACCAGGTAACATTGTCAGAGGGAGTGGTGACACCTGCCTTAGTAACACCAGAGCCCTCCTGCAAATTCTTGACAAGGGCTTTTGACTATTAAGAATTCTAAAGCTCCCATGGAGAGGAGGATTCAGCTGGATGGAAAATACAGGGAAGCAGGGGCCATAGTCTCTCCTTATTTTGTCTCTCCTTTAGCATCTAATAGTCTCTAGGGGCAGGAGGTAGGGAGGAAGAACAATTCATGTGCAGAGGATGACAGTCTTAATCTCTAACCTTCCATTCAGCAGTGGTTAAGTAAGTGCTGGTTTACAATAGATTTATTGAGGCTGACGTACTGTATTAGATTTAGGAAGGGAAGACTTATAAACACACACACACACCTCTTGACATTTTTTGGAAATTCATACACTACTGGGAAATAAATTATCAGTAAAACAATTTTAGTTGGATAAATGTTATTGAAAATGAATCCAATATTTTGCGTCTTCTTTTAGGGGCTGTGGCATTCACGTACATTCTATAAACTCTGTAAGTACCATGTATTTGATGTCATTGTATTGACCCATGTCACATTTAAAGTAAATAAAAATGCCTTCATCCCCTCCTGAAAATAAGCCCAAGTGTGTGCAACGGACCTGAACATGTATATTTCGTCTTTTGTTATCTTTACCTCCATCTCCCCCTGTAGTTTCCTTAAATCTTAAGACTGTAAATGGCCCACAATGATCCCTTTTTATTGTAAAGCACCATGCGCCTGGATGGCACTACAATCACCACCACTAGCACCGTCATCATTATTTAAAGAGACATATTTAAAGTTCAGATGTTATTTTTCAAATCAGCATCAATCAGAACATAAATCAGACATCCTAAATGTCCAAGAAGCATTGAAATAATGAAATCCTTCTATAGGGCTCTATCCTTTCACAGTGGAGAGTGTCAACTCTTTCTCTGGATAATATGCTATACTGGTTAGTACTTGAATAGGATACTACCAATAAATATCAGGTGCTGTGGGCTATATTTCAGACGAAGGGACTGGGAAAACCACCTCGGAGTATTTCTTCCCTAAGAAAACCCTATGAAATTCATGGGGCTGCCATACGTCTACAGGTGACTTGAAGGCACTAGCACACACGCACACACACACACAGAGTCAGTTTTGGTTGGCCACATGGTATTCTTTGATAAATTTCTGCATTGGAAGCAGCTGGATCATTCAGTCAATTCCTGTTGCAGAGAATAGGGGAACTACCAGAATAGGGTGTGTTCCCCATACTACTTAGGTTTGGTGTTTGTTTGTTTAGGCATAGTGGCTGTTGCAGAAGATGAACCTTCTCCTCCTCGTCAGGTTCAGTAGCAAGGGAAGTGTGGCAGTAACCAACCAATTGAAGCTAATGCCTTGCAAATGTTTCTCCATGTTTGAAGAGAAGGCAGAGGAAGGTACCTTAGCTATGATAAATAAATAAGCTATTTATTATTTTTTTAAATGTGATTTTAGATTGGTTGTTTTTAATTTATATTGGTTTAATATTTTTTGTGGGGGAGGGTGGTGTTTAGGGATTTTAATCTGTATTTGTATTTTAATTTTTGTAAGCTGCCCTGATTGTTTTTAACAGAGTGGCGGGATATAGATAAATAAATATGATTATGATTATGAAGGGCCAGTCCTCTGGTGTCTTCATTAGTTGCACAACCTCAGATGGAGGGTTTGATAGTTTGCACACAGATTTGGGGGAAAGCTTCTAACTTAAAATGGTGCACAGCTGCAACCTCAAACTCAGCCAGGCAGCGACCACATTTTCCTTTATAGACAGTATACTGTCATTTCTGTCAAGGGCCTGCCTCCACACACCTGTATAAGGCCAGATGGTCTGCCCCTTATGGCCCTACTGTTGGAGAAGCAGCCAAATCAGTCATCCTTTGAGAATGTTTTCGCAGCAATCTTTCTCCTGCTCCTTTAAGAGTGTGCAAGTTTTCATCTGGTTGCCTCTAAAAGTAAAACCTTTTAGATATAACTGTGTGGTGTTCATCCTATTTTAACTGAGGAAAATTGAGGTTAGCTTTCAGTTGTTTGCAAATGAAGCATACTTTTTATTAATGTCCTGGTTTACACAGTTAGGCATATATGTCAAAATCCAATCTTATTTTCATCCTTATCCAGATATGGGCATCTGCACATGTAAGTAGGATTCTGCAAATGCACTCCTAGCCAGAGATATAAATCTTTGCTTATATGCAAGAACAACGAATTTCAAATTTGCCTTGCTGGGAGAGAGTCTGAACATTTTTGCACATTTTCCAATGATTTGTATGCCCGTTGGGATTTTTTTTTTTTTGGTAAAAAAATCATTTGTACACCCCTCCCCTTTATTTTGTGAAGAAATGTTTTATGCAAAAATAGTGTGCAAAAAACATTTACAGCTTGGAGGTTTGCACAGAAAAAAATGTTCAGAATAGAGTGTGCAAAAGAAACCATTTTTGTGCACAACTTTTTGTGTTAAACCCATACTTTGGGCACAATTTTTTCAAACAAAAAATTACAAAATGCAATCCCCTCCTCCTCCTTCTTCTTGCAGTGGTAATTTCTGAGACCACTTACACAACATTTTTGTGACAGGTGTCTTGATGTATTGAGATACCCTTACTTATTGAGAACAAGAAGGATTGCAAGGGTTCTTAACATCCCTTCTTCTGGCTGGGTAAAAGTAGTCATGCACAAACTGGATTCCTGACCAAACCAGCTGCTAGTCATATTATTCATGATGACACTTATCATTAGCACAGCAAGAGCAGCAGCTAACTGGATTTGGCCACTTCCTCTAACTTGTACTGCTGCTCATTACCTTGCTAGGCTATATATACATTGCTTGCACTTGCGTTCAGTTACATTGGGAGGGTTGTGTCAGTTTTGTATCTAAGACCATCTGGTACTGTCAAGAGAAGCAGGACAGTAGACTGTTTAGCCTATATAGAGCCAACCAATCATAGCTGTTGGAATGGGGGAGGGGAGAATTTAATGGAAGAGGCTTGGTTGTTTGCATCCATGTCCAGATGTTTTTAAACTGCAACTCTCATCAGTTCTGGGCAAAACTGCAGTCCAGCATCTGGAGCACCATATCATTTTATTTTAGGTATTTATACCCCGTTCTTCAGCCATCAAGGCTCTCTGAGAAGCTTACAAATTGTTAAGCTACAGCACCCTACACATCTACACAGTTTTTATAGCATGCTAGGCACTCTCCAAGCAATTTCCAATGTGTGTTAGCTAATTGCTCCCACAAACCAGGTACTCATTTTACCAGCCTATGAAAGGATGGGAGGCTGAGTGAACCTTGGAGCCCTTAGGATCAAACTTGCAATGTTGTGGCTTGCAGAACTGGCATTTAACCAATGTGCCACCAGGGCTCCCATTGGGATATAGCACTGGATTTAGACCAAGCAGACCTGGATTTAGATCAACGAAGCTCACTGGGTGACCTTGGGCCAGTCATTCTGTTTCAGCCTGACTTAATCTCACAGAGTTGATCTAAAGAAAGAAGTGGACAGAAAAGCAAGATAATGTGTGTAGAAGCAAACAGGTAGGTGACTCTGCAGGTTGGTGGTGGAGAGAAGAACACCAAGATGGCATTTGTCAAATCCTAAATTTATCAGAGCACTCTCATCCCCTTTGAGCTTATTCAGGCTTATCACAAGCAATGATGTCAGTAAAAAAATACAGCTAGCCATGAAACACTTACCTTTTAATAATTCCTGTTGGTTTTTTTTAAATGCAGTGCTGCCATTGGTCCCTGCTGAGATAGCTAACAGTATCTGAAATACTCTGCATAGTGTAACACTGCAGTGGCATGGAAAACATGCCAGCACCTCCCTTTTCCAGCTAGACAAGGTGCCTGGGTTCTGTTGCTAAATTCTCTGGTTAAGGTTATGTAATTGTACATGTTGCTGTTTTCCCCCTTCGCTTTCAAATGAGCTCCATTACTTCTTTAAAAATTGCCATGTCTGTGTAATGTCTATCTAATATCAATGCTCTGGGGAGGGAAACACATTTCTGAAACTCACCTGATTCCTGAAACTGCTGGTTGTGAGTCTCCCAAGCTTCCTGAATTTGGCGAAGGCTCTCTTCCATAGCCTGGATGTCAACCTCAGGACAGTTGCATTGTGGGAAACTAGACCCACACTGGCACCAGCAGTCATTCTCTCGGCAGATCAGCTCCCCCTCTGAATTGCAAGTGATGTAGCTCAGGGCAGCGGTCACAAAACGTTCTCGCAGGTACTCTGGCAGCAGTGCTTGCAGGCCTGCAGAAAGTAGGCAAAGATTTTATAAGTTTCAGTTCAATGGTGACTGCATAGGAGATAAATGGGTACTTTGGAAACTCACTTCCATAACAGATTTTTTTTTTTAAAAAAATACCTACCCTTTGCAAGAAAAGGCCTTTCCAGGGGACCAAATCTTTAGATATTCCATATCAACCATTAGTTTGGATGTGTACAATAACAAATACAGTATGCCCAAATGAGAGATGTGAGATGACTAATGCAAGATGACTGGAGCATGTGCATAAATACTAGCAATTATGAACATGTCCAGAAAAGTTGGAAGAATGTGCAGAAAGCAAGGCCTCATGCCTCCCTGATGGAGCACATGCTTTGCGTGTGCATGATTACAGGTACGATCCCCAGTATCTCTAGTTTGAAGGATCTTCAAGGGATGTAGAAAGAACCTCTGGTACCTGAGACCTTGGACTGCTTCTGTGAACTGGAAGGGCAACATTGGGCTAGAGAGTACAGTGGTCTGACTCTCAATGTAACAGAGTTCTGGGCTTACTGTGAATTTAAGTTCTCAAAGAAAGGAGGACAGCTAGCACTGAAGTATAGGTGCTACCTTTGGGGCTGAGAAGGAAGTCTCCTTTTCTACAGTCAGGAGGTGAAGCTGATTCTCCTCTCTTGACCCACAGACATTGCTATGAAAGAAGCACTTCTGCCAAAGTCAAAACTTCAGACCAGCAGACAAAGAAAAATAATCCAAATGTTTGATTCATTAAATATATACTCTCTTTATCTCCCTCCATTAAGAGTTTAAAGAAGAAATATTATGGAAATAATCATTCAAGTGGGATGGGGGGTGGTGAATGGGAAAGCTTTGAGACTAGGGATGGCCCCTCCACCTGGAGAATTAGAATCTGAAAAGATGACCTAGCTATCATCCTACCCTCAACCAGAACAGAAATCCACAGTAGGTCAAGATTACATTTCTGTTTCTTTCCTCAGTGGGAATGAATTTTGGGATGCTACAATGCAATACAGTTCTGGGCACCATAACTCCAGAAGGATATGGACAAGCTGGAATGTGTCCAGAGGAGGGCAACCAAAATGGTGGGAGGTCTGGAAGCCATGTCGTATGAGGTGCGGCTTAGGTAGCTGGGTATGTTTAGTCTGGAGAAGAGAAGGTTAAGAGTGGACATAATAGTCATATTTAAATATTTGAAGGGATGTCATATTGAGAATGGAGCAAGCTTGTTTTCTGCAGCTCCGGAGATTAGGACACAGAACAGTGGACTCAAACTACAGGAAAAGAGATTCCACCTAAACATTTGGAAGAACTTCCTGACAGTAAGAGCTGTTCGTCAGTGGAATACACTGCCTCGGAGTGTAGTGGAGTCTCCTTCTTTGGAGGATGACCATCTGTCAGGAATGCTTTGATTGTTTATTCCTGCATGGCAGGGGGTTGGATTGGATGGCCCTTGTGGTCTCTTCCAACTCTGTGGTTCTATGATTCTAATACATCTTGGGGTGACCCAGCCCTTAACTGTTGATGATGCTTCACTGTCCAGCTTTGTAAAAATGTCCAACATGTGCCTTAGCTGAAGCAAACACATTTGTCTCAAAGTGCTTGATGAAGATATTATCAGAGGAGATCCAAGTAGCCCTCTCTTCTTCAGAGGAGTTTCTTCTTCTGCAGATGTTACCTGTTGTCCAGAGGATCAATTGGTATGCCTTCATGGGTTACATTGACTTTCTGCTCTTCCAGAAGTTTTATGCTTATCTCTCAGTCTCTGGCTAAGCAAATCCCTTGATGCTGCATTCCACTGTAGCGGGCTCCTCAGATGCTGTCTACTGTTACCATTTTGCACTGGGGTTTACCAGTGAACAGCTACTGAGGGAGAGGGTGGAGTGACTTCCAGCATTTAAATATATATATATATATATATATATATAAACTTTGTATTGTACCAGAATATTCATGTTCTTGGCAACCTGTGTCTGAAAAATCCAAGAAAAACAAAGAATATGCCAGCAGATGTTGATGCATGAATAGATAAGAGTTCTTCCTCTGCCTTTGCAGTGGGACCACCAGGATCTATGGGGAGGATCTGAAAGCTGAAGAAGGACTGACGGGAAGACTGCAGAACAGCTGAACCAAATGTATTGATTTAAAGAGCATCTGCTCAAGTTTCATTGTTCAAACTCCCTTCCCCCCTCCCTATACAGACTTGTTTCTAGAGTGGTTTAGGAACACCCTGGAGATACTCTTACATTTTGTGGGACTGCTGCATGTACGTAGTAGAGATATAAAATTCCCAGAAATGTTGAAGTCATGAAGGAAAAAACACATGTTTCTGTTTGTTTATTTGAAGGAGTGCAAATTTTCAGGAAATAAATAAATAAAAATGCTACATTATACTATTTACAGATTCAAAATCACTTTGTTACTTTAGGTATTATGTCTAATTTTGTCTGGCATAAAATTAAAATGTTTGGACTATTAAAAATATACTTTATTCAGACAATCATTACTAATAAAGTTTTATTTTATTTATTTATTTATTGTTACAAATGGAGCAACAGGGCCTGGAAAAAATTCAAGAACACTAAACTTAAGGAGCCTTTTTGGTTTTCCCAAATTATGAGGATCAGGAGGGGGAAGCTGTCTAAAAAAAAAAAGAAGAAACCATCAGCATTAGCAAAACAAAGTAAACTATTTTGCCTCTTCTAATCCTGCATATAGTCCTGTGGATATGAAGGACTGCTAAAAGGACAAATGGATAGGTCTCAGAGCAAATCAAGCCTGAACTCTCACTAGAAGCCAAGATGACTAAACTGGGGCTGTTGTACTTTGGAAATATCATGAGATAATGAGTCCATCTACACGAGGGGATTCCTCCAAACCTCCCATAAGCCTCACATTCCTGATGGAAGCCGTGAGTTATTTACTCATGTTAGTTCTTCACTGCTACCAGTTTGTTTTTTTTTAAAGTCGCCGCAAGGTGCGCTGGTGCGATAGAGCGATTCTCCAAAGTAAAACAGAAAATATTGATCCCTTTTATCGCCTTAGTGAGCAATCGCTAAGGCAAAAATCCAATATGGCTGCAGTGGGCGCTTGCCCTCTTAGCATGTCCCACCCCTGCTCTTGCCTAGCCAATCAGCTTTGTGCTTCCCTTCAAGTTTTTTTATTGTTCCATAGTCCAAATGAGCAAAAATGCACACCTGTTTAGACAGGTAGGATTCCCAGCGAATTCCATGAGGGGTATTTTCACCATTTAGACGGGTCCAATGTGACCCACTGGAAAAGACAAAAATGCTTGGTACAGTGGAAGGCAGTAAAAGCAGGAGACTGCACTATGGGTAGATTGATTCAATCAAGGAAGCCACAACTCTAAGTTTTGCAAAACCTGAGTAGGGCACTTGATAACCAAGATGTTTGGAGGTCTCTCATTCATAGAGTTGCCATAAGCCCAAATCAACTTGGTGGAAATAACAACAAAGTCCTCCTTAGTGCCAAGTACACCTAAAGCTCTCGTTTTCATAAAAAAAGAACCAAGAAAGGACCAGGAATTGCAATGATCTGATCCTCTACACAGTCTTATATAAAGATCTTTCTCTAACATAGCTTCTAGGAATAATGTTGGGTGATATGAACATAGAATCATAGAGTTTGAAGAGACCTCAAGGGCCATCCAGTCCAACCCCCTGTCATGCAGGAAGGAACAATCAAATCATTCCTGACAGATGGCCATCCAGCCTCTGTTTAAAAACCTCCAAAGAAGGAGACTACTGTTTTCCATGGCCAGACTCTCAATATGGAACCCATTTGTGGCCATGGCTATTGTCCTTCCTTAATAGCTTTCACAATGTCTTGTATTAGAAAAGGAGAGTACCTAGCACTATGATGTATCCTGCTGATCACAATGGAGCCATTGTGACTTCCTTACAGATTCTGGCTGCAGGTTTCCAGTGAATACACCCACCCAAAAGGCAGTACAACAGGGATGGCCAACATTTTCAGTGTTTGGAACTGTACGTGGTGTTGTTTTAGCAACTGGGGCAAAGATGTATATGCATGGACACACGCTCTCCTATCCATGATTGCTGAGATCTAGCCTTTGTGCGGAGTGGAGGTAAAAACTTCTCTCAGCTTCATGCCTTATGAGGAAAGACTTAGGGAGCTGGGTATGTTTAGCCTGGAAAAAAGACAGTTAAGGAGTGATATGATAGCCCTGTTTAAGTATTTGAAGGGGTGTCACATTGAGGATGGAGCAAACTTGTTTTCTGCTGCTCCAGAGACTGGAACACGGAGCAATGGATGCAAGCTCCAGGAACAGAGATTCCACCTCAACATTAGGAGGAACTTTCTGACAGTAAGAGCTCTTCGGCAGTGGAACACACTCCCTCAGAGCGTGGTGGGGTCTCCTTCCTTGGAGGTCTTTAAACAGAGGCTGGATGGCCATCAGTTAGGGATGCTTTGATTGTGTATTCCTGCATGGCAGGGGGTTGGACTGGATGGCCCTCATGGTCTCTTCCAACTCTCCAATTCTATGATTCTATGATTCCACTAAACTTGTTCTTTTGCCACCCCTATTAACAGTAAAAATACAACAACAACCCTATCTTAGCAGGAAAAAATTGCTGGTTTGTGACAAAATTTCACTCCTTCCATTCCCTAGCAATCCAAATCAGATTCTTCCTTGATGTACATGAATGAGGCCTTGGCAAAGCAACAGAATATGCTTGGATGTGGAAGATGCTTGAAGGTTCACGGCAGAGCTGCTCTTGCCTCCTGCTGAAATAAGATTCTACTTTCTTGACTGTTGCTTTATTGGGAACTTTTCTGCATTAGAAGGAAAACATCTTTTTGAAGGCAAGGCCTGCAAGGTGGGCCTCTGTTTTGGTCACTGCCAGTTCTTTTCTTCTGTCATCTCACAAGTGACAGGTTGTGTTACAGAAATGGGGATACATCTGAGCTTTGGATGCTTTCAGTCACTCTTTCTAGCTAATTTTATCAGATGATGCTAGCAGCAGAACAAGGGGTGGGGATAGGGGGTCTGTCAGTGAGGCTGTAGAAAAGCCAGGGTGATCCCAGGAGGACTGGATTACTTTAGCACAGCACTGCTTGCAGTCATCAGTTGGTTCAATTCAAGCGCTTTCCACAGATGGTGGGAAGGTGGGGAGGTATCTGTTTGGCAGTAGTCCAGATGCATTTCCTTTGCCTTGCCTGCAAGCTATGGCCAGCTGTGAATGCATTTGTAGCAAGGGACCCCATAATCCTTAGGTTCTGCTTGGAGGAAAGCCTCAGTGGCAATTGTTTTGTCAAAATGGTTTCATCACTGACTCTTTCTGAATCTCTGCTGCAAAGAAAATTTGTGTGTTTGTTTTGCAGGCCTCTGTGTGCATCTGTGTCTGTAAGGAATTTGCTGCTGCTGCTGCTTTTTTTTTGGCAGCTGTTGCTGCTGCATCAACGAGAACTATGGAACTCCGCCTCACTACAATGTTGCTTGGGCATTAAGGGAACAGGCCCTCCAGATCTAAAGGAGGAGTATATCACAGTCCTAGTTGTTCTCCTCTCCTCAAAACATCATATGTGATGGCACTATCAGGGAAATTTGCACAATGTGCAATCAATATGCCTGAATCTCCAAGTAACACTGGACAGTGTGGACAATATCAGCTGTGTAGTGTACACAACCTGTTCAATGTGGGTATCTATCACTTGAGGACTGTATTCTTCTTGGCTAGTGTACAACATTATTGAGGAGGCAGCACATGTTAACGGCATAATATAACTACCATCTCTTATCAATTCTGCATTATTCTGTTCATATTCTACAGCATCCATTAGTGGTTATACATACTGAGCGTGCAATGTGCAGATCTCTCATCAATTTGGCTAACTTCTATACATTCTCTGCACCTTCATGGGAATGTGCACAATCTTCAGCATTTCTGTACATTACCAATCAAGTCACGGTGACCACAACCTTGCAAGTTACAGAAATGTGTTTAAAATCCCAGTGTAATTATTTTTCTGTATACCTAGTGCAGTCATGGGATCTAGCCAAGTGGTCAGCCAACCTACAGGACCATGCATGATCCAATCAGTTGAATGACTGGAAGGCCACCATCAGAGTTAACTTTGGGTATGGTTGAGGGACAGATATGGATAATGAACATTAAAGTGTGTACTAAGGGGAGAATTCCTGTATGAAAGCTGTATTCGGCAACAGAGGAGTGCCGACTGTAGTAACTGGACATAAACCTTCAATTGCAGTAAGAAAGAGATTGTCATGATATAATTCAGGCCCATTCTGAGGCTCTTTGCCATACAGCTTCCTAGTAGGAAGTAGTAATCATAGTAGGAGATTACTTGGCTTAATGATGTCTCCTACCACTCACATTAGTGCCATAGGCCTGGTTCCTTTAGAGCAAGCAACATTATATGATTAAAATGTCAGGATATTAGGACATATAGTACAGTTATCCCTCCACATTCGCAGGGATTATGGGTGCAAGACCCCCGCAAATGTGAAAAAAATGCAAATAAAAATACATCTCCCCCCGCCTGTCCCCCTGCCCCCCCCCGCCCTTCCAAAGTGGCGACGGGGCTTTTCAACCCCATTTGCCGCTTGGAGAAGCATGGGGGGGGGGGTTTTGGCAAGCCTCCTGCTCACCCGGCCAGCCACTCCTCCGCCCTTCGTGAAGTGCGATGGGGCTGGTGGGGCGAGGGGAGGCTTGCCAGCAACACACACCCTGCACTTACAAAAGTCACGATGGGGCTGGAGAGCCCCATTGTGGCTTTGGGAAGGGCAGAGGGGTGGCTGGCTGGACGGGGGGAGGCTTGCTAGCCACCTCCCACACTTCCCAAAACCATGATGGGGCTGGAGAGCCCCATTGTGGCTTTGGGAAGGGCGGAGGGGCGGCTGGCTGGATGGGGGGGGAGGCTTGCCAGCCACCACCACACCAGCTTCCCAAAGCAGCAAGGGGCTTGAAAAGCCCCATCCCCGCTTTGGGAAGGGCGGGGGGGGCTGAAAAGCGCCTTTGTCCCTAATTTCCCGCTCTCCCGGGGCTTGGCTCTCCACCCCAAACAGAGGCAAGCCCCAGGAGAGTGGGGAGTTGGGTGCTGTTTGCTTGGGGGGGCGCTCCATTTAAATCGGCTCCCTTCCCTTGTGTGCGAGGGAAAGAACCTGATTTAAATGGGGTGCTTGCTAAGGAAACCATGAATAATCGGAACCACGAAAGTGAAAGCCGCAAATGTAGAGGGGCAACTGTAGATTGATCCTGTACAGAGATGAGATGTAACAAACAGTCTGCAGTCTGCAACACTGTGAGCTAGCAGCAGTTTGCAGAAGCTAGCTGGGTAAATGTATCAATATTGGTTTGCTCACAGCCCTGGAGCAGAGTTGTGCAGAGCTGGACTGGACTGAGAGCTAAGCAGTCCTGTTTCGGATCTCGCTGTGTGAGGATGACTTATTTAGGATCTCACAGTGGGAAGATGTTTTTCTTTTGAATGCTGTATATATCTATAAATATACTTCATTATGCCCAAGTAAAGAGAATTTTATTTTAGACACAAGCCTGTGTCTGTGCCTTTATTCTTATGCCTGAAGGAACAACACTCTGCTGTTTATTTTTGCTGCCTGGACCTGTTTAGGTACCCAGTGCACACTAACACCTGACATAAAATATTGTCCAAATTTCTTTGCAGCAGTATTTTAGGCCTGCATCTTTGATTCTCTGTACAGGTTGGAAGATGAGCCCTGTTAAGAGTTCAATGACTCACACAGATGCACCTCTGGGTAGATGAATGGGGAATACTCTTACCAAGTAGTTGAACTTTGTTTTCTGGGCTCTGAACAAGAACAGAGCTCACTGAATCCAGGTTGTCATAGTTACTGCAGCCAAGTGGTCCTGTCCTGGTTTCAGTGACCTAAGCAAGAGAAGATTACAACATCACTATAAACACGTGAAGGGAAAAGTCAAAAGGATAATCAGTCACCCACCCACAGCATACCTGCTCTAATCATGAGAGGACTGTGGTTGGTGCTAGACTTTGAAATGGGAGGTAGAAAAAACACCTCTGTTGGGAGCTGTTTGCCTTCATCTAACACTTTAGATTGCTACATGATAAAGCTGGATGTGGAAGCAAAACTAATGGCTGTTGTGTCTCCTTCCCCTTTGGTTCAGCCAAGCCATGCTGTGACTGTTGGAGGGGATCCTGGCACATCCTCACTGCCTCTGAAGGCAATTTCCTGGCCCTCATCTTGAGGTCACTCTCCACCTGGCTCTGATGGGCAGTGCCAAGAACTCCTCCCCCTCACCAGTGGTTTCTTTTCTTCCTGCTAAGAAGGAAACAACCCTTCCTTGTTGTGTACTCTCACCATATCTCAATGAAAAAGAATTAAAAGGAAAATCAGATTGATATAATGAGGAATAAAAGATAGTGGTGACCATGTAGATGAGCTATCAGGCATGGACTGGAGGCTAAGATCAAAAGGGCAGGAACTACAGTATATATAGATTTAGCAGGCACCTGTTGTCAGCTTGTGCTGAGAAGCTTTTTCCTGCCAGGGAAAACAGGTTTAAGATAAAATATTGAATGCTAATGAAGCCACTTCCTCCAACCAAACTTTTTGTGTCAATTTTCCCACACTGCAAGGCTGTCCCAACACATCAAAGACCCCACTTCAATCAGATAGGATCAATTCCTTTGATCAAATACAGGAAAGGGTTGTTTTAGACTTACTTCAAAGTGCAAAAAAAGTATAAGAACCCTGGTTTTCTGATCATTCAATGTGGACTCCAACTTGCAGGTGTCCTTCATGTCATTCTGGGAGCTCACCCTCAGCTGTTCGCAATCTGAGTCCTCATCTTTTTCTCCAGACAGGTAAATATAGCCAATCATCCCTGATCACTATTCCCTTATTCTATTACTTTCCTTTCTGACAGCTCTTGAAAGTTTGAATTACTGACTGAATGTCTTCTTTTTGTATGCTGAATTCTCAAGTACCGATTACCTTTTGTTACTTAGCTGGAGTTTTTACAGCCCTACCTGTATACATAGGGAGAAAAGGTCCTGAAAGTTACCCAACCTCTCATGTGCCAATTATTTGAGCTAATTAATTCCCCTAATTAAGATCTCAATAAGAAAATTTTGGGTAACATCTTTCCCCCCTGCCAGATGACCTTGCCTGTATGGGCATCTCTTTGGGCAAAGAGCATAGGAACCAACTGGGTCTTTTGCTCTGCTTGCCAGTGCCCCTTAAGAACCACTCCTCATTGGGCAAATGGTGGCTTGCCAAATGCTGTTGGACTGCAATGCCTACCATCCTCAGTTAGCAAGCCAATGGTGATGGGAACTGCACTCCAACAACCACATGCTTCTCATCCCCATGACCTCTTCTAAATTCCCTTCTCTCTTCCATCATGGAGGTTGTTATGAGGTATAACCTCCAGAAACCATGGCAGATCCTCCCCAAAACAGAATGTTTTGTCACCATTTCCATTTCACCTTGAATATATCAAAGAGCAGGAAGGAACCCCTGGACTTTCCCCAGCCAACCTCTCCTTTCCACCACCTCAACTTCTGCCATACTAAATCTGCAAAACTCTAAATCTTTCCACTGGAATAAAATATCGAGTTAAATACCCCATTATAAAACTAGATATATTTGCACCATGCATTTATACTACAAACTCTGGGATTCTTACAAGCAAGTAGGCCTGAGGGCCAAATCTAAATGTGCCACAGGCTACATAGGAAATGTGTCCAGAATGGAAATTTAAAATATTAAATTTTAAATTTAAAATCTGCTGGGAGGGAGCAGCTTTAAATTTCAGTGTTGCAATAAGGAGCAGGTGTGGAGCACTTTTCCAAAAAACCCTGCTCAAAACTGCTCTTAAAGTTGCTTTCCTCCTAAATGTGGAATGCTCCTAAGAGGATAGACTGAGGGCCATTTTATTGGGGAAAGAGCGTGTAGGAAAAAAGATTAAGCATCCACTGTGACTCTAATAAAATTTAACCCCCCCACCCCAACTGCACTGAGTCCAGGGCCGATTTAAGGAATTTTGGGGGCCCTGCAATGCTTTATTTTGGGGCGCCCATACGTTTATTTCAGGTCAATGTAACCTAACCTATTCACAGTGCAGGATGTTCATGTTGCCCATTTCACATTTCATGTTCCATAAGTTGAATAGATGAGTAGTTGAATCATTTCCCACCCATCCTGCCCCACTGGTAATAGTTCTGCACCTTCCACTGCATCCAAAGGTGGCAGACAAGCTTAGGGGGCTGAGGACAAGCCTACACAGCAGTCTCCCTCAGATGATATCCTTGGTGCTACCTCCCAGAATCTGCTGCCTGAAGCCACTGCCTCACCCAGATCAGAGTTGTCTCTAAAGCCTCCCTTCTTCTTTTTAAAATTTTCTGGGTTTTCACAAGCTGTCCATTCACAGGGCAAACATTCCAAAACAAATTCCAAAATATTTTGGGACTTCCCCTCACCCCATTTTTAGAGCTGAGAGAAATTACATTGGGGGGGGGACTACAACTCTCAGAATGCCCCCAACCAGCATGGTCAGTGACCAGGTGGACTTGAGTGTTTTGGGACCAGTAGTCCATAAAAGTAAACAGAAAAAAACCAACTAGATTAGCAGTTGAACCTTACTTCAGTGCAAGCCTGAATCTTGCACAGAATGAAGAAGATATCAGGTGGAGGGACACAGAACAGACAGTATGGCCAGAGCTTAGAAAAACAGCTTTTTTGGATGACAATTCCTATCATCATCAGTCAGCAAGGCTACTGGCATTTCAGCTTTCTTCCTCTGATTGGTTTTTGTTCCAAAGACTTCATGGGATATTTTAAAAATTCCAACATTTTTTTTCATTGGCTTGGATTTCAAAATGGCCACTGGCCTTGCTGGCTGGGGATTATGGGGGTTGTTGTCCCAAAAGCTATGTTCACAAACTCTGCACATGGCCCATCCAACTCTACCTATTTCATGCTTTTCAGTATCACCCACTTAAAGGGCCTGCCTCACTTTGTCTCATAGTGAAGCTCAGCTCTGCATCTGCCCTCTTATTCAAAGGGGACGGAGGGCTGAGGAAGAGACCCGTTTCCTGAGGGGCTGCTTCACTCCCTCCTCTTTGCCGCCCCACACCCGCCCAAAGCAGGGCCACCTGAGGGGTCCATTATATACCCTTCAGAGCCTTCCTACTTCCCCTGCTTCCTTCCTATCAGCAGCAGCCCACTCACCAGACAGCACCGTAGGCTCTGGAGCCCACTGCCTGGAGGTCATGGTAGTGCTCTCTCACCTCCCAGACCATCTTAGTGGTCTCCTGATGGTAGAAGCCCACCACCTGGAGGTCACGGTAGCGCTCTCTCACCTCCCAGACCGTCTTGGTGATCTCCTGATGGTAGAAGCCCACCACCTGGAGGTCACGGTAGCGCTCTCTCACCTCCCAGACCATCTTAGTGGTCTCCTGATGGTAGAAGCCCACCACCTGGAGGTCACGGTAGCGCTCTCTCACCTCCCAGACCGTCTTGGTGATCTCCTGATGGTAGAAGCCTTTCTTGGGGAAGGGCATGGCCACTTCCTCCCCAACCCCACCCCACCCTAGCCACCCCGGCTTGCAACAAAGAGGGGTTGCTCTAAAAGAGCAGGTGAGTGTGAAGGGTGTTACTCAGTTGGGACAGGGGAGAGTCGGGGGCCCCGCTGAGGGTGCTGCAGGGCCCTTCAACAAGCCCTGACTGAGTCCCCCCCCAGGTTAACTTTTGGGAAAATTCTTCACCTGACCTTGGAAAAGTTACTTTGGGGGCTACAACTGCCATAATCTCCAGTGGTCAGTGGCCATAACAGCTTGGAGATTCTCAGAGTGCTAGTACAAACAAGAAACTTTCCTGAGCTCTGCACTTGACATGTCTCTCCAGTCACATCTACTTCGGACTTTGAATACAATGCATAAACCATCCACCTAGGTTTTGCCAGAACATGATTATATAGCCTACCCAGCTTGAATGTTAGCAGCCTCTAATGACCAAAAAAATAAAAAAATAAAATAAAAAAGGAAAGCTAGTCACACACACACACAGAGAGAAACACACCCAAGTTTTAGAGAGGGAGGAGAGAGCTTTCTAGCTCCATGAACACCACACTTAGGATCAGGGCCAGTCCTACCATTAGGCAGAGTCGGGTAAGCTTAAGACAGCAGATCTGCAGTATCATGAAAGTGCAGCAAATAGCTATTTAATTGGTGGTTATTGTATTTTTATTGCTAGGGTTAATTGTTTGGAGAAGGAATTTTCAGGTTCATATGCCAAAATAACTTGTCTGGCTTTAGGTATTCTGCGCCTGCCCAATGGAGATAGGACTCTGTTGGTTGTCCTGCCTCAGGCAGCAAAACTGTCTTTGATAGACGCTGCTCAGGATCGAGATGAGAGGAAACAACATTATGAAATGTTAAATGTTTGTCCTACTGTATTTTGAAACCTCTGTCTATTTAGATGGGCTTGACCCAGGGCATAATTTTGTTGAACTCTATGCTGATATATCTTATCATATGGTTTATTCTGTGCATTTCACACACAGAAGTGCCTTCATTCTGAAACAGGGTGTGGTGTCAGATTTGGGGTACCATTAATGGGAGCAGAATCTGTCCACCAGGACCTCTCCAATGTAAGTCTCACACCCAATGAATGGGAATGGCAGAAGAGCCTAAGTTCTTCTTGTATAGTTCACAGTTGCTTCAAAAAAGCTAGTGCAGGAAACACTTCTGGAAACACTTCTGATGCCCAAATGTCAATACTTATTGACCTCAAAACATCAAAATGGCATGGGTGGCTTCCACAGAGAGGTTCCAACAAAAAGTGACATTAAATGCCATTGAAGGATAGTGCTTTGGAACACAGTAAGCCTTGACAGTCTGTTCTGTAAGCGAGAGCCAAGCACCCCATGCCTCTGACAATGCAAGAGGCCACATGGCTCCTAAAAAGGAGAAATAATTGTGCAGTAATTGGCCTGCTGACAGCAAACAAACCTGACTCTAACTATACAGCCCCCACCCACCCACCCACCCCCACCAACACTATTAGCATGGCCAATTTCCCATAAATAACTCAAAGGCACACAGTTGTGGTTTGACTCCCTGATGCTGGCCCTCCAGGTTCCTTGGCAGGGGGGGGAGTGGAAGAGGGAGGAGGATGAGTACAGTGATGGGTTTCTAATTGCAGAGCTGGGTAGACGATCTCAGGGATGGCAGCCTTGCTTAAGCAACCTGCAAATTAAAATCCAGAAGGACAGAGGGCCTGATGGCAACCGATAAAACCAGAACTGCTGCTATAGAAAAGCAAAGGGAACAGAAAAGCTAGCATCTTCTCTGGTTTTGAGTCTTCCTGCTGCTGTACGTTCTTGGAAGTGAGGAGGAGGAAGGTGGCAGGGGACTGGAATGCTGCATCACTGTGAACCTTTGTTCCCTCTCCAGCATGTCTGGATGAAAAAGGCAAGAGGTAGCAAGAATGCAAAAAGGACTTTTTTGCCTTTACACATGGACATCCACTGCCAGTCAGTGTGGGTAGTACTGAGCCTGAAAGACCAAGAATGTGACTCAGTATGAAAGGCAGGGATGGGAATCATGCATCCCTCCAGATGTAGCACTGCAACTCCCATCGACTCCAGCCAGTATAGCCAATGGTGATGAATGCTGGGGGCTATAGCCCAACAACATCTGGAGGGTGACATGATTTCAACTCATGGTCAAGGGCAACTTCATGTGTTCATATAATAACTGAACCAAGATCACTGAATCCATCACTCTAGTGACTACTGTACAACATTAGAATCTTTACAACTGGTGTTGAAACCAAGCTTTCTCTCTCTTTTCACTTTGCATTTTCCTGGGGTAGGGCCAACTCAAGACATTTTGCTGTTTGATACTGAAGACAACATGGCAACATGCGCACACCCTGATACACACAATCCATTCCACATACAGAAACTGAATGGATTGGAGTCACAATTGCCTCTTCCACAACACCATAGCAGTCTAGTTTAGGAAGCCCAGATCAGCCAACCAGCATTATTTTTATATATATATATATATATATATATATATATATACACACACACAGGTATATGTCTTCCAATAAGGAGAATGATCTAGGAGCTGCTTCTATCACCTCTCACATCAACTGCCTGAGGCAGATGCTTCACTCTACCCAATGGTAGGGCAGGTCTGCCTAGAAGCAAGCCATGGGCAGCAAGTGAGAGGAAATCTCAGATGAATCAGCTAGAGCTTCAACTTGTATGCTTGCTCTACCTGAGCTCAGAAATAGGGTGGCAGACGTAACAAGAAAGTGGGTGGGGGTGGCTTGTCTGTTTTGCATGTACGTTTCCCATGTTCAAAAGGTCTCAGGGAACTGGGTCAGGAACCTTTGAGGGCTGCTGTCAGAATAAATAGCAGGAAGTAAAATGGACTGGTTGCCTGACACCGTGTAAGTTTCACGTATTCATGTAAATTCAACACCTTTGAATACTAACAATTTTGTCTGATTTGGGGCTCAATTTTTAAAATATTAATTTGCTTTCTCGTAGGCTTTTATTTTTTTGTCATGGGCTCTTATGGATTTTTTTTGAAGGTGTAATTATAGCTATGCAGATTCCATATTTTTAACATGCCTGTAATCCAGAAATTGATATCACAGGTTGACAATACATATAAAGCTAATCTCAGCAAGTATCTTTTCCCATAACTTATCTTCTACTATGGGGGCAACCTGTGCACAAATGAGAGTATGATTCTATTTTGATATGGCTGCTGAAACCAACTCCCATTATGTAAGTCTGTCTGTTTGTATGCGTGTAAAACTTTTGTAGCTGTACCTTCCTCGAGAGAGTTTCAGGCAACTCACAACAAGGATCAAACTATAGACTAACACTATAAAACAAACCTTACAATGTAACATCAAAACAATAAAACAGTAGCAGAAAATAAGAGAAAACAAGAGTGCAATTATTGTAATAACATAGGCAGTTAAAAAGACATTCAGTGGGACCTTCCCCGCATAGTGCTGCAATGTGGAGAGTGGCTATTTATGAGGTGATTGTTTTCCTTTGGTGGAAGGATGAGTGAGTGTCCTTTTGCCTGCGAGCCTTTGCCCCCTCTTCCAACCATCAGATTGCCAGACCCTAAAGTGGGGTCCTGTAACCAACTGTCCAAAGGATGAAGGAGCCTCATCCATGACCTAGAGGACTTCTCACAAGCTGCCCCTGGTGAGAACACAGCAGCCTCTTTTTGGCCAGGTGTCAGGCCTACTCACCAGTATTCAAATTGTTGCAACCATAAGGTCAAAAGGAATGTTCAAGGTTTCAGGCAGCAAAGAGCACATTTTTTGCCCTTCTGCTCACTTCCAGGATTACCTTAATGGCGGCTGTGGCTATCTGGATGTGGTGGAGGCGCCTCAGGGTGCTTTCACGGTCAATGAAGTAAGAGGCTGCCAGCTGGTGCAGTGTTTCCAAGGAGACAGTGGCATTAGTCCCACCAGTTACGGATGGGCTCCCAGGTTCCGCTTTGCGACTGAGCTTGCGCTTATCCACAAAAATGGTCAAGGACTCTTCTCCTGCAAAGATGTGAGATGCTATATTTAGACTCTCCTGGATCCAGTAGCATTGAGCCCAGTATCCACTGAGGTGAGTAATATCCACTAGATAGAATAATGAAAGATAGCAAATTCAAAGCTTCCTATCAGGCACAGGCACTCAACTGGCCCTCTGCTATTACCAGGTCCCCTGGATCATGAGGATCCTAGGGTGTTCCACAAGTGTCACTGCCTAAATTGCCAGCTTCCCCTCTTCTGAACAGTGGTAGCAGGTGGCTTCCAGGGCAGTGGAGCAGTGGATCCATTCCAGTTTCAGTCCAAACTTTAATAATAATAATAATAATAATAATAATAATAAATTATTTTTATCCCGCCCCTGTTAAAACAATCGGGGCAGCTTACAAAAATTAAAATACCAATACAATTTAAAATCCCAATTTAAAGGAGCTATCCAAGGTAATTATAGGGATACAATTCAACATCCTGGACGGTTCCTTTAAGGTTTAAGCCAGAGTGCATTCACTGCCCTGCTGCCAGTGCCTTTGACCAACAGTCTTGGCAGAAGAGGAAGGAATGAACCAACTCCTGATTCAGAACTCTTGGTTTGAGCCCCACAAGGCCTGCTGCTGCCTCTGTTCCCTCCTCTGAAAACATCAACCAAGGTGTGTCTATGGACTGTCCATTCTAGCCAACTCTTATTGAATAAATGAGCTAAGATTATCCTCTCCTTCTGGGCAATTACTTCCTATGTAGCACAGTCAAATCCAGTTACTATAAACAGAAGCAGTTCAGCCATGCTGTGCATGTGACAAGAGGCATTTCCACAACAGACGTATAATAAACTGGCACCTGCTGTGGAGCAGAGCTCAGAACACAGAAAAAAGGATCTAACACAATTGCTGCCCAACAAAGGAAGTGGCTGCCTTAGCAAGTGGGAAGAATAGTGAAGCTGACCAGTCCCTCACACACAGAAGTGTCACTAACAGCCACTTGGCAAGCTTGTTTTGCAGAGCCGGCTCTACCAGTTGGCAGATATGGGTGCTGCAAAAAGACAGAGAACTGTTAGTTATTTCATTTCGCTATAGCTTTATTTTTGCTGTCAGAGAGGAGAACAGTTGCTTACCTGTAACTGTAGTTCTTTGAGTGGTCATCTGTGAATTCAAACAATGGGTAATTCCTACACCTGTGCAGAGCAGTTCGGAACCTTCTAGAACCTCATTATACTGATTTTTGGTGGTAGCTCTGCACACCACCCCCTGACCTATATAAGCTCCCTTCTCACCTAAACACCTCAGTTCCCAACAGCCACATATAGCAGCAGCTCAAAACCAAGAAGGCAAGACACGGTTCCTTTAAGGTTTAAGCCAGAGTGCAGGGAGGATGGGCGGGTTTGTGTGAATTAACAGATGACCAATTGAAGAACTACAGTTACAGGTAAGCAACCTGTCCTTCTTCTTCATGGTCTCTATGAATCCATACAATGGGTAGACTAGCAAGCTCACGCATGAAGGAGGAGAGAGTGTTCTGGTGCCATAAACCCAGACACAAGAAAAACGCAAGGCATATAATCCAATAACAATCTATTGAGAAGAAGCAACATCACAGAGAAGCAACATCACAGTGAACACATCATGCAACACATGAGAACAGAACAGCCCTCCCCAGAGCAGTATCAGCATGTGAGGCAAGGCCACCTTATAGTGCTTCCCAAAAGTCAGGGGAATTGCCCAGGTAGCCGCCTGACAAATGTCCTGTATGGAGACACCACTAAGAAAAGCTGTAGAGGCTGCAGACACCCTAGTAGAATGGCTGCGCACAGTCTCAGGAACACATTTATTCATCAGCTGGTAGGAGAGATGAATAGTGGACGCAACCCACTTGGAAAAATGCTGTGCTGACACAGGGGAACCTTTTTGTTGCCCTGCATAAAAAAACAGGTGGGTAGAACATTGAAAAGACACAGTCCTGTCCAAATAAAAGGCGAGAGCACGCTGAACATCTAAAGAATGCAAGGAGCATTCCAGGTCTGAAGAGGGGCTTTGGGAAAAGGCTGGCAGAATGATGTCCTGATTAAGGTGAAAAGAGGACATATGAAGGAAGGCCACATCAGGCTGAAGCACCACCTTGTCACAATGAAACCGGGCATATGGTGGATCAACCCTTAACACACAGTTTGCTCACTCTACACACAGAAGACAGTCTTGATGGAGAGGAGGCACAAGTCACACGTAACCATGGGCTCAAACAGAGACCTGGACAATTCAGTGATGACCAACTCCAAACTCCAGCTGGGAGTAGACCCAGTCACAGGAGGGTGCAAGTTTTTGTACCCCAGCAGGAAACCACGCATGAGAAGGTCTTTAAAACAAGATGGAAAGCCCATGCACTGCAAATGCCATGAAACAGCCGACACATATCCGCGGACAGAGAAGAGCAAGAAGCTACGTGCAGAAAGGGTGGTGAGAAAGTCCAGCAGCAACTCACAGTCGCATGATGGTGGGCACCTCCCTTGCTGTCTAGGAAAGCACAGAACTTTTGCCACTTATAAGTGTAGAATCTAAGTGTAAAAGGCGTTGTGCAGCTTCAACAATCACTCAAGCTGACACGGACAAGTCAGTTAGGGCCCAATGAGCCAAGCTGTAGGCTTGATGGTGACCAAGTCTGGGTGAAGAACTCATCTGCCCTGCAGAGAGATGAGATCCAGGTGAAGAGGGAGCTTCTGGTAAGTCCCCCTGACAACAGCAGCAGGGGAGAGAACCACACCTGATGTGGCCACCAAGGTGTGATCAGGATACAATGAGCATTGTCTAGGCGAAGTTTGGCTACCACCCTGGCCACCAATGGGGGGGACAGGTGTACAGGAGAGGTCCAGTCTACTGGAAAAGAAACATGTTTCCCAAGTTGCGTGCCGATGGGGGTTCCCTGGAGCAAAAGAGGTGACACTGGGCATTCGCCCTGGTCGCAAAGAGATTGATGGAGGGGTTCCCCCCAGTTGTCGAAGAGCTGCTAAAGGACTTCTGGAGCCAGGGACCATTTGTGGCTGCAGGTTGATGAGTGACTCAGTGTGTCCGCCACATTGTTCTGTATGGCCACAAGGTGGATGGCTGTGAGAGAGATCTGACACTCCACACACCAGTCCCATATCTGTATGGTCGGGTTGAGCAAGGTGCGAGACCAAGTACCACCCTGTTTGTTACTGTAGAACACAGTTGTGGTATTGTCCAAAATCACCTGGACCAGGGAACTGAGGGAAGGCTTGAACACCTTTAGCGCTCTGAAGACCGCCAGAAGTTCCAGCACATTTATGTGCAGTGTGATCTCCGACATTGGCCAGTGCCCTCAAATTATGAGCCCGTGTGAGTGAGCGCTCCAGCCCATTAGAGAGGTGTTGGAGGTGGCTGACCAAGTGGGTTGGGGGGGGGTGAATGGAAGGCCACACTGGACAATCGCTGGATTCGTCCACCAAGTGAGACCCTGAAGAATGTGCCAAGGAATGGCGAGCTTCTGGAGAGGGCTGTCAAGTAGTGGAGAGAATCAGAAGAGAAACTATGATTGTAGAGGCTTCATCCGAAGCCTGGACAGAGGTGTCATAGTGGTAGTGGAGGCCATGTAGCCTAGCATTTGTTGGATGAACTTTGCAGTCACACATCTCTGAGAGATGCAACGCCGAACTGCTGCGCTGACAGTGGTGAACCGATCGTCTGGGAGGAAAGCCCACTCTGCTGTTGAGTCCAGTCAGGCACCTATAAACCACACTACTTGTGAGGGCTGAAGGCACAATTTGTCCAAGTTAACCATGAAACCCAAATAGTGGAGCAATGATAGAGTTAGACGCATGTCCAATTTAAGCTTGTCTCTGGAGGGTGCAGTGAAAAGCCAGTCATTGAGGTATGGGAACATGACTCCTTGCTGCCTGAGCCAAGCAACCACCACAGACATGCATTTGGTAAAGACCCCGGGGGCCATACACAGTCTGAAGGACAGCACTTTGAAACACAAGGCACGAGTCCTGATGACAAAGGACAGGAACACCTGGGCTAGGGAGCAGTGGAGACGTGAAAACAGGTGTCGCGCAGGTTGAGAGTCACGAGCCAGTCTCCAACTTGTAAGGGCAGAAGGATGGAGGCTAAGAAGACCATCCTGAACCTTTTCGGAATGACGTACCAGTTCACATGACATAAGTCCAGGTTGGGCTGGAGGCCACCATCCTTTTTGCTCATCATAAAGTATTGGGAGAAAAAGCCTTTGTGAATGTCGGCACTTGGTTCAGGCTCTATAGCCACTTTCCGAAGAAGGGCACCCATCTCTTTTAAATACTGCTTTTATGCTGTGTTTTTACCTTCTTTTTATTCTGTATCCCTTTTTACCTGTGCTGGTTTATGACCATAATAATTTTTAATTAATTAGAAGAAGGGTGCCCACCTCTTCCAAAAGGGGGATAGAAGGGGGAGTCACCCTGTAGACCACAGACAGTGGAAGTTGGTCAAACTCTATGAAATAGCCTCGCCTTACAATGTTGAGCACCTACTGGTCTGAGGTAATGGCTTGCTAGTGATTGTAGGAGGCGTGAAGGTGGCTGGCATACGAGAGCACAGGTACAGAGATAGGGCAAGATAGGCAGAAATAGTCAAATGCACTGTTTAACTGCATTGGGTTTGTTTTTGCTGAATTGGTACTTGGACTGAGCTGAGCCAGGAAACGTTCGGAGAGACTGGAACCCACCAGTAGAGGGTCTCTGCAAGTGGGAGGGAGCTGGGCTATACCTTCGCTGAAAGGGAGGTGGGTACCTTCTACCCCCAAAGTGCTGTTGAGGCCCTGAATGTGCCAACGGTAACCCAAACTTCCTTGCTGTAGTGCACATCTTTTGGGTGTGTTCCAATTTCGTGTCAGTTCCTGAATGGAACAAGCCCACCTCATCAAATGGCAAGGCCTCAGTTACAGCCCTTGCTGTGCTGGAGAGGCCAGAGGTCCTTAGCAAGGCATGACAATGCACGGTGATAGAACTGGCGATGATCTTACTGCTGCAGTCACCCAGGTGTTTGGCCACCTGTAGCTGATGCCCTGCCAAGGATTGTCCCTCCACCCTCAGCACGTTGAGCAGATGCAAGTCCTGGTCAGGCATTTTGGCAAAACAGGGAGCTACCTTGTCTCAGAGGAATTTCTGATATGCTCCCATGCATGCGCTGTACGTGGCAGTCTTAGTAAAGTGTAGAATTTCTGCCCAGTCACATCCAGCTTCTTCCCTTCCTTGTCCGTAGGTGTGGAGTGGACCTTGTGATACATACGGGACTGTGCAGCGTCAACAATCACCTAATTTGGCTTGGGATGTGACACAAGCCATAGTGCTGGATCCTCCGACACACGGTACAGGTGGTTGAGTTGCTGAGAAGTTGGTGGAATAGACAAGGGGTTGGACCACACACTCTTGAAGACTTGAGACAGATAGGGCAACACAGTCAATGTGGGCAGTTAAGGAATGTGCTGTTGCAGATCACCGAAGATAGGGTCATCAACCAACATCTCAGCATTAGAGATGGACAAACCGAGCACCCCAGCCATGTGAGCCATGAGATCAGCGAATGCCCTAACATCATCAATTGGAGACAGTTGATCTGGGTTAGTGCCACACATGCCCAGGAACACCCTGGGAGAAGCAGACCGAGACCTGGACCTCAACAAGGATGTTGTAGAAGCCTGGGAGAAGGCACATCTATGAGGTACCCAGCGAGGTATGGCAGAATGACCAGCCCCATCTGGAGCAACTCTGGAAGGACCAGGAGGTCCCAACCCTGGTCATTCAGTAGGGTGTGCCTGGTCCTGCTTTCCCATGTGAGTTGGAGAGCAACATTGTGAAGCAGATGGTGAAGGGGATCAGGAACACTGATCTTGCAAATGGGAGCCATCATGGCCCAGTCAAGTGTGGTCCCACGGACGGTCCCGTCCCTTTGAAGAGCGTTCCTGCCTATACAAGGAGCAGTCCCATCTATCTGAGGATCGATCCCATCTATCCCCCAGGTCTGTCGTATGATCAACGGGCAGTTCCAGAGCGGTCCAAAGGATAGTGGCTCTAGTTGTTTCTACAAGATCGGCGCAGGGGAGGAGACAAAGTGTCATAATCATCATAGTAGTGGTACCTGGGAGAGATGTCAGTATCACAATAGTACCACTCAGGAAGGTAGCAATGTTGTCTTAGGGAACAATCATAGAAACGCTGTCCACAATGATCCCAAAAACACTCAGAGTAATGTGAGTACTTGGAGTATAGCGAGTAACGTGCACTATAGGAGTGGGATCTGGACCTCCAATGATCAGGAGCCTGATACTGTGAGCAGGTCCGGGAATGGGAACAGGATCAGGATCAGGTTCTGAGGCAGGGCCGTGAGTGGGACTGCAAACAAAGTCTCAAGCAAGAGCAACTTCCATGTGATAGGACACTCCATAGGTACCGGAGGGAGAGGGTGGTCCAGTTAGGGCTGCGCATCGGGGGTGACCTCGAGAGACAACAAAGTTCACTCCCTGGTGGGACCTGCACTATCTGCACATCCAGAGACTAGTCATGGATCTCCCCTTCCAACACAGTGTTGGGAACCACACACACAGGACATGGGGATTCAGGGCATCTTGGAGATTCACGATGAGGAGGACTCTTGACAGACTGGAGAGTAGACACCATTGAAACTCTCCCTGGAATCAGGGAGGCTGACCTCTGATGTGAGGCAGAGCCCTGAGGATGGTTGTCCCATTGCTCACAGGACTGACCCCGGCGAGGAGACAGGTCCCGCAATTCCTTAGGGGTCTTCTTCTTAAGTGTCTTATGTGGAGGCTTCCCAGAGAGGGGATCCTGGTGGGCCAAGACAGTCCTGGCAGTAGTAGAGGAACCCTCATCAGCAGCCAAAGAAGAGGCAGCTAGATGGACAGCCTTGTGATAGTCTCTCACTAACAGCACGGGCTCCTCAGCAGGCCCCGGAGAGGTATTACGGGTGGGATTGCGGGAGGTATCACAAGCAGTACCAGACTTCCAGGTGGTATCGTGAGAGTTAGGAGGGATCAAAGTAGACCCAACGCCCAGAGCTCCAGGAAGACAATGGAGTCACAGCAGATGTACCCAAAAGAGAGGGGGCTTTGGTCACAGTACCCATACCTGGTGACTTAGCCGGAAGGAGAGGGGTGGCAGACAAAGCATGCTTATATAACATAACCTTCAGCCACTCATCCCGGTTCCATCGAGCCTGGGAGGTGAAAGCCTTACAATGGCGACAACATTGGATATTGTGTTTTTCACCCAGGCAGAGGAGGCACTTGGAATGGCCATCTGCCTCAGGCATCTTTCCCAAACAGACCGAACAGGTCTTAAAGAACCCCACTGAAGCCATTTCATGAGGGGCCTATGGGGAGCCGAAAACAACCAAGCAACTTCACAAATCGATAATAACAATAACAGTCAAGGAGCAGACAAACCATAGTTAAAGATCAGTCTGAGGTCAAAGTAAGGAGAATAATCGATCCAAAGTCAAGCCAGTCCAAAGGTCAAATCGTTGGGGTAGAAAATGAGGTTCAGAAATGTTCCTAGATGCTGCTAACACACGGGTGGGGGGGTGGGGAGGAACTGAGGCATTTAGGCAGGAAGGGAGCTAATATAGGGAGCTACCAGCAAAAATCAGTATAATGAGGTTCTACAAGCTACCAAACTGCTCTGTGCAGGCGCCGGAATTACCCATTGTGTGGGTTCACAGAGACCACAAAGAAGAAAGGTATTTATGTTATTTTCTGCCTCCTGTGCCAAAATGACTTGGCTGCCTTTTGAGTACTAAATGCCTTGATGGTAGATGGGTGAGTGTGGGCATGGCTTGCTGTTTTGCCCCAATCAGCAAATATGTCTTTGTGCCATTTCTGTTGCTTTGTTCCTATTCGTAGGTATGACTCACTGATTTCTAAAAATCTATACTGTTACTTTAAGCCCTCCTTTGAACTACAATTTTAATCAATAATAACAAATAGTTCATTCCAGTCCTTTGCATACTTACTTGGAAGCAAATCCCACTGAAGACCACAGAACCTGCTTCCAAGTAAATGTAGACCCATTCTCTGTATGGAGAAATACATGTTCAAACACATGAATTCATCGGGTGCAAAATCCCACAGAGCCCAGCGCAACTTCCTTTGCCATGCACATCAATTCTTCTGTGGCATGTACTTTTATAAGCCAAGGGGCTATGTGACTCAATAGTCTGCACTCATACAGCTTTACACTAAGCTAGCTGTGGGTGTGTGCTGGGGGATGGGGTCACAGGTCAATTTTTTAGGCAACTCCCATCTGCTTTTGAAGCACTTTTAGGGTTTTTCTGATTGTTTCAGAAACTGCCCCTAGTAAGTAAGTGATATATTGGGCTTTGGGGGCAATTTTGGGTGAAGGATGGAGGCTGTTGGGGATCCTGGGGGAGAGGGTCACATGCTGCAGCCACCCTCCATGAGCCACATGATTCTTACAACTGCACCACCAAAGTTATGCCCACTCTAAAAGCACACAGATGGTGGCATGAACAAGAAAAAATATTCAGAGAGAGAAATGGAGAAAGATGCAACTCTCTCACTTTGTGTGTGTGTGTGTACAATGTATACATTGTCCCTGTATATATATACATTTAAAAATGCAAAGTACAGCACTGAATGAGAATACTCAACTAATGTGTGACTTGAGGCTATGAACTGTGGGATTACCAGAGCAAGCTTACAAGAAGAAAGCTGGACATTCACCTCCAAGTGTGGCTGAGAGCAGGAAGTGGGTTCCGTATTTTTTAATCAGATTCTCGGTGACCTGTTGCAGGCTGGGCCGGCGCCCCAGAAGACGAATATTTCGGATGAATTCTGGAGCCAGAGGCAGAGGCAAGCGGAAGAAATCTTTCCTTTCCAGTGCCAAGTTATTCACCTTCCAACGAGCAAATTCTCTGAAGAGGAACCCAAGAAACACCAATAGTAAAAATAGCACAATAAATCAATACATTTCTAGGAATTTGTATAAATAAAAAATCAAAATCTTTCTAGCTCTCAGTAGTAAAGAAGGAAGCCATCTGAAAACATATTACCAGATTCTGTTAAATATTGGGAGTATTTTGGATTTTTATATATTGGACTACAACTCCCAGCAATTCTAGATTGCAAAGCCAATGATGAAGAATGCTAGGAGCTGGAATTAAATGACATCTGAAAGACCATACTTTGCCCACCACTGTTGTAAGAGTTATGATGGAACCACAGCTTCTCCTAAGCCTTTCCTTTATTGGAGACTGGCTGGCAGGGAATAATGACTGGAGAGGTTGGACTTTGTAGTTTCCTTTGCTTCCTGATTCAGTTCAGGAGGCAGAAGAAGCCACTGCTCTTGAACATTCTGTGCAGTTAAGGAGAGTCCTTGCTCTCCAGTGGACACTTCCTGCCACTGGTTACTACCTCTTCTTCTTCTTCTTCCTCCTCCTCCTCCTCCTCCTCCTCCTCCAAGCTACAAAATATTGGCCAGGAAAGGAGAACTGGCAGGGGAAGAGTGTGTGCCTTTGCTGCCAAACTTTCATGGAAAGTACTTCTGAATACCCTTCCCCCCATATTGTCAACATGCTTTTAAAAAGTCACATAAAGTCAGTAGAGGGGATTGTGCCCACCACTGCACCCAATAATTGCAATTGTAGTGCTTTTAGTTACATGTTGCCTTGTGAAGAGTGGTTGTGAAGAGAGGAATTGTTTAAAATAATAATTATTAATGAGGAAAGCAACTTCTTTCAAATAAATGACTAGCACGTAACTCTTACCAAGAAGACATCTCAGTAGAATGAGTGATGATGGCAACTCATTGAAAATTATATGCTGATGAACATTATGGGATGGAGTAATTCCACTTCTAAGGAAGGAACTGAAATGAGCTGTTGGACTGGTCTCTCATTGGAGCTAGCCTGGGATTCTGTGACTTGCAGAAACCATAAAGAGTTGGACAAGTTCAAATGAATTATCCCAGGAGCGTATGTTTTGAATGCACATGTGTGTCTATGTCTGTATGTGTGAATAGCATATTTGTGCCTTGTGACATCTTCATGGCTAACAGATTTATTACTGCATAAACATTCATAGACTAGAATGTTATCTCATCAGATGCACAAAGTGTTATTTCTGGTTGTCAGGATAGTCACTGCTGTTGTGAATGGCCGTTATGTTTATTTTCAACATACAGTACTTAGTTAATATAAATTGCTGCAGACGATGTATGTTGCATTGTATTTCCCACTGACTCCCATGTTAACATTTACCCCTTTCTGCATTCAGACAGATATGCACCTGAGCACGCACACACATACACTTGACAACTGAGGATGACGATGTACCATCAAACATTACATCATAATAAATTTGTTAAGTCTTTAAATGGCTGTGAGGCTCTTTATGCTTCTGCTGTAATAGGCTAATGCAACTATCCCTCTGAAAAATGTTGATGTGTGTACCTAGTCATGCACATAAGGCTTTTATATTTAAATCCTTTTTAAGTGTGTGAAATGAGAGTTTTGTGGTAATATATATCCATCTATGCCCTCCCCACTATACTCATTTATTGGTAAGACATTTTGGTACAACTGTTAGACCAATTCTTTTCCATTTCTTTCATTGTTAGGTCAACTTTTAAAAAGTAACAATTCATCATTCTTACCTCTCTTACTCACAGTATTACTAGTACAAAAGTATGGCTA
Source organism: Gambelia wislizenii (assembly GCA_030847615.1). Lineage (NCBI taxonomy): Eukaryota > Metazoa > Chordata > Lepidosauria > Squamata > Crotaphytidae > Gambelia > Gambelia wislizenii. The sequence continues at coordinate 165,183,118 of JAUMIR010000004.1, forward strand.
AGGAAACAAGTGAGTCCAGAATGGAGGCGCTTGCAGGTGCCCCTCAAAGGAATGCCACAGGTTAACTTCTCTAAACCATCCCCAAATTGTATCCGAAGAGTCATTTATATTTACATTTCCTTTGCCACTGCCAATTTTGCATCTTCAGTTGCCAGTGGTGCCTCATTGTCCTCTCCCACATCACCAAAGGAAACTGTGGCCTTTGCCACTGCCAGGGTCTCAGGCAGAAAGGCTGGGAGAAAAAACCTTGGAGAATGACATTCAGACACAAGTGTGAGACTGGACTAAATCTAACATGTTTAACAGTTTCACAGGACCTGTTTCACAATTTGTTTAGATTCAATGTACTGAAAGGAGGAAGAAAAATGGGAGGTGTCTCAAGAAACCAGGATGGATGACTAAAGAACTTTCAATGGAGCTAAGTTTTAAACGGAACATGTATAGGAAATGGAAAAGGGGGGAAATCACCAAAGAAGAATTCAAACAGATAGCGAACACGTGTAGGAGTAAAGTCAGAAAAGCTAAAGCGCAGAATGAGCTCAGGCTTGCTAGGGAGGTTAAGAACAATAAAAAGGGTTTTTTTGGGTATGTCCGCAGCAAAAGGAGGAAGAAGGAAATGATAGGGCCGCTACGTGGAGAAGATGGCAAAATGCTAACAGGGGACAGAGAAAAGGCAGAATTACTCAACACCTTCTTTGCCTCAGTGTTTTCAGAAAAGGAAAAGGAGGACCAACCTGAGGAGAATGGAACAGAGGACACAATAGGGGAAATCCAGCTCAAAATAAGTAAAGAGGTAGTACAGGAATACCTTCTTAATCTAAATGAATTTAAATCTCCAGGACCAGATGAACTACATCCAAGAGTATTAAAAGAGCTGGCAAATATAATCTCAGAGCCATTGGCAATAATATTTGAGAACTCCTGGAGAACAGGAGAAGTCCCAGCAGACTGGAGGAGGGCAAACGTTGTTCCCATCTTCAAAAAGGGGAAAAAAGAGGATCCCAACAACTATCGTCCAGTTAGTCTGACATCAATACCAGGGAAGATTCTAGAACAGATCATTAAACAGAGAGTCTGTGAACATTTAGAAGGCAATGCCATAATCACAAAAAGTCAGCATGGGTTTCAGAGAAACAAGTCATGCCAGACTAATCTGATCTCTTTTTTTGATAAAGTTACCAGCTTGGTAGATGAGGGGAATGCTGTGGACATTGCATACCTTGATTTCAGTAAGGCCTTTGACAAGGTTCCCCATGACATTCTTGCAAACAAGCTTGTAGAATGTGGGCTAGACAAGTTAACTGTTCAATGGATTTGTAATTGGTTGACCGGCCGAACCCAAAGGGTGCTCAGCAGTGGCTCCTCTTCGTCTTGGAAAGATGTGACCAGTGGGGTGCCACAGGGTTCTGTCCTGGGCCCAGTGCTATTCAACATCTTTATCAATGACTTAGATGAGGGAATTAGGGGCATACTTATCAAATTTGCAGATGACACCAAATTGGGAGGAGTAGCTAATACCCTAGAGGACAGGATCAAAATTCAGAATGACCTGGATAGACTGGAGAGCTGGGCCAAAGCTAACAAAATGAAATTCAATACGGAGAAATGTAAAGTACTGCATTTAGGGCGGAAAAATGAAATGCATAAATATAGGATGGGAGAGACCTGGCTGAATGAGACTACGTGCGAAAGGGATCTAGGAGTCCTAGTAGACCACAAGTTGAACATGAGCCAACAGTGTGATGCGGCAGCTAAAAAGGCCAATGCAATTTTGGGCTGTATCAATAGAAGTATAGTGTCTAGATCAAGGGAAGTAATGGTGCCACTCTATTCTGCCTTGGTCAGACCTCACTTAGAATACTGTGTCCAGTTCTGGGCACCACAATTCAGAAAGGATATTGACAAATTGGAGCGTGTCCAGAGAAGGGCAACTAAAATGGTGAAAGGTCTGGAAACGATGCCTTATGAGGAGAGACTTAGGGAGCTGGGTATGTTTAGCCTGGAAAAAAGACGGTTTAGAGGCGATATGATAGCCCTGTTTAAGTATTTGAAGGGATGTCATGCTGAGGATGGAGCAGGCTTGTTTTCTGCTGCTCCAGAGACTGGAACACGGAGCAATGGGTGCAAGCTCCAGGAACAGAGATTCCACCTCAACATGAGGAGGAACTTTTTGACAGTAAGAGCTGTTCGACAGTGGAACACACTCCCTCGGAGCGTGGTGGGGTCTCCTTCCTTGGAGGTCTTTAAACAGAGGCTGGATGGCCATCTGTCGGGGATGCTTTGATTGTGATTTCCTGCGTGGCAGGGGGGTTGGACTGGATGGCCCTCGTGGTCTCTTCCAACTCTGCAATTCTATGATTCTATGATTCTATGAAAGGGCACTGCTACACTGTGAACCATTTCGAATGACTACAAGAACCACACAAGCTGATGTCAGACAGCATGTATCTTGTGATAAAGAAATAATCAAAATCTCTGTGCTAAGGTAGCCACCACTCTTGTGCTAAGAAATCTCCTTAAGCTTGTCTAAATAGCAAAAACACACCTTACAGAATGCGAGGAGAATATGATGTATCTAAATGGGATCCTGCATTGTTACGCGATATTTGGAAGAAGGGGGCCCAAAAATGCCATATATTCTGCAAGAAAACCCTTAGCCGCTTCTCCCAGAGTTTTTTTTTTTTTAAAAAAACAGAGGGGGGGGATGTGCTTCCTGCTTATAAGGACAAGTGAAGTGAATTGATTCACTTTCCCATATGAGCAGAAGCTGAAAGCTGATTGGCTGGATGAGTGTGGGAGGCAGGGCTTGCTAACAAGAGAAGTGCCCAGAACCACCATGTTGGATTTTCACTTTAGTGAGTAAGTGCTAAGGCAATAAAACTGCTTTGTTTGTTTGTTTGTTAAGGTGAAATATCGCTCTATTGCACCTTGGGTATAGGGTTTTTTTTTAAAAAAAAAAAATAATACTGTGCACCAGGGGCAAATTGGTAAGTAAACATTCACTTGTGGCCGCCATCTTGATCCACAGGCACGCCTGTTTGCACAGCAACCGTGGAGACCTTTGCATGCCTGCAATCTGTCCAAAAAACCATTTAGATAAGAAGCAGCTGCTGTGAATTGTCATTACTGCATAGCAATCCACTCCCCCCCCCGTACAGACAACACCCTTGATTCTGTTTTTAAATTATATCTTACTCTTCTCTTCTTCAACCCACATCCTGCTATAACAGGTGCAAATTGTGAAAGTTTGCATATTTTCTCTTATTTTACACAATTCGGGGGAGGGGGGAGAACAATTTTCATTGTTTCTTCTAGTAAACCCAAGAAGGTGGACTCCATCCCCTGCACTGAATTGAAGCTAGAGCCCCTAAGTAAACGATGAAGGTCCCACATTCACTCCTTTCCATTCTCAGTATTTTTAAAAAATTATTTCAAGCAGCAAAACAGAGAAAAAGTCATGTATCCCAGCCCTTGGAGAGTTTTACTCATTTATAATTTATTTATGGTATTGATATGCAGCTTTTCTGCCACAGAGGTAGCCCTCATAGCAGCTGCAAAAAATAGCATAACGTCAGTGGGAGAAAAACAACATCACACATCATAAAATGAACTAACAAATAATGACAAATCATCTAAAGGGAGAATGATCAAATATTAAACATACATTCTACAAAAATTGCCATCCTACAAGAGAGTGAAAAATGCTGTCAGTCAGAAAAAAGAATGGGTCTAGGATAGACCAGCAGCCTTGCTTGGTAAAATGCTGGAATGGGCTACTGCCAGGGGCATGAGGATATACACTGCCAGCCACACTCCACCATTTCACTTGGGACCACACACATCCTGCTACTAATCAAAGAAAATTTAGCAACACAAGGATGGCTAAAAATGAGAAAGAGATGAAGAAGCATCCAATGGCTACCTTTAAACAAGGTCTTCATTAGAGCAAGGTGTGCAGGGAGCATGCTTGTTCTTTAGGTGTCAATTAATGCTTCCAGGAGTTCTCTCTCCCCAACAAGGACCCTACTCCATGCACATCAAGCTCCATGCTCAAATCCATTGTTGTTGTTGGTTGTTGTGCTTGTTGGTTGTTGCTGCTGCTGCTACTATGTACCTTCAAGTTCTTTTCAACTTATGGCAACCCAAAGGCAAGATTTGTTCAGAAGGGGCTTGCCATTGCCTTCCTTCCTCTGAGGCTGAGAGAGTATGACTTGCTCAGGGTCACCAGTAGGTTTCCATGCCCAAGTGGGGATCTGAACCTTGGTTTTTTTCCAGAGTCCTAGTCCAGCAGTCAAACCACTACACCATGCTGGCTTATCATATCCTATGTATGCTTTCCCTTTTTTCTTTTCTTTATTTTTTCCTTTCTTTGATCATATTTTCAAAATCCAAGTAAAAAATTAAGAAAATGCAGAAATGTTTTATTTAAAGATGGAAACTATGCTCTCTTTTTTTTGGTTTTTCTTGTATCTTTCAATGAAGCCCTGTTCACTTCCTCCTTTGAAATCCTGTGAGACTTCATAGTGTGGGAAATTTAAAGATAAAACAAAAAAATAATACATAAAAAGTTACATCAAGCACATACACACACTTAAAAACTTCCAAGTAAACCAGGGAGGGTAATAAACAGTGTGTCACCTACCTGGATGTCGTGATGTCACCCAGACGTGTTCTGGCCGGTCCGGCCATTCACAAGGTAAATATGTGAAAAAAAGGCGCAAGGCAAAAAGCCGGCATAGCCAATCTATTGATAGTTTGGGCTTTCAATAAAATAGATCGGCTTAAGGGCAAGACATAGACACAAAAGGGCAACATCATCTGGTATGTGCATCCCTTCGCATTTACGTGGCATCATTACGATGCCATATTTAGTGCGTCTGATAAAGTTCATAGAGTCCTAGTTCAAAACTCAAACCACTATACCAGAATGGCTCTATGACCACAGTTTATTATTTTTCTGTCTAACTAGCTTTGTAGGAATGCTATAAGGACAGGGATGAAGAGTACACCCTTTCTTTGCATATCACCCTGAGCTCCTTAAGAGGCAAATGTAATTAGAAGAACAGTACCTATCTGGACATTCTTCATATTGAGACCTGTGCCAAAGAAAAATGTGTTGACATTCAGTAATTTTATATTTATCAGCTTCACAACTACAGCTTATGTAGCAAATCAGATGATATGTGCCAACTAGACCCCGCTTAAGAGGCCTCGCATAATCTTTGCAATGTGATGGTTGGCATGAGATGATTTCAGCAGTCTGCTGTTTTCCCAGAACAATGGCCCTGTAAACAATGATTGGCCAATTTCATTCTAATCTTGACAATTTTCCTGTAATTAAAACCAGGCTGTGGCTTGCAAACACTTTAATTGAGTCTGATTGGGAAAGATGGAAGAGAAGCAGGGGAGTAACGGATGGCTGGCAAAGCTAGCAATAACACTGGGTTCCAACATGTATATATGCACAGCACCACACAACTGCTGAGCAAGGTTTTGAACCAGAATAATTGCAAATCGAAAGAGAAAGGTGGGAGTTTAGACTCAATGGACTGCTGCAAGAGTGTGAGACCCCTAAAGCCAAAGTATGCTAAACTTCAGATAACTGATGCACAGGTGGCAGGCACCTGAATTACAACTAAAGGCACACTTCACTCTTTAACAACAACAACAAAAATTTGCAGTCGTCCCTCCACATTCGCGGGGGTTAGGGGCGCAAGATCCCCGTGAATGTGAAAAAAAAAACACGAATAAAAATAGGCCTCCCCCCACCTGCCCACAACCCCCCCCCGCCGCCCTTCCATAGTAGCGACGGGGCTTTTCAACCCCATTTGCTGCTTTGGAAAGTGCGGGGGGGGGCTGGCAAGCCTCCCGCTCACCCAGCCAGACACTCCTTTGCCCTTCCCAAAGCGTGATGGGGCTGGCTGGGTGAGGGGAAGGCTTGCAAGCCACCCCCTGTGCTTCCCAAAGCTGCAATAGGGCTGAAGAACCCCATCGCGGCTTCGGGAAGGGCAGAAGGGTGGCTGGCTGGGTGAGGGAGAGGCTTGCTAGCCACCCCCAAGCTTCCCAAAGCCACAATGGGGCTGGAGAACCCCATCACAGCTTCAGGAAGGGTGGAGGGGTGGCTGGCTGGGTGAGGGGGAGGCTTGCCAGCCACCCCCACTCAGCTTCCCAAAGTGGGGATGGGGCTTGAAAAGCCCCATTGCCACTTTGGGAAGGGTGGGGGTGGCTGAAAAGTGCCTTTTTCCCTAATTCCCCACTCTCCTGGGGCTTGGCTCTCCACCCCAAACAGAGCCAAACCCCAGGAGAGTGGGGAGTGGGGCACGGTTTGCTTGGGGAGCACTCCATTTAAATTGGCTCCCTTCCCTTGTGTGCAAATTGTGATTTAAATGGGGTGCTTGCTGAGCAAACCGTGAATAATAGGAAGCACAAAAGTGAAAGCCACAAATGTGGAGGGGCAACTGTATTTCTAGACTGCTAGAAATAAAGATTAAACAGTTTCCATGGAGCTCATCCATTTCTATTTCTGTCTCAGACATTGGACTTTTTCAGACTGGGACTTTTACCCCTTTCCTTCCTCACTAAACACCCTCCCATCCCACTCTCATCCCTACCATGGAATAAAGGTAAAGTTTTCGCACACCTACCTTTTCGCATGACCAGAATGTCCTCCCCCTCCCCTGGCTGGCGTAAAGCTGCATTCACATCCCATAAATGAAATCCCACCTATTCTTGCAAGAGAACGGTGTCAGAGGAAATTTAAAAATAAAAAATAAAGATAAACATCCCAAAAACAACAACAACCAAGGCTCAAAACACTCTAAAAAGTTTACAAGTAACCCGGGGCAGGGCGAAGGGTGTCACTTACTTCCTTGTCCAGATCTCCACCGGAAGTGTTCGGCATGGACCTCCCCCCACACCTGGAATTGCACCAGTATAATGGGAGAGGAACAGGGCAGCTTTCAGACCACCCGTGATTCTGTGACAGAAATGGAACAGGTGGTCTAGTCATGACTTTTCATCATGAATAAAAATTACTGAAGCAGCACAGGAGCAGTACGGGAGCAGCACAGAAAGGGGACAATGTCGTCTGAAAGGGAAATCTTTCAGCGACCCTGTTCCAGGCCTGCCATGGAGTTTATAGCCCATCTGAAAAAGTCCATTGTTTTAAACATGCTTTCTGGAAGGAAACAGGTCCTGAACAGACCCCTGTGAGAAACTCAAAAGGCAAACTCCCTCCTCTGAGGTAAGCAGTTCTTTTGTTTCTCTGTGGCCTGACTAAATGGACAGTTCTGCTTGCACACAATGAAGAAAGAGTCATCCAAAGCAAGACAGAATTGGCAGGAGACAAACCCACAGTAGTATATCATACAGAGAGATGCTTTGGTGTTGGGTTCATTGTGTTTATTTGTTTGTTTATTATTTTTAGAACTCTTTTTCCAAATTATTGCCTTCCTTTGGGCATAATGAATCACACCAAGGCATACAACTTTTGTTCTGCCCCAAAGTAACTGTGCAGAGTGTCTTCCTGCCCTACAGAATGATGTGCCATTAGTAAGTCATGGTACATGTTACAGAGAAGGAGATGCAACTTAATGTGGGGCAGGAACAAGCTTCATTAGTTTTTTGAGAATTCACATTTTCTGTCTTGAGATTAGAAGAGCAGGACACAATTGTATTGTTTTTGAGAACTCAGTATCTACCCCATGAAAGCCCAATTTCTTGCACTCCCTTTGTCCATTCTTTCCCCTCTCATCTCCTTACCCTTCCTTTCTTTAGCTTACTGATTCCCACATGGATACCAGCAAAAGTCCCAAAGTTAAGACCTTTATAATTCAATTTCCCAGGACAGATGAAGCACCTTTATGGTGTCTCTGGTGTAAAGAAATGGAAGGCCATCTGGGAGACCACCCTCTTTCCAAGCTGCCTTTACCTGTTGGTAAACAGACTTGACCTTAAAAGTAATTAATCTATCATACTCTGAGCATGAAAAAAAACACACACCAACCCCTCCACAAAGATTCTTACAACTATTTGCATTTGCAATAGTTTGTATCTTGTTACTTAAAGATTAATTCCCCATTGTACAAATATTGTAAATGACAGACAAAACAGGAAACACTTTTTTCAAAAATTAAAAAGAAAAAGCCTTAAGACACAGAGACCTTAAAAGCACCAGATTCTGGCTGATCTTGGAAGCTAAGCATGGTCAGCCCTGGTTAGTACTTGGTTGAGAGACCGCCAATGAATACCAGGTGCTATAGGCTATATTTCAGAGGAAGGAACTGGCAAAACCACCTCTGAGTACCCCTTGTCTAAGAAAATCCTATGGAAATCATAAGGTCCATCATAGGTCAACAGCTGACTTGAAGTCACACACACACACACACACACATTCAGCTGGGAAATGTAAAATTTATTGTCAAGTTTCCCCTTTACATTAGAAAATTTTTAACTTAATTTCCAATTTAATTTATTCTAATTAAGTTCCTATCACTTGTCCCAACTCTCCTCTCTCTCTCTCTCTCTCTCTCTCTCTCTCTCACACACACACACACCATACACAGGCTACTTTCTACTCCTGCCAAATGGATATCTCCCCAGGACTTCTCTCATTGCTCTACAACCCTCTTCAACCATTCCCAAACTACCTGCTCATCCCTTCCCTATGTCGGGTTACCCATGGCACTCCTGTCACCAGCACACAACTTCCCATTTTCTCTCCCCACCTTGTTAAAGACAAGGGTACGTTGTTCCCAGTCCTGGTCCCCTTACTTTATTCTCCTACTCGCCCACTTCCTTCCTGTTTTTCCTACAAGTAGGTGGGAGTGCTTCAATGTGAAGTGGTGGCCTCCACCCACCCACCATCTTTACTTTCTGAAAATGTTTCTGGTTTCACAGAGAGCCTTAAAACCTTTGGGGAAATAAAGATTCCCTTTGAGGCATACCAGCCACCTGAAAAGGTATTTCAACTGAATTTAAATTTTGAAATTCACAGACATCAGCAGGGAATTTCTACAATATGGGAGTAGGTGGCCACAAGCACCACTTTCCCTACTCTTGGCACAAAACAGTGAATGGTATGTGAGCGCCTGATGGTGTAGGACTGAGCATGATGAGGAGAAAGAGTCCTCATTAATGCTTGGAGAAGAGGATGTTAGGAATTCCATCAAAGCCACTCTGAGCTAGCTAGCTTGCTTGTTTCCTTGGTAAGAATCTATGAGGGCAAGAAAAACACTTGGGGAAACCTAAACCACTTTCCACATCAAGAGCTACATGAGTAAGTTATGTGCACGACTGTAACCCATCCTGCAATTGATAAAAGAAGACCTTCTTATCATAAACACATGGAGTAATATTCCTGTTTCTCATAATGTAATTAAACTGGCAATTTGTTCCACAACTTGAGTTAATGGCTTAGTGTCCTAGTTTTCCCCCCTCTTTGAAATGAATGGACTATATATAATGGAAACAAGAGAGAACCTTCAGATAACAAATCCTTTATGTAGCAAGAAAAGTGTGTTTCTTCCCCTGTTTACATTTCGTATTATTTTTGCAAAGGAAAAGAGCTAAAGGAAAGGTCTCCCCATAAAAGAATTACAAACCCACAGGAACCCAAAAAAACCCTGATTATTTGGACTTTATCAGATGAGACTATGATTTCACGATTACAACGTCATGGTAGTACAAACGGGTTCTTGCTATCGCATGACACTGTCATTCTCCCGTGCTTACTGTGTACTCCAGCCACCAATAATGTGTCCCTTTTAATCGATGGGACAAGCCATCAATAGGCCTCAATATTACTATTTTCGCAGTATTGAAGAGCATGTGAAAACATGTCCTGGGGTAATTGCAAGATTACAGCATGAATGGAGTCCTCTTTCCCCCCTCCCCAGCGAGAAAATTTCTGGGTTGAGAACATGAAAACAATCTGCAGGATGCTCTTTTAATTAACTGCCCCATTTTGTTTGCATGTTTTTAGATTTGTTTAAGTCTTTATGTGTTGAGATACTTTGTTAATTAAGGGGGGGGGTTTGGTGTTTTTAAGCACACTCACATCTTCTTGTGAGAACTGCCCAAATCTCACCCATGCTAAATCACAGAAGAAAAATCCTGTTCTTAAAGTGCTAGTGGTGGTCGTATGAAAATTTGTGGTTTTAGTATTGTGCAATTATGGCAATGTCCAATACTTAATGTAATAATGCCACTTAGGAGATTTTCGGATGCCTCTTTCAGGCTCTTGCCGCGCAAGCAGACTCTGGAGCAGTAACAAGGCTGCCGTGCGGCAAGGGGTCCATTTTGGACGATGCCGTTTCTCTCTCGGCGGCGTCTGTGAGTCTTGCGGCCAGCATTGGAAGCGGCCGTGCTGTTTTTTACTCACGGACAACTTCCGTGAGTGAAAAACAGCGTGGCCGCCTCCAATGCTAGCCGCAAGTCGTCCAAAATGGACCCCTTGTCACGCGGCAGCCTCGTTACTGCTCCGGAGGCTGCTTGCGTGGCAAGAGCCTGAAAGAGGTGTCCGAAAATCTCCTTTGTTTCCGCTTTCCTCAATAGTAGAATTTACAGCGTTTTTAGATGCTAGTCTGATAAAGTCCTTTGTCCTGTATAAGTACTGTACTCAAGGTAACCAAAAGGAGCTTGTGGGCCCTCTTATTTTATTGTTTCAGCATGTCATTTATTTTAAAATATGTCGAGGAAATAGGAATAAGTAAAATGTGCTTTTTGGGGAGCCAACATGGTTTGAGTGTTGGACTACGAGTCTGGAGACCAGGGTTTGAATGGAAACTGCTCAGTCATGAAAACCCATTGGGTGACCCTGGGCAAGTCACACACCTTCAGCCCTTATCAAACTCCATGATAGGGTTGCCTTAGGTTCACCCTAAGTTGGAAACAACTTGAAGGCACACAACAACAATAATTTGCTTTGCATGTGTCTTGGGAATGCTGTGCATGTTTGACACCTTTCCCTGTTCTAAAATGAATGTCTGCAGCCCTTCCCCTCTCCTCCTCCAAGGTCCCAAACTTTGTGAAATCCCTACTTCTGGAAAAGCTCTACTTTTTGAATACTGCATCTCCTGCAGTAGTTTAAAGCCTATTAGAGGAAAAGATGGTAATGGAAAGGAGTTGTGAGTTGTACAAAATACCTTGGGCCACATGTTTGAGCCCTGCATTATATGGAAAGAATCTAAAAAAACCTAGCTTTCTGTTTCCTATCTATAGTATAATTTACAAGGGTTGCTTCTAGGTGGGCAACTAGTGAGATTTGTGTGCATTCCTCAAACTTTTCATGACCAACTGCACAATTTCCATAGTATGCAATTATGTTTGCCTGTATTTGGGGAAGAACATGGTAACCCAAAGAGAAAGAGGGAAAGAAACTCCTGGCCTCAGACACAAATGGAAAGGAGAGTTAGGAGAGGAGAGATGAGAAACACTACTGTGGTGGGAGTGGGGAAAGGGGGATTCCTAACTGAGACAAACCTGGTAGAGGCTAAACAGGTTCTGGAATGGAGGGAGGCACTTGTTTTCATCATTGTAATTAGTAACACTGTAATGAGCAGCAGAATGAGTTGTTTTTTAAAAAGTAGCTTTTCAAGCTCTGGGTATTGATCTTAAAAGACAGTGGGTTATCTGCCTATACTGTAGTGCAGTAGAATGGAAAGATTAAGCCAGCCAGCCTTGGTACCACAGGTTTGCCTCTTCCTGGCCCATTTCCATCATCAATAACCACCTCAAAAGAGCTGAGGTCCCATGCAAGAAGAGGGAAACTATGTAGACAAGTTGAAAAGGAAGCCTCCTGGTTTGAGAAAATAACAGGCCTAACTGAAGCCCTGGCACCATTGATAATGATGTTGTTGTCAGACATGCTGCCTTTTAGCATAGCTTTCTTTCCTGTGTGTTTATTTTCCAAGCCCACCTCCTGGCTGTTAGAGTTTTTGTAAGTGAGGGGATGGGGAAAATGTACACAGTTCTTTCAGGAATAATTAGGTGGGCTTTGATGATGCTCATTAAAGTGAGAAATTGTCAGTGTTGATTAGAACAAGGCAGCTTGTAAGCAAGTACCGTGAAAAACTGCCAGAGCTCGGAACTCTGCCGAAGCTCATCCATCATGACCTGTGTGGTGCCTGCTCCCATCTACCTTCCCACCAGCTAGAAACCAGTAAATGGTGCCAGATTGCATCAGCCTACACAAACAAGGGGGAGAAGGGGGCAGCAGGAGAGACCTGAAAGGAATTTATAGCAGAACAAATAGATAGATGCCCATTAGAAGAGTTGCCTAATATCAGAATGTTATCAAGCCTAACAATGTTGAAGGCTTCCTCATTAGCCAATGTGAAGAGGCAGATTGAAAGGATAAATGTGTGCCTGGGAGACTACACTACACTTATTCACCAAGCAATGGTTTTCTTCAAATGGCAGAGAAGCCTGTTCCCCATGTAACAATGCATTTGCATTCACCTTAAATGAGTAATTATGGCTTAATAAACCAAGAGGTCTCTCAACCCAGTTTTGCTCCTCCTTTTGCACAAACTTATAAACCAACCAAGAAAAGAACTCCTTCTGATGCCTGGGAACCCAGTCTGTTGCTCCGAAACAAGCCCTGATTGGAAAGTTCATGTTCACATTCTGGTTTGTTAAGTTACAATTCATGTCTTAAAGTAACCTGTGAACAAAATAAAATGGATAGGATTGCCATACCACTGATTTGGCCAGATTTTACCTGGATTCTAGGTAAGCTACCTGATGCACATCTGGACAGAAGGTAAGTGCTGTAGGCTATGTTTCAGAGGGAGGAGCTGGCAAATCCACCTCTGAGTATTTCTTCTGCCTTGAATCCCATTTTGGGAGAAAGGTGGGATAGAAATCCAATAAATAAATATTCCTTGCCTAAGAAAACCCTATGAAATTCATGGGGTTGCCATAAGTTGACAGGTGATTTGAAGACACACACACACACACAAATCTCAAGCCCTGGTAGGAAATGAAATATGGGGCAAATGTAAAGGCATGCTTCAGTGAAATTGTTCAGTGAGAAACAAGTCTGCCTCTGCCTTTGAGATATGAGGGAAGAGAGAGTAAGCCAGGCAGCTGGTAGAGGGCACAAGGTGAGGTTAGACAAGGAATGGAATAGGAGGGAAGGCAAGAGAGTGCTTATAGCAGGGGAATGCAAGAAGCAAGGAGGTGGGGGAAGAGGAGTGAAGGGAGAGTGAGCAATGTGAGCAGTGAGGGCGAGAAGCAAATGAGTGTACAGTTGTCCCTCCGTATTCATGGATTTAAGTATTCGCGGCTTGAAAATATTCTTTTAAAAATAATAATCCAAAAAGCAAACCTTGATTTTGCCATTTCTTATATGAGGGACACCATTTTGCTATGCCATTGCATATAATGGGACTTGAGTATTCACGGATTTTGGTATCCACGGGGGTCCTGGAACCAAACCCCAGCAAATATGAAGGGACAACTGTATTATGAGAAAGTGAGATAAGGGAAGGAATAGGGGAGAAGAGGAGTGGTACGAATATCAAAGTTTAAGAAACAAAAGGGACTTTATCACACTACACTGTTACAGTGCTATTATCCACTTTTACTGCTCTGACTGCCTTCTGTGGAATTCTGGGGTTTGTAGTTTAGTAAGGCCTAAGAGCTCTCTGGCTGAGAATGCTAAATGCTCCTCCCTAAACTACAAATCCCAGGATTACACAGGAGGCAGCCAGAGCAGTTAAAGTGGAATAATAGTGTAGTGTAATAATCTTCCTAAGGCGTGCATGGTAAGGGTTTGAGGTGAGGCAAGAGAGACAGTAAGGTACAGCGAGGAGAGTGAGAGGTACAAGTGACAGAATTTAAGAAAGCAAGGAAGAGAGAAATTTCAAGTGTGCAAGGTAAGGCAAGAGAGGGAGTAGAAGGGAAGGGAGAGAGCAATGTGAGCAGTGGAGGGCAAGTGGCATGGGAAGCATGCATTATGAGGGCATGAGGTGCTGCAAGGGAGGGAGTAGGAGGGAAAGAAGAAACAAGTGTGAGAAACAAGTGTGAGAAACAAGGGAGGGTGCTTTGTGAGGGTGTGAGGTGAGGCAAGGGAAGGAGTAGCACATTGTGAGTATGTGAGGTGACATGAGAGAGGGAGCAGGAGGGATGGAAGAGTTTGTGGAGTGAGCAGAAGACTGCAAGAAGTAAGGGTAGGGAACATTGTGAGGGTGCGAGGTAAGGGACGGAATAGAAGATAAGGGAGAATGAGAGGGACAAGTGGCAGAGTGTAAGGATCAAGGGAGAGAGGCATTGTGAGAGTGCGAGGTGAGGTGAGACAGCTGGCAAGAAGGGAGTGTAAGCAATGTGAGCAACAGTGTACAAGAAGCAAGGGAAGGACATTGTGGGGGCACAAGGTGAGCTGAGGGAGTAGGTGGGAAGGGAGAGGTGTGACTAGTGGAGTGGAAGCAAGGGAGAAAGGCGAAGTTGAAGGCTTTCACGGCTGGCATCCATAGATTTTCCTTTTTCGGGCTGTGAGGCCGCATTCTGGAATACAGTTGTCCCTTCACTTTTGCAGAGGTTAGGTTCCACGGACCCCCGCGAATGTGAAAAATCCACGAATATTGATTGCCCCCGTCCCCCGCCAAAGCGACCATGGGGCCTCCAGAGGCCCCATAGTTGCTTTCCTCGGACTCCCCACTCCCTCCCAAGGCTTTCACGGGGCCTCCGGAGACCCTCCCGAGGCCCCGTGGATGCCTCCGCGGCCCTCCCTCCTCCCTCCCAGGGCCTTCATGGGGCCTCCGCGGCCCTCACCCCTCCCTCCCAGGGCCTTTATGGGGCCTCACGAGGCCCCATGGAGGCCTCCATGGCCCTCCCCCCAAGGCCTTCACAGGGACAGCGGAGGGTCTCCGAAGGCCCTGTGGAGGCCTCCCCGGCCCTCCCCGCTCCCTCCCATGGCCTTCACGGGGCCTCCACTGCACTTACCTTCTCTCCCGGCAGAAGGCTTCCCTGGCAATGAAGAGGAAGTGAACGAAGCCCCATTCACTTCCTCATTCAAAATCCCGCGAGACTTAATTGCATGGGAAATGTAAAAATAAAACAAAAAAATAAAGCATACAAGTTACACCAAGCGCTTGAAAACACTTTAAAAGTCCCAAGTAACCCAAGGAGGGTCATAAAAAGAGCGAAACTTACCTGGATGTCCTGATCTCACCCAGAAGTGTTCACGCCAGACCACCCATTGATGCTACATTCACGTGAGTTAAATAGTCCGAGGTTTCACATGCCAGCAATTCCAGCACAAAAGCACCACAGGAGATCAATTGACGGCTTAAGCTGTCAATTAAAAAGTATGGGTTTGGGGCACAATATAGCCATGAAAGGGTGACATCGTCTGATCTGCACGCACTTTTGCGGTTATGTGGCATTGTTATGACACCGTATTTTATGTGTCTGATAAAGTCCTTAAGAGTCTTCCAGCATGCATGGTCACTGTCCATGCTAGCTGTGGGATTCTGACAGCTGTAGTCTTAAAACTCCTTTTTTTTTCCAAGTTCTGTTCTTAGGGCTGTTGTAAGAAAGAATTAATATAAAACAAACGTACTATCCATCCTGAAGCTTAAGGATAGGGCAGGACAAATAGGACCTGTCACAAAACGTTACAGCTTACTCTCCCTCCTAACAAGAATTTGCTGTTTGAGGTTCCAGCCAGCCATTCCCTCCAAGCCCCTCCACCCGCCCAGCCCTGTCCCTGGGTTCCATTCATGTGTGTGTGATTCTTGAGCATGCTCAGTTCTCATTGGATTTTTGTTGTTGTTCTTATTGTTGTTGATGATGTGCTCCATTCATTTTAATTTGTACTTCTGTAAACCTTTGGATTCCCACAGGTCTGCTAATACTCTCCTGTGCATCCTGATTTTGGCTACCAGCCTGGTAGAAGTCACTTCTTGTGCCTGTTCTTAAGAATGACAGAAATCAAAATGCCAAGAATCACATTTACATAATCTTGCCCTGAAGCAGCCATCACAAGGGAGGTATCTTATTACTGAATTTTCCAAGCAATTTTTCATGAAGCTGTAAAGACACTTTTTTGGGTCCTACCTGTGGAGTCTGCGGCTTATCTGGACATAATCACTCTGTAAATGTTTGAGGGGGGGGGTGAATTTTGAATTGAATGCAAGATGAATATAATTCTGAGTTGTACCAAAGTATGCCCCACTTTCTACTGCAATTGTATAAATTGAGAATCCACAGTCCTGTGGGTTTACAGGGTGCCTGCCCCCAGTATCTTCCTAACTGTGAATTTCATCACTGGAGCAAGGCAAGACATTCATTCAGAGCACCAAAGACCAAATAGGAGTCAATTACAATTAAGAGCCCCTAGTTTCCTCAATGAGAAAACCTGTGGACCTCTTCCAGTGTGCACCCCCACATTTTTCCTGAATGCCAGAAAGCAACAGGTTTTCTTCTCTCCTGTGATTTGTGGGGAGTGAGCAAGTGTCTTCCTCCTGCAGGAGAGTCTTTGAAAGAAATTCTTGCTTGCTCATGCCTTGGCAGCCAAATGCCTTTTTCTAGCAGGATAATCAGTGGTGCCAGTATCAGGGAGACTGGTGCCACACAGCACCTTATTAACAGGACAGTGTCATTTCGTTCAGAATCACATGCTTGCAGAAGTACAAAATCAAAGGTTTGTCCTGATTAACAGAAATGGCTAAGAGACAGAATGGCTAAGAGCCAGGAGGTATCTGGATGACATCTTGCCTCTACCATACTCAGGAGGGGTTGGCCTTAACCAAGTAAGAGTCTTTCTCACAGTCATCTTCCCATCCTTTAATATGTGGGGAATAAAACTAATTTACCCTACTTTTTTTTAAGGTCACCAGAGGATAGAGATGGGAACAATATTTGAAAATATTCCAAAAAAGTGGTTAAAAAATTGTTTCTTGAGTATTGAGAAACCCTAACAAAAAGAATTCTGGACTGACAAGAATCTTCAGTTTGGGACACATTGCATGCAAAGTTCTTGTGCAGATGTTTTGCACAGAAAACAGGATTTCCTGCACAGAAAACAGGATTTCTGTGCATAAATATTAATTTCTACACACAAAATGTTGTTTCTTACACAGAAAATGCTGGATTTGGGATTATTCTGCAGAAAAATTGTGTATAGTTGTTTTGTGCAGAAAGCAGCAAATGCTGTACCCTGCATAGAAAATACTGTTTTCTGTACCAACCATGTGTGAGTTTCACACAGAAGTCTCAAACTGTGACTAGTTATAGAAAATTGCCCCGTTTTTGAAGACTTTCTCTCAGCAAGAACATTGCGAAAATTACTCGTGACTTTCTTTGAGAAGAAAATAAATGAATAATTACATCCTTAACACTACCACAGGATGATATATGTGAAATGTTTTGTACACACAAAAGGCTCTATAAATGCTGTACATTGTTATTAGTTAATAGCAGGAAGTATAATTTTCCTTGAATCACTGTTACACTTTGTCTGTCCTCACTGGACTTGTTTATATGAACTTCTATTTGCAGAAAACAACTGTGTAACTAAAGCTAAAGCGGAAATCAATATTTCTCTAAATGTGCAGTTTCAATTTGAGATTGCAATTCTGAGATGGAATTTTTGAGTGCCAAACTGTTGTCACAGTGCACCTGTGACTTCATCGGGCTGCTGTGAGGGTAAGATAGCTATATTGCATCTGCTCTAAGCCCTTGTCATAACATGGAAAGGTATTATATATAAACAAGGAAGGGTATTACAAAACGTTGAATCCAGATCGATAATTCCCAGACCTGACATCCTTTAATTTATTTCAAGGCTGGATTTGTTCGCTCTATTAAAGGGTCACTTTAACCTTGAAATATTTATAAGCAAAAGAAAAAATTAGAAAAGCCCTGCTGGATCACTGCAAAGGCCTCACTAGTTCTGCATTCTGTTCCTCCAGTGGCCACCCAGATACCAAAACAGCAGGAGGACTCTGAATGCAAACCCAGGAGCAGTGGTCTAGTTTTCTTGCATTTGAGTTACACTGACATATCTGACCACAGAGAAACTTACTGTAGTTAGTTCCTTAAAGAGGTAGAATTTAAGATGAAATGTTACTGGAGGGGAGCAGAGATCAGGGAGGACCCAATTATCCCTGGTTGCATTTACATGGCAGATTTTATTGCGGAAAATTGCGGTTTAGCGCTTTTTCACAGCAGTACTGTTTACACAATGTATGGGGGATTCCACTGCTTTGTTTACTATTTCGCTTTATGGTCCAGACACGGCAAAGGTGCGGGGGCGTGGCCTCCCAAGCAGAGACCAAGCAGAGGAGGGGCTTGATGGGGGGGGATAGATCCTCCGAGACTGAAAGGACTTGGAATCCTGCATTTTCTTGCCAAACAAAGAATCACAGACTGCCAAAATAGCAGGGGTAAAGATCGGAGAAAACTTTTTCTCTCTCAATCTCTCTCTCTCTCTCTCTCTCTCTCCCAAGCAGAGACGGCAATCACAGCTGAGGAGAAGGTGGGGCTTGATGGGAGGAATAGATCTTCCATGACTGAAAGGACTTGGAATCATTTTTCTTGGCAAACAAAGATTCACAGACTGGCAAAATAGCACGGGGAAAGATCAGGAAAAAGTTTTTCTCTCTCAATCACTCTCTCTATCTCCCTCTCCCTCTCTCCCAAGCAGAGACAGCTGCTCACAGCCAAGGAGAAGGAGGAGGGGCTTGATGGGGGGGAATAGATCCTCCATGACTGAAAGGACTTGGAATCCTTTTTCTTGGCAAACAACGATTCACAGACTTGCAAAATAGCAGAGAGCATGGATTTTTCAAAATTTCCTAATTGCTACTGAATCTCCCTCCCTCACTCCACCTCTTTTAAGCCCACCCCTTCATCGTAACAACCAATCACAGTGCAGCTCTGCTGCAACTGTATCGGAAGATTGCTGGTAATTTACACAGCCCTTAGCAAAATGGTTGTTTACACAGTCAATAATGCGCTAATTCGCACTACTTTGCAAATAATTCGGCAAAAAAGCGACATCCCCTGTCGCGCTATATTTGGTTTTTTTTACTTTCCCCCCTTCTGAATGAGGAGATGCTGTGGCGCAATCCATGGGAACAATGAGCCATCTTTGTGGTATATTTAGGGGAATATTTGTCCGTATAAACACAGCCCCTGTTTTCTCTGCCAGTGGTCTGAAACGGAAACCTTGGCATTTTGAGGATGCAGGATAGTGATTTTATGACTCCCCGCCCCCTCCACTGAACCTGAAATACTTTTTAAAAGTAGGGTGTTTCTCCCATTCAGTTCACATTGCTGCAACTCTCTTAGATTCAAGGTTCAAACATACTAATATTACTAATGAGAGCATTGCTATTGCATTTCACTGACATGCTAAGACACAACACTTTGCAGCTAAACTTGGTGCATATTTACACCCTGGCAAGTGTGCCTAGAACAGCATCAGGAAGACGAGAAATCAGAAAAAATCTTTGAAATATTGCACAGATCAAAACATCTACAAGTATTTGGTCTAGGCATGCAATCCGTAGTAAAGGAAGACTAGATTTGAGAAGAAACTAAGTAACACAGCATATTTATCCCCCCCCCCAAGTTTATCTTTTCTTTCCCCAAAAGTCTGTGGGAGAAGGCCTCACATTTCCAGATATGATATATTTTGATGTGGATTCAGGTACCTTCTTTTTCAAATCAAGCACCACTTGTCTGAGAGCAGCTGCATGTAACTAGCAATGGAGTTAATACTAACTAGAATAGGCAACCCTGTCACAGGGCCTAATCATGGGAACTAGAACATTAAAAGTTGCTTTACTTGCTCATTTTCCATCGTGATGCATGCTATTATCTGCCAGCAGTATCAGAGTCTGCACAATAGTGTAAATGGACTCGTGTATGACCCATCAAATGGCAATATTCAGAAATTAATAGGATAACATTTCAGCCATTCAGCTCATTATGTTAACAGAACATAATGTGACCATTTCTAAACAAGAGCTGATTACAAAGTTCAGTTCTATCACCTGTGGCTTAGATAAAGGAGATTTTCAGACAGGGACAAAAATAGCATCCCTGTCTCATTATCTCCTCTCGTGCCCCTCCTCCCACCCCTGTCCCGGCACAGTAATGAACAGTTTCACTTCCCTCCCCCTTGGCAGCCCAGGAGTGAATGGAGCTCTCACAGAGCTGCATTCACTTCCTGATTTGAAATCCTGGCCATTCTCACGAGAGGATGAGTGTGTGGGAAATTCAAAGTTTAAAAGAAAAATACACACACAAAAGTAAATCCAAGCACCTAAACACACTTTAAAAAATACAAATAACCTGGGAAGGGTACAAAAAAGTGTGTCATTTACCTGGATGTCCTGATCACACCAGGAAGTGTTTGGCACAGACCTCCTACTGACGCTGGCATCACGCCAGCATAACAGGGCACCTTTTCACTAGCCCATCATTCAATGACAGAAATGGATCGGGCGATCTATTCACAGCTTAGCCCATGAATAAAAAAGTATGATGATGGAATGGAAGGAGCACTGGAGCATGATGACTCAGGGATGATGTTGCCTGAAACGAAAGCCCTTTCGCAATCTTCTGGTGTCCTTGTCACGCCATATTTAGCCTGTCTGATAATCTCCAAAGGTAACGGGTTTTTAATCATACTACCTGTATTAACATGCTTACCAATGCCAGAATACTTGTGTTACCATCAATCCTGTTTTGTAAATAGCAATTAATGATTTTGTTGGAAAATATAGTTTGCAGTCCAATAAGTGGAAATGTTTTTGCTACTGAAGGGTTAACTAAGAAACCATACCAAATGAGCTGATGTAACTTCCTGAAGTTTTGCTATTGGAGTTCTGGGATGAAGGGGAGTGCCTAAGTTTCCTTCTTTGTTCCAGAAGCCATGCTCTTTTAACGAACCACATGGCCATCGAAGGGAAAGGACCCCAGGAGGGGAGTCCTGAGTATTGTTTTTCTAACAATGTAGTTTTAAAACATTTTTAAGTAGTTTTAGTTTATTTTGATGGTGTTTCATGTACTTGCCATGAAAAAAAGCTCCCCAACTGTGAGTAAAGATGTTTTTTGTACTTTTAAAACTAACTTTTGAGTCTTGAGTGGTAATTTTGCTAGTTAAACAACTTGGGAAAAGACAAAGGGTGTTTGGTTATTTAGTAAGCTGTGGTTTCCATATTTATGCTAAGAATCTAATGCTAAATGCTGTTGTGTTTGTTTTGAACTCTGCTAAATTGGCTGTATTCTCCACTAGCGTGTGAAGTACAGTGTGGATGTTTAAACAGGGACAACATAATTACCCTGGTATTTTAAACAATTTCCAATAGATTTTACATGCATTTTAACCTCAAAGTAATTACCACAGTCTACACTTTTTGCATTTTGTTTCCCTTAAATATCACTGCTTGTAAACCCCCTGCCCTCAGTTATACCCAATCATATGACTCTGGCTTTTCTTCGCAAATGAAGGACTTTTTCGGACAAGCTAATTGTAGCGCTAGCAGCCTCGCCAGTCCGAAGATTCAGGAAGGACTCATCCTGCGCTTTCTGCAAGCGCACTGATGACTGAAAAGGCCAATCCGAGATAAACAAGTCCGGTTGCAGAAAGCACAGCAGAAGGTCTCCTTGGGTGATGTTTCCAGGTTGTGATTCTTTCTGCATTGTCGTTTCTCTTCAAGACTTGTTCGGCGTGAGTTCTCAAATAAGGCTGCAGCATGGTGGATCGTGCGTCTCAAAGCCTCCTGATGTGAGTCCAGGGCGGACCATTGTTGATGATCAATTTGCCAGAGCCTGAGATGTTGTTTCAAGGAGTCCTTGTATAGCTTTTTTGGAGCGCCCCTCTTACACTGACCCGCCTGCACCACAGGATGAACACCAATCGTATGTATCTATAGGGTAACTGCAAAGAGGACAGGGGCAATTTCTCTCCTCACACTCCCCACCTCCAGCATTCTGGATGTGGCTAGAAGTGACTTCATGCTACATTCAGCTTCCTTTTCAGCTGATTTTTTCCCTATTGTTTTGTGTGGGGTCATTGGGGGATCAGCAACTGTGGAGGCAAAATTGCTGTGTTTACAGCTTTCTTTTTAGCTATTTGAGGGCCAAAAATTGCTCATAGTTTTTTTTTTTTAAACGAGGAGCAGGGTCTGCAGGCTTGAGTTATATTGGGAGACTTGGGGGCCACAAAATGGAGTCCCAGGGGCCACATGAAGCCCGTGGACTGTAATTTAGGATAAGATATAATTCAACTGACAAAGTGGCTCCTAATCTGTGGAAGTCTGTGCCATGGTAACATGATAAATTTGATAGTCTTTAAGGTGCCCCAACCCTTTGCTGTGTTTAAATGCAAAAGAAAAGCTTCTGGTTTGAGGAAAGCACATAAATTGGAAGCGCTTCAGTGCTCCTGATTATGTAAAGAAGCCCTTTCACTCCCCAATCTCCGTCACAGCTTTATCTCTTTTATGTCATCTTTTTCCCTCAACAAAACAATGACAAAGTCTGGCACACAAATAACAATCACTGACAGACAATAGTTTCTCCAGATGCCCAGAGCAGTATCTTAACTGCCTTAAAATATTTGCACATTTAATTTCTCTCTTCTGTAAATCTTCATTTTATTAGTAGCTCTGGCTTCTTCACAGAAAGCGCTGCAAGGAATGAAAAATTAACCACTGAGAGCAGCAGCAACTCTCTGTTTGCTTTGGGAGTATCAGGAGGAAGGAACCCCATGGGGTCTTCAAAAGCACAAGGCGTGCAAGAGCTCTGGAAATGGGAAATAAGAAACATCCCAAAGCAAGGAGAGAAAGACATCTCCACTACTCTTGCATGTCAGTATGCACGAAGGAACACACACAAGAACTGAGCTTGAAGTTGATACTTTTTGAACAATTTCCACAATCCCCTAGCCAGTAAGCCAGCAGCCATGCTGGCTGGGGGATTCTGCGAGCTGTGATCCAAAAGCGACTCTCTTAAACTCTGCAAAGGGCTCATAAGAATGCTCCATGTGGATTCCATAGTAGTTACAATAGTATGTTGGAAGAGACTGGGCTGAATTAAAGGAGAGGAGCAACAGAAATTAGAGGAGCAACAGAAGAGAAAGGCAGGGAGCAAGATGAGGATGGAGATGATCCCAGGCAGCTGGGGGAGTGCAACACACTGAAATGCGTGACAAGAAGAGGGGCTGGCTCCATTCTGTGCAGTCACAGAAGAGAAACACCAGCCACTGTGGAAGAAGACATTGATGAGACATGAGTCCCATTCCCTGGTCTCATGAGGGATCTGGGAAGGAGAGGGTCAGGGGAGAGGTTGCACTCAACTGCTAGAAGGATTTGGGCCAAACTGGAACTTAGCTGTGTGATTCAGAGCTGAACCTGAAGAAGACGACAAGCAATGTTGAGTGGTAAGCAACCCCCTTCTTTCAGCCTGAAGTCTGATTTGGGACTCCTCCCCACCAAGTCCGGCTGTGATGCCCCCAAAGACTGCAATAGGAACAGCAGCTGCCAGCAAACAAAACAGGCACCAAAGACTTTCACAGTTGTATAGGGAGGGTAGTGGGTGCTGGATCACAGCCTGACAGGCAAATGATAGCAGGACCACTGAAGAAGAAATGCAGGATCTTCAAAGGAGCCCTAAGGAACACTTAGGAGGCCTTGTGGGATGAGCAGACCTGCAGATGCACAATTGTTCTACCTGATAATCATGTAAGTTATTAACTGTTCATTTTACTGAGTCTATTCATTGTTACTAATTTACTATGGAAACTATTATTTAATAATGTAATGTCTGTTATTAATTAATTATTTAATAAGAATCAATTAATTAATAAGAATCAATCAGGAACCCTGGTGGTGCAGTGGTTAAATGCCAGTACTGCAAGTCACCACGTTGCAAGTTCGATTCCAGCGGGCTCCAAGGTTCACTCAGCCTTCCATCCTTTCGTAGGTCGGTAAAGTGAGTACCCAGCTTGTGGGGGCAATTAGCTAACACACATTGGAAACTGCTTAATGCAGTGTAGATGTGTAAATGGCTATTGCTTAAAACAATTTGTAAGCCACTCTGATAGCCTTGTGGCTGAAGAGTGGGGTATAAATAAATAAATAAAAAGTCAACAAATTCCAGACTTGAAAAATAGTCAGTTCAATCTCATCGGACGTTAGCTCAACCTGATACTTGCATGCGACTGAAATATTATTTCAGTCTACAACACCCATATTTCTTCTTGCTCAGCAATGAACATATATCCAGCCAGCCATTTGTGGGGAAGTGTGCCCTGAGCCACTTGTATATGGTAGAAGTTAAAGCTTTTTCTTAATTCTAGTTTCCCATTTGCCTCATTGCAAAGTGTGGGGTAATTTCTAATTTTAAATTTCTGATTTTACTAAACTAGATATAAATTGGGGGGGGGACTGCACCCCATGAATGGCACGGGACCAATGGGACCCCATTTGTGACCCACATGCCCCCAAATCACCCCGGTGACTTTTCACACCTAAAGAGCAAAAAGCAGCCCCAAGCTGCAGCAGAATGGCCCCAAGACCCCCCCACATAGCTGTAAAAAAAATAAAACAAAGCAAAACAGGTTGGCCAGAATCAGATGAAAACAAAGAAATTATGTGATAGCCGCACTCCTTCTGCAGTGGCCTACCCCATATAAATCCAGCAATAAAGAAACAACAACCCTAGCTGCCAAGAAACCCCAAAACAGATTCCCACAGCAAAGGGAAGAATAACCACTACTCCCAATTATAATAATTCATTCCTCTTTCCCACTATAATACAGAACTTAGAGTGTGCTCAAAATGTGGAATGTATGTGTGTGTATTGGGGTGGGTTAATATGTAAATAATTGCTGTGTTCTATGAGCAAGTGGCCAAACATAATGTTACACCCATGCAGCATCAGCAAATGTGAGATGTGGAGAGGACTGGTGGATTACCTCCTTCTCCGCTTCACAGTGCCACAGTGGCCATGCTGCCACAAAAAGGGGAGCCCCCCCAAAAAAAGTCCCACAATTGCAAAAATGGGTTGGTAGGACAAAGAGGAGAAAAGCATGGGAGGAGGGGGCCGGCAGCCAACAAAACAACTGATCAGTAACAAGGTAAAAGAAAAAATGGGTGGCAGGAAGAAAAGATTTTTAAAGATGGTATCCAGGAAGCCAAAAGATGCTCAGAAGAAAGCTAAGGCGCAACAAAAGCCCAGGTAACAAACAGCTGATTGGAGGGCTGAATGAAACAACTGGGGGTCAGCATTGATGTTCACAGGAGGAGGGCCCAGAAACTGCTGCAAGGTTCTTCTTCCTGGTTCTCTGTTCCTCCATCTTGTTCTTATGACTGTTTGTTTTGCTTTGGCCAATTGCAATCATTGTCTGCAGCAGCCCTACCCACACAGAGTGAAAAATTGTAGAATGGCAGGGGAGGTGACAGCCGGTAGAGAATAAATGTAGCAAATGAACACCCCCTCCCCATTGTTCCCAGGAAATTGCCCTAAAACTTACATTGAATTTTGCTGGGGATGGGAAAATCTTTTTGCATTTTGGTTTAACCTGTTTTAAAAGTGCAGTATGTATGTAATTAAGGCGCCACCATGGTGTAGTGGTTTGAGTGTTGGATTACTACTATGGAGACCAGGGACATGAAAAACCACTGGATGACCTTGGGCAAGTCACACTCTCTCAGCCTCAGAGGAAGGCAATGGCAAACCTCTGAACAAATCTTGCCAAGAAAACCCTGTGATAGGCTCTCCTTAGGGTCACCATAAGTCAGAAATGACTTGAAGGTACACAACAACAAATGTAATTAAGATCACTGCCTCACTTCCAGTCTCTCCACATGTGATGAACCAGGTCTCACACACACACATTAACTCAAAACGCATGTAAGGTTAACATGGTTTATTGAGCAAGGATATGCATACAGTTTCACCTCAAAGCCAGTTCTGGCCAACCTAGTACTAAACAGTAGATAAAAGCAACAGCTTAGGTTTCGATATTCCTCAGCCCCTGGGAAACACTAGTAGGAGGGAAAAGGGAGGGGGCGCGCCAACCCAGGTGGTTGTCCTTGAAGGCTGGGCAGAAGATTCTCTTTCCCAGCCTTCAAAGCAGGCTGGCTGGAATCCAGTACTGAGGGGCCTGAAAGGGGGGAAGCACCAGGCCTCTAGAGGCAACCAAACTCATGTTGAGGCCTAGCCAGGATTTCAGGAGACTTAACTCTAAAACCCAGAATCCAGGGGAGGGCACAACACCACACCTTCTCTGGAAACCACGGGATTCCTGGAGGGCTCTCCTTATGCAAATAAAAAGGCCTCCAACAAACATCATGCCACCTGACACATGAAAATAACTGTGTGTGCATCATAATGGCATCCTTAATATCTTCTGGAGAACACTCCCATGGAGATGCTTGCAGGATAAATGCCGCAGAAGGACTTGCGTTCAGACCTTGATTGTTAACTTCCTTGAAACATTTAGTCCCCTGTTGGTGACAAGATACTAAGCTAGATGGAGTCTTGATCTGATCCTTCAGATCTCTTCTTATGTTGTTGCACACAGCAGCTACACGATATTGTGTAGTGGAAGCCATCTGCAGATTGTGGCATACTTCTGTCCTCTCACCATCTTTTTCCAACTCCATGTTGTTGCTTCCTCTGCTCTTTGACACCCTCCAACATTTCACAGACAAAAAACAGAACAGGTGGCAAAGCAACATCAGAGTGTGGAGAAGACAGCAAGTTACTAATGGGGAAAAATACACAAGCAAGGAGAGGCTGTAGCAGTTGCTTTTGCCTGAGACTACCTGGAAGGTTGAGACTCTGCCCCTTCCTGTCCTCACCCCACTGCTGAATTAATTGGCTGTAAATTACTTTTGCACTTTAAACTCAGTTTGCAGCAACTGAAGTAAGCTGAGGATCACAAGGGGAAATGGAATGAAGAGAGAGAAACCAGGGCATTTAAAAACCAGCTGAAAAAGTGGGACCATAGTGGATTAATTTGGACTACCGTATCCCTACCAAATTGGGACAGTTGCAGGGTGTGCACTTTCTACCCCAATAGCTCTTTATGAGAGCTCTATAACTTTAAAAAGACCCCCCTCCCTTTGTTCCTCCCTCTCCTTCCATTTTTTCTCTTATGCATATTTCTTTTAGGTGGTAAGTATATACAGTTGTTCCTCCGTATTCACGGATTTAGTATCCACGGATTTAAGTATTCACAGCTTGAAAATATTCTTTTTTTAACAATAATCCAAAAAGCAAACCTTGATTTTGCAATCTTATTTATATAAGGGACACCATTTTGCTATGCCATTGCATATAATGGGACTTGAGTATTCACGGATTTTGGTAACCATAGGGGGTCCTGGAACCAAACCCCAGTGAATATGAAGGGACAAATGTAGATCCGCAAGTTATTTGGGAACCTTTCTTGCTGAAGATTGAAGAGAAAATGCTTTAAGTAAATTGTACAACCATCTCATTCTCTGTAATGTTTAAGATGCCCCATATTTCCACAATAGTGAGTTTAGGAGGTTTCTTTCTCTTAGGGCTCAAAAGGAAAGGGCTGAGCACGGCTTCCATATGGGAGAGCCCATAGAAAATACTAACTGGTAAACTCATAAGTAATACATAAAGTGTTGCTGCTCAGTACTGAAAGAACCATTTCTGACTTGCTGCAAGAAAAGACACCTAAATTCACAGAGGTATTTGGTAACTCCCTAATGGCATGCCTACTGAAAAGCATTGTGTCATTTTTAGCCTAATGGCCATTCTTTCTGCTTCCCATAAAATCCACAATGAATTTTATCAAAACTACTTGTTAGCTGTCACGGCTGGTCCACTTTTGCTACTCCACATACAAATGGGCTGACTACAGCTATGCTGTGTCCTGTACAGGATAAATAAATAAGCAAATAAATAAATAAACAAATAAACATTTTAAATATTTTCTACATTTTCACCCCAGATGGTATATAAACAAAATAAATTTCAAAGCTGCTTGTGAAGCCTGAGCAAGTTTCAAAGGTGTCAGATATCATTCATTCATCTTTTTGTTTTATTATTTATTTATTTATATCCTGCTCTTCAACCACAAGGCTATCAGAGGGGAGTAAAATTGCTTTAAACAATAGTAATTTACACATCTACACTGCATTAAGCAGTTTCCAATGTATGTTGGTCCTGCTTAGATCTTTGTTTTAACTTGCTTATGATTTGACTGTATCTAGTTCTTAACAGTGATCTTGCTACAGCCACATAGGAACTCAGAAAACTGTCCTGTACTAACTCAGAACACTGCTCTGTCTGATTCAATGCTGCTTGCTCTGACTGGCAGCTGCTCCCATAGGAACATAAAAAGAGCCTGCTGAATCAAACTAAAGGCATATCTAGTCTAGCACCATGTTTCCCACGGTGGCCCAGAGGCTTCTGAGAAGTCCACAGGCAGGACATGACAGCAATAGCACCCTCCCATTCAGGTTTCCCAGAAAATACTGTAGTATTGTGAAGTCGAGGGCTTCACTGCCAGCTTCCATAGATTTTCCTTGAGTTTTGTCCGGGCTGTGAGGCCATGTTCCAGAATAGTTTCTTTCTGACGTTTCACCTGCATCTGTGGCTGGCATCTTCAGAGAATGGTTGGGTAGGAGTGTGTCTAGGATTTATATGCTGTGAACCCCTATAGGGGAGTATATTTGTATAATTGAATGGTTAATTTCTGGGTATAGAAATGCAAGGCTCATTAGTGTCTGTTTGGCTGATGGTTGGTTGATGGCCCATTATCTGCTGGGAATCCCCCTGTCCCTGGGTGGAATTCCTTTGTAAGTGTTGATTATATTGAGTAAGTCTCTATGTAACATTTGTTGACCTCACCAAAGCCTTCGACACCGTGAGTAGGAAAGGTCTGTGGCAGATCCTGGAAAGACTAGGATGTCCCCCCAAATTCCTTAAAATTATTATTTTGCTACACGAGGGCCAGCACAGTCAAATCAGATATGGCGATGCTCTTTCAGAGCCCTTTCTAATAACTAATGGAGTGAAGCAAGGTTGTGTTCTTCCGCCAACTTTATTTACAATCTTCTTCAGCATGATGCTCCAAAGGGCTACGGCAGAGCTTGAAGAGGACGACGGCATCTATATACGTTACCGTACTGACGGTAGTTTGTTTAACTTAAGCCGTCTGAGGGCTTGCACTAAAACTCTAAACTATCTAGTCCGTGAGCTGCTCTTTGCTGACGATGCTGACCTTGTTGCCCACACAGAAGCAGCTCTGCAGCGCCTAACATCCTGCTTCGCAACAGCTGCAGAGCTCTTTGGGCTGGAAGTCAACCTGAAGAAAACTGAAGTTCTTTACCAGCCTGCACCACAGGACGAACACCACCATCCCCGCATTGCCATCAGCAATTCTGTGCTTAAGTCCGTTCAGCAGTTCACCTACCTGGGAAGCATCATCTCCTCAGATGCCAAGATTGACAAAGAGATCGATCACAGATTAGCAAAGGCACATAGCGCATTTGGAAGACTTTACAAAAGAGTCTGGAGTAATAAACACCTGAGGCAAAACACAAAAATCAGTGTGTATAGAGCCATTGTACTGTCTATTCTCCTTTATGTATCTGAAACATGGGTCACCTATCGCCACCACTTACGACTCCTCAAACGCTTCCACAAGCGCTGTTTACGCACAATCCTAAATATACACTGGACTATGTGACGAATGTTGCTGTCCTTGAGCAAGCAGGGATCACCAGCATTGAGGCCATGATATTGAGAACACAGCTGCGCTGGGCAGGACATGTGTCTAGGATGGAGGACCATCGCCTCCCCAAAATAGTACTCTACGGTGAACTCGCCACGGGTCAGCGTAAGAGGGGTGCTCCAAAAAAGCGATACAAAGACTCCCTGAAACAACATCTCAGGCTTGGCCAAATTGATCACCAACAATGGTCCGCCCTGGCCTCACATTGGGAGGCATGGAGACGCACTATCCACAATGCTGCAGCCTTATTTGAGAACTCACGCCGAACAAGTCTTGAAGAGAAACGGCAACGCAGAAAGAATCACAACCCGGTAACATCACCCAAGGAAACCTTCTGCTGTTCCTTCTGCAACTGGACTTGTCTATCTCGGATTGGCCTTTTTAGTCATCAGCGCGCTTGTAAAAAATGCGGGATGAGTCCTTCCTGAATCTTCGTTTGCGAAGAAAAGCCAGAGAGAGAGAGAGAGAGAGAGAGAGAGAGAGAGAGAGAGAGAGAGAGATTATATTGAGTAAGTATTGATTATATTGAGAGGCACACTGCCTTCACAATGGAGGAAATATGTGGCCAACATGACTAGTGGTCATTGATAGTCCTGTCCTCCATTAATATTTTTCATTGCCCTTTTCAGCTGTCCTCCAGGGTCTTTTCAGGACATGGGATCTGGGGCCTAGTCACACTACACAATTGCAGTGCTGTTATTCCACTTTTAACTTCCACAACTGTGTCCTGTAGAATCCTGGGAGTTGTAGGTTGGTAAGAGGCACTAGAATAGCTCTCTGGCTAAAAATTCTAAGTATCCCACCCCTTCACTGCAAATTCCATAATTCTATAGCATGGAACCATGGCAGTTAAAGTGGAATGATAGCGTTATAAATGTGTAATGTGAAAGGGCCCCTGGAGATGCCAAGGATGCAATCTAGGCCCTTCTGTTTGCAAAGAAAGTGCTTAACCCTTGAGGTATGGTCCTGTTACATGCCCTGACACTCCCTCCCCTCCAATAACTCATTAAGTGGCAATAATTCATGAACTGGATTATATCGACACTTCACATGGTTAGGCAGTAGACCAGGGCCACACAAATATAGGGACTAGTGGAGGTTTACTCAAAACCTACAAAGAAGTATTGGAAATTCCCCAAAAAGCAGACATGCCCAGGCAGTAATTATGTGAAGCCTCCTTAGACAAATTGTTAGGGAGGGATGTGCTAATTCTCCTGGATGAACCTGGTACTGAATCATACTTCCAAAACAAATGAGTGACCATAACACCCATTGCTCTGCAAATGGTTTTCCTTAACACCTCTCTCACACACAAAGTGGAGGCTGCCTGAAGCATATCAGTTTTAATGTTTCAACCATTAACAGCAATCAACGAAACCGGAGCTTCAGTTGTCTCACTGGGAAACCCGCATTACACATTACATAGTTAAGAACTCCCATAGCTTGCTTTGTTATTTTTTAGTGCGAGCTGTGTGTTTCATCAAACAATATGCTACGTTGTGAAGTCGAAGGCTTTCACGGCTGGCATCCATAGGTTTTTCTTGTGTTTTTTTTTTTCCCAGGGTGTGAGATCGTGTTCTGGAAGAGTTTATTTCTGACATTTCGCATGCATCTGTGGCTGGCATCTTCAGATAATGGTTGGGTAGGAGTGTGTGGGGTTATATATTGTGATCCCCTATTGGAGAGGATATGTAAATTTGTGTATTTGAATGGCTAGTTTCTGGGTGGAGATATGCAAGGAGGATTCGTGTTTGTTTGGCTAATGGTTGGCTAATGGTCCATTGTTTGCTTGAAATCCCCCTGTCCCTGGGTGGAGTTCATTTGCAAGTGTTGAGCTTTGATTTTTACTTTTTTTTTCAAGACTGATAGCCAGATTTTGTTTACTTTTAGGGTTTCTTCTTTCCTGTTGAAGTTGTCAAGGTGTTTGTGGATTTCAATAGCTTCTCTGTGCATTCTGACATGATAGCTGTTGGCCTGGTCCAGAATTTCGGTGTTTTTAAATAACATACCATAATGCATACCATGCAGCTGTGGACAAGTTTACATAGGGACCACTAAATGCAGTATGCAAACACGAATCAAGGAACAATGTGTCTCTCATGTCACATTGAGGATGGAGCAGGCTTGTTTTCTGCTACTCCAGAGACTGGAACACGGAGTAATGGATGCAAGCTCCAGGAACAGAGATTCCACCTCAACATTAGGAGGAACTTTTTGACAGTAAGAGCTGTTCGGCAGTGGAACACACTCCCTCAGAGCATGGTGGGGTCTCCTTCCTTGGAGGTCTTTAAACAGAGGATGGATGGCCATCTGTCAGGGATGCTTTGATCAAGATTTCCTGCGTGGCATGGGGTTGGACTGGATGGCCCTCATGGTCTCTTCCAACTCTGCAATTCTATGATTCTATGAAACTGGGCCAGCCAGATAAATCAGCAGTAGTAGAACATGTTATAAACCAACCTGGACACAAAATGTTATTTAAAAACACCAAAATTCTGGACCAGGCCAACACAAAACAAAACACAATAATAGATTTTCTTTGGTTTTTTCCCAGGCTGTGAGGCCATGTTACTTCTGATGTTTCACCTGCATCTGTGGCTGGCATCTTCAGAGAATGGTTGCGTAGGTGTGTGTGTGGAGTTTATATACTGTAAACCCCTTTTGGGGAGTACAGTCATCCCTTCACATTCGCGGGGGTTAGGGGCAGACAACCCCCGCGAATGTGAAAAAACTGCGAATAAGAAATGAGCCTGCCGGCGAGCAGTTTTCCACCCCAGTCCCTTCCCAAGGCAGCGAGAAGCTTCCTGAGAAGCCCCTGGCTGTCTTGGGAAGGGAGTAGGGTGTTGAGCGGAGGGGGGGGGAGGTAGCTTTCTGCGAATGATCAAAACCGCAAATCTGAAAGTTGCAAATGTGGAGGGGCAACTGTATATGTACATTTGTGCATTTGAATGGTTAGTTTCTGGGTATAGAAATGCAAGAAGGATTAGTGTCTGTTTGGCTAATGGTTGGTTGATGGCCCATTATCTGCTGGAAATCCCCCTGTCCCTGGGTGGAATTCCTTTGCAAGTGTTGAGTTTTGATTCTGTTGTTTTTCAAAACTGGAAGCCAGATTTTGTTTACTTTTAGGTTTTCTTCTTTCCTTTTGAATCGACCATTAGCCAAACAGACACTAATACCCCTTGCATTTCTATACCCAGAAAATAACCATTCAATTACACAAATTTACATATAGTCCCCAACAGGGTTCACAGCATATAAACTCCACACACACTCCTACCCAACCATTCTCTGAAGATGCCAGTCACAGATGCAGGCAAAACGTCAGAAATAAACTCTTTCAGAACATGGCTTCACAGCCTGGAAAAACCCCCAAGGTATAATATGCTACATTCATCACGTCAAAAGCAATTCCCCCTGAAGAAAGCAAAATGGAAAGGATCTTAGGGAGATATACAGGTATTCCTCACTTAACAAAGTAGATGCGCTCCTGAGCATGACATCTTTAACAGAAAATTTTGTACCAGAGACAGAAATAACATCAAAAAAATTGAATCAAGTTCCAGTACCACAAAAAAGAAAAGCAGTTCAACATGCTTCAGCAAACTTTTCATTCAAAACTTAAAAACATACACATGTGAAATCAAACCACCAGGTCAGGAAGCCTTGCATAGGTAAAGGAAAACATTTTGAACCTTTGAAAGATCACTTGAAACCATCTTCCACAATGGATCCAGGGATGATTTTTTTTTCTTTGTTTCAACAGCATCTACTTTTCTTATGTTTTTCATTTTGGTGTCCAAATCTACTAGAGCTATGTTTTCTTAACACGCTGGTTAAAGCTGATAAGGCAGGCTAATCTGCTCTTCTATTTTGCTTCTCATGCTTGCTTAATAAGGGATTCCAGATGCAAATGCTGTTTACTTTGCCTGTTGTAGGCAGGCATACACAGCTGTAGTAGAATGGGCTAGACCAGAATCCCACTATTTACCAACTCAAGATTTATTGCTTTGTTTATTGGACATATGCAGCTGCAACCTGGCACCAAAAGACTGTGTTTCTCTAGCCCACCTTCACCATCCTCACAATGCTGACGCTGCTAAACTTAACTAACTAACTAACTTCCAGCTAGACAAGAAAGAAAAACGGCTGGGTGGACATAAAAAGACTTTGTAAAAAGGAGCTTCTTTGTCAGAGGCTTTGTTAACTGAGGCATGCCTGAACAGGGAAGCTGAACTGCAAGCCATTTTCTCCATCTGTCTTGCAACCCCACTTCTTCCCTCTAACAATTCAGCATAAAACTATATAATGGGATCCTAAATTGCTAGAGATTACAGGTAGCAAAGAAGTGTCTAGTTACAGCAGCTTCACTGGCTATCAACTGTTTCTGGTCATAATTCCAAGTGTTGCTTATGACGCATACAGCCCTTATAGTCTGGCCTAGGTGAAATACTATAGTTCTCCATAGGAGCCTGCCTATGGGGGGTCTGCCAGGGACAACCCCCTTTGATCCTGCCATCCTCACTGGCAAGCTTGGTGAAAATGTGAGAGAATCATAGAGTTGGAAGACACCACAAGGGCCATCCAGTCCAACCCCATGCCATGCAGGAACACACAATCAAAGCATTCCCAACAGATGACCATCCAGCCTCTGTTTAAAAACCTCCAAAGGAGACTTCACCACACTATGAGGCAGTGTATTCCACTTCCAAACAGTTCTTACTGTCAGAACGTTCTTCCTGATGTTTAGGTGGAGTCTCTTTTCCTCTAATTTGAACCCATTGCTCTATGTCCTAGTCTCTGGAACATTAGAAAACAAGCTTGTTCCATCCTCAGTATGACATCCCTTCAAATATTTAAACATGGCTATCGTGTCCCCTCTCAACCTTCTCTTCTCCAGACTAAACATGCCCAGCTCCCTAAGCCGCTCCTCATATGGCATGGCTTCTAGACCTCACACCATCCTGGTCACCCTCCTCTGGACATATTCCAGCTTCTCAATATCCTTCCTGGATTGTGGTGCCCAGGACTGGACACAGTACTCCAGGTGAGGTCTGACCAAAGCAGAATACAGTGGCACTATTATTTCCCTTGATCTAGACACTATACTCCTATTAATGCAGCCTAGAATCACATTGGCTTTTCTGGTTGCTGCATCACACTGCTGACTCATGTTCAGCTTGTGGTCCACTAAGACTCCTAGATCCCTTTTGCATGTACTGCCATCAAGCCATGTGTTACCCATCCTTTATCTCTGCTTTTCATTTTTACTGCCCAAGTGTAGTATCCTACATTTCTCCCCGTTGAAATTCATTTTGTTAGTTTTGGCCCAGCTTTCTAATCAGTTAAGGTCATTTTGGATTCTGATCCTGTCCTCTGGGGTATTAGCTACCCCTCCTAATTTGGGGTCATCTGCAAACTTGATAAGCATACCCTCTATTCCCTCATCCAAGTCATTGATAAAGATGTTGAATAGCACTGGGCCCAGGACAGAACTGTGTGGCACCCCACTGGTCACTTCTCTCCAGGATGAAGAGGAGCCATTGGTGACTACCTTTTGGGTTCGGTCAGTCAACCAATTACAAATCCACGTAACAGTTGCATTGTCTAGCCCACAGGTTACTAACTTTTTTGCAAAAATATAATGGGGGTCATTGTCAAAAGCCTTACTGAAATCAAGATACACTACATCCACAGCATTCCCTTCATCTATCAAGTTTGTAACTCTATTAAAAAAGAGAGATAAGATTAGTCTGGCATGACTTGTTTTTGAGAAATCCATGTTGACTTTTTATGATCACAGCATTCCTTTCTAAGTGCTTACAGACTGTCTGTTTAATGATCTGCTCAAGAATCTTTCCTAGTATTGGTGTCAGGCTGACTGGGTGGTAATTATTTGGGTCTTCTTTCCACTCCTTTTTAAAAATGGGGACATTTGGCCTCTTCTGGTCTGCTGGAAAATTGTCACTGACACCATCAGTGGTGGCTCCCAGGTTGTGGAAATTCCCTCCCAAGTGGGGGTTAGACTGGTCTGCTCTCCCTGCTGCCCTTCTTCCAGCAGGCAAATAACATTTTTAAAAAATTAATGTAGGTTTTTGACAACTGACTGGCTGCTTTAACAGAGGGTAGGGCTTTTCAATTGCTTTCAATTCAATGCAGCTGTTCTAAAATGTTCATTTGTTTAATTATGTGTTAATAAAATAACTTGTCCAGTTTTTAATTATGTCTTCTTTATCATATCATGAGCTGCTATGGGTCCCAGTATTGGGAGAAAAGTGGGACATGAATGAAATATTAGATAATTAGAGATAAAGTTCTCCTGGTAAAGCTCAGGAGAGACAAGAGAAAATATGACCTTTCCCTCCTGCCTTTCTGTGTGTGTACCTAAAATCTCTTCTAGTTTGCTCTGGCTATACTAGTCTGGGGAAATCTATAATATTCTCTGAAGTTAATACCAGGATTACACACAACTGTTTTTGATATGATGGGTGTCAACATTGGACTATGACTCTAGAGATCAGGGTTCGATTGCCCATTCAGCCATGAAAACCCACTGGGTGACTTTGGATGAGTCAGGTTCTCTCAGCCACAGAGGAAAGGCAAAGGCAACCCTCCTTTGGACAAATCTTGCCAAGACTGCCTCATGACAAGGTAGCCTTATGGTCACCATAAGTTAGAAACAACTTGAAGGCACACAACAAGAAGAACTACAACAATTTATTTCTTCCTGGCTTGATATGGCTGTCCCATCCTCTTTTACAGGAATTCTCAGTCAAAGTCTGTTAAGTAGCAGTGTTCATGATCTGTGCTGTGAATACAAACTTTCTGCTACTTTGGGAATTTGATGGAAGACGTTAGTACAAAAAACAGCCACCACAATTAATTATGAGGATATAGATATTATTACACTGAAGTAATGGTGAATGCTAAAATCCCTTCTTGGGGGGAAATTACTTGGAAGGACCATCGCTGCATACCTCCCTGTTGTCAAAGAAGCTGACAGTTTAAAATCCCTACTTTTCCCATCTAATTTGATGGCTGGGCAGTTCTACTGCAGCTTGCCAAGTTTACCAAGCCAGAAAGTGAGTAAGCAAACACAACATATTTCTTTTAAAAACACACACACACATACACACACAAACACAAGCAAGCCTCTGGCCCTGCCTCATAACATAGGCATTCTGCTTTTACTCTGACAGGAGCGACTGAAATGTTTATGACAATTGTTCATAGTTAAACAGCTTGAAGTCTACTCAAGGCAACCCTCAAATGTTGATTTTGGACAATCAACCAGTGTACCAGAAGCTCTTTACATCACATCTGACACTGGTAAACACCTTCTAAATGTGCTATTTTATAGACAGAGGTTTAAGCTTTCCCTCCAGTATGTTTTGTTCATTTTGTGTTCAAAGATTGCTGCTTCCATCCCCTTTGGCTTCTGTGGCAGTGGTTCTCAAACTGTGTGTTTGAGGGCTGGGAGGTGACTGTAGGGTGAGAATTATAAAGCCCTCTAAATGCTGATGGATTGCATGTCTCATTAATCACCATTACCTTTGCTGGTTAGCACTCCTGGGAGTTGCAGTTCAACAGCACATGGGGGGGGATGCATGATTTCCACCCCTACTGTAACGAACATGCCCCCATTCCAAGGAGTAAGCAGTCCCAAAGTAGGTGGTGCTTTCTTCCCTACTAGCCAGGGATTAGATGGATTGACTGCACAGACTGGAGTGATTGAATCAGTGGGTCCTCTCAATGTTTTGGACTTTAGCTCCCAGGATCAGTGACCATCAGCCAAGGTGGCTGAGTATTCTATTAGTCCAAAATACTTCGAATCATAGAATCATAGAATTGTAGAGCTGGAAGAGACCACGAGGTCCAACCTCCTGCCACGCAGGAAATCACGATCAAACCGTCCACGACAGATGGCCATCCAGCCTCTGTTTAAAGACCTCCAAGGAAGGAGACCCCACCACGCTCCAAGGGAACGTGTTCCACTGCCGAACAGCTCTTACTGTCAGAAAATTCCTCCTAATGTTGAGCTGGAATCTCTGTTCCTGGAGCTTGCATCCATTGCTCCATGTTCCAGTCTCTGGGGCAGCAGAAAACAAGCCTGCTCCATCATCAACGTGACACCCCTTCAAATACTTAAACAGGGCTATCATATCGCCTCTTAACCGTCTTTTTTCCAGGCTAAACATACCCAGCTCCCTAAGTCTCTCCTCATAAAGCATGGTTTCCAGACCTTTCACCATTTTAGTCGCCCTCCTCTGGACACACTCCAATTTGTCAATATCCTTTTTGAATTGTGGTGCCCAGAACTAGACACAGTATTCTAGGTGAGGCCTGACCAAGGCAGAATAGAGCGGCACTATTACTTCCTTTGATCTAGACACTATACTTCTATTGATGCAGCCCAAAATCGCATTGTCCTTTTTAGCTGCCACATCACACTGTTGACTCATGTTCAACTTGTGCTCTACTAGGACTCCTAGATCCCTTTCACATGTAGTCTCGTTCAGCCAGGTCTCCCCCATCCTATATCTATGCATTTCATTTTTCCGCCCTAAGTGCAGTACCTTACATTTCTCCGTATTGAATTTCATTTTGTTAGCTTTGGCCCAGTTCTTCAGTCTAACCAGATCATTTTGAATTTTGATCCTGTCCTCCAGGGTATTAGCTACTCCTCCTAATTGGTGTCATCTGCAAATTTGATAAGTATGCCCCTAATTCCCTCATCCAAGTCATTGATAAAGATGTTGAATAGCACTGGGCCCAGGACAGAACCCTGTGGCACCCCACTGGTCACAACTTTCCAAGAGGAAGAGGAACCACTGCAGAGCACCCTTTGGGTTCGGCGGTCAACCAATTACAAATCCATTTAACTTGTCTAGCCCACATTTTACAATCTCGTTTGCAAGAATGTCATGGAGAACCTTGTGAAAGGCCTTACTGAAATCAAGGTATGTGATATCCACAGCGTTCCCTTCATCTACCAAGCTGGTAATTTTATCAAAAAAAGAGATCAGATTAGTCTGGCATGACTTGTTTCTCTGAAACCCATGTTGACTTTTTGTGATTATGGCATTGCCTTCTAAATGTTCACACTCTCTATTTAATGATCTGCTCTAGATTCTTCCCTGGTACTGATGTCAGACTAACTGGGGATAATTGTTGGGATCCTCTTTTTTCCCCTTTTTGAAGATGGGGACAACATTTGCCCTCCTCCAGTCTGCTGGGACTTCTCTTGTTCTCCAGGAGTTCTCAAATATTATTGCCAATGGCTCTGAGATTATATTTGCCAGCTCTTTTAATACTCTTGGATGTAGTTCATCTGGTCCTGGAGATTTAAATTCATTTAGTTTAAGAAGGTATTCCTGTACTACCTCTTTGCTTATTCTGTGCTGGATTTCCCCTATTGTGTCCTCTGTTCCATTATCCTCAGGTTGGTCACCCTTTTCCTTTTCTAAAAACACTGAGGCAAAGAAGGTGTTGAGTAATTCTGCCTTTTCTCTGTCCCCTGTAAGCATTTTGCCATCTTCTCTGCGTAATGGCCCTACCATTTCCATCTTCCTCCTTTTGCTGCAGACATACCCCAAAAAAACCCTTTGTATTGTTCTTAACCTCTCTAGCAAGCCTGAGCTCATTCTGCACTTTAGCTTTTCTGACTTTACTCCTACACGTGTTCGCTATCTGTTTGAATTCCTCCTTTGTGATTTCCCCCTTTTTCCATTTCCTATACATGTTCCATTTAAAACTTAGCTCCGTTGAAAGTTCTTTAGTCATCCATCCTGGTTTCTTGAGACACCTCCCATTTTTCTTTCTCAATGGTACTGTTTGAAACTGTGCCTTTAGTATCTCCCTTTTAAGAAAGTCCCATCCGTCTTGAGGTCTCTTCTCTTTTAGTATTCCTGACCATGGGATCACCCCCAGTATTTCCCTGAGTTTATTGAAATCAGCTCTCCTAAAGTCAAGAATGTGTGTCTGACTATGCCTGGCTTCTCCTTTCCATTGTATAACTAACTCCAGGAGACCACAATCACTCTCACCTAAGGACCCCTTGCACCCCATCAACCAGGTCATCCCTGTTGGTTAGGATCAGATCTAAAATGGCTGGCCCCCCTTGTTGCCTCTTCCACCTTTTGGACCATGAAATTGTCTTCCAGGCAAGTAAGGAATTTGCTAGACCTTGAAGTTTTGGTTGAGATAGATTACCAGCAAATGTCAGGATAGTTGAAGTCACCCATCACTACTACATCTCTCCTTTATGCATGTGTGTTCATCTGATCTCCACCTGGCTTCCAGTATTGATGTCATGGTTCTCTTCACTTGTGTAAATATCCCTGACATATGATGCTATTCCTCCTCCTATTCTTTTTGGCCTGTTTCTCTTATAAAGGTTATACTCCTCTATTCCTACATTCCAATCATGAGACTCATCCCACCAGATTTCAGTAATGCCTATTATATCATATTTGTTTTGTAGTGCTAGGAGTTCAAGTTCATCTTGCTTATTTCCCATGCTCTGTAAATTAGTGTAGAGACATCTAAGACCATGTGTTCCCTTTACTTGCTGCCTGTGCAAGTTTTTTTGCCTCCCACTGTTGGGTCCTTGCACTGTTTGCCTTGTTCCCTCTATGACAGTTTGACTATTTTCTCCAGCTTTTGCCTTCCAGAATACTATCTACCTCCCCCATATGACTTAGTTTAAAGCCCTCCTGATCAAATTCTTGAGACTGTAGGCAAAAATGTTTCTGCCAGGTGTCGTGAAATACACCCCATCTCTTGCCAGAAGTCCCGCCTCATGGAAGCGCAGTCCATGGTCCAAGAATCCAAATCATTCTTGGCGACACCATCTACGGAGCCAGTTGTTTATGTCAGCTATTTTCCTCTCCCTTCCTGGACCATGCCCTTCAACTGGCAGAATTGACGAAATGACAACTTGAAGTGCCAGAGGTTAAAACCCACTGACATAAATCACAACTGTGTCTCTCTTTCTTTCTCCCTCCCTCTCTCTGTGACTATATCGCCATTGCCCCATCACCTAAGAAAAAGTTGTGACATCACTTTCAGAATGTGCAATTTTAGGAGGGGATCAGACAGAGGCTTTTCTGTTCCATTTATTGAGCCAGTGCATTGTGTAGCCTACAGGTCCTTGCACACAATGGAAAGTTGTATGTGTCTTTTTCACACAACAGCCTTTGCATGCTCATTCATGGAACAAATTCTCTGAGACTGTGATAAGACAACCAGTAGCAGTGTATGTTTAGAAGGGGCCACTGAATTCAAAGAGGATGGGCTCACATTAAACGTGAATGCATAATACAAACAACAGCCAGATCCAAGGTGGTAAAATAGTTCTGCCTAGCAAATGTCACTTTTTTGCAATAAGGATAATAATTTTCTCATGTCAGATGTAGATGGAAAGTATCATTTTGTGTTGGCTCCTGGGTCTCTTTCCCATAGTTGCACTCTCACTATGGTTCAGTTTGGTCTGAGGCAACCTATTTGCTGACTTAAGAAAAAGAACATATTACTATTAACTAGTACCATCCCACCAAAAATGCTTCCCAGGACAGCTTGGAAGTGATTGGGAAACCACCATGTGAGTCCCTGTCAATTGCCACTGCCTGCTTCTATCCAGATAAATTTGCCACTGAACCAGCAGGAAAAGCACAAGGATATGGATCTTGAGAAAGGAGAGTTTTGACTGTCTGTCTGTTACATTCATTAGGAAAAGTTGTTTTTTTAGACTACTGCTCCAAGAAACTCCCAGTCATTGTGGACACTGGTTGGGGCAGCTATGGACATACAGGTACGTGGGCAGAATATCAAAACAATAATCTCACCTTCCCACCAATCAGTACAGAGCACAATCCACCTGTATGTTCTCCTGTTCACATTCCACTTAAATGAACAGGAACAGCATAAAATCATGGTGGTGGCTCCCATGTGCCTGCATTAGAACTTGCCAGTGAATTATGCCCCTGGAGTGGATCTGCCTTCCTCCCACTGTTCCACCTTTCATGAGGCCCAAAACCTGTTGTTTAGAGGAAGCCAACCCACACTGCTTCACCCTCTGGCATTTACAGTCATAAGTACATTTAAGACACACACTTATACTGCAAAGTTATGCTGGGTTTATATTGCTAACTGTTCTGGCTTCTGATAAAGAAACCTGGGAACTGTTATAGTCCGCTGCAGGATTCCCAAAAGGTAAGGAATGATTGTCAAAACAGTTTTGATGTACAGAGATAAGTGTATGGAAATATCCCAGATGCTTCACTTGTTCTCCTCCCAAAGCAGAAATCTGCTATGAATTCACAACCCTGGCTTACCTGTAGATCCTGTACCTGGTGGTGAAGCCCTGCCGATGACGCTCCATGAAGTCAGCATACTCTGGGGCACGATGGAATGGTCCTCGATCAGTAAGCAGCCAGTCCAATGGCACATGGCTGGAGGAGGCTGTGGAGGCATGCTGTTCGTGTGATGCAGCACCAGAAGCAGCAGCAGCCAGCCCCCAGCCTCCCACAGTCAGGATCAATACCAATGACACCCATGGGACCATCAGCTGGAGCCCATTAAACCGAGTGTTGCACTGCCACCTCATGCTTCTCCTGCTCAGCTGGCTTCTTCATTCTCTCCCCACTCTGTCCTTCTTGGCACTCCTTCAGGATTTCCTGCACTGGGGAGGAATAAGAACAAGATGGTGGAGCGTGTGTTAATTGAGGGGAACGGCTGAAATATATCCAAGATAGGGCTAAAGAATGTGCTGTCCACCAAGCTGAATCCTTGCAGTGAACAAGAGCTTGAAAATATTACTTTTTTTTTTTTTTGGACTACAGCTTCCATAATCTCCCAGACTGCATGGCTAGTGGTCATGATGATTGGAGGATTCTGGAAGTAGTAGTCCAAGTCAAAAAAAAAAAAAAAGACTTTTACACACTCTGATATGAACAGATGAGAGATAACTGGAGATACAATAGTGCTTGAGGCATAAAATCCAAATGGCCACATGTAACAAATTAGATAATTGTCTGTTTGCTACCTTTTAATGGCACACCAGCCTCTGCCACCTGAGGAGAGTTCCTGCCTTGTCCAGTAAAGGAAGGAATGGCAGAGGACTCAGTCCTCATCCAGATAAGCTGGCCCTGTGTTATGTCTGATGCTTTGGGGACAGCTTGTCAGGTTCAGAACCACTGCCCAGCCCCAAAGTATATAGTTCCCAAATGGAATGGGCAATTGTTATCATTGTTTCTGTATACTAAGCAAACTGGGATGTTGGGTTTGGGGTTGTTTGTTTTTTGTCCTGAGCCTTCTGGGGGATGGGGAAGGACAGAAACAACAAAATATTATAGCTTGCCCACAATTAGGATTCACTGACCAGAGCTTTTTAGCTCCAGTGTAAATTAACAATAGCAATAGCATTGATATTTCTACACCACTTATCAGTGCTAAAGCACTCCCTTCCTAAGCGGTTTACAACATTAGCTAATTGCCCCAACAAGTTGGGTACTCATTTTACTGACCTATGGAAGGATGGAAGGCTGAGTGAACCTTGGAGCCCTCTGGAATTGAAATCATAATGTTGTGGCTTGCAGTATTAGCATTTAACCACTGCACCACCAGGGCTCCTAACAGCTGGGCAACAGAAAAGTGCAGCCTTGTATTATATCAACCCATTGGTCTGCCTAGACTTGTATTATCTATCCTGACTGGCAGCAGCTCTCCAACACCTCAAGCCATCTTTCCCACTTAGATCTTTTTATATGGAAATGCCAAGTGGGGATTTATCTTGTGCCTGCAAAATTCTTCCACCGAGTTACGATACAACCCCTAAATTGGGGAGGGGGTATCATTTTTCGCACGGAATGCAACTGCCTTATATTGCATGGCAGGGGGTTGGACTGGATGGCTCTTGTAGTTTCTTCCCGCTCTATGATTCTATGAGACAATCCAAGTATTCTGACTGCCAACAGTTGTTCAGGGACCCAAGCAATAGTCTTTCCCAGCTCTCTTGTCTGACGGCCTTTAACTGGGGGCAAAGCATGTGCTCTGTTATCAAACCATGGCCTCCCCATATCAATATCCCACACCAAAGAGGCTCCAATAAATGCCCATTCGTATCATAATAAACCTTAGTATTTATAGTGGTCTTCACTCATAAGTACTTCACTTCTAAGAAAAACATGTACCTCTAAGTCAGTGATATTGCTATGGACACCCATATGGCACCACAGAATGCGAACATCTTCATGGCTGACCTGGAACAACACTTTCTCAGCACACTTTCTCCCCTCCTCTAACTATGATATTTTGATGACATCTTTATTATTTGGCCACATGGAAAGCAGTCACTTGAAAAGTTTCACCAGGATTTCAACAACTGCCGCCATACCACCAACCTGAGCCTGAAAGAGTCCATACAACAAATTCACTTTCTTGATACAATGGATTGCTAAGCAGCAGACTCTATCAAGAATCCACTGATCACTACACATATTTACATGCCTCCTATGATGTACCAAGCACACACGCTCACATTCAATCAATACATTGCTTTATTGACAAGGATTCATGTGTCAGGAACATAGGACAAAGCCGAAACTGAATACAGC
This sequence comes from Gambelia wislizenii, assembly GCA_030847615.1. Lineage (NCBI taxonomy): Eukaryota > Metazoa > Chordata > Lepidosauria > Squamata > Crotaphytidae > Gambelia > Gambelia wislizenii. The sequence continues at coordinate 165,227,470 of JAUMIR010000004.1, forward strand.
AAGAGCAAACCCCCAGATAAACCCTTAGGCGTGAGAAAAGTATTCAGGGAGTAGAAATGCCTCCCTCTCGGGGCGGCTGGCACCTGGATGCCCTGACCTTGAACCGCTGTGGAGAGAAACGTTCCCAGGCCAACAAAGCGGGCTGGCCTCTCTCTAACATTCCAGAGGCCCAGGCAAGGGAAACGGCCTCATGTCAGGGTTATCCATGAATTCCACTCCAATTCCCAGAATTCAGGGATGAGCCTGACATACCGCCCACCCAAAGAGAAATCCCCCCTTTTTTAGCCCGGCTTATCAGGAAAGCGGGCATGGAACTTTCGTAATAAGCGCGGAGCATTCACATGTTCACAGCTAACCCACTCGGCATGCCCTAACGGCAAATGTTTCCATTTTACTAAGTATTGTAAGGCCCCCCTGTGAACCCGAGAGTCCAACACGTCAGAAATTTCAAAATGCTGGTGGTCGTCGACCAGAATGGGACGGGTTGCAGGTCCCGGGTCTGGATGATGATGGTCTGGAGGGCACGCCGGCTTGAGTAAACTAGAATGAAACACAGGGTGAACATTACGGTACAGTTTGGGCAGCGACAGTTCAAAAGCCACCAGGTTTATCACCCGAGCAATAGGGAAAGGACCAATGTACTTGGGCCCCAACTTCTTTGAAGGTTGGGGACTTTTAAGAAACTTGGTGGACAAAAATACTAAGTCCCCTATGGCATACTCTGGTGTGGGGTCCCATTTTTGGTCAGCATGATGCTTGTATCGTGCTTTTCCAAAGTCCAAGGCCGAAACAACTTTTGGCCAGGCATCTCTAATTTTCTGACTCCACTGGGACACTGAGACCGGGTCCTTGGAGGTCCCCTCCCCTAGCGGTAGAGGATTAAAGTCTTGTCCTGAAACGATCTTAAAAGGGGATAAGCCAGGGCTCCGGTGAGTGGCATTGTTACAGGCGACCTCCGCAAAAGGCAAGAGGTCCACCCAGTCAGATGGTTGGAAGTTCACATAACACCTCAAATACTGTTCAAGAATCTGATTAGTACATTCACACTGTTCATCACTCTGGGGATGATGGGAACTGCTGAGCCCTAATTTGACTCCCAGAAGGTTTGTGAATGCCTTCCAGAACTGGGAAGTGAACTGAGCCCCCCGGTCAGACACGATCTTAACAGGAACCCCATGTAATCTGTAAATGTGTAGAATAAACAACCTGGCTAACTGGGAGGCTGTTGGGAGTTTCTTGCAGGCCACAAAATGCACTTGTTTTGAAAACATGTCAGTCACCACCCAAATAACAGTCTTTTTCCTACTTTCTGGCAACTCCACTATAAAATCCATACTGATGACTTCCCAAGGCTTGGTCGGGGTAGGCAAAGGCTGTAGCAGGCCTTTTGGCTTTCCTGTCCCCCTTTTTGCCATTGCACACGGGGAACACCCTTTTACATATTCCTCCACCTTCTTTCTCATCTTTGGCCACCAAAACTGTCTCCGGGCCAAGTGCAAGGCTTTTATATACCCAAAATGCCCAGCACTTTTAAAGTCATGGCATTGCTTGAGGATGGACACCTTCATGGCCTCTGGGACATATAGATGCTCCCCCTTCCACGCCAGGCCCTCCCGAAGGGTCACCTCCCCGGGGTGGGCCAAAAACCATGGGTCCTTGGGAAGGACCAACGCCAATTGGGACTGCCATCCACCCCCATCTCCCCAGGGGGAGGGGGACGGAGGAGCGAGCTCTGGCTTGGCCAGGGCTTCACTGGGGCCAGTGTCTACCGGTGGTGGGGTGGCTTCATTGATTGCCTTAGGATCAGGCCCTGGCTCCAAAGGGGCTGACTTGGGCCTCCTGACGCTTGGCCTTGCTACATGTTAGGACTGCTAGTCCCAAGTGGGAGGGGGAGAAGATTGTGTCAATAACCTCTTTTCGTTTGCTGTCATGTTGTGGAAGTCTGGACAAAGCATCAGCTAGGAAATTCTTTTTTCCCGGGATAAATTTCAGGGTGAAGTTGAACCAGTAGAAGAAACTGGCCCACCTAACCTGCTTGGGGCTCAGCCACCTTGGGATGGCTAAAACTTCCAAATTCTTGTGATCTGTCCAAACGTCAAAGGGTTTGGGAGATCCCTCCAGCAGGTGGTGCCAAGTTTCTAAGGCCAGTTTGATTGCACCTGCCTCCTTTTCCCACACAGGCCAATTTCGCTCAGTCTCATTGAATTTCTTGGACAGGTATGCACACGGCCTGAGTTCTCCCTCCTCCCCCCTTTGCAACAGCACCCCTCCCATTGCAACATCGGAAGCGTCAACTTGGACTACAAAAGGTTGGGAGGGGTCGGGGTGTTTGAGAATTGGTTCAGATGTGAAAAGTTTCTTCAATTTATCAAAAGCTTGTTGGCATTGGTCAGACCACACTATCTTTTGGGGAGGTTTTTCCCCCTTCCCCGTTCCCTTTCGAGCTTTCTTCCCCACATCTTTGGCTTTTAACAGATCAGTCAGAGGGAGGGCTACCATCGCAAAGTCAGGGATGAAGGACTGGTAAAAGTTAGCAGATCCAAGGAAGCTCTGCAGCTGCTTCCTGGTTCTAGGGGCCTCCCATGCCAACACCCCTTTGACTTTCTCTGGGTCCATTTCTATCCCCTTATTTGAGATGCGGTACCCCAGGTAGTCCACGCGACTTTGGTGGAATTCACACTTTGACATCTTAGCATACAGATGGTTCTCCCCCAGTCTAGCAAGCACCTTTTTCACCAGTTTTGCATGGGACGTATAGTCCTCAGAATAAATCAAGACATCATCCAAATACACCAAGACCCCCTTGTACAGAAATTATCTCAAAACATCATTAATCAAGTTCTGAAATATGGCTGGAGCTCCACTTAGCCCAAAAGGCATTACTGAGAATTCAAAAGCCCCCAGGGGGCAATTGAAAGCAGTTTTCCATTCATCCCCCTCCTTGATTCGTACCCTGTAATAAGCCTCCCTTAGGTCCAATTTGGTAAATATCTTCCCCTTGGACAAATGAGCCAGTATGCCCTTCATCAAGGGCAGGGGGTACTGATTTGAAACACTGATTGCATTTAACCCCCAGTAGTCTTGGATCAGACGAAGAGCCCCATCTGATTTTCACCTGAACATCACCGGGGCCCCCACAGGTGAGGTCGAGGGCCTAATGAACCCCCTCGCTAAGTTTTTGTCTATGAACTCCCGGAGGGCATCCATTTCAGCTGGTGTCATAGAATAAATCCTGGGTTTGGGTAGTTTAGTCTCAGAAAGTATCTCAATGGCACAATCAAAGGGCCTGTGGGGTGGCAAAATGTCGCACTCCCTCTCCTCAAAAACATATTGCCATGCCTTGTATTCCACCGGCAATCCTTTCAGCTCCCTTTGGACTAAAGTGGTCATGCAGTTCTGTGAATTGGCCTCTAGAGGGACTCCTTCCCCTGGGGAAACTTCCCCCACCCGGTGCTCCTGCACACACACAGGATCTGCAAAAGTCATTGTCTCTTTTACCCAGTCTATGGTGGGGTTGTGAAACTTTAGCCAGTTTAGGCCCACCACTGCAGCAGGAACTAACCCTGGGGCAATCACAAATTGAAGTTCCTCCTGATGATTCCCCATTCTCATGCATATTGAGCCAGTCATTCGCCTGGCGGGGGGCCCATTCATCATCCCCCCATCCATCTGTGACAGCCACACTGGGTTGTCCAGCTTAATAGTACTAATGTCCAGTTCACTGACTAGGGAGGGATGCATTAGGACTTGGGTACATCTGCAATCAACCATTAACATTACTTTTCGGGTGCCCCCCCTTTCCAACCCCTAACCTGGCTTTTATGAAGAAAGGGCCTTTCACTCCACTCACCACAGTCTCTGGGTGCCCTTTGGGGTTAGCCTGCCCTCGGGTGCTTAGTAGGGTGGGCTGGAGCGTTTCCCGCCGGCTCTGCGTCAGAAGAGTAAGATCCACTGTCATCTGGGTCTTCCGAAGACTCCCCCGCCGCGTGGCCTGGTACCAAGGCCCGTACTGCTGCTTTAGGCTTGGGCTTGAGTGGGGTCCTTGACGTCAACTACCTCCCTTCGCTCCGCTGGGGCTTCTCGGCTGCCGCTGGTTCCCAAGGGCTCCTTTCTGGGCATTCAGCTATGCGATGGCCTCCTTTTCCACAGTGCAGGCACAAGCCTTTTTTCATCCTTCGCTCCCTCTCTGGCTCTCCTGTCGAGGTTCCACCTGGGCAGGCCGGTTTACCTTTCTTTCCGGTAGACCCGGTGGTCTTCCCCTCAGAACCTTGCTGGTGCCGAACCAGGTTGATGCACCGTCTCAGCGTCTCCACTTCTCCAGCAAGCTGTACCCACCCCAAGAGGGTCTCAGGGTTCCCCTGGAACAACGCCCATTCAAGGATGTCTGCGTTCAGGCCATCCTGGAAAAACTGCACCTTTATGTCCTCCGACCATTCAGGCACCTGATTGGCCAGGCGGCGGAACTCAATGGCATACTCTCCCACGGTCTTCGAACCTTGCTTCAGTTGCCTGAGATCTGCCCGGGCCCTTCTCACTCTCAGGGGGGTCTTCAAATTGGGCCCACAAAGCTAGCAGGAACTCATGGAGGTTTCCTAGTTCTGGGGCTCCCATATCATAAAGCCCCACCAACCACTGCGCTGCCTCTCCCTCTAGCTGGTTGGATACATACTGCACTTTCTCAGCCTCTGTCTGGAACTCCTCATTGCACTGGGACATAAACCCCACCAACTGGGTCAGGAAGTATGGAAGCTTCGCCGCATCTCCATCAAAGGTCGCCTTTAAATCTCGGTGCTTCAGGCACCGGGATCCTTCGCGTGGCTCGACCGGTCCAGCCCCTCCAGGGGGGGGCTGGTTCAGGAGCCAGCGGGCCAGGGACCTCAGCAGGCATGGCAGGGCCCCCTGCCCTGGGTGCCGGGGTGGCCGCTGGTTGAGCTTGGGGAGGTTGGGCCCCTCCTGGGGCAGGTGGTGGTGGTGGCAACCTCTGCAGGATCTCTAGGAGGCTCGTCTGCATCACCCCCATTTGCTGCTTCAACTGCTGGACCTCAGCTCCCACTTCTGCCAGGGAAAACATCACCCCTGGCTCTCGGTGCCCCTCGGCCAGGGGCCTGTCCCACCGACGGGACCGACGTTCCTCCCAACTTCGGTCGCCTGGGCAGAGCCAGCTGGCCCCCAGGGCCGTACCAACTCCTCGCTCTAGAGTGCCAGAGAGTGGCAGGCTGCCCCTCCCCGGGGCTTGCTTTGCTCCCAGCTCCATTGGGTCGAAGGGATGAGTAAATCTCCCAGCCCTCCAGCGGGTCCGGCTCAAGTCTTCTTCAGAAGCTGCTGCAACATCCCCTGACACGCCGGCCCCCTCCCCCGGGGCACTGACTCCCTGGTTGCCGTTTGCAGCCAGGTCTTTCTCCGTCTGGGTTCCAGCCTCTGCGTCTTCCGACATTGCGGGTAGAACCACTCAAAAGGATTAGGTATTGAAGAGGAGTTTCGGCTTACTGTGATGTACCAAGCACACATGCTCACATTCAATCAATAAATTGCTTTATTGAGAAGGATTCATGTGTCAGGAACATAGGACAAAGCCGAAACTGAATATAGCAAAAGCAAACCCCCAGATAAACCCCTCGGCGCGAGAAAAGCATTCAGGGAGTAGAGATGCCTCCCTCTCAGGGCGGCTGGCACCTGGACGCCCTGACCTTGAGCCGCTGTGGAGAGAAACGTTCCCAGGCCAACAAGGCGAGCTGGCCTCTCTCCAACACTCCAGAGGCCCAGGCAAGGGAAACGGCCTCATATCAAGGTTATCCATGAATTCCACTCCAATTCCCAGAATACAGGGATGAGCCTGACACCTACAGTTTCCACCCAGAAGACACTACCAAATTCATTATTTATAGCCAAGCCCTCCAATATAACCACATCTTCTCAGATCCACAAGACAGAGACTCAGAACTCTTGGATTTAAAACAGGTATTTCTCAAGCGATAATATTCACCTAGGGTGGTGAAGAAACAAAGCAACAAGGCAAGATTAGTTCCCAGGAACAATCTACTAGAGGACAGACCAACAACATAAAATGACAGAACACCTCTAGTGGTCTCCTACAGTTCCCAGCTGAGATAATTCAATCACATCATCAAGGAGCGACAACTGTTTCCAGAGAATAACACAGCCCTCTCACAAGCTCTGAGAGGCAGGCCTTTATTGGCCTACAGACAGCCTCCAAATTTTAAATAACTTCACTTACAACAGGATGCATAGCATGGATGGTAATACAGGGACCTTGCCACAAACCCAGATGCCAACTCTTTCCCCACACCTACTCTGGGAGCAATATTAGAATAGCCAATAATATCACCCATAACATCACAGATACATTTACATGCTCTTCCACCTATGCGGCATGTGCCATTCTATGCCTGCAATGCTCCCCTACACTACATTGGATAAACAGAACAGTCTCTACACAAAAGGATAAATGAACACTAATTAGACATTTGAAGCGGTAATATCCAAAAACCATTTACAGAACATTTCAACCTTCTTGGACATACAATATGAGATTTAAAGGTTACAGTCCTTGAACTAAGATAAAACAGCCACAAAGCCTCAACCAGGTGATATGCTCCTAACTATATGTCATCACACCATAATTTAATTGAATACCTATTGTGTATCTCTCAAGCCCTAACTGTATCTGTCCAGCATTTATACATCAGGGCTATTTCTTAGTGTGTACTAGGCTTCAGTTATTTTTGGACTTATTTTTGGCAGGAGGATACCAGTAGCTGTAGTCCAAACAATACCTTTCCCAAGGTCTGCAGACTACCTTGCTTGTTCCTGCTAACCATCTGTCACAGAGCTGCACCTCACCTGCTTGGTAAGAGGGCATCTATTCTGTGTCCCTCCCACCAAACACCAGAGCAGTAGTACTTTTATAATAGAAAGTGGTCTAACCTAAAGTCATGGGGCTTATTTCTATTGTTCTAAGGCCTCACTTGAAATGTTGAGTGACAGCAATGGGACTAATTTGTCAGGATCATAGTGTCAGTTGCCAAACTAGCTAGACAAATAAATAAATAAATAAATCCCAGACAGACAAAGCAAATAGAACAGAAACAAACAAACAGCTGCAAGAGCAAAACCAGTCAGGCGGGAATCCCCCCCCCCCTTGCAGCATTCAATTCTCATTTCAGAACTAAAATAGATGTGTGGATGATTTCAAGGAGTGTGGTGTGAGAGCAACTTGCATCCTATATAACTCTTGTCCCAGTTTTGATTGGGAAGCATTTGAAAATCAGTTCCTTGGGTCTTTATTCATTGCCAGGACTATATGGATCTGTTCTGTTCTCAAATTTCTCTCTCTCTCTCACGCACACACACACAAACACAACAGAAAAATAGTACCCAAAATAGAACAAGTGACATATAACTTTGCTAGTGCTATTATTTTATAGAATCATATAGAGTAGTTGGAAAGTACCCCATGAAGAATCATCTAATCCAACTCCTTACCACTGTAGGAATCTACTGCTACATCACCTCAAGAAGTGGACATCCAAACTGTGTTCGAAACCTCCAACAAAGGAGAGCCCACGACCTTCTGAGGAATCTAAAAACTACTGTTGAACAGCTCATACAATAAGGATGTTCTTCCTGACGTTTAGTCAGAATCTCCTTTCTATAATTCGAATCCATTGATTCAAGTCCTATCTTCTGGAGCAGCAACGAACAAGCTCACTCCATCTTGTTCATAACAGGCTTTCAGATATTTAAAGAAGGCCATCACATCATATTTATCATATTTATGCAGCACCATAAATGCACATGATATTTTACTAAGGAAGGTAGGAAAAAATGGATTTCCCCCTACAAGGAGCTTAAAATCTAATCAAAAGCCCTCCTGGGATGACGTTATCCATGTTGTGAAGTTTATTTTTAGGCTTTATCCCATCCCCAAGACCATACTCTACAGGTTATAACTGTGCCAGGTGTTCTTTCTTTTTTTGCTAGGTAAGTATCACAGATGGCCTTACCAGCAGGCAGTGATGGGGCAATTTGCTCAAAATAGATGGCATTCCATCTCCAGCCATTCCTCCTGAGCCCTCTGGCCACTCCCCTCTCTTGGAGGACCAACCCGAGTGTACCATTTGACTTGTCCCTGCATCCCCTAAACCCTGCTGCCCTCAGTGGTGGTAGATGCTATCTTGTTACCAACCCTGCAGAGAGATTCAACTGCCAGTCCAGTTGAAATTGGAATTGGGGGTCATATTTACCTCAGGCAGGAAAACTGGGCTGGCCCTGATGGGGATCACTTTTCCGGACCCTAGTACAATCCTGCCTTGGGGTGTGGCTTCAGTGTGGGTGGGGGGAGAGAAGGTGAGAATAACACTACCAAAGCCTTCAGTCAGTTGCTGAAGGCCTCATTGCTTGCCTTTGGGCAGACCACAGGGAAAGGACTTGCCTATTCACCTTTGGAAGGGGGTTTCATATTCTGAAAATGACCACTGAGAAGGCTATTTCATGTGTCTGTGCCAGATGTACCTCTGAAGGTGGTGGGATTGAGAGAAGGGCCTCTCTTGCAGACTTCTGCAGAAATCCCAAGCATTCTTACAGGGGAGAATAAAGTCTTTCAACAGTCTGGACTCAAGCCCTTCCCTTGATGTGCAGTGATTTTAAAAAATGGTGCTGTGATCAGAAATGAGCTACAGCCAGAATCAATGGCCAATTCTAGCCTGCAAAGTAGGGGTAAGGAACATCCTTCAGTCCAAGGGCCAAATTTGATTTCAGAGAAGTTCTCAGGGTTTGGATGCTACTTGGTGAGGACAAAGGCAAAATATCATAGAATCATAGAATTGTAGAGTTGGAAGAGACCACAAGGGTCATCCAGTCCAACCCCCTGCCATGCAGGAAATCACGATCAAAGCATCCCTGACAGATGGCCATCCAGCCTCTGTTTAAAGACCTCCAAGGAAGGAGACCCTACCACGCTCTGAGGGAGTGTGTTCCACTGCTGAACAGTTCTTACTGTCAGAAAGTTCCTTCTAATGTTGAGATGGAATCTCTGTTCCTGGAGTTTGTATCCATTGTTTCGTGTTCTAGTCTCTGAGGCAACAGAAAACAAGCTTGCTCCATCCTCAATGTGACACCCCTTCAAATACTTAAACAGGGCCATCATATCGCCGCTTAACCGACTTTTTTCCAGGCTAAACATACCCAGCTCCCTAAGTCTTTCCTCATAAGGCATGGTTTCCAGAACTTTCACCACATTAGTCGCCCTTCTCTGGACACGCTCCAATTTGTCCATATCCTTTTTGAATTGTGGTGCCCAGAACTGGACACAGTATTCTAGGTGAGGCCTGACCAAGGCAGAATAGAGTGGCACTATTACTTCCTTTGATCTAGACACTATATTTCTATTGATGCAGCCCAAAATTGCATTGGCCTTTTTAGCTGCCGCATCACACTGTTGACTCATGTTCAACTTGTGCTCTACTAGGACTCCTAGATCCCTTTCGCACGTAGTCTCATTCAGCCAGGTCTCCCCCATCCTGTATCTATGCATTTCATTTTTCTGCCCTAAGTGCAGTACCTTACATTTCTCCATATTGAATTTCATTTTGTTAGCTTTGGCCCAGCTCTCCAGTCTATCCAGATCATGGTGCTAGAATACTAGGATATTTTACTTTAGAGGTCTTACAGCAGGCAATTCAACCTAAAGAGAAGCATTTCAAACTTTTAGAATGGGGAGAAAATGATACAAAACCTAGAAACCTGCCCAGTGCTGCTGCTGGATCCAGTTAAAACAGTGATGTCAAGGGGAAATTTGGCCCCAGGGTGTGAGGTTGTTTATCCTCAGCTTTAATGGGGTTTGAATGCTCCCTGTAGGGATCTCTGTCAGTGTGCTGATTATTTCTTGAACTACTATGGCACTGCTCTGTGGGGTGGGGGGCTGCATCTATACTGCAGATACCACTTTGACTGTCATGTCTCAATGCTATTGAATTCTGAGATTTGTAGTTTTGTGAGATATTTAGCCTTCTCTGTCAGAAACCTCTGGTGCCACAACTAACCACAAATCCCAGGATTCCATAGCATTGAGCCATGGCAGTTAAAGTGGTCCCAAAATGGATTATTTCAGCAGTGCAGGTGCACCCTGGGATAGTGGAGCAGAGTGTCCTGAGGAGGGACATTTCCCTGTCATTATCAGAGCATTGGCTTGCTTGGTGTCTGTGACATAGGGATGTTGCTGCTGCAAGAGTCCATGACTGGCAGATACTGGCATTGCTCCCTGGTCACTAAGATCAATTAAATTATCTTTATTGAAAATTAATGTAAACAACATCCACAAAACAGGCTTCAAGCACTCACACAAAGCTAACAAAGAAAGTAGGAAGTATTGGGATAGAGGAATAGAGTAAGGGAATGGTGGATTATACTATATCAATCCTGCAGAGCTGAGATCGCAAAGTAAATTGATAGTGAAGAGGTCCGAACGACAGAGTGGTGACACAAACTGATGTGAAGTTGGAGAGCAGGGGATTTGTGCACCTGGTAACATAGACTCATGTGGAATTGGGAAGAAGAGGGTCTGTGTACATTTTGGTGGAGTTTTAGGGGGATAGTTATATCTAATAAATCCCTTGAAGGAAGGATTTCTGAGTGTAATACAATGTTTCTCAGAATTTCCCAGGCTAAAACAAAGGGTGCTTCGGAAGAGTTAACAATCATTCATGGGCGAGGTTTTTAGAATTGGAGCAGGCAAGGTTTATTGTTGGAAGGAGGAGGGGAGATGAAGAATCCATTTTATGAGCATCAAAGACTCTGTTATCACTGAATTATTAGAGAGTGATTCACCTCCAGGTGTTAACTCTGACCTGAGTATTTATTTGGGGAATTTCCAAAGGCCCCTCCTTTGGTTACATGTGACTCCAGCCTTGGAATTAGGGGGTCCCTGGTTTATTTGCTAACCATGTGGAAGACCACATTAAGCCAAATTATTAAATATTGCCAATTATTTGATCTTCCAAGATGGGGCCTATCAGGTAGGTAACACATTAATTAAAATTTTAAATGTAATCAAAATTTTAAATAATTCTTTGTTTTTTAAAAAACATGTTTCCTGTTAGAAGGCTGCTGATTATCAGGGGAGGCACTTTACCAAGCACCAGCAATGGTTACATTATATGACTCTGTAGTTAATATTTTATTGTTTTTATTGTATATTACCTTGGGATTTTTATTACATTGTATGCGCCACCTTTCATAAGATGAAAGGCAACATATATACTTAATTTCATTTAATTAAAAATAAGTTTGCAAGAGGACAAACATAAAAGAAGAATTAACCCAAGCAAATTCTACCAAAGTAAAACTAAATCTGAAATACAGGTATTGGCACAGAGGCCAGAGAAGACAGCTATACTGAGACCTTTCTCCTGTCATAATCAGTAGCTGGTTAAAAAACCCGAGATTCCAAACTCTGAAGACTCTAAAGCTGTTAAGAGTCCCAATTATTCAGCAGGTTAGGAAGAGCTAGTATGTTCCTTGCTGCCCTAAATTTAGAGTTGGCCTTGCTTTGTTGTGGGCTTAGCTTCAATTTTCATCTAATTAGATGGTTCATTATATTTCATTTGCTTGCGTGGGGGGACTGCAACCCATCATGGAAGATTTGTCTCCAACAAGGGAGCAAACTAGGTGGAAAATGTCAGTTAATTGAGAAAACTTACATAATATGTAAGTAGTTATTAACTACAGAGAGGAAATCAATGCTTCCTGCAGGTAAAAAGAGTAATATCTTTTTTAAAAATGTGATTAAAATTACCTAGGATTTTTTTTAAAAAAAAAAAACCTGCTGTGAATTTCTTGAAGAAAATTAGAATGTTAATTCTGATTTTAAGTGTTCCTTTTGAAGGCAAGGTAGACACTAAATCCAGACCCTTGTAAGGATAACAAGTCCCCCCACAAAATTAGTTAAACCATTTTTGTCTGTTATTAAAATCCATTTGTGTCATTATTCAATAATAACAGTAATTTTTGTTATTATAGCCTTCATTTTTGCTATCCCTATTCTTTTTCCCCCCATCGTTTTCACTTAGGTTCACTTATACCCTTCTGCTCCCTAGATCTTACTATTAAGAAAATGGAGAATGTAAGAAAAGTCACGTTGGATCAGACCAAAGGCTTAAACAAAGCGTTTCATGCAAAAAGGGCCCTGCCAATGTCTCTTTGTTTTTCCTTCCCAATTAATGTTCAACATTTCATGGCTAGCAACACACCCAGTCTGGGGTGTGGCGGATGATACCCCTTTAGCTTTGGATTTATTTTGTTTTTAAAGAAAAAGTTTTGTATTTCTGCAAACATTGTCCTTCCCTCAAGAATACTCATACATCTGTAGTGGCCCTGTTTAGGGTACAATTCTGTCAGCAGCACTCAAAACATAAGTCTCCAGTTAGAGAAAAAACAAGGAAGAAGAAGAGGACAAAAAGGAAAGAAGCATAACCAGACCAAAGGCTTTTCTAATCCAGCATTCTGTTCCCACAGTGACCAACTGGATGCTTATGGGAAGCCTACAAGTGGACGTAAGTGCAATTGCATCTTCTCACTCATGCTTCTCTGCAACTGATACAACTGATACAAAGAGGCCTGCTGGAAGTGGGGAGGGAGCTCAAGCCCAGATTAGGATGTGAGGCTGAACCCCCCACTCTCGAAATGATCATGCAAAATAGGTGACAAAATGGATGTAGTGAGTATCCATAGGAACTGGTAAGTACTAAATGATCAAGCGCGCACACACACACAATATTAAGGTAGCAATTATTATTGAGCCTGCAGGTCATCAAACACCGCTGCCACCATGTCTGGCCAGTCTGGGGCTCTTGGCTTGGAACTCCCAGAGTTGGCTTGGAACTTCCCTGCAAAGGTAACCCTGAGCGGCCTGACTCAAGGGTGCACCCTACAGGCCAAAACGCTGTCACCACCCACTGAAATGTTCTGACCAGTCCAGTGGGAGACTGGTAACCTATGGAACGACTCACCACTGTAGCCCCAACCAACTCCTCCCTCCTATCCCCAGAGAGAGAGAGAGAGCAATGTAGCAATAACCAAGAGATACAGGCGCATGCAGCATCAGTGTGTAGGAAATTAAGAAAAGCTTATTTTATTTTCTTCAGGCAGAGCTTAATGCAAGTTAAGAGATAAATCACTTCATGAAGGAAGTACTTCTTTCTTCAGGTTAAAGCTTCAGGTTACAGAGATAACAAAGCGTTCAATATATTCCATCAAGGAAAAATAAAAGATAATCCCTAATGCCGCTAACTAAAGACTGTTCCCTACATAAAAGAAAACTACTCACATTCTGATGTAATATGAAGGTTGCTGCTGGTATCCAGGCTGGGCTGAGCCACATGCTTTTCTAAGCCAGGCTCGGCCATGTGCTCACTTGGAGCATCTTTATCTGAGGTACATCTATCCCCTCAGAGATTCCCCTTTGTCTCTCCTGCCTCATGGTCTAGGCAAGGTATAAAACCTTTTTTCAAATTACCAGTCTCAGATTCTCATTGGCCAGTCCTCTGTCTGGTGATGTGATGTCCTGATGATGCTATCTCAGGAGATGACCTCCACCTCCCACCTGTGGTATTAACGTTTAGTTTACTTGATGTCATGCTGACAAGAAAATCACTGTTTGCCGATAATGGGAATTGTAGTCTTTGTAGAATGATGGGAGTGCCATTGCCCTGCAGGCAGGATGATGGAAACTCCATCATGTCATCAGGTATAGCAAAGGCTGCATGCCATCTATCCTATGCATATTTACTTGGGAGTAAGGTACACTGAACATATGGAGAGCTTGTAAGTGTCATTGTATTTAAGCATGTCTGAATGAAAATGAATGGGAGAAGTGATTTGCCCTCCCTCTGACTGTGCCCTATGCCTGATTCACTACACCTTAAGTATGGTAGATGTGCATATATTTGCTTTTTTCTTGAAAGTATAAAGTGTACAATCTTCTATCTTCTAACATCTCTCAACAGATTTTGCTTTTAAAGTAGTGAAGTGGAAAGACAGATTTGATAGGAGACCTTATAGGCACCCTTGTATTCACTTCACAGGGTCTTATATATTTTCCTCACTCTATTTTTTATTTACTCCATTTTGAAATATTTCATTTATTACTTTCTCACTGCCTTCTTGATAATCAGATTTTTTACTGATTCAGTCGGTTGTTGCTACTATTATTTTAATTCAATGCATTCTGTGTCTTCATAGTTTTTTGAGGGGGGAGAAGCACCTATAAGAAGGCAAAAATAATAATTATTTCCCTGCCAATGTTGATCCCTCCACCACAGTTCTGGGGTCTCTGCATGCTGCCTCTAGTACTGGAGGGCATATATAGCCATCATGATTAGCATCCATAAATTTGCCCACTCCCTGTCTAAAGTAATAGCAAGTTCAATACTATAAGTATACATTCTGTGAAGTACTTCATTTTTATGTGTCTAGAAACTCCCGTCTTTTAGCTTAATAGGATAACCCCAGGTTCTAATACAATGATGACAACGATGACCAAGACAATGATTATGAATGAATAAGGCATTTGCCTATAGCATAAAAGTCATTAAATGAAATAAGGTTATATAAAATATAACAGTAAAATATACCAATTTTAACAAATCAATAATACATTTACCAAATATATATATATATTACAGCTATTCTCCTACACAAGCCACTACAGACATCTTTTAAATATTATAACGAATTCTCTGGGCTGCTAATGTAAAGGCAGTGACCTTATTTTTTGATGGATTTACAATAATCTTTCAACAAGTCACAAATGATATTGGCCTGAGACTGGTCAGCTCTTGTTTTCAAAAGATCCCTCAGAAAATGAGCCCCAGGACCATTGTACAAGGGGCAAAGTAAAAAACAAATCTTCTCATCTTCCCCTATGCCACAAGATATTAAGAAAGAATAAGGTTTTTTTCTTCCTATCTGCTTTCTTAGTGTTCATAGTTTTATATACCTCATCAAATCTCCCTTCTATTAATCTAAGTTTTTTTAAAAACCAAAGTTTGCAACTTCTTCTCAGACAGATGTTAATTCAGATGAATTATTGTTTAGATTGTCTTATTCTGCATTTTCTTCAGCTCCACCATATCTTTTTTGAGATGTGCTAACCAGAACTGTCCATAGTTTTCCAGGTTACCCAACACAACCCAGAATGTCTTTCTTGGTCATTCACTACCAGCTCAGACCGTGTTACCATGTATGTGAAGTTAGGATTTTATTTTACTCCAGTGTGTATCATGTTACATTTACTTGCCTTGTCATATTTGCCACTTCAGTCAGTGGCCAGCCCCTCGGCCTGGATAGGTCTTTTTGGTGCTGTTCACAATTCCATTTGTTTTTTACCACACAAGATAACTTGGTATCATCAGCACAAAGGGCCACTTCACTGCCCACCTCTACCTCTAGATCACTTAAAGACACAGATGCCCAAGTTTCAAAATCGTTTCAGGTATTATACATTAATCTGTTGCAAATTTAGAACTTATGCAGTACATCAAAGCCTGCTTTGTAAGTGTGTGTGTGTGTGTGTGTGTGTGTGCAAGCTCATGCCTTCAGGTCACCTGTTGACTTATGGCAACTCCTCAAATTTCATAGGGTTTTCTTAGACAAGGAATACTCATAGGTGGTTTTGCCAGTCCCTTCCTCTGAAATATAGTCTACAGCACCTGCTATTTGCTGGCAGTCCCACATCCGAATATTAAGCAGAGCTGGCCAGGCTTAGTTTAGCTTCCAAGATCAGACAGGATCTGGTACCCACCCCACCCCCAAGTTACCTATCTGAAAAGACTGTTATAGCTCTGCTGGTAGCATGTTTTAAAGGCAGCTCTTACTGCCCCACACCCATCTGCATACAATTTCTGGTTGCCTGGGGGTGATTCCAAGCAGCACTAGGAAAGGTTATTTTTGCAGATTACAACTCCCAGAATTCCCTGGCTGAGGGAGTTCTGGAGTTGTAGTTCCAAAAGTAAGCATTCTAAGCACAAAGTTGAAACACACTGATTTTCAACTCTGTTGATTTTTTTAATTAATTTAATTTATATCCCACCTTTTCCCCAGCACGGGATCCAAGGTGGTATACAACCTTTTAAAAATTGGACTTCCACTTGGATAATGGTGCTGCACTGTTTGTCCCCTTGAGCTCATGGAGGAGACAGATGCCAGTTGTGTGCATCATTGGTCTTGAGACGCCAGGACTGGTGGAATTTCCCCCCCTGGCATTGGGGGCTTGGAGAAGCTTGCAGAAGTTTGATTCCTGTCCTTGATCACCAAGTTATGGGGAATTAACTACGGAGGGGTGTGTCTGGGGATGGAGGGGACAGAAAGCAAAAACCCGCCACAGTTGACAGCTGTTACTGGCAGAAGCAACTCAACCCAACTTTTAATTCTCATGTTACTGAGAAGTCAATATTGAGGAAAACCTGTAGCAAGAAGCAACATCTAACCCCCTACAAATAAACCTTTTACAATCTGGCAGTGAGTAGTGCTTCCTTTTCAATCCTGAAGGGGAATAAAAGGAGGAGCTGTGCTATTAGACTGACTTAACTGCACTTTAAAGGTTTAAATTGCAAACTTTCAAACAACTCTTACCCCAGTATTTTATTATATCTTTTAAGAAACAGTACTAAGGACGCAAAGTTTAAAAAGGAGCCTAATTGGAAGAAGGTTTTAAAACAGCCAGAATTAAACAAAGATAATGTAAGAGTTAACTGGAATGTTGGAATAAAGGGTTGTTTTATTTACTCAAAAGTTGGAATGTGCAAGGTCACCATTTGCATGGCTGAAAAGAGAAGAAGTGATTCTTGAGATCAACTCTGGTTGAATCACAGAATGATAGAACTGTAGAGTTGGAAGAGACCACGAGGGCCATCCAGTCCATCCCCCTGCCATGCACGAATCACGATCAAAGCATCCCTGACAGATGGCCATCCAGCCTCTGTTTAAAGACCTCCAAGGAAGGAGACCCCACCAGGCTCCGAGGGAGCGTGTTCCACTGCTGAACAGCTTTTACTGTCAGAAAGTTCCTTCTAATGTTGAGCTGGAATCTCTGTTCCTGGAGCTTGCATCCATTGTTCCATGTTCTAGTCTCTGGAACAGCAGAAAACAAGCTTGTTCCATCCTCAATGTGACACCCTTTCAAATACTTAAACAGAGCTATCATATTGCCCCTTAACCATCTTTTTTCCAGGCTAAACATACCCAGCTCCCTAAGTCCAGTAGGGACTCAAGTTGCTCTGTGATAGCACAGTTCTGATTCAGGAGAAGCTAGAGAGGGAAAGAGATCTATGTCACAGTGATATCATGAAATCAAGAAGTATAATTGCAAGGGGAAACTATGCAAAGAGCTAAACCTTTGAAAGCTTCTATAGTTTGGTATGCAATCCAGAAGGATGGCTACACAAGCTGCACAAGCTAAACCCCCAATAAGACCTTCTTTGGAACAACCTGGTAGAGGGGTAAATCCTAATTTGCATATTTTTATGGGGGAATATGGAGAATGAACCGGAAGATGGAAATTGGGCCAACATTTTATTTCTTCAACAGATAAAAAGGAAAGAGATGTTGTTTACACTAATAATAAATTAGGGGTCAAAAATATTTCAGGATTCTCAGGGCCACTATTCAGGGATGGAAATGCATTTGAATGTTGTGAAAACTTTGGTTATTGGATGTTATAATTCAATGGGAGGGAGGTCAGATTTTTTTCAAAAATTATTGACCCAAGTAACTTATTTTGTATGAAAGTTTTATTTTTCTTGGAGATTGGAATGGGGTATTATCCCCAGAATTGGATGAAAAATCAGATAAGGAAATTAGAAGAGATCAGAGGAAACTACCAAATTCATTTTTTTGCTTAATGGGAAACTTTTCACTACAAAATTCCAGGTGATTCAAGCATGGAGATACTAAAGACTTGACTTTTTTTCAGAGAGACACAAACCTTTTTCAAGAATTGACATGCTTCAAATATCCAAAGTATTATATCAAAAAATAAAGATGGAAATCCTATCAAATATTTTTTTCAGATTGTAACACAGCAATTGTTGACCTTTTTTACTCAAAGAGGACATTTTAACTGCACATTGAATGAATCACTACTGCATGATGAAAGGGTGGTAGATAAAGCTAAGAGAGCATTAAATATCTTTTTTCTGAAGAAAACTTAAACACAAGGACAGATATCAGGATGGTTTAGGATGATAGTAAATCCTTTATAAGGGTTTTTTTTATGCAACAGAATTTTGAATAAAAAAGAGGAGATGGATGGAGGAGCCCGATGGAAGATGGAGTAGCAGGGGAAACCATAACCTCCAGGCCAATGAAAATATAAAGAAGCAATTCTTTAGCTCATATTAAAGCAAATGCAAGTAAAATAGGAAATAAGTACTGTATAAGTGAAAGCTCTTACCAAAAAACTGTGTCCAATAATTGGATTTTGGCAGCCACAAAGAGCAATTAAAATTTACTTTTGGTTTTAGAGTCCGACGGGCTGGCAAATATCTAAAGCTGAAAAGAGAAACAAGCTGCAATTCCTTTATGGGCTCAGTCTAAAAACATAAAGCCTTCAGATATTACTGTTCAACATCTTATTAGAGTGAGATCAGAAGAAATAATTACTTTAAGTGATAACAGATGAGAAACTAAAAATAGCAAAAAAAAAAAAAAAAAAGGCGGACGCAGCAAAGCTAAAAGCCAGAAAAGGAGGAAAATCTAAGGAGGAGCTTGGAGCTGTTCCTAAGCAACAACAAGACCAATCAGGTCAAATGGAAACAAAATTGTCTGAACTGAAAACCTGGTTCTCAAAGGGTATGAAAAAAGTGCAACAGGACAATGAAGCTCTTTTGGATCAGATATGTTAAAAAATGAAAATATAATAAATACATCTACTGGAGAACTGAAACAAGAGATTAAGGAAGTTAATCAGAAAATGGATACTCTTGAAAAAAGAGCAAGCAAAACAACATAAGAGCATAGAAGAGCAATCTATCCAACTTGAAAAACAGCAATTAAAACTGATCTACAGGATCAAGATCGCCATGTTAATCTTTGAATTCGTGGATTTCCAGAACTATCCAGAGAAAATCCAATAATTTTGAAGGAGAAAGTTCTGGAATGGATTAAAACTTTGACTTAAAGACATTACATGGGAACCAGCAGATACAGAATGAATTCATCAAGCAACTTTAAAAAGTGACAGACAAACTCCAAGAGATATTGTCATGAAATGTGTGAGTTATTATATGAAGGATCTTCTCATGAAGGAAATAAAAGGAATGTCTGAACCACTGAACTATAAATAGACCCCAGTGGAAGTTCATAACGATCTCTGCTCAGAAACAATCCAATGGAGAAGAAGCGTTACACCATGCATTACTTTGTTAAAGAAAGCTGGGATTACCTATGGCTGGAGATATCCGGTTTTTTAAAAATTTCTTTGGACACGGAAATTCTACAAAAAAACTTCTTTACAAAAGAGAATGGATTTCTTACAAGAGTTGAACTTGGAATCAAAAGAAAAAATGTGAAGGAGAACAGCAACAACAAGAAGAACAGCAAGGAGCAATTGCAGGAGCCAAGAAGGCATGAAGACAAAAAAGGACATTTTAGTTTTAATAGTAAAAAAAGGAATAAAAAAGAGATGGGATATATAAAAAATGTTTCAAAGGGTGGGGATTTGCTGCTGCTTCAGTATCAGGGGAACCATGTGTAATGTAAATTGTCTTAGGGGATTGAAGGAGGGTTATCTTTGTATGTGAGGAGGGAGGGGGAACACTTTGTGGGGGATGAAGGGGACAAATGTTTAACAATAAAGGACCAACAAAAAATACTTTTTCAAATATTATGGTTAATAAATTAAGAATTACAACATTAAATGTTAAAGGGCTGGGAGATGTTATGAAAAGGAAAAGAGCCGAAGCTTTGTTAAATAAGGATAAGGATATATTTTTACAGGAAATGCATCAAGTGAAAGATGGGGCCAATGAATTAAGATTAAGATGGTCAACTATTTATGAGAAAACATATAGGATTTCTAAAGCATGGGTATAGCAACTATAATATAAAAAATGTGGCTTCAATGTTTTAAAGGTTAAAAAGGATGAAAAAAGGAAGATATATAATTTTGCAGGGAGTGATTGGAGGAAAAGAATATACACTGGTTAACATATATTCTCTGAATGAAAAACAAGTAGAATTTTATGAAAAAGTATTTAAAGAAATGGAAAATAAACAGAAAGGTATACAGTGGTCCCTCCATATCCACAGATTTGGTATCCACAGATTTAAGTATTCACAGCTTGAAAATATTATTTAAAAAAGAATAATCCAAAAAGCAAACCTTGATTTTGCCATCTTATATAAGGGACACAATTTTGCTATGCCATTGCATATAACGGGACTTGAGTATTCACAGATTTTGGTATCCATGGGGGTCCTGGAACCAAACCCCAGCAAACATGAAGGGACAACTGTAATAGTAGTGGCAGGGGATTTTAATATGGTAATGGATAAAAATAGGGAAAAATCTAATCCTGCTATAGCAGAAAGATATAATAATTTAACAGGCTTGAATAAAATTATTAAAAGAAAAGGGTTAAAAGAAGTCTGGAGAACATTAAACCAAGATGAAACAAAAATTTACTTACTACTCACCTATGCATAAAAATTATTCTAGAATGATTTTTATATTTAATAATTTGCTTCCAATGGTATTGAATACAGACATAGGGGTTATTAAAGTAACAGATCACACATTAGTTAATAAGGATATTATAATTTAAAAAGGTTATAAAAAGTGAAGAGATGGAGGTTGGATGCAAACAAATTTAACTATCAAAATATAGTGAACAAGACCGGGAACAAATGGCAAGAAATATGGGAATCTAATAATATGCGACAATGCGCTCAAGCTGTACTTTGGGATACGATGAAGGTGGTAGCAAGAGGATTTTGTATTAGAGAAGCACGTATTTTAAAAAAGCAAAAGGAAAACAATGTGAAGAGATTAGAATTATAAAAAAGAATTAGAAAGACAATATATGGAGGTTAGAGATAAGCAAATTTATGCAGAATCACAAGCAAAAAAAAAAGTGAATTGGAAAAAATTGAAACAGATGAAGTGCAAAGAAATTTGATATACTTAAAAAGGGATTTTTATTTTTTATTTTTTAGTATAGTAATTAGAAGTCTAAAATGCTGGCCAGATCTATACAATCTAAAAAAGAGAGGAGTACGATATGAAAAAATAAATATTAAAAGGAAAAAGTTGTAATTTGATGAAAAAATAAAAATATTTCAAGAATTTTATCAAGAATTGTATCAACAGGGGGAAGCCCAGCGGAAACATTAAGGATTATACTGGAAAATATTGTAAAACAAGAATACTAAAAGAAGATAGGGAAGAGATGGAACAATTAATTACAGAGGCAGAAACAGAAGATGTTATAGACTGATTGAAAGGTGAAAGGTGGGAAATCCCCAGGAACAGAATACTCTAAAACATTTTTAAAGTAATAATACCTAAACTGAAGGTGTTATATAATGAAATAATAGAAGGAGATAAGATCCCACTTTTGTGGGAACAGTCCTTAATAGTTTTAATTCCAAAACCTGAGAAAGATTTGACAGATCCAGGATCGTACAGGCCTATTTCTTTAATAAATCAAGATGCCAAAATACTGACAACAATAATGGCAAAAAGAATGAATAAATTTATATTTAAATATATTAAAAGAGATAAATGTGGTTTTATAGCGGGTAGACAAATGTCAAATCTAATTGGAAGAGTACTTAATATAATAGATCAAATTCAGAAAAGTAGTTTGAAAGCAGATATATTAGCTTTGGATATTTTTAAGGCCTTTGATTGTGTGGAATGGTCAGTGTTAAAAATAGTAATAGAAGTGATGGGATTTGGCAAAAGATTTAAAGGACTGGTAAATCAATTATATACATAAAAGACAGCATGGATAGTAGTGAATGACTGTATGACTGAACAAATTCGGTTATCCCCAGGTACCAGGCAAGGATGCTCTCTTTCTCCAATTTTTTATCCAATAAAAGATTGGATAAAAAGATGGGTAGTAGAGAGAAAATAAAAGAAAGATTACAAGGGTTAAAGATATCCTGGTTTAATTGTATACAACTAGAACAGTGGACAATAAAATGGATAAGGGAAAATAAAGAATGTCGAGAATGTACTAGATTCAAAGAGATGATTACACACTCCTCAGAACCTTGTGTTACCTTTGATGGGAAATGTAGTATCTGCAGATGTGTTCTGCCTCCATGATGGAGTTGCAGTCACTCTATCATGACAAAAGGGAAAATAAGGAACAGAATGAAATAAAGGGTACCATAAGTGAAATATATAGCAGTACATTATTTTGGAAACTGAAGAATAAAATGATTATCTTAAAGCAATATGGGATTAAGATTTAATGCAACCAATAAATAAAAAGAGTTGAGGGGGATTTGGGACTTGGGTATTTTAAAAAATATGTCTGTAACAATAAACAAAAATTATTATAAACTGGTATGGAGATGGTACCTGACACCAGTAAGATTAAATCAAATATATCAAAATCATTCAATTATGTTGGAGAGGATGCCAAGAAAAAAGGCACTTATACCCACATGTGGTGGAGTTGTAAATATGCACATAAATTTTAGCAAACAGTATTTAAAGAAGTAAGAGAGATAACAGGACAAGATTTAGAAATGTGTCCAGACATTGCATTATTATCAACTTATGACAAGGTTAAATGCACCCAAGTTATTAAGGATTTGATTACAAATTTACTAACAGCAGCAAGAATAATGATACCCAGAAACTGGAAGATTCAAGGAGTTTATCAAATAAGAAGAATGGTATAGAGAAGTTTGGGATATTGTTATTAATGATAAATTAACATGCAGACTGAAAGTTTAAAAAGGATTATGGAAATGTTGTAATTTTAATGAAATATGGAAGCCATTTTTTTAAAAAAATTAAGAAAAAAGGGGCCTACACCACCAAGAGAATCATTGCAATTTTGGAAAATGTAATAAATAAATGGTCCTGGGGGGTGGGGAGCACTTTCTAGTGGAGTGGAGAGTAATTAATTTATGTCAATAATTAAGATGAAAATTATGTATCATTTAATATAAATGAAAGACTGAATTATGTTTGTTCTATGTTTTTAAGTTTAAAATAAAATTTTAAAAAACTAAAAAAAGAGGAGACAGGAGCAGAAAGTTTTGGATGCAGTTGAAGAAAAATATTTTTTTAAATATCCCTCAAACACAGAGTTAATACAGAGCATTAAAATGTTATAACAACTATTATCTATGATCTCAGTAGCTGAAATAAGAGAAGAAAATGAGATATAGGCTGCAGAAACATTTTGAATTTGCAAATAAACCAGGAAAATGGCTAGCACATAGTTTGAAGAAAGAAAGAGTGTAAGTTGATACTGAAAATAAAAGACAGAAAGGGTTAGATTACCAACCATGAAAGAATAAAGAAGATTTTTTGTAAATATTATTCTAGTCTATATAAAGCTCAACAATGTTCTGAAGAAAAAAGAGAGTGAGATTTAAATAATCAAAAAGTTACCTATAATAAACAATGATATAAAGTTACCTATAATAAACAATGAAGATGGAAATGGGTAAGGCTGCTAGCCCTGAGGGAATATCTGTCCAATATTACAAATCTTTGGAAGATCAATTATTCATTCCATTACTACAGACTATGAACTCTTTGTTAGCGGAAAAACTATCAGATTCTTGGATTGATGCTAATATAACTTTTATTCATAAAGAGGGGCAGAATTTAAAAGAGCCTAAAAATTATAAGCCTGTAACATTGTTGAACAATGATTATAAAATTTTCTCTTGCTATTTTGGAAGAGAGATTTTAAAAGATGTTTTCACCAAGATCAGGGGGGTTTTGCCAACAAGATTTCTGGGATGTGTATAAGATGTGTACTGGATATACCTGATTATTTTGAAAAACATAATGAGAAGCCAATTGCTTTTGGGTGTGTGTGTGTGCAGAAAAAGCATTTGATAACATTCACTGGCCACTTATGTTTGTAGTTTTGAAAAAGACGAATTTGGCAGGTAATTTCATAAAATGGGTTAACTTAATTTACAACAATCAAAAGGTGCGGATGTTGATAGATGAAGATTTGACCAAGTCTAGTTCAGTACAGAAGGGAACAAGGCAAGGATGTCCACTGTCACCTTTGCTGCTTTTGTTGACAATGGAGGTATTAAACTGACTTATAAGGAATGATGAAACAATTAAAGGAGTAAATTTTAAAGACCATATAAATAAGCTTAAAGCTTTTACAGTATAACGAGAGTGACCAAGCCATCCATTTCTGATAAATATATTAATACAAGTCCCTCCACGAGGCTGATGGGAAAATTCAGGTCTGGGCTAAAGCACACTCGCCCCACATGTACACACCAAAGGACAGGCAATTTCAGGTTCCTCAATGTATTTCATACCTCAGGTAAAGGTGAAGTGGAATTTCTTTGAAGCCATAATAATGCCACGTTTTCCTAAGAAGTCTCTAGGAGGAGGCATCCTTCTGAACCCTTCAAAAGTTAGCTAGAATCTCATGGTGTGAGGACTGGTTTCCTTATCTCTCCATCTGCATCCCAAAGAGATAGCTGTTTGTCATCCATCAGTTTGAAAACTGTCCTTTCCTACAGTGCTCGTGCATCCAGAGTTTCCTTTGCTGTAGTGTTAGGAATCTTCTAATAAACAATAGCTTGCCTCTCTAAATTGCACCTTGAAAGGAGATTTTGCATATAAATGTACCCCAAAATCTCCCCTCAGAGTGCTCGGATCCCCGTTCCTCTTGTTTGCACACTACTCTGATTCCTTCTTCTCAAACGGAATTTTCTGGCTTTAAATTTACACAAAGATAGCTGCCAGAAACACCCACTGGGAGACTGCTGGAGCTCAGCTCAAGCAACCAGCAGCCATTGCAACCCCGTCGCCGACCGGAAGTCTCAACTATCCTGATATTTGTTGGATGTCTGGCTCTGCCAAAAATATAAAGTCCAACAAATTCCTCACTTGCCTTGCAGACAATTTAATTGTCCAGAAGGTGGAAGAGGCAACTAGAGGAACAGCTATTTTAGATCTGATCCTAACCAACAGAGATGATCTGGTTAATGGGGTGGAAGTGCTGGGATCCTTAGAGGGGAGTGACCATGTTCTCCTGGAGCTTGTTATACAGAGGAAAGGGGTGGACAGACATAGTCAGACATGCCTTCTAGGTTTCAATAAAGCTGGTTTCAGAAAACTTAGGGAATTACAGGGGGTGATCCCATGGTCAGGAATCCATCAGGAGTAAATGATGGATGGGAGTTTCTAAAAAGTGAGATATTGAAGGCACAACTTCAAACAGTTTCAATGAGGAGGAAAAATGGCAGTTGTCTAAAGAAACCAGGATGGATGTCTAAGCTGAGCTATGACTTAAAAGGAACATGTCCAAGAAATGGAAAAAGGGAGAGATCACCAAAGAAAAATTCAAACAAATAGCCAGCTAGTGTAGGGGGGAAATCAGAAAAGCAAAAGCACAGATGGAGCTCATGCTTGCTAAAGAGGTTAAAAACAATAAAAAGAGCTTTTTTGGATATGTCTGTAGCAAAAGAGAGAACAAGGAAGTGGTCGGACCGCTGCGGGGAGAAGATGGCGAAATGCTAACAGGGGACAGAGAAAAGGCAGAGCTACTCAACACCTTCTTTGCCTCGGTCTTCTCCCAAAAGAAGAACAGTGCTCAACCTGGAGAAAATGGAGCAGATGTTGCAGTAGGGGAAATGCATCACAGAATAGGTAAAGAAGTTGTTCAGGAATACCTGGCCAGAATGGAAGACTCCAGGGCCAGATGAACTACATCCAAAGGTACTAAAAGAACTGGCAGAAGTAATCTCAGAACCACTGGCAATAATCTTTGAGAAATCCTGGAGAAAAGTTAGTAACATGCCGGCTAGACAATGCAACTCTTAGGTGGATTTGTAATTGGCTGATGGGCCAAATCCAAAGGGTAGTCACCAATGGCTCCTCTTCATCATGGAGAGAAGTGACTAGTGGGGTGCCACATGGTTCTGTCCTGGGCCCAGTGCTATTCAACATCTTTATCAATGACTTGGATGAGGGAATAGAGGGCATACTTATCATGTTTGCAGATGACACCAAATTAGGAGGGGTAGCTAATACCCCAGAGGACAGGATCAGAATCCAAAATGACCTCAACAGATTAGAAAGCTGGGCCAAAACTAACAAAATGAATTGCAGGATACTATGCTGGGCAGTAAAAATGAAAAGCACAAACCTAGGATGGGCGACACCTGGCCAAGGCAGCACATGCAAAAGGGATCTAGGAGTCTTAGTGGACACAAACTGAACATGAGTCAGCAGTGTGACGCGGCAACTAAAAAAGCCAATGCAATTCTAGGCTGCATCGGTAGGTATATAGTGTCTGAATCAATGGAAGTAATAGTGCCACTCTATTCTGCTTTAGTAAGACCTCACCTGGAATACTGACTGTGTCCAGTTATGGGCACCACAATTCAAGAATATTGAGAAGCTTGAACGTGTCCAGAGGAGGGGGACCAAAAATGGTAGGAGGTCTGGAAGCCATGCCCTATTAGGAGTGGCTTAGGGAACTGGGTATGTTTAGCCTGGGGAAGAGAAGGTTAAGAGGGGATATGATAGCCATGTGTAAATATTCAAAGGGATGTCATACTGAGGATGGAGCAAGCTTGTTTTCTGCTGCTCCAGGGACTAGGACATGGAGCAATGGGTTCAAATTACAGGAAAAGAGATTCCGCCTAAACATTAGAAAGAACTTCCTGACAGTAAGAGCTGTTTGGAAGTGGAATACACTGCCTCATAGTGTGGTAGAGTCTCCTTTGGAGGTTTTTAAACAGAAGCTGGATGGCTATCTGTCAGGATTGCTTTGATTGTGTATTCCTGCACAGCAGGGGGTTGGACTGGATGGCCCTTATGGTCTCTTCCAACTCTATGATTCTATGCACTACTCATGAGAAGTTCTTCAATTCAGAGTGGCACAGTATGCAAGGGTCCCATCAGACTTCAACTCACTCTGACAACCACCACCAATGAAAGTGTTTTATTGAAGAGCCAATGAAGTAAACAGGTCCAAAATATTGGCAGAACTGCCCCCCAAGAGAAAAGGTGTAGCTTTTAAAATGTGGTCTGGCGGCCAAAGATCCCCCTCCCTCTCCTTCCAAGCATCTCAACCAGATGTGACCTTGAATACCAGGTCCCGGCTCCATCCCCCACTAACTGCATCTAGATGAGCATGGCAGGGAAATTGACCACAGGCAGGCCCTTCAGAACCTGACATAGTGTTTCCTCCATATGCCTTAAACTAACCCACCTTTCAAATTCTTCCTGCTTTTCTTCGATAGTCCTTGTGATTATGCTGGATGAATGAATGTGGTATGGATGCAGTTTTAATTCATTTCTAATAAAGATTTCAAGGTTATTCGGTTTCTCGGGCACATTTTCTCCCAGTGAGTACTGGTATACACAGGTTACAAGGTCCTGCAAGTTATGCGACCTCTCACATGCCAACCGAGCTAATTTAAATTCCCCAAAGCAATACACACATGGATTTTCCATGGAGACTAGCAATTTGTGTAACGGCAGATGACTACATGGGTTATTTACTCCATCTAGCCCATCTCAGAGCCCTGCAGTCCTGATTATACAGAGCATTTGCCTTGTTCTTTCCCTGGGCAGTCCTCACTACCCCCAGGGCAGATACGGCACTGAGATGGGAGGAAGGCGGGGTAGGGCCCAATACAACATTTTAATATAATACCTGTTGTACTCCGTTTCCGTTGAGAGGTAACTGATTGGGCCCTGCATGACCGTAGGCCTTGGCCACATGTTGTGAGCCCCCTTCCTGCCTTCCAAGACAATGGGGAAAATGGCAGCAGTGGTAGCTGCAGTGATGGGTTGGCCTGCCCATCGGGACTTCCTCTCATTCCATGGAGGAAATGGGGGGACAATAGGCCTGATCCACAACCAGGATATGCTGGTGAGGAGCCGGCATATCTTGGTTCGTGTAGATGAGCCCTTAGTGATCTTTTTGGAATATCCTATGGGGAGCATAGAAGTTTTGAATTTGAGGTTGAAAGAATTTGGGGACTTGGCAGGTTTAAAAATAAACCAAGATGACTGTATTGTCAACTAAAAACATGACAAAAGCAAAAGATAAAATTCTTTCTGAAAAATATGTTATTTTTAAAAGACAAAAAGCATAAGTATTTTGGAGTGAATATTGCAAGTAAGAATTCAAAGCTTTTTTAAAAAATAAGTACATCAAAACTTGGAATGAAATGAGGTCAGATTTGCAGAAATGGTCTAAAATGAAGTTGTCACTGTTGGAGAGAATCTCAGTGATAAAAATGAATACTGTGTAAAATGCTTTTTTTTTCATTTCAGACTAAAATCCTTTCAATATTTATTGGGCAGAGAAAAAAATAACAGAGAGCGAGATTTAAAGTACGGTACTACAAAATGATAAACCAAGAGGTGGATTGGGCCTGCCTGATTTGAAAGTCTGCTATGCTACTTGCCTTAGTGTGGCTAAAATACTGGATTAGATTAATAAATCTGAGACTGTTTAAACCAAAAGGTTTTGATATGACATTTGGTTGGCATGGATCTTTGTGATACAAGAAAACTATGGCTGATGCAGATTTTAATAATTATTATTTAATAAATACTTTGTTGAGAATTTAGAAAAATAAAAAAATCAGATTTTATTCTAGGTTGCCCTTACGGGGTTCACCACATGAAGCACTGTTTAAGAGACGAACTTTTTAAAATGACAAATGGATGTTTAAAATGAGCTACTTATATTAGAAAATGGGCAACATAGAATAAAAACAAGAGAAGAACTAGAAACAGAGGCTCTTCTACTCCAGTGGTTTTCTTACAAACAGTTAACAAAAAGGTTTAATATAGAAAAAGGTTTATGGTTTTGAGACAACCAAACCTGAATCTGAAGTCTTACTTTGTATAAATGACAATACGTTAATTGCTAAAATGTACAAACTGTTATTGGAACTGGAAATGAAAGAAGAGGTGGCTAAAGATTGTGTAGTTAAATGGTCACAAAATATTGGTTCATAATTGTACTTAGAACAATGGGAAAGGATGTGTTGTGAAAATTTAAAATTTACATTTAGTTATGATTTAAGAGGAAACTTTTATAAAATGATGTATAGATGGTACTTAACTCCAGAAAGGTTGTCTTAAGATGTATAAGAACATTGCAAATAACTGCTGAAAATGTGGCAAAAAGCCTGGATTTTTTTTATTATTTATGGTGGGCATGTAACAAAGTGTCAGGGGATGACAGGACACTCAATCCCTGGCAGAAGCCAAAAAACTATCTCAGCAGGTTTACTAGCAACCCGTTCCCAAGAATACTCACACACAGTGTTTGACGTCCAAATAAGCAGGAGGCACTTTTATTTTCAAAGTCAAACAGTTGCAATATATATACAAATATTTACAATTGAAGGAGACACTGATTCACCAGGCATCAGCATTCACAAGAAGAGAATAAGCTTTGGACTAGCTCACTTATATGTACAGTATATCTACAGGATATTGCCCTCTAGTGGTCTGACTAGTCATGTCTTGGTAGTTCATGCAGTCAGCCATTATGACTCAGCATGATTCTGCAGTTGTTCGGCCATTTTATAATGGAGCTCAGTCCCTCACTCCTGACACAAAGCACAAGGTTTTGGACTCAAATCCACATGATATTGCGAGACATGTTAAACATGCATTTACAGAAGAAGCCTGAGAGATATCTGTTAGGAACGTTAGATCAACAAGTGAAAGAATTCTACAATACATGATACCAGCTGCAAGAACAGTATGTGGACAGAAATGGAAAACTACTGCCTTTCCAACACATGAAGACTGGATAGTGAAAGCATGTGAACTGGCCAAAATGGATAAGTTAACAATGCTAATTAAGGAAATGTCCGTGATGAGCTTTAAGAAAGATTGGGATTAGTTTATCCTGTATTTAAAACAACACGAGGAAATATATCAATTTTGGGGTTTGAAAAATAATGGAAATACATAATTAGTTGAAGTGTATTAAGATAGCACATCTAGGAAGTCCAACATTTTTTACAAATATAACCCTCTGCTATGGGAAAGGAAGTCATAGTTAGTGTACCCTTGTAGATTTAGGTTGTATGTTAGAAATGTAATGGGGGGGTAGTTTGCATTCCCTGTATATTTTTTTAAATACTGTATATGTAAAAGATGTATATATGAGTGTGTGTGTTCCATACAAAACAAAACACACAACAGATACTAAAAAGCTTTTAGTACAAAAGTTAAAACAATTAAACCGAAGAACTGTTTTAAAAACACAAGTTTACAATTGCAAGTTAAAAGCAGTTTTAAAAATACATATAAAACACAATAAAATAGAAACACAATATGCCCCATTAAAAGCTCCATCTGCTACAACATACTAAAAACCAAATGCATCTTATTTATTTATTTACTTATATATTTATTTATTTTAATTATAGTCCATATATGCACATACTATCATCTTAGGCAAACTTACTGTGCTTTGTTCTGTTTTCCTACTTCCATTTTATTCAACAGGAAAGGAAGAAAAACTGAACTGTTTTCGAGAACATTTTTTTAAACATCTTGTTTAGCATTTTGATCCACATAGGAATATTCTTTATTGTTACTCAGCCATGCTGCTTCAGCAGGGAAGTTATTTCAATCAGCAATAATTGATTTGCTTGCTGTATTCTGGCTTTCAAACAGCCCACTAACCTTTGTGAACTCATTGGTTGAAGCAGGCACCCCACTGAGCTGGAAGTTTCACCCCAGGGGATCCCATTGAGCTCTGCCAGAAGAGTAAATGCAAAACTTGCAAACATATCTCCATCACCACCATGAGTAATAACCCATTCAATGTCCAATAAACTAGACATGCCAAGCACAGCACGTGACAGACCATTCTAATGCAAATATAACACATGCAGTATACCTGCCAACTCTCACTTTTGGGATGATAAATGATTGCTAGAAGATCTGACTAGAGGTGCAAACAAGCATATAATATTATGTACAGTGGGCAGCTCAGTAACGTTTTCTATGGCAATTCAACTCTTTCTATGGTTGTGTGGAAATCCAATGTACAAGCCCCTTATGCCCTATCTGAAGACATCCAAAACTCATAATCAGGCAAAAGCCTTTATTAGAACCATCCAAAATTTTGATTGGTCCTAATAATGATGCCACCTGACTGTTGAATTTTTGATTTTTCTTCTCCCCCCATGGAACCAGCCCAGCTGATGTTTTGTAAGGCCTACCTTGCTAAAGATGACAAGGCAGACTTCTTTCAAATAAGGGAGTCTTTTGGCAGTTCCGAGTTATTTGACCATTGACACTGAGTTTAGTCATGCATTAGGAGCACTAGCTGAGCAGAATGTAGTATTGGAATGGCAAGGGTAAATTTCACAGCAGTCTGTTAGCCTATTTTTCATTAATGTCAGCAGTGCTTCTCCTTCAGTCCTTGCTTGACAATTTGGCTACTTGTTTTGTTTTTAAAAATATAATTTAAAAATATAATTTAAAACTGCAAAGTATTGTGTGTGCCTTCAAGATATTTCCGACTTATGGCAATCCTAAGGGTTTTCTTGGCAAGATTTGTTGGGGGGTGTGCCTTTGCCTTCCTCTGCGACTGAGACACTGTGACTTACCTAAGGTCACCCAGTGGGTACCTGTGGCCAAACAGGGATCAAACCCTGGTCTCCAGAGCCGTAATCCAATGCTCAGACCACTACACTTTCTTTGTTTGGCTCAAAGAAAGTATGGCAGACTAAAAGAAGATAAAGTTCTCAACGAAGAGAAAGTCCACAGTCCCAACTACAGATGGAAATAGTAGCCAAAAAGGTAGGGTGGCCCCCTTAAGTACATAAGTACAAATAAGTACATATACACAACAGATAGCAGCAGTGCTGGCAGCAAGAGCATCTCCCCTTATCATCATCACAACCACCACCAGCAAGAGGGGAGAAGTTTTTATACATAATTGTCCCCACTCCCAACGCCTCCACCAGCCACTGATTCTGAGAATTTTAAGAGATACTTTCATATCATTTGCCCAAAACAACAGTGGCAGCATGAAAGTCTGGTACTTTGCAAATGGACTCTTAACAAACATCTGCCAAGACCAACATTTACTATTGCTGACACCAGAACAAGGAGCCACAAAGACATCAGTAGTCCAGGTTTGTTTGATACCATCAACACATTGTGCCTGGTCTTCCTGATCTTCCACAGTTCATAGAATCATAGAATTATAGAGTTGGAAGAGACCACAAGGGCTATCCAGTCCAACCCCTGCCATGCAACATGTTCAGTAGTGGGCCCCTGCTTGTACATCTGTTCTAAGGTCTGTTCTAAGTGATACCATCATTATGGGCATTCAAGCAAGCTCTGAAGACTCATCTGTTTTCCTTGGCTTTTAAGTGGAATAAGAGCCTGCTGGAGCAAAAATGTATATGGTGTTGGTTGGTTTTCACTGTTGATTTTTATTTTATCCTTATTATTTGTTTCTTTGTGAGTTGGTGGTTTAAGGTTTGTTGTATACCACCTTGGGATGGTCCACCCAAAAAGGAAACTCTAAAAAATTGATCTTTTATAGAAAGACATAAATCTGGCCATAAATCTGATTTTATAACTCTGAACCATTTTGAGAATCATGATAGTTGAAAGGCAGCATACAAATGCAGTGAAACAAAACACAAGTCCTTTTGACTTTGAATGAGTTTGCTGAAAAACAATTACCGGTATTTTGGAACCTTGCATTTTTAAAGGTTTGCTCACAGCATGCAAGCTAAATACAGTCATCCCTCCACATTTGTAGGGGTTAGGGGCTCAAGACCCGTGCAAATGTGAAAAAACCATGAATAAAAAAGGCCTCTGCCCGCCTGCCCACACTCCCCCCCCACTCTTCCAAGTGGTGACAGTGCTTTTTGAGCCCCATCGCCGCTTTGGGAAGCATAGGGGGTGGCTAAAAAGCCTCCCATCCGCCTGGCCGTCACCCCCTGCCCCCTGCCTCGCTTCCCAAAGGGGCTATGGGGCTCTTGAGCCCCACAGCCACTTCAGGGAGGCCGGGGAGGGAGGTGGCTGGGTGGGCAGGAGGGTGGCCAGCCACCCCCTGCACTTCCTGAAGTGGCTATGGGGCTTTGAAGCCCCATAGCCACTTTGCAGAGGCCTTGGAGAGAGGTGGCCAGGGGCTTCCCAAAGTGGCTATGGGGCTTTGAAGCCTCATAGCCACTTCAGGAAGGCTGGGGAGAGAGGTGGCTGGGTGGGTGGGTGGATGGCCAGCCATCCCCGCCCCGTGCTTCCCAAAGTGGCTACGGGGCTTTGAAGACCCGTAGCCACTTCGGGAAGGCCAGGGAGAGGGTGGAGGGAGGGCAGCCGAGAGGCTTTTCAGCCACCCCCCACCCTCCCAAAGCCGCAACAAGGCTTGAAAAGCCCCATTGCCATTTTGGGAAGGGCGGGGGTGGCTGAAAAGCGCCTTTGCCCTGAACTCCCCGCTCTCCAAGGCTTGGGTCTCCACCCCAAAAGGAGCCAAGTCCCAGGAGAGCGGGGAGTTGGGCGTGTGGTTTGCTCAGGGAGCACTCTGTTTAAATCGGCTCCCCTCCCTTGTGTGCGAGGGAGGGAAGCTGATTTAAATGTGGTGCTTCGTGAGCAAACTGCCAGTAGTTGAAACCGGGAAAGTGAAAGCCCCAAATGCGGAGGGGCGACTGTAACAGTCAGTTGGCTCTCCTCTTAGTATGCATTGGACCATATGGGCTAACCTAGAATTTGAACAGGAGAAATTTCATAGAGATATAATTGCAGCTATACATATCTACCTCACTCTATTGATAGATAACGAACATGTACCAAATAATCTTCAGTATGCAAAGCTTGGCAGCAACTCTTTTAGCTTACAGTACGTTTGTTCCACTGCTCCCCCTTCCCAGAAACTACAACATTACATCTATATGTCTGATGAACTTTGCACTTGAATTATTGTTACCTCCCTTAACAGCCCTCACTTTTCACATAAGTGGCAATATTTAATAATTTGGCTGGCTATGGCCCATCACGTGGTTGGGAAGTAAACCAGTAACTCCCTGTGATAATGGGAGACTCCATTTCCCATTATCTTCTAGCACAGCATCAGGTAAACCAAGGGTTAACTAGGGTCTGGAGAAAGGTAACACCTTTTAGGGTCTGCATCATCGCTGATGTCACAGGTCAGCAGAGACACTGACCAATCAAATATTCCAGTGTAGCAAACCTTTGGGATGCTTTGAAGACAAGGTAATAAATACTGCCTTGGGGCCATGAGGTAGTGAGATGAACACACGAGTCCTGAGATGGGGGGGACCTTATCTCAGGTAGAGAGATGAACAAAGAGAACAATGGAAACCTAGAGAAAGGCTGTTTGAGACTGGTCTGAAAACAGACATGTGGCTCACAGCCAACCTTCAGTTTGACAGACTGAATTTCATGTCAGTGAGTGAGTAGATCAGGAAATGTATTAGACAGATTGCGTTAGGGAATTGTTTATTTTTCCAACTTGGCTGGAAATGACTGAACTCTTCTGTAATTTGTAACTTCTAAGAATGTACCTGGAAAGGAAGAGCCTTCCATGAGAATTATCTGCATGTTATGAACCCTGCTAGAATAAATAAGCTTTTCTAATCTTTTCTTAAGCTGATGTGTACACGCACCTTGTTTTGCTCAGTCGTTCCTGTCCTCTAAAGAAAGAAGTGATCAGGAAGGCAAATCTTTGCAGATGGCTGAGGATAGAGAAGAAAACCCCACAGTCTCCACTTGGACTGTGTTGTAAAGGGATATAGAATTCAAAGAGTGGTAGCAGCTAGATCAAAGGAGACACAATTCACAAACGAAGATTGTGAATTGAATAAGCAGAACCGAAGCGGCAGCCATTAAGCAGCAAACACGTGGAACGAACTGTACAGTCTATTATAAGGTCATATGGGGACTAAACCACTTGGATTTACAAATTGTTTCTTTTGAATTTGATAAAGACTTGACAAGGATCCTCTTCTGAGTTTCGTGAAGTTTGGGACTGTTAATTTGGGGTGTCAAATCCCGGGATATTTACCAAGATTTGAGAAAGAATTGACTGGCCTGAAATTAAAATGGAGACAAAGAGAACAGCGTAAGGGAAGATAGACGGAGAGACACGCGGAGATAAAGAAATTGGGACAGAGACAGAGACGTGAAGGCCGTTGCCAAGGCCGATCTTAGCAACGTCTCCAAGTTCTTAAAATCGAAAAGACAAGGGAAGGCGAAAGGAGAAAGGAACTATAAAAGACCAGCGAGCATTAACACCCAGCAAAAGTTTGTTTTAGATATTTGGATTATTTGGATTATTAAATCGCATATTATGTTTGGCATATATACATATATATATATAATTTATATATGTGTGTATATACAACTTCTTTCTTTCTTTCTCCCTTTCTTTCCTTGTCTTTTTCATTCTTTCTCATTCTCTCTCGCCTCCTTTTCATTTTTTCTCTCTTTTCCTTTGGTTTCTTTCTCTTGGAGGGGCGGGAGTATGGCGGACTAAAGGGATAAAAGACATTAAGGAGAAGGGAAGGAAGTAAGAAAGAAAGTAAGGAAAGTAGAGAAGGTAAGAGGGAGGGTAACAGGCAAGTAAGCAGAGAAGAGTTTTTGTAAACCCAACCTGTTTGAATAATAATTACTGAAATTTGCTGATCAGAAATTAAATATAAAGGGGGGAAATTGCATAAAGGTTTAAGCTGTGACTATACAAAAGAAATTATAGTGCACTAAGCTTACTATTAAATTGAAGTTCATGTTTCCTCCCCCCTATAACCACCTAACATTTGAAATTATATACTAACAACTTCTCTATTATATTACATTTACATCGATGGAGATTGTTTGTTTGATTGTTTGTGAATAAGACTAGACTAGACATTCACAGTAAAGAGGAATTTACAGGACTAGGGATAAGGCAAGAGGGTCTGGGTGAAGGAGTAAGATGAAGGAGAAAGGAGAAGGGGTGAAGTAGCAGAGAGGGGGATTTAAGAGAGGAATCAAGAGGAGAATAAGGAGCATTAATTGTTGGCAATCTGATTGGAAAATTACATCATAGTTAAGAGTATTACAGTTTGAAGAAGTTTGAAGCAATACAGAGCTCATCTGACTTGTATACTCTGAGTACAGTATGCACACTGTGTATATCCGTACTGTTTATATAAATTGATAGGTTTTTAGCTTTTCTCCAGATTATTTAAACCTCCATCTACTATAAAGATAAATAAATAAATAAATAAATAAAGTTTTATTCCCATTCACTAAAAAGCCCAAGGCATTCATTAAAAAGCCTAAGGCAAATAATTAATACTAATTGAAATCAGTAATCAGTGATCGATTAAATTTGATCAGGTTTTTCAATTGATTTCACTTAAGAGGATTCTATTTGAAAGCAAAGTCAAATAAAGGGAAAAATAAACAAAGAACAAACAAAATATAATAATACAAACAAAAAGGGGGGGAAACTAGATTGGCTGGAGGGAGGGAGGAAGAGGAAAGGGGAAGAGGGGAAGAACAGAAGGAAAAAGAAAAAAGAAAAAAAACAAGAAAGTAATATAAGCAGACAATGGGGACACAGAAGGGAGGAGTAGAAGAGAAAGGGAGAGAAGATATGACTACTAGAAGAACAACAGCCCCAACAGGGCAACAGTTAATGCGAAGATCATCAGTGGAGCTTAACCAACAAAGTCAGTCCTCAATAATAGATGAGATCAGACTGTTGAGAACTGAACTGAAGGAAATGAGAACAGAATTCAAGCAAGATCTGGAAAAGGAACTCAGAGTAGTTAAAGACTCTCTCGATAAAGTAATAGAAGATTCAAAACAATTAAAGGAGAAAGTTACAACAATAGAAAAGGATATAGATCAATTGAGACTGAAAACAGAAGAATTGGAAGAAAAACATGAATCTGAATTGGATGAAAGGGCACTCCAGGAATTAAAATGGAGAGAGAACTGCCTAAAAATAAGAGGACTGAAGGAGTATCAGGATGAAGATCTATACAAATTATGAATCCCGAAATTAGCAAAATACGTAGGGAAAACAAAATCCCAATTTCAGTGGGAGATAGATAAAATATTTAGAATTTCGTCTAAAATAGCTAAACAGAAAAATCTCCCCAGGGATATAGTAATATATTTTGTTCGAAAGAAAACGAGAGATTTGATATTACAAAAAAATTTTGAACAGAAATTTCAAGTAGAGGACAGTGAAATCATGCTATTTAAGGATATCCCATTACAGATACTGAAGAAAAGGAAAAATTATAATCTCCTACCATCGCAACTTAAACAAAATGGAATACGATATAAATGGGAGAAGTTGGAAGGGATTTCATTCAGATACAAACAAAAAAAACTTCAGAATTACAACAGCTCAAAAGGCTGAGGAATTTTTGGAAAAATATAGAAAGGATTTAACCACAAAATCTGAAGAAGATCCAAAAAGACAACGGAAAACAACAACAGAGGCTGGGAAAGAAGAAGGAGAGGAGGAAGCAGTTGAAGACTCTGAGGAGGAAGGAGAAGGAAAGGAGGATCTAGAACAAGAAGATGATAAAGATAGTAAAGAGGAGGAAGACCCAAGTGAAAAGTAGAAAAGAACGAAAAAGATGAATTTTAAGATTATCACCTGGAACGTAAAAGGATTAAACTCACCAGAGAAAAGAAGGAATATATTTCATCTGTTAGGCAAAAAGAAATATGAAATAATTTGTTTACAGGAAACCCATATTAAAGATGATGACAGAAATTTGTTGAAGAATAAAAAATTAGGCAAAGAATTCAGTTCAACAGCTAAAGAAAAGAAAAAAGGGGTAACGATATATGTGAGTCATAAGCTACAAGTGGAAGAACTCTTTAACGACACAAAAGGACATTTTATAGGATTGGAGGCAATAGTTCAAAACAAAAAAACATTGATAATAGGATTGTATGCACCGGTGGATCAAAAAAGTACCTTTTATCAGAACCTTATGGATAAGATATTGGAATATAACTATGATATGATAATCATTTGTGGAGACTGGAACGGGGTTATATCCCCAACATTGGACAGAAATGAAGATATAGAAATCAAGTTTAGGGGGAGTATGGACCTTCGATTACTGACAATTACTGACAGTTATACGGATAATCCTAAATAAAGTTGAATGGGTAATAAAAATTTAAACATAAGCCTAACAGTTTAACATTAGGGAATAATTCAAGCAACTTAACGTTAAGGTCAAAATGATAGTTCATCCTTTATATACTAGACAGATGAGCATAAATATTGAGCAAACTTGAAGGAATCAGGGGGAAGCAACTGGTGAGGGAGAAGAAAGGATTGAAAATAGGAGGGGAGGGAAGGGAGAGAGGAGAGGGAGGAGCTGGAAAGGGAGGGAGAAGAGGAGGAAGGGAGAAGAGGAGGAGGAAAAGGAAGAGAAGGGAGGGAAAGGAGGAAGGAGGAGAAGAGGAAAAGAAAAAAGGGAAGGGGGAAAGAAGGAAAGGAAAAAAAACGAGAGAAAAGGGAGAGCAAAAAAAATAATAAAATCTAAAAGAGTAAGAGTACAAAAGAAAAAGGAGTATATATAAAGTGAAAGGGAAATCAACCAAAGAAAAAGGGTAAATATGCAGAAAAGACAGAGAAAGATGCATATTAAAAACAAGAAAGAAAATGAAACCAAGAAGGAAGTCAATGGTATGAAAGGAGAGCAAGAAACAAGTGTGAATAAGTAAATGATAAATAAACAAATGTAAATTACAAATAACATAATAGTATTAAGAGTTGACTAAGTAAATAGATAGAAACATAATCAGAAGATATGAATGTATGGTATGGATGTATACGTTTGTATGTATATGAACAAGTATATGTACATGGATATGTATACGTATGTATATGTATGTATTTTAAATATGAAAAAATAAATTATATTTTTAAAAAGGAGATGCAATTCAAGGGAATTCCCAGGCAGAGGAACCCCAAGATTGCATCTCATAAGGCAGCAAAGTCCTCAGAGGCAGGTGCACAAGCACACACTGAGGAAAAGCTGTCACATGGTGACAGCAGTTAAAAGGGGCAGCTTAGGGGTTCTCAGAAGCCAAAAGAACCCCTGAGCTGTATCATACTTCCCAAATACCAAGGCTGGAGTCACACACAACCTAGGGAGGGAGGGGCCTTCCAAATTCCTTAAACAGGTCATACCCAGGTCAGAGCTCTTCCTGGGAATAACTGGAGGTGAGTCATACACTAATCCAATCAAGGATAGCCAAGCATTCAGTGATTACAAAATGGGTTTTTCCTCTTTCCCCCTCATCCACAATAGAAAGTTGCCTGTACCCATTCAATCCCAAATGTCTTGCCCATCAACAAGCATTAACACATCCGGAAAATCCTTTGTCCAGTCCTGGGAATCTCCAGTAGACATTGTATTTCATTCTACATCCCATCCCTTCAAGGGAAATTTTGAATACAAATATCACCCTAAAAACACAGCCAAAGTGTGCACAGTTCCCAGCATCTTGTCACTCTGTTGGTCTGTGTCACTAGGTGCATAGCTTCCCTGCATCCATTCACTCTGCTGCTCTGCTGTGTGACCCTCAGAACGCAACTCTGAGTATCCTCTGCTGCATGAATCTTTGCTCTTCAGATCAGTATAGTATAACCCACAATCCCCTCATTCTATTCCTCTATCCAAATATTTCCTGCTTTCTTTGATAGCCTTTTGTGATTGCTTCAAGCTTGATTGTTAGCATGAATGCTGTTAAGATTAAATTCCGATAAAGATCATTTTATTGTATGTTATGGTTTGAGTCTGTTCATTGAGTACTAGTATACACTGGTCAAAAGATCCCTGCAGTTGCCTGACCTCTCGCATGCCAATTTGAGCTAACTAAATTCCCCAAACTAAGATTTGGACATGTGTGGAATTTCCATGGGCCTCATCAATTTGGGTAACATCATGCAAAGTGTGCATGGCAGGCTGATGCTGAAGCAAATTCTGTCACACAAATCATCTGGCTATGCTGCTCAGCCTTGATCCAAAAACCTGCTGAAAACCTCCAGTCCTTGGCTCCCACTAAGCTCTAATAATACACCTCAGATGTGACTGGCAACAGCCCTGCTGTTCTGTTATAAAGGACCTCAAATAGCTCTGCTAATGCATACCATTCATGACTCCCCCCTGCTCCACTTCTCTTGCTCTTCTTGTCTTGGGCGCTACTAATGCATGGCAATCAGCACTTTCAGTACCCTCCCTGTTATTCAACCCCTGGATCCCTACGTAGCTCTTCTGCTGAATCTTTACCAAGGCCTTCATTACCCCCTGCTTCTCCATCTCTTCCTACGCATGCACAAAATTGCCACTGCTGCTGTGCTTCATTACTGGCCTCCAAAACTCACAACTCCCTCTGTTCTGAGTCTACTGACCACTCAGCTGAAATTCCTTCATCTTGACCTGAAGTGTACTGG
The DNA here is from genome assembly GCA_030847615.1 of Gambelia wislizenii. Lineage (NCBI taxonomy): Eukaryota > Metazoa > Chordata > Lepidosauria > Squamata > Crotaphytidae > Gambelia > Gambelia wislizenii. The sequence goes on from JAUMIR010000004.1 coordinate 165,268,170, forward strand.
TTATTTTGTCCCTCCAGGGTGAGCAGTATGAGAGGAAAGCCTAGCCAAGAGGAAAACTTCCATGATTGTTTCAAACTGGGCTTCATACTGGCATAGAGCAAAACCAAGGCCAGCCAGACTATCTGGGTTCAGCCTCGCCATGAGAACTTGTGGCCTGCAGCTAGGATCCTTAGAGAGTTCCACAATATACAGTAAGAGCTTTTTGACACTATTTCAAGTGACATGGCTCAGTCTTATGGAATCCTGGGGTTTCTAATTTACTCAGGTACTTAGGATTCTCACCTAGAGAGTTCTAATTCTGGTGTTCAGGGGAGTGCAGTAGAACTCTATAGCAGAGAATCCTAAGTACATGAACAAACTACAAATCCCTATATTCCACAGGATGGAACCATGACAGTTAAAGTGGTATCGGATTGCTGCAATTGTGTAGTTTAGATATACTATGAAAAGCCATCTAAACACATCATGCAGGAAGGAGGCATGGAAGCTGTGGTGTTTCTGGAGTCCCCTCCTGCTCTGCTGAGTAGGATGGGATGCCTAGAGACCATATCATGGAGGCAGCAGTCAGTAGCTGATAGCCACCCCCTCAGCTTTGACTCTTGGTTTGCGTTCTTTATGTGTTGCTTGCCTGAAGAACTGAGAGAAAAGTGAAACCAATGGGACATCTGGGGCCAGAAGGGATGTACATGGCTAGTTGCCAGGAAGCTCCCCATTAGGCTTTTCCTGGGAAGGAAGGGCTTACTCAGGAGAAAGGAAAAGCTGGGAGGTAGGTGTGATTGCAACCCAGCAGATAAAACAGAAGGGGCAGAACTAGTGGCAGGGCAAACTGGACCAGACCAGATCCAACCCCACAGTTCTTCAAATGTTGTTGAGCTTTAGTTCTGATCACTCCTGATCAGTGACTATGTTGGATGGAGCTGATGGGAGATGAGGTCCAACAATATCTGTAGGGTATGGCAGTATCAATCTTGCAGTCTCTCCTGGGCCCTTTGCTAAGATAAAAGCTTCCTCTTTGGGCTGCCATAAACAGGCCCAATTTATCTTGCCCTGGCTGCAAGTCAAACACAGCACTGAATTAGCCCATTCCAAGATAGGGTGAACTGATGATGGACACAGTCCAGACAGTGTGTTCTGCTTACATCTAGGGTTTCAGGGTGCCAAAAAGACAAATTTAAACTTTTTACAGCTTTTAAAGACTTCCTTCTAGTCTTGAAGGCAAATGTGGCAACTGCCCAAGGAAAGAATAGTCACATTGTGCTTTTGAGGTGGGAGATCTAGTAACAGAAAGGGCAGGCAGTAGTTCATATCTATTGCTCTGAGGTATGTCTATAGAGGTGCTTAATGGGCACGACCACAGGTACAAAACTGCTAATAAGAGACTACCTCCCCTCCCAAAAAAAGCTAGCTGTGTTCTCACAGTTTCCCAGATGCACCTGCCCTGTGCACAGCCTGAGCATACAGTAAGAAACTGCACAATCAAAACTCAGTTCCAGTTCTGAAAAGAAGAGTATTAAACTAGAAAGATGGGAAAGAGAATGAAATATCTCTCATTTTAAAAATTTCACACAATCTCTGAAGGCTCCAAATATGAACACAGCAGCAAAAGAGGCATGAGCTACCCCTTTAATACTGCTTTTCTTCCCTGAAAGAAAAAGGTACAGGGACCCAAATGCAATGAGGCACCTGTGAGTGGGATAGTGGCAGGTGAAGGAGACTGTTTTAATTGGGAAATTGTCTGCAGAGCATCCAACACTCACAGTCATAGTTACTGTTGTGTGCCTTCAAGTCATTTCTGACTTACGGTGGCCCTGAGATGAACCTATCACATGCTATCCTTGGCAAGATATATTCAGGAGTTTGCTATTACCTTCATCTGAAGTTGAGAGAGTGTGACTTGCCCAAACTTACACAGAAGAAATGTGAATCCATGTCTCCCAGAGTCTTTTAGTCCAACACTCGAACAGTGTTGTCTCTCCACAGTCAGAGTAGCTGTTGTCAAAACGGGAGCCTTTTAAAAGTTATGAGACACACCATGTATCACCTTTTGCTTCCAGTTTTGTTTTAAAATACTAACTAGCCAGAAGAGCAGACCCTGTCATTAGGCAGAGCGAGGCAAATGTATTAGGCTACAAAATCAGCCCTCCAAACCTTCCTGGATCTCTTGGTTATTTCTCACCCATGGAGGCCTATCCTGCACCCCCCTATACTAGTCTGCCACCCTTGGGTGTGGAGGAGAATCTTATCCCACTGCAAGGGCTGGAAGAAGTTTCACCTGCCAGTCCACTTAGCCTCTGGACATGGAAATGGTGAGGGTCCCATCTTTGTCTCAGGAAGCAAAACGTCCTTGGCTGGTCCTGCTTGTCAAGCATGGGTCACACCAGTGGAAACAGAATTCTATGTGGCGCAGTCCTTCTCCCTTGCTCAATCCACATCTCAATCTTTTCCCAACACCTCAGCCATTGTTTCTGTCAAGTGCTAAGTGCCATTAAGGGTACAGTCTTTTCTCCCTGGGGACCCCCATTCCCCACTTCTCCATAAAGGGTTATGTTATCTGTGTGTGTTGATGCCAGAATGCCATGTGATATTTCAAGGCTGAGAACAAAAGAAAGAGAGAGAGAGAGACTGTCTGACCAAGACAGCTCATTCCAAGCTGAAGCGTCACCCTGCTGTTTTTCTGCTTCTCTTGCATGTGCAAACAGGGAGCGGTTATCACCTCCTGTGGGCTCTAGCGCACTGAACTCCCCTGGGGACTTCAAGGCAGCCAAATGGAAAATGTGACAAACAATTCAACACAGCAGTCATCATCTCTCCCCAAAGGAGCCAGCAACACCAGCAGTATGTAAGGGGAATAAATGGAGAAGCTGCCCAGCGACCTGCCCAACTGGGCTTCCACAGGAAACTCATCTAGGCCAGGTCTTTCAGGGCTCAAAAGAAGACTGAAGGTTTCACTACTTGTTCATTATTTTTTATTATCTACAATCTGGCAGCTCAGAGCTCAGTGATGCAAAAACCTGGTATGGACTTAGTGCTGCTGTAGATAACCCACAATCTCTTTCCCTTCTTCTTCTCTGGCTCTCCATCTGTAATGTGGTATTAATACTTCTGACCTCCCCTACAAGACTCTTGTAGGAACTACTCTGATGTCGCCAGCCTGAGATCCCCAGATATGCTGGACTACAACTGCCATCATTCACAGCTATTAATTCCATTCTTTCCCAGCTCAAGCTTGATTGCACTGTTTACTGCAGACACGCTGCTGTAACCTGACATGGAAAGTCTGTCTTTCACCAGCCCTCCTTCACCATCTTCCCAATGCTGGTGCTGCTAAAAAATAAATTAAAAAGCTTCCAGTCAGGCAGAGGACACAGAGAAAGAGATGGCTGGGCACAGACAAACAGGTCTTGTAAAAAAGGTGATTCTTTGTGAAGGGCTTTGTTAACTGAGGTATGTTTCTAATTGGTAGAAGCTCTTCAGCATCTCAAGGAGGATTCTTTCCTAGCAGGGGTTGCCAACTGAGCCCCATCCCATTTCCTGATCCTTGTGGTATCATAGGGTCATCGAGATATCACAGGGGTGATGTCACACAGGTGGGGCCAGAACTGCTTCTGAGTTGGCTGAATATGGAAATGAGCATGAGGGCAATCTGGGTAAAAATTAAACCCCCATCAAATCAGGAAATATGGCAACAAAGAGACATTGGGAAGGAACCAAAGTATTATCTGGTGGTGGGCAGGTGGCAAAATGCTCCCAGTAGCTGCAGACATTGGAGCCACGGCTGATATGGCTTAAATCCCACATGGCCTTACAGCACACATGGCACACAGCAAATTTTCCTAAGCTCTGTGTTACCTGTGGAAGATTCGTTGCCAATCCCCAGTGATTTTTTTCTCTCCTTCAGGCCCTGTACCACTGTTGTCAGAGTTTGCACAGAAAGAGGGTTCATGAATCCAGGTGCTGGAGATCCACTCCCTGCCTGGCTTCAAAGGACACGAGGGACCCAACTATCTCTCCTAGGTCCCCTCCCCTCAATTCTGTTGTTTTGGGGAGGGGGGGTTGCAAAAAGTTGTTACACAAGTGCAACACACATACAAACACATTTGCACCAAGTCAGTGATCCCTGGCTCCAATGAGGAAGGAAGGGCAACTCTGAGAGAGACAGAGGCTATCCTCACTATCAAACCCCTGAGGGGACCATCACTGCTCCTGGCACAACTGGAAGTGACAATGCATCATACCCAGTTCACAGAAGCAACTGAAATACAGCTGGTCTGGAGGGGCTGTGAAGATTGATGGGGATGTGGGGACCAAGGGGACCATTGGGTCTTTAACTTGGACTTTGGGGGGGCTGCATTTTAAAATCTGGGGTCTGTAGGCTTCAGAACCACAAAATGGGGATCCAGAGTTTACACTTGCCCCACCCCAGTTTCATATTCTCCAACATTTCACAGATGAAAACTTGTGGCCAAGCAATATCAGAACATCATCAAGATGGCAAAAGTTATTAATGAGGAAAAACAGATAAGCTAGGAAAGGCTGCAGGAGGTTGCTTTTGCCTGGGCCTACTGGAAAGGGAAAGGCTCCTCTCATCTCCCCTCTGCTGAGTTGAGTGCAAACTACTTTTTAACTCTGAACTCAGTTTGTAGCAACTGAAGATAAAAGAAGAGAGAAACTGGGTGTGAGGAGATGCCAGCCAAAATTTACCTAGCTACTCAGCCTGGCCGCCTGCTGCTGCCACCTTCCTTTCAGACTTCCCAACTCTGCAATTCTATGATTCTATGATTCTATGATTCCCCCTTTATCCCTTCTCTGGTCTGGGGCCTGAATCTTTGTAGGTAGAACATGTGAAGGTGTGGTTTCTGTTGGTAAGCATGCCTAATATCTGTCAGTGAGTGGAATAAATCACGATGAGTATGGACTTTACAAACAAAATATAAGAATTGGTTTATTAACTTTAAGGTTGTAACATCAATGCTTCAATATTGTGCATATAACTTGGTTATTTCACTTAGTGTCACCTAGTCTCACTCTGTGGTGACAAAGGTGACCAACTACCTATATAAGCACATATAATAATCTTTGAGCTTCTAATATTATAAACAAATATACAACAGACTCATCCTCTCTTTGTCCCACGCTCTCAATTTCCACTCACTCTATCAACCATTCAGTCTCAACACTCTCCAACTGCACAGACCAAACTCCAAACCAAACTTCACACAGACATAACTGACAGAAACTCTCCCTCTCAGCTGACATCCACACAGTTCAAACTCTCTGAAACCCCTCGCATTACAGTTTCCTGCTCTGGGATTGGATCCCTCATTCTCTCTTCTCATTCACTCCGCTGTATTCCATCACTAGCTAGCTCATCACAATGGGACATTTTAAATGCGGTGATGACAGAGGATTAATTGGAACTGTTCCTGCAAGATTAGGACAGTTGGAGGGTATACTGTTTTAAAGTTATATAATGCTTTTACCAGCCATGACAGCCCCTACCTTTTTATCCATGTAATAATTGGCAATATTTAATAATCAGACTAACTGTGGCCTTCTATGAGAGTGACAAGTAAACCAGGAACTCCCAGAAACCAGGGACCCTCAAAGGGCTAGCACTGAGACTATAGCCATGTACACACTAGGGAGGGGTCATTACAAATTCCAAAGAAAGGTAACCTGTAGGGCAATGTCTTGCCTGAACATCTGGCTAATCCAATCAAATATAGCTAATACTCAAGGTTTGTGAAAGAGCTATTTCCACTCTCCTCCACCTCTGACAAAGAAGGTTGCTTGCTTCATTCAATTCCAAATTGATAATAACACATTAACAGTCGCTAGCTCTTCTGAAGTGTCCATTGTTGGTACTTGGGAAATTCTGAGAAGCACTGTACTTCACTCTAAATCCCATCCCCTGAAGGGAAATAGTAGGTATATAAACCTCCCCAAAACTACAGTCAAGTTTGCATAGTTCCCCTGCTTCTAGACTCCATGTCACCTGTGTCACCATTCCTGCTTCCGGATGACCCCCCTTTGCTGGTTTTCTTCATGACTGCAACTCTTCTGATCAGTACAGTATCACCCGAAAACTCCCTTCACTCTATTCCTCTATCCAAATACTTCCTATTTATTTTGTTAGCTTTGCATGAGAGCTTGAAGCCTGGATGTGTGTGTGTAAATGTTTTTATTGTTATTTTCTCAATAAAGATAATTTAATTGTACCTTTTGGCTTAAGAGTCTCCTCCTTAGAACCAGTATACACTGGTCTAAAGGTCCTTCCGTTACCCATCTCTCGTATTGCCAAGTCAAGTATATTAATTCCCCACCGTAATATTAGTGTGTTAGAGAATCCTCCCAGATCCCTCCAGCATTTCAAGTAACATTGCAATAAAACCCAACTTTCTCCTCTTCCACCACTGCTCACCCTGAGAGACATCTCCCTTCTCGGAGACCCAGAGAAGCGCAGCAAGTCCCTGAAACATCATCCAATGTCCAGAGACCTGGCAACCCTATTCCCAGCTGCACTTGGAGATGCCAGCGATTGATGCTGCGGCCTTCTGCATGCAAAGCACATGCTCCACCAAGGAGCTACAACCCTCCCACTTGGCTGTATAAAACCTCGGACTCTAGATTGGCTCTCGATATGAAAAACTCCTTTTCAGGGTAAAGGAAGCAGGGTCCCACTGTGAGTGGGAAGCATTGCCCTCACTCTGATTTGACTTTGTGACACTATCATATATTCACTTGATTGGATGAATTGATGGGGGCTTGATGATGGTGGTGATGATGTTTTAAAATGGCACCAGGAGTGTAGACCAAGGAAAGAATGAAGCCTCTCTGAACAATGTGTGAAAAAAGGAACAAGAGGGTTCTTTTCTGTGAAAATTTCTCATTTTTGCCATCACCAAATTAGTGCAGCCCTAATATTGTTCATAAAACAACACACTCAGATTGAGAAAATGTATGCCAATCTACATTAATGTTTTGCTTGTGCAGAATTTATGAGGAGTATATATCCACTTCTTAAGCAAACAACTAATTTTTATAATACTTTTGGGATGAGTACGAAAAATCCTATTTCACATAATTTTAGCTATAGGAAATCTGAAAGCCTGTCAAAGTTGCTACACAATCTCAAAAGGCTCAGACTTTATTTAAATTTCAGCTCAGACCGATTAACAGGTTTGCTCACAAATTCAGAGAGATTTCATTTGGTCTTTTAAGCCCTGCATTTCAGGGTGGAAATCTTTCCTATACAGAGTTTGAACTCTGCTTGCAATTTGAAGCACAAAATGGAGCTCACTGATCAGCATCTCTGTAATTACCACCCAGCAAAGATGAAAGGATTGTGCTATTCCTAGGTTTGACCTTGCGGCTCTCCAGAGGATTGAAAACAGCTTTGCTTTGCTTTGCTCTGTTTTGGAGAACAGTCTTCTCTAGCTTAGGCTGCTGACAAACTGCAGAAATAATGCAGTTTGACACTGCTTTAACTGTCAGGGCTCCATCCTATAGAATTCTGGGATGTGTAGTTTTATATTTAGCCTTCTCTGACAGAGAGCTCTGGTGCCACACAACAAACTACAAAACCCAGAATTCCATAGGATGGAGCCATGATAATTAAAGCCGTGTCAAACTGCATTATTTCTGCAATGTGTCAGCAGCCTTGGTCTCAAGCCATCTCTCTGTGATAAGCACATGAAAGGAGGGAGTAAGCAGCTTCTTGTACTTATACCTTACAGGTATCCATGGTAGGGCCAAGAGTATTTTCCTTTTAAGCCACAAGTGTGAACCATTGGCCCTCCAGATGTATTGTACTACAACACTCATAATCCCTTACTATTGGCTGAGGCTTCTGTGAGTTGAAGTACAAAACATCTGGAGGGCCCAAGGTCCTCGTTTCAGAAGGGAAAGGCATGAGGCCTTGCAGGATGTGTTGTTATGCAATGATCAGGCATCCTTGAGCAAGTTAAGATTTGACAACTTAACATAGTGCATAACATGTGCATCAATGGCTAGCAGGATATCAGCTCCCCCTGAATCTATCCAGAAGGTCCACCTGATTTTGGCCCCCAAACCACAATGAAGGAAAGATGATTCTGCAATGAGCTGGCCAAGTTGATAGAGGCCTAGATTCTGAAACCTTATAAGGTGTTGCCTTATAGGAGGGGCAGTGAACCATAGTGGGATGAAGAAAAGTTTATTGGGGGAGGGGGACAGCACCCAATGGGTCAAGGAGCAAAGCCTGGAGATACCTATTGGCTTAGGGGGCAGAGTTTCATAGAATGAAGGTGGGGGGAGGGGAGAACTGACATATCCTGCCTTTCAGTACTGGATTCAAGGCAACTTACAACAAGGTAAAACGAAGTACACCTTAAAAACTATTAATACAAAAGTTACAAAACAATTAAACATCAATTCTGTTTAAAAACGCAAGTTAAAAACAGTTTTTAAAATGCACTAAAAACATAAGAAAACAGCATGTCTCCCTAGGGTTCTAGATCTTCTGCTCAAGGCTGGCTCAGTGAATAGGTTGAGTGTGCAGTGCTCAGGTGGAAGATACTGCAGGACAGGTATTGTGTCACTGTGTTTGAAGGCAGAATTGTATATATGCCGTACAACCTACCTTTCCCTTCCCTGCCCCCTTCCAGCTGGCTTGCTGCTCTCATGTGCGGTGGAAGATATCTATATGACGTCTGGCCAGTTCAGCACCAAACCCACACTAAACCACCCTTAAGATGGAATAAAATAAGTCACCTTTTACTCCAGAGTTCTCAGGAAAATGTGGTGGGTTTCTGGCTGTTGCTGCATATGGACAGTTGGATCGGGCCAGATTCTGGTGGGTGACAAGTGCTACGATCCTTGTAGGGCCAACTGAGGCCAGCCATTGGTGGGGAAGAGAAAAAGTCTTCTTCCTGGTGTTCTGCTGCCACCACAGTCCTAACAAGACATGCACATGCACACGCGAGCACGCACACACACACAGCAGTGCCCTGCTGGCAATAACTTTGCTGGCTGTGATGTCTCTAGGAGGCGTCCAGCCATGCCATCAAGGAAGGGAGAGGAGAGATCACTGGCTGTGATGTCACAGGGCTGCATCCAGCCAAACAATCAAGGGAGGGGGAAATCACCATGTAATCTTGCCCCCTTCCTTGATCTCATGGCTGGATGCCTCCTGGAAAAAACACAACTAGCGATCTCACCCCACTCCCCTGCCCAGCATGTCATCGCTTTTGCTGAAGGCAGAAACATGAACCCAGACATGTGATCAACGTGATCTACCCCTTCCTTGTTGGTGGCACGGGCACCCTCTTTCCACCCTCGGCAGAAGCAATGGCATGCTGAGACGTGCAGGGAAGGGGATGGATCCTTTCTGCTGCTGCCACTTCCTCACTGTCCAAGCAGCTCCGTTGAAAGCCTGCCCAGTGCACCATTGCTTCTGCTGAGGGCAGAAACAGGGTTCCCTTGCAATCAATGAGGAGAGGGGAGAAGAACGCCTCCTTGTTGATCACATGTCCAGGTACCTACTTCTGCCCTCAACAGAAACTGCAGTGTACCTGATAGGCTTTCCACAGAGCTCCTAGGCCAGTGAGGAAGTGGTGGTGGTGGCCCCAAAAACAGGGGACAGGCCATCAGGTTGGTGTGGACAATGACACGCTGTCACTCCAGATTAGGCCTGGTGTGCATGTGGCCACCACTGTGGTTGATCCAGGGCCAGTTCAGAGCATAATGCAGCCAAGGTAGCTGAGCCTTAGGAGTCTTAGTAGATCACAAGATGAGCATGAGTCAAAAGTGTGATTCAGAAGCTAAAAAAGAGAACACAATTCTAAGCTGCATCAATAGGACTATAGCATCTAAACTGAGGGAAGTAGTGCCCAATGTGCATTGGGACCAATGTGCATCAGTACACGATGCACAATGGGCACTTTGCCAGCTCTGCTACATAGTTATGTAACATCAGCCCTCTACTGGGTACAGACATTATGAAACTGCTCAATTCTAATCTCCACATACATAAATCCATTTATGAAGACGCAAGACTCCAACAGGATTTTGGCCATTGTCTTCCACTTGTACCCTTCCTGTGTTTTCCCACTGTTTCTTTTGATTCCTTGTCCTTTACTTACATGCACACACATCTGTGGAGGGGAAGAGATGGGTTTGCTGCAAATCTTTTGCTTGGTGAGACTAGGAGTTGGCCACCTGAAAGCACCCTCAATGTAGATCACACTGCAGGGTTGTTTCATGGGCTGCAGAAGACATGCTGAATCTGATTGGTTTGCTGGGTTAAGAGATGGTGCAGCAGTTGCCTCCATAATCTACTGTGACAGCTGCCCATAGCTTTGGAGAAGTTACTTTTTGGACAACAAATCCCCCAGCCAGCATGGCTACTGCTGGCTAGGGGATTCTGGAAGCTCTAGTGCAGAAAAGTTTCCAGGCTCTGCAGCTCCTTTTCTTTCTCTCTCCCGGATCAATCAGGGAGGGTCTGCTCACCAAGATATGAGGCTGCAATCTTATACAGCAGAAATGGGCAAAGTGCAGCTCTCATGCCACCTCCTAGGGCCATTTCTGTGGCATGTGAGTCCCCAATTCTCCTCATCTCCCCTCAAAACTTTTCCCATGAAAATGGGATTCCTCCTCCATGTCCTGGAAGCAGTCACCCCTCCTTTTCCTGACCCCTTGGTCCACAGCTGGTAAGGGGTGGGAGTGGGATTTGGTTCCCAGACCTTTGGAAAGCACCCATCTGTGCTACATAGATGTGCAAGCATGAACTATTTGCAATTAAGCTGTGGGGTTAATTTGGCTTTTTATTCCTTATTATTTTGCCTTGCATTAATGCCTTTATACATCCTCTTATACTCCAACCTCATTATTTTTGCATCATTAACATTTATTATTTTAATCTCCCCCATTTGTCTCCATTGTGTATTTTGTACAGGCAATTGCTCATATTCATGAACCTTACCGTCACAGTGTTACGGTCATTGCACTTTCCTTACAGAGTAACCACTCGCCTTTCCATTCTTTTCAGCCTCATACACATCTACTGTCACCTTAATTGTAATCAGCACCCAAGACTAGGAAGTAGCTCCCCAATTTATTTCATTTAAACAGATGATTTACAACTCAGTGAGCAATGTGATATGCTAGCCATTGATTTTTGGCACCTTAATGGGAGCTGAAATTCAGGCCCTAAGGAAGAAAAATTGGGCTTTTGTTCATAGCTGGTTGCTGTGCACTATTTATAACTTGATTAACAATTTCCCTTGGTATGGAAGCACAATCCTTGATTATTATTTTTTACCATTGTTTTATACTTTAACATATAGAATCATAGAATTGTAGAGTTGGAAGACACTATATTCATTGCCAAGAAAACAACAGGGGCTACAAGTAGATGGACTGGTAACACCCTACACAGCTTGCCCATGTACAGTCAGCATTTCTTTTTTCTAAAAGGCAGGGCTGGCCCTAACTTCAGGTGGCTGATATGGGGAGATAGCAGTGAGGTGATGGAGGCGAGATGGTGCCATGTACATTACCATGTTCCCCAAAGCTAGCCAGCTGCCCTTGGGTGAAATAGAGGACACTGTCCCATCCCAGTGTTGACCAATAAGCATAAGTCTAGTCAGTTTTGGTACATGGAATGGGAAGGGGTGCCATCTTGATCTCTTCCTCGGGAAAAGAACAAAGAAGAAAATGTGGTGGGTTGCTTTTGCCAGGTGACAGCTCCCATTGCCACATGGTAAATGTCTTGAAACTGAAGAGAGTTTCAACAGCAATTTGTGATTAGAGGTGCTTGGAAAATGTATTCAGTCCATCTCTATAAGCAGACTAACCTAGTGCACTCTTCCCAGACTAAAATGAAGATTGGAATGCAGTTATCTTTTGGACTGAATACTGTGAAGCAGTCTGCAGCTCAAAAATGTGTAGAAACATGCATATTTGGTAGGAAATGCATAGAAAAATGAACAGGGGGTAGTAAACACTCAGCGAAAATGTAAACTGCTGTGAACCTTTAAAAAACCCTGCAAAATACTGATAAGTAAGCAGGGCAGAATGGACTTTTGATCCAAGACATGAAAAACTGACTCAGACTAGAAGTAGATTTATCTGTCAATTCCTGTTTGAGATATGGTAACAGTGGTTACTTGTGTAAAGGAAGAAAGGGTGAAAATATCCCATTAGAGTCAAGTGTGAATCCAGGAACAGATGGAAAGGACGCCAATGTTGAGTGCTATTTCTCCACCCAGGATATATTCCCAATTCTGTATCACATTCCTGAAATCCAAAACCAAGAAATGGGACTTATTCATGTCCAAAATGAATGGAAAAACAACATCAAATTGAGGAAAAAACAATATAGTACAAAATAATTCCAAATGCTTTTCATTTACTGTCACATATAAGCAGATATGGTATTTAAAACCTAACAAAACTAAGGTGTTCATAATGGAAGTACTGTAGCTAGATGTGTATTAAACAAGGAGAGAGAATTATGAACCTAGCATCACCTTAAGTGGCATAATTCTTGCAAACAACAAGGAGTCTGGGAGTGCTACGAACCCTGTCAGTGTACCGCTGCTTAAATTCAGTGTTTTTGCTGGCCACTACTCTCTGTCTTTGAGCAAAAACCATGGAACAGCTGCTGCCTGAACTAACATTCTTCTCCTGCACCAGCAGTATTGAATAACTAGGTGCCCTTTCACACTATACAATTGTATCACTATAATTCCACTTCATTCGATCCTGTGGGGTGCCGGGATCTGCAGTTTAGAGAGGGGTATTTAAAATTCGCAGCATTGTAGTGCCTCCCCAGACTATAGAGCACAGGATTCTATAGGATGCAGCCATGGTACTGGGCCCTAGGTGTGTTTTATAGTGTTAGGTTGCAGACAGGACACCAAATAGGAGCTGCAGTGATATAACTGCCTCACCCATTGCCCACATAAGACTCTGATCAGCCAGGCAGCTAACTTTTCATGTCCATCTTTGAAATATCCATGTTATTCATTAGTGAGAAAAGAAAGCATATCATTACATATTTATTTTAATGCAATAAATTAAGTGATCTTTCCCACTTTTGCCCTATCTAGGTTGCCCTTGCAGTAAGTTCTCTCATTACCCCATTTCAATTACACTTAACACTAGTCTAGTGATAACCTGGGACTACACAAGCTGCTGAACACACAGGAAATCCAGCCCCTTTATAAAGTTAAACTGGGCATTCAAAATTACTAATGACCTTTACCAATTTTTTTTTTATCACCAGCTGTAATTCATCCTATGGCACTGACAGTCATTGGCCAAGTGGTCTGTCGTTACCTGTTTAAATCTCGCTATTTATGCACTGGGAACATTTATACACATGAAGTCTCTAAAGTGTGCAAAGGGGACTACCTTGAAAAATGTACACTACTTGCCACCGGCTCATGCTCTAGGGCCAGTCTAGGCATAAGAAAGGGGTCAGGAAATGGATGGGGGGAGAAGGAACAAGGCATACAGGGAAGGCCTGAGTAAAAGGACTAGTTTAATTTTTTGAGAAGCATGGTTGATTGTCAGGGTAGGAGGGGCAGCATTCCAGTAATCAGGGAAAACATGCACAGCATAAATAAGACAAGGATTTCCTGGACCTGAGAAGAAAACTGGAGACATGACAGGGCAGAAGAGAAAGCACAAGCAAAGGAGAGTAGTTCAGAGTAATAAGAAAAGTGGTCCATGCCCTCTCTCTTTGCAAACTTGTCAATGAAGAGAACATAGTTGGGAAACTGAAATCCATTGTGCAGTTACACAAATGTGGAGTCTGCATAACATGGATCCAGAGTGGTGTTGGGAGCAGGTTGTCCCATGAAAGCATCTTCCTGATGTTACCTATGCAATTTTCTGTCCTAAGATGGGATGGGACAGGGTCCTCTTAATTGTCCTTTGTGGGAGCAGCCATAGACCTGAGATTATTTTTTTTTAACTTGGCAAAAGATTTTCTGTGATGCCCTTATCCCCAAAATGGGGGGGAGAGAGAGAGAGAGAGAGAGAGAGAGAGAGAGAGAGATCAGAGAAGAATGTCTGTGTAGATCTGGCATTATCAGAAATAATGTTCTCCAGATCTAGTATTTTAGGTTGAGCTTTATTTTGCCACACAACCTGAAGCAATAGTAGGAACCAAGTCTTCTTTGAGAGGTACATGGTTGGAATCAGTTCTCAGAAACACCAACAGAAAACTGAAAATTGGGGTAGCAGCTATTTTGGGATCAATTCTGAAGACTGAACTTAAAAAAAAAAGCAAATGTTACACTACCCCATATCCTCAGAACCCAACACCTTCAAAGTGTTTAGGTTCCAAAATAATAGGTTTTTGTAGTGTCTGTCTGTCTGTCTTTGTTACATGGCGCCACACGTTAGCAGCATTCTCATGGTTATGTACCATATGTACTTTGGCATGACTGGTATTTTACAGGAAAACACCAAGCGCTCTCTCCCTCTCTCTTTCTCACTCTCTCATACACATGCACACGCGCGCACACACACACACACAAACTGTTTTCTTTTCAATACAAATTAAATACATAACAAAATCTTTCTATTATACTTTAATTAAAATTAAAATTTGGCAGGGCCAGGAACAGAGACCAGAAAGATTACTTTGTGTGGGCCACATTCAGTTCACCATCCCCTGTTCAGCCATCCTTAACAACAATGTGATACAGCATAATGTGCAGCAGCTCTGAACTATCCTAATGGTTTTACAGCCCCCATAAACTCTGCAAGCCCCCTAGCCAAGATGGCAGCCACAAGTGAATTATTCATGTTTTTAAATCTGCTGTCACTGAAATCTGCTGTCACTGAACTTGATTTTTTTAAAAGTTTACCATGGTGCACATAAACAATATTTCACATTTACAAAAGATTGACAAAATTTCACATTTATTTTCACATTCACCATTTTATCACCTTACCGACCACTTGTTAAGCCAGAAATCCAACATGGTGGCAGCAAGCGCTTGCCCTGCTTGCAAGCCCCGCCCCTGTGCTCATCAGGCCAATCAGCTTGCATTGCCTCTCCTATGGAAAAGCAAAGTTATGCGAATGCGACTATCTTAACGAGTGGACGTGTGCATTCTCTACGGAGCTTTTTTAAAAACTCCAAGAAAAGCTGTGAGTTTTTAGCTGCCACCCTTCTGAATATGATGCACCAATGCAGATTTCCATTAAGACAGATCGATTTCTCAGTGAATTCTATGAGGATTATTTTGACTGTTTAGACAACCCCTATATAACTGAAGGTACTAGGGTAAACAGTGACTGCAGCACAATTGCTATATCCATAGTCAGCAGGTAAGACAGACATTGGTTTCCCTTTGCCACACAGATGTAATCTCCCTTTCCTCCAGAATAGCCTACTTCATGCAGACTTTTTTTCTCCTTTTCTAGCTCTTTAAAGTCCAGGGGCACCCTTTTGACATGGCAGCCCGGGTGGTAGTCCCACATTTATCACATTTCAAGTCATAGATAATTCCTAGTTCTTGGTTCAGCTTACTAGTCCTGCTCTCACTTGGACTTGGCTATTTTAAAAAATCTACAAGAAATGCTTTTAATATGCAAACATGTTGGAAGTAGGGCCTCTTTTTGATTTAATTTTAAGGCAACAGATCCCATCTGATCTTTAAAGCTAAGCAATGTCAGCCCTAGTTAGTACTTGGGAGACCACCAGGGAATGCAGGTACTGTAGGCTATATTTCAGAGGAAGGAACTGGGAAAAACACCTCTACGTATTCCTTGCCTAAGAAAACCATTTTAAATTCATGAGGTTGCCATAGGTCGACAGGTGACTTAAAGCCTCTCTCTCTCTCTCTCTCACACACACACACACATTAGACAATAGATACTTGAAGCCTGTGACTATCCAAATCTTGTGAATATTCTCCGCCTCCATTTGTCCTGCCCTTCCCAATCTCTTTGCTCCCTGGATTAAAATTTGAAATTGTACCCATCCTGAGAAGCAGAGTCCAGGATTAATGTCTCACCTGCCAAACAAATGGGATGCCCTACAAATATCCCCATTCACAGCCCAATCTTTCATTACTGTCACCAATTACCCCCTCCCTCCCCTCTCTCTCTCTCTCTCACACACACACACAGAGAGAAGATGTTCCACATAGATTCTCTTGGAAAGCAGCCAGCCAGCCAGCCTGCACCTTCAAGGTGTAAATTTTCATGTTACAACTCAGAACTACTTGGCTGGTGGTAACACTCACTTGGCAGCTCATTAATAGCACAGTTCAATATCTAAAAGCCTAGAATATACAGTCTAGATGGCCAAGGCCCCAGCCAGGGTGAGGAGAGAGGAAATCAACTGTAGCTCTGCCTTCACCAGTGTTTTATGCCCTCCTCAATTTGACTCTTAGGGTCAAATATGAATGCAATTAATGTGGACATTTTCATGTAAATATTAGCTGCCAAGGGGAGGGCAGGGGGTGGCTGATTTTAAAAAGTTGTTTTTAGAAGTATGTTCTTCCCAGAAGTGAAGCTCCCACTGAAGCCAGTGTTCAAATAACAGATGAGATCAACTTATTTCAAAAGATCTCTGCTCAGACAAGTTGGTTGTTTTTCATGGTTCTCTAAAGGAGAATTTAAACTTCAACCTCACTTTGGCTTTTGGACTTCAGTTCCGAGAATCTCTTGCCACTGGCCATACTGCCTGGGGCTTCAAGTCCTGTGCCCAGTTGTCCTGCCCCACTAACACAGCGGCTGACATTTCCCTCTTCTTTATAGCTATCAAGGGTATAATAGTCCTTCCTACTCATGTTGGTCATCCCTACTCCAGGCACTTCTGGTCTGTCTGCAACTGTGATTTTAAGATAACATGTGCATGTAGTGTGAGGGGTCGTTTACACGGCAGATTTATTGCGACAACTTGCGCTTTAATTCTTTTCCACAGCTGTGCCAGTCAGGTTGTTTTTCTAATTATGCCGCTTTTTCGTTCAGACTTGAAAAAGTGGGGGGGGCGTGGTCTCCCAAGCAGAGGCAGGCTTTATGGGGAAGGGCATAGACCTTCCTTTGAAGCCCTGCATTTTCGAGCTAAAGAAAGACTCACAGACTGCCAAAATAGCAGGGGGGAAGATCAAAGAAGTGTTTCTGTCTCTGTCTCTCTCTAAATCTGCCTGTAAATGAACTCAGTCACTCCCCGAAGCAATCTCTGCTGAAAGACCTTGCTGCCATGCCTGGATCCTAAGGTGAACCTATCACAAGTTTTTTCAGCACGATTTGTTTAGTCAGGGTTCACAGACTTGCAAAATAGCAGAGGATTTTTGACTCTCCCTCCCTCAGTCCCCCTCCTTCCCCCAATCACAATGCAGCCCTTAGTGAAATGGTTTCTCTCTCTCTCACTCACTCTCGCTCGCTCGCTCTCTCCCTCCCCCAAGCAGAGCTGACCAGATGGGAACTTTTATGACTGAAAGGTCTTGGGAATCCTTTTTCTTGGCAGACTTGCAAAATAGCAGAGAGGATTTTTCAGTTTCCTGAATGCTACTGAACTCAGTCCCTCTCTTTTAAGCCTACCTCTGCATCATAGCAACCAATCACAATACAGATCTGCTGCAGCCCTTAACAGAATGGTAGTTTACACTGCCAATAATGCGCTACATTGCAAATATACCAGCAAAAGTAGCGACATCCCTTGCCATGCTATATTTGGGTGTTTTACCTTCCCCCCTTCTGAATGAGGCGATGCTGTGTCTCGACCCGTGTGAACTATGAGCTATCTTAGCGGTATATTTAGAGGAATATTTGCCCATGTAAACCACCCCTGAAGAGTTTTCAAAGCAAGTAACATACACTATCTTCTTGTAGTCACCACAATATCTCTGCAAAGTGGCCATTATATTACCCTCATGTTACAGGCAGACAGCTGAGGCAGAGCAAAAAGTGTCCTGCGTAAGTCCTTTGGCTAAGCAGATGGCAAAACCAGTATGTGAACCAGGCACTTCCTGACCGTTTTCATAAATTAGGTCCACAACTAGAACATTGTACTAGCTCTCATGCTATTATTAGGAATAACTTTTTAGATTCAGCAGGCCCCAGCCCCTTTGTACACTGGCACAAAACTCCTGTCTGTGCATATGCTATTTTTCTCATTTCAGGCTAATAGGAACAACAGGGAGGGGGCAGCAAAAAGCAGACTGTAGAAAACCTGGTTTGATCATTTTCTCTCCTGTGAGTAACGCAGGATAGGTCCCTATGGCCCATTCTCTGGTGCTTTGTTTCATCCAACTCTAAATGTTTCTAGCAATGGGACTCCACCTGCTTCCCCAGAGAGCTAATTCCACAGTTGACTGGTTTGGACTGCTAGGAAATGCAGCCTGATAGCTACTTTATGCATTTCCTTCCCTTAATTTCAGTCTATTAGTGCAGTTTTTATAGTGTCCCATTTCCCCACACTCCATATCCCAGCTTATTGGAGCTGTAATTTAGCCACTTTCCTTCAAAATACAAAGAAGCCAGCTTCTGGCCCTCTGTTCTCTCACCTCCTGTGTCCTTCCTCCCACCCCCAATTCTTTCTGTATTACATCCTATATTTTTGTGTGTGCCCAGCTGCACTTTCTGCCTTGCCACAGTGAGATGCCCATCTGTTCTTCTAGAAATAGGCCTCATATATTTCTGCAATCATGTCGGGTGCTGCTCGGTCACTTGAGAATCCAATGGACAAGATGAGAGCAGCAAACACTGGCCCTTTCCCCTGAGGGATGTGTCCGTCTCAGTAACAAGGAGCCTGGAAAATCAAAGGAGAACAGGAAGAACTGCCAAATCTGGCAGATGGTGCATAAACTGCTGGAGAGCTCCCCTGTGGCTAGCAGAGGAACAGTCAAGAGAAAGGAGAGGACCTGCTCAGAAAAGGAGGCACTCAAGATAAAGTGAGAATATTAAGTGCTCTGCAAATAGGCACATGGCTCCAGGTTTAGTCCCTAGCATCCTCCAGTGAAACAAAATCCTAAATCCCTGCAGGAGGGAGATGCTGCCACCTACAGGAGGTCATACTGGGGTGTGAGTGGCAAGGCGTGGGGCTTCCTTTTGCACAGCTTTGGCACTGCTTTTCCATACTTTTTTGGAACTGGAATTTTTCGTGGTCATGACCAAGATTCTTCTATAACAACTTGGGAAGGACACAGCCTGCACTAGGGATGTAATTCTGTGCTAATTTCATTCTTGAAGGAATCAATAAGTAATTTTATCAGTTTTCCCCCACTGCAAGAAAGACTTTGAAAACTATGTAGCTTTCAAAGACTACTTGCAGTTTGAGACTTTCACACTCGTTTGAAGAAAACATCATTTTCTGCACAGGAAATAGCATTTTGTGCACAGAAGATAATATTTCTGCAAAGATAATACTGTTTCCTATGCTGAAAATGCTGTGCTTGGGAGACTTTGTGCAAAGATTGCATAGTTTTTGCACAGAAAACATTATTTTCTACGCAGGAAAAGCATTTTCCATGCAGAAATAGTACTATTTTCTCCAGAGAAAATGCTGTTTCCTACACAGAAAAATAAACCGTGTGAATTTTGTGCAGAAGTCCTGAACTATGAAGATTCTTGTCAACCTAGTCTTCTCCCCATCAAATTTCCTGACGCTTGAGAAACATTATTTTTTTTAATATTTTTCAAATATTTTGGAATATTCCTTCCATCCCTAGCCTGCACACATAAGCAAACCCATTTTCTGGAAACAGATGGTCACTTCCAGCTTTAATAAAAAGCTATTTTGGAAGACCCAGGGCAGGAATCCAGGAAATAGTCTTAAAAAGGAGAACCACTTCCTCTGGAGGATTCTGGGGGCATCATTCTCCATTTTGGGGGCATTTGGGAAACAACGGGTCTCAGGAACACTGGGAGAACTTGTCAGGCCTCTATGTAGCCCCTTGCCCACTCTGCATTGTACATATTACAAGAGACACAATATGGTTTGTTGGGTCAAATGCTGAACTGGGACTAGGAAAAGCCAAGTTCAAGACAACATTTAGCCATTAAACTCACAAAGTGACCCTGGATCAATCATTCTCTATCCCAGTGTAATGTACCCCACAGGGTTGTTGTGCATCGAGACAGAGAGAGCACTATATGCCAATTTGACTTCATTGGGGATACCAAATCCGTGGATATAGAGGGACAACTGTAAATGTAAATAGGAAATAAAACAAAATGTAAGTTACATTAAACAAACTGCTTTCTGAACATCAACTGAAAGCTTCCTATTCATAGGTTCAGTTTATTGCTTTCTGTTGATTTCACCTGGGGAATTAGTGAAGAATATACTCTCTAAATTGCTCTCCCCAACCAATATTAAACCAGCTTCCCAAGAGGACACAATTTCTATGCTATTATGTAGCTCTTGTTTATTTCAAAAATGTTTGCCTGTCACTCAGCTGTTCTGGACTTGGTTAGATCTACTGAACTTCTCCTCAGGAAATTTGCACCTAACTAGGACTAGCATAAACTAGCATTGCAAAGGAAGGTTTTATTGGATATTAAAGTATGCAGGAGGTGTTTGGAAATAAACAAATCCCAGCATCTTCTCTAGCCATAAAAAAATACCCCTGAAGGCCACCATAACTCCTGGTGTTGTATGTACAGTCCAAAGTTCCAGGGAGAGGCCTAAGGTGTGACAGTAAACCAGGGATTTACATACGTCACCCAAATAACGAGACCAGAGGAAGGACTCATGTAGCCCTACAGAAGCTGATAGTCTACAATTTCCAGCACCCTACACCACTGCTTATGCTGGCAAGGACTGCTGGGAGCTGTCAATCAGTGACACTGAAGGGCTGAGGGCTCCCCACCCCTGACCTAGACTAGCATAAGCAGCTATAGCAAGATCCCTCACACCCATGGCTAGGCAAAGAGGAAGATTTTTGCTACAATCCTGTAAAATCAATGAGCTTGGAATACCATGACAAAGTAACCAAGAGTTCAGCATGATTTGAAGTGTTGACTAGTCTATGTGCAAGGGAACCAGTTCCAGCCCATTTAGGCTCTGCTGTAACATCCTATGAAAGATGGGTATATTTATGAGAATTTCTCTTTGCTACTCACCACACCTCTTTGCTGAGCACCTCATGGTGCTCAGAATCTGACCATGATTCTTAAAGAATTACATAGACAGTCCAAATTCAAGAAGTGCTGGTACTTACCTTTAAAACAACAGTGGGAATTCTGCATCCTAAAGAGCACACATGACCCTCAGCAGTCTTCTGTGTGACCGCCAGTGTTCTCCCGCTCCAGACTTTTCTCATCAGCAAAATAAAAAAATTGCTGACAAAAGTAGAGAACTGCAAATCCAGAAGCCTCTAGTAGGCACGATTCTCCCTTTAATGGCTAATTTTGCCCCCCTCTTCCTGAGAAGAGACCTCAGAATTGTCCAAAATAGTCTTCTGGTCATTTCCCTTTCTAAATAATGGGTAGGTGTGGGCTATGGCTTAAGCCCCCAGACCCTATGTCTCCTAGCTCTCACCCGTTCTAAAGCCCTGAACAGATTTGAATCTTAATTTCTGATGAAGCATATCCTCTCATACAATCATGACTATATAGAATCATAGAGCTGGAAGAGACCACAAGGGCCATCCAGCCTCTGCTTAAAAACCTCCAAAGAAGGAGACTCCACCACACTACGAGGCAGTGTATTCCACTTCTGAACAGCAGTTACTGTCAGAACGTTCTTCCTAATGTTCAGGTGGAATCTCTTTTCCTGTCGTTTGAACCCATTGCTCCATGTCCTAGTCTCTGGAGCTGCAGAAAACAAGCCTGCCCCATCCTCAGTATGACATCCCTTCAAATATTTAAACATGGCTATCATGTCCCCTCTCAACCTTCTCTTCTCCAGACTAAACCCTAAGCCACTCCTTACAGGGCACGGTTTCCAGACCTCCCACCATCCTGGTCGCCCTACTCTGGACACGTTCCACCTTCTCAATATCCTTCCTGAATTGTGGTGCCCAGGACTGGACACAGTACTCCAGGTGAGGTCTGACCAAAGCAGAATACAGTGGCATTATTACTTCCCTTGATCTAGACACTATACTCCTATTAATGCAGCCTAGAATCACATTGGCTTTTCTGGTTGCTGCATCACACTGCTGACTCATGTTCAGCTTGTGGTCCACTAAGACTCCTAGATCCCGTTCGCATGTACTGCTCTCAAGCCCTGTGTCACCCATCCTATATCTGTGCATTTCATTTTTACTGCCCAAGTGTAGTATCCTACATTTTTCCCTGTTGAAAGTCATTTTGTTAATATTGGCCCAGCTGTCGAATCTGTTGAGGTCATTTTGGATTCTGATCCTGTCCTCTGGGGTATTAGCTACCCCTCCTAATTTGGGGTCAACTGCAAACTTGATAAGTATACCCTCTATTCCCTCATCCAAGTCATTAATAAAGATGTTGAATGGCACTGGGTCCAGGACAGAACCCTGTGGCACCCCACTGGTCACTTCTCTCCAGGATGAAGAGGAGCCATTGGTGACTACCCTTTGGGTTTGATCAGTCAACCAATTACAAATCCACCTAACAGTTGCATTTTCTAGCCCACAGGTTACTAACCTTTTTGCAAGAATATCAAGGGGGACCTTGTCAAAAGCCATACTGAAATCAAGATACACTACATCCACTGTGTTCCCTTTATCTATCAAGTTTGTAACTGTATAAAAAAAAGGGGATGAGATTAGTCTGGCATGACTTGTTTTTGAGAAATTCATGTTGACTTTTTGTGATCACGGCATTCCTTTCTAAGTGGTTACAGACTGTCTGTTTAATGATCTTGAGAAAAAGCCCTAACATCAGCTGGTTCGTCTGTATGAAGCAGAGGGCCTTTTCTATGGTAGCATCTTCATTTTAGAACACTATCCCTAAGGAAGTCTGACAGTCTTTTTCAGCACCAGGCCAAGACATACTTATATTTACTGAGGTATATTAAATTTACTTTATTGCTCTGTCTGTAGTTTTAAGATTTTATTGCTTTTGAAGTTTTACAGCTTCTTTTGCTCTTTTTGCTCTCAGTTTTATGTCATATAAAGGATGTCAATATGCTGTTTTTATTATACGGTATGTCTAATATTGTATGCAGAACAGGTTTGTATGCAGAACTGTGTCCTAACTGGTTCTTCTGGACCTCTCAGTGTCTTTTGATACCATTGGCCATGGTAACCTTCTGGGTTGCCTCTCTGAGTTGGAACTTGGGGGCACAGTTTTACATTGGTTTCAGTCCTTCTTAGAGGGGCCGACTCAGAAGATGCTGCTGGAGGATGCCTGTTCAACACCCTGGCCATTGGGCCGTGGTAACTTTCAAGGGCTCAGTTCTGTCTCCCATGCTATATAATATTTACATGAAACTGCAGGGAGAGGTCATCCAGAGTTTTGAGGTTCAACTCTCTCCTTTCTGTCCAATTCCAAGGAAGTCGTTTCCATAGTAAACCATTCTCTGCTGGGTGAGGGTGACAAATTGAAACTTATTCCCGATAAGACAGAGGTGCTCCTGGTCAGTCACAAGACAGATCAGGGAATAGGGGTGAAATCTGTGCTCAGTGGGGTTACATTCCTCTTGAAATCTCAGGTTCACAACTTAGGTATACTCCTGAACTCAGAACTGAGCCTGGTTGCCTAGGTTTCAGCTATGGCCACGAGCGCATTCGCACAGTTAAAATTAGTGTGCCAGCTGTGCCCGTTCCTTAAGCAGTCAGATCTGGATACAGTGGCACATGCCTTGGGTACATCCCATTTGGATTACTGTAATGTGCTCTGTGTGGGATTACTTTTGGAAACTGTTTGGAAACTTCAGTTGGTCCAAAATGCTGTAGCCAGACTGTTGACCAGAGTTAGTTACAGGGCTCATGTAACTCCCTTGTTGAAATAGTTTCACTGACTCCCAGTCAGTTGTCAGGCAGAATTCAAAGTGTTGATTTTGACCTTTATTTTTATTTATTTTATTTATTAGTTTTTTATACTCTGCTCTTCAGCCACAAGGCTATCAGAGCAGCTTACAAATTGTTTTAAGCAATAGCAATTTACACATCTATACTGCATTAAGCAGTTTCCAATGTGTGTTAGCTCATTGCCTCCACAAGCCGGGTACCTTTACAGCCCTACATGGTGTAGGTCCAAACTATATGCAAGACTATGTCTCCCCATATAAGCCAGCTCAAGCTTGAAGATCTGCAGGGGGGTGGGGGTTCTCTTGGTCCCACCACCTTCATAGGCATGTTTGGTGAGGACTTGGGAGAGCCTTCTTGTGAAGTAGTGTGCTGTGCTGTATTTCTTATCTTTTATTATTATTTATTATTATGTTTTTAACCATTTTTTAAAAAAGCAATACTGTTATTGAATTCTTTTGTAACTTTTATAAAATAAGATTTTAACTTAAACTTGTTTTAAATTACTGTAAGCTGCCTTGGCTCCACCCCAGGAAAAAGGCAATGTATAAATTCAATAAAATAAATAAATAAATAAAATGATAGTATATAGGGAATGCACAAGCAGTCTCCCAACATTTCTTAAACAGCCTTGGGAAGCTACAGATCTGAATGAATGGCAGAGAAGAGCTACTTAACAATTTTTCCTCTCTGATTTCCCAGTTTTAATATCCCCCCCACCCACTACGCAATGCATTTCCACCTGTGAAAAAAAAACATAATAGGCCTGAAACATATTAGTAGACCCAACTAGAGTAGATCCTTTCAATCAATTGCTGAATGGTAAGCCAACAAACACACACACACACATCCCATTGACTCAATAGTTTTACTCTACTTAGAACCAACAAGGTAAGTCAGATCACAGAATCTTACCCCTTGAGGGAGAAAAAAGTTAGGGCATAGAGGCTGATTTTGAGCAGAGAAGGGGGACAGGCAGTCTGTGGTCTGAGTTCAGGGTGTTCACCCTCACCCACACATTGACCATAGACTGTCAGTGACAAGCAGTAGGAAGTAAAAGAAGGATTCCTCTGCCAAAACTGTGCTTACATTAAGATATATTTGAGTTGTTTAAAAAGAGAGGGAGGTGTGCAGTTAGGAAACATTACCTGGCCAGTTGGACCTTAAGAACTAGTTATCTCTTGTAGGGCTCTCTCTGCCTTACACTGACATGTTTCTTGCCTCTCTTATGACCATGCAGCTTCCTTATGCTTACACACCCTCACTCACCAACATGACCAGACAGCAGATAACAAATAGCTCATGGGGAATGAAGTGCATCAGTTGTACAGCCACCCCACTGCCCCCCAAAAATCTATGAAGAATCACACAATTCCCAACCCAAAGTGTTCAGCAATTATGTGCCCACTCCCTGTGAAAGGTTCCCAAGTTCCTAAAGAATTCTACAGAGAAGCCTGCTCTAAAAGAAAAACAAGAGACAGAAGTTAACCACTGCTTCACTTTCAAGTCCATTTTTTTTTCACAGAAAGAAAGACTTTTCAAAGAGAGTACTTTTATTTAAGAAATCTGAATGTCATATAATAACAGACTACTATGGCTGCATACCCATACTGAGCCTGCTTTTAAATGGATTGCACCTAGTGCGATGCAGTAAAAATGCATTCTGCAGCTATTCCATCTTCTTTGCCTTGATGTATTTGTGTCTGTGTGCATGTGTAAAGTAAAAGATGGAAAAAGCAGTGGGGAAAATACAAGAGGGTTACAAGTGGGAGACAATGCCCATCTGGACTTCCTGCAAAATTCCATGAATTGGACCAGGTGATTACATGTTTGAAAGCACCATGATAATTCCCTTAGGCCTCCTCTGACACCCAAATATATTGGATGATTTTTGTAAACTTAGAATGACAGCATTACAGAAGCAATGGGCTCTTTCCCTGTTTTGGGAGCCAAACAAATCTAGAATCATGGAACCATAGAACTGTGGAGTTGGAAGGGATCTCCAGGTTCCTCTAATCTAATCGAACCCTGTACTGAGGCACGAAATCCACAGCTAAACCATTTCTGACAGATGGCCATCTAGCCTCAGCTTAAATACCTCCACTGAAAGAGAGTCTACCACCTGTTCCAATGTCAAATAGCTCTTGCCATCAGGAATTTCTTTGTAAAGCTGAATCAAAATCTCCTTTCTTGAACCTACTGGTTTGATTCCCACCCTCTGGAGCAGCAGAAAACCAGTTTGCACCATCTTCTTCTACATAATGGCCCCTCAGAACTTGAAGAATGCTATTATAATCCATTCTTTCTTCTCCAGGCTAAATAGATTAAACTACTGTACATCATAGGACTTGGTTTCCATAACCTTCACCATTTGTGTCACCCTCACATGGAGACATTCCAGTTTGTCAGTTTCTTTCTTAAATGATAGTGCCCAGAACTGAACATACTTCCAGATAAGATCCGTATGTAGTATCTGGCATAAGATCGAAAGAAACACAATAAATGCTCCTAAAATGTACTGTCATCCTTGTTTGGTTTCCTGCTGAGAGGTCCTTTTACCCAGCACAGATCATCTATCAGGGCACCAAATAGTCTTAGTGCTAAACCTAGGCCTGATGTCCAATTGAAACAGATCCGGTAGCTCACTTTCATCCAAGAGTGTCCAAATTTGAACAGCAACTATCCCTTCAAGCACTTCACCATCCAGAAAGGGAATTAGTTCCTGGTCAATATTTAGGAACTCCTGGGTCCTGAATAGGTTTCTTCAGCTATTACCTCTTTAAAGTACCAAAGTACCTCCCTTCCCAAAGAGACATTTTATCACCTCCTGGGTCCACCTGGTCTGTCTCTCACTGTTTGACACTCAAAGAGGGCCAAGGATTGAGCAGGCACAAAATGGGCTTCAGCGGTCCAAGCACCTTATCTATATCTTCAGGCCTCAACAAATGAAATTCATCCAGCAGTACAGGATCAGGTAGAGCTTTGGACCTTCTACACAGTGACCTGATTAAATTGGACAATCCAAATCAAGGTGGGTGTGAGTGATTGCCTCCTCACTGTGCTTTGTGAATGCTTTCCAGAAAGCCTGCAAGAGTTCTCTAACATCATCAGACTGCAGAATGCCAGGAAAGGTACCCAAAAAAAGCTCTGTTGGATGGCACTATGAGGACACAATTGTGTCAAAAAATAGCTGCTTCTTTGTTGACATGACTGCAACTGAATATGTTTGATAATGAGCTCTGACTAGTGTTCAATCAGATTGACTTTTGTGCATTATGCCACTTGGGCTCTAGCCATCCTCCTATTTGCTACATTGTCTGCAGCTTCAGAGAATGCCCAGGAGATTATCATGCTCTGTTCTACAGAAAAGGATGCTTAGGAGATATTGTGTCAACTGCTCAGGTCATCTGTGCATCCCAAAATGACTAGGAGATTAACAAGAGTGCCAGCCATGCCAGCTGGAAAGTCACCAGGGGACTTCTAGAATCCTATGGCTCCCATAAGTCTCCAGGTGGAATAGATGCCACAAGTGAAAGCATATCCAGATGTGATGCAACTATGACCAGGGGTTTAGAATCAAATCCTTCCCTCTCAGGCTTCTATACTTCTTTTGTATCAAGAGAACACACATAAACTGTGCATCATGCTATAAGGGTTATGACATGCTGTGATAGTCTCATGGTTGTCACAGCTGTTATGAAGTCTTGAGACAACCCTGGCAAGGCAATCTTGGCATGGATGTGGATAGCCCCAAGGGTAAGATCCCAGGGGTCCTCAACAACAAATCTGAGACTACCTCTCTCTGTTTAGGCAGGAAGTGTCATATTCTTCCATGGATTCTGGATATTAGAGTAGAATCCGTGGAAGGCCCTGACATGAATTTGTTTCCTGGACTGATTCCCCTGCCTGGGCCTCTCAGTCCCTGGACTACAGCCAGCCTGCCTTTTAGCTTGGGAATGTTTCTCCTCTTGAGACTTCAAGGCTGTGGCACCTGGATGCATCTCTCCTCTCTTCCCCTCCTCCTACCTTCCTCCCTGCATACTGTTCTCACGCTGGGAGGGTTTATCTACTGCCTGTGATTGTGGTAGTTTCAGTTCTGGCTTTTTACATGTTACTGAAACACATTGCCCTTGCTCAATAAAGAAAACTTGTTCCGTTATTGTGAGTGTGTTACTGGTGCATCACAGGAAGACTGCTAGACAGCAGAGCAAACAGTTGACCAGCAGCCCTAATTTGTACCAACTGTTCAAGTGAAGTTACACTCAAACCAGAACTCCAACTGGACAGGAGACTGGAAAGAAAAGTAATTTGTCAACCTCATCCCTCCTCCCCAAAAATGTTAAGAAATATTGGTGTCAAAAGAAGCTGGAGTGTGGGCTTCTCATATCTGAGCTGTGCAAGAGGCAGTCTTCTCAATAAAGAACCTTCCACAGTGCGACAAGCCCACCAGGCTGAATCCTTCTGGATCCCGAACATGAAAAGTTATATTCCTAATTATGTCAAAGAAAGCAAACCTCCTCCCTATCTACTTTCTCTGTATGATGTCTAATTTTATGCTCCTCTATCATGTTTCCCTTACCCTTCCCTCCCTTACTGACCCTTTTTTCTTAGACAGCCCCAGATGTAACCTTTCCTTATAAGGGATTTTTGCTCTCACCCGATAATAATTCTAGTTGCCCTCTCCTGTACCATTTTCTATCTCTAGAATGTCCATTTCACATTCAGTGATCAAAGACCCTTTCACACCACAAAGTTACAGCACCACAATTCCACTTAAACTGCCACGGCAATATCATGTGGAATCCTATGATTTGCAGTTTAGGGAGGAATATTTAGAATTCTCAGCCGGAGGGCTTTAGTGCCTTACCATACTACAAACCCTAGGATTAAGCAAGAAATTTTGAACCCTCTGAGGCCCCTTAGAACCGCTCCAGACATCCACCATGGAAGTTACTCCCTCACCTCCTGAGGAATGAGTACCTTTCTGTGACGCTTGACTGCTATATCCTGTTGAAAGGGAAGCAGGAGCCACTGAAGGGGCCTCACATGGAACCTGGCCCAAGGGAGACACTCTATGGTTGTTATCATCTATGCCTCTAACTGGGTGAGCCGCATGATGTCCCCCTTGTGTGATGTCAAGATGCAGACAACAGAGCAACATAAAGCTTGAATCCTCTCTTGAGGTAACAAAATCGACCTGTCCGAGTATCCAATATTGCACCCAGATGTTGGATTCTTCTGATTGGTGTCAATGAACTCTTTTCCCGGTTCACCAGAAACCTGTGTTCCAGAAGCGAGCCAAGAACCTGCTGGACATCCTTCCTCGCCTGTATCTCAGACAGTGAATGAATCAGTAAGTCGTCTAGATAGGGGTAAACATGCAGACCCAACCTTCTCCAGTGAGCCACCAAAGCTACCATGATCTTCGTGAATACCCTTGGGGCCTAAAAGAGGCCGAAGAGTAGGGCCTTGTACTGATAGTGTCTCCTGTGGTAGGCAAAGCAGAGGAACCGATGGTGTTGTGGTAGAATCAGAATGTGGAGATACGCATCCCGTAGATCCAAGGAGGAGAGAAGAATCCCCTGGTCTGAGGGCTTCCAGAATGTGCTTTAATGTTTCCATCTGAAACATGTGCAGTTGAACGAAGCAGCTGAGGCCCTTTAAATTGAGAATGACACACCAGCTGCCATTCTTCTTGGGTACCAGGAAAATATTGGAGTAGCAGCCTTGGGTCCACTGGGCACTCGGGACCTCCTCTGTTGCTCCTAAATCTATCAAGCTGGAAATAGCATCTAGCATTAGTCAATGTTTTGTTGGGTCTCTGGATCGCGGAGTAGGGATGAAGGGGCGCGGGGGCAGGTGGGAGAACTCTATGCAGTAATCTTGGCATAGTGTCTGAAGGACCCATTTGTCTGTGGTTGAGTTCTCCCACGCTGAGACAAAGTCCTGCAGCCTGCCCCCAACTGGTACCCTCAGTCATGCTTGCTGGTTCTTGGCGTTGGGCTTTCAATCAGAGGAATGGAAAGGTCTACCCGCAGCTCCAGACTGCCCCCTGCACTGTGACTTGTTGTCTCCCCAGCTTTGTTTGAACCCCCTATTCTCTCTGTTGAAACCAGTGGAACAGGTACTCCCAGACTGCGATCTGTAGGAATGAAAAGGACGGTAGTAGCACGGCATCTTCCTGTCGTCCCGTTTCTTAGATGAAATCAGGACCTTTTTCTTGTCCTTGTCCTCAACCAGAACAGGTTCCAGAGACTCTCCAAATAGTTTCTCTCCCATGAAGGGA
The DNA here is from genome assembly GCA_030847615.1 of Gambelia wislizenii. Taxonomy (NCBI): domain Eukaryota; kingdom Metazoa; phylum Chordata; class Lepidosauria; order Squamata; family Crotaphytidae; genus Gambelia; species Gambelia wislizenii. Next base: position 165,298,359 of record JAUMIR010000004.1, read on the forward strand.
GAAAAAACTAGGTTTTGCTTGGACTTGAAATCTGCATGCCAGCTTTTAAGCCATAACAGACGTCTGGCTGCTACCGCTGCATCTTGAGCCCTGCCAGACAAATGGACTGCATCCAGTGAGCTGTCAGCAAGAAATGTCAAAGCGCGGGAGATCTTATTATGTCCCTGACACACCATGAGATTGGACTTTGGGACCCCCTTCAGTAGATCCCTGGACCATTGTAATGAAGCCCTTGCGACCATCGTGGCAGTGTTGGAAACTCTAATGGCCAAAGATAATGCCTCGTGTGTCCTCTTAAGGGCAACATCCTTGCGTCTGTCCTCAGGAACCTTACACGTGTCCTCGCGATCATGACAAAACACAGTGGACGACACCAGTGCTGAAACAGGAGCATCAATAAGAGGAACCTGAAGCTTAGACATGACCTTCTTGGGCAAGCAGTACAACTTCTTGGCGAAAGAGGGCTGCAATCTACTTGGAGCGGGCGCTCCCCACTCATCTCTCAGAACCTGCATTAAATTGGCTGGAACAGGCATATCTATGGATGGAGGCATGGACGATGGAAAGAAATCGGTTGACATCTTAGGGAGATCAGGATCCAATTGCGGTTCCTGAGACTGACTCAGACGGAGGCCTAGAGTCTTGACAGTCTTTCTAAATAGAGTGGGAAGATCCTCTATCTTGAAAAGCTGTGCAGATGAGCGGGTGGTCTCAGGATCCACCCCCTCCTCAGCAGAAAATTCAGCGTCCTGATCTAGATCAGATTCCTCTGTGAAATCCTCCTCCTCTGACACTTCCCCCTCCTCAGCCGAAGAATAAGGATCAGCTGCCTCTTTCTCTTTCTCCAGTCTTTGACGCTTGGAAGGGGGGGAGAGTAGCCCCCGCCTCTGATCCTGAGGCCCAGCAGTCATCCTCCTCACCCTCCTCCCACTCCTCTTCATCATCTTCCCCCCAGACCTGGCTCCAACTATTGCAGCGCGGCACCAGCCCACAAAAAGCCAGAAGTCCCAGGCCTGCTCTCCTCTTCCTGCTCCCTTCCTGGGCATCCACGCTGGGTTTTTGATGCTGCCTTGTCTCCCTGACTCCCTCTAGCTGCCTTTTTAACAGGAGAGAGAGTGCGCATCTTTTGTTTTGCCTTGTCTTTGTCTGCTTCTTCTGTGGCTTCTCGCTGCTCAAGTGGGAGAGGGAGGCTGGATTGGGGGCAGTAAGAGGACCCTCTGGGAGGAAAGGCCTGGTGCTGAGGGTGAAGGAGTGACCCCAATTGGCTGCTGCTGCAGTAATACAGCCAGAGAGAGGGGAAGGCCGGCAAGACTCAGCTGGCCGGACTGATGCTGGCTGGGGTGGGTGGAGGGCTGCAGCTGCTGTGTTGATTGACAATAAGCATGGTCAACCCCCTGAAGCAGCGGAGTGGCTTGGAATGGCGCTGTTGGACGAAAAGCCGCTTGGGCAAGGGCTGAAAAGGCAGCCCCCGGGTTGATCTGTAGAGGCACGGAGGATTGGTAGGGCTGGGTGGTGGTGGAAGACTTGGATCCCAAGGCTGGATGGCCACCCCCCTGCTACAAACCAGTAAATCCCAACAGGGCTGGCTGGGCAAGGCCAGCAGCCAAAACCCCCAAAGTCTCCCTGGCCACCAAGTCCTTTACCCATGCAGCCAAGCCTGGCGCAGGGTCCTTATTCTGTGGCGCTGTCCCTGGGGGCCCCATAGTACTCACTGCCTCCTCTCTACCCATGACTTAAAAGCACACAACAACTACAGCAGCAACAACAACAACTCTACTCAGCCTCATATTGATGTTCAGAAGACCTCCTCTGTAGAGATGTAAAATTCTGGAAATTTTGAAGCTATGGGGGAAAAAAATCCCCAGTATTTTCCTTCTTTGTAGGTTTTTAAACAGAGGCTGGATGGCCAGCTGTCATGAGTGCTTTGGTTGTATATTCCTGCATGGCAGGGGGTTGGACTGGATGGCCCTTGTGGTCTCTTCCAACTCTATGATTCGATGATCTATGATCTGGGACCACTGGGAAGCCGGGTTCAGCCACAATCTCGTTGGACGTCTCCCCCGACTCTACAATGGTCTCTACCTCCTCTTGTAGGAGAGTGACCCCAGCGGCTGCTCACTGAATATCTCCCAGCTCCAAAGGAGGAAGAGTAGTCAGGGAAGGTTCAGTGGTCAACAAGGGGGGCTTGTCCCCCTTCTTCAACATGGGTCTTGGGGCAATGCGGGGGTCTTGTCCCCCTTCTTAGATCCCTTTGCCTTCTTCTCAGTTTCCTTAGAACTCTCCATAACGGCCGCTCAGCCTTTGTTCCAAACACGTGGCCAAACCAGGAGCTCAGAAAACAAAGCGACCTCCAGGAGTGGTAGGCAGGAAACAACTGGGGCCAGAGGTGGATTGCTCCCCCTGGATGACCTCAGAGGAAGGGGCCTACACAAAGGTTTTTTTGTTACCTGCCTACCAGGAGTGAGTAGGTGGAGCTAACCCAGAGATCTTGAGAATACTCTGAGGTCTCTCCACTGGGAAATCATTATAATTGTGTAGTATGAATGGGCCCCAGAAAGGAATGCAATTTTCCAAATATGAAAGCACTGTGATAAGGGTGGTATGAAACTGCCCGTTTTACTTTCACTTCTTTTTCTAATCATGACCAACGTAGGATTCTCCCCCTTCCTTTTTAACAGTGGCAGCACCCTGGATCAGCATTTACATTGTGTTATCTACTACAACTCCAAGTTCCCATTCTTGGACACTTAACGCACGAGGGAAGGGAAATGGAAGTAATGTCCGAGAGTTATGCATCTTGCCTTGCCTTATCACACAACATCGACATACTTCAGCTCTTCTCCCATTCCAGTCCCATGGGAGACAGTTGTTAAGGCAAGTCTTTTTTCTAACAGATTTTACCAGTTAGGAAAAAAAAAAACCCTCATGTTTACCACCATCTCCCACAGGACTGGAATGGAAGAACAGCTGAAGTGCTCTGACATCATGCAATAAGGCAAAGCGGGATGCACTATTCTCAGGTTTTACTGCCATTTCCCTTCCCCTGTGCAATAAACCTTTTGGTCATTTGAAAGTTTTTGACTTAATAAGCATCACTGTACACTTGCTCATATTGAATGTCATTTGCCATTTGAGCGTCCAACTTGAAGAGATTGTTTTGGAATGTTATCAAAAGCCTTTTGGAAGTCCAAGTAAACCATGTCTACCAGATCACTCCAGTCCACATGTGTATTCAAAGAAAAGGATACTGAGACAAGACTTTTGGGAAAGCCACACTGATTCTTCTTTAGCAGAGCTTGCCCTTCTAATATACAAATTTCATTTGTCATTTTACTACCCATTCTTACAGTTTGGGGAGATCTTTTTGAAGTGTATAACTATCCATTTTGGTTCTCACTACCATAAACCATTCAGGAGCCTTTGCCACCTTACTACAAAGCCCTAACTCCAGACTGCTTGTGAACATGTTAAAAAGGCACCAGTTCCAATATAGATCCTTGTGAGACCCTACTGCTCACATTGCTTCATTGTAAGAACTGACCATTTATTCCTACTCTGCTTCCTGTTCTTTAATCAGATTTTAATCCATAAGAGGACTTCTTGTCATATTCCATGACTGCTAAATTTGCTCTGGTTAGGGACTTTAAAGCTTTTTGGAACTCCAGATAAACAGTGTTTCTAGATTGCTCCTGTCCACAGGTTACTGACACTTTCAAAAGAATTCTAAAAGGAGTTCCTGGCAGACTGCTGTCCATGGCTCAGCCTGACACCATGTTACCAAGCAACATGGGGAAGGGAGTTGGTGGTTTCAGTCCTCAGCACAAGGCAAAGACAAGGATGAAGAAATTCAGCCATAGCTGAATAATAAAAGAACCACATTGTTGGTTTGATTAGGTTTAAAGGTGAAAAAAATCGCTGAATTAGAATGTCAAATTGCTGAATCTTGCAGACCTGAATCATCAAGCCCTTTCAAGCTGTGTGCTTTTCTTCCTACCCGGCAGCTGCTAATTAAATTCCAGCTTCAGAGGAGTTTATATGTAAGGAACCTTGCTCAACCTAGCAGGTTGTGTGTTGTCAGCCAAATAAGCAAAATGAAATAACTGTGCCTCCGGAGGCAGTGGTAGTGGGAGAGAGAACACCAATATTAGAAACTGGTGGCAGGCAAACAGACTCAGCAGGGAGGCAGTGTCACACACACAACTCTCTCTCTCTCTCTCTCTCTCTCATACACACATAAACACACACACACACACACACATCCCTCTCAAATTTCAAGTTCAGCATCTCAGTACAGGGAGGGAAAGGCTTTCAATGCGAGTTGTATATTCATTTCAAAGTCCTGAAAAAACTCACAAAAATGCATTTCTGCATTCCCTTTGAAAAGTCTCATTTGAATGTACAGCAACCTCTGAGAAAGGGTTTGCCTCAGCAACTTTTGGATCAGCTGAAAGCTCCCTTGGCAAGTCTAACTCAGGGCAAAAATGAAAGGAGGCTGTTTGATTCCATAGTCAGAGGTAGCTGGCAAAAGTGGAAAACACTCTGGTTTCCATTAAACTAGAACTGAGGTGTTTGCGGGTTTATAGGAAAGATCTTTAAGCAAATCGTTAAAACTATGCAAAATAGGCTGTCCTCCAGAAGTGTTGGATTACAGCTCCCATTTTCCCCATCCACCATGGTTGGAGAAGGCTAGTGTAGTGGAAGGGATTTTTGCAGGTTCAGCTTGTTGTGGAAGTCCAAGGAAAGCTGCACCTGCTGAAATTCCCTCTGCTTAATCATTGTTAAAGGCACAGGGATTCTGCTTTGCATTTAGTCATTATTAGCTATAGACACACAACCACTCAAGACAGGCAAACGGGGGGGGGGCTACCTTCTAAGCCAGTAGGAAAGGACTCATCTTCCCCTATACACAAGTTTTAACAAGCCAAATGACACTACACCAATCCCCAGTGTCAAATCAACGCTCAGACCTATCTTTTAGCTCCTTTCAGATGATGCTTTCATAGACAGAGGAATGAGCAATGTAAGGAGGAACAGAACTGTGCTTGCTTTTCCCTCCCCCTCCTCTCTCTGCTCCTAGACCTCTTTGCATTAGCTGGGGAGACTGAAACCAAAACCTGAGTGTCTAGAACTGTTTACTCATAGGAGATAATCAGACAAGAACACAAAAAGCATTCCTGTCCCACAATCTCCAGACCCATCCCTGTCCCAACACAATAACTCTCTCCATCAGACTTATCGTATATTCCAGCATATAAGATGACCCCCCTCCCAATTTTTAAGTAAAAATCTAGAGTTTGGCATATATTCACTGTATAAGACCACCCCCCAATTTGGCTGCCTGGCTGGGGGAGCCTTGCCAGCTGATCCTCTGTTTCCCAAAAGGATCTCCTCGTGAGTTGGGAAAGCAACCAGGATCAGCTGGCAGGGCTCTCCCAGCCAGCCAGCCGCTACATTCGCCCCTCTCTTCCACCTTCGGTTGCTCCCCAAAGGGGGTGAAGGCAGAGGAGGGGGCCGAATGAAACCAGTTTGCCTCAAAATGAAGACGGAGGGGATGGGCGGCGTCCGTGGCTCGAAGGTGGAAGAAAGGGGCGTATATACCCAGTTTGCCTCAGCGGCTGTCTATTCCCTCCATCTTCCTTCCCTTTGCGAAGGGAAGGAAGATGGAGGCAATGGGCAGCCACCAAGGCAAACCATGGCATTCACCCCTCTCTTCCACCTTCCAGTGAAACTTGACTCAAAGGTCAAGGGGCGAAAATACCCGGTTTGCCTCGTCTGCCCCCCCACCCCCCATCTTCATTCTCTTTGGAAGGGAATGAAGATGTGGGGAATGGGCAGCGGCTGTGGCAAACCACAAGATTCTAGGAAGGTGGAAGAAAGGAGCAAACGTGCCGGGTTTGCCTCGGCCGCCGCTCGATTTCCTTTCGGGGAACAAACACAAAGGAGATCAAGCAGCGGCAAACCGCAACATTCACCCCGCCCTCCTCTGTCTTCAGTTGCTCCCCAAAGGGGGAGAAGGCAGAGGAGGGGGGTGAATGAAGCAGTAAACACATTGCCTCACCCCCCACCCAATCTCCTGCCTCTTCGCTCCGTTTGTGAAGGGAGCGAAGAGGCAGGAGATCGGTCGGCGGATGAAGCAAAGTGTATCCGGCGTATAAGACGACCCCCGATTTTGGAGGATATTTTTCAGGGCTCAAAAGTCATCTTATACACTGGAATATATGGTACCTTATATTCTGGCCAAAGGCAGCCCAGGAATGAGGAAGCTCCATTCATTTCCTGGACTGAAATCCCACCTGTTCTCATGAGAAGATGTGAGCACAGGAAATTCAAAAATGGGTACAAAAAAGAGGGTAGCCTACCTAGTTCTCATGATCCCATCCGGAAGTGTTCTGGCAGGAATGCCCATTGACACTGGAACCATGCGTCAAAAACAGTGCAAGGTTTCAGACACCGGCAATGCTGGCACCAAAATAGGCAGCTCCGGCCCATCAATTAAAAGGAATGCCAGAATAACAACAGCAGAATGCAAAAGGACAACATCATGTGATATTGGCGTCCTGTTGCGTTCCACTGGCATCATTATGGCGCCACATTAGCCATGTCTGATAATCTCCATAGGCAATCTGTATGATCTGTGACCTTGTGAATACCACACAGACCCCTTCCAGTTAATGCGTAGAGACAGGAGTGTGTGTGTGTGTGTGTGTGTGTGTAGTCAGAGAAGTACAGTGTTGGTGAGAGAGCACCAGTGGGTACCCTTCTGGCACCTTACCCCCACCCTCATCCCTTTTTGTCAAATTTTGAAAGGAGCTTCAGTCTCCTGTCACCCCTGCTAGCTTTTTACTTAAAGACACTGTCTGTTGTCTACACTGGCAGTAAAACGCCAATTGAAATTCAGACTACTTTGGCCCGGAGCTGCGCCGGATGAAATTTGAATTACTCTGGCCCAAATTTAAGTGCCACACCTTAGCCAAAGCCCAACTCTGACTCACCTGGATTTTTACCCCCAGTGCAGTCACTCACTCTGCCCTCAAAACGAGTGGCCACATGCAGGGCTGTGCCTTCCCAGCATCCTGAGGTCAGAATGAGTGGCTGCATGCTAGGAAGGCAGAGCCAGCAGTGGCAGCACTAAGGGGGGGGGATGGCAGTGCCCATCAGGCAGCAATTGTCCTGGCTCCCCACCTGCCAAATCCAGTGCAGATCCTTTGTTCACAGAAGTTTTCTCTGGATTTTTCAGCAAACTTCAGAGAAAACTGAGTTTTCTAAAACCTGGATTTAGATGGTATACCCTGAGTCTGGTGCAGATAGGATCGCACACTGTACGGCATTATTGGGCCAGATTCAGGGGTGGGGTGGGGTTTTTCACTAGTGTAGATGAGGCCTAAAAAGCTAGAGCTGGCCTTGGATGCCATAGTGTACCTTCTCATGAACAGAGGGAAAGAAGAACACATTCAATCAGTTTTGCCATAATCACTTGGTCTACTTTTATTTTCCTGGACCTAATTCTTGGCCAGCCTTTCAAACCCTTTGTGATTCATGAACAATGTTTCTTAGGTTCTGTCCACACTACACATTTATAGAGCTTTGATACCATTTTAACAACCATCACTGCAGCCTATGGATTTGTTGTTTGAGGAGGCACTAGAGCTTTTTGGCAAACAAGTCTAAACACCTCATATACTATAACTACAAATCCTGGAGCCTAAGGGACCAGGGGCCCATTCGCAGTACAGAACTGTAGCACTATTATTCCATTTTAACCACCATACATCCACCCTGTGGAATCCTGGGATCAGCAGCATAGGGAGAGGCATTTACAATTCTCAGCTAGAAAGCTCTAGTGTTGCACACCAAACTACAAACCCCAGGCTTCCATAGGATGGAACCATGGCACTTAAAGTGGAATAACAGTGCTATAATTGTGTAGCATGTATGGGCCCTTGGTATCTTTTCCTCCCCACAAGTAAAAGACACTGATTTTTTAATAAAGAAAACATTCCATGTGAAATACATTAAGCACCCTCTCTTCCCACCAGCTCCAAATAAACTGAAGACTCTCCCCTTCCTTTCACAGTTTTTTTTTAAGAAGTCATGAAATCATACCCTCCCACTGTCCTGATTTGGCAGGCAGAGTTCTGATTAATCCTCTGTTATCCCACTTTTTTCAGCTGCTTTTAAAATGTCCCTGTTTTTCTCTCCTACTACTACTTTCACCCTTTGTGCTTTTGACCAAAGTTCAAAGTATAAAAGTTGTTGGTACTCAATTAAATCAGGTGACAAGAGAGGAGAGGAGGGGGGAATCTTACAATTCCCAGCAAGCTGAGGCAAAAGCAACCTGCTGTGGCCTTTCCTAGTCTGTCTGTTCTTCCTCATTTAATAAGTGTTTGTCATCTTGATGACATTTTGATTTCGCTTGGCCACACGTCCCAATTTTCATCTATGAAACGTTGAAGGGTATGGGAAATCTCATGGCTGCTACTACATCATGTCAAATTTGGCCTTTCTTGTAGTCTCTTTCCCTGAAACACAATTTCTTGTGAGATTGTGCTAGCAACATGGTACCTCCTCAGACCTATACTTCATTATTCAAAAGGCATGAAAAGGTGATCTTAATGTAAAAAGCAAAACAAAATGAGGCACTTATCTAGCTTTTTATTTAGTTACAGAGGAACTGGTGTGCAAATATTTCAGCAGTAAACCAACAGTGTAGTAGACTAACAGTACAAGAATAATTCAAAGACAATGCAAAGGGAAGTAATAGTGCCACTCTATTCTGCTTTGGTCAGACCTCACCTGGAATACTGTGTCCAGGTCTGGGCACCACAATTCAGGAAGGATACTGAGAAGCTGGAACCTGTCCAGAGGAGGGTGACCAGGATGGTGGCAGGTCCTATGAGGAGCGGCATAGGGAGCTGGGCATGTTTAGTCTGGAGAAGGGAACATTGAGAGGTGACGTGATAGCCATGTTTAAATGTTTGAAGGGATGTCATACTGAGGATGAAGCAAGCTTGTTTTCTGCTGCTCCACAGACTAGGACACGGAGCAATGGGTTCAAACTACAGGAAAAAAGGTTCTACCTAAACATTAGGAAGAACTTCCTGTTGGGAAGTGGAATGCACTGCCTCAGAGTGTGATGGAGTCTCCTTCTTTGGAGGCTTTTAAACAGAAGGTAGATGACCATCTGTTGGGAATGAGTTGATTGTGCATTCCTGCATGGGAGAATGGGGTTAGACTGGATGGCCCTTGTGGTCTCTTCCAACTCTATGATTCTATGAATGGTTTACGATAAAACCAAAGGCACTTGCGCCAGCTAAACTGGCCTTAGGTTGGCATAATCCCGATGCGCTGGCGGATCTCAGCAATCAGCCAGCTGAATAACCAGGAAGGGGGCAGAGAAAGGGTTGAGAGCTCCCACAGTTCATTCAGTCCAGAGACACAACCACTGTGCTGGCACCAAATTAGGCCAAGGTCAGGGTTATCTTAAGCTACTTCCAGCACATGGAAATCAATGGGAACACCCACAAAATAAAATTCCCAGGTCCCTTATGTCAGCTGGAGCCACACCCATCCTGGAAGGACTGAGATTAGGAGACAGCACTGTAACCCCACTTCCAAGGCACCCCAATTCTGGAATGTTAGCATTGGCTGTAGGCCTCAGAAACTGGCCAATTTGGTTCATTAATGTGACCTTTTACAAGGGAAAAGACAGGATGGTCTCAGAAAAGGTCATTTCTGGTTTTTCCCTGGAAAGGAAGGCCTGGGGCTAAGAAGCCAAAAGGAGACACATTCCACATAAATGGAAGTTAATGGATGGGAGAAACCCTTTTGTACTTGCTGATTGTGAAATTTCCTCTCCTCAGCTCCCAACCTAAAAGAAGTTGCTCAAAGCTGTTAAAATTCAATCATTGGACATTAAGAAACACATTTAGCATCTTCCTCACCTTTTGTCAAGACTAGGAAACTCATTGTGCAATCCATGAAGGCTCATGGAATTCATTGTTTCAGCCCATGAAGCAACCTATCCCCTCAGGTGTATTTGGAGGTATAAAAGACCCCCCCAAAAATATGCCTTTTTGCGCACAGCCAGTAACAGGGGGATACTCTGCTGCTCTGTGTTAGCCACACCCAGTTTCCTCCATCCACTCTGCCAGATTGACTACAGGACAGATCTGTATCACCTCAACAGAACCCTCTTGCAACCCTCTATCCAAGTTTTCCTACTGTTTCCTTCTATAGCCTTGAGTGAATGCTTCTTCTAGGTGAATGTGTGTATGTTTGGTGTTATTTTTGAACTCCTTAATAAAAAAACATACTTAGTTTTAAATCTGTATGTATTCCATCCAGACGAGTACTGGTATAATTGGTTTTCAGATTCCCTTGTTACCCCCTCTTTTGCATAGCTAAGTCGAGTTGCTGCTAATTTCCCCAACATATTAGTAACTCGATATTTTCTTGGAATTTTCCAAGGAGCATTTTCAGTAACAGCACAAATCACCAGCAAGTTGCAGCACACACACACAGAGACCCCAGGATGTAAATCCCATCCAGGACATGCAGCATAGGCTATATCATTCTTCCCTCGGGGCATGACATATAGCAATGGTTCTTAACCTGGGGTCCACGATGTCCTCACAGGGGGTCCACAAAGGCTTGAATGTTGCTTAGCCCACTTCCTCCCTGCAGTGGAGTGGCCATGTGACAGGAACCAAGGCAAAGGTTGGCTGGTTTTGGCCTGCACATTGCCATTCAATTTGCTCCAACCACAAACTTGCAAAGAAAAGCAGGAGAAAAGTCTTCCCTCCCCCTCCATTGCCTCTGAGGGAAGGTTTAATGGATGGTGTAGTTGTGTTGTTGTTGTTGTTGTTGTTGTTAAATCTTGGGTTAAGATACAACAAAATGTATTTAAAGGAACTCTGGTAAATAAAAGCTTAAGAACCATTGACATATAGCATTCGCACTGGGACACTTTGGTGATGGCTTTCAGCTCAACAGAGAGAACCAACCACAAGGCACTCCAGAAAGGGACTTTGCATGGGGGCAAGGGCAAACACTCAAAAGAAAACAGAATTCCCAGCACCTCTTCTAGCACCTGTCTACTGAGAATCCATACCAGTTGAACTCCCACAGGATGTAGCTGCCAGCAACAAACACCCACCTGGAAACGTGGGGTTTGCACCTTGTAGGAAAACATTCAGGTGAGTCAAATGGAGCAAAATGCTGAACCTGCAATTGTGAAGACATCTGATGTGCCTCCCTTGTGCCCTTCCTTTATGCCTTTATAATGGCTGTGTGATTGTACACCAAGACTTTTCACCTTTCACATATATGCTTGTAGGTAAAGTTCCAGGGCCCCTACAGAGGTGGGAAGAGACACAGCTCTCACACAAGGGGAGAATAGAGCAGAATTTCATTTCCAGCTAACATACATTCATCGGCAGTGTGTCTGGTTGGGGCTTTGCTAGTACTGGGGCTGCTTACCAGACACACATACCCACTTTGGTCTTCTAGGAATGCAGTGAGTTTGCCCTGATAAAAATGAGTCATCCACCTGCACTGAGGATCCCATGCCAACTGTGGGGATAATGGGATAAGTCAGTCCACACACTCCTTGGTCCCCAGCAGCCTCCCCACCCTACCCTAGCCCTGCAGTACCTTTGAGTACACCACCACTTAAAGGAAGCAAAGGCCTTGTTATCTTCCCCCATATACTGTGGTAAGGCTGCTTGCCAATGGTTTACCAGTCATGTAACTGTTTCCTGTCTCTCTTTCCTTTCTTCACAGACAGCTGATCCATAGATGCAGTTTCCAGTCTCACCAGCCTGGCCTCAACACACCAGGAGATGGCTATCAGCTGGCTGTGCCCTTGCCAAGCTCCTGTAGCCCTTGCAGTGTCCTGGTCAGACAGCACTTGCTCATACGACTATGCTACCCAAAGGTACTCTGCCTATCTCTCTTGGCTGTCTGTGCATTGTTCAAGGTACAGGAGCACTACTGCTGGTAGATGTTGACAACGAGGCATGATGTTTCCTAGTCCTCTGGCTGCAGAGCCACTCACTTTTTGCTTCCTCAGTGAAAGACTATGCAGAACAACTGGGCCATATTTGTTTCACCTGATCCTGTTATTGGGAAGGAGGGTGGTATATCCCAGCATCCAGCAGCAAGAAGCATGGGGTATCAGAGAAGAAACTAAAGCACTATTCCTAATCATTCTCCAGGAGGAAATAGGGAAGAAGGACATCAGCATAGCCCCCCGCCGAGTACAATATGGAGTTTTGTGCACAATGGAGGGAGAGTGAAAGGGATTACCCCCCACCCCACATCATGTTCTAAAGAAGCTAGGTGGGAAAATACAACTCTCAGGCCGAAATGTGCAGTGCAGTAGAGGAGGAAGAGAAAAGCCTGGCCTCCTATCACATTGCTAAGGCTGAGTGGGAGAGACCAAGCCACACACCCTTAACCAAGCTTCAGAGGGTAACCAAAATTGGGAGGGGTGAAGCTTGCCCCCTAGTTATGATCCAGGATCCAAAGGAGGGTGGCTCTGTGGTCCAACATGTGGGGCAGGCTATTGCTGCAGGCATTCATGGGCCAAAATAAAAGTGAACCACATTGCCCTGGATCAACAGCCTAGAAGGATCCTGGCCCAGCTTCCTGCCCCCCCACTCATATTCCAACTGGCATGGTGAGTAGCATTCAAAGATGGCAACTACCACATCAAGGAAAACTGTGCATTCTGTTTTTATATTATGCAGCACTGCACACACCATCACAGCTTTGACACTTGTGCTGTCATGATAGGCAAAACTAAGTTCCTGCTGCTCCTGTTGCATCATGCTCTTCAACACTTCCAGGAGATATCTCTCTTCCATGAGATTTTCAGGTGTAAGTCAATATAAGAATACAGGATGGAACAGAACGCATTTAGTTGGGGCACCAGAGACATGCAGGTATGAAACTAAGGTGCCTCTCCCAGCTACTTCACCCCTGAAAATTTATTGTGGCAGGGAGAGGTCTGTCATTGTGTGTTTGTGCATGCACATCCAGTGTTAAAATAATGGGATCATAGAAGCGGAGAACTGGAAGAGCCATCTAGACTCACTCACTGTGCAGGGCATACAGACCTAAAGCCACACCTGACTGATGCCACCTGACCTCTGTTTAAGAGCTGTTAAATGAAGGAAGGTCTGCCAACACTCATGTGTTTTAAATGCCCTGGGTGGTCTGGGAGGAGCTTGGCATTCTGAGCAATAATGATGCAACTGATGTACCAAAAGCCTCAAGATGGATTTCAGACCAGCAGGATGGGAGGGTTGCAAACACATGAATTATTGGATTGACTAGACTTAATTACCACATCCAATACCCAGGCTGCTCCTTGTACCTTTAGTTGTTCAGCAGTTCCTCTTGTGTTAGGGAACAGTCTCTATTGGCTGGCTGTTCTACTGGGTGGAGTTTGGGGCTGGGGTGGTTGCTGACTGGTGATTGGTAGCTGTCAGCATAATTTCCATAGGTACTTCTGGAAGGGTAGTTTTCTTTTGCTGACTTATCACCCGAGGCCTCCCTTCCCTAATTCAAAGAGGGTTGGACTGAGCACATGCCTCAGCCAGCTCTTGGCTGAGTTAGGATTGTACTCTGTCTCAGATTATGATGCCTTGTGGCTTAAGGTTCTAGAAGCTGCTGAATTTCTCACTGATATCTTATGAGCAAGCTATGTTCTCTAATTCCCCTTGGCAGCAGGCTTTCCGCAAATATGTCAATCCTTATTTTTAAATTTAGTTTTCTAATACTGAATTGGTGCCTCAGATTCCTTCAGACCTGCTGATGTTCGAAAAATCAAAGAAATACTAAAGACCAGAACTTGAAAAACTAGGTAATTAACTTGTAAAGTTATTAATTCATTGGATTTTTCTAATTATCTCACTCACTAGATTCCCCAATTAATTCTGAAGTTTTAAAAATGATGTAGTGAACTGGGTCATTAGAATTAGTTAGGATGGGTGCCTTTTCCTGCTTCTATAGGAGATGAAGTATTAGGATTGGGGGAAATGCATCACATAGCTTGATTGTTAGGTAGGCTATTCAGGAGGATGTGGTGGGGGCGGGGAGTGAACTTTGCACACCCAGGTCAAAGCAGAAGCTTTGTGAGTTATGGGAGTAGGTGAGTTATGGAATAGGGTGGATTCAGTGAGTGATTTGTCTGGAGCCCAAGGCCTTCAAGCTGTTGACCCTTTCAGAATGCTAGGCCTTTTAAGTCTGAAAGTAGGTTTTCCCCACCCCACCACATCCCATGGGTCTATATAGAAGGAAAGTGTTTGGAATCCTTCTGGGGAGTTGGGGTGCACTGTAAGTCCTTCAAGTAACTTTTTTTCTATCAATTATATTCTGGACTGCTTTCTATTATATATTATTGTATAATATACAGTCTTGTACAGGAAGCCCCTGCCTTTTGACGGCTCATTATCTGACAGCTTGCTCTTTCGATGCTTGCAAATTAAGGACAGGTTACATTCATTTGACTAGGAATCCACTCCTTCAACAGTTCTGACATATGGAGGCTTGCTTGGGGCTGACTGCTCATGCGCACTCTGCTTGCAAAGCAAGCTGAGAGGGGGAAAAGTCACCAAGATAACTGAGAGATTTTGCAAGCAATATGCTTTGGGCAGGCACAGAGGCCTACAGGCACTCCGAAACAAGCCACCTCATGTTCCCTATGTGGTTTTGCTTTTTGAACAGTTCTGGTTTCTGACACTGCTGCAGTTCATAACCTGTCGGATAAGTGGGGGCTTCCTGTATAATAATTTGGGGCAAGCTGCCCTTTGTAATAATATTGTTTTTATGAATAACTAAGTGAAAAGTTTTCGTTAACTCACCCACCCACATTTCCTTCTGTCCTGGCTTCTTCTGTTCTCCCCATCTTTCCCATACAGCTTTTTACTCACTGTTCCTCCTCCTTTTTATCCACTCCCTTTTAATTATACAGTTAAGGTAAGATGGGTGCAGAGAATAATGGTAGATAAATTGATAGATACCTGATCATTTAAACTGAAGGTGACTTGACTAAACTTGGGGTCTCCAGCTCCTCCCTGCAAAACATGTGCTCTACTACTGATCTTTGCATACTTCACTTCTTAATTGGGAGAGGTGGGTGGAAAGGGTGCAGTGATTCAGTTATGCAGGAAAAAAAGGAGTGAAGTATACACATTGGTGGAGGATGGAAAGATACAGATAAGATGCAGATTAGTGACAAACTTAATTGAAGAGGCTGTAAGATTAGATTGCATAGTTAAGACAGCTTTTTCCAACCTGTCAGTTACCAGAGGTATTGGACTCCCACCATTTCTGGGCAACAATAATATCACGGGCTTTTTTGTCCATTTGGATAAAAAATATAGATTTTAGAAGGAAACTTTAAAAGGGCAAATAGAGCACTTTTAAAGGAATCAGTAATAAAACATGCCCCTAGGTTTGACAGTGACTACTTCCTCACCCTCTCTCTATAAATCCCATGGTTGCCCCAGAACTAACATTTTCACCAATGAGTTAGCCAACAATAATCCAACTAAGTAAATTATTTAAGTTAATACTTGCTGTACCCGGCATAACATATGCCATTAT
Source organism: Gambelia wislizenii (assembly GCA_030847615.1). Classification (NCBI taxonomy): domain Eukaryota; kingdom Metazoa; phylum Chordata; class Lepidosauria; order Squamata; family Crotaphytidae; genus Gambelia; species Gambelia wislizenii. Next base: position 165,313,971 of record JAUMIR010000004.1, read on the forward strand.
AGGAGATTTTTAAGGTTATAAATTAATAACTCATTTTATGTATTTATTGATATATTTCAGTGTAAACACAATTAGCAATCTTGTTCTCTCAGATACAACACTTAATGCATCAAATGATGGAACTCTTGAGAGAGCAACATATAGTTGGCCATGACTGCAGGGTTAAGGAAGGTATAAATATATTTTGTCAGAAGCCTGTCCTTGTGACTTATTAATAGTCATTGAAAAGGCTAAACATATAGGAAACTGTCTTCTCTTGAATTTGAAAGGTATATTTGTATCAGATGGAATGAGATTAATGTGCGGTATAAGAACTGTTTCTAAATTCAATCCATAGATTACGTGGGCCTCTATGGTGTGTCTTTGTAGACAGTTCAGCCAACTTATTTTTGGAAGAAATATCTCATTGTTTTACATGTCGTTTCTCACACAGTTCATAATAACATAATAACAATAAAAACAGAGGTTTGTGTGTGTGACTCTGAGTGACTGAGTGTCTGTGTGACCCTGAGTGTGTGTAACACTAAGCATGTGTGTGTGCCCCTTCACCACTCCCTGCTGAACTGGTGGTTGAGCTCTATCGCACTTTCAAATATTTGGAGATGCATTTACAAGTTATTATTAAACATTAATTAATTGGGTTTTTTTTTTCTCACAGTTCTTTCACATGGTTCAGCTACCTGGTATTATTTTTTGGAAAAAATATTTCATTGTTTTACATGTGGTTTCTCACACGGTTAATAACAACATAATAACAATAAAAACAGAGGTGTATGTGTTTGACCCTGACTGAATGAGTGTGTGTGACCTGAGTGTGTGTGTGAGCCTGATTGAGTGTGTGTATCCCTTCACCACTCTCTGCTCAACTGGTAGTTGAGCCCTACTGCACTTTCAAACCTTAGAAAAAATGCTACTCCACTGTGAGTAAGGGTTCCTCCTAATAGTGTCTACTTGAGGCGTTTGCTCCAGAACATGGTGGACAGGAGCACTATATCTCCCAGAATCCTTTGGCTGTTGTCTGGTGCATGCACCCTGCTGAGGTTTCAGGTGGTGATTGTGCCCTGGAGCTTGGAGTGAAAGCATTCCACATGTTTCGGCACTACATTTCCCAGAATCCTGTGTCTGGTGCATGCACCCTGCTAGGGTTTGAAGCAGTGGTTGCGGCCTGGAACTTGTGGCTGGTGTCCAGCACATGCACCCTGCTGGGGTTTCAAGCAGTGATTGTGGCCTGGAGCTTGGAGTAGAAGCTTGTTTCCGCTCCCAGTGTGGTGATTGGTTGGCCAACGGAGCGCTACAATTGGCTGGGTATGTTTCCTAACTGGCCAATCAGCACACTGGGAATGGAAACATACCCAAGTGTTTTATAGAGAGAGATTCTTGGTGGTAATTAATTGATTTCCCACTACCATTTAACATTATGAAATTCATTTTTAAACCTAACTTTCCAATCTCTGCTAAAGATGGCAACTGCAGTCCAATGGAATACATTTTCACCTTCATTTGGACCCACCTTCTAGCCTTACATTCATTTGTGGGCTCCTTTCTTAGCCCCCTTTTCTTTGACTCCTTCAGTCCTCTCCATCTAGCTGCCTTTTCTGCCATTGCTCCTTTTGGCCTGATGCCACCTCCAACATGTTTCAAACCATGTTTCCCTAAATACCACTTATCCTACCATAGGGCTTTTCTTCCTGCACCTACCCTTTCCTTGGGCTTCTGCTCCTCCACTGACCACCTGCTCACCTCTCTGCTTTGACTCTGGTCTCTCTATCCCTGTTGATTGTCCACACACACACACACTCCTGCACCTGAGTCTGTCTATGACATCATCACTGCTCAGCTTCTGTGACAACATTGCTCAGCCAAAGCTACAGTATATTTTAATGTTCCTCTCCCTAGTTTTAAAGCTCCTGCCACCACCCTGCTAAAACTCAGTAATGTTTGTAAGAAAATAAGTAGAGTTTTCAAGCTGCAATGCTCCCTTAAGCCTTAGCACACTTCATAGTGTATTTCTAGTGAGAAAATAGTTTGAGATATCACACTTGGTCACATTCTGCTGAGAATCTGTAATACACTTGCCAAGTTTATATTAAAGTTATTATTTTGCAATAATCAAGGTGTGTTTACACTGTGATTCTGCAGAAACACAGGGCAGTATTTCACAGTGTTACTGAGCTTTTTTGCTTTTTTCTCCATTTTAAAAAATAAAACTCTAATCGCTAATTTTGCTGACTGTGAAGAAAACTTAGAAGGTATCTGCTTTTTCCACTAAAACCAACAGAATAGGTCAATGGCATCTTCCAATCATAAAAGAAAGGCTATCCCCATACATGAGACTGTGGGAGAGAAAGTAGAAAATTCTTTTAACATGTCAAGTTCTGCATGAGTTTATCATCTTTTTTTGTGAAGCTGCTCATCTGGCCAAAGAGATACCTGTACTGTTGGAACAAGTCTGTCATTCAAGATTGTAGCTGGGCCTACAGCCTTCATTTAACATTGCAATGAGCAATTGATGTGGGCTACAATCCAGAGGGCACAATCCTCTGTTCACCTCTGTCTTTCTAACCACTCTGTGGCTGCAAAAGGTGATGTAGCCACAGCTTTTCCCATCCTACATCACATTGCTATTCCACCTGCAGGAGTAAGAAAGAGCCAGGATAGCAGGCAGAAGCACCAGGAGGGGATGCCATGGATTTTAACCAGTACCAAACAGCAGAAGAGATTGCCAGTGTTGAAACTCCTGCCCCATTTTACCCAAGATAATATCATGCACTCTCCTCTCCATAGAAATACAGTCCCACCCTATTGCTTCTGCAGATGGAGGTTTCTTGTGGGGGGGGGCGGTCTGGGAACAAATAGCACGGACACACTTTCTTGCTGCCATATCAATTAAGCCTAAGGCTAAGGCTAAGTTATTTGGGTTGCCACCTGCCAGCCCTGCATATGGGTGTGTAGGCCAAGAGAAGACATAGTAGAGCAACCCTCCCTTGCAACATAAGTATTAAATGGGGTGGCTGTGATCTCAGGCTTGCAACTTGGCTATTCTGGCTGTGGGGTAGAAAATGAAGCTCCAGACACAGAACAACTCCTCCTCCTCCAAAGGAGCTCCAGAACAATATAGTTCCATAGTGCCCATGGAAGAGATCCAACATTGTTGGGTGAGCAGGTATAAACTGTCCTTGCTTCAGTAAAGTGAATGGCATATACAATACAGTATTGTGCTTCCTTTCTTCTTGCAGGCTGGGTTTCCAGCCCATTGCATGTCCAACAAGATGTCTGGCCCCTGGTTAAAGTATTCTTAATTGACTGCAAAAGCCGATTCATGAAATGGATGTAGCATGACAAAAATCAATGCTAATCACCACGACAATTAGCTAATGCTTTCATAATTGGAGATCCAAGCCATGCCTTGGTATACTGCATCTCTCAAAGGATGTCAGTGCCATCAGCTTCAGAAAGGAAATGGGACCATGCCTTGGGATTTGGGGAGATACAGTTTAAGGCTGCCTGAGATGGCTGATTTTACCTGAAGCAAAAGAAATCACAGTGCATTTAGGGGTTCTTTCCTAGGAAAATAATTAATGCCTTAAATGCAATGACTGGAATCTTGTTGAGACACACTGCACATGTCTAAAGACCATGTGGTTCCACCTTCTCAGAACCTGTACAGGGAGGCAGCTGCTGCAGGAGAAGGCTGCTGGGACTGTGTTGCCTTTTCCCCAGACACCTGTTGCCCATCACCCTTGTCACCTGTCTTTCCTTCCACAGGCATAGTTACACCACGGGCAGAGCCAACAGGATTCTGGATGTTATATGGATGTATTATTTTAAAAATTAAAAAAAAAATAATAACGGTAAGAATACTGTAGTACCACAGTATTATGTTTTCACATTGGAATTTCTCTCTTCCCAGAGTGATCATTAGGAGTGGGTAATTCAACTTGAACTTATAAAGTGGCTTTCTAAATAAAGGCTGTTGGTTCATAATTCAGACCTTAGGAATAGATACTTTTTGTACTATAACTCCCCAAATCCCCGATTCTCCCCAGGAAATCTGCAGATGTATAGTGCAAAAAGTAATGTGCCAAGCTCTGGTTCATACATCCAATACTGGCTATTTTGCCTTGGAAGGCTACCAAGTCCTTAGGACCTCAGGCTCTTTTTTAAAACTGGAAATGTCAGGTTTTCAGCCTAGAACGTATGTTCACTACAACTGAAGTCTGGGCCCTACCTGCATCTCTGTTGGCTTATTACAGTGAGTGGGTGGTCCTACATGTATTCAAAAGTGACAACAGTACTACGTACAAATAGAAGCATATAATGAGAATCCAATGATGGTTAATATGTTAAATCAATGCTTGAGGCATTGGTCCTCCAGATGCTATGGACATAAGGCTATGGATGACACATTCTAGAATCCCAGTCCATTGGCCAAGCTGGCTGGGGTTTGTAGGAGCTGAAGACCAAAACATCTGGAGAATCACAATTTGAGAACCATTGTGTTAATGTGAAGTCGAAGGCTTTCAAGCGAGCATCCATAGGTTTTCCTTGAGTTTTTTCCTGGGCTGTGAGGCCATGTTCTGGAAGAGCTTATTTCTGACGTTTCACCTGCATGTGTGGCTGGCATCTTCAGAGAATGGTTGGGTAGGAGTGTGTGTGTGTGGGGGGGGTAATAGACTATGGAGAGGATATGGAAACCATTGTGTTAAGGGTCCTTATCCTTAAGGGTCTTAAGGATCTTCCAGAATAGTGCAAAGAAACAAGTTCATGCAGAGAGAGCCTTGATTATTACTGACTGATACCTCTTAGCACAGCTTTTGCATTGACTTCAAACCTCTCCATTGCCCTATAGTTTGGTGGGAGGAGGGAGAGAAGGGTCAAGGCTGTAGGTAATTGGCTAATAATCATTACAGTTGCATGGCACTGTAGACTATTTGGCCAGTTGTCATTCAGACATCTTCCGTGTCTTTGCTCACTATTGGGTCTCCATGTTGTGAGACTTGTATGGCATGCTTTTTCTTAAAGAAACAGTGTTCTAAAAAAAAAAATAATCCTTTATTTATTTATTTATGTGGTGTATCCTGGCATTTTTTCTTTTAAAAACCCCACCATCTAGGTGGGAATAAAATGTTGCCACTGGAAATTACCACTGAATGCTCCCAGAAAAAAGAAACATTGTCTGGTTATTTAAACAAAAACAAAAACCTTAGCACTATGGCAACAAATACAGCAGTCAACAGCTACTCTGGTCTGGAAACCTTTGCAGTTTAGTTCTACCTTCCACAGGGGCATGAATTTTGGTGGTGAAAATTGCTGCTCATACTTGTAATGCAGAGATGACAGAATGCACATCCCCTCCACATCTAAACAGATGCAATTGGAGAGTCCATGGTTGGAAATAAAGATCCTCTTACACCTAGGGTGCAAGTCTTGGGTTTCTAAATTTCCTAGACATTTTACAGGCTCCTTGTTCACACATCACAGTTGTATGTATTATTTTATTTTATTTTATTTTATATATTGCTTTCCAAGTTATAATCCCTCTGCCCCATGAAAGAAAATACTGGGTAATCTACCTTATTGCTTAGCACATCTCTTTCTCTCTCTCTCTCTCTCACTCACTCACACACACACACACACACACACAGAGAGAGAGAGAGAGAGAGAGGACTTTATCACAGTATACTGTTATAGTACTATTATTCCACTTTAACTGCTATGGCTGCCTCCAGTGGAATTCTGGGGTTTGTAGTTTAGTGAGGCCTAAGAGCTCTCTGGCTGAGAGTTCTAAATGCCCCTCCCGAAACTGCAAATCCCAGGATCCCACAGGAGGCAGCCAGAGCAGTTAAAGTGGAATAATCTCCAGAGTGTTGTTGTAAACTGCCGTCAAGTCAACTTCAACTTATGGCAATCCTATGAATGAGAGACCTCCAAGTCACCCTGTCATCAACAGCCCTGCTCAGGTCTTACAGACTCAGGGCCGTGGCTTCCTTGATTGAATCCATCCATCTGTAATCATAGAATCATAGAATCATAGAATTGCAGAGTTGGAAGAGACCACGAGGGCCATCCAGTCCAACCCCCCTGCCACGCAGGAAATCACAATCAAAGCATCCCCGACAGATGGCCATCCAGCCTCTGTTTAAAGACCTCCAAGGAAGGAGACCCCACCACGCTCCGAGGGAGTGTGTTCCACTGCCGAACACCATTTACTGTCAAAAAGTTCCTCCTCATGTTGAGGTGGAATCTCTGTTCCTGGAGCTTGCACCCATTGCTCCGTGTTCCAGTCTCTGGAGCAGCAGAAAACAAACCTGCTCCATCCTCAGCGTGACATCCCTTCAAATACTTAAACAGGGCTATCATATCGCCTCTTAACCGTCTTTTTCCAGGCTAAACATACCCAGCTCCCTAAGTCTCTCCCTAAGGCATCGTTTCCAGACCTTTCACCATTTTAGTTGCCCTTCTCTGGACATGCTCCAATTTGTCAATATCCTTTTTGAATTGTGGTGCCCAGAACTGGACACAGTATTCTAAGTGAGGTCTGACCAAGGCAGAATAGAGTGGCACTATTACTTCCCTTGATCTAGACACTATACTTCTATTGATACAGCCCAAAATCGCATTGGCCTTTTTAGCTGCCGCATCACACTGTTGGCTCATGTTCAACTTGTGGTCTACCAGGACTCCTAGATCCCTTTCACACGTGGTCTCATTCAGCCAGGTCTCTCCCATCCTATATTTATGCATTTCATTTTTCCGCCCTAAATGCAGTACTTTACATTTCTCCGTATTGAATTTCATTTTGTTAGCTTTGGCCCAGCTCTCCAGTCTATCCAGGTCATTCTGAATTTTGATCCTGTCCTCTAGGGTATTAGCTACTCCTCCTAATTTGGTGTCATCTGCAAATTTAATAAGTATGCCCCTAATTCCCTCATCCAAGTCATTGATAAAGATGTTGAATAGCACTGGGCCCAGGACAGAACCCTGTGGCACTCCACTGGTCACATCTTTCCAAGACGAAGAGGAGCCACTGCTGAGCACCCTTTGGGTTCGGCCGGTCAACCAATTACAAATCCATTGAACAGTTAACTTGGCTAGCCCACATTTTACAAGCTTGTTTGCAAGAATGTCATGGGGAACCTTGTCAAAGGCCTTACTGAAATCAAGGTATGCGATGTCCACAGCGTTCCCTTCATCTACCAAGCTGGTAACTTTATCAAAAAAAAGAGATCAGATTAGTCTGGCATGACTTGTTTCTCTGAAACCCATGTTGACTTTTTGTGATTATGGCATTGCCTTCTAAATGTTCACAGACTCTCTGTTTAATGATCTGCTCTAGAATCTTCCCTGGTATTGATGTCAGACTAACTGGACGATAATTGTTGGGATCCTCTTTTTTCCCCTTTTTGAAGATGGGGGCAACGTTTGCCCTCCTCCAGTCTGCTGGGACTTCTCCTGTTCTCCAGGAGTTCTCAAATATTATTGCCAATGGCTCTGAGATTATATTTGCCAGCTCTTTTAATACTCTTGGATGTAGTTCATCTGGTCCTGGAGATTTAAATTCATTTAGATTAAGAAGGTATTCCTGTACTACTTCTTTACTTATTTTGAGCTGGATTTCCCCTATTGTGTCCTCCGTTCCATTATCCTCAGGTTGGTCCTCCTCTTCCTTTTCTGAAAACACTGAGGCAAAGAAGGTGTTGAGTAATTCTGCCTTTTCTCTGTCCCCTGTTAGCATTTTGCCATCTTCTCCACGTAGTGGCCCTATCATTTCCTTCTTCCTCCTTTTGCTACGGACATACCCAAAAAAACCCTTTTTATTGTTCTTAACCTCCCTAGCAAGCCTGAACTCATTCTGCGCTTTAGCTTTTCTGACTTTACTCCTACACGTGTTCGCTATCTGTTTGAATTCTTCTTTGGTGATTTCCCCCCCTTTCCATTTCCTATACATGTTCCGTTTAAAACTTAGCTCTGTTGAAAGTTCTTTAGTCATCCATCCTGGTTTCTTGAGACACCTCCCATTTTTCTTCCTCAATGGTACTGTTTGAAATTGTGCCTTCAGTATCTCCCTTTTGAGAAAGTCCCATCCGTCTTGAGGTCTCTTCTCTTTTAGTATTCCTGACCATGGGATCACCCCCAGTATTTACCTGAGTTTATTGAAATCAGCTCTCCTAAAGTCAAGAATGCGTATCTGACTATGCCTGGCTTCTCCTTTCCATTGTATAACAAACTCCAGGAGAACATGATCACTCTCACCTAAGGATCCCACCACTTGCACCCCATTAACCAGGTCATCTCGCCTCTTCCACCTTTTGGACCATGAAATTGTCTTCCAGGCATGTAAGGAATTTGCTAGACCTTGTAGTTTTGGCTGAGGTAGATTGCCAGCAAATATCAGGATAGTTGAAGTCACCCATCACTACTACATCTCTCCTTTCTGCATGTGTGTTCATCTGTTCTAGAAAGGCAACATCCAATTCCTCCGTCTGATTTGGGGGTCTGTAGTAGAGTCCCACAATAACATCCCTGTTGTTTCCCTCCCCTTTAATTTTTATCCAGATGCTCTCCACCTGGCTTCCAGTATTGATGTCGTGGATCACTTCACTGGTGTAAATATCCCTGACATATAATGCTATTCCTCCTCCTTTCCTGTTTGGCCTGTTTCTCCTATAAAGGTTATACCCCTCTATTCCTACATTCTAATCATGAGACTCGTCCCACCAGGTTTCAGTAATGCCTATTATATCATATTTGTTTTGTAGTGCAAGGAGTTCAAGTTCATCTTGCTTATTTCCCATGCTCTGTGCATTAGTGTAGAGACATCTGAGACCATGTGTTCCCTTTACTTGCTTCCTATGCAAGTTTTTTTGCCTCCCACTGTTGGGTCCTTGCACTGTTTGCCTTGTTCCCTCTATGACAGTTTGACTATTTTCTCCAGCCCTTTTGCCTTCCAGAATACTGTCTCCCTCCCCCATTTGACTCAGTTTAAAGCCCTCCTGATCAAATTCTTGAGACTGTTGGCAAAAATGTTTCTTCCAACTGTTGTAAGATGCACCCCATCTCTTGCCAGAAGTCCCCCTGCATGGAAGCGCAGTCCATGATCCAAGAATCCAATTTGTTCTCGGCGACACCATCTACGGAGCCAGTTGTTTACGTCGGCTATTTTCCTCTCCCTTCTTGGGCCATGCCCTTCAACTGGCAGAAGAGACGAGATGACCACCTGTGCGTCCATTTCTTTCAGCTTCCTCCCCAGGGCCTCATAATCTCTTCTGATCTTGGGAAAGCTGTGCCTTGCAGTATCATTGGTTCCCACATGGACCAAAAGGAAGGGGTAATGATCCGTAGGCTTGACGAGTCTTGTCACATCACAGATCTTTGCCCCAGGGAGACAACACACCTCCCGAGTCATCTTGTCAGGCCCACATACCACTGCTTCTGTACCCCGCAGCAAGGAGTCCCCCACCACCACCACACGCCTCCGCTGAGGCTTCGCAGCTGCTGTTCCTTGCGGTGGTACTCTCAAGGTCCCCTGCTCTACCCCTGAAGTCTGTCCATGCTGTTCTTCCTCGTTGTCCTTGATAAGGGAAAGGGCTTCGAATCGATTCTGTAGCTGCAAGCTGCTCAAAGAATCCCTGGATTTTCTTGTTCTGTGTGTGACATTCCTCCAGCTGTCTACTTCCTGTGTCTGTGAAGTGACCCTCTCCTCCGCAGCCACTTCCTCTGTGCAGTCCCCATCCAAGACTGTTCGTTCTGTTCTGTCCAGGAAAACCTCTTGCTCGCGAATCTGTTGAAGTGTAGCTAGCCATGTCTCCAGCTGCTGTACTTTCTCCTCCAAGAGGGCTACCAGCTTGCACTTGGTGCATGTGAAGTTCTCCACGTCTGTAGACAAGAAGACAAACATCGCACAAGTGTTGCAAGTGACTGCCGCACTGTCTTCCTCTTTTCCTACTGCCTTCTACCGTACCAAGCATTGTGGTCTTTTCTTGTGAGTTCTGTCTTCTCACGATATGGCCAAAGTACAATAGCCTTGGTTTAATCATCTTGGTTTCTAAGGAGAGTTCAGACTTGATTTGCTCTAGGAGCCATTTGTTTGTCTTTTTAACAGGCCACGGTATACACTCACATATATACACACATACATAAAATAGGCCCTCAACTTTCACAGGGGTTAGGGGTGCAGGAACCCTGCAAAAGTGGAAAAACTGTGAAAATTTTAAACCCCCCCCCCAAAACCATGCATGGTACAGACTCTGCTGCTGTAAAAATCTCTGCCTCCGCAGCATTTTTGTCACCTGTGCTGGCAGTCTCCCAACCTTCCCCCTTGCGCCTCCTAAGACAACAACACTGCTGCAGAAATCTCCTGCAGTGTCATCCTCCCTCTCTCAAGGAGAAGGAAAAGAAGGAAAATGACACTAGAGGAGATTTTTGCAGCAGCCATAGCAGGACTGGGGCGGTGGCGGTTTGCCTTCCTCCTTCTCTCTGTTTCCTTCACAGCCCATGGTCCACACCATACATGACCAAAGCAGCTTCTGCTGGCCACTCACCTGCCTGCTCCCTTGCCCATCCACTCACTTCCCTCTTGCTGGATGGCTTGCTCTGTTTCCTTGCTCAGTGCACTACACCAGCAGTCCCTCCATCCCTGTAGGGCTGCTCTGGAGCCACCACTGCCACTGCAGGACATGAGTGCCACCAGCCCTCAGGCCCACCGTGGCCATCCTGCCACCTGGGAGCCAGAGGAGAGGAGCACACACTGCTGCCACCAGAGCCAGAGAAGGAGCCAGAACAGGAGCGTGAGCACATGGCCTCGCTGCCAAGGAGGGGACAGCGGCAGCAGTCACAGTAGCAGCAATGGATGAAACAGGAGGCAGCCTGGGAGGAAGAGTGATCTTCCATTTGCTTATTCATGAGTAAACCACCCCTCCCCAACTCTGAGCAGCCCAAAGGGATAGTACAGTGCAGGGATTGTCTCTCTCTCTCACGCATACATATACAAGCAAACACCTCTCTCACACACACACACCCTCTCTCTCAAACACACACACACACATACACAGATGTGTACTGCAGCCCCTTGCCACTGCCCTCCTCCAACTGCCGCCCGCACTCCCACTCCTCTCTCCTTTGCCTCTCTCCCTTGCCTGTCGACCTGCGCACCATGCTCCTCCTCCCCTGTCCCATTCCCTTCCCACCCTCCTGAGTGAGCGAGCAAGGGAATGTATGTGCAGCTGGGCACAGCCACCCTGCCAGTTTGAATTCCTCCCAGTGACCAAAGATGTCACTACTGACTGAGCCTGACTTAAGTGAATGCAGCTCAATATGAACACCAATGTTATCAAAGTCCCTTTTAAAAATGGCATAGGACAGCAGCGGAGGCGGTGGCAAAATAATCTGTGAATAATCAAATCCACAAGCCTGTAAATGTGCAAGGAAGACTGTGTCTTTGCAAGCAGCAAATCAGATTAACAGTTCCCTGACTTCTTTGGAATCACACACACACACACACACATACATATATATACACACACACACACATACATATATATATATATATATATACACACACACACACACACAGTATGTCTTGCTCACTTGGGATTTCTTTGGGCAAAACTTTTTGATCCATGAAATGATAATGGACACATTCATTATTAAGGCAGAGGCATGACTAGCCTGTATAATATGCCCATGCAAATAATTACTTTTTGGGCAGTGCTCCTGCTTGCTGGGGAGTCTCGGAGCTGCAATCCAATACACACACCCAGCACAATCATATGCTTTTCATCACAAAACATTTTGAGAGGCCCCTTCATGCTGCATCTCTATTTCTTCCAGCCATGTTTCATGTACTTTTGTGACATAGATTCAAAGTAAATTTCTACTGACTTATTCTAAACGTGTCACCAGAAGACCCTTCATTACCAGTAATTTCTATATCTGGGCAGACTCCCCATTCCCTCCACCCCAATACAAGCCACACTAAAGAAAGTTAAGAAAGTCAGTGGAAAAACAACTGAGGCTGAAATGCCTAATTCTCAGATAAACCGCCCACATTCAGAAGATCTTGTGCAAAAACCCTGCTGGTTGGTACTGTCATGTCATGTGGCCTATGTTTTCCCTTCCTCTATCAATGATATTCAGCAGTTGAATGTGCTTTACTGTGTAGGCGCAGAGCCAACAATAGGCCCCAACAATGTCACATCTACCTCATTCCAAATGAGTAAGTATGCCACTGTGAACACTCTATGTGCTCTTAAGTTCTCCTCCTACCTGCAGTCTAGACCTAATAATATTAACCCATCCATGGTAAAGATCTCTCTCTCTCTCTCTCTCTCTCTCTCACACACACACACACACACACACTGCCCTGCCTCAGAGCAGTGTTGTGGGGATAAAGTTGGGAGGAGAGGGGCCATGTACACTACCTTAAGCTTAATTGGTGACAGGCAGGACACAAATGAAATAATAATAGTGGGAGTAGGAATAATGTGTGTGAATCACTTTGGATACCATAGGCTGCTATATAAATAAATAGCAAGTATTCCTGCATAGTACTTATGAAGAATGGATGTGCACGTAAAAAGCCTTGTCTTTAAAAAGTGTTGACAGAAGGGGGAGAAGATGGCAACTGCCTAGTAACACTGACTGCCATGTCATTTAGCTATGGCCAACGACTGCTTTGAGCAACTTCTCCACAAACCTCAGGCGTCTGCCCCATCCAGGAGGCGTCCCTCTCCAAGCAAGCTCCTAATATAGCCACAAGTATAGACAGAAGGAAACAGGAGGAGATACTGACCCCTGCTGGCTGACAGGAGGCATAACATCTTGTGCCAGCATTCCAGCCTCCAGCTTTTCAGAGGGTTTTGTCCAGAGAACCAACTCAGCTTGTGAGACTTGTTGGGATCACAGTACAAGATTTGTGGCTGCAGGTGATGCAATGCAATGTGTCTTGTAACATGGAGGGGTACATTTATCAGATAGATGAGCTGATATGTACTACATGAACGGGAAGAGAGGGGCTACATATTTGCTGGAAGGGCTGTAACAACCAGGCTTGACAACAGTATCTCCAGAATTTAACGGCTTTGGAAAGTTTAGCTATTCTGTGAACTAAAACGAACACTCACTGAGGCTGTACTAAAGTGAAATGTACTAGCAGTCCTGAAATCAGATGCATTATTCTATCTAGAGCAATAGGTAGAGTGCTAGAAGAGGGAGTTCTGGGTTCACAGCCCCACACAGCACAGACTTGGTCTTGGGTCTCCTGCACATCACTATGTGAAGGAAAGGCAAGATAGGAATGCTCCATTCTGTTACCTCCCCTTCTTTTTCTGTTTTATTTCTGCCCATGTCTTTAGTTCTTCCAACTCTGCTGACTATGGCCAGCACACAATGATCCCTTGCTCTCTAACAGGACTCTGTCTGTGCTTTATATCACTGGTAGCTGGTGGTTTCTATATCAGTGCATCCCCTCCAAATTTTACTCTGAACTATTCAAGGTGCTGAGTCTTATACCCCAAATGTGTTCTGTACCTTGGATAGCTCTTCTGATGTTCAGACTAAAACCCACAGTGGATTCACTCCTCTTGCTGCATTTGCTTGCATTTATCACTCAATACCTTTGTTTCTCACTCAAGAGCTCAGAAATGCCACTTTCTTTGAATTACAACTTGCAGAATCAAAGTCTCCTCTCATTTCCTTCCCTCTGTTGTCTTCCTCAATGCCAGACTCAGATTGTAAGCCCCTTGGTGCTGGGATTTGTCTATTCTGAGTTGCTTATGAAGCTGTGGAATGAGCAATGTACATTGATTGCATCATATAAATTGTAAGTATAATTATATTAATAAATTATGCAAATCTGCATCCTTTGAACTATTGCTGAATTTGATTTCAAGAGGTTAATCCCTGATATCTCCAGGGAGCTGTGGAAAAGATTCCTTTCTGAAACCTTGGAGAACTCTTGTCAGTCAGTGTAAATCATACAGCAACTTTCTCCAACCTAGTGTCCTTGAGACATGCTGAACTACAGCTCCCATTGTTCCCAAGCAGCATGATCAATGGAAATTGTAGTCCAAACAACATTGCACTGGGAGTTGTAGTCCAGCACATCTTGAGTACACCAATCTAAGGAAGACTGGTGTATAAACTATATGGAGCTAGACTGGGACATGCCATATTCCGTGCAACACACTTGTTTTTGGTATAGTTTGGGTTGGGTTTGGAGGGGGGGCAATAAACCTGAAGGGAATGCTTACACCAACATAACATTAACCAGACCAATAAAGCCTGCATATCTGCACAACTGGCATTCTAGCAAGGTGGCACTGACAAAATGGTAGGTATATGTTCTCGTGCTCTCTTCACCAACTCCTATTTGTATGCTATAAACCAGGCAGAACCATTTAGACTTGTCTGCTTTCTTTCACTCCTAACCATTGCACATACTTCACAGAAGTCACTGGAAAACAGAACCAGCTTGGAGGCTATGTCTCATGCTTCTGACCCCATTTATCTAGCACAAGCACAGAAGGTGTGTTTTTTTAAAAAAAAAAAACTTTGTGGCATTTTTCTGGCCCCTCTCAAGTATTTACCTTGATATGCATTCTTTCTGTGAGCTTTACAAACTTGCAGAGTAAGCTGGTATTACCATGGCTGGTGGGCTAGAATTGAGAAAACAGTGCTTTGACTAGAATCACTTAGTGGAATCTATAATTTAGGTGGGATTTGAACAGAAGAGCTTTTCTTTTTCTTTTCTTGTTTATTTAATAGCTGTCACCCTGTGGGGGTTTTTCTTCAGGACCTCCATCTTTCACACAATCCTGACATCCTCCTCCATTGCATCTGCTATTAATTTTTTTTAAGGATACTCACAGCAATTGTCACATTTGCTATCACCATTTTATTTGGAGGGGGATTTTGTCCTTTTTGTATGGGTTTAGGAATGTGGATTAGTTACCTAATTACCCTTTGACACTATTTAATATATTCACAACTTGGGAAGATAGAGGGTTGTGAATATACCCTTCCTCAGCCAGAACATCAAAGTGGGTTTATTGGTGAAGTGAGCCAGCTTTTCAGATGGAACCTGGAGCTATACCTTTAGCACCAGTGTAAACTGGGTGAAAATGCTAATCTCTGGGCTGCAAAAAAAAGGCACCATCTCATCTGTGCAGCTCAAGTTTCTGTTAAGGTCACAGCAGGTAGCCAGGCTTTCTCCACCCCCTGCTTCAGTTGGCAATCTTGCTAAAATGGGGAAGCCTTATCCATATTAATTGTGGATATGGAACCTAAGGATAGGAAGGAGTTTTGGTCACTGAATGCAAATCATCCCAGTAGGAGTTTATGTGCTATTAAATTAGGGTTTTTAAATGGCTTTTTTTAAAGGAAAAGACATTATTGAACAAAGTATGGTCTCTCAGCCTCCACGGATATTTCTAAACAATAGAAAGGGAATCACATTGCATGGTTGCTTAGTCCTCAGTCCTAGGATCTCTTCATAGGAAGACATTCAGATGAACTTGGCGACTTTACCTCTGAGTAAACATTCAAAGGATTAAGGCTGATAGAAATTGTGATGCCTAGTTCTGAAATTCAGGGATACGAAGTGCTACAAAATGCTAATCTGGGAGAGGGGGAGTCCAGTATAGGCCGAAAGCGGGTTGAGGGTAGGGTTGCCAGAGTAAAAGCTGGAGAGGGTTGCTGTTCCTTTAATGGTTGTGTACAAGAAGGAATTTTGGCAGGTGTTGCTTGTTACCTGGTTGCAGCTCCTATTGAAATTCCCTCTTCTACACAGCTCTTAAAGGTACTGGAGCCCACCCCCATTTTCACGGTGGCAACACTAATGAGGGATGGTGGTGCATCCTAGCAGAGCCAGGCAGCACGCCCTTTGCCTCCCCTTCAACCTTGACATTGCTCTTGTTTGTGTGCCTGGAAGCAGTCTGCCCCCTGGGGCTCCACAAAGGGATGGCTGGCTCCACAGTGAATCCCTGGGTCTCCTGCGATGAGGGTTGGAAGGAGTCCACTGACGCAGGAAAAGAGCTTATTTTGCCCTTGGGCAACACTCTGTAAACATCTTGTTATGAAAGCAATTGAGTTTTTCAGAAGCACTTTTTTAAAAGCCCAGCTAGAGAATGCCAGATCATTTAAATACTTGCAGCTGGCCCTGGGGCTACTGCCAATCTATGAAATCCTGCACCTGAGCAAAGGCAGTTAAAAAGCTTATGGATACCATAGTTATCATTCGAAGTATTGACATTTTTAACCTCTCTTGAGCTCAGGGTGGTATACTTGGGTCTCTTTACCTGTTTGGTCCTCACAACAACCCTGAGAATTATTATGGCCTAAGATATGGCATAAACTTTGAAGTTTTACAGGGATTTGAATCAGAGTTTCCCAAGTATAAATTCAGGACTCTAACTATTACAACACAGCATCAGTCTCTCCATGGGACAGGGCTACTTACCATCAGGCAGGACAAGGCAAAATCCCTCCCCCATGTGATTATTCTTCAGAAGTAGGTATTGCTAAAAAACTGGATGCGTGTGTGTAAGTCGCCTGTCAACTTATGGCAACCCAGTGAGTTTTTCATAGGGCTTTCTTAGGCAAGGTATACTTAGAGGTGATTTTGCCAGATCCTTCCTCTGAAATATAGCATACAGTACATTGTCAGTCTCCTATCCAAGTACTAACTAGGGCTAACCCTGCTTAGCTTCCAAGATCAGATGGGAGCTGGTGCCTTTAGGATATTTAGGTGCAGAGAACTCAATGATGATTGTTATAAACAGTTCAATAAGCATATGGACTAACTACTCTTGGTAAAGTGTCAAATAAAGTGGACCATCTTTAGATTTTCCTTGGGTTTTTTTCCAGGCTGTGACGCCATGTTCTGGAAGAGTTTATTTCTGATGTTTTGCCTGCATTTGTTGCTGGCATCTTCAGAGAGTGGTTGGGTAGGCATGTGTGTGGAGTTTATATACTGTCAACCCCTGTTGGAGAGGATATGTAAATTTGTATATCACAGTTTACCACATACCATGCAGCTGTGGACAAGTTTACATAGGGACCACTAAACACAGTGTGCAAACATGAATCAAGGAACATGAGAGACATTGCAGACTGGGCCAGTCAGAAAAATCAGTAGTAGCAGAACATGTTATAAACCAACCTGGACACAAAATGTTATTTAAAAACACCAAACTTCTGGACCAGGCCAACAGCTATCATGTCAGAATGCACAGAGAAGCTACTGAAATCCACAAACACCTGGGCAACTTCAACAGGAAAGAAGAAACCCTAAAAGTAAACAAAATCTGGCTGCCAGTCCTGAAAAACACTAAAATCAAAACTCAGCACTTGCAAATGAACTCCACCCAGGGACAGGGGGATTGCCAGCAGACAATGGACCATTAGCCAACCATTAGCCAAACAAACACTAATCCTCCTTGCATATCTCCACCCAGAAGTTAGCCATTCCAAATACACAAATTTACATATCCTCTCCAACAGGGGTTCACAGTATATAAACTCCACACACACTCCTACTCAACCATTCTCTGAAGATGCCAGCCACAGATGCAGGCGAAACATCAGGCTCTTCCAGAACACAGCCTCACAGCCTGGAAAAAAAACAAGGAAAATCTATGGATGCCAGCCATGAAAGCCTTTGACTTCACATGGCCCATCTTTGTTTCTGGACCTTTGGAGAGCAGGTGCCAGTCAGAGAAATACAGATAACACTGGTAAGATGGACCAGCTGTCTCCTTCCAAGTATTGGGCAGCTTCATGCTTACAAGCTCCTTCTAACATGCACTGGAATACACTGCTTCGGAGTGTGGTGGAGTCTCCTTCTTTGGAGGTTTTTAAGCAGAGGCTGGATGGCCATCTGTCGGGAATGCTTCGATTGTGTATTCCTGCATGGCAGGGGGTTGGACTGGATGACCCTTGTGGTCTCTTCCAACTCTATGACTCTATGAAAACACAAAAACCATGCAGGTGAATTCTTTCCAAGCACGGTAAAAGGGGGGAGAGCTGTTTGCTACATTTCTTAGTATTGGGCTGTTCTTAATGACAGAAGAGCAGCACATATTTTAGAAGGTGGCAACCCTACCCCCAAGTTCCTTTGCTTTCAAAATCAGCAAGTTACCATTTTCAGAAATATTAAAACATCCCCTAAAAGCAAAGGTAGGTAGTCTGCAACCCTCCAGGTGTTGCCAGACTGAAACTCCCATCAGCCCTAATCAACATGGTCAAGAGTGGGGAGCCTCTTCAAAAGAGGCTAAAAAATAGGTCAAGGAGGAACAACAATTTTCAGGGACAAGTACTAGGAAACAGGGATAAGCTGGAATGTACAGTGGGGATGACTAAGAAGTGTGCAAGTGTCTTTCCAACGCAAGTACAAATAGGTGGAAGGAAGGTAAAATTTGCTCCAAAGAGGAGAGGAAGGGGAGTTCATGTTCCCAATGCTGGTTGGTCTCCTATAGAGTAGGAGAGAGAGTGAATTTTTGGAGCTGAATTCCAACACACGTGGAGGACTAAAGTTTGAGAAGCAGTGCTGTAGACCATGGTTTGGAGGGAGTCAGTCTTATGCCTGCCTAAACACTCGTACAGTATATGTCAAACCCCCCTCCCCTGTATCTGTGAGGGATACATTCCAAGACCCTCTGTGGACACCTGTAACCATGTCCCTAAACACATTACTGTATTTTCAATGAGAAAAACTCAGAGGTTGACTATAGAATCACACTGGAGGACCTAGAAATGCCTAGAGAAGAACATATTTTGGGGTGTGTGGATAAGTGAAACAGTGAATATTGAATCCATGGATATGGTGGTCAACCTGTACTTCTAGATTAGATTTTATGCCCTAGTTAAACAGGATTTTTTTTTTTAAGTGACACTTTGCTTTCTGCAATGTCTTATAAGCAGAATTTTGTTCAGAATCTGACTCTCAAGTCTGGATTCCCAAGGATTTCAGCTTTTCTTTAGCTGAAAAACCAAGGTGCCAGTTACACAACAGGATAAAGTTCGCGAAACTCTGGATTACCGTTCTTTCGCATCAGCAGTGCATAATTCACACAAATTCTTGCTTATTTGTAAGATGCGGTCAGTTTCGGTTTTCATGGTTTACACTGGTAAAGGTGGGGGGGCATGGCCTCCAGATGATTAAAGCCAGGCTGGAGATGGAAAGGAAGCAAGGAGGGGGTCATGGAGAGGTGAAAATAGACCGTAAATGGAGGGAAAGAAAGCACAAACAAACAAAAGAACGATGGAATGATCTGTCGTTGCAGCACGCTCACACACACACTCACAAACCACCCAAATTCCCGATCGTCTTCCCTGTCCCCAAAGCCTTAAATAATGACGGAGAAGAGGAAAGGACAAACAAACAAAAGAACGATGGAGTGATTGGCCAGTTGCAGCATACGCACGCGCGCACACACACACACACACACACACCACCCAAGCGAGGGCTAGCCCCATTCCCGATCGTCTTCCCTGCCCCCAAAGCCTTCCTTTGAAACAAACAGGAAGGGCTCACAGCAGATTTCCCGAAGTGGGCTGCAAGCAAAAGAAGGGGCAAATGGCAGGCTTGGTGGATTTCTCTTTCCAACCCCTCCGTCTATTTGGAGAAGGCACAATGGTCACTCCAACCAATCTGGATTCAGCTCTGCTCACGCTAATTCGAAAACGTCGCTGCAAGTTCACACAGACATTTGCTAATGGTAAGTTCACACAACCAACTATGCCCATTTTCGCAAACTTTATCAGAAAAGTCAGAAAAACTTGCGAAAGCTGATACTGTGCAACTTATGGGTTTTTCGCTCCCCCTCCCTCTGAAAAGGGCGCTGTGGCTTCAAAATGTGTGGGAAATATCAGGCTTCTTGTCACATTCTTTGAGGATTTATTTTGCCGTGTGCAGCATTATTATTTTTTTAAGTAACTGCCTCAAAAGACCTTGGGTTTCATTTGTATTGCTGCTGTTGTGTGCCTTCAAGTCGTTTCCAACTTTGGCAACTTAAAGCAAATCTATCACAGGGTTTTCTTGGCAAGATTTGTTCAGAGGAGGTTTGCCATTGCCTTCCTCTGAGGCTGAGAGAATGTGATTTGCCCTAGGTCACCCAGTGGCTTTCATGCAGGATTCGAACCCTGGTCTTCAGAGTCATAGTCCAACACTCAAACCACTACACCATGTTGGGTCTCAATCATATTACTCTTATCTACAAAACTACGGTATAAAATCTTGACTTTGACTTGCATATATTTATTTATCTCAGAACTATTTTTTTTGTTAAAGGCTGTCAATAATAAAAGACTGAAAGCAGCATATAATTTTAAAAACTTCAAGCAAAACTGGCAGATGTACATAAGCTCTTGAATTATTAATATCATTTTTATTCTGTGCAGAATCTACATTTATTTTACATGCAATTTGGATGGGGTGCATGCAAAATATGAATCAAGACTTTAAAGGTCTGTGAACCAAAAAAATTAAATGTCTGGGCATACAGCTCTTCTTTGTCCTTCTCCACTTCTCTTGTGTTCACTTCACATATTCAAAGTAACAACAAAAAAATCCATCAGGAAATTCTCCTGCACATTCTCTGTTGATGTCATTGACAGAAGTTACCTTGCATTGCTCTCATTCTATATATGCTATTGAACTGAATACTCAAAATCTCTATTGTGTGAATGCATTAGGTACAAACCTCACACATCATCATCAACATCACTGACATCTTGGGCTGTCTTTGTCAATCTGGTTGTGACACTTGGATATACCTGCACTATTATTATTCAGATCATACCTTTCACAGCCAAGGAAACAAGAATATTTAAGATCAACAAGAAACTGATGTTTCCAATAAAAATAAAAATCTGTGCATACATTACATTTTACCAGAGCAACCACTAGATTTAAGACAGCCTCCACACACTAGTATTTCTAACCTGAAGGGAAAATCTACACCTCTTATTTACTCAGTCTTATAACATTCACTATAAAGCAGTGATAGGAATAATCAGTTCAAATCAATTAAATTTTTAATTGAGTTGGAAATTTGTCAACACAAAGCGGAAACATAATTAAATTTATTTGTAATTGTCTTAAATTCAAATTTCATCATAAACATTTCTCTAGAATTAGGTTATTAATTAAGTTATTAATTAAGTTAATTAGAAACAGTGTTAAAGAGCCAATAAATTTTTCACCATCCAATTAGTTCTTTACTCAAAACCTAGTCGCTCTCTCTCTCTCTCTCTCTCTCTCTCTCTTTTTTTTTCCCCCCCAAAATTATTTCTCATTTTTGTTACTCCTTCAGGGTCTGGAAATCACTAGGCTTAAGACACACAGTTCAAACCCACTTACTCAAGAGTAGTTTCAGCAGGATGAATTGGGTTAAGGAGCTTTTAAGATTAACAGTTATAGTAATGGATCCTCTTCCATCCCCACTCCATTACTAATCATCACGCCTTTCCTAATATGTGAACAATCTGGATTACTTCAGGACATTATAGAAACACTTGAAATCCATATGAAATCATAGAATCATAGAATTGCAGAGTTGGAAGAGACCACGAGGGCCATCCAGTCCAACCCCCTGCCACGCAGGAAATCTTGATCAAAGCATCCCCGACAGATGGCAATCCAGCCTCTGTTTAAAGACCTACAAGGAAGGAGACCCCACCACGCTCTGAGGGAGTGTGTTCCACTGCCGAACAGCTCTGACTGTCAAAAAGTTGCTCCTAATGTTGAGGTGGAATCTCTGTTCCTGGAGCTTGCATCCATTGCTCCGTGTTCCAGTCTCTGCAGCAGCAGAAAACAAGCCTGCTCCATCCTCAGCGTGACATCCCCTCAAATACTTAAACAGGGCTATCATATCGCCTCTTAACCAGCTTTTTTTTCAGGCTAAACATACCCAGCTCCCTAAGTCTCTCCTCATAAGGCATCGTTTTCAGACATTTCACCATTTTAGTTGCCCTTGAAGTACGCTAAGACTATACTTTCATACAACTTTCTCCTCTACTTTACAGAACACTTTTTATCTCAAAGATGTCCCAGCATCCCAAGTCACTAAAATTCAGGTCTACAAATGCAAAAATGTTTTAAGTTTTCCCAGCTGAGATAAATATTCATGAAGATGGGTTTGGATGAACATATTTAGGTGTTTAATTTAGGTATCCTGCAAAATTGCAAGGAAATAGGAGGAATCACTGCAAACTTGATTTATTAAACCATAAGACAGATGGTTATAAACTGAAAAACTGAAATGTGTTGCAAATTGGATTTTGAAATGTGTTTATTTGATGTAAAATTGAAAAAAAATGGGGTTAGTGCTAGACTGTGTCTTGGGATATCCAGTTTTCTCACAAAAAAAGTATGTTCCCCCTCCCCTCACAGAAGGATAACCATCTCAGACTTTAAAGCTTCCTCAAATAGAGCTCATTTTACAAGTCTTAAAATCCAAGATAAAAATTCCTGAAGTTTTCCTTTAATGCTCTGGGACAATGTACATTAAATGCAGCAACCACTCCACATTTGCACAATTGTGAGTTTCTTAGGAGGCTGAGCACATTCTTGTGGGGGGGGGGAGCAGGAGCAAAAATTAAAATGTAGGGTAAATAAGGGAGCCTTTGCTATACCCTTGCTGTCACTGAAGGTACTGGGGATTGAAACCTCCTGCGTGCCAAGCAGGTACTATGGTCCTGTCTATACGGACAAAATAATACATACGCAATGCGAAAGATCGGAGATCTGTTCAAATGACCGTTCACACAAATACGTACCAATACCTTCCCTTCATTCAGAAGGGGGCAGCCAAATCCACCGCAAAGTCTGTGTCTGCTGCATCCGGGCCTTTGTACGGATTTTCTGAAAAGTTCCATATGACTTCCAAATGTGTGACTGTTTGAACACTCACGTTCACAGAGATACGAACAAGCAGTGGAATCTGATTGGCTGGATGAGCACAGGGGGTGGGGCTAGCAAAGAGGGAAAGCGGCTGCGGCTGCCATGTTGGATTTTTGGCTAAGTGAGGGTTGGGTAAGTTGATCGAACTACAATTTTATACTTTTTAATTTAATTTTATTTACTTGTAAATACAAAATGTTGCTTTTGTGAACCCTGCAAACTTTTTTTTTAATGGTGGCGGTAGATTTAAAATTGCAAGTAAATCACTTGCAGACGCCAGCTGGCTAGGGGGTCATGCAGAGTTTAGGGAGGCTCTTTTGGCCATGTAGGCAGATCACATCCTCGTGAACGCCTGCCTTTTCGGATGTGTTCGTATTCCCCCCCCCCTCACATAGACAAGACCAAAGTATGCATGGTTAGTGTGTTGGATTGGGATTTAGGAAATCCAGGTCCAAGCCACCACAAAGCCATGAAACTCACTAGGTGACCTGTGGTTGTTCAGTATTTTTTGACATCCAGACAGGGAGGATGATAAGAGGAGAATGGATATAGGAGGGTGATGCATGCCACCTTGTCTTCAATGGAGGAAAAATGGGTGGTGTCCATGTCTCTCTCTGGCTTTTCTTTGCAAATGAAAATTCAGGAAGGACTCATCCCACGCTTACTGCAAGTGCGCTGATGACTAAAAAGGCCAATCTGAGATAAGCAAGTCCAGTTGCAGAAAGCACAGCAGAAGGTCTCCTTGGGTGATGTTTCCGGGTTGTGATTCTTTCTGCGTTGTAGTTTCTCTTCAAGACTTGTTCGGCATGAGTTCTCAAATAAGGCTGCAGCATTGTGGATAGTGTGTCTCCATGCCTCCCAATGTGAGGCCAGGGTGGACCATTGTTGGTGATCAATTTGGCCGAGCCTGAGATGTTGTTTCAGGGAGTCCTTGTATTGCTTTTTTGGAGCGCCCCTCTTACACTGACCCATGGAAAGTTCACCGTAGAGTACTATTTTTGGGAGGCGATGGTCCTCCATCCTAGAAATGTGCCCTGCCCAGCGCAGCTGTGTTCTCAATATCATGGCCTCAATGCTGGTGATCCCTGCTTGCTCAAGGACAGGAACATTCGTCACATTGTCAGTCCAGTGTATATAACACATAGTCGTGTCCATGTACGGTAGATAGTAAATAGCAAAGTGAAGTATTTGTCTCCAAAGAAGGATTTCCCCCCAACAAGTCGACTTAAGGAATATTTCAGTGCAGTAACAACTGCAAATACAGACACTCTATACAACTAGAGATTTAAACTTTTATTTATGTATTTACTTACTTACTTAATTTATATCCCACTCCCCCCCAAATGGGACCCATTGATACCATTGATTCAGTTAAGAAATGCAGGTGTACCTGATTATTAATTTCCCTATCAGGTCTTTTAGTAAGTACAAATGGCCATAGGAATCATTTAGTTCGTGATTATATGATAATTTAGTTAATTTCAAGGTTATAATATTTTAAACCACAAGTGAAGGGCAGTTTGGAGCGCTTGGGGAAGGGGGCTTTTTGCATCCGAAGAGTCATCTTATGTTCCAAGTCAGATACAGAGACTCCTCACCAGTCCCAGGAAACCAAATTCTGATGCTTTTACCCCCTGTCCCTCCTTGTTCCCAATTTGGAACTCAAAGTGTTTTGCAAAGAGTTAAAAAGCATATTGTCAAAAAACCATGAGGTACAAAGATTAAAACAAGTTTAAACAAAAAACAAGATTAATCAATCCAAAAAATTAAAACCAGATTAGAACACATATAATTAAACATGCAATCACAGCAGCAGCACAAGTAGCAAGACTCAGCATGTTATTTTGGTGGACAGGCCTTATATAGTCAATCTTCATATGCCTATCTAAACAGAAAAGTCTCTAATTACCTGCAAAAAGAAAGTAGGGAGTCCCAGAGCCTGGGGGCAGCCACTGAGAAGGCCCCCTCCTGTGTTCCCACCAGATGTACCTGGTGGTGGGACGGAAAAAAGGGCCTCCCCAGCCAATCTCATAGCATGGACTGGTTTGTAAGACATGCACATGGGAATCAATAAGCTAAAGAAAGGAGGAAGATAAGGGGATGAAGCAATCAGGAATGGAGAAAAGGATCTCTGGTGGCAGTAGGTGAAACGTGAGGTTTTCAAATTAACTCATGCAGCTATCTCATTCTCTCCAAAGCTCAAAACAGGGATGAGGGAGTGAAATCGCATACTGTATGGGCCTTTTCCCCTTCATTCTTCTAAAGCCTCTAGTAATATAACATAAATTTAAACGATAATTTAAAATTAACTTCACTGGTAAAAAAAAAATTCCCTCTTTCAATGCAAATTGAATTGGATTGAATTAGATTTTCAGCACATTCACAGTTAACTTATTGTGCTAACTCTTTCCCACTAACTTTCCCATCTCTATTAAAAACCATTAAATGAGCTTGCATACTAGTTGCATTCAATTCATCTTTGAACATATCCAAAGACAAAGCCTTTGGAACTTGCTGGATGGGTCCCCCACCTCCTGAAATTTAAAACTGCATCCTAATTCAGTCCTAATTATGAAAAAGTAATTAAGACATTATCTCATGGTATGAATATGAAGAATCCCTCCACACCCATAGTCTTCCATCATTGACTGTGGTAAATGTGGAGGTGCAGTTGAAAACCTCTGGGCTGAGAAAGGCTGACCCTAAACAATAAATTGTGATGAAGAAATTAGTGTGCTGTTTCCTAATTCACTCATAACTATAGCATTTTAACCACAGAACAGTGACTCATGCAGAGATATAACAGTCAGGTCTCCTTAACCTGGGGAAGATATCTGCTGTATCTCTTTCATGCTAGAATTCACCATTGTGGGACAGGGCAAAGGAGAGCACAGCCAAACATGAACCTTGGATTTCAGGAAAGCTTATTTTTAACAAGCTAAGGGAAATAGTGGGTAGTATCCCATGGCTAGATAAGCTAAAGGAACAAGACACCCAGCAAGGTTGCAAGGAGTTGCAAAAAGCACAATCACAAACAATTCCATAGAAAAAAGAAAAATGGGAAACATCTGAAAAAGCCAACGTGGCTGCTCAACAAACCCAAGGAGGAAGTAAAAATTAAAAACAGCATGTAGAAAGAATGGAAGGAAGGATGAACCACCAAGGAAGAGTACAGATGTATAGCCCAAACTTGCAGGAACAGTTTAAGGAAAGTTAAAGCTCAGCATGAGCTGAGATGGGATAGGCAAACAGGGAAGCAATAAAGAGAGGCTTTTAAGATACACTCAAAGCAGGAGAATGGCCAAGGAAACTGTTGGCCACTACTCAGTAAGTATAGTGAAATGCTAAGAGATCACAGTGAAGAGGCAGAACTGCTCAATACCTATTTGCTTCAGTTTCCTCCCAAAAAGAGAACTGTGTGCTTCCATGCATCAGCAGAGACCTTGGCAAGAGATCAAAATTGCAAATCAAAATTGGCAAGGATATAGTCAGGAATCATCTAGTTAACCTAAATGAATTTAGATCTGCCAGATGAACTGCATCCCAGATTACCAAAGGAACTTGCTAATGTACTCTCCGAACCACTTGCCATCATTTTTGAGTAATCTTGGAGAATAGGTGAGGTGACAGAGGAGTGGAGGAGGACAAACAAAAAGGGCAAAGAAGAAGAAGAAGAAGAAGAAGAGGAAGAGGAAGATCCAGGGAACTACAAACCAACCTGCCTGACCTCAGTACCAGGAAAAATATTAGAACAGATTATAAAGGAGTCTGTTTGCAAGTATCTAGACAACACTGCAGTGAGATTAGTAGGAGCTAGCATGGGTTTGTCCAAAGCAAATCCTGCTGAATTAATCTTACTGTATACCTTTTCAAAATCAGCTCACTTGTTTAGTAGCTGTGGGAGTGCTGTGGATGTCATTTATTTGGATTTCAACAAAGGATTTGATAAAATCCGCATGATATTTTGATCAGCAAACTGATTAAATGTAGAATAGATAGGAACACTGTCAGATGGATCATTGGTTGGAAAACCATGTTCACATGGGTTGTCTAGATGGTGAAAAAACTCCTCATATAATTTGAGGATGCCATTTGTCCCAATGAGAGCCCATGGAGATTTGCTGTTTTCAGAAGGATTGGGGCAAAAATCTCTAAAAACTGCACTGGAAAAGCCTTTATGACTTTTCCCAAAGTTTTTTTTTAAAAAAAAAAACCCACGGAAATGCACATTATCACCCATTTGGAAAACCAATTTGGATTGCAGCACATGCCCAGATAAGAGCAGAAGTAGAAAGCTGATTGATCAGATGTGTGCAGGGGGTGGGCTTGTCGGCAACGAAGTGGCTAGAAGCTCCATTTTGGAGTTTCACAGTATCGTTCATTCACTTTTTTGCTGCACTGATGTGACCAAAAAGCTTTTTTAAGCAGAAAAGCGCATGTGTGCACATTAGATTTATAGTTTTTTAAAATAAAAATACTGTGCAGCAGCAACAACTTGGAATTGTAGAGTTGGAAGAGACCACAAGGGCCATCCAGTCTTGTGAAGAATAATATGCAAGTAATTCACTTTCAGCCACCATCTTGATTCTCAGGCATGGCTCTGTGTGAACTTCAAACATAGATAGCTTTGCACACCAGCGATTGTACCAAAGGACTGTGGAAACAAATGAATGCTGCTGCGAATTTGCATTAATGCACAGCAATCCACATTATATCTTCTTCTCTAGACAACAGAGTCATCATTAATAGCTACACTTCAAACTGGAGGGAAGTCTTGAGCTGAATGGGATTAAGTTCTTTTTCTGGGGTTGACACTCTTCAATATTTTATCAATTACTTAGATGATGGGTTAGAGGGAATCCTAATCAAGTTTGCAGATGATACAAAACTGATAGAGGTAACTAACACATTGGAAGATAGGAATAGAATTCAAAAGGGCCTTGATAAACTAGAAAACTGGGAGAAAACTAATAGGATGAAATTCAGTAGAGAGAAATGCAAAATTCTACATTTATGCCACAAAACCCAAATATACTCTTATAGGATGAGGGATACTTGGTTTAGCAGCAGCACATGTAAAAAGGACCTTGGGATTATTATTGATTATAAATTTAACATGACCCAGTTGTGATGCTGCAGCAAAGAAGGCCAATGCTATCTTAGCCTGCTTTATTAGAAGCATAGTTTCCAAGAGAAGGGAAGTAATAGTCCCACTATATTCTGCACTAGTCAGGTTTCATCTAGAATACTGCGTTCAATTCTGGGCACCTCATTTTAGGAAGGATATAGACAAGTTGGAACAGGTTCAAAGAAAGACAACAATGGTGATAAGAAGTACAGAGAAGAGAACATGGGAGGAAAGGTTGAGAGAGCTACGCATTTTCAGCCTGATGAAGATAAGATAGGGGAAACATGATTGCACTCTTTAAATATCTACATGGCTGACACAGAGAGGATGGATCTCTGCTGCCCTATAGGGTAGGATCAAGTCTAATGGTTTTAAGTTACAGGATGGTAGATTTCGATGGAACATTAGAAGGACCTTCTTGACACTAAAAATTGTTTGACAATTGAACCAATTGCCTAGAGAGGTGGTGGGGGTCTCCTTCTCTGGACACAAAGAAGCTACCTGCTGGGGATTCTCTAGCAGGATTTCCTGCATTGAGTGAGGGGTTGGACTTGATGACCTATGGGGCCCTGTCTAACTATGATTCTATGAAGCTGGAGAGCTTCAATCCAATCAGGCTGAATACTGAAGCATGGCAATATTTCTCCTCCCCAATAAAATCTATGATTGGAACAAGGGAAGGCCAAAGCAGGGAGACAGGCAAAGTTGCAAGAGGCAACTTTCTTCATGGATCATCTGTGCTCAAAAGAGTTGTTAATTATTTCATTTATCCTGCATTCTGCAATGGAGCTTGAGGCTCCTGTACCTTTCATTACTATAGGTACTATTTGTCACTCAAAGTCTCCTTTCAAAAATCTCTTGCCACCAGGGGTGGTGAACTGTGTCCAGTTGGACATTTGTGGACTGCAACTGTCCTAACCCTTCACCATTTGCTTTGCTGTGCTATGATGCATGGTGTATGTGATATGAACTGTAGGCCAAAAAGCTCCTGGAGGGCTACAGTTGCCCCTTCTACATGTGCTATACCACATAGAGGGCACTCCTTTTTTCTGCACTGGGATTCTTCTCATTCCTTCTAAAGCTGTGACCACAAGGAATGCTTGTCTAGTTGCAAACTCTTCCAAGAATTCTGAGAACCCCATTTGTTGAGTGTGTGTACATGGGTGTGTTAAATTTATTTTTCTTAGTTGCAGCGCCAGAGGAGCTGATCAGTACAACCTAACATCAGGCTCCAGCCCATCTGTTTGGGAGATAGATGGGACATTTGTGCCATCCAGGTGCTGGATGAACTACCACCTTTCCAGTGGCAGGGAGAATCAGGAGAGAAGCAAACAGGGGAGAATCAGAGGAGATGCTCAGAATCAAAGCAAGCAAGCAAGGAGCAAGCCTGATCTCTTCCAACTCTATGATTCTATACTTGTGATTCTATTATGCTTGTGAATGGATCATGGAAAAGAAGAGATACACTGCTGGTAGGTGGCAAACAAAATTATATTGGCCAATTTTGGGTAATGTGGGGAATGCTGGCACCTACCATTGGAAAGATTAAGGCTTTTGTGCACAAGAAGAGGTTCAACAGTATACAAGAAAATCCTGTAAATATAAAAGTAGACTGGCTCTGCTCACTTATGTTCCACTGTCCACAAAAGCATCAAGAGTGTGGTATACTTTTCCTCCTCCCTACCCTCACACTGAGATGTGTGTGGGGGGGGGAGACAGAGAGGGAGAGGGAAAGGAGTTGGCTTTACTCAGTACATTGATGCTGACAAATAACCTGTATCACATTGTTAATGTAAAACTGCCTCCTTGTTAGCATTAGGTCATTCATCCACAAAACAACCTTGCAAAGTAGCAGTAAAGATAGTACTGTTTTATAAATTAAGAAAATTATTCTCTTAAAGCCACCTGATCTGCTCCTGGCAATGGCAGAATGCAAACAGAGCACTTCTGTGTCCAAATGTAACAGCCTGATTATTTATGAAATACAAATCCTACATCTATTTAGAGGGATTCAATGCTTAAAACAAGGTTTACCAATTAGCTTTTCACACATACACACACAACACCTATGTCATAGGTTGAGGCTCATTTGACATGACACACCCTTACCCTGATGTACCTTCTGTCTTCTTTGCCATATCTGTTTTCCATTTTGGCTTGCCTCCCCCCACCCTCAGGCTGCCCCTATAGGGAATCTGCATCTTTAATGGCTGCATGACACAGAGCAATTCAGTAGCTGTGCCATTTCCCTGTCACTGCATCTCCATGTTCACAAAACAACACCTGTTGAATTTCTGCCAGTCATGAAGCTCTCAAAGGTTTGAATGCTCTTCCTGAAAGGGACAAACCTTCTTCCACCTCTCTACTACATGCTCATGTACTCCCAGTGAAAGAAACAGGCAGCTGAAAGTTCTCCCTGACAGCATCTCCCCACCAGTTTCCAGCATCTCTTAGCTACAGGGTGCCTGAGTTCCTGCTTTGGGGAAATCTGGGCTTACAAGGTACTTAAACTCCTTGCCCTCTGGTTGCAATCATGCAGGGCATCTTTATAACTACTCCTTCTACTTATTTCTTTTAAGAACATACTTAACTGAATGCATGGATTGTAGGGAGGGAAAATAACCACTCAACACACCACAGTAAGCACTAGTACTTAACAATGGTCTAATGAATTAATTGCAATGCTTTGGAGCTGGCTAAATCTCCATCATGATGTGCATTTAGTTCTCTTTTCTTATGTATCCCCACCTAGAGGGAAGGAAAAATGCATCCACATTCCAATTAAGTCACTGGCAGGGAACTGGTGTTAACAGGTCCGGGTTGCATTTGAAAATGCATCCCCTTGGGGCCACTTCACATATTACATTTTTAGATGATACACTAAGATGTTTTGAGTGTGTATCTACAGTGTGGCTGTCTGTCATACTTCAGGGATATCATACAAGTGCACTCATCAAGGAGACAGTATTGCCTGTGTTTCCCTGTTGAGTGTACGCTTGCCTACATAATGTGTGAAATGATCCTTACATGAATTAAATGAAAGTTCCTGGTATGGTACTGAGCAGCCTAATAAAAAAAGGCACTTACATAGAGTTCAACAGCGTGACATCATCCAACACTGTTTGAAATCTTAACCTCTGCATAGTTATTTCCCTGTAATCCACAAAGCTCATGTTCATATGTTGATGCTGGAAATGTCTGGAGCTCTGTTTTACAGACACAGAACTCTTGATTCCCAAAATACCAATGTGCTCAGAATGTTAAAACCTAGTAGAATAATTTTGTTCATCTCTTATTCTTCTCCTGCAGGACTAGTGTATAGATGAACACCAATGTTAAATATAGATTCAAAACTAATTATAAAATATATACATTTCAATAGGATCAGAGCCAAATTGTTGTGCCCAATGTCAGTCTCCTGCAAAGATACTTATGCCCACATCTGTGGCTCTCAGGAGACTGCCATCCTAGGATTATTCGAAATTGCTGAGATTAAACCAGGATTTGCCCCCAACAGGGTATCTGACTGACTGCCTTTCATGGTAGAGGAAGAGCTCAAAGAACAATTATATTCTGCATATAACAGTCTTTCCCTTTTGTACGCCGCCAGTCACATGGAGCACTGCATTTGAGAATGGCAGATTGTTCCTCTAATTGAAGGCAAGGATCTAAATGGACCCCAGCTGTGTAGCTAGCAAAGAGCCCTGCAGCCTGGGGTGGGTGGCTGGGTGTCAGGTTTCTATCTTCTGATTTGGAAAGTGGATGGATGATTACCTGTTATCTGAAGGAGGAGGACTGAGGGAATTTGCAGCTTCAGCACTTAAGAGTGTGGAAGTCTTGCCCACACACCCAACTGCTCCTAACCCACCTCACCCCTCTTCTGGCAAACCTCCTTTCCTCTCTAACCAAACTCTCAACAGATTCTGTTCTGGAGCTTTCGGGAGATGGGAAGACCTCTCACAAGAACCAGGGAGAGCCCTGGGCGTGACACTCACCTGGGGCAGACCCCACATCCCTTGGGAATTCACTCCGCATAGGCTCCACCAATGACACCGAGGTCTCAGCCCTGGCGCTTCGCCTGCCTTCTCCCGGCAAGGCCACGGATAGGAGCTCTAGCACGGAGGGTGTTGGAAGGGTGGCTTCAGACGCCCACGCCCGCCCGCTCACTTCCAACATTCCCCACAACCCGCTTGGAGGGCTGGTCTAACTTGCCTCTTCTACCCCCTGCGCTGCCCACAGGGAAATGGCCTGGGATGGGCGCAGCTCCTCGCTTGCAGCCACTCTGAAAGAGTCCGTCGGGCGGCAGGTCGCCCTCCCTGCCAGGCGTCTCTCTTTCTAGTCTAGGGGGAGCCCCACTGCTCTTCCCCCCCCCGCCGCCCATTAGGGGCTGAGGGAACCCCCTCTCCCTCCTCTCCCGGGAGGGTTCTCCCGCACTCCTCTTCCGCGGTCCGCCATGAGGGAGAGGCGGACGACGGACGGACGGACGGACGGAGCGCTGGCTCCTGCTCAGGCGCCCAGCCAGCCCTCGCCTCGCCCGCCCGTCCGCCGCAACAGGCACGCCGCCCCGCTGGGCAGGAGGCAGCCGGGACAACCCCCACCCCACCCCACCCCCGGCCAAGGCGAGTTCCTGGGAACTTTGGAGACTTACCCCCAGCGCCGTCGGAATGGGGAGGAAGACCCAGCCCAAGGAGGGGTCCGGGGCGGACGGAGGGGGTCCCGGTGGGCAAGCGAGGCCGCTTAGCAATCCAGAGGGCAAGGCGGGCGGGCCCGGAGCTCTCCTCCTCCTCCTTCTCCCGGCGCCTGGGTGCCCGTGCCCCGGCTCTCCTCAAGGCCTCCCCGTCGGACAAGTTCCCTGCGACGGGTGTCGGGAGAAAAGGGGCCCCTCCGCGCGCGCCTGGCCGACTCCTCCTGGCCCGCCGCCGCCGCCGCCGCCGCACTGGTCCACCCAGCGTGCCCCCATCGGCTGCTGCTCGGCGGGACGGACGATGCCCACCAGCATCCTGGCGGCTGGCACGGGGCCCGTCGGGAGGCAGTCTGGGGGAAAGCGCGCCGCGGCTTGCGGAGGGAGGCAGGCAGGCAGGCAGGCGAGGGCAGCGGCGAAGGGGGCCGCCGGGGAGCGAAGAAGCGGCTTGCCCCCAGCCCTAGAAGGGGCCGCCCGGCTCCGCGGGGCAGGAGGGAGCCGAGCCGAGAAGGCGCCCGCCTTTGGGTGGCATGGTCTCCCCTCCGCGCCTCCGCTGCCTAAAGGGGATGCCGGGCGCCGGGCGAGCCCAGAACCCACAGCCCAGGCTGGTCTCCAGGGGCCATGCTGGGGAAAGGGGCGCCGGTTCCGTTCCCCGCTCTTGCCCGGGCGCAGGAGCTCCACGCGGGCGCCTTCCCTCGGACAGCGTCCCCGGCCGCTGGCTCCCCTCACGGCAAGCGCCGGCCAGATAACGCCGCGCCTCGCCTCCCGCCCTGGCCCTCCGCCTCGCGCTGGTACATACAGAGCTCTCCGCCAATGGGAGCCTGGCGTGGACTCCCTGCGAGCCCTTGATTGGCCCAGGACGCAGGGCGGGGGGGCCGAGGAGGAGGAGGAGGAGGGAAGCGGTCCGAGGGGGGCCTCCTTTGGCCGCGGCGGGGAGCCCAGGCATTGCCAACCTCCCCTGGCCCGGTGCTGCTGGGAGGCTTCCAACCTACCCACCTACCTTTGCTTTGCTTTGCTTTTGTTGGAGAGTGGCAGGGTTGGAGTTCAGGAGGAAAGCACAAGTGGCCGGAGCAGAATAACTCAAGTGCTGGAAAGGGTTAAATCTAACACACACATATATACACACACACACACTGTTTGTGTGCGTTAGGTTTAATTCCTTCCAGTACCCGGCGTTATATTCACCCTGCTGCCTGATCCCTCTGCGATTTGCGCCCCCCTCGCCGCTGCACACGTCTACATTCATCTACAATATACAATACAGTATATCCCCTTACCTATATACCTATCTCTGGGCCAAACCGCAGAGGAATCAGAGCCGGGTGAATTTGGGAGGCTGGGAGGGAAGGAGCGGGAGTAGGCGCGGTAGGGGAGGAGGAGGAGGGTCTGCAGTTGATGGCTGTGTTGCAACCTCTTGCTCCTAAAATATTTAAACGGGGTTTGCTTTGGAAATGAGCCCAGAGTCAAGACCAAGGAGGGGAGCAAATGATACCGGAGCTAGACAGATCTTTGTGTGGAGAGATAGAGTGGAAGGAGCAGCGGGAGTCGGGGGGGGGGGAGTGGAAAGCAAGAGGGAGGAGGGCTCTGTTAATTTGGATTTTAAGGGTCATTTTGGAGTCCTGTTAGAGCAGTGTTTCTCAAACAGGGTTCTCTGGAACCCTAGGGTTCCACAACAGGTTGCTAGGGGTTCCTCCAGATACTGAGAATGAAAAAAAATAAATATATTTTTTAAAGATCTCTATATAATAATTTTTAGGCAGGGGTTCCCTTTGACCTGAATATTGTTCCAAGGGTTCCACCAGGGTAAAAAGGTTGAGAAAAGCTGTGTTAGAGCCTTCTTACTATATGCTGGGGACTCCTCTATCCTGCATAACCAAACAGACACACACACAAACATACACACACATACACCACAATTCAGACAAAATGAAGTTCTTGGAACTCCCTCAGATTCTAATGGGAGAAATGTAAGCACATTCATACCTTTCCCAGAGAAAGTAAGAGGGATTTAACATTGACTGGACTGTGCCCATGGTCTCTAACACAAATTTCTGATACCTGCTTTTAACATATGCATTCAAACACAAGTCATGCTACTATGCCTTCTGGCTTGGTCTCTTTCTGGCCTGCACAAGGTATTCTTTGTGAGCCTTAGGGGCCATCTACATGAGGGGGGGGGGTAAATCTAAACT
This sequence comes from Gambelia wislizenii, assembly GCA_030847615.1. NCBI lineage: Eukaryota > Metazoa > Chordata > Lepidosauria > Squamata > Crotaphytidae > Gambelia > Gambelia wislizenii. The sequence goes on from JAUMIR010000004.1 coordinate 165,348,872, forward strand.
ACCTCATAGTATTGGCATCTCGCAGCAGCAACAACATGTCTAAAAGGTTTTTCTGGCCTTGGAAGCCCCCATAAGCCTCGCAGTCCTGATGGCAGCTGCGAGTGATTTACTTGTGTTAGTTCTTCACTGCTGCCAGTTTTTTTTTTAAGTCATCCTAAGGTGTGCTGGTGCAATAGAGCGATTTTCCAATTTTATAAGAAAGCAAAACAGAAAATAATTGATCCTTTTTATTGCCTTAGCAAGCAATCGCTAAGGCGAAAATCCAACATGGCGGCAGTGGGCGCTTGCCCTCCTAGCAAGCCCCACCCCCATGCTCACCCAGCCAGTCAGCTTTGTGCTTCACTTCGAGTTTTATTCTATAGTCCAAACGAGCAAAAATGCGCACCTGCCTTGTGGTTTGTGAAAAAGTACAGGGAAATCTCCAAAGGCTTTTACCCCATTCTTTTTGCCATTTTGCCCCCCACCCTCCTGAATAATGTGGATTGGCGCTGGATCCTGTTTAGACAGGTAGGATTCCCAGTGAATTCCACCATTTACACCATTTAAACGGGCCCTTGGTGTTCCATTTGCCTACCTTACAGACTTGTTGTGAAAGTGGCAATAAGATTATATATGTGAAGTGCTTTCAATGCTCCAAGAAGCACAATGTATATGATAAATGTAAAGGATCATTAATGATCCTCTGATGCAAGACTACCAAGTACTTCTGAAGACGCCCACTGTGACACAGGGAGCCCAATTAGCAGCGCCACTCATGTTGGAAAGAACACTGTGACAGATCCACAGAAAAGTCAACCCAGACACCAGGTCAACAACGTTCTAACCTGGAAATTCTTTCAAAGGAGGGCTGGAATAGTGAAGTTATGACAGATGGGACACAGAACAATAAGAACAACACTACAGAGACACAAGCATAGTTACAATCTGGCTGCTGCCTGTGCAAAACCCCAAGCCTCACCTGTAAGCAGGAACAGCTGACCAGATCCAAAGGAGTGAATTGCTGCTGGGAAGGAGGTCATGAGGATGCCATACTGCCTGGTCTTCCTCCACTCTGTGACCTCAAGGGCTTGTCATAAAGTTCACACACTCAGGGTCAATGAGACAATGTTTTAAATGTGTGTGTGAATTTGAAGTGGCTTTCTAAACTTTAAGACTAATGGGACAGAACAGGTAGGATCAGGATAGGGATTGTGGTACAGAGGGAAAGGGCTTACTCCATCCCCATAGTGCAATCCAATGAAAAATCCTTCCCTGCAAAGCTGCTGTTCTGTTCTCTGCCATCACCCAGAGCCAGTTAAATTTTCCTCAGTCCCTCTTCTAAGGGGTTTGGACAAATCCATACAAGATAAGGCTTTCCATACATGTGTAGCCATGAAGGCCACAGGCTATCTCCAGGATCAGAGGTAATGTTTGGCCTCAATACTGGTTGCTGGGCTACAACTTTAAGAAAGGGCCCATGCCTTCATACCCTGACCATGACCTTGCCAAATCCATCTCATCGGCCCCTATGGCAATCAGGAGGCTGGACCTGATAGGCCTTTGGTCTAACCCAGCATGGCTCTTATATTCAAGGCCAATAATAGCTTTGGAGGGATGAAATTAGCCCAGGATGTCAGCCTGGTGATCCTGATTGCTTCCTCCCACAGCACCACTGAATATTCTCTTTTGGAGTTAAAACACATATGTGCATTTGATCTGTCCTCTAGTGTGGCCCTCATCTAGCAGACATCAATTGTACAGTAAAGAGAATGAAGTACCTGGATGTGTGCAAGCCAATGTGAGCCACACCTCAGCCCTGTTCAGTCTTGCAGTGTGTGTGGACAGATGGGATGGCAGTGGCATACTCTGATCCCCTTATGCATTGATTGAAGCAGGGATCTTCTTTATCTGATAGCCCTCTGTGCAAGCAGTTCTGCCCAGGCATTCGATGGAGAGGCATAAGTCAGGATCAGGTCTTGCCACCTCCCCATGGGCATTCAATGAGTGGAAGAGGTAGCAGTGCATATGCCCATGCAACAGCTCCCACTGTTCCTAATGCTGGTTTACTCCTGCTTCTAGCACACCTACTGGGATCTCCCTCATGCACAGACCTTTATAGAACACACACACAGGTCTATACCTATACTGTTCTGCAATAGCACAGTGTATCCCTCGATGTCCGTTTACACTTTCTGCATGCAGATACAGGTACAGAGTTCCAGGGCGCTCTGTACATAAAGAGAGTCTCTATACTTGAACTTGGGCATCTGATTGGGTGCTGAGAGGGATGCAAATGAAAGCCCCAGATGATCTCTAGTACAGATCTTCATCCCACTCGCCTCATTAGCTGAGAGAGAGCTTTCAGGAGGGGAGTAGGGCATCTTCAGGGCTCTCCAAGGGCTGGTTTTGGGTCATCCATGGACTGAGATAGGCTTACAAGTCGGAGGTTGCTCCCTGATATACCCTCCAACATTTCTTGGATGAAAACTGGGACACATGTCGCCAAGCAAAATCAGTGTATGGTCAAGATGGCAAAAGCTATAAATGAGAAAGAACACACAAGACAAGAGAGGTTGCAGCAGTTTGCTTTTGCCTGAGCCTTAGGAGATTATCAGACAGGAACACAAAAGGCATTTATGTTCCACAATCTCCAATCCTGCCCCTGTCCTGAAACAATAACCTTCCCCAGTACGGTTACCTTCTCTCTTGTTGTTGAGGCAGCCCAGGCTTCCTGGAGTGAAATCCCACCTGTTCTCACAAGAAGATGCAAGGACAGGAAATTCAAAAAGAAAAAGAAAGCATTTAAAGTTACACAAAAGTTACACCTAAACACAATATAAAAGTCCCAAGTAACCCGGGGAGGGTAATAAAAAGAGTGAAATGTACCTGGAGTCTTGATCTCACCTGCAAGTGTTCATGCTGGACCAACCATTCCTGCTGCAGTGATGGGATTTAAATGGCCCGAGATTTCACATGCTGGCAATGCCAGCACCAAAACAGAACAGGGGGATCTATTGATGGCTTCAGCTGTAAATAAAAAAAGATGCCAGCATAATGCCATCGGAACACAAGAGGATGATGTTGTCTGATATTGGCGTCCTTTTGTGTTACATAACCACGTCTGATACTCTCCTTAGTAGACACAGTTGTTTAGGAAGCAAACTGGCACATACAGTACCTATATACAGCACTTCGGTCCTCTGGGAGGAACCTGCTGCAACCTATGAAAACTAGGCTGTCGCAGACCTCCCAGAGGACCTTCTCTTCTACGGCTCCCAGACTTTGGAATGGCCTGCCGGATGAGATCCATCTTATCACTACTCTTGATAGCTTCAAGAAAGTGCTAAAGACGGATCTCTTCCGGCAGGCCTTCCCGGAATAACTTCCCGGTTCCAGTGGACTGATTGCTACCCACCCCCTTGCCATTGTTGCAGTTATTTATTTATTTATTTATCATATTTTATTCTTGTTTTAACTCTTCATTAGTTTAATTTAGTTTTAAGGGGTGGGAGGGTTAGGATGGGGAGGGATTGTTTTAACTTGATGTTTTAATCTTGTTGTATGCCGCCCCGGTTGCTGAGCAGAGGGGCGGGTTAAAAATAAAAAAATATTATTTATTATTATTTATATATACATAATAGCCTTGGGTATGTACAATAGGCCTGGGTATGTTTCCTCTCCCAATGTGCTGATTGGCTGCTCAGGAAACACACCCAAACATGCAAATTCCCTCTCTACCTCACAATCCACTCAATCAGCATCTACACCCACAGCCTCACAAGGCCCTCTCCTTGCTCTCACCAGTCACAGGCTGCGACAGGACCCTGACAGTCAACTGGCAGCTGCTGCAACTGGATCCAGGCAGTCCACTGGTGGCAGCAGGACACCACTGCTGCCACTGCAATGGGACCCTGTCATGACGGGACCCAGGCAGTCAACTAGCGGCAGGATGCCACTGCCACCACTGTGACAACACCCAGGCAGTCAACTGGTGGTGGTGGTGGTGGCTGCGGTGGCAGCAGGGCAACAGAATAATTCACCCTCAATGATTCTGAGAGAACCGTGTATGGTACGCTGGGTCCAGCTAGTTAGTGTTTAATGGTTCTTCACACAGACACACTTCAGTCTTGTTCTCTCCTCCTGCTTCTCCCAACACTAAGTTAAGAGGCCCACTTCTTTGGTGGGAGAGAGGAGGTTGAAAAGAAACAAACTTCACAAAACAACATACCCTTCCCTGCCTCCACCCACCCACCCACCCATTTCTCTTTCCCTGTTACAAATCTCTGGGTGGTGCTGATCCCCAACATCAGAAAAATAGAGAGCAGAGTGATCCAAGCAGGAAGCTGCTTTAAGAGAAACTCTGCGGGTGTCAATTTGATGCAGCAGGGAGGAGGGGGGAACAGAGATGAAGGGGTACAAAATGGGATTTGTTCCTCCAATGAAGATGAAAAATTGGAACTTTTCAGGCAGCAGAGGGGGTCCCATCAGCTCTTTAATAAGCCCTCTTTTATGGTGGAGAAAGAGAACATTTACAAGCAGGAAAAGCCAGCCTCTTTCCCAAAACGGTATTTCCTATTAATTCAATCCTTTAATTTTTGAAGGGGATTTTCAAGGCTATGGCTGCCTGCGCTTCTAAATAACAAAAGCCTATGGGGAGAGAGACAGCAAGAAGCTGGGGGAGGCCTGGTGGCAGGATGGGTACATTATATGCTGGGTTATGCAAATAAGGAACACCCAAGGCTGCTCTAGAAATTGTTTATTCAGACATTATCTATCTATTATTATTACACTTATATCCCTCACTTTCCTCCAAGGAACCCCCTGCAAAAACAAGTAAGTGATCTTTTAAAAAAATATTTCTCACAATCCTTCTGTGAGGTAGATGGTTGGGAGGCGGGGATGGGTAGAGAAAACAAGTCCACAGTTCCCTAGTAGGTCTCACAGATGAGCAGAGATTTTTAACACAGTTTCTCTGGTCCAAGGATAATAATCTCTCCATTGCTCCACAGTGGTTTTCCTCCTCTTAGTGGTATGAATCGCTTTAGTCGTTTTCAGCCATGCCAGGTCTTTTCAGCAGACTTTTTGTGGCAAGGCCTGGAACCTTGGAACAACTTAATATGAGATGCCTAATATGTTTTAAAGATAATTGGAGTAGTAGAGTCAAGGCTCAGAGGGTTGAAGTGCCAGAACTACGTATTTGATCAAAAGGGACCATGGCATCATCTGCTCCCTTCAGAGATCCCTCTGTCTGATGAGTTTAGTTGCAGTCCTCACAACAGCTCCCATAGGGATGTGGATGCATTTCCACGGGAACAATGGTGTTGTGAGCTATCTATTATTATGCAAAAACATTTCAAAGTCTTGAGCAGGCAGTTAAGAACCATCTGCTGTACAAAAGATCTGTTTCTAGTGGGGATGGAAGCTAATAGAACTGCTTTGTAGATATATATATACAGTCCTTCTTGCATTTGGGGACTCCATAAGGGACTGTCATAATTAGCAACTTCATTTCAAAATCTACCACTACACTGCTATTTACAGTTATTTTATTCTTTTACTTGTTACTGAGCCTTTGGGCAGAATAGACACTTCCACGCTTTTAAAGCTATGCAGACAAGTAGAAACCGAGAATTCAAAGAGGGGCCTGGAATGACTAGGAGGAGAAAGCCCTCCCTCCCCCAACCCTCCGTGGAGATAGCCCTAATTGTATCCCTTTGTTGTTCCACATCCTTTGGTCACTGTTGGGATCTGAAGGGAAGAGGTGTAGGGGAGCTAGGGTTGCTGGGTCTAAGCCCTGGGACTCTCTGATTAGCAGTGGCTATAATATCATCTGTCAACACCTCCCTTGCTTCTCTTGTTTCTTTTAAATTTAGCTGCAATCCCCATGCTAACTGGAGGCGAAATGGATTTTCCCAGGGGCAATGTGCTCTTACAAGCTATGCTTGTTGTAATCCAGATTATTTTGGCGTGGCTTGGTCTTGAATTGGCAAGACACATCAGCTTTACAAAAGACCTGCTCCCAGTAGAAATGACAACTCCTAGAAATGGTTTTAATTACCATAGCCACTTGTATGTTTGGATGCTCTGTGGAGGCGTTTCTGTTCATACCGTCCTGGCAAGGGCCTGCATGAGTTGTCCCTTCACATTCATGTATTTCACATTTGTGGTTTTGTGTATTCACGGTTTGTAGCTGCTGCTCAACCAGCTCAAACTTCAAGACCCCACCCTCCTCCTTCTCCTCCCCTCTCCTTCTGTCCTGTCAACAAAACACTCCAGCTTGCTTTCTTACCTAGCACCAAAACAGCACTGCCTGTTTTAAAAAAACTCAGTAAGGCTGTGTTGTTGGCAGGGCAGAGGGAGGGAGAGCTGGGGAGGGAGGCAAGTGTGGGTGAGGGATGTGATTTGTGCATGGGGGGTGTTGCTACAGTTGCAACTTTTAGCTTCAGTTTGGGAAAGGAGGGACCTTACTGTTTTAAACAGGCAGCACTGTTTCGGTGCAAGGTAAGAAAGCAAGCTGGAGTTGTGTCGTTAGCAGGGCAGAGGGAGGGAGAGCTGGCAGGGAGGCGAGTGTGGGTGAGGGGCATGGTTTGTGTGCCTGGGAGAGGGTGTTGCTGCTGCAGTGGCAGGTACTGGCAGTCCTGTTGGCGGGAGAGGAGTCTACAATACTGTAGTGTAGTACGTACATTGGGTGCGGGGCTTAACATATTCACGGTTTTTTCACTTTCACAGTGGTGCTCCACCCCTAACCCAGCGAATGTAAAGGGACAACTACATCTGAATTTACTACTACACCAGTGCTAAAGGGGTGTCTTTCCATTTTTCAAAAGACCATGTTAAGCTTACTTGTCTTTACAAAAGCGTACTTGTCTTTACAAGAAACAGATCCCCCAAAGCTGTAGTTTTTAATCATCTGGGGATTACAGAGTTTTTTGAGAATCTGAGGAAGATTGTGGACCCCCAGAAACAAAGACATAAACATAAGCACATAAACATACACACAACAATTTGCATACACTCTTTTTTATTGTATTGGAAGGTGATTTCCTTCATATAGACTAGCTAGGAACAAACAAACAAAAAACAGTTGAAAAGATTAGTTTTTTACTTTAAAATTCACTGTGACAGCAAAAAGTCAACAGTAACAGGAAAGAAAACAAAGGGGGGAAATCATTTTTATACACAGTTCATTTTTGTACACAAAGCCAGTATGGTGTAGTGGTTCAAGCATTGGACTATGACTTTGGACACCAGGTCTTGAATCCCCACTAAGCCATGGAAACTCACTAGGTGGCCTTAAGCATGTCACACTCTCACAGCCTCAGAGAAAGGTAAAGGGAAACAAACATCCGTTGAACAAATCTTGCCAAGAAAACCCCGTGATAGGTTCACATTGTTGTGTTGTGTGCCTTCAAGTCATTTCTGACTTATGGGGACCCTAAGGCCCCCATCACAGGGTGTTCTAAGGACTTACAGGGTGTGACTTACCCAAGGTCACCCAGTGGTTTTCATGGATGAGCAGGGATTCAAACCCTGGTCTCCAGAGTAATAGGACATTTTCAGATGGCCCTTGAGGCTGCTGCGCGGCAGGGGGTCCCTTTCGGATGCCGCCGTCCGAAAAGGGCAACTTCAGTGATTGAAATATGGCACAGCCGCTTCCAAAGCTTCACGGGCATGCCACAAATTATCCTGGAAGAGGGACAGCGGCGTCCGAAAAGGACCCCCTGCCTCACAGCAACCTTGTTACTGCTCTGGAGGCTGCTTGCGCGGCAAGGGCCATCTGAAAACGTCCATAGTCAATGCTCAAACCACTACGCCACACTGGCTCCTAGGTTTGCCATAAGTCAGAAATGACTTGAAGGCACACAGCAACAACACAATTCATGCCTCCCCAAACCCAAATGAAGCACTCCTGCCCTGAATATTCCCATACGCATTCCCATATTTCAACTGGTAGCTTAAGTTTCAGGTGAATGCTTTGACCATACAAACAATTAATGGTTTAAGACTATCAAGAGCTTGCTGTCATCTTAGGGACAGTTAATAGCTGATGGCCTAATGTTCTCAGAAAGAGGCACTGCCCTGCCCCTTAGTTCCTAACCTGAAGGCAAAGGTAGTCAGGAGAAAATGGCACCTGTGCTGGCCGCAAGATTACTGGCAGGTTATTTTGGGATTAGAACATGAGAGTTTGGCTCGTACTTACTGCTGAAAGTCCTCCTGGTAAAACACATTGCAGACCTAGGTCTTAATTCTGGGTCAACCATCATCACACAAAGAAATCTTCCTGCTCCCTTTTCTCTCTCAAGAGGAAGATCAGAGGAGAAAGCTAAGAAAACAGCTTGGGAAAGGGGAAGCAGGAAGAGTGGTACAATTCTGTCAGAAAAGCACAGGACAGCATTGGAGATTAAGGCTTTGGAAGGTCTTGGGAACAGAAAGGATTCAAAGATTTAGGGGACATCAAAGAATTAAACATTAGGATTAGCCAAGTGGCTCATGGGAACCAGATGTTCAGTCTGTACGGGAAAGGATGAGAAGTTTTGGCTACATACTCTGTTTTTGCCTTCCTTCCCATCCATTTGCTGACCTTGGCTTCTTTGAAAGCAAAACCGCCCACTCAAACAAAGGGAGGTCTGCAAACTGCAAGCCTGGGGTTGTTTGAGAAATGCAGAGTGTTGTGGGGGAAAGATAGTTTGTTTTGGGGTGCTGTTGCAAATAGGGAAGGAAGACTGAGCCAGCACATCCCTCCTGGGACTTATTTCCATGTTTCCTTGCTTTGTGGGGGAGGGAGGAAAACTTGGAATTAATGAGGTACACAAGAAGTGCAGCTACCTGCAAATGCTGCTTTTCTTGGTAACAAGGACATAAAGAAGTTGTTTTTCAAAAGTAACATTTTGAGTGGGAACAACTCTACTTGAATAATATCTTCTTGTTACTTTTGAAAGTTACTTTTAAGGGATATTATTAGACATTTTAAGAGATATTTTGACAGAAATTTTTAACCTTCATGCCAGCCTCTTATCAGTCCTAAGGTTTTTTTTTTTAAGGAAAACATATAAAAAGTAATGATTGAGTTAACACACTGAGCAAAACAAGTTACTTTTGAAAGACTTATTGAATAACAGTAATTAATTACTTTTTGAACACCATGGTAACAAATACAAATTACTTTGAAAAAGAAACCCTCTAATCTCTTATTGCACTACACTTTTATACTACTATTATTCCACTTTAACTGGTATGGCTGCCTGCTGTGGAATTCTGGGATTTGCAGTTTAGGGAGGGGCATTTTGAACTCTCAGCCAGAGAGCTCTTAGGCCTCACTAAACTACAAACCCCAGAATTCCATAAGAGGCAGCCACAGCAGTTAAAAGTGTAATAATAGTGCTATAACCATGTAGTGTGATAAGGCTGTAGGAAGGATCAGTGGCAAAAGAGGATAGGCATACCATACCTGTAAATTACTGTGTGGTTCACATACACATCCTGCCCCAAGTTCAGCAAATGGAGCAAAATTTTGGAGAGTTCTACAGGGGGGAAAGATGCATTCATCACTGGGAAGAAGTTATCAGCAAAGAAAATCCGAACTGAAGCCTTGCCTTACTGATACTCTAGACTCTAAAGTAATAATAAAGAAGATGACTTCCTCAGTGATACAGATTCTAGAATTCAGAATATAGATCACTGAGGTATGACAGTAGAATTTGTTCACTAATCATTTTGCTATTGTTGTGTGCCTTCAAGTCCTTTCTGATTTATGATGATCCAAAAGTGAACCTATCATGGGGTTTTCTGAGGCTAAAAATGTGTGACTTGTCCAAGGCCACTCAGTGGATTTTCATGGCCCAGCAGGGATTAAAACCCTGGTCTCTAGAGTTGTAGTCTAAAACTCAGGCTACTATGCCATGTTGGTATTACTTTAAAGGGAAAAAAAAACCCTAAGATTTCTCCCTGCAGGTCCTTGCTATCTAATGGACAAAGCTAGAAAATGTGGGACCCTCCTCCATTATTTGTTTGTTTGTTTGTGTATACGGTAATACTTTCAAGTGAGCAGAACAGAAGTAGAGATCTTCCAGACCAACCTTCCCCCAACCAGTGGCTGTGTTGGCAGGGGGTGATGGGAGTTGTAGACTGACACACACAGAAGGCATCAGACAAACATTATAGAAAGAAAAATGCAATTTCTTTAATAGTTGGTACATAATTCTGGAAATCTGTTCAGCTGTGGAAAACCAGAAAACTATGGATACAGGTGTCACTGCCTTAAAGAACAGGTTGCTTACCTTAATTATAACTCTTTGAATAGCCATTGCTGAACTTGCCTACATAGGCAATAGGAGTTGCTGGAATAATATTTTCATGGAGCAAGGGAGAGAACGCCAGAGCTTCCAAGGCTATATAGTAGTTAGTGTTGGACTGAGGCTAGAGAGACCTGGATTCAAATCCCCACTCAGTCATCATGAAGTCTGCTGCACAATGCTGAACAATTGCCTCACCTATTTCAGTGGGTTGATATGGGGATAAAATGGAAGGAGAGGGACCATGCATGCTGCTTTAAATGTCTTGGACACCATATAAATCTAGTAAATTAAATTATTTATCTCTCCTAATCATCACTTTATTTAATTAATATAATTACTTCCTACATGTAAATTATTTGCCACCCTACCCCCACCCCCATTTTACCTTCATAATAAACATATGAGGTAGCTTCAGTGTAGCAATAGTGACTGCCTCAAGGCAACCCAATGAGCCTCCCATAGTCCAGCACTCCAAATATATGACACATCACAGTTGTGTTTAGAAAAGTTACATTTTTAGATGAACTCCCAGAATTCCCCTGCCCGCATAGGCATTGGCGGTTATCCCCAAAAGTAACTTGTCCAAGCTCTGTATCAACCTAAGCAATAATTTATAAAGTAGCTCCCCCGCATCAATGGGGGATTGGTTCTGGGCCCCACTGCAGATAGTGAATTCCGCAGATAATAGTGAATGCCATCCTAGGGGGAAAGGGGAGGAGACAAGATCGCTCCTTCTTCCCTTCCCACTTCACCCCCGTCATGGCCCTGCTGCAGCGACAGAAGCCGTCCTGGGGGAAGGGAGGAGGCTAGATTGCTCCCCCCTCCCTTCCCCCTTTGCCCCTGCCATGGCCCCACTGCAGCAGCAATCGTGGGGGCGAAGGGCGTAGGTGAGATCACTCCTCTGTCCCCTTCCCCCTTCCCCCTGGCCCTGCCGCCACGGTGATCATGGAGGCGAAGGGGGAAGATGAGATCACTCCCCCCTTCACCTCCACCATGGCCCTGCTGCTGCGGTGAATTTAGGGGCAAAGGAGAAAGGGGGGAGGCTCCTCACCGCTTCCTTCCTCCTTTGCCCCCACAACTGCCACTGCAGCGACAGCAGCCCTCCCAGGGGAAGGGACAGAGGAGGTGAGATCCCTCATCCCATCCCTTCCCCCCACCATTCCCAACCACAGATAATTGAATCTGTGGTTGGTGGATCACAGGATACAGGGCTGCTACTGTATATATAAAACTCTTGGATATGTTGCCTTTCCCAGTGTGCTGATTGGCTGCTTAGGAAACACACCCAACCAATCACCACCCACATGCAAATTCCCTCTCCACCTCACAACCCACTCCTACCACTCAATCTGCATCTACGCCCCCAGCCTCACAAGCCCCAGCCTCTGCAACGAGACCCAGACAGTCGACTGGCAATGGTGGCACCAGCGGGCCACCTGGGACTGGATCCAGGCAGTGAAATGGTAGCTGCGGCAGCCATGGCAGTGGCAGGGCAACAGAGTGAGTCACTCTCAGCAGTTTCGGGAAAAGTGTAGAACACTATGAAGGGGGAAGGAGTAATTTAAAATCCACCTGCCTACCTTACATGATTGTTGTGACGCATTTTGGGGGGAGTTTTTTTTAAATGGTGTATGTTACATCTGGTACAGCTAGTATGAATATGCTTTTCATCAGTGTGCTGGTAACAGAGTTCTGCTTTTAGGTTGCAAAATTTAGACAGCCTAGGGTGATAATTATTTTTTATTCAGCACAGAATATATGTGTATCCTATTTGATACAATAGATCATGACATCTTCTTGGATAGCCTGAGAAGGTTAGGAATCAGAGGCACTGCATTGCAGTGGTTCCGCTCCTTCCTCTCGGGTAGATTCCAGAGGGTGATGCTCGGGGACACTTGCTCTCCAAGGAAAGAACTTAACTGTGGTGTCCCACAAGGTGCCATCCTGTCCCTGATGCTATTCAACATATATATGAAGCCGCTGGGAGAGATCATCTAGAGGCATAGGGCAGGGTGTTATCAGTATGCTGATGACACCCAGATATATTTCTCCATGTCTTGGTCTTTGGCTCTGACTTCAGATGGTGTCTCTTCTCTCAATGATTGTCTTAGGGCAGCAATGGACTGGATGAGGAAAAACAAATTGAAGCTGAATCCAGACAAAATGAAGGTTCTCATGGTAGCAGCCCCGAACCCAGGTACTAGGATACAACTTCCAGTCCTGGATGAAGTCACAATCTCCTCCAGGGACTGTGTTTGCAGTTTGGGGGTACTCCTGGACTCATTGCTCCAGATGACAAATCAGGTAAATGCGATGATCAGGAGTGCCTGTTATCAGCTTCGGCTGATCCGCCAGCTGCTCCCTTTCCTGGATGTCGGGGACCTTGAGACTGTGGTACATGCTCTGGTAACCTCCTGTCTTGATTTCTGTAATGCATTCTACATGGGGCTACCCTTGTGCTTGGTCTGGAAACTTTAACTAGTACAGAATATGGCAGCCAGACTGGTCTCGGGAACATCTAGAAGAGACCATATAACACCGATCTTAAGATCACTTCACTGGCTGCCCATTAGTTTCTGGGCCCGGTACAAGATGTTGGTTATCACCTTTAAAGCCCTAAATAATAATAATAATAATAATAATAATAATAATTTATTTCTATCCCGCCCCTCTGCAATGCAATCAGGGCGGCTTACAATATAAAAACTCCATAGTCACAATACCCTAGCTCACCCACCCCTTAAAATAATATTAAATTTTAAAGGATTAAAAACATACAATAATTAAAAATATATAAATTAGAAAAAAAAATAAAACATACAATAATTTTAAAAAATCCGATTGCAGCTCAGAAAGGACAGCCGAGTCTTGGGCCGAGATAGTTATTCAGGAAAGGCCTGCTGGAAAAGATCCGTCTTGACAGCTTTTTAAAAGCTGTCTAAGGTGGTAATAAGACAGATCTCGTCCGGCAGGCCATTCCATAATCTGGGAGAGGCAGCAGAGAAGGCCCTCTGGGAGGTCACCGACAGCCTTGTTTTCATAGGCTGTAACAGATTCCTCCCAGAGGACCGGAGTGCGCGGGGAGGGTCGTACGGAAGGAGGCGGTCCCGGAGATAAGTTGGACCCAAGCCATGTAGGGCTTTAAAGGTCATAACCAACACCTTGTACTGTGCCCGGAAACTAATAGGCAGCCAGTGCAGAGCTTTTAGCTTGTATCCAACCCATCTTCGGGACCGCCTCCTTCCATATAATCCTCGCCACGTACTCAGGTCCTCTGGGAGGAATCTGCTGCAACCTTTAAAAACTAGGGTCTCCTCGACCTTCCAGAGGACCTTTTTGGCTATTGCTCCCAGATTATGGAATGGCCTGCCAGATGAGATCCAGCACATTGCCACCCTAAATAGCTTTTTAAAAGCTCTTAAGACAGACTTCTTCTGGCACGCCCTTCCTGAATAGATACCCAGCCATCAGAGAGAGAAAAAAAGCTTATTAGTCCGATCCCTATCCAGCTATTTTATTGTGTTGTTTTAGTATTTATTAAGTATGTTTTAAATGTTTAATTATTTAATTGTATTTTAAGGGGCGGGTGGGATGGAGGTGTTTGTATGTATATTTTAATGCTGTAAGTCGCTCCGATTGCATTTTGTAGAGGGGTGGGATACAAATTATTATTATTATTATTATTATTATTTTAAGGATAATTCTATGAGTCATGATAGCTAAATGGGACCGAACACACACACCCCGCCGCCATGCTGAGTAGTAATCTCCTTCTAATACCATTGTATTCACAACAGTAGGAATTTCCACCTCAAAATCTAACTTTCAAATCTAACTTTGGCTTTCACATTCATCACAAATTTGAACTCTTATTGCACCAAGATCCTGTAATGAGACTGACCCCAAATTGTTCAAATTAGATGTGGCCAAGCTATCAGTTGGATCAGTGGATCCACTGGAGGGCTCTTACTTATTCATGTAGAATAAATTAATTTATAACATAAATGTTTCTGAAGGATAAAAGAAAAGACAGAAGGGAAGGATGTCAGGCAATAGATTTTTCTTTATGACTGCAATTGGACAGACATTTTTCATCCACTTGTGCCTAAAGGGCTGCTCCTCATTTGGTGAAGAAAATGACTTGTGTAGCAGAGTTGATGGCCTTGGTTATATGACACCTCCAGGCTGAGAAAAGGGGATGACCAATTGTTAGGAAGAGAACATCTTCTGTTTATCAGGCCAACATTGCTTGTTGACCTTGGAGCAGGCAAAGTTCTGTCTGAATTATTTAATTGTAGTCTTATAGTCTTAAAGGCACCTGAAGCTCTTCAACCTTCCTTATATTTTAAACAATATATAATCTCTTAACTATCTTCATTGCTCACCATCCTATTTGCATCCTTCTCAAGGATTTTCAAAACTGGTGAAATTATTCCAACTCTAGTTTGTGTTGTATTTATTGAAAATGGAAACAGGAAGACACAGAGATGCTGACATTGGTCTAAGATTTTACAATTACTCAACAACTCTGCTGTCTCTGCAGCTAAAAACCGTTAGGCGGTTGGTCCAGTCCAGTTAAACCAGCTTTCCTCAACCTGATACCTTCCAGATGTTCTGGACTAAACCCCTTGATCATTGACCATTTTATCTGGAAATGCTAGACATTGTAGTCCAAATAATGTTGAGGGCATCAGACAAGGAAAGGCTGGGCTATACCCATGCAAAAAGGAGTTAAAGGAAACAACAGCCAACAAAGGAACTCCAGATTGACTTATTTATTTTATGTGATTTATATTCTGCCTGTCAGAGAAGCATTTCTGTTAGGCTATTCTGCCATATTAGTTAGTTTGCTTAGCCACTCCATTGCCATATTGGGATGAGGTTTGTGTGTTGGGAGAGGGAGGGAGGTGCAGGCTGGAGCTTGGTGGGAACCATGGGCATCACAGATGCTTGGTACTGCCTGGTGTTGAGTGGGAAAATATGTGCAAGCAAACCTCAAGGAGGGGGAGTAAAGGCTCTTATAACTAAAACATACAGTATGTTGTATCCTCAGTTCTATAGCAAAAGCTATACAGTACTACTGTGCGGAACCTGATCTTCAGTAAAACTTTTCTGGGTCTATCCATTAAGCCCCCTTTCTTGAGTTGGGTAAAGACAGGGTATTACACTGCTTTTCTGTCAGGGGATGATAGGACACTCAATCCCTGGGAGAAGCCCGAAACTATCTCAGCAGACTTAGTAGCAACACATTCCCAAGAATACTCTCACACAGAGTGTTTTGATGTCCAGAAAACAGGAGGTACTTTAATCTTCAAGTAGTTGCAGATATTCACAAATATTTACAATTTCATCAGTCAAACTGCTACACCAGGAAGCTATGAATCACAAGAAGAGAGTGAGCTTTGGACTAGCTCCCTCATATACACATCTACAGGGCATTGGCTTACTCAACCACATGGCTGCATTGTATCAGATCTTGTACTTCAAAAGCTTGCACTCTAGTAACCTCCTTCTTCAGCTGTTGCATGACTAGGCATGACTTGGCAGTTCATGGAGTCAGTCATTTTGACTCAGCATGATTCTGCAGTTGTTTGGCCATTTTATAATGGAGTTCAGTCTCTAACTCCTGACAATCCCCTCCAAAATGGTCAAACTACTGGGCAGGACATATGTTATCATCACAACATAACATCATTAATATACATTGTTGGACATCAATCGTCTGTCGGTTAACCTTCCCTTTTGACACCTTTCACTGTACACACTAGTGACAAGGCCCAGCCTATTTGCCAACTCATCATGGCTTCCTGCTGGAAGGGCTTTTGTGAGCAGGTCTGCAACATTGTCCTCAGATGGACAATACCTCCAACTCAAGACACCTTCTTGTATTAACTGCCTGACATTTTGGTAGCGTACCGCAATGTGTTTTGTCCTACATTTCAGGTTTTCTGCTTTTGCCATAGCTATGCAGGCTTGAGAGTCTTCGTGCACCTCAACAGACATTTGGCACAGCTCTTCAAGGTATGCAAGCATTTGCCTTACCCATTATACTTCACTTGCCATCTCAGACAAGGCTGCGAATTCAGCTTCATTGGTACTAATGGCCACACAGTTCTGCTTTCTTGATCTCCACTAATATGGGGCTCTCTGCATACTTGACCACCAACCTGGTCACTGACTTCCTGTCTGAAGTCTCAGCAGCAAAGGAGCTGTCCACATAGCACTCCAGGGTCACCTGACTTCCTGTCAGCTTCAAGCACGTGTCCCTGGTCCCCTTGAGAAATCTAACTACCCTTTTCAGGGCTTCCCAATCCACCCTCTTTGGCTTGGAGACTGATGTCAGGCCTTGTGTTGTTTGCAATAAACAACAGACTGCCTACCACTGAGTGGTACAGATCTGGCCTTTCACACTCCTGTTCTGCCTCTAAGTTCACAAAATCAGTGGTCATTGGTGTCCTGACCACTTTGGCCTCACTAAGCCCACACTTGGCCACAAGACTATCAATTTTCTTCTTCTGGATTAGGAAAAATTCTCCAAGACCAGTTCTTTCTACCTCTATGCCAAGATAACACTTCAGGCTGCCTAAGTCCTTCAACGGGAATCGGTTTCCTAACTCCATTTGCACTTTCTTGACATCACTGGCATTCTTTGCTGCCAGATGAAGGTTGTCCACAGAGATAACTAGCATGACAGCATTGTCACCTGCCCCCTTGATATACATGCAGGCATCTGCGACGCTCTTTGTGTAACCTAGTGATACCAAATCTTGGTGTATGCACTTGTTCCAGCAATCCCAGAAAGGGATCTAGGAGTCCTAGTAGACCACAAGTTGAACATGAGCCAACAGTGTGATGCGGCAGCTAAAAAGGCCAATGCAATTTTGGGCTGCATCAATAGAAGTATAGTGTCTAGATCAAGGGAAGTAATAGTGCCACTCTATTCTGCCTTGGTCAGACCTCACTTAGAATACTGTGTCCAGTTCTGGGCACCACAATTCAGAAAGGATATTGACAAATTGGAGCGTGTCCAGAGAAGGGCAACTAAAATGGTGAAAGGTCTGGAAACAATGCCTTATGAGGAGAGACTTAGGGAGCTGGGTATGTTTAGCCTGGAAAAAAGACGGTTTAGAGGCGATATGATAGCCCTGTTTAAGTATTTGAAGGGATGTCACGCAGAGGATGGAGCAGGCTTGTTTTCTGCTGCTCCAGAGACTGGAACACGGAGCAATGGGTGCAAGCTCCAGGAACAGAGATTCCACCTCAACATGAGGAGGAACTTTTTGACAGTCAGAGCTGTTCGGCAGTGGAACACACTCCCTCGGAGCGTGGTGGCGTCTCCTTCCTTGGAGGTCTTTAAGCAGAGGCTGGATGGCCATCTGTCGGGGATGCTTTGATTGTGATTTCCTGCGTGGCAGGGGGGTTGGACTGGATGGCCCTCGTGGTCTCTTCCAACTCTGCAATTCTATGATTCTATGATTCTATGATTCTATGATTCTATGTGCACTTTGCTTTAAACCATAGAGCACTTTGTGTAACAAGTACACCTTGCTCTCACCTGCAATGTCATACCCTGGGGCCTGTTCCATGAACTGTCTCTTCAAGATCAGCATTCAGGTATGCTGTTTCAACATCAAAGTGTTGTACAATCATCTTCCTCTTGGCTGCTACAGCTAACAATAATCTAAGACTTTCTGGTTTTGCTGTGGGTGAAAAGGTTTTGTCAAAATTGGTGTAGCGCTCCTGCAAAAAGCCTTTCGCAACCAAGCACGCCTTATATTTTTGTGTCCCATCAGGCATGTCCTTCAGCTTATACACCCAGCTGCAACCAACAACCTTTTGGTCTTTGGGCTTCTCAACTACCTGAAACACTTTCCTCTCAACTAGTGACTCAAACTCAGAGTCCATGGCTGAGTTCCACTTCTCCTGCTCTTCCTGGGAAAGTTTTAGGAGATCCTGAAAACTTGCAGGCTCCTCTGTCATGACATTGCATAGCCTGGCCTCCTGAACAACAAACCTGTCAGGAGCCTTTCTGACTCACCTTGACTTTCTGGGGACGAGCACCCTAAGTTCTGCCTGACTCATCCTCACTTGCACTGCTGCTGCTTTCTCTCCCTGTGTCAGGCTCTCTCTTCAAAAACATATCAGGTTCAGTGTTTGTTTGTGGTGTGTGCGTTGTCAGACTTTTCTTCTGCTGCCTCCCCTTCATCATCATCAGGCTCAACCACCCCTCCATTTGTGGAACTTTTGGAAGTTGTTGACACATCCCTCCCCAAGGGAACAGAAACTTCCTGATTGCAGTGCAATCTCTCCCACCCTGAGTGCATTTCAAAATTTGCACTCCTGGAAAACACCACCTATCCAGGATGGAGAGAAAACATGTACTTATTACCCTCATAGCCAAGGAAATGCAGCCTCCTGCTTTTAGGCTGCCCCAGCTTCCTTGGGCTCAGGTGAATCAGTACATTTGCATACTGTCCAAAAATCCTCAGGTGGTTGAGGTTTGGTGCTCTACCATAGAATAGACAATATGGGGTCTGGTTGACACTAGACATCCACAGTCTATTTAAATGGTAGGCAGCAGTCTTCACTGCCTCCCCCCACAGCCCAGAGCCCTGGTGGTGCAGTGGTTAAATGCCAGTACTGCAAGTCAAGATGTTGCAAGTTCGATTCCAGAGGGCTCCAAGGTTCACTCAGCCTTCCATCCTTTTGTAGGTTGGTAAAATTAGTACCCAGCTTGTGGGGGCAATTAGCTAACACACATTGGTAACTGGTTAATGCAGTGTAGATATGTAACTTGCTATTGCTTAAAACAATTTGTAAGCTGCTCTGATAGCCTTGTGGCTGAAGAGTGTGGTATAAATAAATAAAATAAAAATAAATAATAAAACATGGGTCTTGTGCATCTTCCATCATGCACTCCATCATGCACTTCAACATCCCAATTTTCTGTCCTGCAAGTCCATCCTCCCCTGGAGACGCTGGGTTTGTGGTCTTCTGTCTAATGACCCTCCTACGCATCCAGGTCTGCAGACTGTTGGATAAGAATTCCCCTCCCCTATCCATCACCAGACTGGAAACCTTATCAGAAGGAAATTCCCCTTCCCCTCTGTTCACCCACTCATGGAACCTGTCTGCAGCCTGGCTTTTCTCCTTCAGTAAGTATACGTAGGTGTACCTAGTGTGTCTGTCCACTATCACAAATAAATAGCGGTTACCCCCTTCAGTGGGCTTATAGGGACCTGCTAAATCTGCGTGGACAACTTCAAAGGTGATACGTTGGGTCTTTTTGGCAACAGGGAAAGCCTTCACCTTAACTTTCCTGCACACTGCACATTCTAAGAACCCTGGGCAGAGTTTCATGCTTAAACCAGGGCACACTTTTGCTAGCTCCTTTAACCCTTTGCAACTAGCATGGCCCATTAGTCTGTGGTAGTAATGAACACACTTATCATGTAGGGGCACATTGTCTGCAGGGTCCACATTTGCCACCTTCCCTTTAGGCAACATGCAATACAACCCATGTTTCTTTATCCCTTTTGCACAGACATTATTCATGTTATGCCTTTCTGTTACTGTACAGTGTTCCCCCTCAAATATCACTTTACAACCATCAGTAGTCATTTGGGACACACTTAATATACAATTCTCCAGTTTATTAACAGATAACACATTTTCAAAATCTTTACCAAAAGATGGCACATATGCAGTGCCCATTTTCTGCAACTTGCTGGGAGCACCATCTGCAAGGGTAATATTGGTTATGGAAACATTTTTAACATTGCTTAACAGCTTTAAATCATTAACCATATTGTGTGTGACCCCACTATCAAGTAACCAAATTCTTCCCTCAGTCCCATCAAGATGGTGCTTTGCTATGAAGGCATGGCTTGTAGCCTGAGAGGATGCACCCCTCCTTTGCCTTGTAGCTGTGCCCCCCACTCCTGTCCAGTGCAGGCATCTTACAGTCCTTCTGAAAATGCCCAGGTTTTTTTGCATCTGAAACAGCATTTCACGTAGCTGCAGGCTCCCTCCTCCACTTCAGATGGCTCTGGGTGTGTTTCAGTACTCTTCTGATTCTGACTGGTAATTTGTGGCTGTTTATTCCCCTTCCGTCCAGGAATCAAATTGCTTGTGTTGGACCTCTTCCAGAATACACCTAGCTATCAGGTCTACAGACAAATCACACTCCCTGGTAGTCTGCAGACTGTACATAAGGAAATCCCATTCCTTTGGCAAACTGCCCAATAAGATAAAACACTTATGGGCTTCTGGAATGTCCACTCCTCTATTGGCCACCTCTTGAAAAAGCTGCCTCATTTCCTCCAAATGGACTTTCACACAGCCTCCAATAGACAGCTTTGTGTTATAAGGTCTCTTAGTCCATATAATCTCAGTCCATGTATCATGGAGACCTGGCTGGGAGCAGATAGCATTGTAACCTGGGCTCAGGCCCTTCCAGCCAGGTACTCCATCAATGAGCAGGTATGGGAAAGTGGGTGAGGGGGGGTGTAACCATGGTCCAAAAATACAACGTTGCCTTAGCCAGGATACATATTAGACCACATTGAGTGCATTTACCTTAGCTTGAGACCAGGAAGAGTCTGGGGATTCTGTTGGTTTACCGTCCACCCTTTAACTTAACAGACTCCCTACCTGAACTGATATAACTAATCTCAGAGCTGGTGTTGGAGTTCCCTAGGCTATTAGTTCTGGGTGACCTCAACATCCCCCTCGAGGCTGGTTTGACTAATCTTACTGGTGCAGCTCGGGAGTTCATGGTTTCCATGACAAACATGGGCCTCTCCCAGATAGTCTCTGAACCCACACATTGTGCAGGTCATGCCCTCGATGTAGTCTTCTGCACAGATCAGGCACATCTGTGAGCGGAGATAATTAGCATCTCCTCATTGTCATGGATGGATCATTTCCTGGTTAATGTTGGACTGAAGGCCACCATCCTGCCCTCTGGGGGTGGAGGACTGATTAGAATGGTCTGCCCTCGAAGACTGATGAAACCCATTAGGTTCCAAGAAGCCCTAGGGGGTTCTATGTTTGGCAATGCCGGCAATTCTGTTGAAGCTCTGGTTAATATGCGGAATGATAACCTTACCAGAGCTGTAGACACGATCGCTCCCAAGCATTCTTTCCAACCTGCAAAAAATCGTAATCCATGGTTCACTGAAGATCTTAAACAAATGAAGTGGGTTGGACAACAACTAGAGCGCCATTGGCTGAAATCTCAACTCTTATTGGACAAGACACTTCATTGGACTTTTCTTAGGTCCTATCAAGTGGTGATAGATGCAGCTAAGAAATCTTTCTATTCTGCATCTATCGCATCTGTGAAATCCCGTCCAGCTGATCTGTTCATGGTGGTGAGGAATTTAACTCAATTGCCTCCCACCCAGAATCCTCTATTAGAACCAACTACAGCTTGCTGTGATGCTTTTAATGATTATTTCACAGATAAAATCTCTCAGATAAGAGCTAAGTTGGATGCCAACTTTAAGTCAGTAGCAACTAGAGAGGTATCCAGAGCCTCCGCCATTACCGTTAGACTGGATCAATTTGAGTTGGTAAGTGCTGAGGAAGTGGACAAGCTCCTTAGTAGTTTAAAAAAGATGATCTGCCCTCTTGACCCTTGCCCAACTTGGCTGGCAGTCCAGGGGGTGGGTGATCCTATCAAACTGATGTTGGAAAATGTAATTAATGCATCCTTCAGGGAGGGGTCCCAGTCCTCTTGTCTTAAGGAGGCAGTGGTTAGACCACTCTTTAAAAAGCCCTCCCTGGACCCCCTGGACAGAAATAATTATAGACCTGTTTCGCTGCTGCCATTTTTTAGCTAGGTGATCAAGAGGGCAGTCGCCAATCAACTACAAGTTGTCTTGGAGGAAACCGATTTTCTGGATCCATTTCAAACTGGATTCAGGACAGGATACGGAGTTGAGACTGCCATGGTCGTCTTAGTCAATGATCTCCATCTGAGCATTGACAGGAGAAGTGTGACTCTATTGGTGCTCTTGGACATCTCAGCGGCCTTCAGTACCATCGACCATGGTATCCTTCTGGAACACCTGAGTGAGCTGAATATCGGCAGCACTGCTTTGCAGTGGTTCTGGTCCTGCCCCTCAGGTAGGTTCCAGATGGTGTCGCTTGGGGTCAGTTGTTTGGCCAAGAGGGAGCTCAAATCAGGCGTCCCTCAAGGTGCAATTCTGTCCCCAATGCTATTCAACATTTACATGAAGCCACTGGGCGAGATCATCCGGAGGCATGAGACGGGATGTTATCAGTACGCTGATGACACCCAAATATATTTCTCTATGTCTCAGACTGATGCAGTGACTAAGGATGGCATCTCTCCTCTGAATGCCTGTCTTGGGGCGGTAATAGACTGGATGAGGGAAAACCGACTCAGGCTGAATCCAGGTAAGGCAGAGGTACTTGTCATAGGAAACCCGAACCTGGGAATGGAGTTATGTCATCCAGTCCTGGATGGGGTCACACTTCCCTTGAAGGACTCTGTCCGCAGCTTGGCGGTGCTCCTTAACTCGTCACTTCACTTGACAGCTCAGGTGGATGCAACAGGCAGGAGCTCCTGTTATCAGCTTCGGCTGATACTCCAGCTGTGCCCCTTCCTGGAGCAGGGAGACCTAGAAACTGTAGTACATGCACTGGAAATCTCTCAATTAGACTTCTGTAATGTGCTCTACATGGGGCTACCCTTATGCCAAGTTCAGAAACTTCAGCTTGTACAAAATATGGCAGCCAGGTTGATTACTGGTACTTCCTGTAATGACCATATAACCTGAAGTCCCTTCACTGGCTGTCAATTAGTTTTCGGGCAAGGTACAAGGTGTTGGTTATTACCTTTAAAGCCCTACATGACTTGGAACCAGAATATTTAAAGGATCAACTTCTTCCGTATTGTCCGTCCCGCACACTAAGGTCCTCGGGAAAGAACCTACTTCAGCCAAAAAAAATCTAGGTAAACATCAGTTAGCCAGAGGGCCTTCACTGCTGCTCCAAAACTGTGGAATGACCTGCCGGAGGAGATCCATCACATCTCTGCTCTTACAGCCTTTAAAAAGTCTCTTATGATGGATTTCTTCTGGCAGGCCTTCCCAACTTAACTCCTTTCCCCACACAAGGTGATCTATGCCACTCTGTCCACCAATTATCTCCCTTTTTAAATTTTTGTATTCTTGTTTTTAAAGTATGTTTATTTAATTGTAATTTTAGTATTGGGTTGGGGGGGTTGGGGAAGGGACTAATTTTGAATTTTATTGTGTTCCATGTGTTTTTACTGTTGTAAGCTGCCCAGATTCCTTGTGATCGGGTGGGCTAAATTATTATTATTATTATTATTATTATTATCATCTTTGAGAGCTAGGATGAATTCTGATGAAACATTTTCAAAGCTGTCCAAAGCTGAAATGCTGTCCTTGCTTGGGCCGCTTGTATTAACTGGGAGGGGCTGAGCGATAAGAGAACTGCAGCTCTAGCCTTCTGGTCTGCTAGCCTGAATGCTGCTATTTCATCTTTTGAACCTTCTGGGATCACACTTTCATTCTCCAAAACGTGCCACAAATTGTCCTTAATTAATAAAGCCTCCATGTATAAACTCCAGGTTGGATAATTTCCATCAGCCAGCTTTTCAAAAGCCATTCTGCTAACTGAGTCAACAATTCTCCAGCTATAAAACACAAACAGCTGGCAGCTGGCAGCACTTCAAGGTTACTTGAAGATAGCTCTCTTACAGAGCCTGGCTGAAACTTAACTGTTTCTCAGTCAACTAGTCAAAAAGACTCAAAACGAAAGAGTTTCTGGGAACTTTTTGGGTGCACCTTATCTAATCTGAGATCAATCAGCTGGGACCATAAGCATTGTCAGGGGATGATAGGACACTCAATCCCTGGGAGAAGCCAAAAACTATCTCAGCAGAAGTAGCGACACGTTCCCAAGAATACTCACACACAGTGTTTTGATGTCCAGAAAACAGAAGGTACTTTAATCTTCAAGTAGTTGCAGATATTCACAAATATTTACAATTTCGTCAGTCAAACTGCTATGCCAGGAACCCATGAATCTCAAGAAGAGAGTGAGCTTTGGACTAGCTCCCTTATATACGCATCTACAGGGCATTGGCTTACTCAACCACATGGCTGCATTGTATCAGATCTTGTACTCCAAAAGCTTGCCCTCTAGTAATCCTCCTTCTTCAGCTGTGGCATGACTAGGCATGACTTGGCAGTTCATGGAGTCAGCCATCATGACTCAGCAGTTGTTTGGCCATTTTATAATGGAGTTCAGTCTCTTGACATTTTCCCCCAATATGGTCTCAAAGCAGGTGTTTAATTCCATCAAAGTGGCTGTTAATAAACCTTGAATACTTTCACTGTTCTAAGCTGTCTCAACTCATCAATATAGCAGTTCTGGTTTTAAAAACCTGTGACAGTGAAGAAACTGCTTCCACAAGAAGTTCAAGTGGACTAGCACATCCTGTTGCATTTTTCAGTGCAGAGATTATTGGACTGGGGAGTTAAGTTCAAGATCAGCCCAGGAGACAAACATGCTTTTGAATGTTGGAGCCCACAATGAATACATGCCTTTGGAACAACTTATTTATGACTTTCACCACTATTTACTGCAGGATCAAAGTACTGTAGAAAGTAAAATGGGAGCCTAAAATAAATTCAGCATAGTAGTGTTTCACATGGTTTGACAGATAATGCTGAATATAAATGTCTATTCTTTGTTAGCTTGAGAATTTCATTATCTTTTGGGAAGGACTTGCTGTATATATAATTGACATTTTATTTATTTATTTATTTATTGCCCATTTTCCTACTCAAACTACCAAAACCATTGCAGAGGCTTCTAAATATCAGTAAGATATTGAAAAAACAGATAACCAGAGAAGACCCCCACACAAGGACACAGACTTTAAAATTGATAGCAAATCTTATCAGTGGCCTAAATCTACTGTTGCATTTGTGGCTGGAGGCCAGCACAATGGAACTTTCTTCACCACCCCTTCTCTAAACTGCTTTATGCCACCCAAAGAGAGGGGAGATTCTCAGACAGGAACGCAGAAAGCATTCCTGTCCCACAATCTTCCAATCTCACCCCTGTCCCGAAACAATAACCCACCCCACCACACTTACCTTCTCTCCCATCATTCAGGCAGCCCAGGAGTAAACGGAGCTCTAACGGAGTTCTGTTCACTTCCTGGAGCCCACCTGTTCTCACAAGAAGACATGAGTGTGGGAAATTCAAAAATAAAAATAAACACAAAAAAGTGACACCAAGCACCTAAACACACTAAAAACATTACAAGTAACCGGGGAAGGGTACAAAAAAGAGGGTAGCTTACCTGGAGTCCTGATCTCACCCGGAAGTGTTCTGGCAGGACCACTCATTAATGCTGTAATCTCGCCAGCAAAATGGGGCACATTGTCACACACAGGTAAATCTGGAATGGAAATGCCACAGGAGATCAGTTGTCAGCTTCTCCCCAACAATAAAAAAGAATGCCCCTGTAACGGCAGCAGAATGCTTGGGAGACAATGGCGTAGCAGAATGCTTGGGAGACGATGGGGGACATCGTCGTCTGATAAAGATGCCCTTTTGCAATCTCATGGTGTCATCATAACACCATTTTTGACACATCTGATAATCTCCAGGGTCTCGACAGTTTTTGCCCCTGGAGCTACTTTTGGTGGATGCACTGGATTAAACCTGCTCTTCCACCAGCTAAAGTCCACTGTTGGATTCTAGCCAATCCCATATAAAATACTTTTTTAAAAAGTCATGTCCTGGTTGAGAAAAATGATCAATAAGGGGACAGGCCGGCTTCACAAGTGTGACTAGTTGGTAGGATAGGCAGCGCTGCTGAAAAGATTTGGTGCTGCATTGTGGCAGATTTCATTTCCTAGAAACAGAAAGAACTCCACACAGAACCTTTCCCCAAGGACTAAAGGATGGGTAGTATGGTGACTTACTTCTTGTCAAAACAGATTAATTTTAACATTCAAAAACAAAGAAACAAAAAACAGGCACAGTTTTGCATAAACTATGTTTCTTCTAATTTATATTTCTAGATACAAATGCAGAGGCAATCAATATAATTTAAATAAAAATACAACATATTATGCCACTGTGGCGAAGACAGGGGCCAAGTCTAGGGTAGCCACTTCAGGATCATCCTAGACCTTGAGCTTTGTGGACCAAAACCTGAGACTTAGTGATGGCCTCTGGTGTTGTCATTAAAGATTAATGCATTAAGAACCAACTTCAGTTGCTCACAGCTTGTCATTCAAACACAAGCACACAAAGGACATATTTTCCTGTTTGGAAATAAAGGCAGAAATCTTAGCTAAGGGGGCTGTTCTGAGATCAAGATGAAACTAGGGGATTATCAGGAAATTAGTGTGCTGAGGTAAAGAACAGCCTGGTGCCACAATTGCTGGGAGGGAAGAAGGAATGTGACAAAGTGGACATGGCCATCCAACCCCCAAGAATTTTTGCAAGTTGCACCAACAAATAAATCCCACCTTGCAAATTGTAGCAAGCTGCTGTTCTACTAGCTGAGACAGAGATTTGCACATAGCCCCTTCCTCGTGCCTGGAGCTGAGCCCACCCAAACTGGAGAATTTAATAATAAATAATAAATAATAAAAAAATTATTTATATACCACCCTTTGGTAACCCAATCAGGGTGGTTAACAACATTAAAACACCATACAAAGTAAAACAGTATACTCCCCTCCCCCGCTTAAAAAGTTATTAAATCAGATTACAAATTAAAAGAACAATTAAAACACTTAATTAAAACACATACATACATTTAACAATAACAGCAGATCCCCAGCGATATTCAGTTCCGTTAACAAAGGAGGCTGTGGGGACTCTCCTGAAGGAGGGGGGGATTCCTGAGGCCGGGATAATCTATTCTGGAAAGGCCTGCCAGAAGAGATCCATCTTGACAGCCTTTTTGAAGCTGTCCAAAGATGTCAATTGATGGATCTCATCCGGCAGGCCATTCCATAGTCTGGGGGCGACAACAGAAAAAGCCCTCTGGGAGGTAGCCGAAAGCCTCGACTTTTGAGGCTGCAGCAAATTCCTCCCAGAGGACCGGAGTGCACGGGGAGGATTATATGGGAGGAGGCGGTCCCTGAGATAGCTTGGACCCAAGCCATTTAGGGCTTTAAAGGTGATAACCAACACCTTGTACTGGGCCCGGAAACCAGTAGGCAGCCAGTGGAGGGACCTCAAAACCGGAGTGATGTGGTCCCTCCTAGATGTTCCTGAAACAAGCCTGGCCACCATATTTTGTACTAACTGTAGTTTCTGAACCAAGCACAAGGGTAGCCTCATGTAGAACACATTACAGAAGTCTAGGCGTGAGGTTACCAGTGCGTGAACGATGGTCTCGAGGTCCCTTGCTTCCAGAAAAGGGTGCAGCTGGCGTATCAGCCGAAGCTGATAACAGGCACTCCTGACTGTCGCATTTACCTGATTTATCATCAGGAGCGACCAGGAGCACCCCCAGACTGTGAACACAGTCACTGGAGGAGAGTGTGACCCCATCCAGGACTGGAGGTTGCAATCCAATTCTTGGTTTCGGGGCCGCTACAGTGAGCACCTCTGTCTTGTCAGGATTCAGTTTCAATCTGTTTTTCCTCATCCAGCCCATTACCGCCTGAAGACATTCATTGAGAGAAGAGGTGTCATTGAAATTCGAGGCCGACAAATGAGACACGGAGAAATAGATCTGAGTGTCATCAGCATACTGATAACACCCAGCTCCATAGCTCTGAATAATCTCACCCAGCAGCTTCATATAGATTTTAAATAACATCGGGGACAGGATAGCTCCCTGTGGAACTCCCCAGGTGAGCTCTCTTTTGCTCGAACAACTGTCCCCGAGCAGCACCCTCTGGGACCTGCCCTTGTCTCTCCTTGTCTCCCTTGTCTCCCACCTGAAGATGACCCACAAAAGCTGGAGGCTCAGAGCCAGGCCCTGAGATATGCCAATCCTAGGCAAGCATCCCCTGTGTACCTGCCTGTTCAGTTTGCTGTCCAGGTAGTTTTGATGACCAATATCAAGGCCTTCATTCTGATGGGTCCATCTTTAAATCAGGCTTGGGATGGACAGACCTTTGAATAGAAGATACCTTCTGACAGAAGATTCTTCTGTATGGATGACCTCTATTTAGACACCTGGCTATCTTAATCATAGCCTAGGCCTGAGTTCTTGGCCAATTGGAAAAGCAGCCCCTTGGCTCTAATACAGTTGCCCACCCTTTGCCTAGAATCTAGGCCTGGAGGCTTCTGCCTCAGCAGTGGTGTCCTGAGGCTCTGATAATGGGGACATTATCTTTCTGGGGAATTTCAGGAAGCACCCAGCAATGCAATTTCCCACCAAAGATTCCCGCAGATGAAGATAATGAATCTTTAGCAATATGCTGCCTCCATCCCATGCTCTCAACTGCTTTGCAGAAAGCCCCTCAGTTGTTATGCCATCCAACTTCACTCTGGGGCACTGGCTTCTCTGCAGACTTCTGAATTATCTTCTGCAGACTATCAAGACCCAAATGACAATGGATATGTTATCCAGCTGCATGATATGCAGCTGTTTTTACATCAAAATAATATTTTATTTATTTATTGCTATGTTTACACTTTCATTTTATATCCAACCTTCTTGCAATGGATTAGAGTCACCATGAAAAAAAGAAATGTGGGAAGAAATATATTTGATTTTTGAATGGTATGAATATACTGTACTTTGTTTAGAATAAAACCCAGAAACTTTCATTTTCTGTGTCTGCCATAGATACTGCTGCACTTGAAGCAATGAGTGAAAAAATCTCAACCTCTGAGGCCAGTGGAACTTATTTAATTAGCAGAGAGGGAGGGAGGGAGGAAGAGAGAAGTCAAAGGAAAGGCAGCCTTGCATAACATTTGCTGCCTGAAGCATTGGCTTCATATTACTTTGTTGCAGTGCTGGCCTTGTGATTTTTGCACTGGAAAGAGAGACAAGTGGAGTTAGTGGTATAGTATATTCCTGCCATCCCATCCTTGTCAGAAGGTGAGCCACCACATTCTTCACCAGCCAAAGCTTCTCGAAAATGGTTAAATGAAGCTCTACATAAAGCACAAGAAAGCAATCCTGCCTGGAGGTTATGACAGCATTAATTATGGTCTTTGTGTCTCCATCTGATAAACAAGGTTTGCAGGCATCTCACCATATGGAGTTGGTGACAAATCCTCCTGCCCAAGGGAGACCAAATTTTTCCATTACACCAGTTTCAATTTTCCCCCATGAAGCCACTGGGACTGATTTTATTATTTCCTTTTTTTTTTTCCTTCCAGAAGCTCTGAGAGGCTTGTATGTGGTTCCCAGACAGATTTCTGGCTTGGTAGCTTATAAAGCCACACTTAGTACCACAGAATGATCATGTGTGCTTTTGACCGGGGTAGGAAATATGTGGTCCTCCAGATGTTTTGGACTTCAGCTCCCAGCATTCCTTCCCACTGGCTTTGCTGGCCAGGGCTGATGAGAGATTCAGCCCAACATCTGGAAGGCTGCAGGATTCCCACCACTGTTTTAGACTATTCTGTAAGAAGCAGGTTTGCTAGTGTGTAGAGCCCAAGCCATTTTATATTTTGGTGGTTTTTTTACTGCTGACTGGAAACCCTGGGCATGAACCTGCTGCAGTTAAGCAATTTTATGCCACATTGATTTTAAAGGGGGAATTATGCATATACTTAGCATATTCCCATTGAAATCAATTTGATTTAATAGCAGGGGTGTAGTTTCAGATTTCAGGGGTGGACAAAGCATTTTATTAGGTGTTATCAACAAGGATGAGAGGCTGTTTTGGATATCTTCAAGGTTATGTTTGCAAAATATTTTTTTTAAAAGATGTGTTCATATGATAGCTTGTGATGCAAGTGTTTATGAGGGGAAAAGCTGATCTATAATAACTGATTTCATAAATAATAAATACAGTTGTCCCTCCGTATCCACAGATTTAAGTATTCACGGCTTGAAAATGTTCTTTAAAAAATAATAATCCAAAAAGCAAACCTTGATTTTGCCATCTTATATAAGGGACACCATTTTGCTATGGCATTGCATATAATGGGACTTAAGTATTCATGGATTTTGGTATCCACGGGGGGTCCTGGAACCAAACCCCAGAAGGAGAGCAGCTTCTGGACAGCCATTTTGAGTGGAGGCTTTCCAGACCAGTTTCCTGCCAGGGAGAAGAAGGAGAGCAGCTTCTGGACAGCCATTTTGAGTGGAGGCTTTCCAGACCAGTTTCCTGCCAGGGAAAAGAAGGAGAGCAGTTTCTGGACAGACATTTTGAGTGGGTGAATTTGAATTTTTTTTAAACTGTTGGGAGAGGCTGCTTGTTGCTGAGGGGGGATGGAGCTTCTGTGAATTTGAATTTTTTAAAATTCTTGGGAAAGTGTGCTTGTTACTGACCAAACAAAAACACAGCATACTTAAAAGTACAGCATAGAGTTCTCAGCATTAACTGAGAGGTCTTAGATTACCTAAAAGTTCTCACCATGGACACTGAGAGGACTGCTACACTCACCTGCAACACTTGTGGGATGTTTGTCTTCTTGTCTACAGACATCGGGAACTTCACATGCACCAAGTGCAAGTTGGTAGCCCTCTTGGAGGAGAAAGTACAGCAGCTGGAGACACTGGTAGCTACACTTCAACAGATTCATCAGCAAGAGGTTTTCCTGGACAGAACAGAATGAACAGTCTTGGACGGGGACCGTACAGAGGAACTGGCTGGGGAGGAGAGGGTCACTTCACAGACACAGGAGGTAGTCAGCTGGAGGAATGTCACACACAGAACAAGAAAATCCAGGGATTCTTTGAGCAGCTTGCAGCTACAGAATCAATTCGAAGCCCTCTCCCTTATCAAGGACAACGGGGAAAAACAGCATGGACAGACTTCAGGGGCAGAGCAGGGGACCTTGAGAGTACCACCGCAAGGAACAGCAGCTGCGAAGCCTCAGGGGAGGAGTGTGGTGGTGGTGGGGGACTCCTTGCTGCGGGGTACAGAAGCAGTGGTATGTGGGCCTGACAAGATGACTCGGGAGGTGTGTTGTCTCCCTGGGGCAAAGATCTGTGATGTGACGGAGAGGCTGACAAGACCTGTCAAGCTTACAGATCATTACCCCTTCTTTTCATAGAATCATAGAATTGCAGAGCTGGAAGAGACCACGAGGGCCATCCAGTCCAACCCCCTGCCACACAGGAAATCACGATCAAAGCGTCCCCGACAGATGGCCATCCAGCCTCTGTTTAAAGACCTCCAAGGAAGGAGACCCCACCACGCTCCGAGGGAGTGTGTTCCACTGCCGAACAGCTCTTACTGTCAGAAAGTTCCTCCTAATGTTGAGGTGGAATCTCTGTTCCTGGAGCTTGCACCCATTGCTCCGTGTTCCAGTCTCTGGAGCAGCAGAAAACAAGCCTGCTCCATCCTCAGTGTGACATCCCTTCAAATACTTAAACAGGGCTATCATATCGCCCCTTAACCATCTTTTTTCCAGGGTAAACATACCCAGCTCCCTAAGTCTCTCCTCATAAGGCATCATTTCCAGACCTTTCACCATTTTAGTCGCCCTCCTCTGGACACGCTCCAATTTGTCAATATCCTTTCTGAATTGTGGTGCCCAGAACTGGACACAGTATTCTAGGTGAGGTCTGACCAAGGCAAAATAGAGCGGCACTATTACTTCCCTTGATCTGGACACTATACTTCTATTGATGCAGCCCAAAATCGCATTGGCCTTTTTAGCTGCCGCATCACACTGTTGGCTCATGTTCAACTTGTGGTCTACTAGGGCTCCTAGATCCCTTTCGCACGTAGTCTCATTCAGCCAGGTCTCCCCCATCCTATATATATGCATTTCATTTTTTCGCCCTAAGTGCAGTACCTTACATTTCTCTGTATTGAATTTCATTTTGTTAGCTTTGGCCCAGCTCTCCAGTTTATCCAGGTCATTCTGAATTTTGATCCTGTCCTCCACGGTATTAGCTACTCCTCCCAATTTGGTGTCATCTGCAAATTTGGTAAGTATGCCCCTAATTCCCTCATCCAAGTCATTGATAAAGATGTTGAATAGCACTGGGCCCAGGACAGAACCCTGTGGCACCCCACTGGTCACATCTTTCCAAGACGAAAAGGAGCCACTGCTGAGCACCCTTTGGGTTCAGCCGGTCAACCAATTACAAATCCATTGAACTGTTAACTTGTCTAGCCCACATTTTACAAGCTTGTTTGCAAGAATGTCATGGGGAACCTTGTCAAAGGCCTTACTGAAATCAAGGTATGCAATGTCCACAGCATTCCCTTCATCTACCAAGCTGGTAACTTTATCAAAAAAAGAGATCAGATTAGTCTGGCATGACTTGTTTCTCTGAAACCCATGTTGACTTTTTGTGATTATGGCATTGCCTTCTAAATGTTCACAGACTCTCTGTTTAATGATCTGTTCTAGAATCTTCCCTGGTATTGATGTCAGACTAACTGGACGATAATTGTTGGAATCCTCTTTTTTCCCCTTTTTGAAGATGGGGACAATGTTTGCCCTCCACCAGTCTGCTGGGACGTCTCCTGTTCTCCAGGAGTTCTCAAATATTATTGCCAATGGCTCTGAGATTACATTTGCCAGCTCTTTTAATACTCTTGGATGTAGTTAATCTGGTCCTGGAGATTTAAATTCATTTAGATTAAGAAGGTATTCCTGTACTACCTCTTTTCTTATTCTGTGCTGGATTTCCCCTATCATGTCCTCTGTTCCATTCTCCTCAGGTTGGTCCTCCTTTTCCTTTTCTGAAAACACTGAGGCAAAGAAGGGGTTGAGTAATTCTGCCTTTTCTCTGTCCCCTGTTAGCATTTTGCCATCTTCTCCGCGTAGTGGCCCTACCATTTCCTTCTTCCTCCTTTTGCTGAGGACATAGCCAAAAAAACCCTTTTTATTGTTCTTAACCTCTCTAGCAAACCTTGATCAAGGCATTTGTTTTTCTGGTGATTTTGTTGGTCAGCTCTTGCTTGAGTTTTCTGTATGTTGCAGGGTCCAAGAGTTCCCTTATTTTTTTTGTCTGTATTTTTCTGTTTAGTCAAATTGATCACCAACAATGGTGCGCCCTGGCCTCACATCGGGAGGTATGGAGATTCCATGAGATTCCATCTAAACATGAGATTCCACCTAAATATTAGGAAGAACTTCCTGACAGTAAGAGCTGTTTGGAAGTGGAATACACTGCCTCATAGGGTGGTGGAGTTTCCTTCTTTGGTGGGTTTTAAAGAGGGTTTCGGTGGCCATCTGTTGGGAATGATTTGATTGTGTATTCCTGCATGGCAGGAGGTTGGACTGGATGGTCCTCAGGGCCTCTTCCAGCTCTATGATTCTAGGGATGCAGCAGCCAAAAAAGCCAATATAATTCTGGGCTGCATAAACAGGAAGATTGAGGGAGGTATTTGCACTATTCTGCTTTGGCCAGGCCTCACCTGGCCTGTCCACTGGAAGTCTGTCCAGTTCTGGGCACCAGAGCTCAAGAAGATTTTGACAAACAGGAACATGTCCAGAGGAGGGTGATCAAGAGGATCAACAGTCTGGATACCAAACTTTACAAAGAATGGCTTAGACAAGAGATGAGTATCTTTCACTTGGAGAAGAGAAGACAGAGAGGTAACATGATGCCTTTAAGTATCTGAAGGGAAGTCATGCAGAAGATGGAGCCAGCTTGTTTTCTGCTGCTCTAGAGACTAGGACAAAAACCAAGGAATCTTAATTAGTGGAGAAGAGATTTGGCTGAAACATTAGGAAAAACTTCCTGAGCATCAAAGCTGTTTGACCATGGAACAGCCTACCTCATCAGGTGAACTCTTCTTCTTCTGAGAGGTTTAAACAGAGGCTAGGCAGGCAGTTCATGCAGGACAAGGATTCCTGCATGGCGGGGTCTGACTAGATGGTCTTAGGGGCATACTTTGCTCCACTAACAAGATGGCTCTCCGATGGTCTGACCTTTCCACTTGCATCAGCTTCCTCAAGTCAGATGTGAAATAGACTGTTGAGGGGAGGCCGGGCCAAGTCAAGGATGGGCCTGGATGGGGTGGGGGGGAGGATGATGCCAACTGGTGAAGCAGGGAATGGCAGGAGCAACACAGGAATGGCTGGGAAAGCACCTTCTCCCTTGGGTCCAAGCCAGCCTCCACAGCCCCCTCCTCTCCCTCGTGCTGGAAAGCCCATCGGCACGTTGTGGGTGAGAAAGTGGATATTCCCAGGTTCCAGAAACGGACTGCCTGGTCCATGTGGGAACCAATGATACTGCAAGGCACAGCTTTCCGAAGATCAGAAGAGATTATTAGGCTCTGGGGAGGAAGCTGAAAGAAATGGATGCAGAGGTTGTAATCTCGTCTCTTCTGCCAGTTGAAGGGCATGGTCCAGGAAGGGAGAGGAAAATAGCTGACATAAACTGGCTCCGTAGATGGTGTCGCTGAGAACGATTTGGATTCTTGGATCATGGGCTGCGCTTCCATGAGGGGGGACTTCTGGCAAGGGATGGGGTGCATCTCACAACAGTTGGCAGAAACATTTTTGCCTACAGTCTCAATAATTTGATCAGGAGGGCTTTAAACTGAATCATATGGGGGAGGGAGACAGTATTCTAGAAGGCAAAGGGGCTGGAGAAAATAGTCAAACTGTCATAGAGGGAACAAGGCAAACAGCGCAAGGACCCAACAGTGGGAGGCAAAAAAAAAACTTGCACAGGCAGCAAGTAAAGGGAACACATGGTCTTAGATGTCTCTACACTAATGCACAGAGCATGGGAAATAAGCAAGATGAACTTGAACTCCTAGCACTACAAAGCAAGTATGATATAATAGGCATTACTGAAACCTGGTGGGATGAGTTGCATGATTGGAATGTAGGAATAGAAGGGTATAACCTTTATAAGAGAAACAGGCCAAACAGAAAAGGAGGAGGAATAGCATTATATGTCAGGGATATTTATACCAGTGAAGAGATCCATGACATAAATATAGGAAGCCAGGTGGAGAGCATCTGGATAAAAATTAAAGGGGAGGGAAACAACAGGGATGTTATTCTGGGACTCTACTACAGACCCCCAAGTCAGACGGAGGAACTGGATGATGCCTTTCTAGAACAGATGAACACACACGCAGAAAGGAGAGATGTAGTCGTGATGGGTGACTTCAACTATCCTGATATTTGCTGGCAATCTAACTCAACCAAAACTTCAAGGTCTAGCAAATTCCTTACTTGCCTGGAAGACAAATTCATGGTCCAAAACGTGGAAGAGGCAACAAGGGGGTCAGCTATTTTAGATCTGATCCTAACCAACAGGGATGACCTGGTTAATGGGGTGCAAGTGGTGGGATCCTTAGGTGAGAGTGATCATGTTCTCCTGGAGTTTGTTATACAATGGAAAGGAGAAGCCAGGCATAGTCAGACACGCATTCTCGACTTTAGGAGAGCTAATTTCAATAAACTCAGGGAAATACTGGGAGTGATCCCACAGTCAGGAATACTAAAAGAGAAGAGACCTCAAGATGGATGGGACTTTCTCAAAAGGGAGATACTGAAGGCACAATTTCAAACAGTACCATTGAGGAAGAAAAATGGGAGGTGTCTCAAGAAACCAGGATGGATGACTAAAGAACTTTCAATGGAGCTAAGTTTTAAACGGAACATGTACAGGAAATGGAAAAAGGGGGGAATCACCAAAGAAGAATTCAAACAGATAGCGAACACGTGTAGGAGTAAAGTCAGAAAAGCTAAAGTGCAGAATGAGCTCGGACTTGCTAGAGAGGTTAAGAACAATAATAAGGGATTTTTTGGGTATATCCGCAGCAAAAGGAGGAAGAAGGAAACGGTAGGGCCACTACATGGAGAAGATGGCAAAATGCTAACAGGGGACAGAGAAAAGGCAAAATTACTCAACACCTTCTTTGCCTCAGTGTTTTCAGAAAAGTAAAAGGGTGACCAACCTGAGGATAAAGTAACAGAGGACACAATAGGGGAAATCCAGCACAGAATAAGCAAAGAGGTAGTACAGGAATACCTTCTTAATCTAAATGAATTTAAATCTCCAGGACCAGATGAACTACATCCAAGAATATTAAAAGAGCTGGCAAATGTAATCTCAGAGCCATTGGCAATAATCTTTGAGAACTCCTGGAGAACAGGAGAAGTCCCAGCAGACTGGAGGAGGGCAGATGTTGTCCCCATCTTCAAAAAGGGGAAAAAAGAGGATCCCAACAATTATCCCCAGTTAGTCTGACATCAGTACCAGGGAAGATTCTAGAGCAGATCATTAAACAGAGAGTCTGTGAACATTTAGAAGGCAATGCCATAATCACAAAAAGTCAACATGGGTTTCAGAGAAACAAGTCATGCCAGACTAATCTGATCTCTTTTTTTGATAAAATTACCAGCTTGGTAGATGAAGGGAACGCTGTGGATATCACATACCTTGATTTCAGTAAGGCCTTTGACAAGGTTCCCCATGACATTCTTGCAAACAAGCTTGTAAAATGTGGGCTAGACAAGTTAACTGTTCAATGGATTTGTAATTGGTTGACCGGCCGAACCCAAAGGGTGCTCAGCAGTGGCTCCTCTTCGTCTTGGAAAGATGTGACCAGTGGGGTGCCACAGGGTTCTGTCCTGGGCCCAGTGCTATTCAACATTTTTATCAATGATTTGGATGATGGAATTAGGGGCATACTTATCAAATTTGCAGATGACACCAAATTGGGAGGAGTAGCTAATACCCTAGAGGACAGGATCAAAATTCAGAATGACCTGGATAGACTGGAGAGCTGGGCCAAAGCTAACAAAATGAAATTCAATACGGAGAAATGTAAAGTACTGCATTTAGGGCGGAAAAATGAAATGCATAAATATAGGATGGGAGAGACCTGGCTGAATGAGACTACGTGCGAAAGGGATCTAGGAGTCCTGGTAGACCACAAGTTGAACATGAGTCAACAGTATGATGCGGCAGCTTAAAAGGCCAATGCAATTTTGGGCTGCATCAATAGAAGTATAGTGTCTAGATCAAGGGAAGTAGTAGTGCCACTCTATTCTGCCTTGGTCAGACCTCACCTAGAATACTGTGTCCATTTTTGTGCACCACAATTCAAAAAGAATATTGACAAATTGGAGCATGTCCAGAGAAGGGCGACTAATGTGGTGAAACGTCTGGAAACCATGCCTTATGAGGAAAAACTTAGGGAGCTGGGTATGTTTAGCCTGGAAAAAAGATGGTTAAGAGGTGATATGATAGCCCTGTTTAAGTATTTGAAGGGGTGTCATGTTGAGGATGGAGCAGGCTTGTTTTCTGCTGCTCCAGAGACTGGAACACGGAGCAATGGGTGCAAGCTCCAGGAACAGAGATTCCACCTCAACATTAGGAGGAACTTTTTGACAGTAAGAGTTGTTTGGGAGTGGAACACACTCCTTTGGAGCGTGGTGGGGTCTCCTTCCTGGGAGGTCTTTAAACAGAGGCTGGATTGCCATCTGTCGGGAATGTTTTGATCGTGATTTCCTGCATGGCAGGGGGTTGGACTGGATGGCCCTCGTGGTCTCTTCCAACTCTGCGATTCTATAATTCTATGATTCTATGAATATGAAGGGGCAACTGTACATGTATAGAGTGAAACACAGCTTGAAAGAAGCTCAAAGTCATCCCCTCAGAAATGTGCCCAGGAAAGATTACTTTACAATATCTTCATATTTTTAGTACAGTTTTCCAATCAGGCATTGTGTATCTACCTTATGGCAATACCTTTAATATTACTTTGCTATAGTTGAGATATAAAAATAGCTCATGGAACTGTTTCCAATGTTATGGTTTCAATTAAGTACCATTAGGCGTTGGAGTCACAGCAAGTGTGTTTTAAAAGAAGATGAGTTTAAACTGTTGTACATGTTTGAATTGTATTACACTGATGCAACCAATACACTGGCTGTCAGTTATTCTGTCTGTGACCTCAGGATGTGGACCATACACATTAATATTTACTTTTTCAAATTAAAAAAAGGGGATAAATCATTGCTCCGAGGAAAAGGAGACTGACAGTGTAAACGTTTGTGCAAATTATGCAACTTTATACAATCTCTACAAATTCTGCACAAAAAAAACACATGTAGTTTTCTTGCATGTGTTCTGTGTGCAAAAAGTAAATTTTTGCACAGGAACAAGTGCATTTTGCCCATCACGTACATTTTCTGTCTTAAAACACATTTTCTGCATAGAAAAACCACATGTATTTTTGCATAAATGAATTTTCACCAACAAAGAATGAATAATGTGCTCAAATTGTACAGAAACCCTTGTAATTAAACAGAACTGGGGGGAAATATGTGGAAATTGTTCATTCTTGCATGTGGGAATGAAATATGCAGAGATTTACACCTCTCCAGTGGTAAGAATGGCTGGGGGCCAGTAATTGAGAAGTTGACGGGTAGGCAAAATGTTGAAATCATTTCTTGACATTTCAAAAATGTCAAATTAAAATAATAAAATAAATCAGAACAGTAATTTCCATGGAAAAGTGTGAAGCAACGTTTGGGAAAGGAAGAGAAGCTGAGAAGCAAACTAGTAAGCAGGCATTAAAAACAAGAGTTCAGGCTATCTACTGAGGTGGAGGGTATGAAGGCACACAACAACAAACAACAACAAATGTGCTGACCATTAGCAATGTTTTCTTCACACCAAATGGCACCAGGAAACCAGGAAGATTTTGTGGGAGGAAGTTAAATGTTAATTGGTTCCCTGAGAGTATGGTCCTGTCTAAACGGTCAAAATAATCCTCATAGAATTTGCTGGCAAATCAACCTGTCTTAATGGGAATCCACATTGATGTATTCAGAGGGGGCAGCTAAAAACTCCAAAAACTACGCTCAGCCTTCGCAGCTTTTCTCTGCGTTTTTTACAAACTCCATAGGGGATGCATATTCCTGCTCGTTAAGACAATTGGATTTGCATCACTGCAATTTCCCATATGAGAGGCAGTGCAAGCTGATTGGCCAGATGAGCACGGGGGTGGGGCTTGCAAACAGGGCAAATGCCTGCTGCCACCATGTTGGATTTTCACCTTAGTGAGCGATCGCTAAAGCAATAAAATGATTATTTGTATTATCATTTTCTCTCTCTTTTTTAAATAAATGTGAACTATTGCTAAACTTTTTTTAAAGTTCAGCAGCAGCAGATTTTAAAATGCCAGTAATTCACTTGTGGCCACCATCTTGGCTAGAGGGCATGCAAAATTTATGCGGGCTGTAAAACCATTAAGACAGTTCACAGCTGCTGTGAATTGCTATTACTGTTGAGCAATCTGTCCCCCCCCCGCCCTCATATAGATGTAAATCCTATGTAAATCCTTAGCCACTTCCCTACCTGGAGTATTCTTCCATATGAGCCTGCCAGGGCTTTGGGTTCTTCAGGGGAGGCTCTCCTCTTCTCTCTGGTAAGGATGCAAGAGCAGGCTTTCTCCCAGGAGCTCTTGAACTCCCTCACAAGGGAGGTAAAGCTGGCCCCACCCATGTTGCTCTTCTGCCAGTGCACTCCTTTTTATTCAGGCAGGTTCTTTGCAAATGACTGGTTGCTGTGAGATCAGTGGTTTACTGAGTGGGCTATCCTTTAAAAAAATATTGTTGCATAATCAAAATACTGATGTATTTTTGCTAGTATTTTTAATTGAATTGTGCTTAAACTTGTGAACCTGTTTGTGATGGATCCCATTCCAGGCTGGCCCTACAGTTCCAATGCTTAGAATCGTGTCACACACTATGCCCTTTCTTCCCTCTTAATCCTTCCTGGATTGCGTACATGGACCTTAAGGTGCCCCCTGTTGTGGACCAGTAGCTGTGTTGTTTTGGTGAAGCTGCTGTGGTGATTGTGACCAGGCCCACCACCAAACATAAGAACAAACAGGGACAGTTTTAAAAATACAAACAAGTGGAAGTTTATTATGACATAGGTAAATAATACATTAACTCTTGAACTCACTCCTCATTCATTCATCGCTCCCCAAAACCAGATTCAGTTCTCCCTGTCCTGTCTCTATTACTGCTCATGTTCTTAACTCTCTGAAGTCAAAACTCTGTCTCAGCTTTTGCATATCTGCCCTCTGACAGAGACAAATCTTGGTTTTGTAACATGTCTTCCCGGCAGACCCTCCTTCACAGCATTCCCTGAGCTGTGATTAGCTGCTGTCAGCCAGACTTGCCCAGTTCCTCCTTCTAATGCCCCTCCTTCAGAAGTCAATGCTCTAGTGAGGCCTCCATAGGCCTCAGTTAAGAACAATGAGATCTAGCACCTTAATACAACAAAACATTTAATTTATTACCACATTTACCCATCATTTTACAACGTCATATTACACATTACATTTGGCAAAGCAGCTTTAACTTCCTCACATACCAGATACACTACAGTTATCCACATAAACATAAGTACAATTCCCTTTGCACTTTACATCATTCCTTTTTACATCACTTAAACATATATCACATTAATAATTTCTGTCATTTAATACAAGCATTTCCATTTTCTAAACAACAGTCTCTAAAATTTATCAAGTTACCATTCATTTATGATTCACTTACCCTGTTCATTATGTTAAATATTAAAACTATATAAGTTAGACATCACAACCACCTATCAATAGAACACTTAACCTTTTAAAAGTCAAAGGTAGTTTCAAAGTAACATATGCAACCTTTCAATCTCATTTGACATATACTGTATATGAATATTTTTCACCAAAAAGGCTTAAGAAATGGCTAATTCCATCCACTGCCGTTTTCCAAAATTCCCATAAATAAAGTTGCAGCTCCATGTATCTCTCTCTCTCTCTGGCTTTTCTTCACAAACAAAGATTCAGGAAGGACTCATCCCGTGCTTTCTGCAAGCACGCTGATTACGAAAAAGGCCAATCCGAGATAAACAAGTCCAGTTGCAGAAAGCACAGCAGAAGGTCTCCTTGGGTAATCAGTTTCTGGGTTGTGATTCTTTCTGTGTTGTCATTTCTCTTCAAGACTTGTTCGGTGTGAGTTCTCAAATAAGGCTGCAGCATTGTGGATAGTGCATCTCCATGCCTCCCGATGTGAGGCTAGGGCGGACCATTGTTGGTGATCAATTTGTTCGAGCCTGAGATGTTGCTTCAGGGAGTCCTTGTATCACTTTTTTGGAGCGACCCTCTTACGCTGACCGGTGGCGAGTTCACCGTAGAGTAGTATTTTGGGGAGGCGATGGTCCTCCATCCTAGAAACGTACCCTGCCCAGCGCAGCTGTGTTCTCAATATCATGGCCTCAATGCTGGTGATCCCTGCTTGCTCAAGGACAGCAGCATTCATCACATAGTCAGCCCAGTGTATATTTAGGATTGTGCATATACAGCACTGAAGAAAGCGTTCGAGGAGTCGTAAGTGGTGGTGATAAGTGACCCATGTTTCAGACCCATAAAGAAGAGTAGACAGTACAATGGCTCTATACACATTGATTTTTGTGCTTCGCCTCAGGTGTTTATTACTCCAGACTCTTTTGTGAAGTCTTCCAAATGCACTATATGCCTTGGCTAATCTGTGATCGATCTCTTTGTCAATCTTGGCATCTGAGGAGATGATGCTTGCCAGGTAGGTGAACTGCTGAACGGACTTAAGCACAGATTTGCCGACGGCAATGTGGGGATGGTGGTATTCGTCCTGTGGTGCAGGCTGGTAGAGAACTTCTGTTTTCTTCAGGTTGACTTCCAGCCCAAACAGCTCTGCAGCTGTTGCAAAGCAGGATGTTAGGTGCTGCAGAGCTGCTTCTGTGTGGGCAACAAGGGCATCATCATCAGTGAAGAGCAGCTCGCGAACTAGATAGTTTAGAGTCGTTGTGCGAGCCCTCAGTCGGCTTAAGTTAAACAAGCTACCATCAGTACAGTAACGTATATAGATGCCGTCTTCTTCAAGCTCTGCCGTAGCCCTTTGGAGCATCATGCTGAAGAAGATTGTAAATAAAGTTGGCACAAGAACACAACCTTGCTTCACTC
This sequence comes from Gambelia wislizenii, assembly GCA_030847615.1. Taxonomy (NCBI): domain Eukaryota; kingdom Metazoa; phylum Chordata; class Lepidosauria; order Squamata; family Crotaphytidae; genus Gambelia; species Gambelia wislizenii. The sequence continues at coordinate 165,391,254 of JAUMIR010000004.1, forward strand.
CATTAGTTATTAGAAAGGGCTCTGAAAGAGCATCGCCATATCTGGTTTCTTCATCAAGCAAAAGATGTTCAAAAAGAAAGAATGAAGAGCGATGCTGTTGGAGTCAAAGGCCTACATGTTGTCTCAGATGTTACTTGTGTTGTTCAGGTGAGGGATCTCATGCAGGTAGAGGCCAGACGGTAAAACTGATTTCCTTTCCTTTATCATTGTTCTCTGTTTTCTCAGTGGAGTCAAGTGTTGCTGTACAAACTATCTCTCCTTTATCACTAATGTTTGCAGAATTGGCATTTTGGTGAATCATCTCCTCAGAGTCTACTATCTGTAGCTGTACCTCCCTGCAGAGTTCTCCCTGCAGAGCACCACACCTTCTAGGCCACTTTGTGGTGTTTCTACTGAGATATTTGCTTTCAGGTTGCTTCCAGGATCATCTACATGACCTTCGGGTTGCCCATTCGCAGTTAGGGTTGTCTGGTCATTCATTTATCTCTCCCCCCCCCTTTATTAGTGCATTTCTTTGATCTGGTTCTTTAACTTGTTTCAGGCTGTCATCTTTTGATTAGATTTTCCTTGTTTTTTTTTTCTGGGCTGTGAGGCTGTGTTCCGGAATAGTTTCTTTCTGACATTTTGCCTGCATCTGTGGCTGGCATCTTCAGAGAAAAGATGCCAGCCACAGATGCAGGCGAAACGTCAGAAAGAAACTATTCCAAAACACGGACTCATACCCTGGAAAAAAACCAAGGAAAATCTATGGATGCCAGCCGTGAAACCCTTCGACTTCACATCTGTTGATTGTTCAGTAGTACTTCTAAGGCAAGCTTTTCACCTCTGTGGAAATGAACCCTGCTTGCTCCAGTCAGTCCAGATCTTCTGACTCAAGGACCTTTATTCGCCTCCAAAGTTGTTTCTAAAAGTTTCCCCCCTGTTGTCCAGTGGTGGGGAGTTACACACAGCTGAGCCACATGTTTGGTATTTCCTGAGCTCTGGGCCAGGCTTGCCCAGCTGCCCCTTCATAATGTTCTGTGTTTTAATGGTATTTTTATTCAATTCTGGTTGTGAACTGCCTTAAATCTTATTTTGGGGCAAAAGGTAGGATATGAATCCAATAAATAAATAAATAACAGGACTCTACTCAGAGACTTCTGTTCAGGTTCATACTTTTAATCAGCTGCCACAGTGAAGTGAAGTAAGTTTCATAGACTCTGGGACTTGAATGAGAAAGCTCATGGGCTGAGGCTTGGATTGCCAGAACTATCTCAAGACAGTGCAGTCAAGCTTTAGTTTCTCTTGATGAGAAGAAAGGAATACACTTATGCATATAGAAGACAACAGTTGTGTACCACCTCTTTAAAAAGCCAAGCTCATGAGTCTGAACAGTGTATACGCTAGAGCAAAATAGTTCCTTTATTATAAAAGAGAGAGGGCAGAATTTGAGAACAATATTGAAGAACTGACATTCTTCCAATGTTATATTTTTATTAAGCTATTAACATCCAGAAACCAATTGGAACAGAATGGAATGGTTCAGAATGCCAGCTTCCACACTGTGTGTATAGGAGTATGCCTTCAAGTCACCCATCGACTTATGGCAATCTCATGAATTTTTCATAGAGTTTTCTTAGGCAAGGATTACTCAGGGGTCAGTTCCACGGCAACTTTTGTTGCGCAAAGTATCGCATTAGCGCACTTTCAATTTTGCATCGTGGAGTTCCCATGGCAAAATTTCAGATCCTGTTTAGTTCCGCGATGTAGTTCCGATGTGCTTATAATGTGGAGTATATTAATGTGCGAATTTCTACACATTGAAATATTTCCGTTCCCACGACATCGATATTCCGCATATTTTGACAACCCTACCTGTCAATCAACAAAGTACATCATTTGTTCTAGACGTACTTCCTTCGGGATTTCCTGCCACCCGTACTCCCATTGGTCATCCACTTCCCCCCTCTTGGGCTTCTGATTGGTCATCTCGTCATCTTTTATGGACTTAGTTCTCTTCAACGGTGCCAATTAAATTACTGCAGCCATGGAGTTTTAGCTACACTCATTTCCTGCTTGTATTTGGCTATTAGAGTTATGATCTCTAATTTCCCTGTATTTCTGACGCATCGTTTTCGATTTCGTGCGGCATTCTTCCGGGGTTCGGTTGTGTCCACGCTTTTGCATTTCTGCGGCTATTTTTTCGAAGACATCGATATTCCGGTGTGCTCCTGTACTTTCTCTTCCCCCCAAAGATCCAGTAAATCAAGAGTTTTGGCATGACTCCAAGCTATTCCCCTGACCCCCTTCTTTGTTCTCTGAACCGACTCCATTAGGAAAACGATAGATGTTTACAGGGATGCTTCAAAGCAGATAGGAAAGCCAGATGTGTAGGCGGGTTTCTGTGGCGTCACTATAAAAAACCGCCCACATCCCTAATTTTAAACATCGCAAATTTAAAAAAGATGGACAGTTCCCAAATGCGATAATGTGCAAACTTGCAGCACTTTTTTTAAAAAGGCGGAAAATCAGTGGTGTCATGAAGTGCGCCACTTACGGGTGTTTTAGACCCCCTCCTTCCGAAAAGGGCGATGCAGATGCGGAACACGTGGGAACTATAAGAATTCTAGGCGAATTCTTTGAGGTTATTTTTGCCGTGTAAACGACCCCTCAGAGGTGGTTTTGCCAGTTCCTTTTTCTGAAAGCCTACAACACCTGGTATTCAGTGGCGGTCTCCCATTCAAGTACTAACCAGAGCTGACCCTGCTTAGTTTCCAAGATCAGACAGAATCTGGTGCCTTTAAGGTATTTAGGCAGGAACTTCTACACTTGCCAAACCGATTCAGTTCACCATTCAATACATAACGTGAGAGTGCTGATGCAATAAGCAAAACAAACAAAACATCTACAGAGACCCCATCTGTATCCTCCCCTGAAAAAGTCCCACAGTGCTCATCAGATTTGCAATGAGCACATGACTTACAGATTTGTAAGTCATGTAAAGAGAAGCCAAATTTACATACCCAAGCATATTTAGGTACCACAGTTAGAATAAAAGAATCACAGAACTGGAAGGGACCATAAGAGCTTTCTAGTGCAACTCCCAGCCAATGAAAAAATCCTGAAATCCTGAATCCTAAAGCACTCCTGAAAGACAGCAACCTCTTTTTAAAAACCTCAAAAGAAAGAGGGCCCAACACCCTCCAAGGCAGTCTATTTCACTATTGAACAGCTCTAACCATCAGAGAATTCTTTCTAATATTTAGGCAGAATTTTTTTTTCTTGTTGTTTGAATCCATTCGTTCATGTCCTAATCTGTGGAGGAGCAGAAAATGAGCTCTCTCTGTTTTTTACACCACATCTCTTCAAATAAAGGGCTCTTCTCCAAACTAAGCATATCTAGTTCACAGAATCGTAGAGTTACAGAGTTGGAAGAGACCACAAGGGCCATCCAGTCCAACCACCTGCCATGCAGGAACACACTATCAAAGCACGCCCGACAAATGGCCATCCAGCCTCTGTTTAAGTACTTCCCAAAGAAGGAGACTCCATCACACTCCAAAGCAGTGTATTCCACTTCTGAACAGCTCTTACTGCCAGGACGTTCTTCCTAATGTTTAGGTGGAATCTCTTTTCCTGTAGTTTGAACCCTTTGCTCCATGGTGTAGTCTCTGGAGCAGCAGAAAACAAGCTTGTTCCATCATCAATATGACAACCTGTCAAATATTTAAATATGGCTATCATGTCACCCCTTCACCTTCTCTTCACCAGGCTAAGATATAATGCAGATTGCTGCACATTAATGAAAAATTGCAGCAGTGTTCTTTTGTCTCAAACTACAGGGAAAGAGATTTCACCTAAACATTAGGAAGAACTTCCTGACAGTAAGAGCTGTTCGGCAGTGGAATGTGCTGCACTGGAGTGTGGTGGAGTCTCCTTCTTTGGAGGTTTTTAAATGGAGGCTAGATGGCCATTTATTGGGAGTGCTTTGATTGGATATTCCTGCATGGCAGGGGGTTGGACTAGATAGCCCTTGTGGTCTCTTCCAACTCTATGATTCTATGATTCCTTTGGCAAAATTGCTGGTATGCAAAGCTATCCATGTTCGACATTCACATGCAGCCATGCCTACAAATTAGCATGGAGGCCAATAGTGAATTGCTCACATTATTATTGTCAACAAGTTGTTGCTGTTGCATAGTATTTTTTTTAACTGAAATCAAAGGTGCACAAGCCTGACCTTCTGCTTTAAAAAGCAGTTCGGTTGCCTCAGCACAGAAAAAAAAGTGCATGATTGGCAATGCGAAACACCAAAATGGAACTTCCAGCAACTTCATTGTTGGCAAGCCCAGACCCTGCACACATCTGACAAATCAGCTTTCCACTTTTGCCCTTGCCAAGAATGTGATGTGATGCAATTCAGTTGTCCAAACAAGTGATAATACACATTTCCACACATTATTTTAAAAATCTCAGGGAAAGCTGCAAAACGTTTCCTTCATAGTTTTTGGAGTTTTTGGCCCCACTCCATCTGTATTATTTATTTAGTTAGTTAGTTATTACCCGCTTCTCCCTGTGGCAGGGAACAACACATCAACATATACATAACATTAAATAAAAACACATACCAGTTAAAACATATAAATTTAAAAAACAAGCAAGACTAAGATATTTTAAAACAATCAGTACACAGTTTAAAATTCACAATTTAAAATCCTCTGGATAGGCCTGCTGGAAGAGATTGGTCTTTAGCGCTACTTTAAATTCCAACAGTGTATTCAGCTGTCGTATCTCTTCTGGCAGGCCATTACAGAGTCTAGGGGCAGCTAAAGAAAAAGTCTTCTGGGTGACAGGTGTCATCTTAGTCCTAGCTGGCTGGAGTAAATGTCCCCCAGAGAACCTAAGTGTACAGGGCAGATTACATGGGAGAATAAAATCCCTTAGGTAACCTGGACCCAAACCATGTAGGTCTTTCAAGGTAATAACCAACACTTTGTACCTTGCCTGGAAACTAATTGGCAGCCACTGGTGTGATGTTAATATTGGTGTAATAAGATCCTGAACAGATTTGTCCTTTGAGCCTGAACAATGGATTTTTCTGGTGGAGCACAGCGTGCACAGAACTGGCCTCAACCTTTAAACCAGAGCTTCATCTGCCGTGGCCTTGCAAGCATGGATGTAGCAGCGAGGTCCTCGGGCCGTAGGTTTGATTAGAGTTTCCTTTCTTAGATGGTTGACCTTACAGGGTTGGACGAGCACCATCTGCCCAGGTTTGGGATTAGAGTTTTCCTTCTCCTAGGAGGGTTGCCATAAGGCTAGAGAGCCCATCCTTCCCTTTGACGCTTTTTGTCAGACCCTTCAGTTTTGACCTGTCTGGCATGGGAGACCCTACCAGTGGCTATTATGCCACCGCCAGCATAGCTCAAAACATCATTAGGGTATGCAAGCCTCTCTCCCACGACAAGGGGGCGTCAATGGAGAGGCATCTTAAAGAGGAGACTCCAAGTCAACAATCTTCAACAAGCTACCATGAGAGACAACTTCCAGGCAAACCTGCAAACAAAATTTGAAGACCATCCTACAGATCCTTCTCCCACAGTGCTTTGGCAACATATCAAAAACAGTATCCTCCAGTCTGCAGAAGAATCCCTCGGGTTCTCCCACAAGAAAAACCAAGACTGGTTTGATGAAAACAACCAAGAGATCCAGGAGCTGTTGGCAAAGAAGAGAACTGCTTACCAGGCATACCTCGCCCAGCCAACTTGCCATGTAAGAAAAGCAGCTTTCCGTCTCACATGTAGTAAACTTCAACAAAAACTCCGAGACATGCAGAACAAGTGGTGGATCAATATAGCAGAAAAGACACAACGCTGTGCAGATCTGGGTGATTCTAGAGGATTCTATGAAGCTCTTAAGGCAGTGTTTGGACCTACTTATCAGGTCCAAAGCTCCTTATACAGTACAGATGGTCAAACATTAATGGCTGATAAAGCCTCCATCCTGAATCGATGGGCTGAACACTTTCAAAGTCTCTTTAGTTCCAACTGAGTCGTACAAGACTCAGATATCCAACATATGATACAAAAACCGATGAAAAATGAATTAGACATAGCTCCCACTTTGGAAGAGACCCTTAAGGCCAAACAGCAATTGAAAAACGGCAAGGCAGCTGGGATTGATGGAATCCCACCTGAAGTTTGGAAACACGGAGGTCATATACTCCATGTTAATTTCCACAAACTCCTTGTGAATTGCTGGGGAAAAGGGGAACTGCCATCAGATCTCCGAGATGCAGTCATCATCACCCTGTACAAGAAAAAAGGATCAAAATCCGATTGCTCAAACTATCGAGGCATAACACTGCTCTCTATTGCTGGAAAAATTCTTGCAAGGATACTCCTGAACAGATTAGTTCCTGCCATTGCTGAAGAACTTCTTCCTGAAAGCCAATGTGGCATCAGAGCCAATAGGAGTACTACAGATATGGTATTTGCCCTTAGACAACCGCAAGAGAAATGTACAGAGCAGAACAAGGGTCTCTATGTAACATTTGTTGACCTCACCAAAACCTTCGACACCGTGAGTAGGAAAGGTCTGTGGCAGATCCTGGAAAGACTAGGTTGTGCCCCCAAATTCCTTAAAATGATTATCTTGCTACACGAGGGCCAGCGCGGTCAAGTCAGATATGGCAATGCTCTTTCAGAGCCCTTTCTAATAACTAATGGAGTGAAGCAAGGTTGCGTTCTTGCACCAACATTATTTACAATCTTCTTCAGCATGATGCTCCAAAGGGCTACGGCAGAGCTCGAAGAGGACGACGGCATCTATATACATTACCGTACTGATGGTAGCTTGTTTAACTTAAGCCGTCTGAGGGCTCGCACTAAGACTCTAAACTATCTAGTCCGTGAGCTGCTCTTTGCTGACGATGCTGCCCTTGTTGCCCACACAGAAGCAGCTCTGCAGCGCCTAACATCCTGCTTCGCAACAGCTGCAGAGCTGTTTGGGCTGGAAGTCAACCTGAAGAAAACGGAAGTTCTTTACCAGCCTGCACCACAGGAAGAACACCACCATCCCCACATTTCCATCGCCAAATCTGTGCTTAAGTCCATTCACCAGTACACCTACCTGGGAAGCATCATCTCCTCAGATGCCAAGATTGACAAAGAGATTGATCACAGATTAGCAAAGGCACATAGCACATTTGGAAGACTTTACAAAAGAGTCTGGAGTAATAAACACCTGAGGCGAAACACAAAAATCAGTGTGTATAGAGCCATTGTACTGTCTATTCTCCTTTATGGATCTGAAACGTGGGTCACCTATCGCCACCACTTATGACTCCTCGAACGCTTCCATCAGCGCTGTTTACACACAATCCTAAATATACACTGGACTGACTATGTGACGAATGTTGCTGTCCTTGAGCAAACAGGGATCACCAGCATTGAGGCCATTATATTGTGAACATAGCTGCGCTGGGCAGGGCATGTGTCTAGGATGGAGGACCATCGCCTCCCCAAAATAGTACTCTACAGTGAACTTGCCACGGGTCAGCGTAAGAGGGGCGTTCCAAAAAAGCGATACAAGGACTCCCTGAAACAAAATCTCAGGCTTGGCCAAATTGATCACCAACAATGGTCCGCCCTAGCCTCGCATCGGGAGGCATAGAGACACACTATCCACAATGCTGCAGCCTTATTTGAGAATTCACGCCAAACAAGTCTTGAAGAGAAACGGCAACACAGAAAGTATCACAACCCGGTAACATCACCCAAGGAAACCTTCTGCTGTGCTTTCTGCAACCGGACTTGGATATCTTGGATTGGCCTTTTTAGTCATCAGCGAGCTTGCAGAAAATGCGGGATGAGTCCTTCCTGAATCTTCATTTGTGAAGAAAAGCCAGAGAGAGAGAGAGAGAGAGAGAATAAGATCACTCCTGGTACATGACCAGTGACTAATCTGGCTGCTGCATTTTGAACCAATTGAAGTTTCCGAACTTGGTAGAGAGGTAGCCCAATGTATAGCACATTGAAAAAATGCAGCCTTGAGGTTACCAGCATGTGCACTAGCATATTTAGTTCTTCTAACTCTAGGATGGGGTGCAGCTGGAGTAACAACCAAAGCTGGTAGTGAGGCTTTGTGACTGAATAAGGTGAATCACTGTTGGGACAAAAGATATTCCCTGCAAGTTCTGTTAGGATTATTTTCACCATATAGACAACCCCTAAGATGAAATCCCCAATCAGTTTTTAGAGCTGTTAAGACTATAGACTGTTTGCTAAGACTACAAGAAGAGTCCTCCTGAATTTACTGAAAATCTATCTATTCTTCATGATGGCTACATGCTTTCTCTGGAATCAGTGACAGCATGACTCTGAATGTCAGTCTTTGGGGAACATCACGTTGAATGCTGAAAACCCTCGCTATGTGATTGGAATATTATTTCTATATTGTGCAGTATATCAACAGTATTGTGGAATGTCATGGAACCAGGACCTGATACAGGAACACTCTATAAGAGTGTGTAACAGTAGCTGTGCTACCCAATTTGGTTGTTTCACCATCATTAGGAATGTGAATTTTGACCTAGGAGGCAGCACAATCTTTGTTTTAATTCAATACATGACTACAACAGTATGTGTCTTGTTCCTTGGTTTATGAGAGATACCCTAGAACATCAATGATTCAGTTGTGTGCTAAACAGTCTACTGTCTGGAAAACAAGCCAGAGTTATGTTTAATTTCATTTCAATATTTGTGTGCCACTTTTCTTTCCAAAGAAGCCCAATAATATATCCCCAGAACAGATAAAATAAAACACAATAAAATAAATAAAAATGTCAATAAATATTCAACCCAATAGCTAAAAAGGGAAATAAATCAAAGTGGCACACATGTTTCTTTACAAATTTCATCCTCAGAACAACCTTGTAATATAGGATAGGTTGACAGATATGAATGGGTCAAAGTCACCAAGTGAGTTTTATGATGTGAGTTCCCCAGGGCTAGTCTGACTAGGGATGAGGAATGTGTTAGCCCCTCCAGTGTTATTAGATGATGACTTCCTTCCAACTAGACATCATCACAAAGTATAATGGTTCTAGTATAATGATTCCAATGACATCTGAAAGGTTGTTGTTATTTGTCATTAAGTCAACTTCGTCTTATGGCGACCTCCAAGATCCCTGGTCATCACCTGCCCTGCTTAGGTTTTGCAGACTCAGGACTGTGGCTTCTGTGATTGAATCAATCACAGTCTCCCTCTTTTCTTACTGCCTTCCACTTTACCACGCATTATCTTTTCCAGTAAGTCATGTCATCTCACGATACGTCCAAAGCACAACAGCCTCAGTTCAGTTATTTTTGCTTCTAGTGAGAATTCAGGCTTTATTTGCTCTAGGAAAAGAAGTTTCTTTGTCAGAGGCTTTGTTAACTTATATATGTCTGTAATATGCTGTCATCTGCATATCTTAAATTGTTTATGTTCCTTCACCTAATTTTTATGCCTGCTTCCTCAGATGTTGTGGCACTCACATTTCTTTTAGAGTGAAGTATAATTTCTCATGATCTACACAGTCAAAGATATTGCTGTAATCTATAAAAACGCATTGAGTTTTTATTGGGTGTCACACTGAGGATGGAGCAAGCTTATTTTCTGCTGCTCCAGAGACTAGAACACAGAACAGTGGATGCAAGCTCCAGGAACATTGATTCCACCTCAACATTAGGAGGAACTTTCTGATGTTAGAGCTGTTCAGCAGTGGAACACACTCCCTCGGAGTGTGGTAGGGTCTCCTTCTTTGCAGGTCTTTAAACAGAGGCTGGATGGCCATCTGTCAGGGACGCTTTGATCATGGTTTCCTGCATGGCAGGAGGTTGGACTGGATGGCCCTTGAGGTCTGTTCCAACTCTGCAGTTCTATGATTCTATGATACTATGATTGATTTTCTTCTGGAATTCTTTGGTGCACTCCATTATCCAATGTATGTGTGCAATATGATCCCTAATGTTGCTCCCTTTCCTAAAACCCAGCTTGGACATCTGGAATTTCTTGCTGGAGACAGTATATAGTAAAAGCCTTTCTTGTAAAATCTTGAGCATTACTTTGCTTGCATGGGAGATCAGTGCAATAGTTCAATGGTTACTACATGATCTGGCATCCCTTTTCTTGGGGACTGGAATAGGTATTGAACATTTCTAGTCTGTGGGCCACTGTTTGTTTTCCATATTTGCTGGCAGATTTTTATTAGAATTGGAATGGATTCTGTCTCTACAGCATGAAACAATTGTGCTGGTATGCCATCTGTTCCTGGTGATTTATTTCTTCCAAGTGCTTTGAGAGCCTTTTCCACTTCATTTCCTAAAGTTGTGGATCCATTGTCAAACTGCTCTTCCTTGGAGGAAACTGTCATCATTTCATTTCCTTAATATAGCTCCTCAGTAAATTGCTTCCATCAACTTTTTTTATTTTGCCCTGATCACATAATGTGTCCTCCTGTTGGTCATATAACAATCTATTCTTGGATTGAATTTCCCTTTAATTTCTCAGATCCTGTGGAAGTGGTCTTGTGTTCTGCCTTTTTTGTTGTCTTCCTCTGTTTCTTTGTATTGATTATTATAATAGTTCTCTTTGTCTTTACACTGAACAGTTGTATTCATGATTCCGACCCTGTTTCTGTCACCTTTTGCTGTTGCCTCTTTTTTACCTTGCATGTTTTTAACTTCTTAAAGAGTTTCACCTATCATCCAATGAGGTTTTTCTTTTGACTAGAGATGGTGTCACTTTGGATTCTTCCCTGATAATGTCCCTGTTCCCAGTCCAGAGTTGTTCTGATTCCCCATCAATTAGGCTTAGTATTGCAAATCTCTTCTTTACATGTTCTTTAAATCCATAGGGATGTTCTTCAGGTTGTACTTTGGCACAAGAATGGAGTTATATGCTTTATTCTAGTTTTTTATATTAGCAGTTCATGGTCTGTGCCACAATCTGCTCCTGGTCTTACTTATGCAGAAAGCTTCTCCATCTTCTGCTTTGTAGCTTCTTATATTCCCTGTATCTTCCAGCTCTGACATCATCCTCTGAGAGATTTAGGATGGAACAGGTCATGTCCGCATGCAAGAGGAGACTACGGTTGCCCCTTCACTTTTGCTGGGGTTAGGTGTGCAAGACCTCTATGAAAGTGAAAAAATGTGAATAAAAAATTAAGCAAAAAAAATTGCATACCAAAACCGCGGGGGATTGGTTCTAGGGTGGCCCATGGATGGAATGCTCTGGAGGAGGAGGAAGGGAGGGAGAGAGGCTGATGGCCCAGGCCACCGCTGCCAGAACTTGGCCTGCCTAGGCCTCCCAGGCTCTCCGCTGCTGCTGCTGCCACCACCACCGTCACTGCGCCCCCATCACTACCACCATCCCCCTATGGCCACCTCCATACCCCCACCGCTGCATGCCCTGTCACTGCCACCATCTCTCCCACGGCAGCTGCTGCCACCATGCTTCCCCACCGCTGCATGCACTGTCACCACCACCATCCCTCTCGCACCCACCACCACCATCCCTCTCGCACCCACCACCACCATGCCCCCCTCTGCGCACCCCATCACCACCACCATCCCCCTGCTGCCTCCCAGGCTTCTGCCGCTGCTGCCTTGCCCCCACAAATAATCAAATCTGTGAATGCCAAACATGCAAAAGTGAAGGGACAACTGTATTTCCTTTCATTTTTTCACGGTACCTAAGGACAATTCTCAGTAAAGCTTCACTTGTTTACCAGTGAGTTTATCTAACCTAAGTTGACTACTCTGGACTTTTCCTAAGGAGTTGTAGCAATAAATATTTGACCTCATGCATACCACTGTTCTCACATTTCTGAAAGAAAGTGGAATCCCCCAACCAGGCCTCATCTTACTGATGTTCCACCTTCACCACCCTAAGGTTTAGATTCAGCTGTGTCTTGTCCAATAGCCACAGCCCTTCTCAGGTCTGGTCAGTAAGGAACTGGTCCCTCTCAATTTGAGCCCTGCAGCAACTGTTCCTTATTAGTTTGATTAAGGAAAAGTATCCCTCCCCAGACTTGGAGGTAATAATAATAATAATAATAATAATAATAAAAATAAAAAATGTATTTATACCCCGCCCCTCTGTTAAAACAATCGGGGCGGCTTACAAAAATTAAAATACAATACAGATAAAATCCCCAAACACCCCCCACCCACCCTCCCAGAACTCAGAAGCAACATACTAACTGAAACTGACTACTGCTTGGGGTAACAAGGGTGTTACCAAGTCACATTTCAAAAGCAGTGTAATGTGCAAGAGCAATTCATCTTTGTTGATGAGGCAAGTCATGGTTTCTAGTTTCTTCCAAAAGTTAGCTTTAAAAGGCAATCTCAGGGGCATTTTTGCAGGAATGTTTTAAGTTTTATGCCATTCTCTTACCACTGTTAAGTGCTTCCCCTTCTGTCCTCCCTGAGCTGTAATCAGATTTTTTTTTAAAAAAAACAACAACAAACGATTGTATGTTTTAATCTTTTTCTAATTTATATATTTTTAATTTACTGTATGTTTTTAATCTTTTATAGTTTAATATTATTTTAAGGGGGGGTGGGCTAGGGTACTGGGACTATGGAGTTTTTATATTGTAAGCCGCCCCGATTGCGTTGCAGAGGGGCGGGATAGAAATAAAATTGTATTATTATTATTATTATTTAATTAAAAGTAATAGAAAAGCAATGCATAGCACAAGAAGTCTCATCACAAGTTACTTTTCCGAATACTGCAGCCAGTAATGGCAACATGTTTTTCTCACACATGTTAATGATGCAGATTAATAAAGTGTTTGTTTTTAAGTTTTTTTTTAATTAAAAATTAAGTAAAATTAAAAATCGGCTTTCAAAATACTTCACTGGAATCCCTAGTTTGATGAATTATGGGTTCCATTCAAATCAGTATGAAGTCCTTCAACATGTACATGAGGTTTTCAATGCAAAGCATGTAATCAGTGGCAGTGCTGGGTGTGTTTGGAGAGGCCAAACTGTTCCAGGTGACACCAGAGGGTGGGGGAAGGGGGTGACACCAGCTTTAGTGACTCCACAGACGTAATTAATCATATAGTTGGCCCTGCCTGTTTTGGCGTTGGTGAAACTAAAGTGAATATGTGCTTACAAGTAGTTGTACGTGTAGGAATATTTACATGATGTGCCCCAGCCAAGCCCAATTATATTTGAGTGGGTCTCCAAATCAGGAATAGAAAGCAATTTTAAAAAAATTCCACAGTAGACAAAATAAATAAAAATTAAAAATTGGCTGTGGCTCCCAGTGAGAGACATAGCACTTAAAATGACTTTTAATTCAGGCTTCAGAATTGATTAGATTTCAAATGGCTGTCCCTTAATGCACAGCAGTATATTAAAAGAATGGAACTGTAGACTTTGCAAAAGGGCATAAATAATGCATTCAAATAAATAAAACAGAACAGCGTAATTACCAGCCTTGCTCTTAGTTGCACCTATACAACTCCCAGAGGCAATTGCCAGAAACTTTGTTCATTGGCCATACAGATTTCCTGATTAATCATCAAAATGAAACCAAGTATTGCTATTTTGTTGCAAAAAAATCATTAAAAAACCAAGCGTACCAGCTATTGTTTTAACTGTTTTAAAAAACACTAATAAAACTATGAGGTTGGAGGGCTATAGGTTGAGCTTTCCATTACTAAGAGCCCCACATGCTCTTCCCTATCTTAAATTCAAAATGCCCTACATTTAATTCTTCCCCAAGAAAGATTCCAGTCAGAAACTCTGGAGACCTGCTACCAGTCAGTGTAGACCAAGGGTGGGCAATCATTCAAGGTCTACAAGGTGCATATGCCTTTCAAAAGACTTCAGAGGAGCATGTTCCTGATTCTGAACTGTGCATTCACCCACTTTTTTTTTTTTAGTTTGCATTTTTTCTTTTCTTTCTTTTTTTTAAATACAAAATGCCTCCTGTACCCCAATCTCACCATCTCCTTCCTAGCTATTTTAGGCCCAGGAGAGTTTTTTTAAAGCAGGAAGTAAATTGGTAACCAATTTACACTGGACAATTCTAGTGCCTATGGAATCCTGAGATTGGTAGTTTGGGGAAGGGAGTTAAGAATTCCCAACCCAAAAGTCCTAGTGCCCCTCAAAACACAAAAACCAGTATTCCAAAGTGAGCAGCTATGGAAGTTAAAGTGGAATCATAGTGCTATAACTGCATAGGAGATTATCAGACAGGCTAAATATGGCATTACACAAACGCCAGGAGATCACTAAAGGGCTTCGCTTTTAGACAATGTCATTCCCCTCTCATTATGCTCCCATGCTGCTGCCGTTCCGCCGGCTCGCCTTTTTTATTCACAGGCTAAACCATGAATAGATCCCACATTCTGTTTATGGATGGGGGGAGGATGGGGGGAGGCCATCACGGAGCCTTGGAAGGCTCCGTGAAGGCCTGGGGAGGGTGGGGGGAGTCCACGGGGGCCTTCACGGAGCCTTGGAAGGCTCCATGAAGGCCCCAGGGAGGGAGGGGGAGGATGGGGGGGAAGCCTTCACGGAGCCTTGGAAGGCTCCGTGAAGGCCTGGGGAGGGTGGGGGGAGTCCGCGGGGGTCTTCACGGAGCCTTGGAAGGCTCCGTGAAGGCCCCGGGGAGGGAGGGTGAAGGGTGGGGGGAGGCCTTCACGGAGCCTTGGAAGTTTATATACTGTGAACCCCTGTTGGGGAGTATATGTAAATATCTGTAATTGAATGGTTAGTTTCTGGGTATAGAAATGCAAGGAGGATTAGTGTCTGTTTGGCTAATGGTTTGTTGATGGCCCATTATCTGCTGGGAGCCCCCCTGTCCCTGGGTGGAATTCCTTTGTAATTGTTGAGTTTTGATTCTATTGTTTTTCAAAACGGGAAGCCAGATTTTGTTTACTTTTAGGGTTTCTTCTTTCCTGTTGAAGTTGTCTAGGTGTTTGTGAATTTCAATAGCTTCTCTGTGCATTCTGACATGATAGTTGTTGGCCTGGTCCAGAATTTCTGTGTTTTTAAATAGCATTTTGTGTCCAGGTTGGTTTATAACATGTTCTGCTACTGCTGATTTTTCTGGCTGGCCCAGTCCTTGATTCAGGGTCCTTAACAGTGCATTGACAGGGTGTATGTGAGGTGAATTCCTGATGGAGGTTCTCTAATCATATTGTTGCAATGACAGGGAAAGTAACACTCAGGATAATGTTCCTTTATATATAACATTTAAAAGGTGTGGAGAATATTTAAAGTGGGGGGAAGATGACATTGCACTGAGCTGTCCATGGGCCACATGACTTCAAGGTCGAGACTTCAAGGCCTTGACCCCAATGCCATTTATCCCCAGGGACCAGTAGCTAGTACATGGGATGGGATAGCTTTGCCAAGCATTCCCCCCTGGGAGAGGCAACAGAGTAGGTATAGCTCATTCCCACTATGATCTCTGATCGTTTACTGGAGATAATAGTGAGGATTCCTGCTGTACCTCTTTGTTGGAACAGCCTCAGTGGCAGGACCTGCATTTTGCAGCCAGGAGCATTCAGTCCCCAAAATTCCAGTTAAAAGAACTGGGTACCAGAAAGATGTGTGCTGGAATCCCGGAGGAGCTGAAAATACTGGGCAAAAGGGACAAATAGTGTAACTCAATACAGCACGACTTTTTAATGAGTCTGTATGAGACTAGACCAGTAAAGTAGGCAGAGATGATGAGTCAGACAGTTTCCTTTGTAGATGGCTGCTTTTGCGCTCACCGGATCCTGTAATTAGTTTATATTTCATATCAGACTAGCAGTTCTATTCTTGTCACACTCACACGCTTTGTGAATTACTGCTTTAAGGAGCCAGAAAGGAACATATAATGGGCCTATGGTGCATGGGTTTTAGCATTCCAGGGTTATCCCTCTTTTCCTTCAGAACTCTGAACAAAGCCCAGCAATGGGAGACATACATCCATGTGATCCATGGGGGGGGGTTGGTTTTGGACAAATAAATACAGTGCTTCTTTATAGATATTTATAAAATTGGTAATAGTATAGAATAAGTTGAGAGACTCCCTACTACAACAGTAATGAAATAAAGGGCAACTCAATGAAGCTGATTAAAATTCAGGAATGACAAAGACAAGCACTACATTCATATAACATTGGAATATATGTGACCACACAAATAGTGTGATGCCGATTAGATCATTTGGCTTGGTATAATAAAGCAAAGCAGTTCTTCTACTTTGAAATGCCACATTTTAAGCCAGACCATTGGTCTATCTGGTCCAACATTGTCTCTTTCACTAGCAACAGCTCTTCAGGGGTTTGGGTGTTACCTGCCCTTACACCCCCCTCTCCAATAATTTATAATTTGGCTTATTATGATGCTTCATGTGGTTTTCAGTAGACCAGGGCAACCCAAACATTAGGGCTAGTGAAGGTTATTTGAAGCCTACAAAGAGGCCTTGGAAATTCCACAAGAACAGACACACCCAGGACATGACTAAGTGAAGCCCCCTCAGACAGCCATTAGGGAGGCATGTGCTAATTTCCCCAGGACACACCTGGCCATGAATCATGCTCCAAAAACAAACAAATGACCAGACTACCCATTATCCTGCAAAGGTCTTCCTTCATACCCTTCTCATCCAACAATAGAAAGGTTGCCTCAAACCCATCAGTCTTAATGTCCCAACCATTAGCAGCAATCATTGAAGATGGAGCTTTCATTGTTTAACTCTTGGAAACTCTCTCAGACATTGTTCTACACTGAAAACACCCCTTAAGGGTATGATATATGGTATAAATATTACCTGAAATAGTAACCAAAGTGTGCACAGTTCTTCAGATGCCATTATTCTGCTGGTTCACTGTCTCACCCTCATATCCAAATCTGAGTCTTTCTCTGCAGCGTGACTCTCTGCTCTCCAGACAGGCAATTATAGCCCATTCCCCAAATCTATTCCTCTTTCCAAATACTTCCTCCTAATTCTTTTTTAGCCATGTGTGATTGCTTGTGAACATGAGTGCACGTGTGTATGCTTCCATGATTATTTCTCAGTAAAAATAATTTTTATTTTATTTCAGCTTAGAGTATCCTCAGTGAGTAGTCGTATACACAGTTGTAAAGATCCCAAATTTACCCAACTTCTCACAGCCATACTTTTGAGCTAATTAAAATTATCCAATATAATATCATAATTCAGAGGTCACAAGTGGGTCCCACGGCCCCCATGCAATTTGGGTAATGAACTGAAGGGTCCTTCCGAGGCCCTGCTTCATGGAACCCTTTTAACTGGGGTTGTTCAGGTTTCAGTTTGGGATCTTTTGTCTACAAACTCTGAGATCAGCCATTCAGCTAAGGCCCTTCATAGAGTAAGAGTAAGAATTTAAGATTTGATTCCATGTTTTGTCAATACATATAGTTCTGTTAACATCAGAGGACCAAAGAGATTTTACAGAACCATCCCTGGAGATTCATTGCGTATTAATACATTCAGAAGCATAAAGTATTCCCTTTTCCCTTTCATTTGTAGGAAGTTATAGTGCATGAGGCACCCACCCTTTGCAGCACCAGAAACAGCCATGTTGTTTTAAGGGGAAGAGTCTTGAATAGATATAGCCATATTGTGACATTTTCCCATGTTGACAGCTGTCAGTTTTCTTATTCTTGTTGTAGACCTTGTTACATAGCAACCAAAGAAAGAGGAGCGCATGTCTGTGGGGGGGTTGGTTGGTTGAAAAAGACAATAATTGGCAGGAGATAGTAGTGGCAGGTGGGCTCAGATGATGAACTCATTTATGTGAATTAAAAATTGACCAGGCTTCCAATTGGCAGTACATTTTAAAAGCAATGTGGAAAAAAAGAGCACTACAACAGAACTTCATGCAGATTGTGTGTGTGTGGTGGGGAGGAGGTGTTTTGCTATTCTTTGTTTGAAATTAAAACAGGCTTTGGTGATAAAGCATTCTGACTTCCAGCATGTACAAAATCCTTAAAATGCTGTTAAAAGGAATGCTATTGTATTTCCTCAAGTGACTCTGCCTAGTGTGGACAACTTGTGACACTTCAGATCTTGTTGGACCACATTTCCATCAGCTCTAGCCAACATAGCTAATAGTGAGGAATTACAGGAGTTGCAGCCCAACATCTGGAGGGCCTCAAATTGCATATCCCTGATACAAGCTTATGGCTAAGGATATTTTTAATTACTAATGACTAGCAGAATTTGCTTATATAAACACTGGAAGTGTTTGATGGTGGGAAGACTCACCCCATTGGTGTGGGTAAGGACTAAAGAGACAGTTTTGGAAGGGTCAGTATAGGAGACTTTACTTTTTCATCTAATTGGCAATAGGAAGTCTTACCAGACTTTTATACACTTTTAAAACTAGCACATTAGGGGTGCTTACCTGTTTGCTCTCTTTTGTTGTTATTGTGTGACTTCAAGCCATTTTGACTTATCCCTAAGGCAAATCTATCACAAGGTTTTCTTGGTAGAATTTGTTCAGAGGGGTTTGTCCTTGACTTCCTCTGAGGCTGAGAAAGTGTGACTTGTCCAAGGTCATCCAGTGAGTTTCCATGACCAAGCAGGGATTTGAACCCTGGTCTCTTGGGTCCTCTCTTTAAATCTGTTATATATCGGTAAACAAACTGATATTAGAGCAGATCTTAGGTTTCCTTTACTGTCTTCTAAAGAAACAGATTTTGAACAACAACAAAAAGATGCTTGGTGAACCTTTCTGCCATTTTGGAGGAGGAGGAATTGAATCTAGAAGGAACTCTTGCTGTGAGAAACATTGCATTTTTTCAGTGTGGGCATCTGCAGTGCTACCATGCCACCATGCTGTGAAAAGGCATGGGGCTGGTGTCCTGTTAGAAAATAGCTCTCTCCCTCTCCCTCTTTATAGGAGGTGCATACTTACTTTAGTGCTGCAGAACAGAAGCCTCAATCCATCAAAATTTAAACAAAGCACTCAATGAAAATGATGGGCCCTGGACTTCTAACACATTGACACACAGGCACTATCCAATAACCTCCCCATGGTACTGTAGTGACCTTCCAGGCACCAAGGGAAGTCAACCAAACTATCAAGTTGAACAACCAAATTAAGGTTCTGAACAGATCAGAAGAGAGAAAGCTAGGGAAAGATAGCATCACGTGCAACCCCAACACTGTTTTTGTGGTCACAACACCACCCATCCTGCCTTCCTCTGGCAAAAAGGGCTCATTGTCTCTGATAGAAACCTTGTCAGTGGCAATTCACCTTTTAAACAGGTTTGATGTCAAATTTTTAAAAACCCAATTTTTCAGAACTGGATGTGGACTTCTGGCTGCTTTTTATCATCTCCTCTCCCACACACAATTGTTTGGCATTTTTGGTAATCTGTGTGCCTCCTTGAAGGTCCCACAGACATAAGGTTGGCCTTTAAGTTCCTGTCCCTTGAGACAGAGCACTGAACAATACTAGTAAAACTAAAGAAAATGTCAGAAGGTTGTGGGAGGCAGCATTTTAATACATAGTTTGGGGATATCTGTGAAAGATACAGGGGTTGAGAAAAAATGCTTCAACACTAAGATGATAATAGTACGCCACACATGTTAAGCATAATTAAAAAGAACTGTAGTTGAACAAATGTTGGAAGGATGCAGAACGAAAAACGATATTTTATTGTTCATTAGAGGACAAGACAGAAAAAAAGGATCACTGGACCCTGACCTACACCAAAAAATGCACACATCCCATGCCAGATAATTCCCTTCATGTTTGGTAACAGATGCTAGGACTGCATATACAACAAACTGGCAGCAAAGTTTCTAGTTTTTAAATAATAGTTAAACAAAGTATGGAAATATGTCTTTTTTAATTATATTTTTTATTCTAAATTATTTCCAGAGATCTCTTCCAAAAATACTTCGAGTACATACATTACATATTTGGCTTTATCATAGTTAATTAAATTAAAACTTGACAATTTTTCAACTTTACCGCTTTAACATATTTAAACATTTACCAAATATACAACCGAGAGCTGTCTGTTTCCTTGAGATCTATCTTGACATTTCCATTTTCTAATTTCTAGTTTCTACCCCTTTTACCTTTCCCATACCGGAGTGTGTTTTGATCTTGAGCTATAATCCTTGGTTCCTGTTTTTTAAGTTTGTTATGCTTTCTTCTGATTGTGTATTGTATAGTATCTTATTCAGTTGACCCTTATGCATGTGCAAGTTCTCTATATATCTATATTATATCTACATTTGGTATCTGTACTTCCACATGTCTATCCACCTCCAAATGTCAATGTTTTTCCACTACAAGTCAACTATGTCTATGTTTCCCCACTTCATTTTCCAAATTTTTATAACAGGTTTCCAGTCCTCTTTTACTCTGTTGATCTTGCTTTCCTTCAATATAGCAGTTAGTATGTCTATATCCATCATTTCACGGAGCTTAATCAACTATTCCTCTATACTAGGGTGTATTTTCATTTTCCATTTTGAGGCATACACTAACTTTGCCGCAGTTATCATGTATAGTAGGATTTTTCCATTGAGATTATGATTTTTTTCTTTAACGTTATCTATCATATTAAGCAAGTATATCTCAGGATCCATACTAAAACTCAGATCTAGAGTTTCGATTATAATTTTGTGAATTTTTTTCCAAAATGTTTTTGCATATGTACAGTTCCACCACATGTGGAATAGATTTCCTTTAGCTTGATCGCACTTCCAACATAGGCTACTGGCAGTTTTGTGCATCTTATTTACAAGAACCGGTGTTAAATACCACCCACAGTAGCACTTCAAATAATTTTCCTTTAGACTTTGGGACAACGGGAATCTCTGTGTTTCCTTCATGACTTTTCCCATCTTATAATTTCAATATTATAACCTATATCCTGTGCCCATTTTATCATTGGTTCCTTTACACAATCGGTTTCCAATTTTCTTTCCAATAATAAATTATAATATTTGGTTATATGATGTTTCTTCTCGTCCCAGATTATATTATCTAAAAGGTTTTCATCAGATTCGAAATTCTCCAATTTATAATCCATTTTAAAACATTCATATATTTGTTTGTAAAGGAACCAATTAAGAACACAACCTTCCTGTGCTAAATCTTCTCTGGTCTTTATCTTGACGCCTGTGTTGTCTTTCAGAAAGACGTTTTTATATCTTATCCAAGGTTTATTTGTATTCTTCGTCTTTCCAAAAAAGGCCTCTTCCGATGATATCCATTGTGGAATTTTCCTATAGAATTTTTTTCTTTTGACTTAACCATACTTTCAGAAGTGCCTTTCTTATATAATGATTATTGAAATCTTTATTTTCTTTTAGCTTTCCGTACCATAGGTACGCATGCCAGCCGAATCTGTTATCTGCTCCTTCCAGAGTCAGTAATTTGTTGTCTTTTAAATGTATCCAGTCCTCAAGCCATAACATTGCACACGCTTGATAATACAATTGGAGGTCCGGCATCGCGCACCCCCCTCTTTCTTTTTTCTCTAACAGTAACTTCCACTTGATCCGAGGTTTCTTCCCTGACCATATGTATTTTGAAATTTCTGTTTGCCAGGTTTTAAAACAATTTTCATTATTTAATATGTCTTAATGCCAACATTAATTAGCTATGTATCTGTCAAGGAAAAATACAACAATGGAAGACTTTTGCCCAGGTTACTAAATTATTTTCAGTTTTAAAATAATAATGTATTAACTTGGGTCCAACAAATAGCTGAATATTTTATTTTTCATTATATTAGAAAAATATGATAAATTAAAGACTATTGCAAACATATATTTGAAATGTTAATCTAAACAGGAATATATTCCTAAAACAAACCAGTTGTTAAGCATGCAGCTCTTCCAGGGCAGATCATCATCAACTATGGAGATTATCATACTACACTGTTACAGTGCTATTGTTCCACTTTATTTGCTATAGCTGCCTCCTGTGGAAACCTGGGATTTGCAGTTTAGGGAGGGGCATATAGAACTCTCAGCCAGAGAGCTCTTAGGCCTCAGTAAACTACAAATCCCAGAATTCCACAAGCCATAGCAGTTAAAGTGGAATACAGTTGTCCCTTCATATTTGCTGGGGTTTGGTTCCAGGACCCCCCATGGATACCATGAATATTCAAGTACCATTACAGTTGTACCTCCATATCCACGGATTTGGTATTCACAGATTTAAGTATTCACGGCTTGAAATTATTCTTTAAAAAAAATAATAATCCAAAAAGCAAACCTTGATTTTGCCATCTTATATAAGGGACACCATTTTGCTATACCATTGCATAGAATAGGACTTGAGTATTCATGGATTTTGGTATCCACGGAGGGTCCTGGAACCAAACCCCAGTGAATATGAAGGGACAACTGTATATGCAATAGCATAGCAAAATGGTGTCCCTTATATAAGATGGCAAAATCAAGGTTTGCTTTTTGGATTATTATTTTTTAATGAATATTTTCAAGCCGTGAATACTTAAATCCATGAATACCAAATCCATGGACACAGAGGAACAACTGTAATAGCACTATAACAGTGTAGTGTGATAAAGTCCTGTGGTGGAATTGTAATATAACTAGTTGTGGGTTGGTTTATTTATTTGTATAAATTGTAATTGACAATGGCTCTATGCAAATAAAATTTGTTTTGATATGGATTATACTAGAATCTCTCACATAAAGAAGACCAGAACCACACCTGCTTCCCTACTGCTTAAGAGAGAGATCTCCACTGTGGAAACACTTACTAGGATGGCACCATCCAGTTGCTTCAGCCATACTTCTGTTGTAACTGTAGTATCTGGAAAGGCCTCAGAACTTTACCATTTCTGTTGCAACCATGGTGCAGGAAAGCCTCATGCTTTCATCATGAATGTAGCCGAAGCAAATTACTTTTAAAAAAACCTAACTTGCTTCTAAAAAAGCAATCCAGCCTAATTCCAAACTGAATATTTTTTTTTGTTTTTTTGCTATTATAATTTTTATTGGTTATACATCTTATGCATCTTGATACATTCATTCTGTTTTCTCCAGTATATCTTATACCACCAATACTATATATCATGTATATCTTCACTATACATATAAATGATTAATAAAATATTGACCTCCTCCATAAAATAAGTCAAAGAGTTTTTCCTTTAAGATAGTTTCAAGTCCAATTGAGTTCAATGGGAGAAATAATCAGGGGCTTAGACCAATGAGACACAGGTTAAAACTTGTAACATTGGCTACCTAGACCCTGTGTTTAAGCACTTGATTGCTTTGAGTGAGGCCATCCAAATCAATGGTAGACATTAAGATATCCATTACTGCCTATCCAGAAACCATAAGGCTCCTCTAGCCAGTTACAGATCTTCGTTCATTAAAGTCACAGATTATGAACTGAACATTAATGATCTGTGAAAAACTAAATACTGTTCAAAATGTTTGAATTCAGTACAATTATTAGACGTAATTTAAAATGTCAAAAAAAAGTTCCAAATATGGGTTTGAACTACTCTGGAAAGCATTAATAGGCTAAATCGGGAGATTAATTAATTAACTAATTGCTCACAAAAGTACCCTATGCCTAAGTGTATTCACTCCATAGTGGCATAACTAAATTATGGTAGTTTGCCAGCTTCTGAAGGTAATCATGGCCCACTCTCCATTTGTACCGGGCAATTTTCCATTGGCTTTAATAAGAGTAGAACTAGACCCTCAGTACTTTTATAAGCATTCGTATCCACTGACGAGTGTAGCAATTTTCTTAAAAGTAGTTCCTCTCATTTGCAAAATTGAGCAAGCCTAACTTCTCCCAGCACTCTTTTACACTATGCAGTTCTTGAGAGATAGCATTGACCTTGCAGAGAACAGAGTTGTAATTCTAAATGTAATGGACCGTGAACTTGAAGTATTGTGGACCGAAAGCAGGGGCATTATCATGGAAATATGAAAAAAGATACCCTCTGTAGATACCAAAAAAGCCAGCAAATCAAACAAGAAGGAAAAGAGAGAGAGAGAGAGAGAAGAAAAACCTCATGGGATGACAGTTAAAAGTTTTCAAATAGTTAAATGACACACATGAAAAAAAAGAAAACTTGAAAAAAACAGAGTCAGAATCCTGAATGCAATACTTGCCCATCGGGATAAAGATAAATATAGTAATCAGTGCAAAGAAATAGACGATGACAACAAGAATGTGGAACAAGAGATCTCGTCCATAAAATCTGAGAAATCCAGGGGAAATTCAAACCAAGAGTAGGCAGGCTGACTGATCAACAGGGAAACACATTATATGATCATGAGATAATAAAAAGACAAAGGAAGTGATGCAGTGAAGAACTATACAAAAGAGATGAGAGAATGAAAGTTTCTTTCAAATAGAACCTCTTGACAAAGAGCCTCCAATTTTAGAGAATGAAGTGGAAGCTGGTCTCTTGGGAGAAATAAATCACCAGGAACAGATGGCATACCAATAGAGCTGTTTCAAGCTATAGCGACAGAATCCATCCAAATTATAACAAGAATCTGTCAACAAATATGGAAAACAACACAATGTCCCACAGACTGGAAACACTCCATATACATTCCAACCCCCCCGGAAAGGGGACTCCAGGGATTATAGTCACCATTTAGACCATTACACATTGGAAACTGTTTAATGCAGTGTAGATGTGTAAATAGCTATTGCTTAAAACAATTTGTAAGCTGCTCTGATAGCCTTGTGGCTGAAGAGCGGGGTATAAATAAATAAATAAATAAATAAATAAAATCTCCTATGCAAGCAAAGCTACATTCAGGATTTTACAGTAAAGATTTTTTTTTACCATGAACAGAGACTCAAGCAAGATCCAAGTAATAAAGAGCAGGCAAAAAAAGGTGAAATTTCTACAAAATCAATTGTCCCTACTGACAGTAGAGGAAATAGGAACTAACCCTCTGGAGGTTGCTTCTGGACCTCCAAACTGATGCTGCTTGCTTGACAGGGTTTTTAATAAATTGTATTATATACTGATTTTAATTTGTATTAATTTAATAATGTTTTAAGGGGGGGAAGGGATTTTGAGTTGTTTTATACTGTGTACTATTTTATTGTTGTAAGCCGCTCCAATTGCTCGCAGAGTGGCGGGATATAAATAAATTTTATTATTATTATTATTATTAAAATGAAATTTGCCAAACAAAATTATTTTGAAAATGCAAATAAGCCTGGGAGGTGGCTTGCTTACAAGATACATAGAGAGAAGAAAAAACGTATTATTAATGTGGTGGCTTGCTTACAAGATACATAGAGAGAAGAAAAAATGTATTATTAATGGTTTACAAGAAGGAGCGAGATGTATTGTTAAAGAAAAAGAAATACAAAAGAAGTTATATAATTATTACCAAAATGTATATGGATTACAAACAATGGAAGATAAGAAAGAATTGGAAACTTATCTAATATCTAAAAATCTGCCACAAATAGATGAGACTCATAAAGAAATCTTGAATAAACCTATCTCTTTAGAGGAAATTAGTGAAGCCATCGAGAGACTAAGATTGAATAAATCACCAGGTACAGATGGTCTACCAGCAAAGTATTATAAATGCTTCAAAGATCAACTTTTGAAACATCTACAAGAAACCATAAATACAATTAAGGATATAAAACAACTACCCGATAGCTGGAAAGAGGCAACCATTGTATTAATTCCAAAAAGTGAGAGTGAATATCCAACAGTTAACGATTTCAGACCGATATCACTCCTTAATGAGGATTATAAAATCTTCGCCTCTATTCTTCCGCAGAGATTAAAAAAGATATTACCTCAGTATATTGGAGAGGATCAAACCAGTTTTCTTCCAGGTAGTTAAATGCAGGACAATGTGAGAACCACAATAGATATTATTGAATATCTGGAGTACCACATTGAGAAAAAAGGAGAAAGGAGCCCTGCTGTTTTTGGATGCCGAGAAGGCATTTGACACTGTGAGGTGGGGCTTTCTGATCACAGTATTAGAACAGATGAAATTGGGAGAAAAATTTACATCATGGATAAAAGCTATCTACTGTGATTAGAAAGCTCACCTAATTGTCAACACGGAAAGATCTAGCAGTTTTGCCATCCAGAAAGGTACGCATCAAGGCTGCCCACTTTCTCCCTTGCTGTTTGTTCTAACATTGGAAGTTCTTCTAAGAGAAATTTGTTTTAACAAATCAATTAAATGGGTTAAGATAGAGAAAGAAAGATTCATTTATAAAGCCTTCGCGGATGATGTGGTGTTATACGTGGAAGATCCCCTACAGCAAGGAGTGAAAATAATGGGAATATTAAAGGAATTTGGTCATTGGGCCGGCTTTAAGATCAATAAAGATAAGACAAAATTCTTGGTAAAAATATTTAAATGGACAAGACAAGATGCAATTAAAAGAGAAATTAGGAGTTTGGATATAAATATCTCTGGTAAAAATAGGCAAATTTTCCAGAATAATTACAGTCTAGTGTGGTCACAGATTTTTTTAAAAAAATGGAAATGTGGAAAAAATTGGAGTTCTCATTAATGGGAAGGATGTCTTTAATTAAACTGAATATTCTACCTAAGATTCTATTCCTGTTTCAAATGATTCCGGTTTTAAACCCTCCTAAATGGTTTAAAGATTGTAATAAAGACTTAACTAATCTATTATGGCTGGGAAAGAAACCGAGAATAAGATTTAAATTGTTGACAGAAATAAGAAGTAGAGGGGGATTTGGAGTTCCAGATTTGAGGCTTTATTACGAAGCAAGTTGTTTGATGTGGGTAAAACCATGGTTTATCCTAGATAACCCAAGACTTCTATTATTGGAGGGTCATGAATTCAATTTCAGATGGCATTCATTCCTTTGGTATCAAAAAGTGAAAGCTCAAAGACAATTTAATAATCATCCTATACAAAATTCTCTTTATAGAATCTGGTCTAAATATAAAATATATTTGTTTAAGAAACTACCAAGTTGCATATCCCCAGAGGAAGCTTGATCCAATAAAATTTTAAGAAATGATTCTATCTGGCTCACCTACAAGGATCTGGTTCAGGGCACTAATAAAAACTATAACCTGAAAGAATGTCAACAATTAAACATGGAATGTAAAAACATACAATGGTTTCCATATCTTCAAATAAAAGAGAGATTTAAAAAATATTTGATAGAAGAAGGTATCGACCTAACAAAACCAAACTTCAAACAGATCTTGGATAAAGGGAATGCACACCTAATGTCCAGGCTATACCAACTGATACTCAGAATGGAAATGGAAACAGAGGCGAAAAAAGATTATATGATAAAATGGGCTATTGATATTGGTCGCAATATAGATTTTGAAGGTTGGGAATCAGCTTGGTACAGATCGGCAAAATTTTTCAGGTCATTTAGTTTGCAGGAAAATGCTCTGAAGGTGATGACACCGTGATATCTCTCCCCCCCCCATAGAATAGTGAAAATGGTAGGAGGAGTTTCAAATAAATGCTGGAAGTGTCAAGAGAGGAAAGGTACCATATTTCATCTGTGGTGAGGGTGCAAAAAAGCAAAAAAATACTGGTGTATGATTAGAGCTAAAGTACAAAAAATTCTTAAAAAGGAAATTGATTTAATGCCAGAAATGTTCCTGTTAGGTGTTTATGAAATTTCCAAACTTGCAAATAAAAACAAGAGAACAAAGAGATTATTGTGGCATATGTGCACTACTGCTAGAATTGTCTATGCCAGACACTGGAGGAAAGGGGATATTCCAACAGAAGAGGAATGGATGGGAAAATTACTAGAAGTGGCAGAAATGGGTAAGTTCACTTACATTCTAGAGAATAAGTTGGATCAAATATTCTTAGAAGAGTGGAACTCCCAGGGGGATGGAGTACTTGAAGGAAAAGAAAGATTAAATAGAAGTGTATAATTTAGTAACCGGTATTTTAAAATGATGGATACAGACTACGAGGGAGAAGAAGGATGCAGGAGGCAGTAAAGGGAGGAAGATAAACACATGCAGGTCAATAGGTATATGTATAAGGATGTTTGTATAGACATATATAATTAAAAAGATGTGTATACATACCATATATTCCGATGTATGAGACGACTGGGCATATAAGACGACCCCCCAATTTTTAAGTTAAAATATAGAGTTTGCCCCCCCCCCCGTTCCAGCCAGCCACCCAGCTGGAAAGCCTGCCCCCTCCCACCAGCCAGCCAGCTCAGTGGCTGTAGATGATGGAAGAGTCTATGAAATTAAAGGACTGAGAACAGCTAAAAAAGCATGGGATACTTTGAAAAATCTCTGTGGTGTTCAATCTTTGGAAAGTAAGGTTGCATTAATAATGAGGTTAGTTAATATGAAGCTATCAAATCCCAAATTTTTGAATGAGCACATTAATGATTTTAGAACCACATTGGCAGACTTGCAAACTTCTGGAGAGGAAATCCCCAGAGCTATGCAAATGGGAATCTTCCTGGCAAGTTTACCAAAATACAATCCCATAATAAATACTTTGCAATTAAAGAATGATTTAACTCTGCCAGAAGTTTTTATTCAGATAAGAGAATTTCACCATAGACAAAAATTGATGCAAAATGTTAAGTTTGAATCCAGAAATTCTAATTTTAGGTTAACTTGTGCTAAAAAGAAACATCATTTTAGGACTGCTTTTCTTCTCTCCTGAGCTAAATGGAGGGCAATTTAACACTTCAAAGGCAAGGCAGTCATTCTCACAACAGGGGGAAGGATCCGCTGGGAAAACTGCCCAGGCAATTTAACACTTCAAAGACAAGGCAGTCATTCTCACAGCAGGGGAAAAGATCTGCTGGGCATATAAGATGACCCCACACTTTTGAGGAGATTTTCAAGTGTTAAAAAGCAGTCTTATACGCAGGAACATACGGTATATTTGAATTAATCCATGGAAAAGGGATGTTAATATATATATATATATATATATATATATATTGTATTGGGCTTATTTGAATATTTAAGAAGGAATCGCTAAAGAAAAAAATAAAAGGAAGGAAGAAGGGGAAAGGGGGAAATAGTGGTTATTTCTCCCCCTTTCCTTTTGAAAGAATAAAGATATCTTGGTTAAAGGGTAAATTATAAAATACACAGTAGATATTATGATGGTTTGGAGAAAGAATCAAGGGATGCAGATTAATTTAATTTCCAAACTGGGGATTGTTAGAGGGGAAGTCTTCTAATTTTATATAAGAATAGAAAAGAATAATGGTGGTGGATAAAAGAGGGTTTTTTTCTCTCTCCTTTTGTTATTGTCAAGGAAAATATTATTAATGCTATTGTGAATGTTGAAGGTGGTGACAATGTTAATAAAAATTATTTAAAAAAAATTTTTTTTTTTACCACATATGGAATGAGATGCAAGATGTCCTTTCTGGATTCATAAAATACAAAGATAAAACTTATATTGGTAAATTACGCACACCAAAGAATTTCAGAAGAAAATCAGCCTGGATTTATAGATTACAGCAAAACCTTTTATTCTATAAATCATCAAAAACTACAAATTGCTCCAAAAGAAATGGGAGTGCCACAACATGTTATTGTCTGATGAGTAACCCACATTGTGGACAAGAGACCAATGTCAGAATAGAATATAGAGTAACAGAATGGATCCCAGTTGGTAAGGGAAGTCAGACAAGGATGTGCATTTAAACACCAACTGCATTTTATCATGCTATCTGTTTAATTTATACACATTACATATAATACAAAAAGCAGGCTTGGACTTGGAAGAAGGTGGTGAAAACTGGAAGAAACATCACTAATTTAAGTTATGCAGATAACACCATATTAGTAGCAGAATTGTAGCATGGACTTGAAGTGATTACTGATGAAAGTTAAGGAAGAAAGTGCAAAAGCAGGGTCATATTAAACAGACAAAAATAATGACCACAGGATATCTACATAACTTTAAAGTGGGCAATGAAGGCACTGAAATGATTAAAAATTTTCTAAACCTTTGTTCAATCATTAATCTAAATGGAGACTGCAGGCAAGAAATAAGAAGACCACTAAGACTTGGAAGGGCAGCTATGAAAGAACTAGATAAGGTCCTCACGTGTAAAGATACACTAGTGAATTCCAGAGCCAAGATCATCCATGCTATACTATTTTCCTATTTTTATGTATGGATGTGAAAGCTTTTCAGTGAAGAAAGCTGATGGCGGGGGAAGGGGCTAATTCGAAATGTGATCTTGGAGAAGGGTTCTATGAATACCATGGACTGCCAAAGAGACAAATTAATGGGTTCTAGAACAGCTCAAACCTGATCTCTCACTAGAAGCTAAAATGACTAAACTGAGGCCGTTGTACTTTGAACATATCACGAGGTACTATATGTTCAAAAATATGGTAATGCTTGGTAAAGTGGGAAACAGCTGGAAAAGAGGGAGACTGCACTACAAGTGGATTGATTCAATCAAGGGAGTCATGGCCCTGAATCTGAAAAACCTCAGCAGGAAACTTGATCACCTGGGCTCATGGAGGTCTCTCATTCATAGGGTCATCATAAGTTGAAGCTAATAAATAACAGCAACACGTTTGAATTGCAACTGCATTTTGAAAGCCTCCTTGTATTGTAGTTGATAGTTCATACGATAGAGATACAAGAGCCCCAGGAAGAAATCATCATATAGCTATACAGTTGTCCCTCCACATTCACGGATTTGAGTATTCACGGCTTGAAAATATTCTTTAAAAAATAATAATCCTAATAGCAAACCTTGATTTTGCCATCTTATATAAGGGACCCCATTTTGCTGTGCCATTGCATAGAATGGGACTTGAGTATTCATGGATTTAGGTATTCACGGGGGGGTCCTGGAACCAAACTCCAGCGAATGTGAAGGGACAACTGTATTTTCATTTTCACCCTGTCATAAAGCCAAACCTACATCATACTTTTGCTTTGAGGATAAAATGGGGATAAAATGAGGATAAAACCACGTATGCTTCCCTGAGCAAAGTGGTGGATGAACAAGATAGAAATGAATGCATTTATATTGCACCTCTATGTAAACCAACTCAAATCTTGCTGAGATAGATGCTCTCACTCATAGAAGCACAGAATCATTGGGTTGGAAGAGACAAATGAGCATAGGATCTTGGTCTTAAAAATAAATAACAATACACTTGCACTAATTGTTTTTACATATGCAGCTGTTTTAATTGGGGAAACATAAGAATACCTAATACAACTGGATCATTAGAAAAAGGTGAATTACAAAAATGATGCATGAAGCAACCTGATACCAAGTCAGGCAGTGTGTCCATTCTAGTTCAGAACCATCTCTATGTGGCTTTTCAAACTTATAATGGAAGCCTTTACTAATAAATCATTATGTCCATAAACAGCAGAGAAGTTTAAACCTTTAAAAGAAAAATCATTTGAATTGCACAGTTCAGTAGTTTTTGCATTTCTTTTTGAAAAAAAATCGGTGCAATTCTATTGCCTTAAAAATGGGGGGAAATATTATTATTTATTTAATTTATATGCTTCCTTTCTCCCAGAGTGGGACCCAAAGTGGCTCACAAAAATCAATCAATTAAAAATCTAATGTAATTTTAAAAACAATTAAAATAATCACAATTAAAGCAATTTAAAATTATTCAAAATATACAAAAGTTAAAATACAAAGAAATAAACCACACACCCCAATAAAAACCTCAGTGGACACAGTTACATATTAAAAGCATGCTTAAAGGTTTTTGCTTGCTGGTGAAAGAAAAGCAGGGAGGGGGTCAGCCTAGCCTCCTGTAGAAGGGAGTTCCAGAGGGTGGGAGCAGCCAATGAGAAGGCTCTCTCTTGTGTCCTCACCAAGTAAAACTGTGATGGTGGCAGGGCCATGGGAAAACCTTGCCCTGAAGATCTTAGAACCCTTGCAGGTTTGTATGGGGAGATAGTCTTGGGGCTTGTCTACACAAGGCAAAAAAAAATGTGGGTGTTCTGCAGTATTGGCAATTTGCAGCAGCTGCTATTTGTCTTAACGGGTTTTTTGGCAGATTGCAGGCATGTGAAGCTACCCATGTTTGCTGTGCAAATGGGCATGCCTGCGAATCAAGATGGCAGCCACAAGTGAATTACTTGCATTTTTACTTACCTCAATTTGCCATCGCTGGACAGTATTTTTTTAAAAAAACATATCCATGGTGCAAAAAAGTGGCCTTTCATTTTAATAAAAATGCAAACAGAAAAAAAGCAGTTTTATCGCCTTAGCGCTCGTTTGCTAAGGTGAAAATCCAACATGGCAGCTCCAGGTGCTTGCCTTGTTAGCAAGCTCTGGCCCCCACACATGTTCAACCAATCATCTGCTCATGTTGGGAAAGCAAATCAATTAGGTCACTTGCCCCAATGAGCAGGAATGCACATCTCCTGTGCTGTTTTTTAAAAACTTCGGGAAAGCCACGAAGGCTTTTCCTGCACACTTTTTGGCATTTTTTGCTCCCCTCCTTCCGAATATGGCAGAGTGATGTGGAATCCCATTGAGACAGGGCATATTCTCCTCACATTCTGTGAGGAGTATTTTCGTCATTTAGACAACTCCTGGATCTAAGCCCCGTAGGGCTTTATAGGTAATGACCAGCATCTTGAATTGTGCTCAGAAATGGACTGGCAGCCAGTGAAGCTGTTTTAACAAGGAAATTATATGCTCCCTATCTTACCTTGGTCAGCATTCTGGACCTGCTGAAGTTTCCAAACAGTTTCTAAAGGCAAACCAACAGAGTGTCTTACAGTAGTCCAAATGGGATGTAATCACAGCATGTGTCACTGTAGCCAGGTCTCAAGGAATGTCTGATGTCTCAAGGAACGGGTGCAGCTGGTACACTACAGTTGTCCCTTCACATTCGCTGGGGTTTGGTTCCAGGACCTCCCCCCCCCCTGAACCCCCAAATCCGTGAATACTCATCTCATTATATGCAATGGCACAGCAAAATGGTGTCCCTTATATAAGATGGCAAAATCAAGGTTTGCTTTTGGGATTATTATTTTTTGAAGAATATTTTCAAGCCGTGAATACTTAAATTCGTGAATGCCAAAGCTGTGAATATGGAGGGACAACTGTAGTTTTAGCTGTGCAAATGCACTCCTGGCCACTGCTGAAACCTGGGTATCCAAGGCTCAAAGCTGAGTCCAGGAGAACAGCCAAGCTCAAGGGGAGTGTAACAGCACAGGCAGAGTCCCTATAATCTGATCTGCCTTTCAACTGACCAGGAACACCTGTGTCTTGTCTGGAATAAGTTTCAATTTGTTTGTCCTCATCCAGTCCATTACTGACAACAGGTGTTGGTTCAGTACTGAGACAGCTTCCTTAAAATCAAATGGGAAGGAGAAACAGATGTCATCAGAATATTGGTGACACTGCACCTCAAAACTCTGGATGACCTCTCCCAGTGGTTTCATGTAGATATTAGGGGGGAAAGAACCCTGAGGCACCCCACAGGCCAATGCCCAGGACATTGAACAGGAGTCTCCCAGCACCACCTTCTGAGTTTGCCCCTTCAAGAAAGACTGGAACACTGCATAACAGTGCCCCCAAGTTCCACCCAAGAGCTGGCCAAGAAGGATACAATGGTTGATAGTATCTAAGGATGCTGAGAGATCCAGCAGTACCAACAGGGACACACTCCCCCTGTCCAGTTCTCTGTGCAGGTCATCCACCAAGGTGACCAAAGCTGTTTCTGTCCCATAACCAGGCCCAAAGCCAGAATGAAATTGATCTAGATAATCCATTTCATCCAGGAACCCCTGGAGATGGAAGGACACCACATTCTCCAGAACCCTGCCCAAAAATGGAATGTTGGAGACATTCCTGAAGCCAAAAACAAACCCCAAACCCTGTAACAGCTTTTTTCATCCTTGTTAAAGAGTCAAGAGTGTAGTGGTTTGAGTGCTGGACTAGGATGTGAGGAGACCAGGGTTGGAATTCCTACTCAGCCATGGAAACCCAGTGGGTGACCTTGGGCCCATCACACTCTCTCAGGCTCTGAGGAAGAGAAAGGCAAACCCCTTTTGAATAAATGTTGCCAAGAAAACCTGGAGACAGCTTCACCTTAGGGTCCTTGGAAATTACTTGAAGACACACAACAGCAAGAAGGGTACAAAATTGCCTATTAGGATATAAGGGATGGTTTTAAAAGGGGACACAAGACATTGACGGTAGTAGGCCAATCAGAGATGATTATCTAATGGCCAAATGGAGCCTCCATGTTCATTGGTGGTGTCCCCATGGAAGCGGATTGGAGTGGTTGGTAAGAGAAACCGCTTCCCTTCATGATGCCCTATTCATGCGGTGCCCTGAGGCATCTGCCTGTCCCTTTGGGGGAAAGAGATGCTGGACTAGATGGTCTTTCTGGGCCAGCAGGTCTCTTCTTAATGCCTGTACACTTCTCACTGAGTTCCCACAGTAAGATTAGGGGCTTTAAAAAAAAGAAAAGAAAACATCCACTATCCCTCCATTCCAAAATGTAGTTGCAGCTCCCCCTCCCCTCCCCAACGACCAGGGGATTGTATAACTCAGGTGGTGAGTAGCAGCAGCAGCAGCCTGCGCGCCAGAGAGCTGGGGAGAAGAAGAGGCAAAGGAGGAGGAGGAGGAGGCAGGGAGCCGGCGCGGAGAGGAAGGCGCTTCCCTGAGCCTCTCCCCAGTCTGCCTTTCGCCCCCTTGCAGACAAAGAGGCACCCCCCAGCCCCCGTCCCCGCATCGCCCAGCAGCAGCAGCAGCGGAAAGCCGGCTTCTGGACCGGGCGCTTCTTCCCCGCCCCCTCGGCCGAGCGGCTCCTCTGCGCCTGCCAGGCAAAGGCAAAGGCAAAGGCAGAGAGGCGCAGGCGAGGCGGCCGAGGCTCAAGATGGCTCTAGCGGGCTGGGGCGTCCTCCTCTGGTGCTGCTGCTATTGCTGCTACCTCCCGGCCGTGGCGGCGGCGGCGGCGGCGGCTGGAGCAGGGGGTGCGGGCGCCGCGGCTCCCGGAGCGGCCGAGGCGGACGGGGACCCTTCCAAGGAGATGGAGTGCAAGCTGAAGAGCATCACGGTCTCGGCGCTGCCCTTCCTGCGGGAGAACGACCTGAGCATCATGCACAGCCCCTCGGCCTCGGAGCCCAAGCTCCTCTTCTCGGTGCGCAACGACTTCCCCGGCGAGATGGTGGTGGTCGACGACCTGGAGAACACCGAGCTGCCCTACTTCGTCCTGGGTGAGCCTTCCCACTCCGGACCCCACAACCGCCCTCACACACACACACATCTCGCCGGCCTGGAGGCCCATCTTAAAAACCCACCCCTTTAATGACAACGGCTCTCGGGTCATTCGCTTTGCCTTCACCTCCCACCTCAGAAGCGGCGAAGGCCCTTCACCACAGCGGAGCCATTAGGCGTGCGGCTCCTTCGCCCTCCCCGGGCAGGTGACCTTTTCGGCAGGCAGGCAGGCAGGCTGCGGGAGGGCCAAGGAGCAGCGGGCCCCGGCCCTTCGCCGAGGAGGGAGACGGCGTGGAGGCCGCGGCGGCGGCTTGACGAGCCGCTGGCGCCCTCGTGCCCTCGCCCTCCCGCTTTCCTTGCCCGAGGAAGAGCCCAGCGGCGCTGGCAAGGAGCAGCGGGTGCCGCCGTCTCCGCTTTGTGGGGGGGACAGCGGGGCCGGCTAGGCCCAGCCCGCCCAGCTGCAGCGGAGAAGAGGCCAACTCTGGCTCCTGACACCCTCAGGTGCTTGCCTAGGAAAAGAGGGCCGGGGAGAGGGAGGCTGCCAGGGAACAGCCCACCCACCTGCCCGCCCGGCTCTCTTGCTCTCGGGGAGCCCAGCAGGTGGGCCTCAGGACCGGTATAAGGAATCCCCCCCCCGCAATGCTTTATGGGGGGACATATGTTTATCTCAGGTCAATGTAACCTAACCTGACCTATTCACAGTGCAGGATATTCAGATTATTACTCATAAGGTTTTTAAGGAATTTGTGGGGGCCCTGCAATGCTTTATTTGCGGAGCCCCATATGTTTCTCTCAGGTCAATGTAACCTAACTCAACCTCAGCTATTCACAGTACAGGCTATTCAGATTATTAATAATAATGTTTTTGCAGGAGGAGGGTTACTATACCCCCCCACAATGATGGGGCCCCCTGCAGATGCTGACACTGCGGGTGCCTTAAACCGGCCTTGGGTGGGCTTGGACTGGCCCAGGCGCTCCGAGGCAGGGGGAAAACCAGAGGGCCTGGTCCAGCCTTTTTCGTCGCTCACTTGCTCACCAGAGTGGGCAGGGCCAGTTTAAGGGATTTTGGGGCCCCCTGAAACACTTTATTTTGGGGCCCCCATATGTTTATTTCAGGTCAGTGTAACCTAACATAACTTATTCACAATATACGGTATTCAGATTATTACTAATAATGTTTTTGCAGGAGGAAGGTTAGGAACCCCCCCCCATGACATGCCCCCCCCCTGCAGCTGCAGGTGCTGCAGGGCCCTGAAACCAGCCCTGAGAATGGGCCACCAAGCAATGGGAGGTGGTGGCAGGGAATAGTAGTTGCCCCTGGCCTGGCAAAGGGAATTGCACCCATTGCTGGTTAACAGAGGGAGCTGCTCCTTGCAGCCATCTTCCCTCAAGAGGGGAGCAGGGAGGAGCAGTTGCCCTTCCTTCGACTTCCTTTCTCTAGCAAACTTGCTGGGTCTGCCACCTGGCCCAGAAGGAGTGGGTGGTTTGAGGTGGCCAAAGTGTCTTGCTGTCATCACTTGTGTGTCCAGCTGAGGAGCAGGCACCTTTACATTCCATTGCCCTGTGGCTCAGAGCAGGGGTGCTGGCCCAGACCCCATTGTGACCCTGAAGGAGAGACCAGACCAGCGAGTGGGGTGGATGCTTCTGGGAATTACTGCTCAGTTCTCTGGTTTGGGTGGGAGGTGGCAGCTTTGGGTGGAAGGGTTGCTGTTGCCCCCTGTATTAAGAATGGCAGGATAGGATAGGGGACGGGCCACAAACTAGCTCATGGTTTTGGTTGTGGCTATCTCCGCTCTGCGTCCACTGGTCAGGGGCTGGTGGGCATTCTTGGTGATGGCTTCTCATGTCAGTCTTGTCCATAGTATCCACTTATTTATTTATGCATTTAATATGTTGCTCTTCAGTGCACGGTTCCCAGGACAGCCTCTAATTCAGAAGTGGAGAAATAGCCATATATATATATATATATATGCAGGACACAATAATAACCTGTACTGATAAAAGAACAAGCTTGATGCCAGGTGAATCTTTCTGGGGAGAATGCTTCTGGCTGATGTGCTGCCATAGAAAAGACCTGACTGGGTTGCACTTTTTAACATTTCTGTGTGCTACAATGTGTGTTTCCTTTGGCTGCCTGGAGCACATGACCTGCTTTGCATAGTGAGACCATGCATTCAGGCCAGGGAACTTTTCTGCACGTGGTAAATTTTGAGCCCACTGGTTGTATAGCTAATTGTGTAAGTTGTGTAGCCTTTCAGGAGTTGCACATCTGGTGAGTAAACCTTTGACAGATGAATAGGTCTCAGGATTTGATCTGATTTTTTCAGATTTTTAATCTTTGCCCAGGGCTGCAGCTACACTGCAGAATTACAGTAGTTTGATGCCACTATAACTAATATGGCTGTTTGCTGTGAAATCCTGAGATTTGTTGTTTGGTGAGATACCATCCTCTGAAGTACAACATGAGTTTTCTAGAAGAGAATTGTGAGTACCCTTTACCAAACTACAAATGTTAGGGCTCAGTAGGATGGAGCCATAGAAGTTAAAGTAGTATCAAAATGCTATAATTTTGTAGTGTGGACACACAGGAAAAGAATAAAATCTCAGGATGGTGGCTTAAAATAAGTTAGATATTTTTTTATATGCCTTGCTTGAGGGCTTTTGCTATTCTCTTTGTTCCCGTGTCCATTAACTCAGAAAAAGCCAGTATCTTTCTCCACTGTCCTCATCAGATACCAAAGGATTCAATCTTAACTTTAGTCTCTGTATTCTGTATTAATTAGTATTACTATTAAAGGCAAATGATCTGCAAACTTGATAAGGATTCCCTCTAACCCATCATCTAAGTCGTTGATAAAAATATTGGCGAGTGTTGGCCTTAGAACAGAACCCTGTGGCATTAAGCTTGAGACTTCCCTCTAGTTTGAAGTGCAGTCATTGATGAGCACAGTTTTTGAACCAATTATGGATGCATCTGATGGTGTTTCTATCTATTCCATATTTAGTCAGTTTGCTAATCATAATGCAGATTCGGTATCATTTATCTGAAATACTTGGGTCCAGACATGTTTTGGATTTCAGATTTTTTAAAAATTTTGAAATATTTTCATATACATAATGTGATATCTTGGAGATGGGACCCAATTCTAAACATAAATTTCATTTATCTTTCATATGTACCTTATACACATAGCCTGAAGGTAATTTTTTACTCAACATTAATAATTTTGTGTATGAAACAAAGTTTGTGTACATTGAACCATTCAGAAAGCAAATGTGCTACTATCTCAGCCACCCATATGGATAGTTTTGGATTTTGGAGTATTCTGGATTTTGGATTTCTGGATAAGGGATATTCCACCTGTATCGTGGGGGACCTCTGCTAAAATCCAGATAAATGACATCCACAGCATCCCCATCATCTACTAAACTAGTAATCTGATCAAAAAAAGATATAAGATTAGCTTGGTATGATTTGTTCTGGGCAAACTCATACTGGCTTCTACAGATCAATGCATTATCATCAAGATACTTGAAGATGGGCTCTTGTATAATCCATTTTTCCTGGTACTGAGGTTAGGCTGACTAGCCTGTAGTTTCCTGGATCTTCTTTTTTGCCTTTTTTGAAGAGAGGGACAATATTTGCTTGTATCCAGTCCTCTGGCACCTCACCAGTTCTCTAGGATTTCTGAAAAACTGATGGCAAGTGATTCCAGGAGTACATCAGCAAGTTCCTTCAATGCTCTGGCATGCAGTTCATCTGGTACTGCAAATCTGAACTCATTTAGGTTTACTAGGTAATAACTGACTAACTATCAGTCTTGATTTGCAACACAGATTCCTTACCAAGGCCTCTGCTAATGCATGGAAGCACACCGTTCACTTTTTGAGAAAATACTGAAGCAAAATAGGTGTTGAGTAGTTCTGCCTTTTCATTGTGATCTGTTAGCGTTTTACCATGCTTGCTGAGCAGCAGTCCCCCCATTTCCTTCATCATTCTCTTGCTTCAAACATATTTGAAAACCCCTTTTTTGTTGTTCCTTGCTTGCCTATCCAGTGTCAGCTCATATTGAGCTTTAGATTTCCTTAAATTATTCCTGCAAGCTTGGGCTACACATCTGTATTCTTCTTTGGTGATCCATCCTTCCTTCCATTCTTTATACATGCTGTTTTTTTCTTTTTACTTCCTCCTCGAGTTTGCTGTGCAGCCACAGTTTTTTTCAGATATGTTTTCCATTTTCCTTCTTCCATGGAATTGTTTGTGGTTGTGCTTTTTGCAAGTCCTTCTTCATGAAATCCCACCCATGCTGGGTGTGTTTTCCCTTCAGTATCTCTAGGAATGGGATTCTGCCCAGTATTTTCTTGAGCTTATTACAATCAGCTTTCCTGAAATTCAAGGTTCATGTTTGGCTATACTCTTATTTGGCATGTCCCACAATCATTATTCTAGTACATGGTCACTCCCACCTAAAGTACCAACTGCTTAGATTCCAATGACCAAGTCCTCGCTATTGATTAGGATTAAGTGCAGGATTGCTGATTCTCTTGTTCCTTCCTCCACTTGCAATCATTGCAGTAATTTTCTTTAAAAACAAAAGAAATGAGCTACAACCTCTACAATCTACACTGGACAAACAGGACAGTCTCACAAGTTCCAGTCCATTAACAGAGTTATGAACAAAGACAATGGCTTCATAGCACATTACATATATTAACCGGAAGTCTTTGCTATTGCACATAGAAGAAAAGGAATCTTCTCAGAGAGTTTTGAAGCCAGGGAAACTGGTTTTGATAATCAGCTTTATTGCTTTCACACCTCAAACTAACTG
Organism: Gambelia wislizenii; assembly: GCA_030847615.1. Lineage (NCBI taxonomy): Eukaryota > Metazoa > Chordata > Lepidosauria > Squamata > Crotaphytidae > Gambelia > Gambelia wislizenii. The sequence goes on from JAUMIR010000004.1 coordinate 165,431,287, forward strand.
ACCTCTGCAAAGATCCGAAAGAGCTGTATCACCTTGCTCAGCCCTTTGAAAATTTAGGGCAAGGACGTGCTTTGCATCTTTCTGGGCCTTAATACATTCTATCCCATTCCCACAATTGTATAAATATCCTTTATAACCTGAGGCCTTAATATTACTCTGTACTGCATTTGAAGAAGTAGGCTTACATCCATGAAAGCTCATGGTTATGAAAACTAGTTAGTCTTAAATGTGCTGCTATGTTGTTGCTGTTGTTATTATTGTTATGTTTATTTATAACCTGGTTTTTCCCCCAAGGTTGGGACCCAAAGTGGCTCACACTTTTAAAAATCACACAATTCTCTCTCTCTCTCTCTCTCTCTCTCTCTCCTGCTTTTCTTTGCAAACGAAGATTCAGGAAGGACTCAGTCCACACTTTTTGCAAGCGCGCTGATGACTAAAAAGGCCAATCCGAGATAAACAAGTCCGGTTGCAGAAAGCACAACAGAAAGCACAACCTTGGGTGATGTTTCCAGGTTGTGATTCTTTCTGCGTTGTCGTTTTTCTTCAAGACTTGTTCGGCGTGAGTTCTCAAATAAGGCTGCAGCATTGTGGATAGTGCATCTCCAAGCCTCCCAATGTGAGGCCATGGTGGACCATTGTTGGTGATCAATTTGGCCGAGACTGAGATGTTTCAGGGAGTCCTTGTATCGCTTTTTTGGAGCGCCCCTCCTACGCTGACCCATGGCAAGTTTACTGTAGAGTACTATTTTTGGGAGATAATGGCCCTCCATCCTAGAAACGTGCCCTGCCCAGCTCAGCTGTGTTCTCAATATCATGGCCCCAATGCTGGTGATCCCTGCTTGCTCAAGGACAGCAACATTCATCACATAGTCAGTCCAGTGTATATTTAGGATTGTGCGTAGACAGCGCTGATGAAAGCGTTCGAGGAGTCGTAAGTGTTGGCGATTGGTGACCATTGTTTCAGACCCATAAAGGAGAACAGACAGTACAATGGCTCTATACACACTGATTTTTGTGCTTCACCTTAGGTGTTTGTTACTCCAGACTCTTTTGTAAAGTCTTCCAAATGTGCTATGTGCCTTTGCTAATCTGTGATCAATCTCTTTGGCAATCTTGGCATCTGAGGAGATGATGCTTCCCAGGTAGGTGTACTGGTGAATGGACTTAAGCACAGATTTGCCAATGGCAATGTGGGGATGGTGGTGTTCGTCCTGTGGTGCAGGCTGGTAGAGAACTTCCATTTTGTTCAGGTTGACTTCCAGCCTAAACAGCTCACAATTAAAACATACAAAAAGTGTACATTAAAGCAGAATTAAACTAATAACATTATTAAAACAATATCAAAATAGTTAAAAGAATAAAATATACTGAAAAGTATTAATTTTTAATTTTTTTAAAAAAAAAAGATAAACAGCTTTTATTAACAATTCAATAAAACCATACAGCACCCCATAGCCTGGTCTTTAGAAACTGTCTGTTTTAAAAGCCTGCCTGAATAGAAAGGTTTTGGCCTGCCGATAAAAAGACAACAGGAAGGGGGGCACTCTGGCTTCCCTGGGGAGGGTGTTCCAGAGTCTAGGGGCAGCCACTGAAAAGTTCTCGCTCACGTCCCCACCAACTGTACTTGAGATTTTGGTGAGACTGAGAGAAGGGCCTCTCCTGATAATTTCAGTGCCTGTGCTGGTTCATAGATATGGTCTGCCAGTTAGCCTGGATCTGAGCCATATAGGGCTTTATAGGTCATAACCAGCACTTTGAATTGTGCCCGGAAACTGACTGGCAGCTAGTAGAGCTGTTTCAAAAAGAGTGTGGTATGATCTCTGTGACCCACCCCAGTTAACAGTCTGGCTGCAGCTCTTTCAACCAGCTGAAGTTTCCGAATACTCTTCAAAGGCAGTCACATGTAGAGCACATTATAGTAGCCCAAGTGTGGTGTAACTAAGGTATGTAGCACTGTGGCCAAGTCAGGTGTGTCAAGGAATGGGCACAGTTGGCACACAAGCTGTAAGTGTGCAAAAGCACTCCTGGCCCCTGCAGAGACCTGGGCATCCTGGTTCAAGGCTGAGTCCAGGAGTACCCCCAGACTGTAAACCTGTGTCTTTAGGGGGAATATAACCCTTCTAACACAGACTGAAACCCTACTCCCTGATCTGGCTTCCATCTGACCACAATCACCTCTGTCATGTCTGGATTACGTTTCAATTTGTTTGCCCTCATCCAGTCCTCATCCATGTTCCTTTGTCAACCACACACCAAGAAGACATTTCTAGAGAGAATATCTTGCATAGCATTTCTACCACTCAGTACTGGAATTTAACCCGACCCACTATAGAAACTATAGTTCAATACATGAATCCTATTCCCTTTTGCACTCAGCAGCCAGTAATCCCACCTTCCTCCAAGGAGCACATGGTACATGGCATGGTACATGAGATTAACCCTTTTTTTTTTCTTCACAGAAGACTTTACAGTATTTTAAGTTGAGACTGTGATTGCCTCATGCCTATCCAGTTAACAGTACAGTATAAATAAGCAAGGAACTGAACCCAGATCTCCCCAGTCCAAACTTGGTGCTTTGCTGTGCTACAGAATTTCTCCATTTGGTATTCTTGGCTATCTAGATAATTGCTAAACAGATGGCTGTTACTCTTCGCCCACTGTTTGACCACTGCTCCTGTATTTCCCATCCAAAAACTATCTGTCTTGTTAGAGAATCAGCTCTTCATGTGTAAGGAGCCTAGATCAGTGTTCTGCATTTTCTGTCCCTCTTCACCATTTCAGGAATACTGGGGCAGGGCAAATGAAAGGATCCTTAGTTTCCTAAACAATTAATAATGCATGCTTGTATCCTTAAGTAGTTTTCAAACTACAGGTCGACCCACATATCCACAGGGGATACATTCCAAGACACACACACACCCGTGGATACTTGAAACCATTTGATAATAGGTAACCCTATTTCCAATGAGATAAATGCTGGATATTGACCACAGAATCACATTGGAGGATCTAGAAATGCCTAGAGAGAACTTTTTTTGGGGGGGGGCGGGGGATATGGATAAGTGAAACTGTATATACCAGATCCGTGGATATGGGGATCAACCTGTATATGCAGAGGTAAGAAGGTTGGTAAAAGCAGACAAACTGATGTGAAAACAAGCCTTTCTGTCACTGTGGATCCTCTCCTACAATGGACAGCTGTATGGGAGTATTTGGTATATTCTGAGATTGTGTCCTTGGTAGATGGAGGTTCATGATGCAGTTCTAGCCAAAAATGGTAAGAACTGAGTTGAGGTAGAACAGGTTCCAGAATCCTCTGCAATATGAAAGAATTCCTAGGCAAACAAGCCAATGAAGAATGGTGTCTTCAAAAGTAGAAACTTAAAGCCACTGTACAGAAGACAAACTGCTCCCAACTTCCTTCCCCCTTATTTTCACATGATGCACGGCTAATTCATTCTTCCAAACGACTTGCATTGTAGCTGCAAAGCCCCCTCCCCCCAGCCACCCATCCACCCTCCGCCCATCCACCCCCCTTCCCCAAAGCCACGATTCCATTGGAATCATGGCTTTGGAGAGGGTGTGTGTGGCTGCGAAGCCCCCTCCCCCCATCCACCCTCCGCCCATCCACCCCCCTTCCCGAAAGCCGCGATTCCATTGGAATCACGACTTTGGAGGGGTGTGTGGCTGCGAAGCCCCCTCCCCCCAGCCACCCATCCCCCCTCCGCCCATCCACCCCCCTTCCCCAAAGCCGCGATTCCTTTGGAGAGGGGGGGTTGGCTGCAAAGCCCCCTCCCCCATCCACCCACCCACCCTCCGCCCATCCACCCCCCTTCCCCAAAGCCACGATTCCACTGGAATCGTGGCTTTGGGGAGGGGGGTGGCTGCGAAGCCCCCTCCCCCCAGCCACCCAGCCACCCTCCCTCCAGCACCCTCCGTCCATCCACCCCCCCTCCTCAAAGCCGCGATCCAGCTGGAGATCGCGGCTTCGGGGAGGGGGTGACTGCAAAGCCCCCTCCCTCCAACCACTCTTCCACCCTCCCCAAAGCCCCCTCCCTCCAGTGTCCTCCCTCTAGCCACCCCCTCCCCAAAGCTGTGATCCCGCTCGCGATCGTGGCTTCGGGGAGGGGGTGGGTGGCTGCGAAGCCCCCTCCCTCCAACCACCCTTCCACCCTCCCCAAAGCCCCCTCCCTCCAGCCACCCCCCCTCCCCAAAGCCGTGATCCCGCTCGCGATCATGGCTTTGGGGAGCGGGTGGGTGGCTGCAAAGCCCCCTCCCTCCAACCACCCTTCCACCCTCCCCGAAGCCCCCTCCCTCCAGCGTCCTCCCTCCAGCCACCCCCCCAAAGCCGCGATCCGACTGGAGATCGCGGCTTCGGGGAGGGGGGGTGGCTGCGAAGCCCCCTCCCTCCAACCATCCTTCCACCCTCCCCGAAGCACCCTCCCTCCACCCCCCCAGCCAGCTGGCCATCCCACATTCCCCAACCCACGATGAGGCTGGCCAGCCTCCTCGTGGGTTGGGGAATCGCGGGAGGAGGGAGAACCCCCCCTTAGCCAGCTGGCCATCCCGCATTCCCCAACCCAAAAGGGGGCTGGGCAGCCTCCTGTGGGTTGGGGAATCGTGGGAGGAGGGAGCCCAGAAGGAGGGATCGGGGCTGTGGAGTTAAATCCCTAGATTTGCTCCCTCTCTCTTGACTGTGGGGAGAGGGGGCGAATCCCGGGGTTTGGCTCCACGGCCCCACGTCCTCCCTATGGAGCCAAACGGGGCATGTTCGCCCCTTCTCTCCACCTTCCTTGAAGATGGGGAGAGAGGGCGAATCTAGGGGTTTGCCACGGCCGCCCCCGCTTCCCCCGCATTGGTCCCCTTTGGAAGAGCCAAGACGGAGGGAAGGGGGCTGCTGAGACAAACTGGGCATTTTCGCCCCTTTCCTCCACCTTCAAGCCCAGTTTGACTGGAAGGTTGAAGAGAGGGGCGAATGTTGCCCTGCCAGCTGATCCTGTTCGCTTTCCCAACTCACGAGGAGATCCTCATGAGTTGGGAAACAAAGAGGATCAGCTGGCAAGGCTCCCCCAGCCAGCCAAATGGGGTTGGTGGTGGTCTTATCTGGCGAATATATGCCTAAGCCTAGATTTTTGGCTGGAAATTGGGGGAGTGGTCTTATACGTCCAGTCGTCTTATATGCTGGGCGTATAATTTTCTGAGTTGCGGCAAATGCAACTTGACTTCAGTGAGCATCTGTGTAAATCCTTGCAACCATAGAATCAATGGAAACATCCCCTAAGATAATCTCTGATCATAATATGATAAGCTTAAGGAGGCCGGAATATACGGTACATCAGTATCTTGTAGTCCATAGGCACAAGTATGGTTCTGATCACTGGGACATTGGGGAAAAAAATTCTAGTCCCTCACATCAGATAGCATGAGAAGCACTGCCCCAGTTCACCCAGTCAGTCAGCTGGGTTTTATATCCAAGCTTCTTATGCCTTAGCCCAAGGGTGGGCAAAGTGCCAGCTGCCTTATCACTGTGCTACAGGATGATGACTGTTCTGTTTCTTAGAACTTATGCAGTTGGTAGTGTGTGTCAGGGGGAGACTGTTAAACGTACACACACCACTCATAGTTAAATGTTATGAGACTGATTTTTTTCCATAAAAAAACAACATTGTGTACATAGACAATTACTTTGTATCGGAAAGTGCTAGGTTAGGACTGTTGTCCTTGTTATTGGGTTTTCTAGATGGAGGGATTGTTTGTTTAAACAAAGTAACTTTTAATTATATGAAGCCTTCACCTCCCACCTAAGACCAAGTGACATGAGATGCTGTCACTTGCTCTCCACAAAGGACCTGCAGAGATTGTAACTGCATGGCAAGGATAAGGCTATTTTTAAAATTCTTTCTGCTTTGGTAGTTTTCTGGCAGAAAATCACAGAACACCCCAGATAGTTTTCACCCCATGCCTATAATAAGGTCTTTTTTGGACCTCAAAGTACTACAAAAATTGCATATGTTGGAATTTTCCTTTTTATCAAATGAAAAGGTTACAGAAAGGGCTGTATGACTTCTTTACACCTGAGCACTACAGCAAAAATATTTTAGGCCTCAGAATGTCAGTAATAGTGGATGGAAGGAGCTGTGATTGTTCAATGCATTGCTTTTCACTGTTGCCTGGTAAGGAAATAATAATAATAATAATAATAATAATAATAATTTATTTATATCCTGCCCCTCTACAAAATGCAGTTGGGGTGGCTTACAACAATTAAAATATACATCCAGACCCTCAATCCCAACCCCCCCCTGGTGGGACAAAATTTTATTATTTTATCTCTTGCCATTCCTCCAAGGACATAAGAACAGTATTTTAACCTTACAACAACTCTGTGATATAGCGTGGGTAAGTAGATAATGATTTCCCTAAAATTCCAGTACAGGATTAAATTCAGAGAGAATTCTGTAAGGTGACATGCCACACTGTTTCAATATGTTGTGGTTCGAACACTGCAACATGTGAAAGCCTGTGCCTTTGGAGAAAGATGTGTAGGTCTCCCCTGCAACCATACAAACAAGTATTTGTACATTTTTTGAACTAAAAGAATGATTGTTAGTCTTATAACCAAAGTAGGATTTAATTGTGTAAGCTGCTACCTTAGGTTTTTATGATATCCATCTTCCTCTCCCAATTCATACTGTCAGCTCTCTAATTTTCACTGCCCACAAAATAATTACGATAAGACCCTCCAATCATCTACATGATACCTTCTGTCTCTAAGACACGTCTGTCTATCAAAATTGCAGCATTCTCTGTGTGCATGATCCTTCCACATGTGCCTTATCTCTTACATGCAAATTATATAAAGACCTTTAGGGCAGAATCTTGTTATTTTTCTTTCCCTGCTTCATTTGCAACTATGTCTCCTCCCTCCTCACCTTACATCAAGTTCTATACAAAAAATTTGGTCAAATTTATTGAGGCATTCACTACCCTTCTAGAATCTCCAGTGACCTGTTGGTTTAGTCCTTTTCTGTCATATGTGTCTTCCCCATGCTTAATGCTGAAACATAGGCCAGACTCTCAGTAAGGTGATAGGAATGTCTGGGGTATACTACTGTATTTCAGACTGTGGAAGGAGGCTCATGTGTCTGCATGCTTTTTTGGGCCATATTCTTCCTGACATGCTACTTACTTCTGTAGGGGTTTAGTCAGTTATTATTGTGTTAAGGAGCGTAGGATGGCATGAATTCCAACCTGTAGATGAATGCACTACAGTCCAGACACACATTTGCCATCATAGTGTGAGGGAGAACAAGGGACCAGCAGCTGTATCCAGCCAAAGATGCCATAGCAGTTTCCTGGTTTTTGTTTTTTGGTTTTGTTTTGTTTTGTTTTGTTTTGTTTGCTACCTGGCTCTGGCAAACACTATTCTTATTTTGTCTGTTGGAGAGGTACCTGAAATGTTTTTATTTTACCTAGTGTGCTCACAGAGGAAGCAGAGCTGTTATTCTTAAAGTTTCTGTCTACTTTTCCCAGAAGTTAATTTTCTGAGTTGCGGCAAATGCAACTTGACTTCAGTGAGCATCTGTGTAAATCCTTGCACACATAGAATCAATGGAAACATCCCCTAAGATAATCTCTGATCATAATATGATAAGCTTAAAGTTGAAGATTAAGAGAAGGAGATATGATTGGAGATTGAAAGAAAGAAATACTGTTGCAAGATGAAAACATACAAGAGAGAATAAGACAGGCTTTAAGAAATTATTTCAATGAAAATAAGGTGACGTTACAATACAGAGCGTTTGGGAAGCATGTAAGGTAGTTATTAGAGGAGTAATAATGCAAATAAATTGTGAAAGAAATAAGAGGAGGGGAGAGAAATTGCTAAAAATACAAGAGGCTTTAAGAAGAAAGGAATTAATATTGGGAAAGGACCCAACAAATACAAAAGTGATAAATGAATTAAAAATCTTACGAAATCAAATGAGAATGGATATGTCACAAGAAACAGAGAAAAGGATGAGATTCATGAAACAAAGGGCCGGTTTACACAGCAGATTTATTGCGGCAACTTGCGGTTTAATTATTTTCCGCAGCTGTGCCAGTCAGGTTTTTTTTCTAATTATGTCGCTTTGAAGTTCAGACTTGAATAAGTGTGGGGGGTGTGGCTCTGTGTGTCTCTGTAAATCTGCCTGTAAATGAACTCACTCCATAAAGCAGAGGGAGAGTAATCTCTCTGCTAAAAGACCTTGCTGCCATGCTGTGGATCACAAGTTTTTCCAGCTGCTCTCTCTCTCTCTCTCTCTCTCTCTCTCTCTGTCTCTCTATCTCCCCCTCCCTCCCTCCCTCCCCCAAGCAGAGAGAGAGGGAAAATAGCAGTTCAGCTTGCTACAGCCCTTTGTGAAATGGTTTCTCTCCCTCCCCCGTGCACAGGATAAAAGTGACGAACGAGCTTTTACATACTTTCAAAACAGCAGAGAGGATGAGAAGGAATGCTCCCTGAAAGTTGTTGGGAATCCTTTTTTGAAGTTGTTGGGAATCCTTTTTTTTTTTTTTTTTTTTTGCAAACTGGCTCGCAAAATAGCAGACAGGATTTTTGCAAGTTTCTTCTCTAATGGCTACTGTCTTTGCCTCCTCCCTGCCCCTCTTTTAAGCCCACCCCTGCATCATCAACCAGTCACAATGCAGCTGTGCTTTAACCCTTAGCGGAATGCTAGTTTACACTGCCAATAAAGCACTACATTGCAAATATTCCTGCAAAAATAGCGACATGCCCTGCCACGCTATATTTGGGTGTTTTACCTTCCCCCCTTCTGAATGAGGCGATGCTGTGCTGCAATCCGTGGGAACTATGAGCTATCTTAGCGGTATATTTAGGGGAATATTTGCCCGTGTAAACGACCCCAAAGATATTATGAGCAAAGTAATAAAGTTGGAAAATGGTTAACTTATAGGTTGAGAAAAGCTCAAGAGAAACAACAAATATTGAAAATAAAGGAGAGGGACAAATTGGTGACAAATGAAAAGGATATTAGAGGATGCTTTGGAAAATTCTACATAATTCTTTTTAAAGAAACACAACTGGATGACTTAAGGAAAGAAAGGATAGAAAGATATTTAGAAGTACAAAATATACCCATGATTAACTCGCAACAGAGAGAAGAGCTAAATAGGAAAATTACTATAAATGAGGTGGATTATGAAATTAAGCTACTAAAAGCTGGCAAGACACCAGGCCCGAATGGCTTCTCAGCAAAATTCTATAAGATCTTTGCAGACCAGTTAAAATTAACATTGTGCAATCTGTTCAATAATATAATAGCAGGAGGAGAGATACCGAGCTCTTGGTCAAAGGCGAATATAGTATTAATACTAAAAGAAAATAAAAACCCAGAAGAGATAAAAAAAAACTATAGACCAATCTCTCTGCTCAATACTGATTATAAGATTTTTAACTATAGACCAATCTCTCTGCTCAATACTGATTATAAGATTTTTGTAACCATCTTGGCAGAGAGATTGAAGAAGATTTTGAATGATTGGGTAGATCAAGACCAAACGGGATTTCTCCCAGGTAGGCACATGAAAAATAATATCAGAAGAATATTAAACATTATAGAATATGCCGAGATGCATCCCGAAAAGAAATTGGCCATATTTTTCCTAGACGCTGAAAAGGCATTTGACAGTGTGAATTGGCAATACATGATAGCAATGATGGAGAAAGCTAAACTTGGGGAGAATTTTATACAAGGTATAAAAGCAACATATAAGAATCAAAATGCCCAAATCATAATTAATGGAGATAAAACTTCAGAGATTAAAATAGAAAAAGGAGTGAGACAAGGGTGTCCGTTGTCACCACTTCTGTTTATAATGAGCTTGGAGATACTATGTAGAAACATCAGAGATGATAAAGAAATAGCGGGGGTTTGAATAAAGAAACAGGAATACAAGATATCAACCTTTGCAGATGATATATCATTAACACTAGAAGACCCTGGGACATCAATTGGAAAATTGCAAGAGAAGCTGCGAGAGTTTGGAGAGATATTGGGAGTAAAAATAAATAAAGAAAAGACGAATATCATTACAAAAAAACTTATCAAAAAAGGAGGATGAGGAGTTATCTAGGCTAACGAATTATAAGGTACAAAGGTGTGTTAAGTATTTAGGAATAATGATTACAAAGAATAATTTAGACTTAATAGAAAATAATTATATCAGAATATGGAAAGACGTAAAGAAAGATTTAGAGAGATGGGAAAAACTACAACTATCAATTATGGGGAGAATTGCCACAGTCAAAATGGTGGTTTTACCAAGGGTATTGTTTCTATTCCAGAACCTTCCAGTTCTATATAATAGGAATTTATTTAAAATATGGAATAAAGATATATCCAAATTCATATGGGTGAGTAAAAAGCCAAGGATAAGTTGGAAAGTATTGCAGGATGATAAAGATAGGGGTGGTTTAGGACTACCAAATTTGAGACTTTATTATAACTAACTCGGCAGTGTTAACTTGGTTATACGACTGGTTTGTACTAAGTAATGATAGGGTATTAACATTAGAGGAAGTGGATATGAAATTCGGTTTCCACGCATACCTTTGGTATGGGAAAGATAAAATAGATAAAAAATTTAAAAATCATATTATTAGAAGATCAATGTTGTATGTCTGGAAAGAGATAAAAAAACAATTATATCTAAAATTACCACTCAGCTAAGAGAAAAAGAAGAGAGAATTTGTACTCTACTTTCAAAGTCATTGCTATGAAGGCTATTTATGGTAAACTAGTGGAACATAGAAGAAGTAGAGAAACCTCAAGTAGTGATGCTTGGTATGAGAAAAGGGGTTACATGGTGTCATCTGTGAAACTCTGGAGGTATAAAACTTGCTACCATGTTACTATTAAGTCAGAGAGAAGACTAGTCCATAGTTATTTATTGGAGCCTTAACTTTGTACTGTAGGGCTCCCATATCCGTGGGGGATTGGTTCTGCCCCCTCCTGTGGATACCGAAAACTGTGGATAACAGTGAATGCCATTGAAAATAATGGGACGTCCAGTTTAAAATACCGTAGAGTTGCCTTGGAGGATCTAGAAAACATCTAGAGAGGATGCCTCTCTAGGCATTTTCCAGGATGACTCTGATAGGTGTACTGTTTTGTGTCCTGTGGATAACTGAAACTATGGCTATTGGTTCCGCGGATATAGGGCTCCTACTGTATGTTATTGCTCCTCTTGTATTACATGTATCACTCCTCTGTTTTCCCCTTTCTGCTTTCATTTTTGAAATAAATATATCATTTATTTGTTCGTTTCTTTCTTGCAAGTCAGGTTAAAAGTGTTAGCACAGTTTCTCATTTGAGAGTTAGACTATCTCATTTGATCCTCTGGAGGTGGAGTTTGAATCTCTTGGTATTACCTTCCTTATCTATCCTAATACATAAATGGATCCAGACCCCAGCTTGCACCAGGGGTTGGTGAAGAACAGCAGGTGTAGGGGAAGGTGTACAATGAAAACATAAGAACCCCGCTGAGCCCTGCTTTGAAAGGTTACTTTTAAAGAATGCAACTCCCAGAATCCACCAACCATTATGGTCACTGGCTATGCTGGTTGGGGATTCTGAGTATTGTAGTACACAGTGTAAATTCCAGGCTCTGGCTGGAATAGACCAAGTGTCCATCTTGTCCAGCTTCCTGTTTTTCATAGTGGCACTGATTTCAACAATTAACCATGTCTTGTGTGAAGAAGAAACAACTCCTTTCTTTCCTGAATCTACTATTAGCTAACTTTAGTGAATGCCTTTACATTCTAGTACAATATTATGACACAGAAATAAAAATGGCCCTTCATCCGTTCTATGCTGATCATAACTTTACAAATCCTATGATGCAGCTCCTTAAACTTTTGCCCTTCTTCAAGATTTCTGTTCTACCACTTCCTAAGAGCTCAAGGTGTGAAACAAAAGCTGAAATTAAAACAGTTTTTTTTAAAAAAATCAATGTTACCTTACAGTCAATGGTGTAGTGTTACATTTCAAAGTGCAGTCAGTAATCATGACAGTCCCCACAGCCATGCCCCCATAGAGTCCAAAACTGGAAATAGCCATGCTGATATATATAAATTGAATTCTAGGCTTTTCCTAGCATTACAAAAGATCGACTTTCCAGCAGTAGATCTTTTGTAAAGCTAGTACAACTTAATTGTCCATTCAAAGGAAGGTATCCAAAAATACTTTGTCTTATATAGGAGGGGAATTTATTGTTGCTTTGAAAATCCACCCCCCTGCTTGCTACAAGGATTTCAGCTAAGCTCAGAGCAAAGAGGAAATCCTGACCTCTCTCTCTCTCTGTATATGTGTATGTGGGGGAAGGATGCTGATATTACTGTCCCTGCTGAATGAATAACAAGTCCAGCTACTGTACTTTGGCCTGGTGAGCCTGGCTTGACTACCCTACTGCTTCTCTCTCTTTCTCTTCCCCCCACCCTCTCTGTGTGCATGCATGTGCCTTCAGTTGCCTATTGACTTATGGTGACCTCATGAATTTCATAGGTTTTCTTAGGCAAGGAGTACTCAGAGGTGGTGTTGCCAGTTCCTTCTGAATATAGTCTGCAGCACCTGGTTACACCTGCTTAATACTGGCCATTGAATACCAGCTCCCAAATAAAGATTTTACATCATTTCTAGAAAATATACAGCTCAGTCTTAGGGGAACCTTTAAGGAAAATAAATTTTACAGTTGTGAGGCAGTCACTGAGAAGAATACTTCCTTATTTGTCCTTGTAGTTTAAATGTGCAGATTTATTTAAATCCGTGAAATTGTTAAAAGATAGATGATGAACCACCTTAATTATTAATTAGTATAGATTGCTAAATAGTTTAATTTATGTGAGTTTTCTCTTTTAAAAGAGAATTAGTATGCACCTGTTACTAGTCCATTTGAAGTTGATGAAAATCTTAGGGCTATGATCCTTTTGGGGCAAATTACTCATGCAGTGGATGCCTGTGTGAATGGTTTGACATACTTGGTGCTCATGCACGCAGGCATCCACTGATTTGTTGCACAGGCAGATGTTGCATTTTGTGTGTGACCCTGCATTCTGCTTGCATAATGCAAAGCACAGCAGTCCAGTAGAATGATGCTCATGGGGCTTCCTGCTGCTATATGTTCCAGTGGGTTCATTGCTGATGTGTTTGTGCCTGGGTGTGGGAAGAGAAGAGAGAGCTAGAGGGTGTGAAGTGTGTGGGGTAAATGTGTACAAAGCAGCTTGTGTTGGTAGAAGCTCGTGCAGAGTTGGCCTAATGCTAGGTTCTAAGCAAAGCAGTCCTTTTCCTGCCTCTTCCCTTCTCCCGCTGAGCCAGAATTCACCCACATGCATTTCTACATATTAATAAGGCTCCAGGTGGCCACGCCAAAGTTTTGTACCTGGATCAGTTACGACAATGGATGCTACAAAGTGTATACTTGGTGCACTTGCTATAGCCTCTGCTGCAGGAAAGCCTGGTGAGGTTGCCATGGTAACTCATAGCAGAGGCCTGTATTGTCCAGTCCTCGAAATGTTCCCTCACATACAATAGAGGTAGAACTCCAGTTCCCATGCAGAATTAAGGAGTTTCTCCACACTGTACTTTTCCAGTCCCCTAAGCATTGATTGGAGGAATCATATTAGATATTGGAGAAACCACATCTTGTACTATGTAACAAAGCCATTACCATGTGCTATCATGATGGCATGTATTTTATATGTGAGTGCCTTGATTTATAACTGTTTAGTAATTATTTGTTCAAAGGGATTATAGTGTAAAAAATGATGGAGAGGCTAGCTGTCATAGCCAGGTAATGCTCATATTATCATTAGTAGGCCTTTCCTACACCCCTCAGCAGAAGCTGGCAAGGAAGGAGGGACAGGACATTAATCTTTAATCTGTGCAGATATTCACTGGTTCCATTTTTACTGAATGATCATAGTGGGATGCAATCATGCACACTGTCCATGATGTTGGAACAGCTCTTGGCCCATTAACACTAAACATTCATATGTGGGACAGCTAGCATTCCTGATTATGTGGAGGAACACTTTGTATGTACAACAGTATCTGCATGGACAGCCTTCATGCTAGTACTAAAAATGTTGTGTCCCAACTAGAATAAATAAATTGAATAAATGGAACTTGCAGAAGTGTTGACTTATCAAATTTCCATTGATTCTGTGGGCCTACTCTAGGTGAGACTAGGAACTGAATTTTGGCCAATGCGCATAAGTATCAGGGTATGCACTACCTTGTTCAGATATTCAGTGAACAAATGAGATAACATGGTGTTAGGGTCTGTATACCTTTTTACCATGCGGAAATGCAGCAAGTAGCTTCCTCTCTCTGTGTGTATGTGGGCTCAGAATAAATTTTAATTATTTATTTCAGTCTACTTTTATGCCACAATATGCATTGAGGACACTGGGACATGAATTTGATACAGCATATCTGCATAGCTCAAGACAAAGCTATTACTGCCTCATATGTTGTAGTTTTTGGAGTGCTGGCATTGAAAGCAGTTTCTGAAAACATTTTTCAACAGATATCCAGCCCACATTCCTAGTTGACTTTGGTTGCCAGTTAATCAGCATTCATTTTAATGGCCAAGACACCAAAGAATATGGCTCAGAACAATACATAAGGAAATGGTGGGTCCAGTAGCCTTAGTGTTTTGACCTTGCATTTTTCTTGGACTAGGAAAAACTGAAATGAAACAATCTTGGACCTTCGAGTCTTTGACAGAGCAAGTCCATCCATAGGGTAGGATATATCTTTCAGGTGCTGTTAATCTCTTCTAGGAAGGGGTCACCTAACTGGTTCAGCAACTTTCTGGGGCCACATTTATAGCCTGAGACCTCTGAGGGGTTGTCTAAATGGTCAACATAATCCTCATGGCATTCATTTTTGGAAGGTGATCTGTCTAAACAGACATTTGCATCGATGCATCGTATTTGGAAGGGGGGGGCAGCCAAATCCATTGTAAAATCCTTCAGGGAAGCCTTTGCAGTTTTCTTCAGAGTTTTTCAAAAGCTTTGTAGAGAATGTGCATGTCTGCTCATTAAGACAGTTGCATTCACATTGTTGCACTTTTCCATAGAAGAGGCAGTGCAAGCTGATTGGCCGGATGGTCGTGGGGGCAAGGCTTGCAAGCAAGGCAAGCGCCTGCTACCACCATGTTGGATTTTCATCTAAGTGAGAGATTGGTAAGGCAATAAAATGGTGGTCTTTTAGTCTCTTTTCTCTTTTTTTGCTTTTGTAAACATGAAATATAGCTTGTGCACACCATGGTATTTTTTTTTTTTAAAAAAATGTTTGGGCGGCAGCAGATTTAAAAGCGTGAGTAATTTACACATGGCCGCCATCTTGGCTAGACAGTCCGCAGCTGCTGCGAATTGCTACTACTCTGGATCAATCTGTCCCCCACCCCCCTTGTATAGACAAGCCCTTTGTGAGTTAAATGGTTTTTAAAGAAGCTGTGATTGAAAAGGGTCTTCTGAGAATATTTTCATTTCCTCCTTACAAGTGGCTACGTGTGCTCTGCTGCTGCTGAGGATCAACTTGATCAGAGTCACTTTACCAATCCACTCTTGAAACTGTAGGGCAAAGTGGGAAATGTGTGGCCTGTGGGCCACATTTGGCCCTATCTCCTTTTTTTTGTGGCCCTAGGGGTCCCCCAGGGCAGCCCCTACATGTCCCCAGACCTAGACCCATTTCCAGCTCCTAAATCACTGAATACTGTATAGTGAATACTGAACAGTGTCAAAACTGCCAGAAAACATGGTGGTTTTGCCACCTCTTGTCTTACTCAAGAGCTAACATAGTGTAGTAGTTTAAGCATTGGATTATGCCTTTGGAGACCAGGGTTCGAATCCCCTTTCAGCCATGGAAACCCACTGAGCGACCTTGGACAAGTCACACTCTCTCAGCTTCAGAGGAAGACAAAGGCACCCCCCCCAACAAATCTTGCCAAGAAAAACCCATGATAGCCCATCTGATAACTGGTTGGTGTTGGAGGAGTGGTTACTGTTGGAGCTGAAGCAAGGTGGTAACTCATGACACTGGGATATCCTCACATTAGCAGGCAGCCTTGCTGGTCTGGACTTTATTTCTTCCTGACCTGTGGATGGACTGACTGATATGGACTTGGGAGGCTGTGTGCACTTCCTTTATCAGCTTCATAAGAGATGCAGCATTCTGGAATGGGGTGTCTTGTCCCTACATTAGTCAGCTCATTTCACTTACCAATTCCTTCGTGTGACATGCATAACTCCACTTTTGTCCAGCCATGGGCTGCATGTTGTTTGATGGCTACTATTCCTAGCTTCATATGGGCTTCCCTTTTTGACCTGGAGATGTGAAAGCATACATCATAACTGTATAGGTAAGAGTCAGTGAAATGCAGGGGATCTGACTGGAACATCTGATGTTTCTTTTTAGAAGTGGGATGGGGGCAGCGGAATTGAAGGTGTGTCAAAGCATAATTTAGATTGGGTTGCAGTGCTGAGGAAGGGAGGCTTAACTGTTTTCCTTGCATCATTTTGCAGATCATTTCCCCAAGCCATTATTAGATCTCCTGGAAAAACATACAATGACAACTTGGGGGTGGAGAAATTAAAAGAAACAACATGAAATAAGTCTCCCTTCCTCAGAGCTGCAGTCCCAGTCAAATTCAGCACCCTCCTCCGGCATTAAAGAAAAAAAAAAAAAGAAACAGAAAAAAATGGTACATCTACCTTGTCTTATCACATTGGGCGGTGGACAGTGAACTAATACAGCCTGCGGTGACAATTGTATATAGATGACAAAGATGTGTACCAGGACATACCTTTATTCTGCATTCAAAACTGCTTTACAGAAGTGCACTGAGGAAACATAGTTCTTTATATAAAGAGGGAGAGAGAGAGAGGAATGTTCAGATAAAGATCCAGTTACAAGGAGGTTTACAGTATATTCATGAAATTTTTTTTAAAAAAATGTCAAAGATGCTGATATTCTCTGGTCAAAATTAATTATGCAAAACAATACATTCTGGGTATTTTTGCTTCTTTTCAGTAGGCTTGTTCAATTGCAACACTTAAGCATAGTGGGAGAGGAAGAGTAGAAGACAAAAGAATGGCAGGAATGGGTTTAGAAATCATGATGGGACTCATGAGGAAGAAATGGGCATCCATGTAGGCATCAGAAGCTTAGCTTTCTTGAAATGTCTTGTAAGGGCTAGAAACTTTTCTGTTGTGTTATTCCCAAATTACTGCAGTCCTTGTTGTTCTCATCGTCGTCGTCATTATCATTGTTATCATCGGTATCTCAAGATATTACATTAGAGTTTTTATGTTGTCAGCACAGTGAACATTGTCCCTCATTTTGTATACTGAATCTGGAATTCCTTCTCCAATTTTTTTTCCTGTCTCCATCTGTCATTGTCTTATCCAGAATGTATTTAAGAGGCATATGTTGTACCCAATAACAATCTGAATATATTAGAAGGAATACCAGTCAGGATTTTAAAACTTGCCATTAAAGTTGGGGTGGGAAGGTTGTGTTAAGTAATTCAGTTTTGTATTTCCACTGTGGTTCTGAGAGTGGCAGATGTCTTTTAAAAAAGAACATTTTAACTAGGAAGTTTATTGTGAAGAAGGCAAAGAATGTTACCTGTTAATAGAGAGGATTCAATGTACTAGAATGGTGTGGGATTTCTGTATGAGTGAAACAGGAGCTAATCAATATAGAGACATTACTATTTACAAGATTTCTTATTCTTAATGAGAAAGGCTTTTTTATCCCGGTGAAATTCTTTGCCCCTGTGCAAGAGCAAAAAGACAACATTTTTGTGTTTTGTTTTTATGCAAAAGCATGGAACATGGCACAAAATACATTTTCCCACAAAATTTCTCTTTGCAAAGTTTTCACAAAAAAGTTTAAAAATACAAAAACAAACAAACAAACCCAAATTAAAAATGTGCAAAAATGCTCATACTCCTGCTTGACAGAGATAAACGTTGTGAATTGTTTTGCTCTTGCATGCAAGAATGAAGTAGTACAGATTACCTTCCCTGTTCCAGTAACATATGAAGAACACATTAGAGTTGCCTAACATATGATGGAGTGCATTACCCAGGCACTTAACCCAACACATGTGTTGCTTTTGGCATTTGAATAAAGGAACAGTAAAACCTTACCTCTGACCAGCAAAAATCTTAATTGCATTTCTTCGCATATATAGATTAGAAGCATGCCTTTTTAAAAGACGGGGGAAGAGGGACCTAACTTATGCTCCCAGTATTGCATTCTGTACTCTGTATCATTGGGCAGAATTGTAGAATCTGTAAAAATATATGAATGAAAGATTGGTTGAGTCAGTGTATTAACAACCCAATGACCAGATCATTCAGATTTCTTTCCATGCTTGTCTCTTATTAAGAGTTAATAGATAATGCTGTTTGGAGATGAAGATAAACAAATGGCACTGAGAGTTGGACTATCATGCAATAATTGAAATTGTCATTTGGTTTTCAAAGAATACTTGATGGCTTTTTTGGTAGGTGAAACAATTAAATTACTAGAATTGTTATCCTAGGGAAGGGTACACAGACCTAGCTTTAATGTTGGCAGTGAAAGGTTGTTTTATTTGCATATTTCTGTGCATGTGTGTTCGTATGCAAATTTGTACTTTGCTTCCATCCTAGCACCAGATGTGTCCAACAGTGGTTGGACTTACTCTGTTACGGCTGTATCTTGACCTTTAACATGCTCTTAAGATTATCATATTAATGGTGGATATGGAAATTGCAGGTGCAAACCCCAGTGCTAGTAGGTTATGGCAGTGTGAGAAGACAAAGGCTTCAGAGCTAGTCAGTCCATGGAGGTGAGGATAATGGGGTGTTAATAAAATTGTTACCCCCTGTGCTTTACTGGATGTATCTTTGCAAAACAATCGCCAAAGAACAGTTGGCTTTAATTCCCTTTGAAAGCCCAGTATTTAGCAGAGTTTCTGTTTAAAATACATACGCAACAGATTAATTCCAGCATGCAGATTTAAATATCCATCCACCAGAATTCCTCCCCAACAAATATTCTCTAGCATTAAAAAGATTCAAAAAAACTCAGAAGTAGTTTAAAAGTATAAAAACATCTTTACTTAAAGTCAGTATGCATATCTCAGTGAATATGAGCAGCATATCAATGAGTGAAGGCTAAACTAGTAAAATACAACTAAAAACTACATGTTAAAAACAAAAATATGCAGGAGCCCTCTATGGAGGCTCCTAATCCTATGAAATCATCATGGTGAGTGTTACCTCATGGTTGACCCTCTAGAACAAAGAAAGGGACTTGGACACACCTTTCCCCTCTGGAAAGCCAATCACATTGTAATAGGAAATTACATCACAGATTCTATTTGCTTCTATCAGTGAACCCTTTCCGCAGTTAAATATCTCAATTTATTGGATTGCAAATTACATATCCCAACAGAGGAGAGAGGTCAGGCAAGAGCTTCTGTGAAACCGAGTGCTGCTATCATATTGTGGTTGTCATTGTGATCTTGGACAGCAGACGAACAGTTAGCAATATACACATGGAAAACTGCCAGAATTCAAATCAGTGTTTGTCCCCAGTTAAAACAGCAAATTTTGGCAGTTCAGCCGATACATGTTGCTGGAGAATTTCAAGATGGTTTGAGTTTTATTCATCTTTTCCTATTCTGCTTTTTTCTTTCAAATGGAATGTACAACAGAGAATAATAATACATAGATAATGAGCCACAGCAACAATATCCCTGCATCCATAGACTTGCTGCTGCTTTAAATGTTTGAGATAATACATTTCACAACCTACCTTCAACCAATTAAAGAAAGCATTTGGCAGGCTTCCCTTGGGAGCACTCACAGTGCCCACAGCATCTGCTGGGCTCCCTAGGGTTGTGACACCATCATCCAGAATGGTCTTTTTGAGACATCAAAAGACAACAAAGGATTCCTCAAAGGGAAAGGTTAGAAACAAGGCCTCCCTTGGAAAAGTCATAGTTTAGACAATTCCATATGTTTGGATTTAGGATAATTCTTCTCAGACTCTGGGGAGGGTACCATTTGTTGAGTGTGTGTGTCTTATCAGAGAAGTGTAGGAAGGCAGTATGTGAATTGAGAAGGAAAGATAGTTCCAGAGGAAGGCAAACCAAGATGGTGGGAGGTCTGGAAACCATGCCCTATGAGGAGCGGCTTAGAGAGCTGGGCATGTTTAGTCTGGAGAAGAGACGGTTGAGAGGGGACATGATAGCCATGTTTAAACATTTGAAGGGATGTCATACTGAGGATGGAGCAGGCTTGATTTCTGCTGCTCCAGAGACTAGGACATGGATCAATGGGTTCAAACTACAGGAAAAGGGATTCCACCTAAACATTAGGAAGAACTTCTTGACAATAAGAACTGTTTGAAAGTAGAATACACTGGCTTGGGGTGTGGTGGAGTCTCCTTCTTTGGAGGTTCTTAAACAGAGGCTGGATGGCCATCTTTCGGGAATGATTTGATTGTGTATTCCTGCATGGCAGGGGGTTGGACTAGATGGCCCTTGAGGTCTCTTCCAACTCTATGAGTCTATGATTCTAGAGAAGCTTAAGATCATCAAGCAGGTGGTGTATTCCGTCCTCATCAGTGTGTGTGGATTGAATATCCCTGCCCAAGAGGGGGTTGTAGACCCACATGATCTGGGAAGAAGATTCTCCTGAAAATCCTTTTAACACAACAATCATGTACAAACATACTAGACAGGAAATCCCACTGAATGCAGTGGAGTTTTGTTGTTGTTATATGCCTTCAAGTTGACTCTGACTTATGCCAACCCTATCCTAGGTTTTTCTTGGCAAGATTTATTCAGAAGAGGCTTGCCATTGCTGTTCTTTTGGGCTGAGAGGGAGCTTGGCTTTATCAAGGTCACCCAGTAGGTGTCTGTGCCTGAGCAAGGATTCAAACCCTTGTCTCCTGGGGTCCTGGTCAAACACTCAAACCTCTACACCAGACTGCTACTGCTAAGTAAACCTATGTAGAATAGCACCAGTGGCAGCTGATGGATTCCATATTAGTGGGGTGGTGAATCCATCCTGGGTTTTAATCAGAACTTTAAGGGAACTATCCAAGGTGCTGAATCTGTTTTGAGGACATGGGTTAGCACCCTAGATAGTTCCTTTCGAGTTCAGACCACAACCCAGATGAAATTCTCTACCCCATTGACATAGAAGCCATCACCTGCCACTACTGTAAACACATATTTTTGTTTTTCTTTATAGCCATATTTTCCTTTCTGTGCTACTCTTTGCACATTGTTTTAAGAGATCTATTTTTTAAAAATAATAATCTATACCAGTCAGTGAACACATTGGGAACATATCACATTGCTACCTTGTCAGTCAGGCTCGGCTATGTGATGACACTGAGGGCAAATGAAGCCTATTCAGAGTGAAGGCAATTGTTTTCACTTGGAATTAGTGTTATTTGCCTTCCTTGACATTGTCCCAGATAGCAAAATCTGATTGACAGTATAATGTCCCAACTCTAAATGGTGAATGTTTCTGTTTCAAAAGGGAAAGAAATTTTAAAAGACCACATGTAGTAGCAGGTAAAAGGTAAAACAAACAGTGAAGGCTACATTTGAGAAAGTGAATAGGAAACTAGAACATATTTTTCTGTTGAATCAGGGAAATGGTAGGGGCATCTGGACATCACATGCACAAGATGCTGATACAGGTAGAAGGTAAGAGTAGTCCAGCAGGGTATCAAAGATGGGAGAGAGAAAAAGAATGTATGGATGGAATTCTATGTATATCTTGTCACAGTGAACCATGCCATACCTTAGGGATGAATGCAGTCATGGGAGTCTCTAGGCTTTCCTGGGCTTATGTATTTTGCATATAGTTCTATAGTAAAAATCAGTAATCAAGAACAAGAAAGTGGTTTGAAAACTCCCAGTGGAAGTTTCCTCTTGTGGAAATACCAGTAGTATGGATCCTGTGGTGGAAGAGAAGGGACAGCCTTAATTAATCTGTGTAGATTGTGGACTTTTTTCAGACATAGTTCTGTGGAAGTCTTTTATCTCTATCAAGAAGAGGCACCTGGTACCACCCTCAACTCAACAGAAGACAGCAAACTTAGCCACACTGTGCCAGCTGCCTGAAAAAAATGGATTCAATTCTCCTCCCATGATTGCTGTGTCTGCCAACTGGCCTTAATTACCTTTCACCTTCCCCATCTACTTTTAATGAGCTGAGCCTGTTTGTGCCATGGCTCTCCTGCTACTCCTTCTGAAAAGGTTTGGCTCCTGCAAGTCCAGCTCCTTAGGGCTGTAAAGAGATGCTGGCTGGAAGCATGGCAGTGAACTGAGTGCACTTGACAAGAGTGACAGGGCCTGTCTGCAGCTCTGTGATGGCAATGCGAGAAGGTGACACGAGGAATTAACCTGTCCTCGGAACATCCGCCAAAGTGACAGTGGGGTGGGAAGGAAAGAATAGCACATATGTATGTCCAGAGAATGTCCTTCTTTTGTCTGACCTTGTAAAATTAATAGGTGGCATTTCAGATCTAGTTCATAGTTGGCCGAATTACTTTTAAAAATTGCCTTTTGGTCTCATGCCCATCACAGCCACTTTAACAGAAATTAAGAGAGTGATTTTTTTTCTTGGCACAAAGATAAAATGATGGAGAAAGGCTCTAGACAGGTGTGCTGGGCTGCTGCTAGAATATGCAGAAATTAAGCATATTCTTTTAGCCTATGCCGGTCAGTTTATTCAGTATTTGAAGTGTCTGTGTGTGTGTGTGTGTGTGCGTGCGTGCAGGCGGGAAGAAGGAGGGAGAGAAAGAAACATTCAGCCAACGTCCTATAGTTAGTCAGGCCAGAGTGTTCCTCCTACTCTCACTTCAGCTTGGAGAGGAAAATAGGCATTTGTACACCTGTGATGGTGCTTCAAGACAGACCCCATTGCTGTGAAAATCTTATATCTGTCCTCAGCCATAAACTTCATCCTGTTGATTTATTTAACGTTAACATCTTTCCACGGATTTCTCTTCAATAAGACTCAGGTTGTACAGAATGGGATCTGATATTCCTAGAAACTTAAGTAAATGTGAATTTGTCCTTTAATGTGCTGCTGAAGTACAATTTGAAATGACTTAGATGTTCAAAATTGATAGCTGCTGAATCTTCCCCACAAGCTCTCATCTCCAAATGGGGAGGGCAAGAGGTGCTGGTGTGTGCTGCCTGGTTTCTCATTATTTTTACTTCCTGCTGGGCAGAAGGACTCTTTTTTTTGTTCTTCCAGGGAGCCCTTTGGTACCTTGTCATTTCTCCCCATGTAATTTATTTTTGTAAGGGAGTGAATCCAGGGTGAGGGCAATCAACAAGCACTTATTACTGTCTCTAGCTGGGGAACCCAGGGGTCAAGCTGCAGATTGAAGGACTCACAGATTGCAATCTGTGCTGGAGTTCAGCATACAACTGCAGGGTGAAGGGGACCTGGATGGCAGTGGCCATCTCTCTGTTGCCATGAGGCTGCATGTGCTGATGTTTCCATTTATGTAGCTGAGAAGGCATGAACTCAAGCAAATGGCAACAGCAGGAGTTACTTTAATAAACAAAGGGATGATGTTGACATAGATGCTGAACATAAATCATGCCAATAAGGAGAAAATTTGTTCTACTTTTTTACCAGCTTACTCAGCGTGGACATATATGTTGTACAAAGGCAGTATGCTTATGCTTGCCATATGCTAACAGGCAATAACTGCCTGCATCAGGCATTGGCTTGGGGCTGAGGCAGCTGGCTGCCATTATTGAAGAGAGATTCCAGTCCAGAAAAGGAGGGATCTACTTCAGTGAAATCAGATTCACACATGTCTCAGTATAATTGGTTGGACATTTGTTGCAATATAGTTTACAACCCAACTAGTTCTATAGGATTGAAGGTCAACTAATGTTCTCTGGATTGAGGTTAAAGTATTGGATTCCATGGGCTTTTGATATGAATCAGACTGTAAACTGTACAAATGAACTAGGTAGGCAGGTGAGTAAGATTCCTGAGCAGAGGCAGTTTAGAGTCACAGGAGGAAAAGGTGAATGTGAGTTGGATCATAGGCTAAATTTCTGTGTATGAAGCTCTGAAGAGGTGGTCTGTTGGCAGTATCAACCGTATTAGTCTCCTCTTTTTGCCATGCCTTGTACTCTCCATGAAGACAAGCACACAGGTGCAGCAGAATTGGCAGAAGGGAATGAATGGCCTAAGCCTGCTTGGACCTGGTTGTGCCTCTCCATGCAGTCTATGGACAGGAGATCTTAAGCTTCAAGTACATTGTAGGTAGGAGCAGGAATCATGTGGCCTTTCCACATGTTTTTGGAATACAACTCCCAGCAGCCCTAGACAGCGTTGGCAATGCCAATTTCAGATTCTGGTGTGCAGCAGAAACCCACCAGTCACTGAAAGCCTGTATGCTGTTTCTGCTTGGCCATGCTTGCTGAGCAGAGCTGTCATGTGGGTCTCTTTTCTCTGAAGGACTGCTGTGTGTGCCTTCTGTTGCATATCCAAAGATAGTGGGTAGAGTGAGTTTGCCTCCCAAATCTGTCTTGTTCAGAGCCACTCTTCAGGAGCTTGGATTTGTCTGGTAGGACAGACTTGTTGGACTTCTCCTTGCTAAATTGAAATGGAGAGGAGCATCTCCCCTGGAGATGATACTTATTCCCCCTGCAGCATACAGGGGTGCCATAGGTCTCTGTGACATACAATGGTCTCCCGAGGCAAGCCATTGGCTACAGGTTGATTCTTTGTTTTCAGAGCACAGTGGAGGGGTGTATCTTTGAACATGTGCACATGATTCTGCATAGTATCAGTCTTCATTTATTTTTCCTGTACCATACAGGAACAGAGGAACTCCACTCAATTTGCACCTCTCCTTACCCTAAATTCTCTAATATATAAGTTGTCAGGTTCATGGTGGGAATACTCTTGCTGCACAGTAACACTGTCTACAAGGATCACAAGTGGACAACGTTGCATATTATAAAACAAGGGCACATGGACCCATCTCCATTTAGTATGCAGAGACTCAACAATATTTACATAATGATTTCAGATATGCCAGAAAACTGTCCCTTTGGCAAATTTTGTCTGCTACGTGCTTGCATTTCTTTAGCTGTTACTCTTGTTAACTAGTTAGTGGGTTCTGAGTGGATTGGAGGTAGAGGAATCCATTCCACATTTGACCCCTTACGTGCTTTCTTATATAAACATTTGTTGTATAGAGAAGCAACAAAAAGGGTGTTTTCTGATATTTTTGAGGCAAGAGAATGGCCAAGGAGATAGTGGGGTCACTGTTCAATAAGGATGGCATAACAGATCACAATGAAAAGGCAGAACTACTCAATATCTATTTTGCTTCAGTCCCCACCCCATAAAAAGAGCGCTGTGTACTTCCATGCAGCAGCAGAGACTTAGGCAATAGATCTGGATTGCAAATCATAGGGAGTTAGTCAGGAATCACCTACCTAACCAGTTGTTGTTAATTGCCTTTGAGTTGACTTCCACTCATGCTGACCCCATGAATGAGACATCTCCAAGACTCCCTGTCTTCAACTGCTCTGCTCAGGTCCTGCAGGCTCGGGACCATGGCCTCCTTGATTGAGTCTATCTGGTATTATGTCTTCCTCCCTTTCTGTTGTCCTCCACCTTCCAAATATTATTGTCTTTTCTAGTGAGTTATTCCTTCTCATGATGTGGCCAAAATATGACAACCTCAATTTAGTCATCTTGGCTTCCAGGGAGAGTTCAGACTTGATTTGTTCTAGGATCCATTTGTTTGGCCATCCATGGAATCTGCAGCACTCTTTTCCAGCACCACAGATGAGTTGTTTTTATTTCTAATAGCTTTCCTCCATCCAACTCTCACACCTCTACATGGTGATGGGAAATATGATGACTTGGACAATCCTAACTTTGGTGTTGAGTTTTATATCTTTACACATTAGAATCTTGTCTATTTCTTTCATAGCTGCCCTTCCTAGTCCTAGTCTTCTTCCGATTTCTTGACTGCAATCTCCATTCTGAACCTAAACATGTTCAAATCTGAGGCCCAGACAAACTGCATCCCAAGGTACTGAAGGAACTTGCTAATGTACTCTGTGTGCCACTTGCAATCATTTTTGAGAAATCTTAGCGAACAGGTGAAGTGCCAGAGGATGGAGAAGGGCAAACATTGTTCCTCCCTTCAAGAAAGGCAAAACAGAAGATCCAGGAAACTATAGACCAGTCAGCCTAACCTCAGTTTCAGGAGAAATATTAGAACGGATTATGCAGGAGTCTGTCTGCAAGTATCTTGATGGCGATGCAGTGATTAATAGAAGCTTACATGAGTTTATCAAGAACAAATCTTGCCAAACTAAACATACATCTTTTTTTATAAGGTCACTGGTTTAGTAGATGGTGGGAATGCTGTGAATGTCATTTATCTGGATTTCAACAAAGGAGTTGATAAGGTCTTCCATAATACTTTGATTAGCAAACTGATTAAATGTGGAATAGATGGGAACACTGTCAGATGGATCCATAACTGGTTAGAAGACCATTCTCAGAGGGTCCTCATCAATGATTGTGCGTCAAACTGGAAGTAAATCTCAGGTGGAATGCCTCAGGGTTCTGTCCTAGGGCCATTACTCTTCAACATTTTTATCAGTGACTTAGATATTGGGGCAGAGGGAATCCTTAACAATTTTGCAACTGACGCAAACCTGGGAGGGGTGGCTCTCTGGCTTTTTCTTCGGAAATGAAGATTCAGGAAGGACTCATCCCGCGCTTTCTGCAAGCGCACTGATGACTAAAAAGGCCAATCCGAGATAAACAAATCCAGTTGCAGAAAGCACAGCAGAAGGTCTCTTTGGGTGATGTTTCCGCATTGTGATTCTTTCTGCGTTGTCTTTTCTCTTCAAGACTTGTTCGGCATGAGTTCTCAAATAAGGCTGCAGCATTGTGAATAGTATGTCTCCATGCCTCCCGATGTGAGGCCAGGGCGGACCATTGTTGGTGATCAATTTGGCCGAGCCTGAGATGTTGATTCAGGGAGTCCTTGTATCGCTTTTTTGGAGCGCCCCTCTTACACTGACCTGTGGCGAGTTCACCGTAGAGTACTATTTTTGGCTATTATGCCACCGCCAGCATAGCTCAAAACATCATTAGGGTACGCAAGCCTCTCTCCCACGACAAGGGGGCGTCAATGGAGAGGGGAGGAGTGGCTAACACATTGGAATACAGGAATCCAATGTGGGGATACTTGGGTCATCAATACTACATGTGAAAAGGGACTTAGAATTACTGTTAATCAGTGTGATGCTGTGGCAAAGAATGTGACTGCTATTTTAGCCTGCATTAATAGACGTATACTGTAGTTTCCAAGCCAAGGAAAGTAGTAGTCCCATTACATTTGGTGTTGCTCAGGCCTCATCTGGAGTACTACTGTCAATTCTGGGTGCCTCATTTTAAGCAGGATATAGACAACTTGTAGCAGGTTCAAAGAAGAGCAATGAGGATAAGAGGTATGGGGAACAAAATATATGAGGAAAGGTTTAAGGAGCTGGGCACACTCAGCTTGGTGAAGAGAAGGCTGACTTGTGACATGATTGCACTCTTTAAATATCTAAGGTTGTCACAGAGAGGACAACTGACAGTTGAAAGGTAAATCAGGGAACAGGGACTCTGCCTGTGCTGGACAGAATTACACTTCACTTGAGCTTGGCTGTTCTCTTGGACTCTGCTCTGAGCCTGGATACCCAGGTTTCAGCAGTGGCCAGGAGTGCATTTGCACAGCTAAAACTAGTGCACCAGCTTCTATATGTCAGGTATGGGGTCCTTTCATATTTGGACAAAAAAAGTAAAGGAAACACAAGCTATAGGAATGGATTACCTGGAGAAATTATTATACTGAGCAGTTTAACAATTAAGCGAGTATTTCAGGTTGTACTCTTTTTTTAGGGAAATATAAACAAAGATAAATACAGATAAGAGAAGTTTAAATATTGGTCTGTTTTAAGCTTATTGAAAAAAAAGCGTAGCTTGAAAGGTTCACACAGGAGCATTTTAATTCTTTTTGTTGTCCTGCACCTGCGGTCAGCCCACTTCTGGGCTTTTATGAGTTTCTTTCATTTTTCCTTTCCTCATAACTGCTTCATCTCCAGATTTTATCTGCCAATGTGTTTGCATTCGATGATCTTTACCACCCTGTTGCATCTCTCTGCTTTGTTTGCTGGGAGTTGACTGTTTTCCTTCCCACCCAACCCCTGTGATTTGTTTATTTTTTGATGTTAATAGTTCATTTTCATTAATAAGTTTCTCTGCAGGTTGTGTTTTGTTTGTTTGAAATGCAGCCAACTAGGCAGGCTGAATCTCTTTGTCCTTTAATACCCATTTTGTCTCAGTTTGCTGGGGATTTGCTTCTGCAAAGACAACAAGGCTTGAGGCCAAAGTGTGTAAACTCCCAGATCTTGGAAAGGGTCTTATCTGAAAGTGAGGAGAATTTTTCATGAAATGCTTTGATCATAGCCACCTAGCTTTGTTAAATTATTAAAAAAATATTGCTGGATCATTCTCCCCACCCCCTCAAAATCCCTGTGTTATGTGATCACATTTGAGGAAAAAGATAGGGTTTAGGCTTCCCTGAAAGGGTAGCAGCCAACATCTTAAAATCCTTAGAATATTTTCATCTTCTTTAATTGTGCTGGTATGTTTGTGAGCCTTGGGGCTTGCCTAGATGAGAAGATATAATGCTTATTGCTGTGCATTAACACAAAATCACAGCAGCTTTCTTTTGTCTCCATAGTCCTTTGGCAAAATCGCTGGTATGCAAAGCTATGTGTGTTTGAAGTCCACACAGAGGCATGCCTGCACATCAAGACTGTGGCCGAGAGTGAATTATTCGCATTATTATT
This sequence comes from Gambelia wislizenii, assembly GCA_030847615.1. Taxonomy (NCBI): domain Eukaryota; kingdom Metazoa; phylum Chordata; class Lepidosauria; order Squamata; family Crotaphytidae; genus Gambelia; species Gambelia wislizenii. The sequence goes on from JAUMIR010000004.1 coordinate 165,460,279, forward strand.
CTCAATAATTTGTTACCTCTGAACAGTATTTTTTTAAACTGCAAACCAAAGGTGTGCAAGTGTAACCTTCCACTTAAAAAAAGCAGTGTGGTTGTCTCAGCACAGCAAAAAAGTGCATGATCGGCAACACAAAACTCCAAAGTGGTGCTTCTGGTCACTTCATTGCCAGCAAACCTACACCCCTGTGCGTGTCCGACCAGTTAGCTTTCCACTTCTGCCGTCCCGCTGAGGATGAGTTGCAATGTGAATCGGTTGTCCAAACAAGGGGTAATGTCACACTTTATTTTAAAAACTTCAGGAAAAGCCATAAAGGCTTCCCCCCACCATAGTTTTGAGAGTTTTTGCCCCCCCCCACCTTCTGAATAAGGTGAATCACCACAGAACCTCATTGGGACAAAAGGTATTCCCTGTGATTACTATTAGGATTACAGTATTTTCACCATCCAAACAACCCCCTAGGTCTTTGAGGAATGAGATATTTGTTTCAGTTGTAAGCCAAATGCTAAATCATTCTGTGTGTATTTTATGCCTTTTGGTTGGTCTAAGCAACATATCATCACAAGGTGGATTTTGGATTTTTTTTAATGGTCTACACGGCTCCTTTCTGCAGCTTGCAGTGGAGTTGAATGAGATCTTTTCTTTTTTGCAGTGCAAATTACAAGGGGCAGAGTCTTTTAATCTAACAATATTCTTTTGAGCTGGCATAATAAAAAAGGCTTACTCACCAATCAAAACATTTATGGCTACCCACCAAACCTTTCTGTTGAGATGGTGCCTTTGTTCACATCAGGCTTTTGCAGTGAGATACTACTAATGCCTCTTGAAAAAGCCCAATGAGAAGTGAGGGAAATCCTATTCCACAAATAAGTTCACCACCTTGTAAAGCTCCTTTAAATTTCCTACTAAAACCTGAAGTCAATTCACTGCTCCAGTGATAAGGAAGGTGCCAGTTACTACTACCCATGATCAGGCTGAAAGAGAGTCATTTACTCAGGGTTGCCCAGTGAGCTTCATGGCTCATTGGGCTTTCAGCTTTCCTTCATGTGCTACCCGTAAGTCTCTCAGAGGTATCTGGCTAGCCAGTTTCTCTGTCCCCCACCACTCTAAAGTTAGACATGGACCTTTGTTCTGATGCAGCAAGGATCTTATTTTTCCCTAGCAAAGAGTCTGTCATGCATGCTTTCCACTGCCAAGGTGGAAGTTTTTTTGCCCTATACATCAGGGTGGACAACTGTCAGGAACTGAGGGCGCACTGGCCTCTTTCCTCCAGTCGTTTCCCCCACCCCACTTAATGTCACTACTGTCCCTTAATGCTCCTAGTGTCTTTGAGGACAGTTTCATTCTATTGTTTTCATTCCCCTGGGCCATTTTGGGCCTAGGGAATGACTTTTTGAAAACAGTACGTATCTTTTTCTGGGTGCTGGGCAATGTATGGCCTGCAAGCCCCACATTTCCCCGCTTTGCTAAATAAGGTCACTGTAGAGGAATGGTAAGTACCTTTGGAAATCTGACTGAACACTTGCTTATAAATAAATAATGTTGATAATAATAACAGTGTGGACTTGCTGGCGGAGAGATGTTTTCTGCTAAAACCTGGGGAGCGGCAGTCTCAGCTCCTGATCAGCCCAACTTGGTAACCTGTCGCTCTTCAAAATTTCCAGCCCTGCTTGTTGCTGCTAATCATCCCGACAGGCAGCAAAGGCATTTACACACTCTGGGTCTCCTTTCTGGCTGCATAGAGCTCTGCTTCTATGGGAGGCAGTGAGAGGTGACACGTGTCAGCTCTCCTCCACATCACCCTTTCGGTCTGCCTCCCCTGTCATCTCTGTTAACTCTGTAGTGGACTGGGGATCTGTGGGTTGCCCTTCTTCCCTCCTCCTTTTCCAAACTGAATTTATAGTGGAGCAAACAGGAGCTGGCAGAAGCCAAGGGCTGCTCTGCTGTTTTATTAAGTTTAACTCTTTGGTTACATAAGGAATTTTTGCTCCGTTTCCTGTTGGTTATTTTTCAAACTGTTTTTCTCCTCTGCCCAAGCAATTACATCTCATTCTATGCTGTTTGGGGTGGGGTGGGGAAGCGTTTCATTCTTTTGTATTATCTATATATAAAAAAAGTTCCACCCATCACATCTGTCTTAATTATTATAAATTCCATATGAATGTAAACTCACAAAAATCTATACTTTTAATAGTGTTTATAGATATAAAATAAATTTAAATGATGTTTAGTGATGCTTTACTGTTATTGTTTTAAAACTGTGTTTGCAACATACATAATTTTAGTTCAGATGTTTCCTCTTTGTTCTCCCTGTGTGTGCTTGAGTTGCTCCTTGCCTCTCTTTGCATGGAGAAAGGTGTGTGCCTTGCTGTTCCTTTGAATGGTGGTGGTGGTGGAGATGTTTGAAGGGATCTCCCCCGTATCTCTTATCACAGACAAGAAACAGAGGGGATTCTCTTACAGGTACCACTCACCATTGTTCCTGTACCCCTCACCCACTGGGAAAGTGAATGAGGTGGTGGACATCTCACTTTTCTCTTAATGGGCTTCCCTTTTAACAAGCTGCTTGCCTCTCTGGTTGCAAAGAGTAGCATTCCAGGGGGTGGGGCTTTGGCTGGAGTGACCACCCTCCAGACCACCCTCAGTGGAATGGGCTAAAGCAAGCCAGGGCCTGGAGATGAATTTCCCCTGCTCTTAGAGTTTGTAGCAATACCCTGAAGGTGAGGATTATGATTTGGGGGAGGGGTTGCATGACATCAGTTAAAGAAGCCTTCCCCCTGCAGCACAATGTAAAAATGAAGGAAGAAAAGGACATTTTCACCAAGATTGCCCTTCCCTCCTACCTCTACCATAATATAAAATAATAAAATACTCAGTGTGGTTGGGATGTCATTGGCAAACCAGAATCCTTTCACACAGTAGAACAAAGCTGCAGGAATTACAGGAAAGAGAGAGAGAAAGAAGTATTCTTTCTTCCCTCTTGAAACTCATTATCTCTGCAAGTCTTGAATAGCACAGGAGAACTCCTGTTGGGAAGGTAGCAATAATACTGTGCCATTTTGTTATGACAACCCCCCCCCCCATGAAATTTATCTTAAAAGCTTATATCTTGCCTATTTCCTTAAAAGAAAGCTCAGGTCAAAAATATTTAAAACAATTTTTAAAAACCCAAGTAAATAATTTATAATAATTAAAAATAGCAATTAACTAGAAGGGCTAAAGTACTCTTAAGAGCTATTAAAACACCTTTTTAATGCACCTTTTTAAAGAGCCAAACTTTTTATATACTATCTAGAACAGTGTTCTCAGCTGGTACTGATTAGATGTTAATAGTTAAGGCCATTACTTTAAATTGAGCCTAGAAAGAACTTAGTAAGTGGTGGAACTGAATTGAAATACACATAGTATGCTCAAAACTTCAGTCTCCCACCAGCAACCTAGCTGCTCCATTTTGTATCAACAAGAAGACCCCTGGAATTTGGAGATAATGATTCCTATAACTTGTTTAACTTGTTACTTTTTTGGTAATGAGAGTGAATATTTCAGAAGAATTGCAGTGCATTGTGGGTAGTTTGGTATAACCCATGTTATACAAAAAGGATATTGACAAATTGGAGCATGTCCAGAGAAGGGCTACTAAAATGGTGAAAGGTCTGGAAACCATGCCTTATGAGGAGAGACTTAGGGAGCTGGGTATGTTTAGCCTGGAAAAAAGACGTTTAAGAGGTGATATGATAGCCCTGTTTAAGTATTTGAAGGGATGTCACGCTGAGGAGGGAGCAGGCTTGTTTTCTGCTGCTCCAGAGATTGGAACACGGAGCAATGGATGCAAGCTCCAGGAACAGAGATTCCACCTCAACATGAGGAGGAACTTTTTGACAGTAAGAGCTGTTCGGCAGTGGAACACACTCCCTCGGAGCGTGGTGGGGTCTCCTTCCTTGGAGGTCTTTAAACAGAGGCTGGATTGCCATCTGTTGGGGATGCTTTGATCAAGATTTCCTGCGTGGCAGGGGGTTGGACTGGATGGCCCTCGTGGTCTCTTCCAACTCTACGATTCTATGATTCTATGTTTTCTAATTGCATGTCAGAGTTACTTTTAAAGGACATTTTAGAGATGTTTTGAGCAGAATTTTTCATGTTTTCTGTCATACTGATTACAATACTAAGTGTTAAAAGAAATGGTAATGAGCAACATAGTGAGTAATGAATGTTATTACCCCACCCCCCAATAACAGTAAAAACAGTACTTTGGAAACACATTCAGGGGTAGCCATGTTGGCTATGCAGCAAGACAAAATCCAGATATCTTTATTGGCCAACCAAAAAAAAAAAAAAATGATATCTTTATTGGCCAACCAAAATGCAAAACACATGATGCAACCTCCAAAGCTCTACTGGCTTCTTCATCAGGCAAAAGATGTTTAAAAAAGAAAAAAAAGTGATGATGTTGGAGTCACAGGTCTACATGTTGTTTCAGATGTTCCTTGTGTCGTAGTTCAGGTGAGGAATCTCATGCAGGCAGAGGCCACTCCTACTTCTTGGCTTTTCATGTGGAAAAGATATTGCTTCTTGGGTGGGATTCTGGGTTTTGTTTTGCTGCATGGTCAACATGGCTACAGTGAATGTGTTTTCTGGATCTGAAGATACCTCATTTTGCTGCAACAGGGGAATCCTAAACAAGAGGGAAATATGGACTGGGACTAAACTCTACAGGGTTTCTACCTCCAATAAAAGTAAAACTTTTCCTTTGGACTATAATTGGCTAGGTTTTACCTATAAAGCACCTAAAAATTGTCTCTAGATACAGCAGAGACTTCTTGAAAAATTCAGTGATCTGTCTGAACACAGGAGCTCATTGCTTCACAAAGGCACAGAGACATTCTGGATACTAGAGAGGTTGCCTCACTTCTGCAAAAAGATTTAAATTTTACAGTCCTTTGTCTCAGCCCACATGACCAGGAAATAGGAGTGACCTCTGCCTGCATGAGATCCCTCACCTGAACAACAACACAGGGACCATCTGAAACAACATGTAGGCCTGTGACTCCAACATTGTCACTTTCTTTTTTCTTTTCCAACATCTTTTGCCTGATGAAGAAGCCAGTAGAGCTTTCGAAAGCTTGCATCATGTGTTTTGTGTTTTGGTTGGCCCATAAAGGTATCACTTTTTTTGTGGATTCTGGATTTTGTTTAGCTAACAAGAGGGCGGACGTCAAGCTGCACCCCTAAACAACAAACCCAATTGTTTACAAAGTGTAAAACCCCATATGCAAGAAGTTGCGCACCCAATTTGGAGTTGGGTACTTCACCTATCAAAAGTAATTTCATCCTCACATACACAGTTTTAGCTTGTTTTTCCCTATCTAGTTCCTCACCACTGTCATAGAAGGGTTCATTATGTCCCCCATCTCCCTAGGATCAGATGAAAATGAGAGACAGGTGGTTATCATGTGCCTTTGCGAAAGGAGCGAAGACCCAGCAGAGTGCAGGGACCCCCCAAACCCCCCAAATCGCCCCTGTCCTCAGCCTTCACTTCCTGCCCAAAGGGGGTGAAGGCTGAGGGGAGGGTTTGGTAAAGATGGAGGGGTGGCTGGCTGGGAGGGGAAGCTTGCTAGCCACCTCCCATCCTTCCCGAGTCCAAGATGGGGCTGGGAGCCCCATCGCGGGTCCGTATACCCAGCGTATAAGACAACCCCCGACTTTTGAGGAGATTTTCAAGGGTTAAAAGGTCATCTTATATGCCAGAACATACGGTAGTTGAATGTTTGAAGGGATGTTAAAAAGACTGATGTGTAAAGCATTTAGGCTGACTGAGAGGTATGAGTCAGTCACAGCTAGGAATTAGAGATATGAATTAGGGTAACCTAGAGAACTGACACTGAAGAGAGAAGTAAGAGATAGTACAGTGAGGATAAGGGAAGGGAAGGAGTATTTGTTTTTGGTTAGTTAGGACAAGTTCAGCTAGGATTACGAAGAGATAGGGAAAGAGTTGGGGGCATCCGCATTAAAGAAATAATCCAGGTTGAAACTGGATTATTTGCATGGCTCCTTCCTATGGAATCCTGGGATTTGTAGTTTGGTGAGGCACCAGCACTCTTTGGCAGAAAAGGCTAAAGACCTTGTAAAACTAAAAATCCCAGGATTCAATAGGAAGGAGCCACACAAATAATCCAGTTCCAAACTGGGTTATTTGTGTAGTGTGGATTTCCCCTTAGTGAAATGTGATTCAGTCAGGATTTGGATGAGTTAAATAAGTAGCAGTAAAAAGTTTTGAAATTCTATACAGTAATCATAAACTTATGTACACCAAGTAATATTTAACTGTATGGTGAACTTCTGTTTAATAAATTATTCTTGTAATATACCCATATACTTTTGGGAATGCTACGACAGTGCTATCAGAGTAGTTGAGTTCAGATACAGGGTGTGGTGGTGGCAGCAATGGTTCAAAAGTGGTGGTGTCTGTGGTTTTCACAGAGATCTGTGTGGTTTTCATATGAATAGGGCTTCCAAATTTAAATGTCTTATTTAACAAGAAATGCCCCTAGAATGGAAAATGTTAGCCTTGAAATTAACCATCTGGAAGCCAGCCCAAGCAATTTTAAATTTCACCTGTGGCAAACAGAGAATTTGATAGCCTTGTATTAAAAATTTTTTACAGAGAAAGTTGTTGCACAGTTAATGTGTGGGGTGGAACTGTGGGGGTTGAATGATCTAAGTGCCCTTAAAATAATTCAGAATCACTTCTTGAGAGCAATTTTCTCTCTTCCCCATGGTGTTGAAGAAAATCGTGCTTGTTTCAAAGCCCATTAAAGTACATATCATATATATAACTCAGCTTTGCAAGAAAGATGCCAGTTGTTGAAAAGGAAATACATGATGCAGGGGAAACTCTTCATGAAGAATGTAAAGATTTGGTATGCACCATAACTGTATGCAAGTCAGTACAGTATTCTGTCAACTGGAGAAACGAGTGGTAGAAGACCTTCTTCTCCCCCAGTTCTTCCATTTCCTGTCAATCAACTGTGATGGTATTTTCCAACTATGGATAACACTTCCATGGCTCAGTGCCACAGAGAATGGTTGGAATATGTATCTGAACATACAGGGGCTAATCTGACATTGTTCATTTTCATTATTTGAACTATGGATTAGATAGCTATATTATTGCTATTAATATTTATTTATAGCCCTCCTTTCCCCCCATTCAGGAATCAAGGTGTCTAACATCATAGTTTAAAATTCACATAATACAAAAGTTTAAAAGTTGATTAAACTATCAAAAATTCAAACCAGTTAAAAACATAAACTCTTAAAAAACACTCAACAAAAATAACAAATAGAAAATCCAGCACATTCTTCGGCAGAATGAGCCTTGTACAGTTAGTCCTCAAAGGCCAGAAAGAGAGTAGGGAGGGTGCCAATCTAACCTCTCTGGGAAGAGAATTCCAGAGCTTGAGGGCTTCCACTAAGAAGGCCCCCCTCATGTGTTCTCTCCATGGAGGTGGAACAGAGAAAAATTAGTTGGCTGTCATCTCTCTCTCTCCCTCTGTCTATAAAAATGCTTGGATATGTTGCCTTTCCCAGTGTGCTGATTGGCTGCTCAGGAAACACACCCAACCAATCACTACCCACATGCAAATTCCCTTTCCACCTTACAATCCACTCCTGACACTCACTCTGCATCTACATCCCCAGCCTCACAAGGGCCCCTCCCTCCTCTCATTCCGTCAGCCACTCACCAGTCATGGGCTGCAATGGGACCCAGGCAGTCAACTGGTGGTGGCAGTAGCAGGGCCACAGAGTGAGTCACCTGGGAAAAGTGTGGAACACTGAGAAGAGGGAGGAAGAATTTAAAAATCCACCGGCCTACCTTATAGGGTGGTCATGAGGTTTACTGGGAGTTTTTTAATGGCATATGTTATGCTGGGTACAGCTAGTGTATGTATATATATATATATATATATATATATATAATAAGATAGTGCCTCCTAGTTGCCTTTGGGGACTTTTGGATTGTTCTTCATCAAGGAGTGTTTTTTCAGCCTAAAAATGTGGGAGGGAATTTATGGCCAATTTTGGGGGCAGAGATGTGGGGCGCTTGGGAGGCAGTGAGAATCCCAGGGGTTAAATGTGGCCTGTTGTCTGCACAGTTCCCACCCCTGCTCTATATGTACTGTGGAGAGAAACAATAGAATCATAGAGCTGGAAGAAACCACAAGGGCCATCCAGTCCAACCCCCTGCCATGCAGGAATACACAGTCAAGCACGCCTGACAGATGGCTATCCAGCCTTTATTTAAAAACCTCCAAAGAAGGAGATGCCACCACACTCAGAGGTAGTGTATTCCACTTCCGAACACCTCTTACTGTCAGGAAGTTCCTCCTAATGTTTAGGTGGAATCTCTTTCCTATAGTTTGAGCCCATTGCTTCATTTTCCTAGTCTCTGGAGCAGCAGAAAACAAGCTTTCCCCATCCTCAGTGTGACATCCCTTCAGATATTTAAACACGGCTATCATGTCCCCTCTCAACCTTCTCCTTCAGACTAAACATGCCCAGCTCCCTAAGCCACTACTCATAGGGCATGGCTTCCAGATCTCTCACCATCCTGGTCGCCCTCCTCTAGACATGTTCCAGTTTCTCAATAACCTTCCTGAATTGTGGTGCCCATAACTGGACACAGTATTCCAGGTGAGGCCTGACCAAAGCAGAATAGAGTGGCACTATTACTTTCCTTGATCTAGACGCTATACTCCTATTAATGCATCTTAGAATCACATTGGCTTTTTTAACTGCTGCATCACACTGCTGACTCATGTTCAGCTTGTGGTCCACTAAGACTCCTAGATCTCTTTTGCATCAACTTCAATAACATATAAGCTATTTTGATGCTAAGTGATGTAACTTGGAACCTTTCACTTTGAAGGACTACTGAAGGTTTTAGTGAGACAGCCCTGGAATAAATGGATTGGGGATAGGAGCTTTGAAGGCTTTCCTTCACCAGATGTCTGTGTGTGAGCAAATATTAAGAGTGTAAAGTAACATCATTGTGATGTCATTAAAGGTCATTGAATTGTGATGCCATCATGCAACATATGTCTGTGACTTGATGAAACTTTACTGAACAACTGCTCTTAACTGTATGTGTTCTCTTTGATCAGGGTGGAGTCTTTCAGGATGACAGTTTGGGTTAGCAGTATAGTGAACAACTTTGCAAGCCAGTGTTCAAGATCTGGCCAAGCTAGTCACTGTTAGAAGAGACTAGACATGGTGTTCAAGAGGCAAATTGACAAAAAAAAAATCCAGAGCTCCTTGTAGACAATTGGCATAGGAATCCTCAATAAGGTTTGGGAAACTCAGTAAATGGTTTTCTGTAAAGTGATGCAACCCTTGAGTGCACCTACAAGCTCCATCTGGAATTCATGTTTGTAAAATCCACTCACTGATTCTACATTGCTAATTAAGCCAGGATGATGTGGTTTGAAATTGAGAATGATTGGGCATTTATTGAAGGACAATAAAGCCCCTCCACTGCTTGCCATTTTCCTCCCTTTGAGACACTAGTCTTTTTTCTGTTACCTGTTTTTATTTTAAGTTCCCAATGTGTGTTTGCCATGGAAATACAGGTTTTGAATCTGGGTTACAAGAAAAGGCAAGGGTGGAGTTTTAGGGCAATCAGTAGGTAGATGAGTCCTCAGAAAAACCTCTCTCCTACAGGAGAGAGTTTCAGCCAGCAATGCTTGCTGGTAGCTATCCAAGGTCCTGATTTCTTCTGCCTTGATGTTGCCTGACATGTTTTAGCTGTCTACTTCCACTAGATTATACCTGTTTAGTCTGATTTGCCGACTGTGACCTCACTCTGTTTGCTAGGTGGGCTTTTGCATGCCTTGATCAGAGTTCCATCAGATGGTATCAGCTTTCCCTGGAGTCACAAGGAAATACATAATGGGGCAATTCTGACTGATAAATATTCCAGTTACCCAGCAATTGTAGATGTTGGGAAATACGAACACAAGTCAGACCTCCAGTCATTCTAGCTCATTCTCTTTATTCTGATTGGCTTCAGTTGTCTAGGACCTTAAACGGCATGTGGCCCAGCGCTTCTACTTAAGGTCATTTGGGTTGAGGATATTCCAACAAAGCCCTGAGTTGGGAGAAGGAGCATGACTAACTAAAGTGGCTTTTTAATTGCATGTCAGTGAGAGCACAATTATAAGAAGGAATTCCTGAGAGCTGTTGTAAGGGAAAGCTCAACTAAGGGGAGAACTAAGCACTAAAACTATTTTGGAGTAGACACTTAAGTGTTAGCTCCAGGGTCTGGGCCGCAGACCAATTCCCCTACTGTGTGGTCAGTTTGAACACTTGTATGCAACTGAAAAATGTCTCACTGTGTAATTTATGCTCTGGGTTGGCTTGTGTACTTGCTTGCTTGCCAGATCTTGTTGGCCTTCTTGTAAGCAGTTTACCATAGAAGAGAGATTGTGATCTGGATTCTGAGATTTGTAGATGGGTAAACTCTGCTTTGTATAAGTGGGTTAAGTGAGATGGCCTTTGTTCCCTTTCCATCATTGTTACACACATCAATAGTAAGCTGCAGCCCCCCTGAGAGAAGACCACCTCCATGGTTTCATTTCTGTAGGATGATGTACACTTCTCTTCCTCCTTATCTTGCAATTGTCTTCTGTCTGTAGTGCTAGAGGGTGGTGTAGTCTTCTCACTTGGAACAAGGAAGAGTGAAGAACAGTTTGCTCCTAATATTTTCTTTACTGCGATTGCACAGCTTATTTGTTCTATATGTCCATTTACCTCGCTGTATGTCTGCTGTTCATCTTACTGAGACTGCAGTCTCATGATTGAGAGGTGATACCTTAAGCTTATAAACAAGAGCAAGCTTGGCTTTTTGGAGCTTATGCCTACCCTTGCCATTGTTATTCAACAGTTTATAGCTGTAACTTTCCTTTACCTCCCAGACCCTTTTCTATGTCAAGTAGTTATATGGCCTTACTTCCAGTAGTTGCAGCAGGCTTGTAGATACAGAATGCTAGACAAGGAACAAAATTACCAATGGAACATTACCAGTAGTTATTAGTGCCACTTCAAATGTGGCAAACACGTGTTTATTTAATATATACACTGTAAGCAAGCATTTGATACTCAGATGTTGTACCTGACTTTTCTTTGCACTGGAGGTTGTCATTAACAAACACCCGTGGTTGTCTTTTGTTCTGGCTACAGCTTGGGTGGGTCATCTAGCCAAGTATGGCAAGCTCTAGGTTAGATAGTTTGGGACTGAGATGTGAAGGTGTGTTCCTTGTTGATCAGGCTTCAGGATTAAGCCAGATGCCAGACTCACTGTGGGTCAAGACACACATTATGTTAAATGCACTGATTATTGCATTTAATATGACCATTTCCCAAAACAAAACAAATAGCCGCAATGTGGTATGCTTTTCTAGATAGTGGCAGTAATACAGGGCAGGGGAGTTTAATTATTTTTTTCAGTGCTACAGAGGGAAACAGCTGTTTTCCTTGGGTATGTATCTGGGAATGTCATTGGGACCTTGGCATGGGGAAATAGGGTTAACCCTCTTCTCCATTCACTGTGGTCCTGACTGTGATGGAGAGCTCCCTCCCCCTATTGCTTGCTTTGCTGTTTATTTACTGAAACATATGGGAACCTCATCCTCTGTCTGCCATAAAAACCCACAGGTGACCTTGGGCAAGTCACACATTCTCAGCCTCAGAAACCCCTGTGACAAGTTCACCTTTGGGTCAACATGAGTCAAAAATGAAGGTACACAACAACGAATGTAAACCACATCACATATTTCTCCTATCATGCAGCTTGACCCTTACTAACTAATTCCATGGGGCTGTGGCAGTGTTGCTTTTTTTAAAAACCTTTTTTTAATAGACAGATTCTTACAGCAGACATCTCTTTAGTTTTAGTGTCAGGCTTAATCCTGAAGCCTGATCAACAAGGAACATTCCTTCTCATCCCAGTCCCAAACTGTCTGACCTAGAGCTTGCCCTACTTGACTAGATGACCCACCCAAGCTGCAGCCTAGAACAGCAGGTAACTGTGAGTGTTTGTTAATGCATGGTGTGTCCTTCTTTTGATAGCAAGAACCATTAAAATGTAATAGTAATTTGATTCAAATTCTGAGTATAGGCTGATTCATAATCAAAGTTTGTTGTCTGGGTTTGATGTAACCCCTTAATTTTCAGCAAATCCTGGAGTGAAATATACACATGCTGTACAGGTCACTACCTTCTCTACCAGGCAGCAATTTATGTGAGGTGTACTTCTGTGCATAGTTGTGCATAGCTGTGCTTAGCTGTGCATAGCTGTCATTGCATGATAGCTAATATAATGGCACAAACATGATGGAAATCTTTACGAACCTAGAGACTAATAGAACCCAAATTATGTCAATGGAATTTGATAGCTTTTTTTGACTGATTGAATTACTAAATGAGCACGACTAATGGAAAACAGCGGCTGTATCTGGACTTCAGTAAACTCTCTGAAATAATGGCTTGCAAAATCTTATTAAAGAAATTAATTGAACTTGGCTCAGATCAAGTTTTCTTTTGCTTGAATTGAAAACTGCCTAAGCCATTCCACAGAATAGTACCAGGCTTGAACTATGAGGGAAAGGTGTGGAGCGGGGCTAAATTAAATCCACAGGCCTCTCCACAGCTATTCTCCAATAACCCCATTTTAATCTATTAATAACAATAATAATTATTGTCGTCATCCCATCTTTTCCCAGTCTGGGATGCAAGACTGTATACAACAGTTAAGACAGATAAGGTGAAAAAAATTCATCATACAAACGTTAAAAAGATAATTAAGTTATTAATAAAATTAAAAGCAGTTAAAAACCAAACAATTAAAAAGAATGGCAAATATTACAACACAGCCCATGATAGGCTCTTTCCCCTGAGCAGTCAGCCTCAAAGGCCTGCTTAAATCATGATCTTCTCTTTTGCCTTCTTAAAACAGTAGCTGTTTTTTAGTGACTGTCACATAGGGTAAAGAGCAGGACCCAACTGTTGCTACCTTCCCCCAGTAATCTAAGGATAGAAAGGAGCTCCCTGCAGGAACTGAGGAACTTCACAGGCTTTTCAGTACACATGTGGAAAATTGTTTGATCTGACATTCTCAAATTGGTTGAACTAACTGCGTTGCTGGCCAGAAATTGTGTGGCAGGTGGAATCATTCTTTTAAACTGGCATCTAAAAGCTAAGCTTCTCATCATCTTAAAATTATCTTGCAGTGTTGAAGGACTACATCATTAGTGTGTATGTTTCTGAACAGGAATTAGACAGATTTGTGCATGAAAGGCCTACTGATAACTTTTTGGTATTGTTGGTTATATAGAATCTTTATCTTCTTAGGTGTTATGCTTCTGGATACCAGTTGCTGTGGAACAACAGTAGGGGAAGCGTTGTTCCTTTCATGTTCTGTTTGTGAGGTTTCTCTGTGGTTGGCTGTTGTGTGAAGCAAGGTACTAGGTTAAATAGACCATCAATTTGACTAGCAAAACACTTCCTATGTCCTTCTCTACAGCTTTCCAAACAGGATATACCTTTTAAAGCCTGAAGGCTACATGGGTCAACCAGGAATCGGTTGTAACACTCTTCATTTCTTTGTGTTGAAGAAGATGATAGATTGGTCTGCAGCTGGCTGGGGGATTCTGAGAGCTGTAGTCCAAAAATTAACTTTTCCAAGCTCTGGAGAATCATTGCTAGTGAAAAATATTTATGTGGTTATTGTTGTTAGTAACATTATTTACACCTTGCCTACTAAAAGTGGCTTATAAATCAAAATAAAATGTAGCTAAAACATACAAAAGATAAACATTAAAATGGAATTTTAATTAAATCCAGAGATTAAATCCAGACAAAACGGAGGTGCTCACGGTAGCGGCCCCAAAACCAGGAGTTGGGTTGCAACCTCCAGTCCTGGACGGGGTCACGCTCTCCGTTAAGGACTGTGTTCGCAGTCTGGGGGTGCTCCTTGATTCATCACTTCAGATGACTAGTCAGGTGAATGCGACGGTCAGGAGTGCCTGTTATCAGCTTCGGCTGATACGCCAGCTGCGCCCTTTCCTGGAAGTAAGGGACCTCAAGACTGTGGTGCACGTGCTGGTAACCTCTCGCTAGATTTCTGCAATGCACTCTACATGGGGCTACCCTCATGCTTGGTCTGGAAACTTCAGTTGGTACAATATATGGCAGCCAGAGTGGTCTCGGGAACATCTCGGAGAGACCATATAACTCCAGTATTAAAATCTCTCCACTGGCTGCCTATCAGTTTCTGGGCCCAGTATAAGGTGTTGGTTATTACCTTTAAAGCCCTAAATGGCTTGGGTCCAACTTATCTCTGGAACCGCCTCCTCCCATACAATCCTCCCCGTGCACTCCGGTCCTCTGGGAGGAATTTGCTTCAGCCACAAAAATCTAGGCTGTCTGCAACCTCCCAGAGGGCCTTTTCAGTAATCGCCCCCAAATTATGGAATGACCTGCCGAACGAGATCTGTCAGATGACAAGCCTGAGTAGCTTTAAAAAAGCACTGAAGACGGATCTCTTTCAGCAGGCCTTTCCTAATTAGATCCTGGCCTCAGGAGCTCCTGGCCTCTTTTAGTCTGCTGGCTATTTATTGATTTATTGTTTTTTAAATGTGATTTTTGATTAGTTGCTTTTTAATTTATATTTGTTTAATATCTTTTTATGGGGGAGGGTGGGGGTGGGTGGTGTTTTGGGATTTTTATCTGTATTGTATTTTAATTTTTGTAAGCTGCCCCGATTGTTTTAACAGAGGGGCGGGGTATAAATAAATATTATTATTATTATTATTATTATTAATTCATTTTAAAAGAATGCAAAATATACAATTAAAAATGATGAAAGACAATTTAAAAACAATGTAGCTGAGTTACAGCATCTTCCTAAAACCCTCTTTAAAAAAAACAAAACGTTCAGTTCTCAGAATCAATTGGAATAATAAAAAAAAGGTCTATTGATGGAAGGAAAGTAAGGAGGAGGTTATTCTAGCTTCCCTGAGAAGGGGCTTCCAGAGCCCTGGGGCAACCACTGAGAAGACCTCTCCCATGCATCACTGATCTTTGCCCACATCGGCAGTATGAGAACCACTAAGATGGTTTGAGTTCTGCAAAGTGATGATGTATTGGAACATACATATTCACCGCTTTATTACCATAGCTTTGATGACTGGTACATGTGTGCATAAATGGACTCCACTGTAAAGCATTGCATCTGAAGGGACATGAAAGTTCAGTTATTGATGTTACTGGTCGTGATGACCCCTTCAGACATGCAAGTTATTCCAAGGTTATACTCATTAAGTTCCAAGCATTTTATACATGAACCAAACAAGCCACAGCACTTGTAAAAAGTCCTGTTGAAACCCAAAGTTAGGCAGGTTTATGATCACCCTCTGGGCATCAGATAAAAGCACTGAGGGCATAGCAATAGCTGTTCTTAGTTATCCTCCTGGGTATGTCCCTTGGAGGCCTGCCAGGGCTTCTTTTACAGGTGCAATAAAGTACAATTTTAGGTGCAGCTGTTTCATTCAGCAGCAACTTTTGGAAGCATAGGACTTCTACATTTGGTGTGACTTTAAATTATTGATGTTTTCATAGAATCATAGAGCTGGAAGAGACCACAAGGGCCATCCAGTCCAATCCCCTGCCCTACAGGAATACACAATGAAATCATTCCTGACAGATGGCCATCCAGCCTGTTTAAAAACCTCCAAAAAAGGAGACTCCACCACACTCCCAGGCAGTGTATTCCAGATTTGTGCACTGCTTACATTTCTCCAGACTGTGGGTAATTAATGTGTACACATTGCTTTGTAAAATTTCATGCAGTTTTTAACAGAAATATAGTGAACTATGGCTAGACAAGACAAAATTGGAAGGCTGTGTATTATTGATTTTACATTTTAATGGAGTTTGGTTGGTTGGTTTTGCTTAACTTGCTCTAAGTCTTTTGAGTTGGGGCAGCTTAGGAATTTAAGTTATATCATTAAATGTTTGCCTTACATGCATGATCTACCAGTCTTCAGACCACTGTCCAAATACAGCACCTTAATAGAGCCTGATAAACAACCTGGTTTGCTGCCTTTCTGAAGCTGCAAAAACAGAGTATTTGTTATTAACAGCACACACCTGTATGTGTCTGTTTAGAAGTAATTCCCATTGAGTCCAGTGGAGTTTATTTCCAGTTAAGTGGGTACAGGAATGCAGCATAAATCTGTGGATATAATTGATCAACAGCTCTCCATTTTAACATTTGCACTGAATGCAAGTTAAAGTTCTTGGGAGATATAGAAATTAATTGTTGCTGTTGCTGTGGTAGCCATTTGCAAAGCTGTTGGGTCATGGCAGAGCTTTGATAAGTTAGTTTTTGGACTACAGCTCCCTGAATCTCCTAGCCAGGTTAACTAGTAGCTGGGGGATTTTGGGAGCTATAGTTCAGTCCCCCCCCCACAGCCTCTAGTCAAGAGGAGGCATCTGACTATGTCTTGTATATGAAGGTATCCACAAAAGAGTACACAGAGTTCACCATAGTGCTTCTCTCTTTCTGCTTTGATGAATGTCTCTGATATGTTTGAATGAGAAAGTAAAGATGAAACTTAGGCAGAGGTTTTCCAAGTTTTTGTTTTGATCAGCACATATTTGAAAGATGTGGTATCTGAGAACCTAGGTAAAGTGCATCTGGGAGATCGGACCAGTGATCTTTGTTGATTGAAATTAGCTGGCCTCAGAGATTTATGATGGGGGACATACAGCTTGATGGAAGTTTTTTGTGTGTATATTAGGTGGTGGTGATGTATTCAGTTTCTCACAGTTCAGACTAGCAGTTTACAACACTAAGACAGAATGTGTTTGCTCTGTTTGCACTGTGGCTGGGAAAGATTTGCTGGCTAGAGAGATAGAGAGAAGAAAAGATTCACATAGGGAAAGGCTGGGTGCCTCTCTTCCTTTCTTTGATGGGGCTTCTAAAATTGTGTAAGAACAACTCTTTTTGGCATCAGTTTCCATAGAGTAAAGTCTACTTCACAGGTCCGTCTTTGGAAGTAATATATCCTGCTCTGTAAATGAGGTGTTCTCAACATAGCAGGCCTTACATCTGAGTAAACATGCATGGAACTGCACCACAGATTCCAAAATTTTTGATAAAATATATTCTGCAGCTTATTTTTTTAAAGTCAGGATTCATAGTGACAGCAACTTTGTCCATAATGGTCCAAAACTATTAAATCAGGAGCTGCAGTCCAGTTGTAGTTTGGCTACAATCACTGATCCCTCATCACAGTCTTCAAAGATGTAATTCAGTGCTAATACAAATGGGAGAAAGCACCAATGAAATCTGAATTGCATATATGTGATCAGGCTGAAGAACAGACTGAACATTTGATTGGAAAGTGTTCTCCTACCAGGTTTAGTGCAACCCTTGACTAATGACAAGCACACGATCTTACACAATTTCAGAAGCCCCATCAAAGAAAGGAAGAGAGATACCCAGCCTTTTCCTTTGTGAATCTTTTCTTTACAGGGCAGGATATATTACTTCCAGAGATGGACCTGTGAAGTAGACTTTAGTCTACGGAAACTGATGCCATAAAGAGTTGTTTGTCATTAAGTTCTTTGTTCTGCTTTTTTGCTTTTTAAAGTTGTCATTCTTTTATTACTTCTGTCATATGTTTTATTTAACAGAAAATTACAATAGAGACCTTACTGAAGAAACACTGTACTTTCTGCACATTTTGGCTTTTGTACAAAAATGTAAATGCTGTTCCATATTTGACCATTCACCTGTCTGCCTAACTATTTGTATAATTATGGACTTGTAGAAGCTTGGATGCCAAGCAAAAAAGCAGCTAGATTTCTTGGTTCACACCAGGTTTTTAGTCCTTGACCTTGGAGATCCTGAAAAATAATTCAAAATCCTAACCTTTCAAGAATCTTTACAACCTGGTTACTATATGCCTGTAGACAAAGCCCTTGCTTGGTCTTTAGGCTATTTTGCTTACCCAGGGAGGCTTTCACATTACAGTATCTCAGACTAATTTACATCCCCAGTACCTTAATTCTTTCTAGATGACTCCCACCCACCATCCACCATCCAATGCTGCCTTTAGTCCTTTACCAAACAAAGCCATGATTTCTTCCTCACTGGCTGTGTTGGAAAGCCAGCACGTAAATTGAGTTCTTTTCTCCAGTAGTCTGTTTCCCTAGCAACACAGTTCCTAGTCTGCCTTGGCTGTATCAACGAGGCTCTGTAGATGATATTAGTGACCCAGAAAAAAAAAAGGGAGGGTATCCAGTATTTTTAGTTATATAAAAGGGTGGGGGCAGAGAATCCATCTTCTCCATTTTCGTACAAATCTCCATTTCCTTTTGTTGGCAGATACCAGCAAAATGTGACAAGTCAGACATCTTTTCTCAGGAATATCCTTTGGTTCTTAGATTTATATAAGCACATTTTAAGAGATTGTCTTGTGGATAAATGGACTACAGGAGTCTAGTTAGGTGGCTACTTTTTCCAGTTAGTTTTTGACTAGCCCTTTGTTGGGTCAGGCAACTTTGATGCCTGTTTGCCAAATTTGTCATAGCAGTTAAAATGTGGTTCATTAGGAATTCTTGTGTGTCTTCCCTCGTCCTGGCTTTTAAACCCCCAGTATCTTGCTCATTTGCAAAACTATCCGCATTTCACTGGACTTCTAGTATCTATCTATCTACTTATCTGTCTATCTACATCAGGTCAAAAACGAGGAGGGAAGGGGGAGAAAAAAAGAAATGTGGCAACACATTTAACTGGTTTTTATTTTCAGATGAGCTTTCATGGATATAAACCCAGTTCTTTGGATGCAGTACTGACTTGTATTAAGGCCTCAGGCACAAAGCATAATTATACAGTTGTGGGAGTGGGATAGAAAGATGCAAATCATGACTCTTGCCATGAATCAAAGGGTTGCATAAGGTATATATTAGGAAGTATTCCCTGGTTTGAATCTTATTTTTACTACACTAGATAGGTTTAGACAAACCAAACTCTCTGAACCTCAGTTCCCCATGTAATAATACAGATGTGCCTTGCAGGGTTGTTATAGGGCTTATAATGTGTTAATATATGTAAAATGTGACACTGACCCTTTGAAAATGTCAAATCTGTTTGAGAGAGAGGCTTCAGAAAACATTACTTTTTGTGGATACTGGAAAAAAAAATCAGGTCTAATTCTAAAGTGATACAATGTATAAAACAGCAGTTAAATGCAGGAAAATAGAACTACCTGTAGTTTTATTTGGTATACATACAGCAAGGGTGAAGGATGTGTGACCTTCCAGATGTTGTTTGACTGTAATTCACATCAGCCCCATCCAATGTGGCCAGTGGCCGGGGATGATAAGAGTAACAATATCTAAAGGAGCTACATATTTCACACTGCAAGACATTTGTTTTTGTTTCATCTGAAAAAAATGTGTGTGTTTTTAAAAACGTATTAAGTATATTGACAACTAGGTCTGAGTTGATCAAACAGCATGAGTTTTCAGGCAGCATGTAACTGACCTAGAGTAGTTTCATATTTCACTGCCTGCTTCCCCAGCCCATCGCCCATGCCACCCTAGTAACAGCTGTTGGTGACAGATACTTTGTTAGAATTAAATGACAGTTTGGTAACTGCCTATCTGAGTTGAGTGACAGCAGATCCCTATTTATTTGAGAGCTTCCATTAAATCCCAGTGCATACTGGGACTAGGCCATTTTGTAACCTATCAAGATTCTTTGTGCATTGGCATTTATTAAAAAAAATCAAGCCAGCATAGCATTGTGGGTAGACAGAGTGGTTGGACTTAGGGTCAAAGAAAACATAATGTACTTTAGAAAAATGGGCTGGTTTGACAGTGCCTTCACTATGTTGAATATGAATGCTCCTGGACCTTTCTAGGCTTGAGCTTTGGAAAATGTTGTACAAGTAAACTTGCTGGCTTTTCCATGATACCACCATAAAGCCCCTCCCTCATTACAGAATGAGTTTTGCACTTAGAGAAACTCCTTTTAAAAACAGGATAACAACTGAAGGGATAAGAGCCAGTGTACTGTAGTAGTTTGACTAAGACACTGGGACAGCAGGGTTCAAATCCCTGCTTGGCCATTGAAACCTACTGGGTAACCTTGGGAAAGTCACATTCCCTCAGCCTCAGAGGAAGGCAATGGCAAACCTCTTCTGAACAACTTCTGCCAAGAAAACCCAGTGATACAGTCAGCGCCTTAGGGTCACTGTAGGTCAGAAATGACTTGAACATACACAACAACAACAAATGCACAAATGTTTATGTCCCCCTTTTTTAAAAAAACCTGAAACACGTAAGAGGAAAGATCAGTAATTGAATCATTGATTAACTAGCTTCTATGTCCTTTAAGGTATTAAACTGAGTGGAAGCTTAAGCTCCACCCTGTATAGCTCAAAGATGGATGCATGGCAGGGGGTTGGACTGGATGGCCCTTGTGGTCTCTTCCAACTCTATGATTCTATGATTCTATGAAAGATGTTCTGTGAGATGCTTTGTTTTGTTTTGTTTCCATTTTCATTTCTCTTCCGCTTTAGAATGGCCTTAGGCAATTCATTAGCTATGATGTAGACAGAGCATGGAAATGTTCCTTTTCTCAGTGGCAACTTCCATAACAAATGGCCATGTTCTCTAGATCCTGAGAGTTGTAGTCCAAAAAAATTGTAATTTTCTTAATTCTGCTTATATGGCTGATGTGAGGATAAATGTGATAACTCTGTGAATGCTTGCTAAAGCTTCTTAGCAGACGTGTGCATGAGCACCTTGAACTGTGAGGGGGAAAAAAATCATACCCAGGAAGTGCCCTGTTGTGGTGATATAGACTTGTGGTGGGTTTGAGTAAAACCCCCAAAGAAATCCTAAGAATCAGCAGGGGAAAAACCAGCATAGCCTTATATGTCATTGAGGTGTTTGATTAAACATATGCTCTGCACTGGAGTTTCCCCACTGTAAATTTTCAGGAGAAAACTCTGTCAGTTCATTGGAGTAGTGCTTTGTTTGTGCTCAGCTCTCAGCTACTTTTCAGTAACAGAAGACAGTCATGGAGCACAGGTAGGAATGAGAAAATCATTTATCTGTACCAGTTCAGAATGCCTTCTCTGTACCACTGAGGGACCATAGTCCTGCTTCTTCATGTATGAGATGAAGTGTTGGGGCTTGGAAGGTGTTGCTTCCATACAGGCTCAAACCCAGCACTTCTTTTCCATTTCTGTTTTGACAGTAAGTTATCTGAAAGGGAAGGAAGCTGAATTCTTTTCTGCTTCCACATTATCTGGGGTCAGCACAGCTCTCCAGGGGGTTGTGCTAAATTGGCATGGTATTATGTCAATGTAAAATTGATTTTGAATTAATCTGTGAGCTAAATTGTTGCTCTGGCTATTTCTGTGTCAAGGCTGCAGATGGTAGGAAGGCAGAGAAATAATACAACAATAGTCAAGGATTGCTGAGGCTCTGAGCATTTAGTAAAACAAACCACACTTTGCCCAAGTGGTTGTAGTAGAGTGAGGTGCCCTTCTGGAGGTGCATACGCAGTGTGGCTGAATACATAACTAGTTTCAACCACCTTCTTGTTCACACAGTCAAGGTTGGGTCCCCCCCCACCAATAATTTTGAAAGCATAATTTCAGTTTTCATAAGACATTGTAAATCTGTATTGGTATAAAATCACTCTGTGGGAGAGATTTATTAAATCTGGATTTTGATTGCAATCCTATGCACACTTTCCCTGGAGTTGGTCACACTGAACTTGATGAAACTGTCAGGAAATGACATGGATGTGACCACAAGATGGAGCTGTAAGCTTAGTAATGAAAGTAGTTAAGCCCCAGTGGCAGGTGTGTGTGTGAGTTAGCATTTGAGAGTATGCACACTTGAGATGCCTGATGTAACAGGCATTGTTTAACTTCCTATAAAAAGGAGATGGAAATTATCTCCAGTGTGGGTTTGTTGTGAATGGTGGTTGGCGAAGCAGTTTGTTGGTTTGAGAGATATTTATGAGTATTAGAGACAGCTGCCCTATACTCTGTATATATATTGTAAATATACTGCAAACAGAAATTAAAGCGCTCAAGTTGAGTGAAGGCTGGCCTTGTTGCTGTCTTTATTTGGCAAGCTAGAGCTCAAGGCAGTGTGCTGGGGTGAAGGATTTTTTCCTTCTCAGCCTGAAGTCTTTTGCAGAAATCTCTCCAGAAAACCTTCTCCTTGGTGTCCTGTCAACATGGAACAACTCTGCAGGTGGTGATGGTGGACACAGCGTGTCTTTCTACACCCCAACAAGGGTTATGGGCCCAGTGTCTGCATGGACAATGCTTGAGAAGCTGTGGGAGATATAGTTCTGCAATTGGTGAGCTGTTTTGTGTTCCTGGAGGGCTGAATAGAAAAGTCCTGGAAAGGAGTGAGTTAAGTGTGTCCACTCACGGACTCTGCTCTTATCTGTTTGCTTTGGAAGCTAATTGTTTTTGGCAACCTGCCTGGACTGTTATCAGTGTGTTTGTTTGCATCTGTTTAAGTCGCAGACTCTGCAAACATGGAAACAGCAGTCAGGTTTGAAAAGCTGTCTGAGAAGAACTATGCTTCCTGGAAAATTTATGTGCAGGCTTTGCTAATAAAGCAGGACTTATGGGACTATGTAAAGAAACAACCTGACCCTGCTAATGAGGATGAATTAATAGGTGACGAGAAAGCCAGAGCTACCATTATTCTAGCTGTAGAACCGAATCAGCTGAATAATATCAGAGATAAAAGGTCAGCGTTTGAAGTCTGGAAAGCTCTTGAGAATGTCAACCAGCCGGCTGGAGCCTTGTCAAAAATGCTGTGCAGCAGAAAGCTGTATTATTGTAAACAGCAGGAAGGTAAATCCGTGCATTTGTATTTAAAAAGGATGCAGGATAATTTCGCAGAGTGCAGCAAGCGTGGCAACCAAATAGAAGAAACCCAAAAAGCTTTTATACTCCTGAGTAGTCTAAACAGGGAATGGGAGTTTCTAATGTACAATCTCCAAGGAGTAGCCGAAGCTGATTTAAATGTTGACCTCGTGGCATCCAGAATATTGGAAGAGGCACAGAGGAGAGACTCAGAGGAGAGCTTTAAGGGAGTGACCAGCTGGAGGACACAACCAACCAACCAATCCACATCCTTGTCTGAGGAAGGGAGTGCTGCTGACTGCAGAACATGGAGATGTTTTTCCTGTGGAGAGACCGTACATTTGATAAAGAACTGTCCTAAGGTCTCTGCAGCAAAGAAAGGACAGAACTCACAAAGAAAAAGACAAGACAAGCCCCAAGATGGGAGGGGGTTTGCTATTACTGTAGAAGGAGTTGTAAATGAGAAAAAGGACCAGTCTGTCTGGATTTTGGACAGTGGGTGTTCTCACCATATGACCCCTGATAGGGAAAAACTACAGAGCCCAAAGCCAGCACCAGTGGACACTGTGGTATTTGCAGATCTGTATTAATCCCTGGTCTAAAAAACGGTATTTCATAATGTACTGTGTGCACCAAAACTACAAAATAGCCTTGTAAGTGTGGCATCCCTAACCAGTGATGGATATGAAATCCTTTTCAAAGGAGATGAGGGGATTGTGTCCAAGGAGGGAGTAGTATGTGGTAAAGCCATAAAGAAACATCACATTTATCAAATGGTAGCACAGGTGCACTGTGGGAATGTAACAAATAAGCCACTGCATGATGGGTGTGCTCATTACCTTCATAGAGTTATGGGCCATATAAGCTTCAAAGGTTTGAGAAACCTAGAGAAGGTTTGCCCAGAGTTCAAGGTAGAGAACGGCAAAAGTTACCTGGACTGTGCTATTTGCAAAAAGGTTAAGGTCAAGGCTTACCCTGTAGTGAAGGTGAGCAAATGCATAACCCAGAGGCCTTTTCAGGTTGTACATGCAGATTTAACAGGGCCACATCAAGTAAAGAGTATAGGGGGTAGCAGGTTTACCCTGTTGATAGTAGATAGGCATACCAGATTTACCTATGTGGCAATGCTCAAAACCAAAAGTGAGGCTGCTGATATGATCAAAAATGGGTCAATTCTGTTGAAAGGGAGTTTCCCTACAAGGTTGGCACTGTTGTGACTGACAGAGGTGGAGAATTCTTAAGTAGTAATTTGCAGCAGTGGTTTGGGCGGAAAGGGATCCAACATAAAACTACAAATCCCGGATGTCCAGCTGAGGATGGCTTGGCTGAACATAGGATTGGGATGATAAACCAAATAAGGGATTGTATGTTAGAGGATTCTGGAGCACCAGCTAATTTGTGGGGAGAAGCAACAAGAACCGCTTGTCATATTGTAAATAGGTCATGG
Organism: Gambelia wislizenii; assembly: GCA_030847615.1. NCBI lineage: Eukaryota > Metazoa > Chordata > Lepidosauria > Squamata > Crotaphytidae > Gambelia > Gambelia wislizenii. Next base: position 165,484,696 of record JAUMIR010000004.1, read on the forward strand.
TGCAGTGCGATAAACCAAACACCATACTACTTATTGTATGGAAGAGCACCAAACCTAAAGTACTTAAGAGTGCTTGGACAATTTGCATCAGTGTACATTCCTCCACAGTTCAGGAAAAAGAATCAGCCCAAAAGCCAAAGGTTGCGTTTTGTGGGCTATGAGGGGAACAAGTACAGGTTCCTGATGGATGGGAATAGGATTTTGTATTCAAGGAGTGCTAGTTTTGAAATCCATGCTGGGTGGGAGAAAATTCATTCTAATCAAGATGTTTTTATAAAGCTTAAAAATATTGTTGTAAACAAAAACACTGGAAATGCAGGGGCGATAGCATCCAGAGATGTGAGTGATGAACACGCAAGCACTTCTGAAGATACACAAACACCAAAGCAAGAGCCAACGCATAGACAGGCTATTCAGAGTAGTAGTAGCGACACTGAGGATGAGTATGGTAGAACCAGAGTCATTATTCCACAAAGGACTCAACGAGTCAGGAGACCACCAGAAAGGTTTGTGGTGCAAGAGGCACGAGCTTGTACTGTTCTGGCAGAGGAGCCTGATGACTATAAGGATATGCTCAGGTATCCAGTAACAGAGCAGGAGAAGTGGAATATGGCTATGGATCAGGAGATCAGTGCATTGGTGGATAGGAAAGTATTTGAGGTAGTTGATAGACCTGGAGAGCACAAGGTAGTTGGCTGTAGATGGGTCTACAGGAAGAAGGACATGCCTGATGGGACTGTGAAGTATAAGGCTAGAATAGTAGTAAAAGGTTACTCACAGAGACAGTTTGAGAATTATGATAAGACATTCTCACCGACAGCCAAGGCAGAGAGTCTCAGGATGATGCTTCCTGTGGCTGCCAAAAGGAAGTTAGTGGTTCATCATTTCGACGTCGAGACAGCATATCTCAATGCCAATTTAGATGAAATTGTATTCATGGAACAACCTCCTGGATATGAGTTTGAAGGCAATAACAAAGTTTATAGGCTGAGGAAAGCATTATATGGACTTAAGCAAAGTGCCAGATGCTGGAATCAGTGTATACATGAGGAATTAGTGAGACTGGGTTATCAGCGAAGTGTGACCGATGCATGTGTATACACAAAAGGTAGTATAATTCTATTAATTTATGTTGATGACCTATGTGTAGCTGCAAGGGACGAAGAAGAGATCAGACTGGTGCAGAATGAGTTAGCACATAAGTTCAAACTCAAGGATCTCGGTTATCTAAAAAGCTACCTGGGAATAGAAGTAGAGAGAGACCAGAGTGGTGTTTTCAGGTTGTGCCAAAGGAGAAAAATAGATAAATTAGTAGAAAAGTCTGGTTTAGGTGAAGCTAAAGTTGTAGGAAGCCCAATGACGCCTGATTACCAAAATCTGGAATCAGAGGAGATGTTTGAAAGGCCGGATATATATCATTCAGTAATTGGGAGTTTGTTGGTTTTGGCCAACAACACGAGACCAGACATTAGCTTCGCAGTGGGGTTGCTCAGCAGAAGAGCAGCAAATCCCAGACAAGTAGACTGGTCAGCATTGAAGCGAATTGTGTGATATTTGAAGGGCACAAGAGATAAATGCTTAATAGTAACAGGAGGAACGGCAGAACTAGAAGGTTTTGCTGACAGTTCATTTGCGTCAGAAACAGCTGACAGAAGATCAGTAACTGGTTTGACGGTCAGCTATGCTGGTAGCCTGGTTATTCGGAGGTCCAGAAAACAAGGATGTATCGCACTAAGTACTACAGAGGCAGAGTTTGCTGCATTGTCAGAGCTAGCAAATGAAATCCAGTGGGCTAGACAATTGTTAAAAGATCTAGGAGAAGAATGCAGTGGAGCAATAGTGGTAAACGAAGACTCGCAAGCATGCATTGGCATGGCAGAGTCAGAAAATCTAAAATGTAGAACAAAGTATATAGCAGTGAGATACCAAAATGTGAGAGAACATGTACGAAGTGGAACACTGAAGCTACAATATGTTGGCACAGAGGACAATGTAGCAGACATTCTCACGAAACCTTTATCTGTGGAACGGCACATGAAATTAACTAACAGGTTAGGTATCAGCGAGTAAGGTCACAGTATATAAAAGGATAGGTGTAAATGATACATGGGACACACCACATGTCATTTGGAGGGGAATGTCAGGAATGACATGGATGTGACCACAAGATGGAGCTGTAAGCTTAGTAATGAAAGTAGTTAAGCTCCAGTGGCAGGTGTGTGTATGAGAGAGAGTTAGCACTTGAAAGTATGCACACTTGAGATGCCTGATGTAACAGGCAGTGTTTAACTGCCTATAAAAAGGAGATGGGAATTATCTCTAGTGTGGGTTTGTTGTGAATGGTGGTTGGCGAAGCAGTTTGTTGGTTTGAGAGAGATTTATGGGTATTAGAGACGGCTGCCCTATACTCGGTATGTATATTGTAAATATACTGCAAACAGAAATTAAAGCCCTCAAGTTGAGTGAAGGCTGGCCTTGTTGCTGTCTTTATTTGGCAAGCCAGAGCTCAAGGCAGTGTGCTGGGGTGAAGGATTTTTTCCTTCTTAGCCTGAAGTCTTTTGCAGAAATCTCTCCAGAAAACCTTCTCCTTGGCGTCCTGTCGACGTGGAACAACTCTGCAGGTGGTCGTGGTGGACACAGCGCGTCTTTCTACCTTCCAATAGACTTACCTTCCAATAGACATAAATAGTTTTCTGCAGTGAGCTTTAGAGTTACATTTATTTGACTGTTGACTACAAAAAATAAAGGATATAGCTAAATAATAAAACAAATTCATTAAAAGGCCAAAATTGTATCAACATTTATTTTTTCACTATAATTTTTAATAGTATTGTTTTTGATAATTATTTCCTTATTATGAAGTACCCAAACTACTTGATGCTGTTGTTGTTTCTGACTTATGGAGATCCTAAGGGAAATCTGTCACAGTGTTTTCTTGGCAAGTTTTATTCAGAGAGGGTTTGCCTTTGCCTTCTTCTGAGTCTGAGAGCATTGCCCAAGGTCACCCAGTGGGCTTTCGTGGCTGAGTGGGGATTCAAAACTCCAGAGTTCTAGTCCAACACTCGAGCCACTACATCATACTATCTCTCACTCAGTACTGTAGAGTTTTAAATACACAGGACTTGCTAGTGATGTAGACTTGAGTCAATTGACTTTGACTTAAGTTGGACTCAAGTCACTTTAATGACTTGACTTGGACTCTGCTCAACAATAAATGACACACTGACTCAACTTGACTCGTATCTTGTATATTTTTAGTGACCTACTTGCTTGGTTTTTCTCCTTTGAACAACTCTTCCATGATCTTACTGCTTTTTGCCTACTGGTCACGTGACGGAAATCGTAACAGAAAATCTGTTAGGCAACAGGCTTGAGGCAAAATAATCCTTCTAAAGCTTTTCCTAAGAGTAGCAGGCAAGACTCGCTCCCAGACTGCAGGACACATTTCTCAAAGGGGAACAGAAAATGGACTTGAGGTGGATCTTCTAAAGCTTTTCTTAGGAGCAGCAGGCAAGACTCACCCTCAGACCGCGGGGCTCATGCCTCATGCATTTGCTATTCCCCTCCGAGAAATACATCCCATGCTCTTGTGGGCGAGGCTTGCCTGCTGCTTGAAGTAAATGATAACATGGACTTTGCTCCCAGTGGTTGGGTCAGCCATCAAGATACAATCAGGTTTCTGCACTGACATGTTGCTCCTCTCAGCAGCCCCCCCACCTCCTTTACTCTGTTAAGGTTGGCTCCCAGACTTGAGACTCAACTTGAAACTATCTTGCAAGGACTTGAAACTCCACTTGAAGGTAGAGACTTGAGACTTGACTTGATTTAAAGTAAAAGGCTTGAATACATCACTGGGACTTGCATGATAGCAAGCAGTACTTTCTATATGCTTGAAAATGAGGTTTACTGTTTGTCCCAGTGGGTGAGAGGATTTAACCTGATGACCTATTTAAACATTTACTTAAACAACAGTGAATTTCAGAGAAAAAGAACTGGGCCTGCCATATCTGTGGGCTCAGGATCTGTGGATTCAACCAACTGTGGATTCAAACTACAATACTGTACACAACACAAGGAGTACAGTACATACAGTACTGTATTTGTGAGGGTAGAGAGATATGAGGCTGCAGAGAAGGCAGAAATGGGTGGCTGCCATGCTTCCCGGAGGTGGGGGAACCTGAAGAATGAGTGCCTGGTGGCCAGGGTTTGCCACCGGCTCCATTGCTGCCCTAGACCATTTTATCAATAAAGACTTCAGCATCCTCATATTTTGATATCTGCATGGGGTCTTGGAAACAAACCCCCATAGATTCTAATGGCCAGTGAATTAGAACAACTTGAATCAAGGGAGCCCTGGTGGCACAGTGGTTAATTGCCAGTACTGCAAGCCACCACGTTGCAAGTTTGATTCTAGAGGGCTCTAAGGTTCACTCAGCCTTTCATCCTTTCGTAGGTCAGTAAAATGAGTACCCAGCTTGTGGGGGCAATTAGCTAATATGCATTGGAAACTGCTTAATGCAGTGTAGTTGTGTAAATTGCTATTGCTTAACAATTTGTAAGCTGCTCTGATAGCTTTTGTGGCTGAAGAGTGGGGTATAAATACCTACTTGAAATTTTAAAAAAATCAAAGTGTCCAATGATGTTTCTTACATACAAGATTGACAACGTTAAAAATCACACACAGCTCTTTATAAAACATTTGCTTCAAATCTTCCACCAGCCCGCTAGTTAATGCTTAATACATTTTCAGTTGCTTAGCAGTTCACCCTAAAAATTCAGGCAGAAAGACTTGTTATGACTTATTCCAAAGGACAGGTTCTTGAAGACTCAGGTAAAAGTTGAGAAAGATTGATCCCAGTAAAATTCCAATAGAAAAAAATCTGTCTGTAGAGAAAGACAGCCTGAGCATCACCAGGGAAAATGCTTTTGAAAAGGACGTTACACTGTGGAGAACTCTTTGCAAGGCTCTGTAGAAACTGAATCATTTCTCACAATTAGGGGTGACTACAGTACCATGCCCCTGTAATGAACAAAATCAACAAAACGTAAATTGAAGAAAAAAAAGAAGAAACCAAGAAAAAAATGCCCTTCTACTGTGATGCAGTTACTTTTTCTGTGTAATTTGATTGATTTCTTTCTCTTCATCACTAAATTATGTTCTGTATTGGTAAACTACATTTTTTTAAAAAAATAGTGCATTATACTATTTTTCTGTTTCCCGCTCAGAAACAGCATAGTCTATGGATCTCCCCAACTGCCCCTATCCCAGCAAAAATAAAATAAATTATTTTAGTGATTTTTTTTGGTCCTCAAACTGCTAGAAAATGCTCAAAATTGCTGCAAAATTCATAGGTATCATCTTGGATGCTTTCAATGGTGCTGTGCCATAGAACCACTGAAAATATCCTAAGTATCCAACTTGTTGGCTTCTCCATAGTGTTCCATTGTCCTGTAGTTTTACTAAGGCTGTGTTACCCCGGGTATCATTCCAGAATCCAAATGATACAAGCCAATAGGCTGGCAGCATGGGGGTGAAAGTTACCTCCCTGCAGTTTAAGAGCTACACAAGAAATTTTAACTTTGCCCCACCCCAGAAATCCTGGTAGAAACTGCTGTTTCACCACCACTGTTAGAAGTGGGGAAACAGTGATTTGTTTCTTGCAGACTGACAGCTGATTGACTAGACAGCAGGGGAAAATGTGCAGAACACATCTGAGATCTGGTGGCTGCACAGGATGTGATCAATGGGCAATTAAACAAATGGGAGTTGGAAATCCTTGCCAGTATATTGCAAACCACCCAGAGAGCTACTGGTACAGCCAGACTCCATCCTCTGTACTCTATCAGTAGCACACAGCCCCACCTATTCTAGAATTTACTATCTGACAATCTATGGCAGCCACTTGTGCATTGACAAGGAAGAGGAAATGCATCACCAAAGAAGAAAACAATGCTGTTTTATTAACTTATATGTATAGATGCGAATTTAGAAATGATTCCTATGGTTTAAATAGAAATACACATTACAGTTCATCAAATGGGAGAACTTGTGACCTGATGGGCTCTTGTGTATGCTCAGTCTAAGTACTAACTCTTGATGGATACCCTAAAAGGTTCTTTCTTCTTTAGTTTTTTGTTTCTTTGTTTAAATCTTCAAACTGGACTTCATCTGGACAGCCCTTCAGACAGTCTCCTGTAAAGGGATTTGGCCATCATGTGGTAGTGCTTTACATTTCTTTTTATTATTATTATTATTATTATTTCCAGTTACATTACAAGTCAGCGAATTTACATAGACGTCTTCATACATCATTTCCCTTCTTTTTATTATGTCCATACATTTACTCTCTAAAACCTTTCTCTTAACAACTGTAACTTCCTTTCTAAAAATTCAAACCGTGTTGGGGATTCCTAGAAAAAAAAATCATCATCCCCCTCCTCTTCCTCCTTCCTTCCTCTAATCTATATTGCTCTAGCTTCTTTCCATTCCTTTCCTTTTTCCATTGCCCGCCTATCAGACCTCTTTTCTTGCTAGCTTCTAAGCTTAATTGTCTCCTTATTTGTAATGTCTTATCACCATCTAATTGTCTGAATTTTACTCCCCTTTTTTCCTTTTCCCCATACTTCTTCCCCCCCCCCATTTAACCTTAATTCCCACCTTGTCTCTTTCCCTTTTCAGAAAGCATTTAACCAGTTCCCAATTTTCCTCCAATTTTCCATAAGTAAAGCTGTCAATCTGTCCACGTTCATCATTTCCCATAATTGAATAGTCCATTATTCTATAGTAGGATTTGTTTTTTCTTTCCATTTTTTAGCGTATATAATCCTAGCTAATGTTATCATGTATAATATGATCCTCCATCGGTGCTTCAAGTTGTTCTCTTCTCTCACTCCTATCTCTCCTATCATATTCAGCAAGTAAATCTCAGGTTTTAATGGGTAGTTAATGTCAAGGATTTCCCTAATCTTATTATGAATCTTTTCCCAGTACGCTTGGGCCAACGGGCATCTCCACCACATATGCATCAATGACCCTACTGCTTCCTCACATTTCCAGCATTTCCCCCCCTATGTTATACATTTTATCTAGCCTATCTGGCATAAGATACCATTCATAGAACATCTTTATGAAATTTTCTTTCAGGTTTTGTGCCGGTGTGAACTTTTGTGTGTCCTTCCAAGCTTTTTCCCACTCGTTAAATTCAATGGTGTGACCTATGTCTATCATCCATTTAACCATATGTTCTTTAACTTGTTTTGTCTCCAGTTCCCTTTCAAATAGTAGCTTATAAAAGTTAGCTATCTGGTGTTTTGTTTTTTCAAAGATGATTTTATCCATTTCATTCTCCTCCAATTGAAATTGCTCCAGTTTGGGATCCATTCTGAATTTGTCGTATAATTGCTTGTACGTAAACCAATTTACTCCACCTCCTTCTGTTTCTAACTGTTCTCTTGTTTTTAGTTTTACTTTTGTTATGTCCTGAGATTCTTGTATTATTAAATCTTTATATCTTAGTCACTTCTGTTCCAGCAATTTCCACTTTCCAAAGAAGGCCTCTTGCATTGAAACGCACCAGAGAATTTTATTATAGAAGGATATTTTGATCATCATCCAGATTTTAACAGGGCTCTCCTGACATAATGATTGTCAAATTCTTTATTTTCTGATTTTTTTTGCTATACCACGGGTACGCATGCCATCCAAAGACCAGATTGTGTCCTTCCAGAGCTAATAATTTTGTATTCTTCAAAGATACCCATTCACCTACCCATGACATCGCGCATGCATAGTAGTACAACTTAAGATCCGGGAGCACGCAACCACCTCTCGTCTTACAATCAGTCAATAATTTTCTCTTTATCCTTGGTTTTTCCCCCTCCCATATGTATTTCAATATTTCAATGTTCCATTTGTTAAAGCAATTTAGATTTATTATAATAGGTATATTTTGAAATAAAAAAATGAACTTTGGAAGAACTGACATTTTAATTGAAGCAATCCTACCCAAAAAGGATAGATGGGCATTTGACCATTTTTCTAAGTCTTTCTTTATCTCAGTCCACATTTTACTATAGTTGTTTTCAAATAAGTCAGCGTTGTGTTTCGAAATCCATATCCCTAGGTACTTAACCTTATTTACAACCTTATATCCTGACTTTTCTTCTATTTCCCTCTCCTCTTTTTTTGTAATGTTCTTCGTCAGTACTGCTGTTTTTCCCTTATTAACTTTAAACCCAGAGACTGTTCCGTATTCTTCCAAAATTTTGCCGAGATCCTCTATCTGTTCTAAGGGGTCCTCCATAAATATCAATATGTCGTCCGCAAAAGTCTTCATTTTAAAATCCATTCCTTTTATTCTCGTTCCTTTAATTCTCTCTTCTCCTCTGATCTTATTATTTAGAACTTCAATAACTATAAGAAAGAGTAGCGGAGACAGCGGGCATCCTTGTCTCGTGCCTTTACCTATTTTAATTCCATCACTCTTCTCTCCATTTATCAAAATTTGAGCATTTTGTTCTTCATATATTTTATCTGTCCATTTTTAAAAGTTGTCGCCCATATCCATCTTCTTTATGACTGCTTTCAGAAATGGCCATTTGACATTGTCAAGTGCCTTTTCCGTGTCTAACGAGATCATCGCCAACTTCTTCTTGTTATGATTCTCATAATATTCGATGATGTCAATTACTGTTCTCAAATTTGCTTTCATATGTCTATTAGGAAGAAAGCCATTCTGGTCTTCGTGAATGATCTCTTTCAAAATATTCTTCAGTCTTCGTGCCAAAATTGCCATGAATATCTTGTAATCCAAATTCAATAAAGAAATCGGCCTATAATTTCTTGGATCTTTCATATCTTTCCCTTCTTTCGGAATTATGGTAATAAATGCTTCCTTCCACGTGTTTGGTATCCCATCTGTTTTTATCTGATTTAAGGTTTTTTGCAGTAATGGAGTAATACAATCTTCTAATTTCTTACAATAGATTGAAGTGAAGCTGTCAGGTCCTGGTGCTTTATCAGAGTTTAAATTTCTAATGACCTCCGTAATTTCCATTACTATAAAATTCCTATTTAGTATCTCTTTTTGATTGTCTGTCAATCTGGGTATATTTTGTTTTTCCAAATACTTGTTTATTTTTTCTTCCATTAAATTGTTTGTTGATTCACCTTTGTATAGTTCTGTGTAAAATTCTTGAAAACATTTTTAATCATTTTTTGTTCACTCACTATCTTGTCTCTGTAAATCATTTCTGTAATTATTTTGTTTTCTCTCATTTTTTAAAACTTCTGAGACAGCAATTTACCTGGTTTGTTTGATGATTCAAGATGTCTTTGTCTTGCAAGGTGTATTTTTTGTTCAATTTCTTTTATTGTTACAGATTGAACCTTTTTCTTTAATGTATTTATTTCATACTTAAGTTTTACATTGTCCAATTGTTCTCTCATCACCTCCTCCTTATCCTTGATATCTTGTAAAAGTTTTTTTTAATTGACTGGACTCTTCTTGCCTTCTCTCAGATGCTTTTTTTTATAAAATAGCCTCGCATTACCAAGTGCTTTACATTGTTAAAGAATCTGGAATTAAGGCTGTGCTGAATGTTCACTTGCTTGGGGAAATGTCAAAATATCCTTCCCACAGCATCCTTGTTCCCTCTACATTCCCACAGTTCTCGGATCTCTTGCTACTTGTGTGCCAGGGTTTTTTTTAATTAAAAAAACCACATTAATTGAAGTTGTGTCTTCTTTCTGGGAACAGTCATTTCTGTCACTGACCATGGTGATATCGTGACACCATCTAGTCAATCATATGCATTAGCCTCTGTGAGTACTGGAATTCCAATAGCAGTCTGCGATATAGATCTGCTTATAGAATCATAGAGTTGGAAGAGAGCACAAGAGGTGTCTAGTCCAACCCCCCTGCCTTGCAGGAATACACAGTCAAAGCACTTAAGCCCTATCAAGTAGATTGATAAATAAAATGAACACATACTGATGTCATGGGGGAGGGGGAGGCTGTACATTTGGGAGGTAGAGACAGTCCTTCTTGGATCAGATATCTCTCAGTCTGAAATGTGTGACACTTTCACCCAATTTTGAAGCACCCTCCCCAATATCTGAAGGGACTGGGGTGACCATTTGATGCTGGGAAACATTTTGAAGAAAAGCTCACATGCATCCCTCCTTCCCCACTCCCTTTATTGGTATCTTGCCTTTCTCCCAGGCTGGGACTCGAGGTGGTCTTACAAAAACGATTTTTAAAAATACAATAAAACACATATAGTTGAAGCATACAAAATCAAGATTAAAACAGTACTGTATTAAATAACAGCAGAATTAATGAATTAAAATCTTACTTTAAAACAGATCAGAAACAGTACAGCAACATAAAAAAACTCCTTTTGAAGAGGGGGCAGTTAAAATCAGTTTTCAAAGGCTTGCTGGGAAGGAAAGATCATAACCATTGAAAGGAAAACAAAGAAGGACCCTTCCTAAGTTCCCCAAGGAGGGAGTTCCAAAGTATGGGAGCAGCCACAGAGAAGGGCTTCTCCCATGTTCCCAACAACCATGCCTGCAAAGATGGTAGGATAGAAAGAAGTGCCTTCCCTGTAGACCTTTAAGCTCAGGCAGACTCATATGGGAAGACACAGTCCTTTAGACAGCCTGAGCCTGAGCCTAGGTTTTATAGGTCAAAACCAGCACTTTGAATTGTGCATGGAAACTCTCTTTGTGTTTCCCCTTTAGTGGAGCCCAGCTTGTACTGAATTCCCCAGCCCAGGGAAGTAACAGAGCCCAGCTAGGGGTGGGTGGTGGTTCTTGCTGGGACTGCAAGCTCAGGACCCTACTCCTGTGAAGAAGTAGCAAGCTAGTGCACACAGGTGGTTCCAGAAGGCTTGCTGGTGAAACAGAGAATCAGTAAAGCAGGCAAGCTCCCCTCCTTTAGCTTCAGCTTTTACTACTAGTTATTATTATTATTATTATTATTACTACTACTACTACTACTATATATAAGTAATACTATATATAAGATCCTGAATCTTCATTTGCGAAGAAAAGCCAGAGAGAGAGACTATAATTACCGTATTATTATTATTATTATTATTATTATCCCATCTTTCTCCCACCATAGGGAGTCAAGGAGGCTTGTTGGCTCTTCCTGCTATTAAGCACTTGCTGATATTTCAGCTGCTGAGCCAGTAGATGAGTCTAGCTTCTGTGTACTGAACCTAGAACCACCAGCCAGAGGTGATGTATGTTTCAGAAACTGCAGCCCATTGTTAACTCAGGTTTTTTTTCTCTCTTTTTTGGTCATGCTTCTGATCATGGTCATAACCTTGATGTTCCTGCCTTTCGTGGTCATAACCTTGACTATTTTCCTGCCTTTCTGTTGTTTACTTGGAGTAGGTCAGATTCCTCCAATCCATGGATCTGATTAGGAACAGATATGATTTTAAATGTTCTGATTTATTTGGTGGAGGCTTCTTGATAGCTGAAATTAATTGATTAGTTTACTCAGATCCAAGTGAGGCCTCTAGGGTTTGCAACCTGCCCCTTGTAGTTTCACTGACTGATAGCAGAGTCTAAAGACCTCTGTGCACTCCCCTTTCTTTAATGTTGAAAGGCTATAGAAAGTGTCACCACAAGGCCTCAAGTGTCAAGCCTTGAAGGCTGCTGACTGGTGGCTGATCTGAGACAGCTGGTGGCAGGCAGCACATTCCTTGTCCCTATCCTTTAATTCTATACATTTGCTTTTCCAGGACCTTAGTGGTTGCTCCAAAAGAGCTGAAAAAGATACATAGGAGACAGCAACAAAAAATGTGTTAACGTCCCACAATCTCCTCTCCTGCCCTTCTCCCATCCCTGTCCTGGCACAATAATGTAAACTTTCAGACCTATATTGTTCATGCTTGCCAGGCTGCCCAGGAGTGAATGGAGCTCAAACGGAGCTCCATTCACTTCCTGGAAGGAAATCCTACTGGTTCTCACAAGAAGAAGAGAGCGCCGGAAATTCAAAAATAAAAAGCAAAATAATACATAAAAAGTGACAGCAAGCACAAAAACACACTTAAAACTAAACAAGTAACCTGGGGAGGGTACAAAAAAGTGTGTCACTTACCTGGATGTCCCAATCTCACCCAGAAGGGTTCTGGCATGGACCTTACATTGATGCTAAGATCACGCCAGCAAAACGGACACTTTTCCACTTGCAGGACATTCTTTTACAGAAACGAAATGGGAGATCCATGCATGGCTTAGCCCATCAATAAAAAGAAGCGCCGGCATAACAACAGCCAAACGGGAGCATGGCAACACGGGAACAATGTCTGAAAGGAAAGCCCTTTAGTATCTCCTGGTGTCGTGATAATGCCATATTTAGCACATCTGATAATCTCCGTAGATATACCACTAAAAAAACTTAGGGAATTCAGCTTTATGAAAACCCCAATACAAAATGTTCTGCCCCTTTCAGTTTGATGTGAGGACTTAAGTTATCCAGCAGATTTTGCAGTTCTCTCAATCTTGTGCTATAGTTAATAGTCATTTAAATGTATCAATATGTGCATTCATTAAAATTCATTTTGAGTGAAAGCACACATAAATGTGAATCAAAATGTGTATTTAAATGCATATTTTACACTATCTTTAAAAGAAAGGAATGCAGAGTAGAACGTGTGGATGTGAGATTTATCCATGCTTATATGATCAGTGATGATACATATTCTAGATGTATTTAACTAGAAGAGAAAGGATATGATGATGTTATGGGTTAAATCTCAAGTGCCAGATCTTGCTGTTCCTCACCCTGTGCGCTTGTCCCTTTGTCTTTTGATGTGCTGAAGGCAGCAAGACAGCTGATAGCTGCAGCATCTGAAGTCTGTGATTTTACACTAGCCATCTGCTGAGGAGACTCATTGCAATGACACAAGTCAGTTTCATTTTGGGGCTGGTGTATGTTGGACCTCATTTTGATGGAGTGGGAATGAGGGATGGCCTGTAGCAGATTGGAGAGGCTAATGTTTGCATGGCAGCATCAGTAATCAGAGACAAGCTCAGAGTTGTGAAGAACAAAAGAAACTGGACGGTAGCTGGAAGGATGTATACCAATGTTTATTTTCAGGGGCCTGCTTGTTGTTAATCTGGTTTTTACTTCAGCTGGTGCTGGGCTATCCTTTTTTGCAGTGCAGAAGCCACTGAGGATGCGAAGAACAGGGCAAGCAATACAATATTTCTTTTGTGGAAGAGAGCACTGAGCATTAGCACTGAGAAGTACATTTTTTTCCTCTTCCTCCTCCTCTACAAACTCAATCTAACAGAGCAGGATCCCTTAGATCTGTCTCTCTTTATATGTTGATTTCTCTATAATAAACAAGCAAAGAACAAAAATCAACATGCATTGCAATTCTCTCACATCCATTCCACTTCAGGAAGCACAAAGGAATGGGACAGAATTGTCTGTTCCTAATGCCTCAGAGCTTATAGTACGCTTGTTTGTTTATCACCATCACCACCAACAATTTATGTTGCACTTCACATACGTTACAACAACTGATTATTTAATATACTTTGTATAAATTACCACATCAATCCTAATCACAACTCTATAAAGTAGGATTATTATTACGTATTACCCCTGTATTTCAGGTTGGGGGAGCAAGGCAGAAACTGAAAGAAAGTAGAGTATGTTGCTTGGGACCACTGAGTTTACAGGTAATGTAGAAACTTTGATTTTCTGCTTCATATCCCAGTGTCTTATGGTATAAGTATGGTGCATATCACTATATTTGAGGGCATGCTGCTGCTCAATCAAAACTGGTGTGAACAGTTTCATGAAAATTGTAATCAGAAATGAAAAGGGACAGTTTCCTTGGAGTGGGTTTCTGATGGGTCCTTGATCTTTGATTAGCAAGGGTTGCTTATACGAGCAGAACAAGAAGCATTGCCTCAGTAAAGGCACTTTATGCTTTATGTACCCATAGTGATATTGGTGCATAGCTAAAACTGGTTGGCTAGATAGTATTGTGACATCTTTGTGTCTACTATGTAGTCTTTTGATTGTCCAGAAAAAAGGGAAGAGAGGGGAAGAGGCAGGAAATGGTACGTGGAGCAGAAGCAGTAGCACAGTGTGGGTGGGAAGAGGAGCTTGAAAAGCTCTATGGATCATGTCAATAGAGTGGAACTTGTTAATAAGACTTTTTGAAAGTACATAGTACAGTTATATTTCCAAGCAGGCCCTCAAGTTGCTGTTAGCGAGTTGCTGTTGTATTTATTTTATTTATTTATTTTAAGTATTTTCAGCATTTCTGTATTGCCTCCCAACCCACAAGGGTCCCTGAAGTGATGAACAAATAGAAACCAATTAAAACAATACAAAGATATTTTTTTAAAAAAATAAAACTCATAAAAGCAGTCTTAGGAGATTATCAGATGCCCTTAATATGGTGTTACATGAACGCCAGGAGATCGCCAAAGGGCTTACCTTTTGGACAACATCATCCTTGTCCTGTTATGCCCTCGTGCTGGTTCTGTGCTGTCCACGTTTCTTCTTATTCATGGCTTAAGCCATGAATAGATCACCTGTTCTGTTCCTGTCACGGAATGACAGGCAAGCAAAAAGATGCCTTGGTATGCTGGTCTGATGCCAGTTGCCGTGGGAGGTCCATGCCAAACACTTCTGAGTGCGATCGGGACAAGGAGGTAAGTGACACACTTTTTTGTATACTCCGCGGGTTACTTGTAGTTTTTTTAACTTTGTTTTTGTGTTTGGTGTAACTTTTTGAAGTTTCTTTTGCTTTTTATTTTTGAATTTCCTGCACGCTTGTTCTCTTGCGAGAAAAGCTGGGAGCTTAAACCAGAAAGTGAATGGGGCTCTGTTCAAGCTCCATTCACTCCTGGGCGGCTGAGGGGAGGGTGCGGTTGTGTGAAAAAGGTATGAAACGTGGGGTTAGACTGCCGGGACAGGGACGCGAGGGAGGGGGGAGAGAATATAGCAAGACGGTGAAACTTTTTTTGTCCCCGTCTGATCATGTCCTTAGAATCCAGTCTTGAAACAGTTAAAACAGCACTTTCAAATAATGAATGCCATACGGAACAGCACTGTTTTGTCTGCCTGCTGGAAGCTTAAAAGGGTGAAATTTAAAAATTATTTTATGATTCCTATTTCTCTTTTTTTTAAAAAAATATTTATTACAGTTTATAACAATACAATAAAAGATTTAAAGAAAAAAGAAAGACAAGAGATAAAGAAAAAGAATATGACGGAGAAGGAAAGAAATGACTTCTTTGTGGTCTTTGTACCTCACACAATTGGGCTCTCGCGCATGCGCAGATCAAACATAGAGTGCTACTCAGCTGTGTAGCTTTTTGGCAATAGCCCCACCCTCCCAGGGCACCACATAAATAGTAACAGAAAGCTATTCCCTCAGTTCCTTTTTGTCTGTTGTTTGGATCACTTGGAACATTCTCTATTGAGTAGCTTCTCCCAGTTTTTTTCTGGACTGGGACTGTTCTCTCTTTGGATTTTGGCACTTTTCTCCTCAGACTATCAACCTGTTGGCTTGTTTTTTTGACCCTACTTTCAACTTCCCCACTGGATTAGACGATTTTCAGACTTGCTCTGGTCTCCTTCGGCCTTGTATGGCCTCCAGGTCCCTTTTCAAAACCTACCCTTCCTGTGGGGGAAAAATCCCCCAAATGGACTGCCACAACCATTTCCTGTTTTGCCTCTGGTAGGCCCACAAAGTCACTTCCTGTGACATCTGCAAGGGCTTCACCACTCTCATGTGCTTAAAAACAGAATCTCCCAACTATGGATCCACTTTTGGGAACAATCCCTCTGGGCAGCTGACATCACCACACAAAACTGGCCCTTAGACACTACTTTCCAAGGCATCTGTACCCACCATCCATTCTTTCCTCGACAGCCATGGCCTTGATATCCAGATCAACCATGCTCCAGGCCGCAGAACTGACCCAGTCAGATTCCAGTGAGTTGGTTCCAGCAGAACCAACTCATCTAGCAGAACCAAAGAAAGGCAGAAAGCACGCGGGTACTGAGGCATTGGATACGTTGGTGCCAAATTGGTCCAAGTTGATCCACCAAGCGATCCCTTGGCCGGCCCCACCACCAGAACCGATACTGCCCTGTTGCGTGGTCCCATTGCCTAGGCAAGATAAGACAGTTACCATTGAGGAGGATGAACAAGTTGACTGCTGTGGATCTAGCTTGACCTCATCTCTCCAGTGTGGACAAGCCTCCCTGGATGGGACAGCCACCCACCCTCTTCTTCACCTCTGAGGAGACCTCAAATGACCATCTTGCATGACTCCCGTGACCGGAGACTGGACTCCGGGGATCTGACTGGAACCAATCCAGATCTCATTCCCAAGCCCAGTCCAACTCCCAAGGCCACTCTCGATCCCGGTCAAATTTCTGATCTCCAGTTTGACCCTGATCCTGATCCCATTTTTGTCGATCCTGATCATATCAGTCCTGATCGCATTGATCCCAATCACATCGACCCCAGTCTCAATCCCGATCACATCCTTCCCGATCACATCCATCCCAATTGCAGTGATCTCGATCCTGGTTCTAGACTTGGCACTCCAGATCCGCATCATTGACCTCGCGACACTCCAGGTCCCAACATAGATGCCAGGATGGGCACTGCCACCATCATGCACACTATTCCTGAGACTGACAGTGGACCTGAGCTCACTGGAGCTACTCCCGGTCCTGCTCAACCTACTCAGATCAAGACAATAACTACTCCACTTCCTCATCACCAGATTTGTGGTACCTCTTTGAACCTCTGTGGTTCCAAGGCACCCATTACCTTCTGTACTCAGATCCGACGTACTTTCTATACCTGCCAAGATGATCCCATCATCAGGAGCCTAAGGCCCACCACTGTGCAAATAGCCCACTACTGGACCAGGAGACCACACCATTCCGGTAAAGAAAGTTCACATGGTGACAGACCTCAGGATCTCCCATGGACCTGACACCATAGCTTCCTTGGTCCAAGCATCCTTCCTCTGGTCGTGACCCAGCGGCACTTCCCTTGAACCCATCACACCACTCTCCAGATTGCCGTGACTCTTTGGTTGAGCGAGAGGGAAATCAGGATGTTCTCACCCAGAGGCCCCACTCTCCTGAGACGTCCAGCCTGGATGACCTGAGGGACACATCACCCCTGCTAGCATTGGAGGATCTCCACCCCATGTGGACTTCATAATCCGTATGGCAAAATCACTCAATCTGGAACTTAAATTGCAAAATCCAGTCTCCCTGGATCAAATATTGCAGTGGGTTGAAACACCAAGCAGCTCTCCGGCAATGCTCCCCTTCCTCCCCACACTTCAGGAAGTAGTCAAGCACACCTGGATGAAACCAACATCAGTTCCCCCGATAGCATGCCATCTGGAGAACCTTTACAGAATTTACACAGATGAAGCCCCCTTCTTTTCTACCCACCCACTTCCAAACTCCATGATTGTGGAGGTTGCACAGGTGAAATCGACATGTCGCTCTGCTTCCTCTGCTCAACCAGACAAGGAAGGCCATTGCCTTGACCTCATAGGGAGAAAGTTCTACTCCTCAGCCTTGCTGGCTGTCTGAGTCGCAAACTTTCAGGCCTACATGTCTGTATACCAGCAATTTTTATGGAACAAAATAGCCTCTTTCCTCCCTTACTTACTGGATGACCACAAAAATGTTGCCACGCTCTTCCAACAAGAAGTCCGCAGGCTTGCAGGCCACCAAATCAGTGCCACCCACCACACAGCCAACTGCACAGCTAAATCCATGGCAACAGTGATCGGTCTCCATCACTACGCTTGGCTCCGGTCCAGTAGCATGACTGAAGACACGCACCAACAGATTGAGGACCTACCGTTTGATGGCAGGGGCCTCTTCAGTGCCAGAATGGACGAAGCTATTGCTGCCTTAGTGAAGGCTCACACTACAGCCAAAAAGATGGGCATCACTCAACCTTACCACCAGTATCGTCCCTCCAACCATGTTGGCGGAAACTGTCTTACTCCTCTGCCTTCACTTCACAATCCTCCTTTTACCAGTGCCCCACCATCAAACAACAATAGCCCTCGGGCAAATCTCAGCACTGCCAGTCATTCAGATACACCAAACAGTGCTCCTCCATCAAGCAGCAACTTTGACTACAGTACCCTTCCACGGGATGTGAACAGTTTCATGAAAATTGTAAATTGTAATTGTAAACCTTACTTCCCTCCGAACATAGCCGCCCATGCCCAGGCCTGGGAAGCCATGTCTTCCAACACTTAGGCAAATACCATCATACGCACTGGATACACCATAGAATTCGCCTGTTTCCCCCCTTCTGGTGTATTCCGCTCTACCCTGTCCTCGCCCACCCTTTGGCAAGAAGTCGCATCCCTCCTAGCCAAGAATGCCATCAAGTGATTGCTGGCCCAAGCCACCTCTTTGGGATTCTTTTCCCAATATTTCACCATCCGAAAAAGAGATGGCTCCCTCCATCCCATCATGGACTTCAGGGAGGTAAATTGGTTTATTCAACACAGGAGGTTCCGCATGGTTACGTTGGCCACCATTCATGTGGTGTAATGTCTCTTTAAACTAAGCTTTTACTCCAACTGTATAGTATTTAATGAGCTGAGGCTCCTGTGTTTCTCAGACCTCATTCAGAATGCTTCTTGGTTGGAGTTTCTGAGGGAATAAATCTTGGTTTTGTCTTGGAGTCTTATCAGCTTGTGAGTTTGCCTTATTGCAACAGGTGACATCATGTGTGCCAGAAGTTGGTGTGGAGTTGTCTTTATTGCAGTTGGGAGTTTGTTTGTTCTAACTGAAGATACGACTCATTCCGGCCTCTGCTTCCTCTTGTTTTGCAAGGTAACTTGACTGAGAATTTGAGGTGTTGGGAACAAGCTTTCCAATTGTGTCTCATTGCAGCTGGACTTGAAAATGTTGAAAAGAGACAGCAAATAGCTGTTTTGTTACATTGTTGGGTGGGGGGGAAGGAATTTCTTTATATAATACTTTTGTTTTCCCTGAGGAAGATCCAAGAGATGTTTCAGAGGTTCTAGAAAAAATTTAGAAGCCATTTCCTACCCCTACCCTCTAAAAACATTGTTTTTGAAAGATTCTGTTTCTGGAACCATGTGCAGAGTCCCGAGTCACCACTGAGCAATTTGTTGCTGGGCTTAAAATGAAAGCTGCTAGTTGTGAATTTGGTACTGCAATGAATGACATGCTGAGGGATAAAATTGTATTCAGCATGAGGGAGGAGAGATTGAAAGAACCTGACCTTACTCTAGAGAAACCTGTGGAAATATGTCGTGTTGATGAGATAACAAGGGCTCAGCTGCGGATTATGGTAACTGCGACCAAGGAGTTATATGAGCTACAAGAGGCTCATAAAGATAACACAAGAATTTCAGTTCAAGCTCTTGGAGCTGAAGAGATACAGGAGGAGCACAGATATGACAGGGAAGAAAGATAGTAAGTGTCATTGTTGTACAGTTCACAAACTTCGAAGATGCCCAGCATTTGGAAAGACTTGTAACAAGTGTGGCAAGAAAAATCATTATGCCAGAATATGTAAAGTAACACTGTTAAATCTTGAAAGTGTAAAATGCAGACAATAGATTCATAAGCTTAATGTAAATGGTCTAATGATAGGAAAGTTGGCTCGGGAGAAGAATGGTGAATCTGTAAGTGAAAGTGCTGGGTGGTATGCTGATATTACTGTACAAGGATGTTCAGTTAACTTTAAGTTAGATAGGGGAGCTGAAGCAAACATCTTAACATTTAATATGTTCTGTGAGATACCAGGCAAAAAGGTGATGACTAAGAATGATGTAGTTCTTGTGGCTTATTGTGGAGCAAGAACACAATAATTAGAAACTATTGTGTTTGAATGTTTTTCAAACTCTGAATAATTTAGGAATAGTTAAATTATTGTTTTAAATAGACTGGTCAGTAATTCCATTATTAGGTAGACCAGCTTGTGGGATGTTGGATTTAGTTTATCGGGCTGATAATATGGTTGAATCTCTAACACAGGAAAAACTGTTTAGCCTATATCCTGAGGTATTTCAAGGTTTCTCATATTACAGTACTATACAAAGAGTTTCTCATATTACTATAGGTCGAGTTGGAAGAGACCACCAGGGCTATCCAGTCCAACCCCCTGCTGTACAGCAACACATAATCAAAGTATTCCTGTCAGATGTCCTTCCAGCCTGTTCCAGATGTCCCTCCAGCCAAAGAAGGAGATTCTACAACTTTCTGAGGCAGCGTGTTCCACTGCTGAACAGCTCTTACCATCAAGAAGTTCTTCCTAAAGCTTAGGTGGAATCTTTTCCCTGTAGTTTGAGTCCATTGCTCCCTGTCATGGCCTCTGGAGCTGCAGAAAACAATCTTGCTCTATCCTCAGTATGACATCCCTTCAAATAACTAAACATATCTATCATGTCACTGATCAACCTTATCTTCTCCAGGCTAAACATACCCAGATCCCTAAGCCGATCCTCATTGGGCATGGCTTCCAGACCCCCCATCATTTTGGTCATCCTCCTCTGGGCATGTTCCAGTTTCTCAATATCCTTCTTGAATTATGGTGCCCAGAACTGTACACAGTATTCGAGGTGCGGTCTGACTAAAGCAGAATAGAGTGGCACTATTAGAAATGTAAGATACTACACTTAGGCAGCAAAAATGAAATGCACAGATATAGGATGGGTTACACCTCACTTGATGGCATACATGTGAAAAGGATCTAGGAGTCTTAGTGGACCACAACCTGAATATGAGTCAGCAGTGTGATGCACCAGCTAAAAAAAAGCCAATGCGATTCTAGGCTGGATTAATAGGAGTATAGTGTCTAGATAAAGGAAAACAATAGTGCCACTGTATTCTGCTTTGGTCAGACCTCACCTGGAGTACTGTGTCCAGTCCTGGGCACCACAATTCAGGAAGGATATTGAGAAGGTGAAACGTGTCCAGAGTAGGGCGACCAGGATGGTGGGAGGTCTGGAAACCGTGCCCTATGAGGAGCGGCTTAGGGAGATGGGTATGTTTAGGCTGGGGAATAAAGGTTAAGAAGTTAAGACAGTAAGAGCTGTTTGATAGTGGAATGCACTGCCTTGTAGTGTGGTGGAGTCTCCTTCTTTGAGAGGTTTTTAAACAGAGGCTGGATGACCATCTGTCGGGAATGCTTTGATTGTTTATACTCCTGCATGGCAGAGGGTTGGACTGGATAGCCCTTGTGGTCTCTTCTAACTCTGTAACACTACAATTCTATGATTCCCTTGATGTAGACACTATATTCCTAATGATGCAGCCTAGAATTGCATTGGGTTTTAAAGCTGCCGCACCACACTGCTGACTCATGTTCAGTTTGTGCTCCACTAAGACTCCTAGATCCCTTTTGCATTTACTGCCATCAAGCCAGGTGTCAACAGTCCTATATCTGTGCATTTCATTTTTACGCCCAAGTGTAGTATCCTACATTTCTCTCTGTTGAAATTCATTTTGTTAGTTTTGGCCCAGCTTTCTAATCTGTTGAGGTCATTTTGAATTCTGATCCTATCCTCTGGGATATTAGTTACCCCTCCTAATTTGGTGTCATCTGCAAACTTGATAAGCATACCCTCTAGTCCCTCATCCAAGTCATTGTTAAAGACGATGAATAGCACTGGGCCCAGGACAGAATCCTGTGGCACCCAGCCAATTACAAATCCACCTAACAATCACATTGTCTCGCCCACATGTTCCTAACTTTTTTGCAAGGATATAGTGAGGAAGGTTGTCAAAGGCCTTACTGAAACCAATGTATACTGCATCCACAGCATTCCTTTAGGACTTTTTCGGATGAAGAAAAATAACGCAAGCAGCCTCTCCAGCTTGCGAGGCTGCTGCGCTGCAAAGCGCCCCTTTCGTATGACACTGCCCTCTAGCGGTACTGTTGTGGTACCGCAGGGAGAGCTGAGCATCATATTTCGTTGATTTTTACTCACAATCAACTTTCGTGAGTAAAAAATCAACGAAATATGATGCTCAGCTCTCCCTGCGGTACCGCAATAGTACCGGCAGGGGCGAGCGTCATACGAAAGGGGCGCTTAATCTACCAAGTTTGTAACTCTATCAAAAATAGAGATAGTTGATCTGGCCCTGGAGACTTGAACTCATTTGTACTGGCCAGGTATTCCTGAACTATCTCTTTATCTATTCTGTGCTTTATTTCCCCTATTGCATCACCTGCTCCATTTTCCCCAGGTTGAGCACTATTCTCCTTTTGGGAGAAGACTGAGGCAAAGAAGGTGTCGAGTAGTTATGCCTTTTCTCTGTCCCCTGTTAGCATTTCTCCATCTTATCCGCGCAATGGCCCTACATTTCCTTGTTCTTCCTTTTGCTATGGACATAACCAAAAAAAGCCCCTTTTAATTGTTTTTAACCTCTCTAGAAATCCTGAGTTCCATCTGTCCTTTAGCTTTTCTGACTTTACCCCTTACACGAGCTGGCTATTTGTTTGAATTCGTCTATGGTGATTCCCCCCACTTTCCATTTCATATACATGTCCCTTTTTAAGTCTTAGCTCAGTTGATAGTTCTTTAGGCATCCATCCTAGTTTCTTTAGATACCTCCCATTTTTCCTCCTCACTGGAACTGTTTGAAGTTGTGCCTTCAATAATCCACTTTTAAGAAACTCCCGTCCATCATGTACTCCCTTCTCTTTAAGTTTTCCTGACCATGGGATCACCCCCAGTAATTCCCTGACTTTTCTGAAATCAGCTTTCTTAAAGTCTAGAATGCATGTCTGACTATGCTTGGCTTCCCCTTTCCTCTGTGCAACAAACTCCAGCAGAACATGGTCGCTCCCCCACTAAGGATCCCACCACTTCCCACCCCATTAACCAGATCTCTGTTTGTTAGGATAAAATCTAAAACAGTTGATCCCCTTATTGACTCTTCCCACCTTCTGGACAATGAAATTGTCTGCAAGGCAAGTGAGGAATTTGTCGGATCTTAAATTTTTGGCAGAGTTAGACTTCCGACAAATATCAGGATAGTTGAAATCCCCCATTATTACTACATCTCTCCTTTCTGAATGTGCAGTCATCTGCTCCAAGTTCTCAGTTTGGCTTGGAGGTCTGTAGTAGAGCCCCCACAATGATAATTCCTGCTGTTTCTCTCCCTCTTGATTTTTGCCCAGATGCTCTCAACCTGGTTCCCAGGATTTAAGTCATGAATCTGTTCACAGGTGTGCATATCCTTAACGTATAATGCTACTCCATCTCCCTTCCTGTTTGGTCTATTTCTCTGAAATAGGTTATACCCCTCTATGAGTACATTCCAATCATGAGACTCATCCCACCAGGTTTCAGTGATGCCTATTATATCATATTTGCTTTGCTTTGTTATGAGTTCAAGTTCATCCTGTTTATTTCCCATGCTCTATGCATTAGTATAGAGACATCTAAGGTCATGGGCCATTTCCTCTAGCTGTCTTTTAAAGGATTTATTCCTCCCACTGTTGGGTTCTTGAACTATTTGCCTTGTTCTCTGTATAACATTCAAGCTATTATCTCCTATTTATCAAAACTAATGTGAAAGTCATTAAAGTAGGCATCTTCACTCACTTAAAGGAGAAAAAAAAACCCTGTGAATGTTACAAGTTGATATCCTGTGGAACAAATACACTCTCCTTCCATCCACCTTGTTGTTGCTTCAGTATCCACAGCAGAGCAGAGCATGAGGGCAACATGAAGTAAGGGTATGAGGCACATAGCACAAGCCAGATCTTTTTTAAAAAAATATAAATATTTTTAACTTTTATTGAATTTTTGGGATTGTTAACAAACATTATTTTTACATACATACATATAGTATACCCCAAACCTAACACAAAACCATTCATGCTAACAGATAATGCTAATAGATATCTATCAAGTTGATTATCCCAATAACCCAAATATTAATATTTATTCCATTATAGCCCTTCCCTCCCTGCACAAGCCAGATCTCATAGAATTGTAGAGTTGGAAGAGACCACGAGGGCCATCCAGTCCAACCCCCTGCCACGCAGGAAATCAGATCTATCTGATAGCTCTCCTCCACCATTTAGAAGGGCTGCATCTTCCTTCTGTAATGGTTAAAATAACTGAGGACATACAATTACGCTGCAAAATGAGGAAGTTATCCTATTTAAAGTTACAGTTGTAATATAACTTAATAATACCTTTGTTTTGGGGGAAAGGAATTCATTCCAAGCAACTAGTTTGTAACTTATGACTTCTAAGCCCTGGAGTGACCAGCCACAAAAAGGTAGCATTAAAAGCTTTGGAGAAGTCACTTCCCCCATATGAATCCTTTCAAAATGAAAATTAAACTTGGATATTTGGGTCAAGTCAAAACACAGAGGGGACTGATGCCTTTAGAAATCCTCCTTCCCCCTCAGATGACTTTCATCTTCTGTGCAGTAGTGGAGAGAATTTGTGACTTGCAGGGGACATGAAAGTTGTACCATGGCACAGGGAGAATACTTACTATTAGATGAGATGATTTGGTAATGTTTCCTCTGTGTTCTGCCTACTCCAAATTTTAAATTTTAAACAAAACTGAGATGCTGTAAGACAGGAATAGGGATAATGCAGCCTACCAGATGTTGTTGGACTGCAGCTCCCAGCATTCCTCACCATTGGTTATGCTGGGTAGGGCTGTTAGGGCTTGGAATCCAACATCTGCATGATCTCAACCCCTCTGTAAAGAGTCGTTTGGTTACATGCAGCAGCCTCACTGCCCTGATGAAGAATCTAGCTGGCAAGTCCCAATGGAAGCAGCCTGTATAATGGTGGCATGTTCTCAGGGAGATTCCTGGAGGGATGGGAGATGGCTACTCTTCCCATTCATACCCAGGCCCACCCATAGCTATGCCCCTGGCAGCCATGCTATATCATTGCAAAGCGCCAGATTTTTGAAGTGCCCAGCAGCTGAGAAGCTTGGAACAGCAGCCTCACTTGGTTTAAAGTAAAAAAGATCAAAAAGAAGAAAGACCACCAATTACCTTGCTTAACAGCAAGAATGCCACCATACACACCACTGAATATTCATCCCTATTCTGAAAGTTTTCTCGTTTCCAATCTTCATTACCCATCCCCCCTCTGAACAAATGAAGCAGAAAATGTTCCTGTATGGGACATTAGCACAGCTTTAGAAGTAACATATGCACACACATTTTGGTGTTGCCTGTTGATTCTTTTAACACATTGCTGTGGACATCAATGCAGATTCCACCCCCACCCCGATCCCTTGTGATGTTTTCTAAAAATAATTTCCTCTGTCATCTTATTTAGTGTCTTCTAGCAAGTTGCCTCAACATCTTTCTGCCTGTTGCAGTTGTGTAAAAGTTGCACAGGTGTGTCCAGAAGACTGGAGGAAAAAATGCAGCCCTAACCAGGTGCACAGGAGAGGGGAGAGGGGATGGAGAGTTCCTTTTGGCAGCTGCTCTGTGTACCATGTGTACTCTGTTTCATTCCCTTTTGCAGCTTCATTAACTCACTGCGCAAAGGCTGAGGGAGCTGCAAACATAAGATAATATTTGTCAGAGCACTTCAACAACGTTGGAAGCTTTGTGGTCCCAACATCTTGGCAATCAGGTGATAAAATAAAATAAATGTAGACACCATTTTGCAGTTAAGTTTGAACTTGTGGTCTGAGAACAGACAGATAATGGTGCAAATCTGTGGTTCAGTCCAGTGGGAAATTATCATCTGTAACTGAATGGGAGCTGTTCAAATGCAGACGAATGAAGAAGAGGGGATTTGGTTAGAGAGAATAGCCTTATGCTAACTGTGCTAACTGTCTGGGGCAGGGGCAATAGCTGACCAAATCAGAAACAAATATTTACTGGTTTGTACCACAAAAGTACAATTTAGGCCTAACAACATGACCTCTGTCTATTAAATAACATCTTTATTTATATATATTACCTCCTGTTCACAGTCACACACTGATGCAGTCTTGTTTTCCACTAGACGAAGGCATGGAAAAGATCAGTTTCTGTCAGCTGTTTCAACACATCTTCCTTTTTTTTCATACTGCATCAGTTGACCCAAAACATGTTCCTTTAAGTACCAATTTCACTTTAGGTAAAAGAAAAAACTTGCATGGTGCCAAATCTGGCAAATATGGATGATGTTCAAGTGTAGTAATGCAATTATCAGCCAAAAACTGCTTCACAGAAAGTGCTGTGTGAGCAGTCGCATTGTCTTTATGAAAAATGAAACCATTTTCCCACAGTTTTGACTTTTTTTTTTTCTTAACCCTTTCTCTTAGCTTTGTCAAAACTTCCTTATGCTGGTTCACTGTTCTGCCTTCTGGAACCAATTCTGCCAAAATTACACCCTTGATGTAAAAAAGCAACAACCCAATGAGCATGGCTTTGAATGTGGACTTGCTTTGATGTGCTTTTTTCATTTTTGGTGATGACGGTGTTTTCCAGTTCATTGACTGTCGTTTCATCTCAGGATCATACTGGAAGATTTTTTGAAAAAGGTTTGGGTCCACCTCAACTTGCTGCAGAATGTCACTTTGGTTGACTTTTAAACTTAGAATTTTCCCTGCACACATTAGACAACACAGCTGCTTTAAAAAGAAATGTTCAAGGTCACCACTCAAGCGTTCACAATCAGTTCTCCCTGATTTGTCTGAAAGGTAGAAACACAGTCTCGTTATTTAATAAACAGACCTTGTATAATGATACAATATCAACATACACTGGTAGATACGGCCACAGAAATCAACATTGAAAGCAAGATTGCAAGCCAGAAGACTGACAGAAGGGAATATGAATGACATTTCCTTCAAGGGGAAAAAAAATCAGAGAAAGAACTTTCTTCATCTTTTGAGGAAGGAGATTCCACATATGTAAAGCAGTTGTATATCAGGATTGGAGAGAGTGTGACCCTCCAGGTGTTGTTAACTTGCAACACCCGTCACTTCTAGGCAGCATGGTCAGAAATACTGACCATGGCAGGCATCAGATTGTCCATTCCTGTTCTACAATATTCAGGATGACATGGATGATAGGACTGGACCTCAGCAGCTGAATAGGTTAATAAAGGAAGAGGTAGTCCTTAAGCTATGAAGGCCAGAGGCCATATGAGGCATGAATGGCAAAAGCCAACTCCTTGAATTTGACTAAGAGTCAGGCATGCAGCCAGTGTAAAACTGGTGCAATTGTCCACGTAGAGTTTTGCAGAAAAGGTTGCTTGAAAGCTCCCTGTGAAAGTGTTGCAGAGAAAAGAACAGAGTAGCACACTTGCAAAATTTCAGTGTAACAACTGTTTTAAATCTGTGTTTTTAAACTTTTACATTAGTGCTTTTTTTTAAAACCAACTTTGGTATTCTGCATTGCTTTACCTGTATTTTGTTTTAAGTTGTCCTATAAGCCTCCTTAGGTCCCACATTGGGAGAAAGGTGGGATATAAAATAGATACTTAAAAGTGTAGAGATTTATCTAGAAGGGGAATTCTAAAATTTGGAAAGGAGAATAATTTGCATCCCCCTACATGGTGATTCCTAGAGAAGACACCTCTCTAGGCATTTTCCAGCATGACTCTATTGTATATGTCCTTATTTTTTTTCAGCTGTGGATAACTGAAACTGTGGATATTGGTTCTGTGGATATTGGGGGGGGCTGTATTTTCAAAGAGGAACTCAGAAAAATGACAGAATCATGAGGAACCTGAAAAATAACAGATTTATTATCACAAGCACTTTTGTAGGTAAAAATCCATTTCTTCAGATGCGTGGCGTATAATCTCATAGGCTTAGATTTATATATTTAAAGTGCATGGTTGGAGTGGGGTCCTGACTATGAGATCAGGGTGAAATTAGATACAGAAAAAACTGTCCCTTTACAAAACTGTTATTGATAAGACAAATATCCTATTCTCCAATACAAACTTCTGCTCAGCACTTTATCACAATGATGTGCCTTTGAAATTATTTCAGTTGTAAAATAATCTAGAGTCCTATTTCCAAAAGAGTGCCTGCATTGTTTTTTTTTTTGTGCTGGAATCACAGAGAGTCTTGTGTGCCTAGAAGATTACATAACATTGTACATGCACAAACTTGTTGTAATAACCATCTCATGAATACTTCAGAGTGTGCTAAGAAACTGCTACCTTCAATTAAAATTTTGGAGATACTGTGGAATTTGTTAATATTTTGCAATTCTCCTCTGTCACATTCCCATCTCCTCCTTAGGTTCCTTTGTCCACAGCAACCTCTTTGAGGTCAAGAAATTGAAATGTTCTATCCCCGGTTTCTCTATTGCCACTTCTGATACCAGATTTGGGTCCATTTATTACCAGAGCGGATAAATGTGCCCCCTTTAAACCTATAAAGAACTATAAATGTTTGTCCTGCACAGAAAACTCTTAACGTCCTCCAATGAAACTTAGCCAGGTTGATACTCTTAGAAGGGTCAATTTTTCTTACAAATTTCATCCAGTTTCATAAAGAAATTTTTAAAAAGTTAATGATATTCCCTTAAAAATAAAATTAAAGGCAAATAGAACGCAAACTCCATTATGTATTTATCCCTAGTTTGATATTTGTAATCCCACTATAAGGGGTTATTATGACTGCAAACCAAATACAATGCTTGCCTGCTCACTCTCTTTAAAAAATGTATCTCTCACCCAAGTACAGTCGGTCGTCCACATTGTGGGTTTAACTTTTGTGGATTCAATTATTCACGGATTATTTTTCTGCCACCTCTGCTGCTGCCCTATGCCACTTTTAATAGGGACTGCATATTTTTTGAGACAGAGGAACTGTGAACCTACAGCAAGGCTTGTAAGTTCCTAATAAAAATGGACAGCAACAGAGGCGGCAGCAAGCCCCACCAGCTGCTCATTTCTGAAGGAACACCGCCACCTCAAAGGCATCCATGGTGAGTTGAATCCTCGGATTGTATTTTTATGTGTGTGTTAAATATGGTGGTGGTGGGGTTTCTAGAGATATTTGTATTTTTTCCACTTTCACAAGGGCCTGCACCCCTAACCCCAGCGAGGGCCAGGAGGGCCAGCTGTAATAGTCAGAAAAAATCAAGGAGAAAAAGATAAACAACAACCCACCACATATGTATGTTGTGTGCCTTCAAGTCATTTCAACTTATGGCAACCTATCATGTTAGTTTGTTTTTGGCAAAATTTGATTTGCCAGTGCCTTCCCCTGAGGGTGAGGGAATATGACTTGCACAAAATCACCCAGTGGGTTTCTGTGGCTGAGCAGGGGTTTGAACCCTGGCCTCTGTAAGTCCTAGTACAACAATACACCATGCTGGCTTTCTCCCCCCTCAGTTACATCATGATTATTTACAGATGATAGTGTCTTTTAGAGAAAGCGAGTGTGCTGTAGCAGTTTGAACATTGGACTAGGACTATGCAAGACCATGGTTTGAATCTCCACTCAACCCTGGAAAACTAGGCACAAGTTGCACACTTTCATCCTAAAACAAAGGCAATGGCAAACGTCTTCTGAATGGCAAATGTCATCTACCTGGATGTAGCGATCTCACCCGGAAGTGTTCTCGCTGGGCCAGCCATTGTCGGTGCAATGACAAGAGGATATTGGCTCGAGGTTTCATACGCTGACAATGCCAGCAAAATATCACCATGCCGATCTATTGATGGCTTAAGCTGTCAATAAAATATGACGGGTTTTAGACAAGACATAAATGCAAAAGGGCGATGTCGTCTGATATGCATGCCCTTTCGCAATTATGTGGGGTCGTTATGACGCCGTAGTTGATGTGTCTTATAATGTCCTAAGACTGAATTTGAAGTGAATGGTCTCCAAATCATTCCAAGTCAAATCATACAGTTTTCTGAATCACCAAAATGGGGCCCAACTGAGGGCCTGTCTACACAATGAAAAATGACATGTATTTATTCGGAAAATCGCCAATCTGTACAGATGGCTGTTTGAATAAGTATGTGTCATTCAGAGGGCCCCCCACAAAACTTATCCTTTAGTCCATGTGCAGTGGATCCGGCTCTTCATCTGGCTCTCAGGTATTTATCCGGACAGCCGTTTGAATGATTGGCAGTCTGTACACTCCTGTTCGCGCAGATATGAACAGGAGTGCAATCTGATTGGCTGGCTGGGTAGAGGGGGTGGGACTAGTAAAGAGGGAAAGTGGCTGCGGCTGCCATGTTGGATTCCTGGCTCTACAAGTGTCTGGTAAGTCTGTTTTATGTTTTTTTTATTTTTGTTTTTAAATGTTGATATACAATCACGGCCTTCTGGATGCCAGGCATCTTCTGAATTAAATAAAAAAAGGCGGCAGATTCAGAACTACCGCTGAGATTGCTTGCTTCAGCCAGGGACTCTGGGATGCTGCTGGGTAAGGGGGTTGTACATTTTTTTGGGGGGGGGGATTTTTATTGTGTAGACAGATCGTACGCTTTTGTACAACTGCCTTTTCGAATTTCTTACCCCCATACTTTCTTTTTTTGTCATGTAGACGGGACCTGACTCTTGTGGTCAGTGGAACACTTCTACTAGGCTGTGAGGTACCCTGTAGGATCTACATTTCCTATGTTCCAGGGACTCTGGGATGCTGCTTTGGTAGCTTTTTGGGTACCAGTAAAAGAGGGAATTGGCTCCACTATTATATCCAATGTTAAGCAGAAGGAAGAAAAGAAATGGTTGTGGCTGTTAACACCACAGATCAGCAGTTGTAGCCAACATAGCCAGGTAAAAAAGTGGGCAGCAGTGGGGTAGGGGTTGGGGTGGCATCCCTCTACTGCTACTCCAGCAGCAGACAGGTAAACATGTACAGGGTCTGGGAACAGATTGGATCCAATTACACTCCAGATCATGTTATTGGGAGTATAAGGAATTCCTGGAAATTACTGCTTTTCTGATTATTGAGTAAAATAGCTCAACCAAGAACCCATTTGTGAATTGAGCATGGAAGAGGTTTCCTGATCTCCTAGGACAAGATGTGGAGGTTGTGTGCTTCAGCTGCAGAGGTTGGGAAATGAGGAGACAGGGCTCCCTGAAGCTACCCTGTTGACCAGACAAATATGGAACCCAGGCTGCTGATATTTATATCAAACCTGGTCATTCCAGAGTCTTCAGAGACTAATGTTGAATATTCCTATTTTACTTTATTAGTGATTAAGGGGAAATTTCTTGGACATGCCTAGACTTGTATGGTGCTTTTGAGTGTTAAGTGAACTTTGCAAACAATATGCTGTAGCAGTTCTTACAATAAATTATTATTCTTGGTTAGCAAAATGGGAGGACTGAGGTTAATGGAAAGTGATCTGATTTTGACAAGTATGTCCAATAATAGTTGCAGGACTCCAGCACTTACCATCCAAAATAGTAACTTTTCCAAGCATTAGTCAGAAGTCGTAACTCAGCCATTCCACTAAACCAGCTCTTGAGTAAATGCCCATTCCCCTGAGGATTTGGTCCTGGTAAAAACAATTAGCATTATAATACAGGGAGGAAACACATCAACAGAGGGAAGGTTATCATATGAAGAAATTAAATTAAAGGAGACAAAAGCAGAAGTCATTAAGCAATAGAGCCCTGAAAATCTTATTTAAATTATTGAAATAACTTATTAACACAAAAGACACTGTTTTTTTAAATGTGTATGCAGCAGATATGATGGGTGCCTTTCCAAATTGATTTTGAAGTTACAATACAAACAGCACAATCAAACAACATAATATGGTCCAATCAAATACTTCTCAGTGGTTAATAACATTAAGGATAAATTATTGATGATTTCTCACTGGGAGGTAATTTTCTTTGTCCTTTTGGGAGAGAAAAGAAAATGAAAACCAATGTCTTATGGGTCTCTCTAATAATGAAGGCAAAGGTACATCAGTTTCATTTCCTTGGTTTGTGTCTTCAGTTCCTACCCAGCAGACAGTTGGAGGAGGAAAATGACATTAACTTGGCAAAGAAAATGTGTATTATCCCACCTGCTCAAATTGATGCTTATTTTCAGAAATCCCATTTCTCTCTAAGGGAGGGTAGATCTCCAGAGAAGGCAGGTTTCTTCCACCTTTTAGGCTTCTTTAAAAAAAAAGTCTGACAATGACTCACAGTGGTTCTGCTCTGTGAGACAGAACATCATGGTTTCGTGCACATTAATTAATGCACCATGAAATGCAGAGTGAATTGTTTGTTTGCCTTTTTTTCTGTTTGACTTGCCTATATAGCTTTTGTAGGCTCCTCAGTGCTTTAGTCAAAATCATTTGTCTAAAAATAGGGTTGGTATCATGATGAGGTCAGTGTGCATTATAGTTGGCTGCATGGCACCATGATTGGTCCATCAGGTGGCCAAAAAAGTTTTTATTGTCTTGAAGTAAGCAATTGCTGTTGCTCAGGTACTGAAAATTTATCTTGCCACCCAAAGGACATGCTTGGATAATTGCTCTTTTATTTTATGCACAGTGGTTGTGGTTGTGTTGTGGGTATATTTTGCTTATGAGAATAGACCCTGCATCTCACTGTGTTTGGGCAGCATCCAAGAGGTACCATTGAGTTTCATAGGACAGTGGTTACATGCTTGTAGGGAGTGTCTTGCTTGGCCTCCACAAGGTTATTCAAGACAATTTTCTTGTTACGGAGCAGGGAATTAATTTTTCTCCCTTGCTTCCAGGAACAGATGGTGCTCTGTGAAGCTGAGCATGCTTTCTGCTGCTAAGTAGAAGGAGCATGGAGCAGTTAAGCTGAAGCCATGCAGCTGAGTTACTTGGAGCATGGATTTTACTATAGTTTAAGTGTGACCCATAACAGAAAGAGACCCTTTCATCTATTTTCACAAAACACTGAGTGGCTGGCAAGTGCAGGAAGATCTAGGAGGAGAGTACCAAACCCTCTCTGCTATAAAGAATTTGGCTGCCTCTATGTTCTGGATTGAAATTTGTTCTCATATTCTAGGAGAACAGATTTTCCCATCAACTGATTGCTAAAAGTGCAGCAAGTATTTGTCAGAACATATAAATAAGCAAGTTAATTGTCTTGCTGGATCAAACCAAAATCCATTTAGTCTAATATTCTGTTTCCAGTAGAGGTCAGCAGGATGGTTTTGAAAATCAATAGTAGACCAGATGTGAAATTGATGTTAAGATGAATGCCAGATGTTTGTTCTTAGCATCTGGTATTTGGCCATATGCTACCTCTATATGATGTAGGTCCATTTAGGTGTTAAGGATTTTAAATACAGTAGGACCCCTGTATCCATGGGGAATTGGTTCCTGGCCCCACTGCAGATGTTGAAATCCATGGATAGTAGCAAACACTGCGCCACTAGTACCCTCCCGGAGAAGGGAGGTGAACTTGCCTCCTCTCTCTCCCCCTCCCCTGCCCACCAACACTGATGCGCTGGAACCTCATCCCACCTGCTCACCGTGCTGGAACCCACCCACCCCAGAGAAGAGAGGGGGAGATGAGCTCAACCCCTCCCTCCTCCCCTGCTCACCTGCTGTGCCAGAACCCACCCACCCCTGCGAGCTCACCTCCTCCCTCCCTTCCTCACCTGCCCGCCATGCCAGAACCTCCCACCCCATGCAGAGAAAGGAGGGGGGGAAGGTGAACTCACCTCCTCGCTCCCTCTCTGCCCACCAGCTCCGTTGCTCTGGAACCCTCCTCTCGCCCCCTGGCCACCCACCTTTTGCGCTGGAACCCCCTCCCCTGCAAGCTCACCTCCTCCCTCCTTGCACCTCCCACCCACCCTTCCATCAGCATTTGTGGATAACTGAATCTGGGGATGGTGACTTATGCTTCACACTTTTTTCTCATCCATTTTAATGCCACTTAAGTTGGTGGCCAGTACCATATCTCATTAAATGTCTCATTCCTTCCAGAAGGTGGAAATTAAATATCTCATTCCTTCCAGAAGGTGGAAGAGGCAACAAGGAGATCAGCTATTTTAGATCTGATCCTAACCAATGGGGATGACCTTGTTAATGGTGTAGAAGTGGCAGGATCCTTAGGAGGGAGTGACCATGTTCTCCTGGAGTTTGTGATACAGAGGAAAGGGGAAGCCAAGCATAGTCAGACATGCATTCTAGACTTTAAGAAAGCTGATTTCAGAAAACTTAGGGAATTAATGGAGGTGATCCCATGGTCAGAAATACTAAAAGATAAAGGATTTCATGAAGGATGGGAGTTTCTTAAAAATGAGATATTGAAGGCACAACTTTAAAAAGTTCCAATGAGGAGGAAAAAGGGAAGGTATCTAAAGAAACCAGGATGGATGTCGAAAGAACTCTCAACTGAGCTAAAACTTAAAAAGGACATGTACAAGAAATCGAAAAAGGGGGAAACCACTAAAGAAGAATTCAAACAAATAGCCAGCTCATGTAGGGGGAACGTCAGAAAAGCCAAAGCTCAGATGGAGCTCAGGCTTACTAGAGAGTTTAAAAACAACAAAAAGGCCTCTTTTGTTTATGCCCGTAGCAAAAGGAAATGGTAGGGCCGCTGCGTGGAGAAGATGGCAAAAGGCTAACGGGACAGAGAAAAGACAGAACTACTTAACACCTTCTTTGCTTCAGTCTTCTCCCAAAGGGGGAACAGTGCTTTACCTGGGTAAGATGGAGCAGATGATGCAGTAGAGGAAATACGGCACAGAATTGGTAAAGAGGTAGTTCAGGAATACCTGGCCAGTATAAATGAGTTCAAGTCTCCAGGGAGAGATGAACTTCATCCAAGGATATTAAAAGAACTGGCAGAAGTAATCTCAGAACCATTGTCAATAATCTTTGAGAATTCCTGGAGAACAGGAGAGGTCCCAGCAGACTGGAAGAGGGCAAATGTTGTTCCCGTGTTTAAAACGGGGGAGGGGAGAGAAGACTCAAATAATTACTGCCCAGTCAGCCTGACATCAATACTAGAAAAGATTTTAGAGCAGATCATTAAACAGATAGTTTGTAACCACTTAGAAAGGAATGCCGTGATCACAAAAAGTGAACATGGATTTCTCAAAAACAAGTCATGCCAGACTTACCTCTTTTTTTTTTCTTTTTTTCTTTTTTGGATAGAGTTACAAACTTGATAGATGAAGAGAATGCAGTGGATGTAGTGTATCTTGATTTCAGTAAGGCTTTTGACAAGATCCCCCATGGTATTGCAAAAAAAAAAAATTAGTAACCTGTGGGCTAGATAATGCAACTGTTAGGTGGATTTGTAATTGGTTGACTAACCGAACCCAAAGGGTAGTCACCAATGGCTCCTCTTCATCCTGGAGAGAAGGGGTGCCACAGGGTTCTGTCCTGGGCCCAGTGCTATTCAACATCTTTATCAATGACTTGGATGAGGGAATAGAGGTCATGCTTACCGAGTTTGCAGATGACACCAAATTAGGAGGGTTAGCTAATACCCTAGAGGACAGGATCAGAATCCAAAATGACCTCAACAGATTAGAAAGCTGGGCCAAAACTAACAAAAACTAACAGGGAGAAATGTAGGATACAGCACTTGGGCAGTAAAAATGTAATGCACAGATATAGGATGGGTGACACATGGCTTGAGGACAGTACATGTGAAAAGGATTAAGGAGTCATAGTGGAGCACAAACTGAACATGAACCAGCAGTGTGATGCAGCAGCTAAAACAGCCAATGTGATTCTTGGCTGCATTAATAGGATTATAGTGTCTAGATCAGTAGTCTAGATCAGCCGCCCCGATTGTTTTTAGCAGAGGGGCGGGGTATAAATAAATAAATATTATTATTATTATTATTATTATTATTATTATAGTTCCCAAACTTATTTGGCCTACCACCCCCTTTCCAGAAAAAATGTTATTCAGCGCCCCCTGGAAATTATTTTTTTCTAATTTTAATAGCAATTAAGCAGAAGGATATATGTATTAATGTTTCTACCTTTTTCGTAAAATATAGTAAAGAAAGGTGTAAATTAGAAACATTGAAGTTTGAAATGATGAAACTATTTATTGAACTCAGAAGAGAAAGGTAATACAAAAAAAGTTAAAACATTCAAAATCATCTTAATGAGAAGGATGAACCTGGTATGCTGCTACCAATTTAGTAATCCTCAGCTCTATTTTCGTCAGCAGTAATCTTAAATCAACGCAATTGACTATTTGCAATCGGTTTCTTTTTTTCTTTTTTTTCTTTTTTTTCTTTTTTTGTTAATAAATTAGTTACTGCACTGAATCACATTCCACTAAATATGATGAAGGAAATGCAATTAAGAACTTTCGAATTACAGCCCGTATTTCAGGATAAGCCATAGGGATCTCCTTTTGCAGCCAGAATTGTTGGTAGCTGCTTTTGAATTTAAATTTCAATTCATCATTTGTAGTTACTTCCATCAGTTCTTCTTGTAACTGTGGAGATTCTTCTGTGTTTGCACTTGAAAAAGGATCCAAAATCCAATCAGGTATGTTCATTTTCAAAATATCATCAAATCGTTGATTAAAATCTGAATGGAGAGCATCCAAGTGCTCACAATAAGAAAGTATGTCTTCATCTTTTTTTTTTTCTGCTCCTGATAAATTTGGGAACTGGCTGAATTCCCCTCATCCAAAATTTAGTTTGTACAGAAGAAGTTTTGTCACAAATGCAGAAATAACAGATTTTGTTTTTATTAAATTCAGTTCATCACCTTGAAGCTGAAGACTGCTTTCATTAAATTTTTGAAACAAGTCGGTCAAGTAAGCAATGTCACTTTTGGATTGAATTAAATTGGATCGTAAAGCATCATTTTTATCTTTCAAGAACTCCAGCATCGAGTTAAACAGCTTATAAAACTTATCTAAACAGGCACCGTTTGTTTAACAACCAACGAACTTCTGTATGAAGCAGCAAATGATTAAATTCTTCATCGTTTTCAATACAAAGCTGTTTAAATAATCTGTCATTCAATGATTTGCTTCTGATTGTCTTGATAGCTTTAATTACAAATTGTAATGAATTACGTAGGCGTGCACTTAAATTTTTGGCAACTAGATGTTGACGATGGATGATACAGTGTACTGTGAATGCATTCGGCACCTCTTTTTTTAAATATGCAAGAAAACCCCTGTAGCGCCCTACCATCACTGGAGCACCATCTGTGGCTACTGATAAGATATTACTCAGAGGTATTTCTTTTTCTTTAAAAAACTCATCCAATGCATGAAATATTGATTCTCCTTTACTGTCAGTTTGCAAATATTTAGCAAATAATAATTCTTGGCAAATTTGTTCTTCTTTTGTGAACCGTACGTATGCTAAAAGTAAAGCTTCATTTCCTAACAAAGTTGACTCATCAAGTTGAATAGAAAACTGAGATGTTTTTAAATAGCCACACAATGAATCTTCAACATCTTGAGCCATTTCATCAATTCTTCTTTGCACTGTATTATTGCTCAATGAAATTTTCTTGATAATATCAGATGCTGGCTTGTGTAGCACAGTACGTATTACTTCACTTATAGCCGGTATAATTAGTTCTTCACCAATAGTATGAGGTTTTCCCAATTTGGCAATCATTAATGAAATAGTGTAAGAAGCAAGCAAGCCATCGCCATCTTGTGTGGTTGTGGTTGAAAAGAGTTTTGCCAGTGTCAGTTGTTTGATAAATTTTTCTTTTAGTGTTTGAAAATAAGATAAATCCTTATCTTTTTTATCACCATGAATTTTAGTCAAATGTTCTTGTAGTCTGGAAGGTTTCATAGTTTCGTTTTATAAAACTTTCTGGCAAATCAGGCACATTGGTAATGTAGTATTTACGGGCGACTCAATAAAGCCATATTTCAAATATTCAATATTATATCGTCTACATTTTTTCTTTGGTTGAGCCATTATTATCTGTAAAAAAATAAAATTTTTATGGAGGTATTTTTAATTAATACTTTTTGTAATTTTTTGAAATATTTTTGTAAAAAAAACTAAAATAAATACTAATGAAATAAATAAACATGATATTATTAATTGTAAGGGGCATATAGTTATTACAAAATAAATAAATAATACTCACCAATTATAGTCGCACTATTTGTTAGTTAACTTTAACTTGTCACAATATCACAACAATCTAACTTAGGACTTTTTCAGATGGAGAAATACACAGCAAGAAGGGTTGTCCCTCTTGCGATGGTGCTGCGCAGCAGGGGGGGCGTTTCATATGACGTCGTCCCCCTGCTGATTCTGTTCCGGTACAGATCGCAGCTCCAGCATCATATTTGGCCGTTTCTTAATCATGGAAGTTGACTGTGATTAAGAAACGGCCAAATATGATGCTGGAGCTGCGATCTGTACCGGAACAGAATCGGCAGGGGGACGGAGTCATATGAAACGCCCCCCCCCCCCGCTGCGCAGCAGTGTCGCAAAAGGAACGACCCTTCTTGCGGTGTATTTTTCCGTCTGAAAAAGTCCTCAGAGTTATATTATGCTGTAATTTTCCCATAATAATTACGGGAAATCTCCTGATTCATAGCGTGCTCCAAAATCTGCTGGTAGTACTGCAAGTAGCCAGTACTGCCACTGCCGTTCCAGGCTTTGGCCTTGTGATCGACCAATCGCATGCGTAGCAGTTGCCTGCAGCAATGCTCGTAGTGCTCACGTGTTTTGGAACGGTAATTCAGTGGCACCACATGAACACTAGCAGTGCGCGATTGCACATACCTCAATGCTAGTGAGGGATTATGCGGGAACTGAGCCAACGTCCAGTACGTTGTTCAAAGAAAAATTAAGCGTTACGAGCGGAATACATAAATCATTTTTTCTAAAT
Organism: Gambelia wislizenii; assembly: GCA_030847615.1. NCBI lineage: Eukaryota > Metazoa > Chordata > Lepidosauria > Squamata > Crotaphytidae > Gambelia > Gambelia wislizenii. Next base: position 165,523,472 of record JAUMIR010000004.1, read on the forward strand.
CTTCTCCTCTTTCTTTTATGCTTTCACTGCCCCCTTACAGTTATTCATCACCCCCAAATGCACCTGTGGCCATCTCTGCCCCCCTGGATCGCTGCAGCGCTCACCAGGGGGTGGTAGCGCCCACTTTGGGAATCACTGGTCTAGATCAAGGAAAGTCATAGTGCCACTGTATTCTGCTTTGGTCAGACCTCACCTGGAATACTGTGTCCATTTCTGGGCACCACAATTCAGGAAGGATGTTGAGAAGCTGGAACGTGTCCAGAGGAGGGCGACCAGGATGGTGGGAGGTCTGGAAGCCATGCCCTATGAGGAGCAACATAAGGTGCTGGGCATGTTTAGTCTGGAGAAGAGGTTGAGATGGGACATGATAGCCATATTTAAATATTTGAAGGGATGTCATACTGAGGATGGAGCAAGCTTGTTTTCTGCTGCTCCAGAGACTAGAACACAGAGCAATGAGTTTAAATTACAGGAAAAGAGATTCCACCCAAACATTAGGAAGAACTTCCTGACAGTAAGAGCTGTTCGGAAGTGGCATACACTGCCTGGGAGTGTGGTGGAGTCTCCTTCTTCGGAGGTTTTTAAACAGAGGCTAGATGGCCATCTGTCAGGAATTATTTGATTGTTTCTTCCTTCCTGCATGGCAGGTGGTGGACTGGATGGCCCTTGAGGTATCTATGATTATATGAAATGGAATGCTATAATTTATACCATGTATTTGAAATCAGATTTATGATTTGGGGAATTTGAATGTTAAAGTTTTGGATCTACTGTCTGCATGGCAGTGCAGTCTCACGTGCAGCTGGGGATTTCCAAAGAACACTACACTCATGAACACATGCGTGGCAGGATAGATGCTAAGAAGGGTGGATGAATTCTTAGAAATGTACTAGGCAAATGCTATAAATAAAGAAGTATATCGTCCGATGATGCAAGAAATGATGCTCCAAGGTAGACCATACTAATTGGTATGGCATGGTGGCCTACTGTGGCTGCCCTCTTGTCTAAAACTAGAAAGCCATTGGTTTAATAGACTATTTGATTTATATATTTTATTAGATTGTATTTTATCTCCTCAGAGAAGATCATGACCATATATCTGGTTTTGCCACGCCACCCCCTCTGTCCTCACACCAGTCCTGTGTGGAGGGCAGAGTTAGAGATAAACGAACACTGTTAAGTTTACCCAGTAAGCTTCATGAGAAATGTGTTGCACAGGCACTCACCTGTTCATGTGCAGGGCTTCATGAAACCATAGGCATGTAAGTGAGACCTGTCTCTGAACCTTGCCACACAACTTAGAGCACCCCAGACTTTTATGCTTTGAGCACAAAGATTTGCAAGGGGCTCTGTAACCACATTCAGTTAAGTGTGGCCACAGTGTTCCCATGGTGGTCACCAAATTTAAGCTGATGTGGTTTCAGAACCCTAAACAGATCTCAACATGTGAAGGTGCTGTTATGCATAGAGTGTTATTCAGGGTTGGAGATTGTGTGTGGATCCATGACCCCACTTCCAGTTTAGCCCTGTGCACAAGCAGGAGGATGCCTGCATAGTGCTTTCATGTAGACCAAATAAATGGTAGACATCCACTGAAATTTAACAAATCCTTTAAATTTGGGGAACCACAAATTATGTCCTAGACCAACACTGATATAGGAGGAAAATGTGACCATTCTTTTAAACAAGTATTGTAAATTTACATCTACCTGGGAGCATGGTCATGTAAGAAGGGAGCAGTCACCATCTTTAGAATCATTACTCAGTTAAAAGGATCCTATGTCAGAAAGCAGGATAGACACATTGTGGGAATTTCCAGATGATTGGACTATAGAAAGGAGTTAACATTCATCTCTTAGTCCCAATATACTTCTGGTGATGGACAGTCTTCTCCAAAAGTTTGAGAAAGTCAAGGAAAGAGATGGACTCTTCTAATCACAGTCAGTTTCAGCTCTTAATTTGGAGAACACTGATATAGAAGATAAATTTTAATTTTCACATATAGGTGCCATTCTAGTACTGTATATGTTTGTTCGCAGATTATGTCTCTTGAACTTAAATGATTATCAAATAATTATTGTAAAGGAAAATGGATGCCCAGTATGAAATAATGCAGCTCTCAGCTGTTTTCAGTACTGGGTTGACCCAGTTTATTTCATTTGATATACTTAAACATGCCCCCCATCTCTTTGGGCTCAAGGTGGATAGCAGTTTTTATAAACAGGATGCAGTGAAAAATGGTTAGAAAAAGATATTAAAGTACACACGACTTGTTTATTCCACCCTTATTCCAGCATTGACCATAAGGTCTACCTTCAAGGGACCTTTTCTGCATGGATTCATTCACCATGGAACCCAGAAATGATTATTTGAAATGAGCCCTAGAACAGTGGTTCTCATGCTTTGGCCCTTGAGCTGTTTTAGACTTCAATTCCTAGAACCCCCAGAACCTCCAAAGAGAATGAAGATGGAGGGAGGAGGGGCGGACGAGGCAAACCGGGCATTTTTGCCCCTTTCCTCCACCTTCCTGGAAGGTGGAAGAAAGGGGGCAATCCTGTGGTTTGCAACAGCCACTGCCTATTCCTTCTGTCTTCATATCTCAAGCCGCCCTTCCACCCTCCACAAAGCCGTGATCAGGCTCCCGATCGTGGCCTTGGTGAGGGGGGTGGGTTGGCTGGAAAGCACCCCTCAAGCCGCCCTTCCACTCTCCCTGAAGGTGCCATTGGGCTCCTGATCACGGCCTCAGGGAGGGAGTGGGTTGGCTGGAAAGCCCCCCCCCCCTTGAGCTACCCTTCCACCCTCCCCGAAGGTGCGACCGGGCTCCTGATCACGGCCTCGGGGAGGGGGTGGGTGGCTGGAAAGCCCCCTCTTGAGCCACCCTTCCACCCTCGTCAAATGCGCGATCAGGCTCCTGATCACGGCCTCGAGGAGAGGGTGGGTGGCTGGAAAGCCCCCCCTCACGCCACCCTTACAGCGGCCGAGGCAAACCAGGTACGTTTGTTTCTTTCTTCCACATTCCTAGAAAGTGGAAGAAAGGGGCGAATCTTGCGGTTTGCCACAGCTGCTGCCCATTCCCCGCTTCTTCATTCCTTTCCAAAGGGAATGAAGATGGAGGGAAGGGGGGGCGGACGAGGCAAACCAGGTATTTTCGCCCCTTTCGTCCACCTTCCTGGAAGGTGGAAGAGAAGGACGAATCCTGCGGTTTGCCTTGGTGGCTGCCCATCCCCTCTGTCTTCATTCCCTTCCAAAGAGAATGCAGATGGAGGGAGTGGGGGTGGATGAGGCAAACTGGGTATCTTCGCCCCTTTTGTCCACCTTTGAGTCAAGTTTGACTTGAAGGTGGAAGAGGGGCGAATGCCATGGTTTGCCTTGGTGGCTGCCCATTCCCTCCGTCTTCCTTCCCTTCGCAAAGGGATGAAGACGGAGGGAATGGGCAGTGGCCGAGGCAAACCGAGTTCATTCGGCCCCCTCCTCTGCCTTCACCCCCTTTGGGGAGCAACCGAAGGTGGAAGAGAGGGGCGAATATAGCAGCTGGCTGGCTGGGAGAGCCCTGCCAGGTGATCCTGTTCGCTTTCCCAACTCAGGAGGAGATTCTCGTGAGTTGGGAAACAAAGAGGATCAGCTGGCAAGGCTCCCCCAGCCAGCCAGCCAGCCAGCCAGCCAACCAAATTGGGGGGTGGTCTTATACGGCAAATATATGCCAAACTCTAGATTTTTACTTGAAAATTGGGGGGTTGTCTTATATGCCTAGTCGTCTTATACACCGGAATATATGGTACGTTATGAGACAAAGTGTATGCAGTCCTGGAACATCTGTACCTGTCAGCTTTCACTATACAAAGGATCATGGTAATCGTGACAGCAATGACAGCAGTCACTTACCTGGCTCGATTCAGGTTCTGCCCTCTTCAACATTGGTTCCTACGACACTTCAGTCCTCTGTGGGATTCCCAATACAAAAAATTGCTTCTACCTCCTCACATTCTGAGCTCTCTACACTGATGGACACATTGCTCAAACCTGTTGTCCTGAATGCTGTTTCATCTTCCTGATCCATCCTGTGTTTTGACCACTGAGACTTCTGTCATGGGATGGAGTGTGCAGTGTGCAAACATGTTGGTGCCAGGCCATTGGACATGGGAAGAGGCTCATCTCCACATCACTGCCTTGGAGCTGTTATCTGTTATCAAGGCTTTTTGTGCTTTTGATGTCACCTGCGAAGCAGGGTGGTCACAAAGAACAACACTGCCATTCTAATTAATGTCTAAAGCAAGATATGGAAAATCTTGATATTTCACTGTCTTCGTTGTCTACTTTAAAGTTATGTAAACCTCCTGTGGTCATTATTTTGTTTTCTTAATGTTCAACTGTAAACCTGCCTTTATACTTTCTTCCTTGACTTCTTTCAGTAATTGCTCCAAGTCTTTGCTATTTTCTGCTAATAGGATTGTGCCATCTGCATATCTTAAATAGTTGGTATTCCTTCCTCCAGTTGTCACACTTCCTTCCTCCAAGTCTAATCCTGTTTTATGTATGATATGTACAGCATACAAGTTAAACAGATAGGGTGAGAAAATGCAGCCTTGCCTCACCCCCTTGCCAGTTGGAAACCACTCCATTTCTTCGTATTCTGTCCTGATTGTAGCCTCTTGTCTTGAGTACAGGTTATGTATCAGGACAATCAAATGTTGTGGCACACCCATTTCTTTAACAGTGATCCATAGTTTTTCATCATCTTTACAATCAAAGGCTTTGCGGTAATCTACAAAGCACGGGCTGATTTTCTTTTGAAATTCTGTGGTGTGCTCCATTATCCAATGTATGCTTGCAATAAGTTCCCTAGTTCCTCTTTCTTTTTTGAATCCAGCTTGGAAATCTGGCATTTCTCCCTCTGTAAATGGTCAAAATCTTTGTTGTAGAGTATCACTTTGCTTGCATGGGTGATTAATGCAATGGTCCTATGGTTATTGCAATCTCTGGTATCCCCTTTCTTGGGGTTTGGAATGTATATTGAGCATTTCCAATCTGTGGGCTATTCTTTTGTTTTCCATATTTGTTGACAAATTTTAGTTTCTGCTTACCCACTAGTGTCACCTTACCTGCCTGGTTGCTTTCTGATTTTTGTTGCTTTCATTTATGAACTATGGTTTTGCTTTGCATCTTGGCCTGGATTTCTTTTGTTGTGTATGTGGCATGCAGCCCTGTGCTGCATTACTGTAAAGCTTTATGGAGGTGTAAGTTAGAATTCCTGTTGACATACCCCTGTTGTTCAGAGTTCAAATCCTTCATGCTCATTCAGACCATCACTGACCATTGTACAAGTGCTGATCGCTGTTGTCAGTTGTGTGCTGTGAATGTTGAATCCTCCCTTCACCATTGTGGTGAAAACACTTGGCCCTGGCTGATCTGTATCACTTCAGAGTTAGACAAAATCTCTGAGCTGGAAGGCTCCCAAGAGCCATTTAGTTCAACCTTCTGCCATACAGAAACTATAGCACTCTTGAAAGAGGACCAACCCACCACTGTTTAAAAACCCCTAATGAAGGAGACTCCACCACCCTGTGAGACTGTCCATTCCACTGTTAAATAGCTCTGTGCATTTCTGAATGTTTCTCATCACAACAGGTTTTTTTTTTTAAATCTTCTACTAATAACAAATAAACATGCTAGGAAGAAGGCTAAGTTTGAAGCCTTTTTTTAAAAAAAAATCACAGATTTGGAAGTGTGGGAATTCTTTTTATGTGGGGTGAAGGCCCAAACATGAAATCTCCCACCTACAGTCTGAAGTGGTACAGTGCATTAAGAGATTCATTCTGGTATCCATGTTTTCCTACTCTTTATAGATCAACTGAATTATTACTGGAAGACTACAGGGAGGCAGTAAAAGTGGTGTAATATGTTCCTGGTGACTCTAGTCACACAGAGCTTTTCTTTTTCTATAACATAAAAATCCTACAATGCTACCCTCATGCTTGGTCCGGAAACTTCAGTTGGTACAAAATATGGTAGCCAGAGTGGTCTCAGGAACATCTTTGAGAGACGAGTATTAAAATCTCTCCACTGGCTGCCTATCAGTTTCCAGGCCCAGTATAAGGTGTTGGTTATTACCTTTAAAGCGCTAAATGGCTTGGGTCCAACTTCTCTTCGGAACCGTCTCCTCCCATACAATCCTCCCCGTGCACTCTGGTCCTCTGGGAGGAATTTGCTTCAGCCACAAAAATCTAGGCTGTCTGCAACCTCCCAGAGGGCTTTTTCGGTAATCGCCCCCAAATTGTGGAATGGCCTGCAGAACGAGATCCGTCAGATGACGAGCCTGAGTAGCTTTAAAAAAGCACTAAAGACGGATCTCTTTCGGCAGGCCTTTCCTGATTAGTTCCCAGCCTCAGGGGCTCCTGGCTCTTTTTAGTCTGCTGGCTATTTATTATTTATTATTTTAATGTGATTTTATATCAGTTGTTTTAATGTACAGTTGCCCCTCCACATTTGCGAACTCAGCATTCGCGGTTTTAATTATTCGCGGTTTTGGGAGGGCCCCCCCGGCCCCCCCAAAACTGCGAAAAGGGGCCTCCGGAGGCCCCTTGAAAGCCCTGGGAAGGAGCGGGGAGGGCCGGGGAGGCGTTCACGGGGCCTTTGGAGACCCTCCAGAGGCCCCATGAAGGCCTGGGGCGGGTGGGGGGAGGCCGCGGAGGCCTTCACGGAGCCTTCGAAGGCTCCGTGAAGGCCCCAGGGAGGGAGGGTGGAGGTTGGGGGAAGGCCTTCACGGAGCCTTGGAAGGCTCCGTGAAGGCCTGGGGAGGGTGGGGGAGGCTGCGGAGGCCTTCATGGAGCCTTGAAAAGCTCCGTAAAGGCCCCGGGGAGGGAGGGTGGAGGGAGGGGGAGGGTGGGGGGAGGCCTTCACGGAGCCTTGGAAGGCTCCGTGAAGGCCTGGGGAGGGTGGGGGGAGCGCAATCAATATTCGCGGTTTTTTGACATTCGCGGGGGTCCGTGGAACCTAACCCCCGCGAATGTCAAGGGACAACTGTATTTGGTTTAATATCTTTTTATGGGGGAGGGTGGGGGTGGGTGGTGTTTGGGGATTTTAAATTGTATTGGTATTTTAATTTTTGTAAGCTGCCCCAATTGTTTTAACAGAGGGGCGGGATAAAAATAAATATTATTATTGTTGTTGTTGTTAGTTCAATAGGCAGTGCTTGCTCTGCTCATCTTGATGGATAAATGGATGGAGCACCACTGAGGCAAACTTTAGTTATTTTCAATTGCAGTGACAAAAATAAGAATGTACTTTGTTTTTCCTCATTTAACTGAATGAAACTTTAAAGTGCGTCATTTGTCTTTAGCTGGTTTGTGCTTTGTTTTGTTTTTAATTGTTTAACCAGACCAGCTTGGAGTAAGCTTTACATTTTCAGATGACTTGACAAAGACTATTTAAAAAACAACAACAACAGAGATGGCTTATACTTCTTCAGTGAAATAACTCCTTTATCTCTCACAAGTTGTGTTTAAAAACAGATTTTATGGGTACATTTCTTACAAGCCACAACCCCTCCCTCACGTTTGTGTTTCTTCACATAGGTTACATACACTACATATTTTAAAATGGAAATGTTATTGTGTAAGTCAAGCACTCAGTGCTGACTCTTCTTCAAATTTTTAAAGATGATGTGTCTATATATGCGTGAATGTTGCGTAAATTCATCTTGCATTCTGCAATCATAGACTGCTACTGGAAATCTCTTCCAGGCTCATTCAAGTGAAAGACAGAGAAATGTTCCCACAGCCCAGCGTTTTGTTCCACATGATGCTTTGCTATTTCTTTGCTGCTTCTGCACATTTAATATCAGTTTGATATGCAGAATTCAGCAAGCAAATCAATTCACATCAAGAAAATTAACATCACTTCTACTTGATGTCTGAAGATCAAGCTGCTATTTAAAGTCCCAAACTTAAAAAGATAGTAACAACTTTCATTGCCAACTTCAGATATGTGGCAAAATTCATGCCTCTCATTTTAAAGGAGAACTGTACAAATGCCTCTCTTTCACATTCTTCCAGAATGACGAAAATTGCCTGTGCACCAAATTTTAGCATACCAGCTGGTATAGAAGAAATGCCTTGGCCACCATGAGCATACATGTGAGCTTCCACCTTTCAACCAAAGCATGACCACATCTTCCCTTTTGAAATTTTCTAGTAATCATGATATCTCATGTCACGGGAGCAGTGAATACTCTCTGGATTCTAAAGTATATTTGCTCCCCTCCCTTCCCCCAGCACGTTTTTGCTTCTTTCTTTTTTCTTTTCTCTAAAGAGCTGCTCTGCCTTTAGGTTCTAGAAAAACTGGAATCTTGTGTGTCTCCTCCCAGTGCAGCTTTGCTTTTATGGTCCAAAGGCACTTAGTGCTTCATTTATTATTAACAGCAAGTAAGCAAGGCTTCCCTGCCACCTTTAGAACTTTCCATGGTTGGGCACTTTGAGTATTTTTTTAAAAAACCCCAATGGGCATATCTGCAGTTTAGCCTAAAGCTGAAATGTCAGTAGGAGGCATTTATACAGTGTTAACAACCAGCAAAGACCTTATGCTGAAGTGATACTAATGTTTGTTCTCTGTGCCTGGGGGCAGGGGAATAATCATGGGAACAGAAACTCCTGTCCCCAGCCAACATTTTGCAAAATATATGTTCTGCCTTTGTGTGCAGATTACAGCCAAGTATGTTAAAGTTAACATGCGTTCTTAGGGACCCAGTAGTTGAATTTTTACACATTCTGTGTTTCTTTGGCAGTTTCATGGTACAAAGAATGGGTAGTGTGTGTAAAAGGCATTTTTAGATAGAAGCTATAAGAGAGGGACAGATTACAGTTTAAAACGTTGGGGTCTGGGTTAGGAAGTGTGAGGGTCTGCAGTCTTGGGGAGGGGGACAGGGGCAAATGACACGTCAGAAGATATTTAGAATCATAGAATCATAGAACTGGAAGAGACCATAAGGGTCAACTAGTCCAACCCCCTGCCACTCAGGAACACACAATCAAAGCACACCCAACAGATGGCCATCCAGCCTCTGTTTAAAAACCTCCAAAGAAGGAGACTCCACCACATTACCAGGCAGCGCATTCCACTGTTGAACAGCTCTTATCGTCAGGAAGTTCTTCCTAATGTTTAGATGGATTCTCTTTTCCTGTGGTTTGAATCCATTGCTCCGTGTCCTAGTTTGTGGAGCAACAGAAAACAACCTTGCTCCTTCCTCCATATGACGTTCCTTCAGATATTTAAACATGGCTATCATGTCCCCTCTTGACCTTCTCTTCTCCAGGCTAAACATACCCAGCTTCCTAAGCCGCTCCTCATAGGGCATGATTAGGTGCTGGCATACTGCTGTCAGCGAAGTTTATTCCCCCCTCCTTCACCCAACACCCATCCAAAATATGTAGGCTACAAGTCCACCTGTTTTAAACATCTAAGCTGAAATTCCAGATTCTGGTAATGTTCTTGTGCTGTTCTCATTGTTATCAGTGGGGCTTCTGCAAGAGAATTCCCCAGTGGATTGTGCCATAATAAGTCACCAGTCCTCACGTGTAAAGTGGTATTTTAATGTTTTATATTTTCAAACTTTTTAATATACTTTTAAAAGGTTTCAATTATGTTTTTTGTGTTTTAAATTTTAAATTGTTCTAGGTTTTTAAAAGTGATTTTTTTGGGGGGGTAAACTTCCCAACATGTACATTCTCTTTTCTTTTCTTTTTTTTAAAGGCCATGGGCCATGGCTGCACTTGCCTGGCACTGGCTGCAGCCTTGGCTGGAGTGTTTCATCCCTTGTTTCTGCCATTCCAGCTGAAGTGGAAAGATAAGATAAGAATGTAAGAAATTCAGCTAGGACAGAGAGGGTAATAAAAGAACAGAGTGGGCTGTAGTAAAAGCTGATTAACTATTAGCAGCACAAAGTTCTGAAAATGCAAGAGAGGTGACCCTGGTGATAAAGGGGGAGGGGGAGACTTTCTGGAAGGAGAAGGGGGTGCTCGTTGCTTGTAAGAACTTGCTTGTAAGAGGCAACTTTAGAATTTTGAAACAGCAAATCAGAAGAGTGCAGGAAGGGAGTACTGTAGTAAGGTGCAATATATGGGATGAAAATGAGACAAAGAGCAGGAGGGTGGTGGCATTGTACCTAATGCTGGCAGAAGGTGACACAGACTTTTGATTTATAGCATGTTCTTCAGCTGGTGCTGTTTTTATGTGTTTCCTTAATACAAAATATCTCTTGAAATTGGCTGAGGCAGAGTCACTTTCACATTCTTTATTTTTAAAAAAATGCTTGGCTATGCCTTTGCCTTGCTGACCAAAGAAATGTACTGAGGGGGGTGGAAAGCAAAGGAAGGCTATAAAATCCCCCTTTGGGGAAAAAAAATCAAAAGAAAGAAAGAAAAAGAGGCTTTTTAGCACACATAGACACACACCAAGATTAGATTTAGTTTTTTTTTTTTAAGGAGGAACAAATTTAAGCAGATAATCCAGTCAGATAACCAATTTGCAACCTGCTCACCCCATGTCTTAGAACTTCAACATTGATCTTGAAAAATGTTCCTTCTTGCTCAAGTTTCAAAGCTTGGCTCTCTCAAAGGAAAAGCTGAACTGAACCCAATTCTGCTGAAGTCTCTAGGAACTGATGTTAGTGGGAGCTAGAATGGGTTAAAAAAATGCCAATTGAAGTTGGTGGGAATGTTTAAGCCAACATTAATGAGCACTGGAAACAACCGCAAGAGACCATTACTTTTCAACAAGCAGATGAAAATGTGACCCATTTTGTGGGTTTTGTAAGAGACTAAATTAAAATACTGTATACACATACTACCTTAGGCCAATTTTCAAACGTGCCTGTGGAAATCATTCAGATAAACAAAAATATTGTTTCCATATATTTACATATGTATATTCCTATGTCCTATTGGTTATTCTTGGAATAATATCAGCTTGAGTAGGGAAGAGAAGTGGGAACAAAACTGACAAGCCTGTTTTTGAGATGGAGAGCATGATGATTCAACCTAATAATTTCAAATACAGTTAAGATGGTTTGGGTCATGAAGCACAGAATATTTCTGGTGTCTATTACTGCTTGACCTGACCTTTTAAGAAGGCCTTAACTTTCTTTCCTTAGGCTAAAAACCTAAAGGCTAAATGCTTACTCACAGATGCACGAACATCATCTGATATCTCAAAAATTGGGGACTACCAGCTGAATTTACCACCTGACTCTATAGAAATGTACTGTAAAGAAGTTGATGTGATTTTAGATATGCACAATGAAATCATTGCAAATCAAATGATGATTATGTATGGGCACTGTAGTCCTAATCCCACAGCCTGAGAAGCCAAATTTTTCCAGTATCACCATGACGATAGAGAATCTTACAAATACTACAAGAGTTTTACAAATAATACTCATATATCAGCCCTGTATGATTTGTCACCCACCAGGTCACAGAGATCATTCACCAGGCACTGCTGAGCCTGCCTGATGGTTAACGACAATTACCTCTCCTCCTGTATCTAATTTTATGGCAACCCTAGGCAGGTAGCTAAAATGAGGGCTTTAGCAAGTCCCTATTGGGCTTGTATCTAGCTTATGCAGTTATGTGCTATATAATATGGCAGCTGATCTGATCAATGGAATTCAATGTATTATACACAAAGTCAGCATTAAGGGGAAGAATTGCTTATTAAAAACCAAATCATCAGTGCTGTGTTACAAGCAGATTGCAAACAGCAGAATAGAATAGAATAGAATAGAATAGAAGATTCATGGAATGTAAGGAGGTCAATGGGTGATCTGTATGGATAGTCTAAAGTCCAAAAAGTCTCAGAGGTTTTGTTCTGAACAATGAACACCTTTCATAGATTGTTTCTAGCTATAGATGTCACATACATTGGAGATTAGGTGGGAATTATGCAACCTGGGGGAACCCCTCTGCCCTGCACCACCCAGATACTTTTGGACTAAAGATAGCACAACAGTTCCAGCAACTCTGGAACACTTCAGAATTCTGACCACCCAGATCATCAGTTCCTCCCAAACTGCTCCAAAAGGTAGCAAGAAGTGATGCAATGTTACCCCAAATGACAGGAGCAACTGCACACCATGGAGCAGCTAAACAATAGGGTGGCACAGCCCTTTGGTCTCTGGAGCCCATCCCTACTGTATTTGGACACAAGTGCATTGGAGGTCTTGTGTTAATCCCTGCCACAAATCTCTGGAGTAATGTTTCAGTTCAGGTTGGTGGTGTATCAAGCAGTTTGAGGGTTTAGCAAGCAACTGATGAAGGAAAAATTGTCTGGTGGGCTCTGGTTTACATGTACATCTAGTGTCCACATAGCAGATCTGAAGCAGAGCTTTTACTGGGCACTGTACTTTGGACAAATGTTTGGAATCATGTGGGCTAGAAACTTTTCAAAATGGGAATTTGATTCTACAGAGTGTGTTGAATATGGGCACATCCTGTTTACCCAGAAGCAACGTCCAGCTGACATGTCAGTCTCAGATTATGAGATGTAGCCTGCCATATTTAAAGAAGAACATGGGTACTAAACCATTGGAAAGCAGCAAAGGGAGGACACACAATGTAGAAAGATCTGGTTGAATTCTGGGAGAGAAGAGCATCTGGGGTGGGAGCATCTGTGAGAAGGTGGTTGGCAAGTGATGAATTACCGTATATTCCGGCGTATAAGACGACCCGGCGTATAAGACGACCCCCCCAATTTTTAAGGAAAAATGTAGAGTTTGTGATATATTCGCCCTATAAGACAACCCCCCTCTTCCAACGCATAGCCCCCGCATGCCCCTCCTGCGCTCCCTTCCAGGAGGGAGCGCAGGAGGAGGATGCGGAGGCTGTGCGCCCAAAAGGGGCACGTTCGCCCCTTCTCCCCACCTTCCTGGAAGGTGGGGAGAAGGTGCGAATCGCAGGTTTGGCCGCGCAGCCTCCGCATTCCCCTCCTGCGCTCCCTTCCAGGAGAGAGTGCAGGAGGGGGATCCGGAGGCTGTACGGCCAAACGGGGCACGTTCGCCCCTTCTTCCCACCTTCCAGGAAGGTGGGGAGAGGGGGCGAATCGCGGGTTTGGCCGTGCAGCCTCTGCATGCCCCTCCTGCGCTCCCTTCCAGGAGAGAGCGCAGGAGGGGGATCCGGAGGCTGTACGGCCAAACCGGGCACGTTCGCCCCTTCTCCCCACCTTCCAGGAAGGTGGGGAGAGGGGGCGAATCGCGGGTTTGGCCGCGCAGCCTCTGCATGCCCCTCCTGCGCTCCCTTCCAGGAGAGAGCGCAGGAGGGGGATCCGGAGGCTGTGCGGCCAAACCGGGCACGTTCGCTCCTTCTCCCCACCTTCCAGGAAGGTGGGGAGAGGGGGCGAATCGCGGGTTTGCCTCAGCCGCTGCAGAAGCGCTCGAGCGGCGGCTGCGGCAAACCGCAATGTTCGCCCCCTCCTCTTTCTTCTGTTGCTCCCCAAAGGGGGAGAAGGCAGAGGAGGGGGGCGAATGATCTTCAAAACACTTTGCTTCACCCCCCTGCCCCATCTCCTGCCTCTTCGCTCCGTTTGCGAAGAGGCAGGAGATAGGCAGGTGGGCGAAGCAAAGTGTATCCGGCGTATAGGACGACTGTCAATTTTGGAGGGCACTTTTGAGTGCTCAAAAGTCGTCTTATACGCCGGAATATACGGTAAGCACTCCCTTTTCTTCCATCTCTTCTTCATTGTAAAGGAGGATAGAACATTGATGCTTGTAGTAGCATAAGGTGTATGCTACAAAGATCTGTTCAGCTGTAAATTGCCTGAATGGTCTTGGGCAGGTTGGAGTGCTGCAGAATTGGATAGGATAGGTTTATGCAAGCACACACTTTTCATAGAACAGTAATGACTTCTGTTGTTAAGGGCCTTTAATCTACCGTACCTAGCACAGAGTCTTTGTAAGCTTCCATTGCTTAGGCTTGATTGGTAGGAGAGTTTCTTAAGATGGGTGGTTTAATATGGCGAAGTATGTTACAGAGCCTCAGCTGGCACTGGCCATATGAAAGGGTAGGGAAGGATTTGCAGGGGCCTGAATCACAAAAACCTTCTTTGAAAAGTGAAGACTGTAGGAGGGCTTGAAAGAACACAAGCTCTTTGTTGGATCCCACTATAAATAGTACAGTGCTGGGAACGTTCTTTTAAAAAAAATGCTTAGTACCTGTTACTTGCTACAGTGCTTAAAAAGGCAATTTGTTGCCATACTTGTAGTGTTGGGAATGCAACTCATTCACTACTGATTGCATTGTCTTTTTGTTACTTTTAAAAAACCCTTTAGGATTTAGAATAGCATAAAGATTGTAAAATTACTGTCAAAAATGCTTTAAAATGTGCTTTAATGGTAAAAATAATAGAAGAAGTTACTTACTACACAAATGAAGTAACTTTGGTTCCACTTGTTACATTACAGTGGACCCTCAGCATCCTCTGGGGTTTGGGTCCAGGACCTCCCATGGATACAAAAATGTGTGGATGCTCAACTCCCATTATATACAATGACGTAGTAAAATGGTGTCTCTTATATAAAATGGTGAACAACAAGGCTTGCTTTTTGGAATCCCCCCCCCCAACTATTTTTGAGCCATGGTTGGTTGAATCCATGGATGCAGAACCCAAGGATATGGAGGGCTGACTGTACCTTTGAAATGTGGATTCATGGCACCCTCATTACTAGGAAAATTAAGTTGTTCCAGTTATCTGTGCTGCTTGTCTCTTGTTACTTTCAAGGCCTGACTTCTTGGGAAACATGAATTTGGGAACTGCTTGTCTCTATTTGCTTATTATTATCACCATGTGAGGAGGACTTAGCCTCCCCACCCCTCATTTCTTTGCCCTCTTGTGTGTGGAAGGTGACAAACCTGAAGCAAAGAGCTTTTGCTATCAGTCGATGCTCTCTGTCTGCCTCAAAACGCTGATTTTTTCAGGGCTCCAATTCACACGAAGAGCCACCATGGACAGCAGAGACTCTTGCTTCGGATTTGTTGCCCTTCACATGGAGAGGGCAAGGGATGT
Organism: Gambelia wislizenii; assembly: GCA_030847615.1. NCBI lineage: Eukaryota > Metazoa > Chordata > Lepidosauria > Squamata > Crotaphytidae > Gambelia > Gambelia wislizenii. The sequence goes on from JAUMIR010000004.1 coordinate 165,538,520, forward strand.
GAGGGTGGAAAGTGGGGATTAAGATGCTCCTGTCTCACATATGTGAAATTAACCAGTGAATAAGACTGGTATAACTTGCAGTTAGGAGAGCCAGCATAGTGTTCAAAACCAGAGTTCAAAAACCGCTCAGCCATGGAAACCTCTCAGCTGTAGAGAAAGGAAAGGGGAAACCCCATCTGAACAAATCTTGTCAAGAAAAGCCTGTGATATGTTCGCCATAGGGTTGCCATAAATTGGAAAAGATTTGAAGGTGCACAGCTTGCCGTTATGTCCTGAGTGTCATGGTGGTGGTGGTGGTGGGACTGGGATGTGCAGTCCTCCAATTTATTCAAAAGAGGCAGAACATTTCTTTAAAAAGTTCTCTAGGTAGGGCAGTTGTTTGTTTAACCTTACTGAGTGGATCTGGCAAGCATTGGCTTGCACCACACATGTAACGCTCTGATGTGATGTTGTTGCTTCCTGGGTCTATCTAGCATGAGCAGTGAGTTACAAGCCAAGACATGACCTGGTGACTGAAGTCTCATTAGGTCAAACTTGAAAATAGCCATTTGCTCAATTGCCTGTGGCAAGTAAGAAAACATTTGTACACTGGAGAAGTCCTTCTTTTTTATGACTAATATGTGTGTGTGTGTGTGTGTGTGTGTGTGTAGGCACATTAGTCATCTTTTTATGGATCAGACTTGCAAGCCTTAAATAAAAATGTCAGAGTACATTATTTTACCTTGAAGCCAATAACCTTTTAGTGTTATGAAAGTGGGAGAAACATTTCTCTTCATCCACCCCACTCTTAAGTTTATAAAGCTTAAATTTAAATAAATATATTTAAATAAATATTTTTAAATAAATTTAGAGATACAGTCGTCCCTTCACATTCGCAGGGGTTAGGTTCCACAGACCCCCGCGAATGTGAAAATTCCACGAATAACGACTGCCCTCCCCCTCCCCTGCCAAAGTGACCACGGGGCCTCTGGAGGCCACATAGTCACTTCCCCCCGCCTCCCAGCTCTCTCCCCAGGCCACCACGGGGCCTCCGGAGACTCTACGGAGGCCCCGTGGTTGACTCCCCAGCCCTCCCCCTCCCTCCCAAGGCCTTCGCGGGGCCTCCAGAGGGTCTCCGGAGGCCCCATGTTTGCCTCCCCAGCCCTCCCCCCCAAGGCCTTCACAGGGCCTCCCAAGACCCCCTCCCCACCTCTCCTACTCCTCCGGCCTGCTTCTCTCCCCCCCCCCAGAAGCGGCCACAGGGCTTCTAAAGCCCAGGTGCTGCTTTTGGGAGGGCGGGGGGGGGGAGGCCCTCCCATAACCATGAATACTCAAAACCGCGAATGCTAAATTCACAAATGTGGAGGAGCAACTGTACTGTTTAAGAAACTGCCTATACTAGGCCTATGCAAGTAGCACAAGTAGGCCTAAATTGGGGAGGTGCCCCAGCAAGTGTTGCCAGGTTGTCAGAAGCAATAAGGGTCAGTCAAAATCCATAAAGTCCTGTGATGAAGCATGGGGTTAACAATTAGGAAGTAGCAATTAACAAGCTTAGTACTAAGTAAAAGTATTATGTCTTAACAATCCCCTCTTAAATATATAAAAACATATAACTTTCCCCAGTCCTATAATCTGCTCCTAAATAAATATAAATCTGGTTCAGAATATATGTCTCTAATTAAATTCTTGTTTCTCCTCACTGCAAGGAGAGCAGGAGAGGCAGCACTTGAGTGTAGAGGTTTCCAAGGACTAGGGTACCCCCTTCTCTTCAATCCTATCAGCAAGAGGCTGCAAGGGAAGGGTGGAGACAACTCGTATTCCCTCCCGACATGAGACCACTTAGCATGGTCCTATGGAAATGTTCCCTTAGTACTCATTTATGTGACCCCTACCTTCTTCCCTCCAGATACAATTCTGGCCCACCTCCTTGCTTCCTCCAGGTATAACCTGCTCACTAAACCTTACACAAACAAGTATAGTTCTTCCAATACATCCTCATCACTTCTTCCCATGGCATATCCACCACAAACTCCAGCCACCATCGTTACTCCAGCTGTACCCCAGCCAGGCTTAACCTGTTCCAGACAGTGTATATCCAAGTAGGTGATAAGTGCCTGTCCATCCCTCATTATGTATGTCATAGCCAGCTCCCACACATCCCACGCTTAGGGGGTTTCCAAGATAGGTCTGAGCTGGGTCAGCTTCACGCAACCTATGAGACATCAGCAGCAGCCTCTGGAAAAATAGCTGATTTCTAGATCAACAAAGATTTCTCCTGAAGCCATCTCCAATGGTTATTATCACAACAAAAGAAGATCCTTTGTTTGTTTGTTTGTTTGTACTACAGATCTCAAAATCCCCTGGGGGCCTGCTGGTTGAGGATTCTGGGAGTTGTAGTCCAAACAATCAGACTAAACAAACAAACAAAAGAACTTGCTCAAACTCATGTTGCCTCATGCTGCATCTTCCACTTCCTGGAACCCTACAGCCAAAGCTACTCTGATCTGAAATCTCCTACCACAGCTGCCACCAAGGATTGTCCCACTACTCAGGCATCAGGTGTCTCACTGCCTCTTGTGCTACAGAGGGGCACAGATGGATGACAAGGCACAGGGACATCAACTGCCTAGGTGGGGGGAAGGGGGAGTGAAAACTGAGGCAATCTAGAAAGACAAGACGTGATGTGCAGACTTTGAAAGGGAGGGAAAGATTGAGTTGGTGGGAGGCTGGAAAGCAGGAAAGAAAAAAGTGGGGATGAGAGGAAAAAAGAAGAGAGCAAGATTAGGTGGAGGAGAAAAAACAGAGGAAAAGTACAGTATATGCAAAAAGAACAAGAGCAAAGGAGAAGATGTAGTTGCTGTAGAGATTTAAGGACTCCCCAGATAGGAGAAAAAAGTATCTGGAGGTCCCTGAGATCTTTCTGCCCATCTAAAGGTACCATAACTGCTTTTGTTCTTGTACAAACTGGTTTTATTTTGGAGATCCACATGATGATTTCTTCATCCCAAAGTATTTCCTGAAAGGCTCTGGCATTACCAAAGACTTTTCATTCTCACTCCCAGGTCATAGAATCATAGAGTTGAAAGAGACCACAAGGGACGTCCAGTCCAGCCCCCTGCCTTGCAGGAATACACAAAGCATTCCCAACAGATAGCCATTTAGCCTCTGTTTACAACCTCCAAAGAAGGAGACTCCACCACATTCTGAGGCAACATATTCCACTGCTGAACAGCTCTTACTGTCAGGATGTTCTTCCTAATGTTTAGGTGGAATCATAGAATCATAGAATTGTAGAGTTGGAAGAGACCACGAGGGCCATCCAGTCCAACCCCCTGCCATGCAGGAAATCACAATCAAAGCATCCCTGACAGATGGCCATCCAGCCTCTGTTTAAAAACCTCCAAGGAAGGAGACCCGAGGGAGTATGTTCCACTGCTGAACAGCTCTTACTGTCAAAAAGTTCCTCCTAATGTTGAGATGGAATCTTTGTTCCTGGAGCTTGCATCCATTGTTCCGTGTTCCAGTCTCTGGAGTAGCAGAAAACAAGCCTGCTCCATCCTCAACGTGACACCCCTTCAAATACTTAAACAGGGCTATCATATTGCCCCTTAACCGTCTTTTTTTCAGGCTAAACATACCCAGCTCCCTTTTCCTGTAGTTGGGAGTCTGTTGCTCTGCGTCTGTTTCTGGAGCAGCAGAAAACATGCTTGCTCCATCCTCAATATGGCATCCTTTCAAATATTTAAACATGGCTGTTGTGTCATTTCCTAATCTTTTCTTCTCCAGGCTAAACATACCTAGCTCCTTAAGCCATTCTTCATAGGGCATGGCTTTAAAACCTTTCCCCATTTTAGTCACTCTCCTCTGGACACGCTCCAGCTTGTCAATATTCTTCTTGAATTCTGGTGCCCAGAACTGGACACAGTATTCCAGGTGAGGTCTGACCAAAGCAGAATAAAGTGGTTTTATCACATCCCTCAAACGAGACACTATACTCGTATTGATGCAGCCCAGAATTGCATTTGCTTTTTTTACTGCCACATCACACTGTTCACTCATTTTCTACTAAGACCCCTTTCACATGTACTGCATTTCAATTTTTCCTGCCTACATGTAGTTCCTACATTTCTCCCTATTGAAATTCATGTTGTTAGTTTTGGCCCAGCTCTCCAGTCTGTGAAGTTCATTTTGAATTCTGATCCTGTCTTCTGGGGTATTTGCTACCCCTCCTAATTTGGTGTCATCTGCAAATTTGATAAGCTTGCCTTCTATTCCATCATCCAAGTCCTTAAAAAAGATGTTGAATAGCACTGGGCCCAGGACAGAACCCTATGGCACCCTGCTGGTCACTTCTCTCCAGGATGAAGAGGAGCCATTGGTGTGCACCCTTTGGGTTCAGTTGGTCAACCAATTACTGTACGAGTAATGAGTCTAAAAAATAAAATTGTATTAAAAATTCCAGGATCTAGTCCTTTAAAAAGCAACAAGAATTATCTTCTTTAAAAAAAAGAGTTAAAAATCATTCATTTACTTTTAACTTCATGCAGAGTGCAATTTAGGAATGCTAAGACAAGCTCAATTAACATTTAAAAAGGTGTGTTCAGAGGTCTGAGATCACTCAGTTAAATTAGACTCATTACAAAACAAAGGAGTCAGTTTAAAATGCAAATCAAAAGTTTACTGAAGGTATCAATCTCAATCTACATATTAAAACAAACTTTAAAAAGAGGTTCCTAACTAACTAATGGTATTTAGGGTAGAAAAAACTCACCCAGCCTACAGCGGTAAGAGGCTGCATGGTGAACATCATGGCACGGTTTCAGGAAAGATGGCTAAACAAAGATAATATGGCTTAAGATGGCTTAAGATGGCTACAGCCTCATGGAGACTCTAACTTAAAAGAGAATTTACACAGAGCAATAAAATTTAAATTAGGTCATGTGTTGAATGACCCAGCACTCCAGTTGGCTGGAAGTGCCCAGTGAAATAAGAGAAGGGGAATTTGGGGAGAACAAAAGCATGCAGGGAAAAACCCTAGACTTATCTTAGGATGTGAATGAGGTACACAAGATTGCTTTTACATTACAATGATTATTTCCCCACATACTACAATTCCAAATCCACCTAACAGTTGCATTGTCTAGCCCACATTTTACTAGCTTAATTGCAAGAATATCATGGAGGACTTTGTTGAAGGCCTTCCTGAAATCAAGATATGCTATACTCACAGCATTCCCTTCATCTACCAAGCTTGTAACTCTGCCAAGAGAGAGAGACAGAGAGTGAAGATTAGGCTGGCATGACTTATTTTTGAGAAACCCATGTTGACTTTTAGTGATCACAGCATCTCTTTCTAAGTGCTTACACACTGACTGTTTAATGATCTCCTCAAGAATCTTTCTTGGTATTAATGTCAGGCTGACTGGGTGATAATTTCACTTTAAATTAACCCAGTAGTTTGTGAAATGAAATGTATCTGTATTTGTCTACCTGTTTCTATTGACTCAGAAGCAGTGAAGATGGCTGCCACCAAGTAAACATGGGTATTCCAGGACACTGGATCAAGTGAGGGAAAAAAGGATGTTAGTACTAAAACAAAATGATCCTGCTCCTTAACTAATGTAATACTGCTAAAGCATTTTAGCACTTTGCCCATGGGCTTGTCTAGACCAGCCAGAATAGGTGGCCTATTCTGGCCCGAAGCTGGCCCATTCCCCCTCCCCGGGCATGTCCCCTACTGTTGTGCATTGCACTCTCTGAAGCCAGGAAGGAGGCCCTCAGCATGTGAGCAAGGGGCTTTGATCATGTGCTGGGGGCCTCCTTACTGGCTGCACAGTGACTCCAGTGGTGGCATCCAGCAATGCAGAATGGTGTGCAGGTATAGATTCTGTGTTCCTGTGCCAGACTCCTCCGGGTTTTCTTGCATAACACGGGTTTTCCTGGTTTTTTGAAAGAAGAATTTTTAAAAGGCTTTTCTCTCCCCCCCCCCCCATGTTTGCCTTAGATGCTGTCAGGACTGCCCGGACGTAATGGGACAAGAGTCCTGTGTCGTTGGCCTGCAGGACTCCAAAATGGGAGGCGAGGGGGGGGGAATGGGGTAAAATGTCTGTCTAGACAAGCCCTACAACATCTGAATAATAATAATAAAAGGTTAAGTGGAAACTGGTGAAAACCAGTTTTTGAAATGTTGCATGAGGCTGACTGTGTCACATGATTAGCAGGAGAGGGAAGGAAAAAGACACAAGGGAGGGAAACACCAGATATTTCAAGGAGGAGGCTGGATGCAAAGACATGAATTTGTTGCTTTGTGCCTTGAAGTCATTTCTGACTAAAGGCCATCCTAAACCAAACCCATAACTACATATCCCAATAGCTATCACTGGATTTTCTTGGCACAATTTGTTCAGAAGGGTTTGCCCTGGTCTTCCTCTGAGGCTGAAAGCATGTGACTTACCAAAGGTCCATGGCCAAGCGGGGATTCAAACCCTGGTCTCCCAGTGTCCTAGTCGAACACTCAAACCACTATGCCATACTGCAGGTACAAAAAGAATTGGAAAGGCTCAATACTTTGTAAGATTCCCCCTGCCAAGCTGGAGGCACTTTCAGATGAGAAAGTAGAAAGAAAGAAAAATCTAGGAAAGCAAAGAATGAGTGAAAGTTGGTTACAACAAAATTGGACTTAAAAATGGAGGGGAGGGGAGGGGAGGAAGGAGAGAGAAGCAAGCACAGGCTGAGGGAGCACAGTGACAGTCAAAGGGAGTGAAGGACTGGGAAGGAGGCCTTAAGGAATGAAGGGAATGGGACAGACAATGGTACTGCATCTGAAGAACTGGGTTTATATCCTTGAAAGCCATGTGAAAATAAAAACCAGTTAAGCCTCAAAGGCATGGTTTCTCAACCAGGGTTCCCTGGAACTCCCTTCCACAAGAGGTTGCAAGGGGCTCCGCGAGAGATTGAGATTGGGGGAAAAACTTTTTTTGGAGCTGCAGACATAATCATTTTTAGACAGGGGTTCCCTGAGACCTGAAAATTGTTCCAAGGATTCCACCTGTGTAAAAAAGTTTAAGAAAGGCTGCTCAAAGGTGCTGCTACGTTTCTCTCCCCCACCCCCCCGCCGTCCCCTTTCCTTTCCCTTTTTATGCTGCAAGAGACTAAGGCTGCTACTTCTTTGAAAACTACCAAAATGTATGGGGCAGGATGGCTAGGTGGAGGGGGGGGGAAGGGGAGAGAACAGTAAGGTAGAGTGAGAAAGAGGGGAGTGGGCCAGGAGAAGATGAGTGAATGAATCAGGGAATGGAGCAAGGGAGGGATGGAAGAAAGGAAGCAAAAGAAAAGGGGATTGCAAGAGAAGATGAATGTGGCCAGTATGAGATAAGTTGGTGGTTGGTGGTGAAAGGAATTGGAAAATAGATCAGGGAGGAAAGGCATGGGGGAGGGGTTAAAAAAAGATGGTGCAGGAAGAGAAAGAGGAAAAGTGGATATAAGAACTAACAGAATGAAAGGAAGGTGAAGTGGTCCAGTTGAGCAGGATATGGTGGCAACTGGCTGGATTGCAAGCAAGGCTGAAGCAGGGAAAGGGGAGACAAAAGAATGAATAAAGGTGAAGGACAGTTGATGGTGAAGTATGGCTGGAGGCAGCCCTCCCCATTGCATGCCCCTTACTGTCATAGAGTAGCATGCCTGCTGCTTATCCTTCCTTCTATCAAACCAAGTAAAATCTCATGATGGCAGGCTAGCAGCTAATGCGAGGTAAGGAAGAACAAGAAGAATGGAAGGAGAGGGTGGACAGTTGCCAGCCATGCTGATGCAGACAGACCCTCCAGCACTTGGTATGTAATTGAGGGCATTGCTGCATACCAAATACTGGGAAATCTTTCTGTCTAGTGCAGCCGACACCTGTTTTTCCTGCTCACACTGTAGTTTCGCTTAACTATGGGACTTGGGGCATCACATATAATATGAATACAGGCCAACTTCTTTGGCCTCTAAATAAGGGGCTTCCAGTATAAAATGGGATGCCTGGGAACTTGAGACCCAGCCTCATGTCCCAGCATGCTTGGCTGCTTCATGGCTTTTGTAAGCACATTAAGGGCTCCCAATTGTGGGAGCTTTGTAAGAAAAATTTACAAAACACTTCTGTGAACTTTGTACTGGATTTGGGAAGATCTGTAAGGTAACTGGAATGGCAGGAACATGGTTGGGTGGCGGGGGGGGGGGAGAGAAAGAGCTTACATGTACATCTCCATACCACCCTTGGATTGCAATCTTATATGGTTCACTTAGTGTAGTATGTCTGCATGTAGACATACACAGGGCTGAGCCATATACCACCATTACCACCGCTTACTGAAAAGCCCCTGAATCTCTTCCCACATGGGCATTCCATGTTTGATTGCAAGAGGGCAGGATCACAGAAGAGCCAGATTATGGCTCCATAGTCAGATGCAAAGTAATTATGGAGGAACCTGGTAGAACTCAGCACTGATGTCATCGTCTTGTATCTGGATTTGGGGATGGAGTTAGACATTTCTGTGATCCTGCTGGCTCATGAAGAAGCATGGAGTGATCATGTGGGACCCCTTCAGGAGTTTTCAGTAAGTTGGGAGCCGGGGGGGGGGCTTTGGGTGATGTGGAGGGGAATAGCAGTATGCATGACACTCTAACATGGTGCCAGCCAAAGTCTACATGTGTTGCAAAGGATTGCCTGCACAGACCTATTGAACCAGAGACCATTGGTCCAACTATTTAAGTGTCTTCTACTCCAGCTAGACTTAGCTTTCTAAGTTCTCAGATGTATTCCCATGCTCTGCTACTGAGAGATTTATTTTAAAGTTGCATACATTAGGATAAAATGTGTATTTTGTGTATGTGGCGGGGGGAGATGCTGAGAAGTTATCCAGTTCTAGAAACTTCTGCAGCTTGCTGTGGAAATTGAGTGGGAAAGGGTCATGAAAGAAAACACTCAAAACTGCCATTGCCTAAAAACCAGGTGTTCCACCAAGGGCTGTGTTAGTGTGTGTTGGGACCTGATTCCACACAAGTGGATATGCTCTTTTCACGAGGCAAATCACCATCAGTGTTTCACATTGTATGGGTACTATTATTATCAGTTATTTATCCACATTAGACTTCTGTTCCTCATGTTGCCTGTTGAAGGCCATACAGTTTTCTAAACAATCTAATGCAGACCTGTGTCACTGTTGTGCTGTGCAAATTGCCTTGCTTGTACATTCCTTCCAACCCTGCTACACATAGAAAGCCAATGATCACAACCCCAAGCTTGCTTCTGGTTCAGTGCACTTATGCACCTCAACAAATATGTGGCTTTCACATTAGAAAGTTGAAAACCATAAATATTAAGGGCATGCTTACCTGTAACCACTGAGGAAATACATCTGTCATCTTTTTCTGCCAATTCCTTGAAGTCCTTGGCACTTCTTGCTGCTGAGAGACTGATTGCCATGAATGCAGAAGGAGGCAGCTCAGTGAAGGTGAAATGGATTTCTCTCAGTGCTTTGCTTTCCACAGGCGAGTGACCTCCTGCTGCTGTGGTGCCTCTTGGAAGGAGCCTGTTTCCCAGCTGTACTAAGCCTGCCACATTCAAGACCTTGCTGATTTATATAGATCATCAATTTGACAATTATACACACCTGCAGGCTTAATTGCCCCTATTTCCTTGAGCTGCGGACAGATTTATGACTTTATCCAATTCCTGCAACTCTGGAGCATGCTTGATTAGACCCCAAAGTCCCTTGCACTGATCAGTCTCTGAGCATTGTTGGTCTCTGGATGCTTTGACAGATTCTCACTTCCTCCCTCCTTCCCTTCAGGAAAGATAAATTAATGAGCTGCAGTCAGCCAGGTCTTCTTTCCATCTTTCTTTTTACTTGGCATGCTGGTGTATTAAAAACCTTTTTTCCTGAAGCTCTGTGTATGGGATGAATGAACGTACCTTAAGATTGGCACCTGACGCTTTGCTCTCCCGTTCATCGGTGAGAAGTGTGAGGCTGGCAGATACCAGGGGCAGGGCCGTCTCTGTGATGGCCCTGCACTGCTGCAATACCCTCCTCAAGAGCAGGGGGAGAAAGGGGGACAGGGGTGGGTGGCACTGTTGTGCTATATCCATTGTTCTAGGAGTGGACAACATTCCAGGTGCTGCAATCCCATATTGGACCACCATTCCCTTTCTGTGTGCTTCACCCTGATGCTACATTACTGAGTTTTACCAATGGAGCAGGGATCAATAAATTATTTTTTTGCTTTAAAATTTCCATGAGTGAAATTCCTCTGTAAAGTAGAATCATAGAATCATAGAGTTGGAAGAGACCATAAGGGCCATCCAGTCCAACCCCCTGTCATGGAGTAATACACAATCAAAGCATGCCCGACAGATGGCCATCCAGCATCAGGTAAGTATTCTTCAAGTGTCTTTTTTCCTAAAGAAAAATGCAGGGATATTTTCTTTTGTTCTGGCCACTGAGCCACTGAATTTCAGCAACACAGCAGCAGTGATTCAGCATCTGTGATACCTCTTTAAAGTTTGGACTAAAACCTGACATAGAGTCACCACCTCATTGACACAGAAGCCACCAGTCACAACTGAATGGAGGCCTTTGGTCTGGCAAGGCTTTTGTTATGTTATCAGTGGTGCTAACAGGAGCAGAGAATTGTGTTTTTTGATTTTATGAGCCAGAAGATCATGAAAGTTGCATGGTAGCCATGCAGGAACATAGATCGATTCCCCTGAACTCTGGACCGTTTTGCCACATGGTGGTGGCATATTTTCCAAACATATTTTCAGTCATGAAGACTAGCAGTTTTCTTTTTAAATGAAAAGAGAAAAACATATATCTAAATGTGGTGCCAGGTACCATGTTGTCCTTTGTTATTCTGCTGATAGAATTGCAGAAGATGAATGGCTTCCCTACTGGCTTACTTTGAATGAGCACAGAGACAAATGCTGGAGCAAAATCCAGGCTCTTGCGATGAATGTCCTCTCCCTCTGGGTAGATGATGAACAACCAGCCATCTTTGTTCCATGCATCAAACTAGAATTTGCTAAAATAATACCTAATTCTCCTTGCCCTTTTGGCCCTTACTATAATGAGCACTTAAACAAATTAGCCTGCAGGAATGGATTGAGGTTTATGTCCATCTCATCTCTATAATGCATCCCTCCATCCCACCACAATTGTCCATTTAACCTAGCCTTCACAAATATGTTCAGATGCCATGCCAAGTGCCTGGCAGATGGTTTAAAATAGATGGCCATTACCTTGACTGTCAACCTGTAACAGATATTAATTGCCTCTGTACAAACCTTGCTAGCTGAGTTGTACCAGTGAAGGCAGGCCTGGAAATTTTATGGTTTGTTTGCCTTTGTATTTCTAAGAACCTCAGTGTTGTGTGTGTTTTTTTAAAGGTGTGTGGCCAATGAGGATGTTTTATTGTTTCATTTCTGGACATTTTCTGCTTAAAACACACCTCCTGCTATTTCTCCCGAACTGAAAAAGCAGCTTGGGGAGACTGATTTGGAGCTAAAAAATACAGTTGTCCCTCCATATTCACTGATTTGGCATTCACGGATTTAAGTATTCATGGCTTGAAAATATTCCTAAAAAAATAATAATCCAAAAAGCAAACCTTGATTTGGCATCTTATATAAGGGACACCATTTTGCTATGCCATTGCATATAATGGGACTTGAGTATTTACGGATTTGGGTATTCACGGGGGTCCTGGAACCAAACCCCAGCAAATGTGAAGGGACAAGTGTAACCAGAGGGGAAATGGCCAAGCAGTCTTACTCTGCCTGTTCTGCTGCCTATCATACAGGTTGTCTGCCCAGATTGCTTTGGGTTAAAAACAACTCCAGATGCCTGCAGAGAAATGTAACCCACAAGGTGTGTGGAATGGCAAGTGGGGCCCTCTAAGGAGCCCAGCAGAGGGAGTGGGAGTACTTGTTTTCCAGACAGAATCTGGCTCTGATCATTCTGCCTAGTTTAGTGGGACCCTACTCAGCCTAATACTGAAATCAGCTCTTGGTGGTTTTGTTGGATGAAGCTATAGAGAGGACTGATATATGAATATTTAAATACAGTAATACTGCCACTTAGATCATATCAATTATTTTTAATGACTTCTGCATTGTGGCTTTTGTCTGAACTTCTTTTAACAATGTAGAAAATTCAAAGACTCTCTCACTGGGGATTTCTTGTGTTAGGATCATTATATCATTTCAGTTTTTAGGGTAGAAAATCACTGCATGAAAATATTGAATTGGCAAATTAGGCCTTGATGGCAGTGCCTTAACACTCATGAGCAAGTAATAAGATCCAGATGTTTGAAAAACCAACTGTGGATTTAATTTTAAAAGCAAAATTGGAAAATGTACAGAAAATAGAATCTGAGAGTTTGATCCAAGTTTTGTCTAAGCATACACAGAGCTATTGTGTTTTAACTCTTCCCCAAAATAGATGTATTCTACAAATGAAGACTACTGATCACAAGTACCACTAAGGAAGTAGCATCCCATAAGTAATCCAAATGTACATATAGAGGTCAGAGCAGGAAGGCTTTGCATAGCAACAGCAACATTATCCATAGAGTGTAGAGTTAGATTTGGACTGTAGAGATTTGGATGTGTATGTATGTGCCTTCAAGTCACCTGTCGACTTAAGGTGACCCTCATGAATTTAATAGGGCTTTCTTAGGCAAGGAATACTCATATGGGGTTTTGCCAGTTCCTTCATCTGAAATATCACCTACAACACCTGGTATTCATTGGTGGTTTCTCATCCAAGTACTAATCAGGGCTGACCCTGCTTAGCTTCCAAGAGCAGATGGGATCTGGTGCCTTTAGGGTATTTAGGCCAACAAAATGTCTAATCCTGGAGAGAAGTTGTGTTGAGCAGGTGAGGAGGAGGTAATAGAGAACTAAGGGGGGGTTGTGTTAGGGCCCTCCTACAACATAATTGTGGGATTTTTCTGAACAAATGTCAAAATCTAACCTCACTAGGAATACTGTGTCCAGTTCTGGGCACCACAATTCAGGAAGGCTACTGAGAAGCTGGAACGTGTCCAGAGGAGGGCGACCAGGATGGTGGCAGGTCTGGAAGCCATGCCCTAAGAGGAACGAGTTAGGAAGCTAGGCATGTTTAGCCTGGGGAAGAGAAAGTTAAGAGGGGACATGATAGCCATGTTTAAATATTTGAAGGGATGTCATACTGAGGATGGAGCAAGCTTGTTTTCTGCTGCTCCAGAGACTAGGACACGGAGCAATGGACTCAAACTACAGGACAAGAGGTTCCGCCTAAACATTAGGAAGAACTTCCTGACAGTAAGAGCTGTTTAGAAGTGAAATACACTGTCTCATTGTGTGCTGGCGTCTCCTTCTTTGGAAGTTTTTAAACAGAGCCTGGATGGCCATCTGTCGGGAGTACTTTGATTGTGTGTTCCTGCATGGCAGGGGGTTGGACTGGATGGCCCTTGTGGTCTCTTCCAACTCTATGCTTCTATGCCAATCCTGCTCCCACCCCCCTTGAATTTCTACTTCTTTTGCCTGAAAATCTATGTTATTATCCTTATGGGTCTTTTTCTCCACCCATAATCACAAGAATATGTGGGGCTGGATAGTGTGTTTCAGCCCTGAACTGTAAGTGTAGTTCCAGCTAATGAATGGGGAAGATTGTGGAAGGCCAGGCACTCAAATAAGATTGAAGGCATGCTAGGATCTGCATAAAGGACAAGTTGGTGGTAACAGAAAATTACTTGAACCAGATGGAGCCTTAGTATTTCCTTCCAGCTTGCCCTACTGTCTTTCTCAAGCTCTGTCTCTGTTCTGGGAATCATGGGCAGCCCAGCATGCAATCTGATCACAGTTTTATTTGTTACTATTGAGTATTTACATTTACTACTGTTTATTATTTATTACATAAAAATATTATAAGTGTTTTCACACCCACTAGCATTCCCAAAGCATCTTACAGTAAAATGGATAACATCTATATATATAATTGTCTTGGGTATGTTGCCATTTCCAGTGTGCTGACTGGCTGCTTAGGAAATTTACCAACCAATCAAAGCTCTCCCTTGTGCAGCCAATCAGCACACTGGGGCAGAAACATGTGGAAAGCTTGAAGGCCTTTCTAAACATGATGGCAGCAGAGAGGTATGTGTATGTGTTTGTAGTGTGGGATTTGTGTGTTTGTATGTATGTAGTGTGGGGTTTGTGGAGTGGGCATGTAACATGGTGTGTGTATAGCGTGGGTTGTGTCTGTAGTGTGGGGTGTGTGTGTATAGCATGGGGGGTGTAGTGTGTGCATGTGTAGTGTGGAGTGAGTGGGTGTATCTGTAGTGTGGGAGGATGTAGCGTGGTGTGTGTGTGTAGCATGGGGTGTGTAGCATGATGTGTGTGTGTAGCATGGGAGGGTGTAGTGAGGGCTGTAGCTTGGGTGTGTATGTGTAGCATGGGAGGTCAGCATGGTGTGTGTGTGTTTATTGAGGTGTGTGTGTGTAGTGTGGTGTGTGTGTGTTTGTGCAATTGCATAGTGGTGGCGGCAGGGCTCTTGCATCCTAGCATGAATGGTGTGTGTGTGTGTGTACCATGGGAGGTGTATGTGTGTGTGGCATGAAGGGTGTAGCGTGGTGTGTGTGTGTGTGTAGCATGGTGTGTAGCGTGGAGGTTTAGCGTGGTGTGTGTGTAGCGTGGTGTGTACGTGTAGCATGGTGTGTGTGTGGCATGGGGTGTGTGTGTGTGTGGCATAGTGTGTGTGTATGTCATGGTTGCATGGCGGCGGCGGAGGGGCGGTCGCATCCTGGCACGCGTTGGGTGTGTGTGTAGCGTGGTGTGTGTTTGTATGTGCAGTTCCATGGCGGTGGAGGGGCTCTTGCATTCTGGTGCGTGTTGGGTATGTGTATGCATGGTTGCATAGCAGCGACAGAGGGGCTCTCAATATGAAACTAGTTGTACCTGTTGTAACGTACACCATTATAGTTGATTTGAAAGGTTATATATTAATGTGTCAAATGATCATACTCTTGATATATTTCCTAAGTGGCCAGTCAGCGGAGTGGCAACAGAAACATACTGAAGCATTTTATATATGTAGATAACAGTGTATGTTACGCCGGGTATAGCCAGTTCTTTAAAAATAAGTTAAACACCAGTTTGAAAACTATTTTTTTTTTAAAAAAAGCAAAGGCCATATGAAATAATTACTGTAATTTTGGCTCCTCACTGGAAGCTGAGCAAGGGTGGAGAGGAGACACCCTGGCACCCACTGAGAAGTAGTTCCACAATCAAGAAGCTGCCACAGAGAAAGCCCTATCTCCTATACTTGCCAACCCAGCCTCTTGGGGTGGTAGTGCATGTACAAGGGCCTCATCCATATTACTGAAGATGTCTCTTGAAAATCTTAAATGCTGGGCAGACTCATACAGGAATGGATGGTATTCTGGCACTGTTGGTGTCATATATCCTGGCCACAAGCCATTTAGGGCTTTAGAGGTTAAAAAACAGCACTTTGATTTATGCTCAGAAACAAATTGCAAGCCAGTGCTGTTGGTTCAGGTGGACCAACTGCATTTGGTCTTCAAAGCAGATGCCAAACAACTGTCTGTCTGCTGGGGCAGCCCCTCATAGAGCCCAATATAGTACTATAATAAAGAAAGAATTAAAACATGGATCTTTATGGCCAGATCTGCCTTCCCTAGGAGGAGGCCCAGCTGGCCCTATGGCTGACACTGGGTAAAGGCACTCTTGGCCACAGCAGCCACATGTCCTTCCACTGTTGGATCCAAGAGCTCCCCAGCTATGTACCTGGCCTTTCAGAAAGAGTGCAGCCCAGCCAGAGCCAGTTTTACACCTGACAGCAGTTTGGCTTTTCTGGATTGAGTGTCTGTTCACTGTCATCCACTTAGTGATGCAGGACTTCAGTAATTTCCCTGGCATTAGTTGTAAAGAGAATCATAGAATCATAGAGTTGGAAGAGACATCAAGGGCCATCCAGTCCAACCCCCTGCCATGCAGGAAGAAACAATCAAATTATTCCTGACAGATGGCCATCCAGCCTCTGTTTAAAAACCTCCAAAGAAGGAGACGCCACCACACTCAAAGGTAGTGCATTCCACTTCCAAACAGCTCTTACTGTCAGGAGGTTCTTCCTAATGTTTAGGTGGAATATCTTTTCCTGTAGTTTGAACCCATTGCTCCGTGTCCCATTCTCTGGAGCAGCAGAAAACAAGCTTGCTCCATCCTCAATATGACATCCCTTCAAATATTTAAACACGGCTATTATGTCACCTCTCAACCTTCTCTTCTCCAGACTAAACATGCCCAGCTCCCTAAGCCGCTCCTCATAGGACATGGCTTCCAGACCTCCCGCCATCTTGGTTGCCCTCCTCTGGACATGTTCCAGCTTGTCAATATCCTTCCTGAATTCTGGTGTCTAGAACTGGACACAGTGTTCCAGGTGAGGTCTGACCAAAGCAGAATAGAGTGGCACCATTACTTCCCTTGATCTAGACACTATACTCCTATTAATGCAGCCTAGAATCGCATTGGCTTTTTAAGCTGCTGCATCACACTGCTGACTCATGTTCAGTTTGTGATCCACTAAGACTCCTAGATCCCTTTCGCATGTACTGCCATCAAGCCAGGTGTCATGCATCCTATATTTGTGCATTTCATTTTTATTCCCCAAGTGTAGTATCTTACATTTCTCCCTGTTGAAATTCATTTAATTGGTTTTGGCCCAGCTTTCTACTCTGTTGAGGTCATTTTGGATTCTGATCCTGTCCTCTGGGGTATTAGCTACTCCCTCTGCTATTCCCTCATCCAAGTCATTAAGAGAGAGAGAGAGAGAGAGAGAGAGAGAGATCTTGGGTATCATTGCCATAGAGAGCCAGCATGGTGTAGTGGTTTGAGTGCTGGACTAGGCCTCTGACAGGATTCACTTCCCCCCACTCAGTGTGGAGACCCACTGGGTGACCCTGAGCAAGTTACACTGTCTTAGCTTTAGAGAAAGGCAGTGGCAAGACTCCTCTAAATCAATCTTGCCAAGAAAACCCTGTGATAGGGTCAACTTAATTTTAGACTTGACCTGAGGGCACGTGACAACAATCCTCAGCATGGTGATAAGACTGTCAGGTTTAGAGTTCCAGCACTTCAGAACACCAGGCTTAAGAGTCAATTCAGCAAACCTTTATTACAGAAACTGCAGCAAATATCGTCCATTGACTTTCATTGTCAGGACTTTTATTGTCAGGACTGACCAGTCCTTATTAGTACATTACATTTAAGACATAGCAAGTTCAAGTCTTTGGGGCTGCTATAATCTCATTTGTTAATTCAGTGAAACATTCCTTTTTCTCAGACTCTCTAGCTATCCTTTCTACAGGCAATTTTCCCACCACACTGACCTTGGCACACCAGAGCTAGACTAACAACCAGAAATGCGATAACAAGCAGGCTAGATATGTGTTCCCCAAGATCCACTATGTTGCTACATATCCCATCCTTTCCACATGATAAATCTCATGGCAGGCATGCTGGTTGTAACAGCACTTGAAAGAGACCACTGGTTTCACTTAAATGTTAAAATGGGGGGGGGGGATTGAGCCCCTAAGAAGTGCATCACTTAATGGGCATGAGGCTGAACAAAAGTCCCTGACATCACTTAAATGTTCAGCCAAATAGGACTGGAACCCCCTGATTCCCACATCAGCCAAACAGCCCAGAAGGCTATCATGAGTGTATTGAGTGTCACTGCGAGATTTAACAGAACCAAGTTGGCTGCTCCCCCCTCCAGTTCTGAGTGTAGGTTATCCACCAGTGAAATCAAAGCTCTTGCTATTCCATAACCAGGTCTCACCTTAGATTGGGATGGATCTAAATCATCAGGTTCGTCCAAGAAGACTGATAAAAATGGAGTCATGCTGCTACAACTCCTCCTAACCTAGAAGAGAAAGTCTGGGTACCAGCCAATTATTATGTAGGGTGATGCGGTCCTGTAAAAATGTCTTTAATAAAGGTATATTTTAGATGAACACAGCCCCTTTTCAAAAACATTTCAAAACCTCTGCCATCAGCTTGGCCAGACCTCATCTGGCAGCTCTACTCAGCCAGGATGGACATAGGTCTAACATGGAAGTGCTTGGCCTCATTTCTTTTAACATCTTGTCCATTTCATTAAGTGGAGCCAACTGAAACTGATCCATCAAAACATGCCCAGCAGTTACCTTCTCAAAACCCAACCTCAGTGTGGAGGCTAATTGGATTAGAAATGAGTATCCTCTCAGCAAAATGCATAACAAATTAGAATGCAATGTAGCCCCTTGACTACATGAAATAACTACAGTACATGAGATTGTGAAGATGCCACAAAGAGAGAAAAACAAAAATATTTGCTGCCCTCACCACCACAGAAGAGACCACTACATGATCTCTACCTTTGTTTTCAGTTGTTTTTCCCCCCTGAGTCTTTTTCCACCATAATTCTACTTATCTCCCCAAACCCTTCATTGCCTTTAATGGTTCAGAAAATGAAGGAGCCCATGTTCTGCACCAAATAGAATTCTTGTACTGTATCATCATTTAGTAGTTTGCCAGTGGGTTTCTTGGTGTCTTTGACAAGTTGGTCTGTTGGTGTGTGGAGTTTGAGGCAGATAATTTAGCTATTCTTCAAGGACTTCCAGATCATGGGAGTTCCAATGTGTGTGCAGACAGTCTGTATAAAAGTTCCTGTTTGCTGAGACCTGTGTTAGTATAAACCAGAGGCTCTTATAAGTATTGGGATCAATACCCAGCTCCTCTGTGGATGGGGTTTTATAACCACAAGACCATAATGAACTTTGTCATGTCTGTATCCCAGAGTTGGTTTTCAAGTCATTTGCTTGGTGAGTCCTCTCCATTGACGCCCCCTTGTCATGGGAGAGAGGCTTGCGTACCCTAATGATGTTTTGAGCTATGCAGGTGGTGGCATAATAGCCATCAGTAGGGTCTCCCATGCCAGACAGGTCAAAACCGAAGGGTCTGACAAAGAGCATCAAAGGGCAGGATGGGCTCTCTAGACTTGTGGCAACTGTCCTAGGAGAAGGAAAACTCTAATCCCCAACCCAGGCAGATGGTGCTCGTCCAACCCTGTAAGGTCAACCATCTAAGAGAAGGAAACTCTAATCAAACCTACGACCCGAGGACCTCGCTGCTACCGTTCATGCTTGCAAGGCCAGCAGATGAACCTCTGGTTTAAAGGGTGAGGCCAGTTCTGTGCATGCTGCGCTCCACCAGAAAAATCCATTGCACAGGCTCGAAGGACAAACCCAATTCCGAAAAAGCCCTGTAGCTATAGGCGAGGGACGAAACAGCAGGTGTAAAGATGCACTGGAAGCCGCAGACCCAACCCTGCATGCAGGCGGTTCTGGATTTTGGTCGCTCGAGGCTGACCTGGGAGATGACAGTCTTGTTCAGCAGCATCCTGAACGACCAAGCAGCCTTTTTTAAGGGGAGCACTGCTTGCTCCATATGGAGAGGGGCCTAGAAAAGGTGGCCTAATGAAAGCTCATCCCCAACTACCTGGTTGACTAGCCATAGACAACAGGAATCTTCTGATGCGGTCAAACCAAGGCAAAGAAACAAAGGCACACACCGGCCTCCAAAGGTGTAAATAAACTGACACTTGCATGCTGGAACATCAGAACCATGCGAGACTCTGAAGATAGTGGATGGCCTGAGCGTCGTTCTGCTCAATAGCCCATGAACTGTCACGACTTAATATCGACATCGCTGCTCTTAGTGAAGTTCGTCTCCATGAGGAAGGCAGCCTTAAAGAACATGGCGCGGCTACACACTTTACTGGTCTGGCAAACCCAAAACCGAAAAACATCTTTCAGGAGTAGGCTTCATGATTAAAAACTCAATTGCCTCCAAACTCGAAACCTTGCCAACAGGACACTCTGATCGCATTATTTCCTTACGCCTCCGGCATGTTGTTGTCTTTAGTATATATGCCCCAACTATGCAAGCCGACCCTGTAGAGAAAGACCAATTCTACACAGACCTATGCCACCTCATACAAAAAGTCCCTGCAATGCAAAGTCTACTCTGGCATTGGTGACTTCAATGCCAGAGTAGGAAAGAACTCCAAAGGCTGGAAAGGTGTCTTAGGCAAACATGGTGTTGGAAATTGCAATGATAACAGATGCCTCCTGCTAGAGTTCTGTGCAGAACAACAGCTGACTATTACAAACACTATCTTTCAGCAGAAAGACAGCTTGAAGACAGCCTGGATGCATCCCCGATCCAAACATTGGCACCTCATTGACTATGTTCTAGTCTGCCAGAGAAACATTTGCGATGTCTGTCATACTCGAGTGATGTCCAGTGCAGAATGCCAGACAGATCATCGCCTCATAAGATGTAAACTAAACCTTCATCTTAAGTTCAAACCTAAGAGGGGTGGCATCTTAAAGAAGAGACTCCAAGTCAACAATCTTCAACAATCTTCTACCATGAGAGACAAATTCCAGGCAAACCTGCAAACAAAACTTGAAGACCATCCTACAGACCCTTCTCCTACAGTGCTTTGGCAACATATCAAAAACAGCATCCTCCAGTCTGCGGAAGAATCCCTTGGGTTCTCCCACAAGAAAATCAAGACTGGTTTGATGAAAACAACCAAGAGATCCAGGAGCTGTTGACAAAGAAGAGAACTGCTCACCAGGCATACCTTGCCCAGCCAAGTTGCCATGTAAGAAAAGCAGCTTTCCGCCTCACATGTAGTAAACTTCAACAAAAACTCAGAGAGATACAGAACAAGTGGTGGATCAATATAGCAGAAAAGACACAACGCTGTGCAGATCTGGGGGATTCGAGAGGATTTTATGAAGCTCTTAAAAGCAGTGTTTGGACCTACTTATCAGGTCCAAAGCTCCTTATACAGTACAGATGGTCAAACATTAATTACTGATAAAGCCTCCATTCTGAGTTGATGGGCTGAACACTTTCAAAGTCTCTTCAGTGCCAACCGAATAGTCCAAGGCTCAGCTATCCAACATATGATACAAAAACCAGTGAAAAATAAATTGGACATAGCTCCCACTTTAGAAGAGACCCTTATGGCCATACAGCAGATGAAAAACGGCAAGGCAGCTGGGATTGATGGAATCCCACCTGAAGTCTGGAAACACCGAGGTCATGTACTCCATGATAAATTCCATGAACTCCTTGTGAATTGCTGGGAAAAGGGGGAACTGCCATCAGATCTCCGAGATGCAGTCATCATCACCCTGTACAAGAAAAAAGGAGCAAAATCCGATTGCTCAAACTATCGAGGCATAACACTGCTCTCTATTGCTGGAAAAATCCTTGCAAGGATACTCCTGAACAGATTAGTTCCTGCCATTGCAGACAAACTTCTTCCTGAAAGCCAATGTGGCTTCAGAGCCAATAGGAGTACTACAGATATGGTATTTGCCCTTAGACAACTGCAAGAGAAATGTAGAGAGCAGAACAAGGGTCTCTATGTAACATTTGTTGACCTCACCAAAGCCTTTGACACTGTGAGTAGGAAAGGTCTGTGGCAGATCCTGGAAAGACTAGGATGTTCCCCCAAATTCCTTAAAATGATTATCTTGCTACACGAGGGCCAGCGCGGTCAAGTCAGATATGGCGATGGTCTTTCAGAGCCCTTTCTAATAACTAATGGAGTGAAGCAAGGTTGTGTTCTTGCACCAACTTTATTTACAATCTTCTTCAGCATGATGCTCCAAAGGGCTACGGCAGAGCTTGAAGAAGACGACGGCATCTATATATGTTACCGTATTGATGGCAGCTTGTTTAACTTAAGCCGTCTGAGGGCTCGCACTAAGACTCTAAACTATCTAGTCCGTGAGCTGCTCTTTGCTGATGATGCTCCCCTTGTTGCCCACACAGAAGCAGCTCTGCAGCGCCTAACATCCTGCTTCGCAACAGCTGCAGAGCTGTTTGGGCTGGAAGTCAACCTGAAAAAAACGGAAGTTCTTTACCAGCCTGCACCACAGGACGAACACCACCATCCCCACATTGCCGTCGGCAACTCTGTGCTTAAGTCCATTCAGCAGTTCACCTACTTGGGAAGCATCATCTCCTCAGATGCCAGGATTGACAAAGAGATCGATCACAGATTAGCAAAGGCACATAGCGCATTTGGAAGACTTTACAAAAGAGTCTGGAGTAATAAACACCTGAGGTGAAACACAAAAATCAGTGTGTATAGAGCCATTGTACTGTCTATTCTCCTTTATGGATCTGAAACATGGATCACCTATCGCCACCAATTACGACTCCTCGAACGCTTCCATCAGTGCTGTTTACGCAGAATCCTAAATATACACTGGACTGACTATGTGACGAATGTTGCTGTCCTTGAGCAAGCAGGGATCACCAGCATCGAGGCCAGGATATTGAGAACACAGCTGCGCTGGGCAGGGCATGTTTCTAGGATGGAGGACCATCACCTCCCCAAAATAGTACTCTATGGTGAACTCGCCATGGGTCAGCGTAAGAGGGGCGCTCCAAAAAAGCGATACAAGGACTCCCTGAAACAACATCTCAGGCTTGGCCAAATTGATCACCAACAATGGTCCGCCCTGGCCTCACATCGGGAGGCATGGAGACACACTATCCACAATGCGGCAGCCTTATTTGAGAACTCAAGCCAAACAAGTCTTGAAGAGAAACGATAACGCAGAAAGAATCACAACCCGGAAACATCACCCAAGGAGACATTCTGCTGTGATTTCTGCAACCGGACTTGTCTATCTCGGATTGGCCTTTTTTGTCATCAGTGCGCTTGCAGAAAACGCAGGATGAGTCTTTCCTGAATCTTGGTTTGCGAAGAAAAGCCAGAGAGTGCTTAGCAAGCATGAGCACTGAAATTATGCCTTCCAATGGTGTGTTGGTTTTTTTTCCAATTGTGATGGATGTGGACTCGCTATACACCTTATCATCTTATTTTTCCCACCTCTTAGTGTTATGAAAAGAGTTGTCTGACAGTCTTTGTTTCCCGTTTGTAAAAAGCTAGATAATTCTGCATACAAGATTGCTGCTATCTCTTGTCCATGTCTTCTGAGCTGAAATGTAGGACTTGCCCCGTTGAGAGATGTGTATATAGGAAGATGCATGTGTAGATAGAATTCACAGAAGCCTAGCATTCCTTGTTTCTGTGGCAGATGCTGTTGCACAAGTTCTATAGGTAGGAAGAGGGAGATCTTGCATGCATTACAGAGTCTCATCCTGCACGTTGCTCTGTATGCTATGTAGCCCTGCCTAACACACCACTGTGCTCAGTGACTAGCCTTCAGTGGCAGTTTTGGACTTGTCAACTTATCTCATAGGGTTGTGTGAACAGAAATGACATGAAGATTATAAAGTTTTTTGCTCACTGAAAATACTGTAAAAATGATGAATGATGTAACTGCTGTTCTACATACTAAGATATATTAGTGATCACAAGCAGAATTCCATTAAAGGTACAACCATCTGATTACTCATGATCTGCTTATATAGACAAAGGCTAGATTATCCTTGAATGTAGGGATAATAAAGATTTTTTAAAAAATGCATTAAAATTATTTGGGTGTGAATCTTTGGCAGAGATCTAAGCCTACCTAATATGCACTGTTCTCCTTTTTGTTTATTCTCATTCTCTCTCTCTCTCTCTCTTTTGTATTTGGGGTTGTTTAGAAATAGGTATCTGTGAAGATGTAGCCAGTACCAGTAACTTAATGGTCCTCAGTAAGGATCTGGATGGAAAAACATATTGCCAGTTCTACCTATTTTACTTTAGTCCCAGGCTAGTAGAAGGGATTGTGGCTGATTGTTTACCCCCACCAAATACTCAGCTCCTTTTGGAAATCTGTTGCTCTTGGCAGCTCTGGCTTTGATGAGTTCCACCTTTTTAAAGCATCTTCCAATCTGCTCAGTCTTCTTATTGGAAGCACTTTTGACTAAACAGGAGGTTTCTGCAATTAACAGAATTATGCACTTGGTCAGATGTATCCTAACACAGTACAGTGGGCCCTTGGAATCCACTGGGGTTTGGTTCCAAGATCCCCCATGGATACCAAAATCTGTGGATGCCCAAGTCCCATTATATACAATGACATAGTAAAATGGTGTCCCTTATATAAAATGGTAAAATCAAGGTTTGCTTTTGGGATTTTTTTTTTTTTTTTTAGAATACTTTCAAGCCATGGGTGTTTGAATCTGTGGATGCAGCATTCATGGATACGGAGAGCTGACTGTAAATGGTCAGATTTGTGTGTGTTTGGGGTGGTGGTGTTTGATACTAATATATCAATGCAAAATATACCTGGTAGCTTAGTTTTTTTCCTTGTGTGTGTATGAGAGAGAGCGAGTTTTGAAAATCAACAATGTGGCAAGTATAACACTTACAAGGAGGGGGATCCTTAATTCAACATGGAGTGGTCCAGGCCCTGTGGTGTTGTGAATTTGCTCTGGGTTTTGTTCTGCACTGTAGAAAGAGCAAGGTGATGAACTGGTTTTTGGTATAAGGTTCTGCACCATAGATAACTCCTATAATATCTGGAGTAAAGCCCAGAATAGATTCATTGTACAATCGTCCTTCAACTTTTGCCAGGGTTAGGGGTGCAGGATCCCCATGAAAGTGGAAAAACCATGAATATAGGATGCTAATTTTTTTTTAACCTGAGAGAATACTTTTCTTGGCATTTCTAGGTCCTCCAGTGGAAGTTGACTATAGAATCATGCTGGAGGACCTAGAAATGCCTAGAGAGAACATATTTTTTTTTTGGTTCTGTATAAGGCAACAGCGGGGAGAGTAGCAAATACAGTAATGTGCAAATAATCAAATCCACAAATGTTTAACCCGCAAATGTGGAGGGATGACTGTATTTCTGATATGGACACCACTGCTGGTCCTGCCCAGGGCTGTCTCAAGGCATGTTGCTGCCTGAGAAAAAGTGCACATGGTGCCTTCATCCATCTTAGTCAATGAGCATGGTGCCCAAAATTAGTGAAATTGTTTTGGCACATTATAGAGGAACCTCAAAGCTGCCTCTCTTTCTACAAACCTGCTAGTATGCACCACCAATAAATCTATTGTCTACCAATTTGCAGCCCTTTTCTGGCTCCTAAAATCTGTTGCCTGAGGCAGCTGTATCACTTTGCCTAATGGGAGAGTCCCCTGCCTGTTGATTCCCCACTCCCAGTCATCTATCTTGGTGCACAGCTACTTGGAGATACATTCTTATAAGCTGAACTGCTGTGGAAACAGAGATGTTGCAGTCCATAGCACTGAACTCTGCATGCACAATTTCAGAAGGATATGGACAAGCTGGAATGTGTTCAGAGGAGAACAACCAGGATGGTGGGAGGTCTGGAAGCCATGCCCTATGAGGAGTGGCTTTGGGAGTTGGGCATGTTTAGTCTGGAGAAGAGAAGGTTGAGAGGGGACATGATAGCCATGTTTAAATATTTGAAGGGATGTCATACTGAGGATGGAGCAAGCTTGTTTTCTACTGCTCCAGAGACTAGGACACAGAACAGTGGATTCAAACTACAGGAAAAGATATTCTACCTAAATATTAGGAGGAACCTCCTGACCATAAGAGCTGTTTGGAAATGGAATGCACTGCCTGGGAGTCTCCTTCTTTGGAGGTTTTTAAGCAGAGGCTGGATGGCCATATGTTGGGAATGATTTGATTGTGTATTCCTGCATGGCAGGGGGTTGGACAGGATGGCCCTTGAGGTCTCTTCCAACTTTATGATTCTATGATTCTGTGAGAGAACTTTCTAGTGGGATGGTGCCCATGGCTCAAATAAATTCTAATAGCATTTATATTGAGGCAGCACACTCCTCATGTTGTGTTGCATTTGTTTGTTCTAGTGAAGTAACAGAAGCCTGCAGGTACAGGAGTCCTATGCACATCCCTTATTCCTTGTTAGTTTTGCAGCAAGTACAGCCCTTGTAGAAGCTCCTGGCAGAGAACAATCTGGTTATGACTTTTGAAGGGGGAGGATTATTTGTTTTAGCCCAGGGCTGCCTATATGCAACACCTTCAGTAACAACTGGACATAGATGTCCTTGGCATATTAAATTGCCTGTCACTTTTTCTTATTACTCTGAACAAAGGATACAGCTGATGAATCTCTTGGATGGGATAGCAGACTTAGAGCCAAAAGGGGAAAAAACTGAAAAGTACAGATTTCAAGTTTGAAAGTTATTGATGGCAGGCCCAATTCCCCTGTGTGGCTTCCATTAAGGCCTTGGATGAGAAGCCATTAACACTGGTATTAACTTCTAACATCTAGATTAAAAAATAGCCATCTGGAGCCAGGGGTTAATAACAGTAAGGGAAAGTGCTAGTTTTCCTTCAGAATGAAGCGTATGGGAGCATCAGATGAGACCAGAGATCTTAATGCCTATTGGAGGATGGCCTTCTTAAGCTCCCAAATGGCTTGGTAGTCATAATGGCAGCAGATGCTAATTGTGGTGGCCATCTGAGAAAGGAAAGATGGAGAAAAATGAGGAGACAATCCCATCACAGAGCTCAGGATATATGAGTGGTTCTGAGAGGACACTCTTGTAAGATTTCTGTCCCTCCTCTACCAACTGCCTCTGTGTTTGGTGCTCTGCTGCTCTTCTGAGTGTTTGGTGATCCCAGTTGCAACCAGCACCTTTCCAACTATTTCCAGAACACACTTTTTGACCTCAACCCCTGTGTGTGGCTTGATTCCTGCTTCTGCTAGGATTATCCTGTTGTGGGCCAAGACTCTGGAGAAGGATGAGCGTATAGATGCTAGGAGTAAGATGTGATGTGGGAGGGACTTGATTGCAATTTAATGGCCTTTCTGAGCCCTGGAGTAGTACAACAGTAATAGGCTGTCTACACATGGAGGCAGCTGGTGGGAGGGGGTAATGATAGGACTTAATGGTAGTAGCTCTGCACCCTGATTTCATGAGTTCTGGTTCAAGATGACAACCAATGGCTATTAGTACTATTATAAACTTCCAGTAATTTTAGGTTCTGTTCATCATATTTTTCAGCTGGACCATACCATGTCCTGGTCAGTCAGCTTCTCTGATTATCTCTAGACACAATTGAATGTTTCTGCAGGGTATGGACTTATGCTAACTTGCTGGCCTTGTGTTCTTAATTGTGTTCTTGAGTAACCATGGGGTCTGTCAGGGGAGCATACAGGTTAAACTCCTCTGCCGTAGTACCATAGTTAGTTTGCTTAGCTGTTCTGTTAAGATGAGGTTTGTGTGTTGGGAAGGGCAAGCAGGAGCAGACTACAGCTCAGTGGGAACCAAGGTCATCCAAATCCTTGGTACTGTTTGGTGCTGTGTGGGAAAGAATGCATGAGCAAACCTCAGGGATTAAAAAGCTTTTAAAACTGAAACCTATGCTATAGCCTTAGTTCTGGCAAAATGATGCTATTGTGCTGAATCTGATCTTCAATAAAGCTTTTCTGGATTACTCCATGCAGTTCCTTTCTTGAATTAGGAGGAGGAAGGGGCATTACAGGGTGTTTCTTAATCATATGAACACTATTAGTTAGCCTTAAAGGTATGGAAAAAACAAGAAGTGTTGAGATCTCTTTCAGAAGACACATTTTAAAATCTGTAGATTCAATACTGTTTCAGAGTTGGAGGATGTGAATGAGTTGCCTCTCCTCAGTAGGAAGACAATGCAAATATGCTCCCCAAGTCTGCCAAGTGTTCGCTTACATCATGGATCAGGAATAACAGGCCAGATGAGAATAATAGCCTTTGTGTCAGAGGGTCAAGTTGGAGAGAGGTGGAAACAGTAAGTCAGATAGATGAGGCATCAGACTAGGCCATGGTCAGGCATGCTATTTTGAATAGCTGTTTATGGAACAAATCAGAAGAGGAGTGCAAGACAAAGGCAGAGGTTGAAACATGTCTGTAGGTATGGATATACATATTCGATTATTTCCCATGTGGTTTTGTTTTTGAATTTTTGCACATACACAAAAAGGAATTTTGCACAAAAATCCTATGTCTGTCAGGGAATGTGTTGCTCTTGGTACAAGAACATGTTGTAACTGCTTCCCCATTTTCACCCCCCCCCACACACACACATTTCTGTGCAGAATAATTTCCAGAATAATTTGGGTTCTGTGAATACTCAGCCAGAAACTTCTTACATTTTTTGACCAGGAAGTGAATAATGCCAAACATTCTTTCCACCACTATTGTAGGTGAGTAGGAACAGATCTTCTAGCAGTTCAGACCAGTTGAAAGTCATCTTAGGGGTTCTGTTCTAATGGACCATAGAGGATGAAACATCTGATCTTCTTGCATCTCCCTCCTTGGACCTGACCTGAATAGTACCACACCAAGTTGACTCTTCCCATGCATCCCTCAATATCCCAGCTCAAGGCACATTTTGGTCTTGATTCTTGGCAAAGACAAGCCTGAGCAGTTGTTACTCCTTAGGAGAGACCTTGCCGGTAGGTCAGGATAGAAGCTTGGAAAAATACAGTCATACTGCAAATAGCTGATAAGGCAAATTTGATAATAATAATTATTTTTATGGTGCTACAAAAGGCTAGGTGCTTTATTCAGTGGAGTGCAAAGGTGAAGGTTTTGGCAAGATGCAGGGCTGGCCCTCCCGCGAAGCAATGTGTATCCCTACCATGAGAATCTCACCCTAGTGAGTAGGGCAGCAAATTGCACGCCCTACCCACTGCTGGAAGGAGTAAGTATGGCAGATAGTCTAAAGAGATTTGCCAGCACCATTTTTCCGTTTGCAACAAGAGAATGGCCAGTGGGTCTCTCTGGGGCAGCAACCTGCCTGATTTGTTCCGTAGATTCCCCCAGAATGAGACAGAGATGGGTGGGTTCTCTGGAGACCTGAACTAGCAACAGAGAAATTATCATAGAGTTCTCCAGAGTAAATGACTGTTTCTGAGGGGGGAGGTCCTTTTCAGAGGAACACACTGTGGGTGAGGTATCTTTACCTGTACAGATCTTTTTTTAGGCTTGAAATTATAGGTCATTCTGGCTGATGAGTTTAGGTTCTAGCCAGTGAAAGGTTACTGGCTGTGAACAGACTGCTCTTTTTTGAGGTCATAGTGCAACAGTTCAGTAGCAGTCTTGGCCTGGTTAGCAGTCTTGGCTGGACTATCATTACTCTTACCTTAAAGGCAAATTAGCAAGTGGTTGAATCCATAGATGTACCTACCATTTTTTCATGCAGATCCTTCCTATCTGTCTCGATCTGGACAGTGCTGATTGTATCACACCCATCCGATGGTGGTGTCACTGAGGAGAAGATTACTCAGGGCATATTATTCCTTTAGAAATATGTACTTTTTTTTTAAGGGTGAAAGGCATTGTTCAGTGGTTTCATTGGATACATTGATCTTACCTTATCCACAGAGATTTCTGGTAACACAGAAGATATCCCACTGGTGCGTTGGAGGCAACAATGGCTGGAGAATGGCACACTGCTCTTCCATATCCACCATCAAGATGGTACTCCCAGCCTGCCTGGCTTGGAACCCACAGAGGAGCCCCAGAGTGAATCAGCTGAAGAAGAGCTTAGGATCCTTCACATTTCAGTAATGGTGAGTATCCATTTTACCCTGACATATGCATGTGTTGCTTAGTCATCCTTTATCCCTATGTCATTTATTCTAGAGGTGGAGATATTCTCAAGAGAGTAATTCTGAAGTGAAAAATATGAAAATAAGAACTGTACAGTAGCTACAGACATTTTGCCCCCCTCCCGCCCCCAACTGAGAAGTGGATATGGTGGATCTTCCACAGACAGCCCAGTTGAGAGATTTTCAGGGAAGCCAAAACAGTTTCTGTAAGGCTAGTGAAATTATTTTGGATCACTTCAAAGTTTCATTGCTGAATTTCACTTAAAGTTCAAACTAGATTTGAAGTTTCCTCCATAGACAAAACATAGGAAGAATTTTCTAGTGAACCAGAGATATTCTCTGTGAGAGCTCACTTATCTCTAACTGCAATATAGTGACTTATATCAGCTTCTCCCAGCCTAATGCCCCCTAGCTATCTTGGAGTATTATTGCACTTTTATTATCTTCAGTTTTGAAGTAGGAAACTATATTACCAATCTTCCCTGGCATTAATAGATAGACAGTCCTTGAAAGGATACAGGTCTTACTGCTGACATGAGTACTGCTCATCCCCCTGCTTCACAAGAGTACATTTAGGAAATGGCCAGTGGTGGCTGGGGGCTTCCATGTCAGTGGGATGGTGCAGACACTCTGGGTGTTAGTCCAAATGTTAAAGGAACTCTTCAAGATGCTCAACCCACAATAGCTTAGACAGCTTCTTTAGAGTCTGGAATAAAATCCAGTGTGGATTCACTGCACCACTGACATTGAAGCCCCCAGACAACACTGGAAATGCAGGGTCAGGAGAACCAGCAGCAGGGAGGCTACTAGACCGGGAAGGGCTGGTACCAGGCCTGCCCATTAAGAGCCAGACTCAGAGGAAGCTTGGGCTGTTGGCTCATGATGGGCTTCAGGGGTTTTAGAACTGAGGAAATTCACTTCTGAACTCTCCTCCCCACAATTATGAGCTTTGAGCTTTGGCACCAACACTAATGCTATTGTGCACTCTCAGTCTTGTCCACTTTTACACATATTGCCATTCTGTGTTTTCCCCTCCTTCCTTTCATTGCTTTTATCACCATGACAAAGTTAGCTTCTGCCCAGAGTCTTTGATTTTAGTTTTCAGGAGCATACAGAACTTATTGTCTTGCAGGTGTCTTGGTGTCCATTATTATGGTCTATTGGTATCTATCATTGTGAGAGAAATTCCTCCCCGCAAGCCCACCTTCCTGCCTGATTTCCTCATATAGACTTTTTAAAAGAGAGAGACAGGAAGAAGAGAGAGACACAGAGAGAAAAAAATACAGTGGATGCCACTGAGGAAAGGAAACAAAAGATCAATGTTGGAGAGGCAGAGTTTTCTTTTTTTAAGCCATGTTGAAGAATTGTACAATTCCTTTTGCCAACAGAAGATAATTAGCTGGAGACAATATGTCGTCGGGCAGTGCTGATACCAAGGACGGGGATGTTTAATGAAGCCTGCCTTAATGAGAATGTCAATATCTCTCCTAGATTGCTGCCGGGGGCTGGCTTTCTCCCTTCATGTTTTGTTTTTGATTAGTCCTGGAGAAAAATTTAATAAACGGCAAAAACAAAACTGCAAAGAGCATTTAGAACCTCTTTGCCCCGGAGGCTGCCTATTGACTATGTGATAGAATCGCTGAGTTGTGGGCCAGATCCTTCATTAAGCGGCAGGAAGCTCTTTGAAGAGCAGCGCTGCTGAATGGCACCAGGTAATGCCTCCTTCCAGAGGTTCTAACCTGACTTTGTTCCTTGGGGTCTGTTTTTCTGTGCTGCCCCCTTTGTATTAGACCAAGATGATGTTCTCTCACCCTCAGGCCTTTCCAGCTATAATATAGTGATAATAGTACTGGCCTTTGTTATGGCAGGGTAGTTGGTGTTACTCAGGAGCTGTCACCACTCTTAAGGCTCCATTCTCTCTTCATCGTAAAATCTGCCACATAATGAAGACATACCTCTGTTAACAAAGCTCTGGCAGTAAATGCCCTTTTTGCAAAGTCTGTTTATACCTTCCCAGCCTCTTTTCCTCCTTGTCCTCTGTCTAGCTGAAGGTGTTTTTTTTTTAAAGCAGCATTGACATTGGGAGAGGATGGTAAAGGAGGGCTGGAGACACATAGTCTTTCCATGTCAGGTTGCAGCAGCAGATGTGCAGTGAACAATGCAAGGAAGTTTCAGTTGGGAAAGACTGTGATTTTACTCTAACGACCTATCATATTGTAGGCAAGGTAAACCACCACTGCCTCCAGAATCTGTTACTGAGTGTATGTGAGTTGGAAACAAGAAAAAAAAAAAAGGCAAAGCAGATTAGCTTGCCTCACCAGTCAGCCCAGCATATATATCTATATATATATATATATATATATATATATATATATAAAGAAGATCTGTAAGTCTTGGCACCAAAAGGGAAATTTTAAGAAAACTGGAGTTTGGTGAAAGAGAAAATTCATCCCTGGATGCAATTTGGCAAAAGCTTTCAAGTGGTATCTAGAAGTTTCAAAATGTTTACTATGCAAGGCTTAGCTGAAGTGGTTGTTTCATTTCACATATTTATGTTGTTAAGTTTTGAATTAAAAATTTGCAGAAACATGTTGACCTGCTCCAGCTCCTCTTTTTTGTGGTGGAGGAACCTATTCCAGTTCCTTCCATGTTATTTCTAACATACAAAAGTGAAAAGCATCTTGGTAGACCACAAGTTTAATATGAGTCAACAGTATGATGCAATAGCAAACAGTTGATGCGGTTTTAGGCTACATTAATGTAACAATAGTATTCAGATCAAGAAAAGTAACAGTACCATTCTCTTTGGTCAGACCTTAGCTGGAGTACTGTGTCTATTTCTGGGCACCAGTTTAAGAACATTGACATGCTGGCATGTGTCCAGCGGAGGATGACCAAAGCCAAGTCCTAGTAGGCAGTTGAGAATGTTTAGGCTGGAAAAGAGAAGACTGAGGCAATATGACAGCAATTGTTCAAAATCTGAAGAACTGTCATATGAAACATGGCACAAGCTAGGATTTTGCTGCTCCA
Organism: Gambelia wislizenii; assembly: GCA_030847615.1. Taxonomy (NCBI): domain Eukaryota; kingdom Metazoa; phylum Chordata; class Lepidosauria; order Squamata; family Crotaphytidae; genus Gambelia; species Gambelia wislizenii. The sequence goes on from JAUMIR010000004.1 coordinate 165,571,185, forward strand.
GAGGATAGGACCTGAACCTGTGGGTTCAAATTATAAGAAAGGAGATTCCAGTTAAACAGTTATTTGGAACTTAGATGGCCACACCTCAGGGATGCTTTAGTAATGGGTACTGGCAGGGGGTTGGACTAGATGACAGTGGGATACTTTCCAATGTTATGATTCTATGATTACATGAGACATAGTATGCTAAGCAATGTTCTAAAAAGGTGTGTGTTCCATTACAATACTTGTTATATATGAAGACAAGGGAGGAAAGACAAAGAGTCCTCTCTGCAATCTAACTTATCTTATAAGGTTGTTTTGTGGGATAAGTGGCAGTGAAAGAATTAAATATACTTCTATGAATCCCCTGGAGAAAGGGCAGGATTGATATGTGGTAAATAAATAGAATGTGATAGATTTTGAGCACTTAGGAAAACCACTATATAAGTATTATTAGCTAGTACTTTTGCTGGCACTTGAAACCATTGCCTCTTTCCTCCATGTTTCTTCCTTGTGTAGTCCTAGCCAGTGTTTGCTTTCTACTTCTTCACTGGGAGAGTTTTAGACACTTAAAAACTGCTGTTACGTCCAGTTATCTTTCCTCGGTCATCATTTGCTCTGAACATATTTATCATCTTTCTGCTCTCTTCTGCTCTCTTGCCACGTGTGTATCCTTTTTAAAGAATGCCAACTAAAGCAGACTAATAGTGCAGGCTCCAGTCTTTCTATGGTTGAAAAAGTTTCTTCTATTTCACCCAGTCTCTTTTCACATCCTTAAAAAGCTATAGTAGCAGAGGCATCTGTTTTCACTGGAACATTATTATCTATCATAGTTTTGAGAATTTCATACAAATTACTTTGTTCATAAATGACTAGGAACTCATTATTTTTTCTAGAGCTATCAATGAAACCGCCCACACTGGTTCTTGTAGGTTACCAGTGGAATGAAAGTAGTTGGTTTTCAAGTTAGTTTTATGTGGGTGGTAATTTTGGTCCAGAATAAAAGTGTGGCATTTGTAGGAGAATATCTGCATTTTAAGAAGTATAATGAGCGGTTGCTAGGTGATACTATTTGGCCATTATGGCTTATACCAGTCAGCCAATGAAAGTCTCTCTGTGTGGGATGCTTCAGTAAAATTAGCATACACCTAAGATGACCTTCAGTGCTTCTGCCTTCCTCCTGGATCTGACTGGATTTCCCAGGGTAGAAAAAAAAATATCCCATTGTGTTTGCATTTTTACAGTATTGTCAAAGAACATAGAGCACTTACTTTGCATTTCTGAAATTTATAACCACAAGTGAGTGGCACCAAGGTGTTTGGATGCTCAGGAGGATTATGCAGAATTATTAAAGTTTTTTTTAAAAAAACTCTTCCTCCCTTTTTTAGAAGGAAAAATCACAAATTGTATGACTGAGCAAAGTAACTTACTCACCTGTTTGGTATTCTTTGTTTGGTTATAGGTAGGTATGTTTGCTTTTTAATATGACCTTTGATGAACATTGAGTATTCAACAGAGTATTCTCAGAGTGAAATTTGGCCTCATATTCTGGAAGTTTTCTATATGTAAAGTTTGAGTACTAACTCAACTGCCCTACCAATTTCAAAAGCAAAGGGAAGGAAAATGCAGCATACATTGCAGTGCAAAAATCATTTGATGCTGAGTTGTCAAAATAAAGCTGGAGAATGTGTTCAAGGACGTTGTGGTAGGATTTGGAAGAGGAAACAAAATTCTCTATAATGTGATTAGAACTCCACAGATGTGCTTGCTAACTTGCCAGTGACAAGTGCATCCTTTAGTCTGAAAGGTGGACTGGGCTGTCTCATGTGAATAATGTAGTTGATGTTTTGAGTACCTTTGATGCTCAGCAGAAGGTCAGGAAAAGTGTGCATCCTTTAACTGAGTTTTCGCCCCTGCTATATGAGAACCTCCAAAGCTTGATATGTTCCTATGGACAAGATGCTGCCTCCCCACAATGCTATGGGGAAGCAAAGGCCAGGGTTACTAATATAGATGGTTACTAATTGGTACTGGGCTGAAATCATTGTTCTCTACTTCACCACACCATCTGCACGCTGTAATGTCAGGGTGATTCTGGTGATTGGGGAGCATGGGTGAACAGGGCAGAACTCACCACTGATGACTGTCACTTCCTGCCTTCACTTTTGAGGCTTTGGTATAAGGAGTTAAATAATGCATTCCAGCAACTGAGCACCTGTTCACCACCACAACTGATGGTGGCATCTGGTAAACAGAGTGGCTGTATCCACAAAACAAAAGCAAGCAGACAAACAAACATGAGGGAGGGAAGGTTTTGTGAAACATTTTGGTCCTCCCCAGCCTCCCCACCCCTAATTAATTTTCTGCTCAGTTCCAATCTCAATAGAGTTGTCTTGTTTATGGCATAATTATCTAGTTCAAGCTTGGAAATCTGGTCAACAGCCACATCAGTGTTTAGGCTTTGCCTTGGGATCAGCAGTAAGATGCAAAATGCTATAAATACAATATCTGAAATGTAAGGTGCCCAGAGCTGTAAAAACAGACTAGGTTGGAATAAGTGGGAACATATTGTTGCAGTGTTGTTGGAAGTAGTAATCCCACTAGACCTCTCGGATTCGGGCTCAGATGAGCAGCGGGCTCAACATGGAGTCCAAACAAAGGACTGCTTTAGTGCTGCAACCTCATAACACTGAAGAACCTGCTTATGCCTCAAGTAACACCTTGAAACCTGCCTTAGTATCTCACTGGCAACCTGTACAGGTCTTTCAGTAGAGGAGTTATATGTGCAGAGTAGCAGGGCCTGCTGAACAGCAGTCTGCACTCACTGAAGTCTCAGAATCAAACCCAAGTGTAACCATGTGTAAGTGGTATTACTGTAGTCCAGTCGTGAGGGTATCAGCATATGGGCCACTGTGGGCAAAGGATTTCTGTCCAAGAATGGTTGTAGCTGCCATGCCAGACAAAGTCAGCAGAAGCTACCCTTCTCCACTTATACTATTTGGGTTCCAGTGAAAGAGATGAATTGAAAAGCCCCTCCTTCCCAAATATGGATAGAGGGTGAGGTTCTCTATCTAGGACAGGTAAATTACAGTCAGCCTTCCATATCCACAGATTCTTTATCTATAGATTCAGCCAACCACAGCTTGAAAATACCCCCCCCCAATTCCAAAAAACAAAACTTGCTGTTCACCATTTTATATAACGGACACAATTTTATTATGCCATTCTATATAATGGGACTTGAGCATCCATGGATTTTGGTATCCACGGAGGGTCCTGGAACCATATCCCAGCAGATACTGTGGGCCCGCTGTATTCAACTTCTGGACTACCCACATTACCACAATCTTTCTGGGATTCAATCTCAACTGATTGGCTCTCTAACGGTTCAGAATAGGTGTGACCCCCACCTGATTCTGTTGTAAGGCTGTAGAGAATATTCAAAAATATTAATGTCTTTTAAAAGTATTTCTTCAATGCCAAGAAATTGTGACAAAGAGAATACTAGCTCGAGGAGAATCTTTTCAGTTCAGTACTCATTCTGCCCACAATTCACACTTTTTTGTGCAGAAAACGTTTTCTAAAACTGATATGTTTCAAGTAAAATCCCATGTATGAATTTTATGCAGAATAAATCTCCAATTACAGCATTTTATGCAGAGAAATAATATTTTCTATGCAGAAAATTTTTGTTTCCTACATAGTAAATGCTGTTTACACAAAAATATCTTGTGTAGAGTTTGTGCCAAATAAGCCCCCAGCGGTAAGTAATGTTTGAAAACTGTGCAGGTTTGAAGGAAGTAAGTACTCATTACTTCCTTCAAGAACAAAATTAGTAGAGAATTATATCCCCAATCTGTTGAAATGAGAAATAGAGAAGAATGTCATCTGCATACTACAGTAATTACATCTCTCCCCAAATACTGCTTCTGAAGGTTGGCTTTAATAGGTCAGCCATGTAGGTGAGCCATGCAATGAGAAGGGGGATTAGTTTTACCTTCACTTCTCTATGCTGAATGGGGGATGAGCTTTGCATGATAAGATAATGAAAATTTGGCAATCGTAAATTCACCTTCCTTTGGAGGACTTTTTAAACTTTATTGAGTTTCCTGCATTGAGCAGGGTGTGTGTATAGATTTGATGACCTATGGGGCCCCTTCCAACTCTGTGATTCTATGATTCTGTGAACCTATAAGGTGCTCTGGCCCCGTTGCAGCTTGATAGTTGTCTACAGAGAGTTGGGGATTAATTCAGATTGAGACAAATGTTGAAACTTGAATCCTCACAGCATATAGCATCCTGGACAGTGTGGGAATCTCCTGACCCTAATTTTTTGCTTCCTCCAGGATCCTTCAAGCTGCTAATTAGGAATGGAAGAAGTACGTTCCCTTCTAATCCATGTTAACATGTCCTGAAAATCCTATAAGCTGTGAAGGGAGTAGACCCCCACCCCGAACTTTTACAGCATGCCTCTCACAGTCTGAATTTCCTTCCTGCAGTAAGTCCTAAGCTTAAGAGAGGCAACCAACTCGACTCATGGACAACTTGTGTTGCCCTCTGCCCTCATGCTCTCAGGGTTCCCTGGCAGAAGGAAGGTAACAATGTGGCATCTACTATGAACATAGCAATTCTGTTCTGTTTTTTAAACAGGTATTTTAGAAATTTACTTCCTTTTTAGGAGAAATGTTTAGAACTGTTGCCACCAATAAACCTGGAAACAGTTTTCTCTGTCTCATGCCACCCTGAAAAAAGTATGCAACACCAGCATTAAATAAACCTACTACACTGGCATAATGAATCAGTTTGGTGGCTGCCAGGATCCCCCATTTTTTGATCTTAGCAGATTTCAGCGTCATTACTGTGTAGTGAATATATTTTTGGGTGTCAACAGTTTGACCAGCTTTCAAATATTTTGCAAAATTCTGTTTCAGGTTTTATCTGATGTGTTTTCCCTTTTCCAGTGTGCAGCTATGGAGATCTGTAATATTTTAATACATGTCAAAAGCTTTGAGGCTATGATATCATCTAGAAATTGACCCTACTGGATCATACCTGGGTCACAGTGCTCAAGCCTGCCTTAAAACTTTGGTCTTCAGCTCAATTTGCTGGTACGGTTGGCCCTCAAGTTTCATGGGGGTTAGGGGCTCAGCCCTCCAGGGAAAGTAGAAAAAACTGTGACTATCTCAAGCTCCCCCCAACTCCCCCCCCCCAAATTTAACACACACAAAAAGTACCTGAACTTGCAGGTTGGCTGGGCCAGCCATGCACACATTCTCTCGCTTGCTCACCTGTAATCAGGAGAGAGGGGATGGGTCAGGGGAAGGGATCAGGAGGAGGGAGAAAGGGGACACTCATCCCATCCCCCCTCCTTCAAGCAAGCAAGTGAATGTGCATGTCCTCCCTCCTTTCGCTCCCACCATCCCTTTCCCATGACCAAGTGAATGCATGCCCCTTCCCTCCCTTTGCTCCCCACCCTATCCTCTTCCACACCTGCATAAGTGAATGCACGCCCCCACCTCCTTGTGCAGCCACCATTCCATCCACCTGCACAAGTGAATACATGACTGAGTGACAGGACGTATATGCCCTCCCTCCTTATGCTCCTCCATCCCATCCATTTCTCCTGCCTGCCTGCATGAGTGAACACACATGCCCTCCTTCATTGTGCAACCCTCATTCCATCCCCTTTCCCAGCCTGCCCATGTGAGCGAGCAAGGGAACACACACACCCTCCCTCCTTGCACTCTGCCCATACCATCCCCTTCTCCCACCTGCCTGCAAGATTGAGCAAGTGAACTTATGTGCCCTCCCTCCTTATGCTTCCCCTTCCTTCCCTTCCTCCTCCCCACCTGCACAAGCCAGTGAAGGAATGCGTGCACCTTTTTTAATATATATTTAGTTATTTATACCCCGCTCTTCAGCCACAAGGCTATCAGAGCGCCTTACAAATTGTTTTAAGCAATAGCTATTTACACATCTACACTGCATTAAGCAGTGTCCAATCTATGTTAGCTAATTGCCCCCACAAGCTGGGTACTCATTTTACCGACCTACGAAAGGATGGCAGGCCGAGTGAGCCTTGGAGCTTCCTGGAATCGAACTTGCAACGTGGTGACTTGCAGTACTGGCATTTAACCACTGCGCCACCAGGGCTCCTTCCCTCCTTGCATTATCCCATCCAATCTTCTTTCCCCTAGCTGCCTGTGTGAATCCAAGAAGGAATGCATGTGCCTTCCCCCATCCCCTGTCTGCTTGCATGAATGGATGCACATGTTCTCCCTCCTCGTGCTCCCCCATCCCACCCCCTTCCCTCCACCAACCTGCGTGAGTGAGGAAGTGAACACATTCACCCTCCCTCTTTCTGCTCCCCCATCCCATCCTCTTCCCCTACCTGCCTGCACAAGTGAACGTGCCTTCCCTCCTTGTGCTTGCCCATCCCATCCTCTCCCCCCCCCCCGCCTGCCTGCACAAGTGAATGCACGCACCTTCCCTGCTTGTGTAACCTCACCCCATCCCTGGCGGTGGTGGTGGCAGCAATAATCTGCAAATAATCAAATCCACCAAAAATGCTTAACCTGCAAATGTGGAAGGATGACTGTATTTTCGTTTCTTTAAGGAAGGACAGGAGCATTCCATTTCCATTAGGATGAGATCTGTGGGGTGAGAGTGGAGAGGTAGAAGCAAAATAACCATTAGAAAAGTCTTTTTCAGCTGCAGCTTCTGTCGCACATTTAATAGCTCTCACTTAATGTTTTTTTTTCCCTAATGGAGAAGATGATGGTTATTATTTTATTTTATCAAGCTCACTCATTGCATATAATGGAAGCGGGGTGGAGGGAGGGAATGTGGCCAAGAATAGACATGAAATAATTGTCTGTTACCACTTGTTTATTTATATATTTCCATTGCTTTGCTTTCAAAATTTAAAGGGATGATAAGCTCCACAGACTGGAGCTCTTTCTCACTCCATCTATCTAAGATTCAGGGCTGGTTGTGTTGCACTACATTTCTCTAGTTTACTTTTTGCTGATAAAGTTGACATTTTATGGAGGTGCAAAAATATTTGTGAATCCCCCACTTGCCTTTCACTGTTTTGTATATTTTTCATCCCTGTCCGCAGCCATTGTTCCTGCATCTGCTAGTTATTTGGGATGGTGTTCATTTGTGGGTGGCAGTCCTACTGCCCAGGCAACTGGGTCAACACTCCTTGGCTTTTCATGTTGTGCTATCAGTTTAATTTCCTACAGTGCTGCATGGCAGGACTTTGAACATGACCCAGCTGTAGTTGTGCATACTTGTGACTGGTTGGGTCAGAAGTGGCATGTGGATGTACATCCCTTTGAAAGTAGTGAAGAATAGAAAGCTAGCACCTGTCTCTGGATGCCTAAATCTTCAGATGGAGAAGCTTCCATTCACGAAGTAGAATTTGCACTGGGGTATTAAGAACATGTTGAAGTGGACATTTGAATGTGTAAGACTTCTGAATTGTGTGCAGATGTACTAGATTTGTGTTAGGCCTTCAAAATATGAGGTTAATGAAATTAGCAGTCCAGGGCCAGCATCCTGTTGATGCTATATACTAGCAATTGCCCTTTGTCTGTGGTCACACAGCCATGGTGAAGGAAGGCAAATAAAATCTTCCAGCTTTGAGCAGTCTATTTTTTTTTTTTACTTCCTTCACAGCTGCAGCATCTGCGGCCCTTTTCTTCCTGATGCCACCACCTATGCCAGTGTGTAGATATGCCAACATAGGGCACCAACAGGATTCCAGGCCAGGTATCCAGCAATTCTGCCTGTATTTCTGATGTTCTGGATACAGCGGCTTTCCTGAAAACCCAGTCTCAATCCACTAATGGAGCACTGAAGACAGAGGGCACAGCCCAGCAGAAGGCTTTTGCTGCCCAGTCATCTTTGAAATTAATGGGAACTGCTGACGAGCACCACTCCCATCTGTTGTGATGGTGCTGTCCACCCTGGCTCCAATAGTGTCCTGATTCTATTAAATTAAGATAAGTGGTGGTGGTGTGCTGGTTATTAAAGCCCTGTCCGCTATCAATGAAGAGCTTTCCTAAGTCCTGTTGTGATTTGTTTTTGGTTTTTTAAAATATTAGATTGTTTTAATCTTGAGTTCATCAATACAGTTAGAATGAGGGGGGAATAACATACAATTCACTGAACATGTGATTAGAAAATATAATGGTTGATGGCAGCCACAAACATAATTATATTGTTACAGTCAGCCTATGGTATCCTACCATAAACATTCATGTCATACTGGAGGAGTATATACTTAATCCATCGCCTTTTATGTGTTTCATAAAGATGTGCTGACTGCTGTAAAAGATATCATGTTTTTATGCTGTTCTCGTTACCTTAATCTGAGTTTTCTACAGCCAATGGCATTCATGTTTTTCTCTGAAGCCTTGGGGAATAGAACCTGGCACTTTTTAAACAGGTGAATTACTTGGGTGTCAAATTCTAAGCTTGTTATCAAGTCATACCCTGTGGGGTGAAATACAGTTTTTGTCTCAAGAAGAGCAGGCCCACTAAAATGAATAGAAATCATTACTTTTGCAAGACCCATTGATTTCTGTGTGGCTACTCTAGTTGGGACTAAAATTGGATGAAAAATTGGAAGCGAGTGAAGTTGTGCATAAGACAAAACTTCTGACTTATGCTGCCATTCTCCTGTGCCCTTTTCTTCAGGCCATTTGAGCCCCATTTCATTTTGATTCCAACAGGGGGGGATGATTGCCTTGCTGCTTTCCATCTTGTGCCTGGTGATGATCCTGTATACACGCCGGCGTTGGTGCAAGCGCCGCCGAGTTCCCCAGCCCCAGAAGAGTGCCAGTGCTGAGGCAGCCAACGAGATTCACTACATCCCTTCAGTGCTGATTGGGGGCCATGGCCGTGAGAGCCTGCGTAATGCTCGGGTGCAAGGCCATAACTCCAGTGGAACTCTGAGCATCCGAGAGACCCCTATCCTGGATGGCTATGAGTATGACATCACTGACTTGCGTCACCACTTGCAGCGGGAGTGCATGAATGGTGGTGAAGACTTTGCCAGCCAGGTCACCAGAACACTGGACTCGCTGCAGGGCTGTAATGAGAAGTCAAGCATGGATCTCACGCCAGGTGGGGCATAGTCTTTATCTTTGTGTACCTCTCTGTGGTATTATGGTGTGATAGGGTGGGTTATTTTGCTAAGCATAGATTTAGGTCATTATTCTTCAGTGTTTTTACATCCCTGTGTTTTTAAAATCACCTCTCACCTCATCCTGCAGTATGGGACTAGATTTTTGTGCATGGTCCATTATAAACCTGTCCCCTTCCTCCTCTCTGTAGCATGGATCAATGTTACTATCCAACGTAAAGCCCAGGAATGGCCACACAAATTTGTTGTGGCAGATTCTCTCACATTTTTGGAAGGGGATCTCACTATAGTGGCACCTAGAGTAGGATAAGAGTTACTAGCTCAATGTGCCGTTCAGCAAGGTACAAAACCATCATCAAAGTGCATATAGATTTGATAGCTATCAAAGTGACCCTGAATTGTTTGGAAGCTTTACTCCCATTGTGAATGGCAGGTATGGGAAGGGGAACTGCATAAGGGGAAAAACCATTCAAGCCCTCTCCCATATACCATAGGTTCCAGTCTTGGTTCATCTCCCCTTTGACTTCCTGGCTATTCATTAAAAAATAGCCTATACACACAACTCTGTAAGGCCAACAGTGAATAATAACATCTCCACTTTGACCCTGTCCAGTGGGAAAGGTGTGAGAATTGTCAGTAACAGTGCCTTTAACAATCCATATTTTGTTAAGATTTCACAGAACCCTTCTCACAGGGAGCGCCTCTTAAATATCAGGTGATCCTTTTTAATTGGTTTGCTTGAGGAGATGGTACTGAGGTGTGTGTGTAGAACTGGGAAACCACTTTGATCGTATAATAGCTAATTACAGCATTGAGATCTCAGCTCCTGTTTCTAGCAGCTCTGCTCCTACAGATGATTTTAATACGATTGCCTGGATAGCTGGAAATGAATATTTTCTCTTTCTTCCCTACTCCCCTTTCTCTTTCCCATTCTCTTTTTTGTCTCCTTTTCTCAAAGTTTTTGCCTTAAATTCTTCCTGTTCAGGAAGTGAAAATGCCAAGCTGTCCTTGATGAACAAGTACAAGGATAATATCATCGCCACCAGCCCCGTGGACTCCAACCATCAACAGGCTACACTGCTTTCTCATACATCCAGTAGCCAGCGCAAGCGGATCAGTAACAAGTCTCGAGGTACCACCTGGAAGAGCTTCCTTCTGGATGATGTGGGGAGGGGAATGGGCCATGTCATGGGTGTCTGTCCAGAGAGCAGCCCCAGCTGGGACAGACCAGAGAGTCCACCAGTCACCATCCAGAGATTGGATGGCTTGGTCCAGGCTTGGTTTTGAAGGGTTGAAGGCAACACTGTTCTCCTGTTGTTTGTCACCAGCTCCTAGCATTCAGGGATAGCCTGTCTTTAACATAGGGGTTGCTATTTGTGTATTGTGGCTCGTAGTTACTGAGAAATATGCAAGTCTGCGAAGAAGTTACTTTTTGGACTACAACTTCTAGAATCCTTCAGCCAGCGTACTGTAGCCACTGGCCATATTTGCTATGGGCTACAGGGAGTTGTTCTCAAAAAATGTAACCAAGCTCTGACACATTCTCCATGTTTTTTTATACCCCTTATGTATATGAATTTCCACTTCATGGTGGAGAATGGTGATAGGAGGCCTCTTCTACAGATCCTGTTTCATTCAGAGAGCTGGTTGAGGTAAAATCTCCCAGTGGGCACTGTTAATTGTTCTAAGAAGAGGGTGTCTGTTTTTTCAAGAGCATTGTGCACTGTGCTTCTCTCATTTTCTGAAGGCAGGAGATACCAGTGCAGACACCATTGTTACTGAAAGCCCAATTGGCAGTCACCATCTTTCCCTTGGCAGGTTATGGTACTGGATTTGCCTGGGTAAGAGCAATTGCTTCAGTGAAGGTAGGAGAGAGGTGTTGTGCCCTGGTGAATCATGCATTTGGATGGATCTTGGGAGAGGGACTTCAGGGCAGTGGAGGCTGTTGGTTATGATGTCAAGGGGGCGATGCTCCATGTTTTAGTCCAGACTTTAAAGGAGGTGCCCAGAATACTGAATGCTGTCCCCGTTGCCTTGGATAGCTCCTTCAAGGCAATGCCTTGGATAGCTCCTTCAAAATTTTAACTAAACCCAGGAGCTGATTCACTGTCCCACTGACGTCGGAGCTACCAGCCTCTGCTGCTTCAAAGCCTGTTCTGATCACAAATGTGCACAGAGAAGAAATAGGGTGTGGTGATTTTGGGTTGTGTAGTAGACTCAAAGTGGGCTTCCCCTCTCATGGATGATTTTTCAAGGATGATTGTGAAATGGTTATGAAATTGTTTGAGTCTTAAAGTGGCCTCTGATTGGTTAGGATTATCCATGTGAATCCTGCCTTCTAATGGAGTTCATTGATTATCTATTTCACTTATATCCCATCTCTGTCTCATAGAACTTAAGCAAGCATACATCATTTTCCTATTCAGGGAGTGATCATACCATAGGCTGATTTAGCAAGCAAATACTGAATCATATCCTTTCAGACATTGCCCTCTGGCATTTTGATGGCAGGTCCTTAATCCTTGTTTTCTTTGGGTCAAATGGGGAAAAGTGAAATGTCACAAAGTATCTGTATTTGGCTGAGAGCAGCCTCCAAATATCTAGTATGAGGTGAGGGAAAAAATAAACCTAAAGAAGATTCAGCTCAACATTACAAAGACTCACCTACTGAGTTTTGGTAAGTCACATACCAGTTTTAGTTTTCTATCTATAAAAACGAAATTGTAGTGAACAATTCCATTATGTTGTTTTAAAGGAAAACCCAATAAATGCTTAGGTAAAGTTTTTCACCTTAAATCAACATAAACCAGCTCCCAGGGTGCTGCTGCATTTTAATTTCTAATAGTGCAACAAGAGATGAAATTTGGGGGTGGAGATGTATAAGTAAGGATTGGCTAAATTTGCGGTGTGGGGCAAAATTAGGGCTGACAGCAGTGTCCCCATCTCTGCTGATCGGGACCCAGATTGAGGTGTATATAGGCACTTTGCCATACCCTTGGACCAACATAGTGATCCTGGATGTTATTTACAATAACATCGTAAAGTTATTTCACTAGTTAACAGAAATAATGACAGTACCATGCCAGCAAATTAGACCCTGCCTCCAATTGTAACTTCCATGTAGCAAGAGCTTGTTGTAATATACTGAGTCTATCTACATCTCAGCCTCTCCTTCCTTTAATACATTTAGGCATGTCTCATAGCCTGTTGTAACTGAACTTTTCCCCTTTGCCTTGCCTTTTCTCTTGGAAGCCTAAGGCTTAATCTACATGTCAAACTGAATGAGTTTTTCTCTTCCGTGTTTTTATTTTAACCCTAAGCAACCTGGGCAGGTTCTGGGTGAAGAGTCTGCTTGACATGCCCACCCAACTTCCTTTTGCCATTTCCTGGCCCAATTCTGTGCAAGGTGTAGCCTGATAGGCCGAAAACACCTTAAAGTACAGTCTTGAGGAAAAACCCAGTAAAGTCTAGTCTGTAATTTCAGTGGGAAACTGTGGTAATTAGATGATAAAACCAACAAGTCTTTGTTGTAAAGCTGTGTAATGGTAGAAAGTACACGAAGATAACTTGCAGCTAATGCTAGCAACTGTTTCGTTGTTGTCTTTTTAATGTAGCTGGCTCTGCATTTCTGAACCCTGAAGGGGATTCTGGGACAGAGGCAGACAACGATCCCCAACTGACTTTTTACACAGATCCATCGCGGAGCAGGCGGCGCAGCAGGGGTAGGTGGCAGCAGCAGCAGGGTGATAGCAGGCACACTGGGCAAGGCTCCCAAGGGATGGAAGTGCTTTCCAAGACAACCCTTAGAGACCCTTCAAAGCCAAGCTTGCCTCTTGTGTGGTGATCATATGCCTGACACTCTGCACATGCTTCATAGGAACAGTCACCAGGTTCTTGCCTGGTGCTCTCTCTTCACTCTGCTCCCCCTCCCACCCCAGATTTATGGCTATGGGATGTCTTATCACTCTGTAAGGTTGCCCCTGCAAATTTCCTTTCCAATGGTGGTTGAGGGGATGTCTTTTCCATGCTTTCTGCTCTCCACCAAAACTCCATGGAGCTGAACGAGGGGTTTTGTCCATTTGTTTTTTTTTTTCCTCAGTGCATGATTTGATATGGAGAGTTTCCTCAAGGTAGAAAGTGTGAAAACCACTGCTCTGGATAAATGTAGATGTAAATAAAAACCAGAATGTGAAATCTAAATTATTTGAAGCCTTCTCTTGAAGAAGGACTCCCAGCAGAGCTGACACAATCCATCATCTTTTCCAGACCAATAAACACATTTCTATGATAGATTTCTCTCTGCATGAGCTGTCTGGATGAGATCTCTGAAACCCAAGCCCTGTCTCATCTCCTTGCATGTTACAGATCCCTAAGGCACCTGACTCTGCCAAGGAACTGGTTGTCATGGAGAAACCAACCCTTGGAAAGGACAGGGGAGGGCACAACTTAAATATGTAAAGAATGGCCTTCTTTTACTTTTGAGTAATAAAAGTATGGCCAGGCCTGTGTCTTATAATATCACTGGTAGTGCTACACCGAGTGTGCTTGAATTCAATGATTTGCGTATTACATATCCAAATCTCCCCAGCCATAATGAAATTCTTTTAACTTCCCTGAGCACTCCTATGGAATTCCTAGGAATCTTAGGACTACCCTCCTAATTTATCTCAGGTTTCATGTAGACCAAATCAGTGGTGCCTCAAAACTGCCTCTGTGAAAGCTCTAGGTGATCAGACCTTGAATTCCTCACTGTCTGTGTAATTACAATGGTTTGCTAGAAGTGGGAGTTCCTGACCTTTGTGGTTAAGCAAATGCAACAGTCCTATTGTGAAAGAAGAATTAAAATTTGTAGATGGAACAATCTCCTTTCCAGAGGAGCATAGGAACAACTTCTTGTTATGCTGGCTGACATTAGTTAGAGGCTCTAGGCCTCAGTTGTCTTCCATAGTTTAAGGCACTTCCTAGGAGCCTGTGGCCCAACCAATACAAATTACTCAGTTTGAAACTGCATTATTTGTCATGACTCCTTCCTATGGAATCCTGGTATTTGTAGTTTGGTAAGGCACCAACACTTTTTGGCAGAGAAGGCAAAAGCCCTTGTCTAACCACAGATTCCAGTATTCCATAGAAAGGAGCCATGGCAAATAATCTAGCTTCAAACTGGATTATTTGTATAGTGTGGATTTGGTCTATGTCTCTTCTCTGTAGCAGGCAGAGATCACTAGTGAATCTCTGTTAGAACAGCCTGTATGTACTGCTTGTGATTCAAGAAGACCAGCATGGTTTGACTTGACGTCAGACTCCGGCCTGGCTCTGCAGTCTGAGTAATGTGAATAAAGGCCGACTTGTTTTCAGGCTGTTCATGACTACTCTGTTGGGTATGGGAGAAAATGGAATTTGAGGTATGGATCATCTAGTACTGGGTTTATCACTTAGGAAAGTGAGGGCTGATTCTTTTGACAAATATGCCCCTAGTTTAATCCAAAGTTGTTATATAATGCTATTGTAATAAGAACTGCAGTGCAAAAGCAGCTCTCTGTATTCTTGGGAGTTGTTTTCCTCTAGTCTATTATGCCTGGACACAAGTAGGGTGCAGTGTGTCAAAGGCAGGCAAATATATATGACCATGTTTATGCCAGGCCTGAAGCAAGTGTGGCAGGTATAGTGGTCTACCTGGTACTTGACAGGCCTTGTGGTCTATGTTTACAGCCTCAGGCAAGCGGCAAAAACTGGTTTGTTCAACCTCTCTCTAGGCAGTGGGCTAACATTGGCTTGGTTGATTACACATATTATGTAGGCCCATGTTATGTCAAAACCAAGATTATAGGCCTTCCTGTTTCTACCCAGACATGGCCCAAATTCTTGCTCCTTCTCCACTTGTAACATCCATGTTGCAAGTGGCATTCCATGCCATAGATTAATATCAGTGTTTTGTTGTTCTTGTGTGCCTTCAAGTCATTTCTGACATGTGGTGACCCTAAAGTGAACCTATCACAGGGTTTTCTGAAGCTGAGAATGTGGGCTTATCTATACGGGCAATTTACCCCGTCTTGCCCTTGTCTTGGAGCCCTGCAGTCCAGATGATGCAGGGTTTTTGCCCCATTCTGCCCCAAGGTAGCCCTAATGACCTCCGGGGCAAAGATGGGGGGAAGACAGCATAGGACCAGATAAAACATTTTAAGAAAATACCTAGAAAAAATGTTGGAAGCCAAGATAAAATAAAATTCTCCATCTCTTATCTCCCTCTCTTCATCTTCTCTTCTCCCCCTTCATCTCACTTTCTTTTCCTTCATTCCCCTCTCTTCCTCACCTCTTTGGACACTTTCTCATACCCTCTCACTTACATTATTATTATTATTATTATTATTATTATTATTATTATTATTTTGCTTTGTTATGCTGTATTCCCTTATTCTCTACCTCTACTTAACTTCTTTTCTTGATCAGCTTCCTTATTTTACCCACACCCTCTGGTATTAGCATTGACAAGCTCTTGACTTTGTATTATACCCGTTCCTGTTATCTATTCACTCCCTGAAATTTAATCTGTAAACCATTATCTCTTTTCCTTGTTGGGACCCCTATTAAAATTCTATTTCACCAAGAAAATAAAATCTCCTTGTCCCTTAAGGGTACATTCTGACTCTCTTACTAATAGTCCCCTATGTACCTTCTACTGTTTTCACCCTTTCCCCCTAGCTTTAAGCCCCCACGGATCACTTCATCTCCCATTTCTCTGTACAAAATCTAAAAACCGGTTCCCATTCAACTTCATGAATTTGTTTATCTTTTTCTCTGAGTTCAAAGGTTAATTTATCCATGCATGCCATCTCTAGAACTTTCTCCATCCATTCATCAATTGTTGGTAGTTCTTTCTGTTTCCATTTTTTAGCTAGCACCAATCTCGCAGCTGTCACTAAATATAACAATATTCTCCAATTGCACTTGACATCTTCTTTTTCCACTGTGTGAATCATGTTCAATAAGTAAAATTCTGGCTTCATATGATATTGTACATGCAGAATTTCCTCGATTGTTCTATGAACCTTTCCCCAATTTTTTTTCACTCTTCCACAGTTCCACCACATGTGGTACAATGTACCTTTTACTTCTTGACACTTCCAACAGTTTTTATTTGTTTTAAATATTCTTCCTACATTCACGGGTGAGTAATACCATCTATTTGCCACTTTGAAGTAGTTCTCTTTGAGACTTTGGCACGCTGTGAATTTAGATGTTTTTTCTCTCGCCTTCTCCCAGTCCTCTAATTTTAAGTTGTAGCCTGTATCTATACTGTTTTTGATATGTTGCCAAAGCACTGTAGGAGAAGGATCTGTAGGATGGTCTTCAAGTTTCGTTTGTAACCATCTAAGAGAAGGAAACTCTAATCAAACCTACGGCCCAAGGACCTCGCTGCCACGTCCATGCTTGCAAGGCCACGGCAGATGAATCTCTGGTTTAAAGGGTGAGGTCAGTTCTGTGCATGCTGCGCTCTACCAGAAAAATCCATTGCATAGGCTCGAAGGACAAATCCAGTTCCAAAAAAGCCCTGTAGCGACTGGCGAGGGACGAAACCGACAGGTGTAAAGATGCACTGGAAGCCGCAGCCCCAACCCTGCATGCAGGCGGTTCAGGAAATTGGTCGCTCGAGGCTGACCCGGGAGATGACAGTCTTGTTCGGCAGCATCCTGAATGACCAAGCAGCCTTTTTTAAGGAGAGCACTGCTTGCTCCATATGGAGAGGGGCCTAGAAAAGGTGGCCTAATGAAAGCTCATCCCCAACTACCTGGTTGGCTAGCCGAGGCCAACGGGAATCTTCTGATGCGGTCAAACCAAGGCAAAGAAACAAAGGCACACACCGGCCTCCAAAGGTGTAAATAAACTGACACTTGCATGCTGGAACATCAGAACCATGCAAGACTCTGAAGATAGTGGACGGCCTGAGCGTCGTTCTGCCCTAATAGCCCATGAACTCTCACGGCTTAATATCCACATCGCTGCTCTTAGTGAAGTTCGCTTCCATGAGGAAGGCAGCCTTAAAGAACATGGCGCCGGCTACACACTTTACTGGTCTGGCAAACCCAAAACCGAAAAACATCTTTCAGGAGTAGGCTTCATGATTAAAAACTCAATTGCCTCCAAACTCGAAACCTTGCCAACAGGACACTCTGATCGCATTATTTCCTTACGCCTCCCACATGTTGTTCTCTTTAGTATATATGCCCCAACTATGCAAGCCTGTGCTCAAGTCCATTCAGCAGTTCACCTACCTGGGAAGCATCATCTCCTCAGATGCCAAGATTGACAAAGAGATCAATCACAGATTAGCAAAGGCATATAGTGCATTTGGAAGACTTCACAAAAGAGTCTGGAGCAATAAACACCTGAGGCAAAGCACAAAAATCAGTGTGTATAGAGCCATCGTACTGTCTATCCTCCTTTATGGATCTGAAACATGGGTCACCTATCGCCACCACCTACGACTCCTCGAACGCTTTCATCAGCGCTGTATACGCAGAATCCTAAATATACACTGGACTGACTATGTGACGAATGTTGCTGTCCTTGAGCAAGCAGGGATCACCAGCATTGAGGCCATGATATTGAGAACACAGCTGCGCTGGGCAGGGCACGTTTCTAGGATGGAGGACCATCGCCTCCCAAAAATAGTACTCTACGGTGAACTCGCCACGGGTCAGCGTAAGAGGGGCACTCCAAAAAAGCAATACAAAGACTCCCTGAAACAACATCTCAGGCTCGGCCAAATTGATCACCAACATTGGTCCACCCTGGCCTCACATCGGGAGGCATGGAGACGCACTATCCACAATGCTGCAGCCTTATTTAAGAACTCACGACGAACAAGTCTTCAAGAGAAACGACAACGCAGAAAGAATCACAACCCAAAAACATCACCCAAGGAGACCTTCTGCTGTTCTTTTTGCAACCGGACTTGTTTATCTCGGATTGGCCTTTTTAGTCATCAGTGCGCTTGCAGAAAGCGCGGGATGAGTCCTTCCTGAATCTTCGTTTGCGAAGAAAAGCCAGAGAGAGAGAGGAGAGAGATATCTATAGCCCATGTTAGCATTGATTCTTTTATTTCTTCCATTTCCAATTCCCTCTGTAGCAGAATTTTGTATAGTTTTGAAATTTTATTGGAAACTTCCAGATTTTTGAAATTGCTATTATTACTGGAATTGCTTAAAGCAGGTAAAAACAGTATTATGATTCTTTTGCTCCAGAGGTTACCCAGTGCTTGTTGAATAGAAGCTAGGCTCTGTTTGTTCATTTGGAGGTCAAACTGTTTTTCAGAATGGGATCTGTTGTGATGGAGAAGAAATGGAACACAACACAACATGCATAGCTTTTTGGGTTGGGAAGTGTTCCCTAGGCAGAAAGCCAGCCAGTGCTTGTGGCTCTCTGTTTCCAACAAGTGGTTATTCTGAGGGCTGCCACATAAGGACCTGTAAGACACTGATGCATTTTCAGTCTCTCTCTGAAATGCTAGTCAAATTTCCCTTAACATTGATCCATGGTTAATATTTCAGCTGTCTTTTTTTTAAAAAAAAATAAGCAGGATCTGGTCTCATTATAAGTTGTATCACATTACAACTTATTACATTAACATCATTGGTGATTTATCCATTATCACAACATCTTGGCTGAGCATGCATAAAATTTGATTGGCTGGATCTGAGTGTTAATAAAAGAGCCAATGAGGTGTAGGGGCTGCAGTGATGAGTTTACGTGTTAAGAATCCCAGTTCAAATCTGCATTCAGCTATTAAACTGACTGAGAGAGGGAAGGAGGGAGGGAGGACAGGGCCACCAGCACTGCTGTCATTAATAAAATAACCATAACATGCACTCTGTACTTCAGAATAAATAAAAATTCAGAAAATTCTGCCTGTGGCCTTACAGTGGCCACAGTATAATAAGAAAGAGGAAAGGAATGGGAAGGATAGGATAAAGAGTGGAATAGAAATGGTATATCAATGGTGGTTAAAGAATAAAACTAGCAGGAAATGGAATATCTTAGTAACTATGTAATGTTGGAAATGATACAGAAAAGCTAAATGTTTAGAAGATGAGAAGCAACAAATGAATATTAAACGGTGTGGTTTTTTTTAAAAAAGGTATTGTATATCAAGAGGGAACCCATTAAGCTAGAACAGGTAGAACAAAAGTTTTGAGGACAAATCAAAACACAGATTTAAGGTAGCACAAAATCATGTAGAGACTCAAAAGTAACAATGAGGAGATTAAACATTATATCAAAGAAGCTAGTGCTAGAATAAGAAAGAGGGGTGGCTTGAAAACAATAAAGGAATATAGATCAATCACAAGGAGAAATTAAGAATAAAGACAAGAAGAGCAAGCCAAGAAATAGGGAGACCTAGTCAATAGTGCCTCCAGGAAGGATCTTCTGCAGCCCTTCAACTATGATGGTGTGTGCTATCAGTTTACATGATACTTCAAAGAGTAACACAAGAAAAATAAGAGACAGGTCTTGTTTGCACTGAGCAGTGTGGAATGTGAATGTTCACTGTGAAAGAGATATCTAGGGCAAAACAAGAAAGAAGGAGGAGAGGAATGAGAGAAGCAAAAATAGCAAGAGGTGATGAGCAAATGCAGTTATTGGTCCTTACCCTTTGCTTTGGTCAGGAGTGAAGACTAATATGCTTTTGAGGAAGGATTTACTTTCAGCTTCTGTTACCTCACATAATTGTTGGATGAGTGGAATAGAAATGTGGCCAATAAATAAGCAATGCCATCCATCAACAGAAGTGCATCCAGAGTGACAGAAGCTGACTGTCAATTTTATTTTATTTTTAAAGAGTAAAAAACTCTGTTTTCACCCATTCCCTTTGAATCTTAGGATTTTAAATTGAGGTTAGTTTGTTTTTTAAAACATCACTTTGTATTTTCAATTTTTGATGTGAAAGCAAGTCTTCAGACAGTTGGCTAAAACACACACAAAACAAGCCCTGCCTTTCACATCTCACATGGCCTGAGGCACGCTGTATAAGCTGCTAAGCATAAGTTAGTCTAAGGCTTCAGGTTTGATTGTGCTACCCTTCCTGCATATCTGAGCATTGCGTCTGCCCTGCTGGGACATCATGCTGGCTGTCAGAGATAGTAGATGGCAGGATGCCTTGATGCCCAAGGGACATGGATAGAGGCTGCCATTCAGGAGTGCATGTCTGAGACAGTGATAGATCCAGTTTGGGAGGGAGTGGGAGGAGTGAAGCAGTCCATGGAGTGTCATTAATTACCCTGAGGAGCCTGCCGTCTCTCCACTTGTGGGCTGGTAATGAGGGACACTGCTGTTCCCAGTCAAGGTTTAGGGTACAGTCTGTCAGCTGACACTGCTTCTGGAAATTATCCAGCCCTTTCCTAAATCATCATGGATGAAGCAAATGTTAAATCAAAGTCTGTGTATTTGATGCCTCCTCTCCTCAAAGAGACTGACAGGTCACACCCAGGTCAGAGGGAATCCTCTGGGCATATGCCTGACCTTGCCCTTTTCTCTGTGGTTCCCTGGCTCTGCATCTCATCTCAGTGTTTCTGAACCTTCCCCCCCCACTTCCCTCCCTGCATCCACCCCCTCAGCTTTCATCTCTGTTTACCTCCACCACCCACTGCTTTGAGAGCAGCCTGGTCATTTTCTCAGAGGCAGTGGGTTTTCTGTAGACTGTGGGTTGTGGGATGAATTCATCTGTAGCCCAAGAGGAGGAGACATACAAGAATGTCATGAACACAGCATGATGATACAAGGGTTCTGGAAAATGGCAGCTGTATTTCATTAGTAAGAGGATCCTGCTCACTGTCAAGAAAGACCCCCCAGAGTAGGCTCCACTGGTATGAACATGGAGCCTTAAATGCTATGGCAGTGCTGTGGGGTGTGCCTATGCAAAGCAGCTCCTGTGGTGCTTCTGGAACATGAAATACATTTTGTATGTGACCTTATCATTTTCAAGGAGCAGTGCTCCTCAGAGTACCTTGAGCGTTGATTTTAGATGAAGCCTGCACAGATTAGGATCAGTACAGCCTCCCCTCCCCTCCAATCTTGTTTTCTGTGTTTTGCCAATTTTTGTCTCTTGAGTCAGGTGGCTATTAGCCTGTCCGATCATGACTTTCTCTTCCATTCTCCTTTGCTTGCCATTTCAGTGGGTTCACCAAGAAGCCCTGTTAGCAAAACTACTCTGACGCTGATCAGCATCACCAGCTGTGTCATTGGCCTGGTCTGTGCCTCCCATGTGAATTGCCCACTTGTGGTCAAGATCACATTGCACGTTCCGGAGCACCTTATTGCTGATGGTAAGTTGACACCATTATACTTGCCACCCTGTCTCACTTGCTGCTTGAGCATTATCACAAATTGTGTGTATGTGCACGTGCATTGATGATTTCCCATAGAGCACATTGGCCTGTTTGACACATGGCCTTGGTCAGCCAGGGCAGGGAGGAAGCAAACAAGTTTAACTGAGGCCCTGCATGGACCTTTTGAGGAACCTTCTCCCTCAAACATGAGCATATAGCAATCTCCATCAAGGCTTCATTTGCAATTGAGTCTACAGCCACCCAAGCCTGGTACACTACAGTTATGCCATTGAAACATGGAATGGCCCACAAGCTTGATTTGGATTTCTGGAACAAGAACTTCAGCGGGGGAAATCCAGCCATTCCAGATTATTTGTGGAGTGCAATGAAGAGGGTCCCACCCCTCTCTAAATTCAGGCATGTCATAACTCACCTTTCCCACAAACAGTTCTTGTATCTGGGAAAAGTGGAGATTAATAGTGACAGACTGAAACTTAACTAGTCCTATAGAACTATAGAGCAAGAGAGGGAGAGATTTCATTTGGTGTCTGTCAAATTTGATGAGAGTGCCAACACACTTCCAATTTGAGCCAAAGTATGAACTAGTGAGACATGCCCCCCCCAAGAGGAATAGAGAGCCAATCAGAACATTATTTACTGTAACAGTGAAGCTCAGTAGCTTAGAAACTGGGCTGTGAACCAGGATCTCCCAGGATCTCATTAGATTTTTTAAAATGACATATGCTGTGTCACAGGATCATAATCATAATGACACAACTTAAAGAAATACAAGGGGTTGCAGAGATAAGGTATATGAAGTACTCAGAGTATTCTGCAGCAGGGGAAAGGGAATCTCTGGGCTTGTTTACACCAGTGAAAAACCCAGATTCCACCCTGATAATGCCACATGACAGGCAACCTTTTCCCTAAATCTGGTGCGATTATGCCACACGATGTACGGCCCTATCCACACCAGACTTGGGGAATACCCTCAGAATCTAGGTTTTAGAAAACGCACAGTTTTCACTGGAGTTTGCTTGAAAGACTACAGTTGAGGCTTTGCTTGTCCCAGAGCTCAGAATGGATGATTGTGCACTGGAGAAGCAAATCCCCAATGGTAGTCTCTCTCTCTGAAGTCAAAACAAGTGGCCCACCCCACCATCGTGAGGCTAGCTGCCCATGCTGACTTCAGCTTTGCTTTACGGTGCTCAGAGTCAAGCCCCAAGTGTGAGTAATAGCTTGGATTGAAGCCAAGTGTTTCACTGGGGGGGGGGGGGGTAAAAATCCAAATGCAGATTCAGGCTTTGACAGGCATGACACTTACATCTGGGTCAGAGTAGTTGAATTTCATGTGCTGCAGCTCTGGGCCAAAGTAGTCCAAATTTCATCTGGATTTTTACCCCCCACCCCACCCTCTGTGTAGTCAAGCCCTCTGTCCCCCAAGCCTAATCTGGCTCACAAAGGATCCTGGTAAAGAATGGGTCCAATTTTTATATATTAAACTCCTATATTTAAAGTTTGGCTATTATTCTGTGTTCTCTGCAGATTATAGTTCTGCTACTCTCTTTGTGTGGGGCTTCTATGTGGGGCCTCTCTTTGTAGCCCTACTTGGGGGATAAGATTTGACATACAAATTGCTTTTCAGAGCTTGGAAATAATGGAGTACAAATAATGTAGCTGCCTGTAACTCAGGATGGGCAGCTGTGGAGGGGGTGGAGAGCTATTTTTGCCCTACCCCCTGGTGCAGTGCACCAGCATGCCCAAATGCCATCAGAAGTGATTGCCTTTGTAGCTATGTGGGGGGTGGGCAGCAAAACCTGCTGTGTTTTGTAGGGGTTGGGGATTTGTGGGATTCTGGGGTTTGGGGGGGGGGCTCATGGGGCTACAAGGACCACACTTTGTCCTCCCCACCCCCCGGGCTGCAAGCAAACTGCATGCCAGACTTTGCTTACCCTTGCTGTAATTAGTTGGGGTTTTGGCAACAAGGATGAAATAAATTTACAGCTCAAAAGTAAGTCAGTGCCAAGTTGCTTTCAAGAATTACTTTTAAAGGACATTTTTACAAGATTTTTCAAGCTTTATGCCATTGTCTTACCAATATTAGTATTTTCTCTTTCAACAATGGAGTAGAAAAGTACAGTAGGACCTCCGTATCCACTAATTCATTATCCCCTGATTCAATTATCCACAGAACACAAAACAGCACACCTACCATAGAGTCTTCCTAGAAAATGTGTCCTCTAGTCATTTTCTAGGTCCTCCAAGGCAACTCTATCGTATTTTAAACTGGAAATCTCTTTTATTTCCAATGGCATTCGCTATTATCCATAGTTTTCACTATCCAAGGCCCCTCCCGGAACCCATGCCCAGCGGGTACAAGGGTCCTACTGTAACAAGAAGTGTAATGGGCATCAGAGTCATTTTTTTCAAACACTGTAATAAGTGTGTGTCGGGGGGGGGGAGCCCTTTCCTGATTTTGTAGTTTCTTCAGTAATAATTGGGAGAATGAGAACTGCAGCATTTAAAGCGCAGCCTGTCTTTATTCTAAGAAGCTTGCAGAGGGAACAATATGGCTTATGGGTCATAGATCTGCATATTTGTTTCTGAGAGCTGGTTCCAGCTTCCCAGAGTGTAGGAACAAATGCTCTCTTGTGAAAATGCTGAGCTGGGTGCCCATGACTTTGCCAGGATAGGCCTCCTCACCTTCTGTTTGCAAATGGAGGGAGGGGGACAGAAGGCATAGTAAGATGCACTGATATTCCCTTGCAAGTGAAAACTAAATAAGAGTTTTAGCTTAAGAAAACTCTTAAGCTCTAAAAACTCAGCACTACATTCAAGTATGATCTATTTCTTATGGAGGTGGTGAACCTATCTCTGGGCCAGGTACCTAATAAAAACTTCCCATTGAAAAGTGTATGTCAGATGGAAGTAAGGATTGAATTCTTCTCCTGACATACTGATTTTCATTTGCTGGGAATTATTTTGTATGGAGGTATATTCAGCCATGTGAATGAGTATCTACCTGCAGCCTGAAGTGGAACATAGACAAAGGCTTACTGCTTCAATGAGATAGGCTGACTTTTAGATCTGGTTAGTTGAAAGCTGTCCAGAGTGGTACAACGGGCAGCTGGGATCAAATTTATATAGTAACCTGACACTCATTTGAGAGAGGTAATTGGTTTTCTTAGTGGGAGATTTAGGACTTGGACAAATTACAAGGATCCCAGTCCAGACATGTGATGATGTCCATAATAACCCTTCTGTGCTTTCATTTTGTTGAAACGGAGATTCCAGATTTGCTTTGCTTTAAACCAGGTCATTGTATGGCACAATTCGTAAGTACCCAGCCATACCTGTGCAATACAGTGGAAGGGCCATTTTGGCTCTCCAGACCTGCAGCTCTCATCAGCCTTAGCCAGCATAGTCAGTGGAAAGGGATAATGGGAATTGCAGTCAAGCAACATCTCTAGGCCACTAGTGGCCTGTCTCAGTACAGTGGGATGAAATTATGCATGTCAGATCCCCTGTAATATTCAGGGGCTGTTTCTTCCAAACATGATAATTGGGAATATGTGACCCAAGCCCTGGAAGAGATACTTACAGGGGTATTTCCAGAAGAAAACATATGCTAAAGCCATTAAATGCACCCTGCCTCCTGAACAGACAATGGAACCCATTCAGTCATTTGAGGAGACATCTGTGTGCTGGAAGTGGTTTGAGAGAAGCAACTCTTGGGTATTATGACACATGACATTTAAAATGGTTTTTAAACCTACCTTGGACCAAATATTTGTTCATATTTCAAATATATTTTGCTTTTTCTGGCATTAACAGTGAACAGAGATTCGCCTAAAGGGCAAGGGGAGTGCAAGTGTGGTGGGGCCAAACAGAGGAAATGTAGACCCCACACATGAAAATATCCTCAATGAAAGTCTTTTTGAATGCTACATTCCCCCCCCCCCCATTTCTGTGTACTTTTTCAGGGAGCCGGTTTATCTTGCTAGAAGGCAGCCAGTTGGATGCCAGTGACTGGTTAAACCCTGCCCAGGTGGTTCTCTTTTCCCAGCAAAACTCCAGTGGGCCCTGGGCCTTGGACTTG
Source organism: Gambelia wislizenii (assembly GCA_030847615.1). Taxonomy (NCBI): domain Eukaryota; kingdom Metazoa; phylum Chordata; class Lepidosauria; order Squamata; family Crotaphytidae; genus Gambelia; species Gambelia wislizenii. Next base: position 165,596,743 of record JAUMIR010000004.1, read on the forward strand.
TGCGCCCGACGTCTTCTTGATCCATGCGAACATGAGTGTGACCCTGATACTGGTAGGTGGGTGAAATGTGAAAATTGGGACATCTCTGGTGAACTGAAAAGGATGTGTGTGACTGACAGAATGTGTGACTGACAGAATCAGGAGAGCTTACGTACAAAGTTATATGAACATACAAAGCTGTCCTACAGTATACTACAGTTGTCCCTTCACATTCAATGGGGTTTGGTTCCAGGACCCCCTGTGAATACCCAAATCCGTGAATACTCAAGTCCCATTATATGCAATGGCACAGCAAATGGTGTCCCTTATATAAGATGGCAAAATCAAGCTTTGCTTTTTGGATTATTATTTTTTAAAGAATATTTTCAAGCCGTGAATACTTAAAACCTTGAATGCCAAATCCATGAGTGTGGAGGGACAACTGTACTTTGTTTGGCATTGAACCTTATTCTTTTGTCTTTGGGGAAAGTTCTTTCCTGCCACTGGAGGTACCTAAAAGGAAATGGTTGGAGTAGAGCCTTAAACCCTATATGGTCTGTTAGGAAGAGACTCTTGAGATCTAGCTTTACATTTTTTTTTAAAAAATCTACGTGCTCCCAGAGCCTGCCCTGCCCCTGCTTTGACAGGTACCACTCATATGATGTCAGGCTCCACCTTCTGAGTTTAAAGAGTTGCATCTCAGGGGACTAGTCAATCCTATTCTCTCCTGCATTTTTTGCATGGGCCCCCAAGTGATATCACTTCTCCCCTTTGGAAGCATAAATGATTCACTTGCCTGTGTTTGCATTCTGCTACAGAGCTGGCATTCCATTTATTCATAGCCATCTGCTGTGGCAGCTGCCAACCCCAGCAGGCCTCTCAGAGGGAGGGCGTTGAGCACCCTCATAGGGGAGTCTTTTTAAATTCACAGGTTTTTCTCAGTGTTCTGGAAAAAAAATGTATTGGTTCTTTAAAAAATAAAAATAAAAGAGAAGAGCTTCTGTCAAGCCTGTTGTTCTTTTGGCTGTATCCTGACCTGATTGTTTTGTAGACTCTGATTGTTTTCAGAAAAGTTAACGTTGTGGGTTCAAGTCAGACTCCAGGCCAGATCTTTCACACTCAAAGGCAATGACTGTTTCTTTGTTGTGTTTTGTGTGGGAGGACTTGAACTACAAGCCAGACATCATCCCTCCTCATTCATTGCAGCACCAAGACTGCTAGTTTGAAGGTGAGAAAAATGTCTCTATAGGCCTTTCAAGAGAAGAAAAATCTAAGCTAGTGCTCCCCTGTACCAGCTTGGCTCTTCTATTCTATATCCATGTCCCATTCTTGCACATGCTCAAATGGATGCTGCCTGCTGCTGTGTGCAGAAATCTGCAGACTGGAGGCGTTAAACTAATGCTGGCATTTGAAAAGGGGATAGAGCAAGATCCCCTGATCCATCCTAAAGGACCCACATATAGAAATGTCATTAGAACAAACCAGGAGATCTTCTGTAATCAGATTGAGTTGACGAAACAAGTTGGGGCCCAGGCCCTTTCAAACTTCATTGTGAACCAACTAGGGATTTTTTGCTAGAGGGCACTGAGCTCCCCAGAGTCTTGGATGATGTGAGGAGGAAGCCTCCAATTCCTTTGGAATCCTAGCCCTTCCTGGAGATTTACATCCCCAGCACCACTGGAGCAGTTTATTCCCCACAGTTTAAGAATCATACTTCTAACGAGAATCCTTCTAGCCAGAGAGCCAGGGGATTTGGAAGAACCGGTTACCTTCTGATTCCTCCTGATTCTTCTCCTGTGTCTGCTCATCAGGTCATCTAAGGAAGCCATTTGGCTCTGATCCTTGGTGCTTGTCATTGCCACTCTGCTCTGTCTGCCTTCCTGCCTGAATGTGTATCCTGCTTTGCTGGATCCTGCAAAAAGATGGTGCTTAGCCCCTTTCAGTGATCCTTGTATGTAGGGTTGCCAACTTATATTAGTTTCCCACCTGTGCTTTTAACAGTGGCCTGTCATTTAGAAATTAAGCAGGTGAAGCCTTTCCTTTCCTTTAATCCCATGGAGAAAGGCCAGAAAAAAAGAAAGAGAAGGAGTAAGTCCTGACAGAATCATATCACAAAAGTTATCTCATGCTAGCCAATAATGCCTCTTTTCCACTGAAGAATCTCAGTTTTGTTTTAATATGAAGTCTTCTAATAGCAGATCTTATTTATGCCATTGGGCGTATCCGAGGCCTATTATATAGAAAATGGCCTCTCTGTTTATGCTAGCTGAAGTTGAAAGGACATAACAAAGAACCTTGCTGGATTGGACCAAGATTTATCTCATCCTCCACCCCAGTTTTCCTAGTGTCAGCCAAAGGTATGCTCTTTTATCTCTCCCCATGAAAGCCTCATTGCCACCATTGTAAGTAACATGACAAACACCTATTGATAACCTTTACTAATTTTTAAAGCTATCTCTGCTAGCTGCTACCACTGTACCTTCATCATAGTTAAAATACAGATACTCTTGTAATGGGTGGAGCTAGGAGCATAATCTGGCATCCTGATTACACACTAGTACACACTGGTGGAGCCCTGTCTGGGCTCCTCTATACCACAGTTAGAAAACAGGAACTGGAAATACACACAAGAGGTGGCTCCAGGAGAGAACAGCAGTAAGTGTCAAAGGTATTTATCTTGAACTTGCTACCATTTTTTGTAGTCTCTCATTACTGTGATCATCATAAAAACTTTAATTTGGGATGGTAATTGTTAGGCCCTCTAGATGTTACTGAATTGCAACATTCATCATTCCTCACTATTGGCTGTGGTGTCTAGGGCTTCCTGGGAATTGCATACCAACAACATTTGGAGATCTGTGTGATATCCACCCCTGCTTTAGTTGGATCCAATAGCAACATGCCCAGTTAAATCAAGTGGAGTAACTCCCTTTTGCTCCAGGTTCACTGGAATAAAGGAGCAAGGGTTGGATTCTTCTTTCCCAGATGTATTTACTCTCAGGACTCTTGAGATCCCTCATATCTGGATTCAGCCTTTCCAAATTTCCTATCCAGTCTTCAGCTCAGTCAGTTTATTTCTTAGAAAAGTTGTCATCAATTTGGGGGGTGGTGGTGGGGATATCACATGAATTTTACTGAAAAGATACACACATTTTCAGGATCATCTTTCGACAATAAACATTGCTTTATTGTTCTAAGCAGCTGTTTCATCCCTCCAGAAGCATCAAAACAATTCTCCCTCCTCAAGCATCACTGCAGAATTTCCAAATGACAGGGGGAGAACATCCATTCTTATATTATTGAAAGATTGGTGAGCATTGAACTGATTTTCCAGGTACCACCACTTCTCCAACCCTAACCCTATGGCACAGCTTTATTTATTTTAAAAATATTTCTGTATCACTTCCCAGCCCACAAGAGCTCCTGAGGTGATGAGCAAATAAAAACCAATTAAAACAGTCCAAAGATTTTTTTTAAAATCCATTAAAATACTCTGAAAACTAAAAGCAGCCTAAAAACAATCCTAGAATCCAGTTTTGAAATAGTTAAAACAGCAATTTCAAACACTGAATGCCATGTAGAACAGCACAGTTTGGCTGGCTGCCAGAAGCTCAAAAGATATGGGGCCAGCCTAACTTCCTTGGGTATGGAGTTCTACAGTCCACAGTTATGTGTACCTACCAACCTAACTTCACAAGGTGTTGGGACGCACAACAGGGTCTCCTCTGAAAATCTCAGATTTCTGGCAGGCTAATATGGGAGAATGTGGCTTTTCAGATTTCTTGGCCCCAAGTTATTTAGGGCTTTGTAGGTCAACACCAGCACTTTCAGTTGAGCTTAGAAGCAAATTGGAATCCAGTGTAGTTTTTGTGGGACTGGTGTTATATGTTCTATAAAACACATGCCTGACACCAGTCTGGCTGTTGCATTTTGCACTAGCTGCAGCTTCCGAACTCTTTTCAAAGGCAGTCCCATGTAGAGTACATTACAGGAGTCTAATTGAGAGGTAACTAAGGCATAAACCACTGTGGCAAGATCTGATTTTCCCAAGAAAGGGCGCAGCTGGTGCACCAGCTGAAGCTGGCCAAAGGTGCTCCTGGCTTTCCAGGAGCAGCGCTGGGTCCAAGCTACAAACCTGAACTTTCAGAGAGAGAGCAATCCCACCCAGAACAGACTGTGATCTCAATCCCAGATTGGTTTTCCTGCTGGCCAGCAGCTCTTCTGTCTTGTCTTGATTAAGCCTCAGTCTATTCACCTATATCCAGTCCTTTACTGCATCCAGACAATGATTCAGTACTACCACAGTCTCCTCAGCATCAGTTGTAAAGGAGAGATAGAGCTGGGTATCATCAGCATACTGATGACACCAGCCCCAAAGCACTGGATGACCTCTCCCAGTGGTTCCATGTAGTTTTTTAAACTTATAGGGGACAGTATTGAACCCTGTGGAACCCCACAGGCTTATGGCCAAAAGACTGAACAAAAGTTCCCCAGCACCACCCTCTGGAAACATTCAGCCAAGAAAGACTGGAATCACTGCAAAGCAATGCCCTCAAACAATCCATAAGGATACCAAATGCTCACTCCTCCATCCAAATTCCCAGTGTAGGTCATTGCCATGTACTGACATTCCCAGACTTAGTGACCAGCGGTTTCAGAGTTCAAAATAAAAAACTTTATTGGCACAGTAATCCAGCAATCGAACTGTACTGGGTTTTTGCTCAGAATGAAACTTAACTGACAAACAGTATATTAAAAGCATATTCCAATCTACAGAATCTGGTAGGCTACACAACCATTGGCTACCCATCATCCCCACTCCCTTTTCCCATAGTACCAGCATTCAGCCTCCTTTTCCCAGAGCTGAGACCCAGCTGCAACACTTAGATGTTCTTGACATAGACCACTTACTCCCTTCTCCAGTTAGGCTACATACTCGTTAACAAGCACAGAAAAATGCAAACACAATTACCTGCAAGGCTGAACAGTGAAACTGAACTTGACAGGAAAAGGTCATGTCCAGGACCGATCCTGAAAGTTATCCACCAAAGTGACCAAGGCTGTTTCTGTCCCATAATCTGACCAGAGGCCAGATTGGGATTGGCCCAGATAATCATCCAAGAAAGCCTGGGGTTATGTTGCTATCACTTGCCCTAGACCTTACTTAGAAAGGGGAGATTAGAGACTGTCCAATAATTACCTAGGGAGGTTGGCTCCAATGAAGGTTTTTTCAATGAAAGTCTTACAGTTGCTTCTTTTACAGAGGTTGAAACATAGTCCTCTTCCAAAGAATCACTTACAATCTCCACCACCCAACTGGCCAGTCCTCCTCTGGCAGCTTTAATTAGCCAGTATGGGCATGGATCTAACAGGCAAGTGGTTGGCCTTACCTCTCCAAGCAACTTGCCCACATCATCATACTGAACATATGCCAGGGGGAGAGAATTGTTGTAACCCTGGGTGTAGGTTGCCTTGCTTGGAGTAAATCTTTAGGCAGTGGTTTCGGTATTTAAGTTCAGGCCTTACCTTCACAAAAATGTCTCACTCCTGTTTTCTGCCTGTTTATTCCTCCCCACTTCTCTTGTCTAAGCAATTCAAGTCTTTTTCTTCCTTTTTGTCTGAAGAACATACCAAAAATATTGCTCCTTTTTATGCAATTTGGCAGTAATTTAGAGGAGGCGGCAGAGGATAGGACCAGACACTTTCCTTGCCCCATACCTTCCTGCTCACTGCCTCCCACTGCTGTAAACTTCTTTTGCAGCACCATCCATCCCCCCCCCCCCCGGGACCTGGCTGAAGCAAAGACCACAGAAACAGGTAAGGCATCAGAAAGGAGTTGAACCTTGCAAGGTGTGATGATTTTTAAAGGCCTCAGACAGGTGATTCTGATTTTTCTTTTTCACAGTTGAATTTTTTGAAAATTGCTAGTCCTTTCTGTCCCATTTCCCATCAGGGCAAGTAATTTTCCTAATATGTGCATTTAGGAGTACAGTACTGTTTGACCTAATGTATGCATTTCCCCTAATGAATGCACTTCTGAATGCATTTTAAAAACTGAGAACTGCATCACAGAATTCTTAGAAATGGGAAAATCAAAGGATAACTGAATTCTTGTTTCTCTAGTGGCTTGGGAAAAGTAAACAGAATGAAATTCTCCCATATCTATGTCATATAATGCTAATTTATTTGCAGAATAGTTAATTTATTTACAGAAGGAGTTGAAATGGTCTACCCAAATCTCAAGCATCAAGAAGTGACAAACTGCTTCTCACAAAGAGTTTTGATATACTTAATACACGTTAGGCAAGATACTGGAGTGCTTCTGTAAAAAACCACATTTCTTTAGCACTTTTTGACATTCTCCTCGAGAAACAGAAAGTTTTTAATGCCAGTGGTTTTGAGGAGGAACATTTGAAGGGAATTGGGAAATTGGCATAATTCAATCAAAAATGAATTTAAGCATTTTTTCTTTGCTTCAAATCATGTCAATTATAGTAATGTGATCAACATTTACAAGCTTCTTGATTATAATAATCGTGTGTGTGTGTTAGTGTATCCTGTTGGTGTTCTTCCATTCTTTAGATCTTTTTACTTACCGCTTTTGGTACCTCTCCCAGCTTGATAAAACCATTTTTACGATAAAGTGATCAGAACTATACATAGCGTTACAAATGTGACCTCACTGCAGACTGATATAATAGGTCCTGCATTATTTCTGATTCCTCTTCTAACAATTCTTAGCACAGCATTTGTCTTGTTTCCGCACTGCCACACGCTGAGTAGATGGCATCCGCCACAAACCCAAGGTCATTTTCCTGAGGAGACACACAACTCATTCATTTATTTTCCTGTTTTTGTTTGTTCTTCCATTTTTAGGTGAGTGCCTTTGCTATGAAGGTTACATGAAGGACCCAGTGCACAAACACCTTTGCATCAGGAATGAATGGGGCACAAACCAAGGGTAAGTGATTTTTACTAGTCTTTGGCATAATTGCTTCACCGAAGCAAAGAGGATAGTTCTGGCAGAAAACCAGTAAAGGATCATTCACCAGGGAGGCAACCATAGCTGGAGAAATTGCCCAAAGGAAGTCTGGTGGAAGGTGTCTCACAGTAGCCTGGATTAAAGATTGACTTGAGCTAGCAAATACATAAATTTACATATCCTCTCCAACAGGGGCTCACTGTATATAACCCCCCCAAACTCCTACCCCACCATTCTCTGAAGATGCCAGCCACAGATGCAGGCAAAATGTCAGAAGTAAACTCTTCCAGAACACGATCTCACAGTCTGGAAATAACCCATGAAAAACCTATGGATGCCAGCCGTGAAAGCCTTTGGCTTCACATTTCCCTCATTAGTCCTAAGAGAGACTCGACTGTTGTTGCTTGATGGTGAGCAGGGAGCACAGAACTGTTTATAAAGCCGGATGGGGTTCAGTATTGATAGGCAGGTTGCTATTAATTTTGTCTACTTACAAGTACTTGCAGAAAGGAGAAAACAAATCAAGATAAAGAGGAATATGGTATTAATTCAAAAGGAAAAGAAGAGCTGGTAATAGAAACAGAAACAATTAAACAAAAAAAAATATAGGAACAAAAGCATAAAGAAGAGAGAAAATAAGACTGAGGTGAGTGGAGAATCAGATGAAGGTGTAAAGACAGAAATAGTAACTCAGGAAATGTTGAGAAGAGGAGAAAGAGACGAAGAAGAAGATGTGGAACTAGAAGTTGAAGAGGAGGTATTGGTAGAATCAGAAACTGAAGAAGAAGAGGTGTTAGGAGCAATAGGTGGATGTGAAGGTAAAGAGGAAGAGGAAGTAGATGTAACAGAAGAAGAACAGGAAATAGAATAAGAAGGAGATCTAAATAGTTTATTAATATAAGTAAAAATGGAAGGAAGAATAATAAATTGGAATGTCAGAGGACTAAATAGTCGAAATAAAAGAAGACTAGTGTTCCATTTTCTAATAAAACAAAGGCCCGAGATAGTGTGTCTACAAGAGACACATATTAGAGATCAAGGTAGGAAACTATTGCAAAATAAGGCCTTGGGTGAACTTTATATGATGAAATAGAACAGAAAAAAAGAGGGCTGGCAATCTGTGTGAACAAAAGATATGAATCCCACGAGATATTTAATGATGTAAACTGACATTATATAGGAGTAGAGATAGCCATGCAAAATAAGATTTTGATGATAGGGATTTATGGACACCAGGAAAAAAAAGGGAAATTTTATAGAAAACTCCAAGAAGAGGTGATGAAATATGAGTATGATAAATTTATCTTTGCTGGGGATTGGAATGGTATATTAGACTCAACTCTCGATAGATCAACGCTATCAACAAAATTAACCAAAAAAGGACCCAGGGGAAATTACCAAAAGAAGTAAATGTGTTGATGGACCTTTATCCTTAAAAGATTGTTGGCGAATAGTACATGGACAGGAATGTGATTATACATATTATTCAGATAGATTCAAATCATGGTCTAGATTAGACATGTTTCTGATATCTGAAATACTATTAAAAGGGCCAAAGCTAACAAAATGAAATTCAATATGGAGAAATGTAAGGTACTGCACTTAGGGTGAACAAATGAAATGCATAGATATAGGATGGGGGAGACCTGGCTGAATGAGACTACGTGCTAAAGGGATCTAGGAGTCCAAGTAGATCACAAATTGAACATGAGTCAACAGTGTGATGCGGCAGCTAAAAAGGCCAATGTGATTTTAGGCTGCATCAATAGAAATATAGTGTCCAGATCAAGGAAAGTAATAGTGCCGCTTTATTCTGCATTGGTCAGACCTCACCTATACTGTGCCTAGTTCTGGGCACCACAATTCAAAAAGTATAAAGACAAATTGGAGTGTGTCCAAAGAAGGGCGACTAAAATGTTGAAAGTTCTGGAAACGATGCCTTATGAGGCGAGACTTAGGGAGCTGGGTATGTTTAGCCTGGAAAAAAGACAGTTAAGAGGCAATATGATAGCCCTGTTTAAGTATTTGAAGGGGTGTCACGTTGAGGATGGAGCAGGCTTGTTTTCTGCTGCTCCAGAGACTGGAACACGGAGCAATGGATGCAAGCTCCAGGAACAGAGATTCCACCTCAACATTAGGAGGAACCTTTTGACAGTAAGAGCTGTTCGACAGTGGAACACACTCCGTCAGAGCGTGGTGGGGTCTCCTTCCTTGGAGTTCTTTAAACAGAGGCTGGATGGCCATCTGTCGGGAATGCTTTGATTAAGATTCCGTGCGTGGCAGGGGGTTGGACTGGATGGCCCTCGTGATCTCTTCCAACTCTACAATTCTATGATTCTATGATTCTAAGTGAGGCAAATTACTTTTTTCAATCCACTATCCTTCAAACATTGTTAAATATGAAGACTCTTATAAGTACTATGGATACATGAAATGCTCTCCATGTGTTCAGTGGAGCTTACTCCCAAGTAAGTGTGCATAGGATAGATTGCAGACAGTCTTTATTATTCCTGGGAAGGCTTAACAACAACAGCTGTCTTAATATTCGTTAGTGTTTGCATTTACTACACTTGTGATTGATAATGCCTGAGAGGGCTCAGTTACATAGGAGTTATGGTGATCCAATTTTGCCTGCTTTTTTGAGGGAAGTGCTCAGCCCCCCCCCGCATAATCTTCAGTGGGGGGTTGAACCTCCCCAGCCCCCAATTCTAGAGTCCATGGTGGTGAGAATGAGGGCGACTATGAACATGCTTAAAGCCAACAAATGGTAGTTACTGTGTTCTCATGTGTCAACTCAGACTTGACATTAACATGATTCCAGGGCTTGGCTCCAGTGAGTTTCAGCACAAAAATTAAGCATTTTTCTGTACTGGGCTGCTGCTCTTTTGAAATAGTATGTATATGTTCTGTTTTATAATCTAATCCTGGTTATGGAATCGCTACGAAGTTGGAACCAGTTGAGTGAGCAATGAAATAATATTTCTTTGTCACAATACTTAATCTGTAAAATTCATATTTCCACTGACCAAGGGTCAAAACAGTCAAAAGTATCTATTGATTGTAGATCATAACTTGTAGGTCTTTGTTAAAATATAGAGGTAAATGTGTTACCACCACTTTTACTAATTTAGTTTTTACTGTTGAATCTCTCTCTCTCTCTCTCTCTCTCTCTCTCTCTCTCTCTCTCTGTCTCTCTCTCTCTCTCTCTGTGTGTGTGTGTGTGTGTGTGTGTGTGAGAGAGAGAGAGAGAGACCATACTGCCACCTAGTGTTCAGTGGAAGCTTACACAGAATATAGATAATTTTCAGAAGCATCGCTAAACTTCTCCATTTCATAGGGTTGTAGGAATGCCAAATTGTTAGCCAGAAGCCTCACTCAGAGGGTGTAAGTGTGTGTAAAAACGTAAAAACTAAGCTTGAAAAGTATTTTAAAAGATAATAAAGTTAATAGTATTACAGAATAAGCATATTTCAGTTTTTGAAAGAGTGTAAAGCTGCACCACATAAAAAGCAGCACCGCCCAGAAAATCGAGGAGTTCCTCTTTCCCACACTCCTCCTCTGTTTACTATGGACAAAAACGAGACCTTTTGACCTTGGTAGGAGGCAGTGTGACAGAACCATTGAAGGAACAGGGATGAGATGATTGCCTATTCATCTCTATACCATTTTAAAGTAGAATTGTGGTCTGGAAGGAGTTACAGCTCAGTGCTGGACTGCATCCTTTGCATGTAAAAGGTTCCAACTTTAGTCCTTTGGGCTAGGCTAGTTTAACTCAGCATAAGGCAGCCTCATACATCCTGTCATGTCAGGTCAAGAAAGGAGGAACTATCTGAGGCTCTTCAAAGAGAGAGAACTCAGTTGGGAGGGGATGCAGATCAAAGACAATGTGAGAGGGGAGAAAAATACAGCAGAGCTACACAATTCATGGACTTGTATTTTCACATAGAGTGAGAGCAAGGGAAGGAGAAACTCCCTATTTTCTCCTGAGAGAAAGTAGGTTTTTGTCTTGGACGTTTTGTACTACAGCTTGGGTCAGCGCCAGTACCTTGACTGGAACTGATCAGCCTGTTTTTCTTCCCAACAAATGGAAGGAAACTATTTGGCTCCACTTGTATCCATGGCCTTGAAAAAGCCATGATGGCCCCTGGGCTAGCAAACTATAGAGGGCCCCTGGTTTCAAAGCTTTGAACTCGCATACATAACATTTGTATGTGCACACATGGACAGGTACAGTCAAAGAAAACCATTATGTACAAGATCAGCGTGGGAGAAAAAAACCTACACCTCTTAGCAAAACATCATAATCTTTGCTTTCTTGGAAGCAAAAGATTCTAGAGTCATTTTCACCTCTTGATTTTATGAGGGAGTCTCCTTGAAAACAGTGGATTGTGGGACTGCAGTATGCCATGAGTCTTCCTCTTTTCAACTTCTGACATTCTCAGATGCAGACCTTTGCATACAGCAAGGACAGGAAAACTTTGGCCCTCCAGGTGTTTTGGAATTCTTTTCTTGAAGCCCCACTCATCATGGCCAACAGAAGGGATTGTTGGAATTTTAGTCCAAAACATTTGGAGAGCCGAAGGTTCCCCATACATAGTTTAGAGGAATCCTGTACGTCTTCAGATAAGCAGGGCATTTCTTTTTGTACAAACAGAATTTTTATTTAAAGGAGATCATTTATTCAAATGGCCCTGGAATGCCACACAACCTTTTTCTAGGCAGTGGGCTCTGAGGTGGAACAGTGGGTTTTCTCATTTAGTGCCTTTTGTCTACATGAGCAGCAGAGAAGGGAGAGTATGCACTACAACATGCCAGAAGCAAAATACTTTGAATAAACCCATGGAAACCACGGCATTTCAGAGGTGGGCCTAGAAAACTGAGATGGAGGGCCCTGGGTTGCAGCCCATTTAGTCAGTGCATTGCTACTGGCAAAAGGCATCTGGCATTGGTTGGAATCCCATTTTAAGATGTTTCCATACATAAGGCCTAGGGTGTGTTTTGCCTAAACTGTTTTGCTATGGTTACTACTTGGATGGGAGACCACCAATTAACACCAGATGCTGTGGGCTATATTTCAGAGGAAGGCACTGGCAAAACCACCTCTGAGTATTCCTTGCATAACAAAACCCTATAAAATTAATGGGGTCACTATAAGTCAACAGGCGGCTTGAAGGTGCACTCGCACGCACACGCACACACACACACACACACACAGCTTGCATGGCCTAAAAGGTACATCACAAAACCTTTTTTTTTTTTAACTGTCAGTTCCAGGTTAACAGTAATCACATTTCTGGGCAAAGTACAAGCTAAATCTCACATGTGTCTGAAGAGTGCCCTGAAATTAAAGACCAGTCTATATGTTAAGATGGAGCTGCATTAAAGTATAACCTAGCACTGCTGTTATGTTGTGAGGCATCCTCTGGAGGGGGTGCTTTACCGTAAATAAGCAAGGAGGATGGAGGTGTGGTTAAACCTTTGCTGCCTGACACTTCCCCTTAAATGCCACTCTCTCCAGTGGCGTTTACCCCAGCCAAGGTTCTGGCCTCTGTTAAACTCACAAATATGGGTATGGAACCTGCAATGTGTGTGTGTGGCAGGAGAGGGACAGAGAAGAGAGAGAGAGAGAAGAGAGAGAAATGTGAAGAAAAATGTGAAGAAAAAGTTAGGTTCTCATTTGCCAGGTTGCCTTTCTCAAGGTACTTCACAGCGGAGAAGTATGCATCAGGTGAGCATTACTTGGCTGGGCTGCTAAGTTCTCCATAAAATGTTTTGCCTTGATTTTGGAGAGGTGGGGGTAAACCCTAGCAAATGGGAGGGAGGGTGACACTTGAGAGGGACATTTAATTAGAAGATAACTGCTTTTATTGTGAAACCATTCTTATCATCAAGATGTTTCTCCTCTTTAGGGAGCCCTGGTGGTGCAGTGGTTAAATGCTAGTACTGAAAGCCACCACGTTGCAAGTTCGATTCCAGAGGGCTCCAAAGTTCAATCAACCTTCCATCCTTTCGTAGGTCGGTAAAATGAGTACCCGGTACCCGGTTTGTGGGGACAATTAGCTACACACATTGGAAACCACTTAATGTGGTGTAGATGTGTAAATTTCTATTGCTTAAACAATTTGTAAGCCACCTTGGGAGCCTTTCTGGCTGAAGAGTGGGGTATAAATACCTAAATAAAACAAACAAACAAACAAATGAATAATGTCTGACTGCAGTCTGTGCTCATTGGAAGTCTCACCTTCCCTCCTTTATGGCAGAAGAGAACAGAGGTTTGAAAGTAACATGCTGAAAGTAATGCTGTTAATTATTACTCTTTATTTTTGAGTAACATGAAGTAACATAGTTATTTTTAATTTTTTTTCTACTAATGATATTAATCCTACAGTTTTTTAAAAAAGTATTATTTGTGCATTATTCCAAAAAATTGCATTGGGAAAGGTTCATTTTAGGGTTTTCACCATTTTTGGGGTGGTAGGAAGGGTTGTAATGATTTTTCAGTTTGTTTCAAAAATAAATCCATTTTCAAAAACTAGTTTTTTTTCTTTTTTAAGATCACTTTCTGATCTTTCCTTATCTGTTTCATTTGGAGGAGTTGGTGTGGTTTTGGGAGGGTTCTGGGGCTGGAAAAATGGTTCTTGATTGGTGGAGCTTGCTCAACTTGATCTATACTGACTCTACACAATGGTAACAGTAAGTAAAAATACTGGAAAACTCTGGTCTTGCATGTTGGAATTTTTGTGCAATGTGAATGGAGAAAGAACAGGGGAAGATCACAGGCACAGTTGTACCAAGATATAAGAGCCATAAATAAAATACAGTGTAGCAGATCAGGAAGGACTTAGAAGACAAGGATAAGCTTGCGCTGGATCAATAATCAGTCAGGAAGCCATTATGTGGATTTAGAGCAGCAAAAATGCTAGACATGATCACAATTTTGTCAGCAAAGTTCTTGGTAGAAGTCAAGGGACAAAGATAAAGGAAGAGAACACCAAAGCAAATACAGTTGTTTAGGTAAGTGATAACCATAGTACAAACTGGTGTCTTTTCCGAGAGGATACTAAACAAGGAGTTTAGAAAGAACCAGTCTGACTCAGGGAGGTATTTTGAAAATTATTTAATTCTCTGTACAGAAATACATTTGAAAAACAGTGCCATATTGTTGAGTATAATGTCTCAATATTTGAAGAACACCTCTCTTTTTCATGTCACAACATGGCTTGCATAATGCAAATTAAGCTCAGGGAGAAGTACCTCCTGACCTATTTTTGGCCTCAGTAGATTCAGTTTTTGGGTTTTAGCTTCATTTGTTGTGATAATAAGAACCGAGAGCTTATGGTGACAATTGCAGACACACAGATGTTGTGTGTTTTTCTTGCAGCATGTTTCAGAGTCTGTGGATTAATTAAAACAAAATAAATCACTAACCACTCTCTTTCAGCCATCACATCTTTCCTCAGACTGAATTATCTGGATAGGCCCAGGCACAGTTTAAGGACACATGCAGAAAATTAGAAACCTGCATCCAGATGAATGAACTTACTTATTTGCTTCAGTTCAGCAGGACACCTCTAGCCGAGTAGGCTCCTGTTCATAGATGTTTTCAGGCCACCAGGAATCAGGACTGAGCCAAGATAGTTCGCTGCCCAAGGGAAAGGATAAAATGGCATCTTCTCCCATTCCATGTACAGGCAGCCCCCTCCCTCCATATCCGCGAGGGTTCAGTTCCCAGAGTTACTATTGACACCGGAAAAAAACAGATAATAGTGAACCCTATTAAAGTAACAGGTTTCCGGTACAAACATATCAGAGAGTTGCATTGGAGGACCTAGCGATTCCTAGAGAGGACACCTCTCTAGGCATTTTCCAGCATGGCTATATGGCATGTGTCCTTATTTTTTTTCAGTTGCAGATAACTGAAGCCAGAGATATTAGAACCATGGATACAGGGAAGGGACTGTACTAAACAGAAATTTGGCAGGTGAAACGTTAAGCACTGACTGTGTCCACCACGACCCCTGAAGACAGCAGGTTGCCTTAGAGTGTACAAAGCAGGCAGCAAGGCAATACTCTCTTCTAACTCACTGGTGCTGCCTGAGGTGGCCACATGAAGTGGTTCCTTATGATAGTGCCACTCTTGTCAGCAAGTCAACAACCTCCATATACAATGGTGTTATCCAAAATGCTCCTTGGAAAATTCCAAGAAAATATAGAGTTTCTAATATGTTGGGGAAATTAGCAACAATTCGACTTTAGCTATGCGAAAGGGGGTAACAAGGAGACCTTGAAACCTATGTCTACTGGTAATAATCTGAATGGAATACATACACATTTAAAATTAAGTATGGTTTTTATTAAGGAGTTCAAAAACAACACCAAACACACACACATTCACCCAGAAAAAGCATTCACACAAGGCTATAGAAAGAAACAGTAGGAAAGCTTGGGATAGAGGGTTGCAAGAGGGTTTTGCTGGGGTAATACAACCTGTCCTTTAGTCAGTCTGGCAGAGTGGATGGAGGAAACTGGGTGGCCACACAGAGGGGCATAGGGTCCCCTAGAAATGGAACTGTGCACAAATGAGGCATATTTTGGGGGTGATATTTATACCTCCAAATATACCTGAAGGGATTGGTTGCTTCATGGGTGGAAACAATAGATTTCCTGAGCCTTCATGGATTGTACAATGCGTTTCCTGGTCTTGACAAAAGGTGAGAAAGATGCTAAATGTGTTTCTTAATGTCCAGTGATTGGATTTTAACAGCTTTGAGCAACTTCTTTAAGGTTGGGAGTTGAGGAGAGGAAATTTCACAATCAGCAAATACAAAAGGGTTTCTCTATCCATTATCTTCCCATTTTATGTGGAATGTATCTTCTTTGTGCCCTTCAGCCCCAGGCCTTCCTTTCCAGGGAAAGACAAAAATGACCTTTTCTGAGACCATCCTGTCTTTTACCCTTGTAAAAGGCCACAATAATGAACCAAAATTCTGCCAGTTTCTGAGGCCTGTAAAAATGGGGTGCAGGCCAATGCTAACATTCCAGAAGTGGGGTACAAGCTTGTGCTTAACAATGGGTCCACGCTATCTGAGGTAGCCACCCACAGATTGGAGCTTCTGCAGATCAGCACACCCCATATTATTCAATGGCAGTACATGTATGGTGTGGGCTATATTTCAAGTTGTGTGCATGTACCACCATTGATTAATATGGGGCTTGAGCATCTGCATTTTTTCCTATCTGTGGGGTCCCCCGGAACTAAACACCCACAGCTGGGAAGGGCCCACTGTATTAATCTTAGAAACTACAGTTGTCCCTTCATATTCGCTGGGGTTTAGTTCCAGGACCCCCCATGGATACCAAAATCCATGAATACTCAAGTCCCATTCTATGCAATGGCATAACAAAATGGTGTCCCTTATATAAGATGGCAAAATCAAGGTTTGCTTTTTGGATTATTTTTCTAAGAATATTTTTAAGCCATGAATACTTAAATCTGTGGATACAGAGGGACAACTGTATTATCATTTGAGTTATGATATCTCTGGTGATGAATATAATCTATTATACAATGTGGGTCTGGTGACTTTCTTCCTATTTTGTTCTCAGAGGTTCAGCGTTTTGATACACATATTTTGATGACATTTTGTTTTATACTCTTTTCCGTGGGTACAGTCAAGTCAAAGTTTATACATATTGAAGTATTAGTGGGTACAATAGGAGAAAGAAACACATAGTTAACCACTTCCCATTTAAATTAATGGGGCTAATCAGTGCTGATCTTTGGATGCATCAGGAAATCTCTATTTATGTACTTCAAGGAATGTGTATGAAGCAATATGTTTACAGCTGAATATTTTTTTTCTGTGTATGAATATATGTAAATTTTTCTATACTGTATACTTTTTCATTTTTCTGCTGCTCATACTTAACAGTCTCAGAAGTATACTTTAGATCTATTAGATCCCCCAAACTTATCTTTAAAGGAAACAAAACATTAACAAACAAAGAAAGGGCCCTTTCACACTACACAATTATAGTGCTATCATTCCATTTTAACTGCCATGGCTACATCCTATGGGATCTTGCGGTTTGTAGTTTTGTCAGGTATCGAATTCGTTCTCTGGCTGAGAATTTTAAATGCCTCTTGCAAAACTGCCAGTCCCAGGATTCTATAGGATGAACCATGGCAACTGAAGTGGAATCATAGAGCTATAAATGAGTACTCTGAAAGGGCCCAAGCACAAGTCCCAGCACTACAGTATAAGAGTACAGAATAAGAGCTGACTAAATGTGTGGGGAAATGGTTGAACTAGAACCTAATATTTGCGATGGCCTATGTGCTAAGAAGAAAAGTGTTCTAGCCTGCTGGCATATGTAAGAATGTTAAGTGTGGATTAATTACCCTTCACACCCTTTAGACACACTGCTATAATCACAACAGTGGTGGTTAAAGAATGTCAAATGAGGGTAGAATGGGATTTCTCCCTTTCCCCTTCCAATGCAGGTTTATGGCTGAAGTGGGATTCTAAACCATGTTAATTAATGGAAGTACTAGACCAGCAACTTTAATTAAATTAAGATGCAATGCAGTGTTCTTGTGTATGTGGAGCCAGACAAGCTCCATAAATTTGTACATTTGAAGCTAAACCCCACATGCCATAGTACCTCCCCCGTCCCCAAATGACATGGCTTGAGTAAGTGCTGCCAGCGGCTTGTAACTGTTTTGAATTGTTTGTTTGTTAGTATTATGGTAACCATAGTTTCCCAGTTTGGATATATGGAGAAACTGTAGTTTATTAACACAGAACATGTTTGATCATGGCACATTGAGAAAGGAGAAAATAAGGGATGGTGTGAGGAAGGAGCACTTACACACAAAGACTGTGTGTATCTTGGCTATAAGAAACTGTCATAGACATCAACAGTGGGAAACATTTTCAGTACTCAGAGGGCCAACTGATGTTACTGGAGAAAGTGTAGCAAGGCTTGTTGCAAATGCAAATGCCTTCTTCACTGTATCTTGCTCTCATTATCCCTATACATTCTAGCATATCTTTGCATACTTAAGGACTAGAAACTAGTTTTAAAACAGATGAAAACAGAAATTCTTAGTAAGCTGAAACCTGTGCCTAATGCCATAAATAAAGAATACAAATAATAGTGCATCCCAATTCTGCATGCATTTATTTGCAAGCCAGTGACGTATAGTGGAGTTTGTTATACAATGGAAAGGAGAAGCCAGGCATAGTCAGACACGCATTCTTGACTTTAGGAGAGCAGATTTCAATAAACTCAGGGAAATACTGGGGGTGATCCCATGGTCAGGAATACTAAAAGAGAAGAGACCTCAAGACGGATGGGACTCTCAAAAGGGAGATACTGAAGGCACAATTTCAAACAGTACCATTGAGGAAGAAAAATGGGAGGTGTCTCAAGAAACCAGGTTGGATGACTAAAGAAATATCAACAGAACTAAGTTTTAAACAGAACATGTATAAGAAATGGAAAAAGGGGGAAATCACCAAAGAAGAATTCAAACAGATAGCGAACACGTGTAGGAGTAAAGTCAGAAAAGCTAAAGCGCAGAATGAGCTCAGGCTTGCTAGAGAGGTTAAGAACAATAAAAAGGGTTTTTTTGGATATGTCCACAGCAAAAGGAGGAAGAAGGAAATGGTAGGGCCACTACGCAGAGAAGATGGCAAAATGCTAACAGGGGACAGAGAAAAGGCAGAATTACTCAACACCTTCTTCGCCTCAGTGTTTTCAGAAAAGGTAAAGGGGGACCAACCTGAAGATAAAAGTACAGAAGACACAACAGGGGAAATCCAGCACAAAATAAGGAAAGAGGTAGTACAGGAATACCTTCTTAATCTAAATGAATTTAAATCTCCAGGACCAGATGAACTACATCCAAGAGTATTAAAAGAGCTGGCAAATGTAATCTCAGAGCCATTGGCAATAATCTTTGAGAACTCCTGGAGAACAGGAGAAGTCCCAGCAGACTGGAGGAGGGCAAACGTTGTCCCCATCTTCAAAAAGGGGAAAAAAGAGGATCCCAACAATTTTCGTCCAGTTAGTCTGACATCAATACCAGGGAAGATTCTAGAACAGATCATTAAACAGAGAGTCTGTGAACATTTAGAAGGCAAGGCCATAATCACAAAAAGTCAACATGGGTTTCAGAGAAACAAGTCATGCCAGACTAATCTGATCTCTTTTTTTGATAAAATTACCAGCTTGGTAGATGAAGGGAACACTGTGGACATCGCATACCTTGATTTCAGTAAGGCCTTTGACAAGGTTCCCCATGACATTCTTGCAAACAAGCTTGTAAAATGTGGGCTAGACAAGTTAACAGTTCAATGGATTTGTAATTGGTTGACCGGCCGAACCCAAAGGGTGCTCAGCAATGGCTCCTCTTCATCTTGGAAAGATGTGACCAGTGGGGTGCCACAGGGTTCTGTCCTGGGCCCAGTGCTATTCAACATCTTTATCAATGACTTGGATGAGGGAATTAGGGGCATACTTACCAAATTTGCAGATGACACCAAATTAGGAGGAGTAGCTAATACCCTGGAGGACAGGATCAAAATTCAAGATGACCTGGATAAACTGGAGAGCTGGGCCAAAGCTAACAAAATGAAATTCAATACAGAGAAATGTAAGGTACTGCACTTAGGGCGGAAAAATGAAATGCATAGATATAGGATGGGGGAGACCTGGCTGAATGAGACCACGTGCGAAAGGGATCTAGGAGTCCTAGTAGACCACAAGTTGAACATGAGTCAACAGTGTGATGCGGCAGCTAAAAAGGCCAATGCGATTTTGGGCTGCATCAATAGAAGTATAGTGTCCAGATCAAGGGAAGTAATAGTGCCACTCTATTCTGCCTTGGTCAGACCTCACCTGGAATACTGTATCCAGTTCTGGGCACCACAATTCAAAAAGGATATTGACAAATTGGAGCGTGTCCAGAGGAGGGTGACTAAAATGGTGAAAGGTCTAGAAACCATGACTTATGAGGAGAGACTTAGGGAGCTGGGTATGTTTAGCCTGGAAAAAAGACAGTTAAGAGGTGATATGATAGCCCTGTTTAAGTATTTGAAGGGGTGTCACGTTGAGGATGGAGCAAGCTTGTTTTCTGCTGCTCCAGAGACTGGAACACGGAGCAATGGATGCAAGCTCCAGGAACAGAGATTCCACCTCAGCATTAGGAGGAACTTTTTGACAGTAAGAGCTGTTCGGCAGTGGAACGCACTCCCTCGGAGCGTGGTGGGGTCTCCTTCCTTGTAGTTCTTTAAACAGAGGCTGGATGGCCATCTGTCGGGGATTCTTTGATCGTGATTTCCTGCATGGCAGGGGGTTGGACTGGATGGCCCTCGTGGTCTCTTCCAGCTCTGCAGTTCTATGATTCTGTGATTCTATGATTCTTTGAGACCCTTGGACTGTGATTTGGGAGATCCAATTTCAATTCCTTAGTGAGTCTTACAATATACTAGCTGACCTTGGAGTTCTCACTCTCTCTCAGCCTGACCTACTTCACAGGGTTGTTGTGAGAATGAGGTAGCAAAGAGGAGAGATGTGAATTCCACCTTGGGCTCATTGGAGAAAAGGCAGGATATGGGAGGAGGGAGGGAGGATCAATATCAGTTTAACTAATGAAATAATTAAACGTCAACGAGATTCTAGGCTGCATCAATAGGAGTATAGCATCTAGACTGAAGGAAATAATAGTGCCACTCTGCAATTTTAGGCTGCATTAATAGTATAGTGTCTAGATCAAGGGAAGTAATAGTGCCACTGTATTCTGCTTTGGTGAGAACTCACCTGGAATACTGTGTCCAGTTCTGGGCACCACAATTCAGGAAAGATATTGAGAAGCTGGAACCTGTCCAGAGGAGGGTGACCAGGATGGTGGGAGGTCTGGAAGCCATGCCGTATGAGGAGTTGCTTAGGGAGCTGGGCATGTTTAGTCTGGAGAAGAGAAGATTGAGAGGTGACATGATAGCCATGTTTAAATATCTGAAAGGATGTCACATTGAAGAAGGGGCAAGTTGTTTTCTGCTGCTCCAGAGACTAGGACACAGAGCAATGGATTAAAATTACAGGAGAAGAGATTCCACTTAACCTTTAGGAAGAACTTCCTAACAGTAAGAGCTGTTTGGCAGTGGAATGCACTGCCTCAGAGTGTGGTGGAGTCTCTTTTTTTGGAGGTTTTTAAACAGAGGCTGGATGGCCATTGGTGGGGAATGATTGGATTGTGTATTCCTGCATGGCAGGGGGTTGGACTGGATGGCTCTTGTGCTGTCTTCCAACTCTATGATTCTATGACTTTATGATTGCCCCAAAATTCAATGGCACCAAGTCAGTGCCTATAGACTTCAGCTTTCTTTCACGATAATGAGGAAGCCTGTATACGACCAACTGAACTCTTAAGAACTGCAGAGGTGAAGAGATCGGAGTAAGAAACCTCTTTTTAAAGTGAAAATGTAGAACTGTAATCAGGCCACCTTTTGGACTTTTCCCTTTGAAAGGTAGCTTCAGATGAATACCGCTTCCTCTCTTCATGATCCCACTGAGTTATCTGTTCTCCCCCCCTCCACTTCTAGTGCACACTTCCTGTTTTCAGGGTTTTATGATTTTCATTGCTAACTGGTTCTTTCAGGGTACTTCACTCATCTTAAGTTTTCTGTTACTTTATTGTCCTCCCATGTCTCCTATTTGTAACCCCCTTGGAGTCTCATCTTGTCAGGTTGCAGCAAGATATCCCCCCTCCTTCTCACAAATCTTCAAGAAAAAAGGGCATAACATACACATAGTGACTCCTTTGTCTTTAGGGAAGCTTCCTGCTTCTCCTCAACCTGCCCCCCTACTCCAGATTGCATTCAGACCCTGTTACTGCTGCTCAGCTTGCAAATGTGATTATTCTCCAATTAGCATCTCTCCCCACCACTTGTCTTCCTTTTTCCCTTTTGCTGGTCCCCAAGAGACGCAATTACCTTCAGATGCCCCCTTGTCTTTTCTTGGCTCATTTGTTCCTCCGTTTATTTTCTGCCATCTCCAGTCATATATCCTCCTGTGATCTGTAAGGTTGTCTGAGGCTTTCTTATGCAAGAAGCTTGCCTTTCCAGTCTGGAATGAAGTGGTCTAACATGAGTCCACCAACATTAGCAGATTGGGGAGGAGGTGGATTACTTTGGTTCATAAAGAGAATAGTTGCTTAAAGTGAATTGGACTCACAGGTGGTGTGATGGAACTGGAAGACAAGGTCTAATTTCAAATTTCTGCTCAATCATTAAGTTCACTGGGTGACACTGAATGACTTTAGAGGCAGAGAATTATACTCACTGATCTGTCTCAGAATTGCAGGGGTAAGTGGAGGCAATGATTTAAACACTGCCCTGTGCTCTTTTGGAAAAATACAGTGGACAAATAAACTGGCAACCCTAGTAAATATTGTCCAAGCATAGCACTAATTTTAAAGCAGTTTTGCTAGAGGTGTAGTCTAGTCTTGGATTTTACGTGGCAGACCTTGGTTCAACCCCACCACCAAGCAAGCTTAGCTAAGTGGCTTTGAGGCAATTGGCATCTTTCAGCCTTACCTATTACCTCACAGGGTAGCTCAGCAATTAGTTTGAAATTGCAACATGTCTCCCTGATACTGAAATCATGGAAATCAGTGGAACTCAGAAGTACGTTTGACTGTATCATTTCCATTATCTGTGTTTACGTCCATCATGCTCAAGCTACTTTACAATAAATATAATCAGTAATGGGCAACTTGCTGCCCTTTATTGGCACCCTGAATCTGATGTCTGAGGTCACCATCTCACTCTGCTTGATAGCAGGGCTGGCTGTGTGGCTCTGTAAATCTTCTTTATTGACTCTGATTTCAGACTGGGAAGGAAAGGTTAGGAAACACTCAGCTCTCTTTATATCCCCTCCCCTCTCTAGGGGAAATTGCTCAAAGGCTCTGTTAAGCTGCTGGTAGGATAAAGACTTTTCTTTGCTTTCCAGTCAATAGCTCCGGCAGCAAACTCCACAGGCTAAGAGCTGACAGTGTGTGTAAACATCCAGCAACTGGGGCACAGTTTCATGCCCTCATCCTGCAAAGGAGCTTAAAGGAAAGGGACTGCATTGCCAGAGTCATACAGTCCCTTGACCACAGTAACTATTAGTTCATAGCCCACCCAAGATTGTTCATGGGAGACTAGAGTCTTCAGTCTCAGTGAACCACAGAAAGGGAACATGGTGCAAAATTCAGAAGGAAATGAGTAGAGGGCTGCCTAGACTAATGCTGAAACTTAGTTGTAGCACAGACTTATGTTCTCTCCACCACCAAAAACATGATGCCTTCCCCTCTTGGCATTTGGAGGATGATCTCCCAAGGACATTAACATTTTTGCAGAAAGAGCAATGAAACATGGCTAACCCTGAGCTTACTGTGTTGCCAGTTCTTAGGGCATTGGTTGAAGTCTCAGAGTGCTGGCTGAAGTTGCTGCGCTTCCCTAGGTTTCCAGGTGTGGTGAAAGTTATTGGGGAGAACAGTGTGGGAAAGGGGAACATACAGATTTGTTCATGAGATGGCTTTAGAGGCTGGGGATCCACTGATTCTCCACTGATTCCCAGCTGGCAGGAGGACTGCTAGCTGGCTCAAGAGAAATGTGTTTCTGTGTGCATTGTATTTATGCAATGCTGCTGCATCCAGAAGCCAGGAGCAAGTTGAGGGACTTGATGGGAGAGATGGTGGGTTCGTGCACTTGGGTCTACGGTGCCATTTGGAATAAGGTAGGGAGTGCCAGTGTCGGCTTGCCCTCGTGTCAATTGCTGCAGTCAGCTCACCTAGAAGCAGTTCTTTTGCCTCAGTGCTCTCACAAAGACCCATCTCATTACATCAGTAAGACCACACTCCCGTGACATTGCAAGAACCTGCTCCCAAGTTTTGGCTCTGAAATTTCAGAGAATAGAATTCTGCTCTGGTCCCTGCTGGTCCCACTGCCATGGATATTCCCTTCCCTCTGTTTTCCCTAAGTGATACCACCACATAGGCATAGGAACAATATTCCCCAAGTGCTACTTGTTTGCCAGGGAGGGAGAAGCCTGGCAATGGAACCCTGGAAAAGCAGCCGAGGAGTGTAGGATGGAAAGCTCAGCAAATCACTATGAGTGAAGGAAGGGTTTATTATTATTATTAAATGGGGAGTTACGTTTCTCAAAACTCCTTCTTCACCTCAAATTCTTGAAACCAAAAATGTGACATGTCATTACTCTGGATGGCTGTAACAATAGCCTCAAGTAAAAATGAAAAGAAGAGCAATACACACTATGGAGTTGACCATCCTAGTACAAAATGGTACCATTACTTATCTCTGTTCCCATAGCCTGATAAATCACTGCCCATGTCTATCAGTCTTCCATCTTATCCTCCCAAAGGTCTCCTACTCCCTCAGAGAATGTTCACCTGTTCTTCTTGTTGCTCCTAATGTCCAGGACTCACTCCAAGAACACCTTTAGCAGGAGTTTATACAACTTTTTGTTAACTGCCATCAAGTTGACTTTGACATATGGCGACCCCATGAATGAGAGACCTCCAAGTCACTCTAACAACAACAGCCTTGCTCAGGTCCTGCAGACTCAGAGACGTGGCTTCCTTGATTGAGTCTATCCATCTTAAATGTGGTCTTCCTCTTTTGCTACTGCTTTCTACCTTACCAAGCATTATTGTGTTTTCTAGTGAGGCCTGTCTTCTCATGATATGGCCAAAGTACAACAGTCTCAGTTTAGTCATCTTGACTTCTAGGGGGAGTTCAGGTTTGATTTGCTCTAGGACCCATTTGTTTGTCTGTTTAGAAGTCCGCAGTATCTGCAGAACTCTTCTCCAGCACCCCATTTCAAATGAGTTGATTTTCTTCCTATCAGCTTTCTTCACTGTCAAGCTTTCATAACCATACGTAGAAATGGGAAGTAAGATGGCATGGACCATCTTAAATTTAGTGTTCAATGATTTATTTTTACACTTGAGGGTCTTGTCTAGTTCCTTCATAGCCTACTGTTTTCTGATTTCTTGACTGCAGTCTCCATTCTGATTAATGACTGAGCCAAGGTATGGAAAATCTTGAACTATTTCAGTGTTTTCATAATCTACTTTAAAGTGATGTAAATCATTTGTAGTCATTATTTTTGTTTTCTTAATGTTCAGCTGTAAACCTGCCTTTGCACTTTCTTTCTTGAATCTATTCAATAATCGTTCCAAGTCTTTGCTATTTTCTGCTAGAAGTATGGTGCCATCTGTATATCTTAAATTGTTGATGTTCATTCCCCCAGTTTTCATGCCTCCTTCCTCTGAATCTAATCCTGCTCTACATATGATATTTTTGGCATACAAGTTAAACAGATAGGGTGATAAAATTCAGTCTTGCTTGACCCCCTTGCCAATTAGAAACCATTACATTTCTCCCTATCTGTCCTAAACAGTAGCCTCTCGTTCTGAGTATAGGTTAAGTATCAGGACAATCAAAAGTTGTGCCACACTTATTTCTTTAAGAGCGATCCATAGTTTTTCATGACCTACACAATGAACAGCTTTGCTATAATCTATAAAGCACAGGCTGATTTTCTTTTGAAAATTTTTGGAGCGGTCCATTATCCAATATATGTTTACAATAAGAAGCCTAGTGCCTCTTCCTTTTCTGAACCCAGTTTGGACATCTGGCATTTTTTTGCTCCATATATGGTGAAGATGTTTGTTGTAGAATTTTGAGCATCACTTTGCTTGCATGGGAAATGAATGCAAATGGTTTTGTGGTTACTACAATCTCTGGTGTCCCCTTTCTTGAGGACTGGAATGAATATTGAACATTTCCAATCTGTGGGCCATTGTTTTGTTTTCCCTATTTGTTGTCAGATTTAAGTTAGAACTAGAGTAGAATCTGTCTTAGGGAGCTGGGTATGTTTAGCCTGGAAAAAAGACGGTTTAGAGGCGATATGATAGCCCTGTTTAAGTATTTGAAGGGATGTCACGCTGAGGATGGAGCAGGCTTGTTTTCAGAGACTGGAACATGGAGCAATGGGTGCAAGCTCCAGGAACAGAGATTCCACCTCAACATGAGGAGGAACTTTTTGACAGTAAGAGCTGTTCGGCAGTGGAACACACTCCCTCGGAGCGTGGTGGGGTCTCCTTCCTTGGAGGTCTTTAAACAGAGGCTGGATGGCCATCTGTCGGGGATGCTTTGATTGTGATTTCCTGCGTGGCAGGGGGTTGGACTGGATGGCCCTCGTGGTCTCTTCCAACTCTGCAATTCTATGATTCTATCTCTGTAGATTGGAGTAGCTCTGTTGGTATGCCAACTATTCCTGCTAATTTATTCCTCCCCAATGCTCTGAGTGCAGCTTCCACTTCATTTTCTAAAACTGGAGGTTTGTCTTTTTATGGTTCTTCCTTGAATGAATCTATCACCCTTTCATCTCTTTCATCTAGTTCTTCTGTATATTTTTCCCATTGTCTTTTTATTTCTACTGTGTATTCCTCTGCTGGTCTTAGAGCATCCCCACTCTTGGTTTAAAATTTTCCCTTTGAAATCTCAGACCTTGTGGAAAAGGTCTCTTGTTCATCCTTTTTTGTTTTTACCGTCTATATATCTGCATTGGTTATTATAATAGTTTTCCATGTCCCTGTGCACAAGTTGTTGAATAGCTGCATTCAGGGTTCTGACTCTATTTCTGTCACCTTTTACTTTTGCTTCTCATTTGTCCTTAACTGCTTGAAGAATTTCATCTGTCATCCATTGAGGCTTCTCTTTCCTATTGGTTACAGTTAGTGTATTTTTGCATTCTTCCCTGACAATGTCTCTGGCTTCTGTCCAGAGTTCTTCTGGCTTCCGGTTAATTAGACTTGATAGTGCAAATCTATTTTTCACATTTTCCTTAAATCCTATAGGAATGTTCTTCAGGGTTGTGTTTGGCATGATGTCAGGTTTAGTGTTCTTTTTTAGCTTTACTCTCATTTTCGATACTAGTAGTTCATGGTCTGTGCAAGACCACAGTCTGGGTAAGACCACAGTCTGGTCTTGTTTCTCCAGAGAGAATGGAGCTTCTCCATCTTCTGCTTCTGATTATGTAGTCCATTTGATTTCTGTATTGGCCATCAGGTGATGTCCATGTATACAGTCACTCATTGGGTTGCTTGAAGAATGTTTTTGTGATGAACAAACTGTTGCTCTTGCAAAATTCAGTCAGTCTGAATTCATTCAGTCTGAATGACTAACTGAAAGAATTCAGTCAGTCTGCTTCATTTCTTGACCCTAGGGCAATTTTTTCTATAGTCTTTGATTCTGCTCTGTCTCCTATTTTTGCATTCCAGTCATCTATGAGTAACATGAAGAGCTGTTCTGGTGTGTGATCAATTTGCTCCTGGACACCAGCAGAACACAATCTTTCCATTTTGTCATCTTCTACCTCTGTATTACACTTGGACTATGGTTGTATCAATGGGTTTTCCTTGAAGTCTGATTGACATGATACAGTCAGACTTTGCATTATATCCATTGACTGCTTTTGCTGCATCTCTCCTCACTATAAATGCCACCCCACGACAGTCTTTCATTTCCTGAGTAAAATACTCTGACTTAAAATGTCCCATTCCTGTCCACTTTAGCTCTCTCTCACCCCAAGTATTGCAATGTTTATATGTTCTATTTCTTATTTTATTATGCCTCGCTTCCTAATGCATATTTTTCACATACCATGTACTCACAATCACATATAAAGCAAGGGGGTTTGATTTTAAGTGTTTAAAGAGTGAGGCAAATGATTAATTAAGGGCCCATACCCACTTTCCACTTAACTCCCTGCAGCCCTTTCCCTGGGATTTTTTCTCTCTCACATGGGTTCCTTTCCAGTTTCAGCAATAATGAGGATTGGGCTGTGGGGATGTGAGTGTAGGTGAAAGGATTTAGCACCTCCTGACTATTCTTGAAAATAGGCCTTTCCCTGAATTATACAATTGGGGAAAGAGCTGCTTTAAAAATTCAGTGAGCTACCATTATGTGTAATTTTTAGAATGTGGGGCTGGGCTGCAACCTTTTTTGGCCCCAAGGGCATAGTGTGTTTCTCTGCCTTAGCTGTTGGGATGGAGGGAAGAGCTTCCTTCTGCCCCTTGCCCCCAGCAATCCTGATACAGATTGTTCTGAACAGTACTGTAGCAAAAATTACTGGTATGAAATTGGGGGGGGGGGTGTTGTGTGTGTGTGGGGCATCCCTCAGGCAACACAGTTAAGGCCTTTGGCAGCTAAATGTACCCTCTTAGTTGCAGGTTGTGCCCCCTTGCTATAGAGCCTTGTCTTTCCCATTGCATCTTCATCCCTGTTGTAATGAAGCCTGAGTAAATGTAACTGCATTTGCTAATTTCCTTCCCTTTCTACTCTGTATTTTTAATCCCATTCCTTGGTTCACACACCCCACCCAAGTAAATACCATAGGCTCATATTCTGCTTATCTTACTCTACTGAGCACCATGTGTATTTGTTGGCATGGCATTAATAATAATATCAGAAGGGTAACTGTGTTAGTTTGTTTAGGCAAGAACAACTAAGAGTCAGTATGTCAAACAGAATACTTTGGGGAGGACACTGGCCCCACTACCAGGCAGTGGGGACACATTCCTGGCTTTCATAGGGGAAGGCAATCATGAAGGAGCCCTTGGCAAAGGGTTGTTGAGCTCCCTACTGAGTCCTGCCACAATCTTGCCTCTCTCCCCTTCCCTGCTCTCCTACTAGTATTTTCTTATGGAAAAAGCAGGTTATTTTTAGAGCAGTGAGCAAAAACTTTACTTCTCTTGTCTAATTACACTTTCAGTGCACCCCTATCATTGGCAGGATGCCCTTTTTGAAGTCATTAGTCTTCACAGCAGGAAGAGAAGATCATCAAAGACTCTGTTTCCCAGCAACCCCTGCTGTGCCGTTATGCACTGGAGGATTGCCTAGAGAGCATGTTAAGTCTGGTGCTTGCTTCCCGGCCCTAAGCAGCTATTTCTTTGAACTGGGGCCTGGGGAGAGGTTGCCGACTCTCTATCTCCAGACTCCTCTCTGAGAGTTTCATTTTAAAACCAATTTAGCAATTAAAGGCAGCACAGGACATCAGAAAATGCAGGGCAGGGATTGTGGATAAACAGAGAGATGTGTGGAATTGTGCTGATTCTAGGGCATGTTTTTTATGGGAAAGCCCAACTCCTCCGGGATTATGTGTTTAGTGGTTCAGTACAGATAGGACTGTAATCCTCGGCAAACTGGTTATACGTGAAATGATTTCCTAGCAAAATGCCCATCCATCAAGTGACATTTGCAAAAAAAAAAGAAGGAAAAAAAAAAAAGAAAGAAAAAGAAAGAAAAAGAAAGCCACCCACATTTTTACAGGTACACATATTTTTTCTCCTTGCTGTGCCTTAAAATGAATGAATAAATAAAATGAATAAAACAACCAGTTTGAAGGGTGGTGTCTTCTGCTTTATTTTCTCAGTTTTGTATGGCTGTGTAATTAGCACATCCCACAATGAATCACAGTAGGGCCCAGTATCTTCTCTGGATTGGTTCTGGGGGAGAGTGGATAACGAAAATTGTGGATAATAGTGAACACCATTGAAAATAATGGGTCTTCTGGTTTAAAATACCATAGAGTTGGCTTGGAGGACCTAGAAAATGGCTAGAGAGGACACCTTTTTTAGGAAGACTCTATGGTAGATGTGCTGTTTTGTGTCCCGTGGATAATTGAATCTGCGCATAATGAATCAGTGGATACGGGGGTCCTACTGCATTAATATTAGATGCCAATAATAGGATAGTGATCTTAAATATTTTTTGAAATAACTGCACATGATTGAAACATATTTTAATGTTCACAGATGGATTCATCCTCTTCACAGCCATAGGAAGAAAAATGACACCAGGTGTATTCTCATGGGAGCAGGGTTTAGCTCAGTTGTAGACCATATTCTTTGCAAAAAATAGGCCAAGTTCAATCCCTTCTGTCTCCAAGGATAGCTGAAAGAATTAACTGGTATTCAGAGTAGACAGCGCTGTGCTAGATTGGGGGGGGCAAGGTGCAGCCCACAGGACACATGCAGCCCCCAGAGCTGTTTTGTGGCCCCCATAGCCCCCTGGGGTCATATATATATATATGAAACAAAAATTTGGTCCACAATACGACAAATGCACCCTTGGGGATGTAGAGGGTATTTGCACCATATCTAGAGCTCCCTGGTCCCCCCAGGGGGCAAATATATATTTTGCAAATTTTTGAAAAAAATAGTTTTGCCTCGAAATGCTCCAAAATGTGCACTGGAGGTGTGGGGTGCATTTCCACCACATTTTGCAGCTCCCCGGGCCGGTTTAGATGCCAGGAGAGGTGTTTTTTGAAACCTAGAACATGGTGAAAATGCCCACATACTGCCTAGAGGCGTTTGGGGACAAAAAACCAAAATCCTTCCACAGTTGCCCATCCCTGAGCTAGATGAACCAGTATTTTGGCTTGGTATCAGGCACTGCAGCTTTCTGTGTCTCTATGTTCTTTTTTATGGCATGGAAAGGTTTAAATAAGAAAACAACAACAAAACCCATTTTTCTTAAATGGCTGCCATATTAGAACCTGTCTACTTTCCAGGGAGATCAGAAACTGATTGTAAAATTTATATTTATAGGCGTGAAAAAGTTGGCTGTTTTATGAGATCTTGCAGGGGTTTGCTATCAAAAAACCCTAGTTTACCACTCTGTGTGTACCCTTTTTACAAGCAGAAAATACTATGATGTGCAAGGTAAAGTAACAAATCTTTGTACCTATGCATTTGGCAAATATAAGGGAGCTTGGGTTGATTCCAGTTACATGGAAAGAATTTCTGTGTATTTCCATAACTGCCTCTGCTTTACAGTTTGTGATGTTTATCACTGTATACACCAAGGATTCTGCAACTGGCTGCAGTTCAATGTTGTGTTATAGGGTTGGAAAGAATATTCGGAAGTACTCAATCAGCAGGTGAAAAAAGGTGAAAAAACCTGAGTATTGGGAAACCTCAATGAACAGAGTTCCCTCATGATGAGACTCTTTTCAGTTTGTGTGAGACAAACCATATGCGTTTTGTTGTTGTTGTTTTACACAGACAATAGGTTTTTTGGGGCGGGGGTCAGGAATGTTGTCTGTTTTGCACAGACAGCATGCATTTTGCTGAAAAAACAATGTTCTTGTGCAGAGAATGGTATTTTCTGTGCAAGAATAAGTTCTACAGAATACGTCTTGAACCATGAAAACTGCATAGTTTTTGAGGACTTTCTTGCAGCAGTGAAAAAACAGCAATTATTTGTTGTTGTGTTGTTGTTGTGTGCCTTCAAGTCATTTCCGGCTTATGGTGACCTTAAGGAGAACCTATCACAGGGTTTTCGTGGCACGATTTATTCAGAGGAGGTTTGCCATTGCCTTCCTAAGAGGCGGAAAGAGTGTGACTTGCCTAAGGTCACCAGTGGGGTTTTCATGTCTGAATGGACATTCAAACCCTGTTCTCCAGAGTCCAATGCTCAAACCACTACCCCATGATGGCTCTCTTTTGTTGTTGCACACAGGAACAAAATATATGAAAATTTACATCCCTAATTACCAAACAATGTGAGAAAAGCTGCAGCAATTCTCACACATAAAATTTGGCTTTGGGTTAGGATGGCTCCTCTAAGATTTTTTGAAAAGAAAATAAATAAATAAAAGCAATTTGAGAGATCGTTCCTGTGGTGTACATTCATGTTTTTAGTATCTACTTTTACCCCTAGTTAAACAGGTTTTATTAATTTTCTTTATTAATCTTTTATCCTGCCCTTCCTTCACAGAGATCACAGTAGTCTACATGACTCTCCTTCATCCTAACTATAAGCCAGGTGACTGTGTGGAGTGGTGGAGGCTATTTTCCCCCTCCCCATGAGCTGCACTGTCATGTCCTATGGTTGATGTCATTCTGGGTTCATTTTTTTCAGCCCAAACCTTGGATGGTTTTTTAGGTTTTCTTGGGTTGGGGATGATGGGGGAAGAAACCAAATAGCCTCCTTTTTTTTAGCAGTCTTGGAGTCTGTGGCTGAGGCTGTTGTCACCCCTCCCATGACGGTGTCACCTGGTGCGGTTTGGCCTCTCCACATCCTCTTAGTGCCGCCTCTGCTTGGAGTTGGTTTTGGTGATTTGAGAGCAGTCCTACATTTTTTTAAAAGTTGGATTCTGGTACTTTGAATGTGTCCTGGAAGATTGTGAACCAAAATAATGGGGTTGGGGATTCACTTTCCCCATCCCTGCTATAAACCAACTATATAAGTCAGGCTGGGAGAGAGTGCATGTCGTAAGTTCACCAAACTACCTCTGTAGCTGAGGAAGAATTTGAACACAGGTTTTCTTAAAGTTTAACATTCTTTCTAACATGCCAAGTTGGCAAAACTTGATCAACATGAGATGAAACTGGAATAATTATTTATATCCCACTATCTCCCATTCAGAACCCAAAGTGGGATAAGTATGCATTGCTCCTTCAAATTGCTTTTGATGATCTGAAAAATAATCTGTCTCTAGCCTAAGATTCCATTTAATTGTGTGTTACTGAAGCTCCATCCCATTACTTCTCTTTTTATATCTTTTAGCAGCAGCAACAGAGAATTCCTATCCTTTCTGGTGAGGAGCAAAGCCTTTCTAAAGTATTGGAAGAATTTTAACATGCTCACCTCCCTTAAATCTGCCCCTCCAGGCTATATCTAGCCAGTTCCTTAGGGAAGGTACAGAACCATTTCATCTCTGAAGTCCTAGTAGAACATGTGGCATGCCTTTGCTTTACCTGTTATGCCAATCCACCTAGGATGAATCCTCTGAGCTGCTATCAGTTAAAGGGTATGTGTGTGAGAGGGTGTCATTCTCTGATTCTCCTTTGAAGTTTTCAGATTTCAGTTCTGAAACAGGTAGCAGCAGTGCAATATTTAATTCAGCTACCTCTCTTCTTTTCCTGAAGCTTTCACTATTTATAGGTGTACTTGAAAGCAAGTCAGCTATGTAAGTAGCTCATTACTAGCCCCACATTTCCCATTTAATGAGTGCTGCTGCAATTCTGCCATTGGTTTGTGAAGTCTAGGTTCCGTTTCACACAATAGTTTCCATAGCAGGGATCCCAATGGCTTTCAGGTCTGATTCTGTTTCAGCCAATTTCCTTCTGTTCATAGACCTGAAACAGCTCATGGGGGGAAATTGACAGATCACCCCCCAAAGAAGTAACTGGGGTTCAACTACATTTTCTTTTAGCTGATGCACTGGTTGGAGGAGGTGGCAACCAGTGGTCATAGGGACAAGGCCTTCTTTTGTTGTACAGACTATATTAAGCTGTAGGAAGCCACACTAATAACCTAATACTCCAAACATCTCTAAAATCCTGCTGGTCAATGTGCATTTCTAAATGAAAGGCATCACAGTGATGAAGCACACAATCTCATAGTATTTCAGTTCTAGATGGGGTTTTTTCCCCCCTGTATAGGTGAGAAAAAGCTTTTTCTCTGTTCTGTTTGATAGAGAGTTCCAAGTTACTCAAAAAAGCACCCATATTTCCATGCCAGTAAAACACAGGCCACAGGTTAATAGTAGCAAAGCACATCCTTTACATGCAGAAGATCCCAGGTGCAATATCTGGTATCTCCAGCAGAAAATGGTGAGCTAGAAGGGCTGTAATATGACAAACTGCAAAGCTGTTTCAGATGTTAAACAGGGTGCCTTGGAGTAGACATTCACTATATCTGGTTTTTGTCTTTTATCGTACTTTAATTCTTAGTAACAACTGTGGGTTTTCCAACCTGCTGTATTTGAGCTGCTGGAAGTATTTGGGATTTTGAGGAAGTGTCAAGGGCACCATCACAAAGTGGCTGGCATGAAGAGCCCCCATTCACAGAGTAGTTTATAGAATCATAGAAGAGTTGGAAGAGACCACAAGGGCCTTCCAGTCCAACTCCCTGCCCTGCAGAAATACCCAATCAAAGCATTCCCGACAGATGGCCATCCAGCCTTGTTTGAAAACCTCCAAAGAAGGAGACTCCACCACACTCCGAGGCAGCGTATTCCACTGCCGAAAAGCTCTTACTGTCAGGAAGTTCCTCCTAATGTTTAGGTGGACTCTCTTTTCAAGTAGTTTGAACCCATTGCTCCATGTCCTAGTCTCTGGAGCCACAGAAAACAACCTTGCTCCCTCCTTGGTATGACATCCCTTCAAATATTTAAACATGGCTGTCATGTCCCGTCTTAACCTTCTCTTCCCCAGGCTAAACATAGCCAATTCCCTAAGCCGCTTCTCATAGGTGTGGCTTCCAGCCCTCCCATCATTTTAGTCACCCTTCTTTGGACATGTTCCAGCTTGTCCATATCCTTCTGGAATTGTGGTGCCCAGAACTGGACATAATAGTTGTTGTGGTGAATTTGCTCAGTCACAAAATACCCATTCCACAGAAAGGAAAACAGGTGAAGCTAAAAGATAAATAATTTGCTCTGTATTTGAGTAAAGAAAGAAGTGGCATCTGAGTTCCAAAACACAGGCTCACCACTTTGGACTAACAATTTTCTTTCTCAACCAAAACCCATTTCACAGAAAAGCAAACCAATGAGACTAAAGGCAATCTTTTGGTGTTACTCATGTCATCCTGTGGTATCTTGATTCCATTCTGTTGCTAAGCATCCAAAGTTAGAGACATGGAGAGTGGACAAGCAACTAAGGCAGATATCCAATCTGGATAGCACATAACAGATCTTTTCCATCAGATTACAATAAAATCCAAATTTCCCCATCAGATTGTGTCTCTGCACCCATTTCTCGTTTTTTTTTCCTGTCATAGCTTTATTCCTTTGCTGTGTGAGACATTATGCTAGTCATAAATATACACTCAGGACAACATGGATGGGGCATAGTGAACATTTCTTTAAAAAAGAACACTTGTACTGAAAGAGGGTGGCAGTGGTAGTGGCAAGCCAGTCTCATTCGAATTATTGCTTTCTGTACAGGTTCTGACAAAGATTAGTACAGGGCTGGGCAACTGCATGGGGTTTGGGGGCTAGTTGTCACCCCTGTGCAACCCCAGCAGGCCATAGCATTACAGCTTGCTAATGTCACAAGTCACATGACATTACTTCTAGTCCCCGTTTAGATGTTTTTCAGCCTTTATGGGGTTTTGGCAGTTGTGGCGGGGAGAGGCAAAAGGGGCAAGCCATCACATTTTCAGGTAAGTTTAATGTGCTTTGGATGATTTGGGGCCAAAAAGAATGGCCTTAAAATTACCTGGGGGGGGGGAATCAGTGGGGGGAGGGGTCTGGGGACTGCCCGTGGCCCACAGGCTGCACTTTCCCTCTGTCTGGTCTACTGAACATGCTCTGAAGAAGACTCTAACTTACAATGTTTGCAACTTTCCATTACTTTTAAAAATTGAGTTCTCCTGTTGCAGAGCACTTAAGTTCTTTTGGATCAGATACTGTAGTTTTATTTGTCAAGTAGGCACTCTTCCAGCTCTTCATACCATTAGGATATAGTTTGCAAAGCACTTTCCAGAGATGCTATACAGTATGGACATAAAAGGACATATTTTACTCTTGGTACAACATTTTAAGAAGCATCAAAACAAATTCAAAGTTTCAAAGAATGACAAAAATGTGGCCAGTGCTATTGGATTGAATGGGTATGTTTAGCCAAAGGCTAAATGAGAGTTGAGCAACTGTGATGAGTCTGGAAGCCAACTTTCTGCTGCCAGGACTCTCCGGGAGCTACACAAGCTACAAAAACAAAAACAAAGCAAAACCAGAAGTGGCTGGAAGTCCACTTCTTGACTGATGAACAGGGTCTTAAAAAAAACACCATTAATCAGTTTGGGGCAACCCATTTAAAAGGTGAATTGCCACTCCTAAGGCTTACAAATGAGACACTACACTCATTATCTTTGCCAGAAAAAGGGAGGTCTGGGCAGTTTGGTGTTGTCAGGCAGGGGTGTTACTAAGAGGGTGTGGGCCGTACCAGGGTGACACCAGAAGTGGGTGACACCATAATCAGCAACCAACCCAGTTTCCAGGAGTTTCCCCCATGCACTCAACAGCTTGTTTCCCATGCAAAGGCTGTGCTCTAACATGGGGGACGGCAGCCTGTGGATCTGATTGGTTCTCATTCTGGCTGGCTGAAGGAATCACATTTGCTGCCCTAGGCTAGGCTCACTGGGTACCTGTCCAAGCCCAGTGCCTACTGCTTGGGAGGCTTCACTGCACTGCATGGCATCAGAGGAGCAAAGCTTAAAAGAGCTGCAGTGCATTCATTTGTATAAGGCAGAGCTTTGCTGAGCTGCCTCAAGGTGAGCTTCCCCCCTGCTCCCTCATCTACAGTAAAGAGGGAGTTGAGAGATGATAGCACCTGTGGAAGGTGGCCTGGGCTGGATGGGCTAGACCCCTCTGCAGCTAGGCACTTTACTGGGCACTAGAGGGGGAACATTGGGGAGGGGGTGTCACAGATACAGCGGGATGGTATGTGTATATATTTGTGTTTCTACTCTTCTTGTTAAGTTCTTCTGCCTTTTGTGTGAAGGGATAGAGGGTGAGATGGGCATGGGTCTGGCTCGCAGCAGTTCTGGTGGGGAGCCACCCATCACCTTGCTGCTGCTTTGTAGCATGGAAAGTGACCTTGCTCAGACATATGGTTGGCTCGTGTGTGTATGTTTCTGCTCCTCCTGGGCTGGACCCTTCTTTGCAGCAAGTGTGATGAACTCCATCAACATCCCCTCACCCAGCACAACAGGCATCACGGGAAATGCTTTGTTGTCTCAGGATATAGAGGCGTACAGTAACAGTTCATTGACAGATCTGAGGTCTTGGTGCCAAAAGCCCATCCTTAATACATTCCTTAGGTTTCTATTTCCCTTACCTGCTACCTGGCTAATTGGTACTATCAGCCTCATGTTTCACTCCTTAAACTTTCCCAAGAGAAATGACCTTGATGAGCTGTGCTGGCTTCCACCACCAGCACATACCAATCACACCAACCTCCCATAATGTCTTCTGCTCATGTCAAGACCCTGGTGCGACTACTAGCAGGCCCAACAGTGTTAACAAGCTACCTAATACAGCAGTGAATGCTACCTATACATTCCTATGGCACCAGGGACATGACAGCAAGACACTTTACTGGGGACTGGTAGGGGAGCCTCACCCAGTCCCTGGTAAAGTGGGGAAGGGGCATTGCGATGCTGCAATTGATGGTGTGCATGTGTATATTATTCTGCTCTTCTTGTTAAGTAAGTTCTGTTCTGTTGCCTTTTTGGGGAAGGGATAGGGGGAAAAATAGGGGTTGGGGAAAGGGAGCCCCTCTGGTTGTAAAGTAGACCAAACTGCTTATTTTACTCCAGCATCAGCGAGCATGTTCATCCTTATAGACGATAGCAAAGCCTTTCATTTACAAGATATATAGGAGGCACACCCCTTGTCTTTCAGTGCTGAGCCTGTTCCAGAAGCCTCCTGGGAGTGATAATTAAATGAAACTAAGTGCTTGGGATATGCCTTCCTTCCAAGCCCTTTCTTGTTCCACAATTTATTAATGCACCACTGGTACATATACAACAGTGTGGGTGTATATGTGTGTGCAAGTACAAATAACATATAGAAAGATATTGAAAACAATTTTGTTTTTACATTCATATAATTTAAGAAATATTTCATGTAACCAATTTACAACAATATTTATTACATATTGGCTTGTGCGGTCAGCACTCTTGTTGAAGTTGCATCATGTGTGACATTTTTTTGGAACCCTTGAGGCAGTGTTTTCTTTCTTTTCTGCTTCTACCCATTGATGGATGTGTTAATTGATCATACTGGAGTGTCAGTAAAAAGACTGTCTACAACATGCTGGAGTGCTCATCATGCTGCAGTTAATCCAGTTAAAGAAAAGTTTGATAAGTTTGTGGTGGCAATTGAAGCTCTTTGTGAATCACATGAAAATTTGGATGCAAGAGGTGCAGCACAAAGTTTTTTGCCTGCTGTCTGTGATTTCACTTTTCTGTGCTACCTGTACTTCTGTTGTGATGTACTTCAGGAAGTTAATCTTACACAGCATTCAGTACCTGCAGACCAAGGGCTTAACTCTTGACAAGGTGGTGACAAAGCTAGAGGCGCTAAGACTTTTTCTGCATGAGGAGCTCAGTCACCTAGTGGAGCATGCAATTGAACAGGCACTTTTAGAATCAGATTAATGTGGAATTGCAGTAGAGAGAAGAATCAGGTTCAAGTCGAGGATAGCAGGGGAGCGAGCAAGTAATATTGGGCTCATTCTAGAAGAAGAAAATAAGAGGCCAATGCTTGAGTGCATCGGTTGTGTTCTTTCTGAACTCCAGATCAGATTAAGAGGCATCAAGGAAGTAACAGCCATGTTTGAGAATGTTCAAGTGAAGAGTCTCATATCTGCCACTGAAGAAGAGTTTAAAGTGTCCATTCTAAAACTGATCATTTTCTATGAGTAGGTCTCAGAGAGTGTGCTGTTAATGGAAATACCATGATTGAGAAGGTGCCTGAAAGCAGCAGAGATTAATCTGGAAGGAGCTAAGCATTGGGCAATGTTAGACATGTGACATTCATAGCTGAATGGAATGACCAGAATCTCTCCCAGCCCTTTCACTAAACTTAAAATTATTTTTGATGATTTGTGTGTCTGTGGCTTCATGTGAAAGGAGATACTCCAAGCTGAAACTTATAAAGAACTATTTGGAATCTACCATGGGCCAGTCAAGGCTTTCATCAATCATCAATCAATTTATTCATACAGTCCATAGACCCATCAAATAACAGACATGATGTACATTAATAGATAAAACCATAATACAAA
This sequence comes from Gambelia wislizenii, assembly GCA_030847615.1. Lineage (NCBI taxonomy): Eukaryota > Metazoa > Chordata > Lepidosauria > Squamata > Crotaphytidae > Gambelia > Gambelia wislizenii. Next base: position 165,635,589 of record JAUMIR010000004.1, read on the forward strand.
CCAATAAAATTAGGATATTTATTGATAGACTTTTTTGGAGCTCATCCAACTTATTCAACTATTAACTTCCCTCTCACTGGTCTTAATGACCACAGATAAGAACTTAGCAACTGACAAGGTAATATTAGGACATTTATCCTCTAGTAAGAATTTGACATAGAACCTCTCTGAATGGCCAGGTAGATGGCATAGCAAGAGAGAAATCAGTTGTTTACGACTCTGAGAATGAAGGACACAGGATAGTAGGATATGAGACATGGTTTCCACCTCCTGTGACCCACATGGACAGAGCTACATGGAAAGCCCTGCATATCTACCATACAACATTGCTGAAGGAAAAAACATTACATCTGGCCACCAAGGCTTTCACATCTTGCAATATTATTAATTGAAAGTGAGTTGGTAGTAGGCATTGATTTTGATTTAAGTGACTCAAATGCTCACAGCTTTGAAGTCCAGGAAAGGAAAATTTTGATTTTATAGAGATGTTCACTAAGTGTCAAAATGCTTGTGTATTTGTCCCTGTTTATTTTTTTATTATTATTTCATTTATTAGTGTATTTCCATATGCATTTATATGCAACTTCTACATTATTTGTGCTATTATTAATTATGCATATCTAATCCATTAATATATCTCATGTAATAGTAAAGTTTAACATTAAAATGAACATAATTTTGACATACTTATTAAATGTTTTTATTTTGAATTCTGTTGTTTTCTTATCATATTTTCACTTTAACCATGTGGACCTATGTAAATTTAAGCTGTGCATAGGATAGTGTAATTTAAGGGTGTTATTTTAATTTTGCTAGTTGTTTATGTCATAATTATTGCCATTGCATTCAGTGATATATGGGAATTAAGATTTACAAGTAACATTAGTAAAAATAAATTACTAAGGATTCTATATGGTCTGGTATGGGAAGAGGTCAATGGGTGTGTGTGACACCAGCTTGGAAGGGATATAATAGAACTTTTGAAACATATGATTGCCACATAGAAAAGCGCAAAGACAATCCTCTGCTGCTCATGGGCAGAGCTAGCAATTTGGGACTTATTTACAGGATGGTAGTTTTCTGTTGACTATTAGGAGAAATGTCTTCAGAACCGTTTGACTGTGGAACTACTTATCAAGAGTGGTGGTGGTTTCAGCATCATTGGAAGTCCTCATGCCTCTACCATGGATTCTAGATCTCCTGCACTAAGCAGGGAGTTTAAGTTGATGATCCATGAGGCCACCTCCAGGTCTGTGAACTTATGAATGTATTGCTTTCTAGATAGGGATAAACCAACACTCCCTATTCCATTCCATTTTTCTTGCTATTGTGTGTGTTGCTACTGCATGTTCTGTTCCACCTATTTTCAACTCCATGCTCTGTTCACTGTTTTTCTCGTTGAACCTAAAACATACTCTATTTTAAGGTTTAGCAAGCAATTCCATCTTTAATTATGCCCAACACAGACTTTGCCTTTTTTTAAATAGCAGCCAACACACTGTTGACATTTTCTTTGAGCTGTCCACCAAAACTCTAAAACTACAAATTAAATCTGGATGTAAATTAAAGAAGAAATTGAAATATCTTGGTATTTGGTTAAGTAAAAAAAATATAGTTTTCCAGCAGCCTGGGGAGGGATTCCTTGTACGGGTATTGGCTCCGCCTCCAACCAATCATAGGCAGGATATCTGAAACAAAGAACAAGAGACCACCCCTGCCAGGAGGAGGAGCCAACCCCATCCTCCCCAGTTCTGTTCTGCCTCGGCTGGAATAGGCAGGGTTTTTTAGTCGCTCCAGAGCTCCTACAACAAAGGATCCAAGATGGCGGTGCCCAGGCACAGACATGTGCAGGGAGAGGACCTCTCCTCGGAGGAGGAAGATTCCTCTCAGGGCCTGCCAGGGGACGGATCACAGTCCCCAGATCAGGTGCTCCGTGGTCCCTTTGTGGGACACACGTTGAGCTTGGCTGCCCAGGGGAAAGCGGAGCGCGATGGGGTCCCCGAGCAGGGGACGGACCGCGCGGAGGGGGCAGCCCGACCAGCGGCGGACCCCCCGAGACCCCGGACCCCCGTGGAGGACGTCGCATCCACAGAGGACCTCCCACCGCTGTTGGTAGGAGGTAAGGCCCTGCTGCCAGAGCTGACTGCCTGGTTCGCCTTGGTGGCCAGGCAGGTGCTGGTGGCGGGCGCAGCCGTGGCGGGATCGTCGGGGGCGAGCACGGTGGGCAGGGGGAAGGTCTCGGGCCCCATCCCCTCTGCTCAAGGGGCCGATCAGGCCAGCGGCTGGCCCACTAAGAGGAGCGCGGCAGGCGCGGGGGGGACCTGGGCGCCGTTGCCGCCGAGCCGCGCGGAGCCGCAGGAACCGCGCGAGGGGGGAGATTCTCCCCCTCCTCGGAAGAGACAAAGGAAGGAGAAACATTTGGAGGCCCCCCTTAGGGAGAGCGCTCTGGAGGGAGAGGAGGTGATGCAGGAGACCCGGGAGGAGGGGGAACTCTCCTCCGAGGGGGAAAGTGGGGAGGGGGAGGAGGACGATTCTCCCCGGCTTTTCGAAAGCGCTTCCTTCTCCCTCCTGCTTAAGAAGGCCTTAAGGGCCTTGGGCCTAGTAGCAATGAATCCTAAGGAGGAGGAATCCAAACAAGGGGTCCCCGAACTCAGGGCTGCCAATAAGGCCTCAGGGAACATTCTACCTTTCCCAGATGTTCTAAGGGATGCTCTGGTGAGGGAGTGGGCGCAACCAGGCGCACCCAGAACACAACCCACTTTCACCAAACAACTTTATTCTTGCTCTGGGGAGGTGATGGAGTTATTAAAACTCCCGGCCATCGACGCGCCGGTGGCGGGGCTGGTTTCTGGCTCGCTCTTCCCCAGAGATGGAGACGAGCATCTGAAAACACCAGATGACAAGCGCATCGAAACCTTTCTGCGCAGGTCACATGAGGCAGCTGCGCTGGCCATCAGAGTAGCGTCGTCGTCGTCAATTTTCTCAAGGGCCACCATCAGATGGTCCAAGGATCTCATGACTAATGTGCCTGAGGACGAAGTTAGGTTTCGCCAGGGCATGAATAAAATAGCGAAGGCTTCCTCCTATGTGGCAGACGCCAGCCTTGACGCACTTCGGTTCACGTCCAGGGCGGTGGCGGCCAATGTGGCTGCCAGATGTCATCTCTGGTTGAGGAACTGGAATGCGGACAGCAAAGCCAAGTCCAACTTGGCAGGTTGCGCATTCAATGGTAAGAAGCTATTTGGGGAAACGTTAGAGGAAGTGCTGGTGGAGACTAAGGACAAGAAGAAGATGCTTCCATCTTTACCAAAAAAGGAGGAGCGCAGATTTTTTCGTCCCAACTTTCAGAATTTTCGTGGAGCAAGATTCGGTGGATTCAGACAGCAGAGAAGTAACTGGAACCCCCCCAAACAGTTTCCAAGACCAAAGTCCCAACAATTTCCCAAGGCTTCCACCAGTCAGTCCCCCAAGCAGGGAGGCAAAGGTGGACAATCCGCATGACTATCAAACACTTCCGGTGGGGGGCAGGCTGGCTGCGTTCGCAGGGGTCTGGCAGAGTACATCATCCGATGCTTGGGTCCTCAGGATGGTGAGCCAGGGATACACAATAGATTTCATTGCAAGACCGCCCCCCACCTTCGTTCAGTCCTGCACATCCAAGAGCGAGGACAAACAGAGGTTGATGGCGGAAGCCATCAACCATCTCCTTCTAGTTCGAGCGATAGAGGAGGTTCCACAGGAGGAGAAATTCAAGGGGACTTACTCTCTGCTGTTCCTGGTACCCAAGAAGAACAAGGATTGGAGAGCCATCCTGAATCTACAAGGGGTCAATCTTTTCGTGGCCAGACGCAAGTTCCGGATGGAGACTCTACGTTCAATCCTGGAAGGGATACAGGAAGGGGACTTTCTGGCCTCTTTGGATTTACAGGAAGCTTACCTGCACATAATGATCCATCCTGCTCACAGGCGGTTTCTCAGGTTTGCCTTCAAGGAGGAACACTTTCAGTACAGAGCACTACCGTTTGGCCTGTCTTTGTCCCCCAGGGTGTTCACCAAGGTACTGGTGGCCCTAGTATCACACTTAAGAACCCAGGGCATACATGTATACCCTTATTTGGATGACCTACTGATCAGGGCCCCTTCCGAGAGCGAGGCGAGGAGAAGCGTGTGCAGAACGCTGCAAGTCCTGGAGTCCCATGGGTTCATGGTGAACAGGGAAAAGAGTCACCTGGAACCAGTTCAGAGGATCCATCACTTGGGCAACATTCTGGACACCAGGGCGTACCGAGTATTTTTACCGGAGGAGAAGAGATTGAAAATTCAGGAAGCGGTCACGTCAGTGCTGGTCCAAGCAAAGTCTTCTCTGAAGTTTTTGTCACGACTCCTAGGGTTGATGATTGCTTCTATAGATTCCGTAGCTTGGGCCAGGTTTCACCTCAGGAAGCTACAGTGGTTTCTATTGCCTCATCAGAATCTCATTGCGATCAAGGCGCACAGGTTTCTAAGAGTCTCACCAGAGGTGAAGGAGTCCTTGAGATGGTGGCTATCGGACAGCCTGACATTGGGCGTGCCAATAGCGGACCCCAGGAGAGTGGTAGTGACGACGGATGCGTCCCTGAGGGGCTGGGGTGCCCACTGCGGGGATCAGATAGCACAGGGTATATGGTCGGAACAGGAACACGACTGCAGCATCAATCTGTTGGAGCTTCGCGCAGTCAGACTGGCCTTGATGGGATTTGTCAATCTGGTAAGGGGGACTCATGTTCTAGTCAGGACAGACAACATATCGACCAGATGTCACCTAAACAAGCAAGGAGGGACTCGTTCTCGGGTTCTCATGGAGGAGACCGAGTTGTTGTTCCGGTGGGCGGAGAGTCATCTGCTTTCAATCAGAGCAGAATATCTTCAAGGGAAGCTGAACGTGCAAGCCGACTGGTTGAGTCGACACTCCGTCAATCAGGGCGAGTGGAGCCTCAACAGTCTTGTGTTCCAGATGATAGTGTTTCGTTTCGGGATCCCTTCGATAGATTTATTTGCTTCGATGGAAAACCACAAACTGCCTCAGTATGTGTCAAGGTTTCGGACTCCGGGGGCAGTAGCATTCGATGCGCTAACGATTCCATGGCCTCAGACGCTGTGCTATGCGTTTCCACCAACAACGCTCCTGGGGCGTGTGTTAAGGAAGATCAAACAGGAGAAGGCGGAAGTCATTCTGATTGCTCCAAATTGGCCGAGGAGGCCATGGTTTCCAGACTTGATACGACTTCAGATTCAGGAATCGTGGCCACTGCCACAGTGGCCGGATCTCCTAGTTCAGGACAGCCTCATGCATCCGGATCCAGGCTGGTTACGACTGCACGCCTGGAGGTTGAGCGGGAGAGATTGTTGAAACAGGGATATGAGGCAGAGGTAATCAGTACCATGTTGGCCTCACGTAGACCGTCTACCATCAGATTATACGAGGGCACGTGGAGAGCTTTCTGTAGATGGTGTCGAAGCAAGGGGACCAATCCCTTGAAGGCCTCGGTCCCGGTGGTGCTGTCTTTCCTTCAGTCGGGGCTGAAGAAAGGCTTAGCTGCGAGCACCCTGAAGAGGCACGTGGCTGCCCTGGGTTCCATCCTGAAGTTGACTCGGGGGAGTACGTTAGCTGCGCATCCGCACATTCGCAGGTTCTTAAAAGGAGTCTCCCAACTTCGGCCACCTGTAGTACATAGGTTCCCGTCTTGGAAACTGAATGTGGTTCTGAAAGCGTTAGTGAGGGAACCATTCGAACCTATCAGTTCGGTGGATCTGAGTTTCCTTACTTGGAAGGTGGTTTTTCTCGTAGCCATCACGTCGGCCAGGAGAGTATCGGAGTTGGGCGCTCTGTCAGTAAGGGAGGAGCTGTGTATCTTTCAAAAGGACTCAGTTACTCTTAGACTAGACCCGTCATTCGTACCCAAGGTCAACTCCCTGTTTCATAGGTCGCAGGAGATAGTTTTACCATCCTTCTGTCCACATCCGGTAGCGGAGTTGGAAAAAGCTGTGGCATAAGTTAGATGTCAGAAGGGTTCTAAAGATGTATCTTAAGAGAACTCAGGTTTTTCGCAAGTCGGATGCCTTGTTCGTGGCCTACTCAGGTCCTAGAAAGGGTGTCAAGGTGTCTTCTTCCACGTCAGCGAGATGGCTGCGCAAGTGTATTGAGCAGGCTTACGTAGCTAGTGAATTACAGGTTCCTCAGGGTATTCTAGCGCATTCAACTCACAGCGCGGCGACGTCGGCGGTGTTGGGGAGAGCCCATTCCATTCTGGAGATCTGCAGGGCTGCTACCTGGACTTCATCATCCACTTTCACTAGACACTATAGAATTGATGAATATGCGTCTGCAGATGCGGCCTTTGGACGTAAGGTGCTGCAGCAGGTGGTACATTAGTTTTTTGTTCTTCAGAGTTTTCCCCCCCCCTCTTTTTTCGGACCGCTGTTTTACGTCCCATACAAGGAATCCCTCCCCAGGCTGCTGGAAAACGGAACATTGGTACTCACCGTGAAGGTTCCTTTTCAGCAGCCATGGGGAGGGAATCCTTACCCACCCCCCCCCCAAAAAAAAGGGAAAGAGAAGGGCGTTTGTTCTTCGGGTTCATTTAGTTAGTTTTTACGTCATGTGTGTTTGTCTGGAGCTGTTCTAATTTCTCTGGGGAGGATGGGGTTGGCTCCTCCTCCTAGCAGGGGTGGTCTCTTGTTCTTTGTTTCAGATATCCTGCCTATGATTGATTGGAGGCGGAGCCAATACCCGTACAAGGATTCCCTCCCCATGGCTGCTGAAAAGGAACCTTCACGGTGAGTACCAATGTTCCGATATTTTTGAAAATAATTTTAAGAGACTATGGTCTGAAATCTAAAAGGGTATAGAAAGATGGAGTAAATTTGATTTATCTTTGTTAGGAGAAAAACACACAATTAAAATGAACATTTTGCCTAGGTGCTTATATCTATTCCAAAACTTCCCAATCCTGCAAAATGACAAAACAATACAACAATGGACGTTTGAGTTGAACAAATTTATTTGGGGAGGGAGGAAACCAAGAATTAAATGGTTAACCTTAACGGCGAATAAGAACTCAGGAGGGGCTTCATTACCAAATGAATTTTAAGTTGTATTATTTAGCATGCAGAATGAACTGGCTAATGAACTGGATAAAACTAGATGATAATAGAATCCTAATGCTAGAAGGTTTTGCTTTGAGATATGGCTGGCATGCGTATTTAGCATATGGAAAATCTGAAATAAATAAGGATTTCGGTAACCACGTTGTAAGGAAAGCTCTCATGAGAATCTGGCAAAAAATAAAAGGACAATTTTATATTAAATTGCCCAGCTGGACATCCCCCCCCCCATGAATCCATGTTAGGAAGATGGGAAGAAACAAAGTCATGGCTAAGATACAAAGACTTAATAGATCAAGAAAAGTGGATAAGTGGAAAAGACATAAAGATATGAACCCGAGAAGAACTGGAGAAATCAGGTACTCAGATGAACTGGTTCAAGTTTTTATAGCTGCAAAATAAGTTTCAAGAAGATTTTTTAAAAATACGACTTTGAGATGTTAGAAAATGAATTAGACAAGATAATTTGGGGAAAAGAAGGAAAGATAATAATACAAATATAGAAATTATTATTGGCAAGAGAATTAGAAAAAGAAATTGTCACTGAAACAATAAATAAGTGGGCAATAGATATAGGAGAAACAGTAGACATGGAAGAATGGGAAAAATCATGGGAAGTTACAAACACATTCACCGCAGGTTTATCACTCAAGTAAAACCATCTAAAAATGGTAAGTAGATGGTACCTAACACCTGCAAGAATCAGTAAAATCTATAAAATAAAAGAGAACCAATGTTAGAGATGTGGAAAAATTTAGGTACCCTGTATCACATGTGGTGGAGCTGTCCAATCGTTAATTTTTTTTGGCTAAAAATACATAAGATGATACAGGAAATATATAGTACTCAATACGAAATGAGCCCCAAACTATACTTGCGGCAGGGAGTGGGGAGACAGGGTACTAGGCGTTCACCTATGGAACCCCCATTTTGGGTTGAAGGATGGGCTTATCAAACTGCACCTGCATATCATGCGGATGGGGTGCAGGGAGGTAGGCTATCCTTGAGGCCGGAGTCAGGATGTAACCCTCGTTAGAAGTCATGTGGCTTGAGGATTTATGTCCTGGTGTATGGCCTTCCAGTAGATGGCGCCCGGGGGGCACCCCAGGTACTGGGACCCCCCTCAGGGCTCAGGTGTTTCACCCAGGGAAGCTGGGAGACAGGTCCGAGGGGACCGTCTGCTCCAGCCGGTCCCACACTGGGTCTCTCCTTTGGGTTCGCATACCTTAGGAAATAAACAAATAGATATGAGAATAAATAAAGTGGCCCATATTTCAACCCATCTTTTGTGTCCTGTCTCGTTATTCCATGTGTTAATCATTAATATACCTACTAAATATAACAACGGTTATTGAAAAGACAACTCTAAAACAACACTGGAGAACCATGCTCTCTATTTAATAACAGCAGCAAGGATGACAATTGCTGTTAAATGGAGGGAAAAAGAACTCCCCCCTGTTCAAGATTGGTTAATTAAGATTAAAGAAATGCAAGAGAATGACAGATTGACTTATATTTTAAATAAGGAAAAGATAGCAAAATTAAGGAAGAATGGAAGCTGATACAAAGATTTTGGATGAAAAGATGGAGTATAAAAGAAGACTTAATCACACTAACAGATCATTAAAATATAACTGGTAACAAACAACAGCAGAGGAAAAGGGATGGCAAGTGAAAATGAATGGAAGAAAAGGAAGAGGACAATATAGATGATACTGTGAAGCAGAAGCAAAATCATGAGATAAGTTACGCATGACTTGATAGTAAGAATAAGTTAAGAGTAAGGATTTGGAATCATAAGCATCATAACAAAAATCAACATATGTATGCTATTATATATATATATATATATATATATATGTATATGTATATATGTACAGTTGCCCCTCCACATTCACAAATTTAGCATTCTTCTGGGGGGAGAGAAGCAGGCCAGAGGGGTGGGAGAGGTGGCGAGGGGCCGTGGGAGGCCCCAAGAAGGCCTTGGGAGGGAGGGGGAGGGCTGGGGAGGCGACCACGGGGCTTCGTGGCTTGATCGTGATTTCCTGCGTGGCAGGGGGTTGGAATAGATGGCCCTCGTGGTCTCTTCCAACTCTGCAATTCTATGATTCCAGAGGCCCTGTGGTGGTCTGGGGAGGGAGGGGGGAGGCGGGGGAAGTGACTATGGGGCCTCTGGAGGCCCCGTGGTCGCTTTGGCGGGGGAGGGGGAAGGCAGTCGTTATACGCGGAATTTTCACATTCACGGGGGTCTGTGGAACCTAACCCCCTCTAATGTGAAGGGACAACTGTATATATTGGTAATTATTACTAACTGATAGAGGAATAAACTGAAACCTAACAAGAAGTAAATATTGAGATGTAGAACGAAGGAAGTCAATTGTGTGTGTGTGTGTGTGTGTGAAGTGAAGGGTAGATGGTGACAGATGGAGAAATTACAGTACCAAAATATGATACAATATTTTAAAAGGTAATAAGTAAAAAGTAATATAATATTTGATTTTGTTAATAAAAAAGGGATAAAACAGAGGATAAAGTAAGTGTGTAGGTATGAGTAAGTTGGAAATGATATGTGGATGAGGATGGAAGGGATGGAGAGGTAGATAGTAGGAATGAAGGTAAAAAGTGGGATAAGTAGCAGGAACAGAGAAGATAGATGGAAGATGGAAGATTGGATAGATATTTTGAGCAAATGGATAAGCTTATGTTTAGTGTTATATATTTGTTTACATTTATGTTAATAGACATGATAAATAAACTTTGATTGTGACTGGAATTTATATGGCTATGACTTGGCTATTTATGTTTATAAAAGCTTTGTTAAATAAATCTATATAATTAAGTAGCAGGTAACACACTGTTGACATTTTCTTTGAGCTATCCACCATAACTCCAAGGTCTCTTTCTTCATCAGTCACTTCCAGCTCAGGTCCCATCAGCACATATATTGGGGGATTCGTTTTATAACTTGCTATTGCTTAACCTCATTTGCCATTTTAATGCCTGTTCCCCCCATTTGGAACAAATCTTTGGAGCTTCTTGCAATCTGCTTTGGTTCTAACAGCTCTAAAAAAATAGTGCCATCAGTAAATTTGGCTACCTCACTATTTACCCCTAACTCCAGTTCAGGACTTTCATATTTTCATCTCAGCTGCTCCAGATACCCCAGAATCATAAAAAATAAATCTTTTTAAAATCAACATTGGATTCTAGAACCTCTGAATAAACAGAAATGCACAGTCAAACATACCTTGTGCTATTATGTCCACCACATCAAGATTAAGAAGAAGATGATACTGTATATTGGGATGAAAGCATCACTATTTATTTCCCATTATGTTTTGTCTTGTCTTAACAGCAAGACTCTGGGCACTGTGTGGTGGTTGATACTGAAGAGAATATGGGTGCAAATAGATTCTCCTTTTCTTTAAAATGTTGCATTCATGTGGTCATCTCTATCTTTTCAAAATTGAGGGATCTCTGACCTCTAAAAGCTGAGACTTTGAAATCTATAGTTGTTCCTCACTAAACAGATTAAATCACCAAGGTTGCAAGCCAAGGTCCATTAATACATGGGGCATAGACCACTGGAGCAAGTAAAGAACACCACATGTGGACAGGCGAGCTAGCAATATTTTTTTGCAGAGTCATACCTTTTTGTTTTTCAATTGCAGGAAAATATTGTATCCAGACTACTTAAATAAAGGGTGGCAACGTTCCTGATGCTAAGATTGGAAGCAGAAATTAGGTTTCATGACAGTTATTTTTATCCATAATGTACCCATCTATTGCTTTTATCCCACTCTTAGCTCTAATCAAGCTGGTTATCTGGGGCTGATGTGAATCCAACACCAGAAATCCTGCAGACCTTTTTAATCAGGATAAAATATGTACAGTCGTCCCTTCACATTCGCGGGGGTTCCGTTCCGCGGACCCCCGCGAATGTGAAAAATCCGTGAATAACGACTCCCCTCCCCCCTCCCTCCCCAGGCCTTCGCGGGGCCTAGCAAGCCCCCACGGAGGCCTCCCCAGCCCTTCCTCCCTCCCTCCCCAGGCCTTTGCAGGGCCTCCGGAGGGCCTCCGGGGGTCCCGCGAAGGCCTCTCCACCCCTCCCCAGACCTTCGCGGGGCCTCCGCAGGGGCCTCCAGGGGTCCCGCGAAGGCCTCCCCACCCCTCCCCAGGCCTTCGCGGGGCCTCCGGAGGGCCTCCGGAGGTCCCGCGAAGGCCTCTCCACCCCTCCCCAGGCCTTTGCGGTTCCTCTGGGGGTCCCGCGAAGGCCTCCCCACCCCTCCCCAGACCTTCGCAGGGCCTCCAGAGGGCCTCCGGGGGTCCCGCGAAGGCCTCCCCACCCCTCCCCAGACCTTCGCGGGGCCTCCGGAGGGCCTCCGGGGGTCCCGTGAAGGCCTCCCCACCCTCCCCAGGCCTTCGCGGGGGCTCCGGAGGGCCTCCGGGGGTCCCGCGAAGGCCTCCCCACCCCTCCCCAGACCTTCGCGGGGCCTCCGGAGGGCCTCCGGGGGTCCCGCGAAGGCCTCCCCACCCCTCCCCAGGCCTTCGCGGGGCCTCCGGAGGGCCTCCAGGGGTCCCGTGAAGGCCTCCCCACCCCTCCCCAGGCCTTCGCGGCGCCTCCGGAGGGCCTCCGGGGGTCCCGCGAAGGCCTCCCCACCCCTCCCCAGACCTTCGCAGGGCCTCCGGAGGGCCTCCGGGGGTCCCGTGAAGGCCTCCCCACCCCCTCCCCAGGCCTTCATGGGGCCTCCGGAGCACCTCCGGGGGCCCCGTAGAGGCCTCCCCTCTCCCTCCAGGTCTTTCACGGGGCCTCTGGAGGCCCCATGTCGCGGTTTGGGGGGGCGGGGGGCCCTCCCAAAACCGCGAATAACCAAAACCGCGAATGTCAAGTTCGCGAATGTGGAGGGACAACTGTATTTGTGTTGCCACAGACAGTGGTATCCCTACTTTGAAAAAAAAAAACTATCCTCCTCACTCTTCAGTGAGGAGGAGACATAAATTTCCACATGCAACAACTTCTGTATTAGCACTTTCAGTGCACTCGTCACCTCTGTTCTCCATATCAATTCGGAACACATTCAGTTGCTACAATAGTTTCATTATCAGAGATGATAAACCTATGTCTGGCCTCTTGCAATTCAGACTGCAGATGGGGGTTCATATGATTAAGTGGTTTGCCTTTTTTTAAAAAAAAAGTACAGAGAAGTAGCATGTTCAGGGGAAAGTAAGGATAGAACCTCTATTTAATAACAGCTGCAAGGATGACGATTTTTTTCCGTGAATGGATTTTTATTTTATTTTTTTGGTTAAACAGGAGCATTCCATCTTGATTCTGCCTCTTTGCCATCTGAACTCTGAAGTGATACCACCCAACCTAGGTCCATTTCGCCTCCCTTCTTAATAAGCCTTGCTTCATGTCTTCTCTTTAGCCAGACTGTTGCTCCTTTCCTCTTAAAGTACTCCATCAGAGAAATAGCTAGCCACTGTTCCAAACAGAAGTATAATTCTATCTTCTCGTTATCCATTTTGTTCTTCAGATAGTCTTTAACTGAAAAGGAAATAGAGAACTTGAAGAATTGGTTTGATCAGTGAAGCATTTTCTGCCTTGGATATGATCAGTCGGACTACACTGTTGTCACTTATTATTTTTGTCAAGTTGGTTGGTGAGACAGCAGTAAATGGAATAGTTGGATAGAGACATTTAGGGCTTGTCTACACTATTAAAAACCCCAAATCCCCCTGCAAGTCCCCCCACATCTGCAGCGATCAGGCCACATGGCGTATGTCCTTTCTCCCAAATCTGGGGCAATCAGGCCACATGACGCATGGCCCAGGTTCAGGGCATTTCAGGGTATTTTACCTTTATATGGAGTATGTTGGATTCAGGGTTTTCTCTGCATTTTTGGCCACTGCCATTGCTGTCATGACCATTTTAAAGCTCAGGAAGCAAGTTCCCAGCCAAAGGGAGAGGCTTTCTCCCTTCTCCTGGCTTCACAGCACTGCTTCCACCCACTCTCCGCTTGCCCATTGCTTGCTTACTTCAAGTGCATCTTCCTGCAACAGGTGAATTGGCGAGCGGGTGGAGGCAGTGCTACTGAGCCAGGGAAAGGGAGAAAACCTCTCCCTTCAGCTGGGAATTTGCCTCCTGAGCTTTAAAATAGTTCCAGTGGTGGCAGGGGCAGCAAATGAAACTCCCCAGGGACAGTCAGGTAGTGAAGACAGGTATCCAACGTCTTTGTGGAGAAAAATATTGCACAGGGCTTTGGGGTGAATGTGGGGGCACGAGGGGTGCAACTCCATTTGGAGCTTTTGCCCCATGTGTTGACAAGCCCCTAGACATCCATTCTGGGATTAGACGTGGTAAGAGTGTTGCAACAGAAAGAGTTCAGTAGACTGGCAAATACAGTGAATGCTGGGCATATGAAGAAGACCTGCCAACTCTGTACTATAGATTTTGTAAATTGATTGTACATATGAACAATGGACTTCCAAATCTACACCTGTAAAGATAATACATGGTTAGATCTCTCTGCAGCTGCTTCCTTATAGACAAAGGTCTTGTGTAGTAGACAGCATTTTTCTTACAACTTTCTCTCTTTTCCTACTTCTTCTATCTGCTTCTTTCTTTGTTTGTTTCTTTCCTTACTTCTCTGCACATCGCTTGAGCTTAGAAGCATTTGTAGGTACCTTTGTATCATGGAAACATGGGACAGAGATTGGTGGGACTCACTAGGTTACAAAATAATACAGCATCCCAGGTTTCTCAACTGACCTAAACTTTTACTCCAGTATTAGCAACTACTTCTTCTCTCGCTCGCTCGCTCCCTCCCTCTTTCTCCCCCCCCCACCCCACCATGTGCTTCAGCTTTGCAAAGCTGAAGGACTGAGATGAAAAGCTTCTCATTTTCCCCTTTCAAATCTGTCTTTTTTCCTCCTCAGGTCTCTTCCATTCTCCTTTGCAGCTTCCAGCATCTCATGGAGAAAAGTGTCAGTATTAGCATTTGTTCATAATAACCCAGCTGGGAGGTGTCAGCAGGGGGTGGAAAGAGGGCAAGCAATGGAAACTCAAGTTACTGGCAGCCAGACTCTTCTTTAAAAGACAGATTCTGAGAGGCATGAATCGTAGATGAAAAGGAAATACAAAGCAGTTGAGGGTTGCTTCATATATGCAGGCTTATGATTAGAGTTTTTTTTTTTTTTTGGACCTGCTTCATACATTTGGTGGCCCACATGTGATCCTCCCCAGGAGTGCCCAGGGAGACAGGTAGGCCTGCAGTGAAGTGATCATATATTAACTGACCACCTACAGATGAGGGCTGTGTATCTCTAGAATGGATGGATAATGATGGCTGCAGCCAGACCTCTGCTACTGCTGCCACTGGCAAAATTTGCAGCTTTAAAAATCTGTAAGAAGACCAAGAAGAAAGAGCTGAAACAGTTTAAATGAAATAGAAAATTGGTTTGTGTGAGGTAGGGGAAGTAAGACCATTCTGTTGGAATTGTAGTAGGCATTCCTTAGCAAGCTAGACCACATGGCTTCCAGTGATAGATGAATCCAAGAGCACCTCCAGATTATGTGTCTCTCTGCAGTGAGGAAAATGCACCTCATCTGGGACACATAAAGAGCCCAGATCATGGCCCTGGGAATTGTCTAGCCTTAGAGGCTCCATCTTACCTACATTCAGTTTCAGTTGATTGGCCATCATCTACATAACCCTCCACTGACCTGATTTGTCAATTTAATCCTCTGCCATCCCACTTTTTCAGCAGCTTTAAACCATTCTGGGTGCCGTTTACACGATGAAAATGTCCCGGGAAGAATTCGTGTCGATCCCTGGCAGTTTACACATACATCGGGTTGGGTACGTGATTTTTGGAAGGGGGGCCACCTTTTATCCCTCAACCTGCGGGACTTCCAGTCCCGCAGTTTTTGCCAGTTTTTAAAAAAGTCACTGGAGGATTCGGAAAATCGGAAATGTAAACAGCCTGGGACAAAATATCTCAGTACTAGGGGATGACCGGAATGGTGACTGGGGGCGGGCTTAGAGATCAGGGACCAGAAAAGGAGGGGTCAGTCACCCGTTCAACAGATCCAGCCTCACCAGCCGAAAACAAAGGCATCCCTTCCAGCTGCACGAAGGTTGATGAGTGTGTGCGCGCGTGCGTGTACTCAATCACCTTTTTAAATGGATTTCTACACTGCATGCTACAGAGAGATTGTGGTGGGCAGAGGGTCGCCCATTCATCCCCTGCCTTGGTCACCTCCCTGGATCTGAACGAGCACAGTAAAATATTCCAGCCTCTGAGCGAATGAACACCCTTAAATTCCCTCTCTCTGTGTCTGTGTCTTTCAAAACGCCTGTCTCTAGCTAGCTTGAAACCTGAACTCTGCAACTAATCTCTGCTGTAAGGGTTAACATTTTAAAGAGGCAAGGGGAATACGAAGCCTCCCCCCCCCACCTCACTCGGCTTGTTTTCAAATGGAAAGCACTCGTTCGAAAGATCTCAGTCTGGATCTTTCCAAATGCTTTCTGCCTCTTCTTAAAGGGTTAACATTTTAAAGAAGCAAGAGGAATAACAAACCTCTTCCCCCTCTCCCCCCCCCAGCCGGCCAATCGCATCGCTCATGGTGCGGAACTCTAAAGGAAGTGTGTCACTGAGGTTGTGAAAACACGAGTAATCACATCCTTGATTGACAGCGGAAAAAAAAAACCCTAAAAAAACCCCCGGAACTTTGGACGTGTAAATATCAGTCACGGGACCATCCGGGATATCCAGATCAGTGACATAAATCATATAAACAGCGAGGGATGGATTCGTGATCACAAAATCACGGTAAGCACCGCGACAATTTCTGTCGTGTAACTGGCACCCTGGTTTCTCTCCCCCCCCCACTTCTGCCCTTTGTCCTCAGCTTACTTCACTTTCTGCAAACTGAGTTCAAAGTGCCAAGTTCAAAGTACAAAAGTAGTTTGTAATGTAGTTCATTAACTCAGCAGGGGGGAGGGGGGGCAGAAGCTTGCCCTTCCCAATAGACCCAGACAAAAGCAAACTTATTCTAGCTTATTTGTTCTTCATTAATACTTTTTGCCAGGTTGACACCACTCTGATGTTGCTTGGCCACATGTATTCTGATTTTGAAATGTTGGAGATTATGCTTCTAGCCTCCAACTTTAATCTAGGCACAGATCTAGGCTGTATGTAGTCACAACAGACATTAAGGTAACTGTCCTGTGACTTATTATCTGGAAGTTCAACTAGTCAGAGTGTGGGGGATGCCATCCAAGGAAGCCAAGGTCACAACTGGAGAGTCAGGAAGATTTATCAGGAGAAGGGAGGATTGGTGCTATTATCAGTCCTAGGCTGAAACATGTTAATCACTATCAGAATCCAAGGGGGTTAGTCATAAGCAAAGACATAAAACAATCCAAGAACCGACAAGCAATTCAATAGTCTGAAAACTGCAAATTCTTAGAAACACAGTCCAGTGGTGTGTGTGCGTGCACATGTATGTATATGCTTTCAAGTCATGTTAGCTTATGGCGACCCCATGAATTTCATGGGTTTTCTTAGGCAACTGAGAGGTGGTGTTGCCTGTTCCTTCCTCTGAAATATAGCCTACAACACCTGGTATTCATTGGTGACCTCCCGCCAGTGGTAGGCAGGGGCAAAGGCAAAGGAATTGTGCTCAGAACAGAAGTTTATTTTAGCTTAGAGCTCTTACTGCAAGTAACTAAACAGTAGGAAAGGCATTTCAGCCTTTTAGAATAGGGAAGAACTCTACTAAATGATGGTGTCAGGGGGAAGGAGTTATGGCCATCTGAGGAATCCCAGGATGGGTTATTCTTCTCCTTGACCTAAGGGGACAATATTGTGCCCTCTGGCACCCCCCAACACAGGGACTGAAACATAAGTTATGGGCTCCCCAGTTATGTGCATGTTCAGTCATCCTCATGACAAGTCCTATGCCAAAAGATCTTCTACCCATTCCCTAGCTTGGCTGTTCATTTGATGCTCTGTGGAAAACCATGGAACTAGCCAGGCTTAGCAGTGTCAGAGGTGGCTCAGAAGTTATTGTGTTGGTGGCCCACCTCTTCTTGCCATTCCATGTTACCACGGTGGCCTCCAAATAACTGTTATCACTAGCTGAAAATCACCCCTGGACCCCTAGTTTCATTCAGGAATCCTCAGATCCACCTGTCTCTGGAGGCAAAGCATTTTAATAGGTCCTCCTGCAGGGGGTTACTGATGCAATGAATCTAAACTTCAGCAGGAAATAGTCTGACTATGACAGGGGTTGTCTATATGAGGCAAAAAGAAGCGGATTGCTCTGCAGTAAAGGGAACGTGCTGCAGCAATGATTTGTCTTAATCATTTTTTTTAGGTAGATCGCAAGCATGCAAAGCAACGGGCATGCCTGTGAATCAAGATGCCGGCTGCGAGTGAATTACTTGCGTTTTCATTCTCACCAGATGCCACCACCAAACAGTGTTTTTTTTTTTGTTTTTTAAAGCATATCAATGTGCGAAAGTGCAATATTTCACCTTAACAGAAAAGCGAACCCCCCAAGCCCCATTTTATTACCCTAGCGGTTGCTCCCAAGGCAAAAAAACCAAACAAACCCATGTCAGTTCCAGGTGCTTGCCTCGTTAGCAAGCCCCACCCCCTGCGCTCATCTGGCCAATCAGCTTTCAGCTCCTGCTCATATGGGAAAGTGAATCAATTCATGTGGCTTGTCCCACGCATTCCCTCCACTGTTTTTTAAAAGCCCCAGGAAAGGCTTTTTCTGCAGAGTATATGCTGTATCTATTCCCCCTCCTGAATATAGTGATACGATGCGGGATGCCATTAAGACAGGTTGTGTACTCTCGCATTCCATGAGGAGTATTTCTGCCTTTTAGACAACCCCACAGTGTGTTATTTTAACCACCCACTCCATCAAAACTCCTGTCTCTCCTCTGTAGCAGAGGTCAAATCAAGGATGTGTCCCACCCTATGTATTGATGTAATGACACAATGAGACAATCCTATTGTTGCTGTGGAGGCGGTGAAATCACAAACCAGACCATTAGAGGCAGCCTTAGAATGTATGTTGAAATCCTCCAGAGCAGTTGTTCTAGAGTCTTCAACACCATGCCTAAAGTCCTTCTCTGCCAGCTCAGGCTGGGAAGCTGTTGGGCAGCTGTGTGGATGATATACTAATAGTAATTCCCACCTGTGTCTTTGGCCATCCCCAGTTGCAATCTTTCAAAACCCTCCCCATGCTAGAAAGCTGTGCTAATAAGCACGTTGAAAACTTCTGTGGACTAGAGCCATTGCTCCAACATCAACCCAGTTCTTCAGTCTAGCCTGATGCTGCACAGAGTACTCAGGCAGGTAAGGCTAAGTCAGGTTTCTTCCATCCAGATTATGCAACAGATCTCAATAATACAAGCCAATACATGTTTCTATATGACTCTGACATAGGGGCCGGTTCCACGACAGGAAAAAGTTCGCGAGATTCCAGATTACCGTTCTTTCGCATCAAGGAGCGCATAAATCACACGAACTCTGGCTTATTCGGAAGATGCAGCCAGTTTCGGTTTTCCTTAGTTCACACAGGCAAAGGTGGGGGGGGGATCGCCTCCAGATAATTAAAGCCAGGCAGGAGGCGGGGAGGGAGTAAGGAGGGGGTCATGGAGACCATAAATAATGAGAGGAAAGAAAAGGACAAACAAACAAGAGATCGAAAGAGCGATCTGTCAACTTCCCTGTCTTCCCCTGCCCCGAAAGGCTTCTATAAAGAAAGGAGTGAATTAAAGCACAAACAAGTAAAAGCATGGTGGAGCGATCTCCTTCCCTTCCATTCCCTTCACGCATGCACACACAAACACACACCACAGAAGCAGGGGCTAGCCTCATTCCTGATTGTCTTCCCTGCCTCCGAAGCCTTGAATAAAGGCAAGTGAAGGGAAGGACAAACAAACAAAAGGACGAACATGCGATTGGCTGTTTCCCCACACACACAAATGGACACACACACACACACACCAGCAAAGCAGCGGCTAGTGCCGATCGTCTTCCCAACCCCCAAAGCCTTCCTTTGAAACAGACAGGAAGGGCTCAGAGCAGATTTTCCAAAGTGGGCTGCAAGCAGAAGAAGGGTGAATTTCTTCTCTCCAACCCCTCAGTCTATTCGAATAAAGCACAATGGTCACTCCAACCAATCAGGATTCAGCTCTGCTCACAGTAATTCGAAAAGGTCGAATTACAGTTTAGACGATGGTTAGTTCCCATGACCAATTATGCGCATTTTCGTGAACTTAATCAACAAAGTCTGGAAAACTAGTGAAAGTTGATACTGCGCGACTTATGGGTTTTTTGCACCCCCTCCTTCTGAAAAGGGCGCTGTTGCTTCAAAATGCGTGGGAACTATCAGGCTTCTTGTCTCATTCTTTGAGGATTTATTTTGCCATGTAAACGACCCCATAGTCTACTTTCAGTTTCTATTGAGGAGGATTATTCTGCTTCATTTTAGCACTGGATGTGATTGGATCAGACTTGGCCACACCACAAAGCAGAATCACTTATCCCCAATGGAGGCTACATAATGCTTCCCTCCAATAAGTTGTCATTCTGGTTTTGCTTCTTTCCAATCAGGAGCTGCATCCAGAAGACTCCTGAAAGCATGTAATTTTTATACTTACACACTCTTACACTGTCCTATGTATAAGAGTAAAGTGTGCCTCTAATTTTAACCCACAAAAATTATGTCCAGGTACCAGATATGTTGGGAACAAAAAGCAAAAATAATAGTCTTAATTTTGACTAAGAAAATTTTTCCCTCCACCAAACTAAATCCCTTTTGGTGCCCCTCATGAAAGAGAGTCTTTAAACTCCATAGGTCGCTTTCTAAGAGCCTGGATTTATAAGAACTCTGATTCTGTACTTTCCAAAATGGTTCACATTTTGTTCCTCTCTAGTTTCTTCGCATCACTTCCTTTTTCACCTTTTTTGACCTTCTTCTCTGCCAGGATTCATGGCTTCCTTTAGAACTGTCAGCTCCTTCTGCAGAGAAGTTTGCCTCTTCCCTTTGAGAAGCCTGGGTTTTATCCTGAACCATTGATTTGTGGCCTGTAAATTGCCAACTGGAATCACTGCTATCAGACAAGAATTATACTGTAGGATCAAACCTAGAACCATTTGCATTCATGCTGCTTCCAGCAAGCCCTAAAGAGGCCACATCATCTTAGGAAGTGAACCTTTTCATGTGCAAGGTTTAGTAAACAGAAAGCATGGGAGCAGCATAATAAATACTTTTAACATTTTGAAGATATTCAGGCATGACTTTCCAAGTGAATTTTCACAAACTTCTTGCAACATAAGGTAAAGGCAGAGAAGCAAATGATTGAAAGGCTACTGCTTTCTAAGGCAGTTGGTATTTTCCTTCAGATTCTTTTTTTTTTTTAGCTCACTGTTGTGTTCTGTAAATTACTTGCCATGCTAGTTGGATTTTGAGGGGAGAGTTGTATTCCAGAAGTCATCTTACCAAGCTCTAATTATTTCCTTTCCTTTCACGGGATTGGAGGGCTTCTGCCCTGGAATGCAAAGGTGAGAGAGGGATGTAGTCCCCTTCCTCATTGCCTTCAAACCAGGGAGGAGGACAGATATAACTCCCTATTCCTGCAGAGCCCTTCCTTTGTTACCAGAGTTGGTCTGGTCGCACCGCAAAACAGCAGATCCTGTACATTATCTGGAAAGGTGAGGGAACACTTCTTGGATTTTGTGTAATCTTTGAGAATTCCTGGAGAACAGGAGAGGTCCCAGCAGATTGGAAGAGGGCAAATATTGTTCCCATCTTTAAAGAGGGGGGAAAAGAAGACCCAAATAATTACTGCCTAGTCAGCCTGACATCAATACTAGGGAAGAGTCTAGAGCAGATCATTAAACAGACAATCTGTAACCACTTAGAAAGGAGTGCCGTGATTACAAAAAGTCAACATGGATTTCGCAAAAACAAGTCATGCCAGATTTATCTCTCTTTTTTTGGATAGAATTACAAACTTGATAGACGAAGGGAATGCAGGGGATGTAGTGTATCTTGATTTCAGTAAGGCTTCTGACAAGGTTCCCCGTGATATTCTTGCAAAAAAGTTAGTAACCTGTGGGATAGACAATGCAACTGTTAGATGGATTTGTAATGGGTTGACTGACCAAACCCAGAGGGTAGTTACCAATGGCTCCTCTTCATCCTTGAGAGAAGTGACCAGTGGGGAGCCACAGGGTTCTGTCCTGGGTCCAGTACCATTCAACATCTTTATCAATGACTTGGATGAGGGAATAGAGGGTATGCGTATCAAGTTTGCAGATGACACCAAATTAGGAGGAGTAGCTAATACCCCAGAGGACAAGATGAGAATCCAAAATGATTAGAAACAGATTAGAATGCTGGGCCAATATTAACAAAATGAGTTTCAACAGGGAGAAATGTAGGATACTTCACTTAGGCAGTAAAAATGAAATGCTCAGATAGTACATGCGAAAGGGATCTAGGAGTTTTAGTGGACCACAAGCTGAACACGAGTCAGCAGTGTCATGCAGCAGCTAAAAAAGCTAATGTGATTCTAGGCTGCATTAATAGTATAGTGTCTAGATCAAGGGAAGTAATAGTGCCACTGTATTCTGCTTTGGTCATACCTCACCTGGAATACTGTGTCCAGTTCTGGGCACCACAATTCAGGAAGGATACTGAGAAGCTAGAATGTGTCCAGAGGAGGACGACCAGATGGTGGGAGGTCTGGAAGCCATGCCCTATGAGGAGTGGCTTAGAGAGCTGGGTATGTTTAGTCTGGAGAAGAGAAGGTTGAGAGAGGACATGATAGCCATGTTTAAATATTTGAAGGGATGTCATACTGAGGATGGAACAAACTTGTTTTCTGCTGCTCCAGAGACCAGGACATGGAGCAATGGGTTCAAACTACTTGAAAAGAGATTCCACCTAAACATTAGGAAGAACTTTCTGACAGTAAGAGCTGTTTGGCAGTGGAATGCACTGCCTCGTAGTGTGGTGGAGCCTCCTTCTTTGGAGGTTTTTAAGCAGAGGCTGGATGGCCATCTGTCAGGAATGATTTGATTGTTTCTTCCTACATGACAGGGGGTTGGACTGGATGACCCTTGTGGTTTCTTCCAACTCTATATTTTATTATTCTAATTTGTATAGAATCTTTGGTGAGGCCACTACTGAAAAATTCATCCCTGGGTCACACCAGACTGGAGAATATAGCCCAGTCTCCAATATCCCCTTTTGGGGCAAGGTGTTGGAGTGTGTGATGGCTTCAAAACTCCAGGGATTCATGGATGAAATGGACTATCTAGATCCATTTCAATCTGTCTTCAGGCCAGGTTATGGGACAGAGACAGCTTTTGTTGCCTCAGTGCATGATCTACACAGGGAACTGGACAGGGGGAGTGTGTCCCTGTTGGTTCTGCTGGATCTCTCAGTGGCCTTAGATACCATCAACCATGGTATCCTCTCTGGGATGGGGCTCGGGGACAATGTTTTACAGTGCCTCCCATCCCTCTTGGAGGGATAGGCCCAGAAGGTGGTGCTGGGGGACACCTGTTGGACATCCTGGACACTAGCTTGCAGTGTTCCTCAGGGTTCATTTCTGTCTCTCATGCTATTTAATATCTAGATGAAACTGCTGGGAGAGGTAATCTGGAGTTTTGAGGTCTAGTGTCAACAGTATTCTGATGACACACAACTTGGATCTCTCCTTTCCATCTGATTCCAAGGAGGCCATTTCTGTACTAAACCAGTATCTACTGGCAGTAATGGACTGAATGAGATCAAACAAATTGAAACTTAATCCAGATAAAACCGAAGTGCCCCTGGTCAGTTGGAAGGCAGATTAGGGAATAGGGATTCAGCCTGTGCTGGATGGACTTAAACTCCCCCTGAAATCTCAGGCTCACAGCTTGGGTGTTCTCCTGGACTCATCTCTGAGCCTGGATGCTCAGGCTGTAGTTGTGGCTAGGAGTGCGCTTTCACAGTTAAATTTAGTGCACTAGATACACCCATTCCTTGACGGGTTGGATTTGGGTACGGTGACATATGCCTTGATTGCATCCCATTTGAACTACTGTAATGCGCTCTATGTGGGGCTGCCTTTGGAAACTGTTCGGAAATTTCAGCAGGTCCAAAATTCTGTGGCCAGGCTGATGACTGGGGATCATGTGACTCCTTGTTGAAACAGCTGCATTGGCTACCAGTCCATTTCTGGGTAGACTTCAAAGTGCTGTTTTTGACTTTTAAAGCCCTAATCAATTTGAGTCCAGACTATCTGAAAGACCGAATCAGCCTATGCAAGTCAGCCCAAGAGTTAAGATGCGTGAGGAGGAGTGGTTGGTGAGGACTCAGGAGAGAGCCTTCTCTGTGGCTGCTCCCAGACTGTAGAACTCCCTTCCCTGGGAGGTCTGGTTGGCCCCCTCTCTGCTCTTTATTTAGACAGGCTTTTAGAGTCATAGAATCATAGAGTTGGAAGAGACCACAAGGGTTATCCAGTCCAACCCCTGCCATGCAGGAATACACAATCAAATGAAATCATTCCCAAATCATTCCCAACAGATGGCCATTTAACCTCTGTTTAAAAACCTCCAAGGCAGTGTATTCCACTACTGAACAGCTTGCATCCATTGTTCCGTGTTCTAGTCTCTGGAGCAGCAGAAAACAAGCTTTTTCCATCTTCAATGTGACATCCCTTCAAATACTTAAACAGGGTAATATTTAATTCTTTTAACTTTTGTAATTAATGTTTTAGTTGTATCTTTTTAAATTATTGTAAGTTGCCTGGAATCCCATCTTGGGGAAAGGCAGAATATAAATCCAATAATTGTTCAGTGAAAAGATCTTCCTCACTCAACATGCATAATCTTTGAAAGAGAATCTTTTCATGTGCCAGGTTTAGTAAATAGTGAGCACTGGAACAGCATAATAAATGCTCCAGAAATTTAGAGCCTGATTTCCAAGTGAATTTTAACAAACTTTGCTTCCAGCCATGTGAAGGAAGAAATTTAGAGCATCATTTCCAAGTGAATTTTAACAAAAAAAATTTGCTTCTAGCAATGTGCAGCACAACAGAAAGTCAAGTAAACAAATGACTGAAAGTCTTCTAACACTACTGCTGTTTTCCCTCCAATCCCTTGGATGCTATCAATGACCATTGTTCTATAGGTCCTATGGAGTAATTAGACAAGGGGGTATTTGGTACCAGCATTTGGTGCTATAAGAATGCTGTAGTTTTTAGGATATGCAGAAAGCAGTTCAAAAATCTCAGTTGGCTCAGTGCCATTACCAGAATTAACTAGAGTTTGCAAACTGTGGTATATATAACTACAGTATTATATGTAATCTGCCCAGTGTATCAGTTTGATTTTCGCTCATTTCAAAATACTGGTGCTGATCATAGAATCATAGAAACATAGAATCACAGAGTTGGAAGAGACCACAAGGGCCATCTAGTCCAACCCCCTGCCCTGCAGGAATACACAATCAAAGCATTCCCTTACAGGGAACCTTTTTTTTAATAACACATATGAATTATAACAGCAGCAATAAAGCTCCAAACCAAACACCACACTGGGCCCCATTACAACACTGCCCACTTGCCAAAATCCCATCACCTTCCACCTTGGTGGAAACACAAGAGAAGGCTTTCTCGGTGGCCGTTCCTATGATCTTTAGTGCCTGGGTCTGGGACTTGAATCAATTGCAAACAAGCTTGTAAAATGTGGGCTAGACAAGTTAACTGTTAAGTGGATTTGTAATTGGTTGACTGGCCGAACCCAAAGGGTGCTCAGCAGTGTCTCCTCTTCATCTTGGAAAGATGTGACCAGTGGGGTGCCACAGGGTTCTGTCCTGGGCCCAGTGCTATTCAACATCTTTATCAATGACTTGGATGACAGAATTAGGGGCATACTTATCAAATTTGCAGATGACACCAAATTAGGAGGAGTAGCTAATACCCTAGGGGACAGGATCAAAATTCAAAATGACCTGAATAGACTAGAAAGCTGGGCCAGAGCTAACAAAATGAAATTCAATACGGAGAAATGTAAAGTACTGCACTTAAGGCGGAAAAACGAAATGCATAGATATAGGATGGGGGAGACCTGGCTGAACGAGACTATGTGGATCTAGGAACTTAGTAGACCACAAGTTGAACATGAGCCAATAGTGTGATGCAGCAGCTAAAAAGGCCAATGCGATTTTGGGCTGCATCAATATAAGTATAGTGTTTAGATCAAGGGAAGTAATAGTGCCACTCTATTCTGCCTTGGTCAGACCTCACCTAGAATACTGTGTCCAGTTCTGGGCACCAAATTCAAAAAGGATATTGACAAATCGGAACATGTCCAGAGGAGGATGACTGAAATGTTGAAAGGTCTGGAAACCAAGCCTTATGAAAAAAGACTTAGGGAGCTGGGTATGTTTAGCCTGGAAAAAAAGATGGTTAAGGGGCGATATGATAGCCCTGTTTAAGTATTTGAAGGAGTGTCACATTGAGGATGGAACAAGCTTGTTTTCTGCTGCTCCAGAGACTAGAACACGGAACAATGGATGCAAGCTCCAGGAACAGAGATTCCACCTCAACATTAGGAGGAACTTTCTGACAGTAAGAGCTGTTTGGCAGTGGGACACACTCCCTTGGAGCATGGTGGGGTCTCCTTCCTTGGAGGTCTTTAAACAGAGGCTGGATGGCCATCTGTCAGGGATGCTTTGATTGTGATTTCCTGTATGGCAGGGGGTTGGACTGGATGGCCCTCGTGGTCTCTTCCAGCTCTACAATTCTATGATTCTAAGTGCTATCTCATAGTATACATTTATCATCCCCTCAGCTTCCCCAACACAGTATGAGGCCCAATTTGAACCATGTGATATTCCTCCTTATTATTTATTTATTTATTTATACCCTGCTCTTCAGCCACAAGGCTATCAGAGAGGCTTACAAATTGTTTTAAGCAATAGCAATTTACACATCTACACTGCATTAAACACTTTCCAATGTGTGTTAGCTAATTGCCCCCACAAGCTGGGTACTCATTGATTGGAAGAGAGTATTATTATTAATATTTGGTGGAGGGATACAACAGGCCAATGCCTTGTAGCATTCAGACGTTGTTTTAAATAACTAAAACTATTTTAGTTATTTTTGAGATGTGTAATTATTATAACTATAATGGTAACTACATTTGACATTGGTTTTATAACTATAGCTAATTACTATGAAAAGTAACTTTCCAAGTTTTGCCTACAGCCCTCTGGGTGCCACTTTTTTGTGAGAATCAGCTCCATTGGAGAACTATCCAGTCATGTGGGACTGATTTAAGGAATTGTTAGCCTTGAGTAGACCTATAGGTTGACAGCAGGATTATTTCATACCCAAGAAAAGTGTGTGTGGTTTGGTTTTGGTTTTGTCAATGAAACCATCATTCTGAAGTTAAAATAAACTCTAAAAGTTGACCACGTTTGTGCATAATTGCTCTGTAAAATTCTGCCTCTTCTCACAGCTATTTTCCTGGTAATTTCCTTCAGTTTTCATGCAGTAAAGTATACTTGGAATGTGCTCCCATGTGGATGCACTAATGTCCATGTCTCATTAAAAAGTGAATTACTGTTTGTTGTTTTTAGATGCTGGTGATTTGCATTTGCATGATACTGTTCTGCTTTTGCAATACTATACTGTGCTAGTGAGAAATCTCTGAAATGTGATTTCATAGAATCATAGAATCATAGAATTGACCTTTAATATTATATTATCAAAGAATTTTCAGTGGGTTTGGGTGTATAAAAGTGGAAAGGCAAATACAGGGAAGGATGAGCATGGAAAATAGGTTATGTAGAAAAACAAATATGGCACATAAAGATTGCCATAGAAGGAGGGCAAGGTCAGTGCAAAGTAGTGAAGACTCTGGGGTCTGTTCCATTGTGCTTTCCCATCTATTTTGAAATAGTCCCTGCACCCACAAGAGCTAGAAAAAATACTTCCAAAAAGAAAGGGATCTCACTATTAGATTCTACTTTCTTGTGCTGTGATTCCCTGTTCTATTTGTTTCATCTCAGTCCCATTAATGCTGGCTTTTATGAGCAGTGAATTTACAACCAGCTAAGAAGATTGGGTGGAATACAAGATCTGTCATCTCCATCAGGGCTAATCCACTCTCTCCAGGCTCTGAACTGTGTTTGATCAGCCCTGGTTTCCTTTTGTGAGGTTTGAAAGAGCAGGCAGCTAAAATACCTGCCAAGTGTTAGGGAATCATCATACCAAGCAACCAGCAGGAAACGTGAAAGAACGGAAGAGAGAAACACTAAAAGGGGGAAGGAAGATGGGAGAAAAACAAAGTGACATAAATGACACAGGACAAAAGTTACTGACTGAAAAGCAGGGAGAATGATCATTTATTATTCCTCTCAGGGAAAACAAGGAGACAGTTCCCAAGTTCTCGCTGAGCAGAGGGGGAAAAGCCAGTGCCTCTTTGGAGCATTGTAGCAGAAATTATGGTACAGAGGGAAGCTCCATAAGAGTGGAGATTTCAGGCTGTTTGAAGGACTCTGTAGAAGAACCTGTGCAGAAGGCTCAGTGTTGTGTCTTGCCTTGGCTCTTCCATTTCCCATCCCAATACTCCCAGCCAGTGTTTGAGTTAAGCCTTAGCTTCCTGATTTCTCACATTGCCTCCAAATTTGTCTTGAAATGTTGCTTTTGGTTTGCAACATTCATTTGGAGGTTAATAAGCTTCACAAACCACTTGGACAGTGCCTTCACAAGCCAGATCAGCTTGAGGCTTCTGCTTGGGGAAAACATTTAACTCACTTTGACAGTAGCAAAATAATGTCTTGCTGTGACTGGTGGAAAATTTCAGTTTGTGTATGTGTGGGGTTCTTTTTGTCTGCAGGTCTTTATATGGGACTCACGAGGACATTAATGGAGATTATTAGTCTGGCTGTGTTTAGAGCTTAGAAAGGTTACTTTTTTTGTTCTGCAGCTCCCAGACAGTTTGGCATTCTGGGAGTTGTAATCCAAAAAGTAACATTATAAAGCTGTGGCTGTGCTATGGGAATCATCCTCACCTTCTCACCCACACTGGATGTCTCGTTTGTAAGTGAGGCTAGCATACAAACAAAGGAGCACTGCAGTAGCCAGCTGACACTGCCTGGAATGAAATTTTGACTTGAGTTAGAATGCTGTGAGGAATCCCAAAGGAAACAAAAGGTGTTTTTATATTGTTACTGATGTTTCTCAAGGGATGTATATCCCTAGGTTGTAAAAAGATTTCCTTTAAAGCAAATTTTAAAAGAGGGTTGAAGTTTCCTCCTCAAGGCTGCTCAAAAGATGCAGAAGTAGTCAAGCTAGGGATGGAAAGAATTTTGTTTCATCAGCATTTTAAAGTGAGCTGACCTAATTTGCACTTCCTGGACCAATATGTGGATCTTGTTTCGGTTATCCTTCAGACTGAACAGTCCTCTGAATTTTGTGAAGCAAGTTTTGCCTCAGTAGTTGATACACAGAATCATAGAATAATAGGTCTTGTCTTCACGAGGGGGAAAAAATATGAACACATCCGAAAAGGCAGGCATTCGCAACGATGTGATCTGTCTACATGGCCAAAAGAACCTCCCCAAACTCCACATGACCCCCTAACTAGATGGCGGCCATGAGTGATTTACTCACAATTTTAAATCTGCTTCCACTAATTTAAATAAATAAAAAAAAAGTTTCCCAGGGTGCACATAAGCAACACTTTGTATTTACAAAGACAGAAATAATTTTAAAAGAGTATAAAATTGCCATGTGATAGACTTACTAGACCCTCGCTTAGTTGAAAACCCAATAGGGCGGCTGAAGCTGCTTTCCCTCTTTGCTAGCCCCGCCCCCAATCTTCACCCAGCCAATCAGATTGCACTGCCAGGTCGTATTTGTGCGAACATGATTGTTCAAATGATCACACATTCAGAAGTAGTAGTACAGAGCTTTTTGGAAAATCCACATGGACATTGTGGATTTCGCTGCCCCCCTTCCAAATGACACGTATTTGTACGAATGGCTGTTTAAATGGATCACCATATGTTCACATCTTGTTCGTATTTTTTTTGAACCGTACAGACAATATCATAGAGTTGGAAGAGACCACAAGGGCCATCCAGTCCAACCCCCTGCCCTGCAGGAATACACAATCAAAGCACTCCCAATAGATGGTCATCCAGCCTCTGTTTAAAAACCTCCAGAGAAGGAGACTCTATTTCAAGGCAGTGTATTCCGCTGTCGAACAACTCTTACCATCAGGAAGTTCTTCCTAATGTTTAGGTGGAATCTCTCTTCCTTTACAGTAGTTTGAATCCATTGCTCCGTGTCCTAGTCTCTGGAGCAACAGAAGACAAGCTTGCTCCATTCTCAGTATGACATCCCTTCAGATATTTAAACATTGCTATCATATAACCTCTTAACCTTCTCTTCTCCAGACTAAACATACCCATCTCCCTAAGTCACTCCTCACAGAGCATGGCTTCCAACCCTATACGTGTTAATTTTTGGAGAAATTCACACACACACACACACACACACACACATATATATATATATATAATGAGAAAACATCTTCAGAAATTAGTATTTTATGATGAAATGAATATAATTTACTGGCAGGACTTCTCTATAGTGGCAGGAAACCCCAAATGCATCTTGTAGCTGCCACAGATATTTTTGATCTGCAGCGACCCTGCAAATGCCAAACTCGCTGGGACTTGTCTGATGGGAGATCAGAGTATACCACCACACTGTAATTCACATTGGTGTAAAAGGGCAGTCCTACACTGATCATATGTCCTGTACGTCTCATTATTTCTGACCACATGGCCAGAGCTACCCTCAGTCCCCCCCCCCCGTTTATTCATGCATGAAAATATATGTTGTCCCAGAGTACTGTTTTACTGGATATGCTTATACAGATAAGCACACACTCAGGGGGAAAAGCCTGCACGCTGGCAGAATGGAGTCCCGTCCTCTGGAAGTCCCATCCTTGGCTTTGCACCAAAGCCAATCCGCAGCCGCCACACTACCAATAATCTGGGGTTTCCCTTTAAATGTAGAGCAAACTGCTAATCTTTTAGATCCAGATATTTCATATGGCAACAGAGCAGCAAATATGAGGTGAATATGGGTTTTTTTGCCCACAGATTTTCATACTTGTTAAAAAAAAACCTAGTCTGTGGCTCACTAGAGTGGGACCATGTGTGATGTACCAAGCACACACGCTCACATGCATTCAATAAATTGCCTTATTGACATGGATTTATGTGTCGGGAACATAGAACAAAGCCGAAACTGAACACAGCCACAGCAGCCCCCCAGATAAAACCTCCCAGCATGAGAAAAGCATTTAGGGAGTGAGAGGAGTCGGTCTGCACCTGGCCACCCTGACCTTGAGCCTCTCTGAGAGAGGAGCGTTCCCAGGCCAACCAGGCGGGCTGGCCTCCCTCCAAAACTCCAGAGGCCCAGCCCGGGGAAAACCGCCTCATGTCAGGGCCCTCCATGGATTCTACTCCAAACCTCAGAATTCAGGGATGAGCCTGACACCATGGTAAGAAGAAGGAAGTCTTATTGTGGCAAGACAAGGAAGAGGTTTCTGTCAGTGGTGAGGAGATTTTTCTGCTAGGGAAGCTTTGCAGGTTTTTCTGGTAGCACTGGTGCAGATTTCAGTCAATGCTGTTCTCGTTAGCTACTGTAAACTCACCGATTTTGGTGGCATGGTTTTGTCAGCGGCAGCAAATGGAGGCAGTAGGGGCCATAAAATGGCCATGATGGATGTGGAACTTGCTACCACAAGATGTAGCAATGGCCACCTATTTGAAGGGGATATGAAAAGGGCTGAGGCACATCCGTGGAGGATGGGACTATCAGTGGCTAATTTTCATGAGGGCCTTACCTCCAGTGTCAGAGGCAGTGTACCTCTGAATACCAGTTGCTAGAGAATATAAACAGGAGGATGTTGTTGTTCTCATATTCTTCCTATGGGCTTCCCCATAGGCATCTGGCTGGCCACCCTGCGAGCTGGACTAGGTAGGCCTTTGGTCTGATCTAGCATGCCACTTCTTGACAGCATGGGTTTTTTTCTCTAGAAAGGGAACAGATACATAGATCCTGCTGCTCTACTGTCTACAGCTGCCTTGCATGGCTGGTAAACTATGGAGGAAAAGAGACTCAGAACTCCATGTCACGTTTCTCAGTTGTTTTGTATTTCCTTCTTGTAAATTATGCACTGATGGGTGGCCATTGCCTCTGAAACTGTGTGTTGAACAGACAAGGTCTCTTAGGGCAGGAGTGGGCAGCTGCCAAGGGTCCAGGACCAGCACTCACCCCATTACCAGAGACTCTGGACCATGGTGAGCTATGCCTGCCCCCCCTTTTTTTTTCCAAAAATCATTTTGAGCAAAGGCTATTTAGTGGCTAAAACAAACCTGGGGATTTCTGGGGGTGCAGTCAGCAGTTTTTAAGTTGAAACTTTTTTTTCAGAATGGGAGAATTTGGGAGGGGGTGGGAGAGATCTTGCGCACATACTGTCTGCCTGTGGGAAAGTCTCTGCGCACATTTCTGCACATGGTAGAGACTGTTCTATGGGCACAGAACTTCCTGTACTGCTCTGCTACAAGTGATTTGGGCTCCATGTGAAATGAGCTACAGATCAAGTGGGCAACTGTATTGGAGAGGCCACTAGAAACCCCTTGCTGGAACTGTATCCTTTACAAACATGGAATTTCTCCATGGATTTGCCACTTCAACTAATTAAAGAGGAAGTCATCTTGCCAGAAATACTGGATGCTAGAAAACGCCTATCGAATGAACAAACTGGAGTACAACCAATGCTGTATATGCTCTGAACACTTTTGAATGTTGTTAGACTGGCATCATCTTCCACATCTCTTTCCCTACTCATTTCGGTCTACCAGGTGTTTATTTCATCTAGGAAAATATATGGAGCCATCCCCTGTCTTTGGTTCTGTAAAATGTGTATCCCATCTTTTATTTCTTGATTTGACTGTTTTATTTTATTTATTTATTTATTTATACCCCGCTCTTCAGCCACAAGGCTATCAGAGTGGCTTACAAATTGTTTTAAGCAATAGCTATTTACACATCTAACTGCATTAAACAGCATCCAATGTGTGTTAGCTAATTGCCCCCCACAAACTGGGTACTCATTTTACCGACCTACGAAAGGATGGAAGGCTGAGTGAACCTTGGAGCCCGCTGGAATCGAACTTGTGACGTGGTGGCTTGCAGTACTGGCATTTAACCACTGCGCCACCAGGGCTCCTTTACAGTACAGTATTCTATTATTTGTATGTTCTTCTTTAGCCTTTAGAATTAGCCTCTGTTTTTCTTCTTATTGGGATCCTCCTTTTCTTTCCATTCCTCCTCTTCCCTAACCACTTCTTTAAAAGGCTAGAGTTTGTAACCTGCTTACCTGGGAATAAGCCCCATATGATGACACCATATTGGAATTTCATTATTTCTATATCTACACTTTACTTTCTATTTTCTCTCTTGTTCCTTATATTCTACCATATTAACTTTCTTGAAAGTTCAGTCTTCCTTGCCTGCAATGTTCTTTTCATAATATGACTGGTTCCTTGTTTCCCTTTGTTTAAGAAACTGAAGATTAAGTATCCCTTATTTGAATCCTGAAATGCTTCAAAATCCAAAATTGTCCACATGGGTGACTGAGACAGTGGCACCTTTGCTTTCTGATGGTTCAGTGTACACAAACTTTGTTTCATGCACAAAATGATTTTTTAAATTGTGTATAAAATTACCTTGGAGCAAGAACAATTACCTTGGAGCAAGAAAGGGCTCTGAAAGAGCATCGCCATATCTGACTTGACCGTGCTGGCCCTCGTGTAGCAGAATAATCATTTTAAGGAATTTGGGGGGACATCCTAATCTTTCCAGGATCTGCCACAGACCTTTTCTACTCACTGTCGAAGGCTTTGGTGAGGTCGACAAATGTCACATAGAGACCCTTGTTCTGCTCTCTACATTTCTCTTGCAGTTGTCTAAGGGCAAATACCATGTCTGTAGTACTCCTATTGGCTCTGAAGCCACAGTGGCTTTCAGGAAGAATTTCTTCTGCAATAGCAGGAACTAATCTGTTCAGGAGTATCCTTGCAAGGATTTTTCCAGCAATAGAGAGCAGTGTTATGCCTCGATAGTCTGAGCAATCAGATTTTGCTCCTTTTTTCTTGTACAGGGTGATGATGATTGCATCTCGGAGATCTGATGGCAGTTACTCTTTTTCCCAGCAATTCACAAGGAGTTCGTGGAATTTATCGTGGAGTGCATGACCTCCGTGTTTCCAAACTTCAGGTGGGATTCCATCAATCCCAGCTGCCTTGCTGTTTTTCATCTGCTGTATAGCCTTAAGGGTCTCTTCCAAAGTGGGAGCTATGTCCAATTCATTTTTCATCAGTTTTTGTATCATAAGTTGGATAGCTGAGCCTTGGACTACTCGGTTGGCACTAAAGAGACTTTGAAAATGTTCAGCCCATCGATTCAGGATGGAGGCTTTATCAGTAATTAATGTCTGACCATCTGTATTGTATAAGGAGCTTTGGATCTGATAAATAGGTCCAAACATTGCTTTAAGAGCTTCATAAAATCCTCTATCCAAAGGGCTACAGCAGAGCTCGAAGAAGAAGACGGCATCTATATATGTTACCGTATTGATGGTAGCTTGTTTAACTCAGACTAAGACTCTAAACTATATAGTTTGTGAGCTGCTCTTCGCTGATGCTACTGCTCTTGTTGCCCACACAGAAGCAGCTCTGCAGCGCCTAACATCCTGCTTCGCAACAGCTGCAGAGCTGTTTGGGCTGGAAGTCAACCTGAAGAAAATGGAAGTTCTTTACCAGCCTGCACCACAGGACGAACACCATCATCCCCACATTGCCATCGGCAAATCTGTGCTTAAGTCCATTCAGCAGTTCACCTACCTGGGAAGCATCATCTCCTCAGATGCCAAGATTGACAAAGAGATCAATCACAGATTAGCAAAGGCATATAGTGCATTTGGAAGACTTCACAAAAGAGTCTGGAGTAATAAACACCTGAGACAAAGCACAAAAATCAGTATGTATAGAGCCATTGTACTGTCTATTCTCCTTTATGGGTCTGAAACATGGGTCACCTATCGCCACTACTTACGACTCCTCGAACGCTTTCATCAGCGCTGTATACACACAATCCTAACTATACACTGAACTGACTATGTGACTAATGTTGCTGTCCTTGAGCAAGCAGGGATCATCAGCATTGAGGCCATGATATTGAGAACACAGCTGCGCTGGGCAGGGCACGTTTCTAGGATGGAGGACCATCGCCTCCCAAAAATAGTACTCTACGGTGAACTCGCCATGGGTCAGTGTAAGAGGGGCGCTCCAAAAAAGCAATACAAGGACTCCCTGAAACAACATCTCAGGCTCGGCCAAATTGATCACCAACAATGGTCCGCCGTGGCCTCACATCGGGAGGCATGGAGACGCACTATCCACAATGCTACAGCCTTATTTGAGAACTCACGCCGAACAAGTCTTGAAGAGAAACGACAATGCAGAAAGAATCACAACCTGGAAACATCACCCTAGGAGACCTGCTGCTGTGCTTTCTGCAACTGGACTTGTTTATCTAGGATTGGCCTTTTTAGTCATCAGCACACTTTCAGAAAGCTCGGGATGAGTCCTTCCTGAATCTTCGTTTGCAAAGAAAAGCCAGAGAGAGAGAGAGAGAGAGAGAGCAAGCGAGCAAGAGAGAGAGAATTACCTTAAAGCTATGTGTATAAAGGACTGTATATTTGAAACATAAATGAATTTCATGTTTAGACTTGGGTTCCATCTCCAAGATATGTCATTATGTATATGTTAATATTCCAAAATCCAATATTGATGATGATGATGATATCCCAAACACTTCTAGTTCCAAGCATTTTGGGTAAGGGATATTTAACCTATATTGTATCTTCTCCCCTTGTGGCTTTTCTTTGTATCTGATCAGTGTTTAGTGTGCTATTCCCTAGCCTCACCACTGCCAGTCCTTTTCTATGTTTCGTTTTGTAAGACCAGTAGTTCCCAACCTGGATACCATGAAAGAGCCCAAAGTCCCCTCCCCAATAGGTGTTGCGTCCTTGCTGTAACTCTGTACAGTGGTCTGGTGTTGCCTCTTCTAAACTGAGCAGCATCTGGAGCAGCATTGTAAGAGGTCAGATGTTCCCATGGGCATTTTTCCAAAATCTAGGACCTTGCACATAAAGCATATGTTCTATACCAATCTTACCCAGGAGATGGTGGAAGTGCTGTCTACCTCCTTTTTAGGTTCTGAAGATCGTGTCCTGTTTGGAGGTGAATGGGTAGCTTGGTGAATAAAGTGAATGGGTAGCTTGGACCTGACGTCACCCTGCCATAGCCAGTTGGGGTAGGTCTTGAAAGTTCAGTGATAGTCAGTGATGAATAGAAGTAGAATGAGACTGTCAAACCATGATGGATCTAAGCAGGAGAGTGGGACATTCAAACCAGATGACCTGTTGCTAATGAGTGATAAGACTTTTCTCTGATTAACTGGTTCCAAGGATAATGGACGAATACTGAGCTTCTACTTGCAGGAGTCTTAATCTGTACTTAACCATTTTAACCTGACTCCACAGAGCTCTTTTCAACACTTTTGTAGTGCTGTATTTACTCTCCTCCAAATAGTTTCTCTGTCTCTTTAAAAGGACATCCCAGTGTCTCAGTGGAACAATAACCCATCTAATCTTTTGTTCCTTTCTCACTGCAAGCCTGCAAAGCAGGAATAAAGCCATCTGTAGGAACCTTGAAAGGTATCAACAAGACCACAGAATGTGCTTGTTTAGCTCTTTGGAAATTTTGCCTCATTCAGACAGAACCCGTTATCTAGTATGAATAAAAAACAAATCCTGTCTCTGCCATTGATTATGAACAACAAAAATGATAACCACATCTGGCCCTGGGTTGTGGGTGGGGATCCACATCAGAATATACAGTTTTGCAATCAACCTTTTGTTGTTTTGTGGTGCTGTAATAGTGTTCTTTTAGAAGTGAAGGTGCTTGTGTGTTGTGCTGTATTTACCAATATGCCTCTTCTGTACTGTTTATTGGGGAATTATCTTCAGTCAGAATCACTAGTCAAAGTGATGCCAAAACATATGCAACTATATCTGCTGAATTTGT
This sequence comes from Gambelia wislizenii, assembly GCA_030847615.1. Taxonomy (NCBI): domain Eukaryota; kingdom Metazoa; phylum Chordata; class Lepidosauria; order Squamata; family Crotaphytidae; genus Gambelia; species Gambelia wislizenii. The sequence continues at coordinate 165,672,001 of JAUMIR010000004.1, forward strand.
TGTTCTTACCCACATCCTTCTCTTTCTTCCCCTCCATTTATTTATCCTGCACTTTCTCTTACAATGACAGAGCTACATACCTGGCTCCCTTGCCTTCTTATCTTCTCAGCAAGCTGTGTGAGGTGACTTAAGACAGTAAATGCCCCAAGGCCCACCAGGAAGTTTTGTGACTGAGCCGAAACCAGCCCAACACTTTATCCATTACATTGCACTGGCTTTTCAGTTCTCCCCCTTTTCCTTTTTTTTTTCTTTTTTGCTGTTCTGGATGGTTTATTAGTCAAGGAAAACAGACAGCTAGCACCCATAGAGTATTCTTTATTGTTCTCACAAGTTAGACTGAGAGACATTGACATGCCCATAGCTACCCTGTTAGTGATGTGACTGAGGGGGGAATCCCAGGGCCCGTTTACACGGCATGCCACAATATTGCCTCATTCAGAAGGGGGGGGGAGCTCAAAAACGCAAAAGTAGCATAATAAGGGCTTTCACTACTCTTCCGAACTTTTTCGAAAAGTAGCGCAACTTAGCACACTATCGATTGTGTGAACTATCATTTTGCAAAAGTGTGTGTGAATTATCAGCAATCTTCCTGAAACAACAACAGCAGAGATGAGCCGTGATTGGTTGGACTGACCATGGAGGGGGTGGGCTTGTAAGAGATGGAGGAGCCTGAAATGAAAAGATCCAGCCACTGTTGTTTCCAGCCACAGAAAAGATCCAGCCAGTGGTATCCCCACCCCAATTGCCCAGCTGTCTGCCTCCCGGCTTGCTTGGCTGCTGCAGCTGAAGAATCCCCAATTAGCCTGTATGTTCCCGTGTGTGTGTGTGTGTGTGTGTGTGTGTGAGAGAGAGAGAGAGAGAGAGAGAGAGATTGAGTAGTGATCTGCTCCTCTGGCCATTCACTCCCTCGCCCTGCTGTGATCCTGTTTGTGTATGTGTGTGTGTGTTTGTGTGTGTGTGTGTGTGTGTGAGAGAGAGAGAGAGAGAGAGAGAAAGAGTGGGTGAGGGGAAGGGGGGTTTGACGGGGGGATGGCTCCTCGGTGGCTGAAAGGCTGCCTCCTTCCTCCCACCCTTCTTGCTTTGGGAAGAAGAGGGAGCACTCCCTGCTAAGGGATGAAAACTAGCAGGCATTCCTCTGGTAATCAGAGGAGGGAAAGGTGCCAGCACTTTCTCTCTCTCTCTCTTTCCCTCCTTCCCTCTCAGCTTCCCAGCATCTACCCCCAGATGTGCTTGGGAGGCCATGCTCCCCACCTTTGTCTGTGTGAACTACAAAGCGGAAAACTAAACAGATCAACCAGTTTTGCAGTAAATCATGTAAACTATGCATCACTGGTGCGAACATGTGCTAAAGCGCAAAGTATTGCAATAAAAACTGCCATGTAACTGAGCCCCCAGTCTATGAGTGGTATATCTGGGACACCAGAATTATACTGCTATTGTGTGCTGTCGACTTATTTATGAGGTTTCAAATGTTTAGCTAGTGTGGAGAAAAATGTTAAACCATGGGTGTGAAGGAGTACAATTGACCTAACCAAAAGTTGCTTGCAAGATTCCTCACTGAAGGAAGACATCTGGTCCAGTCCTCCTCCTTCTAGTAGCTCTGCTAGGAGCGAGAGGGTTGGAGCATTTTCCCCCTGCCTTTCCAGCCAGATGTTTGTGGCTAGTGCTGTATTTATCCAGTCATCATAATGGGTATTTTAGAGGAAACTGAATTCATTTCTAATAATGACCCTTTTTAATGTGACAAAATCCAGAAAAGAAGCCTGAATTATAGATGCTGTCTTGGATACATTCCAGAGTGCAAAAGTAAAGCTTTCTGAGTAAACAACTGGAAGTTTGGTTTTAATTTATTGCAGTTTTGTTATCTTACCCTCCCCTAATGCACATTTTGTCTCAGTTTTCATGTTGGTGCCTTAGGCTTAAGAGTAAGCCAAAGATGGGATTCTGTGTAATCAGTCTGTCTTTTTCTCCCCCTGTTTCTCTTTCATATGGTTATATTTTATATATTTCATGTGAAGGAAGTCACTTTAGTGGTGACACTGAGAAGATCCAGACCCAAAAGATGAAATCTTATAGAAATATTAATAGTATTCTTGAATCCTGTGGCATTATCTTTCTCCAGGCCATGGCCATATACCATATTCCAGCGTGGATTTGATTTGGTACTGGGAGAACAGCCTTCTGACAAGATATTCAGGTATGATTTGTCTGGGTGGAGATCCCACATGCATTTTCCTTTCTCCTTATCCACTGTTCTTTCTTCCCTTCAACATGTAACAGGGACAGGCTGTCTTCAGCAAGTGCTGAATCAAGTCTTCACAAGTGAATTTTTCCAGCAAAGGGAGAATTTAGAGAGAGAGCTAAAATGTTTGCCAAACCCCTGCTCTGTGCATGTCTTTTGCTACCCCAAATTTTGTTGTATGATTGTATTACAGAAGGGAAACAAAGCTAATTCAGAGTGAATCCAGGTAGTGGCTCATGCAGAGATGTTTCTCAGCACAGGGTGCGGGACAGCCATGCTGGTTGGGGACAATTGGAGCTGTTACACATCTTGGTCCACATAAAATTCACTATGCTCTAAGTGTACCTGCCTCACATTCACTATGAATCTATGATGTGCTTATATTTTGGATTCCGGAAACATCTACATCTGCATTCTCTTTAATTTTACACTTTTCTGCACCAAGCATCTTTAATTAGCAAGAATGCCACTGCGATTTCTAAAACTAGAAACCCATGCACAGTGAGAATGAGAGCAAAAATGCTGGTCTAAGGATCTCTTATTAGAAGGAGGCAAACAGGGAAGCAGTGTTTCTCAAACGCTTGAGCTTCAAACCTTAGTTGACCTTCTTCTAACTTTAATCTACCTTCTGGGATCCCTAACCTCGCACCAGCTGTGAGTTCTACAGGTTAGCATGTAATTGCCATGCACATTAGTCTGTATGTAACCTCCTCTTCATTTGGGGATATGTGGGACTGGACATTATTTAAACACCAAGGTGAAAAGTGCAAAAAGGACAGGCCCTGTCTGTTGTCATCTTCAAATGAATTGGATCTGTTTTTCTGGTTGAATCACTCTCTTCCTTCAAAGCCAGGTTGGTTTGGTGGCACATTGAAGGATCAGTCATTCTTGAAGAAAACAAAATGGATCAATCAGAAGTGTCTCTCCTGTGGTTTTTCAATCCCACCAGTTTTCTCCTCTTTTCCTACAACTTTATCACCATCACAATGTGTTTCATACTAGAGGGTTATTTGTGATGTCTTCCCTGTAGTGCCCACCTTTATTGTTGGAAAGCAAGAACAACTCTCTCAGGATCCCTTTCCTCTTTGGAATTGTGTACTCTGTGGAATCCCCCCCCTCTGTGAGTGCCCCTCCCTGTATGAGTATTCACAGTTTGAAATCCTAGGTTAAAAGCTATATTTGTTGTTGTGTGCCTTCAAGTCATTTCTGACCTATGATGACCCTAAGGTAAGCTTTTTCTTGGCTGAATTTGTTCAGAAAGGGTTTGTCCTAGCTTTCCTCTGAGGCTGAGAAAGTGTGACTTGCCCAAGGTCACCCAGCGGCTTCCCATGGCCAAGCGTGGATTCAAATTCTGTTCTCCCAGTGCCCTAGTCCAACACTCAAACCACTATACTATGCTGGAGATTTATCATGTGGCAAATGACTTCACAGATTCTGAGCTTTTGTATTCACAAATGGAAATAGCATTATATGTCAGGGATATTTATACCACTGAAGAGATCCATGACATCAATACTGGAAGCCAGGTGGAGAGCATCTGGATAAAAATTAAAGGGGAGGGAAACAACAGGGATGTTATTATGGGACTCTACTACAGACCCCCAAGTCAGACGGAGGAATTGGATGATGCCTTTCAGGAACAGATGACCACACATGCAGAAAAAAGAGATGTAGTAGTGATGGGTAACTTCAACTATCCTGATATTTGCTGGAAATCTAACTCAACCAAAACTTCAAGGTCTAGCAAATTCCTTACTTGCCTGGAAGACAATTTCATGGTCCAAAAGGTGGAAGAGGCAACAAGGGGGTCAGCTATTTTAGATCTGATCCTAACCAACAGGGATGACCTGGTTAATGGGGTGCAGTTGGTGGGATCCTTAGGTGAGAGTGATCATGTTCTCCTGGAGTTTGTTATACAATGGAAAGGAGAAGCCAGGCATAGTCAGGCACGCATTCTTGACTTTAGGAGAGCTGATTTCAATAAACTCAGGGAAATACTGGGGGTGATTTCATGGTCAGGAATATTAAAAGAGAAGAGACCTCAAGATGGATGGGACTTTCTCAAAAGGGAGATACTGAAGGCACAATTTCAAACAGTACCATTGAGGAAGAAAAATGGGAGGTGTCTCAAGAAACCAAGGTGGAGGACTAAAGAAATTTCAACGGAGCTGAGTTTTAAACAACATGTATAGGAAATGGAAAAACGGGGAAATCACCAAAGAAGAATTCAAACAGATAGCGAACACGTGTAGGAGTAAAGTCAGAAAAGCTAAAGTGCAGAATGAGCTCAGGCTTGCTAGAGAGGTTAAGAACAATAAAAAAGGATTTTTTTTGGGTATGTCTGTATCAAAAGGAGGAGGAAAGAAATGGTAGGGCCACTACGCAGAGAAGATGGCAAAATGCTAACAGGGGAGAGAGAAAAGGCAGAATTACTCAACACCTTCTTTGCCTCAGTGTTTTCAGAAAAGGAAAAGGGTGACCAACCTGAGGATAAAGGAACAGAGGACACAATAGGGGAAATCCAGCACAGAATAAGCAAAGAGGTAGTACAGGAATACCTTCTTAATCTAAATGAATTTAAATCTCCAGGACCATATGAACTACATGCAAGAGTATTAAAAGAGCTGGCAAATGTAATCTCAGAGCCATTGGCAATAATCTTTGAGAACTCCTGGAGAACAGGAGAAGTCCCAGCAGACTGGAGGAGGGCAAACGTTGTCCCCATTTTCAAAGAGGGGAAAAAGGAGGATCCCAACAATTATCATCCAGTTAGTCTGACATCAATACCAGGGAAGATTCTAGAGCAGATCATTAAACAGAGAGTCTGTGAACATTTAGAAGGCTATGCCATAATCACAAAAAGTCAACATGGGTTTCAGAGAAACAGATCATGCCAGACTAATCTGATCTCTTTTTTTGATAAAATTACCAGCTTGATAGATGAAGGGAACGCTGTGGAGATCGCATACCTTGATTTCAGTAAGGCCTTTGACAAGGTTCCCCATGACATTCTTGCAAACAAACTTGCAAAATGTGGGCTAGATAAGTTAACTGTTCAATGGATTTGTAACTGGTTGACTGGTTGAACCCAAAGGGTGCTCAGCAGTGGCTCCTCTTCGTCTTGGAAAGATGTGACCAGTGGGGTGCCACATGGTTCTATCCTGGGCCCAGTGCTATTCAACATCTTTATCAATGACTTGGATGAGGGAATTAGGGGCATACTTACCAAATTTGCAGATGACACCAAATTAGGAGGAGTAGCTAATACCCTAGAGGACAGAATCAAAATTCAAAATGACCTGGATAGACTAGAGAGCTGGGCCAAAGCTAACAAAATGAAATTCAATATGGAGAAATGTATGGTACTGCACTTAGGGCGAACAAATGTAATGCATAGATATAGGATGGGTGGCACCTGGCTGAATGAGACTACGTGCGAAAGGGATCTAGGAGTCCTAGTAGACCACAAGTTGAACATGAGTCAACAGTGTGATGCGGCAGCTAAAAAGGCCAATGCGATTTTGCGCTGCATCAATATAAGTATAATGTCTAGATCAAGGGAAGTAATAGTGCCACTCTATTCTGCCTTGGTCAGACCTCACCTGGAATACTGTGTCCAGTTCTGGGCACCACAATTCAAAAAGGATACTGAGAAATTGGAGCGTGTCCAGAGGAGGGCGACTAAAATGGTGAAAGGTCTGGAAACCATGCCGTATGAGGAGAGACTTAGGGAACTGGGTATGTTTAGCCTGGAAAAAAGACGGTTAAGAGGCGATATGATAGCCCTGTTTAAGTACTTGAAGGGGTGTCACGTTGAGGATGGAGCAGACTTGTTTTCTGCTGCTCCAGAGACTGGAACACGGAGCAATGGATGCAAGCTCCAAGAACAGAGATTCCACCTCAACATTATGAGGAACTTTCTGACAGTAAGAGCTGTTTGGCAGTGGAACGCACTCCCTCGGAGCGTGGTGGGGTCTCCTTCCTTGGAGGTCTTTAAACAGGGGCTGGATTGCCATCTGTCGGGGATGCTTTGATCGTGATTTCCTGCATGGCAGGGGGTTGGACTGGATGGCCCTTGTGGTCTCTTCCAACTCTGCAATTCTATGATTCTATGATTCTAAGTCTTGAAGAAACCACTGAAGGAAAAGCCAGTGTGAGGTCTCAGAGGGTCCTTGTTAAATCATGGATCTTATTAGGGGACTTTGGACAGATATTCTGGGGTCTATGGGGCAAGAGTGGGATTATATTTGAATTCAATGCATGTGTAAAATTATGCAGTAGTAAAATTCACCACAAATGTACTTCTACAATATTCTTTCAAATATAGTAAAGACTAGGTACTAGGTTTGTATGGCCAAAACAAATCTTGAATTTAAATTTACAGATACTATTTGTCAGATCTCCACACAACATTCCAATACCAAAAAGTTCATCATACACGTGCACATCCATTTTCACTTTTTTGCAAATTGAATGTTAAATTTGAGGAAGCCATTTTGTCTCAGCCTTGAATCATTTGACTTCTGTCCTAGCTGAATGTCACTCTGCTTTGCGGCTAAACATGCATAACTGGCCATATAATGATGTGCGTTTTATAGCTGCAAACCATCTTTACTGTGCCTGATAAATAATAAAACAAAGCTCTGGATGGTGCGCAGGGGAGGCAATGTTCATGTCTCCCCAAAGGCAGTGTAAACATAGCTGCTCAAAAGTGTGTAAGACACTGCAGAGACCATTGCAGACACCGTGGGCAGTATTTCTCAGCTGTAGTACTCAAACATTTATACACATTAATTGATTTAATGTCCAGTCAAATAACATTATGATTGTAAAACAGAGGACATGCTGGGAATGAAAGCTAATACAGACCAGATCAGATTGCTCTGAAAATGGGAATACTCCTCTGTGCGAACCTCATTGAAGTATACTAGACTTTGCTAGCTGTGTGTACTGCAATGCATCTTTCCACTGGAGTTTTCTTTTTTCTGCTTTGGATCCAGATTCACCTACACTCTTGGTGAAGGGATGTGGCTGCCACTAAGCAAGAGCTTTGTGATTCCACCTGCTGAACTGGCCATCAATCCATCTGCCAAGTGCAAAACGGACATGACTGTGATGGAGGATGCTGTGGAGGTCAGGTAAGTAGCACCCTGGGGCCACTTGAGAATGAGAAGATGGAGGCAAAAGGGACGCTCAGCTTTCCCAAAGCCAACCTTGCCCTGTAGCTCAAGCCACAATAGCTAAAGGCCTTTCTCTCTCACTACACAACACTATATTCTTTCGGAAGTGCCTGTGAGAAGACATCAGTGATGCCTCCTTCTTTCCCTTCAAAGCCCTCTTCAAAATTGTGCATCACAATTATTGCCAAGTCAATTTTGCTGTCCTCCCCCAAGAAATTAAGCTGGGAGGAGGGAAGCACATTAGTTCATTTATTTATTTAAAAATATTTACATACCACACTTTTCTATTAAAATAATTAAAAGCACAATAAAACAATTGAAATGGGAGAGTTAATGAGGGGCAGTCTAAAACCAAACCCAATTTTTTAATAAACAAACAAACCCCAAAACAAATATAAATATAAAAAATATAAAATAAACTTGTATGTGTCACCTAAGTGTCAAGAGTGAGGGTCTTCTACACCTGTTTGGGAATGATGTTGTCTGTTTCAGATGTCCTCACAGCAAAGGACATGATAGCCATGTTTAAATATTTGAAAAGATGTCATACTGAGGATGGAGCAAGCTTGTTTTCTGCTGCTCCAGAGACTAGGACATGGAGCAGTGGGTTCAAACAGGAAAAGAGATTCCACCTAAACATTATGAAGAACTTCCTGACAGTAAGAGCTGTTTGGAAATGGAATACACTACCTCATAGTGTGGTGGACTCTCCTTCTTTGGAGGTTTTTAAAGAGAGGCTGGATGGCCATCTGTCAGGAATGATTTGATTGTGTATTTCTGCATGGCAGGGGGTTGGACTGGATGGCCCTTGAGGTCTCGTCCAACTCATCTATGATTCTATGAAAGGATATTTTCTGATTCACCACCTACACCTATCCGCTGAAGCCAAGGGCACCGAAAGAAGGACTCACACATCAGATCTTATAGTTTGGGGAAGGCTCATGTAAGAGAAGTTGGTTATTCAAACCCCCCAATTTAAGCCGTTTTTAAAAGTGTGCTGCAGGCAATGAGAGCACCCCAGAGACACTCTTTGTCTCTGAAAAGTTACAGGTAATGTACAATGGGTAAGTTATAAAAGGTTCTCATCAAGATTCAAGTTCAGAAACAATCCTGGTGGAAAAGAAAGTGTACTACAACAGTTCAGTTACATATATGGTGACAACCACAGTACCCAAATTGTATCATAATAAGTTATAGTGGACTATTTTTCTGTTCTTCAAAGCCATTAACATTTTTCTGTTGTGCTCAGTAGCTGTTCCCAGACATTATTAGTTCAAACAATATTAATTTATCCTCACTGTGACAAACCTATATCGGTTTTACCAGTGATTTGCTACAGAATGTGAACACTAAGAAGGCAAATGTGCTTTTGGTGGTAGCTCCAATAATTTACCATTAAAATGTGTGAAGAAACTTTCATCAGTCAGTTAGAATCTGAAGTGATGCAGATAGTAATCAAAGATTGTAAAGTATCTGGTATATATTCTCATTTCCTTGTATAAATACCTATTATAGTTACCTTCATCTTTCCCTCCACATTTTACTGTTATTTATTCCTTTTGCTGTTTTGCTTCTTTTTCATCACAGTCTCCTATAGTGTCCCAAATGTTTTGATATGGGAGTATAACCTCCTTGGCATAGGATGGTAACTTCCTTGAAGCAACACACCGCTCTGCTTGTATTACTCTGTAAATCTCGTTTAATATTTGCTGCATAACAAGCAACAAAAAGTAAAAACTGTGTTTCTCTTCACTGCAGGGAGGAACTGATGACTTCCTCCTCCTTTGACAGCCTTGAAGTTCTTCTAGATTCATTTGGGCCAGTTCGGGACTGTTCTAAGGACAATGGTGGCTGCAGCAAGAACTTCCGCTGCATTGCAGATCGAAAATTAGACTCTACTGGCTGTATGGTTTGTATATTTTTAATTAGTTGCCCCTTAGGGAAGTGAGAGCATGAAGATGAGTTTGCATCTTCATGGGGAGTTCTCTGAAGCTCCAGTATGTTGACTTTTGCCGTTGCAATTCTGCAAGTTACATGCTGTCCTTGCACAACCTGTGCTGACCTCTTTCTCTGTGTGTATGTGCCTTCAAGTTACCTGGTGACTTATGGAGGCGCCATGAATTTCATAGGCAAGGAATACTTAGAGGTGCTTTTGCTGGTCCCTATCTCTGAAAAATAGCCTACAGCACCTGGTATTTGTTGGTAGTCTCCCATCCAAGTACTAATCAGGGCTGACCCTGCTTAGCTTCCAAGAGCAGACAGGATCTTGTGCCTTTAGGGACTTAGACCTGACCTCTTTCTGTACCCAGAGCAGATTCTGAGATTTTTAGGGTTATTTCAAGTGACTCAGTCCACAAAATCCAAAATTCACAAAGAAGTGATATCTTTATTGGCCAACCAAAATGCAACATATATGATGCAAGCTTTTGAAGCTCTACTGGCTTCTTCATCAGCCAAAAGATGTTAAAAAATAAAGAAAAGTGACAGTGTTGAAGTCACAGGCCTACGTGCTGTCTCAGGTGTTTCTTGTCTTGTTGTTCAGGTGAGGGATCTCATGCAGGCAGAGGCCACTCCTGCTTCTTGGCCATATGGTAGCCCACAAAGTAAGTCAAGTATAGCAGAAGGGCTTCGTTTTTCACAGTCTGATCCTACTTGTGCTAAAGCACCAAATCAGGACCAGGTAACGCTCCCATATGAACATGCCTTTGGTATTTTGTAAGAGCAAGGAAGAACATCAAACACATTGCTTTTCTGAGAGAAAACAAGTTGGCAGAGGAGCAGTATTCACCATCTAGTGTTGTCTTGAACATTCAAACCAAGAGCTACTTGGTCTTCTCCCTTCCACTGTAATATCCCCAGCTTTAAGCCTGTCTTACATTTTTGTTAGGGCAGCCTTGGCTTATCACATGGAGGACCAAGCTAAACGTTAGAGTAATGATGCAACACCCAGCTTCCTTTCTTTTTCACTTAATCAAAAGTAAGCATCTGTGTGAACACAGCACACATGGGACATATAAACCTGCTTTCCTTAGTTGTTTCTCTCACCAACCCCCACTTCCATAGAATACCATAGAATGATTATGATAAATAAAATAATGAATGGGGCCGAGCTTCATAAGCCGTGATCAGTGTACTGAACGGGGGCCAGGAGACTGGAAGGAGTGTTACCCTAAGAGGTGGAGGAGGCTTTAGAGACCCACCAGTGATATAAAAATTTATATTCTTATCTGGGGGAATTATTGGCTCAAATAGTATGCCTGGCAGAGGAAGGTAACTCTGGGGATCTTTTCACCTATATATACCATTACTAATTGTGGAGAACTCCAGTTTAAAGTGAAATAAAGTACAGTTGTCCCTTCCAATGTGTGGGTGTTAGGAGTGGAGAACCACCGGGAAATTGGGAATCATAGAATTGCAGAGTTGGAAGAGACCACGAGGGCCATCCAGTCCAACCCCCCTGCCACGCAGGAAATCTTGATCAAAGCAATGGGAAAAACAATGGATAACAGGGAAAAAACAATGAATAACCTTCTGCTCCCCCAAGCTTGTTATGCAGCTTGGGAAGTCTCGCCGCCTGCCTGTCCCCCCTGTGCCACTGCAAAAGCAGTGGTGGAGCTTGGGAAGCCTCGCTGCTGCTCGTCCCCCCACCACGCCCCTGCAAAAGCAGTGGCGGGGCTTGGGCTTGCTGCGGGTTTGGTTGGCTTTCCTTCCCTGTGGGAGGAAAAGCCGAAAACCGCTCTCAACTCCCTCCACGCAGCCTCGGCTTTTCCTCCCACAGGGAAGGAAAACTGACCAAACTCATAGCGCTTGCTACTGGTTTGCTCAGCTTTCCTTCCCGGGGGGGGGGCGGGGAGCCATAAACCACTCACCCCTCCTCCCCATGGCCTCGGCTTTTCCCCCCACAGGGAAGGAAAGCCAACCAAACTCGCAGCGCTCACCGCGGGTTTGGTTGGCTTTCTTTCCCTGTGAGGGGAAAAGCTGAAAAGTGCTTACCCCCTCCCTGTGGCCTTGGCTTTTGCCCCCACAGCGAAGGAAAGCCGACCAAACTTGCAGCGTTCTCCACGCGTTTAGTCAGCTTTCCTTCCCTGTGGGGAGAAGAGCCAAAAGCCATTCACCCCCTCCCCGCGGCCTTGCAAATCTGTGAATTCATAAAACCGTGAATTGGAAAGCTGCAAATTGGAAGGGATGACTGTATTTTTATTGGAAATAGCACAAAATGCATTCACACATGCAACACATGTTCCTATGAACCACACAAAGTTATCGAGGAGTAAGGGAGAAAGACTGCATAGAGGGAGCAATTCAGGAAAATAGTTTTGTTAACCAGTCTTGAAGAGGAGAGTTTTGGGTAGCGAAGTACTCAGACAGAAGTCTGAGGGAGACATGTTGAGAAAGAGAGTGGCCAGGTTTGTCCACCATGGCACACCTTTCTATTGTTGGGGGAATAATATTTATACCCTGCTTCATATCCTGAAGGGGTACTCTGGCTAGGATGGTTTTCCCAACAGGTGAACAAAGGAAACCGAAACTTACATGATCGTGTTAATGGGTGAGAGATAGAAATTGATGCATTTTCGACAACCTTGCAATGCAGGAGGGGGGGTTCTGAGGTGAGATTTCCTTGGGATTGGGGTTGGGAAAGGTCACTTGATTGTTTGATTGGATGACTCTTTGATAAGGTGCCCAAGAAGGAATTAGCACATACTTCCTTGATGGGTTTTGTTTACCAAGGAGCTTCTGCACTATCCTAATATGGGTGTGTTTGCCAAAATATTTCTAAGACACATCCCAGGTCTATATGACCTCCACCTGACCTCTTTTTGGTTCACCCTGGCCACCTGACCCTGAAAAGTGTCCAGTATTTCCAATTATGAGATATTATAGGGAGGGGATAACAGAGCATGGAGGACATGTTGGTCCTAGAATCTATTTTAAAAGTGTGTTTCCACCTGGAGTCTCACCTTGCTAAATCCGCTGAGACTGCTTCTATGCACTTGTGAGAGAGTGTCTCTGTGCTTTATGGAAAGTGCCTTTCCTTCACTTTTATATACCCACAGTAAGCTCACATGTCCCTGGCATTAGCAGATGACTTTGGGGTTAGATTGTGATGGTGGGGTTTCCACACAGGCTCTGGCCCTGGTATTCCTATTATGTGTTGATACTAGTTATGGGGTTAAGGCTAACTCACAACTCTCTCTTTTTAGAGTCCATTCCTTCTTCCCTGCTGTTCTTGTGCATCTGCAGAGCCTCATTGCTTAGAAATGCATACTCAGTACTTAGTAGCAGATGTTTACTTCTTCTACCTCTGCCCCCTTTTCACTTACCCATAGCCTACCTCCCCCACACCCCTTTACACAAAGCCTCCCATGAGAGATAAGTGGGAAAGGATCCATCTGCTTCAAACTCTGGCTGTGAAACTACTTCACTTATCTCAGTTCTGACATTCTCCATGTACACCTGCTCTGTACCGAGAGAGAAATCTTGCCAAAGAGAGAGGTGTGAGGAATGAATGGGTGCGGGAAGGAGGAATTGGCAGGTGGAACACTTTCTACACAGATCCCTCTGAAGTGGCTGCTGATGGAAGTAGGGAGGGGCACATTAGATAGCAGCAGTGTTAAGAATGAAAAAGAGAGAATCTCTGCATACATTTCCAATGTCTGTAACATCACAAGCTTGGGACATCTTGAAAAATTATGTATACAAAACCACAAACTTCGGAACACATAATTAACACATTCATAATAAAACATGCAAGATACTTAAAGTTACAGTCCTTATCTCAGAACACACATGTAACAGGCAGATATATAAAGAATTTCCTAATTATTTATTGTAATCTCTTTAAGACAACAGTGAGAAGACTCTAAACAAATTAAAGTCAATTTTGAAACATCAACTCATACACGAGTCATATGGGGACAAAGCATTTTCATACACTTGTTGATACTTCTATACATCTCATAAATGTATGGAGGTAAATTGTTTTGTCCCCAGGGCCAAATCTTGTGAAACCACTCCTTTATCCCTGGTGACACTTGAAGACAACAATGTAATAAGCCTTTTTTGAGGGTGGGGATCAGAAATAGATTTTGGAAATTTTGTGGTTGCCCTATTGTTCTTCTGTACAATGTGCTTATTTGAATGCCATTCCCTGTTTAAAGCCCAGTTGAGTGCTCTTCCAAATTAATGCATATCAGCTTAATAGTGCGCAATCTTGCCTCTCCTGTCAAAATGTTTACTTCCTACTTTAGAACTATTTAAAAACCTCTTGCTTTTGGGAGGACAAAAATGCACAACAGCAAATGTGTGATTTATTTTCCTTGTGGGGAAAAAATCACTTACATTTGCAGAATCCCTAAGTATAGAAAGTAGAGAGACTGAAATGAGGTAAATTGACCAAAGCGGTATCTCTGTTGTTATATGGCGGTTCCTTAAGTTCCTTTCTGTGACTCAGAGATATCAAATATGGAATGGAACAAAAGTTCTAATATATAAATTCCAGTTAACATGTAGTTTGTCCTAGTTTAAAACCACATTTCTTCAATTTTCTTTGGTAGTGGTGCCACGTAATATTGGCAGGCACTATTTATTTATTTATCTGCTTATTTAGGTGTGCATACATGTATGTATTTAATATTCTGTTGTGTTAGTATTAGTATTTAATAGATGGGTCTTAACTTGGTGCTGAAAGGAGGCCTGAAACAATATTGGCACACAGTGGAATTCCTTTCAAACCAGGGTTATGACATAGTGCCTTCAGTTCCAACTCACAGAACCAGTCCAACAGGATATTATGATTGGTGATATCAAACACCCTTGAGAGATCAAAGGGGATAAAAAGTATCATATTGTTTCATATCTTCCTCAGAGCAGAGCAACCAAGGCTGCTACACTCCTAAATCCCAGTCTAAAGATAAGACTGGAATGGGTCTACATTGGGGTTGGCAACTACCAACGGTTAGTGGGCAGCATTAACCTCCTGTGGGATATTAGAGGGCTGCATCCCCTCCCATCACATGCCATGTTTTGGGGGTTTTTAGGAGTCAGGAGTAATTCATTTTAAAGCCCCCCTCCAAGTGCTATTGGAAACAATTTTGCTATGTTGTTAAATCTGCTAGGGCTGCTTAAAGCCCAGGAGAGACCTTTTCTTCATTCAGGAAGTAAATCAGAGATCAGCTTCAGGTGGAGGCATGGGGAATATTTTAATAGAATTTGCAAGCAAAACTTGGGGGTGCTGGGGGCCCCTGAGTGTCTCAAAAACACCTTGGGGGCTGCATGTGGCCCATAGGCTGCATTTCCCCCACTTCTGATCTGGTTAATCTGTTTCTTCTAAGAACATCTGAAGCTGGCTACCCCCCACTCTCTGGAGCCACTTGCCCCTGAGATGGCGGCTCTCTTCTCCTGGCTGTAGGAGTGCAGCTGAACACTGCTTACTAAATGACTGTGGTGGGTACATGCTGGTGCTGTGAAACTACTTTGCATGGGTGTGTGTGTGAAATACTGCAGAAAGAGTTAGAAAATACCCTTGAGTAATTAATTTAAAAGCACATACATTTCCGTAACCTTAGGTTCCATGAATATATGACACCAACAGGATAGAAGCCAAAAAATTCGTCTTCTGCCTGACCCAACAAGCTCTTCAGCACCTAGATCAATTCTGCTAGACAGCATCTTGAGGATGCAGTGGCTCAGGCAAACTCTGTCTTGTTAGCCTCCCTCATTGCCACTTAGTGGGCATGACAACGTGCTCTTGGCTGTGTTTGGTTGGACTTGCTTTGTAACTTACCTCACCTGTACTCCAGCTGTTATCTGACCTGTTCCACTGCCTGAAGATCTTCTGTAAACCAGGGAAGATTCCAGGCTCTGCAGCAGCAGAGGACACTTGGGAGCAGTTGTGTGCCGATAGCCCTTTCCATCTCATTGTTCCATAGTGAGACCATGGCTTCAACAGATTTGCTAGCCCTGTCAGCCAGAAAACCTCCCCAGAGTATTCAAGAATATTTTATATTCTATAAGTCTCCAGCCTGGAGCATCTTAATTGGTTCCCACCCTGCAAGAAGGGTCTACTGCCATCAGTCCACAAGGACCAGCTCCAGGCATGACAGCAGGAGAGAGTGATGGCAGCAGACAAATTTCTAATGAAAGAGGGAAATTCTGAGAAGCAGCAGGCAGAAACAGTGCCCAAAGTGGCAACACAGAGATGAGCTGTGGGTGCTAGAGGATGAGGTGAACCTGCTGTCCTCTCAGACCTCTGTTCTTTTCCCTGAATGTTGCAGCATGAAACTCTCCTATGAAAGACTGAGTCGGTATAGAGAAAATACCACAGAAAGAGTAGTGCCAGAGAGGCAGTTTCTCTGTTCATTGGAGAAATCTGGACAATGCAACAGTAAGGGGAATACAAGTGAATTCTTTTGATCCATTTGTCTTCAGTGAAACACAGTGCAAAACAATGCCCTGCTGGTCTTTCGTCACTAGAAGCCCTGACCAAGCACTGAAATCTTGCTGGTGTGATGGCAAGGTGCCCCTACTCCTTCTTCCATGCTGCTCTTCTTATGCTGCAGCTGCAACGACAGGCACTCAGACCCTAGCGGTACCCCTTACTAAACCTAAGTGTTGCACCTGAAGAAAATGATGGGGTTAGAAGGCATATTTATGGCAGGAGCCAAAGGGAACAAGGCAGACCCCCCCCCACACACACCTGCACATTGTATGATGCACCATCTGCATGAACTGATGAATGGGGTAGGTTAATGGGGAAAGCATTGGCAACATCACCTAAGACATCATTGCCTTTTATTGTTTCACCCTGGCAAACCATGGGCAGAGTCCCACATGGGTTCTGCACCTGATCCACTGAGATGAACAGAGAGCTGTGCAAGAATGCTTCTGCCAAGCATTTTTGTTCAGTTCTGCAATTTTTCAAAGCCCTTGTGTCCTGTCCTGCAGGCTCTGTTGGTCACAAAGGAGTGAGATCAATCAGAGAATTGTACATATAAACAAACACCACACCTCCCTTGCCCACCCCCTGCTTGCCAGTACATCTGGTCAACCAGATGGATAAGTATTGTGATAGGGATGGGTGCTGGGCAGGTTCCCTCGACTCCTCATTTGCCTGTTTGCCATCATCCCAAACATCTGGGCCTGCTTGTTGAGTGCCAGCATCATAAAAACACCTCAAGTGCTCTTGTGTTTCAGTATTCCAGCTGGCACTGAAGGGGGAATTGCAACATGGGGCAGGATGAGAGTCTTGTGAGCCCACAGGGGGCCATTTGTTTTGGAAATTGCAGAATTAGTGTCAGCAAGCAACCTGTATCATGTTGTGTGAGCTTCAGTCACCGGGAGCATGAGGAGGAAAATGCTTCAGGAACAAATCCTCTGTTAACACCACATGAGCCAAAACACAAGAAAGGGGAAAGGGAGCATCCTACACATCTCTTCTGTGTTCTACAAAGTGTTCAATTTGAAAGGAAAACCTTCTTGACTCTGTTAGCAGTCAAGTGGGTAGCTTTTTAACTCACTTCAGGCAGACTTGTTTATGAGTTCAGTGACTCAGTCCAAAGCTAAAACAAGCTTGGAAATTTGGGAAATAGTCTCTGGACAGCCAAGGGCTATTGACTCAGCTTTTTGATGAGTGACCATGTAAACAACACCACAGCCCTTTTACTTGGGTGCCCAGAGACAGAGAAAGTTCAGACTTCATTGCAAGCACATTATTCTCCAGAAAGTAACAGGAGACAATAGAGGAGCCTCAGCCTTGAGCAGGGATGGGGAATATGTGGCCCTGCAGTTGTTGGACTGCAACTCCTCTTATTCCTGACCATTAGCCAGGCAGGTTGTGGCAGATTGGGATTGGAATCCCAGCAATATTTTGAGGTGCACAGGTAGGGATGGAAAAGAAATTCACATTAGCTGATTATTTTAACAAATGGATCCAATCTTTTTGTTTTCCATTAGCAGAAGGAAACCAGAGAGAGAGCCAGGGTGGTGTAGTGGTTTGGGTGTTGGACTAGGACCCTGGAGACCAGGATTTGAAACCTCACTCAGCCATTGAAACCTACTGGTTGACCTTGGGCAACTCACACTCTCTTGGCCTCAGAGGAAGGCAAGGGCAAAACCCCCTTTGAACAAATCTTGCCAAGAATACCTTGTGACAGGTTTACCTTAGGGTCTCCATAATTCAGAGATGACTTGGAAGGCATGCAACAAGAAGGAACTAACCAAATGTGTCTCAACCCCCACCTGTGTTCCCCCCCCCAAATTATATGTCATTAACTGTCCAGAGTAAAAAAAAAAAAAAAAAAAGTGTCTCTGAAACACACCCATGCACACACATTTCAGTCAATGAGGGAAATGAGCAGAAATGTGTATATTAAAGAAAAATGTTAAAAAGAAAGTGGTTGAGGAAAAAAAGTACTGAAACAGCTGAGATGAAGATTAGTAGCAGGGTATAAGAGACTCAGCTGCATCCCATGAGAAGAAATGGTGAACAGTGTAGTAGATATTGCATAGGAAAAGCATGAATATATACACAAATTTCCACATGGAAAGAAAGAAAAGCCTTACAACTTGCTCTGAAACAAGGGGAGAAAGGTGAATGTGCAACAAAACAAAGTGAGAATCATTCACATCCTTTATCACTGGTTCCCCATCTCTGCTCTCAAGGTTTCCTTCTGGCACTGTCCTTTTTCCAGGAACCGGGCACACACAGCCTCTGCACATTCTGAGTATCTCCTAGTCTCCAGAGGTCTATGAGGAAATCAAACGTCTGGAAGAGTGTTGGGACACAGATTTGGTTATCCAGCCGTTGAATTTCAGAGCACTTTCTCTCCATCTCTCCTTTGTCCCTGTGGGACACATAGGAGCAAGTATTCAAACAACAGATATACCATTATGGTGTTGTGTGTCATGAACACCATTTTGTGGCAATGAATGAAATAGCAAGCAAGGGCTTTGCCATTTTTCACATCCATTCTTTCTAACCTGCCTTGTGCTGCTGTGCTTTCTGTCTTGCCAGTGCCCGCCTGGTCTCAGTCCCATGAAAGATGCCACTGGCTGCTATGATCGCCACATTGGTGTGGATTGTTCAGATGGATTCAATGGTGGCTGTGAGCAGCTCTGTCTTCAGCAGATGGTGCCTTTGCCAGAAGATCCCGCTTTATACAATATCCTCATGTTTTGTGGGTGAGTTATGCAAACATTTCTCTGTAGTGCCTTCTAGGAAAATGGAGCAGTTTTTGTTAAGCTTTTTGGGTATTTATTGGTGCGTTTATGCTTACCCCCCACTCCCATGTGAGCATGGATAGACTGCACCACTCTTAGCTACTCCATGGTTACTTCAGAGGTCATTTCTAGCACTTGTCTTTAGTTATTCCTCAATAACTTCTTTGCTAATTAACTTCTTTGTTAATTCCATTGATCTAACTGTGATAGTACAGTATTGACAGAATATTTCCTAAAGGTACTGAATATTTCCCACACTTACTGACAGAATACTTCCTAAATTTACTGGCTATGCCACTTGATGTGGGGAGAGAGGACTGGATCACATACAATAGATGCTGGGCTCTCCTTGATAGAATGTCCTGTTCCTTGGGAGGGACAGATTTCCTATTCAGTTACTGTTCTGTGTGTTTCCCATCTTTCAATTTGTCCAGGGGAATTTGTAAAATTGAATCAGTGTGGTGGCAAGTTTCTAACTTAGTTTCTGTGCAAACTGATAACATACCTTTTGGTGGCACCTTGGAGATGTGTTGGACTACTGTCTGCATCATCCCTAGCCAGTAGAAGCACTAACTGAAGGCTAAGAGGGTTGTAGTCTAGCACTTCTGAGTTCGGGAAAGGTTCCCTTAAGGCATGCCCCAGAATCTTTAGCCACATGCAGGAACTCATCAACAGAAACATCAGTGAGGAAGAGTTTGTCTAGAGACTGAAAATCTAGGAAAAATTGAGTTAGACCTACAGTGTTAATCTAAGCCATTTGCCAAAACAGTCTTTTGTCTTTTTTTTTTTTCTTGGCTGTATGACATTAAGAAATAATTTACGTTTGGATCCTTTCACTCACCATCTCCTGAAATTATTGGCTTTTCTTTCCATGCCAGACATCATCTCCTCTGTGGGTCCCACAGTAAGCTTTAATAATTTCCCTTGCTTTCACCCCCATGGCAGATGCATTGAGGATTACAAGTTGGGTGTAGATGGACGGTCATGCCAGTTAATTTCTGAATCCTGTCCAGATGGTGGTGACTGTGAAGAGAGCCGAGAGCTGCCCATGAACCAAACTCTCTTTGGAGAGATGTTCTACGGTTACAACAATCAAACCCATGAGGTGGCACCTGGGCAAGTGCTGAAGGGCACATTCAGGTGATGGTGGTATCAGAATAATACTTCCCATTCTCTTGCTTCCTAGGCTTGTTCTTGTTAGTTGTTTTCACACAGTGGTATCTGTATTTGTGTGTCCTTCTTTGTACAGCGTAAGCTAAGCAGACAACAAACTATCCCAAGAAATTTACAATCTGAAATATCACAATGGCAAGATGCACACATAATGATGAAATATGGTTTAGTGCAACATGCTTAGGGAGAAAGAACTGTGAGAGCAATCTTGCGGCCACACACTCTCCAGCCCACCTCCACAGAGCCAGGAAGAGTACTAAACATACAAACCAGGAATCATGGTTTAAAATAAATGATAATTTGTAAACAAACCAGCAAAACAACCTAAAGTTCATACTTGGCTTGTTCAGCAATTGACTTGAAGTTACACATAAGTATAAGCCAGGAATCTAGTATGTAGAAATGTAGTCTTGTATAATTGCAACTCATGAATTGTCTAGATTTCAGTCATAATTACAAGCTAGGAATCTTTTAAAGCAAAACTGAATCTGGTATATTTCTTCTTTTAAATATACCAGAAGATCAGAAGGGAAAATGAGTACATGAGTCTTGTTTTCTGCACAGGTTCTTCTCTGCTTGCTCCAGTTTAGTGTCTTCTGGGAGGGCGGACATCCATTGGAGAGGAAGGAAATGTAGAGAACATTTGAGATGCTAGAATCAGTTACAGAAAAGTCATTGAGTCCAAGCTTCCTAGAGTGTTGCTAGAGACAGAGTTAAAATGAGAGCATACTGGAAGAATTTTATTTAATTTTATTTCAAGAAAACACCTTTGAGAGGGGACAATTTTTAGAGGAAGCAAATCATCTTAACATTGCAATTCTTTCCCAAGAGCTTTCTTCCTGCAGTCTTCCAAATAAACATGTGAAAGGATTTACAGGAGAAAAACAGGTGGATGCTGGGATGGAATTAATCACCTATACAGTATGTGTAGACACACATTGATACATCACAACAGATTGTTCCCCTGCTGAACTTCCTTTGCTTGGAAGCAGCCGCTCTTGTGACAGACCTGTGCATACCGCATCTAGTTTGGTCCTGAATGGCTTCTGCAGAGAATATGGGGGGCTGTTATCTCTTAGAGCTGTGGAAGGAAGGAAAAAGAACAATGGGTGCAAGGTGGGTCCAAAGATAGCAGTTGCAATTTTTTTTGAAAAAGTAAAATATTTAATATTCTGTTCTACATATCAACACCTTTCAGGGTAGCATACAATCAGTGTTTTTTTCTTAAAAATATGCAAACCCAGTACAGTGTGTTCTTAGAGGGGAGCTTATACTAACAGTGACTGAAGACAGAGTAGTGAGGAGGCAGAAGTGTTTGGTTTAATGAACTTAGAATACATGTCCCTTAAAGACCCTTTCCCCTACAACTGTGCAAGCCACTTACTGTCTGGGCTTCGTTGCCCCTAAGTACCTCTCTGTTGCCCAGTCTATCTGTGACATCAAAGTTGCCTAACAAATCATAGAATTATAGAGTTGGAAGAGACAACAAAGGCCATCTAGTCCAACCCCCCACCCTGCAGGAATAAACAATCAAAGCATTCCTGACAGATGGCCATCCAGTCTCTGTTTAAAAACCTCCAAAGAAGGAGACTCCACCACACTCTGAGGGAGAGCATTCCACTGCTGAACAACTCTTACTGTCAGGAATTTTTTCCTAATGTTTAGGTGGAATCTCTTTTTCTTTAGTTTGGAGTACATTGCTCCATGTCCTAGTCTCTGGAGCAGCAGAAAACAAGCTTGCTCCATCCTCAGTATGACATCCCTTCAAATATTTAAACATGGCTATCATACCACCTCCTAACCTTCTCTTCTCCAGACTAAACATGCCCTGCTCCTTAAGCCAATCCTCATAGGGCATGGCTCCCAGACCTTTCACCATTTTGGTCGCCTCCTCTGGACACGTTCCAGCTTGTCAATATCCTTCCTGAATTGTGGTGCCCAGAACTGGACACAGTATTCCAGGTGAGGTCTGACCAAAGCAGAATAGAGTGGCACTATTACTCCCCTCAGTCTAGACACTATATTCCTATTGATGCAGCCTAGAATCACATTTGCTTTTTTAGCTGCTGCATCGCACTGCTGACTCATGTTCAGCTTGTGGTCCACTAAGACTCCTAGATCCCTTTCGCATGTACTGCTATCAAGTCAGATATCATCCATCCTGTATCTGTGCATTTCATTTTTACTGAACAAGTGAAGTATTTTACAATTATTCCTGTTGAAATTAATTTTGTTGATTTTAGCCCAGCTTTCTAATCTGTTCAGGTCATTGTGGATTCTGATCCTGTCCTCCGAGGTATTAGCTACCCCCTCCTAATTTGCTGTCATCTGCAAACTTGATATGCATGCCTTCTATTCCCTCATCCAAGTCATTGATAAAGAAGTTGAATAGCACTGGGACCAGGACAGAACCGTGTGGCACCCAGCTGGTCACTTTCTCCAGGATGAAGACGAGCCATTGGTTTCTACCCTTTGGTTGCACTGCAGTAACTTAAAGCTTCAGTTCACCATTTAGAAATACATTTTAAGTATCCAAAGGAAAAATGTCAACAAAGTTAACAAGAAAGTGAAAACAGCAAATGTAAAAGTGCTAGGTATGAATGTTTTTTGGAATCTCACCCACTGCAATTCTAGAAATTGGAGACTGAAGAAAAATTGTGGGAGGGTGCAATTTTTATTTGAAAAACAGTGCCTTCAACCCCCTCCGGCACCACCCCCATAACTAATCCTGGATCTAGACATATGTATCCAACTTCTGGCCAAGCTCACACAACTACCTAAGTGCTAAAGTTGCAAGAGGCAAGGGTAGGAACAAAATTCTGGGACTGGGTCCTGTTAGCATCCTTGGACCTGCATGGCCTGTATAGCAGTTTTGTGTTGTCCGTGTCACTATAGAGAAAGCTGTGCCTCGCCCATCAGGGTCTTTTGAACTGACCCTTTCCATTTTATATATGCTGGAAAATCTCTCTGCTTTTCTTCTCCCTCCCTCCCTCTCTGTCTCTCTGTCTCTGTCCCTCTCTCCTTTTTTCTCCAGGCAGAATAACTTTGCCCGTGGGTTGGAACAGCAGCTACCAGATGGGCTGGTGCTGGCCACTGTTCCACTAGAGAACCAATGCCAAGAGGAACTCTCTGAGCCAACCCCTGACCCAGATTTTCTGACTGGTAGGTGATTCCAGTCTGAGTCCTTGCGTGTTCCTCTTTGTCTCTTGTCTCTTCTCAAAGCTACAACATTTCAGACCTAACCACAGAAACCTCTAAAACTACACCACAATTGTATTGTCAGCCTGTTTGAAGATGATTGAGGATGGGTCAAAAAGCAGCCAAGAAATTTTACAAATGATAAGAACAACTTTAGAAATAACACTACAAATTTTGATTCTGTACTCTCCCACTGTCCTTGATAACCTTTTCATAAGAAATATAGTTTAGATTATGGTAATTTTAGGAAAGTATGAGTTTGGCAATTATGCAGTGAGTAGCTGAGAGAGAGAGAGAGTCAGCATTTTGTTTGCACATCTCCTTACACTTGGGTGACATATAAATCACTGAAGAAAACAAGCCTGAGAAAGGAAGTAGTTCCATCCTTTCTTTCAGAACTTTGCTTGTGTCCTCCTGGCTGATGATCAGTGTTTTTGTTGTGGTGGTGGTTTTAAAAGGGGGAAAGTAAAAACTTGCTTTTATTCACTAAAATAAGCAGATCAGGCATTACTCTGAATGCACACAAGGGAGCCAAGGTGCTGAGTAAGGAGGTCCTTTCTCTCTCTCTCCCTATAATCACTTCTGAGAGGAGGTAGTAACTTTAATGTGTTTGGGAGCTGAATATGCTGAATGCAATTGAAAGAAACACATTCTCCACTCTTCTCCTTGATTTACTGGAAGCAGGAAGGGGGGCCTTAAATACAGCAGTATTGCAGCTCCTTGGGAGAGGGCCCCCCAAGTGACTGCACGGAAATCCTTTGCCTACACCAGGCATGCTTGGCTGGTAGCTCAACTTTAGGGAAACTGTAGGGCAGGGGTGGGGAAAGTTCAGCCACTGAGCCATAGACAGCCCCCAGCTAGCCCACCACCCCCTATTATTTTTAAAGTTATTTGTATTCAAAATGCCTCTGCACTCTGAAGAAGGCGGGGGGGGCAATTTTTCCATGGAAAAAGTCCTCCTTTGGATGAAGATATGACCTAGAGAGCATTGGGGTCTTATGAGTTTTTAAAATGGGGAGGGGGCAGTGTATGTGTGACCCTCCATTGAGGATCATGTGCCATTCTATGCCACAAGTATTGGGCCACCCTTTGTTATTGAATTAGCCTAGCGTCAAGATCATGTTCCAGCCATGGCCCTGCCATGCTAGGGCTTGTGTTTGGTAATAAAGGATAATGGAATATGCTATACCATTGGGGTGCTGGGAAGTAAAGGTTGTAGATATTCAAGGCTTGGAATAATGAGCAGATGAATGGGGAGGAATTTGGACTTGGGAGTAGTCAAGGTCCTTCTTGTGAGAAGCCTGATATGGGGGAAAGGAGAGATAGTGCTGGGAAGACAGACTGTTTTGGGTTGCTAACAAATGGAATGTAAGCTTTTTTTAACAGTTGAACTGTGTGAGCTTTAAGTATACTGTGTAACTAGACAAACCTTCAGTCCTGACAACAGTTGTATATTGTGATCAACTCTGCTTGCTTAATAAAGTTCTTCTGAATCTGCTGAGAACTTGTGATGGCTGAAGTGGAGTTAGCCAGGACATGACACTTTATTGTGGATCAAGCATCCAGAATGGGAGAGGGAGAAGTTTGCTGGCCGGCAGCATGGAAGGAGGACACCAGCAAGGAGCTGGAGGGTGTGGAAATGTTGGAGTCGTATACAGTGGGCAGGACTGTGCAGCTAGCACAATCACCTTGCTGTTGTTTTCATGATCATTCCTGCTGGTTATAACAATGGCTGGCATTCTCATGGTACTTTATGCTGGTGCAGTGGTCTGTTACAATGGCACAGTGCCCTCTTCGCAGAGATGTGTTGTGGCACTGGTAGGGGAGGGGTATGCAGATAAATCTGTTGCTATCAGGAAGGAAAGTTACTGTGGCAGCCCTTGAGCTGTTCATTTACCAGCAACACTAAAACCCCTACACCACAGTGGCCCTGTTACCTGTGGCCATTTTGCTCCTGCTGATGTTGCCATGCTGCTGCTGCTGCTGCTGTTGTCACTGCTGCCAACATTGTTATGCTGGCCAACAGAATTTTGACCCATATTTTCAAATCTGTGTATGTCTCAAGCATAACATCTCAGGCTAATCATGGATGGGATAATTGATTCTCACCTCTTTCTTGTTCAAATATTTTCCCCTCATCCATGATGGTTGGGTTGGAGATCTAATTAACTGTACACTATGACTCACTAGTGGTGAGTTAGTATTTGTGAGGGTCTCTTTGATTTCTGGGTTGTAGAAGAAAATGATAAACCATCTCTAGATGTTCCTTGCCTAAGAAATGCTATGAGATCCACGAGGTTGCCATAAGTCAACTGGTGACTTGAAGACACATACATGTACTTAAGTAATGGAAATGCAGGAACACAGTAAAAAATGATTTCTTAGGCTTGGTCTACACAGCTATTGGGATTTAGTAGTAAAGCAGAGTGGCTTACACTCTAGGTAGGAGGAGCCATTTTTGAGTGCCCGCTCATGAAAAGGGGGAGGGAATTCCCATCAGTAAATGTTGAGTTTAAAATAAGTAAAAAGGAGCAAAAAGTAAAACAACTAACAAAAACCCACCAAAAAGCTTTGACATGTAGAACACTCAGAATTATGACCAGAAGGATAAAGTACAGTAGTACAATCCTGAATAGCTAATCAGGACTGTACCACGTAATTATGCTGTTTCATGTATAGATCAGGAAGAAAATTGAGGGCCAGCATCAAAACAGTGTCTGCCTCTCTTTCTCTCTCTCTGTCCATCTGCCTCGTTCCCTCTTTCTCTCTCACACACGCACAGGCACAGGCACAGACCGCGCACACATGCATGCACACACACAGAGAGAAGCAAAGTCTCAAAAGAACATTCAGAAGCAGAAATTTTATTGGTATATAGAGTCATAGAATCATAGAGTTGGAAGAGACCACAAGGGCCGTCCAATCTAACCTCCTGCCATGCAGGAATACACAATCAAACCATTCCTGACAGATGGCCATCCAGCCTCTCTTTAAAAACCTCCAAAGAAGGAGACCCCACCACACTCCAAGGCAGTGTATTCCACTCCCAAACAGCTATGTACAATGTATTTTGACCTGTCATCATTTTCAGTGCAGGACAAACTTTTCTGCTGTCTTGCTCATGCAGTAGCAGTTTACTTAGGGCATGTTGCTTCAAAAATAGCTTATACTTAACATTAGTTGAATGATATAGTCAAATAAGGTATTTGTGGAGATTCACCATATTATGTTGTATATGCCACACTTTATAATAAATTTTCAACTTTCAAGCATAATTTTGTGGCTGTGACACACCCATTCTCCTAGTGTGTGTGTGTGTGTGCATTGCACATGCACACATATTCAAATCAGTTGTTGAGTGCGTCTGTAGAGAGCTTAAAGTGGTAGCACCAGAAGACATGGCATTCAGAACCTTGCTGAGTTTTAAAAAGGTATTTGGACATCAACTCCCCCAGCTCATACATTGCCACTGGCCCTTTTGGCTAGTGGATTCTGGGAGCTGTAGCCAAATAAGTATCTCTTCCAAGCCCTGGAACTCTGGCATAGTAGGATGACCCAGTGCTGATTCAGGATTGATGTTAAGCGGTGAACGACTGAAATACAGGAGGGGGTCTATGGAGGGAGCACAAGGCTTAGGGTATCTCCCCTTTTAACTTTGGCTTGAGGTTCTCAGCATTTCTCATCCTCAGTCATCCCCTTTACCCCCCCCCCCCTGCAGCTGGCACTTATGAGACAGCTCAGCACCTGTGTCCACACCCCTTGGCCTAAGCTGAGGCTACAGTTTGCTCATGGGAGAACATTCTAAAATGCTCAGTCTGCTGTGCATGGAGAGGACAGCTCATTAAAAATGTAATTAGTAGAGAAATTAACACTGCAAGGATGTGCCTTTGGGACTGGCCTTGCAGCAGGAAAAAAAGGCAGGGGAGGGGGAGAAGGAGGGGCAGCTTGTTATCTTCAGAAGGGAAGACTAGGCTGGAGAGGAGGAACAAGCAGTAGCAAACTCCTTTCAAGTTGTGTTTTTAATTACCAAAGAGCTGCTGACCCGTAGACCTTTCTTTAGTATAATTAGTGTTTCTCTTCACTGCTCTGGAAAAAAAAAAGGGACCTCTCATGTTGCCTTTGCTCATCCCTTTCCTCCCTCCTACCCCTGTCTCTGATTTTCTTGCTGTCTTTGGCTACATTTAATTAGGCATCTTCTTCAATTAAGTGTATTGGCCAGTTTGGCTGCTTAAAAGCAATTTGGGCTATCGTCGCTTGGGAAATTGGATGAAAGTAATTGGCCATTATGTAGCGCACAATTGCTTTCCTTGGCTCAGAAACAAGGTTTGTAAAGTCCAAGAGGTAAGCAGAATCTCAGAGGAACTGAGGGAAATTAACCCAGGAGGACTGGAACCGAGATGCTGTGGATGTCAAATAGCAAAACATGGTCTGTGTGTTTTCCACATAAGGGCAGTCCCCTCTCTTGCTTCTGCTTCCACTCCATATGTGATAAAGAATTTAGATTCAAGAAAAAATGTATCATCTTCTGTGAGCAGCATATATTTTGTCTTGAGAAACTCATGAACTATAGCCCAGATTCTAGTGTGTTGCAGCTCACAGGTTTCAGTCAGAATGAAGTGCATGCACCACACATGAAATGTACATAAAACATTTGTTCTCTGTTAACACCCAGCAACTTTACAGAAAGAGAGCATTGCATGTCTCTGTAGACATTGATATGAATCAGACTGGTCCCAAGACTAGGTTTTGAATGAGGGATAGTTTAACACATTTTGTTGTTGAGGAGAAGATTGATGTGTTTGCATACCTGGTACAGGGAAGAAAAATAGGCAAAATTACTATGGTACTAATGAATGTGTGTGTGTACATGTGTCTCTGTGTTTGTGCAGTAATGTGCAGCATAATACCCAATTTATTAAGATCATCTGACAGTCATACAAAAGTGAGATGACCAGGCTCTCCACCACCACTACTACTGTGCTTTGCATTACAACAGGGTTTACTAGCAACATACAGTTGGTGTCAAAACGAATGAGAACTACCAAGTGGAATGCCAATACTCAAAAGGATAAAAATTCTGTTAGGTTAACAATTATGCTAATAAACCTTTCACCACTCATAAATGTCAATTGATATAGTATTCTAAATAGAATGTAACAATGGTGTATTTAACATACATGATGAATTATGCAAAAACATTAGAGCCACTCCTCATATATTCACAATTAGCATTAAAGATAACCCTAATATGATTAGTAATTTCAATTTCCATGAAGCATCATACATTACAATAACATTAAAATGATCCCACAGAGGTTCAGAATCTCATAGAAGCAACATCCAATTTCATTAAAGTATTAAGGCAACTTAATTTCCATGAAACAACATACATTGCAATAACATTAAAACTTAGCTCATAAGGAATAGGAAAGCCTGAGAGGAGCTGGCAGATTACTATTCATCCCTGCTAATTGAAAAGTCCCTGTGTTTTGACCCTGTGAGCCCTGGGTCCATTACAACACTAGGTGTATGCGCAAACCATGTTGCATTGTGGGGTGGAATTGTGAATCCAGGTGGGTTAGGAATTCTGTTGTGTTTATCTGCTGATTTTACCTGACTCCCCCAGCGATCAAGACATGTTTCTTTCACAGGGATGGTGAATTTCAGTGAGGTGTCTGGATACCCCCTGCTGCAACACTGGAAAGTGCGCTCTGTCATGTACCATGTCCGTCTCAACCAGCTTACTACCTCCCAGTGTAAGTTATGCCCAGCTTGGGGATGGCTGGGATTGTAATATCAACTGAGACTCAGAAGGTGAGGCTCAAGGATGGGTTTGTCAGGAAAGGGTGTGGCACCTGGCAATACTACCCCCTAAATTTCTACAAATCTGGGAGAGAGGGAGGGAGAGCTAGAAGAACTGCAGTGCCAGGATCTGTGAAAATTACATTTTTTGTCCTACAATTCAAAATCCTGCATCTAGCAGGGCCAGTAGCCATGTTAGCTGAAGGTTGTCAGAGTAACAGTCCGAAAAAGTAATTTTTCCAAGCTCTGGCTGACACTTTGGGCTATATTCTCAAACCTGGCAACTGAATATGGGCTGACTCCTTTGTTCATTCACTTTTGGCAAAATAAAACTAGGTGGAGCTTGGTCTGATCCAGCCAGAGAATCCATTCATTTTCAAGCTGGGGATTTCTCTCAGACCTTGCTAGTCGGGGCATTTTGGGAGTTGTATTCTGAAAAAGTAGCCATTCCAAATGTTGGTTTCTCCTGTGTGCTTTGTCTTTCCAACCATCTGCCCACCCCCATAAGTTGTTGCACATTGTACCTGTGTCCTCTGCAGCTTTTGGCAATGCCCTTCATTCTTTGGATGGTGCCACATCCCGAGGAGATTTTGTGGCTTTGCTGGACCACTTTGGCAACCATTATATACAGGAAGCCATCTACGGTTTTGAGGAATCCTGTTCTATTTGGTATCCCAACAAGCAGGTCCAGAAGCAGCTGTGGCTGGAATATGAAGATATCAGCAAAGGTAGGGGGAAGTCACAGATGCTGTTCATGCCTGTGGAGGAAGGCAGATATCACTGGTGTGCAGTGGGAAAGGGCTGACAATCTTCTGTTGCCAGGAATTTCTGCATAAGGAATAAATTATGTATGTGGCATTATTTGCAAAAGGTTGCTTAAAGTGCATAATAAATTTTGACTGCAGTGTTTGTGTTTTAAGAGCTCTCATGGGTCATAAAGGGCATGAAAGGAAGGAAAACAATTGAAGGGCAGAATGTGTTGGGTCAAATATGTGGGGTGGGGGAGGAGGAAATTGTATTAGAATATATAAGCCATACATGGAGCCTTTGGATTTCTGAACATCTGCCTTATAAATAAACTTTTCTCTGCTACCTTATGAATTAGGAACTTGGTTTTGATTTTGAAAGAAACGTTTGCATGAGTTTGCAGAACATGGAAAGACCTGAGATGACAGAAAGGGAGTAAGAGACCAACAGGAGTGTCAGGGCTCAGTGAAATTGATACTAATTTCCTCCAAGAAGAAGGATGGTCTGGTCATGAATGAGCTGGCACATTTTGCAAAGGCTGCCTTGGTGACCTTGATTTTTTAAAAAAACCATTGTTTCTCAGTATATCTCATCTGTAAAATGGCAGTCATGCAGGTCACTGTTAATGACAGGT
Source organism: Gambelia wislizenii (assembly GCA_030847615.1). Lineage (NCBI taxonomy): Eukaryota > Metazoa > Chordata > Lepidosauria > Squamata > Crotaphytidae > Gambelia > Gambelia wislizenii. Next base: position 165,702,197 of record JAUMIR010000004.1, read on the forward strand.
CACTGTTAAAGAACTTGTGCATTAAAAGATGGAAGGGCTTTGATGTAAGTAGCCAACTAAATACTTTCAGACAAGTGAGGAGGCTGTTCTTTTAGATAAGAGGAGGGGTGGAAAATTTGTTCACAGTCAAGATCCCAAATGGAAATGTATTGTAGATTTCATAGCCAGAGTTATTTCTGATATCTTAGTGTTAGGCAGCTTTTGTACAAGTAAGTGTACAAGAACAGCTTTTGTACAAGTAAGTGTACAAGAACAGATGGGGAATCTGTCATCCTCTGAATACTGTTGGACTCCAGTTCCCATTAGACCCTGCCAGACTGGTGAATAGTGAAGCAGGGAGGGAGTAGTAGTTCATCAACATCTAGAGGGCCAGAGTTTATTAATCCCTGGGATAGCCTTGGGGCAACGTCTGTCAGGGTTGTCAAAATGACCAGGTTGGCAATGGTCTCACTGAAGAGCTGCTGTAAGCATTAAGGCTTAAGAGTTGTTGTTGTGTGCCTTCAAGTTGTTTCTAACTTATGGCAACCCTAAGGCAACTCTATCACAAGGATTTCCTAGCAAAGTTTGTCCGGTGGGGGGGTTGCTATTGCCTTCCTCTGAGGCTGAGGGAGTGCAGTTTGCCATTGAATTTCTGTGGCCAAGCAATGATTTGAACCCTGGTCTCCCAGAGTCCTAGAACATCCCTCAAACCACTAGACCATGCTGCCTTTCATGGTTTAAGAGAGTGCACTCAAAACCAATAAGACTCTGGTTCAAATCTAATTCCTGACATGAACTTCCTTGATAGCTTTAGGAAGCCATTATTTCTCTTGCTTTAGCACTCATAGCAAAAGAAGTGAGGAGTCTTGTGGCACCTTTAAGACTGAACAATTTGTTTCAACACAAGCTTTTGTAGACTGTAGACCAGTTCTTCGTAGGGAGATGATAATGTTGACCTACTTTACAGTGCTAGTGTAAAGATTAGGATTAATGTCTGTGTGAAGCTCTGTATACATGCTAAATATTACTGTTATTTGTTATTGTTTGTTATTTTATTTTTCTTGTGTCGATTTATTTTAAACCGGTTGTATCTTTTTACTGCAACATGAGTCTTGTATCTAAATGTCTCCTCAATAAAGATACAGAAAGGTAAAAAAATATTATTAATGTGAACTTTGAAGCCAAAGAATTCATGAGAGAGAGAAATGATTCAGAGGTATATTCAGTTTTTGTACATCTGCAGCAGGCTTGGGTCAGCTTTTCAGTACAGAATCATAGAATGATAGAGTTGGAAGGGGCCCCATGAGCCATCAGGTCCTATCCCCTGTTCAATGCAGGATCTCCAGCTAGAGCATCCCCAACAGGTAGATGTCCAGCCTTTTTTTTTTAAGACGGCCAAAGAAGGAGACCCCACCACCCCTCTAGGCAATTGGTTGCATTGCCAAACCACTCCCACTGTTAAGGCGTTCCTTCTAATGTTCAATTGAAATTTACTGTCCTGTAACTTCAGACCATTAGATCTGGTCCTACCCTCTGGGGCAGGAGAGAACAGGCCTGTCCCTCCTCCCTGTGACAGCCCTTGAGGTATTTAAAGTGTGCAGTCATGTCATCTCTCAGTGCTTGCTTCACCAAGCTGAACAGGCCCAGCTCCTTCAACCTCTCCTCATATGCTTGGTTCTCCATACCTCGTATTATCCTTGTTGGCCGCTTCTGAACCCACTCCAACTTGTCTATATCCTTTTTAAAATGAGGCACACAGAACTGAGTGCAGTACTCCAAATGAAGCTTGGCATCTTCATAGTATGGCCTTAGAAGCAATATTGTTATTCAGCCACCTCCTCACCACCACTGTGTTGTTGTTATGTCATCGTTAATTCAGTTTATACTCTGACCTTCCTCTTAAGATCTCAGAACAGATTCCTTTTAACTTCCCCCATAGTCCTTGTTCTTTTTCTTTTCTATAACATTGCTTTCTCTAGTCTGTCATGCTGTAATTTTGCCATTATGGCCTTCCTGTTGGTTATAACCTTGACAGTGAAAAACATGCACTTTCAAAAAAAAATTGGAGCCAGAGGCTCTTTAGTTGTCCAGGAGTCTTAAAAGGCTGCATAGGACTGGTAAACCTCTTGCCTAAGTTAATGAAGAACAGAAGGAATCTTTTACCTTTATAATTTGAATCCTGAAAAAGTGAAAGAAAGTTAGTCTAGAAATGGGCTTATTCTTATTCCTGGAACTTTAGTTTTAATAATTCAGTTTCTAAAGATACGGATTAAATCAATTGCTGGCTTATCTGTAGAGGAGAAGGTGACCAGTCCTGCATTGCAGGTGGAATTGATGAGTTATCCCCTCTATGCCCCTTAATTTTGTGATTTGGGATCCCATAGAGACATCCTAAAACAAGGACAAATCAATGTAAAATATTATACATGGTAGCAGGGGCGTTGCGGGGGAATCCAAATATAAAATCTGTATATAACTGGTAGGGCAGTAATGTTGCCAAGAAGGATTTAAGGGGTATAGTAGCTAACAAACTGAATATGAGCCAGTAGTATGATATTGTGGCAAAGTGCCATCCTAAATATATAAAGAGCAGCATAATCTGTCTTAGACTAAAAAAAAAAAAAAATAGTCCTACTGGACCCAGCACTGCTAAAACTTGTTTGAGCCACTCATCTGTTCTGGACACCAACAGTGGAACTAGAATAGGGTGACTGGGCACCTCCCCAGGGCCAGATTAACCTGGCCCAGCAGCAAGGGTAGGTGGCTCTCTTGGGCAGCACAGTGCCAGTGACTCCAAACTGTTGGGGCAATCTCTAGGGAGAGCCAGTCCCTCCACAGCTGACCTCTTCTTCTGGACTGTTGTCACTTCTCATTTTCTTTTTCTGACCTTAGGTTACACCACCTTCACTTTCTCCTTCTCCTGACCAAGGAGAAAATAGAGCTAGAGATGGAGGACAACATCTTTTTTATTTTGTTAATTGAATCACACTTATACCCTACTCTACTTCCATGCAGCCCAAAGCAGCTTCGGCAGCAAAATGTCAGATTATTCTCTAGGCTGTACTTGACAGCCATATCATTCCCACCCACACCTTCTCCTCCCACCCCGCTATTTTGCCTGCTCATTTGTCTTCATAGTCAGTAAAGGTTCAATTCCACATTTGTAGGATCTACTTTATTTTTAACTAGAATCTGGAGGTCCACCAACTAGAACCAGATACAAAATTGTTCAAGTGTGTCTGTGTCCAGGAGTCAGGGAGCCATGTAGAGAAACTTGAGGAATAAGACACATCTGAGCTTATGTTCAATCCAGGAATTTGTTTTTTATTAGAATTCAATCTGCAGTCTTTTCACATCAGAACAAATGAACAAAATTACTCCCAACTTGCTTCATTTCAGCAGCCTAATTGGAGGTACTGGCAGCATTTCTTCTTGCTGTTAAACAGCTGGGAGTCAGGAAACCCATGTCAATTTGCTGCCAGTCAGCCCAAGATCTACCAGCAAATTCCTGTTTGCCCTTTGCTAGTCTTGTTCTGAGCCATGTACATGGCAGCCCTGGAACACCTCCAATCCTGTTGTTCTTTTCCTTTTTGGACTTAGCTCCACTAGTTTGCTCAGCAAAATTTGGCACACCCCCTCGCTTCTTTTAGCTTCAGCTAGCTGTTACGTTCCTTCAAGTCAGCTTCTACTTATGGGGACCCTATCATAGGGTTTTCCTCGCAAAATTTATTCTTAGTAAGTTTGCCTTTGCCTTCCTCTGAGGCTGAGAAAGTGTGACTTGCCTAAGGTCCCCCATAGGCTTCCATGTCTGAACAGGGATTTTAACACTGATCTCCCAGAGTCGTAGTCCCACACTCAAACCACTATACCACACTGGCTGTCTTTAACTACAGCTAGTATTTCACTGCCAGTTCAGATACTGGAGGGTAGGGCTGTGTGGGGGTTCTGTGGGCTGTGGTTTCCAGGTCTGTAAGAACTGTGTTGGACCTAAAGAAAGGCCCACCATGTCCCAGCGTTCAGCTCCCTCAATAGCTAACCAGAGGCCCATGGGAAAGGGAAAGTGGAATGTGAGTACATTGGCACTCTTCTGATCCTGTTCTTCTTCAGCTGGATTACTGCTTCAGATTCTGAAGGTAATGTTTATCCACCATGTCTATCAGCCATTGATAACCTTGTCCTCCATGAATTTGAGTAATCATCCCTTAAAGCTGTCCAGATGGGTGTCAATCCCTACAATCTGTGGTGTGGGACGTAGTAAATTAATCCTGTAGTTTAAGTACTGTGTGCAGAAGTACTTTTTTTATCTGTCTCAGGGGCATTAGAATTGGGACCCTGTCTTAGGCAAAGACACAAGTGGTTGGTAACTGTCTGCTTGTATTCTTTATTTTTATTACAATATTTTTTTTATCCTGTCCTATATCACAGGACCTCAGCATGGTATACAGATTCAAACAGTTTAAAACAACTTAAATTTAAAACAATTAAGAATAATTTACACAGTCTAAAAGCATATTAAGCAAATTAACAACCGAGACACATTTAAACAGTTAACATTATTTATTTATTGAATTTATATCCTGCCTTTCTCCTGAGAAGGGATTCAGTTTATACAGTTTAAACCCTGTATAAATTTGGACAAAAGTCATAGAACCGCAAACATCTTTGATGAAAAGCAAAGTTTTAACCTGGTGCTAGCGTAAAGCCAGCAATAGCACCAATCCGGCCTGCAAGTGAAGGCCATTCTGCAACTAAGGTGAAGAAAGAACTCTGTTGGGTAGCTGCAGTCCAACATAAATCTTGACATATTGGAAGAAGTTTCCATTTTGGCTGTCCCTATTGATGAAGTGTAGGAAGGTAATGAGTCTAAAAATAAAATTGCAGGATCTAGTCCTTTAAAAACAACAAGAATTATCTCCTTTTTTTAAAAAAGGTAAAATCATTCAGTCACATTTGACTTCAGCTTTATGCAGAGTGCGATTAAGAAGAAGACTTAAGCTCTATTATCATTTGAAAGTGTATTCAGAGATCTGGGATCACCCAGTTAAATTAGACTCATTACAAAACAAAGGAGTCAGTTTAAAATGCAAAACAAAGTTTACTGAAGGTATATCAGTCTCAATCTACATACTAAAACAAACATAAGAAAAGGTCCCTAAACTGACTAAGAATGGGTAGGAAAGACTCACCAGCCTTGGCTGGGTTCCGATGCATCATGGCATGGTTACAGGAAAACTTAGGATGCCTCCATTCTCATGGAGAGTCAGATTCAGAAAAAAAAGCAAGTTACACAAAAGCAATAAAATTCAAATTAGGTCATGTGTCCAATCACTCAGCACTTTCAGTTGGCTAGAAGTTGCTCAGTGAAGTAAGAGAGGGGAATTTTGGGAGAACAAAATGCATGCAGGGAAAAACCCTAGACTTATCTAAGATTGTGAATGAGGTACACAAGATTGCTTTTACATTACAATGATTATTTCCCCACATACTACATGAAGTCACCATAAGTCGACAGGCAACTTGAAGGCACATACACACAGAGAGATTTCCAGAATATGGCTAATCTTCATACTGTTTTATTAATTATTCCTTTCCCAGGAAAATCATTTTTCATAAATTGTCCTTAAAATATTTTATACATGAAGTATATTACTGAAGTGGCCTCTAAAAAATTGAATTCTTTTTAGTGCAGAGGTGCAGAAAGCACAACCCAGGGGCTGCAGGTACCACCTGAAGCCATTTTGTAGCCTCTAAAAGTACTCACTCTGCCCAAAATTATTTGGGTTCTAAATAGTTGTTTTCACCACAAAATGGCCAATATTCCCCACAAGCCTTGGGAAAGGTGCTGTAGCTATTTCACTCAATGAGGGGATATGTTAGTGGGATGCATCTTAACCTTTAAAGGCTTGTGTAGGCCTTTTTTCTAAATAGAAAATGACAATCCAGACTCGGGGTGGCACTATTTGCCCTTTGGGAGCAGAAAAGGGAGGAAAATTTGGGGGTTATGGGTGTATATGTGTGAAAAAGGGAATGTGTATGGCTCTCTGGAATAGCATTGATATTTATATACCACTTATCAAGTGCCAAAGTACTCCCTAAGTGATTTTTACAATTTGTTAACTAATTGCCCCCAACAAGCTGGTTACTCGTTTTACTGACCTACGAAAGGATGGAAGGCTGAGTCAAACTTGGAGCCCTCTGGGATCGAACTTATAACCTTGTGGCTTGTAGTACTGACATTTAACAACTGCACCACCAGGGTTGCATTAAGTCTGGAGTCTTGGGAACATTTAGCACCCCACCCCCCAGCTCCTGGCTGTTGTCCACTGTCACTTTGGAGCACCATGAGAAACTGCTGTTGACAGTTTGATTGTTCTCAGCACAAAGGCTTTGGCACATTTTATACAAGCTTTTTTTTTTTTTAAGAGCTTCAGAACATCTTCCTACATATGCTTCCTCCATCCCCAATAACAATCCTGCCATTCCAGAACAGTGAAGATCTTTGGATCTCCACTGTGAACAGTGATCTCCAAGGCTTACCTATTGATAAGAGTTTTGTTCTCCCTCCATTAGATGACTTGCAACCATCTTATTTGAGAGCCAATGTGATGTAATGCTAGAGTGTTGAGACTCAGAATTATATCCTGGTTTAGCACTGAAACTCAGTCGGTGTCTTTCAGTTAGTGACAATCTTTGTGCCTAGGTTAGCTCACAGGCTTATTTTAAGGATGAATTGTGACATAGGATGAACACTCCATAGATAGTTTATCTCTGCAGTATAATTGCTGCTCATTTTTAGCCTAGTCTACAAAACCAGCTTTGTGGATGTTTGAACTACCTAAGCACTACAAGGCCTGAAGTCTTGTGGGGCTTCACAAGGACACTGAATTCTTGATGGAGATTGACGAAGTTACTGTTTTAGTCTCTTCACAACTCCAAAACTCTCACCTTTTAACAACCAGACTCCCAGTTATTTTTTATAACTCCCAGAATCCCCCAGCCAGCTTGAATTTCAAAATTTGGACTGATGTAATCAGTCAGGGATGCTTTATGAATGTAGTATCCTGAATTTAGACTGGATGGTTTTCCAATCTGTGATTTAAAGCCAGACTATTTGTGACTCTGTGGTCATATGGAACAGCCTTATCTTGCTTGGCAGGTGCCCTCCAGAGTCCATGTGGGTGTATGTGTGCACGCTGCTCACTGTTAAGAAAGGGTGGGGAAATTAAGAAAGGAGCTTAATCCTTCACCTGCCAGCTGCATTTCCCCTGAAATCCTCCTTCCTTCCCCTATTTCTCACCCCCCCACCCTCTCAGCATTCTGCAACTATTTGTACCTGTCAAACACAGGTCCAGCAGGAATTCTGCAGCAGGAAAAGGACCGGGAGAGCAGGGAATATTTGGGAGAAAGGGGAAGATTAGGCATGTCCTTCCTGATGATTCCTTGCAACAGTAAAGGAGTCTGTGGGCAGCCACTCCATATGGCTGCAGCTGGCCCTTACTTCTGTCTACAACCTTCCTGAGTAGAATTTACTTCTGTGTTAACTTTGGTGATGTGCTTCAATTCATTCTTTTGTTGCACACTCCCCTGCCCTCCTGCTGCGGTGCATCAAGCACTTTCTAAAACACAGTGTTTTCTCCTTTTCATGTTTCAGGCAACAGCATTCATAACCTCTCTATTTCTTTAGATCTTGCGTTTTCTTTTTTTCTTCTCCCTGAGTTTCTCATTTCAGCCTCTCTTCAGTCCTGTCACCTGCCACGTTCTCACTTCGTTTTCTTTCTTTATCTTTTCCCCTCAGTGCACGTCAAGAGCTTTATATCGATTGAAAAATTGCAAGAGACAAACCATTCTCTGTCACTGCTGCTTTTCCCCTGAGCCTGCTAAGCAGCAATTCAAAGCTGTCCTAAAGTGGTCCATTTCTAGCACGATGGGGATGCTAAGAAATGCCCTGCATCTTCTGGGCTGCTTACCACCCCCCTCCCAGTTTAACAGACTTGTTTTCTTTATGGGGGTTTCTTCTATAAGGTACTGGCACCAGGCACCAGCCTTTTCTCTGCAAGCCATTTAGACACGAACAGCAGAAGTTGGAAGAGAAATGGTCTTATTAACTCAGGCACAAAAATGTATCTCCCAATCATCACAATAAGACTTGGTTACACAGACCTTTGCTCTCTGAGACGGGATTAAAGACTTACTTCAGGGAAATGGCACCACAGACAGTGCCATGTGTTCCTTGTGTCCTCAAACTGTGGTTTCTCTTCTAAGTACTGTGTCTTCGATAGCAATGCTTGTTAAGCTACTTGTTGAGGGAAGTGGGTGGGGGCTGAAACTAACAGGGTTTTTTCCCCAGTCTGCCAGGGATCACAACTATATTTGTACCCACTGACTATAACTGTTTCTTTCTTTCCTGGAACCTCAGTGTGGACTGGCAGCCAGTACCTCTTGGACTGACACTAGTCCATGGAACACCATTTTGGGTAACACTGTTCTATAGCATGCTTTTATAAACTGCTGTCCTGCAGATCATAGGCTGAGGTACAAGGATCTCAGAGCCAGAGAATGGGGAACAGCTTGATCTTCTGTCAGTGTAGTGACCACCTCAGGTGGCAGATACTGGGGTAGCACTTCAATTTATGAGCCAGAAACTGGGATTATGTGTATGCAAATCTACCCATCAGTTACTGTAAACTGGAGGTCTAGTGGGGCTCTAAAACTGCCCAGCTGGGTTTCTAAGGGACCTGATCAAAGGCCTTTACCTTTACATGTGAATCTTTATATATATGGTATACTGAGACTACCACAAAGCCAGCTACTGCAGGGAATTATTTTCAGCTTTTACTTGAGTATTTATTTACTCATGATAAATGATCAGGAATCACTAATATACAGTATGACCCCTGTATCCTTGGAGGGACACGTTCCTGGACTTACCGTGGATACTGGAAATTATGTATAATAGTGAATCCAATTGAAATGAATGACTTCCGGCCAAAGCATACCATAAAATTGTGTTGAAGGATCTAGAGATTCCTAGACAGATACCTCTCTAAGTCCACCAGCGCAAGTCTGTGGTCAAATTCCAGTGGAAGCACACCATAGAAGACCTAGAAAATGCCTAAGGGATTATATTTTTCAGATGCAGGGAAGTGAATCCACAGGTACTGGTCCTGTGAATACAGACACTGTACTGTAGTGCTTGGTATTACAGTTCCTACTGTAACGGGAACTGTAATGTCTAAGTGTTCAGTGTTGCAGTTCACACAGCTTGACAGACCCCATAGCCCCAGGGAGAGTAAAAAAAATGCAGGCAGCTGTGTTCATCCATATCTGGATGTGTGTGTATGTTAGCAATGTAGGGAATATATGCATTTTGTCTTGTTGTCAACATGAAAGGGTGTCTTGCCACATTGAGAAATGTGTCAAAAAATATTCACTGCCTTAAGATTTTTCATTCCTGGGTAAGACAAGGGGGTTGTTTAGATGACCAAAAAAAAAAAATCCACAAAGAATGCGGGCAGAATACCTTTTGTTTAGATGAGCTCCTGCCAGGATTTGCCATATTGGGAAGGAGCGGGGCTGAAACTCCAAATAGTATTTGCTGTTTATTGCAATCTTTTTTAAAAAAATTGTGTGAAAATGTGCATAACAGGCAGTCTGAACAACCAATTCAAACAGTGGCACATAGAAGAACTCAAATGTGATTGGTTGGACCTCAGTGGGGGCGGGTTTGCAAGGGACAAAGCGGGCAGAGCTGCCATTGTTTTTGTTTTTGTTTTGCCGGGTAAACTATTGTGTGCACGATCATTCAAGTGACAGAGCAAAAAAAAAGTTTGTTTTTTTTTTTAAAGTGGAAATAATAGCTCTTCTGCATCTGTCATTTAACAAAAAAAAGGCGGGGAGAATGGAGGGGGATTTTCGACAGGCAATTCACTGGCAGCGCCATCTTTTTTTCGGGGGCATGCTCTGTGTAAACTACAAACTCAGCCAAGTTTCCATGCCAGCGATCTTATGAATGAGTCGTGTGCACAAATGAACATTGCAGCTTTCGGGAAGTAAGGTGCTGTTTTTTGCTATTAATTCTCCCATCTAGCTGCGCACCAGAAGTTTTTCTAAACAGCTGCTATAGCACGAAAATTTGCAAAATAGGTTTTTACAAAGATTAGATAGATAGATAGATAGATAGATAGATAGATAGATAGATAGTGCAAAATGTTATATGGGTGGGGGAGCGTTCATAATTATTTTGCAAAAAAGCTCCTGAAGCCCCACAATGTAAAAAAAAAAAAAGATAATGAAAAATGTGCAAAAATTCTTTCCATCTCACCCAATGGGTAGAAAACTCATGCATTGGGTTCAAGGCCGAGCCACGAATAGTTGTCATACAAAGTAGCTCACAATAATATTGTTAATGCAACCCCTCCCCCCACCGCTTCTGTGAAGATTGCAGCTAGGCTGAGAGGGTCAGGAAAGCCTGAGGAAAGTGGCAAATGATACAAATCTCTGCAGATCAGAAAGTCCTGGTACTTTGACCCTGTGATGATTCCTGGCTTCACTACACTGCTGATCAAGTGTAAGAAGCCCTTGCTGTTTTACTGCTGAGATCTGCTGAAAGTTGGCCCAGAGATTGTCTACAGTAGTGTAAAAGAATATAGAAAAAAATATGTCAAGCAGCCACACACAAACACAAACTCCCTAAGTGGCAAGCAGAGTTACATTTGGACATGACTCAGCTGTAGTCTGAATTTCCCCTTCTCCCTTGAAGGTGTCGGACAGTTTGTAGGCTCAGGTGTGATAAGAAGAACTTAACATTTCGTCTTGGACACAAAGGCTGTTTCCCTCACCTTGATAATGAAAGGGTGTCCTGCTGCATGGGCATCCAAGACACTCCAGCTCTACCACTTACCTCTTTAAAGGAAAGTCTTCTGCCTGTCAGTCTTTTAGGTCAGAGGCAGCGGGGAAAGACACATTGCCACTGGATTGGGAATATTTTGTATCTAATACTATATCTCATGGATGGGGAACATCTGGACCAATTTTTTGGGGGGGAGAGGCTCCATAGGACCTGTGAGCTTCTCTGCCCCCATACCCATCCCTGCCCCCCTCCAATAAAATGTTGTATCCCTATGGGAAATAAGAGATTTTGTCATATCTAATTGACCATGGGAAAAGCAGGAGAAGAGAGAATCTTTTATATCCAGTTGCTGATCGAAGATAGATTCTCCCTGAGCTGTAGTTAACCTTTCAGAAAGGCTCCGTTTTTGGCCATGGAGGACTTCTAATTAGAGTAGGAGGGTCATTTTCTGGGGTCATCTCATTGCTGGGGAGGGAAGGTAATGATCTTTTGCCAGTACAGTGACTTCATCTTCAAATATCTATCCCCATGCATAAGCTAGTCCTTTAAAAGCCCCTACCTGTGCCAATAAAAGCTTTTTAAAAGGCCCGATTGGAACACTCCCTTTCCAGTGCTATGACACCCCCCACCATATTTCTTCTCACCAGCCTCTTCCCTTTAAAAAAGCCTTAATTGATTTCAGCTGAGACTTTTTGAAAAGGTAAAAGCATCATGGGGGGCATTTTGGAAGGGTTGTGTGGGGTGTGTGTTAAACTAGCACGAGGAAAGCACTTACATTTGGTATCATTGTGTTTCTCCAAATGTCACCTGCATTTTATTTCTCTCCTTAATTTGTATCTACAGTAGTTACAAGACTTCGGTGTGTTTTATTCTTGCCCAGAAAGGCATTCATACTTTGGCACACACTTTCCCTAAGAGAAACATTTATGCATTTTCCTAATACTAGCTGGACCCGATGTAACATACATTGGTGATGCGTTGAGGGCGAGTTGCTCTGTTGACCTGCTCCTGGTGCCACTGGCACCACTGCCAATTGACTGCATGGGTCTTGTTGGAGCAGCAGCAGTGGCTTCCCACTGCTGCTACCAGTTCCCCCACCGCTGATGGGAGTTGACTGTGTGGGTCCGCAGTCAACTGGCAGTGGTAGCACCAGGGGAGATCAACAGAGCAACTCACCCTCAATGCACAACTGATGTATGTTACATTGGGTACAGCTAGTTGGAGCGGAGGCAGCGGTGTCCAACCACCACTGCCATTCCTGCCGCCACCACCACTGAGTGTGTGGTCTCTCTCGGAGCAGCAACAGCTTGCCAGGCTGAATGGTGGTGGTGGGGAGATTAGGGCCCCGCCGCTGCTAAGTGAACTGCCCCACCACTGCCGCCATTCCCACTTCTGCTGCGAAGTTCAGTCAGTGGTGACGGGGCCCTGACCTCCTCCTTGTTCAGCCTAGAAAAGCCACAACTCAGCAGCTGCAGCAGCGGAACACTGACCTTCTCCCCATTTGGCCCAGGAAGGCCACGGCTCGGAGGTGGGACCCTGACTTCCTCCCTGTTCAGCCCAGGAAGGCTGCAGCTCAGTGGCTGCAGCGGTGGGGCCCTGACCTCCCCGCCCCCTGTTAGGCCCATGAAGGCCAGGGCTCAGCAGTAGGGCCCTGACTTTCTCCCTGTTTGGCCCATGAAGGTCACAGCTTGGTAGCAGCAGTGGCGGGGCCCTGACCTCCTTCCACCATTCTGCCCAGGAAGGCCACACCTGAGCGGTGGGGACCTGACTCCACCCCATTTGACTCACAAAGGCCGCGGCTCAGTGGCTGCAGCAGTGAGGCCCTGACCTTCTCCCCCATTTGGGTCAGGAAGGCTGTGGCTGGGTGGCTGAAGCAGTGGGTCTCTGAACTCTTCCTTCTGTTCGGCCAACAAAGGCTGCAGCTTGGCGGCAGGGCCCTGACTCCCCCCCCATATGGCCCACCAAGGCTGCAGCTCAGTGGCTGCAGCGGTGAGACCCTAATCTCCTCCCCCCCCCCCCCCCGTTTGGCCTACGAAGGCCACAGCTTGGTGCCAGGGCCCTGACTTCCCATTCGGCCCACGAAGGCTGCAGCTCATCCCTCCCCTGTCAGGTGTTCCCCCCTCTGTTGCTAGGCTTGCCCTTCTCCACCAGGCTCGTGCCCCCCACCGCCCCCTGGCTTGCACTCCCCATTGCCAGGCTCACCCTCTGTCTCCCCCCATCACCAGGCTTGCTCCTCCCCCATCAGGGTCGCACCCACCTGCCACCACCTGCCAGGGTTCTGTCATCCCGCCAGGGTCATGCCCCCCTGTCGCTAGGCTCGCCTCTCCCCTGTTGTCCCCACTAGGCCCACCCCCTGTCACCAGACTCACTCCCCGCTTCCCCATGTCACCAGGCTCGCCCCTCCCCTGTCAGGCTCATGCCCTCCACTGCCCCCTGGCTCATGCCCCCCTGTCACCAGGCTCACCCCCTGTCTCTCCCCATCACCAGGCTCACTCCTCTCCCATCAGGGTCGTGCCCCCCTGCTTCCCCCTGCCAGGGTTCTGCTGCCCTGTCAGGGTCATGCCCCCATTGCTAGGCTCGCCCCTCCCTTGTTACCCCCACTAGGCCCAGCCCCCATCACCAGGCTTGCCACCCTCCATTGCCAGGCTCGCCCCTTCCCCATCAGGCTCATGCCCCCCCGCCGCTGCCAGGCTCACCCCTGGTCACCAGGCTTGCCCCCTCATCTCCCCCATCACCATGCTCACGCCTCCCCCATCAGGCTTGCCCCCCCTCCACCCCCCTGTCACTAGGCACACAGTATACACACACCACATCCCCCCATGCTACTCACACCTCTGCCAGCCATGTTTACATAGGCCTGAAACTTCCACATGGTCCCTCCCTCAGTGTGCTGATTGGCTGCCCAACTAAGCTTTGATTAGATGGTCAGTTTCCTAAGCGGCCAATCAGCACACTGGAAATGGCAACATACCCAAGAAAATTATATAGAGAGATTCCTAATATGTAATGCAATTCGTAATGCAACTAACTTATGTCTGCATATTTTTTAAAAAAATAAATAAACTTTTAGATGCATGTTGCATAGAATCACAAAGTTGGAAGAGACTGCAAGGACCATCTCATCCATCCCCCTGCCCTGCACATAGCCTAAAGCACCCCCAAGAGATGGTCATCCAACTTCTGTTTAAAGACCTCCATGGCAGTCTGTTCCATTGTCAAATAGCTCTTATGATCAAGACGTTCTTCCTCTTTTCGTGCAGTTTGAGTGAGTGCCATTTGCTGCATCCGCTAGTCTCTGGAGCAGCAGAAATCAAGCATGCTCCATCTTCTATCCTCATAAGGATGGAAAGAACATTTGAAAATTCAGGAATAAAAATCCTGAAAAGGTGTCTCCTTGAGTGTTGGGTGACCCTTGTGGCACAGTGGTTAAATGCCAGTACTGCCGCCACAACATTGTGAGTTCGATCCTGCAGGGCTCCAGGGTTCACTCAGCCTTCCATCCTTTCATAGGTCGGTAAAATGAGTACCCAGCTTGTTGGGGCAATTAGCTAACACATTGTAAACCGCTTAGGGAGTGCTTAGCACTACAAAGTGATAGACAAATGTAAGTGCTATTGCTGTTGCCCTGGCAAAGTGAATCCTGGCCAAAACTCTGTCCTTGACCCTGACAAAAACCTGCTCCTCCTTTCTTACACCTTCATGCCAATGAGTACTTTTAAAAATGCATAGATAGAAACTGTATCAGGGGCAAGTGAGGAGCCAGGGAGCCAGTGGTGATGGTGGCAAAAATGAGGCCAGCTGCAGGCCAACAAAAACATTAATAATGCTTCTCGCTTGGTTTTCCCCAGCCCAACACATCTGGCATTGCACAGATGTGCAATGAGAGGAGGTAGAGTCCAGGGCAAAGCTGAGCAAGGATCGGCACTACTGGGTGTTTGTAGAGGTGTTGGGGGGATTTTCTCACCTATCTGAGAACATCTTAGAAAACTGTACAATTTCCAAAAATGTTTCCACAGTGGGGAGAAAATTGATTAAATTATGCATTCTCCCCTGTGGAAACAAATGATTTAAACAAGCACCACCCTATCCCTTCAGATATTAAAAGATGACTATCAGCTCACCTCTCATTCTTCTCCCTTTCAAGCTAAATATACTAGGTTCCCTAAGCCCTTCTTCATAAGGCTAAGTTCCAGATCTTTTACCATCTTGGTTGCCCACCCCTGCCTGGATTTGTTCCAGCTTGTCAGTATGAGGTCTGTCTATTAAGCACCAATTTCACTTTAGGGAAAAGAAAAAATGATTCTTTAACATGCTAGGGGAGGGGAGGCTTATCTGCTTTCCCTTTTTCTCTCTGTTTTGCTGTTCACTCATGCACAGTAAAAGATTCCGGAGGGAGCTGCTGCTCTCCTTGCCTCTTGTAAGCAGGCACACACAAGCATCAGTAGGGCTGCTGATACACTGCAGAAATAATGCAGTTTGACACCACTTTAACTGGCCATGGCTCAGTGCTCTGCAATTCTGGGATTTGTGGCTATGCAGCTAGAACAGAATTCCATTGCTTCCCAAATCAGGCTTTATTGCATTGTTTAATGCAAATATGCTGCTGCAACCTGACACTGAAAGTCATTGTATCTCCAGGCCTCCTTCTAGGAAACAGTAGGAGAGGTGTAGGGAATCCAAACAGTTAAACAATAAAGTGAATAGGATAATAGCCTTGAGGCTTTGGTTATTCTGTGTTCTATACTGTATATTCTTTTATATTATTATTTATTACCGTATTCACTTTTTTGTTTAATCGTTTGGATTCTACCCCCCTACTATTTCCTAGTTGGTGTTTTGCTTGTTTTGAGACCCTCCATTGCTTCCTGTGTTAGATCCAGGCATCCTTCACCATCCTCCTGATGCCAATGCTGCTAAAAAAAACTTCCAGCTAAACAGAGGACAAGGAGATAAGGAGTGCTAGATGTAAAAAGGTGGCTGTGTGTAAAAAAAATCGTAAAAAGCTTTTTTGTCCGAGGTTTTGTTAACTGAAGTATGCCTGTATACACATAATGTTTTTGTGTACTTTGTTTCTTGAAATCCCCTGTAAGCACCACAAATGTGTGCTCTAGGCCAGTCGTTCTTAACACAGACCCCCAGGGGGCTGCAATGTCCTCATAGGGAGTCTGGGAAGGACTGAAGGCTGCTCAGCCCACATGACAGGAGCCAAGACATCAATCTGCTCCAGCCACAAACTTTTAGGAAGATACAGGAGAAAAGTCTTCCAACCCTCTCCAGTGCCTCTGAGGGAAGGTCTAATGGGTGGTGTAATTGTATTGTTGTTGTTGTTGTTGTTGTTGTTGTTAGGGTTTTAAATCTTGAGTTAAGTCTTGGGAGGCCTTGGCAACAAAAGCTTTTTAAAGGGGGTCCCTGCTAAAGAAAAGGTTAACAGTCACTGCTCTTGGCAAGTTTTGTCACAAGTCTCAGGAAGTGCAAAAAATATGACTTTGGCGAGACTGAGTCCAGCGAAATTTCTTGCTATCCCTACTTTAGCTTCTTGGAAGAGGTTTGCTAGATCTGCTTTCAAATAATTTTCCTATAGACTGGGGATACCTCCTCTAGGATCTACAGATGATTCTCCACCCATTTCTTTTATCGTTTTTTGGAGAGTTTTGTCATTGCTATTATTATTCCAGCAACATCTAGGCATTTGCAAAACTACAAGAAAGTAAAAACTAGCCTGCTCCAATGGGGAGTGGCAACAATGGGTAATGGTAGGAGAGATCTTTCTGAGTGGCTTGCTGAGCAGTTGGGAAGCGAGGCAAATGAGAATGGTAATGCACACTTTACATATACAACACTAAAGTTGACAAGGCACCATCCCAGCTTCAGCCTCCACTGCCAGCGGGAACAGTTGGCATTAAATTTAGAATAGAAACCAATTAAAAGATAACAAGCGAACATAAGAGAACATATGCTCAGGATAGCAAGAATCTAAGTGGTGTTTTTTTTTAAAAAAAAACATGACCTGGAGCTATTGCAGGGGAAGTTTAAATATTGTTCAAAAGCCCCACAAAAGTGTTTCAGAGCAGACATCTCTGGCTGCTGGAAACTGCTCTGACCTTGGTCAGGCAATTTATATTAATGAGGGAGAGTCAGGTCAACATGGTACTTGGGTTTCTGAAGATCTTGGGCAGGAATGTTCATTCCTTACCATCACCAAAATCAAAATTGGGAGGAAGAGAAGCAAATTTCAGTGTTCAAAATTAATTGTACAATGAATCAATTAATAAAATTGTATAAATAGCTTTATTTTTGCATAAAGTCATTTGCGTGTCTTGTTCTGAATCCCATATGTTTGGTTTTGTAAAATATGAAGTTTTGTGAGGCAAGAAGGTTTTTTTTTTTTTTAAAGGATAGGGGAAGATAAGCTGAGAAACATTACTAGGAGTTAAATACAGGTTCAAGTTGTCTCTTCATATTTGTTGGGGTTTGGTTCCAGGACCCCCCCCCCCGGATACCAAAACCCATGAATACTCAAGTCCCATTATATGTAGTGGCATAACAAAATGGTATCCCTTATATAAGATGGCAAAATCAAAGTTTGCTTTTTGGATTATTACTTTTTAAAGAATATTTCCAAGCTTTGAATACTTAAATTTGTGGATACCAAATCCATGAATACAGAGGGACAACTGTATAACAAAATCCAGAATCGTTCTTGAAATGTTAAATTTTGCTTTGTTTTCCCATTTGTGTTCCAAGCCACCGCATCCATCCTCTTTCCACAACCATCCTAAACAATATCTTTAATATCTCAGGAAAGGTGTAGCTCTGTGACTCTCCATTGTCTCATCTCCCCTGAAAAGATTATTTTCAGCACTTATGCCTAGTGAAGAAGCCTGTGAGATTCAAAAGCTTGCATAATGTATTTGTATCTTTTGATAGGCCTAATAAAGTACCACCGCAATGTGTACTGTATTTTGGATTTTGTTATATTTTGCTGCTGGGCGAATACGGCTACCCCTCAATATATATTACTGGTAATTGTAAGAGATAGGTAAATGCAAGATACAGAAGTAGGGCTGGAAAGCAGGTCAGCTGTTGTCAGTTGAATATCTGTTGTTTGATTACAATCAAATGTTCTACAAAAGCTTTGTATCAGTGGCACAACAGGGTCCCCTGAATGGAGTGGAACCCTCTCAGCTGCTCCTATCTAACTGTGACTGTTTTCTGGCCTTCACCATTGGCAGATCACTGTCCTTTTGTCTCTAATTTTGGCACTTGTTGTTTCCTTGTTAAAATCTCATTGACATATTGTTAAATTATAGCATTTCTGAGTATACCCTCCTCCCCTGTGACCATTTCTCAATGAGGGTGGTAATGAAGATTTGTGTTGTGTCATCCCTGATTTATTTGGTGATATTGGTGTTAGATTTGGTATTAGATCTGAATTTTTTATGACTTTACTTCTTATTTAATACATTTTCATAATACTTTGTGTTCCTAACCATAAGCACTCTAATAGATGTTTTCTTCTGTTATTACTCTGATCCTAATCAATTTGGGCTTGTCTAATGCTATGGCACTTTATTTCTAATAACTGCAGCTATTACACTGTTTATTTGACAAAAGTTGTACAACTGTTAGCTTTACCGTTTGCAAGATTTCACGGCATAATTTCAGGTGTGCATGTGTGGAGGGGGGACAAAAACAAAATGGTTTAAAACTTGGGGATGGGAGGGTCAGAGTATACCTTTCTAGGAGGTGGGCTAACAAGTTTTCCTCCCCACCCCACCCCCTTTAAGAAAAAATAATTTGCTTCACAGGAAATGGTGGTGTCATCTGCTTCATTCATGTTCTTGGGCAGAATTCCCCAGGAATAGTGCTACATCCTAGCAGGGTCATTCTTGACAGGGTGGAAGGACATGGGAAAGTAAGGCAAAAAGGGTCCACCGTATAGTTATTAATTGGTGATCTGAACGTCTGTCTCTGTATCAGGTCACTCACAGTTAATTAACAGTTAACCGTGATGGTCCCCCAGGTCTCTCACCAAAAGTAAATGTACACCCTATGCACATGTAAATGACTTGTCAATTTTGCTTCCCACCACCAAAAGTCCCTGATATTCTCTGCCCACTCCCACCTTAGTGAGGGAAGAAGGGTCCAGAAAAGAGAGGGAGGAATGGCGGTCAGCCTTAAATCAAATTCTTTGCAGTACAGAATTGCATAAGCACTTCTGCAGTTTTCCACCTACCATTATTTTATCTTGTAGTGTCTGTTTAAAAAAAAAAAAGGGGGGGGGAGAGAAGAAGCTGTGTTAATATATACCTAAAAGAGGCACATGAAGAAGGGCCAATAGAAGATAATAGATGATAATGAAGGGGAAGAAGACTAGGAATTATAAAGTACAGAAAAGCACAGGATACAGAATAGGATTGGGAAGCAGGTCGTCTATTGTTGACTGAACATCTGTTGTTTGATTGCAGTCAGCTATTCCACCAAGTCCTTATGTCACTGGCGGTCTGCCATTTATTTTGCATCATGAGTTCAGTGGTTAGCAATGGAAGAGGAAAGGCATTCTCCCCCTGCTGCCCCTGTTCTTTTAACTTTCCTGCCATTATCATATCACTATGTGGTAAAATTTGGACTTCTATCAGTGATGGATCTTGTGCACCATTCTGAGAGCTGCAGTTGGTGGATTCCTTAGAACTTTTATGGAGTTTCTGGTTGACATGGCAGATGCTCCAGTTGAAGCCCTCCTCATTCTCTGGGGCACATAAATGACTTGGGAGATTATCAGATGGGCTAAATATGGCATTACACGAACAACAGGAGATTGCTAAAGGGCTTGAATTTCAGGCGACATCATCCCTGTCTTGTTATGCTCCCGTGCTGCTTCCGTTCCCACAGTGCTCCTTTTTATTCACGCGCTAAGCAGTGAATAGCTCCCCTGTTCCATTTCTATGACAGAACGTCATGCTTGTGAAACAGTGACCCGTTATGCTGGTGTGATACCAGTGTCAGTGGGATGTCTGTGCCAGAACACCTCTGGGTGCAATCGGGACAACAAGGAAAGTGACACATTTTTTGTACCCTCCCTGGGTTACTTGTAATTTTTTAAAGTGTTTTTAGGTGGTTTCTTTAACTTTTTGATATGTATTTTCCTTTTTCCTTTTGAATTTCCTACGCGATCATCCTCTTGCAAGAATGGCCGGGATTTCCATTCTAGGAAGTGAATGGGGCTCCATTCGAGCTCCATTCACTCCTGGGCTGCTGGGGGGCAGGAGGGAACGTCGTGCTAAAACGTAGGTATGAAACTTTTTGTTTCCATACCACAATGGGAATGGGAGAGGGGCAGGAGAGGAGATTGCAAGATGGGGACGCTTTTTTTGTCCCCATCTGAAAATCTCCTTGAGCAATTGGCACAATTGCTCTTAAGTGCTCTCTCGTGCGGAATAGGACACCTAGAAATTCTGAGCCTCTGAATTAGATTAACTCATGGAAAGTCTACCCCTCTACACCTGACTCTGCTTTTGGAACTCAGAGTTCATTTTTGAGCCAGGATTGGACAAAAACCCACAATGTCCCTAATCTACACTGGATGCCAGTCCATTTCCACACACAGTTCAAAGTGCTAGTCATTATTATTATTTATAAAACGCTTAACTGCCTAGGAACTGAGTAGCTGGAGAACGATATTCTTTCATATAGGACTGTGGCCACTCTGCCAATATCAGAGGCCCTTCTCTGTTCTCTGCCACTGGACAGAGGCAGTCCAGGAAGGAGTCTTTTAGTCACAGGTTAATCTTTCTAGAAGAGAGGTTTGCTAGATAGCAGCCTTGGTATCATTTTGATGCAATTCTTCCTGGGGGGAGGGTGGGGTGATCTTTCTTCTTTTGCCTGGGTGTTTCAACATGTAAAATAAAGGCTAATCAAAATGGTGAAAAATATTCCTCATAGAATTTGACTGAATCAATCGTTTCTACCTCTAAATTTAAGACAGTCTATAGACTTTTGTCCAAATGGGATCTCACAATGATTCACTGTATTTGGAAGGGGGGGGGGCAAAAATGACATATACTGCACAGGAAAAGCCTTCGCGACTTTCCCCAAAGTTCTTAAAATAAGGCAAGGGAAATGTGCATTACTGTGCATTGGGATAACCGATTCAAATTGCAGCGCATTCCCGATAAGAGCAGAAGTGCAAACCTGATTGGTTGGATGTGTGTGAGGGTGGAGTTTGCCGGCAATGAAGTGGCCAGAACCACCATGCTGGATTTTTGTAGTAGCAATCATTCACTTAGGAGATTTTCACACTACACTGTTATAGTGTTACTATTCCACTTTTACTGCTCTGGCTTCCTCCTGTGGAATTCTGGGGTTTGTAGTTTAGTGAGGCGTAAGAGCTCTCTGGCTGAGAGTTGTAAATGTCCCTCCCTAAACTGCAAATCCCAGGATTCCACAGGAGGCAGCCATAACAAATAAAGTAGAATAGTAACACTGTAATAGTTTAACATGAAAATCTCCTTAGGCAACAAAACAGCTTTTTTTGTTTTAAAGCTTGTTTAAGTGGAAGGTCACACTTCCACACCTTAGATTTACTGTTTAAAAAAATACTGTTTGGTGACAGCAACTTGTGGAGAATAAAGTAATTCACTTGCAGCCACCATCTTGATTCGCAGGCATGCCTGTGTGAACATTAAACATGGATAGTTTTGCATGCCAGTGATCTTGCCAAAAAAATATGGAGACAAATGAACGCTGCTGTGAATTTGCAATAATGTGCAGAAATCAAGATTATATCGCCTCATTTAGACAAGCCCTACGTTAGCCTTGATTCTGATTGTATCCATACTGCTGAATTTTACAGTACTGTATAATTGCTGCTTCTGTTGTTTTGTTTCTGTTGTGTTTTATATATTTACTATTCTGACTGCATGACTGAACATCAAATTGGAGTTCATTGGGGTTTTCCTCTGAAAATGAACAAATTATGTTTTGCATGGAAGCAATTGTTCAAAGAAAATGCCTCCTTTGCTTGCAATTTCAAACAGGCTCAGTCCTGTCAGAAGCACTTATTTGTGTCTAACTCTGTGGTCTCCTTATTAGGGAGGATGCATTATAGGGAAGAAGTATGTTTAGAGCAGATGAGGAGGAATGAATGCCCAAACACTGGTTCTGTACAGTAGTGTCATTTATGCATGCTTGAACTAGAAAAGGAAAAATGGGTGGCACATGGAAATCAGGGAAATCCTGGAGTGGAAAAGGCAAAGAGAGGGAGACTTCAAGGAGATGCAGAGGCAGGGAGTGACAAGGTGATGGGGGGAGACAAAGTATAAGAGTCAGCCCAGCTGATCTTGAGTTAGCAGGAAAAAAAGTACCCCTGCACTAGGTCAGATTATTCCATGCTGGTTTAAGTTAGAGTTTGTTCTGATAAGACAGAAAAGAAACAGTTCTAGCAGCATGTTGTGACTTCCAGTGTGTTTCGAGAATATCTTTATCAAGGGGGAATTATTGATTTCACCCAACACTTAAGTGTGACTGCTTAGAACATCTTGTATCTAACTCACCGAAGCAAGGAGTTCTGAGCAATCATAGGGAAGTTTTGGACAAAATTTAAAAAGATCCCTCAATTCTCTCTCTCTGGCTTTTCTTAGCAAACGAAGATTCAGGAAGGACTCATCCCGCACTTTCTGCAAGCGCGCTGATGACTAAAAAGGCCAATCCGAGATAAACAAGTCCAGTTGCAAAAAGCACAGCAGAAGGTCTCCTTGGGTGATGTTTTTGGGTTGTGATTCTTTCTGCGTTGTCATTTCTCTTCAAGACTTGTTCGTCGTGAGTTCTCAAATAAGGCTGCAGCATTGTGGATAGTGCGTCTCCATGCCTCCCGATGTGAGGCCAGGCCGGACCACTGTTGGTGATCAATTTGGCCAAGCCTGAGATGTTGTTTCAGGGAGTCTTTGTATCACTTTTTTGGAGCGCCCCTCTTACGCTGCCCTGTGGCGAGTTCACCGTAGAGTAGTATTTTTGGGAGGCGATGGTCCTCCATCCTAGAAACGTGCCCTGCCCAGCGCAGCTGTGTTCTCAATAGAACTATCTTAAAGTCTATAGAGTTAGAAATGATTGATTCAGTTGCCTTTTCACCTATTCTTTTAGCCATCCATTGTTGTTCTCGGACCTTGGAGAGATCTATCAAGGCCCTTATTCTGTTCTTAAGTAGAAGTGCATTGTCAGGGTCACTGACATTGATGAGGTATGGCTCAACAGTTCAGAAGCCCTGGATATAGAATCATAGAATTGTAGAGTTGGAAGAGAGCACGAAGGCCATCCAGTCCAACCCCCTGCCACACAGGAAATCACAGTCAAAGCATCCCTGACAGATGGCAATCCAGCCTCTGTTTAAAGACCTTCAAGGACTGTTCCTTTGAACTTTTTTGGAATAGGGCTGGATGAATGAATCTATTTCCAAATATGTGTCAATGTCATGTCTTCAGTCATTTAGTTTGTTCCATCCAATTTTCATACCAGACTACTTATTAATTTTTGTTTTAAAAAATGCACAAAATTGCATTTTTATATTCAGTTTCCTCTAAAATAAACATTTTGTATTTAATATCCCCTAATCTATGCATTTTTGTATGCAACTTCCCCTAATGTACATACTTTTGCATATAACGCACCCTAGTACAGATTTGTTTACAGTTTTTGAAGAGACAATTGTATCACTGAATTACAGAAGCACATGTTCTTAAGGATAACTTTGTACTAATCTACCCGGTTTGCATTACTAGAACACATTAAAGGTGAGGCTGCCTTTGAAAAGTGTTTGGAAACTTCTGCAGGTCCAAGATGCTGTGGTCAGACTGCTTACTGGAACTATGTAACGAGAGCACAGAAACTCCTTGTTCATCGGCTGAATAAAACAGGGTTTTTCATCAGCTGAATACATTTCAGAAGCAACATGCCAGTCTCTACCCACACATAGGGCTTGTCTGCATTAGAAAAAAAAAATGAAGACTCAGCCCAAATCTGGCACTGACAGTCTAGATGGTATATTTATTTATTTATTTATTTATACCCCGCTCTTCAGCCACAAGGCTATCAGAGCGGCTTACAAATTGTTTTAAGTAATAGCTATTTACACATCTACACTGCATTAAGCAGTTTCCAATGTGTGTTAGCTAATTGCCCCCACAGGCTGGGTCCTCATTTTACCGACCTACGAAAGGATGGAAGACTGAGTGAACCTTGGAGCCCGCTGGAATCGAACTTGCAATGTGGTGGCTTGCAGTACTGGCATTTAACCACTGCGCCACAAGGGCTCCCTGGTTTCTTCTGGGGAGGATGGTTTCTTCTGGGGAGGATCTGCATTTTTTTTGCTCCAAACTAAGAAAGTTGGGGGAAACCCTGGGGTTTCTTGGAAACTCCACAGTGACTTCAGAGGCTTTTGCTGTCAGAACAGCTGGATCAGGTCTGATTCAGCCTGATCCAGTTGTCTACATGCAAACCCAGCACCATCTCCCTTACCCTTCACTGAGCAGCGCAGGGAAGAGGATGGATCCTTGTCAGAGCCAGTGCCACTTCTCTGCTGGTGAGGAGCTCCATGGAGGGCCTGCCTGGTGCACCATTGCTTCTTCTGAGGTCAGAATGGAGCACTCTTGTGATCAACAAGGAGGGAAAACAGCAATCCCCTCCTAGTTGACCACATGTCCTGGTGCTCATTCTGACCTCAGCAGAAGTGACAGCGTGCTGGGCAAGCTTTCCATGGGGCTCTTTGGCTGGCAAGGAAGCACCTGCTGTGGATCTGAAAATGGGATGACCCAGAGGGGCTGATGCGTGTTGGCCCGCCTGGCCCATGTGGACAATAACAGCCAATGCACCAGATTTGTGGACAATAACAGCCAATGCAACAGAGAATTCCCCACTTAGTAACACTTGTAGAAAGTCTTCCATCCATATGTGTTAGAGTTTGTTACTCTACCCTGGTACATGTGGCCACCATTGTGGGTGATCTGGGGCCAGTCCAGACCATAATGCTTCAGAGCAGCCCAGATTTAATCTTCCAGTGTTAAAAAAAAAAAGGAACAATGCATCCAGTAAAACTTTCCAAAGAAATTGCTGTCATTGGTCATTCACACATTTGTATAATCCTACTTTGATTTTTTTAAAAATTGTTGTGTTCCTTTAAGTTGGTTCCAACTTAGGTGACCCTAAGGCAAACCTATTGTAGGGTTTTCTTGGCAAGAATTGTTCAGAGAAGATTGCCTTTGCCTTCCTCTGAGGCTGAAAGAATGTGACTTGCCCAAGATCTTAGTCCAACACTGAAAACCTTTGCCACGTTGGCTCTCTCTCTCATTTTTCAATAGTGCTGTTGCATTACTGTACCTGCTTTCTGAATATATGGGTTACTTTTTTAAATTCATGTTTATTTAGGTTTTTCTTTGAATTATAATAGTGACTTTTCTGGTGCTAGTGACGCCTTGGGTTGTGGTTCTAATACAGGTTTCAACCCATCCCTTCTGGTTTTAGGAGTTCTGCTACCTCCACAAGGACATTTGGTGTGAACATGGGAGAGGGCGTTCTCAGTGACTGCTCCCAGGCTGGGGATTTCCCTTCCCAGGGAGCTGAAGACTGGCCCCTCTCCGCTCTCTTTCTGGCAGCAGGCAAAGACCTTTATATTCAGACAGGTTGTTGACCACTAGGTTTGCCACAGGCAAGTCTTTTTAAGTGGGTGGAATGTACTCACCCTTTCTTGTTACTTTTGAAAAAATAAAATCTGATTTAATTCAGAGCTTGATTTTAATATGATAGCTTAGTTTTTTTTTAAATTGCTCTTTAATATTATAGTGTATTGAGTTCTAGCTGTATTTTGTTTTAATTCACATTGTAAGATGCTTTTGGCCCTGCACTGGAAGAAAGGTGGGATGCTACTCCAAGAAGCACAAATTAAGTCTGTTTGCTTCCCAGTAAATTGTTTGTGAACCAAAAAATATTGAAGGCTCATGTGGTTTCTATTGAGCAGGAAAGGGCGGGGGGGGTGTGCCTGGAGGAAGAGACTATCTGAAACCAAATCAGCTCATCCCTGGGAATTATTTGGTTCCTGTGGGATCCCTGTGAAAGGGGCTGCCTTTTCTTCTGGCCCTACTCCTCTGACTTGACATGTTTATAGCTGTTGAACTCCCTGGATGTGGAGCTTTTGACTGCATTTAAACACTGGTGGGTGAGTTGGTGTATTTGCTCAAAAATACCTGATTTTTGTAGAGATTTGTCAACCTCTGAAGGTCCCTCTTTTGTCCATGCCTGCAACCCATGTGCTATGGGTTAGGGTACAGTGAGTGCTTGTTAGAGCCATTAAGAACATATGCAGTTCTATCCCATTGGATGTCAAGTTCTGTGACTTTGCAGCACCATCTAGTGTCCACTCAATTATATAGGCAGCAATTTTTATATCTTATTTTACTTCCCTTCCTGGAAATACCACATGCTTTATTAAAAGCAAATGTACACATTTGGCAGTATTCAGAGGTTTTTTTAAAATAGCATTGTTGGTCACCACAAGGAATATATTCAAGAGCATCATTATGTTTTACATCATATCACAGGCTGCTGACACACTGCAGAAATAATCCAGTTTGACACCGCTTTAACTATCATGGCCCCATCCTGTGGAATCCTGGAATTTGTAGTTTGTTCTGACACTAGAGCTCTCTGGCAGAGAAGGCTAAATATCTCACAAAATTACAAATCCCAGAATTCCATAGCATTGACCATGGATGGCTATGTCAACCTGGATTATTTCTGCAGTTTGTCAGCAGCCACAGTTGACTTAATTGTACACATCCCTCTATTTTTAAAAGCTTCATAGCTCCAAACCAGCTAAAGCAATTTGTGCCTAGGTCCCTTTGGAAGCAATTATACTGCACTTAGTAATTCTGTCTAATACGTACAATTGATTGAATGGGATTCTGTTGTGCCTTACTCTACATGGAGTGCAAAGTATCCCCACACCCTTTATGCCAACCCCAAAAGCCTGAGAACAATCCTGGTGGATTAGAACAAAGACCTGTTCAGTCCAACATCCTATTTCCCACAGTGGCCAACCCAGTATCTGAAAAGCCCATAAGCAGAGCATACTGCAATTGCTCTCTTATGGTATTGCTCCCCAATGACTGTTATTCATTGACATCCAGTAGGCGCAGCCCAGGGCCTGAGGCAAAGCAGCAAATGGTGCCCTCCAGTCAAAGCATGCAGTACCCAAGGCTTGTCAGGTTATTCTGTCTCCTCATGTTGAAAGTCCCACACAGGTGTTTCCTCCTCCCTACCACTAAGGCAACATTACTTAGGAAATAACTAGTCATTGCTGCCCTTTCAGGGTAACTAAATCAACTGTCTTAGGCCTACATACAGTTCCTAGTCCTCAACTAGAATAGACCTGTTGAATCAATGGCAACATGGTAAGTCAAAACTTTAATAAGTTCCATGGATTCAACAGGTCTCCTTTAGTCGGGGTATAGGCAGTGAAGACAGATGTAAATAGTTCATTCGACTTCTGGAAACTCCCTGACTTATCATCCAAATACCTTCTGCCTGCTTCTCATGTATTTGATTGCTGCTGTTGTTGTTGTTATCGGTCTCCTCAAGTTATTATTTTTGGTTGTCTTTGTTGTAGTGTTTGATTTGCCAGATTTTTGCTTCTTCTTGTTTTCATTGGGGCAAAACCTCCTTTTTATGACAGAAGCCCTTACCTTTATAGAATGAAGGCAGATGGCGGGCTATTTGTGTGCTTGTGTATTTTAACAGTTTTTCCAAATACACTAAAAAAATACAAATACAACAAGAATAAAAAAGAAAAATAGACAAAAGAAACATAAGATACATAAAGATATAGAAAAAGATACATAGGAAAGCAAGAAAAAAATGAAAGTTGACTTCCACCTCCCTTCTCGGCAGATATACTCAATCAATATAATCATACCTCTCTTAATACAACTACATATTACAACTTCTTCTGCATATCAAATCCTTACTAGTTATCAAAATCCAGAGTTTTCAATTCTTCTTCTTGTTCTTGTTCTTCTTCTTCTTCTTCTTTGGTTTCTTCTTCTTCTTCCAAACAATCCATAAAGGTTTGTTACTCATGATTTTTCTCAAATCAAACAAGAAAATTTGTACATTTCTGTCAAGTCCGTCAGTTTCAACAACCATTCTTCCCTAGTTGGTAATTATGAATTCTTCTATTTCTTTGCATATACTACTCTTTTTGTTGTGGTCATATACTGAAGTAGTCTTCCATGTCTGTTTTCTAACTGTTCATCCATAAGCCCCAAAAGAAAAAGTTCTGTTTTTAATTGAGTAATAACCTTTAAAATTCTCTGCATCAGAGTGTGAATTGTAACTCAACATTTCTTAGCATTTTTACATGTCCACCACATATGATAAAATGTCCTTTCATGTTGTTAATATTTCCAATAAACATTCAACACACCCTTACACATTCTGGACAATTTTTCTGGTGTCATACACCAATGATACATCATTTTGTAAGAGTTTTCTTTGAAATCATAACATAATGTAAATTCCAGCCTCATTAACTACACATTTTTGCTATTGTTCCATCTGAATATTATATCCAAAATTCGTAGCCCATTATATCATACAATTTTTCACTTGTTCCTCTTCCCTAGCAAATTTGAACAAAAGTTTGTACATTTTACCAATCACATTTGTCATCTGTACACAATAGTAATTCAAACTCTGATTTACTTTGTTCAAAACCATAGCTCCTTTTATCTATCTTAAACCTTTCAAATAACTGCAGATAAGACAACCATTGAAAACGATATCCCTCTGGAAGTAGCTGTTCTTTCAACTTAAATTTATATTCTCCATGCTAGTTCTCCAAAACTTCTTGATATGTCAACCATCTTTCTTTGCCTGTTATTTCTCTTCTATAATGAGCCTTCAGAGCTGAGATCTATAAAGGAATTATGGGGCAAAACCAGGGTCTATTTCTATTCCACATCCTGAATACTGCATGTCTCACAAAATGATTATTAAATTTTACATTCACTTTAACTTTATCATACCACAAATATCTATACCCCCCAATCGCATATCGTGCCCTTCCAATTCCAATAATCTTTTATTTTTCAGCACCAACCATTCTTTTAACCAAACAATGATAAGCAGAAAAATACATTTTTCAAGTCCAGTAAACCCAATCCTCTTGTTTCTTTTGTACCTCATAATAGCTTGTACTTAACTCCTCTTTTTTTCCTCTTGCCATATCTCTGGCTTTTCTTCGCAAATGAAGATTCAGGAAGGACTCATCCCGCGCTTTCTGCAAGCGCGCTGATGACTAAAAAGGCCAATCCGAGATAAACAAGTCCGGTTGCAGAAAGCACAGCAGAAGGTCTCCTTGGGTGATGTTTTTGGGTTGTGATTCTTTCTGCGTTGTCGTTTCTCTTCAAGACTTGTTCAGCGTGAGTTCTCAAATAAGGCTGCAGCATTGTGGATCGTGCGTCTCCATACCTCCCAATGTGAGGCCAGGGCGGACCATTGTTGGTGATCAATTTGGCCGAGCCTGAGATGTTGATTCAGGGAGTCTTTGTATCGCTTTTTTGGAGCACCCTTCTTACGCTGACCCATGGTGAGTTCACCGTAGAGTACTATTTTTGGGAGGTGATGCCTTATGAGGAGAGACTTAGGGAGCTGGGTATGTTTACCCTGGAAAAAAGATGGTTAAGAGGCGATATGATAGCCCTGTTTAAGTATTTGAAGGGATGTCATGCTGAGGATGGAGCAGGCTTGTTTTCTGCTGCTCCAGAGACTGGAACACGGAGCAATGGATGCAAGCTCCAGGAACAGAGAATCCACGTCAACATTAGGAGGAACTTTTTGGCAGTAAGAGCTGTTCGGCAGTGGAACACACTCCCTCGGAGCGTGGTGGGGTCTCCTTCCTTGGAGGTCTTTAAACAGAGGCTGGATTGCCATCTGTCGGGGATGCTTTGATTGTGATTTCCTGCGTGGCAGGGGGTTGGACTGGATGGCCCTCGTGGTCTCTTCCAACTCTACAATTCTATGATTCTATGAAATCCTTCTGCCATTGCTCAAATGATGCATCAGCAGTCAAAATGGTATTGTCTGAAATAGAAACATCATGCTAGGCAAAACATTCATTTTTATCATCAAAATCCTCCTCAACAACGACAGTTTTAATTTCTCCCATCTTTGCCTATCTTTTTTAATTTCACCCCATATCTTCACATAATTATTTTGAGACAATATACAATTCATATTTGTCATATTAATAGCTATTTAACTGTCTTCTCTATTTTAAAACCAGTTTTACCCACCAATTCCACTTGATCTTAACCTGTTGTCACATCACTTCCCTCTCCTTCATTTCTTCCAAATATCTCTTGAATCTTTCCAGAAACTCTCTTGCCTTCTGCACAGAATTCAGTCAAAATCTTTGTTTAAAAGTGAAAATCACTCCTTCTAGCCTGTCCCATCTGAATAGAATATTTTCCCATTTTAATATCATAGAATCATAGAGTTGGAAGAGTCCACAAGGACCACCTAGTCCAATGCCCTGCCGAACAGATGGCCATCCAGCCTCTGCTTAAAAACCTCCAAAGTAGGAGACTCCACCACACTCCCAGGCAGCAGCACATTCCATGGCTGAACAGCTCTTACTGTCAGGAAGTTCTTGCTAATGTTTAGGTGGAATCTCTTTTCCTGTAGTTTGAACCCATTGCTCCGTGTCCTAGTCTCTGGAGCAGCAGAAAATAAGATCACTCCATCCTCAGTATGCATCCCTTCAAATATTTAACCACAGCTCTCGTGTCACCTCTCAACCTTCTCTTCTGCAGGCTAAACATACCCAGGTCCCTAAGCCTCTCCTCATAGGCCATGGCTTCTCCTTCTGTTCCTCTTTCTCCCAACTATCTCCTGTTCTGCCAAAGCCCCCAGCCAATCACGCTGGTTTCCAGCTGGTTAATAAAGAAAGCAATAGTCTTGCCTCTTATGCAGTATTCTCATAGGGATCTGTTTTAACACTATGACATTTCTGCCCTTCATCTTCAGCCCATTCATTAAATGCTATTGCAAAACTTGATTCCTCATAGAATCATAGAGTTGGAAGAGACCACAAGGGCCATCCAGTCCAACCCCTTGCCATGCAGGAATAGACAATCAAATCATTCCTGACAGATGGCCATCCAGCCTCTGTTTAAAAACCTCCAAAGAAGGTCTGCTTTTTGACAAAATGTACAATTACACCCCCATGCCAAGACTCTTGCTCTTGCAAATTTTGAATTCACTTTATACACTCTATCAATTTCAAATTCCATCTTATCTTGTTTTTTGTCTAAAAAGGTTGCCAGAGTGCTGACCATTTTCTCTTTGATACCCTTTGTAGGGTCCTCCAAAATCTATCTGAACCTCAAGCAATATCTTTCACTCAGCTCTAGTAGTGCAAATTATCCAGATGTTTCTCCATCTCTCTAGTTTATTTTCCATTTTAATTTCCAGGGTTTGCACTTTGTCATTAATTTGTTTCATATCACCTGCCAATTGTCCAAGAGATCCCTTAATTTCATTAATCTCTTTTCTAGTCTCTTGTTTCAACTCTTTCCTCAATTTTGACATTTCCTTTGTCATGTCTTGTCTCATCAGCCTCATCTCCTCAAAGATTTCCTGAGTCAACCCTGATAGATTTGCCTTTCAAGAAGGTACGTCTATAGATCCTCTCTTTGGATCAAATGCCTTCATCTTTGGTCTAGTTACCATAGTAGTAATCTTGTAAGTCTATGTTCATTTAATTTCAAAACGAAAAACAATCAGGCCTTACATGGTTAAAAATAAAAAATCTCCTGAAATTCTTTTCTTTGACCACTGAATGGTCGTATTGTACAAAAAGTGCCATCTATTCATAGATACTATAACACAGTTCCAGTCTAATCTTTGTTTCTGCTACCTCCTGATAACCAATCCCTTTATTTTATTTTATTTTATTTTCCCATGGCGAACTTACTTTCCAAAGTCATGCAACAAAAGAAAAAGGCAAAATTTAATAAGAAATATTCCAGTCTTTAAAAGTAGTGTCCCCTTATTTCACTTTATCCTGTCTTTTTGCTTTTAAAAAATTAAAATAACATCTTTAGAAGCAATGTTCCGTTACTCCTGTTTTGCAAAGAAGGCACTCACAGAGGATCCCTGTATGCCACCAACCTCTACAGTATTTAATTATGATCCAGATATTAAATTAAGAAATTAATAAAGTGAGATCACAGATCCAATGCCTGTTTCAAATGGCTAACTTTTCATGGCTGAGCTGGACATTCTCCTGGTGCCCACTATCCTTCAACTTGCAACTGACCATGGCTAATTTTGCAGTTTCCACATGGGGGAGCAGGTTTCTGGGGCTGTATGGGTGATCTTCCACACTCCCTTTACTCCGGGGAGCATTCTGCCAGCTGGATTACAGTTTCCAGCTGGTGATCTTGCCAGTTTTTCCTGCTGAAGAGCTCCCTGGGGATGCTAACCTGCCATGAGTTCCTCACCCAGAAGTCAGACAGAAAGCTGTTTGAAGAGCTTTATGTCCTTGGTACCAAGAATCTGCTTTCTTTTCAACATCTTTATTCTAAGAATCTAATTACCAAAGACTGCTCTTACTTTCTTTGTTCCAGCAGATAGCATGCTGACAACAGTGTGAAGCTTGATGGAAAATTGTTTAGATTGTATTAAGAGAGGGGTTGCATGAAGACTTAAGAAGTGATAGAGCAATTCTTATCAAAGCTGCCACTACTCTTTGCAATATTGTGTGTAGTTTTCCATGTTACTTTTAAAGAAGCATGTTGAGCAGTCACAAGTTCTTCTGAGGAGAACTGTGTAAGTTTACAAGGGGAAACCTGAAAGAGTTAGACATATTTAATATATAGTGGGAAGAAAATGAAAGGAAATGGGGGACGGATTGAGAGCATTTAACAGAAAAATCCCAGTATGCTCAACACACTGTAATTCCCAGGGGAAAGATGCAGGTTTTTAAACAAATAATCTATATAAACATGCAACATAGAATGCTCTAACCTGCAAATGGAAATAGTTTCTTGCTTCAGTGTTCTGTGTTCCTAGAATTCCATAATGAATCCTCATTAATCCTTTGTGGCTGATTCTACTCATTGTTATTTCTTGCAGGTAACTCCCCCTCAGATGAGTCTGAAGAACGTGAGCGAGATCCCAGGGTCCTCACTTTCCCAGAGTATATTACCAGCTTATCAGAGTCAGGGACCAAGCGCATGGCAGCTGGTGTGCGCATGGAGTGCCAAAGTAGAGGCCGTTGCCCATCATCCTGTCCTTTATGTCATGTAACGTCTAGCCCAGATGCTCTGGGGGAGCCCATCCTCCTGGAGGTCACCAAAGCAGCACCCATCTATGAGCTGGTGACCAACAATCAGACTCAGAAGGTGAGTGAGTGGAGGGACTAGTTTAGTACCAGTGCTTCTCAAATAAGAAGGGAGACTTTTAAAGTGGCCCAGACTCCTCTCTGACTTCTCCTTAATTCAAATTTTGAAAGAAACCATTTGTAGGAGGAGGGGTTGGCAGAGCAGAAAGGCATGTGGGAAAACATGTAGCAGCATTTTTAAGCTTTCTTAAACCATGATGTGTCAAACCTGGCTTGAAACAAGATGAAATCTCAGATTCTGCAGATTGAGCATAGGGATGTTTGTGAAATTTCTTCCTGGATTTTGGACTCCCACATTAGCAGATCAGCATATTTGAATGAATTGCCAGTCTCTTTTTTTGGAATGTGGGATTTCATTCAGGTCAGGCTAGATATGCAGGTTGACTGAAGCTTATACTCTTATTTAATCTGTATAGTTCTATTTTTTAATGCTTTCTCACAGGACCATTTGTACATCAGTAACCATAAGGGAGGGAAACAGATGAGAAGTGACAAAATATACATGCACCAATTTGAAAATTAATTTTAGAAATATTGCAAGTTAAACCAAAAGACAGATGGAATAGCGTAGAGGGTTGAGCCAAGCCATGGGACAATAATGAAATGGAACAGAGGGCATCTGCTCATCCCTTACTCTGCACAGATCTCATGCTTGGCTAGTAAAAATACAGTTGTTTGGAATGTCTATATGGTGTGAATATGGACATATTACTTTAAGACAGATCTGTGAGCTTCAAAACCCCAGACTTTTAGTCTGGCTCAAAGTGAATGCCATGCCTTGCTCAGTCACCCAGCAAATGTGTACAGCTTGTAAAAGCATACTTAGTATAATCAATTTCACTGTGGAATTTTTTACTGCAAGGTTGTTGTAAGGAGTTCAGGAATTAGAAGATTTGTTCTGATTCTTGGTGTACCATCTGCAGATCACATCATGCTCCACTGCCCTCTGGCCCCTCAGATTAGTCAGCCCCTACATCTTTATTTCTCTTTCCTTATATCTTTCACTATTGCCCCAATGAACTCCTGTATCAATGTGAAGTCGAAGGCTTTCATGGCCGGCATCCATAGATTTTCCTTGGGTTTTTATTCCGGGCTGTGAGGCCATGTTCCTCCTTGCATATCTCCACCCTGAAACTAGCCATTCAAATGCACAAATTTACATATCCTTCCCAACAGGGGTTCACAGTATATAACACGCCCCCACACACTCCTACCCAACCATTCTCTGAAGATGCCAGCCACAGATGCAGGTAAAATGTCAGAAATAAACTCTTCTAGAACATGGCCTCACAGCCCAGAAGAAAACCCACAGAAAAAACTCCTGTATCCTTAAGAAATCTGGCTTTGAACCATTACTTGGCAGATGAGTAAATATTTCACTGCTCTTTGGAAACGCTGAATAAAAGGGAGACCCTTTGCATTGAACCCTGTTTGGAGGGTGACAAACATCTGTGTGTGTTGTGAGGTGCAGTGATTTCAGCCCATCCCCTGGGGAAAACCTTCTTGTGTGTTCCTGACACTCTTTCTGTGCTTTTTGTTCCCTTTCTTTCTTTCTCAGCTGTTACAAGAGGCCACCATGAGTTCCCTCTGGTGCTCGGGCAGCGGTGATGTCATTGAGGACTGGTGTCGGTGTGACTCAAGTGCCTTCGGTGCTGATGGGCTCCCAGCCTGTGCCCCTCTCCCACACCCTGTGTATGTGCCTCCCAATGGAAACTTTCAGAACTAAGATTTTGCTAAATGTCTTTTGAGAAACATAAACATGTCCTCGTTTGGCACTGTTCTTTGTGCCTTGTACTCTATTAGCACCAATAAGAGGACAATAATGACTGAATACTGAAGATCTAACCAGCCACCGCCTGCCCCTCCAAAAGCAGTTGCCTTTCTCTTGGGTCTTCTTCGGGGAGACATGATATTTCGTGTTGTGGATGAATCAATTTGAAGTGCTGTCCCCTCTGACATGGAATAGTGGATGTGATTATACTGTTAGTTCCTCAACCTGGCATGAAGAGTACACTCATGCAGACATCTTATTGTGTTGAAGTTTTCAAACAGATAGCTGTATTAGTCTGTTGTAGCATAAAAAGGAAAGGAGGGAGGGAATCTGGCAGCACCTTCAAGGCCAACTGTTTATTGTATCTCACTAGATTCCTTTTCCCCAGTCTACATTTCCTTATCACGTAGAAAGCAACACCTGGTATTTCCCATAGAACATGGATCTTAAAGTATTCCTGCAAATCCGTCTTCACCATAGATCCACCTTGTCTGCCAGTTGGCTCCTGCAGTGTCGTGCTGCTCTCTGCTCCAGCTAAGAGTGATTAGGATCCACAGACTCTCAGCTGTAATCATTTCATTTCCCTGAATTAATGGCAAATCAGAGTTGAAGTTCTGCCCTCTTGTTAACACATCATCAGTGTGGAGAATAAATACAATAGCCTCTTTTTCGGTGCCATTTTTATCACCATGCCAGCTAAAAAAGTGCCTGAGCCTCTTGGCATCTTCATTCTCTTCCCAAATGCTGAGGGACACTCAGTCCTCAGGACCATCTGTAGCTTGTATGGCAAACCTCAGGCCTTCTCTGGTGCTTCTGCAGAATCACCTGACTAGGGAAGGACAGAGCAGAGAAATCAGTATTCACCTTTCTGCTTGGGATGCTTCAGTTCATGGATCATTTACCACAATGCCAGAGACTCTCACATGCCCTGTAACATCTCATGGCCTGACAGGAGGATGTAGACAGAACAAAAAAGGCTAAA
The DNA here is from genome assembly GCA_030847615.1 of Gambelia wislizenii. Classification (NCBI taxonomy): domain Eukaryota; kingdom Metazoa; phylum Chordata; class Lepidosauria; order Squamata; family Crotaphytidae; genus Gambelia; species Gambelia wislizenii. Next base: position 165,738,228 of record JAUMIR010000004.1, read on the forward strand.
TTATCCTTTCTGGCTACAGTGAAGCTACTGACTTGTTAGAGGCAAGTTAATACTTTTTTTCTACAGGTGTTGCCAGTAAAGCACTTCCTTGGGTGTCAGTGTTTTTTGAAAGTGGTGGTGGAAACTCAAGGATAGCAACAGAACTGGGAAACTGGGAGGCATAGCAGGACAGATCAGGATTGTAGAGCTGAGAGGGTGAGGGGGATAGAGCTGGCATAAGCTTGTGTGTCCCTCCAAAAGAGTTGTGTGCCTGTTGTATCATGGCAGGCCTCTTTGCGACCTCTCCCAAAGCTGTCCAATAGCACCATGGGCTGGCCATTCAGGAGTAGGATCTGATCACATGATATCCATTAACAATAAAGCCAGCTGCAGCATCCCACAATAGAATCATAGAATTGCAGAGTTGGAAGAGACCACGAGGGCCATCCAGTCCAACCCCCCTACCACGCAGGAAATCTTGATCAAAGCATCCCCGACAGATGGCCATCCAGCCTCTGTTTAAAGACCTCCAAGGAAGGAGACCCCACCACGCTCCGAGGGAGTGCGTTCCACTGCCGAACAGCTCTTACTGTCAAAAAGTTCCTCCTCATGTTGAGGTGGAATCTCTGTTCCTGGAGCTTGCACCCATTGCTCCGTGTTCCAGTCTCTGGAGCAGCAGAAAACAAGCCTGCTCCATCCTCAGCGTGACATCCCTTCAAATACTTAAACAGGGCTATCATATCGCCTCTTAACCGTCTTTTTTCCAGGCTAAACATACCCAGCTCCCTAAGTCTCTCCTCATAAGTCATCGTTTCCAGACCTTTCACCATTTTAGTTGCCCTTCTCTGGACACGCTCCAATTTGTCAATATCCTTTCTGAATTGTAGTGCCCAGAACTGGACACAGTATTCTAAGTGAGGTCTGACCAAGGCAGAATAGAGTGGCACTATTACTTCCCTTGATCTAGACACTATACTTCTATTGATACAGCCCAAAAACGCATTGGCCTTTTTAGCTGTCGCATCACACTGTTGGCTCATGTTCAACTTGTGGTCTACTAGGACTCCTAGATCCCTTTCGCACGTAGTCTCATTCAGCCAGGTCTCTCCCATCCTATATTTATGCATTTCATTTTTCCACCCTAAATGCAGTACTTTACATTTCTCCGTATTGAATTTCATTTTGTTAGCTTTGGCCCAGCTCTCCAGTCTATCCAGGTCATTCTGAATTTTGATCCTGTCCTCTAGGGTATTAGCTACTCCTCCCAATTTGGTGTCATCTGCAAATTTGATATGTATGCCCCTAATTCCCTCATCTAAGTCATTGATAAAGATGTTGAATAGCACTGGGCCCAGGACAGAACCCTGTGGCACCCCACTGGTCACATCTTTCCAAGACGAAGAGGAGCCACTGCTGAGCACCCTTTGGGTTCGGCCGGTCAACCAATTACAAATCCATTGAACAGTTGTCTAGCCCACATTTTACAAGCTTGTTTGCAAGAATGTCATGGGGAACCTTGTCAAAGGCCTTACTGAAATCAAGGTATGCAATGTCCACAGCATTCCCTTCATCTACCAAGCTGGTAATTTTATCAAAAAAAGAGATCAGATTAGTCTGGCATGACTTGTTTCTCTGAAACCCATGTTGACTTTTTGTGATTATGGCATTGCCTTCTAAATGTTCACAGACTCTCTGTTTAATGATCTGCTCTAGAATCTTCCCTGGTATTGATGTCAGACTAACTGGACGATAGTTGTTGGGATCCTCTTTTTTCCCCTTTTTGAAGATGTGGACAACGTTTGCCCTCCTCCAGTCTGCTGGGACTTCTCCTGTTCTCCAGGAGTTCTCAAATATTATTGCCAATGGCTCTGAGATTATATTTGCCAGCTCTTTTAATACTCTTGGATGTAGTTCATCTGGTCCTGGAGATTTAAATTCATTTAGATTAAGAAGGTATTCCTGTACTACCTCTTTACTTATTTTGAGCTGGATTTCCCCTATTGTGTCCTCTGTTCCATTCTCCTCAGGTTGGTCCTCCTTTTCCTTTTCTGAAAACACTGAGGCAAAGAAGGTGTTGAGTAATTCTGCCTTTTCTCTGTCCCCTGTTAGCATTTTGCCATCTTCTCCACGTAGCAGCCCCATCATTTCCTTCTTCCTCCTTTTGCTGCGGACATACCCAAAAAAACCCTTTTTATTGTTCTTAACCTCTCTAGCAAGCCTGAGCTCATTCTGCGCTTTAGCTTTTCTGACTTTACTCCTACACATGTTCGCTATCTGTTTGAATTCTTCTTTGGTGATTTCCCCCCTTTTCCATTTCCTATACATGTTCCGTTTAAAACTTAGCTCCATTGAAAGTTCTTTAGTCATCCATCCTGGTTTCTTGAGACACCTCCCATTTTTCTTCCTCAATGGTACTGTTTGAAATTGTGCCTTCAGTATCTCCCTTTTGAGAAAGTCCCATCCGTCTTGAGGTCTCTTCTCTTTTAGTATTCCTGACCATGGGATCACCCCCAGTATTTCCCTGAGTTTATTGAAATCAGCTCTTCTAAAGTCAGGAATACGTGTCTGACTATGCCTGGCTTCTCCTTTCCATTGTATAACAAACTCCAGGAGAACATGATCACTCTCACCTAAGGATCCCACCACTTGCATCCCATTAACCATCTAATTCTTGTTGGTTAGGATCAGATCTAAAATAGCTGACCCCCTTGTTGCCTCTTCCACCTTTTGGACCATGAAATTGTCTTCCAGGCAAGTAAGGAATTTGCTAGACCTTGAAGTTTTGGTTGAGTTAGATTGCCAGCAAATATCAGGATAGTTGAAGTCACCCATCACTACTACATCTCTCCTTTCTGCATGTGTGTTCATCTGTTCTAGAAAGGCAACATCCAATTCCTCCGTCTGATTTGGGGGTCTGTAGTAGAGTCCCACAATAACATCCCTGTTGTTTCCCTCCCCTTTAATTTTTATCCAGATGCTCTCCACCTGGCTTCCAGTATTGATGTCATGGATCACTTCACTGTTGTAAATATCCCTGACATATAATGCTATTCCTCCTCCTTTCCTGTTTGGCCTGTTTCTCCTATAAAGGTTATACCCCTCTATTCCTACATTCCAATCATGAGACTCCTCCCACCAGGTTTCAGTAATGCCTATTATATCATATTTGTTTTGTAGTACAAGGAGTTCAAGTTCATCTTGCTTATTTCCCATGCTCTGTGCATTAGTGTAGAGACATCTGAGACCATGTGTTCCCTTTACTTGCTCCCTGTGCAAGTTTTTTTGCCTCCCACTGTTGGGTCATTGTGCTGTTTGCCTTGTTCCCTCTATGACAGTTTGACTATTTTCTCCAGCCCTTTTGCCTTCCAGAATACTGTCTCCCTCCCCCATTTGACTCAGTTTAAAGCCCTCCTGATCAAATTCTTGAGACTGTTGGCAAAAATGTTTCTTCCAACTGTTGTAAGATGCACCCCATCTCTTGCCAGAAGTCCCCCCCATGGAAGCGCAGTCCATGATCCAATAATCCAATTTGTTCTCGGCGACACCATCTACGGAGCCAGTTGTTTACGTCAGCTATTTTCCTCTCCCTTCTTGGACCATGCCCTTCAACTGGCAGAAGAGATGAGATGACCACCTGTGCGTCCATTTCTTTCAGCTTCCTCCCTAGGGCCTCATAATCTCTTCTGATCTTGGGAAAGCTGTGCCTTGCAGTATCATTGGTTCCCACATGGACCAAAAGGAAGGGGTAATGATCCGTAGGCTTGACGAGTCTTGTCAGCCTCTCGGTCACATCACAGATCTTTGCCCCAGGGAGACAACATACCTCCTGAGTCATCTTGTCAGGCCCACATACCACTGCTTCTGTACCCCGCAGCAAGGAGTCCCCCACCACACGCCTCCGCTGAGGCTTCGCAGCTGCTGTTCCTTGCGGTGGTCCTCTCAAGGTCCCCTGCTCTACCCCTGAAGTCTGTCCATGATAAAACTAGCTTCTGCAGAACTTGTCTAGTGTTGGGTCTACCTAGGAAAGGCATATCTTACAAAAGGTTTAGGAAAGGGCCTGATTCTTTTGGTTGCTAGTGTAGCCTCAAAAAGCAGAGGTGGGGGTATTTAAAACCTGTCTCTGTATTCATATGGAACGCACGTTTCCACGATCAGATATCCATGAAAACTCTGAAGTATATACAGTTGGCCCTCTGTATCCATGAATTTGGTATCCATGGATTCCACTATTCACAGCTTGAAAATTCCCCCAAAAAAATAAATTTCAAGAAGCAAACCTTGATTTTGCCATTTTATATATGGGACACCATTTTACTCTGCCATTGTATATAATGGGACTTGAGCATCCACGGATTTTGGTATCCACGGGGGGTTCTAGAACCAAACCCCAACAGATATTGAGGGTCCACTGTATTCAACATTCTTGCTGTTGCATCTTCCTGCACAGCATATGCAAATTTAGCATGTGTACATTTGGTACCCCTGTTAAATTTGCACCTAATGTGCAGGAAGATGCAATAGCAAGAATGTTGAATATATACTTTTCACGGATATCTGACCATACCCTAAAGGCACCAGATCCTCTCTGAGCTTGGAAGCTAAACGTGACTAGCCCAGGTTAGTACTTGGATGGGAAACCACCAATGAATACCAGGTGCTGTAGGCTGTATTTCAGAGGAAGGAACTGGGAAAACCACTTCTGAGTATTCTTTGCCTAAGAAAACCCTATGGAATTCATGGGGTCACCATAAGTGAACAGACTTGAAGACATATAAGGGGTGTGTGTGTGTGCATAGAAACACACCCACAGCCACACCAAAATGCACATTTTAATACAGCCATTGATTTTCTGCTCCACCACTTCCAGTGGAATATGCATTTTGCTGGTCACTGTTTTGGTGAACTTCTTCAAGTATTTCATATGGATATTGTATCACTAATTTTAAAACACTTTAAACATGTTTATGTCAAGAGTTGGTCTTGCAAACAGAAAGGCAGGATAACAGGCTTGAAATACATATTGCAGTGCCATTGCAAAGAAGTCTGAAGATACATTTGCTTTCTGTAATTGCAATGAAACTCTTAGATTTCAAGCTGTCACTCCCTATCAGCATTAGAAACTTAAAAGGCAAGAATGACCACAACGATTGCTTTTGTATTACATTTGCATCATTCCTGCCCTCCAAGGAGCACAGGGTAATAGATATGGATGCATGTGAGTGAGTCTTTCCAGTGATGATCAGATCCGTTTGCATATGGTTTGTATTAGATTTGCATATGTTCAGTCCAACCTCTGTTTCATCCCATTTTTTTGCATTATGTATAAGAAAACACAAAAATTGACCTTTAAAATTGCATATCTTTCACCCTAAAATGGGCATTCTTTACATAATACCCCCAATGCATTTGTCTTTGCATTCTTCTTTACAACGTATTTTTGTATACATTTCCCCATAATGTCCATTGCCTTTGTATTTATTTTTGAACTGCATCACAAAATGCAGAGAAGTGTACACATTTTGAGTAACATGTTTTGATGTGCATAATAGCACCAAAATAGTTCAAAAATATGTGGTAGGGAAAGCTCGAGAGAAAACACATGCTAATGAAAGTTGCATACGAATGGATGGAATACGTTCATAAATTAGACAGAATGGACTAAGGTCTAGAATAAATGCAAAACTGATACAGACTGGATTGATTTGTCCTATTTTTAGCTTTTAGAGGACCCTTTCAGGATCAAAGGTGGGGAAGAGTGCCTATCAATAGAAATTACATTCTGGAACAAAAAGATTTTAAACAAGAGCATTTAGCTTGAATTTGCAGGTGGAAGGGTATGTGTGTGTGTGTGGGATTTCCCCAATAAAATTTGTTTGAAGTGGCAAATCTTCATTTCAAGGGGATTTTAGCAACTATAGAAGAAGGTGCATGGTGATCTTTGTTCTTCTAAAAATAATTTGCCCATCCATACATAGTGATTGTAACAGAGCTTTTCTCTGACCTTTTTTTTGCAGCTGCTAGCTGGTGGCCACCATTTTCTCTTAGGATGGTTGACATAATATTATGGGCCATTCTAGAATGGAGGGGGGGATTATATAGCATTTCAGATGTTTTTTTCACTGCAACTCCCAGGGTTTCTCACCACTGGTTGTGCTGGCTAGGGATTCTGGAATTTGAAGTCCAACAACAGGTTCTGCATGATTCCAATTATTGTTTCAGAGGTAGAAAATTTTATTATTTATATTTATTTATTTTATTCATTTATATCCTGCCTTTCTCCCACCAGTGGGACCCAATGCAGCTAACCACCTCTTTAAAACAATACAAGCTAACAGTGGTACAAAGTAAAAATTACATTATAAATATAAAATGTAAAAAAAGAATTAAACAATTTATTAAACCAAGAATTATATAATTTAACAAAGTAACTAAAATAATATAGATTTATATACACAAAAAAATCAGTTGTTAGTCCTAAATAGAGTAAACCCATTGAATCAATGGAATTTACAGAAGTATTTCTCTACCATATTCCCATTGCCTTTGTCAGTCTGCTCTAGTTGGAACTAACAATTGGATTTAGGCCTAGATTTTTAAAAAAAAATGCATAAAAAAATCACCTGTATTGTTTTACGTCAGTTTTTCAGTGTCTGTGTTTGTTTACCTCTTTCTCTGTATAGATAGATGTAGATATAAAAGTACTATAATTAGTGATATTTTCCTTAATGTGTATATTGTTTTTGTAGACTGTAGTCATGACAAAGAGCAGTACTATAGTTCAAAATGTATGAAGCCAATTGAGTTGTTAGACCAAATCTCTCCTTAGTAACTCCAGGTGGGTGTGGATAGGTGTGTGTTAGTTTGGAATAGGGCTAATAATTCTAGAAAGTGTACACTGAGTGAATAGATGTATGAGAAAGCTTCATATTTCCCTGTCCTGTTCTTCTAATGCTTTGTTTCCTGGGAGGCAGTGTAAAGGATCTGTTTCGTAATCATTCCCAAGTGCAAGATACTGATGGCCTTCTGCATCCACAGATTCGACAGCCATGGATTGCAGCACCCACAGCTTGAAAAATATTCCAAACAAAATAAATTCCAAAAAGCAAGCCCTTAGCCATCTTATATAAGGGACACCATTTTACTATGCCGTTGTATATAATGGGACTTGAGCATCCACAGATTTTGGTATCTGTGGAGGGTCCTGGAACCAAACCCCAGCAGATACCAAGGGTTACTGTACCTCTGCAGGAAAGAAAGAGCAAGATGCTTGCCAAGGATCTCTCCTAACTTGTCCAATGTTTTGGGTCCCTCTCTCCACAGGCTGAGGTTGTCCACTGTTCATGAGCCCAGCAGCTCCCTGGTGGTACTTGAGTGGGAGCACTCAGAGCCGCCAATTGGGGTGCAGATTGTAGATTATCTCATCCGCCAGGAGAAGGTGACTGACCGCTTAGACCATTCCAAGGTGGAAACTGGTGAGCGCAATCAGTTCTTTTCTGCTTACTGGAAAATAAGGAAAGAAAGCAAATACAAAATCATAATATTACTGAAACATTTACAACTTAGATATCAAATGGAAATAAAACTCTTACCTGCTTCCAAAATGAAATCTCACCAGAGAATGAACTTAAATCCAAGGAGACATGCCTGAGAGGGGAGGAATTTGTTAACTTCATATATTAATATGAAATGACCTGTTTCTCATTTCTCCAGATTTTGTGGTGCAGTTCTCCAATGAATAAATGCATACAGAATGTGTACATGAGAGGAAATAACGTGCGAAAGGAATCTACATGGAAAAACTGCTTTAAAAATTCAGTTAGCGGGTGGGGGAGGATGTATACTAAAACACATACAGATATTCATGATTACTACAACAAGCATGAAAATCATAGAGATTTTCATTGGGGCATTTTTTAAAAAAAAGTTCATAAGCTGATATGGAAACAGAAGAAAGTTGTGATTTTAAAAAAGGTAAAGAGTAGTCAGACCAAAGGGAAATCAGTGAGATGGTCACACATTCTTGTGTGTGTGCAAGGGTGTGTGTGTGTGTTCCAGTTATTCTGGGGACATACCTGCATTTATCACCCCCCTGCTCCCCCCCCCCCGTTTCCCACCCAATATGGGCTAGAGCTTCTTTTAGCTAGCACAAGAATGAGGAGAGCAAAAGACCAAAACTACCTACTTTCTCCATGTAGACCAGCTCAGCTATTTCTGGTTGTGTTGGTTCTTTTGCATTCTAGTCCTCAGGGAGTACAGGATTACAAATTTCAGTGGCCCATCATGACCACCTTATGGCCCATTTTGCAAATAAAACCATTTGTATCTCTTCTGACATGAATGCCACATGAATTATAAACTTAATTTTGGATGCTGCCATTGGCTGTGCTTGAAATTTGAATCAGTGGAGAAGGCAACAGCAAGACAGCTAACATTAGCTGAATTTTCAGATCATAGAACCCCAGTGTGTCTGATTCCATTGCATCCTGATTTGTTTTCATGCTTGAAGTGCTGATCTTGAATTCTTAATGTTCCTCCCACATTTGGGTATCTTGAGGATTTCTTCCTTCCAAATGAGCTTGCCTACCTGCTTGAATAATCAGGCAAGGTTCTCCTGCTTCTCCTTCTGCATCTCAGGTACAGTGCAGAGAGATGCAAGACAGGGCCTTCTTGGTGGAAATGTAGATGGTATAGTATTTACTTCATATGAAATGTCACTGACTTACTGACTCCCTGTTTTCTAGTATTTTTAAGGCATTATTTCACAAAAATTGAAAACATGCTGTTACTTTTCCAGGCGTTTAACTTTTTTGCTGTGTCACTTGGTTTTTGTTGAGGTGCAGATTATTTAAATGCATGTTTTTCTGATGAATTGTAGCTGCCTTGAAGACTCTTTAAATGGAACAGAAAGGCAAGGGTGCAAATAGTTTAATATGTTTTATATAAATGTCAAGAACTCTCCCAGGAACAGAGCAAATCTGATTTGGCTGTCACCTTCATGCCCAACTTCTCTTTGCTGTGTTCCTTTGCATTCCTTGCTTCTTGTCCCTTGAGTATTACCAGATAATGGGTTACCTATTTCCCTAGAGACAGTGCTGAGTTTTGTGGATGACATCATCTCTGGAGCCAAGTCACCCTGTGCGATGCCAGCACAGGTACCTGACAAGCTGTCAACAACCATCTCCTTGATAATTCGCTGCTTGGAGCCTGACACTATTTACATGTGAGTTACAATACTGGCATCTTGATTTCCTTGCATTTACAAGGCCAGTAAAATAACTTCACAGTGTACCTTGTAAGATTTCAGAATGCATAGAATTACTCTTTCAGTTAAAAGTTGAAGCACAAAACGAGATCAGGCTTGCTAGTGAGGTTAAAAACAATAAAAAGGACTTTCTTTTGGTTATGTCTATAGCAACAGATAGAACAAGAAAATGGTAGGGCCACTGTATGGAGAAGATGACAAAATGCTAATGGGACAGAGAAAGGCAGAATTACCAACACCTTATTTGACTTGGTCTTTTCCCAAAAGGAAAATAGTGTTCAACCTGGGGAAAATGGAGCAGATGATGCAGCAGGGGAGATGCAACACAGAACAGGTAAAGAGCTAGTATAGGAATATTTAAATGAATTCAAGTCTCCAGTGCCAGATGAACTACATCCAAGAGTATTAAAAGAGCAGGCAGAAGTAATCTCAGAACCACTGTCAATAATCGTTGAGAAATCCTGGGGCTCAGTTACACGGCAGTTTTTATTGTGATAGTTTGTGCTTTAGCACTTTTTCACACCAGTGCCGGGTAGTTTAGATGATTTATTGGGAAATCGGTTGCTCTGTTTATGTTTTTGCTTTCTGCTTCAGACAGGCAAAGGTGGGCCTCCCAAGCACATCTGGGGGAAGATGAGATGGAGGGAGGGAAAGAGAGAGAGAGAGAAAGTGCCTGCTAGTTTTCATGCCTTAGCAAAGCCTAAGGAATGCCTTAGGAATGCCTGCTAGTTTTCATGCCTCTTCTTCCAAAAGCCCTTTCAGTCACATAGCAGCTATTCCCCCCCATCATGCCCCCTTCCCCTCACCCACTTTCCCTGTCTTTCTCTCGCTCTCTCTCTCACACACAGAAATGCGATCAGAGGAGTGCAAGCAAGCGAACAGCTGGAAGAGCCCATCACTACTCAATCTTCCTCCCTCCCTCCCTCTCTCTCTCTCTCACACACACACACATACAGAGATAGAGAGAGAGCCAAGCAAGCTGCAGACAGCTTGCTGGATTTTTTCCGTGGCTGAAAACAACAGGGGCTGGATCTTTTCATTTCAGGCTCCTCCATCTCTTGCAAGCCCACCCCTTCCTTGGAAAGCCCAACCAATCACAGCACAGCTCTGCTGTGACTGTATCGGGAAGATTGCTGGTAGTTCACATAGCCCTTAGCAAAATGGTAGTTCACACAATGCACTAAGTCGCGCTCCTTTTCAAAAAAGTTGGGAAAAGTAGCGAAATCCCCTATCATGCTACTTTTGAGTTTTTGAGCTCCCCCCCTTCTTAATGAGCTGATACTGTGGTACAATGTATGGGAACAATTAGGAATCCTAGCAATTTATTTAAGGGAATATTTTGCTGTGTAAACGGGGCCTTGGAGAACAGGAGGAGTCCCAGCAGACTGGAGAGGGCAAATGTTGTATCCATTTTCAAAAAGGGAGGGAAAAGAGCCCAAACAATTACCACCCAGTCAGCTTGACATCAATACCAGGAAAGATTCTAGAGCAGATCATTAAACAAACAGTCTGTAAGCACTTACAAAGTAATGTCGTGATCACTAAAAGTCAACTTGGGTTTCTCAAAAACAAGTCATGCCAGACTATCTTATTTTTCTCTTTTGTTTGATAGAGTCCCAAGCTTGATAGATGAAGGAAGTGCTATGGATGTAGCACATCTTGCTATCAAGTTGGGCCTTCCACAAGATTCCCCCAGAATATTTTGTCAAAGAAGCTAATAAAATGTGGGCTAGACAGTGCTAATGTTAGGTGGCTTTGTAATAGATTGATTGACCGAACCCAAAGGGTGCACTCCAATAGCTCCTCTTCATCCTGGGGAGAAGTGACCAGTGGGGTGCCACAGGATTCTGTCCTGGGCCCAGTGCTATTCAGCATTTTTATAAAACAACTTGGATGATGGATTAGAGGACATGCTTATCAGGTTTGCAGATGACACCAAATTAGGGGTAGCTAATACCCCAGAGGACAGAATCAGAATTCAAAATTACCTTAACAGATTAGAGAGCTGGGCCAAAACTAACAAAATTAAGTTTATCAGAGAGAAATGTATGGTAAGGCGGACCCTTATTTTCCGCTGGGGTTTGGTTCAAGGTCCCCCTGTTGATATCAAAATCTGTGGAGAATCCCCGGGGCATAAGGGAGGCGAGAACTACTACTACTCCCCTCCCTCCCCCACTCCCCCTTCTGTTGCCATCTGCAGATAATTGAATCAGCAGATGGCGAATCAGCGGGATGCGGGAGTGCTACTGTATCCACATTTCTAATAATGTCTGTATTAAAAACTGACATCTTAAAACAATATTGAGCAGAATAAATGAGCAGCACCTTTCTAATCAGTAAGAATGTCTGTAATTAGTGTGCTTGACTACAGACATTTTCAGATGTCTCTTGCTGCGCAAGCAGCCTCCGGATCAGTAACGAGGCTGCTGTGCGGCAAGGGGTCCATTTTGGATGAAGCTGTTTCTCTCTCGGCGTCATCCATGACTGTTGCAGCTAGCATTGAAGGCGGCCACGCTATTTTTCACTCACGGAAGTTGTCCGTGAGTAAAAAATAGGACGGCTGCCTTCAGTGCTAGCCGCAACAGTCACGGACTCGTTACTGCTCTGAGGAGGCTGCTTCCACGGCAAGAGGCGTCTGAAAATGTCCTAAGTGTTCCAGCTAATACTTAGACCCACAGAAGTAGATAGGACTTAAACTAGTGACGACTTAATTAAGTCTTACTGATAATAGTGGATCTACTCTATACCCAACTAAGACTGGATCTAGCCTAGGGATGGAAAGAATATTTTTTTAAAAATCCAAAAAACCCTAAATGATCAAAAAAAATTGTTTCTTGAATGTTGGGAAAACCTGGGAATAACTCCACAGCTGTGAATAATCTTTGAGTGCTATAAAATATCCAAAGATTTTCTCACAGTGGGAAGAAAATTGCTAAAATTACTTGTTTCCATTGAAAATAAAATTAGTGAAGAATTACATCCTCAGTCCAGGTCCAGATTTTGAATTTTTTGGTTTGTTTTCTGTGGCACTTCATATTATTTTGAAGAGTATTATTAGTTGCCTTGAAGACTGGCAAGGCAGAAACATGAAAAGGATTTTTTTTCCAAAATAAAATAAAGGTGTAGGAGTGCCAGGAAAGTGGAGAGGGAATAGCCCAGTTACTTGTGTGGTGTAAACAGATGCTGTGCATACATCTGCCTGTTCTTTATCTTTTATCACCAGGTTCACGCTGTGGGGTGTGGATAACACAGGGAGACGATCACGATCGAGTGATGTAACAGTGAAGACCCCTTGTCCAGTGGTGGATGATGTGAAGGCCCAAGGTAACCATGGTGTTGAGGAGGCAAGGCCCAGAACCCCAGCTGTAAGCCAAGGAAGCTTCTGTGTAGAAGCACAAGGAGGGATATCTATATCTACATCTATATTCCTTTGTCTAAATAATAGAAGAGGCTACCAGGCAGAATTTAGGATCAAAAATTTAAATGTTATGGGAGGATGGAAGTCTGGAAGGGAGGTATTTGTATTCTGGCCCCAACATGGGCCTCTCTGTGGCTGCAAAGAGAAGCTCTTTACAGCTGCTTGGCTTAAGGTTTCCAGGAGCCCAAGTACACTTGCAATATTCTTCCCTACTCCAAGGTAAGTTTTTGTTGCCATTATTGGGAGGCAAGCAGGAGGAGGTAGAAGAGGAGGGGATGTCAGTTAGCGTGACCCTAGAGTTGCCATAATTCTCTGCCATGAAAAGGGGACAAAGTACCCACATTTTGACCAGAGTGGGGGAGGATGGCTCTCTCCTCCCACCCTCACCCCATGAAAGTTTTTCTGCCGCCACCACCACCACCAATTTCTTCCAGAGGACATGGATAGGCTGGAAAAGACCAATCCAGCTGCCTTCGTCCAGCAAGCCTGTTAGCTTTCATAGAAAAGTGAAACCCTGCAGGTCAAGGAAGGGGCCGGGTGGGGTTGGGGGCAAAGGGATGCACAGCTGCCACTGTCAACCAGGTGAGCCAGCCCAGTGGAGAAGAGGATCTGCCGCCCTGCTGGATCATCAGAGGTGGGGGGAGTTTGGGGAGTGAGTGTGCAGCAGATTCCTGTGATTTAAATAAGCAAAACTGGGTTTCTAGCTGCCGCTGCCAACTGAGTGAGTGGGGAAGAAGACCCGCCGCCCTGCTGGACTATCCCACCTCCCAGCAATGACCAAAAGGCACACACCCCAGGAACTTCTATACAGGCAGTGACCTCGGAGGCCAGACTCACCACACACATACAAGTAAATTGCTGGCCTTCTTTCCTCTCTCTTGATTTTCCTTTGCTCTCTCTCTGCTGCTCCCTGCTCGTCATACTCCGACTCCTGCCTTTTGCTCACTGCACTCTCCCGCCTAGCCTAGCCTGCACTCTCCCACCTTCTGCACTCATTCCCCACGTGACCCAGAGCAGAGGGCCTGCAGACAGAAAGCCTGGAGTCGGAATCTGGGTCTGCTGCTAGCCTAGCAGCCTAGCCAGGCGGGACAACTTCCTGTCCCTCTAATCTGGGATTCCCCCAGTTTTCCAGGATTTATGGCAACCCTATGTGACCCCTAACTTAGAAAGATCTGTAGGAGGCATGAGGGGGGGACCTTGATTCTACCTGTATGTGAACATTCTACTGGGGGTATTTGCTTAGTCAAGCACTTTGGCCAGATGCCCATGACATGTATACATGTGAGCAAGAATGTTTCCCCTGACTGATGGAGAAAACAGAACAGAAGGAAGAAAAAGACACAGACATGCACACAAGACCAATAACACAGTCTGGCTTAGCTCTCGCTAAGATGGCAAACATATTTCCAAACTAGACCATTTCAGACTGCAGGTGGCTCATGTGATTGAATGCTAATCTGTCAAAAATATTCTCTACACATAAAAAACCAGCAGATAATGGAGAAAGGTTTTTGTCTGCCTGGCTATGCCAGCTTTTGATATATCTGTGGGATTTTTGTTTCAATTACATGAGCTCTCACCTGCAGTCTGAATTGCTCTAGCCCAGACAACAATGTGCCATATGAGTCAGAACTAGGCTCTGTCGGTATTATCATCACCTCCTGCTCCACCTTTCCTTATTTTTTGTGTCTGTGAGTGCACAGGATATTTTTCTGCTACAAGGTAGGTCCATTCCTCATCATGGAATTTCAAATGGATATTTGCATTGTAAATTGTCCAGATTCACTTCTGGGATAGACAAAGGCCAGTGAACTGAAGCTAATTCATGACAAGCTGGAGACCTTATGAGCAGGGAATTGGGTTTGCAGCCTCTTCTAGAAGGGGTTGCATTTCCCTTGAAAGAGCAAGTGCATGGCTGACCAGGAATCCTTGACCCACCTCTGTCACTTGGGGCTTGTCTACATTGGGGGTAAAAATCTACAGTTGTCCCTCCGTATCCACAGATTTGGTATCCACAGATTTAAGTATTCACGGCTTGCAAATATTCTTTAAAAAATAATAATCCAAAAAACAAACCTTGATTTTGCCACCTTATCTAAGGGACACAATTTTGCTATGCTATTGCATATACTGGGACTTGAGCATTCACAGATTTTGGTATCCACAGGGGATCCTGGAACCAAACCCTAGTGAATATGAAGGGACAACTGTACTCTGGCCCGGATTTAAGCACCACACCTTACCTGACTGAAGCCTAAATCTGCATCGCTCGTCAACGGACTTGTCTACACAATAATTCATTCAGGCTTTTACCCCCAGTGAAGCTGTGGGTCCACTGCTGCCACCTAGCCAGGCACCTCCACAGTGCCACCGCCGCTGGTGTGGGCCACAAGAGTGACGGTGCTGCCTTCCCAGCATACAATCACCCACTCTGAGGTCAGAAGGAGCAGCCAGCACCGCCATTGTACTAGGAAGGCAGAGCCTTGGCACATAGTTGCTCTCTCTGAGATCAGAATGAGTGGCCAGCCTCATGATGGCATGGCTGGCCACTCCTTCTGACCTCAGAGTGAGCAATTGTGCACTAGGAAGGTAGAGCCCTGGTGCAATCGTATATCCTGAGTTTGGTGTGGATAGGGCTTTACAGTGTGTGGACGTATCACACCAGATTTAGGGAAAAGGCTGCACATAGTGTGGCCTTATCGAGCCAGATTCAGGGGGGAGTTCACATTTTTTCAATAGTTTCGACAAGCCCTTGGTGTTCCAATAGTGGCTCAGAGAACTTTTTGGAAGATAAGCCATATTGAAAAGTATTTTGTCCAGAGATGCTTAGACTGTCCTGTCCTTGAAATGTTTCCCCATTATTTGTAACTCACTTCTTCATGCTGTGTCAAAGTACCTTTGCCCAGTTTTAGCAAGTTTACTGGCTACAATTTTTTTTTTCTGAACAGGTAGTGTCTGCATGTGCTCTTGTTCATGACATTACTATCATTCATTATATTTGGGTATGCCAATGAAAGCAATCCAGAAACTTCAAGTATGGGGTCGTGTTTCACTGATTCCGGCTGCTTGTTGGCTTCTGGGCTCAGTTCACAGTTGAGACTTGGGAATAAAAGATAGCTAAAACAGAGTCTCTCCCTGTATTAGCTCTCTTGCATTTTAAGACCTGATGAGGAGACTCTTCTCACGGTACTTGCTGCATAGGAGGTGAGACTAATACAGCCTGAAAAAGATTGTTTGTCTGCAGCTTCCCAGTGTAACTCACCATTGGGTATGTTTGGAGTTTTAGCCCCACAACAACAGTTAAGTACTTCTTCAAGGCAGGGGGTAGGACTAGATGGCCCTTTCAGTCCATTCCAACTCCTTGATTCTGTGATTCCCACATCTAGAAAGTCAGGTGATTCCCACCCCCGTGCCACATATCACATGCCAGTGAAGAAGAGGACCTTCTCTATTGGGAGAATCTGGCTGTGCAATGCATTCCCCACAGAACCCAATGATGCTGTCTTTGTTCACCTTTGAGCACCAAGTAAACCTTCCCTTTTTGCCAGCATGTTTTAGCTGACTGGTTTGTCCTGTATTTTACTGACCTTAAAACTGTTTTATTACTCTGTTTTTACATTTATAATACAGTCAGACCCCATATCTGCAGAACCTATATCTAGAGTTTCATTTACCCACAGGACACAAAATAGGGACACATACCACAGAGTCGTGTTGGAAAATGCCTAGGTCCTCCAGTGCAACTCTTGGGTATGTTTTGACCAGAAGTCCTTTATTTTAATAGGGTTTGTTGTTATCTGCAGTATTCAGGTAAGTCTGGGAACCAAACCCCCATGGGTATAGGGGTCTGACTATACTTGTCCATTTTGGTTCTCTGTTTATATCACCCTGACGTCTTTTTGGTGGAAGGAGGGCCAAGAGCAAATGTTCAGAGGACAGCTGCAAGTGAGCTCTTCAGAGTAAGTTTTTTTAGGCATGTACTTCTGATCCCGATGTCTGTGAAATGGCCATGGGAAAACACACATATGGAACCCAGGTTGAAGTTGACTCCAAAAAACCTGTTCACGTTGGAAACAAACATTCACTTGGAGTGAAGAGAGAGACAGTTTGATTTTGGGGGTGAGCTCAGAAGGGTGAGAGGTTTCAGAGTGATTATGCAAGAATGGCGGGGGGGGAGGGGGATAGACAGCTGTGGTGTACCTGTTGGCTTAACAACTGTAATTTCAACCATATGCTGGAGTATTTTTGTAGTTCTTTTTAAATCAGAATTTCTGGTAAGTCCAATAATGAACATATAAAAGAATAAATGTATATTCTTGTTTACTTCTTCTTGTTGTATGCCTTCAACTTGGTTCCAACTTAATGGCAACCCTAAGGCAAACCTATCACAAGGTTTTCTTGGCATAATTTGTTCAGAGGGGTTTTTGTCTATGCCTCCCTCTGAGGCTGAGAGAGTGTGACTTGCCCAAGGTTACCCAGTGGCTTTCCATGGCTGAGCAGGGATTCAAACCCTGGTCTCCAGAGTTGTAGTCCAACACTTCAAACCACTACATGACACTGGCTCTGCACCACTACTATACTTCAGAGCTAAAATTGAAGGGAGCAATTTCATAAAAAGTTCCATGAAAATCAAAAAGTGGCCCTTTCTGTGGGTTGAGAAAACGATTCTTAAAGTGATCTGCAATTGGCTAGGGTCATCCACATGATTGGTATAGGATTCATTGCCTGTATTCCACTAGGATTAATTTTCCCTCTAGCGATGGTCTGTCCATCACTAAATCTCATGAGCTCATCATGTTGGATGTTAGCTGTGATCATTCAGAGTGGGGGCAGAGGGGGAAAGGCAAAACTAGTTAAAAATGGCAGCTGGGGGCAACAAAGAGTCTTATGGCACCTTAATGTTTATCATGGCATACATTTTTGTGAACTGGAGTCCACATCATCAGATGCATTTGGTGGAGTGGATTCTAATCTATTTAGCTTATGCTGTAATAAATGTGTTAGCCTTTAAGGTGTTGTTTATGCAACGAGAGATTTAGCATCTGTTAGCTGCTGCAGTGAACCCTTTGCAAACTGGTGTGAGAAAACAGTGGTTACAGAAAGTTGTGAAAAGCTGTGATAATGGTAAGAGTAAGGTGCTCACATCAGAAGCATTCTCCTCAAGACAGCTATCTCTTAGAATATTTTCCCAAATTCTGTCCTTGCTACCCTCTCAATAGCCTTCACCATGTATTTCAGCATTTCATTTGCTCTTTTCTGTTTGCAGAAATAGCAGACAAGATCTACAACCTCTTTAATGGATATACCAGTGGGAAGGAGCAGCAAACTGCCTATAACACCCTTCTGGACTTGGGTTCACCAAGTCTCCATCGGGTCCTCTATCACTACAATCAGCACTATGAGAGCTTTGGGGAATTCACTTGGCGATGTGAGGATGAACTGGGTCCTCGGTAAGATGCTTTTTAGACCTGCTCACTAATGTCACAGGATTCTCTGAGCTGAATCCAGTTGCTTCATCAGAGTTGCAGAATGTTTTTATGTCTTTAGCCCTGATTTCTTTAAAAAGCTACAGTGCAAACTTAGTATGTAATACAGAAAAATAAATAGCCATATGCACAAATACACAATAATATTGGAAGCAGAGGAGTGTGATGTACAAAAACTATTGTGAAAAACGGGGAGTTCTAATTAAAAAAAATAAAATAAAGCCTTGCGGGATATACAGGTCGGCCCCTGTATCCATGGGGGATAGGTTTCTGGACTTACTGTTTATAAGTGAAAACATGGATAAAAGCAAAACCTATTAAAATAAGGCTCTTTCAGTACAAACATACATGTTGGAGGACCTAGCAATTCCTAGAGAGGATGCCTCTCTACACATTTTCTAGCACACCTCTATGGTATGTGTCCCTATTTTTTCAACTGTGGATAACTGAAATCGTGGATATTGGTTTTGTGGATACAGAGGAGGGAAGACCTGTATGCATTTCTAAAAGCAACTGATCCATTGGTTATAGGATTTGAGGTGGTATGTATAATTGTAGCTTTTTTATTCTGTTATATACACACTAATGGATAGGGCAAAGACGTGTGATGCATGAATATCAGATGGGAAGAAATGCCATAGCCATACCTGCCACATACAACTATGAAGAGAAACACAGAGTTTGGCAGATGCCTAGAGCTGCTGTATGTATACATCGAAGATGAACAAAGTCAAAAAGCAAATCAGGGTGTCTATTACAAATTTAAACTGATTTAATAGTAAACCATATATACTTGCGTATAAGTTGATGTTGTGTATAAGTCGAGGGCTTGTTTGGGGGCCAAAATTATGGATTTTGCTATGACCTGCAGGTAAGCCAAGGGTGAAACTTAGGGCCATGTAACAAACAAATCTTTCCCTTATGTTTTAAAAATACAGAAGTAGGTGGAGGAGCACAAAGATCTCTGCCCACCCACCCCCGCACATGCTCTTTTCTTCCACCGCCCCAGCACAGCTCTGGATTGCCTATGAGAGAGGCAGCCCGGATTCCCTCTTTGGGAGGAACTGTAGCCAGGGGAGGGGTGACTTTCTTCTCAACTCCCCTAAGGTTCTGAGATTTTTTCTGTTTACAGTACTTACAGACCAGTGGATAAGTCGGCCCTGGTTTTTGGGATCAATTTTTTGACTAAAATTTCTTGAGTTATACAAAAGTATATATGGTAGTCCCCTTTCCCCAGCTGTGAACTCTTGAGTGGATAATAATTCTAATGTAATTAGAACTGGAATTCTTAGGATTCTTTTCAGGAGAAGCTGCACTAACTAAAATGGTATAAAACTGGCATATATTTATTGTATATTTCTGTCCTTGATTGAATATGTGGGAGATCATGGCATGTACTGAGAGCCAACTGCCTCCCCTCATAAATAAATCTTTGATTTCTTTGGCGTTTCAGCCAGTCCTGTCACTAGATCTGAAAGCAGTACCCCTAAGCAAATTGGCAGATGTGGTTATTGTTGTTGATGTTGTTCTGAGTAAGAGGGTGAGAATCGTAATTTTTACAGGCTGTGGATAAACTTTCTTTTCACTTACCCGAGGAGGTTTTTTTTTTAAAAAAAAAAAAGTCAGGAAGAGTGTGAGATAGTTAATTCTCTTCTTTAGGGACGGTCTAAAATTAGGGGAGGCAGATGGAGATAATATATTAGCAACCAGAATCATTTCAAGAAGAAAATTTCACCAGCCCTGACCGTCTCTAAAGGATTATGATAAAACTTGGAAACCATGTTTGTTTACTGGATCATCCAGTGTTAGGCAGATCATCTGCTCCTGCGGTTGACAGGGGAAATCACTTGCAGATTCTCATGGAACCATTGGGTTGGCTACACTGCTTCTTTATTAAATGTGCAAACACATACACAGTTGTGTGGTTTTTTTTACTCAGTAGCTCTGAAGTCTTGTGCATCCATCCAGCTTTGGGGACTGCAGAAAAAAACAACAACAGGGTACTTTGTTTACTTTAGGTTGCTATAAGCACTCTGAAAGAGGGAACACTGTACTTGGTGTGTACAGCCATCCCACTGTTGCCTCTGGTAAAACAAGTTTAGCAAATTTCTATATTATTTTAAAGATCTGTGTGTTTGTGGACCTATTTGATCACTGGCAAGAGCAAGACCAAGAAATGGTTGAGTTAACTTCCTCCTTCTTTGGGTAACACTAGATGAGATAACGGAGATCAATCACTCTCTTTTCTCGGTTTCTTCTCATTGTTTTTACAAAAAGCATTTTTTGGTGTTTGTCTCAGGATAATTTGGGACAAGATCTTTATCATGTTATCACCCTCATTCACTGAATTTTACAGGGGCTGCAGGCATCATCATCCTCCACTCATAACTCTCAGGTTTTTTCTATCACTTCTTTTGCTTTTTTCTAACTACAAAATATCCTGTAAAGAGGAGAAGATGGATTAACTGCATGGTGCCTTCTTCTTGCTAGTGTGTGCAGCCCTCCATCAGGAATCATGCTTGGTTCAAGACCTGAAGCACTAGGTTTAGCTCTTCTTCCCCACTCACCTCCAACCTCCACCTCACACACATAGTGGACTCTTGGCCCCATTAGGAAAAAAATGTTTAGATGTACAATTACAGTAACATGGCACAGAGCAGCTTGAGAGTGTGGTTTTCATTGGGAAAATTGCATGAGGAGAAAAAGGCTGACCCCTTCCACAGCATTGTGGTCCCAATCCAAATTGAATTTTGCAGAATTGTAGGGAGATCACTGATCTCTCTCTTTTCTTCTGGCTTGGCTGTTAGAATCTGTCTCTAGGCTGGGATAGCTGGGAAGAGAACTCTTCATAGCTGCTTTCTCTGTTTTGTCATTCTTCAGCACTCCTTCAGAAACCACTAGTCATTTTCTAGCAACAGCAGTTGCCTTAACAATAAGCAACAGGGATGCTAGTAACCCAAACATCTGGACATGGAAGGTCTGCTTGCTTTGCCACACTGTCATTTGTACCAGACATCTGGCTCAAATGGTAAAGATGGTATATTGATTGTCTTTTAAAGATGGATATTACGTGGTACTGCCTGGTACCCACATATGCCATTTTTGGCTCAATTCCCTAAGGAACTCAGTATGATTTCAAAGGAGGCTTCCCCTGTGTTGCATGCAACAATCCTGCATGATGGATTAATGTAAAAACAGGAAATGGCTGGACTCAGAACATCCAGTCAGCCCTTACGGTAGAGCAGGAATGAAACCCGAGTCTCCCCAATCCAAATCCAGGTATTTCCTCATTCCATCACACCGGCTCTGGTTTACTGGAGCCTTCAGCTAACAAAAATTATATTGTAAAGTGCATTTGGCTTAACACCTTACACATTTTCAGACTGATGCATATACAGTTGTCCCTTCATATTCGCTGGGGTTTCGTTCCAGGACCCCCCCGTGCCCATGGCTACCAAAATCTGTGAATACTCAAGTCCCATTATATACCATGGCATAGCAAAATGGTGTCCTTTATATAAGATGGCAAAATCAAGGTTTGCTTTTTGGATTATTATTTTTCAAAGAATATTTTCAAGCTGTGAATACTTAAATCCGTGGATAACAAATCCATGGATATGGAGGAACAACTGTACATTACTTCAGCAGGTCTTACAGCTGCCCTGAATGGTGGGTTCAGTTTGCTTCATCTATGTGCTACCTTTATTATAAAAAGTAGACCTCTGCTTCCTATTTTTCCATGAAGAGGATAGACATGTGAACAAGAAATGTGAACAAGAAATGACAATAGCCTACATAAATTGCCTCTTACCCCTCTGAAAATGGGTGTGAGGGTTGAGCTGTGTTTTTAACATAAAAGCTAGAATTGTGTCTTGAACATGCATAGTGAATTCAGCGAAAAATAGGAATCACTGAACAGAATAGTGAATCAATCACTCAATGCAATGGTTTCATTTTCCTTAGCTACTCACAATAGTTGTTCTGCAGTGATACAAGCTCCCTGAGAGCACCTCTGATAGAATTTCATTAGGTGAGGGATTTGAAAAAAAAGTTTTAAAAGGCACCTACGTTTCCCCTGTGGCCTCTTTAAATTTCAGTATTGTTATTTTCCCCTTCAATCATTTCATGTCCATCTTTCTCACTGTAATTTTCCTTCCATTATCTTTTTGACTGCCCACTTATTGGTTCATGGCCCTTCCCTTCTCTCTCTCTCTCTGCCCTCTTCAGAAAAGCTGGTCTCATCCTCTCCCAGCTTGGGGATCTCAGCACCTGGTGCCATGGCCTCTTACAGGAGCCCAAGATTGGTCTTCAGCGTACATCACTCAAGTTCCTTGCCTGTCGTTACAGCGAGATCAAGCCATATGGATTCAGCTGGTTGGAGCTGAGTCGGGACCTCAAGAAGACCTGTGAGGAGCAAATGCTGAGTGTCCTCTACAATGACTATGGGGACAAAGAAAACTGAATGCAGACTCAAGGGAAGATGTCAAAGAAGTTCATCAGGGGCAGGGGGAAGACAAGGGAGTTTGTAGGTGATGGTTGGGTGGGTTTTATACATGGATCCTCAGCACACCAGACAGATCTCTAAAGACAGTGTTGTTTAGAGTGAGAGAAGATTGTGTTATTTGCATTGGCTAAGTTGGTTTGACTTAATTCCCACATCTGCGGATTGTGTGGGATCCAATGCAGGGTGTTTGCTATTTTGGGCAGGGGAATTGCTCTTCTAATTTTGTCAAGAGGTTCCGTAGCCTATTGTAGGGAGGGCTATGTACATGTGTGTGTTATGTGGAGAAAATTGTCCTTCACATTGGGGTACAAAAGTGGCAGCCCATTCTCCCCGAAGTCCCAGTAGAAATAAAACACAATAATCAAGGCCAACAAAATAGGGGAATCTCTTTTTGAAATGGAACAATACAGCAGCAGAAAGGAGAACAACAGAGACAGATTTACATGAGGGATACAGTACTTAGAATTAGTTAGGGAAATGTCCTAATCTTGCAAGAGATGTGTTTGTACCATTTATGATGTCAGCTCTTCCCTTCCATGTCCCTTGTTATCATTCTGCCCCCATTCCTGTTTCCATGCCACTAGAGAGAACATTTCTAGGATGTAGTTGAAGCATCTCTACCTGTAGTCAGTATTGCTGCATTAATAGTCTGTGGTTGAAATATATGTCACTGGGCTGTTTCAGGATCTGATGAGACATTGCAAAGTGCAGAGTGGCAGGACCACATTACAATAGAGGAACCTCCCTAGGTTCAAATACTGCAAACTGAACAAAAGCTACTGTTGTAACAAAACTGATTTCTGCCACCAAGTAATGCAAGTAGAATAAATTGTGTGGGTAGAATTGCTTATCTGATACCAAGAAAAAAATCATATTTGATTTATTACATCCAAATCTGAAATCAAAATTTTGAATTATTTGTCCAAGATGTCATAACATTCAGCCTATGCTAGCAGTTAAGTATGACTTTACTATTCTCAATGGAATATAATATTCATGGGGAACAAGTGCTTACAGTGGTCAGCATATGGAGGCAGGTAAGGGGTAGTGAGGGTTAATAGGTCACAGGGGGTATGAATAGAGAGAAAGTTTGCAGTTGTTACATTCTCACACCTCTCGAAGTCTCCATGCCCAGCACTCTAGGAGACCTATGTATGGAAGCAAGTTCCTGCATCCACAGATACTGTAGGTACAGATGTGTTTCCATGATGTGTCTCAGATGCCTAAAATATATAGTTTTCCAATATACATGAGCACTTAATATGGATGATGTGTGCCTTGGAAGATACATGCCCCAGGGTCCCTTGCAGCTGTTATATTGTTGAGCAGTGTGGATTTGAACTTTGAGCACTCAGCAGCTGGGTGTCTTGCTCTCCTCCCTCCTCTCTCCTCCCTCTCTCTTCTCCTCCCTTTAAGTCTTTAAAAGTAGCCCTGCACTGCTACCCAGACTGGAGAAGGGGTGGTATTTTGGACACTGCTGAGTGTGTTCACCAATATCCCAGCTAAAAGGAGACCTGAGATATATATTGTCCACTGTGCCTAATGTCCCTCCAGGCCCACAGCCAACCTGGAACCCAACATATGCAGTCCAAGGATTCTCTAATAACCTGCATGTGCTCTGAAACTTACTTAGAGTTCTGGGGCAAAGAAGAACTAACTTCTCAGGGAAATTATGAGCTAGGGAAATCTGTATTCTGAACCAGATGATAATGAACTGCAGCAACATAGCCAGAACTAATAACATTGGGGCAAGGCTGAGTTCAGCTCAGTTTCTATTCATCTTGGCTTTAATTTGTTGTGATGATATGAAAATGAAAATGGAGCCCAGAGTTCTAACTTAGTCTGTAGAGATTTTGGCTGCTAAGGAAGGCAAAGCTGCCTCTTGCTTGTCAACTTTCAGCTTTTGATATGGTATGAGTGAGAAAGGAACTCTAGCATGTGGGAACCTCATGGCAAAACTGTTTATCATCTCAGCTCAAAACACAATTGGAATCTGATGATTCTCCTTTGAATATTTTGGCAGTAGGATGCTTACTGGATGTATGCACTTACAAGGTTTTACCATGAAGTACTATGTAATTTCCCCCCTGAATTGAAGATGGTGTTTCAGATTTCGTGTGTGTGTGTGTGTGTGTTTTGAGTGGCAAAACAGCTGGAGAGGAAAAGCTTCATCATGGATGCTTTCAAATTAAAACACACACACCCTGTTGGGAGAGTGTTCTGTACATCTAACCTGCAGCTTGGGCTTTGGGATGTAGAGCCAAGGACCGGCCCTGTCACTACTCCTAATGAGGTGGCTACTTTGGGCAGCGATGTTGGATGATAGCAGTGGCCTCCTCCTGGCTGTTACTTCTGCACTCTCCATCTGTTCCCCTGTGTTTCTAGACAGAATTGTGTACGTAAGACCATCCACCCACCCTGGGCCCCTTAAACTAGCCTGCTGCAACAATAGATGTAGAAAGCACTATCTCAGCTGCAGTGTTAAAGTAAGTTTCAATTGCCAGTCCATCTTGCTTCTGAGTAGACAATGGGAAGGGATAGCCATTTTATCCTTTGCCTCAGGCATAAAAAGATTATCTTGGGCCTACCCCTGGTGGGGTCAGAGAGTTAGCTAGAGATGTAGGTACTTCAAAGGGACATTATCACATGGCCTGCCTTTGCCCACCATGTGATACCTTGTTGGCTGATTGAATGTAACAACATAAAAAGGATTGCTTGAATCAGACCAAGGCTCTGTCCTGCATCCTGTTTCCATTAGTGGCCAGTCAGAGGCATCCGAGATACCCAGAAAAAGTGCATGAGGGCAGTAGAGCCTGAATATTCTTGATTCTGCCTTTATCTAATATTAAGATAGTGCTAGAAGTGACCTAAAAACCAGGGAGATGCCTATCTTATGGGCTACTGCAGAGAGAGATGCTCTTTCTTCCGAAGGGCAACAGTTGAAGGGGCCAATAATGTTAACTGTCTTACCTTCAAGACATGGCACTGAGACTAGCTGCTGAATGTCACCAGCTGACTACAATCCCTAGAGAGTACTTCCTGAATGTCCACACCTTCCTTGATTTGTTTTGGTAAGAAAAGATTGAAGCAGGGATGGAATAGCACATAATGGCTGCCATCTTGAATACAACTTAAACAAGTCTGTTCAGTGTTCTGTAATCTTAATAGGTGCCTGAAAGATGACAGATGACATTCTGTCCTAAGCCATCAGGTTTATCACTGAGCAAGAATTTGTAGGAGAAAAGAGGAGAAAGATAAGAACTTAATTCCACCAAAAGTTCGTCTTTGTCAGCAATGGTAAATAATCCCTTGGGGAGTTTCTTGGATATGAGGACACATTGCTTCTCCTTGTCCCCGATGGTAGTGGGTCTACCAGGTAGAGCTGTCACCTACTTTAAAGAAAACTTAGTTAATGAATTCTATGAGTTTTAATAAATGTTCTGATGCATGAAAAAGTGGTCCTGAAAGGGGGCAGCTCTTATTTTGGTATTTTGAAGTGGTATACACACTCCTTGCCCTGGCATCACCTTAGAAAATGTCTTCGCCTCCACCGCCCCCCAGCGTGGAACAGAATGAGGGATATCTGCATGCTGCATCTTTTGTACAAAAATAATTAACAATTGAGTTTTTAAAACTCTGTCACTAAATTAATTGGGGCATCTTTTTAATGACTCAGGAAAAAAAAAAGATTAATCCAGTCTTCTCCATTCTTGTGCCCTCTAGTTGTGTTGGATTATAGTTCCCAAAGGGTAATGTGAGTGAAACAGGGGGAGTTCACTGAGTTGGGGGAGGTTGTCTTAACCAGTTAATCAACTGTCCATGTACCAAGGGCCTTCATTCCTCCCTTTTCTACCCAAGTTACATTTTTTTCTACTATCCCTTGTCCCATCATGAATCCACTGTCCAAGTCCCTGCTCTGCTTTCTCCCAAGCAGAGTGATATGAGTGTAAACCATCTTTCTATAATTTTGGTAAAATTTCTCCTTCCAGAAGATCAGTATCTCCTTGTAAAGTTTGTGCCCTCTTCTTCTTTGTGGTTTCTGTGACACACACATGGATTGTTCTGCACCTTTGCAGGATGTGCCAGAACCTCCTAGAGCTGAAAAGCATCTTAGTTGAGTGGGGGGGGGGCACCCTTGTGAATGTCCACAGCAGTTCCTGTTGGAGAAGCTGAGTT
Organism: Gambelia wislizenii; assembly: GCA_030847615.1. Classification (NCBI taxonomy): domain Eukaryota; kingdom Metazoa; phylum Chordata; class Lepidosauria; order Squamata; family Crotaphytidae; genus Gambelia; species Gambelia wislizenii. Next base: position 165,765,053 of record JAUMIR010000004.1, read on the forward strand.
CCTTTTTTGCTTGCCACAGTCACAGCATGCTGTTAGGATCTTCTAGAGCTTTTCTATCTTCATTTATTTTAGCGTAAAAAAAGTAATGTTCATTTTCCCCTCCTCCATCATTAGTTTTTTCCCCATTCTTCTCTGTTACCTTTGTCCATCAATTTTGTTGTATTCCTCCTCCTGATGGAAGAGCTTATCAGCCCCAAGCAGTACTTTAAAAAATGCTTGGACTGCAGGGGCAAAACCCCAGTCTCTGACAGGCACTCCCATTGCCTTTTCTGCATTGAGGAGACCTGTATTGTCAGCCAGTGCTCCCACTACCAAAGTTTTACCGGCTTCGTAACAGGGCTGCTGGAAGATATGCTGAAGGCCTTGGCTCTTCCCTCTACTATTGGGCCATAGTTGGGCTTGGAAAACACCCCCCCCCCCACTTCTATGTCTCTTTCCTGGTAGGATATCCTAACAGGCTTGATTAATACCTATGCGCCAGACTTCCCTTTGGCACTGTCCTCAACACTGATTTTGATACTGACAGGCCCATTAGCTGTTAATCCCTACCACCAGCCTTCGCTTCCACCATCATGTTTACCCAGGCAGGACAATCTCCCACTCCCACCTCTAAATGTCATCACCCAAAGAAGACTGAAAACAAAGACAAAAGGGGAAAAGACAAAAGGAACAGGGAGACAATACCGATGACTGTTGATCTTGCTACTTCAGCTTTTGCACCAACCAGAAACCTAGCCGTAAATAGCTTTTTCATGGTTTTTTTTTCTGGGCTGTGAGGCCGTGTTCTGGAAGAGTTTTTTCCTGACATTTCAGCTGCATCTGTGGCTGGCATCTTCAGAGAATGGTTGTGTGGAGGGTGGGGGTGAGGGGTTTATATACTGTGAGTCCCTGTTGGAGAGGATATGTAAATTTGTGTATTTGAATGTAAATGTGTGTATTTGCATTTGTGTATCTTGATTTCAGTAAGGCTTTTGACAAGGTCCCCCATGACATTCTTGCAAAAGTTAGTCGCATGCGGGCTAGACAATCCAACTGTTAGGTGGATTAGTAATTGGTTGACTGACCAAACTCAAAGGGTAGTCACCAGTGGCTCCTCTTCATCCTGGAGAGAAGTGACCCGTGGGTTGCCACAGGGTTCTGTCCTGGGCCCAGTGCTATTCAACATCTTTATCAATGACTTGGATGAGGGAATAGAGGGCATGCTTATCAAGTTTGCAGATGACACCAAATTAAGAGGGGGTAGCTAATACCTCGGAGGACAGGATCAGAATCCACAATGACCTGAACAGATTAGAAAGCTGGGCTAAAATCAACAAAATGCATTTCAACAGGGAGAAATGTAGGATATTACACTTGGGCAGTAAAAATGAAATGCACAGATATAGGATGGGTGACCCCTGGCTTGAGGGCAGTACATGTGAAAAGGATCTAGTAGTCTTAGTGTACCACAAGCTGAACATGAGTCAGCAGTGTGATGCAGCAGCTAAAAAAGCCAATGCGATTCTAGGCTGCATTAACAGAAGTATAGTGGCTAGATCAAGAGAAGTAATACTTCCACTCTATTCTGCTTTGGTCAGACCTCACCTGGAGTACTGTGTCCAGTTCTGGGCACCACAGTTCAGGAAAGATATTGAGAAGCCGGAATGTGTCCAGAGGAGGGTGACCAGGATGGTGGGTGGTCTAGAAGCCATGCCCTATGAGGAGCGGCTTAGGGAGCTGGGCATGGTTAGTCTGGAGAAGAGAAGGTTGAGAGGGGACATGATAGCCATATTTAAATTTTTGAAGGAATGTCACACTGAGGATGGAGCAAGCTTGTTTTCTGCTGCTCCAGAGACTGGGACACGGAGCAATGGGTTCAAACTACAGGAAAAGAGATTCCACCTAAACATTAGGAAGAACTTCCTGACAGTAAGAGCTGTTTGGAAGTGGAATGCACTGCCTCATAGTGTGGTGGAATCTCCTTCTTTGGAGGTTTTTAAAGAGAGGCTGGATGGCCATCTGTCGGGAATGATTTGATTGTGTGTTCCTGCATGGCAGGGGGTTGGACTGGATGGCTATGAGGTCTCTTCCAACTCTTTGATTCTATTATTCTAGTATGGGAGGATATGCAAAGAGGATTAGCATCTGTTTGGCTAATGGTCCATTGTTTGCTGGAAATCCCCCTGTCCCTGGGTGAAGTTCATTTGCATGTGTTGAGTTTTGATTTTGGTGTTTTTCAGGACTGGTAGCCAATCTTTGTTTAAGGGTTTCTTCTTTCGTGTTGAAGTTGTCCAGGTGTTTGTGGATTTCACTAGCTTCTCTATGCATTCTGACATGGTCTCTTCCAACTCTACAATTCTATGATTCTATGATTGTTGTCATGCAAATGAACTTAACCCAGGGGCAGGGGGATTTCCAGCAGACAATGGGCCATTAACCAAACAGACACTAATTCTCCTTGTATATCCTCCCACCCTAGGAACTAGCCATTCAAATACACAATTTTACATATCCTCTCCAACTGGGACTCATAGTATATAAACCCCATAACTCCTACCCAACCATTCTCTGAAGATGCCAGCCGCAGATGCAGGCGAAACGTCAGGAAAAACCGCTTCCAGAACATGGCCTCACAGCCCAGGAAAAAACCATGAAAAACCTATGGATGCTGGCTGTGAAAGCCTTTGACTTCACATATCCTCAGATACCCCAGGGCTCTACCATAGTAGTCCCTGATGACATTTCTTCTCTACACACCCATCGCATAGATTGTCATTTACCATTGCCTTCTGCAGTCCTGTGCTCACCAACTCCATCTTGGACAGGGTTCACCAAGAATTACTGCTTCAGGAAGGACTTACCCTTCTCAATACCCGGGAGAAGCTCCCTCTATTATGGATTACCTCCAAGTCATTGCTTTGCATGTCAAAGGAGAGATTCTGGAGGCATCATCCCAATTTTTGCACAGCAGAGACTCCCACCATCATACACATGCACCCTTCTTCTATGCAACAAGCCTAGCCTGAACATGAAACTACTTGGGTTTGGAGGCATTATTCTCCTGAATCCTTTTGTTCATCAGCCTCCTTTATCCGTAGACCAAAATATTGATGAGTGGATCCTTGGCCTCATTCTTGAGACCACTTCCCCCACTCCAAGAATTCTCAGAATACTGATTGGGACCAATCTCAGGCTTGGTTCCCTCCACCCCCTCCTTGGGCCTTCTACTTGCTTTGGGATTGGTCAAGAACTTGCTACCATTCATCTTGTTCTTCTCTTCCTTGCCAGCATCCTAGACTACCTTGCTGCCCACTGACATCTACAACCACACATCCTAGGATCTCAGCTACCACCACCACTGCACACAGTCCTCCTTTGGTCCCTCCTAGACAAATCCAATTGCCAACAGTTTTGACTATTCGTATCATACCTGCCCCACATCAGCCTTGCATTTCAGCTCACTTGGCTCTGACCTGTGCATTCACTTTCACTCCATCTCCAGTGGCTGACCCCCGAGACCTGACTCTGAACTTGCCATCAGTTGCTGTTCCCCAGTCTTCCTCAGAATCAGATGATGCTGAAGCAGACTATATCACAGTGGCTGGCTGTGAGGGCAAGACCATGGCATGTGTGACCATCTTTCATCAGCATGCCTGGCTGCAATCATCTGCCCTTTCTAAGACCTTTCAGGCAAAGACAGAGGACATTTGATGAACTCGGCCTTTTCAGCTCCTCTGCAGACAATAAATTAGATAAATTAGAAGGAGATGCATATCATTGCACATAAAATTGGAGTTTTGGAGTTACAACCCCCTCAAAATGGTTGATGTCTTCACAGAACAAGCCCTCTTCTTACCATCACCAATCAACACCCAGTTCTCACTTTCCCTGGTTAAGATCTTCTCACCTAGATTTCCTTGACCTCTAAATTCATACTTTCTCAGGGAAAGTTCTCCTCCACATCATCCAGGAAACACTCATCTCAGCATTGTCTTTGATGGTTTTCCTCTGTTTTCTCCCACTGCTCTACCACCCTGTTTGCCAATGTGGAGTTCTCTAACCACTGACCACTGGGTTCTTTCTATCATTTTAGAAAGCTACCATATAGATTTCAAAAATCCTCCTTCCACAGACTTCATAAACTTCACCCCCAGTACCTTGCCTTTGCAGAACAAGTTTCTTCTATTACTTCAGAAAGGCACAACAGAGCCAATCCCCAAACAGGACACCCCGACAAGCTTCTTTTCAAGGTATCTCTTACTTCCCCAGTGGAATGGTAGCCATTTTGGACTTTCAGGGCCCCAGCACCTACATCACCCTCTGTAAATTCAAAATGCTCACTCTTTCTGCTATTCTCCCATCCTGCACTAAGGTCTATGACATGGACTTCAAGGATGAATATTTCCATATCTCTATTCATGCTTCTTATCATCAGTTCCTCCACTTCATGCTGGGTCCTTGTCCATATTAGTTTTGTCCGACCATTTGGAATTGCCACAGCACTGAGGGTCTTTAGGAGATGCATGATCGCAGCCCATCTCAGGACTCTCAGGACTGAGGTATTTCCATACATAGACAATTGGCTCCCTGTTCCCTGTGAAAGACAAAACTCTACACTGCTAGACCTTAGGCCTCATCATCAGCTCTGAGTAGTTGGTCCTTGAGGCAGTCATCAATTTTATCAGGGTTCATCCAGGACAGTGTGTGCCTTCCTTCCATGACACCACATGTACACCCTAATCATGGTATCTCATCAGGTGCAACATTCTGGACCATGTCGAGCATGAGCCATCCAAACACTGCTTGGACCTATAACCACTGCCACCTTCATCATTCCATGCACACACTTTCATTTCTGCCTTCCCCAGAACTGATTCCTCCAGACCGCCCACCTGGCCACAGACTCTCCTCACTTCAGACTTCAACTTCCTCACCATGTTTAGGACTCCCTCAAGTGGTGGCCCAGTTATCACCTTTCAACAGCAATTTTTTCCCCATCCCTGTCTCCCATCTCTCATCCTTACCACTGACACACCCAATACAGGCTGGGGAGCACAGTTCACAGCTGTTGATCCTGTCCCAAAAGGCTGGAACGTCTCACCATGGTCAAGGCATTTTGAGCCTTTGAGCTACTTCTCCTTGACTGGACCATCAAGGTAGCCTCTGACAACTCCACTGTTAACAGGGAGGCATGAAGTTTCCCACATTCTTCAACTTGACCCCTCAGTTCTTTCACTGGTTCCTTCACCTCAACTTTACAGTTCTGGTGATCCATCTGCCAGGGTACACGAACATGCTTTCTGGTACCCTCAGCAGTCCATAGCCAAATCTCACAAGTGGCACCTGCATCCTTGGCTCACAGCAGCTCTGTTCCACCACTGTAGCACCCCTCAGGTGGCTCTCTTTGCCTCCATGGACAACACTTAATGCCATTTCTTTTTGCAACAGAGCCCCACATGGGCAGGGTACTCAGGAATGTCTTTCTGTATTACTGAGGATCATAAAATCATAGAGTTGGAAGAGACCATGAGGGCCATCCAGTTCAACCCCCTGACTTGGATGTATTGCCACAACCTCTGCTGCCACAACCTCTGCCAGGTGAATGGCACAGTTCTGTGCTCTCAGGCAAGAGCCTTCTTAATCTTAACGTTTACAAGGACAAAGCCACCCTGCTGCCTGATTCTCCCTTCCTTCTGTCTTATTTTCACCTGGCCCAGGACATTATCCTCCCAACATACATCCCCAATGCTCAATCTGAGGAGAATAGGTATTCCCACTCTCTTGATGTCAGTCAGGCCCTTGCCCTCTACTTTGATAGGACCCATTCTTTATGTAAAACACCCAGGATATTTATTTGCTATGACAGTGCCAGAAGAGGTTCTCCTGTCTCCACCTAATGCTTGTCCATATGGCTCACAGTGGCCATTTGCCTGGCCTACAAATTGGCTCACAAACCACCTCATGATCAGGGAGCCACACCACTTGGACCATGGCAGCCTCCACAGCCCTTCTTCATGGTGCACCATTCAAGGAAGTGTGTGTAGAGGAGCCACCTGGTCTCACCCTTTAATGTTAATCTACCACTACAACATTGTCATCAGATCAAAGTGGGAGGCTTCCTTTGGTCAGACTGTGCTGTCAGCCACACTAAAATGACATCTCTCTATCACTGTGGGTAAGTCTAGCTTGGTATTCTACCCATGCATGTAAGTCACAGAAAACAACAACAAAAAAGTAGTTGCTTCCCTATAACTGTGGTTCTTTGAATGGTCATCTGTGAACTCACATAACCCTCCCTCCTGGTGACTGTCACTTCCTTGTTCCAGCATGCCTGTGCTTGGCTATGCTGGATCTGGGACGGAGCTTTCCTGGCAGGAAGCTCTGTGGATAAGAACAATGGGAGCGGGTGAGGCTCCAGTCTAAAACGCTTTTCAGTGCAGGCACAGAACAATTCATTGGTGTGAGTTCATAGAGAACCACTTGAAAAATCACAGTTACAGATAAACCATCTGTTCTACCCTCTTTGAATTGCTTTAATATTTCTTATGGTGTGGTGTTCTTGTTACTGGTTTTCAGGTATTATTAACTGAATTTCTAAAGCTTTATATCTCATCAAACAAAAGCTGACTTTATGGTGTGGGGACCTCAATGGGATGCCCACATCCTGCGTCTGTTGCCTCTCACAGTATAGTCCAACAATACTTTTGTTTGATAAGTATTTAAAGCTAGATTTTAACATGAAAAAATCATGCTCTTCTGTATTTTTAGATCTCTTTCACCGAATCCTTGCTATCTTCATTGTGCAGTGCTTTCTTTAAAAAAAGTGTGGTGCTTTCTTCTGCTAATTTTTCCAAGTGCTATGATCAATGTACTTGACCTAGAGAAGCAGGATACAAAACAATCATGTGAATGAGGATTGCAGTTGTTACTGAGAGCCCATCTACATGAGGGGGGGAAATCCCAAATACTTTGTAGTATTGGCATCTCGCAGCAGCAGTGACATGTCCAAATGTTTTTTCTGGCCTCAGAAGCCCCCATAAGCCTTGCATTCCTGATGGCAGCTGCGAGTGATTTACTCGCATTAGTTCTTGACTGCCCCATTTTTTTAAAAAAGTCATCCCGAGGTGTACTGGTATGATAGAGTAATTCTCCAAAGCAAAACAGAAAATATTGATCCGCTTTATCGCCTTAGCGATCACTTGCTGAGGCGAAAATCCAACATGGCGGCAGTGGGCGCTTGCCCTCCTAGCAAGCCCTGCCCCTGCTCTCACCCAGCCAATCAGCTTTGTGCTTCCCTTCAATCTTCATTGTTTGATAGTCCAAATGAGCAAAAATTCGCACCCGCCTTGCAGTTTGTGAAAAAGTATAGGGAAATCTGCAAAGGCTTTTATCCCGTTGTTTTTACCGTTTGGGGTCCCCCTCCTTCCGAATAGCATGGATTGGCACTGGATCCTGTTTAGACAGGTAGGATTCCCAGCAAATTCCATAAGGGGTATTTTCACCATTTAGACAGGCCCTAAGGCAACTTTTTGCTCCCAGCAACATCTCCAGTCCTCATTGCTGCTGTATCTCCTTCTCTCCTTATTCAGGTGGTGTCTCCTTCTCCATTTGGTTTATATTTCCCTTCTTCTACAGACCATCCCATTACCTGCAGGGGGTTTGACCTGTCCCCTTCTACTTCTGTCCAGCAATCAGGAAAGATAAAATCCAAGTCTCTACTTCAGTTCCACCTGCTTGGGTGTGGACACTGCCATATTGTGGTTGTTCACTCATGCTTAGGTTGGGCCACTGAACATGCACACTGCACCTCAAGAAAGTAATATTCAAGTGCTATTTGGTCTCAAGAAAGGGGTGTTGGATGAAGGAAGAACTTTCTGAGTAAAGTGGAAATTTGAGAGATCAGAGCTTATTCAAAAACAATCTCTTTGAACCAGAATTTTGAAGATTTTGGTCCAAACAATTGAATATCAATTAATGCTCTTTTACATATTTACATCTATGTTGTAAAACTAAGCAAACCATTAAAAGGGGTACTTGTCCACAATGTGACTGCTTTTTATTCCTTTAGGGTGGAAGGAAACAATTGAAAATAGCTTTTTGTATTATTGTTTCTTCAAGATTCTGTACAGCTGTATTAAGAATTGTTAACTTTTACTTGTTGTAAGTTTATTTAAAATGAAAATGATGGGGTTAATCCCCCCCCCCAATATGGCTTATTTAGTATAATTCTCATTCCTTGGTATTCATTTCAACTCTGATACAAAGCTTTGTTACTGTAGACTGATGATAGGCAGATCTGGCAGCAAAGTTGGGGAAAGTAGTAGTATTATTGTTACTCTTTTTTTTTAAAGTCTTCAAAGTAATAATTGTAACATTCTGTAATATCTAGACAACCATTTAAATGAATATTAAATGAAGTTGTTAGTAATTTGTGAGGTTGGGAAATAGCGACGTCTGTTTATATTTTAAGACCAGATTATATTTTGTTTTTTGGAATTTTTTTGGTGCTGGATGAATTGTTTAGTCTATAGCTTCTTTTGCTTTCAAATTCAATTTCCTCATCTTATTAGTGTGCTAAGCCAATATTTTTTTGTACAGGCTAGTAATGGGGGCAAATGTTCAGTTAGAACAGTTCAAAATACACCCTCCAATTTGAAAGGTTCATTTTGAGTGAACTCACAGACCTCTCTGAATTTAGATTTGGTTTGGTTTGAGCATTACTGACACACACACCCCACCCTTGAAATCATCATTTTAGGGCTGAGGGTGAACAAGTGTGGCTTTTCCCACTAGCAAAGTCTCAGGCTCCAGACAGTCTACCAAACAACTGCTTCATGGGGTCATTTACATCCCCCTCATGTTGGGAATGATGGCATGTGAGAGAGGCATCCTGAATGCCTTTAATGTTAAAGCCGCTGCTATCTGGCAGCTTTAACATTAAAGCTTCCATCTATTACCTGAACTTCCAGCTTGTACCTGAAGGTAGAGGAGGCAACAAAGGAATCAACTATTTTGGATGTGATCCTAACCAGAGAGATGAACTGGTTGATGGATTGAAATAATAGGATCCTTGACTGGGAGGGATTATGTCCTCTTCAAATATTGGAAAGGGGAAACTAAATGTACCAGTAGTCAGAATTGCATTCTGTACTTGAAGAAATCTATTTTCAATAAACGTAGTGGAATACTGGGTGAGATCCCATAGTCTGTAATACTCAAAAGAGAATGGAGTTATTAATGCATGTGAGCTTCTTCAAGATGAGCTATTGAAGGCACAGTTGCAAACATTACAGGAAGTGGGATGTGTCTAAAGAAACCAAGGTGGATGTACAAAAAACTTTCAGAGGAGGTGAGATTTAAAAGAGACGTGTATAGGAAGTGGAAGAAGCGGGGAATCATCAAGAGAAGTACAAATGTATAGCAGGTACATGTAGGCCGAAAGCTCAGGACAGGTTGCTTAGAGAGGTTGAAAAGAACAGAAAAAGGCTAGGTTCAGAGCAAGCAGAGGAACAAGGAAATGGAAGGCCACTGCATAAAGATGTTAGTAGAATGCTAACCTGGGATGGAGAGAAGGCCAAATTGTTCAATACATGCTTTGCCTGTCTTTTCCCAAAAAGGAAAACAGGGCTCTAACTGGTGAAAATAGAACAAATGAGTCAGTAATGAGACTGCATCCCCAAATAGGAAAAGCAATAGTCAAGGAATGCCTAGTTACTCTTAAATTATTTCAAGTCTCCAGGACCAGATGATTTGCATCCAAGAGTACTCAAGGAACTTGCAGGTGTAACTGCAGGGTCACTTTGAGAATTCTTGGAGAACAGGAGAGGGCCCAGCAAACTAGAGGAGGGTGAATGTTGTTCCCTTTTTGAAAAAATGGGGGGAGAACCCATGGAATTGCTGATCAATCATCTTGAGATCATTACCAGATGCAATTTTCCTGCAGTCAATGCCCCAACCTTCTGGTCTCCCCATATTTTTGTCTCTGGCCACCCAGAGAAAATGGTTTCCCTGCATAATCCCTCCATGTGTACCTTGGAGACGTTTTTTTAAAATTGCGCACTACTGAGATAAAAGAAGAGTCCTAGCCAGAGGTGGAGAAGGATTTGAAAATGCTGATTTGGCTTCACTTCCACCCTGCAAGCATAAACCTGGCACAGCTTTGGGTATCATGGGGACTCCAAAACTGGAGCTGAGATGAGAATTTTATGTTGCTGTGAAGGTGATAAAGATTGTAATTAATCAGTACTTGATTCTGGCTCAGTGCTGCGCCTCCCACCCATAGTTCCATCTGAGACAAAATAAGAAGTACCCAGAAGATCAGTTGGCCCTGTTACCATATCCTCTTGGTGAAAAAAAATGACCCAGTTCCATCAATACACCAAATGATAGTATCTGTAAAGCTGGCTCTGCATGTCTGGGATATAAATTTAATCTTTTCAACTGCTGTACTTGAAGTTGTGCTTTCAGCATTTCCTGAAATATTTGCTACCTAGAAATAAGATAATTGAGAAAAGGAAAACCTTCTGTGCGTAACAGCCTCAAGCTTTGGGGAGTGGGGGTGTAGTGGGAAGGCAAGCGGGCCACAAGGCAAGCATTCTTTGTGATCTCCCTCCTCTAGGGAACATGCATGCTGCCTGCTTCCATCTTGCATGCCAGCATCAAGTTACTGACTTCCATGTACACATATCCCTTTTTGCACAGGGCACAGGGGGCTATTCTGTTGTCCGTGTGCTCTGTCCAAAAATCTCCTACACACAACTTGGGGTGGCAGTGGGGGCAAGTGCGCATTGCGGCGAGCATTCTTCCTGATCCTCTGCCTCTGGGGAGCTGGAAAGTGGCCTGCACTGCAAGGCCAAAGAATGTGTGCCTGGTGCCTGGGCCTTGCTGCCCCCTCTGCTGCTGCCCTGGGACCATTTCTCAGCCTGGTTGCACTAAATCTCATAGAATAATAGAATCATAGAGTTTAAACAGACCTCAAGGGCCATCCAATCCAACCCCCTGCCATGCAGGAATACACAATCAAAGCGTTCCCAACAGATGGCCATTCAGCCTCTGTTTAAAAACCTCCAAAGAAGGAGACTCCACCACACTTTGAGGCAGTGTATTCCATGTACAGCACAATACACACAAACACACATGCACATACTCTTTCTTCATTTGCATATTACCAGAAGAAGGGGAGTCTGAAGAATGTTTGTCTTGTGGTCTGCCTGCCAGATTGAGACTTGGTGCCACCTCTGCTACTGCCCTACACCATTTCATTAATAGGGGCTTGATCATCTGTATTTTTTGGTATCTCGGGGGGGGGGGTCCTACAACCAAACCCCTGTGCATACTGAGGGCCTACTATACTGCCTTTTACTTAACCTGTATTTAGGTATACCTAGCTAAGTGGCAGAGGTGCTAAGAAAGCATGTGAGTGAATTGCAAAGCTGCATGGTGGAACACCAACAAGAGTGTCTGATGCACATTGGGTGCACAGTGCACATCAGGCACTTTGCCAGCTATGCACCCCTCTACTGGATACGGATATTATAAAACTGCCCAGTTCTAATTCCCATATAGATTAGTCCACTTACAAAGATGTAAGACCCCAATAGGATTCCGACCATAGTGCTATAGTGCAGAAATGAAATGGTACTTTTGTACTATAGTTGTGTAATTAAAAAGAATTAAGAGAGAAGTAAAGTTGACTGTCAAACCATAGGATTGCCTCAACAAACCATGCCCAAGGTTTTTGTTTTGTTTTGTATTTTTAAACCCTTTGGAAGAGCCCTTATGCTACACACAACCCTCCCAAAAGAACTGAATGAGTGGACATGAAGGCAGTAACACCCAACAAAATTCAAGGAGCTATATTGCACAAATCCATACTTTGGTCCTGTCTGGAAGAGCCTTAAGGCAGGTACCTTTTGCACTACTGGCGTGATTCAAGGCCTTTGTTTTCAACTGATGGTGGCTGGGCAGCTATCTTACATGTGGACACTTCCAACTTTGAAACACTCCATTTTCTTTTAGTGTCAGGGCCAAGAATGTGTACGTTCCCATTTAAATGAACTAATATCAACATTCCAGGAAGTGGCATTAAGCAACTATTGCAAAGCAAAAGCACGCAACCTGGCAGACGTGTGTTTATTTGCAGGAAAAATGTGTTCAAACATGAATTCTTTCTGCCATATAATCCCTCTCAGTGTTGACAGTCCTTTCTCTCTCTCTCTCTCTCTCTCTCTTCCCCCCCCCCCGGAAATATTCAAATCCTAGATAACAAGATGGAGAAAGACACAAGAGGATTGGCAGATTGTTTATTTCCATAGAATTTTATAAAAAATAATTATCAAATACAAAAAAAAAAAAGCAGCCTCAATTGTGAGGAAAACCTTTCCTCCGAAAGATGGCAAGATGCTCCATGAATGCAATCCCGTATTCTCATGCCAAAGAAATAATTCACTAAAATGGTTTTCACCCCAATGGTACGCTCCATTAGCAATACTGATGGAATTACAGCTCCATCGTTCACGGTCCTGTACTCAATGAGGTTAAATGTTCCTAATCATTCATTCCCTATCTCTAGGAAAATGAGCTAGTTTAATACTAGAATGTCTGTCTTAGTCAAATGGGGAAATCAGCCTATAAATAGCTGACTAAGGAAGGCTACCAGTCAGTGATCTCTATGCTTCTGCAGCCTGGGAAACCCATATCTGTACTGTGTCAGAACCTGTGTTGAGGTATCAAATGAAACAACTTGGTTGAGGTGCCAAAGACACACCAGCAGTTAATACAGACCACATTTTCCCAATTAATATCAGAAAATGAAACTTAGTCCTTGTGACAAATCCTTGCTATGATAAACTTGAGGAATGTGAGACCCTAATTCAGGGCTGGTTGGGTGCTCTGGACCAGCTGCTTGGGGGGCACTGAACTGAGCAGAACCTCTTTTGTGGGACAACTTAACTGTTAAGTTCTAAAAGCCTGCCATCCATGAGGAGGTTCTTTGTCAAGAACAATAGTTCTGAGTGACAATCAAAATTAGGTTAATTCTTGCCTAAGCATCTGGTGAGGTAACTATTTTTGTGCTCTGTTTTAGATGTAACATGGGTTTGAAGGAGCAGAAAGGGTGCAGACTAGATTTAGACCATGCAGTAGCATCTAAAGATACTGCTGGGGATGGATGCAGATGGCCATTCCATGAACAGAAAGACTCCTATTCATGGAAGGCACTGGATTCAGTGGCACATTCACATCACACAATTACAGCACTCTGATACCACTTTCACTGCCATAGGTCCTCCTACAAAATCATGTGATTTGTAGTTTCCTGGAAGACTTACAAGTCTGTCTTTCAAGTCCCCTCAGCTACAGCACTAAAGATCTCTAGCAGAGAATTCTGTGTCAAGCACAGTGGTTCTCCTTAGATTACAAATCCCAGGATTCAATAAGATGGAGTGATGACAAAGTGAGATCAAACTGTATCCGTGTAGCATGGGTACATCCAGCATAGGCTCCCCAGTAGGAGCAAGACAACAGGGCGAGCCAGGTGTTCCTTCTCAATTCCACACGCACCTCCCCTCATCACCTCTCATGTTGTTGTAAAGCAAAGATGGGGATCATGTGGTCCTCCAGATGTTGTTTGAATGCAACTCTCAGAAGCCATAGTCGGTATAGTGAATGATGAGGGATGCTGGAAAAGGAAGTCCAACAATATCTGGAGGGATGCATGAATCCCACCCATTTTGGAGAGACCTCCAGCTCTCCGGAGAATTTTCCAAGAGGTATAGGAAGCTGCAAGGAGAATGAGGAAAGCACCTCATTTTAAGAAAGATAAAAGACAAATTGAAGTGGGTTCAGAGAAGGGCAACAAGGATGATAAGATGTATGGAGAACAAAATTTATGAGGAAAAGTTGAAGAAGTTGGGCATGTTCAGCTTGGTGAAGAGAAGACTGAGGGGTGACATGTTTGTACTCTTTAAATACCTCAAGGCCTGTCACAGAGCAGGCCTATTCTCTGCTACCCTGGGGGGTAGAACCAGGTCTAAAATTACAGGAGGGTAGATTTCAATTGAATATTAGAAGGAACTTCTTGACAGTGAGAGCAGTTCAGCAATGGAATCAATTGCCTAGAGTGGTGGTGGTGTCTCCTTCTTTAGACACCTTCAAAAAGAAGCTGGACAGATATCTGCTGGGGATGCTTTAGCTGAAGATCCTGCATTGATCAGAAGGTTGGACTCAATGATTATATGGAGGGAAAACCCATTTCTTCAGTGAGTGGGACTCAGTTACTTAGGATCCAACCTGTGGTGTTTTGTTTTCCAATACCGACATAACATTCTGGAATTTCTGTTCCCTCTACAATTAAATGGTGCACATAAGTAAAATAACAAGGACAATCATGTCTCCCAGGAGCTCCATTTTAGATGAAATTTTAAATTTGTAAAATGGGTGGCAGTGCTCTAGATGTCACCACCATATGTGGTCACCACCAAATTTCTTCCTTGAGCTTTGGCTACTCTGACTGGTCGCAAGTCTACCTAGTCAATGTAGCTGTATGGGGCCTGTGTTTCCAAACATGTTTTGTTTCTTTTTTTACATTAATTTATCAGTTGAATACCAAAAAAAGCACCCTAAGATGTACATCTGAAAATGCAATATACCAAGCATCCCAAAGAATAACACATTAATGGTATTTTGTTTTTCTTGTGTTTTTAAAAGGTACTTGCAGTCCATATGATTGCAGGAAAACTACCTGAAAACCTCTTGACAGCTTTAATTAACATTATAGGACATTAAGGTTGATGGAGGGGATAGGGGCAGCGGGATCTAAATGATAATCAGGCTGCAACAAATAGAACACTGGTGGAGCAGGTTTGCGGCATGCCTTCATATAGAACAGGGAGCCTGTAGGTCTTCCCACACCAAACCTATGTGCATTGGCAGTAATCCATATTAATGAACAGTTACAAATCCAGGCAGCAGCAGTTCTTTCAGATCAATCCACTGAGCAATCCTATTTCTATAGATTCCTAGAATCTAGAATAGGACTGGTTTAAGTATCAATTCCCTCTAATATTTATTTTGGGGAAGTAATATGGGAGCTTCTCCCGTGGTGGCATGGCAGAAACACAGGGATGAAGGAATAGAATTAACAAAAGTTCCTTGGTTTGGATGGCACCTCCCCAAATCTCCTAAGCTAGCACAGTCATTAGCCATACTGGCTTGGGGGTTCTGGAAGTTGTAGTCCACCCAAGCTTTGTAGAACTACCATACATAGGAAGGTAGGGTACAATCATGTGGGAAGAACCAAAAAGCTTTAGGATATGGCTCTTCATACTTACACTAACAGACAACTTCCAACACTAATACAGGATTCAAACCAAGGCCTGAAGCCTATTTGTAGTTCCAACTAGAGCACACCCATTGAATCAATGGGATTGACAAAAATGTTGACTCAACCTTCAACAGTTGATTCAATGGATCTAATTCTACTTGAGACTGTCAACAGGATTCAGGTATATAGCTCCTCTTAAGTATTCCAGTGTGTTTCTGTTCTTCTATCTGAACCTAAGCACCTTAAAACTTGCACAGTATCTCCTTCCTCCCCTCCTCTCAACTAGAATAAACAAAATCAGTCACATGGACATTCATCCTATTGTGTGTAGCTGAAGACTTCTAATTCCCAATCAAGCATTCTAAGGGAATGGGTAATACTGGAGCTTAGACGTCAGGGCAAGAACATGCATTAGAGAGCAAATACAGAGTGCTGTGTAATCTGGATGTTGGGCAGTATTTGCACTGAAGATTTGAAGGCATGAAAGGGATACACTTCTCCCTTGCAACTTCTCTCTCTTGCAATTTCTCCTTCAACTTATCTCCAAAAGCAGAATAAGCCTGGGTGAAGGAAAGGCTTGTGATAAATGATACCTACAAATGTACACATGAATGTGTATGCTTGTAAACACGCATACACACACAACCCTCCATTAATATTAATAAGCAAACAACATTTGCTAGCTTAGTATGTAGTTCTGCTGTTAATATGTAGCTCTGATCTTAGAGCACTGAGGACATGGCTGTACTTTACAGTTCTACAGTAACGATCCAGGTTATGCTATTCTGGAACTCCACTGGGTAATTCTAAGCCAAATCTTATACCAGAAAGTTCTGGTCAGAATTCGTGTGTGTTTTGAGCCAACAGCTTCCATCAGAGGGGCTTTGCTCACTTTCAGTGTATAATTACAGCAAAGATGTGCCAACTTCTTGGGTCAGTATGAATTGTGTATCTGAAAAGCCAGGGGCTGCTTTAGGCTAGAGAAGAATGAGTGAACTCCAAACTAGAGCTGTGTAGCACCCTTTCACTAAACTTTAAAAAAAAAAATTAGTGGGGACGGATGGGGAAAATTTCCACCCCCTCCAATTCAGTTTTTGGAGGAACCAACCATTCTAAGATGGAGGTGCCAAGCACTGTTTTTCTTTCACGTCTTTAATAGGAACAAGGCTGCTACATTAATAGCTATATCCAGGAAGCAAATGCTCATCTTTTATTTTCCCTTAAGGTAAGAAACTCCCCTTTGAAAGGTCTTTAGAATTTCAGGCCACCACTGAAGTTGATTAAGAAATCCCTTTCTCCACCTCTGTTGGGAGACAAATAGCCCTGTGCAGGAAGGGAATGGAATTGCAGCATGACATTGACTCCTACCATGCTCCTGGGAATGCTGCTTTCCACCTGGATGGGGCAGGTCAACTATGTATAAGCTTCTGGCAGATGGCCTGTGGCATTTTTGAGGCTTCTCCAGCATGGCAAACAAGATGAGGAATGGTCTAGAAACTAGGTCCTATGAGAAGCCACTTAGGGAGCTGGGTGCCTTGAGCTGAGGAAAATTGAGAGTTGATATGATAGCCATATTTAAATATATGAAGTGATGTCATATAGAAGATGGAATGAGCTTGTTTTCTGTTTCTCCAAACACTAGATTATGAACCAATGGACTCATATTACAAGAAAAAAAGATTCCACCTAAACATTGGGAAGAACTGTTTTATTGTGAGAGTTGTTCAACAGTAGAATAGACTGCCTTGGAGGTTGGTGGACCCTCCTTCTTTGGAAGTCTTTAAACAGAGGTTGAATGGCCATCTACCAAGAGTGCTGTTAGTTGTGTATACCTACATAGCAGGGGGTTGGACTTGATGACCCTTGCAGTCCCTTCCAACTCTACAATTCTATCATTCTAAGCATGCCCTGAAGTATGGTGCTTTGATGTAGAATAGATCTGCTGTATGGTCCTTTAATTAAGACTAGATGGATCTTTAATTTTTATCTTCAATTTTCAGATATGCAGAATGTCTGTTGTAGCACTTGGCCTTTGTAAGTACCTCTTTTGAGACTGGTAGAGGGTGTGTGAGCACCACTTGTTACAATGAAGTGCCTAACTTCTGGACAGGTTGTATAATGAGCAGAATCAAGTAGTAAAGCTTTTCCTGGACTATACCACTTCAGGATGGTATACCCTGCAGAATAAAACAAAGCATAATGCCAGACAGAAGACTAGGCTAGGGGTTAGGGATTGCTCTCCACATGTTAGGAGGGTTAGGGTGGGTAGGGGAGCTAAAGAGACATTCAGTGGTCAACCTTCTACCTACCAGACTGAAATAGTACTGTCCAGGGTAGAGTGGGATGGATCATTCTAAATTCTGCTCATACAACCAGTCCATGGAATTTCTCAATTTCTGGCCATTTCTCTCATTATAGGTCCTCACATTTTCTAATGCGCTTTTACTTCACAGCAGCGTGGGTCAGCTTAATAAACAGCAAATAAAAATATAATATAGATTTGTAATAAAATTATGCTTAAATATTTGCAGACAGATCACTTTTCTCTCCCCCTCTCCCTTGCTAAATCAAACCCTAGACAGTGAAGAGATTACTGACAACATTCAGAGCAAAGATAAGACAGTTGTAGGTAGCAAACCATTGATACAGTAATGCAGTGAAGGTAGCCCAGAGGCCTGATCTTGAGCCAGTTTGCCACATTGCTGACAAGGCTGTGGAATAGGCCACTGTTGCTTGTGTCTCCATTCTGATGGGGAAGCCGTTGAACTGGGGTTGTAATGGTGATCATTTCTTTTCTTGCATGCCTCTCCCTCTCTCCACCCCTTCCTTTGCAACTTTCCTTCTTCCTTGTACATTGATGCCTCCCGAGGCTTCTATGAATGTGCTTCCAGTGAAGTCCTTTCTTGTCAGCCCTTGAAGTTCCTGCTCCTGCTCCCCAAACCCTTGTAGGTTCCTCTAGCTGTGGCCTTGACAACACAAGCCCTTGTGGATGTTGTTATTGGTTCTCTTCTGCTGCTGGGTCCCGGCAGGTGCACTCATCCTGGTCACAGCCATTAGGAAAAAGGACCACCTGAAGGCATTGGATAATAGAAAGGTTTAGAGTACAGACGCCTCAGGCTGTCAGAGGATTCCCACCACCCTTCACTATGCACTCACTCCATTCAGTTGCATTATTTATCAAAACAATTTGTCAGTCTCAACTCACAAACACATACATTGCCCAACTGTCCAGTAACAAAACATATCAACATCAACAACCAACAATTATTATTAGCCAAGATGGTACAACAAGCTCTGTGTCCCCCCTTTGCTCTCGCAGCTTTCAAGCCCCAGGAAGGGTCACCTCCACTGCTGCTGTGTAGCAGTGGGGAAGGGACAGGAGGGAATTCAGATTAGGAAGAACCAGATGGCCTCGGCTCAGAATGAGGGAGAACAAGAGTGCATATTGTCTTCTTCTTTCATCTCTGGGCTCAGATCAGCCACCTCTTCATTAAATTAATTGCCCCCCCAACTCTTCCCCACTAGTCAACAGCAGCAGCAGCAGCAGCAGCAGCTGGAGGGAGTTCTGGATAGGGTGCAAAGAGCTAGAGAATACCTATACCTATACCCAAGCCAGACGTATGTGCACATATGTCACTAACAGTATGCTGCCTACCGCCCTAACAAAAGCCTTTAAACAGTTCAGTGCTCTCAATAACACACCTATCCAGTGCAAGCAGAAAACAACTTAGCATGTGATGGCATGTGCTCATTATTTGAAAAAGCCCAGAGACCCAAGTCATATGCTGGAGAAGCTTCTGCTCATCTTCCTCTGTCTCCATTTATCACTCTCTTTAGAGTAGGGGTGGGCAAAGTGCAGACCATGAGCCACTTGTGGCCCATCTAGGCCCTCTCTGGCCCACAGCCACATTGCCTTCTCTAGAGAGAAATGGGTCATTTCACTAAATTTTCAGGCCCCTGTGGCCATTTTAAAGCCCTCCCCCCCACAACAGAAGTCACTAAAATAGGATGTTAGCCATGAAAATGTAAAAGGAATTATGGAGACAGGGAAGTGTTGGTTGAGTCAGAGGATCAGGAGAGATACGGTTCTCAGAATTCTGAAAGTTGCCCATTCCTGCTTTACAGGCTATTTTTTTCCTATACCCTCCCCTCTTAACTTTACGGGGAAATTCACCTCTAAGGCAGAGGTGGGAATTGTGTGGCTTTCCAGATCTTGTTAATCTGCAACTCCCAGCAGCCCTAGCCAGCATAGAAAATGGTGAAGAATGCTGGAAGTTGCAGTTCAACAAGTTCTGGAAAGTCACACAATTCCCACCCCACTACAAGGGGAAAGATGTATGTGGGGCTAAACAATGGACTAGAAAAGACAGCAAATAGCTGCTCTCTGCCACAAAGTGAGAATTTTCAACAGGCAGAGCCAGGCATAGCATGGAGCCTGGCATTCAGATCCCTGTCATAGAATCATAGAGCTGGAAGAGTCCGCAAAGGCCATGCAGTCCAGCCCCCTGCCTTGCAGGAATACACAATCAAAGCACTCCCGAAAGATGGCCATCCAGCCTCTGTTTCCAAACCACTGAAGAAGGCGAGTCCACCTCACTGTGAGGCAGCACATTCCACTGTCAAACAGCTCTTATCATCAGGAAGTTCTTCCTAATGTTTAAGTAGACTCTCTTTTTCTGCAGTTGGAGTCCATTGCTCTGTGTCCTAGTCTCTGGAGCAGCAGAAAACAAGCTTGCTCCCTTTTCAATATTATGTATATGACATCTTTTCAAATATTTAAACATGACTATAATGTCACCTCTTAACCTTCCCTTCTCCAGACTAAACATACCCAGCTCCCTAAGTCATCCCTCATAGGGAATGGCTTCCAGACATTTCACCATTTTGGTTGCCCTCCCCTGGACAGCAGGAAAAGAATTCTAAAGGGTAGGTGCCACTGCAGAGAAGGCTTTAAGTCTCCTTGAACACCTTGAAGAGATGCCAATCTCAACAGAAAATGGACTTGCACAGACCAAAAGCATTCCAATCAGAATGCTGGTCCCAGGCCTCAAAGCATTATGGGTTATTTAATGTGGATGAACCTGACAGAAATGCGAGGAGTCCCTAGAGAAGCATCCAGCCACAAAACCACCAAAGAGCACTGCTAAAATTCAGAAGATAACAACATATTCTCCAGTGTGCTACATGTTGTTCTTTCTGTTCATTTATATCCTGCTTTTCAGGATACATACAAAGCAAATATTGCTTCAAAATACTGTTCTCAGCCCTCATTCTTGAAAAGCATTTTGGTGTTATCTTCCTGGGGAAATACAAACCATCAGCTACCAAATGATAACTTCACTATGTAATGTGTGACCAGTACAGCTGGGAAACACAATTCATTTTGCTTTCTCCTGCACTGATTTTTTTTTAAAAAAAAAAACAAAACTTCACATTTTCCTGTCCCAAATATGAAGGTTTCTATGTGTTTTGGTAAATTCTTCAAAAATGAAATGACTTTCTTCCCCCAACAAAATCCAACACCTGTTCCCCAGGTGGAGAGGACCATGTTGTAACTGACTGTCATTTGGCTGTTAAATATCAGGACTCTCTCAGGAAAAAAAGACGAGGCAATCCTACTATGGCACTGAAATGGCTTGAGCACACAGGGATATGAATGAAAACTTTTAAGAAACAAGCTCTTAGAATTCACTCCTAGGACTGGGTGGACAAATCCTCTTAGAATTCAGTCCTAGGACTGGGTGGACAAATCTGTCAGTTTTGTACATTTCAATTTTTTAAAATCTCAAATTCTTTCCAACCCCACCAAGAACAAAATTTGCAAATTTTAGTAAATTCCTATAAAAAATGTGAACAGAAACAACATTCTGACTGATCCCTACTGACCACACAAAGAACTAAACATCTATACTGACCTGGTAATGCTGATGAGCATCTGAACACCTGATCAGAAATCCACAGAAGCCACAAAGAGGTCATGTTCTCTTTCCCACTTGGCAGCATGATAGAGACCAACTTTATTTGTACATTGGCGATAAATTGCCACCTGGCAGAAGGTATTCTGTGGCACATGTATGGCTTTTATTTTGTCACAAGTCACATTGTTTTATGAATGGAGATCATGTCATGATGGCGTGGAAGCTAGAGACACACCCAAATACACTTTTTAGACCAGTCTCTCCTATTTTAACCCTATGATTAAAATGGCTTACTTGTGGAAGGACTGACTCACATCCCTTGCTGTAATGTGAAACCTAAGATGCAAGGGAAACCTGGGGCTCAGTTACATGGCAGTTTTTATTGTGATAATTTGTGCTCTAGCACTTTTTCGCACCAATGCCAGGTAGTTTACATGATTTATTGGGAAATGGTTGCTCTGTTTATTTTTTCGCTTTCTGGTTCAGACAGGCAAAGGTGGCAGGGCGTGGTCTCCCAAGCACATCTGGGGGAAGATGATGCAGGGAGAGGGAGAGGGAGAGAGTGCTCAGATCTTTCCCTGCTCTGAGGAATGCCTGCTAGTTTGCATGCCTCTTCTTCCAAAAGCGAGAAGGGTGGGAGGAAGGAGGCAGGCAGCCTTTCAGCCACGGAGGAGGTATTCCCCCCATCAAGCCCCCCTTCCCCTCACCCACTCTCCCTGTCTTTCTCTCTCTCACACACACACACAAATGCTATCAGAGGAGCACGAGCGAGCGAACAGCTAGAGGAGACGATCACTACTCAATCTTCCTTCCTCCCTCCCCCACCCCACACACAGCAAAGCAAGCTGCAAACAGCTTGCTGGATTTTTTCCGTGGCTGAAAACAACAGGGGCTGGATCTTTTCATTTCAGGCTCCTCCATCTCTTGCAAGCCCACCCCCTCCTTGGACAGCCCAACCAATCACAGCACAGCTCTGCTGTGACTGTATCGGGAAGATTGTTGGTAGTTCACATTGTTGGGGCATAGAAAGATGTGCTGTGTCCAACACGACCACCTGCAGAGTTGTTCCACGTCGACAGGACGCCAAGGAGAAGGTTTCTGGAGAGACTTCTGCAAAAGACTTCAGGCTGAGAAGGAAAAATTCCTTCACCCCAGCACACTGCCCTGAGCTCTGGCTTGCCAAATAAAGACAGCAACAAGGCCAGCCTTCACTCAACTTGAGGGCTTTAATCTTTGCTTGCAGTATATTTACAATATATATACAGAGTATAGGACAGCCATCTCTAATACTCAAAAATCTTTCTCCTAACCAACAAACTGCTTCGCCAACCACCATCCACAACAAACCCACACTGGAGATAATTCCCATCTCCTTTTTATAGGCAGTTAAACAATGCCTGTTACATCAGGCATCTCAAGTGTGCATACTCTCAAGTGCTAACTTACACACACACCTGCCACTGGAGCTTAACTACTTTCATTACTAAGCTTACAGCTCCATCTTGTGGTCACATCCATGTCATTTCCTGACCCACATAGCCCTTAGCGAAATGGTAGTTCACATAATCGATAATGTGCTAAGCCGTGCTACTTTTCAAAAAGTTGGGAAAAGAAGCGAAAGCCCTTATTACACTACTTTTGAGTTTTTGAGCTCCCCCCCTTCTGAATGAGGAAATATTGTAGCACGATGTGTGAACTATTAGGAATCTTAGCGAATCCTTCACGGACTTATTTTGCCATGTAATCGGGCCCCTGGAGAGTTTCTTCAGTGGTTTTATTCATTGTATGAGCCTCATAAGTACAGCAGGCTTAGGAATGAGGCACTATCTGTCCCTTCCCCCAAAGAGTCAAGCCAGGTCTCTCCACTAATATTACAGGAAGGTGCCAGGCTGTATAAAGCAAGCAAACTGAGTCCTAGGATCTTCCTTGGCTATCAGTGTTATATACGAACCAGACATGATAAACTGAGCATTTGTTGCTTGCTTGGACTTTTTTTTTTTTTTTTTAAGAACTTTGCAGTCTGGCCTGTTGAAAGAGCCATTTCAGTTCCTTGGCCTTTGAGACAAAAAAATTTCTGGCCCACAAAAAAATAGGTAATTGGGGACTATTAAGTGATGCCTTTGTCTTAGTCCATCTCTGCACCGTTCTCCCACCCCTGGGTGTGGTTTGGTTTGGTTTGGTTTGGTTTGGCTGCTCAGGGCATTGTGTTTCCTCACAGCCACCCATCTGCGTCAGCCACTAAACCCATTACGCCATCACTAAGGTGGCAAAAGTGATGAACCTCACCCTACAGCATCACTCCAGGAGAGAAGGGGCTCCAGGTTAGCTCCACTCTAGGTGCAACAAACATCCACCTTCAAGTTCCACCTGCCCAACCCCTCCTCCTCTTTTCCCCCTTTCCTACAAGTGATAAAAAGTTACTCAAGATTCACCAGAAAGGGATGCAGAGAAAGGCTATCAAAAATGAAACAGCAGCTCCCATGAGCCCCAGTCCAGATCAGGAAGGGGAGTCATTAAGGGTAAAAGCTCCCCCTCCCTCCAAGGTCTTAATCCAAATAGATCCTGCACCATGCACGATCTTGTTTCATCTTTAGAAACCAAAGACACAATTCCTAATTACATAAATGGCATCAGGTTTCATTTGACTCCCAACAAAGGAGGTATCAGTGCAGCTATTTTATTCATAGAATCATAGAATTGTAGAGTTGGAAGAGACCATGAAGGCCATCCAGTCCAACCCCCTGCCACACAAGAAATCTTGATCAAAGCATCCCCGACAGATGGCCATCCAGCCTCTGTTTAAAGACCTCCAAGGAAGGAGACCCCACCACGCTCCGAAGGAGTGTGTTCCACTGCCGAACAACTCTTACTGTCAAAAAGTTCCTCCTAATGCTGAGGTAGAATCTCTGTTCTTGCAGCTTGCATCCATTGCTCCGTGTTCCAGTCTCTGCAGCAGCAGAAAACAAGCCTGCTCCATCCTCAACGTGACACCCCTTCAAATATTTAAACAGGGCTATCATATCGCCTCTTAACCTTCTTTTTTCCAAGCTAAACATACACAGCTCCCTAAGTCTCTCCTCATAAGGCATGGTTTCTAGACCTTTCACCATTTTAGTTGCCCTTCTCTGGACATGCTCCAATTTGTCAATATCCTTTTTGAATTGTGGTGCCCAGAACTGGACACAGTATTCTAGGTGAGGTCTGACCAAGGCAGAATAGAGCATTTTCTTTGTGCCCAGACACAACTCAGATGCTGCATTATCTTGCCAGGCACCCAGATTAAGCAGATAAACTGAGCAAGCTGCTGTAGGAGTTGTGTGCATCCAAAAGAAGACGATAATTTGGGTGACTATGGGTGAAAGATCTTAATAATAATAATAATAAGAAGAAGAAGAAGAAGAAAAGTTATTTATATCCCGCCCCTCTGCGAGCAATCGGGGCGGCTTACAACAATAAAATAGTACACAGTATAAAACAACTCAAAATCCCTCCCGCCCCTAAAACATTATAAAATTAATACAAGTTAAAATCAATATGTAATACAATATGTTAAAAACCCTTTTGAGCAAGCAGCATCAGTTTGGAGGTCCAGAAGCAACCTCCAGAGGGGGTTCCTGAGGCCGGGGTTAGCTATTCCGGAAAGCCTGCCTGAAGAGAACCGTCTTGACAGCCTTTTTAAAGCTGTCTAATGATGTCAATAGGCGGATCTCATCCGGCAGGCCGTTCCACAATTTGGGGGCGACAGCCGAGAAAGCCCTCTGGGAGGTTGTCGCCAGCCTAGGTCTTTGTGGCTGCAACAAATTCCTCCTAGAGGACCGGAGAGCGCGGGGAGGATTATAAGGGAGAAGGCGGTCCCTGAGATAGCTTGGGCCCAAGCCATTTGGGGCTTTAAAGGTGATAACCAACACCTTGTACATCTTGGATCATCCCGTGTCTATTTTCAGGTCTGGTATCACACCCTTAAAGTTTAGAGCTGACTGTATCCCTGGAACATAGGGGTGAGGCGCTAGGGGGGCTGTAGGAGTGGGCTCTTACAATGGCATGTAGCTCTCTAAAATATTCACTGAATAAAGAAAATGGGTTTGTGGGAGGGGGTAACAGGTGCCACCCCTTCCCCTGATGGTGTTACCTTGTACCATTCAGCCTTTCTGCACCCCTCTAGTGTCTCTATTGAATCAGACTCAGAGGTTGTTACTGTTTAGGTTGTTACTGTTTAATAGCATCACTTTACAGATTTTTCTCTCTCTATGGCTTTTCTTCACAAACTACCAAGCTGGTATACAAATAAAGTTAAAATATAAATATATATATTTTAAAAACTATTATTATTTTTTAAAAAAACCTCAAAAAACTTGTTAATCAAAGAAAAGTGACAAAAACAATTTTAAAAAGTCTGAAGCAGCTAATTAAAATACTTTGACAGAGAAAAAAAATGTTTTGAGCTGGCTCCTAAACATTTGCAGTGCTTGTGCCAGTCACACTTCATTAGTGACGGTATTCCATAGTCTGAGAGCCACAAATGAGAAAACAGTCTCCATTCTTAATGCACGGACAACCTGAGGCTAGGGAGGTAAAACCTGGCTTATTTCATTCTCACAGGCAAGAAAAAAAAAGTGTGCATTCCACTGGGTGAGACTACAAGTTTTTGCACATTTGTTAATGATTTTTCTTATTTGGTGATTTTGTTTAAATGGAGGGTTTCAGCCACAAAAAAACAAAAACAAAAAAATTGGAGAAACTACGCAAAAATGTTTTTTTAAAAAAATCTAACTAATATCAAAGAAAATGAACTAATATCAAAGAAAAGGAAAACAAATTGGCTAAAGCACTGACATTCTTGTTCTCATCTAGCAGCTGCAAAAAATCTTGCAACGGTTGGCCATTTTTTTCTTCAGTGGGATGCCTGACACCCTTAACCCAAGGTACTTGGAGAAGAACATTATCTGCTGATCTTAAGAAATGGGCAAGCTGACAGACAATGAGCCGCTCCTTGCAGGTATTTGGATCCCCAATTATCTAGACCTCTAAAAGTAAGCACCAGGATCTTGAATCTTGAAGGGGTGGCTGGTGCCACCCCTTCCCCTGATGGTGTTACCTGGTGCCATTCAGCCTCTCTGCACCCCTCTAGTGCCTCCATTGAATCAGACTCAGAAAAAATAGCCAGCCCCTTCAGAATCGGTTGTAATATGATCATGCGTGGCTATACCTGTTACATTTCTGCTATCATATTTTGAGAAGCAGAGGCTTTCAGTTATGTCTTCAGGGATAGCCCCATGTATAATACACGGGAGCAATCCAATCAGGCAGTTTTGAGTATGACCACCCATGGCCAAATTACCCCTGTCCAGGAACAGTTGTAAATGGCAAACCAGTTACAGATATCAAAAGGCACTGTTACCCCCTGAAGCCACCTCAATGGATAATGTTGAATCAGAAAGTAACCCTCCAAACTATGAGCCTTCTCTGTCCAAGACTGCAACTCCATCTAGGACAGGTTATACACACTATTCCTAAACAAGAGAACCACTGATCTAAGGGCTTCCATCTTCTTGGTATTCAACCTCTGTTAGACTAGAGCCCTTTCCCCCAAAATATAGTTTGCTATTTTTAGGGAATTTGTTGTTGCTGTTGGTGTGGTAGAGCCTTCAATCATGTGAATCTCCACTTGCAGTCTGAAATGGTATAGCCCAAGCATAGGCTAACTATCTCTAAGTGGTTTATAAGAGATCCCCATATTATATGGAGAATATAATATGGGCTAAATTCTACATTATGTGTTTCTGTTGAATACTGTGCATCTTCTCACATCAAAAACTCTGCGAACATAAGAGTTTTCAGCACAGCCATTACTATTTACACATCTTTACCTACTCAACACTATTTTGAAAAGATTATGCTCTGTTCTTGAGGCTAATGCCTCCAGTTTATTAAAAGGAGAAGAGGTACAATGAGAACTGTGAAGAAATCTTGCTAAATTACTTGTTCTCAATGACATGTCAAGACAACCTGTTAAGAGTTCCCTAACCGTGACAAGATTTCTCAGCTCTACTGTTAGAATGAGAATAAGATGAGTACTTTTTCATTTATTTTTCTGCAAACATGCACAAAATGTCTCTGTAAAAAGAAGCGACCTTTTCTTTTGCAAAACAAGGGAAAGGTAACAGCAAGCACAGAAGGACAAATGGATTGATCAAAAAGATCAAACAACCCAGCCAGTGCATTAATTTTAACAGCTCAGGCAACAAGGGAGCCACACCATCATTTACTACAGAAACTGTGCATAAACAGTGCTCACACATGTAAAACTTCTCAGGAGATGGAGAGAAAATTCCTCACCATCTCACATACAAAAAGAATTTTTTTGTGTCCGTTCTTCTTACATACAGGAATGAGACAAGTGAAGCTTTGCATCCCTAAAGAGGGCCTATTCCTGCTCTGCCTTTTGTTTGTTCAGTGATGACTACCAGGTTTAGTATCTGAATGGAAGTCAAGTTCACAGGAACATACAAATATCCTTGCTGGACCAGATCAAAGTCCACCTAGTCCAGCCACAGCCATCTGGATGCAGCTGAAAGCCCCCAAAGGGGACACAATGGTAATGGCCTCCTCCTATTAGTAAACACCAAAAACTACTACTCAATGGAAAATGTGGCCTGGAATTTAAGTGGAGAGCAAAAGTTTAATGAAGCAGATCCTTGCCTAAAAATGTAAACCTGCTATGTTATGGGTGGTCAATCAGCATCTCACTTACCTTCCTGGAGGAAACTGTGGAAGAGCAGCAATCCCCACCATCATACTGACAATAGGCTCGGTTATTGATGGTGTCACACCAGCCATCAGCCTGGAAAGGCTATAAAGAGAATGAAACAAGTATTCAGTAAGCAGAAAGTGACTGGGGCGGCACAAAGGGGGGGGGGGAACAATGAAGATTTTTGTAGCATACTGAAAATGAACAAGTTATTCTAGCATTGGTTTTCCATAGACAGAAAAACTGACAATCCTCCAATCTCACCTTTATCAAGGCTATTCAATGAAATGGGAATCAATAAAGACATACGGAAGGCATTATGTTAATTAGTATACCACACCAGAAGAGACAGACACATGTGAACTATAAAAAGAAAGATCCAAATGACCCCAAATAATGCTTCACCTAACACAAAATAGCAAGCCTTGTTAAAACTTTCAGTTCTGAAAGAATCAATCCAAAGGGCATGGAATCGAGTTCATTTATAGCTTAGACTTCAAATTAAACAGGATGCTGATCATTCACTGTCTTGTTTATGGACTGCTGTTCATATACTAGACATGTCCCAGCATACTGAACCTGAGCTTCAAAGCACAAATGAACACGAATGCTGCAAACTCTTTCCAACAAAGTTAATATCACAGGAAGAAATGGGGTCAAATGCCTCTCTGATCTCAAGCACAAATAAGTCAACATAGGTATATCTCCCAGACCACAGTTTAGCCAGTGGGGTGGATGGGTGGGGGGGTTGTCCACAAGAACAAAGGCTTCTTATAACTAAACATAAGCACGTTTAAACTTAAGCATTCTTTTTTCCCATTTTTTTAATTATTTCAACAACAACAACAACAACAACCATATACATTCATCTCTGGTACTTTCTTATAACATATTTTAGTATAAATCAACTTATCATGTTGTGTACCATTTCAATATTCAGTTTTCTTCATTCACTTCGCATTTTCTTTTCATATTAATGACTTCCTCCAAAATACAAACCCAAGGATTTTTTAAGTGTTTAAATTAAATTTAACTTCTGTTCTTAATTCCTTAGTTCCCTTTCTCATTAGCGATCAAATCTATCTTAAAGTATTCTTTTACTTCTATCCTCTTTTCCCCCATTTAACTGTCTCTAATAAATACTTGTCTTTCTACTCCTGGGATTGAGCATCTGTTTTTGTTTGTGTTTTCACCCAATGTCACTTCTGATATTCCATCTCTTTTTCAAGTAGTCCTTAACTGGTAACCATTCTTCTCTATTTTTGTCTAATTTTTTTCTATTCATTATATATGCCAATTTATCATGGTCTTGCATCTCTGTAACTTTATTAAGCCATTAATCTATCACAGGAGGTTCTTTATGTTTCCATTTAGCTGCCACCTTAATTCTCGCCGCTGTGATCATATATAACAATATCCTCCACTAGGTTTTTTCTATTTGTTTTCCTAGTACTGCAGTCATGTTCAGCAGATATAGTTTTGGATCCAGAGGGAAGTTGATACCAAAGATTTTTTGTATAACTTTATGCATGTTATTCCAGAATTTTTTAATGACAGAACAATTCCACCACATGTGTATCAATGAACCAACCCCTTTCTCGCATCTCCAACATTTCTTGTGACTCCATTTATAAATCTTGCTCAATCGTGCTAGAGTTAGATACCACCTATTCACTATTTTTAAGTGGTTCTCTTTCAAATCTTGATTTGCCGTAAAAAAAGTAGTTTTTTTCCATGGATTTTCCCACTCTTCCAGGCTTATAATTTCACCTATGTCCACTGCCCATTTAATAATTGAGTCCTTTATTGTTTCCATTTCCAGCTCTCTAGAGAGGAGGAGTTTGTAAATTTTGGATAAAAAAATTGTGCTTTTCCCCCCAGATGATTTTATCTAATTCGTTCTCTTCTTTTTCAAATCCAAATTTCAGTGTGTCTTCTTTAAACCTATTGTTTAATTGATAATAAGTGAGCCATTGTGTGGGAATCCCTCCTATTTCAAGTTCTTCTCTAGTTTTCAAACGATTATTACCTCCTTCTTTCCATATTATTAAATTCTTATATTTAAACCTTGCAAGAAACAAGGATCAGAGACAAGGATGCAAGTTATTTAAATAATTGTAAACTAGGACAAGTCTTCTCAACAACATCCAATCAGAGGAAAAGGGGGTAGCGATATATGTAAATAAAAATTTTCTGGCAAGAGAAATCTTGAATGATAAAGAGGGTCACTATATAGGAGTGGAAATAAAATTAATAAACATGGACATAAATCCGATTGCAATATATGCACCATTGGAGAGGAAAGATCAATTTTATAAAAAGTTTTAAAAAGAACTTGAAAAATTAGGGAAGGAAACTATCATTACAGCAGGTGATTTTAATGGAGTTTTGGACACAAGTAGAAACAGATTAACACAGTTTAAATCAATGAAAAATCAAGGTAAACTTCCCAAAATGTGTGTAGATATGATGGAGGAATATAAACTAATAGATGTCTGGAACCAAAAATATAATAATGTAAATGGTTACACATTTTATTCAGACGCACATAAATCAATGTCACAAATTAATATGTTTAGGGCCACCAAAGATTTACAAACAGAGATATTGAACATGGACATTTTGCCAAATATACTATCAGATCATGACCCCATAAAAATATTATTGAAAGTTCCAAAAAAAGATTACGTGTGGAAACTGAAGGACAATTTACTCAGGGATGATCAATTTGTTAAAAGAATCAAAAGAGAAATAACACTCTATTTTGAAGTAAACAGTTCTAACGAAATTCCAAAGAAAACAGTATGGGACACATTTAAAGCTATGATAAGAGGCATATTCTTACAAAAAGGTGAGGAAATGAATAAGCAGAAAAAGGAAAAAAATAATAAACTGTTAGAAGAAATTAATAAGACTGAAGCAAAGATATTTTGAAAATGCCAACAAAGTAGGTAGATGGCTTGCTTACAAACTGAAAAAAGATACAGAAAGGAAACTGATAACAGAAATTAAAGAGAAAGACAAAAATTACACTTCATAAGAAGAGATTAAAAATTCATTTGTACAATATTTTACAAAATTATACACTGATCAAACGATGGCTAAAGATAGAGTATAAGAAATGAGAAATTATATAAAAAATAATAATTCTGGAAAAATATCAGAAGAAAACAGAAAGAACTTATTCTCGCCTATATGAACTCAAGAAATTTCTTCAGTTATAAGAGATCTAAAAGTTGGGAAAACGCTGGGGCCAGATGGGTATATGGCAGAATTCTACAAAGTTTTCGAAGAAGACATAATAAATTACATGTGAGAAATGATTAATAAAATACAAGATGAAGGCATCCCAGAAACATGGGAAGGAGCAGAAATTATTTTGATTCCTAAAGAAGGAAAGGAGGCAACAGATGTAAGGAATATAAGCCCGATCTCCTCGTTGAACGTGATTTACAAAATATATGCCACAATTTTAACAAATAGATTAAAGCCCATTATAACAGAAATAATACACCCAGAGCAAAATAGTTTTTTACCAGGAAGAAACTTGGCAAATAATATAAGATCAACGTTAAACATATTAGAATTCTATGAGAAAATGAATGACAGAAAAGCAGCCCTGATCTTCGCTGATGCTGAGAGGCCTTTGATAATCTGAGATGGCCATTTATGAAGGAAGTGGTAAAAGAACTGGGAGTGGGAAAGATTTCTAGGAGGTATAGAGCAAATATACTGGAAGCAAAAAGTGCATTTACTGATAATTGGAGAGAAAACGAATTTGATCACCATTCAAAAAGGCACAAGGCAAGGATGTCCCCTCTCACTGATCTTATTCATATTATCCCTGGAGATCTTAAATAATAAAATTAGGAGTGAAGGTAAAAAAATTTGGAGATTAAAAGTACAGGGATACAAAGTAATGGCGTATGCTGATGACATGTTAGTTGTCTTGGAAAATCCCTTGGAGAATATTGAGATGGTAATTGAAACAATGAACAAGTTCAGTAGTTTACTAGAAACTCCAGAGAAAACTGCCATGTGAACAAGCCAGATTAGGGGGTTGGGGAGGAGAGGAAGGACAAGCACTGCCTGAGGTGCTGCCATTTCCCCCCTCCTCAGTGCCACTTCTCATTCCAAAGGCAGAGTCCCAGCGGTAGTTGCTCTTTCTGAGGTCAGAACCCCCAGAGGGCCCCGCCATTGCAAGGCTAACCACTGGTTCTGGCTTCAGAGAGGATGACTACTGCTGGGGTTTTGCTTTTCTGGTGCACAATCACCACTCCAAGCTCTGGGAAAATCAAAGCCCCAGCGGTAGCTGCCTCATCTGGCTTCAGAGAGGTGGCTACCATTGGCTCCTTGCTTTTCCCAGAGCTCAGAGGGGTGATTGTGCACCAGAAAAGCAAAGCCCCAGCGTAGCCACCTGATCTGGCTTCAGAGATGCTACTACCACTGAGGCTTTGCTTTTCCTGAAGCTCAAGAGTCAAGCATGAGTAACAATTTTGAATGAAAGCCCAAGTAAAAATCCAAATGCAGATCCACACTTCAGCAGGTGTGGTGCTTAAATCCGGGCTAGGGTAGCCTGAATTTCATGTGCCACAGCTCCGGGCCTAAGTAGTCTGAATCTTATCTGGATTCTCCCTCCCCCCCCCGACATGTAGTCACACCCTTTGTTTTCCTTTGACCTGGAAGGAGCATTCATGATGCTGCCACCTAACAATGGATGCTAGCTTACTTCCACACATGAGGGCCACCCTTAGGGGCTCTTGTATAGGACAACTTCTTTTGTCTATCTCCTTTACTATCCTAAGATGGTTTTCCTGAGACAATATGCATAATTTTTTTCTTTTTCAGCTCACAAAAGCATCCAGAGTCATTTCTCCCATTCTTACCACAAGCTCATGTTGCACTAGCCCTGCTGCACTCTGCTTATAATACACACCAAATATTCCTATGGCTTATCAGCCCTAGATACTTTGCTTAGTGCCCCCCCCCCCGGCACCATCCGCTTTTAAAAACAGGAGATTTTTAAAGAGAGGAGAGATGGCTCAAGCCAGCAAAAATGGGTGTGATTTAATTCTCAGATTGCAACCAGACAATTTCCATGCCTGGCTCTACAGGACTGAGACTAAGATAGAAGAGGAAGGAATTTTGGATGCTTTGTAAATAACTAGGCCATCCCAAAATGAAGTAGACATCACAAGATGGGATGACAGAAACCATAAGGCAAAGGAGCTTATAATTCAGTGATTGGGGGATGCTCAGTTTATGTATGTGAAAAATGAAACATTTGCTAAGAATATGATTCAATCCTTAAAGGATCTATATAGACAGACAGATATATAAGATCAAACAGAGATGTATAGAGAATTATTTGCTCTCCAGTTAATTGATGGTGAGGATCTAATAAAGCATATGAAGAAAATCTTCTGCTTACTAGACACATTATCTATAGCAGGAAGAAAGCTGGATAATGAACAAAAGATTGGCATTTTACTGTGATCTATACCAAGGGGATTCTCTCCCTTCATTTCTGGGACTAATGCAATGAAACAACCTGTATTCAAAGATGTA
The DNA here is from genome assembly GCA_030847615.1 of Gambelia wislizenii. Taxonomy (NCBI): domain Eukaryota; kingdom Metazoa; phylum Chordata; class Lepidosauria; order Squamata; family Crotaphytidae; genus Gambelia; species Gambelia wislizenii. The sequence continues at coordinate 165,798,588 of JAUMIR010000004.1, forward strand.
ACAGACAGATTCAAAAAGGAGGTTGAATAATGCTATTGCATGTGCTAGCCCAACTGCACTCTGCTTAATATAGATACCAAATATTCGTACATAAAAAAAATCCATCAGGACAGCATTCTAGCAGCTAGCTAGATGCACCTAGCAAGCTTATAAAAAGACCAAGACAGAGGCAGTTAGTAGCCAGCTTCTCTTGCTTGCCCTCTATGCCTTCAACACAGAACTTTGCAATCATATATGGTTGACTTGTGGATAGAACTATCCTAACATAACTTATAAGCAAGGGGCTATTATTGCCTCTTATGATACTGGCGTCTACATGTTAACTGTGTGCTCTGTCAAGCAGTGCTTTCTTTTGCCATACACAAATGTTAATGAAATATAATTAAGAATACATTAGGGATATGCCCCATAATCATGGACATCCATGGAGACTCTGTAGTGTGTCTCAAACAGCCTTACTATTAAGAACCACTGCCATATGCTAAGCATGCATTAGAAAGAACAAATACAGGTGGAAGCTAGCTGCTCCATTTCTTTCAATGCACCGTACATTTGGATACTAATTCAACTATACATTTCCTGACACTTCTTTAGTTGCAGATGGAAAGAGAGATTATACTTATTAAAATGCATTTGGTAGATTCTGACAAAAGCAGTGTTTAGGATCACTGTCAATATTAATGGAATTATGCTACATGGATTGTAAATGGATCCGTTCAATTATCACAGCTTCCCTACTTGTAATGCGACAATAAACCTGACACTTTTAGCATTAATTTAAATGAGGCAGACTGATGTTTTGATGCATACATGACCTGAGGGCAACAAAAATTACACTGCCTATCTGCCAGCTCCTTGAAGTGCAGCAGGCAAGGAAGATGACCAGCATAGGCAGTTCCCCTTCCCCATGGAATACATATTGACACTTCATTGGCAAAAGTGTTTTTTTTTCTTCAAGACTGAGTTTCCCTACCATTATTGCAAACAATTGCCTGTTGCCCTGAATGCTAGTCTAAAATGACTTCCAGATCAGCATCTGTGAAGAGGAGATACTTGGGAAGGGGAGAAGAGTTTGTCCTTATGCTGGGTATACCCAGCCACTAATTGCTTGCCTCCCAACCACTTCAAGCTCCAAAAACTGAGGCCAAAACAACCACAGAATCCTGTAACAACTCTCAGGAAACACAACCGCCCATGTCAAAAGTTGTCTTGAGAATTTAAAAAAGAAAAAGAAAAACAAGATGAAGAAAAATAAAAATAAAGGCTGGCTAATTGGACTAGCTGCTTGGAAGAGCCTAAAGCATGCTGGAGAGAATGGGTGCCAGACAGTTTAGAACCACAATTTAACAGTCAGCTATCATCAGTGTAATCTGAACTCCATCCTGCAAGGCCATTTTGAGTGACAACTAATCAGAAGCTGTTCTCTTCAGCTTTATGCTGAGTGTTTGTTTTTGTTTTTTTTGCTAGATCTTCCAGCAGTAAAATATGCCTAAACTAAAATAAAATCATGCTTAACCTCTAAGTATGACTGATGTAATGTGAACTCTATTGCAAGAAGGCCACTTCAAGAAGTAAAATACAAATATATGTTTGTCATTTAATTATTTTGCTCCTAGCAGATCTAGCAAGAGTTTCAGCTTAGCAACATAGATGAACAATATTAAAAGGACAGGGTACACTGTTCCAGTATTCAGAGAGTGTTGTCTACTATTTTCCAGGGAAAAAATATTTGTCTAAAGCTGTCCCAACCTTTTGATCCATCTCCCTTTTCTTCGTATACTTACATCCCATCCTGTGATACCACTCCCAGTCCCAACCCATCACCTACCATTAGTTTGATGGGTGACTATGTGCAAAGTTTTACAATCAGTAGGACTGCATCCTGCTGCCACATGCAAGAATCTATTGCTCACAGCAAATAGATGTTGCAAAATGTTTAAAATAAGCACCATCCCTTCTTCTCCCCCTTGTCATCTTCTAGAAACAACAGGAATTACATGAGTACTCCACCCTCTAACTACTGCTTACAGAGTTGCCATACAGCTTCTCAAGAGAAATGGAGATTTGAAAAAAGAAGGCTACTGTTTGTCTAGGTCATCATCAAACAAAGCAACCTTCTCCTTTTCTCATTAAGCCCAAGCTTATCTACCTCCTCATCTGTGGCAAGGGAGCAGGTAAAGATGCTGTGGCAAACTGAATTCTTTTCCTGTTTTTCACACAAACAACCTAAATGGCATTTGTGGGCAAAGTAATATTTGTTATGGGCTTATAGTCTTAGAAGACATATGGGAAAGCTAAGTCTGTCACTTTGATCATGAAGTATGAAAAGGGGAGAAACAGCTGTTAGTGAATACCAAAATTAATTATGAAAAGGCTTCATTCCCCAAAGCAACCTTCTTACCACTGTCAATCAGGTGGGTTACACACCCAGATACCTTTGCAAAGATCCTTTATGTGTCTTGGTGTCATGCCACATGAAATAATCTTTCCAGTTGTGGATCCAGAGCCCGGCTTTGTTTATTTCATGCTCCCCTTTAATTAGCATTCATCCCACAGGTGAATGGCTGAGTACCTCAGAAGAAAATCTGTCTGGCTCAAAGACCTTGAAAGAAAGCTCAGATAAGCACAGACTGAGAAGCTCTAATTCACTACTTGGCAGTTTACAAAATAAGTGTAGTAAATACCAGCTGTCACCACATGATGGTGCTTTCAAATAATGTACTGACTGCTCCAAAACTGATGTAGTGAAAATTCTGCATGACAGCTTCAGTACCAACAGGGTCTCCTTTCTTTTTATATCAGGATGAGTGATAATGTAAACCCAGTATTATGATGATTCTTTTTGAGTTTACTGTTCCATAAAGAAATATAGTAGCCTATGAATGAGTGACAATAAGAACTGAAGAAGAAAGTTGTGGTGTTAAAAACACCATGCAGACAGTGATAGGCATTTCTACATATGTGTTTCTACCTGGGCTACCAATTTCTGGTTTCAGCCTGTGCTGCTTACCATTTATGCTGTTTTACAGTAACCTTTCCCCCCATGAACAGTGTCACATGTAAACAAGGTCTTCAACACTTCGGAATTCCTTGTATAGGATGACAGCTGAATTAGCTGTAATACACAGTAGACCCATGGAGTGTTGATGAACATTCAAACTGGTTAAGGAACAAAACTTTCATGAGGTTCATGCCTAGACTCTGTAGGTTATTGAAATTGTCAGTTTGGGTGGGATTAAAATCTTATACAGATCCTAGAATAAGAATACTTTTTCACAGAAGGTTGCGGATTGGGTAATTAAGAGTCAGTGAGCTCAAAGACAAAGTGTAAAAAGATGTAGAAAAGCAATAGAGGGAGAAAGGAGACACTGACAAAAACCTGATGAAAATGGCATGGAATCGAGACCATGTCATGGCACCAGGCTTTTAGCATTAAATATTGTATCGTAGTTCTGTGTTCTCCCCGTCTCTTTCTTCTTGTGTGCATACACAGACACATGCACGTGTGCACACACCCACACACACCTGTTGAGAAGGCAATGAGCCCAGAAATTCTTGGCTGATTCTGTCTGCCCACTGGAAGATGACTGGGAAATATAGTCTGTAGAAAGGAGCAGCCTTACTTATTGTTTGGATTAAATATTTATCTTGGTGACCCAACTGTTATAGAATGCCTTTCATTTTATTCTTCATGTCCCACTTCCCTGCCTGCCTTTCACTCACTCACTCACTCACTCACTCACTCTTTCACTTTGTTGATGCAGAACAGGAGAATAAACATGGGAAGAGCATAGAGGAAATCAAGAAGGCATCTTCTCTTGCCAGAAGACCTTCTTTAAGAAAGCACAGACCATGGTCCAAGAAGCCAAATCTTTCTGGATGGCACTATCTGCAGAGCGCCAGTTGTTCACTTCTAGTATTCTCTCTCTTCCTGGGACATGTCCTTCAACAGGAAGGAGTGATGAAATAACAACCTATGACACAAGAACCTTCACTTTCCTACCCAGGGCCTCAAAGTCCAATATGATGAAGACTATATTTTGCAGTATCATTTGCTCCCATGTGGATCAGAAGGGGAGAGTAGCAGTTTGTGGGCTTGATGAATTTTGTCAGCTGCTTTGTTATGTCTTAAATCATGGCCCCTGGAAGACAGCACTCCTCTCAAGACAACCTGTCAAGCTCCACACTACGGGCTCTGTTTCTCTCTGCAGGGCACTGTCTTCCATCACCATGTACCTTTTTCCTCTGTGAAATGACAGGAGCCCTTCCATTCATAGAACTCCCCATGCTCTCTAAGGACTGAGTAGTCCCTTTTGCCTCATGACCATTGATGAAGGGGAGAGCTTGAAACTGAGCATTTAGCTCCAAATTCACTGCATGTTTTCTGATAGTTCTGCTGTGTGTGATACTCTTCCAGAAGGCATAAATTATTTCAAGTGTATGGCTTCTTTTCGGGGGATTGCCCTCTTCCCCAGAGACATCCCCTGTATGTTACCCTTCTAGGAGTGTCTACTGTGCTCATTCCAAAATGACTTTATTCTCCCTGATAAGCTTGAGTGTAGATATTTGGGTGTCAAGGCTTCTTTTCCAGCAACCAGCTAACACATGTTCCTCACATCCACTGGAAAGAAGACATACATAACACAGTTGTTGCAGCTCACTGCAGCAGCTCTCTCACTATCCATGCTCAGTCATCCTATACACTAGCAATGCCACAACCCTCCATACCTTCCACTCAAGCTCCTCCGCTAAACACCACCACAAAATTCCCATTGTCCTTAGCCTGTTCACCAATCTACAAAGATTGAGGGAGCTACTATATAGACCTAGTGGCTGCTAACTTCACCCCAACTAATTTAATGATTCATTTCCTCTCTGTTCCCTTACACTAGGTTCTCAGGGAGAGGACATGGCTCTGTGCACACAAAAACACATAAGCAAGCCTCCAAATAGCTCAGTCAAAACAATCAACCTTGATCAAAAAAACAAACTCACCTTATTCTGTCTCTTTCACCAATCCCACACAAAACACCTGTTGTCTTTGTCCTATTAGCCAAGCATGTTTACAGGGAAATTCAGAAGTGGAAATGTAACCACATTCTATCCAAAGAGTTCCACATGACTGGAATTCATGCCCTCAGGCTACATTTTCTCCACCCTTGATTTAAACTCATCTGTGAAGTTTTGCACAATGTTTCAGCCCTTCTTTCATCTACTTCCCATGTACTTCCCAGCAACATACACACTGCTTCTAAGGTGGAGGGGAAAGGAAAACACATTTTCCTTGATCTGCTTTTTGCTCAGAAACAGCTAAGTCTAAATAGCCACTTCCATAACCTCCTCCTCATGAATCAGGCAAGCTTATAAAACTAATTTATCTAAAAAAAAATTCCCCAAACTTTCCCTTTGCTCAATAGCATGTTACAGTTACAATTCAAAAATCCACCAGCAGTTAAAACAATAATTAAAACACCAATTCAAGCCATCTATTTTTTTCTGTAAGTAGCACAGATGAAATGACAACACATAGCAGTCTGTCCCTCCTAATCACCAAATTCTGGCCAATACAAGTTATAAGACAGATCAGTATTAGCGTGCATGCAAGGTAATGCTCACAATTCTCCCAGAAAGGCTTTTACCATATATGGAGCAACAAATGCCACATGTCCAAGCTGGATTTGGAAGAGGAAGAGGCACTAGGGATCATATTGCAAGCATATATGCAGGATAATGGAGAATATCAAAGATTTTCAGAACTTTATATTACTCACTGTTCTGTAATTATGTATTGCTTTTCAACATCTTATCTATCATTTCAACACATTTTCAACTTGTATTACTTTTGAGTGTGCTGCTGGTTCAAAGATCATTCTCCCTGCTCACTGGAGCTACTGTATATACCAAGAGTGATATAGAAAAAGAAGCCAGATTTTCATTATGGAACCTCCTTCACAGTACAACCACTTGTGTAATGGATTATGCCAACATAACCAACATAACAGATCTTGTACAACCCTGCATAGGATAACACCCGTTTGCATTTTAAAATGTCTACATTGTTTTATGTGCACTTCTTGTATATGCCCCATAAACTTTAAAAATATGTGAATTCTTTAAGATCATGCTCATTTCTTCTTGCAAATAGGTCTTGAGTGACATGACAACACTAAGTTAGTCAGCACTGTTAAAGAGAATTGCATTATTTTCCATCTCTAAGTGTGATTCACACTATGGTCTTCCTGGTTCATAACCCAATTTCTCCAGGAGCCACTATGCCACAACAGTTCACTTTCTATTTTACTAGGTGGGAAAGGGACTAGCCATTATTTATAACAAGATTTCCTAACTTGTGTTTACTTTCACAAAAGTGCTATGGGAATAGATGGGTGTCAGTGGATGGCGATTTCTGATATCTAAACTTAAGAAAGAAAAAACCAGGTCCAGTGCTGCTTCTTTACAAGGTGAAAACCTGAATAGGAAGCTTTGGCAGGTTCTTTTTGCCAAGCTATTGTGTGTGAAAAATCTTAATACAGTACTGCTGATTCCCCCAAACAAGTTCCATCTGTCCTCCAGTCAAGTGACATTATTATAGCCCCTCCCACCTCTCTCTCTCTCTCTCTCTCTCTCTCTCTCTCACACACACACACACACACAGAGAGAGAGAGAGAGAGCCAGATAACAAAACTAATTTGTCTTGTGAGGAAAGTTTTGGAAAATCAGCTACAATGATGAGGATTTTTGTAGACTTCAAAATATATTTGTTATTGGTTAATCAAGGCTTTTCCTATGGACTTCATGATGCAGCTTTTCATTTTTTCAACAATCCTGTGCCTCTCCCAGGTCTTGTATGATGGTATATTAGAAAGATAGATTGTTCCTGTTCTGTACCTTACTCAAATCATTCTTTACATCAGCTGCTGTCTCTGATATTTTTCACCTTTTAGGTTATGAACTGCGACACACAACAGCCATCTTTCTTAAATCTCCTGCCAAGCCAACACTTGCTTAAGAATGCTTCAGGACATGTGAAGCTCTGCTACTGTTGGGTACCTCCCACTATTGAGAGGTTTAATTCAGCAGGATGCAGCACTTCTTTACTTCACAATCTGGTGAGCCTATTAAAATGGCTACTTCTCTCTTCTGTGTATCTGACATGGAGGAGGCAATGCAAGGGGTTTACACATAAAGTAGCTGACACAGAAAAATGGAACAGATAAGCAGGTGGAGGGAAGAGGTCAGAGCAAGAAAAGAAAAGGACTGGAGAAAGAAAGAAGCAGCAAAAGTAGGAAAAACAAAAGGTCAGTCAACACAGTCAACATCATACCCCCACTCCAGCATTTCACAGATGAATACCAGGACAGCTATGGTCAAGCAACATTGGACTGTGGTCCAGATGACAAAAGTCAATAATGTGGGATGCAAAAGTTTGTTTTTGCCTGAGCCAACTGAGAAGGGCAAGGCTCTGCCCCCCTCACCTCTTCCCTCACACAACTGAATTAACTGAATGCAAACTTTTTTTTAATTTTGAGATCAATTTGGACCAGCTGAAGTAAACTGAGGATGAAAGGTGAAAGGAGGAGGAGAGAGAAACTGGGACATTTTAAAAATAGCTGGAAAAGTGGGAAAACAGAGGGACTGTGCTTGCCAAATCAGAAAAGTTGGAGAGTATGCAACATATATGACTGCAGTAGACTGACAGTCCCAAATGCTGCAACTGTAGTTCTTTGAGTAGTCCTCTGTGAATTCACACAAATGGGGTATCATGTGCCTGTGTAGTGTATCTTTTGGAACCTCCTAGAGAGTTACATAAGCATTTTGGCAGTAGCCCTGCCCACCTCCACTGCTACTATATAGGGGCCTTCCCACCAAAACTGCCAGTTCCATGGATACCTATTTAGCAGTCCAAAGGACAGGCAAGAGACAACAAGGGGAGGATGGGCAGGGTTGTGTGACATTACTGATCACCACTCAAAGAACTGCAGTTACAGGTATGCAACCTGCCTTTCTTCTTTGTGGTCTCTGTGACCCACACAGACTTGCATACTACACATGTAGGAGGAGGGAATATAATTGCAAACCAATCAGGAGTTTATTGAACATCAATAAATGTAAGCACATGCATTCAGCATGAGCATAACGCTCCTGATACAGACAAAGAATTTCAAATACAGAGCAACTTTCAGAATACAGAATGAATCTGAAATCTCAACAGTACAGTCAAAGCATAGAGTGCACCTGAAATTTCAACAGTAAAATCAAGACATAGAGTGCACCTGAAATGTCAACAGGACATTCAAGTTATAGAAGAATAATGCACAGATCTCTCAAAGGCAGTATCAGCCCTGGACCTGGAGTCCACTCTGTAATGAGTGATAAAAATCAAAGGCTGTGACTAGGTAGCCACCCAACAAATGTCCTCAAGTGGCAGACCAGTCAGGAAGGCAGAAGACGCAGCCACTGCCCACATGGAGTGGGCCTGAATTTGAGCTGGAGGGTCTTTATGGGTCAGTTCAGAAACAAGATGGATAGCTGAAGCCACCTACTTGGGAAAATGTTGAGAGGAAACAGGAAGTCCCTTCTTGGTTGAAGCACAACAAAGAGTCTTTGGGAAGTCCTGAAAACAGAAGTCTTTTCAACATAGAAGGCCAAACCCTCCAGATGTTGAAACACTGCAATGTCCTCTTGAATGCAGATGTCAGATTCTGCGTGAAAGCAGGCAGAACAATGCCCTTGTTGATATGGAAGGAAGACACAACCTTCTGTAACAGCCTGATTGGGATGGGAACTTAGGTATGGACATATCCAAAGTACACAAAGCTCACTAGCCCAATAAGCAGATACAATGGCAATCAAGAAGGCAGTCTTCCACAAGAGGAAGTGAAGATCATACATAGCCATGGGTTCAAAAGGCTTCCTAGAGAGTTGAGACAACACCAAATCTAAGCTCCACTGTGGTGTGGGGCCCAACACTGGAGGCTGGAGGTTTTTGTAGCTTTTCGAAAACCTCTTCACCAGGGGATTGTGAAAGCAGGAAGCTTTGCAGAGCAACTGAAAGTACATAGAAATCAACACCAAGTAACATCAGATGGTTGAAAGGGACAACCCCTTGTCTGACAAAGCTAACAAGAACTGGAGAACATGCCCTAGAAGGGAAAGATGTGAAGTAGAGCCAGGAAGTCTTGGAATTTCCTGCCAGAGAGAAGGAGAGCAGCTTCTGGATAGCAAGTTTCCTGCCAGTTTCCTGCCAGGGAGAAGAAGGAAGCAACTTCTGGACAGCCATTCTGACTGGGGAGATTGAATTTTTTTAAAAAACTGTTGGGAGAGGCTGCTTGTTGCTGAGGGGCTTGAACTTCTGACCTTCCCCTTTTACCCTCAAGAGCCTTCCTGTGAGTCACACCTGTGAGTCACACCTGTGAGTCATTAGGGGGTGGAGCTGGGAGCCTAGCTCTATATAAGTCCTTGCAGAGGCTTTCCAGGCCAGTTTCCTGCCAGAGAGAAGGAGAGCAGCTTCTGGACAGCAAGTTTCCTGCCAGTTTCCTGCCAGGGAGAAGAAGGAAGCAACTTCTGGACAGCCATTCTGACTGGGGAGATTGAATTTTTTTTAAAAAACTGTTGGGAGAGGCTGCTTGTTGCTGAGGGGCTTGAACTTCTGACCTTCCCCTTTTACCCTCAAGAGCCTTCCTGTGAGTCACACCTGTGAGTCACACCTGTGAGTCATTAGGGGGTGGAGCTGGGAGCCTAGCTCTATATAAGTCCTTGCAGAGGCTTTCCAGGCCAGTTTCCTGCCAGAGAGAAGGAGAGCAGCTTCTGGACAGCAAGTTTCCTGCCAGTTTCCTGCCAGGGAGAAGAAGGAAGCAACTTCTGGACAGCCATTCTGACTGGGGAGATTGAATTTTTTTAAAAAACTGTTGGGAGAGGCTGCTTGTTGCTGAGGGGCTTGAACTTCTGACCTTCCCCTTTTACCCTCAAGAGCCTTCCTGTGAGTCACACCTGTGAGTCACACCTGTGAGTCATTAGGGGGTGGAGCTGGGAGCCTAGCTCTATATAAGTCCTTGCAGAGGCTTTCCAGGCCAGTTTCCTGCCAGAGAGAAGGAGAGCAGCTTCGGGACAGCAAGTTTCCTGCCAGTTTCCTGCCAGGGAGAAGAAGGAAGCAACTTCTGGACAGCCATTCTGACTGGGGAGATTGAATTTTTTTAAAAAACTGTTGGGAGAGGCTGCTTGTTGCTGAGGGGCTTGAACTTCTGACCTTCCCCTTTTACCCTCAAGAGCCAGAGGCACAAGCCTAACGGCGCGCGAATTTCAGTAACCAACAAAAATACAGCAGACCTAAAAGTACAGCTTAGCATTCTCAGCGTTAACTAAGAGTTCTTAGATTACCTAAAAGCTCTCATCATGGACACTGAGGGGACTGCAGCAGTCACTTGCAACACTTGTGCGATGTTTGTATTCTTGTCTACAGACGTGGAGAACTTCACATGCACCAAATGCAAGCTGGTAGCCCTCTTGGAGGAGAAAGTACAGCAGCTGGAGACACGGGTAGCTACACTTCAACAGATTCGGGAGCAAGAGGTTTTCCTGGACAGAACAGAACGAACACTCTTGGATGGGGACCGCACAGAGGAAGTGGCTGTGGAGGAGAGGGTCACTTCACGGACACAGGAAGTAGACAGCTGGAGGAATGTCACACACAGAACAAGAAAATCCAGGGATTCTTCCAGCAGCTTGCAGCTACAGAATCGATTCGAAGCCCTTTCCCTTATCAAGGACAACGAGGAAGAACAGCATGGACAGACTTCAGGGGTAGAGCAGGGGACCTTGAGAGGACCACCGCAGGGAACAGCAGCTGCGAAGCCTCAGCGGAGGCGTGTGGTGGTGGTGGGGGACTCCTTGCTGAGGGGTACAGAAGCAGTGGTATGTGGGCCTGACAAGATGACTCGGGAGGTGTGTTGTCTCCCTGGGGCAAAGATCTGTGATGTGACCGAGAGGCTGACAAGACTCGTCAAGCCTACGGATCATTACCCCTTCCTTTTGGTCCATGTGGGAACCAATGATACTGCAAGGCACAGCTTTCCCAAGATCAGAAGAGATTATGAGGCCCTGGGGAGGAAGCTGAAAGAAATGAACGCACAGGTGGTCATCTCGTCTCTTCTGCCAGTTGAAGGGCATGGTCCAAGAAGGGAGAGGAAAATAGCCAACGTAAACAACTGGCTCCGTAGATGGTGTCGCCGAGAACAAATTGGATTATTGGATCATGGACTGCGCTTCCATGCGGGGGGACTTCTGGCAAGAGATGGGGTGCATCTTACAACAGTTGGAAGAAACATTTTTGCCAACAGTCTCAAGAATTTGATCAGGAGGGCTTTAAACCGAGTCAAATGGGGGAGGGAGACAGTATTCTGGAAGGCAAAAGGGCTGGAGAAAATAGTCAAACTGTCATAGAGGGAACAAGGCAAACAGCTCAAGGACCCAACAGTGGGAGGCAAAAAAACTTGCACAGGGAGCAAGTAAAGGGAACACATGGTCTCAGATGTCTCTACACTAATGCACAGAGCATGGGAAATAAGCAAGATGAACTACAAAACAAATATGATATAATAGGCGTTACTGAAACCTGGTGGGATGAGTCTCATGATTGGAATGTAGGAATAGAGGGGTATAACCTTTATAGGAGAAACAGGCCAAACAGGAAAGGAGGAGGAATAGCATTATATGTCAGGGATATTTACACCAGTGAAGTGATCCATGACATCAATACTGGAAGCCAGGTGGAGAGCATCTAGATAGAAATTAAAGGGGAGGGAAACAACAGGGATGTTATTGTGGGACTCTACTACAGACCCCCAAATCAGACGGAGGAATTGGATGTTGCCTTTCTAGAACAGATGAACATACATGCAGAAAGGAGAGATGTAGTAGTGATGGGTGACTTCAACTATCCTGATATTTGCTGGCAATCTAACTCAGCCAAAACTACAAGGTCTAGCAAATTCCTTACATGCCTGGAAGACAATTTCATGGTCCAAAAGGTGGAAGAGGCAACAAGGGGGTCAGCTATTTTAGATCTGATCCTAACCAACAGAGACAACCTTGTTAATGGGGTGCAAGTGGTGGGATCCTTAGGTGAGAGTGATCATGTTCTCCTGGAGTTTGTTATACAATGGAAAGGAGAAGCCAGGCATAGTCAGACACGCATTCTTGACTTTAGGAGAGCTGATTTCAATAAACTCAGGGAAATACTGGGGATGATCCCATGGTCAAGAATACTAAAAGAGAAGGGACCTCAAAACGGATGGGACTTTCTCAAAAGGGAGATACTGAAGGCACAATTTCAAACAGTACCATTGAGGAAGAAAAATGGGAGGTGTCTCAAGAAACCAGGATGGATGACTAAAGAACTTTCAATGGAGCTAAGTTTTAAACGGAACATGTATAGGAAATGGAAAAGGGGGGAAATCACCAAAGAAGAATTCAAACAGATAGCGAACACGTGTAGGAGTAAAGTCAGAAAAGCTAAAGCACAGAATGAGCTCAGGCTTGCTAGGGAGGTTAAGAACAATAAAAAGGGGTTTTTTGGGTATGTCCGCAGCAAAAGGAGGAAGAAGGAAATGATAGGGCCGCTACGTGGAGAAGATGGCAAAATGCTAACAGGGGACAGAGAAAAGGCAGAATTACTCAACACCTTCTTTGCCTCAGTGTTTTCAGAAAAGGAAAAGGAGGACCAACCTGAGGAGAATGGAACAGAGGACACAATAGGGGAAATCCAGCTCAAAATAAGTAAAGAGGTAGTACAGGAATACCTTCTTAATCTAAATGAATTTAAATCTCCAGGACCAGATGAACTACATCCAAGAGTATTAAAAGAGCTGGCAAATATAATCTCAGAGCCATTGGCAATAATATTTGAGAACTCCTGGAGAACAGGAGAAGTCCCAGCAGACTGGAGGAGGGCAAACGTTGTTCCCATCTTCAAAAAGGGGAAAAAAGAGGATCCCAACAACTATCGTCCAGTTAGTCTGACATCAATACCAGGGAAGATTCTAGAACAGATCATTAAACAGAGAGTCTGTGAACATTTAGAAGGCAATGCCATAATCACAAAAAGTCAGCATGGGTTTCAGAGAAACAAGTCATGCCAGACTAATCTGATCTCTTTTTTTGATAAAGTTACCAGCTTGGTAGATGGAGGGAATGCTGTGGACATTGCATACCTTGATTTCAGTAAGGCCTTTGACAAGGTTCCCCATGACATTCTTGCAAACAAGCTTGTAGAATGTGGGCTAGACAAGATAACTGTTCAATGGATTTGTAATTGGTTGACCGGCCGAACCCAAAGGGTGCTCAGCAGTGGCTCCTCTTCGTCTTGGAAAGATGTGACCAGTGGGGTGCCACAGGGTTCTGTCCTGGGCCCAGTGCTATTCAACATCTTTATCAATGACTTAGATGAGGGAATTAGGGGCATACTTATCAAATTTGCAGATGACACCAAATTGGGAGGAGTAGCTAATACCCTAGAGGACAGGATCAAAATTCAGAATGACCTGGATAGACTGGAGAGCTGGGCCAAAGCTAACAAAATGAAATTCAATACGGAGAAATGTAAAGTACTGCATTTAGGGCGGAAAAATGAAATGCATAAATATAGGATGGGAGAGACCTGGCTGAATGAGACTACGTGCGAAAGGGATCTAGGAGTCCTAGTAGACCACAAGTTGAACATGAGCCAACAGTGTGATGCGGCAGCTAAAAAGGCCAATGCAATTTTGGGCTGTATCAATAGAAGTATAGTGTCTAGATCAAGGGAAGTAATAGTGCCACTCTATTCTGCCTTGGTCAGACCTCACTTAGAATACTGTGTCCAGTTCTGGGCACCACAATTCAGAAAGGATATTGACAAATTGGAGCGTGTCCAGAGAAGGGCAACTAAAATGGTGAAAGGTCTGGAAACGATGCCTTATGAGGAGAGACTTAGGGAGCTGGGTATGTTTAGCCTGGAAAAAAGACGGTTTAGAGGCGATATGATAGCCCTGTTTAAGTATTTGAAGGGATGTCACGCTGAGGATGGAGCAGGCTTGTTTTCTGCTGCTCCAGAGACTGGAACACGGAGCAATGGGTGCAAGCTCCAGGAACAGAGATTCCACCTCAACATGAGGAGGAACTTTTTGACAGTAAGAGCTGTTCGGCAGTGGAACACACTCCCTCGGAGCGTGGTGGGGTCTCCTTCCTTGGAAGTCTTTAAACAGAGGCTGGATGGCCATCTGTCGGGGATGCTTTGATTGTGATTTCCTGCGTGGCAGGGGGGGTTGGACTGGATGGCCCTCGTGGTCTCTTCCAACTCTGCAATTCTATGATTCTATGATTCTATGATTCTCCCACTTGTAGGCACAGGAGTGTCTCATCGACAATTGATGTGTTGCAGTAATGATGTCTTTAACAGCATCAGGCAGGGCAGATAATGAACAACCCCCCCAAGTCATGAGATTGAGGGTTCAAGGTCAGGATGCTGGACAAGACCTTGGTATAGAGTTAGAAGATATGGTCTGCCTGGAAATTAAATGTACACTCCTCGAGACAGGTGGTGGAGAGGGGTGAACCACAGATGCCTGGACCACCACAGCACAATCAAGATGCAGTTTGCCCTGTCCCAACAAAGCTTGGCCATGACCTTGGTCAGGAGCAGGAAGGGTGGGAAAGCATACACAGCTATGACACCCCAGTGAAAAAGGAAGACATCGCCTCATGACCTGCCCCAATGAGTCTGACAGTAGAACTCCAGGCACTGACTGTTCACCTCAAATGTGAACAGATTCACCACCAGTTTGCCTCAATGACAGCAGATCAGTATCAACACCTCAGATGGAGGATCCACTCATGGAACAAATTCAACATCCTGCTTGGAGTGTCTGCCAGGGTATTTTCTTCCCCAAGAAGATGATCCACCAAGACAATAATGTTTCTCTCAATACAGCACTCCTAAAGATGTAGGATGAGGTGAAGAAGAGTCATGGATCTCATGCTGCCCTGATTGTTGAGGTAATACATGACTGCAGTGTTGTCTGTTAGGAACTGAACCACCTTGTTCCAAAGGAGAGCCTAAAAGGAATGGTGAGCCTTTTCCACTGCCAGCCTCTCTAATACATTGATGTGAAGGGCCTAATCTGCTGGAGACCAATTGCCCTGTATAGAGAAGCTGCTGAGAGGGGCTCCCCAGCCCATCAACGAAGCACTGGTGATGATGATAGCTTGAGGCTGCAGAGGAAGGAATTCCATTCTGAACATAGGCTACATCCAACCACCACTGCAGGGAGCTCTGGACAGTCTTTGGTATGATGAGCAACTTTCTGGGAGAGTCTTGAAGCAGGCAAAACAGAGAGAGAACCCCAGGCTTGCAAGGGCCACAGATGTGGTGGATGCCATATAACCAAGAAATTTGCATGGCTCTGAGTCACTTGTAGCATAGGCAGTGGAGGACAGACCAACGGAGAGGTGGGAATCTGTCATCAGGGAGAAAGGCAGCTTGGGCTTTGGAGTCTAGAATTGCCCCAATGAATCAAATCCGTTGGGTTGGAGGCAACAAAGACTTTCAATGATTTAGAACAAGGCCAAGACTATTGAGAAGGTGCAGAGTACAGTCAATATCTGACAGAAGCTGCTGTCTGATAGGAGCCATGATCAACCAATCGTCTATATATGAATAAAGGATGACACCTTGTTGCCATAAGAATACTACCACCACTGCCACGACCTCCACAAACACTTGAGGAGCAGTACTAAAGTCAAAGGACGAACCTGAAACCAATAAGCTCTGTGGCCTATCACGAAGCAGATGAACCTCGGATGGGACTGACAGTAGCTGTCTTTCAAGTCCAGGGTGGCAAACCAATCCCCTCCTTTTACATCAGAGGAAGGATGGAAGCTAAGTTTACCATCCTCAAGCACTTCAGGTGCATGTATTGATTCATACCCCAAAGGTCCAGTATGGGATGGAGACCCCCATCCTTCTTGGTTACAATGAAATATATGGAGAAGAACTCCCAAAGGAGCTAAGATGGGGGCACGGGTTCAATATCTCTCTTTTGCAGAAGAGTTTCCACCTCTTGTAGCAGACCAATGAAAGGGGTATTGGAGCAATAGACGGATGGTGGAGGAGTTCTTCTGAACTTGATGGCATAACCTCTTGCAATGATGCTGAGAACCCATGAATTGGAGGTGATAGAGGCCCAAGCATGGTGAAACTTCTTGTGCCTGTCATGAAAAGGTGCTGTAGATTGTGGCAACACAACGGGAACAAGGCGGTTGTTCTCATGGGAGTCAAAGGCACCACTTGGAATAGTTGCCAAGGAATTCTTAGTGTGAGCAGACTTGAACTTTGGAGCAGCTGAAGCCATCCTTGGTGTAGCAGAAGAAGGAAGCAGAAGAGTGCAACAGAACTTTGCTCAGAGTGGACTGTAAGCATGCTTGGACGTTGAGCCATACCTGCACCAGGTAGACTGAGATTTCAATGTGGCCTGAACCAGGGGATTCAAACCATACTTTCTAACAGTGGATTGCATCTTCTGGGTATGTTCAAGCTTAGTATCAGTCTCAGTGTGGAACAAGCTCATCTTGTTGAAAGGAAGGTCCTCAATCAATGCCTGCACGTGATCTGAAAGTCCCGAGGACCTAAACCAGGCATGCCCCCAAAGAGAGACAGCACCAGCCAAAGCTTCCCCTCCAGTCAGTCAGTGATGTGACGTGAAGAGATGATTTGTTGCCCGGCCAATTTGTGAGCCTCAGACTGGAGCAATGATGCCACTTGACAGTCCTCATCTCCAAGCTTGTTTAGGAATGGAGTTAAGTTTTCCCAAAGCAGCTGTTGCACCCATGCATGCAAGGTAGTTGGAGATTTTACAGAAGAGGGCAGCAGAAGAATAGAACTTTCTGCCCATTGAACCAAGGGCTTGTCTAGACAAGAAGATATAATGTGGATTGCTGCGCATTAATGCAAATACACAGTAGTGTTCATTTGTCTCCACGGTCCTTTGGCAAAACCATTGGTAGGCGAAGCTATCTGTGTTTGAAGTGCACAGGCAGCCATGCCTGTGAATCAAGATGGTGGCCAAGAATGAATTACTCATGTTATTATTCTCCACAGGTTGTTGCAACTGCACAGTATTTTTTTAAAATGTAAATCAAAGGCGCACAAGTGCAACCTTCTGCTTTAAAAAGCTGTTTGGTCACCTCAGCGCAGCAAAAAAAAACCACGATCAATAACACAAAACTAAAAAATGGCGCTTTTAGCCACTTCATTGCCAGCAAGCCCACCCTCATGCACATCCAACCAATCCGCTCTCCACTTCCACTCTCGTCAAGAATGCACAGCTTCCTGAATCGGTTGTCCAAATGAGAAGTAATGTGCATTTCCATGCATTATATAAAAAACTTCAGGAAAAGCCACAAAGGCTTTTCCCACACAGTAATTGGAGTTCCCCCACTCCTTCTGAATCCTGTGAATCTTGTTTGCTTCTTGTTGGGACAAAAGGTATTCTCCTCACATTCTATTAGGAGTATATTCACCATCTAGATAACATTACCCTCTTTATCAGCCAGCTCAAATGCAGTTGACATGATACTTGAGGTTGTGCCACATCAATGATGAGGGAGTTTGGCTTTGGATGTTGTCCCTGCAGGGGCATGTCAGAGTTTTGCACTTTGCACAGAGCTTCTATCCTTTTGGCTGTAGAAGATACAGGAAGGGGTGGGGGTGGGGTCTCCCAAGATTTGCGGATGACCTGAAGCAGGTACAGAAGAATAGGCAATATCACTAGAACTGGAACCTGAGTTTGGACCCACTGGAACATGGGGCCATCAATCAGCACCTGTGACTGCATCACTGCCAGATCTAGTGCCCTTGCCAATCTCATCATCTGGTCCACAAAGGCCCACACATCATCGGTGAGAGAAGAAGGTTCTGTTTCCAACAGAGTCAGTAGTGATTTGTGATCAGGAATATCAACCATCTCAGAGTTGGAGCCTGAGGATAATGAAATAGCCAAGGACGATCGAGGAAGGGCATGTTCATTAGGAAGATTGGCCCATATGGGAGAAGCAGCAGCCACAGGCTGTGCCGAGAGCACAGGCTACTGCTTAACAACTATCAGGACCTCTTGAACTGCACTGGTGGAGAGAAGCTGAAATGCTTATGTACCTCTCTAGAAGGTTCTGAAAGATGCACTGTGCAGGGGCAGGATAACCCCATTTCTGTGAATCACAGAGACCACCAATAAGAACCTACTATGTCTTCTCCACTGCCAAGGAGCTGTGCAGCAGAGGAAAGTCAAGTGGGTGGTGCTTAACCCACCTACACCTTCTACACCCCTCCCTAGCCTTTTCACATTGGGCGGTCAATATATATCTAAGAACCATGGCTAGGGGGAAAGTTGCAGGGGGAAAGCTGCAGGTGACACTGCAGGGGGAAAGTTGCAGGCTGAGAAAGGGATAAGCACTCCACATTCTGCATTTCCTCACTACAAAACACCCACCCACTGTTGGGCAACAGAGAAGACATAATCATGACTCCCAGACCCACCTTTGCTACTGAATATATTATTACAACTATCGCCACTCAGCAACTCTGTTTTTAAGCAGGTTTTTTCCCCCAACCACTCCATGCATTTTTCAACTTAACAGTTAACGCAACGCTTTTCTCTCCTCATTTCCTTTGCCCAAACTTTTTGAATTCTGCTTGGCCATATACCTTCCCCAAAGGCCCTGTTCTTCATGCCAAACCCACATGCTGTAGCCACCATCTTCCAAAGGCCAGCCCCCTGCTAACTCTCCCACAGTGAAAAGCCAAAGGTTTCTTCCCTGCTGGAAGCTTATTTCAGCATTCTCTATTGTGTTAAGGCAGTCTGAAGCCTTTCTGTACAAGAAGAGAAAATGGAGGAAGAGAAGGAAGCAGCATCAGTGGGGGAACACTATGCAAGAAATGGCAACGGCACATTGAGTCGCAATCTGCTGATCATAGAATCATAGAGCTGGAAGAGACCACAAGGGCCATCCAGTCCAACCCCCTGCCATGCAGGAATACCCAATCAAAGCATTCCTGACAGATGGCCATCCAGCCTCTGTTTAAAAGCCTCCAAAAAAGGAGACTCCACCACACTCCAAGGCAGCGCATTCCACTGCTTAACAGCTCTTACTGTGAGGAAGTTCTTCCTAATGTTTAGGTGGAATCTCTTTTCCTGTAGTTTGAAACCATTGCTCCATGTTCTGGTCTCTGGAGCAGAAGAAAACAAGCTTGCTCTGTCCTCAGTATGACATCCCTTCAAATAATTAAACATGGCTATCATACCACTTCTTAACCTTCTTTCCTCCAGTCTAAACATACCCAGCTCCCTAAGCCGCTCCCCATAGGGCATGGCTTCCAGACCTCCCACCATCCTGGTTGCCCTCTTCTGGACACGTTCCAGCTACTCAGCTGGACACAGTATTCTAGGTGAGGTCTGACCAAAGCAGAATAGAGTGGCACTATTACTTCCCTTGATCTAGACACTATACTCCTGTTAAGCAGCCTAGAGTCACATTGGCTTTTTGAACTGCTGCATCACACTGCTGACTCATGTTCCGCTTGTGGTCAATTGAGACTCCTAGATCCCTTTCGCATGTATTGCCCTCAAGCCATGTGTCACCCATCTGACATCTGTGCTTTTCATTGTTACTGCCCAAGTGTAGTATCCTACATTTCTCCCTGTTGAAATTCATTTTGTTAGTTTTGGCCCAGCTTTCTAATCTGTTCAGGTCATTTTGGATTCTGATCCTGTTCCCTGGGGTATTAGCTACTCCCCCACTAATTTGATGTAATCTGCAAACTTGATAAGCATGCCCTCTATCCCCTCATCGAAGTCATAGAATCATAGAATCATAGAATTGTAGAGTTGGAAGAGACCACGAGGGCCATCCAGTCCAACCCCCTGCCACGCAGGAAATCTTGATCAAAGCATCCCCGACAGATGGCCATCCAGCCTCTGTTTAAAGACCTCCAAGGAAGGAGACCCCACCATGCTCCGAAGGAGTGTGTTCCACTGCCGAACAGCTCTTACTGTCAAAATGTTCCTCCTAATGTTGAGGTGGAATCTCTGTTCCTGGAGCTTGCATCCATTGCTCCATGTTCCAGTCTCTGGAGCAGCAGAAAACAAGCCCGCTCCATCCTCAACGTGACACCCCTTCAAATATTTAAACAGGGCTATCATATCGCCTCTTAACTGTCTTTTTTCCAGGCTAAACATACCCAGCTCCCTAAGTCTCTCCTCATAAGGCATGGTTTCCAGATCTTTCACCATTTTAGTTGCCCTTCTTTGGACATGCTCCAATTTGTCCATATCCTTTTTGAATTGTGGTGCCCAGAACTAGACACAATATTCTAGGTGAGGTCTGAACAAGGCAGAATAGAGCAGCACTATTACTTCCCTTAATCTGGACACTATACTTCTATTGATGCAGCCCAAAATCGCATTGGCTTTTTTAGCTGCCACATCACACTGTTGACTCATGTTCAACTTGTGGTCTACTAGGACTCCTAGATCCCTTTAGCATGATTTCGTAAGTCATTGATAAAGATATTGAATAGCACTGGACCTAGGACAGAACCCTGTGGCACCCCACTAGTCACTTCTCTCCAGGATGAAGAGGAGTATTGGTGACTATCTTGGAAAAGCAGATGCAGGTGAGCTGTATCTGAGGGGTCAGCCTTCATTTTTCAACTGTCTTTTTAAAGGCTTGCTGGGGACTTGATTTTGGTTTTGGCTGTTTGCTCTCCCTGAGCACACGGTCTGCAGGGGCGGGGCTTCTGCTGAGCCACTGACCTGCCTGAGAGAGGAGTTAGCAGCCACTAGCTCTATATAACTGTTGCTGCAGTCTTTCCAGGTTAATCTTGGGAAAGCAGTGGCAAGCACCTTGCAGTGCTCGCAGTTCTAATGTAACCAGGGCATAGGAGCTCTTCTGAGAAACAAGGTCAACAGGCATTGGATGGAGGCGGGATACCAGAGGAGTTTGGGCAAGGAAGCCCAAAGTTCTCTTTCAGTGACTACTTAAGAAGACTGAATATAGGCAGTAAGGGAGCTGCTGTAATCACCTGCAACACCTGTGGGATTATTATCTTCTTGCCAGAGGATGTGGGGAGCTATATCTGCAGTAAGTGCAAGTTGGTAGCCCTGCTGGAAAAGAAGGTCAAGCAACTTGAGGATAGAGTATCTACTCTTCTGAATATCAGGGAGCAAGAGGTTTTTTTGGACAGAGTGGAGAAGATCATCCTGGATGTGGAACACACCAGGGAGGAGTCTGCAGAAGAGGCCACTACCCATACACAGGAAATGAACACTTGGAGGAATGTGACACAGAGAAGTAGAAGGGCCAGGGATCATTTGGCCATCTTGAATCTACAGAATCAATTTGAATCTCTCTCTCTTTCCAGAGAAGAGGAACAGCAGCAGTTCCAGGCCTTAGGGAACATACAGGAAACCTTGGTAGATCCAGCACATGAAGTGGCCTCTGCCAAGACTCAAAGGAGGAGGAGGGTGGTGGTGGTAGGGGATTCCCTGTGGTGAGGAACAGAAGCAGTAGTTTGCAGGCCTGACAAAATGTCTTGGGAGGTATGCTGTCTCCCTGGGGCAAAAATTCAAGATGTAACAGAGAGGCTGACAAGACTCATCAAGCCCTCTGACCGTTATCCCTTAATTTTGGTCCATGTGGGAACCAATAATACTGCAAGGTATAGCCTTCAGAAGATCATAAGGGATTATGAGGCTTTGGGTAGGAAGCTGAAGAACCTGGATGCACAGATAATCATTTTGTCTGTCCTTCCAGTGGGAGGGCATGACCCAGGAAGGGAGAGAAGAATATCGGAGGTGAACAACTGGCTATGCAGATGGTGCCACCAGGAACAATTTGGCTTCCTGGACCATGGGTGCAATTTCAGGGAGATGGACTTCTGGCAAGGGATGGGTTGCACCTCACAACAGCTGGCAGGAATGTTTTGCTAAGATTCTGAAAGTTCTTATCAGGAGGGCTTTAAACTGAGTTGTATGGGGGAAGGAGACAGTACTCTTGAAGGCAGGAATTCATGGAGTGCTAGAGATAACAGGATAGTTGAAATCCCCCATTACCACTATGTCTTGCCTTTCTGAATGTGTAATCATCTGTTCCAGAAAGGCATTATCCAAGTCCTCAGTTTGGCTTGGAGGTCTGTAGTAGACCCCACAATGACATCCCTGCTGTTTCTCTCCCCCTTAATTTTTACCCAGGTGCTCTCAACCTGACTCCCAGGATTTAAACCATGGATATGTTCACAGATGTACACATCCTTAATGTATAATGCTACTCCACCACCCTTCCTGTTTGGTCTATTTTCTGAAATAGGTTATACCCCTCTATTACTACATTCCAATCATGAGACTCAACCCACCAGGTTTCAGTGATGCCTATTATATCATATTTATGTTGCTGTGCTATGAGTTCATGTTCATCCTGTTTATTTCCCATACTTTGTACATTAGTACATTAGTACAGAGACATCTAAGGCCATGGGCCATTTCCCTTATCTGCCTTTTAAAGGGTTTATTCCTCCCATTGTTGGGTTGCTGTGCTATTTGCCTTGTTCTCTGTATAACATTTCAGCTATTATCTCTATCACTTGGTGAACTCCTGCCTTCAAGAGTATCATCTCCCTCCTCCATACAACTCAGTTTAAAGCCCTCCTGATAAGATCTTTCAGACTCTTAGCAAAAACAGTCTGAAGTGGTACTAGCCAGCCATGGGCTCTCCAACTCAGTGAAAACTAAGCCTGCATCTCAGCTTTACTTTAACTCACACAGCTACTGTGAAAATAACACTGGGGCAGGGTGGGGGCAGACATGTATTCTACTCTGTGCTTCTTGCAATACAAATGCAATTACTTTCACACTAAGAAAGATACTGGGAAGGGACAAATGAAATTTCTTTCCAAGCTGGATTTGGATCATATGTATACAGCTGGCTACTGCTGGTCTAGTTTCCTGTTCCAAGCCTCTGGAATGGAGCAGGCAACAAAGCCAATCCACTCATCCAATCAATAGTTGTCCAGGCAAAAGAACACTAACTACACTATATCAGGAACTGTCAACAGCTTGTGAACTTGCTCCCAATGGTTTCCTCTCATTCTTCTCCAGCAAAGAGCTTCCAGGTCCCCCTGTATTCTTGCTATATCCCCCGCCCCAAACTTTAGCTATTTTTGCCATCTGTTTTTCTCATGATAGCACAGGGACAAACTGCCCCAGCAGCCTCTGTAATATAGAGTCCACTGCACCACAAACTGTTATTCCTGATGAGGTTTTCAAATGCCTTATCCTTTCCCCTCTTGTGCACTGCTCCAATTGTGTCTCGTTCCTCATGATGCCCTGCTCTTGGCAAAGAGCAAGAATGTAAATCTTCATATTCTTCATCTTTGTCTACAAGAACAAATAGTTTCAGTTGCATTCTCCCCAGTGTGTGAGAAATTGACAGTTTCTGTGCACTTCTCTGGATGTCCTAGTATTTTGCAAAGACTTTCAGGGTATTATTCTGTTGTCAAAATGCATGTGCGTTTCCTCTGAAAAACACACATTTTTAATTTTTTTACATTTTTTTACACAGAAAACATGTTTCCTAATCTGGAAACATTCTTTCTGTGCAAACCTTCCATGTTTTGCCAAGAAATAATGGTTTCTGTGCAAACATAATACTGTATTCTGTGCAGGACCCCCACCCCATTTCTCAATAGAACAATTCCTCAATAGACCTTCCAAATTGCAAAGAATCTCCACTGCTCCTCTATTCTTCTTCTCAGGAGTTTCTAAAGCATAAAGAAAGCCATTATTCTGCCTGGAAATGAAATGTAATGAACATTATTTCCATCTCTAGCAAAGAGAAACTGAAATGGACAGAAAAGTTAATGGGTAGAGCAGGAGGAACAAGCAGGAAAGTTCTGCAGTTCTGCCACTGAACAGAGAAATAAAAGGAATTTATCTAAAAGATAATACACAGCAGCCTGGTTTATTTGCTTTGGACAAAAACAACACAAACAGTAGGCTGGCATTGCAAACTGTAACTAGTCTTATATCAATGGTGGCTTCATCCCATTAAGAATTTTCAAAACTGTGGTTTAATGATAAGGCTGAGAATTCTGTCTAGTTTCACACACAGAACTACATTTCCCAGAATTCCTGGGAAGACTGGGAGTGACTACAGAGTCAGTTATGCCTCTGCTGTATATATGCCCTTACAGTGTGTGATGCACCCCCCCACCCTATCCAGGTGTTGACTGCTTCCTGAAATAGCCACTTGGCTAGGACCGTCTGTACATGCGGAAAGAAGGAAGAAACAGGATGAGGTTGGGGTGGAAAAGAAACCTTGCTTTTCTCTACAGCAGTTAAAATCAGTCCTGGATTTTCATTCTGAGCTGAACTCAACCCTGATTCAAGCTACATCCACCTATACAACAGAAATAAATAGGAAATGATGTAACAGAATGGTCTATGGGTAGAGGATTGCATTTCTGAATGCTCCCCTAATTTAAGAAATCTCTGGAAACAGAAAAGGACAGTAGGTAGTGGAATAGAATAGAATCTTTATTACGGTCATAGACCAGCACAGGTAAAAAGGGATACAGAATAAAGGTAATAACACAGGATAAAAACAGGCTAAAAGCAGTATTTAAAATGTTAGCTCCAGTATAACAAGACTAGGTTGATACTATTCTACTGTTGAGGACATTGTCTGTCGAATTTTAACCGCAGCTGCACAGAATCTGGCAACATTATAAGTTGTTCCTGGGTTGGTGTCTGAAAGCAACACGTTTATGTAGAATTGTCCAGTGTGCCCTTGATGTTTATGCAACAGGGATGAAATAAGGCTGAGACGTATGTCCCTGTAGTATGAGCACTGGAGTAATACATGCTCTGTTGTTTCTATTTGGCCTGAGTTGCAGGGGCACAGTCTGTCTGAGAAGGGGATCTTCTTGTATCGGCCTTCAAGGACAGCTGAAGGGAGGGCACGACACTGTGCAAGAGTAAAGGCCCTTCGATGTTTAGGTATTTCAAGTGTTGCTAAGTATGCCAAAGGAGAGGCCAGATATCTATTGGAGTCACTAGCAATGAAGGTTGGAGTGCTGGCTAGATCCAGTTGTCGCTCTATATCTGCTACCCGTTGTTTGATAGTAGCTTTCGCCCTATCATATCCCAGGCTAAGCAGAAGATCTGGAGAAAGGCCCAGCGTTGAAATTTTAGTCATCACTGTCTGTTTCCAGCTGGATTGGAAATCATCACTTAAGGTTAGTGGAGCAAGGCCAGTGGGAAAGAGGGATAGTCTGAGCCAGTAGCTGAGTATGGTCACCCACACTCTGGCCTCCACTTTCATAAATCCTGGCTCCAGTCTCAGAGCTGTGTTAGAGACACATTTTGGAGTTTGGAAAGCTGATCTTAAGAATTTGGATTGGACAAGTTCTAATGGAGCAGGGTTGGGAAAGGGTCCTAATTGGGATCCATAAAGCAGTTGTGCTACTGGTTTGGTTTCAAAGAGTTTGAGCGCTGCAGGTAAATAGTGGCTTCCTCTTGTCTTAAGAAATTTGAGAATGGCTGTTGTACTCCTCTGCGCATTGCAAGCAGCATACTCCCCATGCGCTTTCCTACCAGGAAAGCGCATACAGGGGGCTGATTTCAATGGGGCTGGATTGCTGTAAGATTGACTCAGGATGGTATCTCTCATCAGCTGTATTGTGGGAGTGTGTCCCCAAATTTCTGTGAGGTTTTTCTCTCAGTTTAATTACTTCTTGATTTATAGTCTAAGCTTCTTCCTTTGAGGTGTGTTTAGGTTCTCCCTCTTGGTGTGCAGAATTATTGCTTCTTTGTGTTATTGTTGCTGTTTACCCTGTGATGAGGTCACGGACTATCTCATCCTTAAAAACTCTGTTAATTTCTATATAATGTGCATTCCAGAGGAAATTTCTTTTCCGTATCAGCCTGTTAGGAATATTTGCCTGGCTAAAGGTCAAAAAAATTCACTTAGTAGCTCTTGAGCTGGGTAAAAAGTGGCAGTCTAGTAAATCAATTGTTCTGCTGTGCATGTTTAAAAGTTGGGAAAGATATCTCACAACTGACTTCTGTCTGTTCCACATATGGCCCTTGTGATGTATTTGCAGCAGGAGCTGATTTTTCTGTAACACTCGGCAGTAATTAACTGCATCCTGTGATGTGGCAGGACACATTTCCTCTAAATCTGCTACAGTTTTAACCCCCTGTGTACCATATGGGTTTTGGTTTTGAAAATCTTGTTGGGAAAGCTTATTTGTAATGTCGTTTAGTCTTTGCAAAATAAGAATCAATGTCTCTATGGACAGTTTGCAGAAATCATAAAAGCTGAGCACTGTTATTGTAGGGAATGCTGCCAAGCTCTGGGAGTTTGACTTTGTTATCAACTTGCTCTGGCCCATAATTTATATTTACACTTTGAGGAATTGAGGAGGCTGGTTTGTTTAGTTCAAGTGTCTGTGATGGCTTAGGGAGTAAAGAAGGAGCTGTTGTTACAGATCTGTTACTCATGAGGTGTGTTGTCTCTGCTGCTGGGAAGAGTGAGTCAATCGTCATCTGTTTTTCTGCTTTGAAGGATTCCTGATTGTCATTATTATTACTACAGGGGCTCGTCCGATTTCTTTTCTTGCCTTTGGATGGCATTTTTGAGGCATATGTAGGTGGTAATGCCAGATTTTAGTGGGAGGACAATTCAGAAGTTGTTAGTCCGTCGCCTCTTGCCCCTTACCTAGACTTCTCCCTGATCTCATAGAATCATAGAATTGTAGAGTTGGAAGAGACCACGAGGGCCATCCAGTCCAACCCCCTGCCACACAGGAAATCACAATCAAAGCATCCCTGACAGATGGCCATCCAGCCTCTGTTTAAAGACCTCCAAGGAAGGAAACCCCACCACACTCCGAGGGAGTGCGTTCCACTGCCGAACAGCTCTTACTGTCAAAAAGTTCCTCCTAATGTTGAGGTGGAATCTCTGTTCCTGGAGCTTGCATCCATTGCTCCGTGTTCCAGTCTCTGGAGCAGCAGAAAACAAGCCCGCTCCATCCTCAGCGTGACACCCCTTCAAATACTTAAACAGGGCTATCATATCGCCTCTTAACCGTCTTTTTTCCAGGTTAAACATACTCAGCTCCCTAAGTCTCTCCTCATAAGGCATCGTTTCCAGACCTTTCACCATTTTAGTTGCCCTTCTCTGGACATGCTCCAATTTGTCAATATCCTTTTTGAATTGTGGTGCCTAGAACTGGACACAATATTCTAGGTGAGGTCTGACCAAAGCAGAATAGAGCGGCACTATTACTTCCCTTGATCTAGATACTATACTTCTATTGATACAGCCCAAAATCGCATTGTCCTTTTTAGCTGCCGCATCACACTGTTGACTTACGTTCAACTTGTGGTCTACTAGGACTCCTAGATCCCTTTCGCACGTAGTCTCGTTCAGCCAGGTTTCTCCCATCCTATATCTATGCATTTCATTTTTCCGTCCTAAGTGCAGTATTTTACATTTCTCCGTATTGAATTTCATTTTGTTAGCTTTGGCCCAGCTCTCCAGTCTATCCAGGTCATTCTGAATTTTGATCCTGTCCTCTAGGGTATTAGCTACTCCTCCTAATTTGGTGTCATCTGCAAATTTGATAAGTATGCCCCTAATTCCCTCATCCAAGTCATTGATAAAGATGTTAAAGAGCACTGGGCCCAGGACAGAACCCCGTGGCACCCCACTGGTCACATCTTTCCAAGACGAAGAGGAGCCACTGCTGAGCACCCTTTGGGTTTGGCCGGTCAACCAATTACAAATCCATTGAACAGTTAACTTGTCTAGCCCACATTTTACAAGCTTGTCTGCAAGAATGTCATGGGGAACCTTGTCAAAGGCCTTACTGAAATCAAGGTATGTGATATCCACAGCGTTCCCTTCATCTACCAAGCTGGTAACTTTATCAAAAAAAGAGATCAGATTAGTCTGGCATGACTTGTTTCTCTGAAACCCATGTTGACTTTTTGTGATTATGGCATTGCCTTCTAAATGTTCACAGACTTTCTGCCAGGTTCTTCTTATAGATGGACTTCAGGAACATTAAAAAAAAATCTTTCCTACCTCTAATTTGAAGAAATTCTTCTTGTTGTTGTTAACTGTTGTCAAGTCAATTTCAAGCCTTATGGCAAGCCAGTGAATGAGAACCCTCCCAATCACCCTATCCTCAATCACCCTTCTCACGTCTTGCAAACTCGGAGCTATGGCTTCCTTAATAGCTTCTCTACACTATGAAACATAATCCACCCTCACCTTGCATTTTCCTGGTCTGCAATGACTGCACAGGGACCCTGTTAATGCTACACACAAGACACATTGAGGTGACATTGGTATAATTGGCCACACACTTCCCCCTGGCAAACTCACATGGCAATGTCTGCTCTGCTGTTTTCCCCCTTCTGATCATGCATACATTGATTTATCAACCAATAGCCTTTATTGTTCACCTGTCAATCTACTGGATCTACTCTGGGTGCCTCCCCCATCCAATCCCTTTTTCCCCTTTGCAGACCAGGAAGGGAGGCAGGAAATGTCAAATGTATATACACAGAGAGAGAGAGAAAGAAAAAAGAACATTTAATTTAATTTATTTTTTTTTAACATGTTCAGCCATGAGATCAATGGTGAGTGGGTAGATTGGGCTATTCCCTCCTTCTTCCTCCTGCTCTGTTCCCTCCATCAGCCTTGTGTAGCATTTTTTCCTGCCCTGAATATAGGTATGCGGATCTTCATATAAGTGAGCAAGCAAGTAAGCAAGCAAATAAATGATTGGGGAGGAAGAGGGAGTGTGCACGCTGACTGGTGTATCACTCAGTCACTTGTGCAGAGATTCGCATACCTAAATTCATGGCAGAAAAAAAAGGTAACACAAGGTTGATGGCAGGATTGGCTGGCTTTGGCTGTGCCTGATGCTGAAGTTAAAACAACAACAACAAGCTGACACACACCACACTTCCTGGAACTAACCAGTCCTGCCACCAAAAAGTCCTCCTGCCCCTGGCTCCACATCAAAGCTGCCTTAGAGCATGAGCCACATACAGGAATATCTGGATTTTTTGAGAAAGTGTGGGGTAAGAGTTTTTTAAAAGCAGATTTAAGCCCTTTGAAGTGCAATCCCTGCAGATTCCCTGTGAATTGTCCAGAACATCATGTGAACTGATCGCAGTGACTACAGAATGAGTGTGGATTTTTTTAGTACATGTAGACAAGGCCATAGCCTTTCCATCTGGAATGCACTCTTCCTCTTTTCCTGCTGCCTTCTACCTTACCAAGCATTATGGTCTTTTCTAGTGAGTCACATCTTCTCATGTTATGTCCAAAGTAAGATAGTCTCACTTTAGTTCTCTTAGCTTCTAGGGAGAGTTCAGGTTTGATTTGCTCTAGGATTCATTTATTTGTCTTTTTAGCAGTCTACAGTATCTGGAGAACTCTCCTCCAGCACCACCTCTCAAATGAGTTGATTTTCTTCCTATCAGCTTTCTTTACTATCCAGTTTTCACAACCATACATAGAAATTGGAAATACAATGGCATGGACAATTCTAACTTTAGAATTGAATGATTTATCTTGACACTTCAGGGCCTTGTTCAGTTCCTTCATAGCTGCCCTTCCAAGTCCTAGTCTTCTGATTTCTTGACTGCAATCTCCATTCTGATTAATGAAGGAGCCAAGGTATGGACAATCTTGAATGATTTCAATGTCTTCAAAGTTTACTTTAAAGTTATGAAATCATCTGTGGTCATTATTTTTGTTTTCTTAAGATTCAACTGTAAACCTGCCTTTGCACTTCTTCCTTTACTTTCTTCAGAGATCATTCCACGTCTTTGCTATTTTATGCATAGAATGGTGTCATCTGAATATCTTAAATTGTTGGTGTTCCTCCAATTTTCATGCCTCCTTCCTCCACATCTAATCCTGCTTTATGTTTGATATTTTTGGCATACAAGTTAAACCGATACGGTAAGCTTGCCTGACCCCCTTGCCAATTGGAAACCATTCAATTTCACCTTATTCTGTCCTAATAGCCTCTTGTCCTGAGTACAGGTTACACATCAGGACAATAAATTGTTGTGGCACACCCATTTCTTTAAGAGTGAGCCATAGCTTGTCATGATATATATAGCTTTGCTATAATCTATAAAGCACAGGTTGATTTTCTTTAAAATACTTTAGTGTGTTCCATTATCCAACCTATGTTTGCAATATGATCCCTTGAACAAGTACAGTTCATTTTACCTCCTCTGGACTATACCTCATCACCCTGCATGGTTAGATCTAGCCCTACCTATTAAATCTGCATTTACAGAAGGGTCAAAACAGCCCCACAGTGCTGCTGTGAATATGAGAAAGAAATAAACAAACAAGCAAAAAAGAAAAAAAGCATTTATAGATTTCAGAAAATTGTTCTCATTGTGTTTTGACAATACACAGAATGCTACTGGCTTTAGTAATACACCTGATTTAAATGTATTTTTATGTCTAAAATAATATTTATGAAATAACAAATTGCTACTAATGGAAGTAGGCATACAATTCCTTCAAGTTAAGGAACTATTTTTGCCAAAGTAAACATTTAACTTCCTGTTCGCTTGCCTTAGGATTGTGCCTCTCAAGAATTCAGCACTATTGAAAGACAGCAACCTTCCCTAGTCAAGAAGAATGTAAAGAGCCACAAACCAAAATGATTTCACTCAAGTAGCAGCTTTCCTCTCCAAAGGGCAAATTTCCCTGCCATTCTCCCACTGACCTTTCCATAGCAAAGGGTTCTGTCTTCACTTGCATTTCTCACACTCTGGTCAGGAGACCCCCACCAGCCAGTCTCAGTTCACTTTTGGGGGGGGGTCAGAGCTACATCCTCCCTAGTAGTAGTACCTCTTTGATTCACTGTCCCAGATCCTTTCAGATGGATAGATACCAGCAGCAGGTCCCCTCATGCACAGCGCATAGTCATATGTGGAAGTTGGAACTGATCAGAGAGCACATTCAAAGAGGAAGGGAAGGGAGAGGAGGCATGCTGGATGGATCAAAAAGCCAGCTGAATGTGAGGAGAGGGAGAAAAAGAATGGGAAGAAGGAACGTGAAAACTTAATTGTACCTTCTTTTTTATTTTAGATTTTAATTTAATAAACTGCCTTAAGAAGACTACTTTGAAAGGGAGTATAAAATATTTTATAAAATGAAAGGACAAATGGAAAGACCAGAAAAGGATATGCATTTGAGGCTGCTATGGTGCCTTATAGGAGCTGCGACAGCCACAACTTCTGCCCCAGAAGAACCACCTGGCATTGTGCAGGGGCCTGTGTGGCACGGAAGGAGGAAGAAGCAAAAGGGGATGTGGGAGATTGTGGCTGGAGAAGCAGGAAGTGAAAGCCTTAGGAAATGGGCCAGAAGGCTTGGAAGGAAACTGGAGAGAGAGAAAAGCTTACTATTTTTTTTAATAAAATAAAATAGGACACTCTGCTATCAGGAAATTACTATGGTAAAGCATTAAGCAATTTTCTAAGAGACTGAGATTTTCAGAGATAGCAATAGATATCAATATAAAATGATATAAGTAATTACTAGCTAGGGATGGAAAGGCTACTGTATTTCAAGGCTTAAGGGGAACGGGGTGGGAGACGAAAATGGCTTCTTGAGCATCAAAACCCTGAAAAGGAAAATCTTCCTTAAACACTTTTGTCTTTTCCCCCATAGTCTTCAAATTGATTGAAAACTATTCCCTACCACCTCAGCCCAAACTCACTTCTTTTCTTGTCCCCCATAACATAGTCACTGTCAACAGGAGGAGGGAGGAAGCTGAGCAAGGGCTGATCACTATGGGCTATGTTCCAATAGCTGGTGCACAATGATAATGCTTGCAGCATTATGATCTAGATCAGTAGCTCTTAACCTTTTCTTTACCAGGGACCCTCTTTAAATACTCTTTGTTGCTGCGGACCCCCAAGACTTAACTCAAGATTTAAAACCCTAACAACAACAACAACAGCAACAACAACACAATTACACCATCCATTAACCCTTCCCTCAGAGGCACTGGAGGGGAGGTTTTTCTCCTGCTTCTGCCTACAAATTTGTGGCTGGAGCGGATTGAACAGCCATGCTCAGGCCAAGCCAGCCTGCCAGTCTTTGCCTTGGCTCCTGTCATGTGGGCTGAGCAGCCTTCAAGCCTTCGTGGACACCCTGTGAGGGTGTTGCGGTCCCTTGGGGGTCCGCAGACCACAAGTTAAGAACCATTGATATAGATATCAAAACACAGGTAGTGGGGACAATCCTCCTCTCTCATCTGCTCCCCACCCCCACCCTGTGACTTTAGGAGTGGGGGAACCAAAAGAGGACTGTGGAAGGCTATAGCTTCCATGATCCTCCTCACTTGGTTTCCCTCCTTGATGATACTGGGAGTGGGGTAAGCTCATTGCGGATAATCAAAACCTATAGCCTAGATGATTCTATATGATTCTATAGAGTTGGGAGAGATCACAAGGGCCAGATGTTAATTGTAAGAGCAATGAGCTCTGTCCCCCTCACATTCTGTTCAGATTCTGGTCCATTGGAGTGTGGGACAGAAATTTACTTATTTCAATACAGCTGGATTCATGATTCACCACCATGGCCTTCTAATTTTTCCTGGAGTGGATGGGAGATGTGATTCCACTTTATTTTGGTTCCCATGCCAGGAGAGCAGCACCCCATCTGAGGAGCAGACATGCCTGAAGAAAGTGAAAACCACTTCACCTTGTGCCACCCTAAATGTAAGAGGTCCTATTTTAAGAAACTAACTGTTGGGTACTCCTTCCTCCCAGATGTTCTCTCTGATGGTTGGAGCAAAGCCTTTCCAACCTGCTGTGCCTGGCAAGTCAATGACTCCGCTTCTTCTTTTTTCTTCTTCTTTCTCACTTGGGTTTGTTTGTCTTTTCATGTTTGGACACTGTTTTTTTCTGGTTTAGGTGAAATGTCCAAGAATCAAGGGGCACACATCTGGCAGTTAAGGGGCAATAGGTCTCCAGTCCTTCCTGCTTACTGTATGAAACACTTGGTTGACAGGAGCTGGAAAACATAATTTTACCATATCGTAGGTAGATTTTGGTGTTTGCTGCTTGAGACTCTGATGAGGGTAGGGCAGCTGGGGAGAAACTGAATGATGATCCTCAGTCAGTCCCACCACTCCTCATTCAGATGGTGGGGTACTGAGCCAGGATAGTGGAAAACTATAGCCTCCATGATCCTCACTCAGCCCCCTCCACTCTTCCAATGTTGTGGGAATAACTGAGGCAAGAGTGGAAGGTTGTAGTGTCCACGTTTCTCCTTGCTTGGATTCCCACCACTACTGTCCCAATGTCCTAATGGGCGGCAGTTGGGTGGATGCTGATGGGGATCACCCCCCCCCCACACACACCTGGTACTAGCTACTGAATGGCAAGGAGGAGAGGAAAGGGTTGAAGGGGAGACACTTTCGCACCCAATGAGCTTTCTTCAAAAACTGCAGAGCTTTCAAAGACAGTCCTGCAGCTTTGAGAAAACTGTTCTCCCCTATGTGAAGGAACAATTAAAAACAGAACAACCCTGTTGCTAGCTATTCCAGTCAGCCCTCCGCATCTGCAGATTCTTTATCCACGGATTCAACTGTCCGTGGTTTGAAAGTATTCTAAAAAATACAATTCCAAAAAGTAAAGGTTGTTGTTTGCCATTTTATAAAAGGGACACTATTTTACTATGCCATTGTATATAATGGGACTTGAGTATCCATGGATTTTGGTATCCATGGGGGGTCCTGGAACCAAACTCCAGTGGACTAAGAGAGTCCACTGTATATTAAACTCTGCTTCTGTCTGCCCCAAAGGATGTGATTGCCTCCCCACTTGCACTACCACTTTGTAACCGTGGGCCTTAGTCATTTTTAGTTCTTTCAAAGGGGTCCTAGAAATCCCTATTCTATAGTTACCTCATCAGGGGTTGAAACTAGGTTACTTCTTAACCAGCAAATGGTTTTACATTTTGATTATGATAGAAAACCTAGTTAGTGGTAAGTTATGGTAAAAGTGTGTGTTTAAAAGTCATAGTTCTTAATCACAGCCCTTAAAGGTATTTGGGAAAGGACGGGGAAAATGGCAGGTGAGAGTGGAGAAGCAAGAGGAGGGAGTGCATGTTTCTGAGTACTGTTCATTATTTCTTAGACACACTTAGAGAGCAGAGCATTATGCCTACAGCACTAGGCCTAAGTAGCATGATCTCTGGTAAGGTGACACAAAACCAAATGCTACATGTTACTACTGGGCTTAGTCAGAGCAGAAACACTTACACTTCTGTTTTTCAGAGAGGGAATCTTTCCATTCTTCTCTCTAGCTTGTTACTGACACAGCTTGTCACAGATATTGATTAACACAACAAAGAGATAAGAATCTGGTCTTTAATGTCTGTTCTAAAATAAAGATGTACAGAATACTTACAGGTTTTCTAATAATTAACAAGAAAGGGCATTTGAACACATCAAGGCACCCTGTTGAGAATATAGCCAACTGCCATAAGATTTTTCATTAACTGGGACTTTTTGTGAAAATTTCATAAATGCAAAACTCTTGGCTTTATACAAAACAAAAAACCCACCCCATATTTTTAAGAAGAAAACAATGTATTTCATGTTGGCTTTTGACAAAACAAGAGCAGGTTGAATAAATTAGTTTTTCACAAAAAATATTTCTGATTCTGAAAAAAACAGAAAATGAGCAAAACCTCTCATAATCACACAAGTAAAGAGAAGAGTTTTGAAATTATTCATTTTTGCATAGAAGAATACAGTAATTAAAGATTTGCATCCCTCTTCTGGACATTTCCACACAGCAAGACAGAGACCAACACACACACACAGCTTACCTCACAAGAAGCAATGCAATGAATGGCTTTTGGATCTGGATGCCACTCCAGTCTGCCAGTACACACAATATTCTGAAGAGAGGGAAAAGGAGTTTAATGTGACCCAGAAAGCAAGATCTAGCACACAATTGCATTTAATTTTGCTTGTTTAAGGTGTTTTTGTACCACATTTTTATGTATATCCCATGATAATGTAACCCACTAAATTTTAAATATTCAAGATTCCCTGAATTAGCATTGACCAATTAAGGCCTTTCAACAATCTGAGTGTGGAAAACTATAAATTCTTGAAGAATTATCATTTTGGGGATGCAATTTGATTTCAGAAAATTTCAGCACTAGCATTTTCTTTATTTGAAAAATTTAGATTTTCAAGGTTTTAGAGATATGTTTGAAATGTGACGGAAATGGCTGCAATGGGAGGAGCTACTATCACTTGCACATCCACAGATCCCTGCAGGCGGGCGTCCAGGTATTTCCCCGCCCCCATCCCTGCATTGCAACTTCTTCATATCTTCTTTATATCTTATACTTTCTTCTCCTAGTGTCCCAAAGTCCAAATTTTTCAAATCCATAAATCAGAAAGTCTAGCATGCACATTTATCAAGGTGATGCAAAAACAGTCTTATTAGCATGCATGATTATATGATCTTCTGCATGTACTCCGATCTTTTGTTGGTGCACATTTGAATTTACTTGGGGAGATCATGTAATGTATTAAATCAGTAGAAAGTCTTTAATCTACTGTTATTGTGTGTTTCAAGCTGTTTCTGGCTTGTGGCAACTCTAAGGTGAACCTATCATGGGGTATTCTTTGCAAGGTTTGTTCAGAGTGGGTTTTCCTTCCTCTAAGGCTGAGAGGGTCTGATCTGCCCAAGTTCACCCAATCGGTTTTCATGGCCAAGTGAATATTCAAACCCTTATCCCCCAGAGTCCTAGTCCAACACTCAAACCACTACATGCTGGCTCTCAGCCTTTAATCTACTTCTTGAAAAATGACATCATACAGCTATGCTTCATGCTATGATTTCCCATACAGAAAGTATGCTCCATATACAAAATGTGAATTACATATTTATCTTGTTACGTGTGACAATTAGAAGTGTATATTTTATTGTATGAGCATACAATGAAGTTAGCACCTGTACAATTGTCACACACACTTCTCTGTGTGTAGATGTTATGATAGCCAAATAAATAAAAGGATTTTTTTTTTGGAGACATTACTTCCATGAATATGCATTAGAGATTTAGAAGCAGATAAAGTAGCCCTCTTTCTGACTCCAGGCATAAAATAAAACTAGTACACTTTCCAGAAATATTCATTTTTCCTGCAACATTTTGCACAGTGCTAGAAAACTGTGAGTTCCAAGAAACTGGAACCCTTTACTTTGGGTTGAATTTGCAGCGCTCCTTGCAGAAATTTTCACTTACTCATTCATGTTGTCATCACTTCTAATTGCCCTCAGTTATGCCATTACATAGCCAAGCCCACTGGCCACATAGCATTGTGATATCATCCCATTTACACAGTAATCCCTGATTGGGCCAGATTACTCAAATGACTAATCCAGGGAGCAGTTAGGGGAGGAAAAATGGACCAAAAAGGACTGGAAAAGATACATATCTGAATATTTGAAGTAATTTTCTTGTCAAATTTATATCCCACTGAAACTGCTAGTTTCTACCTTGAACTAAATTCAACCCAGATGACAAATTTCACCCTGCAAGCCCAATGCAATTTAACATTTTAAAATTCCCAACTTCCCTATGCTGGTCTCCCCATACTGCTGTCCTTTAAACAGCAGGTACCTCTTGCATCATGGTACATAGTATGCCATTAAATCTTATAGACAATCAAGTCCAGGTGGAAAATCAAACCCAACAATGTACCGAAGGATCAAGATTTTAAAGAGAATAAAAACCATGTGTTTTGTGACATCTTCTGGCAAGGAAAGATAAACAACAAACCCTTCTCCCCACACTCTCTTTGTTTATGTCCTTCCCTTCTTCCAAGAATGCTTCCACCTCACAAGAGTTGAAGCTAGAAGGGAAAGTATCTCAAGAAGGACCAGCAGTGGGGTAACTCCAACTCAAGGCCTTCTTCCAATTCAGTAATACAGGACCCACAAAGAACACTCTCAAGTGCAGCTATGGAACCTCATCTTCCCTAGCTGAAAAGTATCCCATGATCTACTACCACATTGATTCAACTTGACACACAGTAGTGTCTAAAGTTATGAAATGCTAATAATTCCTACACTTCCTGAAAGCGGCTGGGAGGAACATGGCGATCTTGGATGGGAACTCTGGCTCCAGAGAGTACTATTTGTTCCACTGTTATTTCCCCCTGCCCCTGTGCCTTCAATAGGCTATCATTTCATTCTCAGAAGTACTTTTCTCAATAGACCCAATTTAGGTTTTACATATATATATATATATATATATATATATATATATGATTTGAAATATTTTAGCCATTCCACTGATGAAACCCAGGCTGATGTTTTCTAAGTTTGCAGTTTGAAAGAAACTGGAAAACAAAGCCACGATCAACAACCAACACGTATTTAAACAGCTTGGAAGAGAACTATAGCTGAATACTATAGAGAATCCAGAGATAGAATCATAGAATCATAGAATCATAGAATTGTAGAGTTGGAAGAGACCACAAGGGCCATCCAGTCCAACCCCCTGCCACGCAGGAAATCACAATCAAAGCATCCCTGACAGATGGCCATCCAGCCTCTGTTTAAAGACCTCCAAGGAGGGAGACCCAATAGAAGTTTGGCTTTGCTTTGAATGAGGAAACTTAAGAATAGGGTGTAAAATAATAAAGAAACAACTGCTGCATATTAATAAGTAGAAAATGCAATTAGATACCATTGTCTTTTACACTGGGAACATGCAAAAGATTGTGTTGCAGACTTTGAAGCATCCAGAACAATTCGTGTCACATTTCATTTCACACCCTCCTACTAAAATATTCATTTTTGTAATTTTTGCTATACATGAACATTTCCTCTTCTCAAAAACTCTGAGCCTGGAAAGAAATCAGGCAGAAATATAACATATATACCACCCAAATGTATGGGCAAATGACAAAACTGTGGAATTTGCTCTACATTCACTTTACTCCATGAAAGCACTGGTTTTTAGTAGGAAGGATGGGGAAGTTCTTAACCCTATCATTTTTGGAATTGTTTT
The DNA here is from genome assembly GCA_030847615.1 of Gambelia wislizenii. Lineage (NCBI taxonomy): Eukaryota > Metazoa > Chordata > Lepidosauria > Squamata > Crotaphytidae > Gambelia > Gambelia wislizenii. The sequence continues at coordinate 165,836,772 of JAUMIR010000004.1, forward strand.
CAGCCATTAATAACTCATTGTCCTTCTCTGCTGCAGCTATGATGGTCATGTGTTTCTCACTTCCACAGCTTATTCAATTGTGGAATAAATGAGTAAATGAAATGAATGAAATGCATTTGAGTAAGCAGTAGCAGCTCATGCATCAAATGGGGGGCAGGGTTACCCCAAATGATAGAAGGAGATGGTCCCAGCTCATTCCATGAGCTACTAATGCAAGTGTGAGAAACACTTCCTCTACTGGCCAGATGGATGAGGGTAGCCAATTAGAGATTGATTGTGCCCATTCCTAGAGTTGGAGAACCTAAAGATGGTAGTGCACACACTGGTAATCTCAAGGCTGGACGTTTGCAATACACGGTACCTCTGTACCAAGTTTGGAAACATCAGCTGGTTCAAAACATTGCAGCCAGAGTGGTTACTGGTACATCTAGGAGTGATTGCATCACACCAATATTAAAATCACTCTACTGTCTGCCAATTAGTTTCTGGGCAAGGTACAAAGTGTTGGTTATTACCTTTAAAGTCCTACATGGTTTGGGTCCAGGTTACCTATGGGATTGACTCCTCCCCATACACTCAGGTCCTCTAGGGGACATTTACTCCAGATAGCCAGGACTAGGCTGGCAACTGTCACCCAGAGGACTTTTTCTTCAGCCGGCCCTAGACTCTGGAACAATCTGATGGAAAAGATTAGACAGCTGGATACACTGTCTGAATTCAAAACCACATTAAAGATCAGTCTCTTCCAGCAGGTCTATCCAGATGGTTTTTAATTTGTGGATTTTAAATGATGAATTTTATGAATTTTAAATTAGGATCAATTGCTTTAATAGGTTTTTATCATATTTGCATTTTAAAATTATGCTCTGAAATGTAAACAAAGAAAAAAACTTACGCACAGCTATACACTAGGCACTAGACATTAGATGGCACTAGAGAGAAACACTAAACACTAACAGCAGGTATGGTCACTAGACAAGGTGTGACTAGACGAGGTGACAGACAGCAGCAATATAAGGGAGGAAGCATAAGATAAAGAGTTTTTTGACTGCTCAACAGATGAGCTGAGTGGGCATAAGGAGTCAATAAAAGAGGCTGAGATAAAGTCCAAATCAGGCTGTTCCACAGCCTCCAATGCAGAAGACATAATTTTGATTAAACAGTGATGACCACTCCCGACAGCCTGACATGGTGCCCTACAATGCTGACTCATGTTGATATTGTTAAGGCTAGTAAAAATAGATATACTTAAGTAATGATGAATGCTGTTAAGATATAACAAGAAAAATAACTCTTGTATACTTGTGTAGTTACAGAAGCCTATTAGATCTGTTTAATTCATCAAACAGATGAGAAAGTACAGTATTCCATGAACTGATCACAGCCTAAATTGTATTTTTAAAAGGATTACGAATATGATTCAAGGGGCAGAATTACATCTTTATAGTGCCTTAACAGACAGTATAAAATTATGGAAGAACCTGAGGATGATTATGATAATGATGATGGAAAAGGGTATTTTAAATAGTTTATAGGGCTAATTATTATCAGTTAAAGCCTGTTAAAGCCTGTAAAGAACTGATTAGAGAGATAAAGGTTCAGTCCGTATGCCAGTTCTGATGAATATGTAACATCCTGATGGCCATAAAATGCATTAATGTAATGATGCCTTGAATGTAATGTAATGTCATATCATGAAGCTTAAGCACACAGACAGATATGTCTGTGTTTCTCCCACAAGCCTCCCCACTCCTCTGTAGCCACAACGCTGTGAGTTTGATCCTACAGGGCTCCAAGGTTGATTCAGTCATCCATCCTTCCTAGGTCAGTAAAATGAGTACCCAGCTTGTTGGGGGCAATTAGTGAACACATTGTAAACCACTTAGGGAGTGCTTTGCACTGATAAGCGGTATAGAAATATAAATGTTATTGCTATTTTTCTGAACAAGTCTCATTTTCTGCACGTCTACTTATTTTCACTTCCTTTTAGCACCCCTTTTCCTTACTCTTGTTTTTTTTTTAACCGTATGACTCCTGCCAAAACTGAATAGAAAAGTACATCAGATAATTTAAGTACCCAAAGCTTCATGTTAATACTTTTGATTGATGGAGATCTGTTGAGATCAAGGAGATGCAAAACTAATACATGTAAGTCTTAAGCTTAGGGAGCATACCCCTTCTCTTTACCTGGACTCTGGTAGGCTTCAATCTGTGGTCCATGGTATCAGCACTGACATTTTCAGGTAGCATCACAGGGTCTCTTGGAAGAATCAGACAGGAAGGGGTACATACAGCACCTGGAGTCAGAGAGAAAAGGCAGTAGATTATTTTTTTCCATTTTAAACCTTTGAGAGATTATTAGGTGTCATGGGCCTCTACAGAGAACATATTTTGCACATTGTTGACAGTCTGAGTATCTGAAAAGCCATAACAGCACTGATGCATTTAAAACGACTTCTGAAAGATGCTTAGGGGTCTTGCACAGAACTATGAGCATCCTACGTTTCTTTCTTTCAAGGCAGAGATTCTAGACCATGTAACCACAAAGGAAAAAAATTAAAATGTTCTCTCTCTCTCTCTCTCTCTCTCTCTCTCTCTCTCTCTCTCTCTCTCTGCTATAATCTTAACAAAAAGATGTTTTTAAGGGAAGGGTTTGACATGTCAGAATTTCCTCCCCACCCTCACCAGCATCCTACACACATAGCATCAGCTGCAGCCCACCTCTTTCAACTGATTAGCTCCATGTTCCTTTCTCTGTTTTTCCTTATTTTGGTGTTAACTGCCATCAAGTCAACATCAGTTTATGGCAACCCTATGAGTAAGAGTCCTCCAAGTCCTCCTATCCTCAATAGCCCTGCTCAGGTCTTACAGACTCAGGGCCGTGGCTTCCTTGATTGAGTATATTCATTTGGAATGCAGTCTTTTCTTTTCCTACTACCTTCTATCTCACCAAGCTTTATTATCATTTCTAGTGAGTCCTGTCTTTTCATGAAATGTCTCAATTTAGTCATCTTGGCTCCTAGGGAGAGTTCAGGTTTTATTTGCTCTATGATCCATTTATTTGTCTTTTTAGCAGTCCACCATATCCACAGAACTCTTCTTCAGCACCATATTTCAAATGAGTTGATTTTCTTCTTATCAGCTTTCTTCTAGCTTTCACAGCCATATCCAGAAAATAGAAATACAGTGGCATGGACAATCCTAATGTTAGTATTCAATTATATATCTTTACACTTGATGATCTTGTTTAGTTCCTTTATAGCTGCCCTTCCAAGTCCCAGTCTTCTTCTGATTTCTTGACTTCAGTCTCCACTCTGGTTAATGACTGAGCCAAGGTATGGAAAATCTTGAATTATTTCAATGTCTTCATAGTCTACTTTAAAGTTATGTAAATCATCCGTGGTCATTATTTTTGTTTTCTTAATGATCAAACTCCACTTTTCTCCCCTCATACTCTTTTTGAATGATTTTGAGTCATTTAAATTTTCAACAGTAAGAAATCAGTATTTCTTCAAAAAGAAATAAATGTCTGCACAAGACATCTCAAAGCCAAAAAATGCCACTTTGCAAAAATTGTGGAATATACTTACAAAGCCACTTTAAGGGGCTTACTGCACCCCAAAGAAAAGTGGCAATGTAGCAGGAAGGTTCGTCTTCCATGCTGCCTTAGCACATGATGTTGTTGTTCTGTCGATCCTATCCTGTGGGGGACCAAGGTAAAAACCGCATCTTTTTGCTAACTGGAAAAACCTGTTAGCAAAAAGACACAATTTTATCTTGGTCCCCCACTAGGTCCTGCTACATTGTCACTTTTCTTTGGAGTGTGATAAGCCCCTCTCCATTGACCTCTCCATTGATGCCCGTTTGTTGTGGGAGAGAGTCTTGCATACCCTAATGATGTTTTGAGCTATGCTGGCGGTGGCATAATAGCCACCGGTAGGGTCTCCCATGCCAGACAGGTCAAAACCGAAGGGTCTGACAAAGAGCGTCAAAGGGCAGGATGGGCTCTCTAGCCTTATGGCAACCATCCTAAGAGAAGGAAAACTCTAATCCCAAACCTGGGCAGATGGTGCTCATCCAAACCTGTAAGGTCAACCATCTAAGAGAAGGAAACTCTAATCAAACCTACGGCCCGAGGACTCGCTGCTACGTCCATGCTTGCAAGGCCACAGCAGATAAACCTTTGGTTTAAAGGGTGAGGCCAGTTCTGTGCACGCTGTGCTCCACCAGAAAAATCCATTGCACAGACTCAAAGGACAAATCCAATTCCAAAAAAGCCCTGTAGAGATAGATGAGGGATGAAACGGCAGGTGTAAAGATGCACTGGAAGCTGCAGACCCAACCCTGCATGCAGGCGGTTCAGGACTTTGGTCACTTCAGGCTGACCCGGGAGATGATAGTCTTGTTCGGCAGCATCCTGAACGACCAAGCAGCCTTTTTTAAGGAGAGCACTGCCTGCTCCATATGGAGAGGGGACTAGAAAAGGTGGCCTAACGAAAGCTCATCCCCATCTACCTGGTTCGCTAACTGCGGCCAACGGGCATCTTCTGATGCGGTCAAACCAAGGCAAAGAAACAAAGGCACACACCGGCCTCCAAAGGTGTAAATAAACTGACACTTGCATGCTGGAACATCAGAACCATGCGAGACTCTGCAGAAAGTGGACGGCCTGAGCGTCGTTCTGCCCTAATAGCCCATGAACTATCACGACTTAATATTGACATCGCTGCTCTTAGTGAAGTTCATCTCCATGAGGAAGGCAGCCTTAAAGAACACAGCGCCGGCTACACACTTTACTGGTCTGGCAAACCCAAAACCAAAAAACATCTTTCAGGAGGCTTTATGTTTAAAACCTCCATTGCCTCCAAACTTGAAACCTTGCCAACAGGACACTCTGATCGCATTATTTCCTTACGCCTCCTACATGTTGTTCTCTTTAGTATATATGCCCCAACTATGCAAGCCAACCCTGTAGAGAAAGATAAATTCTACACAGACCTACACCAACTCATACAAAAAGTCCCTGTAGAAGATAGAATTATTATCCTAGGTGACTTCAATGCCAGAGTCAGAAAGAACTCCGAAGCCTGGAAAGGTGTCTTAGGCAAGCATGGTGTTGGAAACTGCAATGATAACAGACGTCTCCTGCTAGAGTTCTGTGCAGAACAATAGCTGACTATTACAAACACTATCTTTCAGCAGAAAGATAGCTTGAAGACAACCTGGATGCATCCCCGATCCAAACACTGGCACCTCACTGACTATGTTCTAGTCCGCCAGAGAAACATTCACGATGTCCGTCATACCCGAGTGATGCCCAGTGCAGAATGCCAAACAGATCATTGCCTCGTCAGATGTACACTAAATCTTCATCTTAAGTTCAAACCTAAGAGGGGTGGCATCTTAAACAAGAGACTCCACGTCAACAATCTTCAACAAGCTACCATGAGAGACAACTTCCAGGTAAATCTGCAAACAAAACTTGAAGACCATCCTATAGATCCTTCTCCTACTGTGCTTTGGCAACATATCAAAAACAGTATCCTCCAGTCTGCAGAAGAATCCCTCGGGTTCTCCCACAAGAAAAATCAAGACTGGTTTGATGAAAACAACCAAGAGATCCAGGAGCTGTTGGCAAAGAAGAGAACTGCTCACCAGGCATACCTTGCCCGGCCAACCTGCCATGTAAGAAAAGCAGCTTTCCACTTCACATGTAGTAAACTTCAACAAAAACTCTGAGACATGCAGAACAAGAGGTGGATCAATATAACAGAAAAGACACAATGCTGTGCAGATCTGTGTGATCATAGAGGATTTTATGAAGCTCTTAAAGCAGTGTTTGGACCTACTTATCAGGGACAAAGCTCCTTATACAGTACAGATGGTCAAATATTAATTACTGATAAAGCCTCCATCCTGAATCGATGGGCTGAACATTTTCAAAGTCTCTTTAGTGCCAACCAAGTAGTCCAAGGCTCAGCTATCCAACATATGATACAAAAACCAATGAAAAATGAATTGGACATAGCTCCCACTTTGGAAGAGACCCTTAAGGCCATACAGCAGATGAAAAATGGCAAGGCAGCTGGGATTGATGGAATCCCACCTAAAGTTTGGAAACACGGAGGTCATGCACTCCACGATAAATTCCACAAATTCCTTGTGAATTGCTGGGGAGAAGGGGAACTGCCATCAGACCTCCGAGATGCAGTCATCATCACCCTGTACAAGAAAAAAGGAGCAAAATCTGATTGCTGAAACTATCGAGGCATAACACTGCTCTCTATTGCTGGAAAAATCCTTGCAAGGATACTCCTGAACAGATTAGTTCCTGCTATTGCAGAAGAACTTCTTCCTGAAAGCCAATGTGGCTTTAGAGCCAATAGGAGTACTACAGATATGGTATTTGCCCTTACACAACTGCAAGATAAATGTAGGGAGCAGAACAAGGGACTCTATGTAACATTTGTTGACCTCACCAAAGCCTTTGACATTGTGAGTAGAAAAGGTCTGTGGCAGATCCTGGAAAGACTAGGATGTCCCCCCAAATTCCTTAAAATGATTATCTTGCTACATGAGGGCTAGCGCGGTCAAGTCAGATATGGCGATCCTCTTTCAGAGCCCTTTCTAATAACTAATGAAGTGAAGCAAGGTTGTGTTCTTGCGCCAACTTTATTTACAATCTTATTTAGCATGATGCTCCAAAGGGCTACGGCAGAGCTTGAAGTAGACAATGGCATCTATATACGTTACCGTACTGATGGTAGCTTGTTTAACTTAAGCCGTCTGAGGGCTCACACTAAGGAGATTTTCAGACTACACTGTTATAGTGTTACTGTTCCAATTTAACTGCTCTGGCTTCCTGCTGTAGAATTCTGGGGTTTGTATTTTAGTGAGGCCTAAGAGTTCTCTAACTGAGAGTTGCAAATACCCCTCCCTAAACTGCAAATCCCAGGATTCAACAGGAGGCAGCCATAGCAAATATAGTGGAATAGTAACACTATAACAGTGTTGTCTGAAAATCTAGTAAGACTCTAAACTATCTAGTCCATAAGCTGCTCTTCGCTGATGATGCTGCCCTTGTTGCCCACACAGAAGCAGCTCTGCAGCGCCTAACATCCTGCTTCGCAACAGCTGCAGAGCTGTTTGGGCTGGAAGTCAACCTGAAGAAAACAGAAGTTCTTTACCAGCCTGCAACACAGGACGAACACCACCATCCCCACATTGCCGTCGGCAAATCTGTGCTCAAGTCCATTCAGCAGTTCACCTACCTGGGAAGCAGCATCTCCTTACATGCCAAGATTGACAAAGAGATCGATCACAGATTAGCAAAGGCATATAGCGCATTTGGAAGAGTTCACAAAAGAGTCTGGAGTAATAAACACCTGAGGTGAAGCACAAAAATCAGTGTGTATAGAGCCATTGTACTGTCTATTCTCCTTTATGGATCTGAAACATGGGTCACCTATTGCTACCACCTACGACTCCTCGAATGCTTTAATCAGCACTGCATACGCACAATCCTAAATACACACTGAAATGACTATGTGAAGAATGTTGCTGTCCTTGAGCAAGCAGGGATCACCAGCATTGAGGTCATGATATTGACAACATAGCTGCGCTGGGCAGGGCACGTTTCTAGGATGGAGGACCATTGCCTCCCAAAAATAGTACTCTACGGTGAACTCGCCACGGGTCAGCGTAAGAGGGGCGCTAAAAAAACCCACACACAACAAAAAACAATACAAGTACTCCCTGAAACAACATTTCAGGCTCGGCCAAATTGATCACCAACAATGGTCCGCCCTGGCCTCACATCGGGAGGCATGAAGACACACTATCCACAATGCTGCAGCCTTATTTGAGAACTGAGGCCGAACAAGTCTTGAAGAGAAACGACAACGCAGAAAGAATCACAACCCAAAAACATCACCCAAGGAGACCTTCTGCTGTGCTTTCTGCAACTGGACTTGTTTATCTCAGACTGGCCTTTTTAGTCACCAGCGCGCTTGCAGAAAGTGCGGGATGAGTCCATCCTGAATCTTCGTTTGTGAAGAAAAGCCAGAGAGAGAGAGAGAGAGAGGGGGGGGGTAAGCCCTTAGGCAATCTTCAAATCTGAGAGTAGAGCTGACAACACATGCCACATAAAGGTGTATAAGGGAGAGCTATGTTGGATGTGAGGAAGCATAAACGCTTGTTTACAATTCTCCCTGTGTGTCACTGGTCTATTTTTTCAAGGTTTTACTTCCTACTTGCATGCAGAGGTCACTTCCCCACAGGAAGTTTAAGTGTTTTACAACTCTTTGACTCAGAAGCCTGAAGCCATTAGACATAGAATCATAGAATTGTAGACTTGGAAGAGACCACGAGGGCCATCCAGTCCAACCCCCTGCCACGCAGGAAATCACAATCAAAGCATCCCCGACAGATGGCCATCCAGCCTCTGTTTAAAGACCTCCAAGGAAGGAGACCCCACCACGCTCCGAGGGAGTGTGTTCCACTGCCGAACAGCTCTTATTGTCAAAAAGTTCCTCCTCATGTTGAGGTGGAATCTCTGTTCCTGGAGCTTGCATCCATTGCTCCGTGTTCCAGTCTCTGGAGCAGCAGAAAACAAGCCTGCTCCATCCTCAGCGTGACATCCCTTCAAATACGCAGTTTTTGTCTTTTCAAATACGCAGTTCAATATAACTTACAAGCACTCATGAGAGTCAGACTTAGGGACTCTTCCATCCAAGTTAAGTAACTCTTTTCTATCTATCTACTTTTCTTATCAAAGATGCATTCTCTGCCACAATAAATGTAAGTTTTGTCTTTTAAACCTTACTGGAGCATCCTGCATGTTTTAATCCTGTTTTATACCAGAAGCTCATGTTGCACTGTTAAGCAAAATGTTTGCAAATTCCCTACAAGCTAAGCAGAATATTTGCAAATGTAGTCAGAATTTGAACTTCAGTTCTATATACATTTCTCTGAAAACAGCTTTAGGGTCTCTGATGAAGTTTATTATAACACCGGAGGACAACTGATTGAACTTTTCTTTTAAAAATTAGTAATAAAGTGAGCACTCAAATGTTTTACAGTGCAGAAATTTGGGAATTTGAAACTGATTAAAGCCATGGAAATACAGAATTAATTCTTCAAAAAACTTTACACTCCCATCTTTAATGCCTGCAGTCTTTTCTTGCATACATAATCTGGTTGGCCATCAATTAAGACAAGAACAGATTGTGCTCAGTTATTTCAAATGAATTGCCGGAACATCTTCCAGCATAGTGTTACTTGGAAATGAACTATGATCAATAGTGGAAGCCAAACTTGCAAAAGCTTGCACACAACTATTGCTTCCCTAAGCAGAGCTCTGCGTTGGGTATGGATGAAAAGCAATAAAGAGACTAGCAATTCTGAGGAGACTCTAGGAAGGACCGTTAATTAAAATCTATAAATCCTCTGCATGGTTTTCTTTGCTGAAAATGGAACATCTTATAACTACTGAATTGACTAAACTAATGCCAATCTCTGTAAGAAATGCTTTCACCAAACTGCAGTTTCAAGTTACGCCAACTGTAGTCCTAGATGGAAACTATGGATTTAATTAAGGTGCCATTTGAAAATAGATTTTGTATTTGGGGTCAGTTTCAGGTGCAGGATATTTTTGACTGTGCCAGCATACCCCAATTAACAATGTAGATGTGCTCCTGGGCATTATTTCTTTAACCAAAAATGTGTTAACAGAGGCAGAAATAACATGGAAAAAGAATAGAGTTAGGTTCTTACAACCCTCCTAAAAAAAGCAGTTCAACATGTTTCAGCAAACTTTTTATTCAGAAATAATGATATGTATATGTGAAATGAAACAATCAAGTCAGGTAAGCAAAACCAGTTCAAACCTTGAATGCTTCTTCCAAAATTCATCCAGGAAATTTTCTTCCACCAGCCTTCACTTCTCTTATGATTAATATTTTGTAGCCACATTTAATATTTCTGGGTTTTTTTTTAACATGCTGGGTGTAACTGATGAGGCAAGCTTATCTGCTCTCCTTTTGTCTCTCTGTTTTGCTGTTTCAACATTCTCACATGTGAATCCTGTTATTTCTCAACTCAAGCTTTACTGCAATGTTTACTGTAGACACACCGCTACAAGCTGGCACTGAAAGTCTGTCTATATCCAGCCCTCCTTAACCTTCCTCCCAATGCAGATGCTGTTTAAAAAACAACAACAACAACGCCAAAGCCTTTCAGCTAGTCAAAGGACAAGGAAGGAAAGTGGGGGCTGAGTAGGTATAAAAAGACTTTGTAAAAAAGAACTTCTTTGTCAGAGGCTTTGTTAACTGAGGTATGCCTATATGCTAATCTGTCCCTTGTATGAGGACCCAAGAGAGATTTTGGAAACCTTAGTTGACTTATGAAAGTTGGAATGCTCTTGCAGAATCTCTTCAGTTTTTCCTGGGTGATATTAATATCTATGTGATACATAAAGTGGCATTTTCTGCTGTGTCTGCAAAAAAGATTGGGAAGAAAGAATCAGATAAAATTGCTGCATTTGTTGTTGGTAATTCTAAAATTCTTTTATATTATTATCTGTTACTTTATATGTTGTTGTTGTTGTTGTTAACTGCCATCAAGTCGACTCAACTTATGGTGACCCCATGCATGAGAGACCTCCAAGTCACCCTATCATCAACAGCCCCACTCAGGTCTTGCATACTCAGGACCGTGGCTTCCTTGATGAATCTATCCATCTGGAATGTGGTCTTCCTCTTTTCCTAGTGCCTTCTACCTTAGCAAGCATTATGATCTTTTCTAGTGAGTCATGTCTTCTCATGACATGTCCAAAATACAATAGTTACAGTTTAGTCATCTTGGCTTCTAGGGAGAGTTTAGGTTTGATTTGCTGTATGACCCATTTGTTTGTCTGTTTAGCAGTCCGCAGTATCTTGCAGAACTCTTTTTCAACACCACATCTCAAATGTAATACATTGACCGAGCCAAGATATGGAAAATCTTGAACTATTTCAATGTCTTCATCATCTACTTTAAAGTTAGGGAAATTGTCTGTGGTCATCATTGTTGACTTCTTTTGTTCAACTGTAAACCTGCCATTGCACTTTCTTCTTTGATGTTCTTCAGTAATTGTTCCATGTCTTTGCTATTTTGTGCTTAGTACTATGGCATCTTCTGCATAACTTAAGTTGTTGATGTTCATTGACTGGCCGAACCCAAAGGGTGCTCAGCAGTGGCTCCTCTTCGTCTTGGAAAGATGTGACCAGTGGGGTGTCACAGGGTTCTGTCCTGGGCCCAGTGCTATTCAACATCTTTATCAATGACTTGGATGAGGGAATTAGGGGCATACTTACAAATTTGCAGATGACACCAAATTGGGAGGAGTAGCTAATACCCTAGAGGACAGGATCAAAATTCAAAATGACCTGGATAGACTGGAGAGCTGGGCCAAAGCTAACAAAATGAAATTCAATACGTAGAAATGTAAGGTACTGCACTTAGGGCGAACAAATGAAATGCATAGATATAGGATGGGGGAGACCTGGCTGAATGAGACTTACGTGCAAAAGGGATCTAGGAGTCCTAGTAGACCACAAGTTGAACATGAGTCAATAGACTCATATGTGGCAGCTAAAAAGGCCAATGCAATTTTGGCCTGCATCAATAGAAGTATAGTGTCCAGATCAAGGGAAGTAATAGTGCTGCTCTATTCTGCCTTGGTCATACCTCACCTGGAATACTGTGTCCAGTTCTGGGCACCACAATTCAAAAAGGATATGGACAAATTAGAGCGTGGCCAGAGAAGGGCGACTATAATGGTGAAAGGTCTGGAAATGATGCCTTATGAGGAGAGACTTAGGGAGCTGGGTATGTTAAGCCTGGAAAAAAGACAGTTAAGAGGCGATATGATAGCCCTGTTTAAGTATTTGAAGGAGTGTCACGCTGAGGATGGAGCAGGCTTGTTTTCTGCTGCTCCAGAGACTGGAACACGGAGCAATGGATGCAAGCTCCAGGAACAGAGATTCCACCTCAACATTAGGAGGACCTTTTTGACAGTAAGAGCTGTTCGGCAGTGGAACACACTCCCTTGGAGCGTGGTGGGGTCTCCTTCCTTGGAGGTCTTTAAACAGAGGCTGGATGGCCATCTGTCGGGGATGCTTTGATCGTGATTTCCTGCGTGGCAGGGGGTTGGAGTGGATGGCCCTTGTGGTCTCTTCCAACTCTGCAATTCTATGATTCTATGATTCCTCCAATTTTCATGCCTCCCATCTTCAAGTGTAATTCTGCTTTATATATGGTATGTTCAACGTACAAGTTAAACAGATAGGGTGAGAAAATGTAGCCTTGCCTGACCTCCTTACCAACTGGAAACCATTCCATTTCTTTATATTCTGACCTGTTGTCCTGGATACAAGCTGTGCATCAGGACAATCAAATGTTGTGGCACACCCATTTTTTAAAGAGAGATCCATAATTTTTCATGACCTACATAACAAAAAGCTTTGCTATAATCTATAAAGCACAGGCTGATTTTCTTCTGAAATTCTTTGGTGCACTCCATTATCCAATGTATGTTTGCAATATGATCCCTAGTGCCTCTTCCTTTCCTGAACCCAGCTTGGACATTTGTCATTTCTTACTCATTATATGGTCAAAGTCTTTGTTGTAGAATTTTAAGCATCACTTTGTTTGCATGGGAAATTAATGCAATGGTCCTGTGGTTACTGTAATCCTTGATGTTCCCTTTCTTGGGGACTGGAATATATATTGAGTGTTTCAAATCTGTGGGCCATTGTTCTGTTTTCCAGATTTTAGTTAGAACTAGAATAAATTCTTACTCTGTAACTTGAAACAATTCTATTCGTATGGCATCTGTTCCTGGTGATTAATTTCTCCCAAGTGCCCTAAGTGCAGCTTCCACTTCACTTTCTAAAACTGTTGGCTCATCTTCAAATAGGTCTTCTTTGAATGAATCTGTCAGTTTTTCATCTCTTTTATAGAGTTGTTCAGTGTACAGTTGTCCCTTCATATTCACTGGGTTTGCTTCCAGGACTCTCCGTGGATACCAATATCCGTGAATACTCAAGTCCCATTTATATGCAATGGTATAACAAAATGGTGTCTCTGATATAAGATGGCAAAATCAAGGTTTGCTTTTTGGATTATTGTATATTTTCAAGCCGTGAATACTTAAATCTATGGATACGGAGGGACAACTGTATTGTTTTGTCAAGAATTAGAGACTGAATTCCATTATATAATGGCTGAACAACTGCAGAATCATGCTGAGTCATAATGGCTGACTTCATGAACTACAAGTCATGCCTAGTCAGACCATTAGAGGGCAATGTCCTATATATATATATATGAGAGCTCAGAACAGAGCTCACTTCCTCTCTTCTTCTTGTGAATGCTGATGCCTGGTAAAGCAGTTTGTCCTTCAATTGTAAATATTTGTACATATTGCAACTGCTTGACTTTGAAGATAAAAGTGCCTCCTGCTTATTTGGATGTCAAACACTCTGTTTGTGAGTATTCTTGGGAACGGCTTGCTACTAAGTCTGCTGAGATAGTTTTTGGCTTCTGCCAAGGATTGAGAGTTCTATCATCCCCTGACAGTGGTTATGGGCCCAGCTGATTGATGTCAGATTAGATAAGGTGCACCCTGAAAAGTTCCCAGAATTTTTTTGTTTTGAGTATTTTTGGCTAGTTGGCTATGAAACAGTTAAGTTTCAGCCAGGCTCCGTGACAGAGCTATATTCAAGCAGCCTTGAAGAGCTGCCAGCTGCCAGCTGTTTGTGTTTCATAGCTGGATTTTTTTTTTAATTTAGACTGCACAATGGCAGATACTAGCCATGTTCATTTTTAGAAATTGGGTGATGGAAATTATCCAGCCTGGAAATTATATATGGAGGCTTTATTAATTACGGACAATTTGTGGCACATTTTAGAAAATGAAAGTGTGATCCCAGAGGATTCAGAAGATGAAATAGCAGCATTCAGGCTAGCAGACCAGAAGGCTAGAGCTGTAATTCTCTTATTGCTCAGCTCCTCCCAGTTAATACACACGACCCCAGAAAAGACAGCCTTTCAGCTTTGGACAGCTTTGAAAATGGTTCATCAGAATTCGTCCTGCCTCTCAAAGATGCTATGGACTAAGAGACTGTCATGCAGCAGTAAGAGGAAGAGCCAGAGGGGAAACTATAAAGGTCCCACCTTCACCATCAGCTCTCCACAAGCTGCAGTAAGAGGAAGAGCCAGAGGGGAAACTATAAAGGCCCCACCTTCACCATCAGCTCTCCACGGGCCACAGTAAGAGGAAGAGCCAGAGGGGAAACTATAAAGGTCCCACCTTCACCATCAGCTCTCCACAAGCTGCAGTAAGAGGAAGAGCCAGAGCGGAAACTATAAAGGCCCCACCTTCACCATCAGCTCTCCACGGGCTGCAGTGAGAGGAAGAGCCAGAGGGGAAACTATAAAGGTCCCACCATCACCATCAGCTCTCCACAAGCTGGAGTAAGAGGAAGAGCCAGAGGGGAAACTATAAAGGCCCCACCTTAACCATCAGCATTGAGCAGCAGTGAGAGGGGGAGTGGACAGGAGTGGCAGGCATTTTAAGCCACTTCTCCACACCCCAAGAACAACAGCCAGCCAGCCAGGAAGACCTAAGCTTGCAATTGGAGTCAGCTGAGGCCAGGAATGGAGTGGGGGCGGGCGAAAATTGGAGTTGTGCTGGGAAAAGGGAGGTATGGTTGGAACAGAGTGAACAGATGGTACGAAAGAAGGCAGGATCGCTGTTTGTTAGCTATCCCACCTTCAGTTCACCCTGTTTCCCGGAATGGATTGGAGAGCGTACCAACCATTCCAAAGAACCTTACTTTGCTCCTCTGCAATGCCAGTTCAGTTAAGAATAAAACTCACATTATTTACAATCTTCTCTTGGATGAGGATGCCGACCTGGCGTGCTTCACAGAAACCGGGCTGGGAGAGGATAGTGCTGTCACGTGGATGCAGGCCCTCTCAGCCGGGTATTCTGTCAGTGAGCAGGTGAGGGGAAGTGGGCAGGGGGGCAGAGTGGCTCTAGTTTATAAGGACAATCTGACCTTCACCAGGATACCTATCCAAAACACAGTCCACTTTGAGTGTATGTACCTTAGCCTGAAGACCAGGGATAGTTTGGGGATTCTGCTAGTATACCGACCACCCCTTTGTCTAGCAGACTCCCTAACCGAGCTGACACAGCTGGTCTCAGAGCTGCTGTTGGAGTCGCCCAGACTTTTAGTTTTGGGCGACTTCAACATTCCACTTGAGACTAGTTTGACAAATTTGACTGGTGCAGCTCAGGAGTTCATGGAAACCATGACAAACATGGGCCTATCTCAAATGGTCATCGGGCCCACACATTGTGTGGGTCATACCTTTGATACAGTCTTCAGTACGGAACAGGAATATCCATGGGAAGAGGTTATTAAAACCACCGCATTGTCATGGACGAATCATTTCCTGGTCAAGACTGAACTAAGAGTCTCTTCCCGTCCCACCGGGGGTGGTGGACCCATTAGAATGGTCCGCTCCCGAAGGCTAATGGAACCAACAGGATTCCAGAAAGCCTTGGGGGGGTTAATGGTTGGTAACGCCGGTGACCCTGTTGGAGCTTTGGTTAATACCTAGAACACCAACCTTACCAAGGCTATAGACACGATCGCTCCCAAGCGTTCTTTCCAACCCGCTCCAAACTGTAAGCCATGGTATACATCAGAGCTTAGGAAAATGAAGCGGGTTGGACAATGACTAGAGCGCAACTGGCAGAAAACTCGGCTCTTATCTGACAGGACTTGTCATAGGAACTTCCTTTGGTCCTATCGAGAGGCAATACGTGCAGCGCAGAGATCCTTCTCCTTTGCACGTATTGCATCTGCAGAGTCCTGTCCAGCAGAGCTATTTAGGGTGGTAAGGGAGATGACGCAGGTTATACCTGTGCAGAACCCGTTGCTTAACCCAACAACAGCCTGCTGTGATGCATTTAACAACTTCTTTGCAGATAAAATCTCTCAGATAAGAGCCGACTTAGATGGCAGTATTTTGACAGAAACAATTGACGAGGTGTCCAGCAACTCCATTGATGTAAGTTTACTGGATCAATTCCAATCCATGAGGACCGAGGACGTGGACAAGCTACTTGGTAGGGTGAGGAAGACGACCTGCCCTCTTGATCCTTGCCCATCCAGGGGGTGTGTGCCTTGATGGTGTTCCTTAGGGACATCATCATTGCATCCCTCAGAGAAGGGTGTGTTCCATCTTGCCTAAAGGAAGCTGCCGTTAGGCCGCTCCTGAAAAATCCTTCCCTGGACCCCCTGGACATGAACAACTATAGGCCGGTTTCTATGTTACCATTCTTGAGCAAAGTGATCGAAAGGGCAGTTGTGCTTCAACTCCAAATGGTCTTGGATGAAACCGATTATCTAGACCCATTTCAAACTGGCTTTAGGACGGGATTTGGAGTTGAGACTGCCATGGTTGCCTTGACAGATGACCTGCATCTAAGCATCGACAGGGATAGTGTGACCCTGTTGGTGCTTTTAGACCTCTCAGCGGCTTTCGATACGATAGATCATAGCATCCTCTTGGATCGCCTGAGTGGGTTAGGAATCGGAGGCACTGCACTCCAGTGATTCTGGTCCTTCCTCTCAGGCAGGTCCCAGAGGGTGCTGCTCGGGGACAGCTGCTCCAGCAGAAAGGAGCTTACTTGTGGTGTTCTGCAAGGCTCCATCCTAACCCCAATGTTGTTCAACATCTATATGAAGCCGCTGGGTGAGATTATTCGGAGTTATGGGGCTGGGTGTTATCAGTATGCTGATGACACCCAGCTCTATTTCTCGTTGTCCCGATCGTTGGTCTCAAATTCCGATGGCATCTCTCCTCTTAATGATTGTCTTAAAGCAGTAATGGGCTGGATGAGGAAAAACAGATTGAGATTAAATCTGCACAAAATGGAGGTGCACACGGTAGCGGCCCCAAAACCAGGAGCTGGGTTGCAACCTCCAGTCCTGGACGGGGTCACGCTCTCTGTTAATGACTGTGTTCACAGTCTAGGGGTGCTCCTTGATTCATCGCTTCAGATGACTAATCAGGTGAATGTGACAGTCAGGAGCGCCTGTTATCAGCTTTGGCTGATATGCCAGCTGCGACCTTTCCTGGAAGTAAGGGACCTCAAGACTATGGTGACACGCTGGTAACCTCTCGTCTAGATTTCTGCAATGCGCTCTACATGGGGCTAACGTCGTGCTTGGTCCGGAAACTTCAGTTGGTACAAAATATGGCAGCCAGAGTGGTCTTGGGAACATCTTTGAGAGACCATATAACTCCAGTATTAAAATCTCTCCACTGGCTGCCTATCAGTTTCTGGGCCCAGTATAAGGTGTTGGTTATTACCTTTAAAGCCCTAAATGGCTTGGGTCCAACTTATCTTCGGAACCGCCTCCTCCCATTAAATCCTCCCCGTGCACTCTGGTCCTCTGGGAGGAATTTGCTTCAGCCACAAAAATCTAGGCTGTCTGCAACCTCCCAGAGGGCCTTTTTGGTAATCACCCCCAAATTATGGAATGGCCTGCCGAACGAGATCCATCAGATGACGAGCCTGAGTAGGTTTAAAAAAGCACTAAAGATGGATCTCTTTCGGCAGGACTTTCCTGATTAGTTCCTGGCCTCAGGGGCTCCTGGCTCTTTTTAGTCTGCTGGCTATTTATTATTTATTATTTTAATGTGATTTTATATCAGTTGTTTTAATGTATTTGGTTCCTGGCCTCAGGGGCTCCTGGCTCTTTTTAGTCTGCTGGCTATTTATTATTTATTATTTTAATGTGATTTTATATCAGTTGTTTTAATGTATTTGGTTTAATATCTTTTTATGCGGGAGGGTGGGGGTGGCTGGTGTTTGGGGATTTTAAACTGTATTGGTATTTTAATTTTTGTAAGCCGCCCCAATTGTTTTAACAGAGGCGGGATAAAAATAAATATTATTATTATTATTATTATTATTATGTGGACAACCTTTGTGTGGCAGCAAAGAGTGATGTCAAGAAAGTGCAGGTGGAGTTAGAAAGCCAGTTCAAGTTAAAGGATTTAGGCAGCTGAGATGTTAGCTAGGCGTAGAGGTAGAAAGAACCGGTCTTGGAGAATTTTTCCTAAGTCAGAAGAAGAAAATCGACAGTCTTATGGCCAAGTGTGGGCTTAGTGAGGCTAAGGTGGTCAGGACACCAATGACCACCGATTTTGTGAACTTAGAGGCAGAACAGGAGTCTGAGAGGCCAGACCAGTACCACTCAGTGGTAGGCAGTCTGTTGTTTAGTGTAAACAACACAAGGCCTGACATCAGTTTTGCAGGGGTGCTCAGCAGAAGAGTCTCCAAGCCAAGGAGAGTGGATTGGGAAGCCCTGAAGAGGGTTGTTAGATTTCTCAAGGGGACCAGGGAGATGCATTTGAAGCTGACTGGAAGTCAGGTGACCCTGGAGTGCTAAGTGGACAGCTGTTTTGCAGCTGAGACTTCAGACTGGAAGTCAGTGACAGGGTTGGTGGTCAGATATGCAGAGACCCCATGGTTTGGAGATCAAGAAAACAGAAATGTGTAGCCATTAGTACCACTGAAGCTGAATTCGCAGCCTTGTCTGAGATGGCAAGTGAGGTACAATGGGTAAGGCAGATGCTTGCAGACCTTGGGGAGCCATGCCAAATGCCTGTTGAGGTGCACAAGGACTCACAAGCCTGCATAGCTATGGCAGAAGCAAAAAAAACCTGAATTGCAGGACCAAGTACATTGCTGTATGCTACCAAAATGTGAGGCAGTTAATACAAGAAGGTGTCTTGTGTCTGAGGTACTGTCCATCTGAGAACAATGTTGCAGACCTGCTCACAAAAGCTCTTCCATCAGGAAGCCATGAGGCAAAGTGACTGCGCCTTGTCACTAGTACGTAAAGTGAAGGGTGTCAAAAGGGAAGGTCAACCGACAGACAATTGATGTCCAACAATGTATGTTAATGGTGTTATGTTGTGATGATAACATGTGTCCTGCACAATAGTTTGACCATTTTGGAGGGGCTTGTTAGGAGTTAGAGACTGAACTCCATTATAAAATGGCCAAACAACTGCAGAATCATGCTGAGTCATAATGGCTGACTCCACGGACTACCAAGTCATGCCTAGTCAGGCCACTAGAGGGCAATGCCCTGTAGATAGATATATAAGAGAGCTCAGAACAGAGCTCACTTCCTCTCTTCTTCTTGTGAATGCTGATGCCTGGTGAAGCAGTTTATCCTTTAATTGTAAATATTTCATAGAATCATAGAATTGTAGAGTTGGAAGTGACCACAAGGGCCATCCAGTCCAACCTCCTGCCATGCAGGAAATCTCGATCAAAGCATTCCTGACAGATGGCCATCCAGCCTCTGTTTAAAGACCTCCAAGGAAGGAGACCCTACCATGCTCCGAATTAGGTAATATGCAATATGAATTTGTACATATTGCAACTGCTTGACTTTGAAATGCCTCCTGCTTATTTGGATGTCAAACACTGTGTGTGAGTATTCTTGGGAATGGGTTGCTACTAAGTCTGCTGAGATAGTTTTTTGGCTTCTGCCAAGGATTGAGTGTCCTATCATCCCCTGACATGTTTCCATGGCCTTTCCCCCCAACTTGGTCATGTAATGTGTTCCCCTATTAGTCGTATAGCATCCCCATTCTTGGTATAAATTTACCTTTAATTTTTTTAGATCCTGTGGAAAATCTCTTGTTCTTCCTTTTTTTAGGGGGGTTCATCTTCTATTTCTCTGCATTGATTGCTATAGTAGTTCTCCTTGTCCCCATGCACAAGTCATTGAACAGTTGCTTTCAGCGTTCTGACTCTATTTCTGTCACCTTTTACTTTCCTTTTTGTCTGTCCTTATCTGCTGGAAGAGGTTCATCTGCCATCCACTGAGGCTTCTCTTTCTTTTTGGCTACTGATTGTGTCTTTTTGCATTCCTCCCTGACAATGTCCCTGGATTCAGTCCAGAGTTCTTCTGGCTCCTGGTCAATTAGGCTTAATAGTGCAAATCTATTTTTTACATTATCTTTAAGCTCTACAGGGATGTTCTTCAGGTTGTATTTGTGCATGATGGTTGGTTTAGTGTTTCTCTTTAGCTTTATTCCAATTTTTGATAATCCTAGTTCATGGTCTGTGCCACAATCTGCTTTTGATCCTCTTTTTGCAGAGAGAATGAACTTCTCCCTCTTCTGCTTCCAATTATCTAGTCTATTTGATTTCTCTATTGGCCATCAGGTAATGTCCATGTATTCAGTTGCTTCTTGGATTACTTGAAAAATGTGTTTGCAATGAACAAAATGTTGATCTCACAAAATTCAGTCAGCCGGTCTCCTGCTTCATTTTTTGAATCCTAGGCCAAATTTTCCTATAATCTTTGATTCTGCTCTGTTTCCTATTTTTGCATTCCAATCACCTATGATTAAAACCAAGTCCTGTTCTGGTGTGTGATCAGTTTCCTCCTGTGCTCCAGCATACAGTCTTTCAATTTCTTCTTCTGCCTCTGTAGTTGGAACATAAACTTGGATTATTGTTATATTGATCAGTTTTCCCTGAAGTCTTATTGATATTATTCAGCAAGACCTTGCATTATATTCCTTGACTGCTTGTGCTGCATCTTATCTCACTCTTAATGCCATCACATTTCTTCTTAGATTTTAATTGCCTGTAATTATCTGACTTAAAATGTCCAATTCCTGTCCACATAAGCTCACTCACCTCAGGTATTGCAATGTTTATACATTCTACTCCTTGTTTTACTATGTACTTTTCACACGCCATGTTCCTATAATATGTGTTGTGCATCTTAAGGTTTTCCTTTTACCTTTTAAAAAATTTAATTTTAATTTAATTAAGTATTTATACCCTGCTCTTCAGCCACAAAGGCTATCATTTTTCCTTATGTTCTGAGAAACTGTGTTTCTCAAAAGGGGGTTTTCTCATGCCTGCTGTCAGTTCAGGACATCCATCTGCAAGCCATAAGTATCAGCTTTTTGCACTGTGAGAGGAAAATATCAAATAGACACAATACTCCTATTGTTATTTGTTTATCTCTTGCTTGTGTGGCAATGATCCATTGGTAAGAACAAGCCATTTTGAAAGTGGAAATATCTGTGCAGCCTAGGTAGTTTTTAAGTGGCATCAGTAAGCTAAAAAGAAAACTGAAATGTTTAAAAATAGCAATTAATGAATGCTCTTTTTATATGAAATGGAGAGATAGATACCTTGTTAAAAGACAAAAAAAACATGAAAAGATGGAGAAGATAGAGGGAAGAGGGTGGTGAGAAACTGACACTCTTACCAATTCCATAACCTTGCTCACATTTGTACTCCACTGAGTTGAGTTCTTTGGGTGGTGAGCATTCACCTTGCAGCTCTTCACACAATTTAAATTCCTCTGACCACAAACCATCCTTAGTGCAAAGGACAGGAAGCTGAGGCAAAACAGGAATAGAATATTTAATGAAAAGTAGGGAATTTAAGAGGAATCTTTTTTGCCAGATTCACTAAATGCAATGCTACTCATAGTTAACTGCCTAAATTGTCACAAGTACCCTGCTCTGGTTTTGGGTTCTGTCAGTATTTTTATGGAATTATTGACATAGGTTTGAGAGAAAACACCTTCTGCTAATTTTACAAGCATGAAATGGGACGGGAGAAAACACTATACTGTTAGAACTGCTACAAAGCCGGTTTTTGACTTCAAATGCCTTAACTGGAATAGATCTCTGTAGGCGGGTGTGTTCTTACAATTCATAGTCCTTATGAATGATTTGGAGTATAGAACCAGGGATAGTAACTATTCTAGATGAATTAATGAACAGCACAACAATATGATTTTGTATCTATGATGCAAGAAAGAAGAAAAAGCAAAATAAAGGCAATTTCCCACCCCCTCTGTTGCTGTAGTGGCCCCAGTACCTGCAATCCACCTACTATATTATAAGCCAAATTCAATATATGTCAGCAAGGAGGCCAAAAGTTGACCACCTGCATTCTGCAGAACTGAATCAACAATCACCATATCCTCCCTCCAACAGAAATCTTTGAGGCTCTCAGATACATGGGAGCTGGCCTCATTACTGAATACAGTAGTCCTTACCTTTTTGCTTTGTGGGCTGCAGCTGATGACACACTGGCTGTCCAGCTCAAAGCCATTGGTGCAGCTGTACATTCCCTCAAAAACTGGTGGGGGTGGCTTACACACCACAGGAACACAGCTGCCTTCCTCCCAGAAGCCACTTTCAAGACACTGGATATTTAACAACTTTCTGGATGGTTAAAAACACATGAAAACGCCAGTCACTTCACTGCATATCTACATCAGAATAGTGCTTTCTGCTATACATCAGAATAGTGCTTTCTGCAACCAGACTTGTTTATCTCACATTGGCCTTTTTAGTCATCAGCATGCTTGCAGAAAGTGCAGGATGAGTCCTTCCTGAATCTTCTTTTGTGAAGAAAAGCCAGAGAAACATCAGAATATCTCCAAATAGTCAGGAAAGGAAAACTGCCACAAAGGTCAGGGTTTTGTGATGGCTGTTGTTCCCACCTGGATTTCCGAGCATCCCCAAACTCTAGCTGCTTCTGTATATCAAGCAGTACATGGAACTCCATCTCTCCTCATCACTCCTGCAAAACAAGGATTTGGCTTCAGGAGGTGGGAAAGAGCTGGTAGGCCCAGCTTCTACTGCAGCTGAGGCCAACCCAGTGACCATCTCTTTCTTCCAATTTTTCACCCATCTTGATCACCCCATGGGAGTGTATCAGTTAACCTATACAGCCACATATACTTTTAGGTGGATAGATCTGTGTTTATTGTTGTTGTGTGCCTTCAAGTCATTTCTGACTTATGGCAACTCTAAGGTTAACCTATCACAGGGTTTTCTTGTGAGATTTGTTCAGAAGGGGTTTGCCTTTCTGAGGTTGAGAAAGTGTGACTTCCCTAAGGTGACCCAGTGGGTTTCGATGGCTGAGTGGGGATTTGATCCAGAATCATTGTCCAATGCTCAAACCACTATTCCCTGTTGGCTCTTCTGTATGTATACTATACTATTAAAGTATTTTGGCACCACTGTAACTGCCATGGCTTGTTAGTATGCCCTACTATCCCCTTCCAATGGTAGCTCATAACTGGAAATATTAGACACTTTCCAGGGTCAGGTTGGCTGAGACAGAACAGCAGTCAGTTGGAGGTCACAATGACCTGCGACATACCTGGAAACATAATTGTGAGAAAGCCCATATTAGGATTGAGCAGGAAGCCCCAGTAATGGGTTTATGCTAGCAGTCCAGTCATTAGAGAGGTATGTGCTAATCCTTCTTCCAGCCTTGGATGTTCTCAGTAATGGTTCAATCAAGCATTAAGTGACCATTCCCTTAATCTATACCCTGCAGATATATCTCATATACCCTCCTCCTCTCCAACTTTGTGAGGTTGTCACAGACCCATCAATTTCTATCTCCCTGAAATTAAAGCAATCAGTTGAGTTTCGGTTCCCTTTGTCTCTTGTGGGAGAGCCACCCAAACTTTGTTATAACCAGCACATCCCTCCAAGGAACAAGATATGTTATAAAAATCCTATCTCCAACCCCAACAAAGTGTGCCACAAAGTGTGTCTGAGTCCCTGTGCTGTGGGGACATCTATCTCCAAGACTGGTAACTATCACCCTTCCACCCCTGACCTTCCTCTATCCAACCCTTCACTCCTTACTTGTATGGCCTTGTATGGTTCTTAAGAGTGTTTGTTCTTGTATGTTAGCATATCTCCTGTGTTAATTCCAACAAAATACTTTGACCTTAACTGGAGTGCTCCCTACAGTTAGTACTGGTGTACATAGGTGTATATAGGTGAAAAGATCCATGAAGTTGCCCTCTTTTTGCAGGTCTCCTTTTGAGCTAATAATTTCCCCACCCTTTAAGGAGACACTGGCATTGTGGGTGGTGTGACAAGCGGTTGATGGATTTCTGCTGAGTGAATGGGAAGAGAGAATGAGGGAGACAATTCCAGAGCAGGAAAATGTTATGGGAGGGATTTCCTAGAGTTTGAAAGATGTGTATGACAGTTGAATCAGTTTGAGTTGGAGTGGGAGTTTATGTTTGTTTGCTTTTGAGTGCAGTTGAGTGATGACTGTGTGAAGTATAGTTTGTGCTTGAGTGAGTGTTGAGACTGAATGGATTATATAGTGAGTGGAAATTAAGAGTATAAGAGAGTGATTGAGCCTGGTAGCTATCTGGTTTTATTATTAATGGCTCAAAGAGTAGGAGTAGGAGTCAAGTACATAACATCCTGTATCATACAGTTTACAGCTTGGGTTTAAGAGAATTTGAATTATTTTATTTTCATTTTAAGTACTATGCATAGATAAGAGCAGAACACAAAAAAGCTACATTTTTAACAAACAACTTTACTGATATCACCTTCCCATCCCGATTAGCCAAACCTAATTCAATTATTTTTGAAGTAGCATTTTAAAAAGTAGAATTATGCAAAGTAGAAGGAATATATGCATATAAATTGTCATAATTTAGAGCAATTCATAATGTTTTGGTTCAGAATTTGAACTGTATGGCTGCAGAATGACTTAGCATAGAGTAAACTCAGCCATTCCTATCCTACATTTAATGCATTTCCCTTTTAACATTTTATTTGTAATTTCCAAGATACATAAAATAAAACAATAACAATACATTAATAGGAGGGGGAAAGGAAAGAGAAAAGACAAAAAACAAGAAAGGAAAGAAATAAAAGCAAAAAAGGAAAGGAAAGAGCGGAAAGGTAAATGTGACTTCTAATCTTCTCTTCAGCAGTTATTGAAACATATCATCATTCTATACCTCTCTCATCTATTACAATAAATCTCCATCCTACTTTCTAAAACATATAATTGCTAATAAACAAAGTGTATGGGATCATGTACATGGTGGTTATTTATATATCCAATACTCTCTCCTCGCTCCTCTGGTTTTAGATCTCCAAAATCATCTTGATCTGGATTCAAATCACCATGCACAGTTTTTTCTTCACATTCCAGTATCTCCCCACAATCCCTATCCTCCATCCAACAATCTGTTGCTTCATTGGATTTTCACTTCCATCATGTCATCCATCACTAATCTGAGGTCATTTTTCATCAGTTTAAATTCCTCCCATATCTGCCAAACTGCTGGGTCGCATACATTTTCTGGGAGTTAATTCATTGCCATTCTATTAAACAAAAACTTGGCATATATAGATTACTACTTCTATTTCCACAGGGAGTCCTCAGACACAATGTTGCAATAACACAGCCTGGCTATTTAGCTTCTGATATTATTTTAAAAAAAATTCAATGGGATACCGCTCCCAGACAAAACAAATCCACTTTCCCATAGCAAACCGATCTCTTTCCTTAGTCCATTTTTACTTGCAAAATGCTTTCAAGAACGGACAATCTTCCCACTTTAAAAGATTACTTTCCAACTTTTAATGTTACTATATCCTTCATCTGCTTGAAAAACTTTTTAAAGTCACAATCTTGTTAAGCTTTCTGTTTTCAAAATGAATTCTTCAAAATCTTAGTAATAGTCCTTAAATTATCTTGTATTAGTATGGAAAGCAGGAAACTCACCGAGATAATAGTATTGCCACTGAATCAAAGATCTCTTTTGATTTAAATTCAAATAATTCTGGGTGTTCTTAAGAAGTAATTAAGTTCGTGAGGTTGTGGAATTTAATGAATTCCACATGGGGTAGCTGCATGCCTTCTTTGGCCTTGTGATTCTTTGGGATACCATATTCTTACATGGAAACCATGCCACTTTTTATCCTTCCCTCCAAGCCCCCCCCATTTCTCTTTAAATTTTCCTGAAAATACACACCCAGTTATTGTGTCCCACTCCCTTTGTCATTCTGAAAACTACACCATTTCCTACAACTCCTGCAACAAGGCCTCTGTTTTATCAGTCTCTCTGGATCCTCAGTAATTTTTGTGGCTTTTCTCTGAAATCTCTCCAACTTGTCAATATCTCTCTGATGAAGAGAATGGATTCTTTTGCCAGAAAATATGGCAGCAATATCTTGAACTACTGAAATGACACATAACTTTAAGCACTACATAAAAAAAAAAAAAGGTGGGAAAGCTGTATGTAATTCTTGTCAAGGAACTATAAACTATATATTTCCATTTACATTGAGGTAATTAATATACCAAAGGCAGCAGAGGAACACTCTGAGCTGATGGAGACATGGCTGTGAAATCTTCCTGATTAACAGGAACAGCCCACTAGCTAATCTAATAAAAGGCATTTGCAGAGCAAGTCAATGATGAAATAGAGATAGTATTTTCAAAGAGCAGTGAGAGCTATTTTCCACTTTCCATTACTAGCTGTAATCAATCATTGGTAGTTCAATAACTATACAATTGGAGAAGAAGGGACTGGGGAGCGTCTCTGAAGGAAAAAATCTTCCTATTATCATCTTAATTCTAGCACCCACTCCTCCTCCTCCTCCTCAATACTGTGCAACTTATAAATGATCAAGCCCAACACAAAGCTGCACAACGTATAAGTCACCAAGTCTATTTATTCTGACCTGCCAAGTGCATGATAGTCCAGCCTCCCCTGTTCTCTTTTGGTAGCCCTAGGCAGCCAAACAGGTACCTTGAGTTCTTTGTGGTCCTTTGTACATGGAGACTAGATCACAAGGTACAGGGGCTGCCCAGTTCTGAGCAAATTAGAAGAATTTCTGAAATTAAGTGAACCAGATTCCAAGACATTTATGGCCAGTCAATTTTATTTCTAAGAGAAATCCTACATTTGTTTTCTTCTTAAAGCCTTACACGAGTCCATATGAGGTCAGTGAATGTGCAAACATCTGATATTTTTAAAAATATTTTTATTGGATTTAAAAAATATCAATTGAAAGAAAGAGGGGAGAGGAAAAGAAGAGGGCCCAAAGGGAATAAGAAATATATAGTATAAGACAATGGGCTAGTTGTTGTTGTTAATTGCCAACAAGTCAATTTCAATTTATGGCAACCCTATGAGAGACCCCCAAGTCACCCTGTTATCAGTATCTTGCAAGCTCAGGGCCATGGCTTCCTTGATTGAGTGGCTAGATATATACATTAATATAGGCTGACCATATGTCCAAAAAGCTATTTCCTGGAGCTGATGTCTGAAGAATTCACATTCGTGTGTGGCTAAAGTAGTAAGATCTTCTGACAACTGAATGACAGACAGATTGAGAATATTTGACCTACCAGTCTTGGAGCATGATTTTTTTTTAGCTCCACTAGAAGTTAGGATTCAACCATGTTGATCACCACGTAAGTTTCAAGTCACAGAAATATAGTTTAACTATAGGCAAGTCTACTAATGTTAATGATTTGGCTAATACAAAATTAATACACTGTAATACAACCAGAGAGAGAGGAGTCACCTGTGGGCATGTCCACATAATGTGTCATGAGAATGCATTATCTGTATTACATTACGGATAATTAACTGAACTGGAAAATGTCTTTCGAAAAATATGTGTACTTGTGTCCAATATACCCCAAAAAACAATTTAAATATAAAGAGAGTTTAGATATTGAGACTAAGGCATTTATCTAAGTCTTTATTTTAACTCCACTGCTATTAAATTTAATGTTTTCTAACAAACATCTGTAAATTACACATCTTTGTTTCAATGTTCCTGAGGGTATACTTTTGATACACTAGGAGTGGTAGAATCACTCAGAACTGATGGCTTTATATAGACACCAAAAGGTCATGCTGTGCCAGAAGGTAAATGGTATATAGACTGCAATATTGAAAATGGCAAAAACTCTTGATCTGACCCTATCAATTGATAGATATAAAGTATAAAGCAACGTTGGAAAAACTAGAGCTTGGAAAAACTATTATCAAAGGTATAAAAGCAACATATGAAACACAAAAGGCACATTTGATAATAAATGGAGAGAAAACAGAGAGTTTCAACATATATATAAAGGAACCCGACAGGGATGTCCTTTATCCCCACTACTTTTTATATTGGCTTTGGAATCATTGAACAATAAACTAAGGAGCGATACACAAATACCCGGCCTCAAAATAAAAGGCCAAGCGTAAAAGCGTTTGCCGATGATCTTGTAATAATATTAGAAAATCCTTTAGAGAATATCACCATTCTGTTGGAACAAATTAAAAAATTTGGTAATCTTGCTGGATTTAAACTGAACAAAGATAAGACAGCAATCATAACAAAAAACTTAACTGTAAAGCAAGATAAACAACTAGGAGAAAAATCCGGCTGTAAAATTGAAAAAAAAGCGAAATACCTTGGAATTTGGCTAAGTAAGAAGAATATTGACCTTTATGACAACAACTATAAGATACTGTGGGATGAAACCAAATCAGACTTGAAATGATGGAATAAATTAGATTTATCACTATTCGGAAGAATAAATACAATTAAAATGAACGTACTACCAAAATGCTTGTTTTTATTTCAAAACTTGCCTATACTCCAAAATGATAAAATGCTTCAACAATGGATGTTTGAATTGAATAAATTTATCTGGAGAGGAAGGAAAGCAAGGATAAATTGGCTAACATTAATAGCTGATAAAGATACTTGAGGAGCCTCTCTGCCTAATTTGAAATTATGTTATGCAGCTTGTGGACTTAATTGGATAACAACATGGATTAAATTGAATAATGATAGAGTATTAACATCGGAAGGGTATGTATTACGCTACGGCTGGCATGCCTATCTGGGCTATGAGAAATCTCAAGTTAACAAAGACTTTGAAAACCATATAATTAGAAAATCCCTGATTAGGATTTGGCATAAAATTAAAAAAACAATTTTGCTTTAAACTTCCGATTTGGCTCTCCCCACATGAAGCGTTCCTAGGGAGATGGGAGAGTACAAGGGACTGGTTAAGATATAAAGATTTAATTGACTATACAGCATGGAAAAAATGAGAGGGAACTAAATTACTTACGCAGGAGGAATTGGAAGCTAAAATGAACTGGTTCAAATATTTACAGATAAGAAATAGATTTCAAAGTGACAAAGTAGAATATGACTTTGAAATACAAGAAACAGATTTGGACAAGGTGATATGGACTAAAGAGAGCAAAAAAAATCACAATTTTATAAACTGCTGTTAGAAAGAGAGCTAGAAGGAGAAAGGATCACAGAAGCCATGACAAAATGGGCTCAAGATATAGGCGATACGATAACCATGGAAGAATGGGAGACAGCCTGGAAGGACACCAACACCTTTACAGCATGTTTAGCATTGAAAGAAAATCACTTTAAACTTACAAATAGATGGCATTTAACTCCAGCAAGAATAAGCAGGATGTGTAAAACGAAGAATAATAAATGTTGGCGTTGTGAAAAGGATATTGGTACCATGTACCATACCATATGTGGTGGGGATGCGCAAAAATTCAATGATTCTGGATAAAAATTCACAAGACAATTCAAAAAATTTACAATATCCAATTAATTATGAGCCCAAAATTATATCTATTGAACATGACCACTGATTTGGAAAAAAAAGTTAAACAATGCCATTGAAGAACATTACTCTATGCAATAACAGCTGCAAGATTGATGATAGCGGCAAAATGGAAAAATAAGGAAATTCCACTGACAGATGACTGGTTATTAAAGCTGAGAGAGATGCAAGAAAATGATAAATTAACACATATCTTAAAGCGAACACAATGAAAATGGAAGAAGAGTGGTCACCGATTCGAGAATTCTGGAGGAAAAGATGGAATATGGAAAAGAATTATTAGTATGAAACAAAAGGGCAGTACATAAGAAAAGAGAAGAAAAATATATAAGGTTAACATAAGTGGGAAAGAAGGCACTGAACATAGGAGCATAAACTACAAGTTAAGCAGGAAAAATTCTAAAAACTGACAAGATGTATGAAATAGAGGACAGGAATGAAAGGGTAATAGTAGGATAATATATAACATAGATAGGGAGGATAAATTGTAGAGACAAAAACTGAAATATCTCAGGCAGGTGGTGGGTCAAAGGAAGTTGGGAGGATGTGTGAAGGGTGTAATAAGGGAACGGAAGAGAAGGGAAGGTATGAGTGAGGAAGGGAAAGTGAAGAAGGTAATGAGAAGTGAGGAAGAGAGAAGAAGAGAGAAAGAAAGAAAGGAATGGATGGAAAGAGGGGAGGGATATGAATGGAAGGAAGTAGGGGTGGTGATTGTGATGGTCAACATGATGATGGATTTTGGAAAAGAAGTCAAAATGGTGAATGTAATAATTTGAATGTAACACTGTGAGTTGAGATGCTGAGTGTAAAAATAAATTTTAAAAAATAAAATAAAGTATAAAGCAATAAATGTTCTGGTAATTCCATGACTACTGCCTTACAAAGTGAGAACAGCTCTTCTTCCTCCCACTGTATTACTTTCTTGGTCTCATTGAAAGCCACTGAGGAAGGGGTGGTACAGTAGGACCCCCACATCTGTCGGGGATTGGTTCCAGGACCCACTGTGGATGGTGAAATCCATGGTTAATAGTGAACACTGCCACCACTGTGCCGGAACCCTCCTCCCGCCCACCCGAATCCTCTGCCCACCCACCCGCTGTGCCGGAACCCCCACAGGTCATCTTTTCCCTCCCGGAACCATTCTTCTGTCTGCCCAAACCCTCTGCCTGCCCACCCATTGACTGCCTCCCACACACCCACCCACCAGCTCCGCCATGCCGGAATCCCCCCCCGGTAAGGTCGCCTCCTCCCTCCTTTCTCCACCTGTTGACCCACCTCCACACCCCCTGTGAGATCACCTTCTCCCTCCCGGAACCCTCCCATTGCACAGGAAATGACTCACCCCCACAGAGACCATCCCCCGCCACCACACCTCAACCCCCCATGAGCTAACGGCCACCCACCCTGCCGTCACCATCCGTGGATAATTGAATCCATGGATGGGGGGGGGTGCTACTGTATTGTTTTTTCCCCAACACCTACCTTTCCTTACCTGCATCTCATTCCAATTAGAGCAAACTAGCAACAACCAGCTTAATTACACACAAAATATTGCCTAGTTTCCAAACAAAAGCACAAGGATTGAAGCAGTACTCAGGACCAAATAAAGCAATGAGTCTAGGCCTTGACCCAACTATTTCTCTCTCTCTCTCTCTCTCTCTCTCTCTCTCTCTGGCTTTTCTTCGCAAACGAAGATTCAGGAAGGACTCATCCCACGCTTTCTTTAAGCGCGCTGATGACTAAAAAGGCCAATCCAAGATAAACACGTCCGGTTGCAGAAAGCACAGCAGAAGGTCTCCTTGGGTGATGTTTATACCCCGCTCTTCAGCCACAAAGGCTCTCAGAGCAGCTTACAAATTGTTAAGCAATAGCAATTTACAGTACACATCTACAATGCATTAAGTGGTGTTAGCTAAACTGTTCACAGGATCATTCTAAATAAATCAATTATTTAACATTTCTCATGTGAACTTATTTACTAATTTCTTTGTAGCAGAGCTATTAGAAATTATATGAGGTAGCTGGCTCAGGACAGTTCTGTAAAACAGAGGACTTATGCTTCTACAGTTAACTCAAGTCCCCCCACCCCGACTTTTTAAAAAGAGACATATAGTTCCTATGTGTCATCTTGTCCAGCATTTCCTTATGCAAAGTGAAGTTTACAGGTATTAGCTGAATTTTAAAAGTTAACACTGAGAGTCATGTTGATCCCCATTATCAGACAGAGGCAGGTGACTTGAGAACAGAACCTTCAAAACAAGGTCCTTCCAGTTACAAAAACAGTACCAGGTGGCATTTACCATCCCCCGGCCCCAGTAAATATATAGTGGAAGAGACTGGCTGAAGTATTCTGTCATATCAGTTGTAGCATTTTGTGTCCATTGCAGAGTTTTTAAGAAAAGCACTGACAATGTTTTTACAGTCACTGGTTATAGAAACTGGAAGAACACATTAGAGAGTAATGGGATTTTCCAAACATTCATCACCAAAACATCACACAGAATATAAAATGCTTATGAGAAAAATGTAACAGAAACTTCAGTGATACTGCTATTACAAATCTAGTTTGTGAGAAGCAGATCAAGAAGAATTGATACTATATTGCTAGCATTTCTGACATTACGGAGATTTTCAGACACGGAAAAATCGTCCCTTGCCGCGCGAGCAGCCTCCCGAAACTGCTGCGCGGCAAGGGTCTTTTTCGGACCGCGCTGTGCCTGTTGCGAAGCCGTCCGTGTCACTTCCGTGAAGCTTTGGACGGCTCCGCGTCATATTTCAAGCACGGAGGCTGCCCGTGATTGAAATATGACGCGGAGCCGTCCCAAGCTTCACGGAAGTGACACGGACGGCTTCGCAACAGGCACAGCGCGGTCCGAAAAAGACCCTTGCCGCGCAGCAGTTTCGGGAGGCTGCTCGCGCGGCAAGGGACGATTTTTCCGTGTCTGAAAATCTCCTACATGTTTTTTGATTTGCCAGTACTTACTTTTGCATCGTACTAACAAGAGTTAGCAAAAGTGCCACTCCCATTCTAAGAGATCTTCCACCAGTTTCACAGCCTACTACTGCTGCTACCCAGTGGCTTCCTTTCTGGAGCCTCTCTGCTGCTCTCACCACTAGAACTATCAGTTCTCTTCTGCTTATTGGTCAATACTTTCTAAAGTGGATGAAGGCAGTCTGGTTTCTCCACTTTGAGGAGTCTACCTTGGGTGACCTTGCTAGAAATCTAGACTCCTGATAGAAGCTAGTATCCTGACAGCATTACTTTAGCCTCTGTCACTTTCAGACAAGCTCACTGCATCAAGGCATGTACCCAAGAGAGGAGCCTCTCTGGATGTCCAATACATAAATCAAACGGACTACAGAACTACCTCTGCAAAAACAAGACAAGGAGTGGATTGTGCCATAGGCAGTAATCTGGTAATATCGAAGAGTAAAGCTAAAGGAAAATAATAAATCAATCATACTGCCAGAAACCAATCTTAAAGGACATGCCTGAAGAATTAAAGACAATTTAAAAAACAAATTTTACTACTCAAGCTAATCAACCATGAACCACAAGAACTGTGAACTGAAACCACAGCCATCACAGAAGAAAGCCAAAAAGAAAGAAAAGCCTCATTGGAAGACTGATGAAACTCTTCAGATTATTAAGAACATATGAAAAGCAAAAGTAAAAGGTGACAGAAATAGGCTCAGAATCTTGAACACTAATGTTGAGCTACTTGTATATAGGGACAAAGAGAACTATAATATAATATATAATAATATATTATAATAATCAATGCAAAGAAATACAAGACAAGAAAAAGGGAGAAGAAGCGATCTTTACTGCAACATCTGAGAAATCAAAGCAAAATTTAAACCAATTTTTAAACCAAAAGTAATGCTACTGGATGATCAATGGGGAAAACATGATATGATCAGGACAAAATAAAAAGAACATTGATGCAATAAACTGAAAAACTGTACAAAAGAGATGAAAGCATGACAGATTTGGTCAAAGTAGAACCTTTTGATGAGGAACCTACCATTATAGAAGTGAAGTAGAAGCTGCTCTCAAACTATATCACCAAGACCCCAACGGAGCTGTTTAAGCTACAGAGCTGGAAACCATCTAAATTCTAAGAAAAATCTACTGACGTATAAGAAAACAAAACAATAGCCCAAAGGTTGGAAACACTCAATATATACTCCAGTCTCTAAGAAATGTGATACAAGGGACTGTAGTAACCACTGGACTAGTGCAGTAATCTTCCATGCAGGCAAAGTGATGCTCAGAATTTTACAACAAAGACTTTTACCATACATAGGTTAGATTCAAATTATAAGAAAACAGATTCCATCTAAACATTAGAAAGAACTTCTGTACTGTTGTAACTGTTCAACAATGGAATAGACTGCTTCTGTGATGGTGATGGACTCTCCTTCTTTGGCAATCTTTAAAAAGAAGTTGGATGGACATTTCTCCTTGGATGGCCAAGGAGTGTTTTAGGAGATTTCAGACAGGAACAAAAAAAGTATTCCTGTCCCACAATCTCCACTCCCACCCCTGTCCTGTACCTGTCACACCCTCCCCACTGCACTTACCTCCTCTCCTATCGTTCCGGCAGCATAGGAGTGAACGGAGCTCTAACCAAGCTCCCTTCACTTCCTGGATTGAAATCCCATGGATTCTCACAAGAAGATGTGAGCATGGGGAATTCAAAAATAAAAATAAAAAGAATATGAAAAAAATGACAGCAAGCACAAAAACACACTTTAAAAGGTAGAAGTAACCTGGGGAGGGTCATAAAAAGTATGTCACGTACCTGGATGTCCTGATCTCACCCTGAAGTGTTCTATCAGGGACCTCCCATTGACACTGGGATCTTGCCAGCATAGCCGGACACCTTTTCACCCACAGGAACACCTGTGACAGAAATGGAACGGGGGATCTATTGATGGCTTATCCCATCAGTAAAAAGCAGTGCCGGTGGAACGGCAGCAGAACAGGTACATAACGAGGGGGGAATGATGTCATCTGAAAAGGGAGCCCTTTTGTGATTTGCTGGCATTCGTGTAACACCACTTTTGACATGTCTGATAATCTCCTTAGCTATGTATTCCTGCATGAAAGGGGATTAGACTAGATGGCCCTTACAGACCCTTACAACCCTAACGTTCTATGAATCCATGGAATGAGAAACACCAAGCATCTAGGCTAGATTCAGAAAAGGAAGAAGCACGAGATACTTTGGCTACTGGAGCACACCAAAGGATTTCAGAAGAAAATCACCCTGTTTTGTAGACTACAGCAAAGCCTTTGATTGTGTAGATCATGCAAAAAAACTATGGATTGCTCGAAAGGAAATGTGTGTGTCACAATATTTGATAGTCCTGATAAGTAATCTATATGCTGGACAAGAGGTCACTGTCAGGACATAATATGAAGAAATAGAATGGATTTCATTGGTAAGGGGATCAAATCTGGCTGCATTTTATCACCTTATCTGTTTCATTTATACCCACAATATAAGATCCAGACAGCAGGATTAGATGCAGAGGAAGGAGGCATGAAAATTGGGTAAGGAACATTCACAATTTAAGATATGCTGATGACGCCATATTACTAGCAGATAATAGTAAAGACTTGGGACAATTATTGAGGAAAGCAAGGAAGAAACTGGAAAAGAGCTAAACAAAAATTATGAACACAGAAGATCTGTTGTTATGTGCCATAAAGTTACCTTTGAACTATGGTGATCCTATGAAATAGAGCCTTGCTCTCACTTGTCCTCGTTTATCATCCTAATAGTTCCTAATGACATGCAAAAAATGGGATTTATTTTTGTCACAATTTATCTCGTTTCTGTTTTAATGCACCTTTGTCAATTTCCCCAAAACTTCATTTATAGAAATACTTCTGCCCTTTCCCCAATTTTTGTGTCTGCCTCTGTCAATGAAAACTGCCTCATGGCCCCACTACTTTTTAAGGATCCAGACAGAGGACTCAGCCTGCACCTTGAAGGGCTAACTGAGTGTGGGTGCACTTGTGTGTGCATGCAAACCTGCTTCACTCTTTCTTCCATGCAGGGAAGGAAGGAGAGGAAAGAAAGGTTTAGTCTGTTTCATGGTTCTGGCTGAATTCCAACCACATGGGGAAGGTGTGATAAGAGTAAAACAACTGGGCCTGGTGTTAAGGCCAGGGGTTCAGTTGCTCTGACAACCACATTCCCTTTAGGGAGGGAAAGGGACTGGAGGCTGTGCAAGCAAGACAAGCTGGACTAGGAGGCCAAATCTGGTCTCCGAGCCAGAGATATACAGTTGACCCTCCGTATCCATGGATTTAAGTGTTCACAGCTTGAAAATATTCTTTAAAAAAATAATAATCCAAAAAGCAAACTTTGATTTTGCCATCTTATATAAGGGACACCATTTTGCTATGCCACTGCATATAATGGGACAAGTATTCACAGATTTTGGTATCTACGGGGGGTCCTGGAACCAAACCCCAGAGAATATGA
Organism: Gambelia wislizenii; assembly: GCA_030847615.1. Taxonomy (NCBI): domain Eukaryota; kingdom Metazoa; phylum Chordata; class Lepidosauria; order Squamata; family Crotaphytidae; genus Gambelia; species Gambelia wislizenii. Next base: position 165,872,853 of record JAUMIR010000004.1, read on the forward strand.
AGGGACAACTGTACCTCCATCCTTGTGGTAGAGAGGAAATAGTAAATCCTAGGTAAAGAGATACTGGTCTCCCTCTGCCATGATTTGAGTCATCCAATAATTCTGATTGGCAAAAGATTCAAGGCAGACAAAGGAAAGTACTTCTCTATAAAGTGTGCAATAATTTGTGGAACTTCTTATCACAGATATAATTAATGTGCCAGCCACTGGCTTAAATGGCTTTAAAAAGGGATTGGAAATATTAATGGAGGGCACATCTAGCAACAGTTATAGACAGGTGACATAGACCTCCATGTGTACAGACAGGTTACTACTGAATGCCACTTGTGGAGGTGAGAAGGGCAGACATTGGGAAAGGTGAGTGCATTAGTGCCAGGCTTGGAGGAGTCTCAGATATGCTTGGCTGGCCACAGAATACTGGATGTGACAGATCTTTAATCTGAGCATGCTGAAATGGCATAAATAATAACTTCATCATCTCCATGCTGTGATTTTTGCTTGCAACACCCACACCATTATGAAAAAAGGATCTCAGTCCTCACACAACCATTGTTTGGGGAGAAGGGCAGGAAAGGAAGTTTAGAAAACTTATGTTTGGAGAAATTTAAAATTTTGAGTTCAAAACTTACAAAATCAGTAAGTTATTTTAAACAGCTCCCCTGGGGATAAAGATACAACCACTAGCTGGCACTATTGGTCCTTCCCAGTGCGGCATCTATAAGAATGGAAAAATAAGACCAGCTCCCTAAGGAAATAAGCAGATTTTGATATATTTGGCATCCAAGCTACGTGTTATTTTCATCATGAGACAAGTAGCCATGTATAAATAGGGATAAATAAATCTGTCTATTTTTGGTCTGTGTGGCTTTTTAATGTGTTTCCTTTGAAGTTCATTCTGTCCTATTTTATAATTAATTGCATTTTTCCTCAGAAATTGCATTTCATTGTGTATTTTTAAACATATTTTTTTCAAAGTATGCATTTCTAATACAATTTCATCTCTAAATACATATGTTTCAATGTGCTGCTTGATCAAGAATTGAATTGCAATATTCTGGGAAGTGTGAAATCAGACTAATAGTTAAGATCTGATGTGCATATTACTTTTGGAATTGCAAATCTGGTCAATTTCTGTCATAGCTGGGAGGAAAAATTACAGTTTTGCATTGCTGGGAGATTTGGAGAACTGTAGCTCAAACAAGTAAAGTTTGCAAACTCTGGCTTGTATCAGAATGAAAAAGAAAACTTGGTGGTGGGGGGAGCAGTTTGATTATACAGTTAATTGTCCCTCTCCCGCCCTCCCCACAACTCTTAGAGATGTTCGTAAAATCCTAGGTACACATTACATGCACAACTTGGAAAACTTCCATAAGTAAGGCAGGTTCTTGCTGTTGAAGATTTTGAAAGACACCATGGAGAAAGGAAGAGGAAGCCAGAGGGATCTAAGTAAAAAAATACAGTGAAATAGAACTTGGGGAATGGGAATACTTTTTGACTACAATTCCAAGAATTCCTTTGCATATTGGCTGGGAGACTCTGGAGACTGGAATCCCAAAAGTAACTTTTCCAAGCTCTGCAGAGAAAGAGGAGCTGCCAGCTGGCTTTTTCCACAAAATATCTATCTGTCTGTGTCTTTACATATTTATATCTTGCTCTATATAATAAGATTTCAAGGCAGCATAAATCAAATCAGTTCAAACAATTTTAAACATTTTTTTAAAACGTAAACACTAAAAATAATTTAATTGATATATTAATCAATTTAACCATTTAAAACCATAAATTAAAACCATTTAAAACCAAGTACATCTACAGACACACATATCGTTAGACACACACACACCTGGCTTTATTAAAAAGCCACATTTTACCTTAGCACCACGAATTGGGTTTCCAAGGGGAGAGTATTCCACAACCAGTGTGCCACAGCAGAGAAATCTCTCTCCCACATCCACATAGAATGTATTGCTCCCACCAGTGAGACACAGAGGAGGGCAAGCCATGTGCAGGTATATATAGGGAGAGCTTCTTCAAGTATTGAGCTTCTGAGCTATCTTGAAGTCAGTTCAGAATAAACATTTGTCATACATATTCTTTCAGTAATTTCAATAATACTTACTTGCCTTTCACAACAGCCCTGTAAAGTAGGCTAATCCTTCTATCCTAGCATTATAACTGGGAAGCTGCAACACTTCAAGACTACACCTTGCCAGCCATCTGCAAAAACTCATCCCCCCCCCTTTTTATAACTTTTCAGTCAAACTACAACCATGTTTTTTTTTCCCCAGCCTCCTCCTCAAGAAGTCAGGGAATTCCAGAACTGAGAAGTTAACAGGCAGCACCAACCATTCAACAAGCATCTTTAGGTACCAAAAAATATGAGATGAAGAGAAATTATTGGACTTTGTGCACCTGTGACTATGGTGACTTGGTGAGATTTAAAGCAGGAATTAGCTGATACTGTTCACTCATACTCTTGCTACAGCAACACCAACTGAAATGCTTTTTTCAAAAATAAATAAATAAAGCTTCAGGTGCCTGAAAAATATGCTTATCCTTACCTAACCCTGAAACAGCGTGTGTGGGGAAATGGGAAGGCAATTAAGTACCTGTTCACAGAGCCAGCTCCAAAGCCAATTTACTGTGAGGCACCAGGAAATGATGGAGCAAGAGTTCTGGGGAAGAGAGAGAGACTTCTTAGACTCACTCTAAACCTTTCTTTGTAACAGAGCCACTACTACTTCTTCTGATCCTACAAACCTGACATTTATTTAGGATTAGCAGCAGAGCCAAAACAAAAATAAAACAAAAATCAAGAGGTTTTAAAAAACGCCTGACATTTAAAGGGCAAAATCTGAAAACCACAAAAAGACATATGAGGCACTGGGAGTGCTGTGTTTGATGTGCAGGCCTCAACAACCATCTTGAAAGCATCACAATCCATAGGGCAGGAGGGACTAGCCCATGTGAATATTCCCAATGGCCAGGTTTGGATGCCAAAGATGGCAAGAAATTAGCCCAGAAGCTCACATTATCTGCCAAGCAGCAAAGCAGGAAGAGAGAAGGAGAGTTATTTACTGGTAAACTGTATGTGTGTACGTGTGTATGTGTGTGTGTGTGTGTGTGTGTGGGGAATTAGTCACTGAAGTATGATTCCAGTCCATCACATTTTCCACAATGAATAGTGAAAGCATTGAAAACTAGCATGGTGTAGAAGTTTGAGCACTGGACTAGGACACTGTGAGATCAGGGTTCGAATCCCCACTTGACCATGGAAACCCACTGGGTGACCTTGGGCAAGTCACAATCTCTCAGCCTCAGAGGAAGTCAAGGGGAAATCTCTTCTGAACAAAATCTGCCAAGAAAACCTCATGACATAGTTGCCTTAGGGTCACTATAAGTCAGAGATTACTTAAAGACACACAACAACAAACAAGGCAAAGTATCAAGGAAACATACAAAAAGACATCCCTAATTCTTTTTCTATAAGAATGTGAGAGCACACATCAGAGGTAATTACTTTGGATCGGGGGGGGGGCACCTTGTGGCCCTCCAGATGAAGCTAGGCTACAATTCCCATCAGCCCTAGCCAGCACAGGGAATGTTGAAGGATTATGGTAATTGCAACAATTTTTTATTAATTTTTATTTAGTTAGTTATTTATACCCTGCTCTTCAGCCACAAGGCTATCAGAGCGGCTTACCAATTGTTTTAAGCAATAGCTATTTGCACTGCATTAAACAGTTTCCAATGTGTGTTAGCTAATTGCCCCCACAAGCTGGGTACTCATTTTACCGACCTATGAAAGGATGGAAGGCTGAGTGAACCTTGGAGCTCCCTAGAATCGAACTTGCAACGTGGTGACTTGCAGTACTGGCATTTAACCACTGCGCCACCAGGGCTCCTGAAAAAAGATCTGGAATGTGACAAATTCACCATTCCTGCTCTATGATAACATTATTTTCTTTTGTTATTGGCATAGACAATCTCTCTCTCTCTCTCTCTGGCTTTTCTTCGCAAATGAAGATTCAGGAAGGACTCATCCTGCACTTTCTGCAAGCATGCTGATGACTAAAAAGGCCAATCCAAGATAAACAAGTCCAGTTGCAGAAAGCACAGCAGAAGGTCTCCTTGGGTGATGTTTCTGGGTTGTGATTCTTTCTGCGTTGTCGTTTCTCTTCAAGACTTGGTCGGCGTGAGTTCTCAAATAAGGCTGCAGCATTGTGAATAGTGTGTCTCCATGCCTCCCAATGTGAGGCCAGGGCGGACCACTGTTGGTGATCAGTTTGGCTGAGCCTGAGATGTTGTTTCAGGCAATGTAGGAAGATATTTAACCTATCATTGCTTTAAACAACTTCCATGTGTCCAGATGGATATGTAGATACAAGTAAGTATGCAAAAGTATCTCAAACTTTAAAATATTTCATGCATCGGTCACTTTTAAAAGTAGCAAAGGTAGGTGAACCCAATCAGGATTGGGTTCATATTGTATTGGGAAGTTTTCAGATGTTTTCTAAACTTTTCCCAGTGGCACAGTCCTGGTAACTCTACTCAACTCCTCCCCTGCTCATAACTAGCAGTTTTCCCCATGCCATGAATGAACAGCAGCTTCAGAAGAAGGGGTGGATTTTTAACATGATCACAGCAAGAGAGGAGAAGGGAAAACCTTGAATAAGAAGGCCAGGTTTTCCCAGATTAATTGTCCTTGGCATGCCTTCCAACATTTCATGGATGAAAAGCAGGACACATGTGGTCAAGCCACATCAGAGTGTTGGCAAGATAGCCAAAGATATTATGAGGAAGAACACACAAGCTTAGAGAGGCTGCAGCAGTTTGCCCTGTTTAAGTATTTGAAGGGATGTCATGCTGAGGATGGAGCAGGTTTGTTTTCTGCTGCTCCAGAGACTGGAACACGGAGCAATGGATGCAAGCTCCAGGAACAGAGATCCCACCTCAACATGAGGAGGAACTTTCTGACAGTCAGAGCTGTTCGGCAGTGGAACGCACTCCCTCAGAGCATGGTGGAGTCTCCTTCCTTGGAGGTCTTTCAACAGAGGCTGGATTGCCATCTGTCGGGGATGCTTTGATCAAGATTTCCTGCATGGCAGGGGGTTGGACTGGATGGCCCTCGTGGTCTCTTCCAACTCTGCAATTCTATGATTCTATGATTCTATGAATGTACAGGATGAAGAAATATTCTCCTTCCTCTCCTCTTCCCCCTGCTACATTTGCACTCTGTACTCAGTTTGTACTAACAGAAGTAAGCTGAGGACAAAGCAAGAAAGTGAGAGGGCGAGAGAGAAACTGGGACATTTTCAAAGCAGCTGAGAAAGTGGGAAAACAGAGGATTAATTAGGACTGTTCCTGTGAAATCATGACAGTCTGAGGGTACGGGGGGGGGCATTTTATGGAATAAACTGTTCCCAAAGGAAAGTGCATGAGCTCAGTTCAAACATCATGCCAAAGTGATGTCTGATAAATTATGTTTGTTTGTTGCATTACATATTACCAATTCAAATAGCTAAGAGTCCGTATAAAAATTAAATTCAGAAAAGACACAGTTCAAATATATATATTATATCCATCTATGATTGCCCTTCTGCTTCATAGATATGGGAGTGCTGACAGATAGACAATGAAAGCTCAGACGCATAGTTTGTTGAGCTGACCGAGAAAAATGAAAGCAGACAAACAGCTCTAAACAATGGTTTGTTTCTGCACTTTAAAGTTCACATCTAAACTATATTTAGCACAAACATACCATGATTCTGTGTATGTGTATCCAGCTACCACATGGGGCTAAAAACAAGGTTCAATGATTGCTGCCAGCCAGCCTATCAAGGGGACAGAATTGGGACAGCCTGATCCTGGCTATGCCCACTGAATTTTTCCTGAGTCTGGCTTTCGCCTCTTTTAACCAGCCTTGACTGGCAGTGGGCAATTCTGCTACATCCCTGCTGTAATGAGGATTGGATCATTCTAAATGCAGAGACACAACAGAATTATCCACCTGCAAGAGGCATGCCCAGAACATAGAGCATGTTCCAGGGAAGTCCTCTACCAAGGGCAGGCAGTTCTTACTGTTACACAGTTCAAAACTAAACCTTTCGGGATGTGGGAGTAAAGTGAAACCTCTGCATTGATATAGATACTGTACATAGTCTGCCTCAGCTACAATTCTTAAAAAAAAATAGCAACATTGGATTAAGTCCTAATTCTCTGTTCTGGTCAATCTGTAGGCCAAACTCAATTATACATTTAGCATATTTTCAGAAGTTCCTCTCTCAAGGAGTGAAAGATTATTTACATGTTTGTCATAGCATGAGATGCTCCTTACCACTGTACGTTGCATTTAGAATCCTCTGTTTTGTGACTGGTCATTGGAAGATAAACATGTGTTTAATATGCAAATCTGACAGCTGGAGTACACATTTTTGAAGACACCTTCTTGTGGGAGAAAAACCACGCTAATTACAGGGAATACACATTCCCCTTAATTTTGAGCCTATGATTCATTCCTCTCCTGTCAGTGGGTGATAACATACAGACTTTGTTATCTCTGGATAAAATAATGAAGAATTGCAGGAGTACTTGATTTGTAAAATGTTTCTATTCTTTGGCAAACAGAAATTCTGTCCCCAGCTTTGCTATCTCTTCCTCTCTTATGGCCTCTCTCCTCCTCTGACTTGAAAGCTGGATGTGTGTGTAAATTAAGAGCTTCCCCACCCCACTCTTGTTTATCCATGCCTTAATTGCCTGGTTTGTTCTGTATTGTTCTCTGTTGGGGAAAGACCTCAATTCCAGCCTTTTTGCATTTGGGGCCAGTCTGACTGTGAAATAAAACTGACACTTGCTGCCACAGGCTAGGGATATAAGACAGGGCAAGAAGTGAGGTGGCTCAGTCAATTTCTGCTGCCTTGCAACTTTAAAAAAGTATTGGCAGGGTCTCTAGGAAGTGACCCAGCAATTCTAAGTCCATTAACATAAATCATACAAAGTGGACAGGTTTACTTTGCAACAAACAAACAAAGAAAGAGGCGACTTTCATCCTTTAGGCAGACTGCAGCTTTCTGAGTTTTCAGGGCAAAGAATTTGAGTTTTCTTGGCATAGACTCTGGAATTATTTTGGTGCAAAAATATGAACAGCATACATTTCCCGTTAATGTTAGGTGGACTGCTGCCAAGCTACACTCTTGATCATCCTAGTTCTCATTCACCCACAGGGCCTTTCTGAAAAATTTCCAGCTCCCACCCTGTCGATTATTTCCATTTTCCTTCTCCACATCCACCTCTTTTATGATCTTACTTCAGCCTACTACACTGTTTGGATACTGTGGGACCTACCAAGGGAAGTGGGGATATGGAGGGATCAGACATCTTTACCACTCTCACCAAAAAACAGAAGGAGGGGATGTGAACATGAGGAATGGCTTTTCAGGGGAAGAGAGGCGGGTAATTTTTTAAGGCACTGAACAGCATGTGTTCAGGGTGGTTTGTTATTATTCATGTACCTCCAGTTTCACAGACGGAGCCCTGTCTCTGTTTTTGTTCATGTGAAGTCTGCCTGTGGGATATAAATATTGCCAGTAAGCAAAGATGTATGGTTCTGGGCTCTCAGGGGATAGTTTGTCAACCTGCCTTGGGGAGTCCTCAAAAGCCTACTAAAGGAACAGACTGATAGGAGATATTAGGAATCAGACACCAGAGCAACAGAGGAGCATGGTTGATGGGCTGTGGTGTAGAAATTTCTGAAGACACTCACCAGTGCGGTTCTTCTAACTGTGCCTCCAAGGGCAATCCAAAATGCAGGCAGTTGTCTTGACTCAAACTACTTTGGGTGGTTTCCATCAAAACAAGGATTATTGTTAAGTTGTGTGTGTGTATGTCTCTGTGTGTGTCTGTGTCTTCAAATCCCCTGTCAACTTATGGCAACCCCATTAATTTCATAAGCTTTTCTTAGGCAGAGAATACTCAGAAGTGGTTTTGCCGGTTCTTTCCTATGAAATATAGCCTACAGCATCTAGTAATTCATTGATGGTCTCCCATCCAAGTACTAACCAGAACCGACCCTGCTTAGCTTCCAAGATCATATGGGATCTAGTGCCTTTAGGGTTAAGAACTCTAAATTGCCTACTCAACAGTAAGCCACTCCCCAAATGTATACTGTACATTCCAACTTGGATGGCTCCCAACAGTAGAAAACCCATTTTCTCTCCAGCTATTTTAGATACAGTAGGACCCCCATATCCATAGATTCATTATCCACTGATTCAATTATCCATAGGACACAAAACAGCACACCTACCATAGAGTCTTCCTAGAAAACGTGTCCTTTCTAGCCATTTTCTAGGTCCTCCAAGGCAACTCTATGGTATTTAAACTGGAAGTCCCATTATTTTCAATGCTGTTCACTATTATCCACAGTTTTTGGTATCCACGGGAGACCCCAGAACCAATACCCAGTGGATATGGGGGTCCTACTGTATATAGATATAGATAGAAGATAGATAGAAAGATAGATAGATAGATAGATAGATAGATAGATAGATAGGAGAGGGAATGCAGCAGCACCAGGGCTCAGGCTTGAGCACCCAGGAGTGCTAGTAATGGAGGGACACATGGTAGATAAGCTCCTCTTCCTCACCTGTTGCACTACAGAAGGTAATCATACATGGCTAGAAGTCGACTTAAAGACAGAGACAAAACAAGTCTACTGCAATTAGACAGTCCAACTTGTACTATAAAGAAATCCAAAAGCTGCAAACATGCCAAGATGACAAGCAGTGCCAATGCTGTTCATGCAAACTATCTTGCAATTGTGGGCATTTTCTCTGTCTAGAAACAATGTTGTTTTGAAAAACATCCAATACCATTGGGAGTCTAGAATTCTGTATTCCTTCCCCACACAAAACCCCAAATATAGCAGCTTAAAGGACTATTCTGTCATTTATAAATTTATTCAAGCTAGAATAAACTCACTTACATTTTTTAACCAGTTCCTCCCAGAATGTGAATTATATGGGCTAGAATGATCAGAAAGGGAAGGATGGAAATTTCAGAGCCCAGCCTGATACTTTACAGGAGCACCAAGACTCCATGCAGTGGGACAAACAGAGGTAGAGACAGAGATCTTTGTGCTTTTAGTGCCAGATCAACCTTGACAGAGTGGGCACAGTTTTTATCTTCCGAAGCTTTCCCCGCAATAGTGAGAGCTACCAACCTACTCTTTCCAAGCATTTAAAGCCCAATCCTATGCACCTTGACCCATGACTTCACTCAGTGTGACTTGCTTCTAAAGCAGGAGTAATGTCAAGTGTTTTTGTGGACCTTGTGTCTCCCCTCACTGTGAGCCCCCATCAACCCAAAGCCTCCAAACCTGCACCCCCATTACAAGTGTGTGTCAAGAATAATTCATAATGCTGCTGGGAGCAGTGTTATCTTTTTTTTTTTAAAGCCATGGTCCTAATGAAGATGGAAGAATGGATTGTTAATGTTGCTGAGTTTGCCCAAGTTGCCAAACTAATGTGGATCTTACAATATGAATCAGTTGAAGGCTTTTTGAATTATTGAAAACCTTTTGTGGACTTTTTGAGCAATAAGAAATCTAACAATGTCATAATTTGTGGTTTTGGTGACTAGTAAGTCTGGTAAGTTCAATTTAGTTGAATCTGTAATGGTAATGGTAGAATAATTTATTTTTCCTCTTCTTGGTTTTTCTTTTTCGGCGGAGGGTGAAGGGAAACTCAAACCACTATACCACTCTGGCTTTCCTTTTAAAAATGCTCTTTTCATAAACTGCAATAGCCAGGATAAAGCATGGCTTATGAGAGTTTTCACGCCCAAGTGGCTAAGAGACTGAGCTTAAACTCAGGAAGCTCCTGCTTAGGATCTTGCCTCTACTATGAATTTAGTAAGCTTATCTTAAGCAAATTACTATTTCTTAGCATCACCCCTCATTTAAAATGCAGATTTAATTTAATGTTCACAGTGTTGCTGTGAAAATTTCTGGGATAATACACATGAGGAGCTGCAAGGTTTATAAGAAAATGTTGATGGGCATGCCGTGATGTTAAGACCATGTCAAAACAGAAAAAGTATCTCCCTCAAAGACACTCAATGCAAAGGAAGGAGCAATAATAACTTAATGGTGAGATCTCTAGAAGGGTCTCTTTGCATTCTGCACAGGACAGTAAATTGCCTGGCTTGAAAAGAGCCAGAATAGCTTTTTTTCTATCACCTTCTCCCCACCTGATGGAGGCCAACTTACAGCTCAGTGGCAGAGCACACGATCTGCAGGCTAGCTCCAGATCTGAGGGAATCTTCTGCTCAGCTGCCAGTGCCCCCTCAGTTTATCCAGCAGTGGTGAGAGGAGTAGCAGTCCAATGGAGCTAGCATACCCCCTCCACTGTCCTGATTTAGCAGGGACAGTCCAATTAATCCTCAGTTGTCCCACCTTTTTCAGATGCTTTCAAAATGTCCCAGTTTCTTTCTCCTCCTTCCCCCTAGGTCCTCTCAGCTTACTTCAATATGCTGCAAACTGAGGGCCTGTTCAAACTATTGCAAAAAAAGAAGTGAGACTTCTAACAACAGGAAGCTTCATTTCTTACTTGTTGGGACTTCTGGAAATGCATTTTAATGCACATGGGCCTCTCCAGGCAGCAGGGAGGGAAGGATGAAGGAAACTGGATAGACAATTTAGTCATTTGCCTAACACCTTGGAGTAGATTTTGCTGGATACAGAGCAACAGCCTTAGTTGCTAATATAGTGAGTAGCAACAGACACAGTCCTCAGTATCTTCTTTCTGTTCTACGGGCTGGGTTTTTCTCAAGACAGACAGTAGTTGTTAGAGTTGTTGAGTGTGGGAGTAAATTTAGCAGATGCAGCCTTGGCCAACATGGAGATGTACTGATGTGCCTATAAAATTTCTGCCTGTTAGGACAAAGTCAAACATATCTATGCAAGGAAAAAAGGAAGCAACCTTATGTCAATCCAATAATTGCAATGCATAGTTATGGCCTAATTATACTCCAATTTTAAGTAATTAGCTATCATTGGGAACTGATAATTAGTTATCATTAGGGAACTGCAGAGACTAGTAGGCAAAAGTCTATGTGCACATTTAAAAACACATCTTTGGGTAAGTGCAAACACAGAACTAAGAAGAAAGTAATGTAAACAAACAAATAAACCAGATGAAATTTGGCACTAACGGAACAAAGCTCAAGGAATAGTAAGTTTAAAACAGTAACACAGAGGCGAGTTCACATATGTAGGACTAAAGCTAGTGGAAGGGCCAAGGCAGAGGTGGTGTTACTATGACCTACACCCCCTCCTTATAATATCTCATAATTGGCAATACTAATACACTTAATGGGATCTAGTAGATGGAGGAAGACCAGAAAGGTGAACTCAAATGGAAGTCACAAGGTCCTAGGAAGGTGACATGGAAAAATACTAGCAGACACACCCAAGATAGGATTAAGCAAAGCCCCTAGTAAACGAAGCCATTAAGGTGGTATGTGCTAATCCCCTCTTGGGTACCCTCAGCAATGAGTCACACATCACAATCAAGTGACCAAAACAACGCTTATCCTCAAGAAGTATATCTCATCACCCCTCACTGTCCTACAATGCAAAGATTATCTTAAACCCATCAATTCCTGTCTCTCAGCCATTAACAGCAATCAGCAGAGTTTCAGTTTCCTTTATTTGGTGGGAAGCCATCTAAGTTTTGTTCTAACCCCAAATACCCCTTCCAGACATGAAATACAGTGTAAACATTAATCCTCAAACAGCAAAGTGTGCAACTGTGGACAACACCCTCTGTCAGTGTGGCCCCCGATTGGATTCCAGTGCCACCTTCAGACTTTTGTCTGAGTCCTTCTCTGCTACTAAGACTGGTAACTATAGTCTCATCTCCCAAATCTGTTCCTCTATCCAACTTTTTCTGCCTTAACTCTTTTGTTAGCTTTGAACTTCCGGTTGGAGATAGCAATGTGTCCAATTGTTTGATCTCGACAAGCACCAAACATAATGGGAAAAGCCACTCTTAAGACACAACAGAGTTGGCTAAGATTGCCCCCTCCCATTAAAGAGGGATCGAAGGGGCTCGACAGGGACCCATTTCCAACTTCCAATGCCTGGTCCTATGGAGGTTTCCGAGGTTTGGAACCCAAACAGAGGTGAGGGGGTTGGAGGAGCTGCCAGCACTGCATTTGAGTAGCCACCCCAGAGACAGTGACAAAACATCACCACCAACTTTTAAAAAGTAAGCTTTACTTTAAAACAACACTTATTGGAAAAAGACTCCTTTCTGGTAGAGCAGCTCAAACTTTCATGACACTATATTTACAAACTTAAAAAAAAAAACCTTTTTAAAACAACGGAACACGCCTGAGCTTACTTCAATGGAAAAAAGGGAGTCTCATGAAAACAACAATTTAAAAATATCAGAGACATTGAGGGGCACATAGTTGTATTAATTTCAACATATACACTTTAAAGAAGAAAATCCTTAAATCTAATACAAAGAATACACCACAAAGGACTGTATATTTTTTCCCCGTTACCAGTACTTAGTAACCTCAACTAAGCAAGTGTTACAGTGATACTTAAGAAAACTAATTAAGAGTAATTATCTCATTTAATTTTTTAAAAACTGCTCAGACTTAACTTTTGAAAAATAGACTGAGAACTTGTTATAAAAGACTGGAGATTTAAAAGTATCCAATTTCCTGAAGATTGCTGTGTTGCTCAGCAAAATTAAATGAACAGATACTCAAGTTTAAAGAGAAACTTTAAAAAAAAGACTCTCACTTTAAGACTGGAGCCTTGAAGATTTTTGGTTTGAATTTAGCATTTTACTCAGCAGTGTGGTACTTTAAAATATCTTCAAATAAACTGAAGTACTTATCAGAAAGTGAAGTTAATATTCTGCAGCAGAAGCTAAAGTGCTCCATCAAGGGAGGGGTGGAAAACTCCTCAGAAGTGATAAAGAAGCTACTTTAAGATAGCTAGAGATAAGTGGGAGAGTAAATATTGTCTTCGTTTTACTGTTTTTGAATGGCTACATAGTATATTGGTTTTCTGTTACATTATATACTGTTACACTGATACATTGTATATTGCTATATTGCTGTTACATGGTCTACTGTTAGAGAGTTACATTTATTTTGGAGGATGGCTTAGGGAAGCTTGAACATTAAAGAAAGTTACTCTAGTCATATAAAGAAGTTTCTTTAGTAAGGAGAGAAGAAAGAAAAACTGTTAAAATTATATGTACAAGTAAAACTTTTTGTTTTTCCATCTCTTCTGGAGATAATAAGATTCTAAAATCCAGATTCTGTTCTGTTTGAACATTTAGACACCTAGCTAATTGCTTACTGATATAATGAAATATTGGAAAAGTAATGTAAACATTACATATTCCTTTATAATTTTAATAACTTTCTTGGTTAAAGAAATTGCATATTCTTTATCGCACATCATATATTGTGACTATAATAGTGCTAGTTAAATTGTTTAGAGTAACTTGGCTTGTTCATTTGTTTTGTTTTTTGGTTTGTTTCCTTAAAAAATTAATTACGTTATTATTCACTTAGGGGTGGTATGTTCATATCTTTATCTAAATAGTGTTATTTTTTCAGAGAAAAAGATAAGGGGGAAAGTGGGGAAACTTTTTAATTTTTTTCTCCTTCTTTTTCTTTTTTCCTTTAATCCCATCTAATCTTTGATCTCTAATTTCTAATTTTCCAATTTTTTGCTATTTATCTTCTACTCAAATTTCAAATCTCAAATTTATAATACAAATAAACAAACATGGCCACAGGTACTAGGAAAGCCACAGCACAAGCTCAGGTGCAAATTCAGTCCCAAACACACATCAGGAGAGTGTCTATAGATACATCTTTTAAATCACCTGATGTTACCACAATGTTTCTGGAAGATTTGAAGAAACTTCATCAAAAATGTGTAGATTCAAGAACAGAGATGAATTTAGATCTAAAAAGACAACAAGATAAAAATTTGGAAAGAAATTAGATTAAGTCACTGAAGATATGTCTCAGATGAATGTTAAAATGGAGGAACTACAAGGGAAAACTTTAAAACTAGAAAAAACTACAGCAGATTTGCAGATTTAGTGAATACACAAAAGGAAGAAAGCAACTCAATTTTACAAATTGCTGATGAAAGAGAAGAAATAACCCTAGGAGAAAGAGAAGAAGAAATCCAATTATCTCAAGATGAAGGAGAAATATCTGATGGTGAAGAAGAAGAAACTTAAAGTACACTATAAAATTATTGTCATGGAATGTGCAAGGGTTACATTCTCCCTATAAAAAAAGACAAATATTTCATTACCTAGAAAAATTAAAACAAAACAATATTTGTTTAGAAGAAACACATGTAAAATAAAAAAGATTTAAGATTCTTGAAAAACCCCAAACTTGGAACAAGTTTTGCAGCGGCAATTGATAAGAAAAAAAGAGGAGTGGTGATATACATAAATAAGAATATAAGAACCAAAGAAATATTTCAAGATGAAAATGGATATTTTCTAGCTATAGAAATACAAAATCAAGATCTGAAAATTATGTTATTGGGGATTTATGTCTCAGTTGACAATAAAGAAGAATTTTACTCAAAGATTTTACAACTTATGCTAGATTATGCCTATGATAATATAATCTTGATGGGTGATATGAATGGTGTAATTAATCCTCTGATCGATAGAACATCAAGTAAGCCAATAAAATAAACACAGGGGAAATTACCCAAATCCTTTATGGAAATGATGGACAATTTCTCTCTTATGTCTGGAGATACAAATATGACAAAATGAAAGGGTTCATGTATTACTTCGAAAGACATAAATCTTGGTCAATGTTGGATATGTTTTTAACATCTAAATCTATAAATAAAGAAATAAAAAATATTGAAATTCTACAAAGATAACATCTAGCCACAATCCAATACTATTAACTTTAAAACATAACAAAACAGAATTTAGATGTAGACTTAATGAAACACTCTTACAAGATAAGGCGATACTTGATAAAGCTAAAGAAACTCAGAAATTTTACTTTCAAGAGAATATGCAAGAAGAAACAGAGAGGAATATTTGGGACGCCAGTAAAGCGGTCATATGTGGATTCTTTATCCAAAAAGGCCATGAACAACAACAACAACAACAACAAAACTAAAAGAAGATCCAAACAATGTTGAAATACAAAGTGAAATTAAAATATTGCAAAAGTGTCTTGCATCTTGCATCTGATATGAAATAGAAAGGAAATTAAATTACATAAGACAAATATATTTCGAACATGCAAACAAGCCTGGAAAATGGCTTGCATACAAACTTAGAAAAGAAAAGGAGAAGAGACTTGTTATAGAAATAAAAGAAGACAAGGAAACTTATACAAATCAAAGTAAAATTTCAAAAATATTTTACAATTACTATTCTAAACTCTTTGAGGAACACTCAATTTCAGATGAGAAAAAAAGCAATTTTAACAAATACTTAGACAAACAGGAATCCCAAAGTTGATAGAAGATCAAAAGGAAAGCCTTAATCAGCCCATCTCAATGTTTGAGGTCAAAGAAGGTATTCAGAAGACAAAGATAAGGACATTTCCTGGACCTGACAGTTTTACAGCTACTTATTACAAAACTTTTGAAGATGAACTGGCTATACCTCTTCAAATAACATTTTAAAAGGGAAGAAACCAGAATCTTGGAACAACGCAATTGTGAGACTCATACCAAAGGGAGGAAAAGACTTAAAAGAACCAGAAAATTATAGACCTATCTCACTACTCAGTGTCGACGACTACAAGATTTTCACATCTATAATGGCCAAAAGATTTTAAAAACGTGTTTGCGGATATTATACATAAAGATCAAAATGGGTTTTTACCCAAAATAATACTTTGTGACAACATCAGAACAGCACTTAACATTATTGACTACTATGACAAAAACATTCAGAAAAAGATGTCTATGGTTTTCATAGATGCACAAAAGGCTTTCGATAACATCAGTTGGACTTTTTTGTCTGAAACTTTAAATAGTATGAAAATTGTGCTGCATTGTTATTTATGAAAATCAAACTGCACAATTATTAATCAACGGAGAAACTACAAAACACTGCAAAATAAATAAAGGAACCAGACAAGGCTGTCCTTTGTCACCTTTATTATTTTTAATAATTATGGAAATTTTGAACAACAAAATTAGAAAAGATCCAAATATTCAGGGTGTGAAGAAAAAAGGCCACAGCATCAAACTAAAAACATTTGCAGATGACTTGGTTATATTTCTGGAAGAACCTTTGAACTCTATTAATACACTCTTAGAAATATTGAAGGAATTTGGTTACTTTTTTGGCTTTAAAATAAACAAAGATAAAACTGTGATGCTTATCAAGAATGTACCTAAGGATGAGGGGAAAATATTGAGTAAAGTTTCAGAATTCAACATAAAAAAGGAAATTAAATACCTTGGAACTATACTCTCAAATAAAAACTCAGAACTTTTTGACAATAACTATAAGAAAACATGGAATAAAATAACAGATGATTTAAGATAGTGATCTAAACTAAAACTTTCACTACTTGGAAGATTAGTGACAATAAGAATTAACATTTTACCCAAATTACTTTTCTTATTTCAAAATGTTCCTATTATAAATAACGACAAACACTTTATACAATGGAATAAAGACATTTCAAAATTTATTTGGGCCGACAAGAAGTCAAGAATAAGATGGAAGACCATGCAAGACTTGAAATATCGAGGAGGCTTAGGACTTCCTGATTTAAATTTATACTATCATGCTTGCGCTTTATCATGGATCCTGGACTGGATAACACTAAAAAAGGGAGAAATACTCAATTTAGAAGGATTTAACATACAATATGGCTGGCACAGATATATGTGGTACAAAAACGTTAAAGTAAACAGAGTGTTTAATGATCACTACTTAAGAAAACAATTATTAAGAATTTGGCTAAAGTAAACCATAAAGTACAAAAAGAAAAACCATTTGGTTAAAGTACAAAAAGAAATTATACATGAATATTTCACTATGAGTCTCCCCCCATAAAACTCTCTATGGTAGATGGAAAAGTCCAGAAGAAAAATGGATAAGATATCAAGATCTTCTTAAAAGGCATGAAGGTAGTTTCAAAATGAAATCCAGAGAAGATCTGTCTTCTGAAGGACTAATTTTCAATTATTCTTGTATAGACAGTTATTAGACAGATTTAAAATAGACAAAAAGCTAGAAAGATTTGAATCACAACCATCACAATTAGGAACCATTTTAAACTCTAAAGACAACCATCAAATTTCTCAACTTTATAAATTACTCTTGAAATTAAACATGGAACAGGCGGTCGTTAAAGGAAATATGATTCAGTGGGTTCAAAATATAGGACATTCTATTCAGCTTGAACATTGGGAGAAAATATGGAAACAAAACATCAAATTCACACTTTGTAACAACCTAAGAGATAATTATTACAACATGCTTTATCAGTGGTACCTGACACCATCCAAATTAAATGTGATGTACAAAACCGGTAATGATAAATGCTGGAAGTGTCAAGAGAAACCAGGAACAATCTATCATATGTGGTGGTAATGTAGCAAAGCAAAATAAAATTGGAAAAATATACATATGCAAATATCTAAAATTCTGAAAATTAACATCCCAATGGAACCTGAAATGTATTTGTTAAACATCCTACATATGCTGAAAGATGAAGATAGACAATATTGGAAAATTCTATTATATATGGTATCTGCTTCAAGAATAACATATGCTCGTAAGTGGAAAAACAACAAAATTCGAACAACTGAAGAATGGATGATAAAGCTTTATGATATGGCACAACTAGACAAACTGACAACTTTGATTAAGGATAAAAGAATATCGGAACACAAAGATGAATGGAAATGTGTGTTGGTTTATTGGGAAAAAAGATGTGGAAACATTACAGATTAAACATAACCATAATAGTTAATAAGGACTTACTAGATGAAGAATTAACAAAAAATTTATATAATACTCTTATCATTTAAATTCTTGTTATTATGTAACATAACTCGCTACTACATTTATTGAAATTAATACACATAATTAGGTCATACTTTCTTTGTTATTCATCCCCCGCCCCCCGCATCATCTTATATCTTCTGTATATTTACATTTATGAAACTTCATAAAATTGTTATTTATAACTTTTGGCTCCATTTTATTATATTTGTAAAACTCTTAAGTGCAAATTTCAGACCTACCTAAACAAAAAGGTATCAAAAATATATTAAGTAGAAAATCTGTTAAACATTTGTATTAAGAAATATAAATAATGGTGCTTTTAACTTCCAACACCAAAAATGAAGAAAGTATGTTTTTGTTTTTGTTGTTTTTTATGTATACATATTTAAGTTGTTTGTCAATTCTTTTTTTATGTCAATTTGTTCTTGTGTTATTGTTATGTTGGTTTATGTATAATTTGTATATATGTTCCTCTTTGAATAAGAATTACAAAATAAAAAAACAGTTAAAAACTCTTTGCTAGTCTTGTGTGGTTCTTCTGATTGTGTTTTGTGTGTGAGAGTACCTTCCATGTTATTTTCCAATAAAAACCATTTTTTTATTTCATTTTTACTGGAGCTCTCTGCAGTTTGTACTGGTATACAGAGGAGCCACAGTCCCAAAGTTACACAACCTCTCAAAGCCTTCCATTTCAGCTAATAAAAATCCACCAAAATATTAATATAGTTCTGATATCATGAGTGGGGTCCTAAAGCACCTCCATCTAGCTGGGTAACAGTGGACTGCATATGATCCCCAGGAGCTTTTTCTGCACCTCCTCATTTTGCTGTGCCTTCCCAAAGAACACACACACATTCCAAAACAATAAATTGCTGCTCCTGGCAGCCTCCAGAAATAATTTACATTAAAATAGACCCCCCCACTCCGTGAAAGCCCCCAAAGGCTGCCCCAGAAAAAGCCAGGTATACACATCAAAAGTCACTTCCAGTTTGGTTTTCACCTGAAAATCTGCCCAAAGTAAGGTGGTGCAGCCAGCAGCACAGGTGAAAATTGGCCAATGCGCTCACTATAATTGCCAAACCTTCTGCTAAGGGCATCCCTTGATATGAGAAGCTGGAGATGAAGAAATTATGTCTGGCTTACACTGTGGGGTCAGTTACATGACCACTTTTAATGTGGAAAATGGCAGCTTACTTCCATTTCGATTCTGAGCCGATCAATTTACATGATTTTGGCCCTTCTGATGAATCCCGAGAAGTATGCGATTTAACAGTTCACATGGGGGAGCTCTCCCCCCCATCCCCCCTTCGCTTGCTGTCTTCTGAGGCAAGTGGGGAGGGGGAGGACAAGTGAGGAGGAGCCTCCAGCAGCAGACAGGCAGGCAATGGGACTATTGGTCCCATTGCTTGCTTGTCTCCCATTGAAGTCTCTTCTTCCTCTCCCCCCCCATTCCCCCTTCGCTCGCTGGCTGCTGGGAGGAAGCCAAGGGAGGAAGAGGCTGCAGCATCCCTCAAACTCTGCAAATCCCCCCCACCAATAAAGCAAGGCGGTGATCAGCCAGTGAAGGAGCACGGACAGAGGTGAACACTCAAGCAGGGAGGGAGGCAGCCAGGTTGCCCAGTCTGTGTCAAAAAAGAAAGAATGGCGGATCCTGCATTCCAAAGGCATCCCTTGCAAGCCCGCCCCCTCTGAGCTCCAACAAATCACAACTCAGCTCTGCCGAGACCCTGTTTCAGAAGGAATGCTGGTAGATCACACAGCTTTTTGCGAATAGGTAGTTCACACCACCTATTTTGCACATTTCCGCGAACTTTATCAAAAAAGTCTGGGAAACTAGTGAAAGCTTTTACCTTGCAACTTAAGGGTTTTTTTTGGCCCCCCTCCTTTTGAATAGGGCGACTTTGAATCAAAACATGTGGGAACTAATAGGAGTCTTGGCAAATTCTTAGAGGATTTATTTTGCCATGTAAACGACCCCTGTGTTAAACCAGTGCAAAGGTACAGTATGCATATGACCATATGTTACATCCCCACTGAGCAAGCACTGAAGAGATCACAAGGATGGCTCTGTGATGACATTTTTCATACCTACAAGCTATGCAGAAAAAGCTATAGTTATCCTGTAAAAAATGCATTATGGAAGACTCATAATTACGTATTCTCTTATCCCCCCAAAAAAGAAAATAAAATTTTGAATAGCTGAAAGGACAAGGTTGGCAGTCACCCTAAAAATAATAGGGTAACGTGAGGAAGAGGCTATGCACACAGAAAAAGAAAAGCAGAAAACCTATATGAAAAAAGCAAGTTTCTCACCAAAGGATACTACAGCCAGTGATCCAGCTAGACTGAAATGTTGATGCTAAGAAAGAAGAAATAACAGGGAAAGTATCGATGGGAAATAAACATTCTTGGTTTTACTCACTTCCTGGGCTTCTCCTCTCTGGCTTCTGCTACATAGTATCCAGGTTTACATTCGTAGGGGCAGACAGAGCCTACATCATGATTCCCTTGTAGGCATCGGGGTGCCAGCAGCTTCGCGTTGGCAACTGGCCGTGGAGTGTCACACTCCAGCTTGCAGTAAGCTTCTGGAAGTGACCACAGTCCATCGTCCAAGCAGGTCAGCCACTGACTCATTCCTAACTCCAAGCAAGAAAGGGAAAGAAGGAGAAGCAGAGCCCACTCAGAATATGGGACAGAATTAGATAGGCCAGGAAGGGCCAATTGGTGGCCTGCAGGCTGGCTGAGGTTTTCCCCACCTCCCCCACCCTTGTCAATCATATCCTGGGAGCATGAGATGCAGGGTTTTGTTTTGTTTTGTTTTACTGGCAAGTGAACTTTCATGTTCATTTCATGGAAGAAGCCAGCAAGATATTGAGCAGAATTCATGCTGTTCATCTCACTCAAAGCTGCTGTGGAAAGGGATCTCCTTGGTCAGCCTGTTGAGAGTGAATGATGGAGAGCATAATTTGCCTGGGCAGAGAGGATGACCCAGTTAGATTCACCTTGAAAGTTCCAGCTCACCTACATTCAGGATCAACCAATCTTATCCAGAGGTTGACCAGTCAACAATGCCCAGAAAACCTCCCAAATAACCAAAGCTAATTTTAGAATACAAAGAAATGAGTCTTATGGCACATTTAAGACAAATCAACTCATTTCAACATAAAGTTTCATGGATTCCAGTCCACTTCTTCACATGCAAGGAGCTGAGCCTCAGTAGATAGACATATATAAAAACTGGGGAGGGGGCAGCATGAAATGCAATAGAAATACAAAACATTCTGACAGGGTGGTGGGGTGACAAGTACAGTCTTCATTGAACCCATAAAGAGTAGTTAAATGAACAAAGGTGGTCTCTGAAATAAAGAGGTTAATCTTAAAGGTGCCACAAGGCTCCTTCCTTTTTTAAAGCAAATACTGAAGAAAAAAAGATAACATGGCTATCCTCTGATAATTTTTGAACATTTACTTATCTATTCCTGCAATAGCGATGTGATTTTTAATAGGCTAGTGCACACATTTGCTGTCAAGAAACCTCCACCCCATTCACTGCTCTACAATCACAGGTAGTGACTTGGGGAAGGGAACATTTATGCAATGTTGGAGAATTCTTAAGTGGTTTTACAGCAGAGCCCATGAAGGCAGATAGCAGGTGCTCTTTTCTTTTTCTGGGGGAAACATGATGTCTCCTACCAATGGCCACCATTCGTTTCCCTAGAGATATCCCCAGAACAAGTCTACACCTGTGGGAAAAGGTATGTACCTTTACTCCCACCACTTCAGGAGCAGGAAAAAAAGTTTGTTTTTCCTAAGTGAAAGTTGCCACTGTGCAATTCCAGAAATAAACCACCCTAAGCTTAACATTTTTAAAGCCTCTCCTGAAATCCCAAGAAGTTCTAAGAACCTTCAGCTCACCAATAATTAAAACAGTTTACAACATGGAGGGGGGGTGGGGGCTTTTCTGACACGTGTTCTCTGTTGTACAGGTACAGAAAGCCACCTTATACATTCAGTGCTGTTGGCCAGTAGAAACTCAAACTTGCTGATTTGGCCAGAAGACAGTGCCAGCAAGAAAATATTCTAAGTATCTGCATCTCATCTCCTTCTATTCAGCAATTGCAGATGGTAGGGAAGATGATATGTCTTACCCACAAATACAACATTTTAACTTAAATGGAATGCCCACATTATACAATTAAAACAGAGTAACTATGTAGTATCTGCCACGACTACTAAAGGATCAAAATCCCTAGGTAAAGTTTGTTTTGTAGCACTTGTAATGCCTAAGAAAACTCATGGGGCCGCCATAGGTCAACAGGCAACTTGAGGTACATACAGACACACTAGGATGATTAAATTTAATTAAGTAATACAAATTATTTTTAGAGAACAGCTAGATTAGTCTACCTCAAGGCAATTTTTTATTTGTTTTTAAATACCTTTTTATCCACTGTTGAATACCAAAACAACACACTTGGGAGGAGCCCTACCAAAGTATATAAATTGCAGGCTCACTTGCATCTAACTTCAGGTTTTATTAATCTTCCTGACAGATACATGTGAAAATATATTTCTCATTAATCATTTAAGGGAAGATGGCAGAGTTCTCTCCTCAGACATTAGTGCCAATACTAGAAATGCAAAGACAAGGCATAACATTCTGGGACTCTGGCATCTCAGCTAAAGCTGCCCTAAGAAAGAGAGAGAGTACTCAATGAATGGTGGCAGCAGCATACCTTGAAGCTTTGCTGGCTTGATGCAGGAGAAGAAACATTGCTTCAGGTAGGTAGTCCCTTTGGGACAAGCGAACTCAGCATACAGCACATGTGATTGATCTGGAAACTGGCAGTCAATGGGGTCACAAGTCACAGATCTGTCCCACTGCCCAGAGTTGCAGGTCAACAGAATCTCTTTCTGAGAAAGAAAAACAAAGCCACACTTGCTTGAAGGCTAGTATAGGGACAAGAAAGCCAGCCTTAGCTTAGCATAAGAATGACAGATGTGAGGGATGGGCAAAGTGTGGCCCACAGGCCACCTGCAGCCTCCAAGGTTGCCCAGTATCAAAACATTTGTTCACAAATACCCTCTAGGGGACACAAGGTCATTTTGTATCATTTTGGGGTGACCCTGGATCATTTCAAAAACAGAAAGTGATGAGGAAGTGACTTCTTCTAGTTAAAAAAAGGCATCTCATGGGTCTAAAATGGCCCTGGGGGGCTCAAAACATGGTGAAAATTCCCTCAACCCCCCACCAAGCAGTGGTTCTTAACCTGTGGTCCATGGACCCCCAGGGGTCTGCAATGTTCTCAGAAGGGATCTGCAAAGGCTTGACAGCTGCTTTGCCCAACTCCTCCCTGCAGTGGAGTGGCCAAACAACGGGAGCCAAGGCAAAGGCTGGATTGGTCTGCCCATTGTCATTCAATCTACTCCAGCCACAAACTTGCAGGAAAGAGAAAAGTCTCCCCTCCCACTCCAGTGCCTCTGAGGAAAGGTTTAGTGGATGGTGTAATTGTATTTATTGTTGTTGTTGTTGTTGTTGTTGTTGTATTATGTGTTGTTGTTTCAAATCTTGAGTTAAGTCTTGGGGGCCTGTGGCAACCAAAAATATTTAAAGGGGGTCCCTGGTAAAGAAAAGGTTAAGAGCCACTGCCCTAGAGGGCATTTTGGGCAACAATCATTTTGATTCCCCACCCCCGATGGGTGCAACAAGGGGATGAGGCTCTTTAAGGTCTCCTGGTGAGCTAATGTGGCCCCTAGCCTCCCACTCCTGAGCATAATGTTGTTGGATTGTAACTCCCATCATTCCCCAGCAGTGGCAATAAGGAATAGAGGGAGAACACTGGTATCAGCAACATTTGTGCAGAGTTTATATTAGCCATGTGTGGTGCCCACTGAAGCTCAGCCTCCATTACCTTTGGAGATTTTATTCAGACCCCCACATCTAAGGGCCAATTTTTACTTTTGTTTGATATGTAATGTGCAGCTTCAGGTAAAGCTTATCATTACCTAACCACAACCTCAACGCCACTCGAGGTTTGGGTTGCCTATTTTAGGCACATACTTGGAAGCAACTTAACTATACAGCATATTATGATTAAGAGTTCTGATAAATTTCCCGAATGGCCACCAGTCACCTCTGCTGCGATAAAAAACCTGATTTTCACACTTCAGAGTGGTAAGGCCCCTGAAGAAGATATGATTCCCCTTGAGGTAGTCACAATAGATATTAATTGATGGCCACCTATTCTTGCCAAACTATTTACATATATTAACTCAACTGGCAACTTTCCTTCAGGGTTGCAATTGAGCATTGTAACACCAATCTTCAAGAAAGGGGACACAACAGATCCTTCTAACTACAGGCCCATCAGTCTTTTAGATGTGGCCTCTAAACGTTATGCACAATAGCTTTCAAACAAGCTTTTGGAATGGGACAATAATCAATCTATTATTCATTAGGAACAAGCAGATTTCAGAAGAGGTAAAAGTACTGGACCAGGTCTTTATATTACATCATCCTGTGAGTTGCTCTTCGCTGATGATGCTGCCCTTGTTACCCACACAGAAGCAGCTCTGCAGCGCCTAACATCCTGCTTCGCAACAGCTGCAGACCTGTTCAGGCTGGAAGTCAGCCTGAAGAAAATGGAAGTTCTCTACCAGCCTGCACCACAAGACGAACACCACCATCCCCACGTTGCCATGGGCAAATCTGTGCTTAAGTCTGTTCAGCAGTTCACCTACCTGGGAAGCATCATTTCCTCAGATGCCAAGATTGACAAAGAGATCGATCACAGATTAGCAAAGGCATATAGCGCATTTGGAAGACTTTACAAAAGAGTCTGGAGTAACAAACACCTGAGGCGAAGCACAAAAATCAGTGTGTATAGAGCCATTGTACTGTCTATTCTCCTTTACGGGTCTGAAACATGCGGCACCTATCGCCAATACTTATGACTCCTCGAATGCCTTCATCAGTGTTGTATACGCACAATCCTAAATATACATTGGACTATGTGACGAATGTTGCTGTCCTTGAGCAAGCAGGGATCACCAGCATTGAGGCCATGATATTGAGAACGCTGCTGCGGTGGGCAGGCCACATTTCTAGGATGGAGGACCATCGCCTCCCAAAAATAGTCCTCTACGGTGAACTCGCCATGGGTCAGCGTAAGAGGGACCCTCCAAAAAAGCGATACAAAGACTCCCTGAAACAACATCTCAGGCTCGGCCAAATTGATCACCAACAATGGTCTGCCCTGGCCTCACATCAGGAGGCATGGAGATGCACTATCCACAATGCTGCAGCCTTATTTGAGAACTCACGCCGAGCAAGTCTTGAAGAGAAATGACAACGCAGAAAGAATCACAACCTGGAAACATCACTCAAGGAGACCTTCTGCTGTGCTTTCTGCAATCAGACATGTTTATCTCGGATTGGCCTTTTCAGTCATTAGCGTGCTTGCAGAAAGCGCAGGATGAGTCCTTCCTGAATCTTCGTTTGCGAGGAAAAGCCAGAAAGATATGTAAATTTACCAATTTATTTATATAGCTTTTGTAGACTTTTCATCAGCATTGGATTTGATAAGACAGGTGACGGTTGTGGCAGAAATTGGCTAAAACAAACATTGATAAAAGACTGCTGTGGCTTATTCAGCTGTTACACCCAGATAATTCCTTGCAGGTGAGAATGGGTTTAAATGGTGCTTTAACACAACCTGTTCCCATCAACTGGGGAGTAAAACATGACTGTATTCTGGCACCTTTTCTATTTAATTTTATATTAATGATTTGATCCCAGAAATGGCCTCCCTCTCATGTTTCCCTCCAGCCATTAGTAACCACAAGATTTCAATTTTGCTTTATGCTGATGATTTGGTTTTGCTATCTTTGAACAAAACTGGCCTTAAAAGAATGTTAGCTAAATTTGGGGGGCTATGTAAAGAACAGCTGGTTGATGATATAATTCATTATTTGTTGTTCTGCCCCCTCTTTTCTGCCCCTAGACAAAGATTTGTGTTACTTATAGCAGTTATATATGGACTGCTGACCTCAGGAAGTGGTAGTGGAATTGTTAGCTGACACACTGCTATTTGTCGCATATTCAGTAGCCCATTTTGCACTGACAGCTAAGAAACTATGGGCTCGCTTTATCAAGGAACATACTGTACCATAAAAATCAATTTTATACTTTTTTAGATGTTTTTACTGGGGTTTGTAAACATGTTTTAAAGTAAGTTTAATATTTTTAATATTTTATTGTCAACTCTTTCCATTTCTTTTCATACATTGTGAAGGCCACTGGCTATACACAAGAAGGATGATGATGATGATGATGATGATAACTTAACTACAAAGGCCATGGGCAGGGGAATAAATTCAGAGAATACAGTGTTTGGGCAAGGGAGGCATATGCCCTCTTTCTGCAGCAGTAAAACAACACACACTCTATGCACAGATAGGCTGATGAAAAATGCCTCCATTTCCCCTGAGCATTCTATTATCCTGTAGGATAATTTAACACTCATTATGCCATTCAAATGTTTTTTCAAGAAAACAGGGTTTTTTCTACAAAACACATTGTTTGTAAGCAAAAATGTTCACAAAAGGACCACAAATTTTAAAAAATAATTGGGGAAAAATACATTAAAGTATATAGTCTCACCCCGCAGAGAGAACTTTTCAAATTTTTTGTTCTTGTGCATGAGAATGACATAAGCCTTACCTCCTTAATGGTTAATCGTGCACTTTGGTAAGGACCAGACTAAGTAGGCACTAAGCCACACAACTAGTGATTTACTCTGGTATTCTCCTGTTGTCAGCCCTTCTAAGCCACTGACAGCCTTTCAAAGATTTTAGTCTAATATTCCTTTAAATACTTTCCAGACTTGCTTCCTTTCCTCCCAAATATTCAAAATGTATTTGTAGGAACAGAAACTAATTCAAATTCCAACAAAGCTGGAAATAGCAATGCCCTGACTTTGGCCAGAAAGATGTTTTTAAAAAAGCGAATGAGGCCAGCCATGTCACTAGCTGCTAACCTAACCTGGCCAGTTGATCAGTACCACTGCCCCCATTTGCTATTCCATCCACACACCGTTTTGGCTCCATGTTAGATTGGAAATATGGGGCTGATTTTAGCCTCTGGATCCTCCAACTGATGAATCTCATTAGGCTGTGGATAAAATATAAGGCTTTCATCCCCACACCTCCACTTTTTACATGTGCAGAGTAGGTGGGAAAGAAAGCAGCCAGGTATCTTGATTTTTTTTTTTAAAGAGTGTAATGAAAGCTAGGGTGAGAAGGCAGCAAGAGGTCAGAACTGGGTGAAAGAAAAAAGGAATGTGGGGAGAAAAATATTTAGCTGTGCACAATACACATCTTCCTCCAACTCAGTTTCCAACTATGCCTAAATGAGCTGTTCACTGGGAGCACTGTATAAACAATATATGAGTATATTGAAAAATCCTGGTGCACGTTTTAATGATGAAAGAACAGTTATCCTTATCTTAATTCTGGTATGGTTTTTCATGTGTTTGTTTTGATACTGATAATAATTACAACAATTTAAGTTTATTAGAATTGCATTCATGGGTTTAATTATAGGTTTATACAAGTGAGACCCACAACAAAACACTGCAAGATGGAGTGTTCAGGTTCTACACCATGTGCCCTTCCCAATTTTCCACCAGTCTTCACTGGGCTGTTTTGGGGGATGGGATGGGGTGTGAGCTTAGTTGTTATCTCTATATTACTAATTGAGGGCACTGTTGGTGAGAGAAATTGGGTTGCCAAAACGATGTGATTGCTTTGTGACAGAAGCAAGACATGAACTGTCAACCTCTTAGACCAAACTAAGTTTCTTAGTTACAGTTCTACACTAAATCTGTTAAACCCTTCAGATATTCCAGTAATTAGCTAGCTTAGGGCTAAGTCCAATGGTTAGTCCCAACCAGTGTATAAACAGAGTAGACTAAACACTCACATAAGCCCCATGGGTGTACTCTAGTGGGGACAAATCATTGGATTTAGCCCTCAATGTTATATGAGAAATAAATTGTACCTAATGTACTTCTAAATACAAACTGTATGACAAGGAAACCACCATCTGGCATTAAAACTCTTAATTTTTGCATTCCAAGTAAATTCTGCACATAGTTATCATTTGTAGGAAGTTGTTCTGTCTCCATCTCCATATTTCAATCTTTTTTAACCAAAGGTTAAAATATTTTTGGCAAGGAACAAAGTGGTAACTGGAGAAAATGCAAAGGAATGTAAGGGAGAAGAGAGGTGAACGAAAAGCCAGGATCATAACTGCAGGCTATTAGAAAAAGGAAGCAATGTGGAACACTGAAGCTACCCAATGGAATGTTCTTCAAAAACTTAGATATTACTCTTCAAATACATCTTTCCAATCACATATTTTCACATTTTGCTTCCTAATTTCCCCCTTTCCTTTTGGTGTATGTGCACTTGTGTTCACCTAGTAGCTGAAGTGGCATAAAACAACCTTGCTGACCCTTATCAAGTCAAAGCCTGGTGAACGACTGGCCTTGGAGCCCTGCCTCAATTCCATATGAAAGAAAAGTGATGTATAACTGTAATGGAACATAAAACAAGAATCCCAAAAATGTCTCTACCACCATCCCCTTATGGGATATACCTCTGAAGGAGTGTAGCAGACCAGTTTTCAAATACCCACACCTGCCTCAGATTCCTCTTTCTGCTTTTGATTACCCTAAATCTAGGCCCTCTTCCCTTTAAGTTTAGTTGCCCTATGGGTTCTTCCCATAAACCTTTGCCCTGACAGTTGCTTCTTTGTGAAAGGTTTTTCTACATCTTAGCTAGCCATTCCCTTCCACTCACAAGGCTGTTTCACAGAGATTCTGCAGATGGGAACTTTTTCTTAGAAGACAGAATGTTCATGAACATTCTATATCATTCTACCAACCTAGCCAACAAATATTAAGGCATCACCATTGGCACCATCACCACTGCAACTAATGCCCCCAAAAATCACCTTAATACTGTACAACAGAGATTTGCAAATGCCTAGAAGGAATTAATTGCACAAGGAAAAGTTATCAGGAAGTCCCATTTGACTTGATAGATTGAAACATTCACAGTGGTGCATATCTGGAACGATACCATTAAGGCACAACTCACCTGTCCTGGACGTAACGACTGCCCATGGTTATCATGGAGGACAAATCCTTTTTCACAGTAAATGGCACATTCCATGTGTCCCTGACTGTTGAAAGTGCAGTTGGCAACAGCGCCATGATGAATATGGGGCGGCATACAGCTACCTTGCTCTCCACAAGTGTGTTGGGTGCAGCTGTGGAGGGAGAGAGGGAGAGAGAACAAATCAAAATGCAGCTTCCCGCATGGCAGAAAACAGAAAGGCGAGTCATGTTGTGCAACACAATAACAGAAGAGTAATAACTGAAATGAGCACCTAATGTATTAAGTCTGATGTGTTACTGGAAAACTTTCCTCCACTGGGCTGACCTGCCAACAAGAATACAACCACTCAAAGACATATATCACTTATACTACCACTTTTCAAAATATTTTAAACAAGAATAGCTAGGTCACAAAACACAACTATTATAGGATATGTTACCCAGTCTTATACCTCCTCTCTCTAATAATTCATAATTTGGCACTACTGGACAACCTCACGAGGTCTAGGTAGACCAGGGCAAACAAAAATGGATTCAAGCAGAGGCCAGCCAGGGCTTAACAAAGATGTCTCTTGGAAATCCCCAACAAACACAATCAAGAAGGAATTAAGCAGAGCCCCTTAAGATTAGGATAATCAAGGTGGAATGTGCTAATCCCCTCTTGGATGCTCTTTGAGTCAATCATACTCCAAAAACAAACAGTGACTGGAACACCTATTATCCCCCCTTATTCCTGCAAATGTATTCCCCGCACACAACTTTTTCTCTCCACAATACAGAGGCTGCCATAAACCCATCAAACATAAGATCTCAACCATTAGCAGCAATCAATGAAGCTGGAGTTTCCTTTGTTTAACTATGGGAAATTCATCCCAAGTATTGTTCTACACTGAAAACACCCCTTAATGGTATGATAGTGGATATAACTATTACCCTCAAATAATAGCCATGTGTGCTACAGTTAGACACTGTCACTCTGCCGGACGGCTGTACCACCCTCAGACTCACATCTGAGTCTTATTTTGCTGCACAAACCTCTGCTCTTCAGGACTGGTAAATACATCCCATTCTTCCCAAATCTATTCCTCTGTCCCAATATTTCTGCCATGACTCTTCGCTAGCCTTGTGTGATTGTCTTGTGAGTGTGTACACTTGTGTGAATGCTTCTGTGATTATTTTCCAATAAAACCATTTTTATTTCATTTTGGCTTGGAGTCTCATCAGTGAGTACTGGTATACACAGGTCCCCGTAAGTTACCCGGTCTCTTGCAACCATACCTTTGAGCTAATTTAATTACCCAACTTAATATCATAATTTTAGTATCATGAATGGGTCTCATGGACCCCCAGCAATTCAGGTAACAGACAGTCTCATCTCTATTCATCTCCCTCTAAGCGAGATGACTTTCTATGCTCTGCTAGTTCTAATTCTTTTTTTAAAAAGTGGTAATATAATATATATACACACATAACTGTTTGTATTGTGGGAGAAACATCATTCTATTATTATTTTTTATCACAGCAAAGTTACATAGAACCCAGATTTTTTTTTCTTGTGGCTTGGTTTAGTTTGGTGGGATCATACGGTGTGTAATCCCTTTAAACTTTACTCTTATAACTTTCTGTATTTAACAATCCCTTGTTCTCTTCCTCCACCAACTTCCCATGCCCTACTTACAGGTTGTTCCCTGAGGATCCTGGTCAAGAAAAGCCATTCGTATTATCCTTTAACTATTAAGCTTCTTGTTTTAAAGATATTTCACCTACACTGCTGAGTTTTGAAAGAGAAGCACAAATTTATATCACATTCATTAGAAGAGAAAAATCAAGGGAAATAGCTCTCTAAACTACTGAAAAAGGAAAGTACCCAATGGACCATCCTGAAATGCTTATACAGTACTTCCAAGTTAAAAGTAGTTATGAGGCATAAACACAATTGCTAACCCCAGCTAACACAGAGCCACTGAATTAATGGGATTTATGTTAAGTGTTGACTTACAATTACACAACGGATATACTAGGCCTACTCTAGTCAGGACTAGTAACTGGATTGAGGCATTAAACTACTGAAACCCATTATGGAGTTCAATAATTCTGTAGGTTCGCAGAAGTATAGAAAAAGTATAAGGAATACTTAGAGAGAGAAGGAAAAAAGGAGACAGAAGGGGCAAAAAAACACAGGAGACACAAAGTTTGTTTAAGAAAAAAGAAAGCATTAGAACATCAACTTTGAAGATGCTTGGGTGGAGTGGTGGTTGGAAAAAGCAGGATTACCAGGAGCACAAAATGCCAAGAGGTGTTGCCATCTATTTTCCAGTTAAGAACCTATGAGAGAAACCATGGTGGACTGCAGAAAGCATCCATAACTCAAGTCCAGTTCTTAGTCTGAACTAGAGTAGCCTCATTGAATCATTGGTAAGTTAGCATTTAAGCTCCATTGATCCAATCGATTTACTCTGCTTGAGTGTAACAATTGGATTTAGGCCTATCTCATTTAGCATCTTGCTTCTCACAATGGACAGTGGATGAGACCAGGCAGATACCCCCAGAGAGGGCACCAGGCAGATACTTCTAGGAAGCCTAAATGCAGGCCATGAGGTTAACAGCACACCTTCATTGTCTGCTCACCATCAAGTGATCTGCAGAAGTGTACTGCCTCTGTGGGCTTCTCTACACAAGCCTAATAAAACATTTTGGGGCTGTCCTGGGGGTGATCTGTTTAGATGATGCTGGGGGAAAAAACCCATTTGGACTGAACTGTCCTCACAACATTAGGCCATGTCAGTCCCCCAAATGGTGTAAATCCCCCCTTAAAACGCTTTTTAAAAACTCCTAATTTACTCTGATGCTTTCAGGAAAACCTAGAGCACTCCACAACAAAAACAGGCAGCTATCCTCACATACATCCTGCTATATTGCCCAGTGCTGTTGGCCGTCTGCATCACATCCTCTGAGGTCACAACAAGGCCCCCAGCATGTGATCAACCCTGGGCACCTCATTTCTGGCCTAGGGATGTGATACACACCAGCAGCAATGGTAGCACCGGTTGATACAGCAGGGCACATGTAAGAACAGCTGTCTGTTCTCAGCATGGAGTGTTTGAGTAATGGGGGAATCGAGGGCAGCTGCAGAGCCAGAACACTCCGGGCTGCCCCTGGGTTATCTTGGATGGTGCAGATGATCCCAGAGTGAGGAAGTATATACTTGTACACACAAATGACCTGTTTGTTGAGAATTTCCAAGAGACAATAAAGAGGGCTTCTTTGGTTATGTCCATAGCAAAAGAAAGAAAAAGGAAATGGTAGGGCCACTGCGTGGAGAAGATGGTGAAATGCTAAAAGGGGACAGAGAAGAGGGAGAGCTACTCAACACCTTCTTTGCTTCAGTCTTCTCTCCAAAGGAGAACAGTGCTCAACCTGGGGAAAATGGAGCAGATGATACAGTAGGGAAAATGCAGCACAGAATAAGAAAAGAGGTAGTTCAGGAATAACTGGCCAGGGTTTGGAATAGATCACCCTTGTGGTCTCTTCCACCTCTATGATTCTAAGAACAGCTTCTTCAGTACTGAAGGACACATTTGATATACAGCATGAAGAAGAGGCTAAAGTTAATGTGCATAATATATTCATGACTATTTTAGATGTGAAACTATGGCTGTTGTTGTATATTTGCAATAGATAATTGTTTTATAATTGTTGCTTTGAATAATGGTAGCTGAGCTTCCCCTTATAAATCTTAATATTGGAACATTACAGCTACAAGGTCTGTCTATTAAATAACGAGACGGATACAATAACCCATCTTTATTTATATGTATACAACTCAAATGCTTGTCCCCTTCAATATAGTCCCCGTTCACACTCACACACCAATGCAGTCTTGTTTTCTACTGGTTGAAGGTGTGGAGTAGATCAATTTCTGTCAGCTGTGTCAACACATCTGTTGTTTTCTTCGTACTGCATCAATTGACTCAAAACATGTTCCTTTAAGCACTGATTTCACTTTAGGGAAAAGAAAAAAAGTCACACGGTGCCAAATCTGGCAAATAGGGAAGATGTTCAAGTGTAGTAATGTGTTTATCAGCCAAAAACTGCTTCACAGAAAGTGCTGTGTGAACAGGCCCATTGATGAAGAATGAAACCATTTTTCCACAGTTCTGGCCATTTTCCCTGAGTCTTTCTCTCAGCTTCGTTAAAACTTCCTTATAATAATGCGGGTTCACTGTTATGCCTTCTGGAACCCATTCAGATGAAATTACATCCTTGATGTAAAAAACTCCAAACAATTAGCATGGCTTTGGATATGGGCTTGCTTTGACGTGCTTTTTTCATTCTCGGTAATGACGGTGTTTTTCAGTGCATTGATTGTTTTTTATCTCAGGATCATACTGGAAGATCCAGGTTTCATCACAAGTGATAATTTTTTGAAAAAGGTTTGGGTCCACCTCAAGCTGCTACAGAATGTCACACTACTCAACTTTTAAACTGAGCATTTTTCCAGCACACAACAGACAACACAGCTGCTTTAAACGACGACTGACAATTAACTGAACAGCCAAGAGTATTGATGTTTGTCATGCAGGTTCAGACATGTTCAAGATCACCACCCAAGTGTTCACAATCAGTTCTCCCTGATCTGTCTGAAAGGTAGAAACACAGTCTTGTTATTTAATAGACAGACCTTGTATTTCTTCATAGTTCTGACCACCAAAGCCTTTACGACTATTTTAAAAACAGAATCTATTTTAGGGCAGATGGTATACTATTACTTCAACAATTTTGTTTACTTGTTGGCTCAAGAAAAGCTGTAACCTAAGAGGTGGGAACCATGTGATTGCACATCCCTCTTCCATTTAAAAAAAATCCAAGCATTTTTTGTTTTGAACTTTATATTGATATGTTTATAGAAGAAGTGGTGAAAATATTATTCTTAGGAGATTTTCAGACAACACTGTTATAGTGTTACTATTCTACTTTATTTGCTATGGCTGCCTCCTCTTGAATCCTGGGATTTGCAGTTTAGGGAGGGGCATTTACCACTCTCAGCCAGAGAGATCTTAGGCCTCACTAAACTACAAACCCCAGAATTCCACAGCAGGAAGCCAGAGCAGTTAAAGTGGAATAGTAACACTATAACAGTGTAGTCTGAAAATCTCCTTAGTCTCTTCAGAAGATGAAACAGTTCCTATGCAAAGGAGAAACGGTTTTGAATGTCATCACATGTAATGTCCACAATGGGTTTACTAGCATATTAATAAAACATAGAGAAAAATCAACATCTATGCTTATGAAACACCAAGTGTGAGGCTGAAGGACAAGACATGGTAAAGACACCAAAGCCAGGATAAAGTTTGTCACTAACACTCTGGGAAAGACAAGCACATGCTGAACCTAGTGATGGCTCACAGGGTCCTCCCTCATTTTAATGGAACCACCTAACTGGTTCGGCTACACTTAGAAACAAAAAACACGTGTAGTTTCAAATTGCAGAGCCTAAAAATCATGAAGTCACCATATCCTGCCTGATCTTGGAATCTAAGCAGAGTCAAGCTTGGTTAGTACTTAGATGGTTAGTATTTAGATGGAGAATCACCAAGGAATACCAGGCACGGTAGGCTATGAAATTCATAGAGTCGCCATAGTTTGACACACACAAATTCACCTTGCACCATCTGTCAAGCCATACTGTCATTCTAACATTATAGCCTTCCCACAAATGGCTAGCCTATGCCACAGCCCATTACATTGTTCTGTTTCCAGCTAAAGCATATAGTATCACTGGTGCAGTGTGCAATAGGGACTTACCAGTTTTTTAAAAATTACAGGCATATCTCAGGTAACAAAGCCTCTGGCAAAGAAGCTTCTTTTTACAAAGGCTTTTCACACCTGCCTAACCCCTTTCCTCCTCGTCCTCTGTCTAGCTACAAATTTTTTAGAGCATCAGCATTGGGGGATGGTGAAGGAGGGCTGGAGAAAAACATATTTCGGGTGGAAGGTTACAGCAGCACATCTGCAGTAAACCATGCAATAAAGCTTGTGTTGAAAGACAGTGGGATTCTACTCTAGCCCATCCTACTGTAGCCCTGTGTACCTGCCTACAACAGGCAAGGCAAACAGCAGCTGTCTCCAGAATGCCTTACTAAGCATGTGTACACAGCAAAACAGAGAGACAAGAGGAGAACAGGCAGGACTGCCTCACCAGCTACCCCCAGTTTGTTAAAAACAAAAAAGCATTGATCTAGAAGTTTTGTCACCAAAAGTAAAATCATAAGAAGTGGAGGCTCGTGAAGGAAAAAGAAATCATACTTGGATGCATTTTGGAATAAGTCTTCAAGTGACCCTAGAAGGTTCAAAATGTTGTTTACTTAAACAAGGCTTGCCTGGCCTGGTTGTTGTTAGTTTTGCATACAGTTAGTTTGGAACAATAAGTTTTTTGAAACATGTCAAACTGCTCTTCTTTTTTGTGGTGTAGCAACCTATCCCTATTCTTTCCATGTTATTTCTGCTCTGGTACCAATTTTTTTGTTAAAGAAGTAATGCACAGGAACACATTTACTTTGTTACCTGAGTTTTAGCTGTAATCTTGTAAAGTATACCTTAGAACATGGTTCCTATAATTAAGCATACAGTCATTCCCACTGATTTCATTTATACTGTTTATAGTTTTTTTTTTTAAAAAAAAAGGTGAATAAAATCCACTTAAAACAAACAAACAAAAAAGGAAAACAAAAGACAGTGGATAATAATTTAACTGAAATCAAGCCAGATCTTGCCCTCAGAACTTTAAAACAGATCACTTGGCATAACTTGCTGATTTCAACCAGGAATGGCAGTTTAAAATAGCCAGGGTGGCAGTAGGATAACAGCCCTATTTTTCAAACCATAGTCCCAGTGGCAGCAAGTATATTTTGGGAAAGAAACAAATTCCTTTGCATAGGGAGGATGTTATAACCTATAATGACCACCATTTTTCTATCAACAGCTATATTCCCTCATGTGTAATCTGCCCAGGTGGACATTGCAACGGTGAGCAGCTGTAGGCCTGAACCAGAGTCAGTAGATCAGACCTTTGCTACTTCCGACACTCTCCTGCTATTACTCCTCTCCCCGTACCCACTGCCGCCACCACCACCAAGGCAGCCAGAGAAGGGGCAAATGACTCTTACCAGGCATTTGAACTGAGTGAATGCAGAAAGTTTTTAATATAAAGATGAAGGCCTTATGTGGCCATAGGAATGAAGGTTGCCCACCCCTGATCTACAACTAAGTCAATCAATGACAGTTACAGAAAGGACTCCGGAAGAGGAACGTCACCCATATTATTTTATTTTTATTTATTAAAATAATTATACCTCCCCCTATATCAAAGATCTCAGGGCAGCTTACAAAAAACATTAAAATAAGTTACACAAGTTAAAACAATAAAATAATTAATTATAAAAACATATTAAAAATTGGGATGAGTAAATGAGGCCCAAAGGCTCTGATGAACAGTCAAGTTTTAACTTGCCACCTAAATGATGTGAGTGTTAACTCCAGTCAGGCCTCCAAGGGGAGGGTCACCACATTTCCACAGTTGCGGTGCCATGACCAAGAAGGCTCTCTCCCATGCCCCAACATACAACAAAACAGAGAGACAAGAGGAGAACAGGCAGGACTGCCTCACCAGCTACCCCCAGCTGGTTAAAAACAAAAAAGCATTGATCTACAAGTTTTGTCACCAAATGGGAAATCATAAGAAGTGGAGACAGGTGAAGGAAAAAGAAATCATACCTGGATGGGTTTCAGAGAAACAAGTCATGCCAGACTAATCTGATCTCTTTTTTTGATAAAGTTACCAGCTTGGTAGATGAAGGGAATGCTGTGGACATTGCATACCTTGATTTCAGTAAGGCCTTTGACAAGGTTCCCCATGACATTCTTGCAAACAAGCTTGTAGAATGTGGGCTAGACAAGTTAACTGTTCAATGGATTTGTAATTGGTTGACTGGCCGAACCCAAAGGGTGTTCAGCAGTGGCTCCTCTTCGTCTTGGAAAGATGTGACCAGTGGGGTGCCACAGGGTTCTGTCCTGGGCCCAGTGCTATTCAACATCTTCATCAATGACTTAGATGAGGGAATTAGGGGCATACTTATCAAATTTGCAGATGACACCAAATTGGGAGGAGTAGCTAATACCCTAGAGGACAGGATCAAAATTCAGAATGACCTGGATAGACTGGAGAGCTGGGCCAAAGCTAACAAAATGAAATTCAATATGGAGAAATGTAAAGTACTGCATTTAGGGTGGAAAAATGAAATGCATAAATATAGGATGGGAGAGACCTGGCTGAATGAGACTACGTGCGAAAGGGATCTAGGAGTCCTAGTAGACCACAAGTTGAACATGAGCCAACAGTGTGATGCGGCAGCTAAAAAGGCCAATGCGATTTTGGGCTGTATCAATAGAAGTATAGCGTCTAGATCAAGGGAAGTAATAGTGCCACTCTATTCTGCCTTGGTCAGACCTCACTTAGAATACTGTGTCCAGTTCTGGGCACCACAATTCAGAAAGGATATTGACAAATTGGAGCGTGTCCAGAGAAGGGCAACTAAAATGGTGAAAGGTCTGGAAACGATGCCTTATGAGGAGAGACTTAGGGAGCTGGGTATGTTTAGCCTGGAAAAAAGACGGTTAAGAGGCGATATGATAGCCCTGTTTAAGTATTTGAAGGGATGTCACGCTGAGGATGGAACAAGCTTGTTTTCTGTTGCTCCAGAGACTGGAACACGGAGCAATGGGTGCAAGCTCCAGGAACAGAGATTCCATCTCAACATTAGGAGGAACTTTTTGACAGTAAGAGCTGTTCGGCAGTGGAACACACTCCCCCGGAGCGTGGTGGGGTCTCCTTCCCTGGAGGTCTTTAAACAGAGGCTGGATGGCCATCTGTCGGGGATGCTTTGATCAAGATTTCCTGCATGGCAGGGGGTTGGACTGGATTGCCCTCGTGGTCTCTTCCAACTCTGCAATTCTATGATTCTATGATTCTATGTATTTCCCTGGTGGGACATAGAGGAGGGCCCTCCCAGTAGATCTTAATCCTTAGGCAAGCCAGGGCCGGTTTAAGCATACTGCCAAATCAGCATCTGTGGGGGGCTTCACAGCCAGAAGCCAAGCCCTCGTCCTAACCCTCCTGTAGGCTTTTGTTTTTTTTAAAAAAACAGTGTCTCCTAAACTAGAAAGAGAAAGAGAAAGAAGGAGCTACCCTCAGTGTGGCTGAAGCTGGGGGGAGTTTGCTGCTCCCTCCCTGCTCCCAGGGAATCAAAAAATGCAAGCCAGCCAGGCATGTGTCAGAGAGGTGTTGAGGGGGGGAGTGTGAGGGTCATCTCTTTTCCTCTCTTTCTCCCCTGCTTTCCCTTTAGAAAGGGCTTCTTTCTTTCTTTCTTTCTTTCTTTCTTTCTTTCTTTCTTCCACATAGATCCCTTCCAGCCCATCTTTCCAGCTGCTCCTAACATGTCCTTGTTTCTCTCCCCTCCCTCCCTTTCCCCCTTGGTCTTCAGCTTCCTCCCCTTGCTGCCAACTGAGTTCAACCTGCAAAAGGAATTTGGGTGTTTGCCTATGTGCTTTCAAGTAATTTCTGACTAAGGCGAGCCTATCATGGGGTTTTCTAGGCAGGGTTTGTTCAAAGGGGGTGTTTGAGGCTGAGAGAGTATGACTTGCCCAAGGTCACCCAGTGGGTATTCATGGCTGAGTAAGGATTCAAACCCTGGTCTACACTGTCATAGTGCAATGCTGAAACTTCTACAACACCCTGGCTCTTTTAACAGAAGAATATAAAGAATATAAATAAAAATTTGGAGTAATATTACTGGTAACAATGGTTTTATTGTTGTCACTAAAACACCAGTATCCCATTAGTTTTATATGAGAGGCATTGGCCTAGAGGAGTAGTTCTTAACCTTTTCTTTACCAGGGACCGTCTTTAAATATCTTTTGTTGCCCCAAGACTTAATTCAAGATTTAAAACCCTAATTATAATAGCTAATAATAATAGCTAACAACAACAACATATAATTACACCATCCATTAAACTTTCCCTCAGAGGCACTCTTGCTTCTTCCTGCAAGTTTATGGCTGGAGTGGAATGAATGGCAATGTGCAGGCCAAGCCAGCCAGCCTTTGCCTTGGTTCCTGTCATGTGTCTGCTCCACTACAGGGAGGTAGGCCAAGCAGCCTTCAAGCTTTTGTGGACCCCCTGTGAGGACATCGCGGACCCCAGGTTAAAAAGCCACTGGGCTAGAGAATACTGAAAAAGGAACAATGCAACCAGACCTTGAGAAGGGTGCTAGCAGGGGAATTCTGGGAGGTGTAATTCGAAAGTAACTTTACCAGGCTCTGAATGCAGCCTAGAATCATAGGGCTGGAAGGGACCCCAACAGCCATCCCATCTGATCGGCTTCTGCCCTGCAGGAACACACAATCAAAGCCCTCACAACAGATGGCCACCCAGCCTCTGTTTAAAAACCTCCAAAGAAGGAGACTCCACCACACTCTGAGGCAGTGTATTCCACTTCCAAACAGCTCTTATTGTTAGGAAGTTCTTCCTAATGTTTAGGTGGAATCTCTTTTCCTGTAATTTAAACCCATTGCTCTGTGTTCTAGTCTCTGGAGCATCAGAAAACAAGCTTGCTCCATCCTCAGTATGACATCCCTTCAAATATTTAAACATGACTATCATGTCCCCTCTCCACCTTCTCTTCTCCAGGCTAAACATGTCCAACTCCCTAAGCTGCTCCTCATAGGTCATAATGGCCTCCAGACCTCCTACCATCCAGGTCTCCCTCTGGACATGTTACAGTTTGTCCATATCTTTCTTGAATTGTGGGGCCCAGAACTGGACACAGTATTTCAGGTGAGGTCTGACCAAAGCAGAATACTAATGCAGCCTAGAATTGCATTGGCTTTTTTTTTTTTTTTTTTTTTTTGCTGCTGCATCACACTGTTAACTCATGTTCAGGTTGTAGTCCACTCTTTCTTTTCTTTTTGAGGAAATTTACATTTTTATGTTAATTGCTAATAAACAAAAAATATTATGTTAGTGCCTATAATATAGTTTTTAAAGGTGGCAAATTATATAATACAGTAGCCCCTCCTTATCCACTGGGAATTGGTTCTGGGGGGCGTGGATACTGAAAACCGTGGATAATAGTGAACACCATTGAAAATAATGGTACTTCTTGTTTAAAATACCATAGAGTTGCCTTGGAGGACCTAGAAAATGGTTAGAGAGGACACATTTTCTAGGAAGACTCTGGTAGGTGTGCTGTTTTGTGTCCCATGGATAATGAATCTGTGGATATGGGGGTCCTACTGTAATCTGGACATCCTGTACTGTGAATAGGTTAGGTTACATTGACCCAAGATAAATATATGGGCCCCCCAAAATAAAGCATTGCAGGGGGGGGCGGCAAAATTTCTTAAACCGGCCGTGAGGCAAGCACATATGGGGAGAGGCGTTCCCTCAAGTATTGAGGTCTCATGCCATTTAGGGCTTTAAATGTCATCATGAGCACCTTGAATTCAGACCAGAAACGTATTGGCAGCCAGTGCAATTCTTTTAAGACTGGCATGATATGCTATCTATATGTTACTCCAGTTAGCAGTCAAGCTGCTGCATTTTGCACTAGTGCAGTTTCCAAGTCTTCTTCAAGAGCAGCCCCACATTGCAATAGTCTAACCAGGAGGTTACCAGTGCTTGGACTACTGTGGCTAGGTTATCACTGTCCAGGAAAGTCAAACTTGGTGCCTAGCACTCCATGCCACAGAGTCTACTTAGGCCTCCAGTTACAAGGATGGATCTAGAAGGATTCCCAAACTACACACCTGCTCTTTCAGCAGCAGTGCAACCCCATCCAGGACAGGCTGT
This sequence comes from Gambelia wislizenii, assembly GCA_030847615.1. NCBI lineage: Eukaryota > Metazoa > Chordata > Lepidosauria > Squamata > Crotaphytidae > Gambelia > Gambelia wislizenii. The sequence goes on from JAUMIR010000004.1 coordinate 165,914,006, forward strand.
TTACCAAATTCCTGCACCTGAGAACCACCAGTCCAGAGAGCCTTCATCTTATTGGGATTCCATTTCAGTTTATTGGCCCTCATCAAGCCCAGTATCCAGGCACTGGTCCAGCGCCTGCACATCCCCAGCTGACTGATGACAAGGAGAAATAGAGCAGAGTGTCATCAACATACTGATGGCACCCTACTCCAAAACCCCTTATGACATCCCCCAGAGGCTTCATGTAGCATGGGGGATACGATAGAACCCTGTAGCACACCACGGCTTAATAGCCATGGGGCTGAACAAGAATTCCCCCAATGCTACTCTCTGGAACTGGTGCTGTAGAGAGGAACAGAGACACTGCAGAACAGTGCCTCCTACTCCCATCCCACACAGCTGTTCCAGTAAGATACCATGATCAATGGTATCAAAAGCTGCAGAAAGGTCCAGGAAGATCAACAGGGCAACACTCCCCTGTCTTTAGCCTGGAGTAGGTTGTCAATTAGAGAAATTAAGGCCATTACAGAGCTATACTCTGACCTGAAACCAGACTGAAATGGGTCCAGATAATCTGTTTCCTCCAAGTATGCATGAAGTTGCCGAACCACCACACACTTAATCACTTTGCCCCAAAACGGGATGTTTGCAATTGTACATTAGTTCTCACATACCCCTGGATCCATGGAGGTCCTCTTCAGGAGATGGCACACTACCATCTCCTTCAAGGCAAAGGGCGCTGTCATATGTTTCAGTCAGCAAGTGACCTAAGAACCAGGTGGTTGGAGTGCAAGAGTTGTCGAGAAGTTAATTCAGTCCAGGTTAGTCACAGGTATTCAGCAGGATGAAGGGAGAAGCAATAGAGTGGTCATCCAGAAGTCTTTCAGCAAGTCAGTAGTCCAGATATACAAGCCAGCAAGAAATAAAACAGCCATAAATCATAGCCAGTCCAAGGTCAGGAAAAACATGAGCACCAAAAAGTACTGCTAGTCACCAAGAAGGAGGGTTGAAAGCAACACGCTGCCAGGGAGTGGCTGGGGGATTTATAGACAGCTGTTTCAAGACACCAGGTACCTAATAATGTCAGTGTATCCTTCTTAACTGCTGGGAATGACACAGTTTCTCTTTGTCACTTGATGAATGATGGTAATGGGTCATCTGCAGCCCCCTGCTGGGAAGTAGGGATGCCCTCTGTCGCAACTCCTGGCTCCTTGGACTCAGAGAGACCATCATTATCAGGAACTGCAGGCTCCTGGCAATCTGCCTCCTTCTGTCCATCTGAATCATTTGACTCCAGAGGGTGTGTTATGACAGGCACCTCCCCTTGATGCAGAACTAACTGAGACAGTCCCTAACAAATTGGGACAATTGGAGAGCATGCATACCTTGAACACAAAGTGGCCACAGCATGGAATGGAAGAGAAGTGAAATATCTGAGTTATGACGCCACTTCCCTTCCATGATCATCCCCCTGGGTACAGGGGGTCAAAGTTTAGTGGGACAGCACTCATGGAACTGGTGCATCAATACAGGAGCATGGACATCAGATGCATCTTTCCAAGAGCACTCCTCTGGTCCATACCCTACCCAAACAATAAGGTACTGCAGTTGACCATGACACATGTGGGAGTCCAGTACCTGACTCTTTATATTCCTCCTCCACTCCCACCATCACTGGAGGGGGTGAAGGTGTCAATCCTGAGTCAGGATGAGTGTCCATTGCAGGGACCAGGAGAGAGCAGTGAAACACAATGTGGACACAAAAACTCACTGGCAACTGCAGGCAAAAGCCACAGGATTCACTTGAGCCATTATGGGATAGGGACCTATGAAGCAGGCATCCAGCCTCTGACACAGACGATGATGTGGATGATGGCAAGTGGTGAGCCAGTCCCAATCCCCCACTTTAAGAGGAGGCCCTTAACATCAGCAAATCGCTTATACTCCCATTTGGCCAAATTCATTTTCTCACTCAGCAGTGACTGTGTGGCTTGTAACTCCTGAAGCCATTGATCTGCTGCAGGCACTGAAGACTGGGAGGACACATCTGGAAATGTGTGGATGGAAACCAAAGTTGGCAAAAAAAAGTGGTCTGCTGAGTCGAGGTGTGAAAGGAGTTATTGTAGGCAAACTCTTCCAGCAACAACCAGCTCAACCCAATTGTCTTGCTGGTAGTTGGAGTAGCAGTGGAGAGAATGTTCTAATGTGGCATTGGCACACTCAGCCTGACTATCCAATTGTGGGTGGTAGGCCGAGAAGAGGTGGGCCTTTATATCAAGCTGCTGGAGCAGACTCCACCAGAACTGGGCTGTAAATTGGGCTCCTTGATCAGATATGATCCCCATAGGGAGACTGTGAAGTTCGGAATATGTGCTGCCATCCCAGGCTAAGGAGCCCATTTGGGTCTGCAATGGCCCATTTCCTGACAGTGTGTGGCATCCACTTTTTGCAGGATAGCTCCTGATGAAATGACCAAAAGTGCCACAGTTCAGGCAGACTCCTGCCTGCCTCCAATGCTCTTTCTTCTCCAAGGAAAGTTGAGATCAAGCCCCACCCAACTGCACGGGCTCCACTGCTGTATTGGGCACCAAGGATGCTGGTCCTACCTCTGAGGAGGCAAGGAGAGGCACAGGCCTAGGCATTGGCACTCAATGAACTTGGCATTGAGTTTCATCCACCCATCAATCTACAAACATTGCTTGATCCATTTCTGCAGGAAGGCAGGGAGGTCAATCTGGGTCAGTTCATCCAAGGTGTCATTAGCGAAACTATCTTGATACTGGTCCAGCAGTGCTGTGTTATTCCAGGCCAAATCCTGAGCCAACACCTAGAAGGTGGCAGTATATGTGGCAACAGACCCCTTCTCTTGGTGGAAGGTTGTGTCATTTGGCAGTTTCAGCTTGCACAGGGGCTCATTTCCTTCAGAAAGTTAGTCAGGTTGTTCAGTTGAGGGCTTGACTGAAGGAGAAAGGGGGTAGCACATTTTGTAGCTGAACCAGTAAGAAGTCTGATTATGAATGCAACCTTTACCTGGTCAGTGGGAAAGTCTTCAGGGCAGAGCTGCATATACAGCTGACAATGAGCCAAAAAGACCTGGAACTGATCTGGGGAACCATTGCATTTCTCTGGTGGAGACACAGGGCCTTGCACTGAGGAAGCTGCACTGAAGGCGGTGGCTGCTGTTTAAGTTGTGCCTGCCAATTGGCCATACCTGTGGTGAGCTGATTTGCCTGCTCAGCCAGACCCTGATTCTGTTGAAGCAGTGCCTCCATGCTGCCAATGTTTGGGTTGCTTCAATATGTCCTATGCTCGAGTTAGCAAGTGACCCAGGAACCAGGTGGTTGGAGTGTAAGAGTTGTCTGGGTTAGTCTCAGGGTATTCACCAGGATGAAGGAAGAACCAATATCCAGAAGTTGTTCAGCAAGTCAGTAGTCCAGATAAACAAATACAGCAAAAAATAAAACAGAGTCATAAACTGTAGCCAGTCCAAGGTCAACAAAAACATGAGCACTGAAAAGTACTGCTAGTCACCAAGAAGGAGGGCTGAAAGCAACAAGCTGCCAGGGAGTGGCTGGGAGATTTATTGTCAAATGTTTTAAGACACCGGCTGCCTAATCAGGTCAGCGTCTCCTACTTAACCCCTGGGAATAATGCAGTCTTTCTCTTGTTTCTCCGTCACTTGATAAATGATGGTAATGGGTTACCTGTAGCATGCTGAGAGCCCCATCTGCCACACACCCTGGCTCCTCAGAGACACCACTGTTATCAGGAACTGCAGGTTCCTGGCAATCTGCCTCCTCCTGCCCATCTGAATCATTTGACTCCAGAGGGTGAGTTATGACAGGCACTTCCCCTTGATGCAGAACTGAGATAGTCCCTAACAAATTGAGACAGTTGGAGAGTATGCATTACCTTGACCATGGTGTGGCCACAACATGGAATGGACGAGAAGAGAAGTATGGTATAGACTATTTCTATGACTTAATTAAATCATTATCCTAAACCATGGTTAAGAAAACCTGGCTATGGTTTTGTAAAATGTCAGAAATGGTGATACCCTCATCTGTCAATTTGTCTCAGTTTTTCAATATATGAATTTTCTATCCAATTTTCCCTGATTTTTCTACATTTTTTTTTGTTCAGAGTATTGTACTTCAGAATTTTGAGAACAGTGAATATAGAAAAACCACTCTATTCCAATTTGTATTTTGATTCTAGAAATGGAAACTTGTAATTTCTTAAATGCAAATTGAACTAAATTGTTTAAATGTTTTCTTTTGGACTACAGCTCCCAGGATCCCTCTGTGAACTGACTGTGGTCTAAGAAAGTAACTTTTCCAAGCTCTGTTCTCATTATCCCTATTCTGAACTGATAAACCATGGCTTGCTACTGCCTAGACATCCAAAATCAGAGTACTGGTCTTAAGTGCAATTGATTGCTTAGAATTCTGCTAGCTATGGTTTGGTACAATGACTCAATTGACCATCTGTCACCATACAACTGAAAGTTCAAAGCATGATTTGGGATAAAAGCTGTGTAGAACACAAACAATGGTATGACACTATACATTAATTCAGCTCTTCTTTGACAAATTTAGGGCTGTAACATTTAGTCATTTTAAATACTTTTTTAAAAAAATGCTAGTTAGTTTTAGTACATGGTGTTAGAAAAAGTGAAGCCAGCATCTTTGCAGTCAGATCCTTTTTTCTTTGTCTTCTTCAAGGTGATAATATTGTGATTATTCTATAATCTAAAAATAATAGGGAGTTCCACTACCAAGAAAACAATAAAGCAGCCCTTGAGACAGAAGACAACCAGGGATTTGCCCTGCATCAGCTTAACTATGAGCATCCGCAATGAACCCTCTATGGATCCAAGTCGTATGTACAGAAAGAACATTGCCAAGCTGTGTAGCTGAACACTGCACTGAAAATGACTAATTTTTTTTAAGTGGGGGGGGGGGACAAGTGGAAATGCCAACAAAAAGGCCTACAAAGGGGGGGGGAATTCCTTACACACAGACATGTTTATGAAGTGAGAAATGATTTCAGGGCAGTGGATAGAAATCTTTCACTTGCTGGTATTTCCTCTTGATTCTTTTTAGCATATTCTTTGCAAGCACATGTGTTTGTCAAATCATTTAGCTTCTGGGGGTGTCAATATCAACAACTCTAACACAGATCTACCCCCCCTGACCCATCTCTCTCTCTCTCTCTCTCTCTCTCTCACTCACTCACACACACACACACACACACACACATCCATATGCTGGCATGAAGCCAACCTCTCCAGACATATAAGCACAAAATTCCCAAGCAGCTGTCCAGTTCCTTAACTGCATCCGGCTGAATTCAGCTCAAAAACCCAAGCTATCCATAAGCTTCTGTAGAACCCAGCTCCAAGGGTTAAACATTTGTCCCATCATTCTTCCAGTTAAAGTTCAGATTTTATAAATCTTATAATTTTTTATAAATTCAAGAAGTACAGTTGTCCCTTCACATTCACTGGGGTTTTGTTCCAGGACCCCACCCCCCGTGAATACTCAAGTCCCATTATATGCAATGGCATAGCAAAATATTGTCCCTTATATAAGATGGCAAAATCAAGGTTTGCTTTTTGGATTATTATTTTTTTAAGAATATTTTCAAGCCATGAATACTTAAATCTGTGAATGCCAAATCCGTGAATATGGAGGGACAGCTGTATAATTTTTCTGCACCAATGCCAACATTAATTTCATAGTAATGTAGAGAACTGGTTTTTTAAAATGTATTGTAGCACAATTATTATTACTATTTTATTCATTTATATCTCGCCTTTCCCCACCAAAGGGGCTCAAGGTGTTTAACAACATCTTTAAAACAGTATGTTAAAAAACAATATAAAAGTAAAAATTACAGTATATATATATATATATTAAAATAATAATTTGGAAGTTAAAAACACTAAACATTAAAAATATTAATAATGCATTTAAAACTGTGTAAAGAACTTTCACAATATTTAAAAAAACACTGCATAGCCTTAAAAGCCCAGCCCTTGTCAGTTTGTAAAAACCTGGAGGCACAAAAATGTTTTAACCTGCCATTGGAAGGAGAGCAAGTATGGGGCCATCCTGGCCTCTCTGAAGAGGGAATTCCAAAGTCTTGGAGCCTTTATGATAAGAGGATGTCCAATGCATCAAAAGCTAGTCCATGGGGAGTAGGACAGTCTATGGTGAGAGGCTCTCTCTCTCTCTCTCTCTCTCTCTCTCTCTCTCTCTAACTTACCCATGCCATCCAGTGGCAATCAAGTCCTGTCCATTTGTCACAGGAGAGGAGAAGCATCTAGTTCTCTTATAAAGTAAGATTTGTTATTGGAAGGAATGGCTAGAGTTCTCAAGAAAGCTTCATCCTTTTCCACACCCAACAGCTGGTTATTGGCTGTTCTGTATGTGTGTCCAGTTTTCTGTGGATGAATCCAGCTCCTGTACAGGAGTCAGTCAAGTGAAGTTGCTCTCACATGGTTGCATTTCTACAGTCTTTTCTTCTGGCTGATTGTGGTTGCTTTTTTCTCTAATCCTCTACTGTATTACATGGCAATGTTCTTAGCTTCCAGGAAAATTCAAATGGGATTGATTCTTTTGTCTGGGGCACTGGCCAATTTATCTAGCTTGTGTGCATATTACAATGAAGCAGCTACTTGCTCTGCTTTCTAATACCCTCCCACCAACAACATGTGTGTGTGTGCGCGCACACACACACACACACACAACTTGCTTGCCGCCCCCCCCCCAGAAAGCAGTTAAATATAAGAATGAACAATGTGACAAGTAATCAAATTGGTGCACTTGCAAAAGTCAGGACCCCATTTGATTGCCTGTTGCTATTAGATGCAGGTCAAGCATGACCCTGCTTGTAGCCATCTAAGAGAAGGCTATGAGGAGGGCCCAGTGTATCCACTTGCCACCTTTCACCTGCCATTGAAGAGCCCACCAAAACTCACCTGGGACAGGGGAAAAAAAAGAGGCATCAGTGGCAAAGAAGGCTGGGCTTAGGAGTACAGGCCCCAGAAGATCTGATAGGATCAGTTTCCACTGATGGAAGGTCACACTTTCCTATTTTCATTACAGGGAAGATTTTTTTTCCTTCTTTTTTAAAAATTCTATTATCAGGAAAACTCACATTTCCCTTATATGCTTTTACACTCAGTCTTCACACATTTGCTTGTGTTGAATGCTTCTAAAATTCTGGATACTCCAAAAATTATGAGGATTCTTTTCATATAGGGACATACAGCCAATCTCAGTAGCTAGGTTCAAACAACCGGGGTAGGGACAGTCATACCAACGATTCCTTTAAAATATGTTTTAGGATTTATGGTCATGCAAAAAGACAATTGAGGCTATCATATACTGGACATATCATGAGACAATGTAATGATTAGAAAAGACAATAATACTTGATAAAATGGAAGGCAGTAATGTTATATGTCCTGACACCCCTACCCTTCCATTAACTCATCAATTGGCTGTATTTCATAAATTGGCTTATTTATTGACACTTCTCAAGGTTAGCAGTAGACCCAGACTTCCCCCAAAATAGGAACTGAGCTAAGGTTTGCTCAAAATCTAAAGAAGAGGTCTTTCCAAATCCCCCCAAAGACACACCTGGGTAGCACTTATGCAGACCCCTTTGGGGGTGGAATGTGCCAATTCTCCTGGATGTACCTGGAAGTGAGTCATTCACTAATTCAGTCAAGTGGCCGTGACTCATGTCTCATGTCTCTGCAAACTGGTTTTCCTTTGCATCCCTCTCCTCGACAATAGAAGGCTGCCTGACACCCATCAGTCTTAATGTCTCAGCCATTAGTGTTCCTTAACATAGCTGGAGCTTCCATTGTCTAACTGTGGGAAACTCCAACATTGTATTCCACTCATAACATCCCCTAAAGGTAAATTTTGGGTACAAATATCACCCAAAGCACAGTTAAAGTGTTCACAGCTTCCTGCAACCCGTCACTCTGTCTGTCTGTTGTGTGACCCTCAAAGCTCTGTCTGAGTATCTTCTGCTACACAAATCTCTGCTCTTTGAACAGGTATAGTATAGCCCATCATCCCGAACTCTATCACTTTATCCCAATACTTCCTACTTTCTTCAATAGCCTTGTTTGATTGCTTGAAGTCTGACTGTTGGTGTGAATGCATTCAACATTATTTTTCAATAAAAAACATTTTTATTTTATTTCCTGGCCGTGAGTCTTGCCAGTGACTACCAGTATACATAGGTCATGAGGTCCCATAGTTACCTAGCCTCTCGCTGCCATATTGAGCTAATTAAACTTTCCCAAATTGATATCTAGACACAAGTGGGTTCCTCCTGGACCCCATGCAATTCGGGTAACAGAAGATAAATACAGAGACTGCATTACAGGTGGATATACTCAATCAAGGAGGCAATGGCCCTGAGTTTGCAAGATCTGAGCAGGGGTGTTGATGACTGGAGCTCTTGGGGGTCTCTCATTCATAGGGTCACCATAAGTCAAAGTCAACTTGATAGCAATTAATAACAACAACAGCAAAAGACAAATAAGATTGAGCCTGAGTTTTAAAAGCCAGTCTATGTCCCCAAATTCATCATCCTCTTCTATACAGTGGAACAAAAATACCACCCCCTGTTCTAGTGGAAATAGTACTAAAAAAAGTAAGAAGCAGTTGGCTGTGTGATCCCTACTCTTCTGGAGGACAGGAAGGAGCAACAAACCCTCTACCCTCCATTTCTACACCAAAGTGACTATGGGGTATCTGGTGACTGCATACTCACTAACAGCCAGCACCAGACATGCCAGAGCTAGTGGGGTGGGATGAAGGAGCTAGGACTGTGGAGGGGCTTCCTGAGGGAGGTTGGCAAAGCAGGGTCAGTCCACATAAAGTTTCCTTATGGAGGATTCCATGCAGGTCAGGTCTCCCAAATATGTTCCCCCCCAAGGCTTTAAAAGGAAAGTGCTCCTGCCACTTACTACTGTAGTAGAATTGTTTTCTTTCACAATATGCTCTCCCGAATCAAAAATCAACACAATGTGCTGCTCTATATCAGAGATCAGAAAACATGTTTTAACATTAATTATGCTGATTTATGTCTTTCATTTTAAAAAATGCTTAAACCAAAATGTTAAGCACCTTAAAAAATAAAATAATACTAGCTGCACCCAGCGTAACATATGCTGTTATAGTAGATTTGAAAGGTTCACACAGCTGAGCAACATGCTATTATTTTAGGGGGAAATATTGCATTGTTTTACATAATAATAGTAGTAATAATAAAACGTATTTATACCCCACCCCTCTGCTAAAAACAATCAGGGCGGCTTCCAACAATTAAAATGCTACAATGCTGACTAAAAGCACCACCCACCCCCACCCATCCCCATAAAAAGATATTAAACAGTATAAAATTAAAACCACCTAACTAAAATCACATTAAAAAAAATACAAACAAGACTTTTAAAAAAGGCCAGGAGACGCAGCTCCTGAGGCCAGGATCTAATCAGGAAAGGCCTGCCAAAAAAGATCCATCTTTAGTGCTTTTTAAAAGCTACTTAAGCTCGTCATCTGACGGATCTCGTTCAGCAGGCCATTCCATAAATTGGGGGCGATTACTGAAAAGGCCCTCTGGGAGGTTGCAGACAGCCTAGATTTTTGTGGCTGAAGCAAATTCCTCCCAGAGGACCGGAGTGCACGTGGAGGATTGTATGGGAGGAGGCGGTTCTGAAGATAAGTTGGACTCAAGCCATTTAGGGCTTTAAAGGTAATAACCAATACCTTATATTGGGCCCAGAAACTGATAGGCAGCCAGTGGAGAGATTTTAATACTGGAGTTATATGGTTTCTCCGAGATGTTCCCAAGACCACTCTGGCTGCCATGTTTTGTACCAACTGAAGTTTCCGGACCAAGCATGAGGGTAGCCCCATGTAGAGCACATTGCAGAAATCTAGACGAGAGGTTACCAGCGCGTGCATCATAGTCTCGAGGTCCCTTACTTCCAGGAAATGGCGCAGCTGGCGTATCAGCCGAAGCGGATAACAGGCGTACCTGACCGTCACATTCACCTGACTCGTCATCTGAAGCAATGAATCAAGGAGCACTCCCAGACTGCGAACACAGTCCTTATCAGACAGCGTGACCCCGTCCAGGACTGGAAGTTGCAACCCAACTCCTGGTTTCGGGGCCGCTACTGTGAGCACCTCCATTTTGTCCAGATTTAATCTCAATCTGTTTTTCCTCATCTAGCCCATTACTGCTTTAAGACAGTCATTAAGAGGAGAGATGCCATTGGAATTCGAGGCTGATGATCGGGACAAGGAGAAATAGATCTGGGTGTCATCAAAATACTGATTATACCCAGCCCCACAACTCCAAATAATCTCACCCAGCGGTTTCATATAGATGTTAAACAGCATTGGGGACAGGATGGCGCCCTGCAGAAAGCCACAATTAAGCTCCTTTCTGCAGGAGCAGCTGTCCCCGAGCATGTGGGTGGTGAGTGCCTGGGGGAGTGAGAGGATGGAGGGGCCCTTGTGAGGTTGGGGGGTGTAGATGCCGATTGAATGGCAGGAGTGGACTGTGAGGTGGAGAGGGGATTTGCATGTGGGTGGTGATTGGCTGAGGGAGTGAAAGGGGGGAGGGGACTGGTTGTGTATGTTTCGTTTTTTGAAATCGTCCTGTTCTTACCATGGAGTTCAATTGCTCAAATCTAGCTCTAGTAAAAGCCATTCTCAGCCATTCTGTGTTAGCTGTAACCTGAGATAATTTTCTAGGCTAAACACAAGTCTTATTTTTCGCTAACCAAAGCATTTACATCCAACCAACGAGGCTATGTCAGATTGAGCACTAATGTCCCAAACCCTTTGTTTAACAGCTTCCTGAGCATTGTGACCAGAATGAAGAAAATAAAGAGGAGACAAACCCAACTGATACAATAGTGTGGACAGCTGTGATACCCAGAAATTTGAACTCCCTATGTCCAACTGTTCTTCTAAACAAAGTCTCAGGAATCTCCTTGACTCCATTTTAAGAATCTTTAACCAACAGGTAAAGGCTTTTATCGTGACCTGACAATGAATTGAGTGAGCTCCAAGTTTTGCTCTCACTGCTTGAGCTGGTGTATATTTAGCTAATCCAAGAATCCTCCTTAGGAAGCAGCTCTGTGCCTGCTCCAAAAGCAGGACCCATATGAAATTCATGGAGTTGCTGTAAGTTGACAGGTGACTCGAAGGCACATAAACATGCACAGAACCACCCAGCAAAAGGGTGTCAAGGGTGGGGGAGCAAGATGGGACACAAGCACATCACTTAGTCATGCTGAATACCAAAACGGAAAGTTATTAGAATCTCTTAGTGAGTCTCATCTCGTTATAGACCTCTTAATTGTAAACCACCTTTGAACAAAACTTGTCAAGAAAGCCTTTTGATAGGTTCACCTTAGAGTTGCCACAAGTTAGAAATGACTTGAAGGCACACAACACACATGCTCTTAAATAGACTATGCCAGAGGACTCAAAGCTGCATGGCTGTATGCAGCCCTCAGAAAGAGTAAGAATGCTATATTTATGCTTGTCCAAATAAATACAGTTTAACTCTTTCTAACAATAGCTACACTGGATCAATGAAATATATTGCTACGTCTGTTTAGGGATGTGTAAATTCCTCTACAGATAAAATTATGAGACATACTATGCTCATGTGTAAGTAATATTGTGCTAAGATATTGCTTCCTTACCAATTGAAGGTACTATGTGCCTTGCACATTTGAGGGACATTCTTTATAGAAGATGCATAATTTGCCAAAAAGCATGTAATGTCGACATCTATGAAAAGTTGAAGTTAGCAATCTTGGCATGCCTGAACTCACAGGTAGTTAGATTTACATGTCTCTCTAGAGTTTAGGCAAACCACATTTATGGTAACTTCCTGCTTGTCTGTTTATTCACACCCACTCTTTTCCTGTGTCACATAGGTTTCCTTTGTTCTCTGAGTCTCATCCACTCCACCTTGCTTGCTCTCCCTTCTTCCCTGACCTTCATGAAGCATGTGGTGAGAACGGCTCTCCTTGCATGAGATGATCCAACTTCCTGATAACATGTAATACTCTTATCTTTTCTGTACCTTCCACAAGAAGATGAACTTGTGTTGATTACGCGCAATATTTGTGAGTAAAACTACTTTTATATACCTTATGAAGAAGACTAAGGAGATTATCAGATGGGGCTAATATTCTGGTGCAGGAACGGAACAGGACAATGTCGACCCCTTCCATCCTGCTCCTGTCCTGCTCCTGTGCTGCTCCTGGGGTATTCTATTCACAATGAAACATCATGAATAGAACACCTCTTCTGTGTTCTTCTGTGTCTGTCACAGAATCAGGGATGTGGGAAAAGGAGCCCCCTCCCTGTTCCGAGATGACAGGGATGGGGGAAGAGGTCCATGGCAAGCACTTCCGGCCACGAACAGGACATCCAGGTAAGTGGCACCCTCCCCCCTGGGTTACTTGTGGGTTTTTTTTTTCATTTTATTCCTTGCTTTGACAACTGGGGGGGGTATTTTTGAATTTCTCTCCCGCTCGTTCTCTTGTGAGAACGAGCGGGGTTTCAGCTGGCTCGTTGTAAAGGCAGCCTTACGACAGGTGCATTTACAGCTGGCCAGCAAGGAGGTAGGGAGCCTGTTCCTGCAGTGAAATGGAGGTAAGTGTGCGAACATTTACCTCCATTCTATGGCAGGAATGGGATAGGAGGTGGCGGGGTAGTAACGGGGCATTTTGGCCCCATCTGATAATGTCCTAAGTTTGATTCTTTTCTCTGCTAGAGAATGGGGGGGATGGGGAGAAGTGGGCTGGTGGGCTGTTCAAACTTCTGCCTAGCACATTAGAAACTCTACTTGAGAGATGCAGTACAAATCTTTCATATTTTCCCAATGAAGTCTATAATAAGAGATATAGACCTAGACTGGAAATGTCTATGTAATATGATGAAATTCTACTAAGGGTATATAGAAGCAATGTACCTAGAGTAGGTAATGTCTATGTGATATGAATGATCCCCTAAGAACTGTACAAATCTGTACTACTGCTTTATAGACTCATAAACAGCACAGAAAGTAGCATGTTTATTCTCCCATTATACATTTCCTGAAATTCCAATCCTTATGAATACTTAAGGGGTGTGCTGATGTTAATTTGCCTATCTGGACATTACCATTGTTTGTAAATGGAAAACCCAGGTAATCAGAAGCTGACTCAAGGTAACTCTATATAGATACAGCTTAGTTGACAAAATGGCACAGAACTTTAAGTCCCTCAGATTAAGGAAACTGGGGTGGGAAACCATGCCCATTTCAGAAGGAACAGAACCGCTTTGGCTATTATTAAATTAAACAGTTATTTCTTCTAGGATTTAAGGAGGATTTCACATTTCCAAATATAGTCCACCCTCTCTGTCCAAATGGGGATTAAAAATACTATAGACCCAATTAAGAAATCATACATGCATGTGCCTAATTATTAATACATGCATGTGCCTAACATTTAAAACATGTTTAAATGAGTACAGATGGCAATAAGAATGTTTGTTTATTTTAGTAATAAAATAAACATTTAGTAACTAGATGACTGATTATGATTATCAGAAATGAACAGATTCAAAAGCAAAAATTAACTTGCTTGTCCTTCTTCTTCCAGATGTTGCTGCTATTGTTGTTCCTCAAGACAACAAGCAAGAGAAGGAGAGGCCATCACTCTTCATTCCTGGCTTGAATGCCATAGTATCCTGGTGCAGGTATGAGACAGCAGAAAAGAGATCTGCTGGGGAAGTACAACCCTTGCTACTACTCAACAGCTGCATGTGCAGAGATGAGTTCCTTTGACAATATGGAAGAACATTTTAAGGTAAATATTGCTTCAAGTAGTGAGATTCCCAAGGCTGTTTTTTGTTTGTTTGTTTGTTTTCTTGCAACAAAGAAGAACATGCTAGGCCTTCTGAATGTGTGGTGAATGTGACATTTCCTTCTTTCCATTTTTTTTACTGTTCTTTCTTTCCTCTTTTCTATTTCAGAGAGTATATCTGAATAATCATGGAGGTTATTGGAAAGAGATGGGGACACAGGAGAAGAGTAATGGCTTCCAGAGAAGCAGAAAATGCTGAACAGTGCCAGTATCACTGCTGAACTCTCTGTAGGAAACCATGGAAAGTAAAGGGGAATATAGCACTATTGTGTAGTGTAATTGACCCTGTTTCCCCTAAAAATTCTTGAGAGCATTTAACAATCATGTATGTTAGATACAGAATTGTACTGTGAAGTATTGTTGAAGGCACAAGAACCTTCTGTTCTTGGAAGCTAAGGAGGGTCAGAACTGGTGGTTAGTACTTAGATGGGAGACCACCAACGAATACCAGGTGCCGTAGGCTATATTTCGGAGGAAGGAACTGGCAAAACCACCTCTGAGTATCCCCTGGCTAAGAAAAGCCTATGGAATTCATAGGGTCACCATAAGTCAACAGATGACTTCAAGACATGCACACACACACACACACACATTGGTGATAGGGGAGAAGCAGGAGGTAGTTTTGCCTTTTGTTTCCTTCATCCTTCCTGTGTTTGTATCTTCCTAATTTTCCTCATTCCTTTTTGACAGTGACTGGCTAGGTTGGTGAGGTGACCGGAATTTATGCCTCGCTGCCGGACCAGAGGGAAGCCTGCTGCAAGAGGTGGCTTCTGTTTCCTGCCCAGGCCATCAGAACTGAGCAAAACACTCGCTACTGATTGGCTGCCAATCAAACAAGCCAGGCTGTGCCCTGATTGGCTGCTGCTCCGTCATCCCCCTACCCAGACACAATGCCTGCCGGGAGTAAGACAGAGACATGGCAACGGCCATGCTTCTGTCATGAGGAGACGGGGTCGTTGCTGGGACTGCAAACGGCCACCGGGTGAATCTGGCAGCCTGATTTTCCTCATTGCTTTTTTTTTATTAGGACAAGAAATGTTGTTTTCCTAAATGCATATACCTCCTTCATTCTCTTCCAAGGCTAGAATGGGGACTGTAGGGATGGGGACCTCTCCATTGACGCCCCCTTGTCGTGGGAGAGAGGCTTGCGTACCCTAATGATGTTTTGAGCTATGCTGGCAGTGGCATAATAGCCACCGGTAGGGTCTCCCATGCCAGACAGGTCAAAACCGAAGGGTCTGACAAAGAGCATCAAAGGGCAGGATGGGCTCTCTAGCCTTATGGCAACCGTCCTAGGAGAAGGAAAACTCTAATCCCAAATCGGGGCAGATGGTGCTCGTCCAACCCTGTAAGGTCAACCATCTAAGAGAAGGAAACTCTAATCAAACCTACAGCCCGAGGACCTCGCTGCCACGTCCATGCTTGCAAGGCCACAGCAGATGAATCTCTGGTTTAAAGGGTGAGGCCAGTTCTGTGCACGCTGCGCTCCACCAGAAAAATCCATTGCACAGGCTTGAAGGGATGGGGAGCAGAGAATGAAAACTCAGTGCATTTTTTCACATATATTCTGATAATGTTTTTAGTGAAGAAAGGTAATGATGTTTTAAATACCAGTTTTGAATTAAATAAATTAAAATAAACATACCCCTTTCTAAATATTCACAACTAATGTACCCTTTCTTCAGTCTTTTGGTTCAATGTAACATAGATATAGTTTTCTACTAACATCTCTGTTCTAGACATCAGATTTGCATAGGCAGTGGGAAGCAGAGCTCCACTTGAAGAAACTAGGATGGTAATAAAGAATATGGTACTAAAGCAGTGCTGTGCCCTGTGGCTTAGATGAACCCAGTGCTTGGTTCTGAAAATGGAATTGTTCTTTATGTATATCACTCCTGAAAGACTGAAAGTACAGCTTTCCATTATAACACCCACATGTAAGAGTCCTTGACCGGCAGATTCATTTATCTTCTTTGCCAGTGTTTTGTTGGTGACTCCAGACCCTATTCTTTCAGCAAAAATTTCATCTGCATCTTCCCTGAAGGAAAAAAAAACCATTTGGTTGTTCTGGCTCTTGATTAATTATTTTATTTTCTGCTGTGTAACTAGTTTATTTTGTTCTTCTTCCAATTGTTTGGTGGCTTTTTATAAAATCATTGCCTTGTTTTGGTTGTGTACGCCATGAAATATACCCCCCCCTTAAGTGGGAATAATCCTTTTAAGTTCTTTCTGTAGTAGAAATATGTGGGTAATAACCTCTGATCAGGGCTACTGTATATGAAACTGCCCCTATAGAATTCAAAGTGTATTATCTGTGACTAGAGAGCCAGTGTGGTATAGTGGTTAGACCTTTAAACTATGACTCCAGGGTTCAAATCCCCACTCAGCCATAGAAGCCCACTGGGTGACCTTGGGCAAGTCACACTCTCTCAGCCTCAGAGGAAGGCAAAGGCAAACTCCCTCTGAGCAAATCTAGCCAAGAAAACTCTGTGATAGGTTCATGTTAGGGTTGCCATAACTCAGAAATAACTTGAAGACACACACACAGCAACATAGTAGTCTGTGACTGCAAAGGCTATGGCTTACATTCCAAAAATGAGTCCTACAAGACCAGTTTTAATTAAATTCTCTTGAACTCATTGCCTCTGTATGCAGTACAGATACTCTTCATTCTTTTCATTTCTCCTCCAGATCAAGGTTTTCTTAAGCCTTCCCTTTGATCAGTGTTTGTCCATTAGCACAATCTTGGCTGCAGCCAACACATGTTTACAATCCTTTTATCTCATCTCCTTCAAAGATCCTGATAACATTACAGCAGTATTTAGCAAATCTGTATCCTATAAAATACTTTTTAAATGGCAGCTTGGATCAATACATATGCAGTTCCTTAATTAAGGGATTTATGGCCAGTTGGTAAAACTCAATGCCTTAGCATATGGGTCATTAATGTGGGATGTCACTGCATTCATTTTCCAAACTATGCAGTTCTGAGGTCAAGCAATCGCCTTTAACAGAGCTGTTCTCTCTGTTTGTTCTGAGCTATTTCTATGATGCAATGATATCAAGTGAGTTTTTAAAAATAAATAAATAAATAAATAAATCCCTCTCTTATGTCCCTCCTGAACATAAATCAGAAATTGGTCGGACTTGCAGAAAGGCCCTGTCAGATTCTTAGTGAAGAGGTTGTCATCAGGCCATGTTTGAGCAGCCAGGACTCTGACGTGAAGGAGAAGGAAAGAGCCAGCTGGATCAGGAAGTTCTGCAAGCTATGCATGTGCTGAACCCATACCAAAGCCCTCAGATGCCTTCAGGGGAACCCCACCATAGAGTGCATTGCAGGCCTCTCACCTACACTAAGGAGATTTTCACACGGGGCCAAAATGCCCCATTACTGCCCCGCCACCTCCTCTCCCATTCCTGCCACGGAACAACGTAAGTCTTTCACAAACTTACCTTAATTCCATGGCCGGAACGGGCTCCCCCTCCCCTCGCTGGCTGGCCATAAATGCAGCCGTCGTAAGGTTGCTTTTACAACCAGCCGTCTGAAACGTTATCACATTATCACGTGATAACGGCCGGGCAGTAAATTTAAAAAATAAAACTCCCCCAAACATAAAATCAGTTCACCAAGCACAAAAACACACTTTAAATCACACAATCAAAACAGGGAGGGTAAAATAAAGGGTGCCACTTACCTGGATGTCCAGATCATACCAGGAAGTGCTTGGAACAGACCTCCCCTCTGCGGCTGTCATTTCAGAACAGGAACGGGGCTCCTGTTCGCACACCCGTGATTGCATGATAGCGACGGAACAGGAAGTCTATTCACAATGAAAAATTGTGATTACATTGTTCCAGAACGGTCACGGGAGCAGGATGGATGCAGGACAGAATGGGGTCAACGTCGTCCGAAAGGGAAAACCTTTCCCGACCCTGTTCTGTTCCTGCCATGGGATATATAGCCCGTGTGAAAATCTCCTAAAGCACGAGTGACCGCAGCACAGTCTGTCCTCTAAAATGAGCACAGGATCTATCATGTAACCACCATTTGCAGTACGAAGTGGTAAAGTTTTGATGTTGGATCACTATTGAGGTCCAAATGTACATGTAACAGGGTACTGCAGCCCATCACAAGTCTTCCCTAATTAGTGGAGCTATGTCAGGGATGTAGTTACAAGGGCCAAGATGAGAGCCCTAGCGGTGCAGTGGTTAAATGCCAGTACTGCAAGCCACCATGTCGCAAGTTCGATTCCAGCTGGCTCCAAGGTTCACTTAGCCTTCCATCCTTTCGTAGGTCGGTAAAATGAGTACCCAGCTTGTGGGGGGCAATTAGCTAACACACATTGGAAACTGTTTAATGCAGTGTAGATGTGTAAATAGCTATTGCTTAAAAACAGTTTGTAAGCCGCTCTGATAGCCTTGTGGCTGAAGAGCGGGGTATAAATAAATAAATAAAAATAAATAAATAAAGAGCATTGCCCCCGAAATAAGAATTCTGCCCCCCCATGAAATGTTCCTTTAGTCCCCAAATTTCTAGCCTTGGAGTAACTTAAAACTTTAGTTGAACTTTTAGAAATACTGAACAGTTTAGCCAACCAAAAAATAGGAGTAGACAAAGTTACCAAAGGAATACAAACACAGCAAATATGGAGAATCATATGGGGAGGCACATACACACATATATAAGTAGGACTGGTTACAATGCTGAATCAATCACAAGAAAATGCAAATCTCATTGAAACTGCCTGTCTCACGTGACTGGAA
Source organism: Gambelia wislizenii (assembly GCA_030847615.1). NCBI lineage: Eukaryota > Metazoa > Chordata > Lepidosauria > Squamata > Crotaphytidae > Gambelia > Gambelia wislizenii. The sequence goes on from JAUMIR010000004.1 coordinate 165,932,724, forward strand.
TTATGTCTAAAGGGCATTATAGTTTGACTAGAATAACAAAAACTATACAGCTTTTCCTGCATGCCCAACTGACCTTTGGGTTGTTTTGCAAATGGGGGGTTTTGAATGGGTGTTTTGAGAACGAGATCCAGAGTTTTGTTTCAGTACCTACTTAAGACTACTGAATATGGATGGTGAGGCAGCTGTTGCAATCACCTGTGGTATGTTGTGTTCTTGCCAGAGGATATGGGTAACTATACCTGTAGCAAGTGCAAGTTGGTGTCCATATTGGAAAAGAAGGTCCAGCAACTTGAGGCCTGTGTATTTACTCTACTCTTCAGCATATTAGGGAGCATGAGGTTTTCTCGGATAGAGCAGAGCAGACTGTCCTGGTTGAGGAACACACAGGAGAAGTCGCTGAGGAGGAGGTCAATTCCCAAACACAGGAGGTAAACATTTAAAGGAATGTGACACATAGAAGGACTAGGGATCATTCTGTGAGTTTGGAGCTACAGAATGGATTTCAAGCTGTCTTCCTTATCAGAAATGATGGGGAACAGGAACAACAATTTCAGTCCGCAAAGAATGTGCAAGTGACTCTGCAAAATTCAATATATGGAATGGCCCCTGCCAATCCCCAGAGAAGACACATGGTGGTGGTGGTGATGGTGGTGGTAGGTGACTCCCTGATGAAGGGAACAGAAGCAGTGGTTTGTGGGCCTAACAGGATGTCTTGAGAGGTGTGCTGTCTCCCTGGGAGAAAAATCCATTAAGTAACAGAGAGGCGGACAAGACTCATCAAGACCACTGGCCGTTACCCCTTCCTTTTGGTCCATGTGGGAACTAATGACATTGCAAGGCACAGCCTCCAGAATATCACAAGGGATTACGAGGTACTGGGTAGGAAGCTTAAATACCTTGGTGCAAAGGTTATCATTTTATTTCTCTTCCCAGTTGAAAGACCCGGCCCAGAAAGGGAGAGAATAGTAGAGGTGAACAACTGGGTCCACAGATGGTGCTGCTGGGAACAATTTGGTTTCTTGGACCATGGTCTTTAAACTGAGTTATGGGTCGGGAAGGGAGACAGTGTTCTTGAGGACAGGATTTCATCAAGTGCTAGAGACAATAGCCTGACTATTATAGCGGGAACTGGGTGAACAATATAGGAACCTAACAGTGGGAGGAAAAAAACCTTAAATAAGCAGCTATGGGGAATGGCCCATGGTATTTGATGTTTCTACACTAATGCACAGAATGTGGGAAATAAACAAGAGGAACTTGAATTCTTAACACAGCAAAGCAAATAAGATATAATAGGCATTGCTGAAACTTGGTGGGATGAACCTCATAATTGGAATGTAGTAATAGAGGGGTATAACCTATTTCAGAGAAATAAATCAAACAGAAAATGAGTAGGATTGTATGTCAAGGATGTTTACACCTGTGAAGATATCCATGACTTAAATCCTAGAACCAGGTTGAAAGCTGCTGGGTTAAAATTAAGAGGAAGAGAAACAACAGGGATGCCATCATGGGGGTCTACTACACCCCAAGCCAGTCTGAGGACTTGGATGAGGGCTTCCTGGAACAGATGCCCAAACAATAAAAAAGGAGAGATGTAGGGGTTCCTGGAACAGATGACCAAACAATAAAAAAGGACAGATGCAGGGGTTGTCTGTATGGTGAAAATACTCTTCACAGAATTTTCTTGGAGGGTAACAGGCAGGATAACTGACAAATAGAATTTAGACACACACGCCAGGGAGGAGAGCCAACCCCCAACTGTTCCCACAGACGAATAGCCAAGCTCCAGAAACATCCTATAACCCTCAGAAACTATAAAAATCAAGAGTGGGAAGGATTCCCTCCCCACACTGCTGGAAAATGGAATATAGGTACTCACTCTGAAGGTTCCTTTTCAGCAGTTTTGGGGAGGGAATCCTTCCCACTCTTGATTTTTCCCTCCTTAGTCCTGGGACCTAAACAATTGGTCTTCGATAGGGCGGGCAGAGAAAAGGTGTAAGCAAATTAACAAACCACCCCCTGTAAAACACAGTGAACAAAAGCCGCGTCAGCAGAGGCATACTTATCAATGCGATAATGCCTGATAAAAAATGAGGGAGACGAGCAAGTTGCTGCCCTACAAATCTCTCCTAAAAAGGGCACTGTATCTAAGGCCACCAAAGTTGCAGCACTATGGACAGAATGAGCCTGAACACCTTGTGGAAAAGGTAAGGAACTATGTACAGAGGCCAGCTTGATGCACTGACGTATCCAACAAGCAATGGTAAAGGAAGAGATCTTCCTCCCTTTTGAAGATTCTGCAAAGGAAATAAACAGAGAATCAGACTTCCTAAACTCTCTAGTCCGTTCCAAATAAAATCTGAGTGCCCTCCACACATCCAATTTATGCCACTTCCTTTCTTGTTCAGAAGAAGTATTAGGGCAAAAAGAAGGAAGGACTAACTCCTGAGTCCTACAAAAGACTGAATTTACTTTTGGAATAAAAGAAGGGTCCAAACACAAGACCAGAGTCCTTGTGGAAAACATATAATTCTTCCTGAACTGAAAGAGCACCTAATGCGGAAACCTGATGGGCAAAAATAATAGAAACCAAAAACATGACTTCCAGGGTGAGAAGTCTCACCTCAACCAACCACAATGGTTCAAAAGGAGGGTTCATAAGAGCCCTAGGTACTATATTCAAATCCCAGGAAGGAAACCGATGGCTCACAGGAGGTTTAAGTAGCAACACTCCTTTTAGGAAACTGCAGACATGTGTATGGGAAGCCAGATTTGTTACACAAACCCTTCAAAATAGAACCTAAGGCTGAAATATGCCTCCTAAGCGTATTAGGAAGAATACCTTTCTTTAGATCCACTTGTAAGAAGGCCAAAACGGTACCAACAGAAGCCGTAAAAGGATCAATCCCCTTGGTACGGCACCACCTACAAAAAGCCCGCCACACAGATTCATAGAGCTGAATAATGGAAGGGTACCTAGCTGCTAAGATGGTTTTAACAACCTCTTTGTCATAACCAGCCTTCAGTAATCTTTTCTGCTCAACCTCCAGGTGTGGAGTGTTAACCAGCCCAGGTTTGGATGAAGAAGACTCTCTTGAAGAAGTAAGTCTGGCCAGTCTGACAGAGGCCAAGCCTCCATCACCTGCAGATCCAGCAGGTCCAGAAACCATGGCCTCCAAGGCCACCTGGGAGCCACGAGAATCACCTCGGCCCATTCCAACCTGACTTTCCTCAACACCTGCACTAACAGAACCACAGGAGGAAAAGCATAACGCAACACATGTGGCAACTGAATTGTGAAGCATTGAAGACTAATGCTTCCCTGATCCAAAACCTGGATATGAATCAAGGAAGCTTGCAATTCTCCAGGGATGCAAACAGATCCACCCAATGACCAAATCACTGCACTATCATCTGAAAAACCAGCAAACTGAGACCCCATTTGCTGTGATTCAGGGTTTGTCTGCTTAGCCAGTCCACCTGGATGGCCATGACCCCTTGTAAGTACTCCCCTCTGAGGGATAGAAGATGGCACTCCGCCCATTGAAACAACAGGGTAGTCTTGATCATTGGAATCTAAGAGCATGTCCCACCCTGTCTGTTGATATGAGCCCTGAGGGAGATTTGTCTGTATGGACCAACACATGAGTCTGCCCGACAATGGGCTGGAAACTGAACAGCACCAGACAAACTGCTTGAAGCTCCAGAATGTTGATGCTGAGGTCCTGTTCCGGGGAGACTACATTCCCTGGGCCAGCTCACCCTGGCAATGTAGCCCCCCAGCCTGTCAGGAAAGCATCGGTGGTAACAATTACTCTCCTGAGTTCCCTAATTGGCACCCTTTCCAGCAGTACATCCGTCACCCACCAATGAAGGGAGTGTTGTACTTTTGTCAACAGACGTACCAGGAGTTGAGCCTTGATCACTATAAGATCCTAAAAAGGAAGAAGAAACCATTGAAGTTCCCTGAGATGAAATCTGGCCCAAGGTACCAAGTCTATACAGGCTACCATTAAACCTGTGATGAATCCTGTCAAATTTCGATCACTCGAACAAAAGACATCCGTTTAAATACTTTATTACAAAGGAATCCAAGCACACTGCATCAGGTAATTGACTGGTCTGAGATTTGCCTGCCAAAAGCACAGCAATAATATCACAATTAGGTTTCACTTCCCTTCACCTACCTGGCTAATTGTAGCTTGACTGTACAAAGCATTGCCTCCCTAATTCTGTTCCCAAGCACAATGTCCTTGAAGTGTCTGCAGATAGACCAATACATTCCAGCCTTGTACCAGACATTCCCATCCTGCCCTCTGCTCATATTAGACTCCAGCCAACAAGCAGGCCTAACCAGAACTAACTAATACAACAGCATCTATCTATATAGCTAATAGGCAGAGTCATGACAAAACTCAGTAGTTTGGCTAGTAGCATGATTGGAGATCTGTCTTGACTCAAAATTTCCTGTACTAGGCCCTGCAACCTATCCTGAAGGCAGAAACACCCTGTATAGTTTTGTATATATAATATTACCCAAATGTTGAAGACATGGAACAGGTTCCAAATGGCTCCTTTCCCTGTTCACAACAAAACCGTGAGACTCCAAGACATTTAGAGTAGTCTCCACAGCTTGAATGGTCTTGGATAGAAACAATGCCTGAATCAGGATGTTGTCCAAGTATGGGTGGAGATGAATCCCCTGTAACCTGGGATGAGTCACAAGCACCACCAATACCTTGGTAAACACCTTGGGTGATGATGACAGGCTGAAGGGGAAGGCCTGATACTGGTGGTAGTCTTCCTTGTAGGGAAACCTAAGGAAGCGCCTGTGCACTGGATGGATCATGATGTGGAGATAAGCCTCCTGCAAGTGTAAGGATGCCAGGAAGTTCCCCTCCAGAATGCTCTTCAGGATGGACCATAAGGTTTCCATGCAGAATTTCCGCTTAGCAACCCAACAGTTGAACTCTCCAAGATTCAGAATCACCCTCCAATCCTTCCTTTTCTTTGGCACTAGAAAAAGAATGGAGTGGGACCCGAAGAACCTTTCCAAGTGCAGTACCAGTTCTATTGCTTGAATTTGAAGCAAGCAAATGGTCTACTGTTTGTAACATAAGAAGACCTTTGTGAGCTGGTCTGGCTTGGAATGATTGGATGAACACTGAAGATCTGGAGAAGAAGCCTATGGTGTAACCCTGACTGATAGTCCTTAATATCCAGGCATCATTAAAGGTAGAGGAGCCACCTCCTTTCTTAAATCTGGCAACCCTAGTTTACTATGGTACATTTACAGCAATGCTGGATCTTAGAAGTAATATTCTACATTATTAAAGCTAACTGGGTCTCATCCTGTTTAGCATTTGAAAAGGAGGCCATCTAGAAGTTATTCTGAGCTTTCCAGAGGAAATGCCCAAAGTAAACACCAACAGTCTTTTGCCTTACTAGGATGAAAATATGAGGACAAATCCTCACTGAGGTTAGACCTGAAAAAGAAAGAAAAGAATTTTCCAGCATTTTATTTCAGCCATAACAATGACTAGAGACACACGTGTTCATTAAACAAAAAAAATGTTACCTGAGTCTCTGGCAGCCATGTCCCTCATGCTCAGGGAGGCAGTTACTTGGGCTAGAAGAGTCTAATGGCAAATGTGTCCGCAAAGCCACTGCAGAGATGCCCACGGAGATGGAAGAGAAGTTGAACAAGGCAGAGGTGATTTGGTGGAAAGCAACGTTTTCAGTTACGTTGATGATCAGTGGGTTCTGTTGACACGACAGCTCATGTGTTGCTGAGGAATAAAATAACTCTGAGTTCATGTTAAAGTCCTCCTAAATTAAAGGAGCCTCTGTGGCTCTTCTTAGTTGGACTAGGATTTTTTCACATTCCTGGGGGGTTTGGTGTGCTAAAACAAAATGGCCCAGGACAAGTTTGGAAAGATGTTACTCCCTGAGTCTGCAACCCCATCATATCTTGCAATAGCATACTTTGTACCTGGTCATTGGAAAGCAAACATGGACTTAGTTTGAAAGTCTGATTGCTAAAACATTTATCTCTGAGGAACTTCCATGGTTGTGGGATGGGTTAATCATAGATAATACACATTCCCCCTAATATCTACTAGGGAGGGTGAAGAATGTATTCAGGGGAATGGCAAAGGGGATTTGGGGCATGAGAGAAGGTAGTAGAGATGGGCAGAAGGGAAGCCAGGAGTTATTGTCTGACCAATCAAAATCTGAGCTGCAGGAGAATTTGTAAAGCTTATTTCAGTTTTCCACAGACTTTTTTTTTTTACTACACTTCCCAGAATTCCCAGAAATCAAGATCTAGTTTTGAGATGAGTTTTTTAAAGCCCTGGAAGTCTGTTTCCGATCCATGAATTTTGCTGGCATCTCCATTCTAAATTCACACTGACAACTGTTTCTTGGGAAGCAGTTTTTCAAACTGCCTCTCCAGAAACTTACCAAGGGATTTTGTCAATGAGAAAACCAGACAAATGTTCATAAAAAATAAACATGCCCACCATGGATATTCTTTCTCTGCAGCATCCAGCTGCTGGAGAGCACTTCCTACATTCTACCACACACAAACACACTGAGCAAAGGCAAGGACCCCAAGGTTAGACCAACACTTCAAAAAAAAAACAAAACCAAGTTTGCATGCTTTCTGGAATGTACCAAAGGCACATTTTTTACAGTCACAGTGGGCAATGTCATGTCACTTCTGGATGCCATTTTGGCCTCTTTTTGTTTTCTTTTGGGTGCAGGCTATTGGAGTTGGGGGGAAGTAAACTTCTGCATTTGTGTCTGGGTTTATTTTTTTTTAAATAATTTTTTATTTACAAATTATTCTTCATTAACATACACTTATTTATAACCATACAATTCTTACATTGCTTATATACATTAGATTAAAATAATTGACTTCCTCTGTAAAAATAACTCGGGGGATTTTTTCATTTAAAGCTATTTTCTTATAACTTCCTTTCTTGTTCTAAAAAAAAAAAAGAACCTGCTACCAATACGTAACTCTGATGACACTATCTTTAAACATCTTTCATCCTTATTGTTACCTATATTATTTTATAGGTCGTTTATCTTTAATTACGATGTTTCCTCTTATTTCTAAACACTCATAGTGATGTTCCACCTTTTCCTGCAGTAGTTAGATATTGGGGACCATTCCATTTCTAATTTCTCTGTTGGTTTTTTGTTTAATATATGTGTTAATTTATCATTGTCTCTCATCTCTAATAACTTCTCCAACCAGTCATCTATTTTTGTGTTTCTTTACTCTTCCATTTTGCAGCGGCAGTTATACGTGCTGCTGTACATAAGTACAGCAATATCCTCCAGTATTTCCTCTCTACTTCCTTATTTATCATTGACGTAATGTTTAGTAATTAAAATTTCGGATTCAGGGAGAATTGTGTATTTAATGCCTTCTGAATTATAGTATGCACTTTTAACCAGTATTTACTCATATCCGGACAGTACCACCACATATGCATTAGTGTGCCTGATATTTCCTCACATCTCTAACATGTTTTTTCTTTTGTTCCAAATATTTTATTTACTTTTATTGGTGTTAAGTACCACCTATTACTCATTTTAAGATAATTTTCCTTCAGTGCCTGACACACTGTAAACTTTGATGTCTGTCTCCATGCCTTTTCCCATTCTTCCATGGTGATAACCCCCCGGACATCATTGGCCCTTTTGACCATTGCTTCCCTCACCGATTCTGTTTCCAATTGCCTAGCCAGAAGTAAATTATATAATTTAGCTATTTTCTTTTTTTCGTCTCCCCATATAACTTTATCTACTTCCGTCTGTTCCTTCAAAAAACCAAAACTCTCTTTGTCCCGCTTATATCTGTTATTTATCTGTTGGTATGTCAGCCAGTTTATTTCCCATCCTTCTTCCTTCAACTCCTCTTTTGTTTTGATTTCTACTATTCCTTTGTTCTTTTTAAGTAGATCGGCATATCTAATCCACTTATTTGTTCTTCCTATTGTTCCCCATCTACCAAGAAAAGCTTCCACTGGAGAAAGCCAACCTGGTAGTTTGTTACAGAACAGCAGTTGGATCTTTTTCCAGATTTGTAACAAGGCTTTCATTACAATATGATTATTGAAATCCTTGTGAACCACAGCTTTGTCGTATCCCAAGTAAGCATGCCAGCCTAATCTTAAGCCAGCTCCTTCAAGCGTGAGTAATTTGTGGTCTTTCAATTTAATCCACGTAGAGATCTATATCAGACTGCAAGCTCTAAAATTTAAGTCGGGTAACGCCATGCCGCCTCTTTTCGGTCTTTCTTGTGTCTGGGTTTAAGTGCTGCTGGCCAGATTTTGGGTGAAAAATCACCCTAAAATCAGCACATTTCTCTGAGGACTCTGAGGGATTCAGGGGCCACACTCCAGCAACCCAAAGGTTCTACGCATCCTAGGGGCTGCACTATGCCCACCTTATTTTTTAAGTGACAGTTGTGTGCTCAAATGGATACCCAGACCTGGCTTTTGGACATATGCAATTTCATCAGTGAATTATGTTATTCCCACCCATTTCTATGCCTACTGCAAGTTACTGCAAATCACAAATTAAAATATCTTCAAATATATATCTTTTGCAACCCCAAATCAGTTGTTGTTTTTTTTTATCATTGTTCTAAGCTTTGATAAGAGTTTCAGGGATTTTTCTTTCTCTCAATTCAGGTATTTTCTGGTGGTGGGCAGGATATTAAAAATTGCTAGGATACTGATGTGTTTAAATGTATTTGCAGTTCTGTATTGACTTCCTCCTTTAAAAAACAACAACCCAAAATCACTTCCAGCACAATCTGAATGTCAAGATTATATGTACTGGAAAAGCTTCCACTCATGAACTTATTCAATGGATGAATGGGCACCCAATAACAATGTCTTTTTTAATGCCCACAAAACACCCTTAATTTTCTGCAATGAAAGAAGAATGGACAGCAGTGGCTTGTAAGTTCTTCAGGAGTCACATCAAAAAGACAGGAAGTTTGAAAACTGCCATGTTGAAGGAATCCAGTTTGTGGACACATTGCCAAAAAATTATTTATCAATACAGTTGTCCCTTTATATTCGCTGGGGTTTGGTTCTAGGACCCCCCCCCCCATGGATACCAAAATCTGTGAATACTCAAGTCCCATTATATGCAATGACATAGCAAAATGGTGTCCCTTATATAAGATGACAAAATCAAGGTTTGCTTTTTGGATTATTATTTTTTTAAGAATATTTTCAAGCTGTGAATACTTAAATCTGTGGATACTAAATCTGTGGATACAGAGGGACAACTGTACTGTTCTGTTGTCAACTATGAAGCAATTTAGAACTAAAACAGAAAGGCAGGCACACATTGCTAGGCTATACCATTTCAGACTGCAGGTACAACATTATATGTCTGGATTCTTCCCCACAGAAAATCCACCAACATACAAAACTGGCTTTTAGTGGATTAGATTCTAGGCCAAACTTTCCCCCAACATGATATTTTTCATGGGCAAGTGGATTGTGGGGAGGGGCATTCAACTGTGCAAAATCACTATGATCTGATCTGATACAATTCATCAACAGACCCGTCATATGGGGCTTCTGTTCACACCAGTGGCTTTGCTTCCCCTTTCTTGGCTCACAACATGCTGTCTCTAGTCAAACAGGTTTTGCTGGGCACATATAAAATACTGAAAATCATGTTCACCAGAGGTGAAAGCAGAATCATAAACATCCCAGTTATGAAATGACATGTAACTTTCTGAGGAAAGAAAAAAGCCTTCCCAAACAAACAAGCTTGCATGATATACTTTGTGCATTTGGGTTGGCCAATAAAGATATTGCTCTTTTGTGGATTCTGCTATATTTTGCTGCATGGCCAATATGGCTACTCCTGAATATGCTTCCCAAACATATCTGTCTCCTGCTTGCTTTAATTGCAGTGGGATTTTCTTTCTTATACAAAGCAAAGAAGTGAACGAAAGTAAAGAAAAATGTTATTTGCTGACAATACACAAGAGCCTGTGTGGAAATCCACTACTTTGCTTATGCACTCACCAAGAAAGTGGCTGTGCCCGCTGATGTCAACCAAGTGAACTGTCACAGTAGGTTTGGGCTGGTCTCTGGTGGATGTGCCGACAGATGCCAGGAAAACAAAGAGTGAGGATGCCATGCTGGGTCTGTTGAAGCACACCTGGGCTCCAGGATATAACAAAGGATGAACATGTTAGGGCAAAATAAACAGGTACCTCATACTGCTAGAAAGAAAGACAAGATCTCTCCTCCATCCTATTCCCAATCCATTTAGATTGCCTAACCACCTTTAGACTGTAGACGAGTATTGTTGTTCTGAGCTACCTAGATTACTCTTCATAATTATTCCTTGAGCTGGGCACGCATTTCTTTTGGAGAGAACTTTGTTTGCTCACCATTACTGTCTGGCAGCCAAGTCCTCTTTGTTGTCCTCAAAAAGTCCAACCTGTAAGGGACCACATACAACATAATGCAACGTAGCCAATCAGATTTTAAGGCAGGGGTGGCAATTTTGTGGTCCTCCAGATGCTGCTGAATGGCAGGTCCCAACAGACTTATTCAGCACAGCCAAAGGAAAGGGATGCCAGAAATTGTAATTCAACCCTTTCTAGACAGCTATTCAATTCCCACATGCATTTCAAGCAATGTCATAGCACCATTATGGTCAAAATAAAGCCCATTAAATTAGTTTGCCAAATTGCTTCTCCAACTATTTTTCTATCATCACTGAGCTCTTACAAAATCTGTCTCCCTGAACCACAGAACTACTAAGATAATGGACTCAGGCTTAAAGAAGAGGGTCAGGATAGAATCATCCACATATTACATTTATCTTATACATGTATCTGAGTCTCTTGGCTATTTCTGGAAATGCATATCGTAGCCTGAGCCCCACAGATTTTCATTTATATGTGTTAAGTCCACACAAAGCAAAGAGGAATGCATATTTTAAAAGCTTCTAATATGTAGTCAATGAGCCAGTTTAATGAGCAGCTATACTGTGCTTGCTAAGGGTGCAAGATGTGATAGCATCACCTCAGCCACACTGAGGTAAACCATGATTCTGTTAGAACAAGCCTCATGTTCTGTGATGTACTGAAAATAATATGTCCCTCTTCCAAAGCATTCTGAACACTTACTAAACTGATATATGAATACTATTACTGTTTCCTGAAAATTAAAAAAAAACCCTGCACAAATTTCATAGTCAGAAAGCTCACAGACTTATCAATATTACTATACTGAACAAGATGATGACGCTTCACCAGTTCTTTAAGTCCTCTACAACTATTCTTGTTTTACACAGTACTGTAGTAACATTTTTAATAAGATTATCTGCCTAGTTTATTAGACCGAGGACATAAATTCTGTTTGCCATTCTCAGGAGAAACAGTGACACTTATTTGCGACTGTATAACACAATAAAAGTTTAGGAATTAAGTATTTGTAGATAAATACATGGTAGAATGAGAGAAGAGAAAAATAGTATGGCTCATGCTTTATTTGCAGGATAAAAGATGGGCCATACAAGCATTGGGATGCTCTGTCCCATTAGCTATACCACTGACTACTTAATACATCCCTACCATCTTCAGGACCCTTAGAATTAACCTTCATGTTTTTCCACTTATGGCTTCAACGACAATGTCTAAAATTGGTAGGACAAACCTTCCACTCACAGTCTCACATAACCTCTTTTGTGACTCTGTGCTATAGAGGCCTCTCTCTCTTCAGCCACACAGCACTACTTATGCACTGGGTATAGTTTGCACTCCCAACCTAGCAAGGCTCTCTTGAGCCTCAAGTATAAACACCTGACACTGCTTCTACTGCCAATGTAAAGGCTGCTACATAACAAAGCATATGGTAAAAAGCAGCTTTCTTCACCTGTATTACTCGGAAAGTCCAGGTACATTGTGGGGGGACACCTGCTCCCCCAAGAATAATTTTCCCATTTTGGACCCAAGGTGATTTTCAGGACCTTAGAACAGTGAAGAGTGGTGGTGGAAGAGGCACTTTGTGACTGCCCTGTCAGTTTGACTTCTTTGTTTTGCAAGTATTCACCCCAAATGTTCACAAACAGCTTTAAGCTTTTGGTAGAACTCAGCTGGACTACTTGCAAAGCCTCAAACTCTTTCAAAGAGGGATCTCTGCAGAATTCAATTGGTCCCCTTTTTGAAGTGAACAGACCTGATCCACACACCCCAAACTAATGTGAAGAACAGGACACACTATGCACTCTGGATCTCACACTTCACTAAACTACATTACTACTTACAGAGGTGGCCTTTCAAGTTTTCCATTTTAAAAAGTTAATAGCCATTCCAGGAAGTTAGAAAGCCTGGCTGCCTCTAAGTCTGTCATACACACATATTAGAAGCCAAAAGTACCCCTGACAGCAATGGGACATGGTGATGTGCCATCCTTCCCAGAGACAAGGTATAAGCAAAAGTTACATAGACCAGAAATGGCCTGATCTCTTCATTTCTGCTTTCTGGTTAAACATGAGGATACATTTCCAGACAGAATCCACAAGTTCCTGTAAAAATGGTATTTATCAACATCCTCAGATGATCAAATTCATGATAATCTAAACCTCTGTGCATGTAAGAGCAAACCATTCATTACGCCAAGTGCATTAGAGCAGTATGAGAGTACATGTCTTACTCCTGTTCATTCCAACCATGGCTTAGAGCAGGGGTGGGCAAAGGGAGGCCTTTCAAATGTTTCTGGACTGCAGATCCCATCACCCTTCACCACTGGCTATGTTGGCTGAGGCTGACCAACAGAGAGCCACACACTACCCAACACTATTTTAGAAAGGTGTCTGAATGAAGATTAAAGTCCCCATCAACTCTGGTTTTCCTTTCTTCTGAATCCCACTTTCTAACCCAGTAAACATTTTTATTTATCTAGGCATTTTGAAAGATTTTCCTGATTTAGAGTGCAGTCTATCCATGTCAACTCAGCCATTCTTCTGATTTCAGAGGGACTTCCTTCCAGATCTGAAACACACATGTGTGTGTCTGTCTGTGAGTCTATGGATCTTTGCCTTGAAGTCACCTGTCAACCTATGGCAACCCCATGAATTTCTGGAGTTTTCTCAGACAAAGACTACCGTACTCAGAGGGAATTTACCATTGCCTTCCTCTGGAATATAGCCTACAACACTTGGTATTCATTGGAATGACCATGTTTAGCTTTCAAGACTGGAGAGTAAACCTCAATGGGCTCAATAGTACATACTTCCAGGGAAACATTCACAGGACTGTGCTATTAACTCCCACCCCACTATTAATCTATTTTAATATCTTCTCTGCCATTTTCCTGTTTTTTTGTATGTTAGTTTTAAGCTGAAACCTAATAGGATGAAGGATTATGTAAAATATTTTAAATAAATAAAAGAAAGGGGGGCAGAGAGGGGAGAAACTGACATCTTTATTACTTGGCCATAAATAATTTTATGGGTGGAAAATAATAAAGTATGCAAGTAGTGCCAGAAATGAGAGCTTTTAATAAAAACATGCATGAAGGAAGGGAATTGACCACAAAATGCAATAAAACTGGAATGCACTTTGATCTCTGGTAAAGAGTGGGAGAAGTGAACCTTCCTCAAGTAGTGTAGAAAGGACCACTCTTCTTTGTTATTGCAGCTAAGGAGCAAATGTAGGGAAGCTGCCTTAATATTTATGACAGAGAAAAGCAGAAGAGCTCAGGGGAACCTAGAATGGGGAGAAAGCAAAGCTTGCCAAAGTTACTTTTTTGAATACATGCTGGTTGGAGCTATAGTTAGAAAAGGTAACTTTCCCAGGCCCCTGGGGAAGGGGTAGCCAAACACAAAACCCATGATGACAGATGATTAATTGAAAAATGGATCTATCATTCACTCTTAACCTAATTTATTTATTATATATTTATTTATTATATATTTATTAGCAAAGGCACATAGTGCATTTGGAAGACTTTACAAAAGAGTCTGGAGTAATAAACACCTGAGGCAAAACACAAAAATCAGTGTGTATAGAGCCATTGTACTGTCTATTCTCCTTTATGGATCTGAAACATGGGTCACCTATCGCCACCACTTAGGACTCCTCGAACGCTTCCACCAGCGCTGTTTACGCACAATCCTAAATATACACTGGACTGAAAGGATATTGACAAATTGGAGCGTGTCCAGAGAAGGGCAACTAAAATGGTGAAAGGTCTGGAAACAATGCCTTATGAGGAGAGACTTAGGGAGCTGGGTATGTTTAGCCTGGAAAAAAGACGGTTAAGAGGCGATATGATAGCCCTGTTTAAGTATTTGAAGGGATGTCACGCTGAGGATGGAGCAGGCTTGTTTTCTGCTGCTCCAGAGACTGGAACACGGAGCAATGGGTGCAAGCTCCAGGAACAGAGATTCCACCTCAACATGAGGAGGAACTTTTTGACAGTAAGAGCTGTTCGGCAGTGGAACACACTCCCTCGGAGCGTGGTGGGGTCTCCTTCCTTGGAGGTCTTTAAACAGAGGCTGGATTGCCATCTGTCGGGGATGCTTTGATCAAGATTTCCTGCGTGGCAGGGGGGTTGGACTGGATGGCCCTCGTGGTCTCTTCCAACTCTGCAATTCTATGATTCTATGATTCTATGACTATGTGACGAATGTTGTTGTCCTTGAGCAAGCAGGGATCACCAGCATTGAGGCCATGCTATTGAGAACACAGCTGCGCTGGGCAGGGCATGCATCTAGGCTGGAGGACCATCGCCTCCCCAAAATAGTCCTCTACGGTGAACTTGCCACGGGTCAGCGTAAGAGGGGCGCTCCAAAAAAGTGATACAAGGACTCCCTGAAACAACATCTCAGGCTTGGCCAAATTGATCACCAACAATGGTCCGCCCTGGCCTCACATCGGGAGGCATGGAGACACACTATCCACAATGCTGCAGCCTTATTTGAGAACTCACGCTGAACAAGTCTTGAAGAGAAACAGCAACGCCGAAAGAATCACAACCCAAAAACATCACCCGAGGAAACCTTCTGCTGTGCTTTCTGCAACCGGACTTGTCTATCTCGGATTGGCCTTTTTAGTCATCAGTGTGCTTGCAGAAAATGTGGGATGAGTCCTTCCTGAATCTTCGTTTGTGAAGAAAAGCCAGAGAGAGAGAGAGAGAGAGAGAGATTTATTTGTGCAATTTCTATGTCGCCTTTCTTCCAAAGTGGGAGCCAAGGTGGCCCATAGGACAACCTAACAGCAAAACAGGAGCTCTCGAAACAAACTAGGCCAACAAGCATTTTGTGTGTGGGGGGGGGGCTGTTGGTGGAGGAGTTTTGAGGGGGGAGCCCAAAGTTCTGTTTCAGTGACTACTTAAGACTACTGAATATGGGTGGTGATGAAGCTCCTGCAGTCACCTGCAACAGCTGTGGTATGTTTGTCTTCTTGCCGGAGGACGTGCATAGTTACACCTGCAGCAAGTGCAAGTTGGTTGCCCTATTAGAAGAGAAGATCCAGCAACTTGAAGCCCGATTATCCACTCTTCAGTATATTAGGGAGCAGGAGAGTTGCTTGGTCAAAATGAATTTCAACAGGGAGAAATGTAGAATACTATACTTAGGCAGAAAAAATGAAATGCACAGATATTGGATGGGGGACACCTGGCTTGATAGCAATGCATGCAAAAGGGATCTAGGGGTCTTAGTGGAGCACAAGCTGAACATGAGTCAGAATCTTTTTGAGCCCCTCAACTTGAGAGAGGGAGGGAAAGAGGGAGAGTATAAGCGAGAGAGAGAGTATAAGAGAGAGGGAATGAGAGAGAAAGAAAATGAGAGAGAAGGAATGAGAGAGATTGCAGTAGGGAATAAGGAAAAGCTTTTCCAGTCAGTTTTTTCAATTCATCAGCAAAAATTTCCAATAACAGTTGAAAGCCAGCTGCAAGAGAGGAGACCATTCTGCACACTGTATGTTCCCTTATGGAGCATCAGTACCGGGTATGCCACCTGTCTTCTTCTCTACGCAGTCTCATAACTGGACAGCTAATGTATTCTAAGGTAAAGTCTTCTCTGACATGGAGCTCCTCCTGAAAGCAGGGATATTCCTGGGAAGAAGCCTGAAGACACCTAAGCTGCTCAAGTTGAATGAACCCCGATGATCACAGGAAGAGGCTGATTTTCAACTGGCAACATGAACCACTAGTAGAAATAATGAGATGGCCTTCATGAACACACCTTTCCCTTGATGAAGATGATTTATTTTGATGTTTCAGAATTCTGTAACTCTATGAAGGCTGAAAGGTAGTTGTCTGGAACCAGAAGTGTATACAGTAAGCCCTCAGTATCCGCTGGGATTTGGTTACAGGACCCCCATGGATAATCAAAATCCATGGATGCTCAAGCCCATTATATACAATGGCACAGTAAAATGGTGTCCTTTATATAAAATGGTGAACAGCAGGGTTTGCTTCTTGGAATTTTTTCTTCTGAACATTTTTGAGCCGTCATTGGGTGAATCATGGATGCAGAACCCATGGATATGGAGAGCCAACTGTATTCAACTTTCGTAGGCTGCGAAAGTATGTCAGAGCTTGACATACTGAAGCCTAAATTCTCTTGCTAGTCTTGACTAGAATAGACCCAATTAATCAATCAGATTTACCTATGTGTTGACTAACCATTCAACAATTGATTGGGTAGGTCTAGCCTAATTGGGACTAACCAACAGGATACTTGCCTGAGTCATGTGACATCAGAAATATCCAAAAGGAAGAAATTCATGTCAAGTGAGGGTGAGGGACAAAATGTATTTTTTGCATTTGCATAGAGCTAGCTTGCAACAAAGGTCTGATACTTAAAATACCTTTTTTTAGTGAGAAAGAACTCTAAAATCAGAGCTAGCTCATACTCTAAAAAAGGCTTGGCTGTCAGTTGAGACAGAACAAAAAGCAAGCTTCTCCACAAAAATTCCAAGATCTTTCTCCCAGTTCATCTTTGTCTTACTTTTTCCTTACATTAAATTTCAGTTGACATTTGGTTGACCATTCAGCAGTTTTGAGATAATTTTCTGAAGTTCTTCATTGTATGCTTGAAGTGTCACCTGAATAAGTCAGTGTCAACTTGCCACCTGCCCAAGAACAAAATTGCCTTGCACTTGATTTGGAAAGAGGTTATCAAATGGTCCCTCTGAAACATGTCTTACTCAAAAGAGATTCTTACCACCACCAACCAGACAAAGTTCATTGCCTCTCTTCTACCTATCAGTAGAGTCCTGCAGAAGGAATCTCCTAGTTTACTGTCAGAATGAGTGACATGGATAGCAGCTGGGGCTGGTGACACAACCGCCCCAAATTCAGGAACAGTATGGAAGACCAAGAAATGTATGTCACCCATTTTGGTCTCATGGTACTTGTAAGCCATAATGTCTATTACTACTTGTACTGATAGACAGATGAAAGGTCTAGAAGGATGGCAGTACTCTGGGAATCATAGCCAGCGCCAAAGAATTAATGAGTGCTACTTGTTCCAGGAGCCATCAGTGCTTCTTTCATACTGCAATTCATGGAATTCATCCTACTATTTCCAACTAATACATCTATTATCATTATAATGATTGTAGTCAACAGATCAACACACACACACCCAAATTACACTGAGTTTTTAAGGCTCTTTTTTTGTTACCAACTCAAGGTCTAGTAATATAGCAAAGAGTCATCAAGGAGTCATCTAAATTCATTTAACCACATTTTCCCATATTGTTTCTTCACATTATCTTAAGAACTCTCAAAGTACACAATAAATGGGTGCCAAATCTCATAGAACGTGACAGATATTTGTCACACTAGCTATGTCAGTGTATCTGCCTTCCAGTGCCTTGACACCTCCAATCTAGTCACTAATTTTTTAAAAAAAATCAAGTCCTCACAGAGAAAGTCAGCATTTGAGTTTGCAAACTGAGTTCAGGGCTAACTCAGGAGTCAAAGTAACAGTCTAGCTGTGATGTTCCTTGTTTTAGCTTCCAAATCTTGCTCACCACTGGGCATGTCTATCACATAGAGTAGCATGATCCCAGATGCCTTTATATTTTTCCAGCCATCAGCTGCATGGGACTCCAACAAAAAGCCTAGCATCCTAGGGGTTAAATGCTACCCCCAAACTAGCTTAATAGTTTCCCCTCTAATAGCAGCAGTCACCAATTTCATCAGATGCTTATATCAAAGTATTAACTGGTCCTTTTCTGAGAATGAATGCCATCCTGGGTCATTTTCTCACAACATCTATGACCCTCCAATGAGGGTGTGGTTATGGTCATCTGGAGTCCATAGAAGGCAATGACAAGATCCTTTGTTTTGCTTACATGCTTCATCATAAAATTCTCAAATAATGTAAGTGACCTGATGGCTTATCACTGCACCTCAGGATTACATAAAAATGTCTAGACACAATTTCAACTATTTGTGTATGTATGTATTTAATATTTATTTAATAAAAAGATGCTGGAAAAAATATACTGAAGAACTATAAAAGAGATGAAATGATAACAAATTCATTTAACGTAGAACCAATTGAAGATGAATTCATAATTTTAGAAAGTAAAGTGGGAGCTGCACACAGAGCACTAGGGAGAAATAAATCACCAGGAACAGATGGCATACCAATAGAGCTGTTTCAAGCTACAGAGACAGAATCTACTTAAAATTTAACTAAAATCTGCCAACAAATATGGACAACAAAATCATGGCCCACAGACTGGAACACTCTAAATACATTCTGATCCTCAAGAAAGGGGA
Source organism: Gambelia wislizenii (assembly GCA_030847615.1). Lineage (NCBI taxonomy): Eukaryota > Metazoa > Chordata > Lepidosauria > Squamata > Crotaphytidae > Gambelia > Gambelia wislizenii. Next base: position 165,951,536 of record JAUMIR010000004.1, read on the forward strand.
CATCAGGGAATGCAGTAATCACAAGACTACTGCATTAATCTCACATGCAAGCAAAATTACAGTCAAGATTCTATAAAAAAGGCTTTCACCATATTTGGAGTGAAAAATGTCAGATGTCCAAGTGGAGTGCAGAAAAGGATGAGGCACTAGGAATCATATTGCAAACCTACATTGGATAACTGAGCACACCAAAGATTTTAAGAAGAAAATCAGCCTGTGCTTGGTAGATTACAGCAAAAACTTTGTTTGTTTAGAAACAAAAGCTATAGATCACTTTTAAAGAAATAGGTATGCCACAACATTTGATTGCCCTGTGTGAAAATTGGAGGAAGGAACATTAACAATTTGAGACATGCACATGACACTGTACTACTAGTAGAAATAGCAAAGAGCTGAAACAACTGCAAAGGTAGGTTTACAGCCGAACATTAAGAAAACAAAAATGACAACAGAGTATATAACTTTAAAGGAGGCAATGAAGACGCTGAAATCATTAAAGATGTTTTATATCTTGGCTCAGTCATTAATCAGAATGAAGTCATTAATCAGAAGACTAGGACTTGGAAGAGCAGTTATGAAGAAACTAGACAAGATCCTCAAGCATAAAGATATATGATTGACTACTCAAGTCAGGATTGTCCATGCATGCCATTGTATTTCTGATTTCTATGTATGGTTGTGAAAGCTGGACAGTGAAGAAAGCTGATAAGAAGAAAATAGACTCATTTGAAATATGGTACTGCAGAAGAGTTCTACAGATACCAAGGACTGCTAAAAAGACAAATAAATGGGTTCTAGAGCAAATCATGTCTCAGCTGTCACTAGAACCCATGATGACTAAACTGAGACTGTTGTACTTTAGACATATCATGAGAAGACATGAATCACTAGAAAAGACGATAATACTTGGCGAAGTTGAAGGCAGTAGGAAAAGAGGAAGACTGCATTCCAGATGGTTAGACCCCATCAAGAAGGCTATGGCCCATGAGTCTGCAAGACCTGAGCAGCTGTTGATGACAGGGTGACTTGGAAGTCTCTCATTCATAGAGCTGCCTTATGTCTAAGTCGACTTGGTGGCAATTCATAACAATATAATTGTAGCCATGGTCTAGGAATATGATGCTCTCCTTTTATTGATGACCTACAATTTGCTTGCCTTTGGGGGGAAAAATATCATAAGCAGTAGAGCCTCACAGACTCTCAATTTTTAAACCTGCTTAATTTTATCAGGATGGATGTGATTCAGAGGAAAGATCAGCAGAGCTGTCACCCTGAACCGCTACTCTATGCTTGCAAGGAAGGTTTGGTGATTTTGTATATTTGATGGAACTTTGAGCACTGGTGTCTGAAAAGAAATACTTCTTAAAGATTCATCCAATAGTTCTATTGTGACCCATGGTTTCTCAGCCTCCTTTCCAATGAAAACTAATAGCTGTCAGATATGGATAGCATTGTAGTAGGTCTACAGATATGGAATGGCCAGTCCCTTTTGCAGGCACCCCTACAATTAGATACTTGGCAATCTGGGATCTCTTATGTTTGTCCAAAAACTGTTGAATAATTTTTGCCAGTTAATGAGTCATTGGAGTCGCAAATGTACTGGTAAAGTTTCAAACAGAAAGAAAACTGTAGGCATAGCTGAAATTTTATCTGACACAAAACAGTCAAGCCAAGAGAGTTTCAACTTGGATCACCTTAATAAATCATCTTTAATTTGGAAAAGGACCATCTTGTAGTCAAGCTCTTGGGTAGGTCAAACGTGTTTAGAAAGGCAGATGCCCAGATTTTTAGTAAAGAGCAGGTAATGGACAAGATTGGCCAGGTGCCTCCAGGCATCAACAGGAAGCTCCACACATAACACCTCCAACTTTATGAAATGTATTTTTAATTCAGCCAGCACTTCATAAGTGTATAGTTCTTTCATCACCTCCCCAGCCCCTACTCTTTTTTGAAAGGAAGAGCATCATCTTGTCACCAAATAAACTGACAAAGTGATGCTGCCTGCCTATTTTTATCTGTTATTTTAATTATTTTAATTTTTTAATTTTTTATGAGTGAGCTCTGCTTTATTGATGTACGAATTTGTACTCTACAACCTGTTACAGTAGGTCATTTATCCAGATTTACAGAGGATAGTGCTCTCAGGAAACATGATTCAACTTGAACACAAAACACAACACTGCAACAGGAGCACAAGCAACTCCTACCAGCTTGAGGTGTGGGGAGTACATCAGCTGGAACAATTTTGACTGTACTGCTCAGCCCTTTAAGTTCCATCACAAGGTTTGCCTTATATATGTCTTTCAGTGATTAATTTAATTTTAATTTTAATGCAGAAGCGTGCAGTCAGGGATTAAAGAGCCATTGTCAATAGTAGGGGAGGCAAGGGGCAGTCCTGTTTGATACCCCTGCACACCTCAATTTTACTAGTGTCATATAAGTTAAAAACCTATCACTGCAGTGGAGTCATGCAATCAAGTTACAAAACCAGTTCCCATTTTCTTCCAGGATTTGGAACATGAAGCTCCCTTCCAAACAATCAAATATCTTGCAGACATCTAGTGATGTAACAACTAGAGACCTTATTTACTTGCATGATGGAGTGATGAGAATCTGCCTCATAAATGTCTTTCCCTGGTTTGGGAATTAGGACTATTTGCAGTTATTTTCATAGTAGTTGAATTCTTCCCCCTCTTAACACATCATTAAATAATGCATTTAGTGTGAGTACAAGCAGGCCCTTAAATGTCTCTCTTCTAAACCCATCTAAATCTGGTTTGTGCTTAGAGATGGTTTCTTTTACTTCCCGCTCAGCAATTTCTCTGCTCAAGGCCATTCTCCACTTATTTGCTAAAACAGGACCACAGAGAGATCCTGCTCAGTATCAGCAGTGGCATGTTTATGGGAGTACTCTGAATTTGATTGTTTGATTGTTCAACAATGTAAGGAATAGAGTCCGACTGAGTTTGTTTGTAAACAATTTTATCTTGCCTCTTCTTATAAAGCCCCCAGGCCTCCACTTAAAACCAATTTAAAACAATCAAATAACAAATCAATTAAAATGCATTAAATTGAAAAAAAATAAAATGAGCATCATCTGCTAATTACCAATAAAACCTAAACAGATGCAAAGCCCAATTTTCACTAAAATGTGAATAAAATACTATGCACTTTGATATTGTAAATCATGAGGGCACCAAGAAAACAAGTCTGGGGTGGGTGGGCATTCCACACTTAAGGCACCATGATTGGGAGGATGTGATTGTAACAACTGCTGGAGTCATCTTCATATTCCATGTATCAGCTAGGGCTTCCACTGACACACCAGCTACATTAGCAGAAAACTTTCCAATGGGAATTTGGAAATATTAAGCATACTGGGCTGCCAGTCTCTTAGCCTACACTGGAGAGAGGGCATGGCGGCCCAGTCACCTTAAACTTCTATTTGCCCTTACCTCCTAGAGTAGTGACAGAAGGGCTGAGCATGGCCTTCCAGCAAGCATATTTATTTCCTGGTGGAGGATGTGAAGCCCATTTAATCACATAGCTACAGGTTGAGTTAGGGAGCTGGGCATGTTTAGTCTGGAGAAGAGAAGGTTGAGAGCTGACATGATGGCCATGTTTAAATATTTGAAGGGGTGTCATACTGAGGAAGGAACAAGCTTGTTTTCTGCTGCTCCAGAGATGAGGACATGGAGCAATGGGTTCAAACTACAGGAAAAGAGATTCCACCGAAACATTAGGAAGAACTTCCTGACAGTAAGTGCTGTTTAGCAGTGGAATACACTGCCTCAGAGTGTGGTGGAGTCTCCTTCTTTGGAGGTTTTTAAACAGAGGCTGGATGGCCATCTGTTGGGAATGATTTGATTGTGTATTCCTGTATGGCAAGGGGGTTGGACTGGATGGCCCTTGAGGTCTCTTCTAACTCTATGATTCAATGATTCTATGAGTCTTCCTTATTTGAAATGCTTGGAACCAGAGGTATTTTGGATTTTGGAATATTTTGGAATACTTGCATATCACATAATGAGATATCTTGGAGATGGGACCCAAGGCTAAACACAAAATTCATTTATGCTTCATATGCACCTTATATACATATCCTGAAGGTTATTTCATACACAGTGTTTTTAATAATTCTGTGCATGAAACAAAGTTTGTGTACACTGAACCATCAGAAAGCAAAGGTGTCACTATCTCAGCCACCCACCTGGACTATTTTGGATTTTGGAATATTTCGGAATTCTGGATAAGGGAGACTCAATTCTAACTTGTATATAAATAAAATTATGTTTTTATCTGTCTGTCCATTTTTCACTGCATCATAGAAAAAGAGCTAGGTGGATTTTCACCAAATTTAGGGGGCATGTTTGGGATGGTCTGACTTAAAACATAAATTATCTGGCACACATGAAATTCCTTGGGGGGCTTGTGGGAGTCATGATAATTTTTTATTTTATTTTTTGTTCATACAGAGTAGTGTGACACATCATTAAAAGGTATTGGCAACTTGTGTTTTTAAAGATTTGCCTTTTTGGAAGATTTATCATAACTATATAAATAAAACTAAATTTCTTACTGTTTGTCTCTGCATCACACACATACATGTCTGGATGAATTTTCAGTAAATTGAGAGGGAATATCTGGGATACTCTTACTAGCACACAGAATTCACTGTGGGAGGGCCTAGGGAGCACACAGTTATTGTTGCTGCTGCTGCTGTTGTTGTTGTTAGAATCATAGAGTTGGAAGAGCCCACAAGGGCCATCCAGTCCAACTCCCTGCCATGCAGGAATACACAATCAAATCATTCCTGACAGATGGCCATCCAGCCTCTCTTTAAAAACCTCCAAAGAAGGAGACTCCACCACACTACAAGGCAGTGCATTCCACTTCCAAACAGCTCTTACTGTCAGGAAGTTCTTCCTAATGTTTAGGCGGCATCTCTTTTTCTGTAGTTTGAACCCATTGCTCTGCAACCTAGTCTCTGGAGCAGCAGAAAACAAGCTTGCTCCATCCTCAGTATGACATCCCTTCAAATATTTAAATATGGCTATCATGTCCCCTCTCAACCTTCTCTTCTCCAGACTAAACATGCCCAACTCCCTAAGCCGCTCCTTGTAGGGCATGGCTTCCAGACCTCCCACCATCCTGGTCACCCTCCTCTGGACATCATCATCATCATTATTATTTTGCATTCCTACAGAGTAACACATTTATTAGTCAGAGCCCCATGTAAGAATGTGGAGCTGAAGATATTAGATCCAAATTCCAAGACCCATTTCTGAGAACTGCTGCTGAAGAGGAAAACTGAAATACAGAGAATTCTGTTCAAACATCTTTAGGAATACTGAGCACAGTTAAAAGAAGTATTGCTCTAAGACTAACAAAAATTGTACATCACTAGAATCAAATGTTGTTCACCTCATTTATATTTGTGGGATAATATGCATACTGTTGAGAGCCAGTGTGGTATATTGATCTGAGTGTTGGACTATGACTCTGGAAACCAGGGGCTCGCCTAGGTGGTGAAAATACTCCTCATAGAATTTGAGGGGAACACCTTTTGTCCCAACGAGATCCTGTGGTGATTCACCTTATTCAGAAGCAGGGGGCAAAAAACTCCATTTACTGCATGGGAAAAGCATTTGTGGCTTTTCCTGAATTTTTAAAAATAATGTCAGGAAATGCACAATAGCACTCATTGGGACAATCTATTTGCTTTGCTTCACATTCTCAGAGAGGACAGAACTGGAGATTGGTCGGACATGTGGAGGGGGTGGGCTTTCCTGCCTAGAAGCACCCTATTGGATTTTTGCATTAGCGATCATGCACTTTTTTGCTGTGCCGAGGCACCCAAATAATTTTTTTAAGCAGAAGGCGCATTTGTGCACCTTTGCCTTAAAGTTAAAAAAATACTGTGCAGCAGTTGCAACATATAACATGCTAATTTATGGCCACCATCTTGATTCGCAGTTGTGTGAACTTCAAATGTAGATAGCTTCTCAGGCCTACCATTTTTGCTGAAAGACAGTGGAGACAAAAGAACGCTGCTACAAAATTGCAATAATGAGCAGGAATGAGCATTATATCCTCTTGTCTAGACTAGCCCCAAGGTTCGAATCCCTGTTCAGCCATGGAAATCCACTGGGTGACCATGGGCAGGTCACACTCTCTCAGCCTCAGAGGACAGCAAAGACAAAGTCCTTCTGAACAAATCTTGCCAAGAAAAACCTATGATAGGTTTTCTGTAAGGTCACCGTAAGTTGGAAACAACTTGAAGGCACAGAGCAGCAGCAACCAGAACAACAATGCATACCATCTACCTCTTCCTTTCAAGTGGCTGAGATCCAAAAGCACTTACTTTGAGCCAAACTCTTTCATCCAAGAGCATTTTCTCTCTGTCTGAATCTTGAAGAACATCATGGTTCACACAAGGGAACCAAGCCATGTGAGGCTGATTTTCCAGAGTGTCCTGTGGATGAGGACTGCACACCTGGAAAAGAGGAATTTTCAATGGGAGTTGGGGTGCGGAATGGGAAAGGGAAGTGACCAGGTTGAGAGGAGAAATTATTTTTTGTCATATTAGAAATAAGGAAATTAGAAAGATACAAGGGAAACTAAGAAACATCAACAGTAAAGAATGCCCCACACAAAACCCCATCCCATTCCTAAGCAATAGAAAAGATTGAGGGATTTCACCAAATATTCTACCATGTGGTTGAAGTCTTTGTCTATATTTATGGATAAAATTCACAGAATGGTTATGCATGAGGAAGCAGAATTTCCTCACCAATGTTTCCTGCAGAATTCGGTACATCACTGTTCAGAGCAGGATGACTAGTTGACAGACCTGGGTAACTAAATAATGGAGATCTAGGACATGTTCTTCACACAGAAGTTAACAGGAAGGTTCATACACACAGACAACCCTCTCCTCACCCTCACAAGAGGTTCTCCAGTCACCAAGGAAACTGGGCATGCCTTCTCATCCTGGTGGGAGGCAAAGGCCTCTGATGCCCACTGATCTGTGTACTCTTTGGGGGTGTAGAGGCCACAATCCACAATGCTGCTGCTTTTCTCAAATGGCTCACAAATGCCATCACCATCATGGACATAGCACATACTTGGTTCACCTACAAAATAAAATAAAATTAAAGTGGGAGTGTGAACCTGGTATCAGTAACTGAATTGCGTTCAAAACAAAAATAGACATGTTTGGATCCAAATACTTTGGTTCCAATCCTGGGAAAAAGGGGAATTCCCAGCAACATATTACATACCCTCCAACATTTCACAGATGAAAGCAGGGACACATGTGGCCAAATAACTTAGAGTCTAGTCAAAAGAGTGTGGCAAGGCAACAAGAGAGCAAGAGTTATTAATGAGGAAGAACACACAAACCTATTTTAATCCGAGAAACCTAAATTTTATCTACTGAGTTTAGTAAAGCCCGAAAAACCAAATAAAAAAAATACAATACTCTGTGTATATGCCTGTATGCACATGGCATGATTGTAAAAATATAACATTAAAATACATTATTGTAAAAACCAAAATGCCTTTATCAGACCTGCTCAAAATTACTTCTTGTTGTATTCCTACTCACATCCTCTGTCCAACACACATGATAGATCAGGTTAAACCCTAGGTTTGCCATAACATAACACTCATGCAACCACCTTGAGCCAACCACAGTTTCTCAGCCTAACAAACTTTACAAGGTAGTTTTTAGAATAAAAATGTGGTGGGGAAAAATAATATGCAATACTTTCTGCTCCAGCAGATAAACTGAATGTAATTAGTTAAGAAAGATGAACTTGGGTAAAACATGGTTGTAATAAAGAAATACATGCATTCTAATGGACTTTTAGTATGTCTCAGACTACAATTCTGTAAACATTTATATAAGAGTTAAATTCCCACTGAACTCATTGGGACTTATTTTGGAGTAGACATGTGTAAATTTAAATAGAAGATTGCTCTGTGGGGGGGGGACCTCTCACAAAGGAAGTAAAGTTGATATAATGAGAAAGTGGAGAAATTGGAACTGAAGGCCAAAGCATTGGATAAAGAGAAAGAAAAACAACTGACTAAAAATGAGGGAGAAATAATATTGTTTGAGATTTAGATCAATTCCAGAGGACCAGCAAGAAAATACCAGGAAGAAATTGATAAACTCCTTGGGAGATCTTTTGGACAAAGAAAAAAAGAGGAAAAAGATTTCAAGACGGACAGAATTTACAGAATTAATTCTAAATTTGCAAGGGTGAGAAATCTACTGTGACGATCAGGTGCACCAGCTGAATTTATGTCACTATTCTGCCTGGCCACTTTGTCATTTATGCTGCCACCTTTTTTGTGACACAGGGGCCTTTCACATCCCACTGTTACTACCAAATTAATAATCTGTGGAGACTAGTTCCACAGTTAGATGGATAGTACTTGCATTTGTGTGTGGGTGTTTACAAGGGTAGGGTTCCACTTAAATATCAGTAAGGGCAAATAACTCATGAGGGAACTGGATATGATAAATAAACATAAAGATTGAAGTTAACATAAAGTCAACCTTCTTCTCAACTGTTATCTTCCTTCTCAACTGTTATTTCCCTTCTCAACCGCTATCCAGTCCTTTCACACTAGAAGACCCCTCCCATACCAGTTTTCTGCCACAGGATTGGGTCCTTCATAACATGCCCTCAACATCTGCCAAGAGATGTAATTATCTACTTTCTCAAGAAGTCCACAAGGGATTTAATTCTACAGAAACACTTTGAGAGTAAGTGAAAGGTGGATGGAAGAGAGATAATAGTTTTCAGGGAGATCCCAATGAGAATTTTACATAAGAGGAAGGTCTGTGGCTCTTTGCTAGATAAGTTGAAACAGAAGTAGATAGGAAAATCTGGAAGGACTGAGTTTTATCTTTAAAGATGAAAGATTCCAACTGGACTCGGTGCAGAAAGCAAGGGACTTCTTGAAAAAATATAGAAAGGAACTGAAGGACAAGAAGGAAGATGTAACACTGAAAGAACAAGTACAAAAACAAGATCAAGAGAAGCAGACTTTTTCAGACGAGGGAGACCAAAGACTGGGACAACAATATTGATCATACAGTGAAGAGGATACATCCATACCAATTGCCACAGGTCGGGATTTATCTGATTAGCCAGTCTGATGATGGATAACAAATATATCTGGAATATAAATGGTGCTAATGCTCCACAAAAAAGAAAGATCTTTCATTATTTGAGGAGATTTAATCAGGATATAATTTGCCTACAAGAGACATGTAGTACAAAAAAAAAAGACATTAAGTATTATATACATAAAAATTAGGAGAAGAATTTATCTCCATTGGACAGAAGAAGAACAGTGTGGTTTTGTATATAAATCTTACTGTGGCCCCTGAGTTGGTATTGGCTATAAAGATCAGTATGTGGGGGGTCTAGATGTGGCAGTCTAGATATGCAAGGGAATACAATTCTGGTGATGGGGATTTATGTTCCAAGTGAGGACAGAGTGGCATTTCTACAAACCTTAGGGACAAACTGTTTGATCTGCCATATAATAATTGGTGCCTCTTGGGAGAATGGAATGGAGTAGTATCTCCTGAAAAGGACAAACTTCAGACAAAAACATTAAGACTTCCCAAGGTACCAATGGTGTTTTTTTAAAAAAAATCTAATGGATAACCTGGAATTTGTTGATTCATAGAAATTTTAAAATGGAGAGGCAAAGGATTATACTGATTTCTCTGAAAAACATAGATCTTTTTTAATAATTGATATGATTTTGTCTCAAAAACATTGGTTAGTAGAGTGAAAACTAGAGATATTCTCAAACTCTTTTCCAGATCATAATCCAGTGTCTGTGGTTCACAAAAGAAAAAGGAAATGTTTAAGATGGAGATTAAATGAATCTATCTTTCAAAATAAAAAAATTCAAGGAGAAAAGTAATAAGAAAATGAGAGAATTTTTTGATGATAATTTGGATGGAGGACATTAGAATGGTTTGGGATGAAAAAAAGGTTAAATATTTAGGTATCACAATGACAAATACAAACTGTATGTTATTTCAAAACAATTATAAAGACATGGAATGAAATAAGAAAGACATGCAGAGATGGGAGAGTTTAAACTTGTCGTTGTTGGGTAGAATCTCTGATAAAAATATTACCTAGGATGCTGTTTCTGTTTTGGACAATGATGGTTGTTTCAAAAGATCCATTATTCAAACAATAGCAGAAGTATTTATCTAGATTTTTCTGGCAGAGGAAAAACTGCAAGTGAAATTCAGAATATTGCAAGATGTAAAGCAATGTGAAACAATGAGGAGGTCTTGATTTATCTAACTTGAAATTATATTTTGCTGTTTGCTGTTTAGTGTAGCTAAAGGGATGGATGTTGCTGAGGAATAAAAGGTTATTAGAACTAGAAGGTAAAGACCTGAGGTTTGTATGGCATGGATAGCTATGGTACAATAAACTTAAAGTGAATGTAGATTTTAATAATCATTATGTGAGGCATGCCTTGTTGAAAAGATGGACTAGATACAAACCCAGGTTATGTGACAAAATGCCATTCAGCACAAGAAGCTTTTGACCGAAGAGAAACAAGAAGCTAAGAAAAATTGTTAAGGTACCAATATATGTTGGAGAATTGTCAAGGAAAATATAATATGAAAACAAAAGAACAGCATTTGATAGAAGGTTATAAATTCCTATGTTTTCTTTATTTACTGTTGTTTGAAAGATTTAAGTTGGATACAAAGAAATATAGCTTTGAACAAGGATTGTATGATAAAATAGGCTAGGAATTTTGGACATGATATACACATAGAACAATGGGAAAGCATGTGATCAAAAGGGATGAAATTTACTTTATGTTATGAACTCAAAGAGTCCCTTCGTGGCTTTCCCTGTATTTTTTTAAAAGCTCTGCAGAAAATGCCCATTCCTGCTCATTTGAACACCAATGTGATTTGATGCACAGTTCTGAGGAGGAGCCACTCTTCCTCTGATAGGTCAGATGTGCACAGGTGAAGACTTACTGTAATGCACCCGGAAGCACTAGGGATCATGTGATTTCGCAAACTTTTATTTTTAAAAAACATCATTAAAAAAAAAACTGTACTGTCAAAACCGAACATGGCTACGAATCAAAATGGTGGACATGCTGTTTTGCGGGGTGGGGTCAAGGAAGGTGAAGGGGACCCTGCAGCCCAGAGATGAAAATCAGGGCAGCCACCACAAGGAAGAGGAGGAGAGGAGAGCTGCCTGCACCTCATCCATCCTGGTGGTGGTGGCATTGGTGGCAGCAGGGGCAGCCTCAAATTCTGGCTGCAAAGAAATGGGAGGAGCCACCTGGCCAGCTGCTTAGAGAAGCAAAGGAGGGAGGTTCTTCGCCGCTCCGGCGGAAGGAGGTGAAGCAGTGAACAGTTGTCCCCCTCTTCCTTCTTATTTTTTCTCACCTTCCCAGGCTGGGCTTTCTCTCATGCCTGTCTTCCAAGTACAGGCATGAGAGAAAGAGCAGCCCAGCCCCGGAGTGAAGCCTTCTCCCAGCAGCTGGCCAGATGGGTACTCCCATATCTTTGCAGCCAGAATCAGAGGCTGCTGCCACTGAGATCAGTGAAGGGTGGGCAGCTCTCCTCCTCTTCCTTGTGGTGGCCACCCTCCTCATTGTTTCTTGGCACTGCACTGCTGGCTCCCCCACCTTCCTTGTCCCTCCCCGCACAAATCTGACACATCCACCATCTTTATTTGCAGCTGTGTGAACATGGCAGAGGAGAGCTTCGCGTACTACCATTTTTGCCAAAACGCCATGGAGATAAAGGAATGCTGCTGTGAATTGCCTAAAATGGGCAGGTATGTGCATTATTCCTCCCGTATAGACAAGCCCTGAGTAAAACAAGCAATAGTCATTCAAAAAGAGAACAAGTGTGCTAGCATTTCTGGACTCACCAATACAATGGAATCCTTTTTCTTTTTTACAAGTTCTAGAGCAACCATCCCCATCTATCAGGTCTCCATCATCACATTCTTCTGTAAAAGCCCTAGAAAGATAACGGTAACAAGAAGAGTTACATAGCATTTTATCACAGTCGAAAAATGCAAGGGAAAAGCAGAGCACATCCATGTGGAAGCCAATCTATGGCAGCCTCCATGGCTACTACTTTCAAGTGGGAGTTTGCTGAAAAGTCTCTTATACTTTCTCCCACCAAAAGTGGCTCAGAGTGAAGTGGAATAAAGAGAGCAAGAGAATTCTGATTTGCTTTCCAAGTGGTGGTAACACACACCTGGGAAACTTTAAATTAAGCCTGGATATGCAGACTTAAATATACAGCCTGTGCCAGAAATCAATTGAAGATTTGGAATTTTTGGAAAACTGGAAATATACCTGATGGGACTATTGCATTCTTTGATGGCCTTAAAAACTCATGACTTTTGCAGTTTGACTTACATGGAAAGCAATGAAAATGTAGATTCAAGCACCTAGGGGCCTTGTCACTGATGATGACAAACAAGGCTTAACATAAGCCAAGACCAGCTCCAAGGCTCTAGAAGTACCCCAATAACTTGGTGTAGAAAGACAGAATAAAATAAAATAAACTGAACCAGTGGTCAGCCCCAAAACCTGAAAGCTGGGTACATTAGAATCATAGAATTGTAGAGTTGGAAGAGACCACGAGGGCCAACTAGTCCAACCCCCTGCCACGCAGGAAATCACGATCAAAGCATCCCCGACAGATGGCCATCCAGCCTCTGTTTAAAGACCTCCAAGGAAGGAGACCCCACCACACTCCAAGGGAGTGTGTTCCACTGCCGAACAGCTCTTACTGTCAAAAGGTTCCTCCTAATGTTGAGGTGGAATTTCTGTTCCTGAAGCTTGCATCCATTGCTCCGTGTTCCAGTCTCTGGAGCAGCAGAAAACAAGCCTGATCCATCCTCAACGTGACGCCCCTTCAAATACTTAAACAGGGCTATCATATTGCCTCTTAACCATCTTTTTTCCAGGCTAAACATACCCAGCTCCCTAAGTCTCTCCTCATAAGGCATGGTTTCCAGAACTTTCACCATTTTAGTCGCCCTCCTCTGGACACGCTCCAATTTGTCAATATTCTTTTTGAATTGTGGTGCCCAGAACTGGACACAGTATTATAGGTGAGGTCTGACCAAGGCAGAATAGAGTGGCACTATTACTTCCCTTGATCTAGACACTATACTTCTATTGATGCAGCCCAAAATCGCATTGGCCTTTTTAGCTGCCGCATCACACTGTTGACTCATGTTCAACTTGTGGACTCCTAGGAATCCTAGATCCCTTTCGCATGTAGTCTCGTTCAGCCAGGTCTCCCCCATCCTATATCTATGCATTTCATTTTTCCGCCGTAAGTGCAGTACTTTACATTTCTCCGTATTGAATTTCATTTTGTTAGCTTTGGCAAAGCTTTTTAGTCTATTCAGGTCATTTTGAATTTTGATCCTGTCCTCTAGGGTATTAGCTACTCCTCCTAATTTGGTGTCATCTGCAAATTTGATAAGTATGCCCCTAATTCCCTCATCCAAGTCATTGATAAAGATGTTGAATAGCACCGGGCCCAGGGCAGAACCCTGTGTCACCCCACTGGTCACATCTTTCCAAGATGAAGAGGAGCCACTGCTGAGCACCCTTTGGGTTTGGCTGGTCAACCAATTACAAATCCATTGAACAGTTAACTTGTCTAGCCCACATTTTACAAGCTTGTTTGCAAGGATGTCATGGGGAACCTTGTCAAAGGCCTTACTGAAATCAAGGTATGCAATATCCACAGCATTCCCTTCATCTACCAAGCTGGTAATTTTATCAAAAAAAGAGATCAGATTAGTCTGGCATGACTTGTTTCTCTGAAACCCATGTTGACTTTTTGTGATTATGGCATTGCCTTTTAAATGTTCACAGACTCTCTGTTTAATGATCTGCTCTACAATCTTCCCTGGTATTGATGTCAGACTAACTGGACGGTCATTGTTGGGATCGTCTTTCTTTCCCTTTTTGAAGATGGGGACAACGTTTGCCCTCCTCCAGTCTGCTGGGACTTCTCTTGTTCTCCAGGAGTTCTCAAAGATTATTGCCAATGCCTCTGAGACTACATTTGCCAGCTCTTTTAATACTCTTGGATGTAGTTCATCTGGTCATGGAGATTTAAATTCATTTAGATTAAGAAGGCATTCCTGTACTACCTCTTTGCTTATTCTGTGCTGGATTTCCCCTATTGTGTCCTCTGTTCCATTATCCTCACGTGGGTCACCCTTTTCCTTTTTTGAAAACACTGAGGCAAAGAAGGTGTTGAGTAATTCTGCCTTTTCTCTGTCCCCTGTTAGCATTTTGCCATCTTCTCCATGTAGTGGCCCTACCATTTCCTTCTTCTTCCTTTTGCTGCGGACATACCCCCCCCAAAAAACCCTTTTTATTGTTCTTAACCTCTCTAGCAAGCCTGAGCTCATTCTGCACTTTAGCTTTTCTGACTTTACTCCTACACGTGTTCGTTATCTGTTTGAATTCTTCTTTGGTGATTTCCCCCTTTTTCCATTTCCTATACATGTTCCGTTTAAAACTTAGCTCCGTTGAAAGTTCTTTAGTCATCCATCCTGGTTTCTTGAGACACCTCCCATTTTTCTTCCTCAAAGGTACTGTTTGAAATTGTGCCTTCAGTATCTCCCTTTTGAGAAAGTCCCATCCGTCTTGAGGTCTCTTCTCTTTTAGTATTCCTGACCATGGGATCACCCCCAGTATTTCCCTGAGTTTATTGAAATCAGCTCTCCTAAAGTCTAGAATGTGTGTCTGACTATGCCTGGCTTCTCCTTTCCATTGTATAACAAACTCCAGGAGAACATGATCATTCTCACCTAAGGATCCCACCACTTGCACCCCATTAACCAGGTCATCTCTGTTGGTTAGGATCAGATCTAAAATAGCTGATCTCCTTGTTGCCTCTTCCACCTTTTGGACAATGAAATGGTCTTCCAGGCAAGTAAGGAATTTGCTAGACCTTGAAGTTTTGGCTGAGTTAGATTTCCAGCAAATTTCAGGATAGTTGAAGTCACCCATCACTACTACATCTCTCCGTTCTGTGTGTGTGTTCATCTGTTCTAGAAAGGCATCATCCAGTTCCTCCATCTGACTTGGGGGGTCTGTAGTAGAGTCCCACAATAACATCCCTGTTGTTTCCCTCCCCTTTAATTTTTATCCAGATACTCTCCACCTGGCTACCAGTATTGATGTTATGGATCTCTTCACTGGTATAAATATCCCTGGCATATAATGCTATTCCTCCTCCTTTCCTGTTTGGCCTGTTTCTCTTATAAAGGTGATACCCCTCTATTCCTACATTCCAATCATGCGACGCATCCCACCAGGTTTCAGTAATGCCTATTATATCATATTTGTTTTGTAGTGCTAGGAGTTCAAGTTCATTAGTATTATTCATAATTGAAGACTTAAAAACTCTGAACTGAGGCCAAATTCCATACTGCCCAGCAGACACTTGGGATACAGTTATGCGCTGCTGGTTATCACACCAATTTTCTGAGAGATACTTCTTCACCAGAAAAAAAAAATAGGAACATTTCTGTATTTCTTTGCTATGGGTTTATTTTGAAAACGTTCCTCGGAGAAAGTAGGAGATTAAAGTAAACATCTGGCAGACTCTCTAGGGAAGTAACAACTAGTTTTCCTGCGGACAATCTTCTCCATCTTGAATTTTTAAGCTGAGCTAGTGAAGAATTCAGGGGCTTAAATTTTTTAGCTTTCCTTTATGGAGGACAGGGATCCATAAAGGTCATTTTGGGGCTTCAGCCTTGGAAACGTCACCTATTTCTCTAATCCTTTGTTTCAAATACTCCCTCTGCTACAAACTCAATACAGTACAGGACTATCAGTAAAACTCCATCAGTCTCCACCTCCCATCAACAATACAGGAATAATTACGGTATGCTGAAAGGGGTAGCCAGGAGTAACAATCTGGGAAAACTTGTAAAACAGAATCAAGTCCTACCAGGCAGCATCAGTTCCAAACAAGGAGTTTCCAAAAGCCAAGAGATCAGGCAATACAAAAGTAGAAGCCAACAGACAGAAACAGGAAGCAGTCAAGAAGAAGCACAAGACATAATAAGGTACAGTCTGAAGCCACTCATGGCAAGGTAGTTTAAAAAGCAGAGTTGAGCTATCACAAGTGCAAGGAAAGCCAGTTTGTTCTTAGACTTGAGCTCTGTTAGCCAGCAGCTGATATTGTACACTCTGGAGGACCCATAGTCTGATGAGTTTCAAGGGTCATTTTCCAGGGGCCCAATCTAATCCTTACTGGACCAAGAAACCATGGCATCATACACTTCTCCAGGCCTGCCCCCATAGAATCAGGTGGGTGGTCTGGAAGCCATGCCCTATGAGGAGCGGCTTAGGGAGCTGGGCATGTTTAGTCTGGAGAAGAGAAGGTTGAGAGGGGACATGATAGCCATGTTTAAATATTTGAAGGGATGTCATACTGATGATGGAGCAGGCTTGTTTTCTACTGCTCCAGAGACTAGGCCATGGAGCAATGGGTTCAGACTACAGGAAAAGAGATTCCACCTAAACATTAGGAAGAACTTTCTGACAGTAGGAGCTGTTCAGAAGTGGAACACACTGCCTCAGAGTGTGGTGGAGTCTCCTTCTTTGGAGTTTTTAAACTGAGGCTGGATGGCCATCTGTTGGGAATGATTTGATTGTGTATTCCTCTATGGCAGGGGGTTGGACTGGATGGCCCTTGAGGTCTCTTCCAACTCTATGATTCTATGATTCAACCCCTGAACCAATTATGCAGCTGTTTTAAGATGTTAGCATTGGTATAGCGAAGGATGAGCATAGGAACATTTAAAAGGGGGGCAAACAGCCTATCTGAAATATGAGGGAAGGGACAAGCTTTACATCTGAAGCAGAATTATGTCTATCCATCCATCCATCCATTCATCCATTTGGTATTTCTCCCACAAGAGGGATTCACACCTGCTGGCATGTATTTCCATATAGAACTTGCAAAAAGTGGTAGGGGGTAGCTGCTGTAACTGCACTTTTAATATGGTATCTCTCTACCATTTTGCAGCTGTAAAAGTTGCTGAAAGAAATTGTATGAAGTGCTTTGAAAATAATAAAGGTTAATATCTAATAAGATGAGTAACAATAATGTATAAGGATGCAAAGATAATCCAGCAAGTTCAATTTCCAATACGGTTATTGCGATTCCATTTGTGTAGCCCAATTACACTGAACTCATCTTCTATCCAATTTCAATCAGGGAGAAAAAGTGCAAGTAAAGAGCAACATGGGCATTTAGATGAGAATTTCACTGAAAGCAACTTGTCCCATCTGCATTTGAATATATCTAAATGCTCATACAGTTACTACTAGCAATTCCAAAAAACAAAGATCTCCAAGGGCTTATCTACATGGGCTAAATACCCCATCTTGCCCCCATCTTAGAGCCCTGAAGTCCATATGATGCAGGGCATTTACCGCATTCTGCCCCTGGGCAGTCCTCACCATCCCCAGGGCAGATACAGGGCTGAGATGGGGGAAAGCTGGAACAGGACCCAATAAAGAGTGACACCATAACACGCAGTTTAATCTATTACCACCAGTCCAGATTGGGCTCTGTGCATCCACAGGAGCCCGTCTGATACGCTGTCCTTCACTGGCACTGCCATCTTCCTGATTCTCCCAAAAGCCAGGCAGGGATCCTGCAGCATGTGAGGAAGGCTGGTCACATGCAGGAGGCCTTCAGTCACATGTTGCAGGCCCCTTCCTGGCTTCTGAGATAGCAAAGAAAATGGCGGCAGCAGAGGCTGCAGAGATGGGCTAGCATTCCTGTCTGGCTCATTTCCTCCAAGTAACAGGGGTCAGAACAGGCCACCTACACAGGCAGGATATGCCGGTTGGGAGCTGGCGTATCCTGGCTGGTGTAGCTAAGCCCCAAGATACACTAAGGAATTTATGTGACTATCCCAGAACATTGAGCAGCCAAGGAGGAAACTCTGCTGAAACATGGGGAGAGGGTCTTGATATTCCAAATAACATGCTGTTAAAGGTTTTGGGTTTTTGTTGTTGTTCTGTTTTTGGTGTTGGGAGTCTCGTTCTTTGGAAGTTTTCAAACAGAGGCTTGATGGCCATCTATTGGGAATTATTTGATTGTATATTCCTGCATGGCAGGGGGTTGGACTGGATGGTCCTTGAGGTCTCTTCCAACTCTTTGATTCTATGATTCTATAAGGTTGAGAGAAAGAAAATTTTGATGTATGAGGCAGTTTAACTGTCATCCAGAGCTTGGCCAGGTTCCTTCTTTGGACTCCAGCTGCCAACCTGCCTTCAGGCAACACAGCCACTGGTCATGCTAGCTGAAGGATTCTGGGAGCTGTATTTAAAAAGCTTCCCTAGCTCTGACACTGACTCCACATCAATAATGGCCTGCGGGGAGTTGCGGAGAGGCCGAACTGCACCAGGTGACACCATCAGAGGGAGGAGTGACACCGGCCTTAGTAACACCACAACTCATCATAACAGTATTTTAAAACACACACGCAGACACACACAGTTCAAAAGGCATGGTTAAATCTTGGTTACTCACATGTTTACTTTCCCATCCCCACAATAGGGAGAACCATGGATGTGCAGCAGAGGTGGAGAGGCTTCTCCTACAGTGGCTCCTGCTACAGCCTGTACCTGATACCGATACAGCTGGCCTACTGTGACTTCCCTAGGGAAACAAGCAGAATCAGACCCTAAGACAGGACAAAGTGCACATAGCAATGGACATTTTTTTGCCTCCACCTGTGTTAAGAAAAAGAAGAAGCTAGGCTCACAGGCTCAGGAAGTGTCCCCCAAGGCTTCCCACCTGACCTCAGACATGGCTCTAGAGTCTAAGCACTTCACTTTAAAAATCCACAAGGGGCTGTGTGAAAATGTAAGTTGTCTCAGGTGAGTTCCCTTTTAGACTGCAGGTCTGTGGCTGCTGATGTGCAGACTAAGAAACAGGCAAATGAAAGTAAGGAACTGAAGAATCTGCGGATCAAACTGGACAAGATATGGAAGCTTTGTGTTTGGCGTTCCCTACACCCATTTCTAAACAGTAGCTTCTTTTTCAGATACACTAAGATGGGAGACTCTACACAGAGCTCACAACATGCTACCGTGTGACCCACAAGAAGATGAAAGAATATCATCCCCCATAACTTATAATTACATTCTTTAAACATTCCTGAAAGCCTAGGGATGGAAAGAATATTAAAAAATATTTGAAAAATAGTTTTTTGAGTGTTGAGGAACCGTGATTAGAAGAATCCTGGTCTGATGAGAATTTTGTCAGTTTGGGACTTATTTTATTCTGCACAAAATTCCTATGTGATGGTTTTGTGAAGAAATCAGCATTTTTTCATGGAGAAAAATGTTTTCCTGCACAGAAAATGCTGATTTCTGCACAAAACAACCATGTGGGATGTTATTTATTTATTTATTTATTTTGCAGAATAATTCCCAAATTGGAACTGTATAGTTTTCAAAGACTTTCTTGCAGCAGGAAGAAAACTGTTGAAATTACTCATTGTTCACCTTTGAGAAGAAACCTAGGGAAAAAATAATGTGCATACCAGCACATTATAGGCAACTCACAGCAGCTTTCTTTTATCTCAATGGCATTTTGGCATAATTGAATGTACGTGAAACTCTCCGACTTGATATTCACACAGACACAAATCAAGATGGCAGCTATGTTGTTTTGCATGGTGGAGGGGACGAGGAAGATGAAGGGGCCCATGGCAGTGCCTAGAGACAACATGGAGAGTGGCCATGGCAAGAAGGAAGAGGAGAAAGCCAACTGCCCTTCACCCATCCCGGCGGTGGTGGCAGCAGAATCTGGCTGCATGGAGGGCAGCCACAGCAGGAAGGAAGAAGAGGAGAGAGCCTTCTGCCCTTCACCCATCCTGGTGGCAGAGGCCCCCAAAGGCTGAAATCTAAAGGGACAGGAGGCGCCACCAGGGGAGGCAACAGGAGAAGGAAGACGAGGGCTGCTCCCTACCATTCTGGCTTCACCTTGCCTTCCAGGGCTGGGCTGCTCCTTCAGGAAGGCGAGATGAAGCCAGAGCGGTGGGGAGCAGCCCTCCACTTTCTTCTCCCAAAAGCTGGCCAGACAGCTCCTCCTGTCCCTTTGGATTGCAGCCTCTGGGGGCTGCTATTGCCACCGGGATGGGTGAAGGGTGGACGGCTCTCTCCTCCTCTTTCTCCTTGCTGTGGCTGCCCTCCTCATGGCTAGATTCTGCTGCTGCTGCCAGGATGAGTGAAAAGTTGACGGCTCTCTCCTTCTCTTCTTCCTTGCCGTGGTCGCCCTGCACATTGTCTCCAAAATACACTGCCATGGTCCCTTCTGTCAAAAAAAAAAAAGAGAGAGAGAGAGAGAGAGAGAGAGAGAGAGAGAGAGAGAGAGAGAAGCACATGATCATGACTGTACACCCCTGACCAATCAGATGGTCTGTTCCACACACACACACCCAGACTGCGCAACAATTCGCACAGTTGTCTTAGTGGTCGGGATGTTGTTGTGTGTTTTTTTTAAACTTCAGGAAAATTCCCAAAGTCTCTAATCGCGTAGTTTTTATGTTGTTGGCTTTTTGCCCCCTCCTTCTGAATACCATGATTCAACCAAAATGAAACAATGCAGCAGTGATGGAGGTATCGCCTACATGGGGTCTTTGAGGGACGCAACTAGCCTCCACAACCACAAAAGTTGCCCTCTCCAGATCTGAAGCAAGAACATGGGATGTGCAAATTTCCACATGTTGGACCACAATACATAGTGCATATCATTCCTCATTGCTGGCTATGCTGACTAATGCTGATGGGAGCTGCAGTCCACAGCATTTGGAGGGTATCTGTTCACTAACCCTGGTCTAAAGACAAGTCTGTAGGCACAAAACTGCATTCATCCTTATGCTTTGCTTCCATCATGACTTGCTTGAGAGAATCCCCCAATTTCCCTCCTAGAAATGGAGAGGCAACTAAATTAGAACACTCGTTTAAGATTCAGGTGAGCTACAGTCATTCAAAAGATGGAATCGGCCAAAGAGGTGGCTAACATATGCACTCCTCCCCAGACATATCTAAGATAATGGGCAGTGTCATTTTTTTTCTCCTCTACATCTTCTTACAAGGTCACCTTCACCTTTGGGGAGAAGAATCCAGAAGTCAAAGCAGACACTGAGGCATCAGTATGAAGGACATGGAAGAAGACCAATCTTTGCAAAAGTATGCATATAAATCTATTAGGATTCTATCCAATAATCTATTGGACTGGATTTATATCCTGACTTTCCCCCCAAAACTGGGGTTCATGATAACTCTCAGTAATATTCCATAAAAAGTACAATTCAAACACAATATAAGAAAAAAAGAAAGTGGAACTAAATTAAAATAGAATTGAATTAAAGGCACAATTTAGAGCAATTTATCTCTCCCTCTCTCTCTGGCTTTTCTCCACAAACGAAGATTTAGGAAGGACTCATCCCGCGTCCTCTGCAAGCGCGCTGATGACCAAAAAGGCCAATCCGAGATAGACAAGTCCGGTTGCAGACAGCACAGCAGAAAGTTTCCTTGGGTGATGTTTCTGGGTTGTGATTCTTTCTGCGTAGTCGTTTCTTTTCAACACTTGTTCGGCGTGAGTTCTCAAATAAGGCTGCAGCATTGTAGATAGTGTGTCTCCATGCCTCCCGTTGTGAGGCCAGAACGGACCACTGTCGGTGATCAATTTGGCCGAGCCTGAGATGTTGCTTCAGGGAGTCTTTGTATTGCTTTTTTGGAGCGCCCCTCTTACGCTGACCCGTGGCGAATTCACCGTAGAGTAGTATTTTTGGGAGGTGATGGTCCTGCATCCTAGAAACATGCCCTGCCCAGCGCAGCTGTGTTCTCAATATCATGGACTCAATGCTGGTGATCCCTGCTTGCTCAAGGACAGCAACATTCATCACATAGTCAGTCCAGTGTATATTTAGGATTGTGCGTAGACAGCGCGGATGAAAGCATTCGAGGAGTCATAGGTGGTGGCGATACGTGACCCATGTTTCAGATCCATAAAGGAGAATAGACAGTACAATGGTTCTATACACACTGATTTTTGTGCTTTGTCTCAGGTGTTTATTGCTCCAGACTCTTTTGTGAAGTATTCCAAATGCACTATATGCTTTTGCTAATCTGTGATCGATCTCTTTGTCAATCTTGGCATCTGAGGAGATGATGCTTCCCAGGTAGGTGAACTGGTGAACAGACTTGAGCACAGATTTGCCGACGGCAATGTGGGGATGTTGGTGTTCGTCCTGTGGTGCAAGCTGGTAAAGAACTTCTGTTTTCTTCAGGTTGACTTCCAGCCCAAACAGCTCTGCAGCTGTTGCAAAGCAGGATGTTAGGCGCTGCAGAGCTGCTTCTGTGTGGGCAACAAGGGCAGCAGCATCAGCGAAGAGCAGCTCACGGACTAGATACTTTAAAGTCTTAGTGTGAGCCCTCAGACAGCTTAAGTTAAACAAGCTATCATCAGTATGGTAACATATATAGATGCCGTCATCTTCTTCAAGTTCTGCCATAGCCCTTTGGAGCATCATGCTGAAGAAGATTGTAAATAAAGTTGGAGCAAGAACACAACATTGCTTCACTCCATTAGTTATTAGAAAGGGCCCTGAAAGAGCATCACCATATCTGACTTGACCGCACTGGCCCTTGTGTAGCAAGATAATCATTTTAAGGAATTTGGGGGGACATCCTAGTCTTTCCAACATCTGCCACAGGCCTTTTCTACTCACAGTGTCGAAGGCTTTGGTGAGGTCAACAAATGTTACATAGAGACCCTTGTTCTGCTCCCTACATTTTTCTTGCAGTTGTCTAAGGACAAATACCATATCTGTAGTACTCCTATTGGCTCTGAAGCCACATTGGTTTTCAGGGAGAAGTTCTTCTGCCATAGCAGGAACTAATCTGTTCAGGAGTATCCTTGCAAGGATTTTTCCAGCAATAGAGAGCAGTGTTATGCCTCGATAGTATGAGCAATCGGATTTTGCTCCTTTTTTCTTGTACAGGGTGATGATGACTGCATCTTGGAGATCTGATGGCAGTTCCCCCTTTTCCCAGCAATTCACAAGTAGATCGTGGAATTTATCATAGAGTACATGACCTCTGTGTTTCCAAACTTCAGGTGGGATTCCATCAATCCCAGCTGCCTTGCCATTTTTCATCTGCTGTATGGCCTTAAGGGTCTCTTCCAAAGTGGGAGCTATGTCCAATTCATTTTTCATTGGTTTTTGTATCATATGTTGGATAGCTGAGCCTTGGACTACTCGGTTGGCACTAAAGAGACTTTGAAAGTGTTCAGCCCATCGATTCAAGATGGAGGCTTTATCAGTAATTAATGTTTGACCATCTGTACTGTATAAGGAGCTTTGGACCTGATGAGTAGGTCCAAACACTGCCTTAAGAGCTTCATAAAATCCTCTAGAATCCCCCAGATCTGCACAGTGTTGTGCCTTTTCTGCTATATTGATCCACCACTTGTACTGCATGTCTCGGAGTTTTTGTTGAAGTTTACTACATGTGAGACGGAAAGCTGCTTTTCTTACATGGCAAGTTGGCTGGGCGAGGTATGCCTGGTGAGCAGTTCTCTTCTTTGCCAACAGCTCCTGGATCTCTTGGTTGTTTTCATCAACCCAGTCTTGATTTTTCTTGTGGGAGAACCCGAGGGATTCTTTCACAGACTGGAGGATACTGTTTTTGATATGTTGCCAAAGCACAGTAGGAGAAGGATCTATAGGATGGTCTTCAAGTTTTGTTTGCAGGTTTGCCTGGAAGTTGTCTCTCATGGTAGCTTGTTGAAGATTGTTGACTTGGAGTCTCTTCTTTAAGATGCCACCTCTCTTAGGTTTGAACTTAAGATGAAGGTTTAGTTTACATCTTATGAGGCGATGATTTGTCTGGCATTCTGCACTGGGCATCACTTGAGTATGACAGACATCGCAAATGTTTCTCTGGCAGACTAGAACATAGTCAATGAGGTGCCAATGTTTGGATCGGGGATGCATCCAGGTTGTCTTCAAGCTATTCTTCTGCTGAAAGTTAGTGTTTGTAATAGTCAACTGTTGTTCTGCACAGAACTCTAGCAAGAGGTGTCCGTTATCATTGCAGTTTCCAACACCATGCTTGCCTAAGACACCTTTCCAGGCTTCGGAGTTCTTTCCTACTCTGGCATTGAAGTCACCAAGGATAATAATTTTATCTTCTAGAGGGACTTTCTGTATGAGTTGGCGTAGGTGTGTGTAGAATTTGTCTTTCTCTACAGGGTTGGCTTACATAGTGGGGGAATATATACTAAAGAGAACAACATGTGGGAGGCGTAAGGAAATAATGTGATCAGAGTGTCCTGTTGGCAAGGTTTCAAGTTTGGAGGCAATGGAGTTTTTAATCATGAAACCTACTCCTGAAAGATATTTTTCGGTTTTGGGTTTGCCAGACCAGTAAAGTGTGTAGCCGGCACCGTGTTCTTTAAGGCTGTCTTCCTCATGGAGACGAACTTCACTAAGAGCAGTGATGTCAATATTAAGTTGTGATAGTTCATGGGCTATTAGAGCAGAACGACACTCAGGCTGTCCACTATCTTCAGAGTCTCGCATGGTTCTGATGTTCCAGCATGCAAGCGTCAGTTTATTTACAGCTTTGGAGGCCGGTGTGCACCTTTGTTTGTTTGCCTTGGTTTGACCGCATCAGAAGATTCCCATTGGCCGCGGCTAGCCAACCAGGTTGTTGGGGATGAGCTTTCGTTAGGCCACCTTTTCTAGGCCCCTCTCCATATGGAGCAAGCAGTACTCTCCTTTAAAAAGGCTGCTTGGTCATTCAGGATGCTGCCGAACAAGACTGTCATCTCCTGGGTCAGCCTCGAGTGACCAAAGTCCTGAACCGCCTGCATGCAGGGTTGGGTCTGCGGCTTCCAGTGCATCTTTACACCTGCCGTCTCGTCCCTCGCCTATCGCTACAGGGCTTTTTTTGGAATTGGATTTGTCCTTCGAGCCTGTGCAATGGATTTTTCTGGTGGAGCACAGCATGCACAGAACTGGCCTCACCATTTAAACCAAAGGTTCATCTGCTGGCCTTGCAAGCATGGACGGTAGCAGCGAGGTCCTCGGGTCGTAGGTTTGATTAGAGTTTCCTTCTCTTAGATGGTTGACCTTATAGGGTTGGACGAACACCATCTGCCCGGGTTTTGGATTAGAGTTTTCCTTCTCCTAGGACAGTTGCCATAAGGCTAGAGAGCCCATCCTGCCCTTTGACGCTCTTTAACTAAAGTACAGGGGAGGTTTTACTGTAAACAGTGCCAAATGGTTACAGAGGAAATATTACTATATACAAACTCTAATATATTATCTTCGAACTCAATAATAAAGAATTCATTTTCTATGAATCTCCAGTGTATATTGTGATTCTAAATGAAATTAGTTTTAGAGCATATATTATACCAAAGTGTCACATGCAAGTAAGAATTACTCAATCAATAAATAAGTACATATAAATTTTTACAAACACATAATCAAGTCCTTATGTATATGAACATGTGGGATGCAAATTCCAAAGTGTCCACAATGTCCATAAATGCTTATTTGCATGACATTGCTTCCTTCACTCACCTATCAACAAACTTCCGCCCTGGTTGTGTCACCATTGTTGGAGATCCATCCAGAAACGGAGGGTCCCGGAGAACCCTGTACCTCACAGGTTTACAGCTGGAACAAAGCGAACTGTGGGGTTTGGAGATCAGCTGAGCAGCATCTATCTCCATTTTCTCATCAAATGTGTAGAGCTTTATGCCAGATACTTTCTTGTTCAGGTTCAGTTTGACTGTAAGGGGGATGTCACAGAATGTGTCCATGGGACCCAGGTGTACAGAGTCCCCATGCTCTGTCAGGATCTCAATATCTGACAGAGCTTTGGAGTCTATAGAGAAGTTAGTGGTCCACACCCTTAGAGAGTCTGGGTACACAGGATGCAGGAAGTGCAGCTCCAAAATACACCCCAGTGGCTGGAGGCAAGGGGTGGTCATGCTCATATTGAACAGATTGAATTCAGGGCTCCAAGCCTGCAGGCTGGTCTCACAGGGTTGACTCACATCTGGAGGCCCTGGAGAGAAAAGAGAACAGGAAAGTCACTTTGGTAAGCACGGCAGCTCACAACCCCTAAGTCAAAGCCATCCCAGAGCTAATCTATACATTCTATACATTCTCCGTTCATCCCCTCTCCCCAGCATCATACTCCTGGCAGAAACACATCTCCTCTGCACCCACACAGTTGAAAACAATGCAGTTTTGGCCCACTTTAGTGGAGTAGATGCTTTGCTTGGGAAAGGCCCTGGGTGAGCAGATGCTGCTCTATATGGAGAAATTTGCAAATTCAATCCCAGGCACCTATGTCAGAAATGCTGGAGAGCCCCTGTCCCTCTGTGTAGACAGTACCAGACAAGATGGAACAAGAAGTCCAGCTCTATGTAAG
Organism: Gambelia wislizenii; assembly: GCA_030847615.1. Classification (NCBI taxonomy): domain Eukaryota; kingdom Metazoa; phylum Chordata; class Lepidosauria; order Squamata; family Crotaphytidae; genus Gambelia; species Gambelia wislizenii. The sequence continues at coordinate 165,978,107 of JAUMIR010000004.1, forward strand.
GCAGCACCTTGTATTCCTGTGTCCTTGTCTCAGCTCTCCTACTGCTCATGGTCCACTCCCAAATGCATACGGTCAGGATTTACACACCTAAATTTATTTCATCCGTATGTGGTAAACGAGACAACTTTTTTAAAAAAATATTTGATGTGAGATGGTGGACTTTCTTCTTGTTGGTTGTCTCAGAGTAAACATATTTGCACATTTTCACAAGTGTTTTTGTGCACTTTTGCAAACTGCACCAGTACTGGACTGTTGCTTTGTGGTAACAGCAACTGGATGCTTGGGTCAATCAGACTGTCCTATTGAGCTTCTGTTCACTTCAGAAAAGATGCTAGTTTTGCACAGAAACAGTAGATTTGTGCAAAGTGTGTTTTGTGCAGATTGCAAGAACCACAGTGGGGGTGGGGGAAAACCATTTGGTGTCTTGGTCAAGATCTCTTGAAAGGGTTGGAGAACCCACTAGGTGCTATCTTTCCATGCCAAAATTGCCAGTCTCAGGAGTGGAGAGGTTTCAATGCCCCCACCCCAGCTACATACACACACACACACACACACACAGAGAGAGAGAGAGCTTAATACAGTCTCAATCACACCAGGTTGAGGAGGGGCTAAAGAGGCATGTCAGTCAGGACCAAGCCTTGGAGGAGACAGGTGAACTACTTGGCTTGCCAACCACATTCCTCTATGAAGACAAAAATCATCACATATGCAGAAACAAAAAACAAAAACCACCCTACTAGAGCTAAAGATTCTAGTACAGTGTTATCTCTGACACCCTAGTTTTCTACAATCAGCAATGTGTGTGTATGTTACCATATGCATAATTTAAGGGAAATTTAAGGGAAACTGATCCCCGGAGGAAGTGAGAGGCTGCAAATGTTTGAGGTGATTTTGATAAGAATTGGAGAGAACTAAAGAGATTTTAAAGAAACCAGACAGTATTTTGTGAAGGGCTATATTTCAGAAAAGACAGCAGACAGGAGGATCTCAAGCAAGAGACTGGCCCAATTTGAAAAATCAACACTAGTAGTCAACAGCTTTCACATACAATCAGTGAGTGAAATACAAAAGCCTAAATGGAAACTTAATTTTGGCTCAAGAGATTTTGTAATGTATTTTTTCTTTGCTTCTTTTGCATATATACACATTTTTGCTATAAGCATGTATACATTAACTGCTTTAATTCTGTACACATTTGGGTGGTATGGGTAAAAAAAGAGATCAAATTCCCAAAAAGTTCCCAGCTTGGTACATACCAACTATAAAAGCACTTATCTTTAAAACCAACACACACTCCAAAATGTATATTTGTCAGAGCAGATGTATGCTTTGAATGAAACACAATTTCTTTCAGACAAAATGGAACAATAGTTAACTGATTTTCAGGTGACACTGAGGGGGGAGGGTGTCCTGTCAGCAGAAGCTCTAGATGAGGCAGCCTGTGAACTGGAGCCACAAAAGACTTCACCTTTGCATGACAGAGAGAGAGGGAAGGAGGGATGGGCAGGCAGGAAGGCGGCTAGAGGGATGACCTGGCACTGGATCCTGGTGGGAGGTCAAAGGCACCACTTTTTAAAAAATGGAAATGAAATATACCAAGTATCTCTTGATAGGATACCAACTCACACCTTAAAATCTCTGTATTAAAAGAATTGGGGGGGGGGGGCTTTACCTATTGCTTCCTTTGGAGTCCAGTAGCCAGAGGAATCACAAATGAGAGGGGAGGAGGCCTCATGTACATACTGGCTGAATGTCCCATCTTCATCACAATCTCCGCAAAGATTTCCAGATTCTCTAAAAGACAGAAAAGGCAGATGGGATACATACTCTGCTCACTCCCTTCTGACTTTGTTTACACAACTAGTTTCAGTGTGAACTCTCATGATTTCCTTAAATATGACCTGTTCTACAAGTAGGCTGGGAAGAGGGCTGCTGGTTTCTCCACACTTTTGCTATGCTGTATAGACCTCTGTTCATGAGCAAAAGGTATAGATACACCTCAAAATGCTCTCTCTCACTCTCTCTCTCCTTTCAGCATGCCGGACAGTTTTATAATAGCTGCAGTTCTTGGCACATTTTGGGCACTGTCATGAAGGGCCCAACAACAAATCTGTACTTGGCCATGTTAGCTCCCCACTCTCTTTTTGTGATTAAGAGGAAATCAAGTTGCCATTGTCCTCTTCAGCTAGGTGTGGTTTTCCTGGGGAGGCAGGTCTAGCGAACTATTCATCATCCATCCACCCATCCATCATTCCATCCATCCATCCCAGAGAACCAGAAGGGAGCTAACAGTGGGCAGACAATATACCTATTGCAACTGAAAATGCAGGGATGAGGTGGAGTTACAGCCTCACTGAAATTCAAGGGGGGCACCTTTCCCCCCCTTCAGCTACACAAGGATACCCTCCCATGAAGATAGGGAGAGGGCTTTTCACCTCCTTCTTCAAGGAAGGCAAAACACTGCACACTTGGACAAATCTGTGATGCAGCATGGTGGTGGGAGGTTGATAAAGATGCCTGAAGACCCAGGAGGCAGTAATCTACTGCTACAATACTATTTCACATCATTGAACAACGTTCCATCCATTAGTAAAAATATGGTTCCCTTGGAGTGAACTGCAGACTATCCCTATTTGACAATGCCACTGTATTTTGGTGGGTAGCTGTTCTTCACCTGTTCAGAACTAGAGTTTGGAAAGGGTTTTTTTAATGTAACTTTTTCCTATTACTTAATACAATGCTTGAAAAGTAGCTTCTTGCTGTTGCTCATTACAGTGTTGAAAAAATAATTTGTTTCACTAACTACTCTTGTCACTAATTTCTATTACTTTGCTATTTTGAGAAATAATAAACCTTAGCAATTGTAAGATAGTGGCATAAAACTTGAAAAATTCCTGCCAAAATGCACCTAGATATGAACTTTAGAAACATTTTTTTAAAAGTGACTAGAAACCATTATTTGTTACACTGATAAGCAGTTAAATGCTTACTTGTTCCATTACTTTTTTGGACGTACCATTGTTCCACCCTTTTAAAATGGAATAGTAGTCACAAGTTGTTATTTCCAACTCCAAGTCCAGATTCACAAATGTTGACTCATACTGAGTTTTGCTGACATACTAGAGATGGATACTAGTCACTCACCCTCTGCCTTTGCAGACATAAGTGCCTATGGAGTTCTGTAATTCCCTAGCCAGTTAGACAGACAGACGTTTTATTTCAGTCATTGACCAATAAAAATACAATCAATAAAACAAACAACAAATTTAGTCTAGCCAGTTATGGCAGAAAAGAGAGCTATTTCAAAAATATTTATTTATTAGATTTATACCCCGCCTTTCTCCCAAGATGGGACTCAAGGCAGCTTATAATACTTAAAAAATACAGCTAAAATATTACAATTTACAAAAATTTAAAAAGCATTAAATTAATTACCACATAATTAAAACCACAACATTAATTAAAAACATAACATCAATAAAAATACAAGATTAAGACATTAAAAGCAGCACCCCGATAAATTCACTTCTCAAATGCCTACCAAAATAAAAATGTCTCCAACTGCTGATGAAAAGAGAGCAGGGAGGGGGCCATCCAGACTTCCTGTGGAAGGGAGTTCCACAGTCTAGGAGCAGCCACAGAGAAGGCTCTCTCCTGAGTCCTCACCAACCGCACCTGTGAAGGTGGTGAGACTGAGAGAAAGCCCTCCTCTGCCAATCTTAACATTTGGACTGGCTTGTATAGGGAGATATGGTCTTTCAGATAGTCTGGACCCAAGATGTTTAGGGCTTTAAAGGTCAAAACCAGCACTTTGAATTCTGCTTGGACATGGACTGGTAGCCAATGCAGCTGTTTCAATAGGGAGGTCACATGATCCCTGTAGCCAGTCCCAGTCAACAGCCTGGCCACAACATTTTGGATCCACTGTAGTTTCCAAACAGTTTCCAAAGGCAGTCCCACATAGAGTGCATTACAGTAGCCCAAACGGACATAATCAAGGCATGTGTCAGCGTAACCCAATCTGACTTGTCAAGGAATGGGCACAGCTGGTGCACAAGTTTTAACTGTGCAAACACACGCCTGGCCACAGCCGAAACCTGAGTATCCAAGCTGAGATCTGATTCCAGGAGCACACCCAAACTTGAACCTGAGATTTCAGGGGAAGTGTGACCCCATCCAGCACAGGCTGAATCCCTTTCCCTAATCTACCTTTCTACTGACCTGGAGCACCTCTGTCTTGTCTGGATTAAGTTTCAATTTGTTCACCCTCATCCAGTCCATTACTGACAGCAGATACTGGTTTCGCACAGAAACAGCTTCCTTGGAGTCAGATGAAAAGGAGAGATAGAGTTGTGTGTCATCGGCAGTGATAACGCTGAACCCCAAAGCTCCGGATGACCTGTACCAGCAGTTTCATGTAGATATTAAACAGCATGGGGGACAAAACTGAGCCCTGAGGGAGGCCACAGTGCAGTGGCCAGGGAGTCGAACAAGCATCCCCCAGCACCACTTTCTGGGTCGGTCCCTCCAAGAAGGATGGAGCCACTGTAAAACAGTGCCCACAAGCCCCATCCCAGTGAGGCAACCCAGGAGGATACCATGGTCAATGGTATCGAAAGCTGCTGAGAGGTCCAACAGAACCAACAGAGACACACTTCCCCATCTAGTTCCCTGCGTAAGTCATCCACCAAGGCAACCAAAGCTGTCTCTGTACCATAGCCAGGCCTGAAGCCAGACTGAAATGGATCTAGATAATCCCATTTCATCCAGGAATGCCTGGAGCTGGGAGGCTGCCACATGCTCCAACACCTTGCCCCAAAAGGGGACATTGGAGACTGGCCGATGGTTCTCCAGTCTAGTGGGATCCAGGGAAGTGGCCTCATCGCAGCTTTTTCAATAGTGGTCTCACCACAGCTTCTTTTAGGCAAGCTGGAAGCCTGCCTTGCTGCAATGAGGCATTCACTACTCCCCTTACCCAATCTGTCAGTCCCCCTTGGGCTGCTTTCAACAGCCAGAATGGTTGTGGGTCCAGTATGCACGTGGTGGCACTCACCTCTACAAAAATCCTGTCCAAATACAGAAGGAAAGGCAAAAAAAGAAGACAAACACGTAAAATTTGTCTAGTTGTAGCTCAAGGGGCAAAGGGGGAGAGTGTGTGTATTCGTTCTGGTTGTAGTGATTAGGTTGTAGAAGCTGGGGTTGTTGTTTTTTAAACACACAATTCCTGATCTACAGTGGCATATAACATCATTAACATGGGTCTATATCTCATGTTACCTTTTGAAGAAGGATCAAAATCAGTTTGTCCCCCCCCCCAACAGCTGTGCAAATAAGTGTCTATCCTTTAAATGGATTCAAAAGCACAAGGCTCCAGGAGAATAGTTTGCCAACTGGCAAACAGCTGGAAGGTACCGCCAGCTCATCTTCATCACCTTCTTTGCCTTCTGAAATTCCTGGGTAGGATGCCAAATACAGCTTTTCCAAGCCAGTTGTGGTATGTTCAAATAAACATCTTTTCCCCACTGAAACAAGTCTGTGTGGGTAGTGGGGAAGAGTTGCAGAAGAAACACCACACACAGACAGAGGGCATGGTCAAAAGCAAGTCTATCTACATAATGCATCTGCCTTGGTAGGTGCCCTAAACAAGAGAACATGCCAATACAGATATTTTCACATGGGAAAACCTTGGGCATGCTGCAACACTACAAAAACACACATGCAGAACCAGCTTGGACACAACATTTTATGAGAAAATTGCCTGGGCAGCAAATTTTGGATTTCATTAAGAGGCAGCAAATGGTTTGTTGCCCAACACAGAACTTAAATACTGTGAAGAGATGAAAAGCCATGCCTTTCATCTCTTCTGGCATGGCTGAAAGATCAGAAAGTTCTAATTCTATTTTAGTTTAACTGTTTTTTAACATTATGTCTGAACTTTATATGGTATGTAACTAATCTTAACTCTCTGGCTTTTCTTCGCAAACGAAGATTCAGGAAGGACTCATCCCGCGCTTTCTGCAAGCGCGCTGATGACTAAAAAGGCCAATCCGAGATAAACAAGTCCGGTTGCAAAAAGCACAGCAGAAGGTCTCCTTGGGTGATGTTTTTGGGTTGTGATTCTTTCTGCGTTGTCGTTTCTCTTCAAGACTTGTTCGTCGTGAGTTCTCAAATAAGGCTGCAGCATTGTGGATAGTGCGTCTCCATGCCTCCCGATGTGAGGCCAGGGCGGACCACTGTTGGTGATCAATTTGGCCAAGCCTGAGATGTTGTTTCAGGGAGTCTTTGTATCGCTTTTTTGGAGCGCCCCTCTTACGCTGACCCGTGGCGAGAAATAAGCCATCTTGGTAAACCACAGTTTGAAGCTGTTATTGTTTTGTTAAACTGGGGGAAGGAAACATCTGGTTCATGTAGGGATGGAAAGAATATTTGCCATTATTTGTAAAAGATGGGTTTCCTGACACTCGGGAAATTCACTCAGGTAGAATAACACACAGGCAAGAATTTTATGCACGTTTTGCCTGGTATTCACATATCCCAAAGTGCTTTGGGAAATTCTTCTGTGCTGTAAGAGCTGTTCAACTGCAGAATAGATTTTGCAGGAGAGTGGTGGATTCTTCTTCTTTGGAGGTCTTAAACAGGAAGTTAGATGGTCATCTTTTAAGAATGCTATAATTGTGTATTTCTGCATGACAAGGGGCTGGACTAGATGGCCCTTGTGGCTCTTGCAATGCTAAGATTCTATGATATAAATGTGAAACTCATGTTGTTTCCTGAAAATAACAACACTTTTTTTCAGGCTGAAAACCCTGCTTACAAACACCAATGTTTTGTGATTTAAAAAAAAAATAGGTGGGTTTTTGGAAAGTAGTTTATGTGGAGAAGTTGTGGTTTTGTGCAAAAATACTTTTTTTTTCATTAAAAAAAATCACTGTTTCTAGAAACCCATGTGGAAATTTTGTGCAAAATCTGTGGGTTTTGCACACACAAAAAAATCTGTACAAAATGGATTCCTGGAAAGTGTTTTGGGGGGGCAAGCCCCCCATAATTTTGAACATCCAAAATACTGTTTCAAGAAACCCACATGCTATTTTTGTGAAAAATTGCTGGCTTTTGTTCTTAAAAAATAGCAACATTACAGAAAAATGTCTGGTTATCTGGTAAGTGTTTTTCATGGAAAAAAATGTGCACAAAAAAACCATCTTTTTTGCAGAAGAAACCACTTTTGAGTTAAGTGTGTCTGGGGTTTTTTTGTGCAAAAAAATTGCCAGTTGTGAACAGCAGGCAGATGTTCTGCATTAAAAAAATGTGGTTATTTGGAAATAATGGGTTTTGCATGAAAAAAAGTGTATTTTGCCCCAAACCCCACCATTTTTGTGCAAAACTCCTCCATGTTTATTTATGCACAGAACAATATCCTGAAACACTTTGGGAATACTGAATGCAAACTGCATAAATATTTGTTTCCTCCCACAGCAGGCAGAAAACTGCAGAAATTATTTGTCCTTGCACGTGAGGGCTAAATAATCAAACTTCTACATTTCTAGGCGCACTGGCCTCATTCAGTCCATAAGCAGTCCCAATCTAGCCCCACCGCAAGAGAGGATTTGAAGGGGGTGAATTAGACAAGAAGAACATTTTTGATTTACACATCAAAATTTATATTCTGCTTTGTGGCTTTAAAATGAGTTTCCAAGGCCTGCCAAAACATTTGAGTTGGCATAATGAGATCTCCACATTTCACTGTCAGCCAAACATAAATGAGATGAGGAAGACCAAAGGCTTTCTGCATCTTGGGGGGTGGGGGTGGGAAATAAAGGCTCAGGTTGTGAAGTCGATTTGGCTAGGGGACTATGATAAATGCAGCCAGGCTCAAATGGAAGCATTTACCATGTGAAAATCTAGGGTAACACAGTGCAAGTGTGTGTGTGTGTGTGTGTGTGTGAGAGAGAGAGAGAGAGAGAGAGAGAGAGGCTTATAGGTTGCCAGGCCTTGGACCTCTGCACTAATAAGCCAGATGATTCATGGAGATCCTTCCCCCTGCCTGCCCGCCACATACATACTGAACAGAGGCTGCTCTTCTTCCCCTTCCTCCCAAGATTCCTGCCTTACCTTTCATAGACTACTCCACTAATGGGGGGCAGCCAATGTATGGAGAGAGTATTCTGACTCTGGCCAGTGACCACTGGAGGCATGGGAATAGGGGTGGGCTTTCTCCCCTGAGTCCACTGCTGGTACACCAAGTCTAGATAGCAATGCATCCGAGCCACTTGGTTTGGCGTGAAACTGTCTGTGCAGTTATCGTCTGTGGGACAAAGAGAGGCAGCACGTGAAGCAATTTGAAAGATGAACAATTTCTCTTTCTTTGACAGTTCTGAAAGATTTCAGCATCAGCTTATTTTATGACCACCATATACAACTCCAAGAAAACCTTCTCATGTTATTTGCTTTCCAGGCTTCACGTTATCCTAGCAAAAAACTTTCATCTCAGTCCTTTCTAGTTAGTTACGGTAAGTTCTCTGTGTTTAAGGAAGAGAGGACAAATATCCTGCTCATGTTATTCTACCCATCTGAAAAAAAGATGGCACTCCTTCTTTTGGACTCTAGCATAAGAGTTCTTCCTCATGACTGGTCAGTAGGACTGACTTCCCTCTCTGATGTTTAGTATCTCAGACACAGGGAAGGGTATGTGGATGAAAAGAACTCAAAATATAATTATTGCATATCTGTTCAAAACAAACAAATGGTATCAAACAAGGCTGAAGGTAGCAGAATTGTCATGACAGAGTCAACCCACTTCTGAAGGCCAGAGGAAGCTACAGGCAAGGGATCCAGAAAGTAGAGGTAGTCAGGAACATGTAGTACTTAACAGCCCAGGCAGAGAGAAACTGCTAATTCAAATGCAGACCTTTGACATCAATCATAGTCCATAGTTACTGTACATATGTATATTAAATATGAAAACTCCTTTGGTTTCCTTCAAAGTTCTCCTTTTAAAAAAAATAGTAACTTTTTACTTCAAGAGTTTTCTTACACCTTTAATCTTTGTACACAAACTGTCAAGGTTGATGTGAAAAGCTTAACTACTGTCCTACAGATCAGATTACAGGTAAAAATCATAGGAAGTACAGTTGGCCCTCCTTATCCATGGATTCTTTATCCACAGATTCAACTAAGCATGGCTTGAAAATATTTTTTAAAAAACATATCCCAAAAAGGAAACCTTGCTATGCACCATTTTATATAAAGGACATAATTTTACCATGCCATTGCATATAATGGGACTTGAGCATCCACAGATTTTGGTATCCACAGGGGGTCCTGGAACCAAAACCCAGCAGCTACCAAGGACCCACTGTATAAAACTTTCTATACTATACATGGGCAACTGCCATGGGGCTGGGGGATGCTTGTCAGGTTGGTGAAATACTTGAGGGCCACACTGTTTGTGTGTGTGTGCGCGCGCGCGCGCACGCTTCAAACTACCTGTTCACCTATTTTATAGGTTTTCTTAGGCCAAGAATACTCAGAGGTAGTTTTTCCAGTTCCTTCTTCTGAAATATAAACTACAGCAACTGATATTCATTGGTGGTTTCCCATCCAAGCACTAGCCAGAGCTGACCCTGCTTAGCTTCCAAGATCAGACAGGATCTAGTGCCTGCCCCTGTATCTATGTACCTATGTCCAAAAAAGACACCAGTTTGATCTCAGCTGCTTACTTTCATGTTCTAAAGTCAGGAAGCTTCCTCAAAAACGCTAGTACTGAATCTACATAATACTGACCTGAGACCCAAAGCCAACATTTATAGCTATATCTGTCCTATAAAGCTGATGGGGTTGGCTGGTTACTCAGATTCTCTTGGCCTTCTGAGCTCTAGCTTAGCTTTGTTTAGGGGAATTCTGTATTCCTGGGATGGTGCCCAGGTGCAGATTTTTGTGAAATTAGGATTACTATAGTCTCCCTAAATGTGATGTCAAAGCAAATTACTCTGGTTTAAACCCATTTGTTCCACCCCTCTTCATTATGAAGGTATGACACCACAGCCTGGCCTCTGTTAGATCACTACGTCAGTCTGAAATCTTTAAGCAGCTTATCAACACAACTGATTATTTCAGAGTAAGTGCTTGAAAAATGAACAGTTTATTGAGAAATCTGACCAGACTAGAATCCCATTTTTCTTTTCTTTTTGTTGGCTTTGCTCCTGCACCTTTGGCAGTAGCCTGATGAACATAAATAATGTTTTCCCTCATGTAGATATGGTGAGAACCTGGAAGTAACATTATTCATTGGGAAGAACTGTTGGCCATTTGGGGGCAACTTCTTGTATTTTTAAAAATGATTTTATTTCGAAGAACAAAAGTATCACATTAATAGCATTTTTTACATGAACTAAAGAATATTGACAAAAAAAATACCTATTTAAAATAAAGTAACACTGTCATGTTAACTTTTAAATAAGATTTCCAAGCTCTGAATGCAGGTTAGAAAAATCTTGAAGTGCTAACTTTCTGTGTGCTTCTCTACACTAGCCAGAATACTCCAAGTTCCAGCTGGAGTATTCTAGCCCCAGGACTACAGGATTTCCCCCCATTACCTGCCCTTCTATTGAAGCAGTTGAGGGGTGTCTGCACACTTGTGGCCTGCATGCATCTCTTCCCTATGCTGGTCATGTCTTCCAAGGCCAGGAATGAGGTGCTCGGCCGTAGCCAGTGACCTCAGCAGACATAACACATGTGACCTGGCCAGGAAATGGCTGCACTGCATGGACCATGTGTGTGGACACACACACCCCAGTTGCGGAAAAAACACAGCAAACAATGAAGTTTTTTTACCATGTGTCTACTCCATTTTAAGTGGTATTTGCCCCAGATTCTCACTGGAACTGCCCAGATGTTATCTGGACAGTTCGGACTAGGATCGGGGCAAAAACCCTGCATCATCCAGATTGCTGGACATTGGAACAGGGGGAGGCTGTTTCATTTGGACTGTGTAGACAAGGCCTACATCTAGCTGCCATTAAAGGCCAGAAGCAGAGCTGTTAAAATGGGTGGCAAACCTCAACAAAGCTCTGATTCTTCAAGGGGCAGAGACATTCTTCTACCAAACTCAAGGCACAGACCTTCATCCAATTAGGATGGATGGAGGGTCCTATCAATGGAAGTAGCTGGGTTTGCATTCTACAGGATAAGATACAGAGCTCTACAAAGCATAGCAGTCCACTTACTAGGATACTCCCTCTGCCCCAAATCCCTCAAATTTCTTGAGTCTTCATCACATTCTCCCTCACCATGTTAAAAGTTTATTTCTACAGAAACAAATACTCCTATGTTTGTCATAAATTAAATGCATCTTTTTCTCTGGGGATGTAATTCACACACCTTCTGTACTGAAAATGAAATTTCCATAACAAGCAACTGTACAGGTTTCTGGGCCAGGTAAAAGTTGGGAAAATATTTTTTTAAAAACCACAACCCCCCTTTCGAATCTGTATGGCTGGGTTATAATGGGAGGTTGGTGAATATTTCATTCTTGCTTGCTACTGTATCCCATATTTATTCTCATACATTTGCTTCTAAGGCCATTAAAGCATGGCCAACTTTGCTACTATGCACATAGGTCTGATATGAGGATGAGGATAGTGTAGCCATGATTATAATGGCTGCTGACGTTGCAAAGTAGAGACTGCTCCCTAAAGCAGTGATGCTCTTTGTACATTTTCTGGGAGGAAGGTCCTCTGAGAGGATCCCTCTCACAAAAAAGGTTATAGGCCACCCAAGTGTACTCTGTTACCTTCCTCTCCCACATTTGCCTGTCTTAGCAGAAAGGTCCAGAAGAAGGCTAAGCAGATGTATAGGCAGACTTGGGGCTTATCTACACTAGCCAGGATATGCCAATGTATCCTGACTTGGGAGCTGCCTCCCCCTCACATTACCAGAAGAAAACGGGCCACTGTCCAAACAGAACACTGGCCTGTTGCTGTAGCAGCCCCTGCCACCATTTTTTCTGCTGATGCAGGTGCTAGGAAGGGGGCCCGCAACATGTGACTGAAGGCCCCCTGCATATGACCACCCTTGGTCACATGCTGAGGGACCCCTGCTTGGCTTCCAGAACAGCTAGAGAGCTGGTAGTGACAGTGAGGAATGGCATTCTGGGATAGGCTCCTGAGGACATCTGGGGCCTAATCAGGTGGTACCAGATTAAACCAGGTATTATATCACTGTAAAGGGCCCTATTCTGGCTTGCCCTCATTCCAGCCCCATATCTGCCCCAGGGGTCATTTGGACTACCCAGGGGCAGATTGGGGTAAATGTCCTGCATTGTTTGCACTGCAGGGCTCTAGAACAGGGGCAAGCCAGTGTATTTGGCCCATGCAGATAAGCCCTTGGAGAGCCTATCAGCTCCAGGTGTTCATAGCAAACTTTGAGGTCCTAGATGTACGAGGACCAAATACTAGGAGCACTCATAATCTACATGCTCACCCAAATCCTTTTGAAGCCCCTTTTCTATATCTCATCATCCACAGAATTTTGGCAGGTGAGCAAAACTTAGAGGATTTTCCCAGTGGTGGTTTTTCCTTTACTTGGCAGCCTTCACTTTTACTTGCTTTTAGTTATGCAGGCAAAACAGCTGGCTTTTTCAATTACAGTTTTGATCTCCACTCATCATCCTAGCTAATGAGTGTCTTGAATTCATTTACAACTAGGTAATTTTTACTGTAAATGGAGAGATTCAGTGAAAGCAGTCTTTATTTTTAACCTACCACTGAGGTCATGCTAGAGATGTACCAAAATTGGAACTGTAGGTAATCTGCAAGTCCACCTGCCCCAGGAGAGGTAGCATGCATATGACCCTGATGGTGGGTAAGCTCTTTCTCTAGCTGAGCCTTTATGCTTGTTAAGGTGACCCAAAACCCTGATACCAACAGCCTCAAATTGATTAAAATTATTAGTTGATTTGAAACTTTTTTTACAAATAAGCATTTAGAATGTATTAAAATCTGAAAACACAATAAATGTAATGCCCTCAGGCAAACAAATTGCCTTTATGGTTTTCCCTAAACTTACCACTGACATCATGAGAGCTAGAGACTAGCTTTCTATGCAGGCATTCTCAGCTTATCAGGGTTTGTAAATGTCTGCTCTACAGGTCAACTGGTGCCCAACTTTGCAATAAATAAAAATATTCATTACCTGTGTAGCTCATGTAATTGTTGAAGGGTGTTCCAGAGAAGTGTGTTTGGCCACAGGTGTCATTGTTGGGATCTGGATCCCAGCAGAGTTTGCTTTTGGGAGTAGGTGCCGTGTCAGCACAAAGGTCTCCAGTCTCCATGGATGGTGCTGTCTCTCGACATGGGTCATCACAGGAATCCCTTTCATCCACTCCCTTAAAGACATGGTAGAGTCCCAGGACGTGTCCTACTTCATGGATCATAGTATTTGTATGACCTGGCATACCATAGTAAGCTGGATTTAGGACCACTCCACCTGAAATTGCATATACATTCAGTGTCACTCAGGCAGATATTAGGAAGATGTCTGGAATTCTTTTTTATTATTATTATTATTAATAATAATAATAATATTTTTATCAAGTTACACAACATAACTAATTGAAAAGAATTCATATTTGACATATTCTCTCATAGTACATGCAATTATTATATTACATTCCTAAAAGAAAAATATATCAATAACATTGTTAGTGAAACTTAAACTTAATTTTAACACTAAGGTATATAATTGTTGTATATTAGGTGTTCTACTCTTTGTTCTTCCTTCATCTTCTATCTATTTTTATACATAAACTTCCAATTTGTTACCCCTTGAGTTCTCCAGAGATACTTTCTAACTGTTGATATAACCAAATGATGTCCTATTTGTTTCACATTCATTATGTTTCTTCTAAGCTTCTCACATCTATAAGTCTAATTTGATCTGGAATTCTACTATATTCTGAATATATGATTTCATTTACAGATCAAATTTGTCCAAAGTTTTCCACTTTTTTTTCTAAAACCTTTTTATAGGACCCATTCCTTTTCAATTAAACGGTCTGTTTTATCTTTTAGTAGTACTGTTAATTTGTCCATGTCCATCATATCTTTTAATTTAATGATCCAATCTTCAATTGCAGGGAGTTCTTTCTTTTTCCATTTTGAAGCATATAGCAGTCTTGCTGCTGATATCATATATAGAATTATCCTCCAAGATCCTTTAGTAATTTTCACTTTTATTTCCTCTACCATATTTAATAAATATATTTCTGGATTCATTGGAAATTGTATATCTAAGATCTCACTTATTATATTATGTATTTTTTTTTCCATTAGCTTTTAGCTACTGAGCAGTTCCACCAAATATGGAATATGGTGCCTTTAGCACTGTTGCATTTCCAACAGTTTTTATTTCCTGTATTTTATATTTTATCTGTCTTTACTGGTGTGAGATACCACCTATAGAAAACTTTCAAATAATTCTCTTTCAGATTTTGGGAAAGAGTAAATTTTTGTGTGTTTTTTCAAGCCTTCTCCCATCTCTCTAATTCAATCACTTTACGGTATATCTTGGGCCCACTTAATATTTTGCTCTTTAATGGTTTCAGTTTCCAATTCTCTCGCTAGAAAAAATTTATAATATTTTGCTACATGATGTTTTTTTGTCATCGAATATAATTTCAGCTAGCTCATTCTTTCTCAGTTCAAAGTTTTCTATTTTATAGTCCATTTTGTATCTTTCATATACCTGCTTGTATAAGAACCAGTTCATTCTGAAACCTTTTTCTTCTAATTGTTCCCTAGTATATATCTGTATAGCTTCTTGTGTTTCCTTTCTTATTAGATCTTGATATTTTATCAATTTCTCGTTTTTTAGTTTAGTTTTCCCAAAGAAGGCTTCCTCTGTCGATATTCATAGAGGTATCTCTTTGTAGCAGTTTTTCTTTATATTAGACCATATTTTGAAGAGAGCTCTTCTTATTATATGATTATTGAAATCTTTGGTTTCTTTTCTTTTGCCATACCACATGTTTGCCACATGTGGTACATGTGGAATTCTGAACTAAAGATCAATACAAACTCTTGTAAAGGGAACTGATTCTTGGAAGGGTCTATTTTCAGCAGAGGTACCCACAAAGGAGCTCCTGAGGTCAATCAACAGGTGGGAAGTCTGCTTATCTACTTGAGTGTCACATCAGGTGCAGATAAGCCATATAAGAAGGCCTCCTTACCTTTGAAGGAGCAGGCTAGAGTTCCACCTGCCAGCAGATCCATGCATGAATACTCATGCCAGTCTTGGGTGCTTACTTATAACTATAGCATAACTCAAGGAAGAATCAGGTCTGGAGTCCATCTCAGCTAACAACTCTGCTCCTGGCAATGCCTTTCAGCTATAGGCTGAATTTTCATACTAAGGGATATGAAATGTAGCAAGCTGGAGCTACAAATAGGTAATTCTGTTCTTGGTCTTTATGCATGTGAGTGACAACAGGCATCTCTAGGAGGAGGAAGGACAGAGCCAATTTTCTCCCTTCCCCTCAGTAAAGGAGTGGGTGATCCAAACACAACCCAAAGTCACCTATTGTTTGCTTGATGTGCAAAACTGCAAGACAGTTTGGGTTGGACAGAGGAGGGTCCTCAAAATGTCATTCATCTGCAACTCCAATCAGCCCTAGCCAGCATGGCCAATGGAGATGAATGCTGGGATATGCAATCCAACAACATTCTGAAGAACTACCGTATACTTTGCCTACCCCTGCTTTGGAAGGATAACACCCATCACAGCATGACTGTCATGGCCCAAGGAACTAACAAACATCATCTCAGAGGAACAACTAAGCTACGAGGAGCACAGTAAGCACCCATCCTAAATGTTCATATAGCTCCTGTAATAAGGCTCAAACTGACACAGTACATTTCAAGCAGTGGTGGGTGGGAGTTGCCATGTCAGTGGGACAGTGACCCTACTCCATGGTTTAGTTCACAAGTTAAGTTATGCTGAGCACTATCCAACCAATCCAAGGTGGTGAAAATGCAATCAGATCCTTTAAAGCTATGCTTGTTTGGAGGTTCTAGTGGGGAAACACAGCTATCATATGCCCTTGACTGAAGAATGGTACACTCCTTCCATCTGAGATGGTTGGCCTCTTCTACTGAGCGTGCAGCTTCGGCAGGGACACACATGGAGTGGTGAGGAAGGGGACACCTGCCTAGCCAGCCAGATCAGCTGAATCAACCTTGGCAATCAAGGGGGTGATAGCTGTCACAGTCAGAGCACCCTCACATCCTTTAAAGTTTTGCTGAGCCTGGAGTGGATACACCACCACCCTTATAAGGCGGCACCAACCACCATTCATTTCAAGGATAAAATCAGGGAGGAGAAATGTGTTTCAAAATTTGCTATTTAATTTTCAGGACAGACTTTCAATTTCAGAACAGACTAGGCATATCTCCCCCTTAAACCTTTTGAAACTTTTTGCTGTGGCAACAAAAAGTGCTGCACTAGGGACGTAGATTTTCCCCTCACAAAGGACAATACAATAAGCCACAATCTCCTCCTACAAGGGCATCATGGAAGGAAATGGTTCCAGATCATGCTATGAGTGGCTGGCAAAAAAAAGGGGGAGTGGATGGGTGGGAGAATCTGCCTAAGTGGGCTAGAAATCAAAATGCAAAACTTGTAGGCTAGAAATCAAAATGCAAATTTTTTTTACCCCACCCTCAAAGCAGACAAAAATGCACCACACACTTTCACAATATGAAAAGGGTTCTGCAAAAGTGAACAGACAGAATTGGACCTATTCTAGATGAAGCGGGTTCTGCTCCTGAACATTTCCTGCAATCACTTTCTTTGCTTTTACTACAAAAGTGTAGTAGAGATATCCTTCTTTAAAAAAAACAAAAAAAAAACAATTACATTTCATAATATTTGATCCTGTTTAACCTAAAACTTTTTGACAGCTCGAAATGACCAGACTGTCTTCTTTTAAGGGTAAGATTTTCATTTTACGTGACAACATAGCATGCAAAATTCTAAATGGGGAACTCTCTAACCAACAAGCCAAAATTAAGGCAAGGAAGCAAAACTTGAGCCTGATTCCCCAGCCAAACCCCAGTCTGAGACAGGAGACTCCTTTGCTGAAAGCAAAGGAGAGGAATGCAAGTGAGTGAAGAAAGAAAACCCTGCTAATAGCGAAGTTAATAGGACGTTATAGTGTAGTCAAAATCCCACTGTGTGAACCACTAATAGCAAACAGCAAAGTGAGTCTGATTGGTGAGGGCACAAGGGGCCTCAAAACCTATACTTCCCATCTTTAAGGAGTAACACGAAACCCTTTCCACTGGAGAAAATATGAGAAAGAAAGCCATTGCTGAGAAGTATCTTGGCAACCGGGCACCCAATCCCCCTTTTCTCTGAGACTGTTAGCTTATTTTTGAATCAGCAAACAGACACACAAAAAGTGCATCTGATTGGGAAAAGGTAGCCTCCTTTCCCTCCAAAAGACTTCTCCCTTCTCAAAGTTTCAGCCAATGGCTCAAAGCCAAATTGTCTGACCCAAACCAAGATCTCTGGGGAATGGGAAAGTCATTTTAAAAGGTGCACAAAAAGGGCTCCCCTTCTGGTCCCAGCCTCTTGCTGCTTCTGTTGGGCCTGCACACTAATCCTGTTGCCCTTTACCTGTGGGCTTGACAAGAATCGGTTTTTACCCTAATCACTTCAGTGATCAGCAAGTGGCCTCCCAAAGAGCAGGACCTTCACTTCAGATATGAAAGTTAAGAGGTGTGGAGTGACTTCACAAAGGAGTCTGCTTAGAGAACAAAATCTGAACAAGCTAATAATCCTAACTTCTCAAAGGCCAATGCTCAGGCACAACTCCAAGAACAAAACAAAATAAAAAAAATTACCACATAGGAACTTAGGCTTTCATAAAAAGCTCAGCAGGCTACAAATCCTTGTGCAGCATTTCACCACATTAGAGAGGTTGATGCTCTAAGCTTTTGGATCTAGCCAAAGTGGAAAGGTCAGTTCTGATGACAGCAACAAGAGGCTTGACATTAGACCCTAACATCTCACAATTACCTCATGAAGCAAATTTTCCTTAGATGGATCACCTGACAAAGATGCTCTGCACTGATGGTGGGATGAGAGAGAAAAGTTGGGGAAAAGTGAAGATAGGCTGACCAAGGAATGGACAGAGGAAGAGAGAAGACAAGGATGTGAAGCACTTGACCTAGCTGGGACAGCAGAGGGTGCTAGAGGATATTGTTAAGCAGTCAGGGATGTCCAAAGTCTATTTTGTTGTTGGTGTTATGTGCCTTTTGTTGTATTTTCAGAGATTCTTCTGTTCTCCATATAGCAACTTGGGACCTAGAATTATACAGTCGTCCCTTCATGTTAATGGGGATTAGGGGTCCAAGACCCCCCACAAATGTGAAAAAACCACAAATAAACTCTCCCCCTTTCCCCCAGGGTTTGCTTGGCCTTCGTTCCCTGGGGAAGGGGGGAGCCAAAGCCCAGGAAAGCTGCTGCCACTGCCAGCACCTGAAAAGCCACTTTTTAAAGGGATTCTGTTCACCGCCCCTTCACTGGTTTCCCACCAGCTTTTGGGGTGCCAGCAGTGACTTCCCTGGGCTTTAGATTCCCCCCACATCCCTGGGGGAGGGGGGGAAGAAGCCATTTAAACAATGGGAAGCTGCGACTGCCGCCACCAAAAAAAAGCTGCTTTTTAAACAGATTCTGGTCACCCCCCTTCCCTGGTTTCTCACTAGCTTTTTGGGTGGTGGCGGCAGCTTCCCACTGTTTAAATGGCTTCTTTTCCCCACCCCAGGGACATGGGGGGAACCCAAAGTCCAGGGAAGCTGCCAGTGCCCTAAAAGCCACTGAAAAACCAGGGAAGGGGGTGAACAGAATCTGTTTTAAAAGCGGCTTTTCCGGTGCCAGCGGCTTCCCTGGGCTTTAGGTTCCCCCCACGGCCATGGGGGGAGAAGCTCTTTAAACAGCGGGAAGCCACCACCACCACTGCTGACTGCAAACCAGCAGTTCTCTGTGGAGGGGTGGAAATCTGAAAAACAAACAAACCTCCAGAGGCTTTGTAGCCAGCAAGGTTTGCTTGTCCTTCGGATTTCCACCCCTCCACAGAGAACAAATGCCCAGCAAATTCAGGCACTGCCTGCAAACCAGGGTTCAATGTGATTGGGGCGACAAAGGCAAGTGCTAAGAATGGCTGGATTCAGCAGTTTTTGCCCTGAATCCAACCGTTCTTGGGGCTTCCCTTTGCCGCCTCAATTGCACTGAATGCCCAGGAACCACCACGTTTGGCACTTCCTGGGGGTTCAATGCGATTGAGGCGGCAAAGGGAAACCCTAAGAACGGCTGGTTTTGGTGGTTTTTGACCAAATGCAGTGGTTCCTGGGCATCCAGTGCAATTGGGGTGGCAAAGGAAAGCCCCAAGAATGGCTAGATTCAGGTCAAAACTGGCCAAATCCAGCCATTCTTAGGGCTTCCCTTTGCCGCCCCAATCTTTCCCCCAACCCAGGGATGCTGAACGCAGCAGGAAGCACCAAATGCAGCAGTTTCCAGATGTCTAGTGTGATTGGGGAAGCAAAGGGAAGCCCCAAGAATGGCTGGATTCAGGCCAAAACTGCTAATTTGTGGGCAGCGCCCAAGTTTGCTGGGTGTTTGTTCTCTGTGGAGGGGTGGAAATCTGAAAGACAAGCAAACCTTGCTGGCTGCAAAGCCTCCGGAGTTGTGTTTGTCTGTCAGATTTCCACCCCTCCACAGAGAACAAATGCCCAGCAAACTCATGCGCTGCCCGCAAACCGGGGTTCAATGTGGTTTGGGAGAGAAAGGCAAGCCCAAGGAATGGCGTTCAGAGCAAAGCTGCTGAATGTGTGGCATTCCTCAGGCTTGGCCTTTCCCCCCAAGCAGAATGCCACCATACCTCCGGGGCCTCCGCCACTGTGTCCACCATGCCGCCGCTGCCACCACCATACTTCCGGGGCCTCTGCTGCTGCTACCATGCCCCTGCTGCCAAGCACTTGGAGGCTTTGTGGCTTAGTGGTTAATGCGGAGCTTTCCTCCACCTTGGCTCCAAGTGTTCCCTGGGCGCGGGGACTTAGTGGATTTCCACGAATAGACGGAACTGTGAAAGTGAAAGCCGTGAATGTGGAGGACAACTGTATTCTGCCACACAAGTTGATGCCTCTGAACAAGGCCGGTTTATGGCACCAGCGGCGTCAGCATCCGCAAGGGGCCCCATCATTGTTGGGGCCCCAGTAGTAACCCTCCTCCTGCAAAAACATTATTAGTAATAATCTGAATATCCTGTACTGTGAATAGCTTAGGTTGAGTTAGGTTACACTGACCTGAGATAAACATTTGGGGCCCCCAAAATAAAGGATTGCAGGGGGCCCAAAAATTCCTTAAACCGGTCCTGCCTCTGAAGAGGACAAACTATGTGTGACCTCTAGCAGTAAGCAATAAAGATGGGGTGAGGGGGGAGGTAGCACACATTACTAATAGCAGGTGACACAAAGAGAAAGAGGGAAGAAAGGAGCCTGTTTGGATCATAAGCCACCAGTGATTATTTGGGAACTATAACATTCAAACAAAACAGTATAACCAGGAAGAAGAGGGTGGTTTTTTTAAAAGATATGGATAGAAGTGACAAAAAGGGAGTAGTAGTAGTAGGAGGAGGAGGAGTATTTTCATTTATATCCTGCTTTTCTCCCAGTAATGAGACTCAAGGAGACTGACAACTTATTTAAAAACAATACAGATTAAAAAGTATTAAAAACTTCAATAAAAGCATAAATATTAAAGTTATTTTTAAACTTTTAAACAGTTTATTAAGTTAAGAATATTAAAATTCATTTTTTAAAAAACAAAACATATATAAACAAAAAAACCCAGGACTGCACAACCCTGACAGCATTAAAATGTTTTAACTTGCCGGCATAAGAGGAGCAAGATGGAACCATCCTAATCTCCCTAGGGAAGGAGTTCCACAGTCTGGGAGCAGCCACCATGAAGGCCCTTTCCTTTGTTCCCACCAAATGAGCCTGAAAAGATCATGGAACAGAGAAAGGGGCCTCTTCAGATGATGTTAGAGCTCCAATGGGCTTTTAAAGGAAGAATATTGTTGTTGTGCATCTTCAAATCATTTCTGAAAGGGAGATACAGTTCTTCAAATAGCCTGGAGTCAAGCCATATAGACCTTTATAGGTCATCACCAGCACTTTGAACTATGTCCAGAAACAGACCAGCAGCCATAGGGTTTTTTTCCGGGCTGTGAGGCCGTGTTCTAGAAGAGTTTATTCCTGTTGTTATGCCTGCATCTGTGGCTGGCATCTTCAGAGAATGGTGGTATGTGGGGTTTATATACTGTGAGTCCCTGTTGAAGAGGATTAGCATGTAAATTTTATATATTTAGTTGTAGGATGTTCAGTTCTTAGGGTGGGATATCCTCACATGAGCATCTGCATTTTTTTGGTACACACAAAGTCCTGGAACCAATCTCCTGCAGATATGGAGGGCTGAATATACATGAATGCTATTTATTTATTTTATTTATATGCTGCCTTTCTCCCAAAGCAGGAGCCAAGTTGGCTTCCAGAAGTGGTGAATTTTTAAAAATTACAATAAAAAGTAAAACAGTTAAACAGACAAAACATTTTAAAATCATTTTAACAATGAACAGAAGCTTAAAGAGATAAATGAAACATCCAAAAAAGCCTCCATCCCGCTTGTACATTAAAAGCCTCTTTAAACAAAAACAGTAAAACTTCTGTATCTTTGGGGGATATGATTCTGGACTTACCGTGGATACTGGAAATAGCAGATAATAGCGAACCCTATTAAAATGAATGACTTGCAGCCCAATCATACCATAGAAACATGCTGAAGGACCTAGAAGATGCTTAGAGATAACAATTTCTAGGCATCTTCTATGTCCTCCAGTGCAACTCTATGGTTAGATTCCAGTGGAAGCATACCATAGAGTTGTGCTGGAGAACATAGAGGATGCCTAGGGAGACCATATTTTTTCAGACATGGGTAAGTGAATCCACAGTTACCAGTCCCGTGGATATGGGGGTCATGCTGTATATCTGTAGGAGAGGTGAGAGAAGGATGCAAGAGGAGATTATCAGACTGGTTTTTTAATCTGGGACAGGGAGGCAACAGGGTGACGAAAGGATTTACCTTTCAGACGACACTTGTCCCTCTCCTGTTCTCCCTCTGCGCTGCCCCTGTTCTGTCCCCGTGTTTTATCATTCATGGGGGAAAGCTGTTAATAAGAAGCCTGTTCTGTTTCAGTAATGGAATCACAAGTATCTGAAACGGAGCCCTGTTCTGCTGGCGCAATGCCAGCATCACTGTGATGTCACTGGAGGTCCCTGCAGAACACTTCCAGGTGCGATCGGGATCAGGAGGTAAGTGACACCCTTTTTTTTACCCTCCCCAGGTTACTTGGGATTTTTTTTAGTGTCCTTTGGGGCTTGTTTTTTACTTTTGATGTTACTTTTCTTTTAATTTTTAAATTTCTCATGCATCGTTCTCTCGCGAGAACAGGCGGGATTTGCTTTATGGGATGTGAATGCAGCTTTGTGATGGCTGCATTCACTCCTGGCCAGCCGAGGTGAGGAGGAGCAGTTTTTCTCTCAGGATTAGGGCAAGTGTATGAAAACTTTTATTTTAAAGTCATATAGAACAGGGATGGGAGTGGGGCGGGTTGGAGGGATACCGGGACAGGGACGGGTTTTAAGAGCCCATCTGAGAATCTCCTATGCAAAAACAATCAGAAGATTTAATATATTATCTTTTTAAACTGAAGAGAATTACTGTCTATCATCAATATGGGTTTCTACATCAGTTTCATGGACAAGGATAAAGCAGAGTACATTTACAATTGGACTGAAATGTTCTTTTATAACAGACCAGCTAGAGAGGTTGACCACATTCAAGATGGTGTCCAGACTAGCTTACCCAGGTGGCTGAGAGCATCTTTGTCCCATGGCCAGGTGCCAGCACCTGCCAGCTCTTCCTGCACAGAGCTGGCAAAGTAAACATTGAGGAAGTGAGTGCTGTTCAGCTGCAGTGCTTCCTTCAGCTCTTTCACACTCATATATGCCCTGCAGAGAGTATGAGAGCAAGAATGGTGAAGTTAGCAATATCAAATAGTAATAATAAGAATGCTTAGCATTTATATAGTCCTTTTCACAGGTGCATAGCTTGGAGACAGAGCACGCATGAGGCCCCAGGTTCAATCCCTGATACTCCTACTTAGAAAGGATCTTAAGAACAGAACTAATCTGAAAGATCTCTGCCTGCCAATCTGTACAGCTGTTGCCATTCAGAAGGGACAATAGCATGCTAGGTGGACCAACAATATAAATTTCCTATACAACAGTATCATAGCAAAACCATTTCAGGTTCATATGCAACACTATTCAGGTTCATATGCAACACTATTCAGAGTAGGTATCTTCTGGGCGCAGACCCAATAATCTAGGGTAGCACACCTCCATAGAGCAACCCTGATGCCTGGAAACAAAATTTATCAGGTAACAGATCCCAGAACCAAAGCAAATGAACAAAGTGTCTTGTAGGGATGGAAGTCTGTTGTAAATATTATTTCTTCTGCTTTGAGGCTACACAACTTGGTTGTTTCCCACCAAGCTAAACAACTCCCACCAGCCATGTATCTTCTTATGCCAAAGCTTAATGGCCATCTCCCTGCTTGTGGATTTTAAAGTTAGTAAGTTCTGGGCAGAAAGCAAAAATGGCAGTTTCTCAAGTCTCCTGGTGGCCAGATTTGGAGAAGTGGGTATGTTTCCAACATTACCTCCATCAGCTTGCATAGGATGGGGAATTTGGAAGTGGAGAAATATACAGTACAACCATGCTTGCACAAAAAACTGTGTCTGTGTGAGGAAATAGAGGCAGAGGTAGCTATTTTCGGTAGTTCTCTGCTGAAATCCTTCCTTGTGTGTTCTGCTGTGGTTCTTCATCACCAACAGGTTGATATTCTCAGACTTGACTTCATGCTTGACTTCCCCCCCCCCGACTCCTAATAATGGAACCAGTGGCAGCAGACCCCATCTCACTTCTCTCCCAGATATGTCTTTCATAGAATTATAGAATCATTGGAAGAGACCACAAGGACCATCCAGTCCACTCCCCTGACATGCATCCATCTTTGAACTATGCAGAGTGGAGCTTAAGCTTCCACTCATAGTTAATCAATGATTTAATTATTGATCTTTCCTCTAATGTGTTTCCAGTTTTTTTTAAAGGGTAGTTAACTTTAATAAAACTAAATAAAACAATAACACTGAAGTTTGTGTTCAGTTGATTATTCCAAACACCAATTTCCATACAGGCTAATAGGGAGAATTCTGCAAGCACAAAGTTGGAATGGAGAGAACTAGAGTGGGAAGGAAAAATATTCCAGGGAGCCAAGACAGCAATTCTTTTCCTCCTTCCTTCAACTGAAATCTGAGCTGAAAAATTAATCAATGCCTTTTAAAGCTCACCTCTCCTTTGAAGCAAGCTTTAAAAGCCCCCAAAGTTATTTTTCAAGTCAAGCCCAGATGTATTTCATTGGCATCTACCCTAGGGTGTTGAACTACTAATCCCATCATTGCTCACTATTGATTAGGCTAGCTGACGTTCCAACAACAGCTAGAGAGTCAAACATTCCTCAATCTTGTGCAAGGGTCAGCCTGACCCATCACTAACTTAGTTTTCCTAGACCTGATTCCTGGGAACTGGCAGCTGAATGTGTGAGGTGACTGCATTGAAACAAACTGCATTTTAAGCTGATGTAAAGGTTTCGTTTGTGGGGTGTGGTCTGTGATAGAACTATGCACATATAGAAGCCACCACTTGACTTTGATTTCTTGAAGTGGTGAACATGCACTCATAATCCACTGTTAAGTAAGAGAGTAAAAGGGGAAATGTACAATTAAGACATAATGCTAGACAGGCAGACAAAATGAGATTCCCAGAAGCAGAAAACATTAGAAACTGATCCAGCAATCTAGATCTACTCAGTAGACTCTAGTCTTAAAATAAATTTGTTTCCAAACCTACGTGTATCTAGGAATTACCACTCCAAAGCTTTTACATCATCCAAATTCCACAGACTGGGGTTAGTCATGTTTGGAGGGATATTCCTGCTGGAGACATTTTTCCCATTGTCGCCTGCCGGTCCCCTGACATTAGTAAAATGTCTCCTCCTCCATCCTTTTAACTTCATTACAAATCAACCCAGAGTTTGTTTGTTTTTCCACATTACTTGGATCAGGCAGATTTGTGCAGATCCAAAAAATAGAGCAGCTAAATGTGAAAAAAAGGGGGAGGCGTCCTTCAACTACAAAGTATGAGCAACTGCAGACATCCACTCATGAACTTCCCCACAAGAGACCAAACAACATATAACAAAGACCATATCAAGTCTGAAATGGACAACTCCCCCGGGCTTCTTCTCTTGCTGGTGTCTCCAGTGGTGTTTTTATCTGTCATAAACAAGTATCTATGCCAATGTTATATATTACTCTCCTCCTCAAAGTTTAATTCTCATCTTTCCTGCCTTCTGGATGTGTCTTCCAACCCTTCCTCCCCACAAAGGCTACTAAACAGGGGATTCAATGGCAGATTACCAGCACATTAATGGGAAGTTGGCATACTCTCATTTGCTATTACACTGAGAGACAACGAACGAGAAGGGAAGCAAGCTCACTTCTACCACCTGCAGAAGATGGCACCAGTGAAGACCTATGGCACCTGCCAAACACAGCACAAGTACACTTGAAGTGCAACTTAGCATTAGTCAGGCACTGGCCTCTCTTGAGTTTGACCCCAGAGCCCTTCAGATAAAGAAGGCACATTTGGAACTTCTTTGGAAAACCCAAAACATTAAAATATATACTATCATAGATGCTACATATCCATATTTTTATGTATTATTCATAATATTTCCACTGTCATTTCATTGCAAGTGGAAAATATTGTGAACTGAGTTTGTTCATATTTATTTGTTGTGTCACTAACTATTTTTTCCTAAGAAACAAGATAATTTTAGTTAACAATTAAGTGTTGAATGAATAATATATTTACTGCCAACAAATAAAATTAACCGAAATGTCCTCTCTTGATTTGGTGCATCCAGCTTATTTATTTAGGTATTCATTTATTTATATCCCATCATTCTCCCAATATTGGAACCAGAGAAAGCTTACAACATAATTTTTAAAAGGGATACTTCATTTTAAGAACACTAAAAAAAGCAATAAGTTTTAATATTGAAACAATTAAACAATATATCATATTAAAAGAACAACCACATGTTTTAAATGTTAAAACCAGTTCTAAGCACATGGGAGGAAGTATAGTATTTAATGATTAACACATGGAATAATGAGACAAGACACAAAAGATGGGTTGAAATATGGGCCACTTTATTTATTTATTTATTTATTTATTTATTTATTGAGGTATGCAAACCCAAAGGGGAGAGCCAATGCAGGACCAGCTGGAGCCAATGATCCCCCCAGACAAAAGGAGGTGGCCAGGGGTGGCAGGAGCCTAAGTAAGGAAAGCTCCACCCCTGCCTCCTCCCAGCCATGGTGTGATAGGCCATGGCCAATCATGTACTCATCTCCATGTGTCCATTAAAACACCTCCCCCGCTGCAACCATTCATGCTGCTCTGGGGGATGATGGTTGTTCATTAAAATCAACGTTCTCAGGAGCAAGTATTTGACTTGCATCCAGCATATTTATTTAGGTGTTCATTTATTTATACCCCATCTTTCTCCTAATATTGGAGCCAGAGGAAGCTCACAACATAATTTTTAAAAAGTATACTTACGGTAGTTTTAAGAACACTAAAAAAGCAATAAGCTTTAATATTAAAACAATTAAACAATGTATCATGTTAAAAGAACAACCACATTTTTTGAAAGGTAAAACATTTTCTAAAGCACATAGGAGGAAGTATAGTATTTCCATTAAAATCGACTTCCTCAGGAGCCAGTCACTTGTTCAAAGTATGTCTGAACTAGAACATCTTTGCCTGCCAGCAGAAGGCCAGCAGAAGAAAGAGAGGCAAGGGAGCACTCTAGACAGTGAAAAGACAAACTATATACTGTATTAGAAAACAGTTTCTGGTATCTTAACAGCCCAGAGTGTGGCTGAAATATCTGTTGGTAAATTAAATGAGGAGAATCTGATCATGTCTTGCACTGGGCCCCTGTGCCAGGTCTCAAGAGCCTGCCAACCTAACCTCCCCTGGGAAAGAATTCCACAATTTGGGGGCAGCCACAGAGAAGGTCTTCTCTAATGTCCTCACTATATATCAGCGAGGGTGGCAGGACCAATAGCAAGGCTTTCCTTGAAGATCTTAAAACATGAGTAGACTTATATGGGGAGACAAAGGACTTTCTCAGACACAGAAAATACAGCATCAAAATGACACCACATAACTGCAATGGGGCACACATGGATCAGACAACATCACCCTTTCGCAGTTAAAATGAGCCCAAAACCCATACCGTTTAATTGATGGCTTAAGCCGTCAATAGATCTCCCTGCTGATTTTTGGCCGGCATTGCCGGCATGAGAAGCCTCTATCTCTTTAAATCTTGGACTTACCCCAACAATGACCGGACTTGTGCGAACACTTCTGGGTCAGATCGGGGCATGCAGGTAAGTGACAAACTTTTTTGAACCTCCCTGGGTTACTTGTAAGTTTTAAAGTGTGTGTGTGTGTGTGTGTGTGTGTGTGTGCCTAGTTTAACTTTTTGACATGTATTTTTATTTTTGAATTTTCCATGCAATGAAATCATGAGATTTCAAAAGAGGAAGTGAATGGAGATCCGTTCACTTCCTCTTTATTGCGGGAGGAGCCACTGCCGGGAAAGGAGGTAAGCGAGGCAGGGGAGGAACATACTTTTGCTGGCATAAAAATTTATTTTTAATGCCATCAAAAGAACAGTATTGGCGGCGGGGGGGGGGGCATCTGATAAAGTCCACAGTCCTTCAGGTTGCTTGGACTTGTCATATAATGGCTTAAATGCCAGTCCTGCAAGTCACCACATTGCAAGTTGCAAGTTCGATTCCAGCGGGCTCCAAGGTTCACTCAGCCTTCCATCCTTTCGTAGATCGGTAAAATGAGTACCCAGCTTGTGGGGGCAATTAGCTAACACACACTGGAAGCTGTTTAATGCAGTTAGATGTGTAAATAGCTGTTGCTTAAAACAATTTGTAAGCCGCTCTGATAGCCTTGTGGCTGAAGAGCGGGGTATAAATAACTAACTAAATAAAATAAATAAAAATAAAAATAAAAATAAAAAAATAAAATAATTGAATTTTGAATTGTACTCAGAAACAGAGATGTGGCCAGGGAAGCTGTCTTAACAAGAAACATGTATGTCAACAGTCTGGCTTCAGCATTATGAAAACACTTTAAAAATAAAGGCCATGTAGAATATGTTGCAGCAATCCAAGCAGGATGAAAAGAAATATTCATCATCCTGGCCTAATAAGGCATCTCCTAGAATGGGCGCAGCTGGTACACTAGCTTTAACCATGCAAACATGCACCCTGTAATGGCTATGGTGTTGGTATCCACGTTCAAGAATAAATACAGAAATATATTCAAGTTGTGAACCTTCATCTTCAGGAATGCAACACCTTCCAGAACAGGCTGATTCCTAGTCCCTGGTCTGCCTTTCAACTGAGCAGGAGCATATCTTGTTTTGTCTGGATTACATTTCCATGTGTTTGCCCTCATTCAGTCCATTACTGACATTAGACACTGGTTCAGACCTAAAACAGCTTCCTTTGATTTACATGGAAAGGGGAAATACAATTAGAAATCATCAAACCAAAAAACTCCAGACAACTTCCCGCTGAGATTTCATGAATATGTTCAACGGCAGGCGACAAGACAGAATCCTGAAGGGTTGCATAGGCCAAAATCACAGTTGCCAAACAGGAACCCCACAGTACCATCTTTTGAAAATGCTGCTCAAGGAAGGATCCATGCTCTGTCTCAGAGAGGCTACTGAAGGATAACATGGGTGATGACACAGAAAGCCATAGTTCAACAGAACAGAGAGACACTCATCCTGTGCAGTTCCTAAGGCAGATTATCTCCCAAGGCAACCAAAGCCATCTCTGTCCTATAACTAGTCCTAAATCCAAAGTGAAATGGAAACAGTAATCCTTAGAGTTGAGAAGCCACCGTATACTCTAGTGCCTAGCCCTAAAATAGCACATTGGAGACTGGCCAGTTGACACCCAAGCAGGGCTTTTTAAAGCAAAACTTTACCATCACCTCTGTTAGGCCACGGCAGCCATGCTTGGAGCAGACAGGCACTTACCACTGCCCTTTCCCACTGCCCAGTCCTGTGTACCCACTCTCCACTCTGGCCCCTACATCACATTCCATTTAATATCCTTTCCTCTTGAGATAATGAAATGAAGCTGCTGTCAACCTCTCTCTAAGAATTCCATCCATCCTCCTGACACATAAATTCCCTAAACAATAGCATGACTCAGTAAGTGTCAATGGTTAGTTGAGTTGTGGTCCCTTCTGACTCTAAGATTCTATCATTCTTTGAAAAGAGCAGAGCAGGCCAAGTCTGTGCAAGAAAGCCCTGAGAGAGTTTCTATGAGAGATGCATTGCAAAAAGAATCCATTGTGGAAGAGAGTATTCCAAGTCTAGGAACCGAAACACAAAAACAGACTCCTGGGCACAACGAGCATTTAAGCCCAGTGATGCCTGGGCAATGAAGTAGCATCAGCAAGGTTTCTACCCTATCTGGGAGCCTGGAGAACCACAGAGGTGCTAATGCACACTGCTATCATTGCTATTATTTCTGGGGAGGAGAAGGAAATCTCCAGCCCACAGGCCAAATGCAACATGTCGGGCCTCACCCTCTGGTGCTGATGCACCAGCTTCCTCCGAGACATACCCCACTTACCTTTCACATGCCCCCTCCATAGCCCTGTTTGCCCCACTTCTCAGCTGCTTCCCATTGATCAGCTGAGAAGTGGGCAGAGGGAGTCCTATTTAACTGATACCTGGGAGACAGTTGAGAAGCAAACCAGAGTAGGTGGCCAATGCTGAGCTGCTGATGGAGGAAGATGCACTCTTAACTCATTAAGGTCTTCCTTGGTCTGTACTGTTCCATCTCATTTTTGCTTCAGGCTGGAAGTTCCAGACAATAAAAAGAGATACAACTCAAAAGAGCCTGCAACAATTCAACCACCACAACAAAAGCTTGCTAAGCAGGCACCCCACCCCCCTTGCTGCAAGGAAACTCTATGTTAGAAGGCAGCAGGCAGAATGGTTCTATCACCTGTATTTTACTTCTTTTGGAAACATTTCCCTCCACTCTTCATGCCTACCTCTCAAGAGACTGCTCATAGAAACAAGCTTGCAAATTGTTTGTGTGAATATGCACAAGACTCCCTGAAACAACATCTCAGGCTTGGCCAAATTGATCACCAACAATGGTCCACCCTGGTCTCACATCGGGAGGCATGGAGATGCACTATCCACAATGCTGCAGCCTTATTTGAGAACTCACTCCAAACAAATTTTGAAGAGAAACGACAATACAGAAACAATCACAACACAGAAACATCACCCAAGGAGACCTTCTGCTGTGCTTTCTGCACTCTCTGGCTTTTCTTCGCAAACGAAGATTCAGGAAGGACTCATCCCGCGCTTTCTGCAAGCGCGCTGATGACTAAAAAGGCCAATCCCAGATAAACAAGTCCGGTTGCAAAAAGCACAGCAGAAGATCCAGAAGGTTTTGTTATCTCTTTGTGAAAGTGGCCAATCAGATGCTTCTAGACCCCCCCCCCTGGCTTTTCTTTGCAAACAAAGAAGGAAGCACGCTGATGACTAAAAGGCCAATTCGAGATAAAAAAGCCAATTCGAGATAAACAAGTCTGGCTGCAGAAAGCACAGCAGAAGGTTTCCTTGGGTGATGTTTCTGGGTTGTGATTCTTTCTGCGTTGTCATTTCTCTTCAAGACTTGTTCGGTGTGAGTTCTCAAATAAGGCTGCAGCATTGTGGATAGTGCATCTCCATGCTTCCCGATGTGAGGCCAGGGTGGACCATTGTTGGTGATCAATTTGGCCAAGCCTGAGATGTTGTTTCAGGGAGTCTTTCTAGATTTTCAGACAACACTGTTATAGTGTTACTATTCCACTTTATTTGCTATGGCTGCCTCCTGTTGAATCCTGGTATTTGCAGTTTAGGGAGGGGCATTTACAACTCTCAGCCAGGGAGCTCTTAGGCCTCACTGAACTACAAACCCCAGAATTCCACAGCAGGAAGCCAGAGCAATTAAAGTGGAACAGTAACACTATAACAGGGTAGCCTAAAAATCTCCTATGTATCGCTTTTTTGGAGCGCCCCTCTTACGCTGACCCGTGGCGAGTTCACCGTAGAGTAGTATTTTTGGGAGGCGATGGTCCTCCATCCTAGAAACGTGCCCTGCCCAGCGCAGCTGTGTTCTCAATATCATGGCCTCAATGCTGGTGATCCCTGCTTGCTCAAGGACAGCAACATTCGTCACATAGTCGGTCCAGTGTATATTTAGGATTGTGCATAGACAGCGCTGATGAAAGCGCTCGAGGAGTCGTAGGTGGTGGCGATAGGTGACCCATGTTTCAGATCCATAAAGGAGGATAGACAGTACGATGGCTCTATACACACTGATTTTTGTGCTTTGCCTCAGGTGTTTATTGCTCCAGACTCTTTTGTGAAGTCTTCCAAATGCACTATATGCCTTTGCTTTCTGCAACCGGACATGTTTATCTCAGATTGGCCTTTTCAGTCATCAGCGCGCTTACAGAAAGCGCGGGGTAAGTCCTTCCTGAATCTTCATTTGCGAAGAAAAGCCAGAGAGGGGCTTTGCATTGTGCTGTAGGTGGGGGTGCAAATGGTCACTTACTTTAGCCACACATGCAAGAATGAATACTTTCAAAAGTTTTTTTCTCTACTGTAGAAGTTTACAAGAGTGCATTTTTGTTTATTTTTTCACATATGAAGGGCTTTTGTGGGGGGGGGAAATCATTTCCACCAAAAAACAAAAACAAAAAACACTTCTCCTTACATTATGTGCAAAAAATTTCAGGGCTCAGTCAGACAGGAGAATTAATTGCAGAAAATAGTGCATTACCTCACTATTGCAGCAGTGTTCATTTGTCCCCACGATTTAATTGCAAGATCACTGGCATGAAAAGCTATCCGAGTTTGCAGTTCACATGGAGGATGCCAGTGAGAAAAGATGGTGGCTGAGATTGAATTACCTGCCTTATTATTCCCCAAAAGCTCCCTCCATCCCCCCTTTTTTTGCCTTGTTAAATGAGAAATGCGGAAGAACAATCTTATGCTTTAAAAACTTTTTTTTTTTTTGCTCTGCCACTCGAAAATAGCACTCCATCACGTCTGCGAAAAACAACAATGGTGGCTCCTGCCGCTTCGTCACTGGGAAGCGCGCCCCACACACCACTGACCAACCACATTTTGACTTCCTGGGTGTGCCCCAATTCAAATTGGTTGTTCAAACGGGCTGTTATGTGCATTTTTGTGTATTTTTTTTTTTAAAGTACACAAGAAACAGCAAAAGCTGTAATCGCAAACTACTTGGAGTTTTCAGCTCCCTTCTTCAGAATATGGAGAATCCTGGCAAGAGCTCATCTGGACAAAAAGTATTCTGCCAGCATTCCTTGATGATTTTTTTTCATGGTCTATATAATTCCTTGTTTTCTCACAAAAAATCATTTTTACAAAAGACAGCATAATTTGAAAAATAAGTGGTATTTTGCAAAAACATTTTTTTTTGCAAAAAAGCAACAACCCACAAACCATTTTGCACAAAAAGGTTTCTTTTTTTATTATTTCACCAAGAAAAGGTCTGAAATGCTAAATAAATAAAATCTCATGACAGATGTAACATTTTCTGGAAGAGTCAAGACACTCTCTTGTTGTGGCTGAGAAAATTTACAAATCTTCTTCCTATCCCTAATTGCTGGAGCAGAGAAAGTAGACCAAGCAAGATAGGCAAAATTTGGGTGTGTATGTGAAGAAAACAAAGAACAACCAAAACATAACCCCTGGAAATTAGATGTTGGGAGAGCCTGCAATAAGAAGGGAAGGTAGGATCATAGAATCATAGAATTGCAGAGTTGGAAGAGACCACGAGGGCCATCCAGTCCAACCCCTGCTATGCAGGAAATCACGATCAAAGCATCCCCGACAGATGGCCATCCAGCCTCTGTTTAAAGACCTCCAAGGAAGGAGACCCCAACACGCTCCGAGGGAGTGTGTTCCACTGCCGAACAGCTCTTACTGTCAAAAAGTTCCTCCTAATGTTGAGGTAGAATCTCTGTTCCTGGAGCTTGCATCCATTGCTCCGTGTTCCAGTCTCTGGAGCAGCAGAAAACAAGCCTGCTCCATCCTCAACGTGACACCCCTTCAAATACTTAAACAGGGCTATCATATCACCTCTTAACTGTCTTTTTTCCAGGCTAAACATACCCAGCTCTCTAAGTTTCTCCTCATAAGGCATGGTTTCCAGACCTTTCACCATTTTATGATTTATAAAAAAAAAAAAGATAAAAGGATGATTTAGGAGCCCTCTGAGAAGCAAAGCAATTTCTTCCCCAATTTAAAAGGGCATAATTAACTTTCTGATCTGTAAAACAGGGATCAAGTCCAAACAGTCACTTTTAACCTGACCACAACTAGAGGGATTTAGGGAATCTCAACACTTGCACCCAATAGTCAATATTAAATCAAATAGGTAGCAATGATCATCCATCAATAAACAATGGAAACCAAAAAAGAAACTTATGTAGAAGATGGGTGCAATGTGCATAGGGATGGATATGTGTGAAGCTGGGGGAAGATGTGAATGGGATGTGCAGTTTGTGTGTAAAACCATGATGTTGGAACAAGGGGAAACGATCATAATTTTTAACTTAACTAATTAGTATTATGTTGAAATTCAAGAGTTGTTGCCAAGTGTTTTATAACTATACTTTGTTGGATTTCTGTTTTTGCCTAAAAACTGTTTTTTTGTTTTTTTAAAAAAAGTCCAATGTTTATTTATAGTATGTTATTTTGCTGTTTTGTGGTGAACTTCATAGTTGAGGTTCCTGTCACCCTTAAAATACTCCAGTATAACCCCCCTCAAAAAAATACTCCAGTATAAACTCCATCCAGGAAGAATCTGTTACATTAATACAGTAGGACCCCATATCCACTGATTCATTATCTACTGATTCAATTATCCATGGGACACAGAACAACACACCTACCATAGAGTCTTCCTAGAAAATGTGTCATCTCTAGCCATTTTCTAATTCCTCCAAGGCAACTCTATGGTATTTTAAACCGGAAGTCCAATTATTTTCAATGGCTGCTATTATCCACAGTTTTCAGTATCCACCCCCCACCACCAGCCCCGGAATCAATCCCCAGCAAATATGGGGGTCCTACTGTAGTTAGAGATATCAGTGGCTCCCAACCTATGTTTTTCCTATTTGAGAACTATTTTCATGCTTCACCAAATTAGCCATCTACAGTTGACCAAAAAAAAAAAAAAGTTTCAAGACCTGACTATGCGTATTTCCAGATGGATAATCCTAGAGCTACCAGTCAAAAGACAATCTGCATCTAATTTCTGTACTTGATGGATTTTTCAATAATAAAAAAGAAAGCAGCAGGAGAGGGAAAACAGGATGGTTGCAAATACTTAAGACCATTTGGACATAGTCCATTAAATTACATTAAGGAGGCAGGGCAACTGCACAGTTAAAATAATAGTCGTGGAAACACTCTGAATTTGCTCAGAAGAACGGGTTACTTACCTGTAACTATAGTTCTTCAAGTGGTCTTCTGTGAATTCACATAATGGGTTAATCCTGTGCCTGTGGAGAGCACTTCGGAACCTTCCAGAAACCTCAGTTCAAACTTTTGGGCGGTAGCTCCACCCCCTCACCCCTGGCCTAAATAAGCCCCCACCTCTCACCAACTGCCCAGTTCCTGATACCCAAGTATTTTAAAAAAACCGTTGAGAGGTAGGACACCAGAGGGGAGGAAGGCAGGTTTGTGTGAATTCACAGAAGACCACTTGAAGAACTATAGTTACAAATAAGTAACCCCTTCTTCTTCTTCATGGTCTCTGAATGCACACAATGGGTAGATTAGCAAGCTGAGAGACACCAGGAGGAGGGGGTGTCCTAACACCAATAAAGACAAGACAAGATTCATAAGAAACAATATATTGTATTAGAGAGCATAATAGATTAAAACCTGTCAGTCACAGGTGACTGAGGACAACAGTACTGCCCTTCCCAAGGCTGAGTCATCTTTCAGGGCAGAGTCTAGCTTATAGTTCTTCACAAATGTGAGTGGTGTGGCCCATGTGACTGCCCTGCAAATGTCTGGGAGGGGAACCCCCCCCCCGCAGGAATGCTGTTGAGTTAGCTCTTGCTCTGGTAGAATGGCTGCATATTGTGCCAGAAAGCGATTCTTCCATCACTTGATAAGAAAGAGAAATGGTGGAGGCCACCCACTTGGAGAATCATTGTGAAGACACCGGTAAGCCCTTGTTTGGGCCAGAGTAACACACAAAGAGTCTATCACAATGGTGGAAACACACTGTCCTGTCTATATATAGCTCCAAGGCCAGTCTGACGTTGAGAGGGTGACGAGGGCCATCTTGCTCACTGGTTGGTAGCAGGTGGAAGGTTGGTAGAACTATGTCTCGATTCAAATGGAAAGAGGATACAACCTTAGGGAGAAATGTCACGTCTGGCCTGAGGATGACTTTGTCCTGATGAAACTGTGTATAGGGGAATCTGCTCTAAGAGCACATATCTCACTCGTTCTCCTTGCCGAGGTGATGGCCCCCAGGAAAGCTGTCTTGAAAGACAGGAGGCACAGATCGCACTTGTCCATTGGTTCAAAGGGGCCTCCAGAAAGGGCTTTCGGGACTAATGGTAGGTCCGAACTGGTGATTGGACCCATTACCAGTGGATGCAAATTTCTATATCCCTAGAGGAAGTTACAAACCAATGGATACATGAAACATGACTGCATCCCTAGGCATTGAAAATGCCAAAATGCTGCAGCTACCTAAGTTCTTACAGAGGAAAGAGAGAGGCCTTTTACTAAGAAGTGGCGAGAAAGTCCAGTAGAAGTGGCACCGTAGCCCTGTTGGGTGGAACTGCCTTAGCGCACAGAAATTGACAGAACTTCTGCCACTTGTAATTGTATGCTTTCTGAGTAGATGGGCTCTTGGTAGCCTGCATGATATCTCTAGCCTTGTCCGACAAAGCCGCTAAGGGCTGATTAACCACACTGATGGTTTGATTGTGTCCAAGTCCAGGTGGAGTATCTGGCCGCCCTGCAATGACAGAGTATCCTGACAGAAAGGTAGGCGCTGCAAAGTCCTCTGAGATAGTAGGAGCAGGGGTGAGAACCACGGCTGTCTGTACCATGAGGGGGTTATTAGTATGCAGTCTGCTTTGTCCCGACACAGTTTTGTCACTACCCTGGAGAGTAGCGGGAATGGGGGAAAGGCAAAGAGATGGACTCCAATCCATTCAAAGAGAAATGCATTCCCCAGGTTCCTCCACAAGCGTCACTGTCTCAAACAGTACAGATGACACTTTGCGTTTTCCCTGGTTGCAAATAGATCTATGAGCGGGTCACCCCAGTCTGCGAATATTGTTGTAAGATGTCTGACGCCAGGGACCACTTGTGAGGTTGGTTTGAGACCAGCTGAGTGCATCTAAAATGCCGTTTTGGCTCCCTGCCAGATGAATCGCAGTTAGGGAAATCTGTCATGGGTCACACCAGTCCCACATTTGAATCGTTAGATCTAGGAGCATTCATGATCTGGTCCCTCCTTGCTTGTTGATATAAAAGACAGTGGTGGTATTGTCCAACAAAACCTGTACTACATGACCCTGGAGAGAACGTTTGAAGGCCTTCAGTGCTTTGAACACTACCAGCAGTTCCAATGCATTGATGTGCAACTGGGATTCTGTGTCTGACCACTGCCCACGAATGGCTAGATTGTGCGAGTGGGCACCTCAGCCCGTCAGTAGTCCACGGCAAACAATTTCTGGTTGGGTCCACCAGCCCAGAGCCCTGAGTACTGGTCTGGGCATGGATAGCAACTTGAAAGGGTCATCTAAGAGCAGATTGAACTTTTGGAGGAACCACGCTTGCAGGGGCCTCATCTGTAACCTGGCGAGGGGTGTAACTGCTGTGGGGGAGGCCATATAGCCCAAGATGTACTGGATAAGGTGATCTGCCACTCTCCTGTGGGCAATGCAGTGGCAGACTGTGCTTCTCAGCACAGAGAATCTGTCTTCTGGGAGAAGTGCTCAACCTGACGTAGCATCTAGTTGGGCCCCAATGAAACTGGCAACTTGTAATGGTTCTAGGTGGGACGTCTCCAGGTTGACTACGAAACCTAGTTCATCTAGCAATGAGAGGGTTGAGTCGATGTCCCTGGCCACCTTTTCCCTGGATGGTGCCATTATTAGCCAATCGTCAAGGTACAGGAATATCACCACCCCGCTCAGCCTGAGGTGTGCTACCACCACTGCCACACATTTGTTAAAGACTCTCGGGGCTGTACACAGCCCGAATGGGAGGGCCTTGAAACGGAATATGCGGGAACTGATGGTGAATGCGAGGAAACGCCTGTGTGGTGGAGCTATAGCAATGTTGAAGTAGGCATTGCAAAGTTCAATAGTGGCGAACCAGTCTCCCATCTGGAGGAATGGAAGGATGGAGGAAAGTGTTACCATTCTGAACTGCTTGGGGGTAATATAATTGATTTATGTCTCATAACTACAAGATGGGGTGTAGCCCGCCGTCTTTCTTGTTGACTAGAAAGTAGTGGGAGAAGAAGGACTCCCCCTTCTGGTGCTGAGGAATGGGTTCTATGGCCCCTTTTTTGAGAAGGGTGGCAACCTCTTCCAGTAGAAGAGTAGAAGGAGACGTAGTTCTGTAGACCCCTGAAGGGTGTAGATGTTCGAATTCTATAAAGTATTCTTTGAGGATGATACTCAGGACCCAGCGGTCTGAGGTGATGGTGTGCCAAGAATGGAAGGCAGCACAAAGTTTGTCCATATAGGACTTGGTGTGGGGGGGGCACAGAGGGAGGGAGGGGGTAGTCAAACCCGCTGTTTTGCTGAATCAGGCTTTTTCCTTTGGAACTGAGACTTGCTCTTGGATGCAGTCAGGAACTTCCTCTGATGTCGAGGGGATGTTGAGGAAGTGTGCTGAAAGCACTGTGAGGTAGGACTATACCTCCTGCAAAAGGAAGGATAAAACCGTTTTCCAAATAAATGTGACCTCGAACTCTGCACCGGCGGAAGGATGCTGAAGCATTTTACTGTAGTTCTCATCTTATGTGTGTGCTCGAGCTTGGTATCCATATCTGCGTGGAAGAGACCGGCCTCGTCAAAGGGGAGATCCTCAATCACTGATCTGGCTGTGTGTGAAAGGCCTGAAGACCGTAACTACGCGTGCCTATGAACCACCACTGCACTCACTAAGACTTTGCCAGCACAGTCTGCCACGTGCTTGGCCGCTTGCCTCTGGTAATTCACTAGAGTAATTCATGGTGTGTACCTGCCCGAGGTCTTGTTCAGGCACCTTGTCCAAGTAAGGTGACATAGTGTCCCACAGGTTTCGTACACGCACTGTATGTGGCTATCTTTGTCAGCAGGCAGGCCAAGAAGTAGAACTTCCTGCCATTCGCATTGAGTTTTTTACCTTCCCGATCTGTTGGGGATGAATATACCCTATGCGAGGTACACATTTGGGCTGGGTCCACTATAATAGATAGTAGGGTGAGAGGTCAGCCATGGGGCTGCATCCTCCGATACTTGATAGAGGTGCTCCAATCTCCTAGATGTAGGCAGTACTGAAGATGGCATAGCCCAGGCCATCTTGACTATCTGCATAAGGAAGGGTGAAATAGGAAGGCAGTGGAGGTGCCTGCCTCTGAAGATTTTGGAAGATCGGGTCATCTACCTGAATGTCCAGTTGGGTGACTGTTAGTCCCAATGAAGCTACCATATGATGAACCACTTCAGCAAATGTCTTGACATTGTTCATCAGGGACGGTGTGTCTGAATGCACACCTTTAGTGCATGGCAAGGTCTTTGGGGATGGAGTCTCCGAGTGAGATTCGTCTGACGCATGTGCAGGTGGCGATGGAGTTCTATGAGGTATGGCTGGCCTAGGCCAGACTACCGTATCAAGAGCAGGGAGCTTTTGAGGCTCAGGATCCTTATCTTTAGGCGTCGGACATCGCCTGGGAGGGGAGGAAGGTACATGTCTCAGAGGAGATCTTGAGTGGGACCGACCGCCTCTTCCTCGATCCCTGAGTATGTATGGTCAGGCTGGCTTGGTCTCATTGGACGGTCCTGTGTGTCTTCCGATGAGCAGTACTGACCATGGTTGATTGGACGGTTTCGTTGTCCATTCTGACAGTCCCCTTGATACATCAGAGAGGAGTTTCTCGGGCTCCTTAGCTGGTTTTGGGGTAGTACCGCAACTGGAGGCCTTCACAGGGGATGAGGTCATGGAGAATGTGTGCTCATAAAGCATGACCTTCAGTCTCTTATCCCTGTTGTGGCAGGCCTGGGGGGTAAAGTCCTTGCAGTGCCTACAAGACTTCATGTCGTGGAACTCTCCCAAACACAGGAGGTACTTAGAATGGCCATCCGACTCAGTCATCTTTCTCCCGCATTGGGAACAGGCCTTGAAAAAGCCTGTGGCTGCCATCATAGCAAAAGGGGGTGAGAAGGCCGCAAAATAGATGAGGAGGGAACAGAGTACTGTACCGTGGTCAAGATATCCGGGTCAGGAGCCAAAGATTCAGTCCAGAAGTCAGCTCCAAAGAGAAGTCAACAATCTGAGTCAAATCCAGAAATCAGTAGTCAAAATCCAGAGATCAGTAGTGAAATGAAGTCAAGAGCTAACACACATTGGAAACTGCTTAATGCAGTGTAGATGTGTAAATTGCTATTGCTTAAAAAAAAACAATTTGTAAGCCACTCTGATAGCCTTGTGGCTGAAGAGCGGGGTATAAATGAATGAATTAATTAATTAATAAGAGTAGTCCACATCCAGTCCAAAGGTCAGTAACTATGCAAACAAAGCTAGTACAAATGCAAGAGGTTTGGGGAGTGTTCCTTCATAGCTACCCACAGGGCAGAAAAAAAGGAACTGAGCAGTTGGTGAGAGGTGGGGGCTTGTATGGACCAGGGGTGAGGGGGGTGGAACTACTGTCCAAAAGTTTGAATTGAGGTTTCTGGAAGTTTCCAAAGTATTCTGCACAGGTGCAGGATTAATCCATTGTGTGCATTCACAGAGACCATGAAGAAGAAGTGCCTGTTCCTCATAGGACCAGAATTTTTAAAAGACTAACACAAAAGTCAGCATGGTGTAGTGGCTAAAATGATGGGCTGAAGGAACTTGCTGACGTATTCTCTGAACCACTTGCCATCAGTTTTGAGAAATCTTGGAGAAGCAGTGAGGTGCCAGAGGAGTGGAGACAGGCGAATATTGTCCTGCTCCTCGAAAAGGGCAAAAAAGAAAATCTAGGAAACTACAGGCCAGTCAGCCAGACCTCAATACCAAGAAAAAATATTCAAATGAATTATAAAGGAGTCTTTTGTTGATTTTCCTTGGTTTTCTTCTGGGCTGTGAGGCCGTTTTCTGGAAAAGTTTATTTCTGACATTTCACCTGCATCTGTGGCTGGCATCTTCAGAGAATGGTTGGGTAGGAGTGTGGGGGGAGGGTTATATACTGTGAACCCCTGCTGGAAAGGATATGTAAATTTGTGTATTTGAATGGCTAGTTTCTGGGTGAAGATATGCAAAGAGGATTAGTCTCAGTTCAGCTAATCATTGGCTAATGGTCCATTGTCTGCTGAAAATCCCCCTGTCCCTGGGTGGAGTTCATTTGCAAGTGTTGAGTTTTGATTTTTAGTGTTTTTCAGGACTGACAGCCAGATTTCGTTTATTTTTAGGGTTTCTTCTTTCCTGTTGAAGTTGTCCAGGTGTTTGTGGATTGCAATAGCTTCTCTGTGCATTCTGACATGATAGTTGTTGGCCTGGTCCAGATTTTCGGTGTTTTTAAATAAATTTTTTTTGTCCAGGTTGGTTTATAACATGTTCTGCTACTGCTGATTTTTCTGGCTGGCCCAGTCTGCAGTGTCTCTCATGTTCCTTGATTCGTGTTTGCACTCACTTCCCTAACAATACTGCCATAAGAAGCAGGTAGCCCACTGTCTGGGTTTGTTTGTTTGTTTGTTTGTGTGTGGGGGGTTGCACTAAGCAGTGCACAATTCAAGTGCAGGTGTTCACTTTTTCCACATCGTGAGGGAACAGAGAGAGGGCAGTACGAGAGTAGTATGAGATTCAAACAAGAGTTGAGACAAGAAAGCACACTGCTAATTTCCAGTCTCTGGATTGAGCAGAGGAAGAAATAAATAAATTGATACCTAAGCTAGGCCTAGCCAATTATTTTCATTAAGCCCAAAGACCTCACAGGGAAATGGCTCTGGTAGAAACTTCCTCTGTGTACAAGAGTGGACTTTATCATACCAACCTACTTTCTTGCAACAATCACCCTAGTGAAGCAAATGGAAACATACTGGTTTGTTAACATTTAGGAGATTTTCTCACGGGCTATATATTCTGTGGCAGGAACAGAACAGGATCGGGAAAGGTTTTCCCTTTCAGGAGATTTTTCACATGGGGCCAAAATGCCCCGTTACTGCCTCGCTACCTCCTCTCCCGTTCCTGCCATGGAATAACATAAATCTTTCACACACTCACCTTAATTCCGCAGCAGGAACGGGCTCCCCCTCCCCTTGCTGGCTGGCCGTAAATGCTGCCGTCATAAGGCTGCTTTTACGACCGGCTGTCTGAAATGTTATCACATTATCATGTGATAATGCCGGATAGTAAATTTAAAAAATAAAACTCCCCCAAACATAAAATCAGTTCACCAAGCACAAAAACACTCTTTAAATCACATAATCAAAACAGGGAGGGTAAAATAAAGGGTGCCACTTACCTAGATGTCCAGATCGTACCAGGAAGTGCTTGGAACGGACCTCCCCTCCGTGGCTGTCATTTTGGAACAGGAACGGGGCTCCTGTTTGCACACCTGTGATTGCGTTATAGTGACGGAATGGGAGGTCTATTCACGATGAAAAATCATGATTACATTGTTCTGGAACAGTCACGGGAGTAGGGTGGATGCAGGACAGAATGGGGTCAACGTCATCTGAAAGGGAAAACCTTTCCCGACCCTGTTCTGCTCCTGCCACGGGATATATAGCCCGTGTGAAAATCTCCTCAGATGACATTGACCCCATTCTGTCCTGCATCCATCCTGCTCCCATGACTGTTCCAGAACAATGTAATCATGATTTTTCATTGTGAATAGATCTCCCGTTCCGTTGCTATCACACAATCACGGGTGTGCAAACAGGAGCTCCATTCCTGTTCTGAAATGACAGCCATGGAGGGGAGGTCCTTTCTGAGCACTTCCTGGTACAATCTGGACATCCAGGTAAGTGGCATCCTTTATTTTACCCTCCCTGTTTTGATTGTGTGATTCAAAGTGTGTTTTTGTGCTTGGTGAACTTATTTTATGTTTGGGGGATTTGTATTTTTTAAATTTACTGCCTGGCCATTATCGCGCAATAATGTGATAACGTTTCATATGGCTGGTTGTAAAACCAGCCTTACGATGGCTACATTTATGGCCAGCCAGCGAGGGGAGTGGGAGCCCATTCCTGCCACAGAATTAAGGTAAGTGTGTGAAAGATTTATGTTATTCCATGGCAGGAACGGGAGAGGAGGTGGCGGGGCAGTAACCGGACACTTTGGCCCCGTGTGAAAATCTCAGTATCACACTTCTCTGCAATCACTTGACTGTGCTGCAAGTGTGCTGCTTTGGTAATCCATGGTCACTTCCATACCAGCTCCATAACCCTGCCTTCCTACCTATGTATGTCCTGCCCAGTGCATGTGTGCCTTTCATTTATTAATTTTTATTTTTACTGCTGTGATAATAGGATGGGTACTACATCTCCCATTATCTGCAAACACCCATTATCTGCGGGAAAACAATTTTAAAAGTCTGGTCACATGCTGCGGTTCTGCTTCCTGGATCTGAAAGAGTGATG
This sequence comes from Gambelia wislizenii, assembly GCA_030847615.1. Taxonomy (NCBI): domain Eukaryota; kingdom Metazoa; phylum Chordata; class Lepidosauria; order Squamata; family Crotaphytidae; genus Gambelia; species Gambelia wislizenii. Next base: position 166,021,370 of record JAUMIR010000004.1, read on the forward strand.
GCAGACAGCAGCTGCAGCAACGGTCTGGCGTACCAGAATGGGCTCCTCCGGCCAGGCGGGGCCCAATCTTGTTTTTTGCCAGCTAGAGTGGATTTTACCACATATTGTTTTAAAATGGTGTAATGGGCCTTACCGTGTCTTCTCCACCCCCTGGCTTGGCCCTGTCTTTGTCCCAAGGGATTTGAGGTCTGCTCAGAGGGATAACGGAGCAAATGCCCTGCATCATCTGGACTGTAGGGCTCCAAGACAGGGGCAAACCAGGGTAAATAGACCATCTAGACAAGCCCTAAGCCAAGTTGTCTCTAAGAAGACATTTCACATGCAACACCTGGCAAAGGCTAAGGCACTTTCAGCCAGGGGTGGGAATGAGTGGTCTGTTTGAGGGCCCAAACCATCTCCCAGCTCCCCTAAAAGTGGTTTAGTTCCTGTTGCAAATACTGTAGTATCACCTTGGTCTAAATTGACACAGGGAGCAAAATGGTAGCAAAATCATCTCCAACACATCCCAGGAGGTATGGGAGGGTATTTTGCTACACACACACACACACACAGTTTTTAAAACTGAGGGTGGGGACACAGTAGGTTGACACAATCCAGAGCAGAATGGCTCAAGGTCCCATAGAGGGTTGATGTAGCAACCAACCCCTTGCAATTGTATACCCTCCAACATTTAACAGATGACAACTGGGACACATACGGCCAGGCAACATCAAAGTGTGGTCAAGAAAGCAAAAGTTATTAATGAGGGAAAACACACAAGCTAGGAGAGGCTGCAACAGTTTGCTTTTGCCTAAGCCTACTGGGAAGGGCAAGATTCCTCTCCATCCTCTCCCCTCCCTCCTGCCGAGTTAACTACTTTGCCGTTTGAACTCAGTTTGCAGCAGCTGAAGTAAGTAGAGGACAAAGGGGGAAAGCAAGAAGAAGAAAGAGAAACTGGGACACCCTGAAAGCAGCTGCAAAACTGGGATGGCACAGATTTAATTGGGACTGTCTCCCTTCTTGAGATGCTGTCATTCTACTAAACATACCATTGCCCATGTGTGCACAAGCGCCTTCCAGTCACCTGTCACCTGATGGTGACCCCATGAATTTCATAAGGTTTTCTTAGACAAAGAATACTCAGAGGTGGTTCTGCCAGTTCCGTTTTGCCAGACCTGCTATTCATTGGTGCTCTTCCATCCAAGTACTAACCAGGGCTGACCCTACTTAGCTTCCAATATCAGACAGGATCTGGTGCCTTTAGGGTATTTAGTCCCCTGCCACTGCCCAAGCTGAGTATTAGATTTCTTTCAAGCAGGCATGCTTGCTAACATGCAGTTAAAGTAACATCTGGCTTGGCCCAGGATCAGCATGTGAGGCTGGTTAAGATCCTTCAACTCAGAGAACTCAGCCATGCTGGTCTCATGCAAGCCCTTGCAGAAGGGATCAGCATCATCAGAGGATGCCTGCTCCAGGAAAGGCCATGCAGGGACAGTTAGTGATTCTTCTCAGCCTTTGCCAGAAGTTAGACAAATGATAACAACATGCACCCAGATGCTGGCCTTGGTGGAGAGCTTCCTTTGGGTCCAGAATCTTCTCTAAAGCTGAGGTCATACATAATATTAAAAGGGATCTCAAAGCACATTCTTCCAGAGCACTGCCAGCCCTTCCTTCACAGATGGTCTGAAAAAAGACAGGCATAACAGTGCAACATGCTGCTGCAAGATGTCAGCCTAATCCCTCCCCAGAAGCAGCTGCTGGTGCTGCTACCTCCTCCTCCTCCTGCTGCTGCTGCTGTTGCTCCATCTGAGAAAAATTAACAAAGCAATCAGATGCAAAAGACAGGCTTGTTGTTGTTAACTGCTGTCAAGTCAATTTATACTTATGGTGACCCCATAAATGAGAGGCCTCATCAGCCCTGCTCAGGTTTTGCAGACTGGGGTGTAGCTTCCTTGATTGAGTCCATCCGTATGGAATGCGGTCTTCCTCTTCTCCTACTGCCTTCTAACAAGCGTTACTGTCTTTTCTAGTGAGTCATGTCTTCTTATGGTATGGCCAAAGTATGTGCCATACCTTTAATTGTAGTCTTAAGAAGAGATTACAGAATAAAAAGCTCCTTCCAGAGAAGCTAGTATATTTATTTGGTATTCATCTCTGTGATACTGTGAAAATTGTGTCAAGATTTTAATTTAGCAAGTTGGTGACCCAAAGAGGACAATTATTTTTAATTGAGGCTGAACAAAAAGTAAATCTAACTATAACCCTTAATCTTGTTGCCAGTCCAGGGCGCTTCCCTGATGGAAGACAATAAAATTTCCAGATGCAGCATAGTGCACAGCTGGGAAAAACCTCCTACCAGTGCAAACATCTGTTCAAGGGGAAAGGGAGCTAACATCTGGAACAAATTAGCAACATGCTTACTTGGATTTTCTTCCAGGCCTCACCTCTGGACTATGAAAAACAATAAGTTGTACACGTGTGTGCACACACATGCATGCCTGTCTGCTCTCCCCCCCCCCTTTCTCTCTTACACACACATCTTTCCTTTGCTATGCCTATCATGGTTTAAACAAGGTGAGTTTGTATACCAACAGCAAAGCAGAGGTTTTCAGGCTGTGGGTTTGTGGCTGAATAACAGATTACAGGTTGTCAGCAGAGGCACAAAACAACATGGCAGATTTCAACAAACTACACCAAGGTTTGCCCACTACATGTAAACAGGGGCACAGTTAGCCCTAGGTTCAGCACCTGGGATACACATGCCCTTGCCATATGGGCACACTAGCTGACAGGGAAACTCTTTCTCTACTTCCACTCATGTTACAATTTAGAAAACCTTCTGTTCTTTGATCCTTGTGTTCATCACAGCATAATATTTTCTTGCCACACTATCCTCTTACTTGCCCTTCCATGTGCCAATACTCTCATCACTTTACAAGAAACAGATGGATTAGGCATTCATCAGCTGCTTGGATCTCTGGATAACATGGTTATTAAGTATGACTTAATTTCTACCCACCCACCAATAAAACCAAATTGATAACAGCTTCCAGGCCATCCTCTTATTTTTGCTTTCCTGGGCTTCTCAAACATAGGAGTTTCCAGCTATCAAGATCCAGGCAGTGCATAAGGCAGCTCACATGGACATGAGTCAGAGGCTGGGCTTGGATGAAGGAGATCCATCTGCTTGTCAACAATTCAGAGATCAAGGAAGTGTCATAGTCGATAAGTCAAGCAAGGGGACTGCAAACAAAGAAAGTAGCACATAAATCAGGCCAGGAGAGCAGGTACAAGAAAGGAAAGTGTACAGACAAGGGGAGTTGTGTTAAACAAGCAGAACAGTATATAGTGGATAGAAAAAGATAGGCAAAGAGGTAGGGAGTTTACTAGAATTCAGACAAAATGCCCATGGGCCAAGGTCTTAAGATTACTTCCTACTTCACCACTTTTACAATGCTTTCGTACTCAAAATAAAGATGACAGGAAAAAGCGGCATTTTGTCCACTATATCAAATTATGGTTATAGGCACAGTAGGAATGACCCTTAGTTCATCTCTGTGTGTGGACTAGACAACATATTTATCACTGGACTGCCACCAAAGTCCCAGCAGCCCATGGTTTGAGCACTGGGAAAGGAGCTTACCCTGAAGTGGTGGGATGAAGTGGCCCAGCAGTTGCTTGACACAAGTTGCTCCTGGTGTTAAGAACACAAAGACAGAGACCAAGGCCTGACACTGATAGAACAGGTCAAGGAAGAGTAAGGAAATAGTATCTAGCTTGTGAGGAATGCATCAGAGGCTGTAGTGAGAAACACTTTTGATCCTGGTCAGCACACAAGAAAGGCAGCTAGTTAAGACTATACCAAAACATTTTCACACCCAATGCAGAAAATCCAGGGTTGCCATCATTTATGATATAAACATAATTCCAATCCCCCAAACCAGTGGTGGAAAGTGCACAAGTTGCATAGACAAACACACACACACACACACACACATAGATTTATTATCTCAATCAATAGTCTGCATGTATGTGTAAAGGCAGTATATGTCTGTGTGTATGTGTAAAGGCAGTATTTATTTTATTTATGTATAAAGACAATAGAGAAGATGTTTTCTATAGTTGTTAAATCAATAAAAATATTTACAAATAGCTGCCCCTAGTGGGCACTCATATTCTGTCCCCTGAAACAATCTCTTCATTCTGTTTCACAGTATTGTTTTGGTTTTTTTTTCCAAAAAGCATTTCTCCCATACTTCCAGCAAAGAAAAAAAATATAGCACTTCATAACATTTGCTGCTTCTCCAATTTTCTACCTGGAAAACCTGACCAAAATGTCTGAAGACAAACATTATTCCCTGAATTTTAGGAGGGTTTCCCAAGGTTTTGTTATCTCTTTGTGAAAGTGGCCAATTAGATGCTTCTAGAAACCCCCCCCCCTCTGGCTTTTCTTTGCAAACAAAGAAGGAAGCGTGCTGATGACTAAAAGGCCAATTCGAGATAAAAAAGCCAATTCGAGATAAACAAGCCTGGCTGCAGAAAGCACAGCAGAAGGTTTCCTTGGGTGATGTTTCTGGGTTGTGATTCTTTCTGCGTTGTCGTTTCTCTTCAAGACTTGTTCGGTGTGAGTTCTCAAATAAGGCTGCAGCATTGTGGATAGTGCATCTCCATGCTTCCCGATGTGAGGCCAGGGCGGACCACTGTTGGTGATCAATTTGGCTGAGCCTGAGATGTTGTTTCAGGGAGTCCTTGTATCACTTTTTTGGAGTGCCCCTCTTACGCTGACCCATGGCGAGTTCACCGTAGAGTACTATTTTTGGGAGGCGATGGTCCTCCATCCTAGAAACGTGCCCTGCCCTGCGCAGCTGTGTTCTCAATATCATGGCCTTAGTGCTGGTGACTCCTGCTTGCTTACGGAGAGCAACATTCGTCACATAGTCAGTCCAGTATATATTTAGGATTGTGCGTATACAGTGCTGATGAAAGCGTTCGAGGAGTCGTAGGTGGTTGCGATAGGTGACCCATGTTTCAGATACATAAAGGAGAATAGACAGTACAATGGCTCTATACACACTGATTTTTGTGCTTCACCTCAGATGTTTATTACTCCAGATACTTCTGTAAAGTCTTCCAAATGCGCTATATGCCTTTGCTAATCTGTGATCGATCTCTTTGTCAATCTTGGCATCTGAAGAGATGATGCTTCCCAGGTAGGTGAACTGCTGAATGGACTTAAGCACAGATTTGCCAACGGCAATGTGGGGATGATGGAAGGCAATAGCCCTTCCCCATTGTTTACCTTTTCTGGTAAATGGAAAGCAATAGCCCTTCCCCATTGTTTACTTTTTCTGGTAATTGATATGATACCTTTAAACCCTGAGTTACCTTCTCTCTGATGGCCATGTAATTAATAGGCATTGACAGACCCACAAGTTTCATTTTTCCTCAGCTAGTGATCATCACCATCTCTTTTGACTACCACCCGCCCCATAAGCTTTAGAGAAATCCCTTAATGAGGCAAAATGGCTGAGAAGAGCACATCCTTTCTCTGCCTGGGTGGTTGCAAAGGAATTTACTTTGCAAAACAGAGAATCTAATCTCAGAGACCTTTTTGAGTTCTAGAATTCTGCAATATGATCTGCAGTGGCCACATGCTACATCTGGAAGGGTCAGCAGATCAGCTGGCTGGAGTCTGAATGGAGCCAGAAGAGTTGGTCGAGGGAGATAGGGAGATACTGTCCTGAACTGCAGCCATGCACTTCCTCCTAGAAAGCAGAGTGGAGCAAAGGCAAACTGATGTCAAGGGAAAGCAAGTTGCACAGAACAGGGGTGCTGAAAGGCCTCAAACAGAAGCAAAAAGCTGCAAAATTGCTGATTCAAGGAGACACACAGACATCAGAGGAGATGCATATCAAGAGAAGCCTTCAATTCTGATGGATGTATGAGAAGTTCCTGGCTGACTCTAGCAGAGATTTCACACTGCAAAAGCTCCCACTTGCAATGCAAAAGCCTCTTCATATACTTTGGATCTCCTACACAGAAAGCAATTGTGTGAGGAAAGAGCATGAAACCTGCAAATAATTCGGTCCAGGTTGACTCAACCTTCCATCCTTCTGTAGGTCAGTAAAATGAGTACCCAGCTTGTTGGGGACGATTAGCTAATACATTGTAAACCGCTAAGAGAGCATTTAGCACTATAAAGTGGTATGGAAATCTAAGTGCTATTGCTATTGTTATTGCTATATGTGTATCTTGAAAAGATGCAGTTGGCTGAAGCTTCTCTCGGTACACATACACTGTGCGTACATGAAAAGAAAGTATGATTATTACACTTTACAATCCATACATGTGCTGTTTTATTTTCCATGAAGCAAATAGTCTGTTAACACAATATTGAATCCTTCTGGGGCAGTGAACTCCACAATGTATGCACTGTGTGAAGAAGTATTTTGTCTGTCCTGAGTGTGCCCTATCAAATACACTAAGCTGAGGTATTGTGTGAATTTTTGAAAAGATCCAGCTCATTCATAACCATTCATAATCACTGTGTAGATGAAAGGAAGAGTCCAGCAGGGTAAGAGGAGAAACACATACATACAGGAGAGAGGATGACTATCTGAAGAACATGCACAGACAAGAGAAATCTGGGGAACTGCAAACTGTGCATCGGAGAGCCAAGGAATTACCCAGTGGCCAGACTACTAGTGGCCCAGAAATGGAAAGGACAACAACTCCCCTCAACTAATGACTGGATAAGAAAAATGAAAGAATTTTACGATATGGAAAAGTTTTCAATAATGTTAGACGAAAAAAGGACTTGGAAAGACCTGGAAGGTTGGAAAGATATAATTATCTTGCAAGAAAATCTAGAGGAAAATTAATCTATGAATAATGGAATGACATTTATATAATTAAATAATAGAAAATAGAAGGAAAACTAGGTCAAATAGAAGGGTGAATATTAATAAATAAGGGAATTGAGATTATTCAGTTTAAAACCTGGGAAAGGGGGAAGAAAGGAAGTCATGTTATGATGTATGTCAGATGTTGAATGATTTGATTTATAATATTAAATGCAAAAAGAGAGGCCTTGAGTGTATTAATGGAGGATTTAAGTGTTTTTTAGTAAAATCAATGATGTGTTTTTGTCTGATATGTAATATATGTAATGTCAAATGTGTTATACTGATCTTATGAAAATGTTGAAATGTGTGGTGAAGGGAGATGTTGTCTAGTCATTTTGTTTTTTGTGTACATGGTGTATGTAGCTGTCTTTAAAAATTAATAATAATAAAAATAATAATAAAAGAGAGAGAGCCAAGGAACTACAGAGTGGCTGTAAATATTTGAAATAGTTTGGTGGGATGAGCAAAAGAGTCCTCACCCTGAATGAAATAGTCACAAATTGGCATGGGACATTGGAAGAGGCGATGAAGAATCGCCTTGCTGCTTTCCATGCCCCTTCAATACCAATGGACTTCACAGTAGGAACATTCAAAGTAAAAGGAAAGGTACTAATCATCCCACCCACCCTCCTTCCCTTGTCTCTGTTAGAGCCTTAGTACTATCCTAGAAAGAGAAAGGAGAGCAAGGGAGAGATCTCTAAAGAACTCTGGTTGCTATTTCTTTCACTTGATCTTTTTTGGAATTAGCTGGTTTTTCTTGCATTGGTAAGTATATGGCTTCTGTGAAAAGGCTGGCACTGAGGACTTAGGCATATTGATAAATAATATCAGTTGAATAATGGTTGGTATTGCCTATTTTGTAGTGAATTCAAAATGTTTTAAATGTTAGTACAGTACCAATGAAATGTTTGAGGTTCCTGTTACTGGAACAATGTTTTGCTGCAATGTTGTACTAATAAACACCTTCATTTTTGTGTTGCTGTTTTTGTGCTGTGAGCCATTTGTGGCACAGTATGGGCACAATGTGTATGGAAAAGCAGCATACAAATTAAAAGGCATGAGGAGAAAGAGGATGGCCACATAAGCAAAGCAAACAATGGGGAGAAAGAGGAACCTACATGTGCACCTGTTATTGTCTTTTGTTGTTGTTAACTGCCTTTGAGTCAACTTCGACTCATGGCAACCCCATGAATGAGACATCTCCAAGACCCCCTGTATTCTACCACCCTGGTTAGGTCTTGCAGGTTCAGTCCCATGGCCTCTCTGATTCAGTCTCTATCTGGTGTGTGGTCTTCCTTCCTCCCCCCCACCTTCCACCTTTCCTAGCATAATTAACTTTTCCAGTGAGCTGTGTCATCTCCTGATGTATGACAGCCTCAATTTAGTATGACATACCAAGGTATGACAGCCTCAATTTAGTCATCTTGGCTTCTAGTAAGAGCTCTGGCTTGATCTGCTCTAAGACTCACTTGCCTTTTACCAAGTAGAAAATGCAGCATTTTGAGAACTCATACTGGAATGTTTGTGAGTCGAGGCATCAAAAAAGAAAAAGCATGCACAAAAATGCCCCTTTAAAAACTAAATAGTAGTATATGATGTCCCTGAATCTGAATGATCTAAACAGTGTGGAACATCCAAGAACATGCAGAACAATAAATTGCCAGGAGGGCCCTCAACTGAATATAAATTTTCCTTAACCCAGCTCTAAACAGAGAAGCAGAAAGTGTGTGTGGAGAAGTACGCTCTCTTTCACTAATAGTGCACCTATTTCTCACATATCAGAGCTTCAACATTTCTTTCCACCAACAACATTTCGAGAGCAAGAGCAGAACATTCCTTCTCCCAAAGCCATCCGCCTTGTCATACAAAGGCTGCCCACATCATCATCATGATGCCTGAGTGTGTGCATCTTTGGCAGGCTGTGATCCTCTTGGCAGGCTACATGTTGAACACGGACTTGGGGCTGCTAAGAGCCAGCACTTGGGACCTGGGCAAATGCATGACTGTGACCTCTTTCCTAAATTATATACCTTCCAACATTTCACAGATGAAAACTGGGTTATGTGTGGCTAAGCAACATCAAAGTGTGGTCAGGATGGCAAAAGTTATTAATGAGGGAGAATATACAAGCTAGGGGAGAACTGCAGCAGTTTGCTTTTATCTGAGCCCACTGGGAAAAGGAACATTCCTCCTCCTCCTCTCCCCTCACCATTGCTGAGCTAATTAAGTACAAACTATTCTTGAACTTTCGATATACGACTTTTTCGGATGGTGATTTGTAACTCAAGAAGGCTTGTCCCTCTTTGCGAGGCTGTTGTGTGGAAGGGGGGGCCGTTTCAGATGATGCCATCCCCCTGCTGATTCTGTTCCGGAAGAGCTGGGAGGCTGCAGCGCCATATTTGGCCATTTCCTAATCACGGAAGTTGACCATGATTAGGAAATGGCAAATATGGCACTGCAGCCTCCCAGCTCTTCCAGAACAGAATCGGCAGGAGAACGGCATCATCTGAAATGGGCCCCCCTGTCGCGCAGCAGCCTCACAAGAGGTACGAGCCTTCTTGCATTACAAATCGCTGTCCAAAAAGTCCTTAGTGTACAGCAATTTAAGTAAACCAGGAATGAGGAGGTGAAGTGGGTAGAGGAGTGAATGGAGACATTATAAAAGCAGCTGAAAAAGTGTGACAACAGTCCATTAATCAGGACTGTTTCTGTCAAATCAGGACAGTTGGAGGGTATGCTTTAGCAACAGACATCATACTTTCTCTCTGGACTGTTCAGATAATACATTGAAAAATAAATTGTATTGTTGGTTTGCTTTCACTGTTCTGGCTATTGGCTATCGGCTATTGTTCTGGCTACTGGGATTTGCAGTTTAGGGAGGGGCATTTACAACTCTCAGCCAGAGAGCTCTTAGGCTCTAAACTACAAACCCCAGAATTCCACAGGAGGAAGCCAGAGCAGTTAAAGTGGAACAGTAACATTATAACAGCATAGTGTGAAAATCTCCTGTGTTCAAATTCCCACTTGATCACTAAGTACAGTGAGTGAATTGCCAATCAGCCGCATACTTTCTCTTTGTCATCCTCCAGACCAACCTTGCAAAGTTGCTCTACCCACTTATAAGAATAAGATTTAAAAAGGCACATGTTATATCGTAAAGGTACCACATCCTGTCTGATGTTGGAAGCTAAACAGGGTCAAGCCTGGTTAATACTTTGAGGGGAGACTGCCAAAGAATCCCAGGTGCTGGAGGGTTTATTTCAGAGGAAGGAACTGGCAGAACCACCTCTGAGTATTCCTTGCCTAAGAATACTCTATGAAATTCCTGGGGCTGCCATAAGTCGACAGCTGACTTGAAGCCACATACACACCCACACACTACCTTGATCTTCTTAGAACTAAACTGAGATAAAATATTTTGTTGATAATAAGAGCAACAACAGTAATAATAATAACTGATGCATTTGTCTTCATATAAGAATAAGAGAGAACTTTAAAGTGGCACCCCCATAATGGGATAAGGTTTTCCTCCAGTGATAAATCTTGCCCAATCTACATCTTATTGCTCTGTCTTCCTGGAGCTTGTTTTGTTTGGTGCTTTAAAAGGCGGGGGTTGCTCATAGACAGAATCAATCACAGAAGCGGTAATCCCTTGCAAATGGAACTTAATAGATTTTTGAAAAGGCTGTCTATTGACCCACTAGACCTTAATAGCTCAGGAGCCGCATGAGTCTGGCACACAGTTTCACCAGGAGACAGTTTATAAATGCTCACAAATGGAAACGGGTAGTAAAAATCCTTTTAAGTGGCAGGAACTCCAAAAACACAGCAGAGAATTTCCAGCATTAGAGCCCTTGGTATTTACATTAGAATCTCACATGGTTGCCTGCCTGGGATGCTGAATGGAATGGAGAATCAGCAGGGAGCTAGCCTCTTCCTGCTGCAGATGAAGAAGATGACCTCACCAGAAAGCCAGGAAGCCTGGACCCTGGAAAGTTTTGTTGTTGTTGTGTGCCTTGAAGTTATTGCTGACTTATGGTGAGCCTATTGCGGGGGTTTCTTGGCAAGGTTTGTTCAGTGCAGGTTTGCCATTGCCTTCCTTTGAGGCTGAGAGAGTATGACTTCCCCAAGCACACCCAGTGGGTTTCCATGGCTAAGTGGGGATTCAAACCCTGGTCTCCAGAATCTTAGTTCAATGCTCAAACCACTACACCACACTGGCTCTCATGTTTTAGGAGTTTAGATTAAGTGAGTTAGGAACAGATCATCATCAGAAAGTTTTAGGCAGAGAAGTCACAACATCTTGCTAAATGTGATATTCCAAGGAAAACTAAGAAGTTCCTAATTGAGCAAATCATACAAAGATTTTTTTTAAAAAAAAGAAACAGAAAAGAATAATTTATTGGACTTCCATGTATCCCAATAATGTCACTTACAGCAACATTTCAATACATAATCTGAGGCTTCTGCTTCGGCAAAACAGTGAAGCAATTTTAAGGGCGATAGAAAGAGATTTGCAGTCCTTGGGCCCTCATAGAATCATAGAGTTGGAAGAAACCATAAGGGCCATGCAGTCCAACCCCCTGCCATGCAGGAGCACACAATCAAAGTACACCTGACAGATGGCCATCCAGCCTCTGTTTGGCTTTTCTGGCTGCTGCATCACACTGCTGTCTCATATTCAGCTTGTGGGCCACTAAAGACTTTTTCGGACATTTAAAATACAATGCGAGCAACCTCGCCACGTTGTGAGGCTGCAGCGCTGCAGGGCGTCCCTTTTGGATGACGCCCGTCCCTGCCGGTACTGTTGCGGTACCGCAGGGACATTTGAGTGTTATATTTAGGCGATTTTTACTCACGAAAGTTGATCGTGAGTAAAAATCGGCTAAATATAACACTCAAATGTCCCTGCGGTACCGCAACTGTACCGGCAGGGACAGGCGTCATCCGAAAGGGACGCCCTGCAGCGCTGCAGCCTCGCAACATGGCGAGGCTGCTCGCGTTGTATTTTAAACGTCCGAAAAAGTCCTAAGACTCCTAGATCCTTTTCACATGCAGTGCTATCATGTGTCTGTGCATTTTATTTTTCCTGTCTAAGTGTAGTACTCTGCATTTCTCTCAATTGAAATTCATTTTGTTAGTTTAGGCCCAGCTTTCTAATCTGTTAATGTCATTTAAATTCTGATCCTGTCCTCTGGATTATTAGCTACCTATCCTAATTTGGTGCCATCTGCAAATTTGATAAGCATGACCTCTATTCCCTCATCCAAGTCATTGATAAAGATGTTGAATAGCACTGGGCCCAGGACAGAACCCTGTGGTACCTCACTTGTCACCTCTCTCCAGGATGAAAAGGAGCCATCGGTTGCACCCTTTGGGTTTAGTCGGTCAACCAATTACAAATCCACCTAACAGTTGCATTGTCCAGCCCACAATTTACTACCTTGTTTGCAAGAATATCATAGGGACCTTGTCAAAGGGCTTGCTGAAATCAAGGTATGCAATATCCACAGCATTCCCTTCATCTACCAAGCTTGTGACTATCAAAAAAAAAAAAAGAAAGAAAGAAAGAAAGAAAGAAAAGAAAAGAAAAGAAAAAAAGAAAAAAAGATCAGATTAGTTTGGCATGACTTGTTTTTGAGAAATCCATATTCAATTTTAGGGATCATGGCATTCCTTTCTAAGTGTTTACAGACTGTCTGTGTAACAATCTGCTCTAGAATCTTTCCTGGCATTGATGTCAGGCTGAGTGATAATTATTTGGGTCCTCCTTTCCCCTGTTTTTAAAGATGGGAACAACATTTGCCCTCCTCCAGTCTCCTGGGATCTCTCCTGTTCTCAAGGAATTCTCAAAGATTATGGTTCTGAGTGGTTCTGAGATTACTTCTGCCAGTTCTTTTAATACCCTTGGATGAAGTTCATCTGGCCCTGGAGATTTGAATTCATTTAGAGTAGCCAGGTATTCCTGTACTACTTCTTTACTTTTTCTGTGCTACATTTCCCCTACTGCATCATCTGCTCCATTTTCCCCAGGTTGAACAGTGTTCTTCTTTTGGCAGAAGACCAAGGTAAAGAAGGTGTTGAGTACATCTGCCTTTTCTCTCTGCCTACTGTGAAGGAAGCTCTACCGACCTGGGATTTACTCCTAAGAAAGTAATACAGAATTGCAACATCAATAAGACAGGTTGGGGCACAGGAAGCATCCATATCCACATTAAAGAATATGCAGCTTCTGCACTTACCTATCCCTCAGACGTTACTAAAGGGATAGAGCAACTGAGGAGGGGGGCATTTTGCAGGGAGCAACCTTTCACCACAGAGAATGTTCTCGTTTCATTTCTCATTTCATCATCACCAACACACTACCCTCACCATTCAGCTGTGGCTCTTTATTTGTAAGAGTTTTGTCAGTTATAATGAAGGAGGAGAGTTAGCTGAATTTTTAACACAGTACCAATACAAACTTGACTTTTAGGGCTGAATCCCACATTTGGTTCCAAGTAAAAGACAATCACTGTATAAATAAGGATGAAGAGAGGGGAAGGGAAAAAATGTGGTATCACCTTTAAGACTAACACCTTTTTTTGTTTATTTTAGCATGAACTTTTGTAGATATAAACTCAGTTCCTCAGATGCAGTACAGTGACATTAAGTCTCAGTTTATAAAGCATATTTATACAGTTGTCAGAGTGAGCTAAAGTGTAATAGGATCCAGAACGATGCAAATCACATCCCTTCCCCTAAATTTTCAAAGGGCTGAGTGGCATGCTATAGGTCTTTCAGATCTTTACAGTGGTTAGTTGGTGTTGATTGCAGACTTTATCATATGAGCCTTTTACCTCAGAATTAAAGCTGGAGAATAATGCTTTTGGAGATATTTATCACATGACATCCTCTCCAGATCATTGCTGCTGTGCCTCCAAAGTATGGTTAGGGTGTCCTTTCCCATTGAAAGGGAATACCTGTCAATAAGCTCCCAATCAAGCTGGTGTGCCATGAGTCCTCAGGTGTGATAAATTTCTCCATCTGCAATCCCGAGACTGGGCAGTCACGTGGTCTCAGTCTCTTCCTCTCTCCCTCTCCCCAGCTTCCCCTCACTATCCCCAAACAGGCTGATTTTCTTCCCACTCCCACACACTTTCTTTCCTTTTCTTTTTTTATCTTTGTTTCACTAAACTGCATTGCCATAATTGCTAAATTGCATTACACATAAAAAAAAATGAAAGGCATGCTGGGTAGGGCAATAGGTGAGGGGGGCAGGGTTAAGGGGGAATCTGGAAGAGAGCTGAGGGACCATCAATGGCTGAAACAGCCCCACTCATGCTATTGAAGGGATTACGATACCAACCGGTATGTATCTATTTACTTTTGCTAATGCGATCACGGCAAGAATGGGGCTCATGTGATAATGTCCTATGGCATAAATGGAATTGATCTATGGGTTGATTCGCCATTCACCAATAGATCTAATGGCTCTACTATGCATGGTACCAACCAATATTATTCAGATTTTACATCCTGCCCGGCATAGGATTTAACACAGAACAAACACTCTTCAGATACATTCAGTATCTTCAGAAACAGTTCTCTTTTTTGGACACTTTGGGACACCTTTTCCATGATTTTTCCTATTCTTCATGCCTATGCTTCCCCTTTTGACGCTTAGTACCTTCCCCATCTGCTCATACCAGGAAAGACCAAAATGACAGTATGAAGCTGTTATTGACAGTAGAAGACCAAAATGACAGTTATGAAGCTTCCAATACAGCTTTTAATGGTTGGTCTGGTAGGAACTGAAGAACTATGACAAACTCAGCTTTTAGAATTATTTTTATAAATCACAAAGTTTGAATGGAATGTCTTACAAGTACCAATGCCATCTGTAATGTGTTACTTTTGAGTATTACAAGGACATAATAGCAGGCTTTTTCATGTTTTAACATTAATGAAGGGTTTCAGTGTAATGAATAATTTTAACTTACTAATTCTAAAGCAGTAATGTCCAACCTGTGACCCTCCAGGTGTTTTGGACTCCCAGAAGACTGAGCCAGCTGGTCCAATGGTCAGGAATTCTGGGAGCTGTAGTCCAAAACACCTGGAGGGCCACATGTTGGACACCACTGTTCTAAAACATTGGTTTTTATATGGTTATTTGGTGTGGCCATTTGGGACCGTTTTTCTATTTTTTCAGACCTTAAAAGATAATAATTTGAAAAGGATTTAAAATAACACTTTATTTACTAGTGTAAATAAAATAACAATAACATTAATACCAATGTGTCATAATTTTTAAAAAGCAACAACTAACAATAACACGTTTTTGTATGGAACAGTCCTCAAAAGAAGTTCACTTTTGACACCACTTTACAGCTACACACAATCATAAATATACACTGGACTGACTATGTGACTAATGTTGCTGCCTTTGAGCAAACAGGGATCACCAGCATTGAGGCCATAATACTGAGAACACAGCCGCGCTGGGCAGGGCACGTTTCTAGGATGGAGGACCATCGCCTCCCAAAAATAGTACTCTACAGTGAACTCGCCATGGGTCAGCGTAAGAGGGGCGCTCCAAAAAAGCGATACAAGGACTCCCTGAAACAAGGCTCAGCCAAATTGATCACCAACAATGGTCTGCCTTGGCCTTACATCGGGAGGTATGGAGACGCACTATCCACAGTGCTGCAGCCTTATTTGAGAACTCACGCCGAACAAGTCTTGAAGAGAAACAACAACGCAGAAAGAATCACAACCCGGAAACATCACCCAAGGTAACCCTCTGCTGTGTTTTCTGCAACCAGACTTGTTTATCTCAGATTGGTCTTTTTAGTCATCAGCGTGCTTGCAGAAAGCACGAGATGAGTCCTTCCTGAATTTTTGTTTGCGAAGAAAAGCCAGAGAGACAGCTACACAATGGACATCTATGCACCATGTTATATTGACAGTCCTCTAAGCTCTACACATATTTATATGCTATAGTATTGTACCCAGAATATTCTAGTGAATTTATTATTAACAACCAAGGCCTCTGATACAAACATGCTCTGGGTGGCATGCCTGTACTTGCTTACAAACACCACCAATCTTAAACAACTATTCACCTACAAGAGGATATATAACATGGATGGAAATACAGGGATAAGACTCCACTACAAATCCAGATGCCAACTTGGTCATCTACCCTGGCAGCAACACTGCATGTCCTAATAATGTTACTCACAACATCAGATACGTATTCACTTGCTCATCTTCCAGTGTGATGACATCCTCTGCCAACAATGCCCTTCTAAACCTATATCTAACAAACAGGATAGTCTCTATATTAGAGGATAAATGGACACAAATCCAACATTACAAGTAGCAATATCCACATACAAGTAGAAATAGCCACAAAACAGTTGCAGAGCATCTCAGCCTTCCTGGATATACAATCCCTGTTTTACAAGTAGTAGTTCTTGAACAAAACAAAACAAAAAAATCAAAGGAAGATAGGAGAAACAGACAGCTGAATTGGGATATATTCACAAATTCAAATCCATTAGCAGAGGTATGGACATAGATAATGGTTTCTAGTCTCTCTCTCTCTCTCTCTCTATATATATATATATATATATATATATATTAATACACAAGTATTCACAACTGCACATATAACAAAAGAAACTTCATTATAGAAGGGTTTGACTCCAAGGAAATTTACTTCTGGTTAGCAATTTTGATAAGCTGATGTATTGCTGTCAAATCTCAATACTAACAGACCAACTACTTGAAAGACCGGTAGCATTTTACACAACTCTTTGAAGATTTATGGGCAAAGTCACAATGTGCGACTTTCTCTATCCTATTTCATTCTATGTCACTTGAACAGTTGTATAAAGATGCTTCAATATCTGTGCCTTTATTACTGTACTCCATTAGCATATCTGAGTGATTGATATCCACAAAACCTCATTATGAAATAAATCAGTTAGTCTTAAAGGTGCTATTAGTTTCTCCCTCCCTCCTGCTTGTTTTTTCTTCTGAGAAATATTAAACCAGCTTTAAAAACAGATAAGCCATTTGGATTTTAAACAGCATTCCAAGCACTGAAAAAAACCAAAATGTTTCTACCTTACTAGCTCTTGTAGTTTGTAGCAGGAATAAAAAACCTAAACTTATCTTGAGAAATGGGAGAGACTTCAAGACTTTGCACACTGCATGTCTTTCAGATGATGTCTTAAGTCCATCAAAAGCTTCAAGAGAAAAGCTGGATACATGCCATTCACCTATCAGCATCTCACTCAGAGAGGCATATGAGAAAGCTAAGATTGGGGTTGCATTTTCAGCAACCTGGAATAATAGTTCCCCACATGACTCTGTCCCTTGGTCTCAGTATAACACAATCCTTCCCCAGTGTCTGACAAAAGTTTTGGAAATTCTAAACAAAGTAAATGTGGTGATCGATGCTACGCAGTTTGATACAGATGGTCAGTTCGTTTGCAAAATGCATTCCCAGCCCAGAATTTTACCTTTATATGTGCATACTGGCTGTGTACCTATGTGGGAAACATTGAGAGATAAAAGATGCAATTATCTTTGGAGCTCTGCAGAATTTAACAGAAGTTTGATTATATTTTAGCATTTTCATGTAGAAAGATCTTAGGGGGGAAATAGAATGTGATAGTCTCCCCCACCCCACCCCACTTCAAAAATATTGGGAAGAATATTCTCCTGATGTCAGTAGCACCTGGTGCAACTCTAGCAAGCACCTATCTTTCTCACACTACAAAAGTCAGCACTAAGGACACTAGTATGCGATCTGGTAATCTCAGTTTAAGGCTAAGAAGCTAGGTTACCCAGCTATTATGGACTCCATTGTGTCAGACCTCAGAACTGTCATGGCCTGGACTGCATACTGGGTATGCTCATCTCTCTATCAGGCCTTGACATGAGTTAATGGAATGCGGAGTGCTCTGGGAGGACCGCTGGGGGGAGAGGGGAGGCACACTAAGGTCGAACTCTGGGCTGATCTGGAAGGAGAGGGGAGATACACTGTTGAAGTCTGGGAGGATCTGGAAGGAGAGGGAAGATGAACTAAGGACAAGGAGTTAGTCTGGAAAGATAGCTGGAGATTGGTTCCCAGGAGGGGAATGTAGCTGTGGATTGGTGGTATGGAAATTGAAGCTCAGGGGAGAGGGGTTTTATCTTTGTGTACTGCTTGGTGTACACAAAGCTCTCTAGCCTTATGGCAACCATCCTAGGAGAAGGAAAACTCTAATCCCAAACCCGGGCAGATGGTGCTCGTCCAACCCTGTAAGGTCAACCATCTAAGAGAAGGAAACTCTAATCAAACGTACAACCTGAGGATCTCGCTGCTACAGTCCATGCTTGCAAGGCCACAGCAGATGAACCTTTGATTTAAAGGATGAGGCCAGTTCTGTGCATGCTGCGCTCCACCAGAAAAATCCATTGCACAGGCTCGAAGGGCAAATCCAGTTCCAAAGAAGCCCTGTAGCGATAGGTGAGGGATGAAACGACAGGTGTATTTTATTTTATTTATTATTTATTATTTATTTATTTATTTATACCCCGCTCTTCAGCCACAAGGCTATCAGAGCGGCTTACAAATTGTTTTAAGCAATAGCTATTTACACATCTACACTGCATTAAACAGTTTCCAATGTGTGTTAGCTAAAGTGTAAAGATGCACTGGAAGCCACAGACCCAACCCTGCATGCAGGCGGTTCAGGACTTTGGTTGCTCGCGGCTGACCCGGAAGATGACAGTCTTGTTCGGCAGCATCCTGAATGACCAAGCAACCTTTTTTAAGGAGAGCACTGCTTGCTCCATATGGAGAGGGGACTAGAAAAGGTGGCCTAAAGAAAGCTCATCCCCATCTACCTGGCTGGCTAGCCGCGGCCAACGGGCATCTTCTGATGCGGTCAAACCAAGGCAAAGAAACAAAGGCACACACCGGCCTCCAAAGCTGTAAATAAACTGACACTTGCATGCTGGAACATCAGAACCATGCGAGACTCTGAAGATAGTGGACAGCCTGAGCGTTGTTCTGCCCTAATAGCCCTTGAACTATCACGACTTAATATTGACATCGCTACTCTTAGTGAAGTTCATCTCCATGAGGAAGGCAGCCTTAAAGAACATGGCGCCGGCTACACACTTTACTGGTCTGGCAAACCCAAAACCAAAAAACATCTTTCAGGAGTAGGCTTTATGATTAAAAACTCCATTGCCTCCAAACTCAAAACCTTGCCAACAGGACACTCTGATCGCATTATTTCCTTACGCCTCCCACATGTTGTTCTTTTTAGTATATATGCCCCAACTATGCAAGCCAACCCTGTAGAGAAAGACAAATTCTACACAGACCTACGCCAACTCATACAAAAAGTCCCTGTAGAAGATAAAATTATTATCCTTGGTGACTTCAATGCCAGAATAGGAAAGAACTCCGAAGCCTGGAAAGGTGTCTTAGGCAAGCATGGTGTTGGAAATTGCAATGATAACGGACGCCTCCTGCTAGAGTTCTGTGCAGAACAACAGCTGACTATTACAAACACTATCTTTCAGCAGAAAGATAGCTTGAAGACAAACTGGATGCATCCCCGATCCAAACATTGGCACCTCATTGACTATGTTCTAGTCCGTCAGAGAGACATTCGTGATGTCCGTCATACCCGAGTGATGCCCAGTGCAGAATGCCAAACAGATCATCACCTCGTAAGATGTAAACTAAATCTTCATCTTAAGTTCAAACCTAAGAGGGGTGGCATCTTAAAGAGGAGACTCCAAGTCAACAATCTTCAACAAGCTACCATTAGAGACAACTTCCAGGCAAATCTGCAAACAAAACTTGAAGACCATCCTACAGATCCTTCTCCTACAGTGTTTTGGCAACATATCAAAGACAGTATCCTGCAGTCTGCAGAAGAATCCCTCGGGTTCTCCCACAAGAAAAATCAAGACTGATTTGATGAAAACAACCAAGAGATCCAGGAGCTGTTGGCAAAGAGAACTGCTCACCAGACATACCTCGCCCAGCCAACTTGCCATGTAAGAAAAGCAGCTTTCCGCCTCACATGTAGTAAACTTCAACAAAAACTCCGAGACATGCAGAACAAGAGGTGGATCAATATAGCAGAAAAGACACAACGCTGTGCAGATCTGGGGGATTCTAGAGGATTTTATGAAGCTCTTAAAGCAGTGTTTGGACCTACTTATCAGGTCCAAAGCTCCTTATACAGTACAGATGGTCAAACATTAATTACTGATAAAGCCTCCATCCTGAATTGATGGGCTGAACATTTTTTTAAAGTCTCTTTAGTGCCAACCGAGTAGTCCAAGGCTCAGCTATCCAACATATGATACAAAAACCAATGAAAAATGAATTGGACATAGCTGCCACTTTGGAAGAGCCCCTTATGGCCATACAGCAGATGAAAAACGGCAAGACAGCTGGGATTGATGGAATCCCACATGAAGTTTGGAAACACGGAGGTCATGCACTCCACGAAAAATTGCACAAACTCCTTGTGAATTGCTGGGGAAAAGGGGAACTGCCATCAGATTTCCAAGATGCAGTCATCATCACCCTGTACAAGAAAAAAGGAGCAAAATCCGATTGTTCAAACTATCGAGACATAACACTGCTCTCTATTGCTAAAAAAATCCTTGCAAGGATACTCCTGAACAGATTAGTTCCTGCCATTGCCGAAGAACTTCTTCCTGAAAGCCAATGTGGCTTCAGAGCCAATAGGAATACTACAGATATGGTATTTGCCCTTAAACAACTGCAAGAGAAATGTAGAGAGCAGAATAAGGGTCTCTATGTAACATTTGTTGACCTCACCAAAGCCTTTGACACTGTGAGTAGAAAAGGTCTGTGGCAGATCCTGGAAAGACTAGGATGTTCCCCCAAATTCCTCAAAATGATTATCCTGCTACACGAGGGCCAGTGTGGTCAAGTCAGATATGGCAATGCTCTTTCAGAGCCCTTTCTAATAACTAATGGAGTGAAGCAAGGTTGTGTTCTTGCTCCAACTTTATTTACAATCTTCTTCAGCATGATGCTCCAAAGGGCTACGGCAGAGCTTGAAGAAGAAGACGGCATCTATATATGTTACCGTACTGATGGTAGCTTGTTTAACTTAAGCCGTCTGAGGGTTCACACTAAGACTCTAAACTATCTAGTCCATGAGCTGCTCTTCGCCGATGCTGCTGCCCTTGTTGCCCACACAGAAGCAGCTCTACAGCACCTAACATCCTGCTTCGCAACAGCTGCAGAGCTGTTTGGGCTGGAAGTCAACCTGAAGAAAACAGAAGTTCTTTACCTGCCCGCACCACAGGACGAACACCACCATCCCCACATTGCTGTCGGCAAATCTGTGCTCAAGTCCGTTCAGCAGTTCACCTATCTGGGAAGCATCATCTCCTCAGATGCCAAGATTGAGAAAGAGAGTGATCACAGATTAGCAAAGGCATATAGCGCATTTGGAAGACTTCACAAAAGAGTCTGGAGTAATAAACACTTGAGCTGAAGCACAAAAATCAGTGTGTATAGAGCCATTGTACTATTCTCCTTTATGGATCTGAAACATGGGTCACCTATTCCCACCACCTACGACTCCTTGAACGCTTTCATCAGTGCTGTATATGCACAATCCTAAATATACACTGAACCATGTGACGAATGTTGCTGTCCTTGAGGAAGCAGGGATCACCAGCATTGAGGCCATGTTATTGAGAACAAAGCTGCACTGGGCAGGGCACGTTTCTAGGATGGAGGACCATTGCCTCCCAAAAATAGTACTCTACGGTGAACTCGCCACAGGTCAGCATAAGAGGGGCGCTCCAAAAAAGCGATACAAAGACTCCCTGAAACAATATCTCAGGCTTGGCCAAATTGATCACCAACAATGGTCTGCCCTGGCCTCACATT
The DNA here is from genome assembly GCA_030847615.1 of Gambelia wislizenii. Classification (NCBI taxonomy): domain Eukaryota; kingdom Metazoa; phylum Chordata; class Lepidosauria; order Squamata; family Crotaphytidae; genus Gambelia; species Gambelia wislizenii. The sequence goes on from JAUMIR010000004.1 coordinate 166,043,192, forward strand.
GAGAAGCATGGAGATGCACTATCCACAATGCTGCAGTCTTATTTGAGAACTCACTCTGAACAAGTCTTGAAGAGAAATGACAACACAGAAAGAACAACCCAGAAACATCACCCAAGGAGACCTTCTGCTGTGCTTTCTGCAACCGGACTTGTTTATCTCGGATTGGCCTTTTTAGTCATCATTGCGCTTGCAGAAAGTGCAGGATGAGTCCTTCCTGAATCTTCGTTTGCGAAGAAAAGCCAGAGAAACTGCTTGGTGTTTTCAGAACTGACTTTGCCCTGATCCATACTGCATAGCCTGTTCAATACACTACTTCATTGTATAGATATTGCTTCAGTGTGTGTGTTAACGAGTTCATCAAAAGAACTTTCTCCTGATAGAGAAGGAAACAGACATAGCATTTAGCAAATGTGTATGTATCCCTTTCAAGAATGGCTGCACTTTCTGAAGCACATGTTTACCCCACCTATTTTCACATCAGTTTTGTGGCCCTGTTTCAGTACAAAGTCTGCTTGTACACATTGTTTTTGTTGCAGAACTGTACTGTAATATTCAGAAATACAAAATCTGAAAAATATTTGCATCTGAGTTTGCTTATTAGTTTGTGTGATTTAGGCTTGTTCTTATTATCACGGAAGGCAAACTACTTTTTCCTCCCTAAGTGTACAACATCAGCCTTGTACTTGGCATTATAGCATCAAGCCCTTTGCCTTCACCACGTCTTGTACAAATAACACCAGGATGTTGGACTTGTGGTATTAACCAGATCAACAGAGCAGTACCTTCTGCTTCCAGTTCAAACCACTGAACCTGGTTGAAGAACATAACCTCCAGGTTTAGATTTGGGAATGCCTGCCTAAGGTTTCAAAAAATTTTGTCTGGTAACTTCCCTCAACATGGTGTCATTGACACCAATGTACTGAACTGTATACACCATGGATCATTCAAAATTTCCCTCTGTTGAAGTTTGTTTCTTTTTTATTCATCCATTCCTCACTCATCACTCACTTCAACACGTTGCTGCCTGCTGCATGCCTGCAGTTCATACAGGCAAAGATAAGCAGAGAAACAAAAACAGCAAGTACCATCATCAAGGATAAATATGTCTGTCCAATCAATAGCAGTTGCCTCATTTCAAATAAACTGACTAAATTTCTTAGACTACAACTCCCAGGATCCTCATTGTTATGGTTGATGTGGCTGCAGTAGGTGTACCATGTGCAGAGTCAGGCATGCTTTGAATCAACAGCCTCACATACCTTTTTGAAAGTAAATTGATGCAAATGAACCACTTGAAAGGGTCTGTTTGGAGTGGTTGTTGGTCTTTTTTCATTCCTCCCCACCTCTCCTCCCCAACTATGCTGGCAAATGAGGTTAATACTTCAGACTGGGTGATCTGATGAAAAACAGAATTCAGTCATTGAGACACAGCCGCTCAAAACATGCTTTCACATGTGATGGTGGGCAGGAGGCAAAAGTTTAAAGGGAATAAAGCTGGCAGGTAAGCACAGGAGACCGACAGACAAGATCAAAGCTGTCTGCTGTCTGGGCAAAGCCCAAGCCAAACTGAAAGGTATTTTTTAAAATAGCCCTACCAGGTCAGTTGAGAGTGATGGCAGGAAAGCACTATGAGATTCATAGATTACAGCACTGGGTAGACTCTCACTGGGTCCTAAGAGAACATCATTACAGCTCTGGGAACTTATCAGTCTGCAGCCTCAAGTATCTTACCAAATGTGTTTTCAGAACACAAACCCGGAAATCAATGGTTCTAGAACAATAAGAGGCTAAAATTCTGATATGCCTCAATACAGTGTTTAGTTAGCATACAGAATCCAGCAGAAGACTTAGATGTGCCAATCTACAGTCAGCCCTCTGTATCCATGAATTTGGTCTCTGCAGATTCCACCATCCATGGCTTGAAAATATTCCCAAAAAAGTAAATTCCAAGAAGAAAATCTTGATTCTGTCATTTTATATACGGGACACCATTTTACTACCCTCTTCCTTAAAAAAAACAAAAAAACAAAAAAACAAACCATCTCTTTTTAGATCCAGTGCTCTCTTGGTGTTCTGATCTGGAACAGACTGTGTGTTTATGTGCCTTCTCGTCGCCTGTCAACTTTTGGCAACCCCATGAATTTCATAGGGTTTTCTTAGGCAAGGAATATTCAGAAGTGGTTTTGCAAGTTCCTTCCTCTGAAGTATAGCCTACAGCACATGGTATTCATTGGTGGTCTCCCATCCAGGTACTAAACCAGGACTGATTCTGCTTAGGTTCCAAGATCAGGTGGGATCTGGTGCCTTAGGGGAACAGGATATACATGAGTAATATTCTTAAAATGTCTTTTCCTGCAATATAAAAGAACACTCAATAATTTACTGGGGAAGATTTGTAATGTAAGGATCACATTTTAAACTCAGCACCAGATAATTTTTTAAAAAATTAAAATCCAACACAACTCCTCTTCCCACAGTGTTGCCCTTGGCAGCCCAGGGTCCTTGAGTTTGGGAATTCTCTCTCCCCCTGGCCTCTTTTGGGCTTGTCTGGACTGCAGGGCACTGGAGCCTCTATTCCAGGGCCTCCAGTCTCTCCCCCACCCCCGAACAGGAACAATGCCTATTTCCTAAACTAATGCCTTGCCTTAGCCAAAGAAAACTGAAAACAATATATTCATTTAACAACACTAACGATTTCAAAGGAACTGGCCTACTAATACCCTAGCTGAATCACTCTGGAAAGATTTTCTACTGGAGCTGAAGGAATCCCAAAAACTCCACTTGCAGACACTCATCTTTATTTTTGGATATTAGTGGGCCCCAGGGTAAGGGTAGGGGTGGGTGCAAGATCAACAACTCCAGGAATGAGCCTCTACTGTCAATCTACAAGGAAAGACATAACCAGAAAAAACTGCATTCACATGTGTGCCTTGAAGCAAGCCTTTCTAAGCAGTGGCAGCTGGTGGTTCCCATGTCAGTGGGGTAGTGAATCCATTCTTAGTCTGGACTTTAATGGAGCTATCTGAGGGTCTGAACACTACCCCAAAATAGTTTCAGCATCCTGGATAGCTCATTTTACACATGGGTTAAAACCTGGAGCAGCTTCAAAGAGTCTCAATATTCAGTGGCAATACCCATGAACAACTTCCCATGAACAATATCCACACTGCAGGCCAAAAAGTAATTGCAGAGTTATTTTTTCTTCCCATAGGCATTGAGCTGTGCAGTGGTCCAGAGGTCTTAAATACAGAATGAAAATAGTCTCTTGACAAATTTAGGCTTACATCTACAAGATACCAGTAGACCAAGGATTGCTGAGAGGCTGAACATCTTGTCTCTGATTTTAAAAAAAATTGCAGCAACCACGACTCTTCCATCAGTAAGATAAGATGGAACAGTGCTCCATTGTTTGCCTTCCTTTCCCCATTCCCTTTTCTTTTCTATCATAACTATTAGATTTGACTTCTGATAGCTGTACAGTGCTTATAAAAACAGAGATGTTTTAAAAGATTAAAAATAATACTAGTAATAATACTAACAAACAACAACAACACATCTAACAAGCAGAATCCATGAAACAGCTTTTAGCCATGCTAAGAAATCCAGGGATGGGGCATGGAGAAAAAGATCAATATAAAATTTTAATCATGGGGTAAAGACACAGACCTTTGGGATCCCAGCAGCCTCCAAACAGTAACCCCAGAGCCTGGCCTGACTTACCGTAGTGGAGAATCTGGATCAAAGCAAGTCTTCCTTACATTGGTTACTCTGGGGTTGCAACAGTCTCCATCATCAAAGTTGTGGAACATATTGTTGCATTCCATGTTACAAACCCCATCCCGGCGCTCCCAGGAATAGCAGCGCCCAGGCCGCTGGCAGTCTCCACCATCATAACCAGTCAAAGGGTGCTTGCATTCTGGGTTACAAAACTCATTGCCAATCTTGCCAGGCTCACAGTTCATCAGGACCACACGGTGGCGGAGCAAGGAATTGCGCACTTTGTGCACGTGCAGTTGCCAAGTGATGTTGTAGTGGCCAAAGGCCTCACTTAGCACCTGGTGCTGGCGTGCAATCTGCTCCTGGGTGACGGTAGGATAGAGACCATCATCATCATAGATGTTCACAACACGGTAGCGCACTACCTTCTCATTCCGCAGTGGCCAGTGGTTGTTGTAATGAGAGATCAGCTCCACATTGTCACAGGCAGTCTGCCCACAAAGTGGGGGTGTAAGCGGTGACAAAACTGGTGGCTCTGGTGGGTGAAAGGACTCCACCAGGGGATAAGCCCCATCCTTGAAGTGTGCCCACTGCTGCTCCAAATGACTGAACCTCACATTGAGCAACATAGTAGCTTCCGTTTCTTCTGCCTTTCTTAGGAAGGCCCTCTGGAGCTTCTGCTGGGGCAGAGCAATACTCCAAAGGGCTAATGATGCCAGGTGGCCACGGAAGTTGTGCCCACCTGAGTTGTCACCGCCCAGAATCAAAGTGCGACAAGAAGCCATGAAGCGACTGTGAAGGTCACCCAACTGCTGGGTACTACGAGCCACCCGCTTTCCATTCAGGTACAGCAACATCTGTTGCCCATCATAAGTGGCAGCCACATGAACCCATGCATTCAGCTGGTAGCGATGGTATGCCAATATGATGGAGGCCTTCTTGAGGCGGTCTGTCCGGAGTGAGAAGAAGAAACGGGCATTCTTTCTCCTGGGCTTCTCCTGGGAAGTAATTCCCAAAGTCCAGCCCCTGTCATTGGCAATATGGGAACAATTGTCAAACACACCTGAAAAGAAGGAGCAAAAGAGGGAGGGTGAGAGAAAATATACAGTAATGCTAGTAAAAAGATGACAACATCTCCCACGTCAACCAAATACACACTAGGGTGAACACACACTAAACATTTAAACCAGCAGTAATCCAGGCAGGATTTTCCTCAAAGAATCTTGAAAACTGGAATTTAGTAAATCTTTGTGGTCTTTGTGAGGGTCAAACTGCACATTACATTGACTCTATAAAATGGAGTTGCCCCTCTGTGTTTTACTTTCTCACAAGAAAGTGTACAGACTGCCAATATACCTCAGGACTACTGTGCATGAAGCAGGAAACTTTAAACAGCACCTCCCTCAGTTCCAATTATTCCCCTCCTAAGATGTCTGGCAGACACACATACATGCCATACAGATGGGGGGGGGGACTGAAGTGTCTTTTTTGTTGTTTGTTTTGTATTAACAAGAACATAGCTAGGGGAAATTTAAAACTCGCCTTTCTGCACACTCTGTTCATAATCCAGATCAGGGACTCATGCTTACTCAGAAGTAAAAGCAGAGGGACAAGTGCAGTCAGCAGTGTTGACATTTTATGGAGTTTGGTCCTTCAGAGGTCAAGACACCTTCATGACAGGGGACAACAGTTTGCAGGATTACTGGTGAAGGAGTCATAATGGAAACAGATTTGGAAACTCATTTAAATGTGTGTTCTTAAGCTTTTTCAACATTTGGCCTGAGTGATTCACTGGTTTAGGGCCAATTCACATGACCGCTTACCAACATATAATCATAAAATCATAGCATCTTCAAATTGGAAGGCACCACAAGGGCCATCCCCCTGCATTCAGGAATATAAAACCAAAGTATTCCTGAAAGATTGCCATCCAAATTCCATTTAAAGGTTTCCAAAGATTGAGAGCCCACCACCCTCCAAAGCAGCCTGTTCCAAACAGCTGTTAATGTTTAGGTGGAATCTCTTTTCTTGTAATTTGAATGCATGGGATCATGTTCTAGTCTCTAGAGTAGCAGAAAACAAGCTTGCTCCTTCCTCTAAATGACATCCTTTTGGATACTTAAAGACAGTCATCATGCCATCTCTCAGTCTTCTCTTCTCAATGGTAAACATGCCCAACTCCCTAGTCATTCCTCATAAGGCTTGGTTTCCAGACTTTGATCGTTTTGATCATTTTTCTCTGGACATGTTCCATCTTGTCAGTATCCTACTTGAATTGTGGTGCCCAGTACTGGACACAGTATTCCAAGTCTCACTAAAGCAGAATAGAGTGGCCCTACTACTTCCCTTTATCTGGACGCTATACAATATACAAATGAAAACACTCACAGAAGTCTCCAAATAGTGCAGCAAACAATCAGCACTGATCCCCAAAACACAAGCTCGCCTTCTTCTCTTTCCTCAGAGACTAAGCTCCAAAGACTGATGCAGCAGCTATATAGAGCTAGTGGCTGCTAACTCCACCTCCAGGCAAGTCAGTGACTCAGCAGAAGCCCTGTTCCTTTACACCATGTGCTCATGGAGAGCTTCTTTGTTGTTGTTGTTTTTGTTGTTGTTGTTGTGTGCCTTCAAGTCTAGCTTATGGCGACCCTAAGGTGAACCTATCACAGAGTTTTCGTGGTCAGATTTGTTCAAAGGGGGTTTGCTTCCTCTGAGGCTGAGAGAATGTGACTTGCCCAAGATCACCTAGTGGGTTTCCATGGCTGAGCAGGGATTTGAACCTTGGACTCCAGAGTCATAGCCCAATGCTCAGACCACTATCCCACCCTGGCTCTCTCAGGGAGATCACACAACCCCCAAACACAGAAAACACCACACAAGCCTCATAGGACTTTTTCGGACGTCTCAAATACAATGCAAGCAGCCTCGTCACATTGCGAGGCTGCTGCACTGCAGGGCGTCCCTTTTGGTACTGTTGCGGTACCGCGGGGACATTTGAGTGTTATATTTTGCCGATTTTTACTCACGAAAGTTGATCGTGATTAAAAACCGATGAAATATAATGCTCAAATGTCCCCACGGTACCGCAACAGTACCGGCAGGGGAGAGTGTCATCCGAAACTGACGCCCTGCAGCGCAGCAGCCTCGCAACGCAACGAGGCTGCTTGCGTTGTATTTGAGACGCCCGAAAAAGTCCATAGAATCATAGAGTTGGAAGAGACCTCAAGGGCCATCCAGTCCAACCCTCTGCCATGCAGGAATACACAATCAAATCATTCCCGACAGATGGCTATCCAGCCTATGTTTAAAAACTTTCAAAGAAGGAGACTCCAAGGCAGTGTATTCCATTTCCAAACAGCTATTACAGTCAGGAAGTTCTTCCTAATGTTTAGATGGAATCTCTTTTCCTGTAGTTTGAGTCCACTGCTCCATGTCCTGGTCTCTGGAGCAGCAGAAAACAGGCTTGCTCCATCCTCAGTATGACATCCCTTCAAATATTTCAACATGGGTATCATGTACCCTCTCAACCTTTTCTTCTCCAGACTAAACATGCCCAGCTCTCTAAGCCACTCTTCATAGGTCATGGCTTCCAGACCACCCTTGGTCGCCCTCCTCTGGACACGTTCCAGCTTCTCAATATCCTTCCTGAATTGTGGTGCCCAGAACTGGACACAGTATTCCAGGTGAGGTCTGACCAAAGTAGAATACAGTGGCACTGTTCCTTCCCTTGACACTATACTCTGGTGAATGCAGCATAGAAATGCATTGGCTTTTTTAGCTGCTGCATCACACTGCTGACTCATGTTCAGCTTGTGGTCCACTAAGACTCCTAGATCCTTTTCTCATGTACTGCCCTCACGCCATGTGTCACCCATCCTATATCTGTGCATATATCTGCCCAGGTGTAGTATCCTACATTTCTCCCTGTTGAAATTCATTTTGTTAATACTGGCCCAGCTGTTGAATCTGTTGAGGTTATTTTGGATTCCGATCCTGTCCTCTGGGGTATTAGCTACCCCTCCTAATTTGGTGTCATCTGTGAACTTGATAAGCATACCCTCTATTCCCTCATCCAAGTCATTGATAAAGATGTTGAATAGCACTGGGCCCAGGACAAAACCCTGTGGCACCCCACTGGTTACTTCTCTCTAGGATGAAGAGGAGCTATTGATGACTATCCTTTTGGTTTGGTCAGTCAACCAATTACAAATCCACCTAACACTTGCATTGTCTGGTTACTAACTTTTTTGCAAGAATGTCATGGGGACCTTTTCAAAAGCCTTACTGAAATCAAGATATACTACTTCCGCTGCATTCCCTTCATCTATCAAGTTTGTAATTGTATCAAAAAAAGGGATGAGATTAGTCTGGCACAACTTGTTTTTGAGAAATCCATGTTGACTTTTTGTGCTCACAGCATTCCTTTCTAATTGTTTGACTCCCCTCCAAACAGGCAAACAACTCTAAACTCCAATACACAAGCTCCCTTCTTTCTCCTCAGAGACATTTTCTACCAGGTACCATTTCAAGCTTTTTAAAGAAAATCTGTAGTCACAATAATCCTGTGTGACAATCAGTGCTATGCTAATGGTGCCACCATCAATGGAGCCTTGCAGGAGTGGTAAATGGCAGGTTCCCCCAATAGCATTAAGTGAGATTATGCAGAGATCATATCACAGAAGATCTTCTAGGAAAAAAGGCGGACTCTGCTTGTAACTCTGGATCAACAGAGAACAGGGGCAGTTTGGAAGCTCCTTCAGAATTTTTCTTCTCATAGGTTGAGCTCTGTAAGAAAACTGGTCTCTGCAAATGGGCGCCAAAAGCCATACATGCACGACAACTCATACACACATACAGACTCACAAGCAAACACACATTATCTAAATCTCCAGACCAATTTTGAAAGTCTTCTCAGAATGTTTCTTTAAAAAAAAAAGAAATCTAAAAAGAAAAGTGAACATGGAGCATGGCAGGATGTGTAAAACTGATGGCTGAATCAGTGTTTGCAAAAAGAGTTAGGATGTGTATACAATAGCAATAGCACTTACATTTCTATACCGCTTTATAGCGCTAAGCACTCTCTAAGTGGTTTACAACGTGTTAGCTAATTGCCCCCAACAAGCTGGGTACTTATTTTACTGACCTATGGAAAGATGGAAGGCTGAGTCATCCTTGAGTCCTGCAAGATGAAACTTACAATGCTGTGGCTGCAGTACTGGCATTTAACCACTGTGCCATCAGGGCTCTTTAAAATATTTATAAGTAAAGTATATAACAAATATAAATCCGTAAAATAATCAATTATTCAAATTAACACTATACAGTCCACATACAAATAGTGGTATGCGAGAAGGTCCAGAGACATAAATCATTTGTTGTAGGAAAAAAGATGGCCCAAGGTTTAATCTGATTTTTCATTAAAACAGAAGCCAGACACCTTTCAACTAGCAGTCTTCATCAGTGACCAATATGAATCTTGTACTGTATTGTCCAATATTTCCTCCAAACAAAAAGCTGAAGTGTTGATTAAAAACCCCTACATAGTCATAACAATATTCAAAGTACACATATTTACAAACAAAAGCTTCAATCCAGCACTTACCTACACTAGAGTATAAATGTATACAACATAAAAATGCCTCTTCTCCTTCACTCCTTCAAGCCCCACAGCCTAATACCAATACTTAGAGGTTATGTTTAGATAGTAAACCTTCCATCCACTCCAACCTCCATGCCTGATCAACCTCATCAAACTACACGACTGTATAGTTTAACTTTGTTGTTGTTGTGCGCCTTCACCTCATTTCTGACTTATGTTGACCCTAAAGCAGACCTATCATGGGGTTTTCTAAGGCCAAGAGTATGTGACTTGATAAAGGTTATCTAGTGATTTTTTATGGCCGGGTGGGGATTCGAACTCCGGTCTCCAGAGTCATAGTCCAGTGCTCAAACCACTACACCATGGTGGCTGTCTAGGTTAACTACAGATAACAATTAAATTAGAATCTATTATATCACGTATACAAATAATACATTCAAACAAACAAAGCACTACAATAAAACAATAGCAATAGTTTCTTTTTATTCTGAATCAGTTTTTGTTTCAAAAGAATGTATTTGTCATACAAATTGCAGTGTTCAAAGAAAAATGGATTTATACCATGGGTCCTGAGCTGTGAAAATGTAGCCTTTTGTACTCTCCCCACCCCCAAAAAAATCCCATAATCTCCAGTGGTTATGCTACTGGGAATTTGGAGAGCTATCTTCCAAAGAAGTACCTTTTCCAAAGTCTGGCTGAGACTTCAATGTGCCTTGTCTTTATACTTTGTCTGCAGTGAACCTTTTAAAAAATAGCAAACAGCAATCCATATTGTCCTGATGCACCTTTTTTTCCTGACACTGTGCAAATTGTCATGTTCCACTATGTAGAAGTCATACTCTTTTCCTTCTTCTCATGGTATCCAATAATCAGCATTCTAATTTTCTCTTAGACTTCCTGTTTGACATTATGAGAAATGCTGTAAATTGCACTTTATACAGTACAAACTATGAACAACAGAATAATTTTCCTATAATACATCCCTCAAAACCAGATGACACATTTCTGGTTTTCCTCACTATATTAAAATAATCTCTGTAAGTATTATGACTGCTGTACAAATCTGCTAGACAAGATGCCAATGGGTTTTGGAGTTGTAGCCCCCAAAGGGAACTTCTCCATACTCTGGTTCTGAGCATGCACTTGATTGAAAGGAAACAGCCTTAACCAATGACTTATGCTGAAACAGAGTATGCCATCTCCTCAGAGAAGATGTAGCTCTCTGGCACCTAAAGAGACTGAGTTATAGCAGTCTACTCCAGTGCAAAAACACAGCAGATTTTCTGAGATTGTCACTATCGCAATGTAAACAGGCTGGAAAGGGACAAGGCCAGAGATGCAATGGAGATACTGCTCTGTGGACACTGGGCTCCCAAGATCCTTTTATCACCTTTATTTTATTTATTTATCCCAGCCTCCAATTTGGAAATTTCTAACCTAGACTTGTGCAGAGGGTGTTGCTGGACTGGACCCTTCAAAAGAAATTATGCATCCCTAAACTGTTCCTAATCCTGGGCAGCCTATAGTTTCCTGTTTTAGGATGACAAACTCCCTTGTCACACTGCATCAGGGATTAGAACCTGCATTGCTGAGGTTTGCTGATTGCCTTGTTCCCAACCAGTGGAGCTATCCAGAGAGTTGGTGCTGATTGAGCAATTAAACCCCCAGAGGAGTATCACAGCAGATGGCTCAAGCTAACTATTCCTTGGTCACAATCCTGTCTTTATTTCTTTTGACAGGCATTATTCCTTGCCTCTTAGCAGAACTGTTTTGCTTGATTGCTTGCTGGAAGATCTGGATGTATTCTAGAATTGTGCAGAACTCCATATTCTGCAACTGGGCCACTGATATTGTGCAGATTAAGGACTTGTATGCATTGTGCAGAGAGCAAGCATGGTTTGAATGTTGGACTAGGACCCAAATCCCCATTCAACTATAGAAACCCATTCAGTGACCTTGGGCAAGTCACACTCTCTCATCCTCAGAGTAAGGTGATGGCAAATCCCCTCTGAACAAGCCTTGCCCCCCCCCAAAAAAAGCATGCTAGGTTCACCTTAGGGTCACAATAAGATTTGAGGATATACAACAGCAATGCAATTTGCATAATTTATGTTGTTTAATGTTAAACTATTCAGCTTTCAAGATGGTTTTGCTGTTAATTATTATTACTATTTTTCAGAATAAGAAAGGGGTGAGAAAAATCAAAGGGAATGACATGGAGATATTTCCCAGTTTTTATTCCTTTAACTTGGACAATTACTAGAATTATGCTTTTTGTTTTTCAATGAAATTTAATGATCTCAGGGTGCCAGATGTGTTGCTAAATGTGAAAAATTACAGAAATGTCTTCTCCAGGACTCCTTGCCAGCTCTGGGGTTTCCTTGAACTGGGAACTTCGTGGCATGAAACCAGAATCTAGCTTAGTAGGATTGCACATACTCAGGCTCCAAGCATGAGGGGATAAGATTGTGCAACACTAGTTCCTACAGCTAGTGGGCAGTATGGAGTCTCTGGATTGTCTGATTAACAATGTGCCCTTCAACATTTAACTAGTCAACAGAACAAAACCTTCTGCTCAGTGACCTGAACTGGAAAATGTGCTCACCAGAGCTAGATTTGCATATTGTCTGGCTCTGACACTTGTCTGACTTCTGGAACCTGTCTTCTGGCTAGCAGCCACAGGTAAGTCTAGGGTCATTTTAGCTGTGTTTGAGTGTACAGTTTTTAAAAAATAATTTCCAGAATTTTTGTCATGAATGTTATTACCAATCCTGATCCCACATTGGCTATAGGGCAGGTTACATACAGAAATTAAACTCCAAGGCATTCCTCTAGGTTCATTAACAAAGGAAGAGAGAGTGGAGTTCTGTCATTTCCAGAACTTTCCTAAACCTGTCTTTCCTTATTATATATATCATAACATGCTACAAGGCAAACTAGAGGCTAGTGCCATCCTAAATACCAGTGAATCTTCTCAGAGCATCTAGAATTCAGTGATTGGGTAGGTGGGGGGATATCCACAAACTTTGGCTATCATTGGTAACCAGCTAAAAAGCCTTGCCCTCATTGTACCTCCAAAAGTCAATGTACGAACAGAGACACTGCCCAGGGCATCTTGGAAGCTCAGTGTGAAAAGGGAAACCCCAACCCTGCTCTCAAGATTCCAACCAAAATGGAGGGTGTGTGTGTGTGTGTGTGTTCATCATCCATGAAGTTCTACTACGCATCTGAAGCTATTTGAACCCTTCGGTAAGAAACTACTGCTCAGAAAGAGAGCAAGCAGAAACTCACATTCTCACTCCATTTCCAAGCTCTGAAGTAGAACTGGGTACAGTCTTTCTTGTGAAGCAATTCTAATGTATTTGGGAGGAAGTCCTCTCCCCTACTCTGTAGACAGGAGGAAGACTGGAGCTCATTTTCTCTCCATGCAGTAGGGATACTTGACACAGGGAAGGAGGTGAATGACACCATGGAACCCTGAAAACAGCAAGTTCTTCTGAGACCAGAACTGGGTATTTATTGTAAGAATCTTGGGGCAGGGACCGCTCAATGAAATTCTACAAACACCACTCATATAAGTCAGGCTGAATTAGTAACAAAAATTAAATGAACAGATTTTATTTACTTGTCTTTGAATTTGGAGGCTTATTTTAATCATTCACAATTTTGCTTGTTCTGTTTTCTGTGACGAATTTTGGGTGTTTCCCCCGATTCCAATTTGCTTCTCCTTAGATTGAGACTCATGAAATACTGCTGCTACAACAAGCATGTGAAGACAAGGGATAAGAAAGAAAGGAAGATCTGAAGGAGAGCCTACACTGCTATAGCACTCTTATTCCACTTTAACTGCTAAGGCTGCCTCCTATAGAATTTTGGGGTTTGTAGTTTAGTGAAGCCTATGAGCTGGCTGAGAATGCTAAATGCCGCCCCCCTGGCAAAATGTTACATTGGGTACTTACCGTGAAGGTACTTTCTGTAGGACAGATGGCAGGAACAATCCGTGAGTATTGGGAACCTAGGACCGCCCAGCTCGAGCAGGAAGTAGCGCATAGCCTCTTGGGAGATTTCAGTTCTTTGTTCCCAGTCCTCCTCTCCCACGAGGCCAGTTCTCTGACTAGCATAGCCCTGTAAGAAAGGTTGTAGAGACTCCTCCCTGTTGAGACAAATATACATGATACATTCATAGTTAGTGCCCCCTTGTGCCCTCTTCACAGACTCGTATGTCAGTCACGGGGCGGGCCGGATTGTTCCTGCCATCTGTCCTACAGAAAGTACCTTCACGGTAAGTACCCAATGTAACATTCTGTAGGTTCAGATGGCAGGAACAATCCGTGAGTATTGGGACGTACCCAAGCCCCTTATCTCCCGTGGGTGGGAGTGACTGATCTAGAGTTTCCCTGCTGGAGAGCCACCTCGTGGAGAACTCTTCTCCCGAAGATAGCATCTGATGACTTGAATTTGTCCACCTTGTAGTGTCGGATAAAGGTGGATGGAGTAGCCCATGTCGCGGCCCTGCAGATTTCGTCAATGGGCGCGTTCGTTGAAAAAACTGCCGATGTTGCTGCTGACCTGGTGGAGTGGGCCATCACCCCGGATGGTCGTGGTATGTTCGCGGTGTCGTAGGCCAGGAAGATGCACGCCTTGATCCATGTTGCCAGGGTCTGTCTAGACACCTTAGCACCCATTGATGCAGGTGTGAATGATACGAACAGTGAGTCGCAGCGTCTGAATTCCGCTGTGCGTTTAATATAGATCCTCAAGGCCCTCCTGACGTCCAGCTTGTGCCACAGTTTCTCTGTAGGGTGAGATGGCCTGGGGCAGAAGGAGGGCAAGATTATTTGCTGCGATACATGGAAGTCAGAGATCACCTTCGGTTTGAAGGATGGGTCGGGCCTGAGGTACACCGCGTCCTCTTCGAAGGAGCACAGGTGTTCTCTGATAGACAGTGCCGTGAGCTCCGATACTCTCCGGGCTGACGTGATTGCCACTAGGAAGGCCACCTTAATTGTCATTACTCTTAGAGGAACCCTTCTCAGGGGTTCGAAGGGGCTTTTGGTTAATTGACGGAGCACCAGTGGGAGGTTCCATGACGGGAATCTGTGGCGCACTGGTGGGGATATAAGGGTCGCCCCTCTCAGGAACCTCCTGATGTGTGGGTGTGCTGAGATTCTGTCTCCCTGTGGGCATTGTATGAATGCTGCTAGTGCGGCTACCTGTCTCTTCAGCGTGTTGGGTCGGAGGCCCTTTTCGAGGCCTCCTTGCAAGAATTCCAGGATGTGCTTCATCGAGGCTTTCAGGGGGTTTATCTGTGCGGCTGTGCACCATTGCGCGAACACTTTCCAGGTCGCTTGGTATATCCTCCTCGTTGACGGTCTGCGTGAGGCCAGGAGGGTCTGTATTACGTTGTCTTCGTATCCGCAGGCCCTCAGTGCTCTCCGCTCAATCTCCAGGCTGTCAGCTGGAGCCACGACACGTCGGGATGTGCCACCGGGCCCTGTAGGAGGAGGTCCTGGCGTGGGAAGAGCCTCACTGGTGTCTCTACCGACATCTGTGTCAGGTCGGAGAACCATGGTCGCCGTGGCCAGTGTGGAGCGATCATGACCACTTGTGCTCTCTCCGTCCGGATTTTCCTGCACGTTTTCCCTATGAGGGGAAATGGGGGAAACAGGTACAGGAGGCCTGTTGGCCACCGGGACCGAAGGGCGTCGGTTCCCTCCGCTCCCGGGTGGAAGAATCTGGTGAAGAATCGGTTTAGCTTGGCGTTGAGGTGAGACGCGAACATGTCCACTGACATTTCCCCGAACCTCGCTTGGATGTGATTGAAGGTCTCTTGATTCAGTTCCCACTCTCCCGGGAGAACCGTGTGTCTGCTCAGGAAGTCCGCTTGAGTGTTGACTTCCCCTTGTAGATGTTGGGCCGTCAGGGACAGTACTGTTCTTTCCGCCCAGAGTAGCAGTGTTACTGCCTCCGCGTGTAGTGACCTGGATCTGGATCCGCCTTGCCTTGCTATGTATGAGCGCGTCGTTGTGTTGTCTGTGAGCAGCAGCACATGCTGTCCCCTCAGTGTGTCGGAGAAGTATTCCAGGGCCAGTCTGGCCGCCCTGAGCTCCAGCCAGTTGATGCTGTGTTCCTGTTCGGCTCTTGACCACAGGCCTTGCACTGCCCTGTCCTGACAGTGTGCCCCCCATCCTCGAAGGCTGGCATCTGATGTCACCACTATTTGTTGTGGTACTGACAGCGGGGATCCTTTGGATATGTTTTCTGTTCGTGTCCACCAAGTGAGGGAGTGTCTCACTGTGGGTGGGATGTCTATGGTGATCGTCTCTTTGTGGGATATGCTTTCCTGGTGGGGGAGTAGTAGAGCCTGGAGGGGTCTGGAGTGGAACCTCGCCCATGGGACCACCTGTATGGCTGATATCATGAGCCCGAAGAGTCGTGCTAGGGACGCGATCTGGGCCCTCCGCCTTCCTCTTGCTATTGTGGCTTCCTTCCTGATGGCCAACTGTCTTTCCGTGGACAGGGCGACGGAGTAGGTCACTGTATCTATCTGGACTCCTAAGTGGACTATGGATTGCGATGGCATTAAGGTGCTCTTTCTGAAGTTTATCAAGAACCCGTGATTCTGAAGGCACCTTATGGTTGTCTCCAGGTCTCTGAGAGCCCTGTCCCTCGATGGCGCTCTTAAGAGGATGTCGTCCAGGTAAGGGTACAGGTGTATCCCTTTGGTCCGCAGGTGGGCGATTATCACCACCATCACCTTGGTGAATACCCTTGGTGCTGTCGCGAGTCCGAAGGGGAGTGCCCGGAACTGGTAGTGTTCGTCTCCGAACGCGAACCTGAGGAATCGTCTGCTTTCTGGGTGCATCTGGATGTGTAGATATGCTTCCGATAAATCGAGGGAGGCCAGGAAGTCTCCTTCCTGTACCGCCTCCCGTATGGACGATAGCGTTTCCATCTTGAAACGCTCGTAGGTAATGAAGGAGTTTGTGAACTTGAGGTCTAGTACAGACCTTAGGCTTCCATCTTTTTTTGGTACTGTGAAGAAGTAAGAGTACACCCCTAAGAAACGTTGCGTGTCTGGTACTTCTTCTATGGCTTCTATCTCCAGTAGGTGGCTTATTGCTGTCCTCAAGTTCCGCGCCTTTTGTTGGTTTGAGGGGATGGGTGCAGGTAGGAACCTGTTCCTGGGTCTTGCGTTGAACTTCACTTTGTAACCGTGTGCGATCGTTTCCTGTACCCACTTGTCTGATGTTGTAGTCAGCCAGACATCCAGGAACCTTGACAGCCTGCCCCCCACTGGAGATTTTCCCGAGTCAGGATTGTTGTCGGGAGGAACCCCGCTGCTGCTGGGTTCCCCCTCCCCTACGACTGGGGGGGTTGCTGATGAAGGGTGTGTGGCGAATAACGTAGTTGGTTTTAGCCCATGCCGGTCTGCTGGACCTGTAGTCTGTTCTTCTTCCGTTTCCCCTGTAATGGCGAAATGGAGGGTTGAACGAGTGTGACCGTCGAAAGGGCTTCTTAGCTTGCTTTCGACCCGATGAGGGCATGGCTTGTTTCTTGTCCTTCGTTTCTACTAGGATGTCCTTGAGGGCCTCCTCGCCGAAGAGTTTTGTCCCTTTGAATGATGCTGTGGCCAAGGCATTCCTAGACTTGCCATCCGCATCCCATTGCTTCACCCAGAGTGATCGCCTTGCTAAGTTGGCTGCCCCTGAGGCCCTGGCCGCATATGTTAGTGAGTCCTGAGATGCGTCGGCGATGAAGTGGAGTGCGAGGCGAATTCTGCTGAAGGCCTTGTCCAGGGCCCCTGTGTCTAGTTCTTCTGCTTCCATCACCTCTTGAAGCCATATTATGGCGGCCCGGGAAATCAGGGCCGTTGCCAGTGCGGACCTAATTCCTAGGGCGGATGCATCGAATGACCTCTTCAGAGCGATGTCGGCCCTCTTCTCGTCTGAGTCCTTGAGGGCGCCGTCTCCTTCCCTGGGCGCCAGGGAGTTGGAGACCATGGATACAACTGGCCGGTCGACCACCGGGGTTCTTAGTTTGTCGAGTATCTCTTTGGGGAAATTGTAGAACTTCTGGGCAGCTGACATGCCCCGCCTTCCCAAGGCTGGCTTGTCCCACTCCTCTGCCACCAAGTTCCAGAAGGATCTCGGGAAGGGGAAGAGGGGCCTCTTTGACTTGTTCGACGGCATCAGAGCTGCCGCCTTCTCGCTCTTGGGAGCGTGTGGGTCTTCGATTGTGTCTTCTGTGGCAGTGGGGGGGCAGATCCCCAGTGCTGACAGAGCCCTGCTAAGTAGGTATGAGAACTTATCCCCTTGGAAAATTCTGTCCGCTGCCTCGTTGTCCGAATTGTCAGACTCTGACAATTCCCCCTCCTCCCTGTCGGGGGTCCTTGCCCCATCATTGTCCCCTGTGTAGTCTAGGTCTGGGGTGGCATGTGTGAGTAAGTCCTCTCCTTCTGAGGCTCCATCCGACTCCTCAGATGAGTGCCTCGAAGGTGGTTCCTTTCTCTTTTTGCCTGTGGGGGGGACTGCTGGGGTTTCCCGCTGCTTCCCCTTGCCCTTCCCGGTTGGCCTGCTGGGTGGGGGGGGGGCCTTGCTTTTTCTTGGGATGGGTGTCTTTCCCCTTTCCTTACGCTTTTTCAGCAATTCTGCTAGGCTCGGGAGTGGCTCCTGCTCCTCCTCCTGGTCAGACAGGAGTGCTTCGGACAACATTGCCAGGGCCAGTTTGATGGACTGTTTCTTAGCCTTGGCTTCATTCTCCTTATTCTTCCCCCACTGTGACTCTCCCTCCTCCCCCTCCTGAATGACTGGCTCATTGAGATTCCCATTGGAGCCTCGTTCATCTGCCTGGACGGGCCCTTCCACTTCATTTGGAATGCCCCCGCACTCATCCTCCTCATCCTCCCCGTCACTAGAGAAAACCAAAGTGTCCAGGATGAGCTTGGACCTTGAAATCGTCGTTCCTCCTACCTTATCCTGCGTCTTCTCCTGGATCTCATCTTGTAGGTCGTTGTAGTTGTGGGAGTTCCGGGGGGGCAGGGAAGAGACCTCGGCCCCCGCGGTCCCCTGGCCCTCGTGGCGCATTCCTTCCCTTTGTCGCCACTGTATTATGGCTCTGGGCGCGCACGAAGGGCGGCCACTAGCCAGGGCCTTCTCCGCCGCCTGTGCGGCCCGTCGCTGAGGCACCAGGGCCGGCATGAGGCCCGCGGCGGCGGTGCTTGTGGAAGGGAGCTCGCGGTCGCCGCTGTGGGTGCCGGAGCATCCCTCCGCCCCTTTCCTCTGCTGCCTCTGCGCGGCTGCTGCGGGGCCTCTAATGCCTCCCATTTCTTCTTGGTCCACGTGGCGTGTATCCGGGGGGGTGCTAGTGGCCGCTGGGGGTGGCAGGCCTGAGCCGCAACCGCAGCGCGGTTGGCGGGTCTGGGGCCGGAGAGAGAGGCGCCCGAGGAGAAGGGCGCGCGCGGCGCGCGAGGAGAAGGGCGCGCGCGGAGCCGCTACCGCCCTGCTGGGCCGGAGAGGAGCGCGTGGGGAAAGGCTGCGCGTGGAGCCGCTGCCGCTGGGCTGTTGGAGGAGCGCAGCACAATCGCGGCTGGGGGGGGGAGGGTAGTCGCTGGGAGCCGCGCGTGCCGGTGGGGGCTGGCTGGGGGCTCCGCGGGGCTCCGTTGGCGAGGGGAGAAAGCCCGAAGGTGAGAGAGCACAGTCGGGGGTGGAGAGCGGTCGCCGGGTGGGTAAGGGTCGGTTGGAGCCGGGAGGGAAACGGAGGGGGAGAGCGTTGAAGAAAGGGTTTTTTTTTTTTTTTTTTTTTAAGGGTAAAGGCGCAGGAGGGGTAGAGGCCGCAGTATAGAGAGAAGGGTTGAGGGGGGGTGAGTAAAAGGGAGAGGTAATAGGTAAAAAATGGAGATGGCAAACCGGAGGAGTTGGAAGAACCTGCTTCGCTGGGCTGAGCAGGAAGTAGAACTGGCCTCGTGGGAGAGGAGGACTGGGAACAAAGAACTGAAATCTCCCAAGAGGCTATGCGCTACTTCCTGCTCGAGCTGGGCGGTCCTAGGTTCCCAATACTCACGGATTGTTCCTGCCATCTGAACCTACAGAAAAACCTGTAAATCCCAGGATTCCACAGGAGGCAGCCAGAGCAGTTAAAGTGGAATAATAGCGCTATGACAGCGTAGTACAATCTCTGCCAGAAACTTCACACAGATCCTACCACAGGAGTAAATATTTCACTCTCCAGATGTTCTGAACTTCAGCTCCCAGAAACACCAGCCAATATGGCCAAATAATACGAGATTATGGGAAGTGCAGTCGAAAGCTACCTTTGGAGGGCCAAAGATTTCCCACCTCTATTTTATCAGTAGCCTCTCATATATCCTCAGGTTTTCTCAGTCATCATGAGTTCTGGAAGCTTGTTTTAATAAAATTAAAGAACTCAGTATATCATAGTCTATGGGAAGATCGGGTTTCTGCACTGAGGTCTTTTATCAGCTGATGAAGCCACACAAAAAGTCTAGACTCTTCTCATAAGCTGTGCATCACAGACTCAGGTCAGCTCACAGTCCAAACATTTCTATTGGGTATGGGTTTGTTCATATTGACCATGAAAATGAATCTTTCTCCTCTCTTATCATATGTTCCTCAGCATACAGAGCATGCAGTTTTGCACATTAACTTTCATCACCAACACCTGCTCAGTAGTGTTCTAAAAAAACCTCCATATTCTGAGCTGCACCTGGCACTGACAAACTTGCTCGCTCCACCATCTCACCCCCTACTCTTGTTTCAGCTCTTCACATATGCCCACTGCTGTGCTAAACTTCACCCAACTAGAGGCACAGCAACTACTGCTCTGGAAAAACTGGGAACCTTTTCTGGGCCCCTGTGTCAGAAGACTAGCCAACAAGTGGGAATAGGCCCAGGAATGTGTCTGAAGCTGGGAACAGAGAGTTCCACTCCAGCACCAGTTCTAAATGAGCAAGCAGTTCCCATAGTCAGGAAGCCAACATGTGGAGCCATCAACTGAAGAGCAGGTAAACAGGAAGTTGAGGCAGAGGAAGCAACAGCTGGTAGGGGGGAGGCTAGGACCAAGGTTCTTGCATAAGAGACCAACAACTGGAAGCCCCAAGGAAAAACATGCCCATTCTTCTGACCTTTCCCATTTTGCAACACAGGAATTTGCAGAAAGGTGGTGTCCTGTTGTAACGGTATGGTACATTGCCAGTAGGAGGGCAAAGAATTAGACCTTAGCTCCATTAACACAGGGGCACTTATGGTAAAATTGTTGAATAATCAAAGCTTTAGCGTCATAGATAGTTTACTACACTAACCCCCCCCCCACACACACATACACACCAAGAATAGGCATCCCTTAGGTTGAACTAGTACAGTGTATCCCATGTGTCATTGAAGAGTGTTCACAACCGACAACCAGTGCAAAATGCAGCTATACTAAATGCTCAGAAGACCTGCCCACAGTACCAATGTCATATCGGTTTCATAACAAACCTGCTTGCTTCTAGGCTCAATCCAAATGCTAAGTCTTAACCTTGGCTACCCTAAATCAGTGGTTCTCAATCAGGTGGGTGGGCAGGGGATCTTCAGGTATCACAGGACTTCATGGCCTAAAAATTCCAAGCCAAAAATGTCCAGTAGTCAGGCATACTCGTGGCCAACAAGATCTGGAGACTCCCTTATCTAAATGGTCTTGGATCAGATTATCTGAATGATTTCTTCTCCCATGTATTCCTTGACATGCTTCAAGACAAGGTGGGCAGCCATTTTAAGTCAAGAGATGCATTCTCCTCAGCAGAAAGGGTCATATACAGGCAATGGGGAAATCTAGAGCTGACAGTGAGGACGGTAAAGCAAAAAGTAGACAGGATGGTTCCTCTCACACATATACATTTTTCAAGCCACTTCTCTTTCACACCCTTTCCTTCCATTCATATCCCCCCATATTCACATGGCTTAGTTACATCCTCTTCGATGACCATAACTCCTCTGTGCAGACCTGCCTTTGAAGAGTTTTCAGAAACTTCAAACTGCCCAAATTGCTTCAGTCAGACTGTTGATCTAGGCTGGTTATAGGTAACATACAAACCCCTTCCTGCAACAGCTCCACTGACTACTGGTATGTTTCCATGCACAATTCAAAGTGCTGATTATATCTGATAAATGTGTCTTAGGCCTAGGTTTGAAGGACCACATTCTCCCATATGAGCCTCTTCTGCCTTTGAGACTTTCAGATGAGGCCCTCCTCTCCATCCAACCACTCTCAAAGGTAAATCTAGTGGGAATGGAGGAAAGGGCCTTCCTAGACTCTGCAACTCCCTTTTTTGACAGGCTAGGCAGTCTGCTTTCAGGATCTACTGCTGACAACAGGTGAAGACATACCAGCAGGCTTTGGGGAACTGTCAGGGAAAGGGCTTTCGATAACTGTGCTGCACTGTTCTTATTTCTTGCTTTTAAAGGATGTGTTTTTCATTCATATTGGTAGATGAATTATATTTTAATTTTTGTGTTATACAGTATTGATGAATGCTTTTATCTTTATTTTAATTTTGTAAGCCACCTTGAGTCCCAGGGATGGGGGAAAGACAGCATATAAACAAATAGAACAACAACAACATCCCATTCATACCCTTCATTTTCTTTCTCTCCCACTCCCTCCAGGCCAGCCCCCTTCTCTTTTCCCTTCCCTCTTTCTCTCTGCAACCCACTTTACTCCCTTCTTTTCTTTCAGAGAAATTGACACATTTTTCCCTCCATCCACATTCTCATTCCCACTCACAACTTTTCCCATTCACACTCTTGTTTATTTTATTAATTAATTGCATTTATATCCCTCTTTTATCTCCACTAAGCTGACAGCAGTGTACACTGCTCTCTTTGCCCCCATTTTATCCGTACAAAAATCCTGTGAGGTAGGCCAGGTGAAGAGGTTGTGACTGGTCCAATGTCACCCAATGAGTTTCAAGGGCCCATGGGTATGACAACCTGGACCTTCCATATCCCAGTCTTACACTCTAGCCTTTGCACCAGCAGGCTAACCATATTCCCATTTGGCTTTCCTTCTGAGGCAGGGAGTGAGGGAGAGGGCAGGCAGCGGGCTGCCAGGAAGGAATAGAGCACTTTGTTCTTCCATTGCTCATTTTCTTTCTTTCTGTGCTTCTTTCTCTCAGCATGCAGCATGAAACACAATGGGCTGCAGCTGAAGGAAGAGAAGGACTCATCCCGTGCTTTCTGCAAGTGCGCTGATGACTGAAAAGGCCAATCCGAGATAAACAAGTCCAGTTGCAGAAAGCACAGCAGAAGGTCTCCTTGGGTGATGTTTCCAGTTTGTGATTCTTTCTGCATTGTCATTTCTCTTCAAGACTTGTTTGGCATGAGTTCTCAAATAAAGCTGCAGCATTGTGGATAGCGTGTCTCCGTGCCTCCCAATGTGAAGCCAGGGCAGATCATGGTTGGTGATCAATTGGCCAAGCCTGAGATGTTGTTTCAGGGAATCCTTGTATCACTTTTTTGGAGCGCCCCTCTTACGCTGACCTGTAGCGAGTTCACCGTAGAGTACTATTTTTGGGAGGCGATGGTCCTCCACCCTAGAAACGTGCCCTGCCCAGAGCAGCTGTGTTCTCAAAATGGTGTTCCTTATAAAAGATGGCAAAATCAAGCTTTGCTTTTTGGATTATTATTTTTTAAAGAATATTTTCAAGCCATGAATACTTAAATCCATGGATACCAAATCCGTGAATATGGAGGGACAGCTGTACAGAGGAGATCATGCTGATGGTTTGCTCCTTTGTGGAGACACAGGCAGGAGGCAGGAAGAACCTAGGTCTTCCTTGTGGTGGCTCTCTCCTGGAAATAGGTTCCCCAGGAAAATGTGCTTCGATAACACACAGGCAAAGTCTGCCTTCCTAACAAACATAATTCTCAATTTAGGGAGCCCTTTGGTCTAGAGCTCTTTGAGCTGTAAAGATTTCTACTGTGCTGTATTCATGTGGGGGTAAAAAAAAAAAAAACCTGCTGAACAATTTGGGGAAAATGGACTTTAAGAGGGATAAGTTAGTTTTTGATGCTGCTGTGTTTTAAAACTTAAGAAGCTTTGTTGCACAGATGAAAAGCTTACCATCTAATCCCTTCCCAGGGGAATGGAGTACAAAGAGCCAACTCAACAGGGCATTGGCACTGTCTTACTTAGTCCATCAACCCCCCTCCCACTTTTCTTTCTTTTTCTTCCTAGTTTTCCATTATCATATCTATCAAGTTGGTTTCTCCAGCACTCCACCTGTTTTCAGAACATGGTGGTAATTACTTTTGCAGATGGAAGTAAGAATGAGAAACATGGTCCCTGGCATAAGATTCAGTGGTTGGTTCCTGACTCTGATCTGGATAATTTATGCTTGCAATTTCAAGCAAGCCAAAAATCTCTTCCTCCCCCCTACTCCTCCTTAAAAGAAATTTTAGAAAAGGAGAGAGAATGTGGTTTGAATTACTGTTACTGATGCTGTTCTCTACATTGTACATTCTTAGGGATGGGCTAAACTCCTACCAGATCTATTATTCCTCCTGTACTATTCCCGGGATAGGTTCTTGCTGACTTTCCAAGCTTCACTGTCAGCCGGGCCTCCAATGCCCATATGTGAGAGGATAGTGAGTTTACAGTTATGCAAGATGGAATTTCTGCAGGTGTAGAATTGTGTCATGTAACAATTCCCATGGCTTCCATGACTGGAAAGTTACAACAACGTATAGATGGTATGATTTATTGGATACATGGACAGTCTTCAAAGTAGCTGTCCTAGGGAAAAAAAAGCTGAATCAATTTGTTGTTGCACTGAAGCCTGCAACTATGTCACTTTCCTAGACACTCTGACATCAGGTAGGGTTGTTCTTCCCAACCTAGTGCTCTCTAGATGTTGTAAACTACAACTCCCAGGATTCCCCTGACACTGGCCATGCTAACTGGCCTGATGGGTGTTGAAGTCGAGAACATCTGGAGAACACCAAGTTGAGAAAGGCTAAAATAAACAAGTTGAGTGTTCACACCCTTCTTTTGAATTCCTCATGATTGCTGCTGTTTCTTTGGCTAAATGTCAGCTAAACCAGTGGTTCTTAACCTGTAGTCCATGGACACCACCCCCCCAGGGGGACACAATGTCCTCACAGGAAGACCACAAAGGCTTGAAAGCTGCTGAGCCCACCTCCTCCCTGCAGTGGAGCAGCCATATGACAGGAGCCAAGGCAAAGGCTGGCTGGCTTGGCCTGCACATTGCCATTCAATGCACTCTAGCCACAAACTTGCAGGAAGAAGCAGTAGAAAAGCCTTCCCCAGCCTCCAGTGCCTCTGAGGGAAGGTTTAATGGATGGTGTAATTGTATTATTATTATTTAAAATAATGAGTTAAGTCTTGGGAGTCTGTGGCAACAAAAGATATTTGAAAGGGGTCCCTGGTAAAGAAAAGGTTAAGAACCATTGTTCTAAACAACCCATCCTATGGAGGCATGAAATAACATGACTTTTCCAAGTCTTTGTAAGTTGAATGCTGGCATTATCTCTGGATTTCTCTGGCAAACTTATCAATCAATAAATACAAGGGAAAGAAATCCAAAATTCTCAGTAGTAGTACATAACATTATTAAGCTTTACCTTTATACTTTCACCTTTCATGGGAATGTCCAACACTGTGGGAGTTCTGGAACATGACTGCTGTATATTGCCAGGAATTTCTTCCCATTAAACCTAAGAAAACTGCTAAAACCATACTCCTTCATCATTTTAAACCCAATGAACTTGGATTCTTACCAAAAAAAAAAAAAACCCTTCTTAAATAACTGCATAAATGGCAAAACTCCCATGCAATCATCTAATGAACAGTTAATTAATAAAATTGGTGGGACCATGAATATGTACAACCTTATTTTGCAGATAGAATAAGCAAGGATTCTCAATAATAAAAACAAAGCCATGTTTTTCATTCATCTCCTATATGGAAGCCCTTCAGGTTTCTAATGAAATACCAAACAAGAGGATTTCATATATTTTTCTTTGATTTGACTATACAACATACTGTACATCCAAACTCTCTTAATAATCTATGAGTGTCTCCTTCCTAAACAGTCTTACTCTACTTGTCCCAAAAGCTCACCTAAGGAAATTGAGCAGATTTTATTTTCCCCCTCAATTAATAATCTTGTTTGAATTGTTATATGTGTTCTTTCTGTGTGTTATCTCTATTTTTAACCTTGTTTCAAAATAAAACCTTGTGCTATAAAAACTGGGGCATGACTTCAGCTTGAGTGGCTCACATTCACTTCCTGGCAAAGTGCTGGATATTTGAAATTGTGAACTCCCGTTCCTTCCCAAATAATTTTTATTTTCTGGCCAGTTGCCTATGGGTGAATGCTGCCTGTGACTTTTATAGTTTATTAATATTTTATGTTATATTTCTAAACAAAGTCTTTATATTTTGTTGCAGACCTTTTTATCAGAAAGGTGGGATATAAATAAAATAAAATAGATCTCGTGTGAAGTTGAAGGCTTTCACGGCCGGCATCCATAGATTTTCCGTGGTTTTTTTCCGGGTGGTGAGGCCATGTTCTGGAAGATTTTATTTCTGACATTTCACCTGCATCTGTGGTTGGCATCTTCAGAGCCACAAATGCAGGTGAAACGTCAGAAATAAACTCATCCAGAACATGACCCAAGGAAAATCTATAAAAATAGATCTCATCGAAAGTAGTCGGGTGTTATCTAACTATCTCCATGTCTATGCCATGCAGGTTCCATCTTCTACCTTCTATTATCTGTTTCACTTTTTCCAGCTTGAAAACAATTCTTCATATAGGAGAAAAGTTAGATAAATTAGGAGTTTAGTAGCTCTTATATTCTGTGCAGGCACACTGTGCTCTCCTGGTTTCCTTTCTCTGTGTTGCCTGTTAACACTGCGTCATCTTTCCAAAGCAGCAGACCTATCTCTTCCTTATTCTTCTTACTCTGAAGAAAAATACAGCCAAAGCAGGCCCTTTTGTTATGTTTTTAGCATCCTTCATGGGCCTCACCTTATTCTGGGCCTTATCCTTCTTGACTCCTTCTTTGCAGGCCTGAGCTACCTTAGTGTATTTGTCCTTGGCTATATGTTCCTCCTTCTGTCTCCTTTACCTGCATGTCCTTTTAAGGTCTTAGATTAGAAATTATGCAGCCATGCATGCTTCTTCCTCATTGGAATAGTTTGTGGTTACACCTTCAGTATTTTACTTTTCCTTATCTCCCTCATGAACTTTTTTTTCTCATTTGCAGTTTTTAATCATTTCTACCCTACACAAATCAGATTTTCAAACATCCTGGATACACACCTGACTATGCATAGTTTTCACATCTCTAGTTATCAGGCATTCCAGGATGGCACGGCCAATTTTCCTTAATGGTTCCCGCATCTTTCATATCATCAAACAATTATTTCTTGTTGAACAGAATTGAGTCCAAGATAGTAGATCCTGTTGTTCCTTCTTCTACCTTCTAAGATGTTGCCAGGAAGCTATGAAAACTTTATTGGTTGTTCAACTCTTAACTGACTTAGACTTCCAGCAGATGTCAGAACAGTTGAACTCTTCCATGAATACTGTGGCTTGCCTCTGTGAAAGTTTTGTCATCTCTTTTTGAAGAAGCGTCACCCAACCCATTTGGTGATTTTTGTATTTCTTGTCACAAGAATATAACTTTTGTCTCTAACTCTTTATAGCCTTACCCAACTACTTTTAACACTACCAGAGGCATGGATTTCCATGCAGGTGCACATATTCTTTACATATAAACAGCTACTCTTTCTCCTTTCTGTCCAATATATTCCCTATGAAAAGAGTACCCTTCCAGGAGTATATTCAAGTAATGAGTTTCATCCCAGTCTCCTGAATCTCAGTACTGCCCATCAGACCAAATGTACACCACTCCCCCTGCCAAGTTTAGATTTCAAGTTCATTTTGTTTGTTTCCCATCTGTGAAACAGTATATAGGTTGTGCTTTCCTGGTTTCCTTGTTGTCTCCTCTTGCCTCCTCCTGTGTCACCAATGTTCTTATCCCTAATACTCAGTATTAGCGCTAGACTTACCAGCACCAGCACCCCCATACACAAACATTGATCATTACATATGACTAGTCTTACACACATGGAAATTGCTGCATGGACACATGAAAAAGCAATTACATAATCCTTCCAGCTATTTATATATATACAGGATCACCAGACAATATGATCTACATCACATCCTTGTAACATACTAATTTCCAAGTGGAGATCCTTTCTGTAACAGTTTCTTAACATATGAAACAAAGATGGCCATGATGGTCTATAAGAAAATATCACAAAAGCCACAGATGGCAAGGCCTTTATTAGGATCGACTAAATTGTCATGGAAAAGTGTGCATCCATACAAGTTCTCCAGAACTTTTTATCAAGCTAGTTGGTACAAAATTTGGCTTCAATTGACTTCTTTTTTAGCTAGCATGCCAATGAAAATTTAATCCCCAGCATAGCTGACTGCCAAGAGAATCAGCATATTATAGTGGTTTGAGCATTGGACTATGACTCTGGAGACAAGGGTTCAAATCCCTGCTCAGCCACGGAAATCCACTGGGTGATCTTGGGTGAGTCACACACTCTCAACCTCAGTGGAAGGCAAGGGCAAACCCCCTCTGAACAAATTCTGCCAAGAAAACCCAGTGATATGGTCACCATAAGTCAGAAACGACTTGAAGGCACACAGCACAAATACATAGATGACTGCCATCACTCTCTTAACTTCTGCTGCCTCCCCAGAACCTGGGTACTTTTAAGGCTACACACAGATCTGGGGGAAGGGGCTGGGGTGTAGGTTAACCATCACTTCTTCATCCCAGGTTCCTAAGAGTATCTTGATGATAGTCACTGCATCCAACATTTAGTCTGCAGTCTCTGCCATAAGAATTGATCTAAACGAATGGCTACATCTGGCCTCATTTTTATAGGGTTTTTAAAACTCTTTCCCCCACAGACTGCTTTTTGTATCATCCAGGCTGATTAAAAAGTCCAGAGAGCTTAAAATCTTACATAGTATTTTTGTGACATTTTGGTCAGCCTTGTTATATAGGATTTCTAAATTCTGCTGAGGATGAGACTCAAGTGCACCTATTAGCATGCAGAATCAAGTCCTATTCATTTGAAGGAACACAAACAATGTTAAACCTATCTTCATCTCTGTAAAGTCCATTTTGTTTCCATTATGGGCTGAAACTGAAAAACTCCATAGTGAAGTCAGATCAGTTTAGTGCTGGAATTCCTAATTCTGCACCTCTGACATCCAACTATGAAACAGATATGATCTCTCTCTCTCTCACACACACACACACGTGTGTGTGTTTTGACCTAGGGCATGGAATGGCATGACAATTTCATCCAACTGCATTTGAAACCACACTGTATACCTTAGACCCAGGACCAGGCATAGGGACCAAAAGGGACTAGTAAAGATTTATGTGTGCAGAACCTTGGACAAATCACATTCTCTCAAGCTCAGAGGAAGGCAAAGGCAAACCTTCTCTGAACAAATCTTGCTAAGAAAAACCCATGATATGTCGGAACCGACTTGAAGGAACACAACAACAGCAACAATGTAGGACTTGTTTGCCCTTGTGGCATATCTCAGCCTATCACAAGTATTCATGCACCTTTGGGGGAATTATGCAAAAGGAACCTACTTCTGGGGGTTGGGGAGAGACAAAGAGTGCAAATGTGAGGGTGACAAGTTAACATCCATGACAGACAGCGTTTTGTGATGCTGCAGCAACCAGCTTAGAGCAGCAAACCTGACACAGATAGGACAACTCCTTTATATAAGACAACTGTTGTTGGGGCTGCTGCTGCTGCCGCTGCTGCTGGTTGAAGAAGCCTGAAAGACCTGGAAACTAATAATCAAGTGGGAACCTGCAGTTTCTCAAACCCTCCACAGCTTCTGAAACAGGGAGGCTCCCACCTGATGAAGGGTTCCATGTTATTTGAAAGTCCACAGAACTTGGCCAGAGTAGTGCACATGTCATGCACCCCCCTGCCCCCTAATAACCTTAGACAGTTGCTATTTGCTAGTACCTTCTACTGCTATTACTATTATAGGATTACTGTAGGAAAGTATTATTCCTATAAAATATTAGAGGAATCCCCTGAAAGGAGATTCAGGGGATGCCTTACTGTATGTGTGTAAGGGTGAACTGCCAGAATAACCATCCTCCAAATTTTCACCCTCCTGCCCAATCTCTCTATATCCCAGTCTCTGGAACCACACTGTGCAATGTACACCCAAAAAGGACTAGTAAAGATTTGTGTTTGAGGTTGTAGCAGTTGTTTGTCCTCCACTCACCCTGGCATAGCACAGCCTCCGAAGGAGTGGGATGCATTATGTCCTTCAAGGACACAATCGTAAATAAACTCACAGACAGACAGACAAGCCCAGTGGTAGCTGGGGACTCCAGTGCCAGTGCGAGTCAGATAATGTGCTTTGGGTTATAACTACAGGAGCTAGCCAAGGTGCTGAACCCTAACTCCAAATAGGTTACAGCTGGGTAGTTTCATTAAAGTTTGGACTAAAACACACAACAGGTTCCTTCTCTGAAGTGAGGACTGGGGCGTGATTCCCCGGTGATTCAATACCCCTGCTTTCATTTATGCAGCCCAGTCTGGCTGTTCAGCAGGCCAGCAATGTAAAAGAAACAGGGCAAGCTCAAGAGAACTGTGCAGCCCGGAGAACAGTCGCAGAGATTCACTCGCATCATTTTAAAGAGGGAGTTTAGACCAGGTCGAAGGCGACTGGTTCTTCCCCGTCCCCACCGGCAGAAGGAGTGAGACAACCAGAAGGCTATCGGATGCCCTTAGCCCCGGCTACAGCTAGCTCTTCTGCAAGTCACCTCTCATATACATGGGTTCCTTTTTGAAAGGAACTTTCATGCCTTAAACAGAAGAGCCTGCGTGCCTCGATTGATTCATTGGCTTATGCTGGCTTGGGGGGGGGGGGCGGATGAATAAAACCGGGAGAAGCGCCTGGAGAAGGCGAACGACCCCCGCCCCGCGCCGTGGTCCCGATCCGATGGGTGGCCTTGGCGAATGGAGGGACCCCCCAGGAGAGCGGGGGGGCTTACGCGCTGGGGGAGTCCGGCCCCCGTTCCGCCGGCGGTGCCCGTTACTTCTCTCTCTCTCTCTCCTCCAGGGCAGTCCATAGAATCAGAGAGTTGGAAGAGACCTCAAGGGCCATCCAGTCCAACCTCCTGCCATGCAGGAATACACAGTCAAATCATTCCCGACAGATGGCCATCCAGCCTCTGTTTAAAAACCTCCAAAGAAGGAGACTCCACCACACTCCGAGGCAGTGCGTTCCACTTCCGAACAGCTCTTACTGTCAGGAAGTTCCTCCTAATGTTTAGGTGGAATCTCTTTTCCTGGAGTTTGAACCCATTGCTCCGTTTCCTAGTCTGGAGCAGCAGAAAACAAGCTTGCTCCGTCCTCGGTATGGCATCCCTTCCAGTCTTTAAAGGTGGCCATCCCCTTCTCACAGACGCTTCTCTCCTCCCTGCTCCCGCGCCCAGCCCCCGCCCCTTCCTTTTGGGGGCCCTCCAGTTTACCTGCGACGATGGCCGGGTTGCTCTGCCCCCCCTCGGGCTTCAGCCAGGCTTCGACCGTGAACTCCCCGCGGGGCAGCTCAGCCAGGACGCCCGGGCGCAGGAGCAGCTGCTCGGGCCGGCCGGAGAAGTAAAGGGCGGCGATGGCGGCGCCGGCGCCCCCCGGCGCTTGCGGGGAAAGCCCGGCTCTGTTGCGCGGGCGCAGCGGCGAGACCTGCCGCCCTCCCCACGTGTCTGCCACGCTGCCGCCGCTGTCGGGGCTCCGGGCGCGACGGGACCACGGAGAGGCCGGGCTCCGGACGACCCCCGCCGCCGCCGCCGCCCCCCGCGGGTAGCTGGCGTAGGGGTTGGGGGGCTGCGGCACGGCCTTGGCCTGGCCGAGCAGGCAGCGCTCCTCCCCGTCGAGGGGCTCCGGCGCCCGGCTCTTGCTGGGCCTCCTCCAGGCAGCCTCGGGCCGGGTCCCGCCGCCCAGCAGGCCCAGGACCCCCAGGAGGGCGGCGGCGGTGGCGGCGGCCCAGGGCGGCATCCTGGGCTCTGGTGGCGAGGGCGGCTCTCCTCCCTTCGCGGCTCCTTCCTTCTCCCCGCGCTCCTCCGGGGCTCTGCCGCCGCCGCTGCCGCTCAAGGGGCCCCTCGCGCCCAGCCCCGCTGCCCGGAGCGCCGGGGGCCGAGGGCCGGCATCGCCTGGGCCAGCCCCAGCCCAAACCGCCGCCGGGCGAACCAAGCCGCCGTCGAGGCCCAGGAGCCGAGCCTCCGAGGCCAACCCTCTCTCCCGGCCAGGGGTCTCGCTTTTCCTCCGGGGCTCCCGAGAGCGGCGCCCTGCAGGGCCAAGGACGGCCAACGCCCGGCGCTCAGCCTCCCTCCGCGGGCGAGGGTCGCCCGGTGGGGTGGCGTCGGGAGCGGGAGTCAGCCCCCGAGAAGGCCGGCAGGTAGGCAGGCAGGCGCAGCCCAGGCGGAGGGTCCTCCTCTGTCCGCCCTTGCCTCGAGGAAGAGAAACCGAGGGAGTCCGAGGAGGAGGAGGAGGGCTCTGGCGAAAGCGCGCCCTCTCGGCTGTATTTGAAGACCGGGGATGCTGTCCGGGTTGCGCGCTCGCTGGGGGCCCCTCCCGTCAAGGCTGCCCCTCCCTCCCCTCCTGCCTCCCTCCCTCCCTCCCTCCCGGTGGGCCTGGCGAGGGGCTGCGGCTGGGGACCTCCGAGGGACGGCCGGGGGACAGCCACTCCCCGCCGGAGCCTTTTCCCTAGCCAGCAACACCACGGAGGCCGAGGGGGCACCTACTCCCAAGGCGCTCCCAGCGACCGTCTGGCCCCACAGAGGCCCTCCTCCCGCCAGCGCCACCCGTTCGCCCCTCGAGTTGGGAGCCCCCCGTGCCAAAGCCGCACTCCACCCCACGCCCAGGGGGAGTAAGCCCCAGTCAACTGCCGTGGGAGTTACTGGCTTCCCAGGAAACCTGCACGGAGGATCAGGCCGCGCCTCACCTCGTTTGGAGTGGACGCGAAAAATAGTCGGGGCTCCTTACTTCTTCCCGACAAACGTTTTCACGACCTGACTTTCTGAAACAGAAATGTAAGGGCTTTGGGACGCAGCCCGATCCTAAATCCATTTCCACAGAGGTACCTTCCCTCTCCTTCAATGCTTTGAGGTGACTTGTCCACACCTGGTGGCCAGATGGTAACCGGAGGCACCTCCACGGAATGTGGCTGGAGCTGAGATGCTCTTTATTTATTATTTATTTATTTATACCCTGCTCTTCAGCCACAAGGCTATCAGAGCAGCTTACAATTTGTTTTAAGCAATAGCAATTTACACATCTACACTGCATTAAGCAGTGTCCAATGTGTGTTAGCTAATTGGCCCCACAAGCTGGGTACTCATTTTACCGACCTACGAAAGGATGGAAGGCTGAGTGAACCTTGGAGCCCGCTGGAATCGAACTTGCAACTTGCTGGCTTGCAGGACTGGCATTTAACCACCGCGCCACCAGGGGTCCTCGGAAGCCCCGGGGCTTACTTACTAATTCGTACCTGGCCTTAACCTGGGGGTCTTGTAGCACCCTTGAGACCTTAACCGGCGAGTGACTTAGCCTAGTTAAACCTGCGGAAGATCGGGGCGCTGAAACCTGGCCCTAAGTTTCGGTTAAATTACCAGCGGCGACGCCCCAGGGAAGGAGCCAGTCCCGAACCGCTCCTCGAAGCCGGGACTGGCCTCCTCACTGTGGGTGGGTGGCTGAGGGAGAGACCGCCCGTCGTCGGCTGAGGCTGTGGCCAGGCGAACTGAGAAGCTGCCGGGGGCGGGGAGAGCAACCAAGGAAGCTCGTCTTCACCCGGCCGGAGGCAGACCGCCAGATTCCCAGCCCGTCCTCTGGCTCACTTGGCAACTAGCCCCCAGGGCGCGGGGGGCGGGCGGGGGAGACTGCTCGGCCCAGACTGTGGCGTTGGCGGCGCCCGACGAGGCCGGGAGGCTTCCTCAGGAGCACTCGGAGGGGAGCTCCCGGGCTTTTGGCACCACTGGCGCAGCCGGGCGCGCAAAAGCCAAGCGGGGTTGCCCCCCACTCACAAGGAGGACACCGCCAGGTGAGAGGACCAGAAAGGCCAGGCGGTCCGTCTCCCTTTCACCCCACTGCCTCCCCCTCAGTCCGTGTGTGTGCCGGGGTGGGGGCTACAGAGCGCCCTTTGACCTCCGCGGAGAGTCCGTGGCTTGTGCTCTCTGTTGGGAGCGCTTCTCTTCGCCTCGTGGTCGCGCCAACGCATTCAATAAGTAACCCTAGTCCTGGGCTCCCGGCGGCTTCCTTCCCCGCCGCGGTGAGCGGGTCCCTCCAGGGAAGGGCTCCCTTCGGGGCAACACCTCGAGGGAAAGCCAAATGCCGGGCAGGCGGAGAGCCCTCTGACCAGCCGCCGGCGAAGCTCGGGCCGCTTTCCCGCTCGCCCCGGACGGCTCGGTCTTGGGGCAGCTCCTCGCTCGCCTGGTCGGCCCGCGGCGGCAGGGGGAGAAGGTGCCGCGGTTGTGAAGGGTGGCCCGGTGGCCTGAGGGGCGGCTTGGCGGGCGAAGCCGGCGAGGCCTCGGGGAGGGACTTGAAGGCAGCGCCGCGGGCAAAGGAAGGCGGGGGGAGGGAGGCGAGACGGTGTAGGTGCCTCCTTTCCCCAAAACCGCAGGTTGGTTTTATTGAAATGGTTGTATTTATTGTTTTAAGTTAGTGACATCGCCTTGCCCTCTCCCGCACGGAAGCAGGAGCTACGGAGGGGTGTTCGCTGTGCCAGAGAGCCCTTGGTGGGCTTGTCCCACTCAACGACGCGGCGGCGGCGGCAGCATTCAGCGGGTCTCCCTCCCTCCCGTGGAGCAGGCGCTCTGTTCCCCGCAGCGCCCTCTCCAGCCCTGGCATCCCCCGAAAGCTTTCGGAGGCGGTGAGGGCTTTCATCCTTGCTCCCCCCCCCCCTCCGTCTTCCTCGGCTCCTTCTACTCCCTCACCCCCGTCTACCTTTCCCCTCTTGCGGGCGGGAACCCCCGCTTCCTCCCGGGTCGCCCCCCAAAGGTCCTTCCAGTCGAAGCAGCCCCTGAGCGGGAGGGAAGAGAGCGGGACTGGCGCCTCAGGTCTCCCGGCCAGCTGCGGGGTGGGAAGGGAACGCCTTCCTCGCCCCTCTCCCCGTGAGCTCCTTTTCCGTTTGGCTTGAAGCCCCCCGTTGCCCCCCCCGTTTGGCCTGCCAGGAGAGGGGCGCGCTTGAGGGGCGCTTCTCCCACAGCGCCGGCCAGATGAGGGCGAACCAAGAAGAGGGGCCGAAAATGGCGGGAGGGCGGGCGAGGGGACGGTTTCCTCAGGTGGTTGAACTCGCCGCTGCTCCTCTCGGGTTTTCCCGCTCTCCCTCCCTCCCTCCCTCCCAGGAGACACCCAAGTGAGGTGTTTTGTTTTGTTTTGTTTTGTTTTGTTTTGTTTTGCTAAGGTAGAAAACCGGGCAGCGGGGCCTCAGCCTGGGTCAAAAACAACCCCTTTAATGGCGGGAGTGGGCGGGGTGGGGAGGAAGAAGGGCTGCCGCGGGTGGCTTGTTTACGAAAAGCCCGCGCCTGGACGCCGCTCCTGCAAAGGCGGGTGCCCTCGGCTTGGCATCCCCGCCTAGCGCAACACACGCGCGCACACTCTCTCTCTCTTCACTTCAAAGCGCTGTCTGTGGAGATCAGAGGAGAGAGAGCCCGGCTGCCAGCGAAAAGCTGGGCGCGGGAGGCCCCTTCTAGGGTGCGAGCTTTCCAAGGGGGAGGGGGGGAGAACCTTGGAGGGGACGCACTGCCTGGCGCCCCCGCCCTACGTTAGCAGCGGGGAGGGCGAGAGGACGAGGGAGCGCGTTGGAAAAGTTCGGGGGATGGCAAGGAGAGAGGCGAGGGAGAGCACGCTTCGATTCCAACGCAGGTAAACTTTGGAAGGCGAAGGCCCTGGAAGGAAATGCTGGGTAAACAGGGAGGGAGGGGAACATCGCACTACACGGTAGGGCAGACTAGGACAAGAGAGCATATTGAGCTGGGAGAAAGAGATGATTTGTATTTGGGGAGCAGAACAGAGAGGAGGATCTGAGCAACAGAAGGAGTGGTTGAGACACCGCCAGTGCTGGAGGGAAGGGCACTCCCAAACAGGATAAAGTGACCCTTCTGAATCTTCTTTCTTTTAAAGAAGCTTGTCCCCTAGATCCTAAGCGGATGATAGACTGAAATCAGGAAGCTATCCCCCCAAGTTAATGTGAATTCACAGTGTGACCTGCCCTGAGGCAAAGCCCCATTCTCTGAGCCATTTGCAACATGGGGTCATAACATTACCCTAAATCACAGAACTGTCGAAAGGATCAATGTCATAAGGTATGTGAAATGATACTAATGCTCTGGAGTGCTATTCATTGTGGCGCACTGTAAACTGGATGTTTGTTCCATTTCCTGCCCAGCCTCACATGAGCATGGATGGTCTTCAGAGAACATTGACTGACTTCATGACTGACCCTAAAATAGATTTTTGAATAGTTTTTTGGGGTTCGGGGGAGGGCATAAAGGCATTTCCATGCACATGAGTTTTAAATCAGTATTTTTATATTTGAGACAGCGTAGTGTAGTGGTTTGAGTGTTGGACTATGACTCTGGAGGCCAGGGTTCGAATCTCCACTTGGCCATGAAAACCCACTGGATGACCTTAGACAAATCACACACTCTCAGCCTCAGACAACCCCATGATAGGTTCTCCTTAGGGTCACCATGAGTCAGAAATGACATGAAGGCACACCTTCCTCCCCATCCTCTATAAAATCTTCACAGGCAGGCATTTACCTCTTACTTAATCAATATTGGCTTCTTGTCCTGCATTACATATACAGCCACAAAGAGCAGGAAAGAGAAGCATCATGCTGTGAAAAGATTGTGTTTCGTGGAAAAGCTCTCTTGGCCAGGGTGGCCATTTGGTTTTTAAACGGATCTGTTTTGCTTTCTGCAAACCATCAGAAACGTTCAAAAGTGAAGCATTCCAGACTTACTCTTATCATCACTTGTGCAAAATGCCTTCTGTCTTCAAGGCACAGATTCTTCGTTTGTAGAAAGAAGATTAGTAAGGATTTGTCCCTCAGAATTGTTTGGCAGGACAAAAATCCATCAGGATGGCAAAGAATTCTGCATGTTGAGGTTGGAACTCTCCATAAATAAGTCAAGAATCATAACAAATAATGCAAGATCTGAGATGTCATTTTTTGGTCTCTCCATATATATGATATATATATGGTCCACCCATATACATGATAGCATGCTTTAAAAAAAAACTGTGTACACCCATACCACCCATTCTTGACTTTTTTTCTTGTACCAAGCTTAAATTACAAGTTTAGAAAAGAGTGATAGGTTTCCCGTGAAATAAAGTATGACTTGTTTGCCTTACAAATCCATTGTACTGTATTCCTTATCTCATACTTCAAATGTTCTTAATTGCTGTTCTCAATCACCATCTTTCACCACAAGAAACAAGAACAGTTAGATCTCATCTCACATATGGCTGGTTTTCTCCCGTATGCATATGCTTCACTTGACTGCAATATCAAGAGATGACTGACACATGTCAATAGATGTCCCTGCAGATGTCCCTTTTCGTGGGAGAGAGGTTTGTGTACCCTAATGATGTTTTGAGCTATGCTGGCGGTGGCATAATACCCACCGGTAGGGCCTCCCATGCCATACAGGTCAAAACCAAAGGGTTTGACAAAGAGCGTCAAAGGGCAGGATGGGCTCTCTAGCCTTATGGCAACCATCCTAGGAGAAGGAAAACTCTAATCCCAAACCCGGGCAGATGGTGCTCGTCCAACCCTGTAAGGTCAATCATCTAACAGAAGGAAACTCTAATCAAACCTACGACCCGAGGACCTTGCTGCTACGTCCATGCTTGCAAGGCCACAGCAGATGAACCTTTGGTTTAAAGGGTGAGGCCAGTTCTGTGCACGCTGCGCTCCACCAGAAAAATCCATTGCACAGGCTTGAAGGACAAACAAGAGAAATGACAACACAGAAAGAATCACAACCCAGAAACATCACCCAAGGAGACCTTCTGCTTTCTGCAGCCGGACTTGTTTATCTCGGATTGGCCTTTTTAGTCATCAGCGCACTTGCAGAATGCGCAGAATGAGTCCTTCCTGAATCTTCATTTGCGAAGAAAAGCCAGAGAGAAAGAGGCTTCACATTACAATTAGAATTTCCATGAAGTTTCAAACACTGTGCTTTCTCATGTATTAAACTGCAAATCATAATGAGTAGAAAAACAGGTAATGTACATTAAACTAGCATATAGATTTGGCTTCTTGAGCAAGAAACATGATTGTAGTTTGTGGCAAAACCAAGCTGTCTGATATAGGTGAACAAAAATACAAGGAAACACATGCAGGGGGGTTGCTGTGTTGGCCATGCAGCAAAACAAAATCCAGAATCCACAAAAAAGCAATGCCTTTATTGGGCAGCCAAAATGCAGAACACGTGATGCAAGCTTTTGAAGCTCTACTGGCTTCATCATCAGGCAAAAGATACTAAAAAAATTAAGAAAAGTGTTGAAGTCACAGTCCTACATGCTATCTCAGGTGTTTCTTGTGTTGTTCAGGTGAGTGTCTCATGCAGGCAGAGACCACTCCTACTTTTTGACCACGTGGTGCTGTGGATTCTGGATTTTGTTTTGCTGCATGGCCAACACGGCTACCCCTAATTATGTTTTCTAGATTTGAAGATACCTCATTTTGCTGCAACAGGGGAATCCTAAACAAGCAGGAAATACGGACTGGGACTAATATATCTGAGGTTTCTACCTGCAACAAAGATAAAACTTCTCTTGTGGACTATAATTGGCTAAGTCTTACCTATGCAGCACCTAAACGATTTTTTCCAGATGTAGCAGTACAGAGACTTCTTGAAAAATCCAATGATCTCTGCCTAACAGAGGAGCCCTGGCTTCACAAAGGGACAGAGATATCCTGGATACCAAAAGAGGTTGCCTTACTGGTGCAAAAGGGGTTAAATTTTACTGTCCTTTGTCTCAACACACCACATGGCCAGGATCTGCAAAACAACAACAACACAAGAAACATCTTGAAACAGCATGTAGGCCTGTGACTTCAATACTGTCACATTTCTTTATTTTTAAACATCTTTTGCCTGACAAAGAAGCCAGTAGAGCTTCAAAAGCTTGCATCATGTGTTTTGCATTTTGGTTGGCCAATAAAAGTATCACTTTTTTTGTGGATTCTGGATAAAAATACAAGTTCTTTTGCACCAGAAAAGCTATGGCTCAACAACCTTATTAATTTTTTAGGTACCATGAGACTCTGGATTGTTTTTTAGCCAGATATCCACTCAAAGTGTAATTTATGTTTCAGCATGGAACCAAGATATTTCAGTGACACAAAGGGCCTCCTCATTATGAATATGTGGGTATATTTTAATTAATATTGATTTTTAAATATCAATGAATGATCTATATTCATATGAGAGCACTGGAAAGTTCTCTGCTACATAGATAGTTGGAATAAACAGGAAGCCCTTGCCCTTGAGGAGCTCCCATTAATTTCAGTGGGGTCTGCACAGGAGAAGTGAACCCCCATGGGTCTGATCTGCCCAAGAAGAAATTTAAAAAGGAGCTTTTAAAGACACTATCACACACATACAAGGCAACTTCATTGATTTTTATTTATTCCCAGTGCATTTTGGCATGAAATTGATTGGGGGTGGTATGCATTACTCAAATAACAAAACAATTTGAAGACATGCACACACAAAACTGTAATGCCATTAGATGAGGTCAATTCAAGCTGCAAATGATTTGCTTCTATAGGAAACTACGCCCCAAACCACACAAGACATTTTAATTTATTACATTTCTATTCTGGCTGATGGACAAAGATCGCTAGATAGTTCACAAAACAAAAATTAAAGCCATGCAGTATATAAACAATCAAAATCAAAGTTATATAGTTTAAAACAACAAAATTAAACCAATATAAAATACCAGCAACAGATTTACACAGTTTTTAAGGGCTGAATGACCACCACCACTGAATAAAACCATCTTCACCTAGTGCCCAAATGACCACAATGTAGGTGCTAGAGAGGCCTTTCTGTGGAGGGCATTTCATAACTAGGGTACCACTACTAAAAATGACATATCCTCAGAAATTAGCTGCACCACTCATTTAATGGAAGTTCTCAGAGGAGGGCCTATTAAAGTTATCTGTAGCTTGAATCAATGGCATTTTAACATTAGCTATCATTTTGAATTGGGCCCTGAAGCAAGTACATAAAATGAACCACTGTCATAATATGATTGTATAGGCCAACTCCTGTTAATGCACTGCAGTAATCCAAACAAGTGATCATCAGATCTTGGGTAACTGCCACTAGGCTATCTCTGTCTAGAGAGAGCAGGGGGGCATTTACACGATGAAAATGTCATGAGATGAACTCATGATGAACCCTGGTTTTTCACACGTTCATCATGACGATCTCGAGCTTTTCAGAAGGGGGCCCCACCATATATCCTCCAAGGAGTGTGACTTTCCATCCCTCAGTTTGTCCCATGTTTTAAATAAAGTCTTGGGAGGTTGCAGAAAATTGCATATGTGAACAGGTCAGGACAAAATATCTCGGGACTGGTGATGGCTGGAAACTGAGGTGGGCAGCGGTGGGCTCGGAGTTCAGAGAAGAAGGGGTCAGTCACCCTGTTCAATAGATTCAGCCTCACTGGCTGAAAGCAAAGGCTTCCCTCCCGGCTGCACGAAGGTTTGTGTGTGTCTGTACCATAAGTCACCCTGTTCAATGGATTTTTACATTGCAAACCCTTCAGCTCCAAGAAAGCCTATTCCTCCCCCCCCTGCATGGAGGCTTGTGTTTTTTAAATGGAGTTTCACACTGCCAACCTCTGGGCTCCAAGATCACCTGTCTCTTTTCCTTCCCTCCCCCCTCCCCTGCACGGAGGCTTGTCTATTTTAAAGACTTGTGTGTGTCTGTGCCATCAGTCACCCTCTAACTGTATTTTTACATTTATTTGGCATTAACCTCTGTATCAAGCCCTTCAGAGGATTTTTTTTTAAAGGAATTGTGCAGAGGGGGTTGCCTTCGCCTTCCTTCTCTGACCAATGCAGAAGCTTGAGCAAACATTTTTGGCAGCCAGTAGCATCGCTCGTGGCAGGAAACTCCACAGGAAATATGACACCAAGGTTGTGAAAAAAATGAGTAATCACATCCTTGACTGACAGCTATATGTGTATGTGTGTGTGTCCCGGAACTTTTCCCATGTAAAAAAAAAAAAAAAAACCACGGGATACTATGTCTCTTGCTTTTGTCACAGAAAAGGTTGTTGTGTAAACAACAATCCCAGGATATTATTCATCCCATGACAAATCATGTAAACAGCAAGGCACAAACTTGGGATGAGGAAATCTCACCTCTCCCCATGACAAAAACTGTTGTGTAACTGAGCCTCAGGAGTGAGCAAAGTGTAGTTGCCATGTGGCTGAATGTAACTCAAAATTTCAATTTAGATCTCCCAGGCCTCAAGAAGAAATACATTTTAAAATGCCACTGAAAATCAGTGGCATGATCTACTACAAAAAAAATTGGTAGCACAAAGGGAGAAATTTTGGAGCCTTAGAACTGAGCTG
Source organism: Gambelia wislizenii (assembly GCA_030847615.1). Classification (NCBI taxonomy): domain Eukaryota; kingdom Metazoa; phylum Chordata; class Lepidosauria; order Squamata; family Crotaphytidae; genus Gambelia; species Gambelia wislizenii. Next base: position 166,084,279 of record JAUMIR010000004.1, read on the forward strand.
AGTGTGAAAGAGGGGAGGGAAACAGGGAACACACGCTCTGCTTTTGCGTAGCCAGTTGTACCACATCAGCATCTGCCCCAACACAGCCCAGCAGCTACTGTAGGTAAAACAACCAGCTGAGAGTTCCAAGGTGTTTGTAGGAGGGGAATGTTGTTCTTTCTCATACAGGTTCATGCTGCCTCTGCAATATGTGTGAGCACATCAGCAGCTGTAGCTACTTGGGGAAGCTGGGTTAGCTTCATCAGTAGCTTCATCAGCTGCTTTTAGCTTTGCTACCAGAAATTGTTTTAATTTATATTTACTTTAAGTACATGCACACAACACAGTACCTAATAGGGTAATCAGTCTGATACAGGATATTCAGTGCCACTGGGGTCATGTGTGCCTCCAATGAGAGTAAAGGATCCAAGAGCATGTCTCAGTTTAAAAACTGTCTAAAAATCTGATGCAACCCTCTCCAGAACAGGTTTTAAATCACTCATACAGGCAGATGATTGACCAACTAAAAAGCACCTCCATCTTATCTGTGTGGTGCCACAGTTTATTGATCCTCATTCAATCCCATTACTGCACCCAGACACTGACTGAGAACACCCATTAGTTCACATGGATTTGATGAAAAGGAAGAGAAAAGTGCATGTCTCCTTCAATCCAAATCTCTTCCAGTGGTTTCATTTAGATGTTGGAAAGACAGGGTTGTTGTTGTTGTGTGTCTGTTTTTTAAAGAGTACTCTGGACCCCCATAGTATAACTGCTAAGGAACTGAGTAGTAATTCTCCAACACTACCTTCTCAAAGCAGCCACCCAAGTAGGAGCAGGCCCACCACAATGCAATACCTCTAACTACCCAACCTAGATAGACCTATCTAGAAGGATAAATCAATGGTATCAAAAGCTACTGAGAAGTCTAGAAGAATGAATACAGTCACACTCTCCCTGCCCCCATTTTAAGGAAGGCTAAGGAACTTTTCATTCCAAAACCAGGCTGAGTCCTGAATGAAATAGATCTAGATAATCAGTTTAATTCAGGAGGGATTAGAGTTCACTGGCAATCATCTGCTCAAGTACCTTGCCCACAAATGAGATGCTGGCAACTGAGCTATAGTTGTTGACATCTTCGAAGTTCTGGTTAGGCTTCTTCAGAATTGGCCTCTTAACCACCTCATTTAAAGAGTACCACCTCCTCTCTCAAAGAGGACTTTATCACCTCTTAGACCTAGTGGAATATCCCCTCCCTATTCAATTTTTAAAAGTCATAAATGGCCAGGTGAAGCACACTAGTGGTCAGTCCAAGTTGACCAAGAACTTTGTCCACATCCTAGGGATTCTGCAATAATCCAATAAAACTAGGCCAGTTGGTTTTCTGGAGTCCTCTACTAGTGGGATTATATTAGCTATGGAGTCTGTATTATGATGGATGCAAGCAAACATAATGTCACAATGATTCATAAACTTGCCCCAGTATGCCACCAAGGGTTCCCCAATCTCTCTCTCTCTTTCTCTCACATGGACACACACACATACATGCACACCTGCTTTGCTCTGCTGCCTCCAGGAAAAACCAGAGTGGGTCCCACAGGTCTGCAGGAACCCAGTCTGGCAGGCCAGCCTGTCACTTCAGCTGCTAGTCACCCATACCCTTCTAGGTCTACAAAGGGATTCTGCAGCATGTAACCAAGGCCGGCTTCCTCAATGCTAGTAGGACAAGGAAAATGGTACCACAGCAGCCATAACAGGCCAGAGTTCCTGTTTGGACTCTGGCCTGTTTCATCAAGGTAGCCAGGGGAGGGAGCAGGCCTGATCCATGGCCAGGATATGCCAGCAGGGAGCCGCATATCCTGGCTCTTGTAGATGAGCCTCAGTTAACAACTGCTATTGATGAAATAACATACAGACAATCTTGTTTGACTTGTAGCTCCACCATCACTTGGAACTCTCTGTGGTGCTATTCTATGATGTTTCCTATCTCCCTGAGAAATGTACCAAATCCAGGCTAACTTGTGAGAGAGGGGGTGGGGACAAGCCTCAACACTTCTTGTCACTCCGATCTCTGATATCTCTTGTCACTGCTCCCTACCTACCCCAGCATCTACTGTTAATTAAGGGAGCTTACATTTTAATGGAGAAGTTAAATAGAGGAAACGACCTCTATTCAGTAGGACCCCTGTATCCACGGGGGATTGATTCTGGGGGGTGGGGGGCGTGAATACCAAAACCTGCAGATTAAAGTGAATGCTATTGAAAATAATGGGACTTCCAGTTTAAAATACTATAGAGTTGCCTCGGAGGACCTAGAAAATGGCTAGAGAGGATGAATTTTCTAGGAAGACTTTATGGTAGCTGTGCTGAAACTGAAACCACAGATAACTGAATCAGTGGATAATGAATCAGCAGATATGGGGGTCCTACTGTATGTGTTTTTAATTGAATATAAACAGTGATAACTAAAACTAAAGAAGAGGCAATAATGATAAAGGTGATGGTGAATATTATTTCATGGTGGATTTTTTAAAAATTAAGATAAGGCAATGACTGATACCAGCACAGGTGGCATGAGATACAACCTTATTAAAGAATCAGCTGAAATAGAGATGTAGTATAGCCACAAGATCCACTTTCCCAAAGGAGGAACATTAGCAACTACATGGAAGATTACAGCCAATGTTAATTTATTTGTGGACAGAAGAATTTTCTTCTTGTTCTTTCCTATTCTGCTTCTCCCTTTTCTTTGCTAAAATATGAATATAATGAAAATTTTAAAGTTAAAGAATTGAAACAGTAGGATAAGATGGAGACACTGTTTTTACAGATAAAGAATTTGCATGCATCACATGATTTTTTAAAAACAAGAGATCAGTATTTTTGCATTGCAGGTTTGAATACTAGAAAGATTCGTATTTCCTGTAAAACTTCCAAGTCCAGGAGAGCAGACATCTCTCTCTCCCTCCCCACCCCTGTATATATATTTGTTAAGTAACAGATTTCTTTGAAGAGAAGACAGATTTGGATGGCAGGTATACTACAGAATAAGGTTTTGCAAGAAGAACACCCAAGCTGTGAGCCTGAGATTTCAGGGGGAATGTAACCCCATCCAACACAGACCTTTTGGCTGAACAGGAGCACCTCTGTCTTGTCTGGATTAAGTTTCAATTTGTTTGCTCTCACCCAGTCCATTGCTGACAACAGGCATTGGTTCAATACCAAGACAGTTTCCTCAGAAACAGATGGGAATGAGAGATAGAGTTGGGTGTCATCAGCATATTGGTGACAGTGCACCCCAAAACTCCAGATGACCTCTCCCAGCAGTTTCATGTAGATGTTAAACAGCACGGGGGACAAAACAGATCCCTGAGGGACCCCACAGGCCAACAACCAGGGCATCAAACAGAAGTCCCCAAGCACCACTGTCTGAGTTTGCCCGTCCAAGGAAGACTGGAACCACTGCATAGCAGTGCCCCCAGGTCCCATCCCAGAAAGTCAGCCCAGTTGTTTTAACACCCCCCCCCCGTGGATACCAAAATCCGTGAATACTCAAGTCCCATTATATGCTCTCTTTCTCTCTTTGGCTTTTCTTTGCAAACAAAGATTCAGGAAGGACTCATCCCACGCTTTCTGCAAGTGTGTTGATAACTAAAAAGGCCAATCCAAGATAAATAAGTCCAGTTGCAGAAGGCACAGCAGAAGGTCTCCTTGGGTGATGTTTCCGGGTTGTGATTCTTTCTGCGTTGTCGTTTCTCTTCAAGACTTGTTCAGCGTGAGTTCTCAAATAAGGCTTCAGCATTGTGGATTGTGCATCTCCATGCCTCCCGATGTGAGGTCAGGGCAGACCATTGTTGGTGATCAATTTGGCTGAGCCTGAGATGTTGCTTCAGAGAGTCCTTGTATCGCTTTTTTGGAGCAATGCAATGGCATAATGGTGTCCCTTATATAAGATGGCAAAATCAAGGTTTGCTTTTGGGATTATTATTTTTTAAAGAATATTTTCAAGCCATGAATACTTAAATCTGTGGATACCAAATCTGTGGATACGGAGGAACAACTGTAATTTCTGCACTGTCAACATTGCCATGATATAGGCCTTCCAATGAGTTTTAGCCTGTGTTTGGTTGGACTCACTGTGAGTTTTCCACCATCATTGCTCTAGTCTCCATCCCACTTGTTTTTTCACTGCCAGTTCCCTAATGAACCAGCTCCCTAGTGAACCATGGGGGGGGGGAATGCTTGGAGTAATTGTGTCTCCACCCTGGCCATTTCCCTGTTACAGAGATCAGCCAAAGCTTCAACAGGATCACCTGCCAAAGCAACAGGAAACTCCCCAAGAGCCATTGGGAATCCATCGGGATCCATAAGTCTCCTATGGCAGACCATCTTCATCAGCTCTCCACCCTTGCAAAGGCTCCAAGTCCCAGTGAGTCTAAACCCACCAGGTGACAACCAGTCCACAACAATGGAGCTACCAATATTCCTCCACACCCAGATCACTGTCATCCCACCCACAACAGAAAACCAGATCTAGTGTGTGTCCTGCAGCATGTGTGGCACCAGATACTAGTTGGGGCAGCCCCATGGTTGTCATGACGGGCATGAAGTCTTGAGTTCCTCCTGACAGAGCATGGATGTTGAAGTCCCCCAAGACTCCAACACTCCTTCTGAGACCAACTCAGCCAGCTCAGACAGGGAGACTTGAGCAGCAGAGTGGGAAGTACACCAACAGAATCCCTCTTCTGTCCCAGCCACCCACCTTCAAAAAGACATGTTAAAACCCAGCAGACTGTGGGATAGGGCACCTGGTGTGGGAGATGGAATCCCAATAGACCACTGAAACCCACTCACCCCAGCCCTTGCCTGCTGCTGTACAGAGAACCCAGGTAGACAGAGCTGGGAGAGCTTCATCCAGCCAGGTCTCTGTATACAAGCCAGGTCAGTGTGCTCATCCAGGATCAATTCCTGGCTCAAGGATGTTTTTCCATTCAATGACCTGGCACTGAGCAGCAGCATTTTCAGTCCATGGGGCCTGCTGCCAAGGCTATCCAGACTATTTGAAGTGGAGGATAGCTTGTGGGGGTTATCAACGCCCTGTGGCTCTTCCTTCTACCATAATAATAGGACTGTCTCTCCGCACCATATCTGCCCATCATTAGAAAGGCAAGAGTATGGTTATTCAAATTTTAGGGCTGCAGTTGAAGCCTTATGTACAGAGAAAGACACTTTGCCATTATAACTGGAAATGGGGAGAAGAGCAGCAGGTGCTATGGTTTCTACTTAGGAAATGGTTCCAGAGATTGTTTAAAATTTAGCTATATAAGAGAAGTAGGTAAAGAGATGGTCAGTGTTGATTTTGAGCTAAAACAGATGAAAAAATTCTTATTTACAAAACATCTGCATTTTGATGAGTGACTCCAATGGTTTGTGGGGGTTTTCATGTAGGCATTACAGGGACCAGAATTAACTGTCTGCCTTGGCATTCATACTGCGCCTTTTGGGAAGGATTTTTGTGTGTTAGGTCAAGAGGCCCTCTACTACGTGCTTTGTCCTAGCAGTCATAAAACATATTTGTAGATGTTATTAAAAATTCGATATTTTAATCTGTTTTAGTATACAGTTGTTGATAAGATTTGTCATGGCACATACTCAATAAGAATGGTGTTGCCTAGCAACAGCAACAGTTAGTAAAGCTGCCTGTTTAGAGTGGTGGAATGAGGGCCCCTAGAAGGGAAAATGACAAGCCTGGTTAGTTTTACAGAGTTAGATTTTTGATGTATTGCTGTCTGTTTACAATGAATGCTCTTTCAAATCGTATGTGTCTGTTTTTCCATCTCAGTAGTTTGTGAAGAGGGTTAGCCTCCGTGTCTCAATGAGTGATTCTTATAAAGGTGATTTTGAGTGCCTAGTAGATTTTGCTAAACAAATTAATTGCATTTCACCATATCTGAGGCTACAGCACTACAGCACACTGCTATGTTTTTCCAAGAGTGCTATTCAAAACCCTGGTTGTAAGTTTCATTGCATGTGGCCAAGATCCTATACCATGTTAGCACAGGGTAAATCTGCACTCACACAGGGGCCCGATGGTTGTGTTACACCACTCTTCTGCTGAATTGTGCAGTCATCGTGCAGTGGGGAATGTACAGTGGCTATTTCTGCAATCCCAGTAAATAAAGTGATACATTGAAGACACTGGCAACTAGTTAATGCACCATCTAAAAATGAGCATCTGCATTGCTGGAGTCCTGTTGGATAGTCCCAGCAAGAGTAGACCCACTGAATCAATTGTTGAATGGTAAGTCAACATGTAGGTAAATACAATTGATTTATTATTATTATTATTATTATTATTATTATTATTATTATTATTATTTAGTTATTTATACCCCGCTCTTCAGCCACAAGGCTGTCAGAGCAGCTTACAAATTGTTTTAAGCAATAGCTATTTACACATCTAACTGCATTAAGCAGTTTCCAATGTGTGTTAGTTAGAAACTGCATTAAGCAGTTTCCAATGTGATGGCTTTACCCTACATATAACTAACAATAGGATTTAGGCTCATATGAAATAGTTAATTTTCTGGAAGTCCACATAGGCAATCATGAACTGAATACATCTGTTGTACAATGACCAAAAGAACACAAGTACATGTGTTAGGAAACTTAGACATGCGCATGACACCAAAAGGATCCCAGCCTAAGAGACTGAAAGTATTGTGCAACTGCCATTCCCCATTAGAAGAACCCAGATGGCAACTAATAGCCACCCATAGGTTCCACAAGGTTCTTTCATTTGTCCAATAAGAATCATAGAATCATAGAATCATAGAATCATAGAATTGCAGAGTTGGAAGAGACCACGAGGGCCATCCAGTCCAACCCCCTGCCACGCAGGAAATCACAATCAAAGCATCCCCGACAGATGGCCATCCAGCCTCTGTTTAAAGACCTCCAAGGAAGGAGACCCCACCACGCTCCGAGGGAGTGTGTTCCACTGCCGAACAGCTCTGACTGTCAAAAAGTTCCTCCTCATGTTGAGGTGGAATCTCTGTTCCTGGAGCTTGCACCCATTGCTCCGTGTTCCAGTCTCTGGAGCAGCAGAAAACAAGCCTGCTCCATCCTCAGCGTGACATCCCTTCAAATACTTAAACAGGGCTATTATATCGCCTCTAAACCGTCTTTTTTCCAGGCTAAACATACCCAGCTCCCTAAGTCTCTCCTCATAAGGCATTGTTTCCAGACCTTTCACCATTTTAGAGTTGGAAGAGACCACAAAGGCCATCCAGTCCAACCCCCTGCCCTCCAGGAATCCCAAATCAAAGTATTCCCAACAGATGGCCATCTAGCCTCTAAACGTCACCCCACTACAAGGCAGTGCATTCCACTACTGAACAGCTCTTACTGTCAGGAAGTTCTTCCTAACGTTTAGGTGGAATCTTTTCCTGTGGTTTGAATCCATTGCTCTATGTCCTAGTCTCTGGAGCAACAGAAAAAAAGCTTGCTTCATCCTCAATATGACATCCCTCAAATATTTAAACATGGCTAATCATGTCACCTCTTAACCTTCTCCAGGCTAAACATACTCAGCTCCCTAAGCTGTACCACATAGGGCATGGCTTCCAGACCTCCCACCATTTTGGTTGCCCTCCTCTGGACATGTTCCAGTTTGTCAACAATCTTCTTGAATTGTGGTGCTCAGAACTGGATACAGTATACCAGGTGAGGTCTGACCAAAGTAGAATAGAGTGGCACTAATACTTCCCTCAGTCTAGACACTAAACCTCTATTGATACAGCCTAGAATCACATTTGCTTTTTTTAGTTGACACATCACACTGCTGACTCGCCTTCAGCTTGTGGTCCATTAAGACTCCTAGATCCCTTTCACATGTATTACCATCAAGCCAGATGTCATCCATCCTATATCTGTGCATTTCATTTTTACTGCCCGAGTGTAATATCCTACATTTATCCCTGTTGACATTCCTTTTGTTAGTTTTGGTCCAGCTTTCTAATCTGTTAAACTCATCTTGAATTCTGTAGCTGTCCTCTGAAATATTTAGTTACCCTGCCTAATTTGGTGCCATCTGCAAATTTGATGAGAATGCCCTCTATTCCCTCATCTAAGTCATTGATAAAGATGCTGAATAGCACTGGGCCCAGGACAAAACTCTGTGGCACTCCACTGGTCACTTCTCTCCAAGATGAAGAGGAGCTATTGGTGACTACCCTTTGGGTTCAGTTGGTCAACCAATTACAAATCCACTTAACAGTTGCATTGTCTAGGCCACATGTTACTTTTTAGCAAGAATATCATGAGCAACCTTGTCAAAGGCCTCGCTGAAATCAAGATACACTACATCCACAGCATTCCCTCCATCTCCCAAGTTTGTAATTCTATATAAAAAAAGAGATAAGATTAGTCTGGCATGACTTGTTTTTGTGAAATCCATGTTGACTTTTAGTGATCACAGCATTCCTTTCTAGAAGAAATAACTCTAAAGTGCCAAGACTTAAATCCTTGTTTCATATTTACTTTTTCTTTTAAGAAAGTAATATTTATTATATATCAAGTATACCAACAAAAGGATACATTTTATAGGATGCATCATCTTTAACTCTGGTTTTAAAAGCATATCTGAATCATCTTGATTTGAAAATAAAGTTTGATTGTACTCTTCTGAACATATCATCATCCAAATATTTCAAAAACTAAACACTTTTTAACAATTTCACTTTTATTTGAAATGTATATTTCTAAAGGTTCAAATCTGGGTTGGAAAGTTTTTCCATATGAGAATCCGTTGTTCAATGGAATCCTCCCACCAATGTCATTTCCCTTTTGAAAATATACTCTATTATAATTGTTGTGATGTCAACTGGAGATATCTTAGTTTGATAGTTAGGAAACACTAACTCAGTATATCTCATTGGACTAGATCTGAGATGCATTATTTGTTGCGTATGTTTGTTTCTGTATAATCTTTTTTAAATCAATTTAAATAGTTTAACATTTAAAACAATACTAATAATTTCAACAGACTAAAAGAATATTAAACAGTTTATTATGTTAGAATATGTTAAACAGGTTAAAGCAGTTTAAAACCATGAATATTTTGAAAGAAACCAAGCAAAGTTTTTAACATGGTGCTGGAATGAAGCCAGTGTCAGCATCAATCAGACCTCCCATGAGGAGGGCATTCCATAGCTGGGGTGTCACAGCAAAAGGAGGTCCTTTCCCACTTCCTCAGTGCATTGCTTCCACAGGTGAGACACAGAGCAAAGGCCTTCCAGAAGATCACTGTCCTTGGACAAGAACATATAGCAAGACATTCCTTCAAGTACTGCCATCCCAAGCTACCTAGGGCTTTAAATGTTATCATTAGCACCTTGAATTCAGCCCAAAATATATTGGCAGTCACTGATGTGGAAGCTACCAGCTGCCACTGCATCAGTGAGAAAACTGGGTTTCATCCTTGATGTCTGCATTTTCCTGCTGTAATACAGAGGGTTGTCTCCTTTTGATGGATTTATGCATATTCAATCATTTAAGTGATTTAATGGGCAACCATAATTCTCAGAGATGCAGCAAATATTAATTAATTAATTACCCATCTTTCTCCAGATACAGGAGCCAAGGCAGATAACAACAAATTACCACAAATGACATTTAAAAATCTCATTTTACAAAATAAACAGTTTTATTAAAAGCATACAGTTAAAACACATTTCAAACATAATTTAAAAGATAACTGTATAGCACACCTTATTAAAAGCTTCTTCTGCTACAAGAAGTTTAGAAACAAAAGCCTCCCTCTATGAAAATACATTTGCATGCCAATGGAAAGAGAGCAGAGAAGGGGGCAACTGAACCTCTCATGGGAGGGAGTTCCACAGTCTGGAAGCAGCCATTGAAAAGGCTCTCTCCTGTGTCCTCACCAAACATGCCTATGATGGCAGGGTGGACCAAAAGAAATCCCTCCCCCAAGGATCTTAAAATTCGGGAAGGATCATGTAAGAAATATTCAACAGCAAATAATTAAAACACAGTTTTACTATCTTTTTCCCTATAGTTTAACTTGTATAAATTGTGGGGTTATTAATTACTCATTCTGTGTTTCCCATTCTGTGTAATAATTCTAGAGGATATTATTTTCTATCAAAAAATTGGTAAGAAAACCAGTGTTATCTTCTTTAACAAAACAGTTCAAATGTACATAGTCAAAGTTTCTCTTTTCTTTGTTGGCCTAGTGGTGAAAAGCTAGTTCAACCATGCACTCATGACTGGAGAACAAAAGGCCCCAACTTTATTATATAACAGCTGAATAACATTGGCTTGGTATGGGGCCAGTAATTGGGTGACCCATTTGCCAACCTATATATCTCTTCCCCTGCCCTGATTGCCAGAGAACAAACTAATACACCACCACTACAGTTTCCCTGCCACCTAGGAGTGAGGCATGTTTTTCAGATGCCAAACTGGCCTGACCTCTGAATGCCTGCAATCCCAAGGTCTCTGAAGGTGACTCCCATGGGATATGAAGGGCTTGCAGGCCTGTGTTTCCCCACACAATTGGATTTTCCTCCATGACATACTGTAAAAGTTGTGACATATACAATAAAACTGGACTACTGAGCCTTATATAGCAACAAACAGCCCAAGCCTGAAGGCTGAGGAAGAGCTTCAGGGCTACGTTTACATCTTCCCCAGGAAGACTGGCGTGAAGCCCACCACTTCAATGTCTGCTGGGGAAAGTGCCCACCCGCCTCAGTCATGGATTGGCTTCCTATTCTGGAAGCAAAAAAATATACAGGTTCCTGGGGAGGAGATCAGCACAGCAAGGCACCAACATGGCGGCCCACTTCCATGCTGTCCCATCCCTGCAGCCTGGAAACAGGGCTATGGATGAATCTTGGGCCCAAGCTTCCCCCTGAGACTCAGATTAAGTGAAGCCCTTTAGTGTCAAGAGTCATCAAGGTGGACTGTACTAGTCCCCTCTTGGATGCTCTTGGCAGTGAGTCATACTACAAAACAAACAGTGACCAGAACACCCATTATCCCCACAAAGGTTTTCCCTCACACCTTTCCTCTTCCACAATAAGGAGGTTGCTATAAACCCATCAACCTTAATATCTCAGCCATTAGCAGCAATTAATGAAGTTGTGGTTTCCTTTGTTTAACTGGGAAACCCATCCAAGTATTGTTTTACACTCAAACACCCCTTCAGGACATGAAATTGGGTATAAATATTTGTCCCAAACAGTAGCCAAGTGTGCACAGTTCTTCATACACCATCACTCTACCGGACTGCTGTGGCACTCTCAAATTCTTGCCTGACCTGAGTCTTCTTTGCTGCCCCAAAACTCCAGGACTGGTAATTATTGCCCATACATCCCCAAATCTATTCCTCTAGCCAAACCTTTCCACTTTGACTCTTCCTTAGCTTTGTGCAATTGCCTTTTGACTGTGAACGCATGTGTGAATGCTTCCATGTTATTTTCCAATAAAACCATTTTATTTCACTTTAGCATTTTCTCTTGATTTTTCAAAATCCCATTAAATATTTGTAATAGTGAACTTGTTAATTCATTTTGAAAGTATTTATAATATAATGTGGGCAAGCCATCTGGTCCTGGTGATTTGCCTGTTTTTAATTTAGCTATCACCTTTACAAATTCCTCTTCTGTTTTCACTTTATACAATTCTTGTTGTCTGTTTAATGTCCTTTTATGGGGGAGGGTGGTAGTGGTGCTTTTAGTCAGCATTGTAGCGTTTTAATTGTTGGAAGCAGCCCCAATTGTTTTTAGCAGATGGGTGGGGTATAAATAATTTTTAAAATTATTATTGTTGTTGTTGTTGTTGTTGTCAAGTTTCTGAAATTTCCTGTAGTTTCTGTCTTGACATATAATCTTCCAATTTATTTTTTGAAATATCTTCTTTGTTATAAATTTCAGGAAAAAAAATGTAAAAAGCATTACAAATCTTTGAATTATTTGTAATTATTTTTACTTGGAATTTTTCCAAAATTCTTTTAATTTCACTTTAAACTTGGAGTCTCATTAGTTAGTACTGGTATACACAGGTGTAAAGATCTCATAAGTTACTCAAACTTTCACAGCCATACCTTTTAGCTAATTAAAATCCCCCAATTTAAGATCGCAATTGTAGTGTCACAAGTGGGTCCCCACGAACCCTGCCAATTCAGGTAACAGTATGTCCTTGCTGTATTATTTCATGTACTCAACTTTTTTGCTTAAATAAAACACACACACGCACACACATACACGCGCGCACACACACCAGTAAAACCATGCTTCAAAATATAATGCAAAAATTATCTCCTGGCCATGTGACATCTATTTTCTGGCCTCTTTAGCCATATCATGTCTTTAATTTTCCTATATCCTTATGTTTGCTTGTTACGTTTCTGAACTGATTTCAACAGAGTCACCTGCAAAGCGATATCCTTTTTCAAATGAAGTACTGATTTCAAATTTCTATAGTTAGCATTGTGTTTCTTTTAATTTTTTATCACACCCATTTCATTTTTCGGTAATTAAATTCAAATTTTATTTCAGATATTTATCACTCTGTTGCACTTGAACACCAATATTTGTTTCCCCATCTTAAATCTTTCATGTACTATATAATTGTTTACTTTTGTCCCTTGATTATATTCATTCTTAAATATCTTAAGTCTTTAAAAAAATAAATATTGCCTTTATATGTTCCACTACCTAACTTACTGTATGGCCTTCTTCATCTGTTTTTCACCACTCTTTTCAGTTCAATGCTGGTTCTTTTACTGTACCATATTTGCTTCTTCATACAACCATAATGATATTTAATGAAAATTAAATTACTAACAATATGAACTATCAATAGCATTCTTTCTGAAACATGGATAGCTATAAGCAATTATTTAAAACTATAGAAAATATCCTAATTAAGACTACCAAGGCTGCCATCATATAACCTCTTATCTGGGAATGAAGTACAGTCGTCCCTTAACATTCGCGGGGGTTAGGTTCCCCGCAAATAATGATTGCTTTCCCCCTCGCCCACCAAAGCGACCATAGGGCCTCCGGAGGCCACATAGCCGCTTTCCCCCACCTCCCCCTCCCTTCCAAGGCCTTCACGGGGCCTCTGGAGACCCTCCCAAGGCCCTGTGGAGGCCTCCCCCCCTCCCCCTCCCCCACAAGGCCTTCACGGGGCCTCGGAAGGCTCCATGGAGGCCTCCCCGGCCCTCCCTCCTCCCCCAGGGCCTTCACGGAGCCTCGGAAGGCTCTGTGGAGGCCTCCCCGGCCCTCCCCCTCCCACTCAGGGCCTTCATGGAGCCTCGGAACGCTCAGTGGAGGCCTCCCTGGCCCTCCCCCTCCCTCCCAGGGCCTTCACGGAGCCTCGGAATGCTCAGTGGAGGCCTTCCCGGCCCTCCCCTCCCTCCCAGGGCCTCCCCCCTCCCACCCAGGGCCTTCGCGGAGCCTCAAAAGGCTCCATGGAGGCCTCCCTGGCCCTCCCCCTCCCTCCCAGGGCCTTCACGGGGCCTCCGGAGGGTCTCCGAAGGCCCCGTGGAGGCCTCCCCGGCCCTCCCCCTCCCACCCAGGGCCTTCATGGAGCCTCGAAAGGCTCTGTGGAGGCCTCCCTGGCCCTTCCCCTCCCTCCCAGGGCCTTCACAGGGCCTCTGGAGGGTCTCCGAAGGCCCTGTGGAGGCCTCCCCGGCCCTTCCCCCTCCTTCCCAGGGCCTTCACGGGGCCTTCGGAGGCCCCGTGTCGCAGTTTTGGGAGAGAGGGGGGCCCTCCCAAAACCGCGAATATGCAAAACCATGAATGCTAAGTTCGCGAATGTGGAGGAGCAACTGCATATTGAACTCAGTGTGTCTTACTTTGGAATAAATATGTACAGGAGTGGGCTGTGATAGATATCTATTGTTGTTGTTAACTGCCATCAGGTTGATTTTGACTTATGGAAACTTTATGAATGGGAGATCTGCAAGTCACCCTATCATTAACTGCCCTGCACAGGTCTTGCAGACTTAGGGCCATGGCTTCTTTGATTGAGTCAATACATCTGGAATGTGGTCTTCCTCTTTTCCTACTACCTTCCACCTTGCCAAGCATTATTGTCTTTTTTAATGAGTCCTGTCTTCTCATGATATGGCCAAAGTACAACAGTCTCATTTAAGTCATCTTGGCTTCTAGGGAGAGTTCAGGCTTTATTTGCCTTACAACCCATTTATTTATCTTTTTAACAGTCCACGATATCTGTAGCACACTTCTCTAGCAGCACATATCAAGAGTTGATTTTTTTCCCTATCAGCTTTTTTCACTGTCTGGCTTTCACAACCATACATAGAAATGGGAAATATGATGGCATAGACAATCCTGACTTTAGTATTCAATGTTTTATTTTTACACTTCAGGATCTTGTCTAATCACTTCATAACTGCCCTTCCAATTCCTAGGAGATTTTCAGACCTGCCAAAATGCATGTCTGCCGCGCGAGCAGCCTCCCGAAACTGCTGCGCGGCAAGGGTCTACTTTGGACGACGCTGTGCCTCTCGCGAAACTGTCCGTGTCACTTCCGTGAAGCTTCGGACGGCTCGGCGCCATATTTCAATCTCGGGCAACCTCCGTGATTGAAATATGGCGCCGAGCCGTCCGAAGCTTCATGGAAGTGACACGGACGGTTTCGCGAGAGGCACAGCGTCGTCCGAAGTAGACCCTTGCCGCGCAGCAGTTTCGGGAGGCTGCTCGCGCGGCAGACATGCATTTTGGCAGGTCTGAAAATCTCCCTAGTCTTCTTCTGATTTCTTGACTCCAGTTTCCATTCTAATTAATGATAGAGCCAGAGTATGGAAAATCTTGAACTATTTCAATGTCTTCAGTGTCTACTTTAAAGTGATGTAAATAATCTGTGATCACAATCTTTGTTTACTTAATGTTCACCTGTAAACCTGCCTTTACACTTTCTCCTTTGACTTTTTTTTAGTACTCATCCCATGTCTTTACTATATTCTGCTAGTAGGATGATGTTATATGTGTATCCTAAATTATTGATGATTCTTCCTCTAATTTTCATGCCTCCTTCCTCTGCATCTAATCCTGCTTTACATATGTCATTTTTGGTATACAAAATAGGGTGATAAAAATGCAGTCTTGCTTGACCCCCTTGCCAATTAGAAACCATTACTATAGGTTTTTCGTGGGGTTTTTCCTGGTCATGTTCTGGAAAAGTTTGTTCCATTACATTTCTCCATATCCTGTCTTAACAGTAGTCTCTTGTCCTGAGTATTGGTTATGTATCAGGACTACTAAATGTTGTGGCACCCATTTCTTTAAGAGCAATCCATAGCTTTTCATGATCTATATAATCAGTGGCTTTGCTATAGTTTATGAAGCATAGGCCAATTTTCTTTTGAAATTCTTAGGTGTGCTCCATTATCCAATGTATGTTTGTAATAAGATCCTCAGTGCCTCTTCCTTTCCTAAACCCAGCCTGGACATCTAGCATCTCTTTCTCCATATGTGGTGAAAATCTTTGTTGTAGAATTTTGAGCATCATTTTGCTTGCTTGGGAAATTAATGTGATGGTCCTGTGGTTACTGCAATTCCTGGTGTCCCCTTTCTTGAGGACTGGAATGTATATTGAGCATTTCCATCTGTAGGCCATTCTTTTCATTCTCATATTTGTTGACAGATTTTAGTTAAAACTAGAATACATTCTGTCTCTGTAGATTAAAGCAGCTTTATTGGTATGCTATCTGTTCTTGGTAATTTATTGCTCCCAAGTGCTCTGAGTGCAGCTTCCACTTCACTTTCTAGAATTGAGGGTTTATCTTCATATGATTCTTATTCAAATGAATGTGTCATCCTTTCATCTCTTTTGTATAGTTCTTCTGTGTATTATTTCCATCTTTTTAAAATATCTACTTGGGGAATACAAAGTGTTCCTCTGCTGGTTGTAGAACATCCCAACTCTTGGTTTACGTTTCCCTTTGATTTCTCAGATCTTCTGGAAGAGGTCTCTTGTTTTTCCTTTTGTGTGTGTGTGTGTTTTCAACTTCTATTTCTCTGCATTGATTATTATAGTAGTTTTCTTCATCCCTGTGCAAAAGTAGTTGAACAGTTGAATTCAGGGTTATGGTTCTATTTCTGTCAACTTTTGCTTTTGCTTCTCACCTGTCCTTGACTGCTTGAAGAGTTTCATCTGTTATCCATTGAACTTTCTCTTTCTTTTTGGTTACAGATAATATCTTTCTGCATTCCTCCCTGACAATGTCCCTGGCTTCAGTCCAGAGATCATCTGGTTCCTAGTCAGTTAGGCTTAATAGTGCAAACCTATTTTTCATATTGTCTTTACATTCCATGGAGATGTCCTTTAAGTTGTATTTCAGCATGATGGCTGGTTTAATGTTCTTCCTTAGCTTTAATCTCACTTTTACTATTAGTAGTTCATGGTCTGTGCCACAATCTGCTCCTGGTCTTGTTTTTTCAGATAGAAGGGAGCTTCTCCATCTTCTGCTTCCAAGTATGTAGTCTATTTAATATCTAGTATACTTTAACACATCTGTTAATTAGTTCATCAGATTATTAAGGCTTTAAACTGTAAAACCATGTTCTCCTTTTCTTCCCCGTCCCTTTATGCAATATTTAAACTGTTGGATTTTTTAAAAAAGGTATTTATTTTATTACACTAAATATGAGCAGAAGAGTCATGGATTGATTGGTTTGTATGTTAATTTTTTAACGAATATTTTATTTGTTGATAGCCACATTTAATATGATATATATTTTTTACAACTTCCTTCTTCAAGGTGCCTAGGACTGTCCCCTCATAAAGCAGCATCCATTATCTTCTTTACACAGCAAGCCATCTCACTCGTGCTAGACATTATTCATCCAGGAAAGTAAAGGCTGAACACATAAGTGGTAGGCCACACTTTACCAGGCACTGTTTCCAGGTCTTCAGGCTTCACCAACTGTAATTCCTCCAGAAAAACAGGTCTAGACCACATTTGGGGAAACTGTGGTTCTCCAAATGTTGTTGAACTGCAATTCCTGCACTTCCTGAGTACTACCAACACTGGTTGAAGCGTATGGAGGTTTTAGTCCATTGATACCTAAAGTTCCACAGGTTCACTATGGTGGTTTAGATAGTGTTCTAAACACATCCATCAACTGAAGTGCAGAACTCATAATAGCCAAGTTCCAATGAATGTGAATCATTTTATCTTTGAAGTACAAGGTCACAGTGAACTTTCAAAGGTTCCTTCCCATAGTTTGACAGGTCAAGTTGAAAAAAGTCATGAACCACCCAGAAGAGCTGTGTTGGATGGCATATACAGCACAGATGCAAGGGTAATGGAGAATTATTGCTTTCTTGCTGTCATCACCACTGCAGAATAGATGATAGAGAATTATTGTTTTTTGGCTATCATTGCCACCACAGAATAGGATCAGTAATGAACTCTTTCTCTGTTCTGCCAGATTTAAACCTTGGAAAAATAGTGCCTTCAAAGCTTGGGGGGAAATGCTTGGAGAATTCTGGGAGCTGTAGTCCAAAAAACTCTAACAACAACAAATTTTCCAAATTTTTTGGCACTTGCATTCTTACTCTTTCCCTGACTGATTTGTAGTATAGGATTGTAGTGTAGTATTGTTAGCCAAAGCTAACAAAATGAAATTCAATACGGAGAAATGTAAGGTACTGCACTTAGGGTGAAAAAATGAAATGCATAGAAATAGGATGGGGGAGACCTGGCTGAATGAGACTACATGCGAAAGGGATCTAGGAGTCCTAGTAGACCACAAGTTGAACATGAGTCAACAGTGTGATGCGGCAGCTAAAAAGGCCAATGCAGTTTTGGGCTGCATCAATAGAAGTATAATGTCCGGATCAAGGGAAGTAATAGTACCGCTCTATTCTGCCTTGATCAGACCTCACCTAGAATACTGTGTCCAGTTCTGGGCACCACAATTCAAAAAGGATATGGACAAATTGGAGCGTGTCCAAAGAAGGGTGACTAAAATAGTGAAAGGTCTGGAAACTATGCCTTATGAGGAGAGACTTAGGGAGCTGGGTATGTTTAGCCTGGAAAAAAGATGGTTAAGAGGCGATATGATAGCCCTGTTTAAGTATTTGAAGGGGTGTCATGTTGAGGATGGAGCTGGCTTGTTTTCTGCTGCTCCAGAGACTAGAACACGGAGCAATGGATGCAAGCTCCAGGAACAGAGATTCCACCTCAACATTAGGAGGAACTTTTTGACAGTCAGAGCTGTTCGGCAGTGGAACACACTCCCTCAGAGCGTGGTGGGGTCTCCTTCCTTGGAGGTCTTTAAACAGAGGCTGGATGGCCATCTGTCAGGGATGCTTTGATTGTGATTTCCTGTGTGGCAGGGGGTTGGACTGGGTGGCCCTTGGGGTCTCTTCCAACTCTGCAATTCTATGGTTCTATGATTCTATCTATTCAATCTTTTCTGAAAAACAGCTAACCTGGTTACCGCTGCTGCTTTTTCTCTGCAATGGAACACCATTGTCATGCAACCATCTATATAGTGCAACACCATTGTAAGCACAGCTTGCACCCCACTTCCAAGGCACCCCACTTCTGGAATGTTAGCATTGGCTATAGGCCTCAGAAACTGGCCAACTTGGTTCATTATTGTGGCCTTTTACAAGGGAAAAAGACAGGATGGTCTCAAAAGGTCATTTTTGGGTTTTCCCTGGAAAGTAAGGCCTGGGGCTAAAAAGCCAAAAGACACATTCCACATAAATGGGAGGTTAATGGATGGAGAAACCCTTTTGTATTTGCTGATTGTGAAATTTCCTTTCCTCAGCTCCCAACCTTAAAGAAGTTGCTCAAAGCTGTTAAAATCCAATTAGTGGACATTAAGAAACACATTTAGCATCTTCCTCACCTTTTGTCAAGACCAGGAAATTCATTGTGCAATCCATGAAGGCTAATGGAATTCATTGTTCCAACCCATGAAGCAACCAATCCCCTCAGGTGTATTTGGAGGTATAAAAGACCCCCCAAAATATGCCTCTTTGCGCACAGCCAGTAACAGGGGGAAACTCTGTTGCTCTATGTTAGCCACATCCAGCTTCTCCATCCACTCTGCCAGATTGACTACAGGACAGGTCTGTATCACCTCAAGATCCTCTTGCTACCCCCTATCCAAGTTTTCCCGCTGTTTCTTTCCATAGCCTTGAGTGAATGCTTCTTCTGGGTAAATGTGTGTGCGTTTGGTGTTATTTTTGAACTCCTTAATAAAAAAAAAATCATACTTAATTTTAAATGTGTACGTATTGCATCCAGACTAGTACTGGTATAACTGGTTTTCAGATTCCCTGGTTACCCCCTTTTGCATAGCTAAGTCGAGTTGCTGCTAGTTTCCCCAACATATTAGAAACTCGATATTTTCTTGGAATTTTCTAAGGAGCATTTTGGGTAACACCATTGTAGGTGTGCTCTTGGATACACTTTTATTTCACCTGGAGTAACAGGGATGCTTAGTAGACTAGCCTTTGGCCTAGTCTCAAAGTTATCTTGTGCCTTAGTGCCTCATGATTAAGAGAGACTCAACAAGGCCAGCTGGCCATACACCCTGAATGTGACCCAGAATCCCAGGCATTTTAATAAGGGTTTTGTAGTAGATGTGGAAATGTTCATCAGCAGACATCCTGATATGCAGAGTGTTCCTTTAAGTTTGAAAGTTTCAAAATTACTAAATAAAGAATCTGTTGTTTTGTCTTCAGGCTGTCTTCAAGATGTGACATTTGATCTCATCAGCGTTATTAAGCCACAGTATATTCCCTTCCATCTCCAATGTTCCTACACCTTTCTCTTCTCCCCAATTCAGGTGGTAAGTTTGCCAGTTCTCAGATGTGACCCAAAGTTTCAGTATGTAGTCATCTTCTTCTCAGTGTTTCCAAGGAAGGAACAAAAATCTCAAAGACCATATTCAAGGAGAAAAGGGAAGGAAGTGGTTATTTTCTGAAAAGCTTGATGAGAAATTTAGTTCTTAGTCTTGCCCCACACCCCAGTTTTCATCTGCAAATATGTGGCCATATGGGTTGCATATATGCAAGGAAGCCCTGTATGTGCAGCAGGGACGTGATGGCCCTAAGACAGAAGATGTGGTATGGTCTGCCTACCATTTAAACAAGATTAATTTTCAGGGTTAGCATTGCCTTTCGTTGCTAAAAAGCAACAAGTCTTTTGAAAAGTGGTTCCCAACCTTGGGTCCCCAGATGTCTGGACTACATTGCCTGCCATCCCAAACCAACTATGCCAGTGGTTGAGGATGACTGAAGCTGCAGTACAAACCTTCTGGGGCCTCCGGCTGGGAGTTGCTGCTTAAAACATACAGGTGCCTTCCCCCACCCTACCCCACCCCACCCCATACTTTATTTGTTTTGCTTGGCACAGGCAGTGGCATTTCACGTTGGGTCAAACGCAATTCCTCCTTTCCATCATTCTGAGGCACTAAGTCTGAGGCCTTATCTTGTTTCCTTTTGGCTCTTTCATGGAAAAGGCAAAGTTTCCATGGCATGTATGAAGTAATGCTGGAAGGCTTCGTAGCCAGTTCCTTATTAGTGTATCAAGTGCCTGGAAGTCCACCAGCCCAGTTGGTAATATTTCTTCTGGCATCGTGGAAAGGATTAAGAGGCAAAAAAAGTCCAAAGAAATATGGCACAGCTGGCAAACACAGAAAGCTAAGAGAGGAAAAGGGATAGAGTGGTTGCAGTTAATGCTCTGGCTGAATGGAAAGTGACCGTTCTGCATGGTGTTATGCAACCTTGTGGTAATGGATTAACATGTAAATTGAGTCTGTTCCATATTAAAAACAGACCTTTCTCACTCTTACAGAGGGCATCTGGGGGCAAAGGCAAGGCACCTTCATAAGTTATACTACATGCTGGAAAAGGTGCTTCCTGCACAAAGTGGCTTGCTCTCTCTCCCCCCCCCCCTTATCGCCCATCTCTCTCATTCTCAGAGGACAATCCACCTGATAGTCACAAAAACTGCTGAATAAGATATACAGTTGTCATGACAATGGCCTAGATCCAATTGCTAGTCACAACTAGAGTAGACATATTGGATTGATTGCGAAACGCTGGTAAGGCCAACACTTATGTAAACCTCATTGCTTCACTGTGTCTACTCTGATTAGGACTAGCAATTGGATTTAGGCCAGTATTCTCACTCTTAATTGTTCCCCTGATTCCTTTTCTCTTTCTTTTGCCTGTGGAGCAAAGACATTCTCAAATATTTACAGTTGTTTATGAAATATTACACTTCTGCTTTCCACTGTGAGGGGTGTGGTTAGCTCTTCATTGTTCCCATCCCATCTTCAATTTTTGTGATTGTATTTGAACAGTATTGACTACTGTAGTAAATGATTATCTGCTTCTCTAGACAACACATTTGAGCAGCCCACAGACAGCAGGCCATATGTGCCCAATGCATGTGCACAAGCTTCTGTTAACCGCCTCCCTTCCCATAGTATATCTCACTTTCCATGCCAAATTTCTCTCCTGCAGCCACTGGACCCTGTAGCAAATAAAGCTCCAGGAGGCATGGTTGTGATGCAGAGGATGGTGCCCAGGAAGAAAACTCCTCTCCATTAACTGAAACAGTGGTTAGGATGTCAAGTTGGGTCATAGAAGATCTCTGTTGTAGTCCCAGTGAACCATGGAATTCACTGGGTGACTTTATTCAACTGACTATCCCCACAGGACTGTTGGGGAATAAAGCAGGTGAGGAAGAGAGCTATGCAGCTGCATTGAGATCACTGAGGGAAAGGCTGCATATAAATCTTTTTAAAAAAATTATGCACATTGCACTCCCCCAACCCAGCCTCACAGCTTTTGAGTGGGTTGTGGGATGTGCTGTAGTGGTGAGGAGGGAAGTATGCAGGAAGGGTCATTCCTGCACAGTCCTCTCCTGTCATGCCCCATGAGCCTGATGAGGGTGTAGAGTCAGAGGAGGAGGAGGAGGACATGGCAGGGAACAGCCCTAGGGACCCTGGCACAGGTTTATCTACACCTGCGTTAGCAGGGAACCCTGCCAACCTAGAGGCTCAAGCAGAGGAAGAACCTGGTCCGAGTGGGTTGGCATCAGTCCCAGCAGAGAACTGTTCCTGCCCACTCAGATAAGGAACAAGAAGAGGAGAGGGACTTACCTCCACCATCGTATACCCAGCAGCGAGTTCAAAAGGAGGCTCAAAGGAGGTCTCTGAGAATTTATGAGAAGAACTTGCTCATTAAGAAACACGTGCAAAGCCTTAATTGATTTATATAGGCTGGAATAGACAATGGAGGCTTTGTCAGAGATCAACTGATCTCCCTGGAGAAAGCTTCCTGCTGACCTCGGTGCCTGAATCCTTGCTGCCTTGACCTTAGACTGTTCTTGACTACCCTATTACCTGATCCTGCTGACCCATGGACCGACTTCTGGACAATGCTGCCCTCTGTAAGCCTTGGCCTTTGGACTGTATTGTGGACTCTTCTCTGTGTGCCTTCTTGCCTGTATTGCTGCTTCTCCAAGAAATGGAGCCTTGCTTGTTCTGAACTTTATCTGGCTCTCCCTAATTAATTATCACTGGGGCTTGGCTGCTTTCCCAGCCCTGGTTACTCCTGCTGGCATTTTGAGCAGCTTTTCCAGACATCTCCATCAAAATATACAGTTAGGACAGGGAGGCCATTTCCACAACAGCTTCTTCCTGCATCCTGAATTAGTCAAATAGGCTAGTCAGCCAATCAGGGATCATGTAGTTGATGAGATGAGGTCAAAATGGTATGTAGCCAATAAGATTTGGCTACATGATTATATCTCTATGGGCAAAAAGTGTGAGGGGAAGTGAATTAAGACATAGGGAGAGGAAGAAAGAAGGCAATGCATGATTTTAAAAAAGTTTCTGAGCAGTGTCAGACCTTTTTAGAAAAGGAGAACTTATTATCATCACATTGCTGAGGATGCCTCTCTCCCCAAAAATGAGTAGTTGGCTGGCTTTGGTGACTAATGAACAGAGCCTAGTACAGGATAGGCCCTTTTCTAAATGTTAAATGAGGAGAAGAGGAAGGATGTAGGGAAACAGAACAGAGGCAAACAAATTAGCCAATAACGTAGTATTCTGTTCTGGCAATTTAGTATGAACATGTGCTCCTCCATCCAATTTCAATGATGCCAAGCTGTCAACTAAAACCTGTAGCTACCCAATTGAAATAGGTAGAAGAGCTCAAACAATAGGTGAGACATGTGAAGTTGAAGGCTTTCATGGCTGGCATCCATAGGTTTTCCGTGGGGTTTTTTCAGGCTGTGAGGCCGTGTTCTGGAAGAGATTATTTCTGACGTTTTGCCTGCCTCTGTGGCTGGCATCTTCAGAGAATGGTTGGGTAGGAGTGGGGGGGGTTATATACTGTGAGCCCCTGTTGGAGAGGATATGTAAATTTGTGTATTTGAATGGCTAGTTCCTGGGGGGAGATATGCAAGGAGGATTAGTGTCTGTTTGGCTAATGGCCTTACCTTAAAGTAAACAAAGTTTGGCTACCAGTCTTGAAAAACACCAAAATCAAAACTCAGCACATACAAATGAACTCCACCCAGGGACAGGGGGCTTTCCAGAAGATAATGGGCCATTAGCCAAACTAATCTTCCTTGCATATCTTCCCCCAGGAACTAGCCATTCAAATACACAAATTTACATATCCTCTCCAACAGGGGCTCACAGTATATAACCCCACACACAGACACACTCCTACCCAACTATTCTCTGAAGATGCCAGCCACAGATGCAGGCGAAACATCAGAAATAAACTCTTCTAGAACATGGCCTCACAACCCGGGAAAAAACCACGGAAAACCAGTAGGTGAGACAGTTAAAATGTATCCCCAATACATTGCAACTGAATGACTGCCAGTTCCCTGTTCTGTGGAGATTATGTTATGTAGAAAACCCTGCAGTTTCTCTCAGTGATTTTAAAGTTTCAGTTGGGAACTTCAAGCCCCGACTCTGGATCTTAGCTTCTGGGCTACCTGGAATCTCAGAACTGAGTCACACACAAGAGGACAGCAGAATGTTCAGCACCAGCCTCTGACCACAGCACGAAGCCTCTGAATTAGCCAGTCCTGATATTAAGAACCAGAAGGCTGGCCCTTTGCAGCCAGCACAGATAGATTATCTTCTGAAATCAGAAGGTGTTGATTTGCTCAATCAGGTGGAGCATTTGCTGAAGCAGTTGGAAGATGCACCTTTCTTAAATCTAGAGGCTGATATCACTGCTATTGCCTCACACCAGTCCTTCCTCTAAATCAACATGTCTATCCA
Source organism: Gambelia wislizenii (assembly GCA_030847615.1). Lineage (NCBI taxonomy): Eukaryota > Metazoa > Chordata > Lepidosauria > Squamata > Crotaphytidae > Gambelia > Gambelia wislizenii. The sequence goes on from JAUMIR010000004.1 coordinate 166,108,596, forward strand.
TAGACTGCTGGCAGATGAGAGGAAAGCAACTTCTCTACCAGGCGGAATGAACAGTTGTCTCAGGCAGGAGATTTTGAGAGATTATAGCCTGAAGTGGGAGAAGAGAGCCCTGCAGCTCCTAAGTCAGTCTGCTGCCTTCAGGTGTGATGATGGATGCTGCCCCATTTTGAAGAAAGATTCAAAGACCAGTTAGCTTTTGAGTATGGAATGTAAAGGGAGCACTGTCTTATCATTTGCCACAAGCACCAAAATGCCTCAGGTAGTAAAAATGGGCCCCTCTTCCCTACTGTTCCTCACAATTCCATCAAGCAGAGAGAGATGCCTCTGCACTTGAGGGGATGTATTATCTGAGCCTATCCCATGTTCCAGTTCCAGTGGCTTTCAAATTTTCTTCCCCAAGGAACACTTAATATTGCATGAGGAACTTTGCTTAGAACAGATTTAGGAGTGTGTTCTAGTGCAATGGTTCTCAAACTTTTGTTCTCCAGGTGTTTTGGACTTCATTTCCCAGAAACCTCAGCCAATTTGGCCAATGGCCAGGGATTCTTAGAGCTGAAGTCCAAAACATTTGAAGAACCAAATTTGAGAATCACTGTTCTAGTGCATGTTATCCAGGCCTGGAAAGTCTCAGTGTTGTCCTTCCGTAGAAGAATGGACTGAGCATAAACCTGGTATAGCAGGAGAAGGTTTGATGTAGTGGGCAAGCCTTTGTCAACAAAGTTAATCTACCATTACCGATATTTTTACTTAGCTGCTCCTTAGAAACTTCCAAGGAACCCCTGTGTTCTTTAGAACACAGTTTGAAAATCAGTGGGATACTCCAATTGTCAGAATGAACACCCAGAACAGAAGGGAGGGAACCACACTGTTAGTTCTTTCAAGTTCCATAGTATGCAGTTTGTGAAATAAATTGTCCCATTTGGGGGGGCCTCCCCAGCCCTACATATGTGTGTTTGTTGATCAGTTGTGGTTTATGAGTGATGCACAAAAGACAGTCTCCTCTCCCACCATGAACAATGTCTACCCATATAAAGTAATACCAGGAATAAGAAAAGGCATATGAGGGGATGGATTCCACAACCTCTTGTTGGCTCCTGAAAGAGATTTAGGGGCCTCACAGTGAGTGGGAACAAACAACTCACAGTGAGTTGGTAATCAAATTGTTCTAGCTGTGAAAATGACCTGGCTACATATGCTTTAGAGAGTGGATATGTTCTAGTTGATTGGCAGGGGAACATCTTGTGCACATTGAATAACTGCATTCTATGTTCCAGGGTGCCCATTGTACAGCAGGAGTTAGCAGTCTCTGGAAGAGATACTACCAGAAGATTGCCTTTCATTAGCAGGATACAAATACACATCAAACACAGTGTTCTGCTTTGTGTGTTCCATGGATAAATGCTGGCACTGAAAACAAATTCTGGGACTGAGCCGTGATGAGTCTAACCTAAAACTGAGTCCAGCTGTCCTACTGTGGAACAGTTTGGATAAGTTTCTTTAGTGCTGATGCATTTCCTTGGGTGGGATGTGTGGGGAGCATTGTTTAACTTGGGCAGCACAGTGGGGCAATTGGATAGATATACAAAATTGGCACCAAACACACATTTTTTCTCTATACACACAGACACACACACTCCCTCCACATTCACACAGAACAGAGCATACACAAAATATAGAAAGTTGTCAGCTCTGGGAATATGCCATCTACTGAGACAGTGTGTGCTACTGCACTTGTATTGCAGAAGCCTTTGATTTACAAGCCAATTGGCAGTTGGGTACAAGCCACATTCGTTCAGTGGGCTACCAGTTGCCAAACCCTGCCATATTGGAAGGATTTGTTCCTCCAACAAATTCTCATTAGGATTTTATCATGCAATTACCCTGTTTCCATAACATGTGCAAAACCTTTGTGTGTCCAAGAGAGAGGCCAGACCCAGTAAATAACCACAGATACCAGAATTACATGTTGGGTAAAAGTAGGCCTCAACCTTATTGACGACAGCTGCAGTTGGTTGGCACAAGCACATGGGTCTGGATCCAGTCATCAACCATCCCACCTGTGGGGGATGAGCCTGCTACTGGCCCACTGCCGGCATCCTGGAGACCAGGAGGGGGGGGTCCCAACAGGCCCAATACCTGCAGGCCTACCCTTCCCAGTGGCACCCCACCAGAGGCACCCCCGAAAGCACATGCCCTGGAAAATGGCATGCCCACCTGGCCAGTGCTTCCACACCCCAGAAAGGCACCTCTACCACATCCCCATGATGGAGACCCTTGAGACCAATGTCTCTGGATCCAGGACCCATGCCAACTGCCCCCTCCCCAAAGTCATGACAAAAGGGGGGAAAAGAACAACAAAGCACACAGAAAAAACACCCGATGACCAAAGGATGGGTAGGTGGGTCAATTCCCTGAGAGCAACTGAGGGAAGCAGAGAGGCAACTGAGAATAAATACCCAGTCGCTGGACTTGAGGGAAGCCTGCAGCAGGAGAGCAGGCTTTTCTGCAGCCAATCAGCTTGAAACCCCAGAGCTTCCAGCTGATTGTCTGCCAGCAGAGACATCCCAACCAATAAGCCCAAAGGCTGGGCTTCAAACTGATTGGCTGTACAATGGAGGCCTCTTTCCAGCCTGGGAGCAGCATGGGCTGCTGGGAAGAAGAAGCCCAGCGTGGCAACGGGCCATGTGAGCCTGCTGTAGGAGGCCCTCCCCAGACTGCAAACTGAGCCACCGGGTAAGTCCGCAGTGCTCTTCTCTGCACAAAGTTATGGTTTTCCTCCCTTTGTGAAGCAAATATTGCAAACACAGAATGACTATCATAGAATTATGGAATCACAGAGTTGGAAGAGACCACAAGGGCCATCCAGTCCAACCCCCTGTCCTGCAGGAATACACAATCAAAGCACTCCCGACAGATGGCCATCCAGCCTCTGCTTAAAAACCTCCAAAGAAGGAGACTCCACCACACTCCGAGGCAGTGTATTCCACTTTCGAACAGCTCTTACTGTCAGGAAGTTCTTCCTAATGTTTAGATAGAATCTCTTTTGCTGTAGTCCATTGCTCCATGTTTTTGTCTCTGGAGCAGCAGAAAACAAGCCTGCTCCATCCTCAGTATTACGTCCCTTCAAATATTTAAACATGGCCATCATGTCACCTCTCAACCGTGGGGTTGTCTAGACAGTGAAAAAACTCCTCATTGAATTCATGAAGAATATCTTTTGTCTCAATGAGATCCTGTGGTGATTCATCATATTCAAAGCGCCCCCCCCCAACTCCAAAAACTACACAGGAAACGCCTTTGCAGCTTCTCCCCAGGTTTTTTTTTTTTAAAATGTGGGGGAAATGCACATTCCTGCTCATTAGGACAACCAAATCGCATTGTAGCACATTCCTGGATAAGAGTGGAAATGGATACCTGGTTGACCAAATGTGCGCAGGAGCAGGCTTAATAGCAATGAAGTGTCTGGAAGCACCATTTTGGAGTTTTGGATCATGTGCTTTTTTGCTGCACTGAGGCAACAAAACAGCTTTTTAAACAGAAAGTTGCATTTGTTCACCTTAGAATCACAGTAAAAAAAAAAAATACTGTGCAGCAGTGGCACATTGTTGAGAATAATACAGTAATGCTAGTGATTCACTCCCAGCCACCAGAATAGAGTGGCACTATTACTTCCCTTGATCTAGACACTATACTCCTATTAATGCAGCCTAGAATTGTATTGGCTTTTTTAGCTGCCATATCATGCTGCTGACTCATATTCAGCTTGTGGTCCACTAGGAGGACCCCTAGATCCTTTCCGCATGTATTGCTGTCAAGCCAGGTATCACCCATCCTATATCTGTGCTTTTCATTTTTACTGCCCAAGTGTAGTACCATACATTTCTCCCTGTTGAAATTCATTTTGTTAGTTTGGGCCCAGCTTTCTAATCTGTTAAGGTCATCTTGAATTCTGTTCCTGTCCTCTGGGGTATTAGCTTACCCCTCCTAATTTGGTGTCATCTACAAAATTTGATGAGCTTCCCCTCTATTCCCTCATCCAAGTCATTGATAAAGATGTTGAATAGCACTGGGCCCAGGACAGAACCCTGTGGCACCCCACTAGTCACTTCTCTCCATGATGAAGAGGAGCCATTGGTGACTACCCTTTGGGTTTGGTCAGTCAACCAATTACAAAGGAGCCTGGTGGCCCAGTGGTTAAATGCCAGTACTGCAGCCATAACATTGCAAGTTCAATCATAAGGGCTCCAAGGTTTGCTCAGCCTTCCATCCTTTTGTAGGTCAATAAAATGAGTATGTGGCTTGTGGGGACAATTAGCTAACACACATTGGAAACCACTTAGTGCCTAGCATGCTATAAAGTGGTGTATATGTGTAAAATGCTGTTGCTTAACAATTTGTAAGCTGCTCTGAGAGCCTTTGTGGCTGAAGAGAGGATATGAACACCAAAATAAAATAAAATAAAATAAGTCCACCTAAAAGTCGCCTTGTTTAGCCCACATTTTACTAGCTTGTTTGCAAGAATATCATGGGGAATCTTGTTAAAAGCCTTACTGAAATCAAGATACATGATCAGATTTATGAAAAAAGATTTGATAAATGAAAAATATTTGAAAAAGATTGATTAGTGAGAAAAACTTACAAGAGAGATAGTGATTTTGTGCTGTTAGCCATCAGGCTGTCATAGTTTGGTGCACATGTGCACACACCTCCAAAACATTCTTGCAAATGGAAGCACTTCTTGCAAAAAGGTCTGGAAATACCTTTTCATTGCAAAGAACAAGGATGAAAACTATGTTGCATTACATTCTTGGGCATGAGAAGAAGAGAAATATGGATTTACAACTATACTACTCAAACATCACAAACCCAACACAATCACATGATGTGATTGTGCATCAATTATATCAAGACACTAATTGGTGGTGGCGTTTACTGATACAGGTGTAATTACTTTCCCTCTCAGTTTTAAAAAAATAAAATCAAAACCAAGGATTTAAACAATGACACACAGCAAAGCAATCTGTGCAAAACCATCCACCAGTCTTTTAACACACACAAACACACACACACACATACACACACCTTCCATTTTAAGCACCATTACACACTGTACTTAATAAGTCAAAGTAACTCCTAGTAATCTAAAATCAAATGTGTAATGCTGTCCACATAAATCAGTCTTTCTTTTACAGGTCCCTTATTCTTGTGCAACTTTCTCCACTGCATTACCTGACAGGTGGATGGCTCTTTGCTTAATTTCACTGCCCTTCTAGAATAATCAACTTCAGAAAATGGCTGCCAATCATTTGTAGGAAGTTTCAAGACCAGGACTAGATGCTGGATTAATGACATCAGGGCAGTAAATATGTGTTAGTTGTTTAATTATTATAATTAATAAATGTGTTATTAATAATTTGTTATTATTGAATTTTTATTTCCAGAGTAGGAAAAGATGCTAGTGGAGTGAAATTAAAAGATGATCACCTGTCTTCTCTAGCATGGCTGGGAGCAGGCACTTGGAAGCATTAGCTTTCATTTTTAAATTAATTATGGCTTTTCTGCTTTAAGCTTAATAAACTGCAGTTGTTAATCTTAACCATGGTTCACAGAAGGAAGCTATATTCAAACCATGATTGACAATGTTGGCCAACTAAATTGACATTAACCCCAGTTCAGGTCAGGGCTGGGCAACTTCTGAGGGTGTGGTGGATATATTTGCCCTCCCCCCAAATCTGCTAACCTCTCTAACATCCACAAAATGTCAAATCAGTTGGGGTGGGTAGGTGTGATTTATCAATTTGGCAGGAAAATTTTGGGTCGGGGTGTCAAGAGGTTCTGGGGCTACACTGGGGGACCATGCCTAGTTTCGGGTTTAGATGCCATTCTAGTCTAAATGGAACCAAAAGTTCCTAATTTCCAAGTAGGTGTTCCAGAGAAGGAGAAGGGGGAGGATGTCAGCTCAGGAGTGACTGTGGCTCATCCTGAAAAGTCAAATGATAGATTAGCAGTATATACCAACTGGCTCATTAGTTTAACATTTAACTTTGGATGAAGCCTTAACTTTTCATTTTGGATGAAGCTTTAGTACATTGTGCACTATAGAAACAGCCCTGACAGTATAAAGAAAACATGTGTTTTCATAGCATTCATGAGTTCTTAGCATGGTACTAGAAAGGGGCTATAAAACTGTATCACCCCACACCCCCTGACCTTCCCTTAAACGAATAAGAGGCAGCTTAGCTTCCATTTGTCATGCCCATGAATAAGACAGCAGACTATGGGAGCTTGTAAAAATATGCATGCCTATTTCACCTGCATTTCTAGATTTTCCTAATTCATGTGTTAAAAAGCATGAATGTGTATGTCATACAAAAACACTCTGTTCTCATCTATTATTGAAAGAACATGCTGCTCACCCCAGGATAGAAAGCACAAGAGGTACACAGGAGGAACACCTTCTTGGCTGTTACTTTTTCGTTCAAAGAAGCCACAGAACTGTTGCACTGATCTTTGCTGGATACAACAGGCTGTTGAGAGCATGGAAGATTCAGTAAGGTAATTCCACATGATCTGTACTGTAGCCTAGGCCAGAGGATGGCAGACTCCAATCTTTTAGGATCTGTGTGAATAGGTTTAATGACACAACCAGCCACTGTACCTATTGGCTGGAAGAACAGGTATCACTCTAAATAATGACAATGAACTGTATGCCAGCCAGATCTCATGCTGGATGCATGGTTCCTGTTTTAGACAGAAACCAACATGCAGGTATCCAGCCAGGTTTTACAGTCAGGTTCTTCCACGGGGTGGGCAAAGTGCAAACCAAAGACCACATCTAGTCCCCCAAAGCTGTTTCTATAGTCACTAGCTCCCAAGGACCACCATTTTCCTGGCCAAACAAAGAACGAACTGCTTTTCCTGGAAGCCTCCAAGAGTGGCGATTTACCTTTCAAACAGGTTGCAGGGCCTCATGTATTGTTTAGCAGGGAAAAAATTACCAGTTTTTCAAAATTTCCTTCCTTCCTTCCTCCCTCCCTCCCTTCCTTCCTCCTCCTACTCCCCCTCACCCTTTTCATGGGACTCATGGTGGCTTTTAGTTTTATTTTGTTTTTTTTTAAAATGGCAATCTGTGTAACCCCCAGATAATCCCTGGGGTACAAAAATGACCCCTGAATACACCAAAGTTGTCCACCCTGCTCTACTGTCTTCCTGGGTGTGTTAGGTTACATCCCACATGCTTAAAAATAGAGCTTGCTGTCAAATTTTGCCTAAAGTGAAATTTCAAGGAAAACCGGAAGGTTCCTAAAACAACCAAGTGTCTGGAACACTAAAGGAAGCAAAGAGAATTTGCACAAAACAATTACATTTCTTGTGTGGGTTGCCTTAGAGTTTGACACCTCTATTAGCTGGTTTTATAGTTCTTTGAAGAAGTTGTCTATTGGTGCACCTAAGTTCATTGAGAGATTTGTTGCTTGATTCTTCTGAAGACTGAAAAGTGTTTCATGTGATACCCGATATTTTGCTCCAAGTTTATAAGGGTTTCTAAAACACTGGCTGTCTGAAAAACTCTGTTCTGTTACCAGCATAGAGATGTTGCAGGATTCTTATTGCAATTGTTACCACATTCCTTTAATCACATAGCCATATATGTAGCAGTAATGCTCGTATAGATTGCTGAAGTTTTGGAATGTGAAAGCTACAAATAATACAGTTGCCTGGAATGAGTTAGTTTTGGAGCAACAAGAGTTGCAACAAATTTACATTTCCAAAACATAATGATGCTACATTAGTGGGTGAGTGGATGGGTTGGCGACATAATGTTTTGCAGATACTTTTTAAAAATTATTTTTAAAGGACATTGAAAGGCATAAAAAGGGAATGTGGCTTTACTCAGGATATGCAGGATATAGATCATTCCATTAAGTGCAAATAATTTGCATTAATTTCATGAATCATGTGTTTGTTTGAATTTGTGATCTTTACATATCACACATTTTCCCAGATGCGACATTTTCTTTGTTTCATTTAAAAACATCCTCTGTAAAAGACCCTTTATACCACCTTTGTTCTATATGAAGCTCAAGGCAGTTCTCCATGCATGTACTGACGAGACTTAGGGTGCATTCACACTACACAAGTAATCCAATTTGAAACTGGATTATTTGCCTTGGCTCCTTCCTATGGAATCCTGGGATTTGTAGTTTGATGAGGAACCAGAACTCTCTGGCAGAGAAGGCTAAAGACATTGTAAAACTAAAGATCCTAGAATATAATAAGAAGGAGCCATGGCAAATAATCCAGTTTCAAACAGGATTATTTGTGTAGTGTGGATCAGGCCTCATGTCTGCTAAGATTCTACAAGAAGGCTTCATCATAAAAAAGAAAAGAAGGCTTCATCATATGCAGACCTCAAGAATATTGCTTTTTAGAATATGCTTGGGGATTCTGGGAGTTGTGGGCCAAAGAAGTTACTTTTCCAAGCTCTGACCATCCTGCTCTCCTTTGATCCTATTTTATCTTCTGAGAATGAAACAACTCAACAAATCATAGAATCATAGAATTGCAGAGTTGGAAGAGACCACGAGGGCAATCCAGTCCAACCCCCTGCCATGCAGGAAATCACGATCAAAGCATCCCCGGCAGATGGCCATCCAGCCTCTGTTTAAAGACCTCCAAGGAAGGAGACCCCACCACGCTCCGAGGGAGTGCGTTCCACTGCCGAACAGCTCTTACTGTCAAAAAGTTCCTCCTAATGTTGAGGTGGAATCTCTGTTCCTGGAGCTTGCATCCATTGCTCCGTGTTCCAATCTCTGGAGCAGCAGAAAACAAGCTTGCTCCATCCTCAACGTGGCACCCCTTCAAATACTTAACCAGGGCTATCATATCGCCTCTTAACCGTCTTTTTTCCAGGCTAAACATACCCAGCTCCCTAAGTCTCTCCTCATAAGGCATGGTTTCCAGACCTTTCACCATTTTAGTCGCCCTCCTCTGGACACGCTCCAATTTGTCAATATCATTTTTGAATTGTGGTGCCCAGAACTGGACACAGTATTCTAGGTGAGGTCTGACCAAGGCAGAATAGAGCGGCACTATTACTTCCCTTGATCTGGACACTATACTTCTATTGATGCAGCCCAAAATTGCATTGGCCTTTTTAGCTGCCGCATCTTTAAAATTTATTTAAAATTCTTATTTGATGATCTGTAAGGAATACAGCAACAGAGGCTATTCTACATGATGTACATTTGCTGCTTGATCAACATGTGCTGAGGGAAACTGGGATGTGTGCTATTGTTAATGGTTTGGCTATCATATGTTATTCATGGCAAACTCCTGCAAAAATTTGGGTTCAATAGCAAATGTAAATGAAGGCATCTCCCTCTCCTCTAACTGCCTTCCCTACTTGTGGGAACTGAGTTCTTCCTTCTGGGACTGGGGACTGACAGAAGCAGTTTTCCTGCTGACAAGCAGTGGTGTGTTCACTTCACTGACAATTACACACAGGCATTTTTAAATGTATTTACATTTTCCCCATTAAAATACAGTATATCCTTTCACCCTTTCTCTCTTCCTCTCACCCACCATTTTTAGAACCTTATCACATCACACTGTCTCAGACTTATCACACAATGTAATGGCTCTCTTGGTGCAGTTGTGCTGTATAGTTATTGGGAATGCGATTATTTTCATGCTGGAAATAATCTGTTAATGACTCCCTTTCCCACTACAATTCAGTAGTTAGTTTGAGTGCAGCTGCCTCATTACATTTCATTGTGAGAACAATCAAGCAGTGGGTGTGGTCTGACTGTTCTTCCTTTTGGGATTTCCAAGGAAATCTCCAGTAGGGAAACCTCAGACTACTTCCAGTGCTTGGGCAGAGAGGGCAAAAATAGCTGTACTTTCTATGCTCTTCAAACTCTTTACATACTATGTGTGTGTGTGTGTGTGGTTTACCATTAAAATCACTATTCAGGTGCCTTTACTGTGTGAGAGCGTTTTCCAAAGATCTTTCCTTCAAAACCATACACCACAGTGTTATTGCCACAGAGTTACTTTTTGAAAAAATATTTTAAATTATATTTTTAAAAGGTCATAGTATAATAGCACTATGATGTCATGCTGTAATAGCATTATTACAGCTTAAAGAGTATGGGTGAAGTGGTTTTTGAACATTCAACCTGAAACAACTGACTAATTTTCCAACCCTCTTACTGGAACAACAACTATTTGAATTTAAACATATTAACTTTAATAGTTTATTGGCAGTTGTTCATTGTTAGACCAGTATCCAGTGTCAGTTGCTTCTTTTTAATCACTTTATTTTATAGTGCAAGAAATGCCATTCAGAAACAAATCCTTCAATTAACCAAATCAACTTGCTTTAAAAGAGCACCTTTTAAAGAACAATTATTTTTTTAGCTAGTGGCCATAGCATCTGAACCACATTTTGCTACTTAATTTTCTGATTTAGTACTATATTGGTTTTAATGCAAGAAAAAAAAAAGTTTAAACCAAAAAAGGCTTTCTTTAAAAAAAACAAAAAACACATTTTTTCCCCCAACCCTGCTAGTGTGATAAGCATTTTTGTTTTTCACAGGAGAAAGATATCAAGTGGTGGGAGGGGCAGTTTGGTATGGCCCATTTCTCTTTCTGTGCTGCCTCTCACAATGAAGGATTTTGGCTATGATGAATGTGCCATAATGATGTCATGCCATAATTGTCTGTGTCTATATATATTTTGAGGCAAACAAATCATGAAGTACAAAGTGGGGCAAATGGGTGGCGATAATGGCATTACTAAAGATGGGAAAATGTGCAAATCACTCTGTTATAGTACAAATGTGGTAAGGGTGTGATACACATTGTCAACAATCAGCTATATTGCTGCAGTGGTTTTCGAATGGTATAACTCAGCATAAATAAACTAAAGGTACCTGTTTAATCTTTGAAGCTAAGCAGGGTTGGATTTGGTTGCTAATTGGATGCGAGACTGCTAATGAATACCAGGTTTTGTAGGCTATATTTCAGTGGAAGGAACTGGCAAAACCAACTCTGAGTGTTCTTTGCCTAAGAAAACCCTATGAAAAATGCATGGGGTCACCATAAATTGACAGGGGATTTGAAGGCACGCACGTGCACGCACGCACGCACACACACACACACACCAGTATAATGGAATGATGTGATAAGTTCCTTAGTTAATAAGTCTAAATACAGTTGTCCCTCCACATTCACAGATTTGGCATTCACGGTTTTAAGTATTCACGGCTTGAAAATATTCTTTAAAAAATAATAATTCAAAAAGCAAACCTTGATTTTGCCATCTTATATAAGGGGGCCTTCTGCTGTGCTTTCTGCAACCAGACCTGTTTATCTCGGATTGGCTTTTTTAGTCATCAACACACTTGCAGAAAGCGCGGGATGAGTCCTTCCTGAATCTTCGTTTGCGAAGAAAAGCCAGAGAGAGAGAGAGAGAGAGAGAGAGAGAGAGAGAGAGAGAGAGAAGGGGCACCATTTGGCTATGCTATTGCATATAATAGGACTTGAGTATTCACAGATTTGGGTATTCATGGGGGGTCCTGGAACCAAACCCCAGCGAATGTGAAGGGACAACTGTATATATTATTGCAGATCACAATAGAATCAATACATTTCTCAGTACTGACCAATGGACTGTATATTGTTCCTAGCATTCAAAGTTCACTTTTCTAGAAAAAAAAAGTTTCATCAGATGGTTGTGTAAATCTAGAGTTCACACAAGTAACATAGACATTGTTTAGACTTCTGTGGAAATATCTCCCACAGCCTCTGTTTCCACCTGCAATTTCATTGTAATCTGCTCATCACATCTTATTAACGAAGCACATGTGATCTTGGAAGCCAGAGAGTAATACAACATGACACAGACAAGGCTGGATGAACCTTTTAGTCTTCATTCCTATTTGTCTTTTCTCAAACACCTTTGTTTCTTCCCTTTTCCACAGTGGCTTTCAGAGTGTAAAAAAATCTGAACAAAATGTGTACACATTTTAATGCAATTTCCCTTAATTTATGCATTTTACAAGCATGTTCCTCTAGTATATTCCTTTCTGTACACAATTTTCCTAACATGTGCATATTAAATGTAGTTTTCTTTAACTTACACATCTTTTTTTTTTTAGAGAGAGAGAGAGAACTGCATCACATAATTTGGAAATGTACAAAATCCAAAGTCTTGTTGCATTTGTGCTCTATATATTAGTTCAGAAAGTGTGAATCACATTAGTTTATATAAAAACATGAACCAAATATATTTCTTTCCCATCCCTAGACAAATAATGTCATGGCACATGTGTTGGTTAATGTACTCATAATGTATATTGGTGATATACAAGATCTCAGAGATTTTTCAAGAGATCATAATTCAGGAGAGCTTTCACCTGAATTTATAACATTAAAACTGAGGTTACATTGTAATTTTATAATTTATGCTCATCTACATGAGCCAGGATACTCCAGCAACTTGCCAGTGTATCTTGGCCACAGATCAGGCCCATTTCACCTGTTACCTATACGAAATGGGAGGAAGTCTTGATGGGCATGCAGGCTCTCTCGCTGTAGCTGCCACCATCTTCCATGTTCTCCTGGCATTGGCGAAGCCATCCACAACATGCAACCAAGTCCCCCTGCATGTGATTAGCCTTGGTCACCTGCTGCGGGACTCCTTCCTGCCTTCCAGGAGAGCGGGAAGACTGTAGCAGCAATGAGGGCCAGCCTGCAAGGATGGGCTCCTGTGGACATATTGGGCCCAATCCATTTTTTGCTGGTGGTAACAAACAGGTATTATTGTAAAATGTTGTATCAGGCCTTCCTCCATCTTCCTCCCCATCTCAGTTAGGTATCTGCCCCAGGGATGGTGAGGACTGCCCAGGAACAGAAGAGAGCAAACACCCTTCATTGTTTGGACTGCAGGGCTCTGAGATGGGGGCAAGATGGGTTATATTGCATGTCTAGATAAGTCCACAGTTGCCAGATTTATAATTGCAGTGCTTGGAAAAGTTACTTTTTAGATTACAACTCCTAGAATCTCCAGGCAGTGGTCATGTGGACTGGGGATTCTTGGATGTATAGTCTGAAATGTAACTTTTCCAAACTGACTGATTGGCTCCCATAAGGAATGGGTATGTGTACATGCTATTTTGTCCAAGGCAAAATAAAGAGGAGCAGGAAAGTGAAGGGCAGAGTGACATGGTTCTGAAGCTGTCCTTTGACTGGCACCTGTTCCAGCGCCCTTCCGTGACCCTTTGTTGCCCGAGGAAGAGCAACAAATGGCACCCACACCTCCAGTCAGGATGAATAGCACCCAAGCCAAGGGCAGTCTGGTTGCTTTGGCAGTGGAGGAAAACAGGAGCAACAACTCACAAGCGCCTATGCAGAGAGTTTAAGAATAAACAATATTATACCCTCCCATGTTTCACAGCTGAAAACTGGGACATGTGTAGCTAGTCAAGATGGCAGATGTTATTTATGATGAAGAGCATAGAAGGTAGGAGAGGCTGCAGCCATTTGCTTTTGCCTGAGCCTACTGGGAAGGGCAAGATCCCTCCTCTCCCCTCCTCTCCTCCAGCTGAGTTAAATGAGTGCAAACACCTTCTACAATCTGAACTCAGTTTGCAACAACTGAAATAAGCTGAGGACAAAGAGGGAAGGAAAAGAGAGAAACTAGGACATTTTTAAAAGCAGCTGAAAAAGTGGGGTGACAGAGGATTAATTGGGACATCAGAGGGTATGCAATCAGGAATTTTGGGGGTCCCAGAAATGCTTTATTTGGGGGGCCCCATATGTTTATCTCAGGTCAATGTAACCTAACCTAACCTATTCACAATACAGGATATTCAGATTATTACAAATAATGTTTTTGCAGAAGGAGGGTTATGACGGGGCCCCCCATAATGACAGGGCCCCCTGTGGCTGCAGATGCTGAAGGGCCTTTAAACTGGCCCGGTATGCAATAGATGTGGTAGCAGTCACTTTGGTGCCCCTTCCATGACACTCAACAAAGTCACCTGCAATCGCTGCCTCATGGCTCAGCACTAAGCCATTTTGTGAGAGATGGTTTTGTGAGAGGCCCAGTGTATGAATGCAGTGGTTGCCCTGACCCAAGGCCTTTCCTGGAATCCTTAGACAGTCTTTTCCAGTCTGGAGCTAATGCATTTTGAAGCTCTATCAGCTATCTATCTCCTGAAAATGTCTACCTTTGTTTGTGCCTAAAGACCACCCTGGTTAGACAGATATGTAGAGCGCTAAGTGTCGGATGGCTCCAGCAGCCAGCCACTGTGACCTCATTGCTGATGCGAGCCCTGAGCGCTTGATGGGAATGAGCTCCATGAGCCAAAAAGGCTCTTTGAGTGGTGAAATTATTTTTCTCGCACAGCTTAAATCAAGTGATGAAATATTCATAGGGCACTAAAGTGAGTGGACTGGCTGGCTGGCTGGCTGCTTTCTTATGGGAATATCAATAAGACTGGAGACAGCCTTAATCCAATATTCAAATAGCTGCATTCCCTACTGTCACTCTGGGTTCAGAGTTCTTTTCGGAAACCTGGCTTTCACCCGCCTCTCCCTCCTTCTCAGCTCCATTAGCAGAAGCAGGTACAGATGGCTCAAGGGGCATCAGGGAAAGCAGGAAAGAGCATGAGGATACTGGGGACACTGGGAGCAGGAAGGAGAGAGAAATCCAGATGAAATGCACTGCACAGAAAACTGAGAAAAATGGGGACATGGAGAGTAAGAAGAGCCCAGCCAGGCCCACCTAGTCCAGCTTTTTGCTCCAAGAGCAGACACCAATGTGGGCCGGGGAAGCTTACAAGCAGAGCACCAAGGGTGCAGCACCTGCAGAAGAGGGACCTCTCCCTGTTGATTGCCTTCAGCATTTATTTCTTCAAATTTTATTTCTTTATTTTATATATACCTCGTCTTTCTCCTGAGATGGGAGAGAAGACAGCTTACAGCATGGTTAAAGCAAGGTAGAGGTAAAAACCTGGTGATTAAAAAAAAGTTAAAACATAATTAAACAAGCTATATTCTTAAAATACCATTAATTAAAAAAATGAAATCTTTTAAAAACATAACTCTAAGGATAAAATACATCCCCTCTACATGAACAGGTCCTGATGCACAACCAATTAATCAAGTACCTGTTTAAATTAAAAAAAGGGCTTTACTTGCAGTGAAAGGAGATCAGAGAGTGGGGCTGGCTTAACCTCCTGTGGAAGGGAGTTCCACAGTCTGGGAGCAGCCCCAAGGAAGGCCCTCTCCCGTACCCTTACCAGATAGGCCCATTACAATGGTAGGACACAGAAAAAGCCCTCCCCATGATATTAAGATGAAGACAGGTTCATATAGAGAGGTACAGTCTCCCAGCATCTGGTACTCAAGCAGTGCATGAATTCTGAATCCAAAGGTATCATTTAGCTGTTATGGGATATTGCTAGACTGACCAATTCTCTCATTAATTTGTCTAGATTTACCTTTTTGGATCAATTTTTGCCACTGAAACAGAAAAGAAGACCCATTGTAAAATGGTGTGATTTTTTTTTAAAAAATGTATCTGTTATATCCAGGAAAACTATAAGAATAAATCCTCTGATCTGAAGCAAGTACAATAATGAACCCATGATCTTTTTAATTTCTATGATTTGCAAAGATTCCTGCAGATATATACCTTTTCCTTTCCTGCAGAATTTAGAAAATATTTTTTGCTTGGTGTAAATGTTGTCCTGGCTGAGGAAATGTTTTTGGTTCTGTATATAACATATGCTGTCGAGCACATCTGTCAACATCTGGAAAAGATAAACTTAGACTCCTCTTCCCAATCAACATTAGCCTACTGACCCAGCCAATAAAGATGGGCTTGGCTGAATTAAATTTGAACCACATTCGTACAAGTACGTTCCAAACGGAGCTCGAGGGTGGGGGTAGATACCTTTTTTTACTATAATTCCCAGAATCCCCAGCCAGCATGGCCAGTGGGAACTTACAGAGCTGCCCCAAATTTCCTTTTTCCTTTCTGTTCTACTCAAAGCCCTCATTATGAGCACAAATATGAACACACTACAGTGGCTGTTTCTATATTTTCAGCCTTAAAAAGAAGAACAAAGTTGTATTCCTTCTCCTTTTCTTCCTCATGCATTTTACTAATGTAATGAATTACTAATGTAATTATTAGTCAACATACAGGACTGAAATTTTGCAAGAGGCTTGTGGATCAGGGCCTCATCTCATTGCAAAACGGATTGTACATTGCATAGTTTCAGTGGTACTGTGGTGTGGAAAGCACACTACATCTATACATATAATTCTCTTGGGTATGTTGCCATTCCCAGTGTGCTGATTGGCTGCTTAGGAAACTTCCCAACCAATCAAAGTTCTCTGTTGGATGGCCAATCAGCGCACTGGGAAATGTGTGGAACGCTTCCACTACCTCCAGGTCCTTAGCGCAGGTCTGGGGGGTTTACTCATGAGTAAAGGATTTCTCCCCACCCCCACCCCGCCATCTCCTCTGAGCTGTTCAGCCAAACACTGCCGGAACCAGGTTTCTTGCCGATGCCTCGGGGGCCCATGCCACAATCCCAGGAGGTTTACTCAGGAGTAAAGCCCAACTGGGCTTCCTTTCCTGAGGAAGTGGCAGAACTTGGTCTTCCCTGCCCCATGAAGTGTGTTGGAGGAGCGGGATAAGATAACAGCGTATGTTATGCTGGGTACAGCTAGTTGAAAAGTAATTTCCTCTTGCAGACCACATGGATTTCTAAACTAGCATCTATCAGCAGGTAGACATGATCAAAAAGAGGATGCTTGCCACAGATTTTCAGGCCTTGTTCATTTATGTGTCCCCAAGATCTTGCAAGGGGTTATGGTCAGACTACAGTAAGAGTGGCATGTTACTGCCAAAGTAGGATGAGGTAGCCAGGGTTGGCTGCTTCTCTTTCCTATCCCATTGTTTCTTATCATCACTAAATGTGAAGAGGGTGTGTGACCTGAGAACGTCTCAGCTGATATTTATGAAGGGAACTTGTAGCATCTTTGAGACTAGCTGAGAGAAAGAAGTTCGGAGCATAAGCTTTTGCAGACTTGACTTCATCAGATGCCCACTCTACAAAAGATTGTGTTACAAACTTTTTTCTCTCAGTCTCAAAGGTGCTACAAGTTCTCTTTGCATACTGATCCATACAAACATAGCTATGTCTTTCAGTAGAAGTTTATGAGCCATATCTGGAACGATAACGAAGGGCCCATTTTATTCCCTTTCCTTCATTTTTCTTCATTGCCCATTTCCTTTTTCTGGTAGCTCTTGACATAGCTGAGCGACCAGATAAATACTGTTCTATCACAGAGTGGGTGTCTGTAGATGCAGCTTTTCTCAGCCTCTCACATGGAAACTGAACTTGTCAAGATCCCATCTTCTAGACAGTATAAAAGAGACAGAAACTTTACTGTTCTCTATACTTTGACCAGACTAATGCTATCAGTCTTGGGTATCATAATTTTCTTATCTTGATTGTGAAGCATTGCCAGTCCCAGAGCATCACAGGCCCCAAGGCTTCAGGGCCAAAACTAGAGACTGAGGAGATTTTTGGACGCCTCTTTCAGGCTCTTGCTGCGCAAGCAGCCTCCGGAGCAGTAACGAGGCTGCCGCGTGGCAAGGGTCCATTTTGGACGACGCCGTTTCTCCTCTGGGAGGAGGAGGATGAAGAGGAGTTTGTTTACCAACAGAGTAAACATACCTACTGTATGCATGACTTCAGAAGCAATAACTCCTCTTAATGGGACTCTAACAAATCCCAGTAACGGTTTTAGGATTTTCTTTGTCGGGAAGACAAAGGAGAAAGAGTTGAAAAAACAGAGTTGGCAAAGAGAAGGAAAGTGATGAGTGTAACGAAGATCTGTGGGGGCAGAAGGAGAAAGAAGATGAAAGTGAGAGAAAAGTGGGGAGAAGAAGGAAGACAACTGTAGCCAGAATATACGGTGGTGAGAAGGAACAACAAAACAAGGGTGAAGGGCTAGGGAAGAAAGAAGAAGATGAACGCAACTAGGAAATAGGGGCAGGGGGAGGGTAGGAGAGGGAGGGAGAGTGAAAGAAAAAAAGATAATAGGGATGTGTTTATTTACATTATTTGTTCCCACAAATCTTTGAAAACGACCGTTTTTAAATATGTTATTGAAACAGTTGAAAAAAGACTAATCTTTTTTTCTGCTCCCCCTCCTCTGGGACCTTTGGCAATCCAAACAGTCCTTGGCTGCCCCCTCCCTTGTCTGTGTCAAGGGGGGCAGGAAAAAGGTGAAAGGGTAGTTGGGAGTACTCCTCCAAGACTGTCCAAAGACTGGGAGGGGGGGGGTTATGTGTGGAAGAGAAAAAGTACCGGGAAAAGGGCAGAAGAACAAATACATGCAAGGTCTCTTAGGACAGCTATACATTTCCTAGCTCTGTGTTATATTATACAGGAGCTGGCTGAAGCTAGTAACTGTACTAAGTACCTCCAGTACTGAAAATGTGGGAGAGAGGCACTAGCCAAGGTAGCTGTGGAATTGTCTCCTGAGTTGTTTTGAGGTTGGTATTTTTCAAGCACACACAGTGAGTGGGCCCTTGGTATCTGCTGGGGTTTGTTTCTGGGAGACACACATACACACAGATAGCAAAATCTGTGGATGGCCAAGTCCCATTACATACAATGGCATAGTAAAATGGTGTCCCTTATATAAAATGGTAAACAGCAATTTGCTTCGGGGATTATAATTATTTTTGGAATATTTTCAAACTATGGATAGTAGATTCCATGGATACCAAATCCATGGATATGGTGGGCCAATTGTATTGTGTCTGTTAGGGAAATTGGTTGGATTTTAAAATAAATTTTAAAGATAAAATCCATTTAATATAAAATAAAACTTTTTCCAGTGTCAAAATGGCTCTTTTGATTATATTGTTTAATTTCCAATAAAAGGACTCATCTCATTTGTTTCAGGTGTGCATTGTCTTTCATGGGGCTTCTACACTTGCCTGGGATTTGTTCGGTTCCAATCATTTTTTCATTGGCTGACACATTCTTTCAGACAACCCACAAGTGAAAAGAATTTTCCAGGACATGGCAAGCATAAAACCAGATTCTTTGGAGCCTATAATTTGAGTCATTCCAGTTTGATCTAAGAGAACATGTAACTGATTCAGTTTTGAAATACAGAAAACAAGGGATTGTTGGCTTGAATCATTAAATTTTAATGAAAGCTATTATTGCACCCTAGTGGTGCAAGGCAGGAACAGTTGTGGCCCTCCAAGTTTCCTATGGAGGCTAATGTGGATCCCCCAACCCTTGGAACTTGAACTGCAACTTCCAGCATTCTGCATTCCTGGCTGTGTTGTCTAGGGTTATGGGAAGTTTCAGCTCAGCAACATCCGGCCTGAAGGAATCGCACTGGCTGCCAAAATGTTTCTGTTCTGAATTCAAAATGGTGGCAATCTATACATATAATTCTCTTGGGTATGTTGCCTTTCCCAGTGTGCTGATTGGCTGATCAGGAAACACACACAACCAATCTCCACCTACATGCAAATTCCCTCTCCACCTCACAATCCACTCCTGCCACTCAGTCTGTGGTCCAGATTCCTGTCACTCAATCTGTGGCCCAGATTGGGACCCAGGCAATCAATTGGCGGTGGCAGCAGGGGGGCGGGGGAGGAAGTGGACCCTGCTGCTGCTGCTGCAACAGGACCCAGATAGTCCGGTGGTGGTGGTGGTGGTGGTGGTGGCGGCGGCAGCGGTGGGACATCACTGCTGCCACTGTGATGGGACACAAACAGTCAACTGATGGCAGCTTTGTGTCAACTGCAACGGGACCCAGGTAGTCAACTATCAGTAGCCATGGCAGCAGAAGGGCAACAGAGCGAGTCACCCTCAGCAATTCAGGGAAAATTATGGAATGCTGAGAAGGGGAGGAGGAATTTAAAAATCCACTGGCCTACCTTACAAGGTTGTTGTGAAGTCTCTCAGTTTTTTGGGGGGGAGTTTTTAACAGTCTATGTTACGCCGCATACAGCTAGTAATATTTAAAGCCTTAAGCAGTTTGGCACCTTGATACTTGAGGGAACATCTCTCTCTCTCTCTCTCTCTCTCTCTCTCAATCTCAATCTCAATCTCAATCTCTGTCATGTATTTGCATTTTCAGACGCAGTGACCAGCAGTTCCAGAGTTAAACAAAAAACTTCATTGGCACAGTAATCCAGAAAGCATATCATACAAAGTTATTGCTCAGAATGGAGAGCCAGAAAACAAACAGTATACTAAAAGCAGTTTGTAATCTGTGAAATCTGGCAGGCTACAAAGCTATTGGCTACATATTGACCCTGATCCTTTCCTCCCAGACAATCATACCTCCTCTTGTTGCCAGACAATTTCTCCAGCTGCCTACCACCTTATCTCCCATTCCATAGTGACTGGATACTCCCCACTGTACAGCTCTCATTAGCCAGTACAGAGAAATGACAACACAGTTAACAGCAAGGTTACAATAAGTTTACAGCACCACACAAAAATGGCAGGAATAGGCACCTTCAGCAACCGATCCTGATACTCTATGCCTGTCTGAGAACTGAAGGGCTTTTATCCGATGTGGCAAATATGGCATCACAAGGATGCCTAATTATCACAAAAGGGTGCTCATACCATATGACATCATTCTTTTGTGATCATGTGCTGTCAATAAGGCATACTTTTTTATTGACGGGCCAAGTCAATTGATCTCTTGAGGTGCTTTGTTGCTGGCATTGCCGGCGTTTGAATCCTCGTGCCATTGTGCTCAGTGAATACAGCGTCAATTGCCAGAATGCTTCCATGTGAACTCAGGACAGCGAGGTAGGGGACGCTCTTTTTCCCCCCTCCCCGGTTTACTTGTAATTTTTAAAGTGTGTTTATGTGCTTGTGAGTACGTTTTATGTCTTCATCTTGCTTTAACTTTTAAATTTGCCACACTTGCGTCTTCTTGTGAGAATTGGTGAGATCTGAAACCAAGACGTGAACAGAGCTCCATTCACTCTCTGTTAGTGCCTGGGCTGCCTCTTTAATGAGTAAGGAAAGGTCGGGGGGGGGGTCTTTTGCAAACATAAAAGCGGCACCAAATATGTCAGCAAAAGAATATTAACGGAGGGTGGTCTGATAAAGTCCAAAATCTGTTGCAGGGGCCCTCCTCCAGTTCACATCAGTAGAGGAAACAGATTGTGGGAGGACATGGAAGAGGGGCTTTTCTACAGTGGCACCCTGGTTGTGGAATTTCTTCTCTCTAGAGGCCTCATTGGCACTAACATTAGAATTATTTTGGTACCAAGTTGGCTTTTTATTAAAGCCTTCAAGCCAAAATGATTTTATCCAGGCTGCACATGTTTTATAGTTATAATATTCAGGATTGTTTTAAAGTGACTGTTTTTAAATTGGAAAAAAAAACTGTTTAATATAGTTTTAATCTTTTAAACCTTTGAAATTATTTTGTAATTATTTTATTGTAAGTTGCCCTGAGATCTTTGGAGAAAGGGCAGGATTTAAACATTTTAATAAATAAACAAATGTATTTATTCTGAAATTCTGGACCAGGCCAACAAATATCATGTCAGAATGCACAGAGAAGCTATTAAAATCCACAAACACCTGGACAACTTCAACAGGAAAGAAGAAACACTAAAAGTAAACAAAATCTGGCTCCCAGTTTTGAAAAACAATAGAATCAAAACTCAACACTTACAAAGGAATTCCACTCAGGGACAGGGGGATTTCCAGCAGATAATGGCCCATCAACCAACCATTAGCCAAACAGACACTAATCCTCCTTGCATTTATATACCCAGAAACTAACCATTCAATTACACACATTTACATATACTCCCCAACAGGGGTCACAGCATATAAACTCCACACACACTCCTACCCATCTGAAGATGCCTGCCACAGATGCATGCGAAACGTCAGAAGTAAACTCTTCCAGAACACAGCCTCACAGCCTGGAAAAAAACCCTGTGCTGTTGGAAACTTAACACAACTGAATGCACAACCGAGGGCATGACCCATCTGCATACACCATGATACTCTATGTATCTTTTCTACAATCTTAAACTGTATGCAGACATTCTGCATTAGACAACAGGATTTCAACCTGCTATTAGGTATGGTAGATAGGCACCCCTCCCTCCCTCCCTCCTTTGATTTGGTCACAGCAGGCCTCACAATGGAAGATGGGCAGTGGCAATGCTCTCTCTCCGCTCCCCACCCCCACTGTCACTCTCTTCTTCACTCAAGTTCTCTGGAATATGAGGGAGCAGGCATCATAGGTACAAGAGGCAGTTTGTAGGGGATGGATGAAGACTTGGGAATGGAAAGATGGACTCAAATTTTGGCTCAACTATGAAGTTCTCTGATGTCCTTAGGTCGGTCTCCATATATCAACTTAACTTACTACACTGGGTCACTGTGGAGGAAAAAACAGGACAATAATTTTACATATGTGAGAAATAAATCAATCTGATACATTTTTCTTGGGCAAAGGATTAGAGTAACTTCAGAGGTTTCCAGAATGCCTGTCCAGGCCATCGCTCCAAGTGTCTGTGCTATGTCTGCCTTATACCACCAGCATGGCCAAGGGAAATCAGCCCAGCCTGTTTTGCAGACTCCTGAATGAGGTTGCCCAAGGTGCATTCCTGTGAAACCAAGTATACTGGAAATGGTGCCAAGTTCACCTTTCACTGAGGTCCAGTTTGTTTTGGACAATTTTCATTTGTCATACCTAAATCCTCATTTGCATGGATCTCATACTCTACCACAGTGTCTGCTTGGCCTGTTAGGAAAGAAGTGAAGGTCAGGAGTCAAACACAAAACAAAACAAAAAGTGTGGGAAGAAGCAGAGGAAACCAAGGATTCCTTTGGGACAGTATCAGACACAGTGGGGTCTGGTTTTGTGCACATTCTCAAATGCTCCTCATGGAGAAATATAACCTTTGCCCGGGGCCACTGGTGAGGAGGGGAGCCAGAATAATTGATTTCAGGGCTGGGCCAGCTTGGGGCTACAAATTTGGAGTTGGAAGGGAAAAAATGTTTATGTGTTTGGGGAAGGACAGATGGAATGTGAAAACATGTAACAGAGGTTTCTGATTACAGTGGGACCCTTGTATCCACTGATTCATTATCCACTGATTTAATTATCCATGGGACACAAAACAGCACACGTACCATAGAGTTTTCCTAGAAAATATGTCCTCTCTAAGCCATTTTCTAGGTCCTCCAAGGCACTCTTATGGTATTTTAAACTGGAAGCCCCATTATTTTCAATGGTGTTCGCTATTACCCATGGTTTTTGGTATCCACAGGCCCCCCAGAACTAATCCCCAGTGGATAAGGAGGTCCTACTATAAAAGAAATTAAAGGGAGCCAGGGCCAGTTCTGCCATTAGTTTGTCTCTGCAGCTCCTGGTGGCTCAAAGGGGATCCTGATGAACATGGGGACACAGGGACAGCTGGTGGCTTCCTTATCAGTGGGACAGTGAATCAACTTTGGGTTTTAGTTCAAACTTTAAAGGATTGACCCAAGGTGCTGAACCTTGTCCCCAAAATAACTTTTGCACCTTGGATCATTCCTTTAAATTTGGACCACCATCCCATTGGCAGTTGAGCTAACAGCAGCCATGGTGGGAAGAGCAACAAGAAAAACCAGTCTGAGCCAAGTAAAAACAGCCTGATTAATTCTGTTCTCTCACCCCATACATAGCCCTTCCCCCAGGGAGTCCAGCAGGAGGTAACCCCCCTCCAAATTAAAGTTAACCTTAAAGTTAGGATTTGGTATCTTTTCCTCCTATAATGACTAATATAAGGAAAGGAAAAAGATTCACTTTCTAAATGTCATAGAATCATAGAATCATAGAATCATAGAATTGCAGAGTTGGAAGAGACCACGAGGGCCATCCAGTCCAACCCCCTGCCATGCAGGAAATCACAATCAAAGCATCCCCGACAGATGGCCATCCAGCCTCTGTTTAAAGACCTCCAAGGAAGGAGACCCCACCACGCTCCGAGGGAGTGTGTTCCACTGCCGAACAGCTCTGACTGTCAAAAAGTTCCTCCTCATGTTGAGGTGGAATCTCTGTTCCTGGAGCTTGCACCCATTGCTCCGTGTTCCAGTCTCTGGAGCAGCAGAAAACAAGCCTGCTCCATCCTCAGCGTGACATCCCTTCAAATACTTAAACAGGGCTATCATATCGCCTCTAAACCGTCTTTTTTCCAGGCTAAACATACCCAGCTCCCTAAGTCTCTCCTCATAAGGCATTGTTTCCAGACCTTTCACCATTTTAGTTGCCCTTCTCTGGACACGCTCCAATTTGTCAATATCCTTTCTGAATTGTGGTGCCCAGAACTGGACACAGTATTCTAAGTGAGGTCTGACCAAGGCAGAATAGAGTGGCACTATTACTTCCCTTGATCTAGACACTATACTTCTATTGATACAGCCCAAAATTGCATTGGCCTTTTTAGCTGCTGCATCACACTGTTGGCTCATGTTCAACTTGTGGTCTACTAGGACTCCTAGATCCCTTTCGCACATAGTCTCATTCAGCCAGGTCTCTCCCATCCTATATTTATGCATTTCATTTTTCCACCCTAAATGCAGTACTTTACATTTCTCCGTATTGAATTTCATTTTGTTAGCTTTGGCCCAGCTCTCCAGTCTATCCAGGTCATTCTGAATTTTGATCCTGTCCTCTAGGGTATTAGCTACTCCTCCCAATTTGGTGTCATCTGCAAATTTGATAAGTATGCCCCTAATTCCCTCATCTAAGTCATTGATAAAGATGTTGAATAGCACTGGGCCCAGGACAGAACCCTGTGGCACCCCACTGGTCACATCTTTCCAAGACGAAGAGGAGCCACTGCTGAGCACTCTTTGGGTTCGGCCGGTCAACCAATTACAAATCCATTGAACAGTTAACTTGTCTAGCCCACATTCTACAAGCTTGTTTGCAAGAATGTCATGGGGAACCTTGTCAAAGGCCTTACTGAAATCAAGGTATGCAATGTCCACAGCATTCCCTTCATCTACCAAGCTGGTAACTTTATCAAAAAAAGAGATCAGATTAGTCTGGCATGACTTGTTTCTCTGAAACCCATGCTGACTTTTTGTGATTATGGCATTGCCTTCTAAATGTTCACAGACTCTCTGTTTAATGATCTGTTCTAGAATCTTCCCTGGTATTGATGTCAGACTAACTGGACGATAGTTGTTGGGATCCTCTTTTTTCCCCTTTTTGAAGATGGGAACAACGTTTGCCCTCCTCCAGTCTGCTGGGACTTCTCCTGTTCTCCAGGAGTTCTCAAATATTATTGCCAATGGCTCTGAGATTATATTTGCCAGCTCTTTTAATACTCTTGGATGTAGTTCATCTGGTCCTGGAGATTTAAATTCATTTAGATTAAGAAGGTATTCCTGTACCACCTCTTTACTTATTTTCAGCTGGATTTCCCCTATTGTGTCCTCTGTTCCATTTTCCTCAGGTTGGTCCTCCTTTTCCTTTTCTGAAAACACTGAGGCAAAGAAGGTGTTGAGTAATTCTGCCTTTTCTCTGTCCCCTGTTAGCATTTTGCCATCTTCTCCACGTAGTGGCCCTATCATTTCCTTCTTCCTCCTTTTGCTGCGGACATACCCAAAAAAACCCTTTTTATTGTTCTTAACCTCCCTAGCAAGCCTGAGCTCATTCTGCACTTTAGCTTTTCTGACTTTACTCCTACACGTGTTCGCTATCTGTTTGAATTCTTCTTTGGTGATTTCCCCCCTTTTCCATTTCCTATACATGTTCCGTTTAAAACTTAGCTCCATTGAAAGTTCTTTAGTCATCCATCCTGGTTTCTTGAGACACCTCCCATTTTTCTTCCTCAATGATATAGTATTACTTCTTCTTCTTCTTCATAAGTAGTAGCCCTTGGAGGCCCAGTGTAGTAACCCCAAGTAGCAACCCCAGGGGTCAATGGATTTCATTTTATTTTAAAATAAGGTAGTGTTATTCAGTTACACAAAAGACCTAGATTTTTATAAATTGGTTTATTTTGTATTTATTGTTGTTTTGCCCAACTAGAGTAGACTCACTGAGATTTTCTGTTGCCTTGCCATTCAACAATTGATTCAAAGAGTCAACTCTAGTGGGACCAACCAGTAGCAGTGAGACCATTATCTCCTAGTCATGGGTAAGTTTATTGCCATTGTGAAACAATTTGTAGTGAGTAATTGCAGCTTGGGAATACTATCTTTCAAAAAGTACATGGTGTACAAGTAAACTAATCCTCTTTGATAAACAGAAAAATCAAAACAAAATACCTCTGATGAAGAGATTTATAGATCAATCTGCATTGATCTTTCAAAAATTAAAACGATGCATTCTGTCTGTAGTACGTGGGTGTTATTCCTTTTGGACTGGGAATTTGATTTGTCCAGTTCTCCACCTCATTGTTTTATTGATATCAAAAATATTTTTTTTAAAAAAAATACACCAAAATACACAAGAATGCAATCTGTTACTACAACTTCTTCATTCCCAACCCTTTGCCAATAAATACAAAATCTACAGTATGTGCAGCATCTATCCCAGCTTTTCATTTTCTGCTTTCTCTGCATCTTATAGCAACAGCGTATGACATCACTGATGCATTTTTTAAAAAAGGAAGATTATACACACTCAAAGGAAAGGTGTCAGTAGGAGAGCATTCAGGTGAATCTCCCTTGGCTTTCTCTAGCTTTCAAATATTGGAAACACAGCTACACTCCGGGTAGCTGCAAGCAAGGATGCAAACTCCCCACCACTTCCATTCCTGCGTTGAATGTTCCATATGATTTACATGCAATACACTTTGGAACATGCTCTCACTCTGCATGTGGACCTAGCAGGTTCTCCATCTCTTTTTCTAGCAGGGTTAGAAAGAGCCCTGCATGGCTGTCCCAAGAGATGTAACAGGCTGAAATAGGACAAGATGTTGCCTCCCATTCCTCTTACAGACCTCAACTGGACTGGCAGCTGAACTTTACTTCAATACTGGTGACAGGTCATCCTCCCGAGGACAGCAAACTAACTATTGAGGTACAAAATAGCTGCATAGACACGCAGCAATACTAATGTAGGGTTCCTCCCATCAAATTGCTAAGACTCAGTCACAGATGGGTTTACGCGTATGGCTGTTAAATTCCAATGCAGCCAGAAGGTTCCGCTTTGGCTGACCTTAGACCGAAGGGCAGGGTGGATTATGGCAGCACCTTCGTGAATACACGATACCACAATGGACCAATAGGAGAGGGAGGGATCCACCACTTCCCCTAGTTAGCCAGTGTCTTATGTCTCCTCAAGCACAATGGACCAATAGGGACCATTTCCACTGCCTTCACCTGGGATTGGATCAGTTGGGGCATGTGAATCCCTGCACAATCACATTCCATCAGGAAGGCCCATTAGTAGTAACTTTTAAGGCTAGACTGTCAGCAGAAATTGTGCTAGCCAGAGAAGAGATTGTATAGGCATTAACCAGAACTCCCAGACTTACCCTTTGTGCTCTTAAAATATAAGACAGAAAACAGGAAAGGGACCAAGTGATATTTAGGAGATTTACACCTTGCAACTCATCACAGGGTCCACACTGGAGAAAAACTATACAAATGGAATACACTGCCTTGTAGTGTGGTGGAGTCTCCTTCTTTGGAGGTTTTTAAACAGAGGCTGGATGGCCATCTGTTGGGAATGATTTGATTGTGTATTCCTGCATGGCAGAGGGTTGGATGGCCCTTGAGGTCTCTTCCAACTGTATGATTCTATGATACACACCCACACACCCCAAATATAAAGCCAATAGGTTTTTCTGTGCCCCTTTCGCTTTTGAATATCCGATCTAGAAAGGAGGAGAGGGACTTAAGCTGCTGCCACACTGCAGAAATAATGCAGTTTGGCACTGCTTTAACTGCCGTGGCTCCACCCTATGGAATCCTGGGTTTTGTAGTTTATTATGGCACCAGAGCTCTCTGGCAGAGAAGGCTAAATAGCTCACAAAATTAAAAATTCCAGAATTCCACAGCATTGAGCCATGGCAGTAAAAGCAGTGTCAAACTGCATTATTTCTGCAGTGTGGCAGCAGCCTTAGATGAAACCTAGAAGACACCCATTACCCTCTCAATAGGTTTGAAAACTAGCCCTAAAAAGGGAGAGTTTGCTGCATCTCCAAAGAATTGTGAAAATGGAATTTTCCTGCAACAGAGAATATAGCTGTATTTAAAGCATGGCATGTTCCCAGAGAACTTCATAAAGAATTCTCAAGGAGGATATAAACTACATAGGGCTAAGCATATTTGGTTACTAGGAGCAAGATACTTAATGTATAGATGGATAAAACAATTATAAAAGGAATTTATTCTTGCAACTTTCATATCACTGCTCTGTCACCTGGAAAATAGATTACAGAGACAGATAAGAAATTCCCCTCTTCTTCAGAATGAAGAGCATGTGATCTGACAACAACATTAATCTTCCTAGTAATTTACCTGCAATCTGTCCTTTCAACCTTAAATCATCCCCAGAAAGGAAGATTTTGGTATAGCTCCCTAGAAAATGTAAGGGGGGAAATTAGAATTTTTTCCCCCAACAGACAATTTAAGATACTCATGTTACATTGGAGAAGTTCCTAAAGAATTTAGTGTGGATACTTCTAAACAAGGCTTTAAGCAGCCTGTTCAAACACCAAAGGGATAGCAACTTTTAATCAACAACAAGAAGAAGAGCCTTTAAAACTTTAGCATTTCAAAAACAAATAGAAAAAAGTTACATCTGATGTTTTCATACAATGGAGATTTTCACACGGGGGAAATAACCCTCATGGAGATCAGGAGAGAAACAGGGCTGTTCCAGTTCCAGCACTCTGTTTCGCATGTCCCCTTCCTTCTCCCGATCTCCCCTCACCCTTCCTCCGTCCTGCTTCCATTTTCCTCCCAATATTTTTTATTAATGAAAGTTCTTCATTAGTAAAAAAAATAGCAGAACATAGCAGGAGGAAAATGGAGGCAGGACAGAGGATAGGCGACGGGAGATCGGGAGAAGGAAGGGGGTGTGCGAAACGGAGCGCTGCAACCGGAACAGCCCCGTTTCTCTCCCAATCTCCACAGGGGTTATTCCCCCATGTGAAAATCTCTAATGTCTCTGTCCACCTGGAAAACAGTTTATAGAGACAGAAAAGATTAGGTTCCTCTCTTATTCAAGAAGGAGGCCATGTAGTCTAATAGGTCCACTTCATAGTAACATTAACCTGTCCCAAGAATTTACAGTCGTCCCTTCACATTCGCGGGGGTTCCGTTCCACGGACCCCCGCGAATGTGAAAAATCCGCGAATAACAAACACCCCTCCCCCTCCCTCCCCAGGCCTTCCGGGGCCTTGCTAGGCCCCGCGGAGGTCTCCCCGGCCCTTCCTCCCTCCCTGCCCAGGCCTTTGCGGGGCCTTCCTAGGCCCCGCGGAGGCCTCCCCGGCCCTCCCTCCCTCCCCAGGCCTTCGCGGGGCCTTCCTAGGCCCCACGGAGGCCTCCCCGGCGCTCCCTCCCTCCCTCCCCAGGCCTTCGCGGGGCCTTCCTAGGCCCCACAGAGGCCTCCCCGGTCCTTCCTCCCTCCCTGCCCAGGCCTTCGCGGGGCCTTCCTAGGCCCCACGGAGGCCTCCCCGGCGCTCCCTCCCTCCCTCCCCAGGCCTTCGCGGGGCCTTCCTAGGCCCCGCGGAGGCCTCCCCGGCCCTCCCTCCCTCCCTGCCCAGGCCTTCGCGGGGCCTTCCTAAGCCCCGCGGAGGCCTCCCCGGCGCTCCCTCCCTCCCTGCCGAGGCCTTCGCGGGGCCTTCCTAGGCCCCGCGGAGGTCTCCCCGGCCCTCTCTCCCTCCCTGCCCAGGCCTTCGCGGGGCCTTCCTAGGCCCTGCGGAGGTCTCCCCGGCCCTCCCTCCCTCCCTGCCCAGGCCTTCGCGGGGCCTTCCTAGGCCCCGCGGAGGCCTCCCCGGCGCTCCCTCCCTCCCTGCCCAGGCCTTCGCGGGGCCTTCCTAGGCCCCACGGAGGCCTCCCCGGCCCTCCCTCCCTCCCTCCCCAGGCCTTCGCGGGGCCTTGCTAGGCCCCGCGGAGGCCTCCCCGGCCCTCCCTCCCTCCCTCCCCAGGCCTTCGCGGAGCCTTGCTAGGCCCCGCGGAGGTCTCCCCGGCCCTTCCTCCCTCCCTGACCAGGCCTTCACGGGGCCTTGCTAGGCCCCGCGGAGGCCTCCCCGGCCCTCCCTTCCTCCCTCCCCAGGCCTTTGCGGGGCCTTCCTAGGCCCCACGGAGGCCTTCCCGGCCCTCCCTCCCTCCCTCCCTCCCCAGGCCTTCGCGGGGCCTCCGGAGGGCCTCCGGGGGTCCCGCGAAGGCCTCCCCACCCCTCCCCAGGCCCTCACGGGGCCTCCGGAGGGCCTCCGGGGGTCCCGCGAAGGCCTTCGCACCGCTCCCCAGGCCTTCGCGGGGCCTCCGGAGGGCCTCCGGGGGTCCTGCGAAGGCCTCCCCACCCCTCCCCAGGCCTTCGCGGGGCCTCCGTAGGGCCTCCGGGCGTCCCGCGAAGGCCTCCCCACCCCTCCCCAGGTCTTTCACGGGGCCTCTGGAGGCCCCGTGTCGCGGTTTTGGGGGGGCCCGGGGGGGCCCTCCCAAAACCGCAAATAACCGAAACCGCGAATGTCAAGTTTCGCGAATGTGGAGGGACAACTGTACTTTAAAACGATGTATGGGCTTGTCTACACAGGCAATAAAACCTTTTCCCACCTCCCTATATTCATGGCACAGTTGACACATGACATTTTCATATTCCTACCAGGGTTTCTGCAGGAAACCTGTGATGACTCTGCTAACGTTCACATGCTGAGACAATTGCCATTAAACAGAAACGGTTTATTGAGCAGGAATGGTAACATTCAGGTTCATGTCAAAGATAGTTCTGAAGCAGAGTTCAAAATGTAAGGAATAATAGGACAATTAGGTTTGGTTACACACACACCTGCACCACTAATGAGGGAGCATTCCATTGCATTGCTTCCCACAGCCGTTCCCAAAACATAATTGCTTACATGACCTTGGACATCTAGCAGTGATAGCACAGTCTAAAGCAGTTCCTAAAGCATGAGCAAACTTCCAGAAAGCTACATCTAATCCCAGCATGCCTCCTGCTCATGTCAGGCCCTGGCATGCTGGCTAGGCCTAACAGACAATGCACACTGAAGCTAACTGGCTATACAATACCCATGCCAGGGTCCTGAAAAAACCCCGGATTTGTAAGATTTGAAGGGGAAACCTGGATTTTGTCTGTGTAGCAGCCAAGGACTGGCTTCAGAGCAAAGCCAGGGTGGGACTTTTGGTGGATGGGACTCCATTCTGGTGCTTAAAAAAAACTTTTAAAAACTTGATTGTGCACATATCTGGATAAGCATATCTCTGCTTATTCAGTAAGACAGTACCATACTCTGGGACCACATATATTTGTTTATTCGCAGGAAGAAACAGAAAAAAACTCCACCAGAGCAGCCCCGGCCATGTGGCTAGAAATAGTATGAGATATAGGACATGTGATCAGCAGAAGTCTGTTTTTTTAATCCGACAGAACTAACACTGTGGCAGGATACTCCGATCTACAATTTGAGAAGTCTGGTGAATGTGGCATTTATGGGGCCACTGCAGATCAAAAAAATCTGCCATGGCTACAAGGTAAGTGTGGGGTTTTCTGCCTATGTAGTTAAGCCCCAAGACACATTTTAAAATCTAAAAAACATGCCTTCACAACATGGACCTGAATCAAATGCAAGCAAGCATTCAGTTCAAACCTGTAATGGCAGACTTTAGATCATTCTTTCCCACTTTAGCAGTTAAAATAGCTAATGCAGAATTTGCAAAGGTGTTGCCAAATTTTTAATAGCCTATAAAGCAGTTTACCTGTCTCTTCATTCATATTTTAAAATCATCTTAGAATTTCTAAACAGGATGCTTTTACTAGGGAAGAGCTATATTTAATGGTTCCAGTTTCTGTAATCATCTACAATAATCTTCTCTATATTTTCTTCTTCAACTTCTCTGTCCATGTGACTTCTGAGGTTCTAAAAACATCCTGTTGGTTCACAATGGCATCATTTGTTCAGCGGGGAGGTCAGACAGAACATTTGTCAGGGCAGGACCTCTGGTTAGGATGGAGCTTAAACATGTTGGTGGGTAGGGCTTAGCGGTTTGATGGGAGCTACAGGTATACCTGTTAATGAAGTAGATGCATCCCTGGACATTACTTCTTTAATAGAAAATTTGGTACCAGAGGTAGAAAAAACATAGAAAGAATAGGGATAGGTTCCTATGCCACAAAAATAATAGCCATTCAATATGTTTCACTGAAGTTTTTATTCAAAACTAACAGTATGTGTACATGAAATGAAACAACTAGATCATGCAAGCCTTGCATAAGTTAACAAAAACTTTTTTTAACCTTCCATAAACCACTTGAAACTTGTTCCAGTATGCATTCAGTGAAGACCAGTTGTGGACTGGGTCTAAAAATATTGGTTGGCAGGAGACAAAGGGGCCCCGCCCACATCTATAAGGCTAACATTTATTTTTTTAAGAAATTAAATTTTCAAAAACATAAGTGAAATAAATGTACTGGTATATTTTTAAGTAATTACATTGTACATATATTGTACAGATTACTGGCAGTATATAGTAGATATTAAATGTAAATAAAGATTGTTATAATTGATTTTTAATTATTTTTTTTATTTTAAATAAATGGTGGATATTTTTAAATAGTTTGCTTGTACTTAACATTTTACACATTAACAGGTAGTTCAAAAGCATATTTCATGCAATCCACTGTATTAAGAGCAATAGTTTGACTTCACTAGATCAGTGGTTCTTAACATGTGGTACAGGGACCCCCCCCCCCGGGGGGTTTGTGATGTCCTCACAGGACCCCCACAAAGGCTTGAAGGCTGCTTGGCCCACCTCCTCCCTGCAGTGGAGGGGCCACATGACAGGAGCCAAGGCAGAGTCTGGCTGGCTGGCATGGCCTGCACATTGCCATTCAATCCTCTGAAGCCATAAACTTACAGGAAGAAGCAAGGGGGTAAGTCTTCCCTCCTTCTCCACTACCTCTAAGGGAAGGTTTAATAGATGTTGTAATTATATTATTGTTGTTGTTATTTGTTGTTATTATTATTAAGGTTTTAAATCTTGAGTTAAGTCTTGGTGGGTCTTGCTGAAATGACTCTCTTAGCCCTCAGTGTGACACAAAACTCCTTCCTTCCTTTCCTCCAATCAAAAGCAAGCTACCAGATTAGCCATGCCGACATTTTGGTCTGTATGTGGGGAAACTGGTTAATAGTTCCATAAGAATAAAATACTTTTTGAAGACTTATTTTGAAGTGGGGCAAAGGATAATGGATGAAGGATGGAGCACAACAGGAGAACAGTTTGTTTGGGTTTTATAAGCTTAGCCTCCACCCCTGATCAAGAAAAATTCACTTTTAAAAAAATACAGGTGGCAGCTACTAAGGACATGGCTAGATAAAAGTAAATTATTTTTATAGAAAGAAAAAAATGGGGAAGGAAGGAGAGAGAACAGTTTAAAAAAAATCACACCCTACTCACTGGGAGTGGCAGGGAGGGCAGCCTAGTGAGATACACCCCACGCACTTCATTGCCACCGAGGAAAGCAGGCTCAACGCTTTTTGCTGCAGACTCCACAGAAGGCCCTGCCTGAGCTTTTCTTCTGCTGTTTGCTCATCCTGCCCCCCAGCCTCTTCTTCCTCCAACTGGGCAAACAAGAGGCAGATGGCATTCAAATGGCTCGCCCACACCTGAATGTTCCTCGGAAACAGCAGGGGAAGCCAAGTGGGAGGCTCTAGGACTTGGGAAGGAACGTATGTGCTGGAAAGGGGAAGGGGGTGTGCAAAGGGAACCACTTCATCAGGGACCCACAGGGCCACTTGCCTTTAGGCAAGCTGATGCCCTGGCTAGTTCACCCCTGGTGATAACACTTTTTCTTTCACCAGCCTATTTGATTTCAATTTTTTAAAAAAAAAAATTACACAAAGAAATAAAACATAATATATTACTTCCTATTCACCTGAGTTATGAACTTCTTTCATCATCTTCATTAACCTTTCTAAATATACATTCTTAAATACGGTTGTAAATATAATATCATTACTATACAATGTAAATGTGATAACAGTATCTTTAACTTATTTCCATGTCACTTCGCATTTACACAAAACCATTATCCATCTAACCTAAAATTCTTCTCTAATTTTCTTGTAGTGTTGTTGTCCAAATTACCATCTATTACTTATTCAGTGAGCCAAGTAACTACATATTCACACCATTCCAGTTTCCAGAATTCAATCAATTTCCCCCAATCCTTCCTAAATTTTGTTATTGTCCTGTGATTAATCCAACAAGTAATTTGTTCCATTCTCACTGTTTCTACCAATTTTAACATCCATTCATCTATATTTGGTGTTTCTTTCCATTTCCAGTATCTAGCATATATAATCCTTGCTATAGTGGTCACAGACAACATTATATTTCTCAATTCTTTGGAGAAATCTTTATCTATTAAATTCAGCAGAAAGATTTCAGGTTTTAACCTAATTTTAATTTTTAGAATTTTCTTTATCCAGTTATAGATGTTAACCCTCCTTTTTTGCTGTTTTACATGTCCTCCACATTTGATAAAATGAACCGTTTTCCTCTCCACATTTCTAACATCTTGATCCTTTATTCTTACATATTTTTGCCAACTTTTGTGATGTCACGTACCATCGAAATGACATCTTATAGCAGTTTTCCCTCAATTCCATGCATGGTGTAAATTTCATGTTTTTTCCCCCATAGCATTCCCCAGTCTTCTAATTGAATACTATGTCTGATGTTTTGCGACCACTTGATCATATACTGTTTTACAAATAACGGTTCTAAATCAAGTTTCAGTAATAATTTATATATTTTAGATTGTTATTTATTTTCTATTATTACCTTGTCTAATTTTGTATTTTCGAATTCTATTCCAATCAAATTCTTGTCCATTTTATATCTTTCTAGTAATTGCCAATACTGAAACCAGCCTTTCTAATAATATGATTTTTAAAATTTTTATCTATTTTTTCTTTCTCATACCAAAGGTATGCATGTAAGCCATGCCTCGTATCTGCCCCCTCTAATGTTATTGTCCTATCATTATTCAAAAGAAACCAGTCTTTCAGCCAAACTAATACACATGAGTGATAGTATAATCTCAGATTTGGTAGTCCTAATCCTCCTCTATCCTTATCTTCTTGTAGGACCTTCCATCTTATTCTTGGCCTTTTATTCTGCCATATAAAATTTAACAAGTCCTTATCCCATGTTTTAAATAGTTTGCTGTTATATATCACTGGTAGATTTTGAAATACAAAGAGCATTTTTGGCAGAACCATCATTTTCACTGGTGATAGTCTACCTGTAATGGATAGATTTAGCTTTTTCCAATTTTCAATATCTTTTTTTATTTCATACCAATTCTTTTTATAGTTGTTTTCTATTAAGTCTAAATTATTATTCATTATCATTATCCTTAAGTAAAGTGTTTTCTTTTCCACTCTAAAATTAGATACTCTTACTAATTCCCCTATATTTTTTATCCAAGTTTTTCGTTAATATTACCATTTTTTCTTTGTTTATTTTTATTCCTGATATTGCACCAAACTCCTCTAGTTTTTCTTGTAATGTTCTAATTGATTCCATGGGTTCTTCTAGAGATATGGCCATATCATCCGCAAATGCGGATATCTTATAAATTTTTCTTTTTATTTTTACCCCCTGTATTTTTTTCCATTTCTTATATTCCTGCATAGTGTTTCTAAGGCCATTATAAAGAGAAGTGGAGATAGAGGGCATCCTTGTCTAACTCCCTTTTCCATTTTTATTTCCGATGTCTTCTGTCCATTAATTATTATTTGAGCAGTTTGATTTTTGTATATTGCTTTCATCCCCTGTAAAAAGTTTTCTTCTAAATCCATTTTTTTCTTCATCACTTGTATCATATAGTACCAATTTACACTATCAAATGCTTTCTCCACGTCCAGGAATATCAAGGCTAATTTTTTCCCAGGGTGTTTGTCAAAGTACTCAGTGAGATTTAGTATTTTTCTAATATTATTTCTTAGATGTCTCCCTGACAAAAATCCTGATTGATCATGGTTAATCCACTCATTTAGTATTCTTTTCAGCCTATCCACCAAAACTGACACCAAGATTTTATAGTCGGTATTTAGGAGGGAAATGGGCCTAAAACTTTTCATGTCCTCTGGATCTTTGTTTTCCTTTAATATTAATATAATGTTTGCATTATTCCAAGATAACGGCACATAACCTCCTGATTATGTTGTTGCACAATTTCCATAATGGTTCTTTTAATTCTGCTTCAAAGGTCTAAGGTCAAAGGTCTTCAAAGGTTCAAAGGTTTAATTCTGCTTCAAAGGTTATAATAAGACTTTTGATTTCCATTTTTGATGGCCAAACTCATACTCTATGCTTTTTAAATTTGGGGGTAGCTCATAGGCAGGCTAATTCACTTCCCCCCTTCTTTCTGCTTTGCTGTTTATGCTTGTTGAGCAAAGGATTCTAGAGGTAGCTGCTGTTACTTTGCTTGTTGTAAGCAGGCACAGACAACTAGAATAGGATCAGCTGAGGAGTATCCTTCCCTCCCAGCTTAAGTTTTATTGCATTGTTTACTGCAGACACACTGCTGCAACCTCAATTGAATGTGTGTTTCTACTGTCCTTCACTGCCCTCCCTGTGCCAGTGCTGTTTAAAAAACAACTTCCTGCTAGACAGCGGACAAAGTGGAAAAGAGGACAGGTTGGGTAGGCAGAAAAGACATAGTAAAAAGGATCTTTGTCAGAATCTTTGTTAACTGTAGGCTTGTCTACACAGGCAATATACCCCATCTTGCCCCCATCTTACAGCTCTGCACTCCTGATGATGCAGGGCTTTTGCCCTATTCTGTCCCTGGGCAGTCCTCATCACCCCTGGGACAGATACAAGCCTGAGGCAGGGGGAAGTCAGGGTAGGGTCTGATACACCATTATAAGAAAATACCTGGTTTACTCCATTTCCAATGGGAGGAAACACATTGGGCCCCATGTGTCCTCAGGAGCCCACCCCAGCAGGCTGGCCCTCACTGCTGCCTCCTCCCTGACTCTCCAGGAAGTCAGGAAGCAAGGCTGGTCACATGCAAGGGGGCCATGGTAACTTGTTGCAGGCCCCCTTCCTGCCTTCCAAGACAGCGAAGAAAATGGTGGCGGCGACAACGGCAGCTGCAGCTGTAGCAATGGGCCAGTGTGCCTGTCAGGACTTCCTCCCATTCTGTGGAGGGAATGGGGGAACAATGAGCCTGATCCATGGACAGGATATGTCAGTGGGGAGCATTTTGCCACTGCTCTGTGTTCCTTGGCTCCTGTCTCCTAAGACAGTCACCTCAGTATCTGCTCTCTCCCTCCACACCTCCACTTTGTTGGAAGTGAGGAAGCATCAATGTTTGTTTACAGCTTTGTGTGTGTGTGTGTCCCTGATCTATGTTTACTTCTGGCTTGCATGCAGAGACCACTTCCCCCTTTGCTCCAAGAAGTTTTAGTGTTTTACAACAGTTTGGATTTTTTCAAACAGGGCCAAATGCCCCATTCCTGCCCCGCAAGCCCCAATCCCGTTCCTGCCACAGAATAAAAGGAAAATGTTCAAACACTTACCTTTATTCCACAGCAGGAACGCCTTCCCTCTCCACAAGCCGGCCGGCCATAAATACAGCCATCATAAGGCTGCCTTTACAACCTGGAACTGAAATTCCACTTGTTCTTGTGAGAGAACAAGTGGGAGAGAAATTTAAAAATACTGCCCCAGCTGTCAAAATAGTACAGCAAGCACAGAAACACACACACAAAACAAGTAACCCGGGGGGGGGGGAAGGGTGCCACTTACCTGGGTGTCCCATTCCTGCCCGGAACTGTCCAGAACGGACCTCCCTCCCACAAGAGGAACAGGACACCTTTCAGACCACCCGTGATTCTGTTACTACAATGGAATGGGTGGTCCAAATACGATGTTCCCCTGTGATAAAAATATCATGGGGAAATGTGTAATGAGGACAGGGGAGAAATGGAAAAGGGTCGCCATCTTCTGAAAAGACGACTTTTTCCCAATCCTGTTCCATGTCTCCCATGGATTGAATTGCCCATCTGAAAATCTCCTTTGTCTCAGAAGCAAGAAGCCAGCAGCCATCATGCATGCATGAGAGCCAGCCTTAGGACCTCTTTTACCCAAATCAGGTAACTATCTTCTATCTATCTATTTTTCCTATTTAAGATGTATTCTCTGCCATAATAAACATTAAGTTCTGCTTTATAACTTTACTGGAGCATCCTGCATGTTTTGTAACAGAAGCTCATGTTGCTCTGGGGCTATGCTGCAATCTGCTCAATATAAATAACAAAATCTCCTACACACCTTGAGAGTAAGTATATCTGATGCTGGCCATAGAGCACAGGGAAGGGTATTACAACAACTCTGTGTTGTCTAGATGGGCTATATACTCCATCTTGGCCCTGTTTTTGAGCCGTGTAGTCTAAAAGACACAGGGCATTTGCCCCGTTTTGCCACTGAGCAGTCCTCACTACCTCCAGGGCGACGACAGGGCCAAGACGGGGTAAAGCACATTAAACTTTTTTTTTAAATAGCTGTGAAACACCACTTCAGCCAAAATAAAATGGATTAAGCCCCACAAGGCTGCAGGAGCCTGTTCCAGCATGCCAGCCTGTCGCTGCAGCTGCCATCTGCTCTCACTCTTTTGCAGCAAAGGAGCAAGGCCCACAGTATGTGACCAGGCTGGCCACATGCAGGGGGCCTTGTTCACATGCTGCAGACCAGCGACCTGGGTCTGGAGAGTGGGACACAGGTGGCAACAGCTGCAGAGATTGGCCAGTATGGTGGTCTGGACTTTTTCCCATTTTGTCCAGGTAATGGCAGAGCAATGAGCCTGATCTGCAGCCAGAATGTGCCAGTGGGGAGCTGGTGTATTCTGGCCCATATAGATGAGCCCTCTTGCTTGTAAACCTCCAAAGCTATCTTGACTACTGTTAGAAATGGAAAATCAGGCTCAAAGCACCTTTTATCACATCTGCCAAGGAAACATCTGTGCATAATCTCTCTCTGGCTTTTCTTCGCAAACGAAGATTCAGGAAGGACTCATCCCGCGCCTTCTGCAAGCGTGCTGATGACTAAAAAGGCCAATCTGAGATAAACAAGTCCGGTTGCAGAAAGCACAGCAGAAGGTCTCCTTGGGTGATGTTTTTGGGTTTCTGTGTTGTTGTTTCTCTTCAAGACTTGTTCGGCATGAGTTCTCAAATAAGGCTGCAGCATTGTGGATAGTGTGTCCCCATGCCTCCCGATGTGAGGCCAGGGCGGACCATTGTTGGTGATCAATTTGGCTGAGCCTGAGGTGTTGTTTCAGGGAGTCTTTGTATCGCTTTTTTGGAGCGCCCCTCTTACGCTGACCCGTGACGAGTTAACCATAGAGTAGTATTTTTGGGAGGTGATGGTCCTCCATCCTAGAAATGTGCCCTGCCCAGCGCAGCTGTGTTCTCAATATCATGGCCTCAATGCTGGTAATCCCTGCTTGCTCAAGGACAGCAACATTCGTCACATAGTCGGTCCAGTGTATATTTAGGATTCTGTGTAGACAGCGCTGATGAAAGCGTTCGAGGAGTCGTAGGTGGTGGTCATAGGTGACCCATGTTTCAGATCCATAAAGGAGGATAGATAGTACGATGGCTCTATACACACTGATTTTTGTGCTTTGCCTCAGGTGTTTATTGCTCCAGACTCTTTTGTGAAGTCTTCCAAATGCACTATATGCCTTTGCTAATCTGTGATCAATCTCTTTGTCAATCTTGGTATCTGAGGACATGATGCTTCCCAGGTAGGTGAACTGCTGAACGGACTTGAGCACAGATTTGCCGACGGCAATGTGGGGATGGTGGTGTTCGTCCTGTGGTGCAGGCTGGTAAAGAACTTCTGTTTTCTTCAGGTTGACTTCCTGCCCAAACAGCTCTGCAGCTGTTGCGAAGCAGGATGTTAGGCACTGCAGAGCTGCTTCTATGTGGGCAACAAGGGCAGCCTCATCAGCAAAGAGCAGCTCACAGACTAGATAGTTTAAAGTCTTAGTGTGAGTCCTCAGACGGCTTAAGTTAAACAAGCTACCATCAGTACGGTAACATATATAGATGCCGTCGTCTTCTTCAAGCTCTGCCATAGCCCTTTGGAGCATCATGCTAAAGAAGATTGTAAATAAAGTTGGTGCAAGAACACAACCTTGCTTCACTCCATTAGTTATTAGAAAGGGCTCTGAAAGAGCATCGCCATATCTGACTTGACCACGCTGGCCCTCGTGTAGCAAGATAATCATTTTAAGAAATTTGGGGGAACATCCTAGCCTTTCCAGGATCTGCCACAGACCTTTTCTACTCACAGTGTTGTAGGCTTTGGTGAGGTCGACAAATGTTACATAGAGACCCTTGTTCTGCTCCCTACATTTTTCCTGCAGTTGTCTAAGGGCAAAGACCATATCTGTAGTACTCCTATTGGCTCTGAAGCCACATTGGCTTTCAGGAAAAAGTTCTTCGGCAATGGCAGGAACTAATCTGTTCAGGAGTATCCTTGCAAGGATTTTTCCAGCAATAGAGAGCAGTGTTATGCCTCGATAGTATGAGCAATTGGATTTTGCTCCTTTTTTCTTGTACAGGGTGATGATGACTGCATCTCAGAGGTCTGATGGCAGCTCCTCTTTTCCCCCAGCAATTCACAAGGAATTCATGGAATTTATCGTGGAGCACATGACCTCAGTGTTTCCAAACTTCAGGTGGGATTCCATCCATCCCAGCTGCCTTGCTGCTTTTCATCTGCTGTATGGCCTTAAGAGTCTCTTCCAAAGTGGGAGCTATGTCCAATTCATTTTTCATTGGTTTTTGTATCATATGTTGGATAGCTGAGCCTTGGACTACTCGGTTGGCACTAAAGAGACTTTGAAAGTGTTCAGCCCATCGATTCAGGATGGAGGCTTTATCAGTCATTAATGTTTGACCATCTGTACTGTATAAGGAGCTTTGGACCTGATAAGTAGGTCCAAACACTGTTTGAAGAGCTTCATAAAATCCTCTATGATCACCCAGATCTGCACAGCATTGTGTCTTTTCTGCTATATTGATCCACCACTTGTTCTGCATGCCTTGGAGTTTTTGTTGAAGTTTACTACATGTGAGGCGGAAAGCTGCTTTTCTTACATGGCAGGTTGGCTGGGCTAGGTATGCCTGGTGAGCAGTTCTCTTCTTTGCCAACAGCTCCTGGATCTCTTGGTTGTTTTCATCAAACCAGTCTTGATTTTTCTTGTGGAAGAACCCGAGGGATTCTTCTGCAGACTGTTTTTGATATGTTGCCAAAGCACTGTAGGAGAAGGACCTGTAGGATGGTCTTCAAGTTTTGTTTGCAGATTTGCCTGGAAGTTGTCTCTCATGGTAGCTTGTTGAAGATTGTTGACTTGGAGTCTCTTCTGTAAGATGCCACCCCTCTTAGGTTTGAACTTAAGATGAAGATTTAGTTTACATCTGACGAGGCGACGATCTGTTTGGCATTCTGCACTGGGCATCACTCGGGTATGACGGACATCACGAATGTCTCTCTGACGGACTAGAACATAGTCAATGAGGTGCCAATGTTTGGATCGGGGATGCATCCAGTTTGTCTTGAAGCTATCTTTCTGCTGAAAGATTGTGTTTGTAATAGTCAGCTGTTGTTCTGCACGGAACTCTAGCAGGAGGTGTCCGTTATCATTGCAATTTCCAACACCATGCTTGCCTAATATACCTTTCCAGGCATCGGAGTTCTTTCCTACTCTGGCATTGAAGTCACCAACGATAATAATTTTATCTTCTACAGGGACTTTTTGTATGAGTTGGCGTAGGTCTGTGTAGAATTTTTCTTTCTCTACAGGGTCGGCTTGCATAGTTGGGGCATATATACTAAAGAGAACAACATGTGGGAGGTGTAAGGAAACAGTGCAATCAGAGTGTCCTGATGGCAAGCTTTTGAGTTTGGAGGCAATGGAGTTTTTAATCATAAAGCCTACTCCTGAAAGATGTTTTTCGGTTTTGGGTTTGCCAGACCTGTAAAGTGTGTAGCCGGTGCCATGTTCTTTAAGGCTGCCTTCCTCATGGAAGTGAACTTCAATAAAAGCAGTGATGTCAATATTAAGTCATGATAGTTCATGGGCTATTAGAGCAGAATGACACTCAAGCCGTCCACTATCTGCAGAGTCTCACATGGTTCTGATGTTCCAGCATGCAAGTGTCAGTTTATTTACACCTTTGGAGGCCGGTGTGTGCCTTTGTTTCTTTGCCTTGGTTTGACTGCATCAGAAGATGCCTGTTGGCCGCAGCTAGCCAACCAGGTAGTTGGGGATGAGCTTTCGTTAGGCCACCTTTTCTAGTCCCCTCTCCATATGGAGCAAGGAGTGCTCTCCTTAAAAAAAGGCTGCTTGGTCATTCAGGATGCTGCTGAACAAGACTGTCATCTCCCGGGTCAGCCTCGAGCGACCAATGTCCTGAACTGCCTGCATGCAGGGTTGGGTCTGCGGCTTCCAGTGCATCTTTACACCTGCCGTTTCGTCCCTCGCCTATCACTACAGGGCTTTTTTGGAACTGGATTTGTCCTTCGAGCCTGTGCAATGGATTTTTCTGGTGGAGCACAGCATGCACAGAACTGGCCTCACCCTTTAAACCAAAGATTCATCTGCCATGGCCTTGCAAGCATGGATGTAGCAGAGAGGTCCTCGGGTCTTAGGTTTGATTAGAGTTTCCTTCTCTTAGATGGTTGACCTTACAGGGTTGGACGAGCACCATCTGCCCAGGTTTGGGATTAGAGTTTTCCTTCTCCTAGGATAGTTGCCACAAGGCTAGAGAGCCCATCCTGCCCTTTGACGCTCTTTGTCAGACCCTTCGGTTTTGACCTGTCTGGCATGGGAGACCCTACTTGTGGCTTTATGCCACCGCCAGCATAGTTCAGAACATCATTAGGGTACCCAAGCCTCTCTCCCACGACAAGGGGGCGTCAGTGGAGAGGTATGTGCATAATATTGCTCTGGTTAAAGCTGAGGGAACAGAAATAGTAAGAAAGGTGACAACAACTGTACAGTACAGTTGTCCCTTCATATTCACTGGGGTTTGGTTCCAGGACCCCCCCTCCCCCATTATATGCAATGGCATAGCAAAATGGTGTCCCTTATATAAGATGGCAAAATCAAGGTTTGCTTTTTGGATTATTATTTTTTAAAGAATATTTTCAAGCTGTGAATACTTGAATCCATGAATAACAAATCCGTGGATACGGAGGGACAACTGTAGTTTGTTTAGGACTACAGACTTTCATTGGAATTTCTCTAGACTAATTGCAGCCTAAGACAGGAGCTGCTAGTGGTGTTTTATGGATAACAATTAATTGCT
This sequence comes from Gambelia wislizenii, assembly GCA_030847615.1. Lineage (NCBI taxonomy): Eukaryota > Metazoa > Chordata > Lepidosauria > Squamata > Crotaphytidae > Gambelia > Gambelia wislizenii. Next base: position 166,152,226 of record JAUMIR010000004.1, read on the forward strand.
TTGTGGGATGGAGCCTTTCATTTTAGCAGTACTGGAGTTTATTAAAGTCAGTGTGTCTGTTCAGTAGAGGTTTATATTCCCAGAAATACTTCAGTATTTTATGACAGGAACATTCTGAAATAGGTATATATTTTCTAACAATCATGCCCTCGGTAAAAGAATGAAATAGAATAAAATAACCCGAAACAGAAAAAGAACAAAGAAGAAAATAGCCTGGTCCTCTGGATTACTGAAGGGCAGTGCAGATGTCTCTGGAAGGGGGTGATGTTGCAGTCCACAACTCTCTGGTCTTAGAAGACTGTACTGATGCAAATGGACAGCACTGCAAGGTCTCACCCTGCTTCACTCTCTGTGTGTTGTCTATATTGTAACTCCGTGAAGAATGTGACAATGGAACCCCACATCTTGCAATTTCCACAGTAACTGGCAGCCACAGACTGAAGAAATCTCATTGAAGGCCTCACAGAGAAGTGGGACAGCCTCTCTATTGCCACAGCTCCATTTGTGTCAGGGCAGATTAACAGTGAAAAAAAAATTCTTGAGTCTTTAGTCATGGCTACACACTAGATCAGGTCAAGGAATTGTGTGGCCCTCCAGATTTTGCTGGACTACACCTCTAAGCATCCCCAAAGATTGGCTATGCTAGATAGAACTGCTGGCATTTGCAGCCCAACAACTTCTGGGGGCTGCATGATTCCCACCCCTGTAAGCTGCTTCTCATAATTTTGAATTCTGCAGGCCTCCCCAGAGACAGATAGAGAACACTAACAGGGTCTGCAGAGTCACTGGCTGTCTTTGCCTGTCAGTTCCACATGGTTATCTTATATCTCATTTAGCACCAAATTTCCCCAAGGCATTAAGATGGAGAGAAGCTGGGACAGTAGCTACTCAGCAGAGACAAAAGAAGCACAGATAAATGACAGGGTGGAGAAACTTATTTGAATGTTTTATAATCCACTCCAGCTTTTTGTAAGGAAGATTTCCCAACTGAAAACAATAACTAATTTGCTGCTACCTTTCGCATGGTGAGAGTAACATGTGAGCAGGATCTTACGTGCAGATTCCAACGGTTTGTCCATACACAACTGACAGCAGCCTCCCTCCCTCCCTCCCCGCATCCAGCATAGGAGCTCATGGCTTTAAGTGTCTATATAGTTACATATCACAATGGCCAACAGATGAAAGATAGTCAGCAAGTCTTTATGAACGACCCACTGGGTAATGATTTAAGATCAAACTGGAATGACATGGAAGATAGTTCACTACCATAGACCACCCTTCTATTTTAGAAGTGGCTGGACATTTTATTCAATCATGATATTTAGCCAATTTCTACAGATCACTTCAGTAAGAGGAATCAGGTTCACTGGGAAAGGAGCTAGAAGGATGGCTAGGAGATTGGTTTTTTACTTTGGGACCCAGTCTCAATACCAGTTCACACACACCATTTCCTACCTTTTTCTCTGTCAAGAATTCTCATGTATCACATCTAGCCCCTTCTTATTCTTCCCCTGCTCCCTCCCCCAAAAGTCTTTGGCTATATCAGCAACATTAAATTACATAGGACTAAAATTACATTATATGGATCTAGCTATCATGGCTTCCCTCACAGAATGCTGGAAACTGCACATTGATAAAGGTATCTGAAAATTCTTGATTATTCATCGCTAGCATCCTTCCCCCATCCACTTCCCATGAAAGAATAATTATGTGCAAATATGTTAACTGATGTACTATTGGGCCAATGCTCAATCCCCAGTGCTCTTGAGGGAATTAATATTCTGAGTGTGGCACTTCAAGCATGTTCAGAGCCTTGCATGTGCTAAAAGACAGGTAGCAAGTATTGGCCAGGAATACCTCTTCTGCAGACTCCAGGCCCTTTTGTAACATATAGCTCTTCCCGCGTGTTCACAATTCCAAAGACTGATTTCTTTAAGGCTGGTCCTCTTGAAGATGATTCAGAAGCTGGAGTGAGCCCAGCATGCTGACATCACCTTCCAATGGATATGCATTTAAGTCAGGTTTTGTGACAATTGCATTGCTGGTTTGAGCTCTTCCTGGCCCAATATTAAAGGTCCTGTATATGGCCTTTACAACTCTTCAGAACCTGATATTACAGACTATCTCTAACCATGTGAACAGCTATATCAGTTAAGAGCTTTTCTGGTTATTCATGCTCTGTTTACCTTCATGACATAAAATAAAATGATCAACAAATGAGTTTTTCAGCAATTTTCTGGAAGGACTTGTCATTTCCCCCCATTGTTTCCCTCCCTGCTAGAATGTGCTCCTGAACAAAGAATGTGCCCAGAGTCCAGAAATCACTACCACCTCAGGATCATCAAAATTAATAATTCTTCATTTCAGCCATAATTTTTGTCCCATCATAAAATCATCAAAACAAGTGGATCAGGAACTGAATTGGACCAGCAAGATTTATTCAACAGATCTTCAACTGCTTGTTTATCATGGTGCTAGGAAAAGCTGTAGGGTTGGCAAACATCCATTTGCAGAGGAACATACAAAGTCTTCTCACTGTGTCACCTTCCCAGTACTGGCAGTTCTAACTGGTAGTGGCTTGCTTACATATTGGGATGTGTTTTTCCCCAAATCTTGTTTCCTGAGGTTCTTCAAATGCTATTGTCTAGAATAGATATGTTTTGTATTTCTAAGAATATGGCTAACTTAGTCAAAAGTATGGACATTTTACCAAAAACTTCTTCAGATCATACCTACCACAATGTCCCTGAAAATGGAGCAAACACAGTTCAGATGGAGACTTAATGAATGTCTATTTTTTGAAGATAGAAATATTACAATAATGTAAACAAGAATTGAGGAATTCTTTGAGCTGAACTTAAATAAGAATGTAGAACCCATAATAATTTGGGATGCAAGCAAAGCTTATATGAGAGGACAATTTATAAAATAAGGTTCCAGATTGAAAAAAGAAAGACACTAAAAGGGCTAGTTGGAGGAAATACAGAATTTGGAGAAAACTTAAGGAAATTTTTGATAAAGAAACTCAACAAATGATTAAGTTACTCCAGCAACAGTCCTTATTGTTTACAGCCCAAGAAATGAATTCCAGACTACTATCTCTTAAGCAAAAGAACCTTGAATTCACAAACAAACCTGGGAAGTGGCTTTCCTATAAGCTGAGACAGGAAAGGATAAAGAAAAATGTCACAAAGATCAGGAAGGGAGATCGACTTGTAACAGATAATTTGAAAATAATAAAAACTTTTGAGGAAGTTTTCAGAGGCATACCTACAAAGGGCAATGAGAAAATTTTAGTTATGGAAAACTACTTGGATACACTTCAGTTGTAAAAAATATGCTTGGAACAAAAGCAAAGTTTGAGTTACATCTGTGAAACTTCTTGAAACAATTAAAATGATTAAATCTGGAAAAGTGCCAGACCCAGATGGGCTATCTGCAGCATATTATAAGAAATTTGACGATGAGCTGCTTCAACCAGTTAAAATGGTGTGTGTTGAATCATTAAAAAAGGGGTAGGTGCCTAATTCTTGGGAAAATGCCTATCTTACAGTGATTCATAAAGAAAATACAGGTGAAACATTAAAAAAGAATTACAGACCTATCACATTACTAAATAATAACTGTAAGATATTTACTACCATCTTGACAAACAGGTTGAGAAAACACATTTCTCAGAATATCCATGAAGCTTGGCCGGGGTTGGGAGAGGATTTACCAAAAAGACAACTAAGGAATAATGTAAAAAAATGTTCCTGATATTATTTAATTTTGGAATATGAAAATGACAAAAGGATATTTTGATTTTTACTTTTACTTTTAGAAGCAGAGAAAGTGCTTGATAATATTTCTTGGAATTACTGATTTCAAGTACTGGAGATAACAGACTTTTTCTTTATTGCCTGAATAATATTTTCACTAATCTACTCAGTTCAAAAGGCCCAGATCTTAGTAAATGACAATGCAACAAGACTGAGTGAAAGGGAACTAGACAAAGTTGTCCCCTCTCACCTTTACTGTTTATGTTGGCACAGGAGGCCTTACTGAGAGATATCAGACAAGATGACAGAATCTATGGGGTGAGGGTAAAAAAAAAAGAACAGCACAAGCTGAGAGCTTACGTGGATGATCTTGTGCTAATGAAAAAAATGGATTAAATGAAGGGTCTTCTGGAAAAAAATTAAGGCATTTGAGACATGTTCTGGGTTTAAAGTGAATTGTGACAAAACAAAATTGCTGACTAAAAACGGGACCTCAGAAGAGGGCAATGAATCACATAAGTGGAAAAAAGGGGATTAAATATTTGGGAGTTACAATAATGAAGAACAACAGTTTATTATTTCAAAACAACTATGAAAAAATCTGGAAAGAAATTAAAAGATACTTAGAAAAAAGAGGAAAGTTACATTTATCCTTTTGGGTAGAATTATAGTAATAAAAGCAAATGTTTTGCCAAGACATTTATTTCTCTTTCAAATGATCCCTATTATAAGAAATAATAATTTTGTGCAATGGCAGAGATTTCCAGATTTGTCTGGCAAGCAAGAAACCCAGAATAAATTTAAAACACTGCATACAATATTAAGGAAAGGGGTGGCTTGGGAATCCCTAATGTCAAATTGTATTACAAGGCTTGTTTGTTTTGTATGGCTGCAAGAATGAATATTACTTAGAGATGTGAGACTCTCGGAACTTGAAGGTCATGATTTAAGATTTAATTTAATATTTGGTTGGATGGTTATCTTTGGTATGATAAGGATCATGCTGAATTTAAAAATCATTGTATTAGCAAGGCTCACCTACAGTGTGGTATAAGTATGAGCAGAGACTTTTTCCTAAGATAATATTAGCTACCTCACTACAGGAAGCCTTTTTTGGGAAGGCATGGGTTAAAAATGGAATATAGTTGCTTTATGATGATCTTTTGTATTTTGAACAAGACACTGGGACATTTAAATCAAGAGACATTAATCCTGAGGAAGGCAAAGATCTTAATTGGTTTGTTTATGTGCAACTTAAGGACAGATTTAATCAAGGTAAGAGAAATACAGCCATAGAGGTTATAGAAAATGAGTTTTATTTAGAGTTATGTAAAGACAATGACCATGTAATTTAAAAAGTGTAAACATGGTTTTTGAAACTAGAGAAAACTGTAGAAGAATACATGATAAGGTGGGAACAAAATTTTGGGCATAATGCCCATATGGATATGAGATATAAGATATAAAATTTACTTTGTGCAGTAATTTAAAAGAAAACCTGTATAAGATGGTGTACAGATGATATCTAACCCCAAATAAGCTGTTGAAAATGTCCCGGAATGTTTCAAACCAATGTTGAGGAAGTCAAGACAAGGAGAGCTCCTTTTTTCATATGTGGTAGACTTACAAGAAGGCAAAAAGTTACTGGTTTAAGATTTATATGTTAATCCAACAATTTTTTTAAAGGTAGATGTTGTCATGTCACCAGAAATATTTTTCTTGGGCATTATGGATAAAGAACTGGATGGTAAATATGAATTATTTCTTCGATACATGACAACAGCAGCAAGAATATAGTTTGCTCAAATTTGGAAAGGGACTGAAGCACTGATGTGGGTATTAAAAAGTAATGTGGGTTTTGAAGGATAAGCCAACCAATTAAAAATTTTTGAAAAACTTTATGAATTGTTTGAGCAATGAAAACTCTAACAATGTAATAATCTGGAATTATGGATATTAGTAATTTTAGTAGAATTATTTAGTTGGATATGCAATGGTAGAATATTATTATTATTATTATTACTCTTCTTTCCATTAGAGACAGGATTTAGGGGCTCAGCTACATGCCATCTTTTACTCCAAAAAAATGTGAGAAATGGAGGCCGCGATTTCGTCACCCACTGTACCCATGATTTGTCATGCGTAGTAAAGTGTCAGATTTGTTGTTTGCATGCCGGTACCTCACGCCTCCCTGCCTCCAGCTTCTGCTTCCCTCCCAGCCTCCGTTCCTTTCCCAGGCTCCATGCAATGTGCCTTCCAAGCCTCCCCTTCTGTCCCAGCCCCCACGTAACAAGTCCTTCCTCCCCCCAAGCCAAAGCCAAGCAAGCTCAAGAAGAGGCCAGGGTGCCAGACGGAATGGACTGCTGCAGCCTAGGGCACTTTCTCCATGACTGATAGTCATGGAGAAAGCGTCCTTGGCCACGGGAGCCACCGGGCAGAACGGGCTGCTGCGGCCTAGGATGCTTCCTCCATGACTGACAGTCATGGAGGAAGCGTCCTTGGCCATACCAGACCATTCTGTCCGGTGTGGGGGAGGTCTGGCCCACTCGGCCCTCACTCAGCTCTCCGCTGGCTGCAGTGGCTTCTGCCACTAAGGGAACGGTCCCTCGGTGACAGAAGCCACTGCAACCAGCGGCGTGCTGGGAAGAACAGCCAGAAAGGAAATGGGGGGAAGGTCTGACCCGCTCGGCCCTCACCCGGCTCTCTACTGGCTGGCTTGGAGGAATGGGCTGCTGCTGCCTAGGCCAGCCCCAAAGCAAGCCAGCAAGTAGCTGGACAATCAGGAGTGGTGGGGAGGAGGAGGAGGAGGGAGAGGAGCCAGCTCTGGGCTTTGGAGGAGACAGGGGACATGATGCAGGGCCATTCCATAATGGTGGATCCTGACTTGCAGGGCTTCCCTTGCAAGCCAGCCCCATCCAAGGTCCGACCAATCCTAATTCAGCTCTTTACATAGAGGGATGTAAAGTCATGGGTTTACTGGCTTTTTTTTTTTTTTTTGGTACCCCTCCTTCCAAATGTCCCAGAAGGGCTGTGATGAGCATGAGGACCAATGGGATTCTTCCTGATTTCTTCCTGGATAATCTTTCCATGTAATCAAGCCCAGTGAGTCAGAGCCCTACTGTGTTTTAGTTATTTGTCCTATTTTATTTTTCTTATTTTTTTTCTTTTTCTTCTCTGTTTTGTATTTTTTGAATGTATATTACTTTGATTGTAAATTATATTGTTAGTGTTAAAACTTAATCAATCAATCAATCAATCATTTTTTAAAAAAAGAAAAAGATGCACATTCCAATCAGAGAGGGAAGATAAGGCATTCCAGATGTTCTTACATACCATTGAGCATATTTTATATTAGGTTTTGGACATATCCATTTAAAGTAAGTAATCCACCATGGTCACCCTTTGAGTCTTCATTTCTGGCACCTCTATTGAAATGGACAGTACTTGCTTCCCATTTTATATATAAAAAGGGGGGGGGTGTTTTACCATCCATTTCACCAGTTAGAACTGTGTGGCAAATATTGTCTCATCAATTGCAATTTGACCCATATGCACATGCCCAATTTACTTTATAGGGTAATCCAGATTTGACAATTGGTAAGAAACCATTTTTATGGAAGGTGTGGGTTGATAATGGGATTGTTGCCTTGAATCAGATACTTGCTATTGATTATGGTTTTTGCCTTTTTCAGTTTTGCAAGAGCAGTTTTAATTACCTCGATCACCTAAATGTTTATATCTGCTACTGAAACATTTGTTACAATCCAGATTTGGCCCTGCAGCTCTAAGTGCATCCAAGGGTTCCCTTAATATTAGAACCATTAATTCATAGAATCATAGAATTGCAGAGTTGGAAGAGACCATGAGGGCCATCCAGTCCAACCCCCTGCCATGCAGGAAATCACGACCAAAGCATCCCCGACAGATGGCCATCCAGCCTCTGTTTAAAGACCTCCAAGGAAGGAGACCCCACCACGCTCCGAGAGAGTGCGTTCCACTGCCGAACAGCTCTTACTGTCAAAATTGAGAGCAACCAAGTATCCAACCATTTATGTTTGTGTGTGTATACACACACACACACACAGAGAGAGAGAGAGAGAGAGAGAGAGAGAATTGTCCCTTCATAGTTGCTGGGGTTTGGTTCCAGGACCCCCGTGGATACCAAAATCCATGAATACTCAAGTCCCATTATACGCAATGGCATAGCAAAATGGTGTCCCTTATATAAGATGACAAAATCAAGGTTTGGTTTTTGGATTATTATTTTTTAAAGGATATTTTCAAGCCATGAATACTTAAATCCATGGATATCAAATCCGTGGATACGGAGGGACAACTGTGTGTATATGTGTATGTGTGTATTCTTTTATCTATAAATAAATATGATGTGAGGTTTACAGTAAAAATGGAATAGAGAATTGGAATATCCATTCTGAATATCCAATCCAATGGTCATCACTTTTACATCTATAATTAGTATGGTTATAGATCTCCAACTACATCTTACGGCAACCAATATACCTGAAAGAGCAATTTCTGCTGTGTAAGATGTAATCAGAGATCTGTAGCCATACAGATAGATGCTAAAATATCTATTCAAGAAAGGGCTTTCTAAATCAGCAAATTGTTTGATATGTAATGTTGCTAATGTTTCTTAAGTGCATATGTTTTGGAGTTGTCCCATAGTAGCAACATTTTGGGAGGAGGTAATCACATAAGTAGATTTAGTTTTGGGAAGTTCCTAAGGCAAGAACAGGAAAAAGTACCTGGGCCAAGCCTAAAATAATAGCACATGAAGAGTGAAAATAGGTGAAGGAAGACTGCTAAAAATTGGTATTTTGGATGGTAATAGTCAGATATGTGGTTCTCTACCTTTGGTCCTCTGGATTTTTAGACATCAACTGCCAGAATCCCTGAACACTGGCCATGCTGACTGGGAGCTGAAGTCCCACATTTCTGGAGAACCACAGACTGAGAACTACTGATTTAAATGATTTGGTTCTCTTGCAAGAAATGATGACTTCCTTGTACTGTACAAGAAAGTTATACCATGCTGTATTTATTAAGAAAAACAAGCAGGCAGGGACTCCTCTCCATTGACGCCCCCTTGTCGTGGGAGAGAGGCTTGCGTACCCTAATGACGTTTTGAGCTATGCTGGCGGTGGCATAATAGCCACCGGTAGGGTCTCCCATGCCAGACAGGTCAAAACCGAAGGGTCTGACAAAGAGCGTCAAAGGGCAGGATGGGCTCTCTAGCCTTGTGGCAACCGTCCTAGGAGAAGGAAAACTCTAATCCCAAACCCGGGCAGATGGTGCTCGTCCAACCCTGTAAGGTCAACCATCTAAGAGAAGGAAACTCTAATCAAACCTACGGCCCGAGGACCTCGCTGCCACGTCCATGCTTGCAAGGCCACGGCAGATGAATCTCTGGTTTAAAGGGTGAGGCCAGTTCTGTGCACGCTGCGCTCCACCAGAAAAATCCATTGCACAGGCTCGAAGGACAAATCCATTTCCAAAAAAGCCCTGTAGCGACTGGCAAGGGACGAAACCGGCAGGTGTAAAGATGCACTGGAAGCCGCAGCCCCAACCCTGCATGCAGGCGGTTCAGGACATTGGTCGCTCAAGCCTGACCCGGGAGATGACAGTCTTGTTCGGCAGCATTCTGAACGACCAAGCAGCCTTTTTTAAGGAGAGCACTGCTTGGAGAGGGGCCTAGAAAAGGTGGCCTAAAGAAAGCTCATCCCCAACTACCTGGTTGGCTAGCCGCGGCCAACGGGAATCTTCTGATGCAGTCAAACCAAGGCAAAGAAACAAAGGCACACACCGGCCTCCAAAGGTGTAAATAAACTGACACTTGCATGCTGGAACATCAGAACCATGCAAGACTCTAAAGATAGTGGACGGCCTGAGCGTCGTTCTGCCCTAATAGCCCTTGAACTATCACGGCTTAATATTGACATCGCTGCTCTTAGTGAAGTTCGCTTCCATGAGGAAGGCAGCCTTAAAGAACATGGCGCCGGCTACACACTTTACTGGTCTGGCAAACCCAAAACCGAAAAACATCTTTCAGGAGTAGGCTTCATGATTAAAAACTCCATTGCCTCCAAACTCGAAACCTTGCCAACAGGACACTCTGATCGCATTATTTCCTTACGCCTCCCACATGTTGTTCTCTTTAGTGTATATGCCCCAACTATGTAAGCCGACCCTGTAGAGAAAGACAAATTCTACACAGACCTACGCCAACTCATACAAAAAGTCCCTGTAGAAGATAAAATTATTATACTTGGTGACTTCAATGCCAGAGTAGGAAAGAATTCCGAAGCCTGGAAAGGTGTCTTAGGCAAGCATGGTGTTGGAAATTGCAATGATAACGGACGCCTCCTGCTAGAGTTCTGTGCAGAACAACAGCTGACTATTACAAACACAATCTTTCAGCAGAAAGATAGCTTGAAGACAACCTGGATGCATCCCCAATCCAAACATTGGCACCTCATTGACTACGTTCTAGTCCGTCAGAGTGACATTCGTGATGTCCGTCATACCCGAGTGATGCCCAGTGCAGAATGCCAAACAGATCATCGCCTCGTCAGATGTAAACTAAATCTTCATCTTAAGTTCAAACCTAAGAGGGGTGGCATCTTAAAGAAGAGGCTCAAAGTCAACAATCTTCAACAAGCTACCATGAGAGACAGCTTCCAGGCAAACCTACAAACGAAACTTGAAGACCATCCTACAGATCCTTCTCCTACAGTGCTTTGGCAACATATCAAAAACAGTATCCTCCAGTCTGCAGAAGAATCCCTCGGGTTCTCCCACAAGAAAAATCAAGACTGGTTTGATGAAAACAACCAAGAGATCCAGGAGCTGTTGGCAAGGAAGAGAGCTGCTCACCAGGCATACCTCGCCCAGCCAACCTGTCATGTAAGAAAAGCAGCTTTCCGCCTCACATGTAGCAAACTACAACAAAAACTCCGAGACATGCAGAACAAGTGGTGGATCAATTTAGCAGAAAAGACACAACGCTGTGCAGATCTGGGTGATCATAGAGGATTTTATGAAGCTCTTAAAGCAGTGTTTGGACCTACTTATCAGGTCCAAAGCTCCTTATACAGTACAGATGGTCAAACATTAATTACTGATAAAGCCTCCATCCTAAATCGTTGGGCTGAACATTTTCAAAGTCTCTTTAGCGCCAACCGAGTAGTCCAAGCCTCAGCTATCCAATATATGATACAAAAACCAATGAAAAATGAATTGGACATAGCTCCCACTTTGGAAGAGACCCTTATGGCCATACAGCAGATGAAAAACGGCATGGCAGCTGGGATTGATGGAATCCCACCTGAAGTTTGGAAACACGGAGGTCATGCACTCCACGAAAAATTCCACGAATTCCTTGTGAATTGCTGGGAAAAAGGGGAACTGCCATCAGACCTCCGAGATGCAGTCATCATCACCCTGTACAAGAAAAAAGGAGCAAAATCCGACTGCTCAAACTATCGAGGCATAACACTGCTCTCTATTGCTGGAAAAATCCTTGCAAGGATACTCCTGAACAGATTAGTTCCTGCTATTGCAGAAGAACTTCTCCCTGAAAGCCAATGTGGCTTCAGAGCCAATAGGAGTACTACAGACATGGTATTTGCCCTTAGGCAACTGCAAGAAAAATGTAGGGAGCAGAACAAGGGTCTCTATGTAACATTTGTCGACCTCACCAAAGCCTTTGACACTGTAAGTAGAAAAGGTCTGTGGCAGATCCTGGAAAAACTAGGATGTCCCCCCAAATTCCTTAAAATGATTATCTTGCTACACGAGGGCCAGCGTGGTCAAGTCAGATATGGCGATGCTCTTTCAGAGCCCTTTCTAATAACTAATGGAGTGAAGCAAGGTTGTGTTCTTGCACCAACTTTATTTACAATCTTCTTTAGCACGATGCTCCAAAGGGCTATGGCAGAGCTTGAAGAAGACGACGGCATCTATATACGCTACCGTACTGATGGTAGCTTGTTTAACTTAAGCCGTCTGAGGGCTCACACTAAGACTCTAAACTATCTAGTCCGTGAGCTGCTCTTCGCCGATGATGCTGCCCTTGTTGCCCACACAGAAGCAGCTCTGCAGCGCCTAACGTCCTGCTTTGCAACAGCTGCAGAGCTGTTTGGGCTAGAAGTCAACCTGAAGAAAACAGAAGTTCTTTACCAGCCTGCACCACAGGACGAACACCACCATCCCCACATTGCCGTCGGGAAATCAGTGCTCAAGTCCGTTCAGCAGTTCACCTACCTGGGAAGCATCATCTCCTCAGATGCCAAGATTGACAAAGAGATCGATCACAGATTAGCAAAGGCATATAGTGCATTTGGAAGACTTCACAAAAGAGTCTGGAGCAATAAACACCTGAGGCAAAGCACAAAAATCAGTGTGTATAGAGCCATCGTACTGTCTATCCTCCTTTATGGATCTGAAACATGGGTTACCTATCGCCACCACCTACGACTCCTCGAGCGCTTTCATCAGCGCTGTCTACGCACAATCCTAAATATACACTGGACTGACTATGTGACGAATGTTGCTGTCCTTGAACAAGCAGGGATCACCAGCATTGAGGCCATGATATTGAGAACACAGCTGCGCTGGGCAGGGCACGTTTCTAGGATGGAGGACCATCGCCTCCCAAAAATAGTACTCTACGGTGAACTCGCCACGGGTCAGCGTAAGAGGGGCGCTCCAAAAAAGCGATACAAAGACTCCCTGAAACAACATCTCAGGCTTGGCCAAATTGATCACCAACAGTGGTCCGCCCTGGCCTCACATCAGGAGGCATGGAGACGCAATATCCACAATGCTGCAGCCTTATTTGAGAACTCACGACGAACAAGTCTTGAAGAGAAACGACAACGCAGAAAGAATCACAACCCAAAAACATCACCCAAGGAGACCTTCTGCTGCGCTTTTTGCAACCGGACTTGTTTATCTCGGATTGGCCTTTTTAGTCATCAGCGCGCTTGCAGAAGGCGCGGGATGAGTCCTTCCTGAATCTTCGTTTGCGAAGAAAAGCCAGAGAGAGAGAGAGAGAGAGTTAAGTTCATTTTGTCAAGGCACTGTACACCTACTAATCCCAGTAGATATGGCTTTGTGTGAGGAAGAGCGTTGATCTTTCCTTTCAAACAAGGGAGTCTTAGGACAGCACCTAACACTTATTTCCAGGCCACCTGGAAATCTATCATATGTGCAGTCCAAGAAATTCTTATTAGAAAAGTTCAAAAGATACATTTTAATGCTTTTCCTGAGAAATGGTATAAGTGAATGCATGACTATGTATTAAGATACTTCTAGACTGCTTGGAAAGTTGAAATTTAATACGCATATAGCCCAAGACCCACTGATCAGAGGCAAGCACTGAAAGGAATACTTGTATGTGTCTAATTAGAGCCCCAACAAGGTGAAGTCACTTACAGGCCACCAAGAAGGTTGAGATGTGGTATGCCAGTAACCAAAGTAAACAAAGTCTGGAAATGGCACATTCTTGCACCAAACAGTCAATGTTTACCTCTTAATAGAGGCCAGTGCCCACCCTAGCACAAACCAAGGCTTGAGGCACCCAAGAGGAGTTCCACAGCTTCTTCACATGTCAACTTGGAGGAGGAGCACTTCTATTTGCAGCATGGAACTGGTGTCCATCCTCACAGAATCCAAGCTGCATTTTCTAGTTTGTACACAGATGGAGACAAGTAAGTATCATTTCACTGCTTAAAAAAATCTCGCTATCCATTTATGCTACTTTTCCACCAAATAGCTTGAAACACTATATATGTTCCCTGACATCAGTTTCTTCTGCCATAAGAACTCTGGGAGGCATTTTAGACAGAGAAATGCTAGCTTGCGGTTGGTCAGTTAACACTGTAGCTGAATAGGATTTGAAAACCTCTTGTCTGTATGGACATTATCACACAAGCGTGTACAAATGCTGTAATTCCACAACTGAAGAAACGGGAAACATAACAGCATGATTACATTCATTTTCGCACTTTGTCACAATCGTGTAACACTACTGCTAACGGAAATCACACAACCATCTACTAGCAGTTTAAGAATGAGATTGAAGCTTGCACTAGTGTAACACTTGTTTTCACATTGTGTTAGAATAGCGCTGCATTGCTGCTTTGAGAAGGCCTGCGCATGCACCTTTTAAATTTTTTTATTCTCCTTCTGCAATTTTGCAAGAACATGGTATCAGCCATTATCATGAGAAGACACCACTTCAATTAAACAAAACAAAAAACAAATAAATAAAAAAGAAATTAACAAATTAACAAACAAACAAACAAACAAAAAACATACAGAGAAAAGGAGACAGATCATTAAAAGGGCATCATGGAGGTCCTCTTCATGCTCTGCGCCGGAAGTTGAATTATGTATTCTGGCTGGGAATGGGGAGGGGAAAAGAAGGAGGAATGACCACTCCCACAGTAATATCAGAACTACAGTGGGACTGAATTATCGCACACTCCTCAATACCCTAAAATATCAATATTGACAGCTATTCACAAGTTTTGCTCGGGAATGCAAAGGTATGCCATGGTAATGGTTGGAATGCTCACCAACCACAGTATAAAGAGAATGATGTGAGATAGAAGCCATTACCACTACTGTCACAATGTAATTCCGTGATTTTGGTTTGGTGTAATGAAGTACTATGTGTCTTTAAGTCACCTGTTGACTGATGGCAGCCCCATTAATTTCCTAGTATTTTCTTATGCAAGAAATACTTGGAGGTACCGTATATTCCGGTGTATAAGACGACATTTGAGCACTCAAAAATACCCTCCAAAATTGAGGGTCGTCTTAACCTTCCCCTTCGGAAGAGCCAAGACGGAGGGCAGGGGGATGCTGAGGCAAACTGGGCATTTTCACCCCTTTCCTCCACCTTCCAGTCAAGTTTGACTGGAAGGTTGAAGAGAGGGGCGAATGTTGCGGCTGGCTGTATGGGGGAGCCTTGCCAGCTGATCCTGTTCGCTTTCCCAACTCATGAGGAGATCCTCGTGAGTTGGGAAACAAAGAGGATCAGCTGGCAAGGCTCCGCCAGCCAGCCAGCCAGCCAGCCAGCCAAATTGGGGGTGGTCTTATATGGCGAATATATGCCTAACCCTAGATTTTTGTTTGGAAATTGGGGGGGGGTCGTCTTATATGTCCAGTCATCTTATATACCAGAATATACAGTAGTTTTGCCAGTTTTTTCCTCTGAAATATAGCCTACTGCACTTGGTATTCATTGGCCATCTACCCATACAGGAATGACCCTGCTTAGTTTTCAAGATAAGATGGTATCTGATGCCTTTAGGGTATTTAGGCCACTTCAGCCCAAATGGGCTTTGGCTCATATAACCTCATGCCCCAAAATATGTGTTCATTTTTATGGCACTTTTGTTACAAGGGACTAAACATGGTTGTCTCTAAAATTTAAAAAACAAGTGACAGTCACTTGCAAGGCTAGTTTCGCCCCTAGCAGGATATGAAAAAATTGCTTTTAGAAAAATTGGAAATGATCTAGTTAAAGTAGTTATCTCATTCATTTCAACGTACTTAACTCTCCTAGCATGTAACTGAAATATCTGTACTTGGTTCTTAACTTTGGGTAGAGTGTGTACTTCTCATTTAGTATTCAATGGGTGTGTTGCCCCAATTCTTCCCCCTGCAATAACAAAGTGCAGTCTTCTCTCTTCTTCTCTTTCTTATAATTACACATAATTTCTTTGTTTTTGAAAATGGCATAGAAATGTAAAAGCCACTTTCTTGAGATACGACTGCCCTCTTGTGGCCAAAGACAATATTGCTAATAACCAGTAACTGCTGGCTTTTCACCTCAGTACAAATCTCTGTTGAAGGCTGGCCCCAACGATCCATTTGCTACTTTTAAAGGGAGTCCTTGTATTGCTTTTTGCACAGTCTAAAAGATTTATTTTAGCATGAGCTCTTGTGGGTGTAAAATAAATCTGTTAGCTAGAGCACTCATTTTTGTTTCTTTTGGTACTTGTGTAGGTACTTCCTAAGTCTTTTCTTTTTCCTTTTTAAACTTTCAATATCTAGAAGCTGGGAATCAAAAACAAAATTAACATTCCTGACCTTTGGGAGGTATCCCGGGGGGGGGGAACAGAAAGAAAGATTATGTGTGCAACCCACACCTCTAATGATCATGGCATAGAGTTAGGACGTGCCTCAAAGGCCATCTAGTCCAACCCATTGCCATGCTGAAATCCACAGTGAAAGCACCCTAGGAGACAGACCTCAAACCTCTGTTTAAAGACCCCTACAGAAGAAGACTCCACTACTTTCTGAGGTACTGTATAGCTCTTACAGTCTGGAAGACCTTCCTCACCTTTAGGTTTAAGATTTTTTTCCTTGCTATTTCAATCCACTGGTTAGTCTCTGCTGAAGAAGAAAACAAGCTTGGCCTATATCAGTACTACTCAAAGTGGAGGTCTCTGGGCCAGTGTCGGTCTGTGGTGAGTTTCCAGGAAAGAGAGGGGAAAAAAACAATAATGGTCAGTGGGTGCAAATATGGTGCTAGTTCCTGGTACATTGGGGCAAGGGGAGTTGCTGGTCTCTCATATTAGTTAGCTTGAGAAGCACTGTTGTATATGAGTATGATATTCCTTCAGGTATTTAAAGAGAGCCAGTTGTGGTTTGAGTGTTGGACTAAGACTTTGGGAGACCCAGGTTTGAATCTCTGCTTAGCCATGGAAACCCACTAGGTGACCTTCAGCAAGTTACCCTCTCTCAGCCTTAGAGGAAGGCAGTGGTGGCAAATGTCCTGTGAAGAAATCTTTCCAACAAAAACCTAGGATAGGCATCCCAAGCAAGTCAACTTGAAGGCACACAACAACAAAGTTTTTAATGTGAGACCCAGTTTGTAGTTTGAGGCCTTGCAGTATGGATGGTTTGGAATTTGAGGCCTGGTTTGTAATTTGAAGCCTAAGTAGTTTGTAGTGTTAAGCCTGACTTTTAGTTTGAGGTGTGGTCATTTGTAGTGTATGACGAGCCCATGTGGCATAGCGCTTTGACTGTTGGACCATGACAATTCAGAAAGGATATTGACACAATTGCTTTGATTGTGATTTCCTGCGTGGCAGGGGGGTTGGACTGGATGGCCCTCGTGGTCTCTTCCAACTCTGCAATTCTATGATTCTATGATTCTATGACTGTGGGAGAACTGACCAATACATGTAATCAAAATATACAAGATTATAAAACAGTATCAAGCTAAAATTTCAAAAGCTTTGGAAAACAGAAAAGTTTTCAATTGAAATTTAAAAACACCAAGAGAAAAAGCAGTCTACAAATATTTAGGGAGAGAATTCAAAGAATATGGGGCAATGAGTGAGAAAGGACAAAGCCGAGCCAGGGAAGAAGAAACCCTTGGTTAGGTGAGAAGCCTAGAATTCCTAGAACACAGACCTTGGGCAGGCCAGTAAAAGAAATGAGGGCTGAGAGATCCTAGGTTGTGTAAGGCTTTGAAAGTTAAAACAAGAAGCTTATACTGAATCTAGAAGTAATGGGTAACCAATGAAGAGATATCAAAAGTGGGGTAACATGATCAAAACAATGGGCCAAAAAGATAATCTTAGCAGCAGAATGATGAATAGAAACCAGAGGACTAAGATGAGACAATGGAAGACCAGTCAGAAGATGATGGCACAAAATTAATAAGGCATGAACTACGGTCTTAGCAGAGGAAGCAGAAAGAAAAGGTCTGATTTTTGCAATTCAATATCCTACAATATCCTCATTTTTTACATTATAAAAAAAAGTGATATGACTTTGCTATTCAATATGAGGAACAAAAGACAGAGTCAAAAAATAAAGCCAAGACTCCATGCTTCTTTCACAGGATAAATGGGAACATTGTTAACAGTGATGGAGAATGAGAGTGTATGTTGTAAAGAAGGTTTTGGAGGAAAAATAAGTAGATCTGTCTTTGCTATGTTAAGTTTTAGTTGACATTGAAGCATCCATGTTGATATAGCTGAAAAGACATGTAATACACTGTTTGATGTTGGAAGAAAGTTCTGGAGTGGAGAAATGCAGCTGAGTATCATCAGTATAACAATGATATTGAAAACCATACAGATTCATAAGTTTACCAAAAGATAATTTATAAAGAGAAAACAACAAAGGGCACAAAACAGAGCCCTGTGGACCACCAACAGAAAGTGGAAAAGACCTCCAGCTACCATATTAAATGACTGACCTGAGAGATAAGATGTGAACCAGCTGAGGAGGACTGAATCAGTAAACCCTAGGTCATGAAGTGAATCCAAAAAAAGAGCATGTTCAACTGTGTCAAAGAATGCAGAGAGATTGAGAAGAATAAGGACTGAATATAGACCTTTTGACTTGGTTTGAAGGAGATCATCTGTGATTTTTGTAAGAGTTGTCTCTGAAGAGTGCAAAGGGTGAAATCCAGATCGAAAGGAATCCATTACAGTAGTATGAGAAAATCAAGGCAACATACATAAACAGCCCACTCTAAAACTTTTGAAAGGAAGGACAGCAGTGAAACAGGGCGATAATTAGAGAGAGAAGATGGAACAAGTAAAGGCTTCTTAAGAATTGAAGAAACAGTAGCATCTTTAAACTCAGAAGGAAATGAGCCCGTAGAAAGGGACAGATTAATAATATGGAGAAGAGAAGGGAGAATGGCAGGAGCAACAGTAATTAAGAAACAAGAAGGAACTGGATTGAGAAAGCAAGTAGAAGGACTTGAAGACGTGGACAATTTGGATAATTCATCTAGCAAGAGTGGGGGGGTAGAGAACGTAGAAGAAACAGATATTTGGTATGTTGGTAATGAGGATATTGTAGGATATTGAATACACATATCTGATACAGGCTTCTGGGGAACTGACTATTTTATAAGAAAAGAGCTTTTATTAGCATGCACTTACTATTACTATCTCTTTTTAATGATATATTCTAAGTGGTCTATAATTTTATAGATAGTTTAATTGCATGTTTAAAATAACATTTTCTGTTTTTATCTATATGTGTTTTTGTTTTTATCCTTTTATTTTGTAAACTGCCTTGAGTTCCAGCTCAGAAAAAAATGCAGGGCATAAATAAGCAAATAGAAATGTAATATTTGACCTTAGAATGAGTAGCTAATTTGTTTATTTAATTGATATCCTGCCTTTCTCCAAGCACAGGCCAAGGGGACTCACAGCAAATGAAACAAAGTACAGTTGTCCCTCCACATTCACGGATTTGGCATTCACGGTTTTAAGTATTCACGGCTTGAAAATATTCTTAAAAAAACAATAATCCAAAAAGCAAACCTTGATTTTACCATCTTATATAAGGGACACCATTTTGCTATGCCATTGCATTTAAAGGGACTTGAGTATTCACGGATTTGGGTATTCACGGGGGGTCGTGGAACCAAACCCCAGCAAATGTGAAGGGACAACTGTACAGCTTAAAAACCCCAATTAATACAACCTCTCCCCCAAAACTATATTTAATTTATCATTGTACACTTCTGCAGACTATTTGTTCTACTTTACTCTCTGTCTCTGGACTTTATCAAACCCGGTGTCATAACAATGCCAACATAATCATGAAAGGGTGTGCATATCAGATGACGTCGCCCCTTTGCAGTTATGTCCCTGCTAAAATACGTACTTTTTAATTGACAGCTTAAGCCGTCAATTGATCCCCCCAGCCATTTTTTTGCTGGCATAGCCTGTGTGTGAAACCTCGTGTCCTTCCCTGCTCCCCCGGTACTTACCCTATCAGTGGCCAATCCGGCACAAAAACTTCCAGGTGAGATCGCGACATCCAGGTGACACATTTTTTTATCATCCTCCCTGGGTTACTTGTAAGTTTTAAAGTGTGTTTTTGTGCTTTTATAAGTGTTCTTTTTATTAGTGTTCTTTTTGTTTTGTTTTTTGAATTTCCTGTGCAATTAAGTCTCACAATATTTCCTGGGATTTCAAAGGAGGAAGTGAACGGAGCTCTGTTCACTTCCTCTTTCATTACCAGAGCTGCCTTTACCAGGATTAGAGGTAAGTGCAAGGGGAGCGTTCTTTTGCTGACATAAAAATTGATTTTTTAATGCCAGAAAAAGAACGCTTTAAAGGGAATGTCTGTTAAAGTCCTCTCTCTCTCTCTCTGTGTGTGTGTGTGTGTATCCCACCTCCTAACCCTCTGTATTGCCTTGGGTGCCAAACTCACCTGTACTGCAGCAGTTGCTGCCCCATGTCCTGGCTCAGCAAATGCACACTCGCAGACTGAGCAAGGGGGGAAGCAATTAGCTTGGAGTTCTGAGACAGCTCAGCAAGGGCAGTAAATCAGCAGGGCTCAGCAAGTGTCCTTGCCAGTGACAGTCCATTTGGCTATAGCATAGTCAAGGCCAGTCCGGGTTCAGGGAAAACAAGCAGTGTGGTCAGGTAGTCCAAGGCAGAAGAATCCAACAAGGGTTGTCAAGTCCAGGAGTCAGAGTCACAAGAATCACGAAGAAAAGCACCATCCAGAAAGCAGACAAGTTCTTAAATGGGCTGGCACCAGCTGGCTCCAATCAGGAGTGCCTCCCTGGGTGCTTGACAAGGAGCCTCAATGAGCATCACTGCTGTACTATGCTGAACACACTAGGTCTGTGGACTTGGGGACCATGCTGTTTCCCCAGCTGTGTCCTCTGCCAGGTCAGCCGCAAATGAGTCCTGGCTCCGCTCCTCCTCAGGTTGAGGCTTCTCTTCAACTGGGAGAGCTGCATGAGTCTCTGAGTCTGAATCTTGGCCCATGATACTCCAATCCTAAATGAGTGTGATGAAAAGTTCGCTGAAGGCATGCCCACTGCTAAAAGTGCCTTCCTTAAAACCATATTCCTTAAAACAATAGGGAGCCCTGGTGGTGCAGTAGTTAAATGCTGGTACTGCAGCCATGTTATGAGGTCAGTCCCAAGGGCTCCAAGGTTGACTCAGCCTCCTATCCTTTCATAGGTCAGTAAAATGAGTACCGTACCTGGCTTGTGGGGGCAATTAGCTAACACACATGAAAACTACTTAGAGAGTGCCTAGCATGCCATAAAAGTGGTGTAGATGTGTAAGTGCTATTGCTTAACAATGTGTAAGCTGCTTTGAGAGCCTTTGTGGCTGAAGAGCAGGGTATAAATACTTAAACAAACAAACAAACATCCTATTGACACTGTCAGTGGTGTCCCAGTGTGTCAGTGGTGTCCCATCTGTATGTATAAATAATATTCCCTGGTCAGTTGAAAGAAACTGCAGGAATGCCTTAAGGGTGTGAATAGGGCAGACTGGAGTCCTGGTATGTCGTGTTGCCAGACTGCTTGGCCTGCCTCTTCCTGGTCCATTTTTGACTTCCTAATATAAAATTCTAGTACACACTCCCCTTGCCAGTGAAGGTCCTCCAAGGCCAATGCCCTGTCCAGGGGTCCCCATCTTGATTTTGGGACCAATTTCCTTACCCTTGCTGCCATAAAGAACGCTAGAGTTAAGATTGTGGTTTCATACTGGCTGCTGCAGATAGCTGATAATGCACAAAGTACTTCCAGTAAAAGGGATGCAGAGGTAGCAAGCCTACTGCCTGGGATATGGGGAGACTCTGTAGCCCACCCTTTGAGTGTCTTCCTGATCTGGAAATCAGCTGTTGTGTTCCCACAGCCTGCTGCCTTAGAGTAGAATGCTACTGTGGCCAACCTGTTCCTTATAGTGGCTGAAGTGAATTGGGAAAGATCATCTGCTATGGGAATCTGAATTCCTGGAACATGCTTTGCAGTGAAGAGGGTGTTATTCCTGAAACATGTCAAGATGAACATGCACACAAGCCTCATTACCTTGGTGGATTTAGACATCTGCATATTCACTACTGCCTGGTTGTCACGTCAGAATAAAACTGTTTTGTTGGAGAATTCTTCCACCCATACTGTTACTGCCACAAGTATGAGGAAGAACCCGAGGAATGTTAAGTCCCTTGTGAGCCCTGCCTTGGCCCATTCCTCTGGCGAATGTTCAGCACAGTATTGGTCATTCCAGAAGATTACTAGGCCCCTACCAGCCACTGTGTCTGACTGAACCTCTAAGTCTGCTTGCACCTTAAAGACATCCCGCCGGAAGGGACTTCTGGTGATAATGGTGGAGTGAAAGATCGTGCTTCATGAAGCTCGTGTATGTACTACTGCTCAATGCGGCATTAGAGCCTGTTTGATAAAGCCAAGAAGGACAAACATTTGCTTTGGAAATGAACAATTGGAGGAGGCTTCATTTCCAGCTGTAGTGTCTGGCAGAAGGGGAAGATCACAAATGCTGGCCACAAATAGGACTGAGGAGGTCAGAGAGCCATAACAAAGCCATGTTGAATGCAGCCCAGACTGCAATAAGCTCCATCACCACTTTTAAAGTAACAATTGGGATATTAATAAGTACTATAAGCAAAGACTTATCCAGGTTGGGGAGGCAGTGCACCCATATTTAAGAATCCTCCCTAAAATGCAATACGGTAAGGTGGGTAAACTTGAGAAGTTAAAAACCCAGCAAATAAGAGAGGGGAGGTGTTTGGAACTGGAGAATTGAATGGTACTACTTTGGCTTACATAGGAGACAAAAAAAAAAGGAAAGAAATGTAGGAAGTATAATACTACACATATACTTTATAATACTTTATAAATACTCTGATTACATGGACAATAGCTTATAGAATAGCTGAAGGAAGATCAAGGAAGCAGAGCAGTGAGAGTGATAGAGAAAAAGCAGAGAAAGCTGGGAAAGTTGAGAGGGTTTGTGTATGTGACGGAAGGAAGCGTTGACTCTTTGCAAAGGGGATTTCTCCTCTCTGCCTTCCCTGAGCACTTAGCACAGTATCATGGGGCTCCCAGAAGCAGATGGGTGGCTGAGGGACCTGCCTGCCAGGCCCACATTCTTCATACTCCCAAGCCTTCGTACTTCACAAGCCTGAGGAGCCTTTCTGGAGAGCTCTGCCCTCACCCACACTGTACTATAAGTATTTGTGGTTTTTTCACTTTCGCAGGGGTCCTGCACCCCTAACCCCTGCCAATGTGGAGGACCAACTGTACTCTACATTTCTTCCTGTTGAAATTCATTTTGTTAGTTTTGGCCCAGCTTTCTAATCGGTTAAGGTCATTTTGAATTCTGTAGCTGTCCTCTGGGTTATTAGCCATCCCTTCTAATTTGGTGTCTTCTGCAAACTTGTTAAGAGTGCCCTCTATTCCAGCATCCAAATCATTGATAAAGATGTTGAATAGCACTGGGCCCAGGACAGAACCCTGTGGTACCCCGCTGGTCACTTCTCTCCAGGATAAAAGGAACCCATTGGTAACTACACTTTAGGTTTGGTTGGTCAACCAATTCCAAATCCACCTAAAATGTCTAGCCCACATTTTACTAGCTTGTTTGCAAGAATATCATGCGGGACCTTGTCAAAGGCCTTACCCTAGTGGAACCCTTGAAACAATTTTCAGGTCTCAGGGAACCCCTGCCTAAAAATTATTATATCTACAGCTCAAAAAAAAAAAATTATTCCCCCCCTCCCAATCTCAATATCTTGCAGAACCCAAGCAACCTCTTAGGGAACCCTGATTGAGAAACACTGCCTTATTGAAATCAAGATATGCTAAATCCACAGCATTCCCTTCATCTCCCAAGCTTGTGATTCTATAAAAAAAAAAGATATTAGTTTGGCATGACTTGTTTTTGAGAAATGCATGTTGATTTTTAGTGATCATGGCATCCTTTTCTAAGTACTTACAGACTATCTGTTTACTGATCCACCCTAGAATCTTTCCTGGTATTGATGTAAAGTAATTGACTGGGCGGTAATTACTCGGATCCTCTTTCCCCCCTGTTTTAAAGATGGGGCAACATTTGCCCTCCTCCAGTCTGCTGGGATCTCTCCTGTTCTTCAGGAATTCCCCAAAAATATTGACAGTGGTTTTGAGATTGTTTCTGCCAGGTTTTTTAATACCTTTGGATGAAGTTCATCTGGCCCTGGATATTTGAATTCTTTTAAAGTAGCCAGATATTCCTGTACTACAACTTTAATAATTCTGTGCTGCATTTCCTCTACAGCATCATCTATTCCATTTCCCCCAGGTTGAGCACTTTTTTCCTTTTGGGAGAAGACTGAGACAAAGAAGATGTTGAGTAGTTCTGCCTTTTCTCTGTTTCCTGCTAGCATTTCGCCATCATCTGCACGCAGCGGCCCTACCACTTCCTTGTTCTTCCTTTTGCTATGGACATAACCAGAAAAGCCCTTTTTATTGTTTTTAATCTCTCTAGGAAACTGAGCTCTTTCTCTGCTTTAGCTTTTCTTTCTCCCTACACGAGCTGGCTATTTGTTTGAATTCTTCTTTGGTGATTTCCCTCCTTTTTTCAATACCTGTACATTTCCTTTTTAAGTTTTAGCTCAGTTGAAAGTTCTTTAGACATCCATCCTGGTTTCTTTGGTCACCTCCCATTTTTCCTCCTCATTGGAACTGTTTGAAGTTATGCCTTCAATATCTCACTTTTTAGAAACTCCCATCCACCATGCACTCCCTTCTCTTTTAGTATTCCTGACCAGGGGATCACCCCCAGTATTTTCCTAAGTTTTCTGAAATTAGCTTCCTAAAAGTCTAGAATGCATGTCTGACTATGCTTAGCTTCCCCTTTTAGCTGTATAACAAAGTCCAGGAGAACACGATCACTCCCACTTAAGGATTCTGCCACTTCCACCCCATTATTTGTCATGGCTCCTTCCTACTGAATGCTGGGATTTGTAGTTTTACAAGGTATTTACCTATCTCTGCCAAAGGGTGTTGGTGCCTCACCAAACAACAAATCCCAGGATTCTATAGGAGGAGCCATGACAAATAACCCAGTTTCAAACAGGATTATTTGTATAGTGTGGATTCAGCATAGGTTGTAACTACTGGTTAGGATCAGATCTAAAATAGCAGATCCCCTTGTTGCCTCTTCCACCTTCTGGATAATGAAATTGTCTGCAAAGCAAGTGAGGAATTTGTTGGACCTTACATTTTTTGGCAGAGTGGGACTCCCAACAAATATCAGGATAGTTGAAATCTCCCATTATTAGTACAACTCTCCTTTCTGAATGTGTGGTCATGTGTTCCAGGAAGGCATCATCCAAGTCCTCAGTTTGGCTTGGAGGTTTGTAGTAGACCCCCACAACATCCCTGCTGTTTCTCTCCCCCTTGATTTTTACCCATATGCTCTCAACCTGGCTCCCAAGATTTAAGTCATGAATCTGTTCACAGGTGTACACATCTTTAATGTATAATGCTACTCCACCTCCCTTCCTGTTTGGTTTATTTCTCTGAAATAGGTTATACCCCTCTATTACTACATTTCTACACAACGCAGACTAAAATAGCCTTTGCTTTTTTTCTTTTCTTTTCTTTTTTTTTGCTGCAGCATCAACTGCTGGCTCATGTTCAGTTTATGATCACTATAATCCCTTGTTTTTTTCTTGCATGTAGTCCTACTGAGCCATGTATCCTCCATCGTATACCTGTGTATTTGGTTTTTGTGGCCTAAGTGTAGAATTTTGCATTTGTTTTTATTGAATTTCATTTTATTAATTTCAGCTGTTTTCTAGTTTATCCTTTTGAATTCTGTTTCTGTCTTCCATTGTATTAGCCACACACACACATTTTGCATCATCTGCAAACTTGATAAGGATTCCCTCCACCCTGTCATCTGAGTCACTAATAAAAATTGTTGAAGAGTAATGGCCCTAAGACAGAACCCTAAGGTACTCCACTTGAGACTTCCTTTCAGTCTGAAGCACAGCCATTGATGACGACTCTTTCAGCATGGTTCTCCAACTAGTTATGGGTCCATCTGACAGTGCTCTCATCTATTCTACATTTAATCATTTCACCTTTGGGAAGCTTCTTATTTTTAAGGGAGGGAGCAACTGTGTTATTTATGAGTTGAGCTCAGTTGTGAATGGTTAGTAGTAGGGAGGAGTTCTGGATTCTGGACTGAAAGAGGTTACCTGAATTTTCATTAATTGGTCCAGTAATAAGAACACCCTATGTGGTCTGCAGTGATTACCCAGCCTTCTGCATTTTTATAGCCACACGTATTCTTTCAAAGTTTTTTCATCCTACTAAGGACTCTCAAAAATTCAGTGAGAGTGAACTTTTGTGATAGTGATCAATGCCATAAGCACAAAGAAACTGGCCATTTTAAATGGTGGGTTGATTGATCGATTTCTATGAGGAAAGGTGAAATGGTTGGGTTAGAAGATTGATAAAGTTGTCCCTCTGTATCCACGGATTTGTTATCCACGGATTTAAGTATTCACAGCTTGAAAATATTCTTAAAAAATAATAATCCAAAAAGCAAACCTTGATTTTGCCATCTTATATAAGGGATACCATTTTGTTATGCCATTGCATATTATGGAACTTGAGTAATCATGGATTTTGGGGGTCCTGGAATCAAACCCCAGCAAATATGAAGGGAAAACTATATTTGACATAGATTTTCCTTGGTTTTTTTCTAGGCTGTGAGGCCATGTTCTGGAAGAGTTTATTTCTGACATTTTGCTTGCATCTGTGGCTGGCATCTTCAGAGTAGGGTTGGGTAGGAGTGTGAGTTGAGTTTATATACTGTGAGCCCCTGTTGGGGAGGATATATAAATTTGTGTATTTGAATGGTTAGTTTCTGGGTGTAGATATACAAGGAGGATTAGTATCTGTTTGGCTAATGGTTGGTTGATGGCCCATTGTCTGCTGGAAATCCCCATGTCCCTGAGTGGAATTCCTTTGCAAGTGTTGAGTTTTGATTCTATCGTTTTTCAAAACTGGAAGCCAGATTTTGTTAACTTTCTTTATATTTGACATAATTAAGAGCAGAAGACTGAGGACAAACTCATCTGGCTCATCCAGCATATGAATGCTTTTTAGTGTAAATCCCATTGAAATGAACAGCCAAAAAACATGCCAGGGGCCAGCAGTAAATGGCTCAGGGACCAGCACCAGTCCAGGGACCACCACTTTGAGTACCACCGATTTAGACTCTGCAATGGGAAGCATTAACTTCCCGAAACGTGGTATTGTATCTGTCAGGCAGCCACATCTGAAGTGATGCCATATCTGTAACTGGCAGGGATGGCATCTAAAATATGTTGCTACACTATTATATCAGTTATATATATCAGGTGCAGTTTGGGAGTTCATGGAGTCCATGACAAACATGAGCCTATCCCAATTGGTCAACAGGTCCACTCATTGTGTGGGTCATACCCTCGATGCAGTCTTTAGTACAGAACAGGAATATCTGTGGGCGGAGGTGACTAAACCCCTGCGTTGTCATGGATGGATCACTTCCTGATCAAGGCTGAACTCAGAGCCACTGTCCATCCTGTCCTTGAAGGTTAATGGAATCAACTGGATTCTAGAAAGCCTTAGAGGGTTTATTGGTTGGTAACACTGGTGATTCTGTCAAAGCCTTGGTCAATACCTGGAACACCGACCTTACCAAGGCTATCGAAACGAGCTGATCCCAAGCGTCCTCTCCAACCCGCTTCTAATCGCCATCCATGGTATACTGAAGAACTTAGGAAGTTGAAGCGGGTCGGACAACAACTAGAGTGCGCCTGGCGAAAAACTCTGTTCTTGTCTGACAAGACTCGTCATAGGAAATGTCTTCGTTCCTATAAAGAGGCAATATGTGCAGTGAGGAAATCCTTCTCTTCTGCATGTATTGCATCTGCAAAGTCTCACCCAGAACAGCTGTTTAGGGTGGTGAGGGAACTGACACAGGTTCCATCTGTGCAGAACTCATTACTAAAACCAACAATGGCCTGCTGTGACACATTTAACAACTTCTTTGCAGATAAAATCCCTCAGATAAGAGCCAATTTGGACACCAGGGTTGGAGCAGATTCAATTGATGAGGTGTCCAGTAACTCCATTGATGAGGTTATATTGGATCAGTTTCAATCTATAAGTGATGATGACATGGACAAGCTCCTTGGTAGAGTGAGGAAGACTACTTGCCCTCTTGACCCTTGCCCTTCGTGGCTGGCTGTCCAGGGGGGTAATGCCTTGAGGATGTTCCTCAGGGACTTCATCAATGCATCCCTTAGGGAAGATCATGTTCCATCTTGCTTGAAGGAAGTGGCGGTTAGGCCGTTCCTGAAAAGACCTTCTCTTGACCCTCTGGATATGCAGAACTACAGGCCAGTCTCTTTATTACCTTTTTTGAGCAAGGTGATTGAGAGGGTGGTTGCTCTTCAACTCCAAGCTGTCTTGGAAGAAACCAATTATCTAGATCCATTTCAAACTGGCTTTAGGACGGGATTTGGAGTTGAGACGGCCATGGTTGCCTTAGGTGATGACCTTTGCCTGAACATCGACAGAGGTAATGTGACCCTGTTGGTGTTACTGGATCTCTCTAAGGCTTTTGATACAATAGATCATGACATCCTCTTGGATCGCCTGAGAAGGATAGGAATTGGAGGCACTGCGTTGCAGTGGTTCCGTTCCTTCCTGTCGGGTAGGAAGGAAGGGTGATGCTCGGGGACAGTTGCTCTGCAAGGAAAGAACTTAATTGTGGCGTCCCACAAGGCACCATCCTATCCCCAATGCTATTCAATATATATATGAAGCTGCTGGGAGAGATTATCTGGAGGCATGGGGCGAGGTGTTATCAGTATGTTGATGACACCAGATATATTTCTCCATGTTTCGGTCTTTGGCTCTGCCTTCAGATGGTGTCTCTTCTCTCAACTGATGGTCTTAGGGCAGCAATGGACTGGATCAGGAAAAACAAATTGAAGCTGAATCCAGACAAAACGGAGGTTCTCATGGAAGCAGCCCCGAACCCAGGTACTAGGATACAACCTCCAGTCCTGGATGGAGTCACACTCTCCTCCAAGGCCCGTGTTTGCAATTTGGGGGTACTCCTGAACTCGTCACTCCAGATGACAAATCAGGTAAACGTGATGGTCAGGAGTGCCTGTTATCAGCTTCAGCTGATCTGCCAGCTGCGCCCTTTCCTGGAAGTCGAGGATCTTGAGACCGTGGTACATGCTCTGGTAACCTCTCATCTTGATTTCTGTAATGCACTCTACATGGGGCTACCCTTGTGCTTGGTCCAGAAACTCCAACTAGTACAGAATATGGCAGCCAGACTGGTCTCGGGTACATCTAGAAAAGATCATATAACACTGATCTTAAGATCACTTCACTAGCTGCCCATTAGTTTCCGGGCCCAGTACAAGGTGTTGGTTATTACCTTTAAAGCCCTAAATGGCTTGGGTCCAACCTATCTTCGGGACCGCCTCCTTCCATATAATCCTCCCCATGCACTCTGGTCCTCTGGGAGGAATCTGCTGCAACCTTAAAAAACTAGGCTCTCATTGACTTCCCAGAGGACCTTTTTGGCTATTGCTCACAGATTATGGAACGGCCTGCCAGATGATATCCGTCACATTACCACCCTGAATAGCTTTAAAAAAGCTCTTAGGACGGATCTTTTCTGGCAGGCCTTTCCTGAATAGATACCTGGCCATCAGAGAGGAAAAAATCTATTAGTCTGATCCCACCCAGCTTTTTATTATGTTGTTTTTAGTATTTTTAGTAATTATTAATTATGTTTCAAATGTTTAATTACTTAATTGTACTTTAAGGGGTGAGTGGGATGGAAGGGTTTGTATGTACAGTTGCCCCTCCACATTCGCGAACTTAGCATTCGCGGTTTTGATTATTCGCGGTTTTGGGAGGGCCCCCCGCCCTCCCAAAATTGCAACAAGGGGCCTCCTGGAGGCCCCGTGAAGGCCCGGGGTGGGAGGAGGGAGGGCCAGGGTGGGAGGGGGGGCGGGGAGGCACCCACGGGGCCTCGGGAGGGTCTCCGGAGGTCCCGTGAAGGCCTTGGAAGGGAGTGGGGAGTCTGGGGAAAGCGACTATGGGGCCTCTGGAGGCCCCACGGTCGCTTTGTCAGGGGAGGGTAGTCATTATTTGCGGAATTTTCACATTCGCAGGCGTCTGGGGAACCTAACCCCCGCGAATGTGAAGGGACGACTGTATGCTGCAAGCCACCCAGATTGCATTTTGTAGAGGGGCAGGAAAGAAATGAATTTTATTAATAATAATAATAGTAATTATTATTACAGCAGTATTATTCCACTTTAACTGCTCTGCCTGCCTGCTGTGGAATTCTGGGATTTGCAGTTTTTGGAGGGGCATTTACAACTCTGTCAGAGAGCTCTTAGGCCTAATTAAACTACAAACCCCAGAATTCCACAGGAGGCAGCCAGAGCAGTTAAAGTGGAATAATAGCATTGTAACAGTGTAGTGTGATAAAGCCCTCAGAAGTAAACCCTATCGGGCTCAGTGGAGCTTCATGCCTAGTTAAGTGTGTTTAGCTGTTGCAGCAGCTCAAGGGTGAGAAAACTGCGCAGCACTCT
The DNA here is from genome assembly GCA_030847615.1 of Gambelia wislizenii. NCBI lineage: Eukaryota > Metazoa > Chordata > Lepidosauria > Squamata > Crotaphytidae > Gambelia > Gambelia wislizenii. The sequence goes on from JAUMIR010000004.1 coordinate 166,182,438, forward strand.
AACTCACTTCCGCGCCGGGAAAGAAATCCCATTGAGCTCAGCTGCGCCAGCTTCCAATTCCAGGGCTGCGACCGCGCAGGTGGATCCTATGCAGAGTCAGGGCGCTCCTAAAGACCAGTGACCGCAAGGGATGCTTGGACGCTCCAGTCTTCTCTGTCCTTTCAGTCTTGACCGAAAATAAAATAAAATAAATCCTTATTCAACGCACTTCCCGCACCACAGGATGGAAAGAAGCCTCAACACTTTGATAGGCCGCCTAGGTTGCTAGGCTACCGACTTTTGGCTTCATTGCGCAGGCGCGTTGCCCTTTGCCCTCGCTATGCGCTCCATACGCAGAGAAAGCATCGTAGAAGGTGGGAAGACGCGCAGGCGCAGTAGGGACGAGGCTTCTCCGCTTCAGGGAGTGTGCTCCCTTAATAAAGTTTCAACAAGACTGAGGGGGGGGGTGTTTCCCTTTTGTTTGCGGTTGGGAGGGGCGCGCTCAGGGATGGCGTAGGGACCAATCAGGTGCCGCGCGCGGGCGCCTAAGCAGCAGGAGGGGGAGGATTTTTCCTGCGGGTCGTTGAGGCTTTATTGTTACCTCACCGCCCTTCGCTCCCTCCCTCCCTGGCTGAGACAGTCGTGTCGGCGCTGAGGGGAAAGGATGCGCTGACCGAGGCGGCGTCTCCGTCGCGACTGAGCAAGGCCGGCCTCGGGATGTCGGGAAGCCGGCAGCCGCCTCAGCACTCCGCGGCCGGGGCCCCTCCTGGGTCCTCCTCCTCCTCTTCTTCCTCGGTCACCACCTCGGCCTCCTCGGCCACCGCCGCGGCGCCGGGCTCCTCCTCGTCCTCCTCCTCGTCAGGCCTGGGGGCCCCAGTGCGGCCTGTATTGGTGGCGGCCGCCGTCTCCGGCTCCTCCGGCGGAGGCCTTTCGCGGCTGGCCGGGGTGGCCCGAGCCGGGGCAGGGAGCGGAGGCGGAGGCGCAGGGGGAGGCGGCGGTGGCACGAGCAGCAGCAGCAGCAGGAAGAGGCCGCTACTCACGCCGCTGTGCAATGGCCTCCTGAACTCCTACGAAGACAAGAGCAACGACTTCGTGTGGTGAGTTGAGCCCAGGGATGATGGCTCAAGGCCAGGGCGAGACCGGAGTGTCGGTGCAGGGCCGGTTTAAGGGATTTTGGGGCCCCTGCAACGTTTTGTTTTGGGGAGCATATATTTATCTCAGGAATTTTGGGGGCCCCTGCAACGCTTTATTTTGGGGGGCCCATATGTTAATCTCTGGAATTTGGGGCCCCTGCTATGCTTTATTTTGGGGGGGCATATATTTATCTCAGGAATTTTGTGGGGCCTGCAACGCTTTATTTAGGGAGGCATATATCTCAGGAATTTTTGGGGGGGCCCTGCAAGGCTTTATTTTTTGGGGGCATATGTTTATCTCAGGAATTTTGGGGACCCCTGCAACACTTTATTTTGGGGGCCCATATGTTTATCTCAGATCAATGTAACCTAACCTATTCACAGTACAGGATATTCAAGATTTTATCACACTACGCTGTTATAGCGTTATAGCATTATCATTCCACTTTAACTGCCATGGCAACATGCTGTAGCATTCTGGGGTTTGTAGTTTAGTGAGGCCTAAGAGCTCTCTCGCTGAGAATGCTAAATGCCCCTCCCTAAACTGCAAATCCCAGGATTCCAGAGGAGGCAGCCAAAACATTTAAAGTGAAATAATAGTCCTATAACAGTGTAGTGTGATAAACTCCTCAGATTATTACTAATAATGCTTAGTAAGGAGGGTTACTAAGGAGGGTTACAACAGGTGCCCTTCACCCACAATGATGGGCCCCCTGCGGCTGCAGGGCCCTTAAACTGGCCCTGTTTAGGTGAGCAAGAGAGATGGTGGTGGTGAGGAGGAGATCATGCACCCTTGCCCTCTCCAAGCAGTCCAAACCGTGTCCCCAGCTCATTACTAGGAAGCTACTGGTGTTGTCGTTATAGGGGAAGCAGGATTACAGTTGTCCCTCCACATTCACGGATTTGGCATTCACGGATTTAAGTATTCAAGGCTTGAAAGTACTGTATTCTTAAAAGAATAATAATCCAAAAAGCAAACCTTGATTTTGCCATGTTATATAAGGGACACCATTTTGCTATGCCATTGCATATAATGGGACTTGAGTATTCATGGATTTGGGTATTGACGGGGGTGGGGAGTCCTGGAACTAAACCCCAGCAAATGTGAAGGGACAACTGTGTTCATATGGCGGCTTGTGAAGCATGAAGACGAAAGAAAAGTGCCAAGGCCAACAATTCTCTCTGGCAGTGGCTCTTCACCTATTCTTTAGCAGGGACCCCCAACCCTTAAATATCTTTTGTTGGACCCCCGAGGCTTAACTCAAGATTTAAAACCGTAGCAGTACATATTGATGATGATACAATTAGATCATCCATTAAACCTTCCCTCAGACGCACTGGATGATGATAATGGTGATAATAATAATAATAATACATAATAATAATGTAATTACACCATCCGTTAAACCTTCCCTCAGAAGCACTGGAGAGGAAGGACTTTTCTCCTGCTTCTTCCTGAAAGTTTGTGGCTGGAGTGGATTGATGCCTTGGCTCCTATCTCATGGGTTGAACAGCCTTCAGTCCTTCATGGACCCCCTGTGAGGACATCTCGGCCCCCTGGGGGTCCATGGATCACAGGTTAAGAACCACTGCTCTACCACACACTTGTAACATCACTTCAGTTGCTCTAAATGGCACTTCAGGCCTAAGAGTGGGAGGGGTTTGCCCGGCTTCACCCTCTGAGATCATGGTTGAAGTGACGTTTGAAGTAGGGACTTAGAGGTATTAGCATTCTTTGTATGTTTACAGCACAGTTTATGTGTATTTATTCAGAAGGAATTTTTTTAAATAAATACACCTACTTTATTTACTGGGATTGTAGCTTTGGCCACTGTGTGATAACAGGTAGAAACAGTGCATACATCTGTTATCTCATTTTTTTCCAGTTAATAACAATAAATATTGCAGTGCATTTCTAACATTCAAAGTGGTTCAGTCACATACTGTCCTGAGAATCCTAATTGACTAATTAAGGTCAATGTTATTACCTTAACGTTTGAGAAAGGCATATTACCCTTGCTTCAGTGGTTAGGGGTTTCTCTTAAGTTACCCAAGAGATTCATGGATGAATCTAGATTTGCCTATGTGAGCATGTCACTTGATTTCTCTACACTGTATATGAAACTTTCTGATGTTGGATCTGTGATAGGAGGCTCATACATGCTAATCATTGACTGTTGTAGCTGTTAACTGGTAAAATGTGCATGTGTGACATGGAACAATAAGAGGAGAATAATAGTGTGCACTGATACTTTCTAGTAGTGTCTGCATGCCTCTTTGTAGGATATGAGTCTCCAAATTAGGAAAGTGACCTCTTTTTGTGAAGTCATGTTCTGATTTAAAATGAGGATCTATAAACATTTTGATGCAGATCCCATACTTCTGTCAAGAAGCTGCTATATGTTACTTAGATTCAGTTTTCTTGTAAATGTTTGCATGCTCATAGTACACACTTCTCTACTGTGTAGTAAGAGAATCTCTGCAAGCCATGTGAGAGTGTGGAGACAATTTGGAGTACAAATAATTCTGCTTTGGAGGAATTTTCCACTATTAGAAATGTCACACACAGGCTGCAACTGGATAATTATATCATCATAATCATCATCATCATCATCACATTTATTTATAAGGCCCCTTTCAGCAAAGGGCAGAACATCAACATACACAATCAAGGACAAAGACAATAAAGCATACCACTATAAATATGCATGAAATAAAATCCCTGACACTCCACCAGTCACTACTCATCTCAGCACCTTAGACACAACTCAGCAGCTTAATCCTTCATAGAGGAAGGTCTTCAACCCTTTATGAAAATGGGTAAGATGATCCTCCAGCTGGAGGTCCAAAGGAAGGTCATTCCACAAATGTGGAGCCAGGTCCTGAAAGGCTTGTAGCCTTGACAGAGCTGTGAGTTTTGGTGGAATGGCCAATAATCCCTTGCCTGTAGATCTGAAATTCCTAGATGGTGCATACCATGCTGCCCAAGCTCCTGGGTACTGGGGGAGGTTAGAGTGCAGAGCCTTAAATACCAGAACCAAAAGTTTGAAATGGGCCTTGGCCTGAACTGGTAGGCAGTGAAGGGATCTACGAGGAGAAGAAATGTCTGAATATTTAGGGAGGTATGCTGGAATGCATCTGGTTCCCTCTTCCCATATTCTTGTTATCATGTGCCTTCAAGTCATTTTGAACCTATGGCAACCCTAAGGCATAGGGTTTTCTGGCAAAATTTGTTCAGAGAGGGTTTGACTTTGCCTTACTCTGAGGCTAAGGCTAAGAGAGTATGGCTTCCTCAAGGTCACTCAGTAGGTTTCCATGGCTGAGTGGGAATTTTAAGCCTGGTCTCTGGAGTTGTAGTCCAGTGCTCAAACCACTGCAACACACTGGCTCTCACCTTCCTTTCTTGGTGTACCTGAATGCAGTGCAGAAGTCTCCAGTTATTGATAGGTTCCCCATTTCAGGAAAATGGCGGAACTATGGTTAGAAGTTTTGGAACCAGCCAAGAGTATAAAACAACTTTACACTGTGTTTTAAGATGTTTCATATCTAGCTTATTAGGTTACTATGTATGTTCAATTTTAAATAGCACAATGAGTTATGCATACTTCACAACATTCACATATCTTGTATTCAAGAACAGCAGCAGCCCAGCAATGTTGTGTGACAAATATGTTTGGCTAGCAGATGTCTGTTTTATCGTACAGAATGTAGCTTTACATTCTTGGTACATACTGCGTCTCACTTCCATATTGTTTCAGCAACTAGTGTAGAGTATTTACCTTACAGCACTATTTCAACACCAACACCACCTTCTGTATGGACTGTGAATAAATTTTCATTCTTGTTTCATATTTGGGGTACTTAAGAAGTCTTATTTGTAGAATAGAACAGTCTTTTAAATAAGTTGATAAAGGTTTTAGCCTGTAAAAGTTTTTACAGTACTTCACTGTTGCAGGCTTGCAGAATGTGTAGAGAGATATGTATTTCAGGGTTGGGGAAAGAGGAGAGAACTCTTCAGTGACTGCTTTCAGGCTTTGGAACTTCTTTCCAAGGGAGACCTGACTAATCCACTCCCTTCTGCCAACACGCAAAGACTGCTCACACCAGCCTCCAGCAACTGTATCTAACTGGTATAGTTAGAGGTTTTAAATGGATGATGGGGACCTTTAATATTTTAATTTTCTATATTATTTGAAGACGTTTTAGGAGATTTGTTTTGAATTTATGTGTCAGTTGGTGTATGTTAATGCATGTTTTAGTATGACCAGCTTAATTTCTATTTTAATATGTATCAATTATGTGTTAGGGTTTTTTTTAGTTTTGTTGGAATCTGCCTTGCATCCCACCTATGGGAGAAAGGTGGGGTGTGAATCCAATACATACATTAAAAAATATTCTTCTTCCAGAATTCTTCTTGTTCCTGTATTCTGCCTTTCTCTGCTCTAGCCTGCTCACTCACCTGCATGTACAGTTGCCCCTCCACATTCGCAACTTTCACATTCGCGGTTTTGATTATTTGCAGAAAGCTGCCTGCCCCCCCCCCCGCTGTTCAACACACCACTCCCTTCCCAAGGCAGCGAAGGGCTTAGCCTGTCGCTGCCCTGGGAAGGCGGGGTGGGAACCAGCTGGCGCGCTTGCGCTACATCCCACTCCCTTCCCAAGGCAGTGAGGGGCTTCTCAGGAAGCTCATTGCTGCCTTGGGAAGGGGGGGGGGAAGGAACCAGCTGGCGCCCTCCCACTTCACCCCACTCCCTTCCCAAGGCAGCGAGGAAGCTCGTAGCTGCCTTGGGAATGGGGGGTGGGAAGCAGCTGGCGCCCTCCTGCTTCACCCCATTCCTTTCGAGCAGGCTCATTTGTTATTCGTGGTTTTTTCACATTCGCGGGGGTTGTCTGCCCCTAACCCCCGCGAATGTGAAGGGATGACTGTAATTCCTATTTTTATGTGACTGCTGGACTCATGCTTAAATACAAGGCTGGAATAAACACTTTTAGCAATTGGGAATTAAAGAATCAAGGGACTACAATCAGTCCAGCTTCTCAGATTTATTTATTTTTTTAAAGGCTGGTTCTTCTCTTGGGACTTAGTCCTTCCTGGAGCATTATATGCTGTTTCAACCATTATCAGGGTCAGCCTAAATATTTGTTTCTTCAGTTATGTATAAATTGTATACCCCCTATTAACAGTATATGGGAGGAGGTTGTTTGTTTTTTGTTTTGTTTTTTGCAGTCCCCCCTTCTCACTTTAGTTGGAGCCTGATTGAGAGAAAAACAATATTGGGGTGGGATGGTGAGGAACTGAGCCAGAGAGAAGGTTTAGCAGTGCTGTCAAGTGGTATATCCTATTGATGGGTATTCACTGATACAAGATTGGGACAAAATCCTCATTTTAAAAGAGGTCTGATTTTGTCACATAAGCCTCACCCTTTGGAGTTTAACTTGTTGGTCTGGCAGGATGAAGCCACCTCTCTCTAGAGTATATTATCTCTCTAAGAGTACATTTAAGATAATGTAATATTAAGTTGCTATATGTTACAACTTCTCCATTGAATACAATCAAGATGATACAGAAGTAGCATAAAGTTGTGCTTTTCTTGCACTCAGTAGTTACATTTTAGAGTGGATTATGACCGAATTTTGCATAGTTATCAAAGTTAGAAAATAAAGCTGCTTCCTCCACATGCAGCATAGAAGGCGAGTAGATTGGCAGAGATCACACAGAGACAATTGTTTCTAACCTACAAAGTGTTTTATTATCTTGCTGCATTCTCCACCACCCCTGTTACAGGTAAAAAGGAGAATCGTTCTCAAGGCTAGTATATGATATCTCATGATGTCTGCCATAGTTTTTTTTTAAAAAATGCTGACATCTGTTTAAAATTACTTTATTTTATTTGTAGCATCCTAATTAGGCATTAGGGTGAGGGTGTATGAATCAGCTGGCTAGCTTGCTGGAACTGAGCAGGTCTGGGTCTGATCAGTGGTTGGCTGAGAGGCTTCTTTGGTACCCTACATGTTGCACTGAGTTTTGTGATGGAAAAAAGAAGAAAGTATTGCTTAAATAAAGGATGATGATTCCACACCTGTTTGCCCAGCAGATGACTTAATTCTTACAAATACCAAATTGGTGTTAAGAATTTAAGACTGTGTAGTTTATTGTGAGAGTAGAAGTAATTTATTAATGCTTAGACCATAGGCCATTCACATACAAAATAAATATGTACAATATACAATCGGCCTTTCACATTGGTGGGGGTTCGGGCACAGTACCCCCATGAAGATGTGTGTGGGGAATGTCTATCCGAAGCCCTCCCAAACATTGATGCTACAGAGTCCTTTCTGACCAACAGCCCCCACCCCTTAACTCCCTTTTCCACTTTCCACCACAAAGCCCCATCCAGGTTTCTAGCACTGCTCCTTCACCCTTTGGCTCCCTTTCAAACCTTCAAGATGCCCCATCCAGGTTTCTGAGCTCCCCCATCCCAAGCCAGCTTCTCACACCACTCCTTAAAGTTCCTTTCCCACCTTGTTCCAAGACACCCTATCCAGGTTTCCATGCCTCAGTCCAGGTTCTTATACCACCCCTTCACTCCTTAAGTCCCTTTCCCACCTTGCTCCATGACTCCCTATCCAGGTTTCCAAGCCCCCATTCCAGCTTCTCACACCACTTCTTTAGTCCCTTTTCCACCTTGTTCCAAGATGCCCTATCAAGGTTTCCAAGGCCTGATTCAGTTTCTCCTTAAGTGAATGTAAAGTGAAGGAAAACTGTGAGAAGCTGGATTGGGGCTTGGAAACCTGGATAGGGTGTCTTGGAGAAAGGTGGGAAAAGGACTTCAGGAGTGAAGGGGTGGTGTGACTCTCAAGATACTGTCTTTACTGATGGTACTAATTTCCTTAGTTTCTTTAAGTATGCTGGAAGCATATTTGCCAACATATAAATGTCAGAGATTTTTTTCTTAATGTATAATCATGTATAAGTTGATTTTTTTTGATCAAAAAATTGACCCCCAAAACTGGGTTGACTTATACACCTGTCAATGCAGTGCTCAGAAAAATGGCAATGGAAATTCTGAACGTATGAGCAAACCTAGCAGTCATACCATAAGGGGATGCCCTCTATGGATCAGTAAAACAACATCAAGGAGGTAGTGGGAATAAGTAAATGGACAGTTAAAAAATCTGGGATTAGCAGTGAACATTTTAAACTTACATGTTCTGAGAGAGGTGATCTTTGAACTTGAATGGTAATATGTCCAGATAATTGGTCCCAGTAAATCAGACTTACCCTGTGTGCTGTTTCTCAGTGGTGGTTTCATTGAAATCATTTCAAGGAAGAATAGTTTGAAGGCTAATACAAGATGCAGTTGAATGTGGCTTATTTTAGCTGTGAATTTCTTCCTTGGAGGCTTGCAGACTCTATTTTTGTCTGTTTTTTGGTAATGGGGGAGGCTCAGGAAGCTGCAAAATGGCTTTGGCACCTTTGCAGCAGAGCTTGTTACAATGTGAAAATAATTCAGAAGCAAACTCCCTGCAGTAGTGAGAGCTGTGGAGCCTCAGAGCAGAGGTCATAGGCTGAGTCTGTTAAAAAAAAAATGCATTGGCTGGATTCGAAGGTCACAGACAGGATGAGAACCAGGGTTAATCAAATAGGGGCTTCAGAGGGAAGATGCAGTGTGTGTAGGCATGGGGAAAATCAAGGGAGGCTGTGGCTGTTGTAAAGAAGTTGAACCCTCCTGTGGAGTCACATTGATGAAAGGGGAAGGCAGGATAGATGGGAAGTGTGCTTCCAGTTTTACTCTTACAAATGCCTAATGAGTTTGGCAAGACTCTTGACTTCTGCTCAGAGAACTGTGAGATGTGCAGTTAGGCGCTCAAACTGTCACACAAAAATAGACACACGTTATCTTACTGAGCTTCTTTGAAGGAGTTTGGGTTTAGGAAAACTGGAGAACAGGGAAGAAGACCAAAGGGACTGACCTGTCAAAGGAAATCTGGCTGTGATCCTCTCCATCAGTGGGCCAAAATCAAGTTTAAAGATAGAAATAATTCTTTCCCTTAAAGCTCATGGAAAGTATGAAAAGAGAAGAACACGTGGAAAGTCTGACAGTGTATAGGAAAGAGGCTTCCCAAAGATGGGTCTAAGTTGGGTAATTTACCCTCTCCTTGGCCTTGCTAGATAAGGGGTGGGCCATTTAGGTGCACCAATGGACCAGTTTTCTCCTCAGGGATCCTTGTGGACCTCCCCAAATGCCAAAGAATGAGAACTCCAAAAGTGGAAGTTACCAGAAGTCCACTTCTGGTTTTGATATTAAAATCTGTGTGCACCCGCACATGTGTGTTGATTCCATCCTGTTTAAAAGATAAGTTGTCACTCCTGGAGGTGTCTGGAAGAAGCTATTCACCCTTTTTAAAAGGCAGACCAGAAAAAAAAAAGTGGTGTGTGAGAGTTAGGTTGTGTGTATTAGGGATGCATGCAGCCCCAGGGATACCACCCATGTACTAGATCAGTGGTTCTCAACCTGTGGGTCCCTAGATGATGTTGGGCTACAGTTCCCAGGAGCCCTCTGAGGTCTCACCTTGACAGCCAGGTCGTTCTCCCAGTCATTAGTGAGGCTGTGAGTTCAATCCTACAGCCTCACTAATGATTGGGAGGACCTCCTGGCTGTCAAGGTGAGACCTCAGAGGGCTCCTGGGAACTGTTGTCCAACAACATCTGGGGATCCACAAGTTGAGAACCACTGTACTAGATCTTCCTGAAGAGGAGCTGTTGAATGTTGCAGTTCCAGTTATTGTGATGAGAAAGAAGAAGGATAGTGGTGGCTGTTGTTTTTCTCTGGTTTCCTAATGTGGGCTTGCCCAGTTACTTGAATAAAGAGGCTTATGAGACAGACTGAAGGGTGCTGATTACACCATCCACCCTGAAAGACTGAAGCCTTCATAGTCACTCTCTTTCCTAGGCCAATTCTCAGTCTAATCAGCAATTTACACATGTCATAAATGCACATATTTTGGCACATTTCTTAGATCCTTTTAGGTTTCAAGGCTGCTAACAAATGACACAAATTGTTCAGGGTCTTAAAGACAAAAGAGATTACAAAATATCTTGGTATGAAAAAAGTGACTAGTATTCTTAACATTAAAAATTGGGGTGAAACTAAATGGGGGAGAATTTGAGACAGATTAAAGGAGGTATTACTTAGCACATAGTAACTGAGGAATTTGCTTCCATAGAATATGGTGATGGCAAGTAGCAGAGAATATCTTAAAAGAAAGTTAATCAAATGCACAGAAAGTGTTGGGATAAAATACCAGGCTTAAACAGTACTCTTCATGATATGCTGCAGTGCTCTGGGCAGGGCAGATTACCATATTGAAACAGGCTGTAGTTAGAAAGATGCTTGAAGTTACAAAATCTGGTTCCTGGTTGATAAGTGTGGGTGAGAGGGTAGGGTTGTAGCAACTTATACCAGTTTTGATGCTGCTGTGAAATATATTCGTTTTGTTTAGATGTGAGCCCAATATTTTGAGTTCCCTAGGACTTTTCATCAGGTTAGAACAGCATTTCTCTCCCCTCCTTCCTTTTGCATCACCTAATTTCATGAGCAGCTTATGAGAAGTTTAAAGCTTGTACTGTACACTGTTTTGTGGGATTTGGATTGGTCCCAATAAAGGTATGATGATGATGATGATGATGATGATGATACTTAGTTATTTATTACCTGCCTCTCCCCTCAGGATCGGGGTGGGGTACAACAACACAATATACAATTATCACAGTGCAATACAAGTCAATACAGTTCTGTATATTGTATAGTTGTGGATTTTAAACTATTTTTTCCCCAAGAGACAGTGGTGGAAAGTTTACTGGAAAATGTTCTGATGCGGTTTTTTTCTCATGTTCCTTGATTCGTGTTTGCACATTGCATTTAGTCGTCCCTATGTAAACTTGTCCATAGCTGCATGGTATGCGGTAAACTTCTGCAGCTGTGAGGGGATCTCTTTTGTCCTTCCCTGAGCGTAGCATTTCTTGGATTTTTCTATAGAATTGATATAGATCAATTGTAGACTTGGATTGGTCTATAGATTGTTTGGAGGTTGTGTTTCCTCATCAGTTTCCCTATTCTGTCTGTGACTCCTTTGCTGTATGGTAAAAATACCTTCCCTTTGGGTGGCTGTTTACATAGGGACCAATAAATGCAAACACGAATCAAGGAACATGAGAGACACTGCAGACTGGGCCAGCCAGAAAAATCAGCAGTAGCAGAACATATTATAAACCAATCTGGACACAAAATACTATTTGAAAACACAGAAATTCTAGACCAGGCCAACAACTATTATGACAGAATGCACAGAGAAGCTATTGAAATCCACAAACACCTGGACAACTTCAACAGAAAGAAGAAATCTTAAAAGCAAACAAAATCTGGCTCCCAGTTTTGAAATACAATAGAATCAAAACTCAACACTTACAAAAGAATTCCACCCAGGGACAGGGGGATTTTCAGCAGATAATGGCCCATCAACCAACCATTAGCCAAACAGACACTAACGAGCCTTTCATTTCTATACCCAGAAACTAACCATTCAATTACACAATTTTGCATATACTCCCCAACAGGGGTTCACAGCATATAAACTCCACAGATGCAGGCGAAACGTCAGAAATAAACTCTTCTAGAACACGGCCTCACAGCCCGAAAAAAAACAAAGGAAAATTTAAGGAGAATGCTTCAGGAGGAATTACTGTATTTGTAGCTTTGTACCATTTACCAGGAAACATTTAGACTATTTATATAGCTGTTCTAAACTGTTGCATGTGAAGTTATTTGAGTCTGAGAAGTGATCTCTGTGTAGTTCTATGTTGTATTGGTTTCTAATGATGGCATTTAAGATTTTTTTTTTGCTATTGTTAATTCACTCCTTTTTCACTTCCCCTTTCCTAATTAGATTTTAAAAGCAGACTGTTTTGAAATTATGTGTTGTGATATTAAATTTTTTTCCCCCTCTTTCCAGTCCTATCTGCTTTGATATGATTGAAGAAGCATACATGACAAAATGTGGGCACAGTTTCTGGTAAGATTTGTTCACGAAATTTAATAGCATAAGAGACTGATTTATAAAATGTGTGAAATTTTCCTGGGTGCATCTATGTGAATTTTTAACAGTATGCTGGAACCGGCCCCTAGACCATTTTTATAGGACTATAAAATTAATCTGCATTTTGGAAATACAGACCTATACAGAATCAATCTGCATTTTGGAAATAACATATATATGTAATAGCTGAAGTATGTCCTAAGTCTTCCCCCTATGGTGAGACCATTGATCAGCCATCCAGTACATGTCGCTGCTAATGAATCTATGCGGTTGTCCAAATGGTGAAAAAACTCACGGAATGCAAAGAGAATCTTACAAGTCCTAATGGTATTCCATGTGATTTCACCATATTGTGAAGGGGGGGGGGCAAAAAAGGCCAAACAACTCTCCAGAAAAACCTTCACTGCTTTACCCATCTTTAAAAAACAACAACGAGGGGGTGCACATTTCTGCTTGTTAGGACAAGCGAGTCGATCTGATTCGCTTGCCCAAATGAGAGGAAGTGCAAATCTGGCTGGACGAGTGCAGGGGGCAGGGCTTGCTAACAAGGCAAGTGCCTGCTGCTGCCATGTTGGATTTTTGCCGTAGTGGGCAAACACTAAGGTGAGAAAATGGGGTGTTAGTTTTTTGTGTTTTTTTTTGCATTTGTGTTCAAGTGAAAAATTGCTCAATTGCATCTTGGTATCATAAAAAAAAAAAGGTTGAAGTAAGTGCAAACGCAAGTAAATCACTCGTGACCGCTATGTTTACTAGTGGGTATGTGAAGATTATGGGGCCAGAAAAACTATTAGGACAGGTCACAGCTGCTGCGAAATGTCATTACTGTGAGGGACTCCATTTTTTATGGACTCATATAGACAAGCCCTGTGTTCATGATGGAGAGACACTTCTATTACATTTAATATTAACTTAAAAGCAAGAACAAGAATGTATAAGCTTCTCTGTTCAGAAAATTATGCAACATGAAAGACTGGTTTTGGGTGTTACATAATACAGGAGAAAATGGGAATCTTCCCCCCCCCCCAGTGATTTCTTTTGAGTTTTGTCTATCTCCCTGTGTGAGATAATTACTAAGCAATTACTTATAGTTATTTACTCAAATTGTAATGAACACCAATTATTAATTCCCTAATTGTTTAGAACCTCTTTCCATCTTCAGATGTTATAATTACTCTTTTAATCAATAAACAAACCCAGATAAGGAGTTACATTAGGATTACAGGGTATGATAAAAGCAATCTTAAAAAATTTAGATGAAGGGATAGCATTTATTGTTCCTTTCATCCTGTGATAGATTTGGAAATATATGTTAGCTACTTATATTTCATTTTAGAGCTCTTTAAACACTTGATTAAAAAAACAAAAACAAAACTGGAAGCCTGGAGAGCTGGTGCTAGTCAGTGTTGACAAACCAGGGCTAGATTGACCAATGGTGTAACTCAGGATAAAGCAGCTTCCTTTGTGGAGGTGATTGCCTAATTTGTACTTGTGCAAGAGCACAATCTCCACTATACTGTTTGTTGTGGCTTTTTTATGAGTTGGATGAATATATCCCCAGATATGCTTTGATATGGTCAGCAATAATTTTGAGAAAACTGTATGTTTATTGGTATTAAGGAGTGCTTTTGTGTCAGGGTAATTTATATGCCTATAAATGATCCTTAGTTTGAAGCTGTTAAGATACCTCTTTTTGTCTTTTCTGACCTTGAACCCCTAAAATCCAGAAAATGGTAAATTTAAAAGCCTTCCATAATATGCAAAAACAAAAACCAGAGCTGGAAAATTCCCAGTTGCCTGAAAAAATAGTGCTGGTCTGTAAGATTTTAAAATGTGTCTTGCATTGTCTCAGTCAGTTCCTGGATAGACAGAGCCAAGTATTTGCTAGAAATGACACATGTGGCATAACTAGATATGTAAAATTTCCATAAATGTTTAAGCTGTTGGGGAAAAAAAAGCTTATTCTCATTTTCAAAAAAGGAGAAATTATCAGAAAACTGGGAAAGTGCAGTATTAGCACTCTTTACAGGTTGAAAGTCACTTTGAAAGTTACTTTGGGAACATGAAGTTTATTATGAATAATTTGGTTTGGCATAAAATTGGCATAAAATTACCTTGTTTGGCATATTTTGTACAGTTTAGCCAGACAATAGTTACATAACTATTTACTTTTTATATATTTTTTTTGTTACAAGTGGAGGTACAAGGTTTTGAATTGGAAAGAACCTCTGATTTTGCCAGTTAATGAAGAGTAGACATCAACATGAATTTTTTAAAAAAGTATTTTGTCTTCTCTAGTCCTTCAGAGTGTGAAATGGACATAAGAGACTCATTCTCTTATAAACAATTGAGAAAAGGAAACCAGGATTAAGAAATACAGTGATCTGATATTGTACATAGTCTTATATAAAAGTCTTCTTCTTACATAGTTTTTCACAATAATTTTGGGGATGTAAACGTATTAATCACCCTGAAAGCAGATATTGCATTCCATAATCCATTTTCCACAATTTTTTCCTAGGAAAAAACTTTCAGAAAAAACGAAAGTTTTTTCCCTTTAATTTTTCTGAACCTTCATATCTCTGTGCATTACAACTGTTATCTCCAGAATCATATGTGTGAAGTTGTTGGTAGGTATCAGAGTAGATAAGGTTCTGGAAGATGTTGGTTTTCCATGAGTTGGATCTCTACCTGACTTTGGGTTATATTCAGGTGTTTCCCCTTTGATGACAAGTTTTTTGATCGCTGAAGATTTCTTCAAGGAGAGTTGATGTAGGGGCAAAGTATTTTTTTCTGATTTTGTAATCCCACATCAGATAGTTTAGGAACCCTTTCCTATGATAGGTGTGAAGGAAGACTTTACCACCCTCTCCCCTTTTCAACCCAGCTGAGCCGTATGCCTTCTGTCAGCAGAGAAACATAATTGGATAGAACCCGCTGTCAGTAACTGTGCACTAAGAGTGGATAGTAATTTGAACAAGAATGATAATACTAGTGCTGCATGGTGAGACTAATTAGTGCATATGAAACCTAAGAAAAAGAATCTGGTGGAATGAGAACTAGTGAACAGAGCTGCTTAAATATTCAATTTCTCAAGCACCACTACCTCTTTCTTAGATACCAGCAGCAATTTTGCTTAAATGCTGGCTCTTCAGAGCTGAATTTTCACATGTTTTAGGTTCCTGGAGTTTCCCCCCCCCCACTGTAATTTCTCTTATATTTTGTAAATGTCATGAGAATGATGAATGTTATATAGACAAGTCAGTATATAAAATTAAGAACTCTTATGTCTAAGAAATGTACCATGTCCCCAAAGAGTTGCAAGTTCTATATTTTTGGATATTCGGATGTTGAATATCTTCCTCTGTACTCTCTCTTCTTTGGTAAAGTGTTGTCTTAAAGATAAAGGTGAGATCTATTTTATGGTACTAAAGTTCTGACCTACCCTTGACATCAAGGCCCAATGTATCACCGCCTCACTTCTTCAAGGTACATTGAGAACATGGTACAACTGAGCTGATGGTTCATCTTCTAATTGTGCAGAGTGCTGCATCTTGTTGTATGTGGTTCTAATTTCTTTATTTTTTCCTTTAACAGCTACAAATGTATTCATCAAAGCCTGGAGGACAACAACAGGTGCCCAAAATGTAATTATGTTGTGGATAATATTGATCATCTTTACCCAAACTTTTTAGGTAAGTCTTCTGGTTTTTTGCTATGCATTCCTGAAAAATTATAGGAAAAACATTCTGAAGTAACTGTGCTGGCCATGCAGCAAAACAAAACCCAGAATCCATAAAAAAGGGATACTTTATTGGCCAACCAAAATGCAAAACACATGATAGAAGCTTTCAAAGCTCTAGTGGCTTCTTCAGCAGTCAAAAAGATGTTAAGAAAGAAAGAAAGGCAACATTGTAAAGTCGAAGGTTTTCATGGCCTGCTCATCCTCCCATATTAATATCCTGCAATTCCAAGACTTAATGCTTAAGTGGAGTGTTGATGTTAAATCTGTCCGTCTGGTTTTCACCACTATCACAAGTTGGGTGCTCAGGCGGCCAGAAGGTGATAACAGGACCCCAGACAGACTACAAATTTGCTGACAAATGGCATGGACCCCCAGTCCTTCAGTTTGAAGAGACAGGGGTAAAGCCACTCCTGTTTCACTAGTCCACAGTGAACAATCCTAGAGGCTTCTGAAATTCCCTGGTTCAAGTGCACTCCTTACCCTAGGGGAAGGCCAAGCAAAGACTGCACAACTGGAGCTTTTAAACATTTTTATGACTTATAGAAGCTTCTAGAATATTTAAAGAAAGAAAAGGCCTTACCTAACAGATTAGGGAAGAACATCTTGCAGCTTGGATTGCTCTTCCTACTTGCTCCAACAGGCAAGAAGAAGAAGGACCTTCCGGTGTCCCCATATTGGAGCAGCCCCAGAAGGTCAGCCTTCTTCCTGCCTGCCACACCGACAGGACACTTACCTCGATTGCTACAGCTGTTCCTTTGTTTCTTCATTCCTTCTTTCTTCTACCTTTCTCTCCTTTCCTTATATACCTATAGCTGTACCTGTACATATCTCATAGTTAGACACTCTTTGCCTTTTCTTGATTCAGTCTTAGTGCTTCTTCCTTCCCCCTCCCCATTTGAGGAAAAGAGATCCTCGCCTTAGAATGACTATTTCAGAGGACAGGGCTCCTAGCTTGACTGGTACCCCTTCTCCCCCATCAAATACCACCTCCCACCACACCAGGGGAGGACCACTCAGAAAGAGCAAGTGCCACAAGAAATGTATGGTAACAGCTTAGGGAGGGAAAACCGCACTGTGTTGCTACATCTTCCCAATGCCTCCACCCAGTCCGAATCAGGCCAGAGGCTGGGGAGGCAACTCAGAGGACATGGGGGCAGGAGTAAGTACTGGAACCCTCCCAGATAGGGTGGGCAGAAAACCCTCCCCCACATTAGCGGCCTGGACGCAGTCATTTGTTGCCCAGGAGGCAGCCAACATTGCCATGTGAATGCCCTCACCACATGCGGGACGGAGACCACTGAGAGGACAGGTGGGGGCAGATCGCTCGTCTCCCCCTCCACAACATCTAGAGCACGTGACACCCCAGATCTATGCTGCAGTGTTGTCAGACACTGCCCTGACAGTTCCACCCTTTGAGCCACCGAGGGAGACCTTCCTGGAATACTTGTCATTGAAGGTCTTATTACTGATGGCTGTCATGTCTGCCTGCAGAGTCTCAGAGATAGGAGCTCTCTCAACATGCAGGGAACTGTGCACTCTGTCATACTGCACCTGACCTTCATACCCAAAGTCAACTCCATGTTCCACAGATCCCAGAAGGTGATCCTCCCTTCCATCTGTCCATGGCCAACCAAGTGGTTGGAAAGGATCTGGCACACTCTGAACATGCGCAGGGCCTTCTGCATATACCTGAAGAGGACAAGTAGCTTCTACTTCTCCAAACTTCTGTTCATCTCCTTCCAACAGTCCTCTGTGGGCCAGAAGTTATCCACTTCTACCTTCAGTGGATGGATCAAAACCTGCATCATGGCATGCTATGAATCCATGGGACTGACACCATCAGAGGGCATTATCGCACACTCCACCAGGAGTGTAGCTGTGCCTGCAGTGCTAGGCACGAACACTCCTCTGGGGCAGATCTACAGAGCACCCACCTAGAAGTCACCCACCACCTTCATTAGACAGTACAGGATGGACAGATCTGATTCAGCCAAAGCCACTTTCTGCAGGAGGGTCTGCAAGAAGTGGTCGATACCTAACATTGGGGAGCCAGTACTTTTCTGCCCCAGGAGGGAGGCTCTGGTAAGTCCCAAGCCACAGGATGTTCCTCCCTGACCTGCTGGCAAAAGGAACATTTGTTCTTATCTGCAATATGTTCATTTCCAGCAGATAAGGGATGAATATCCTGACCCACCTGAAGGTGTGCTGTCAAGGGAACAGACGGAAGTGTAAATAGTTCCCTTCCACTTGGGCTGCATGCTCAACAATGATTTCCTTATGTCCATCTGTAATAAACTGATGATATAGGGCTAACGTTTTTGGAGGTTTTTTTGTCTCTTGGCTGTGATAGTGATTGACCTTCTAGGGGATGCTCCCCCATGTGGAGACTCTGGAAAGGCCTTTTTCTTCCTGCCTGTTGGAGCAACTAGAAGGAACAACTCAGGCTGCAGGATGTTTGTCCCTTATCTACTGGAAATGAATGTATCACAGACAAGAACCAATGTTCCTTTCCCTGTGACTTCAAAGCTTTGCTCTAATAGTTAATGTAACCCGTTAAAGTCCATAACTCAAACAGATTTTCATATATGGAAAAAAAATCTAAGTAAAGCTATGAATTTGTTTGAATGTAATATTTAAACGACACTATATAAACCATAGTGATTTTTCCCCTGCATCACATATTTCAGTATGCTTTTGGCTGTTTGGAAAAAAAAGGATTTATACAGCTTGTAAAATTAACATGCTATACCTTTAAAGAAAGTAAATTCAGTTAAGCTGGGAAGATCAAATCCCCTGTGAGCAGTGGAAATCTCTCAGATTTGTAAATGAGACCCCCTCCGGAAAACCATATCATCATACCTTTAAAAGGAGGTAGCCAGCATGGCATAGTGGTTTAAGTGTTTGGCTATGACTCTGGAGACCAGGGTTCAAATCCCTGCTTGGCCATGAAAAGCCACTGGGTGACTTGGACAAGTCACACCCTCTCAGCCTCTGAAAACCCTGTAATATTGCCTTAGGGTCACCATAAGTCAGGAGTGACTTGAAGGCACACAATGACGACAACAACAACAACACATCTGCCAGCATTCACATGGGGGTTGCATATAGCTTACAGTGTGTATCTTCTACATATACACTCAGAAGTAAACCATCTTGACTTTAGTGGAACTTAATCCAGGATAAACCTATAGGAATGGAACCTTTATCTCCTGTAAACTTATGATTTACAGAGAGTTCTCTTGTACAAAGTCTAATGTTCAACACATGGGTGTGTGGTAAGGGTAGTGCACATATTTCTTCATGTGTCATGTTTACCTGCCTCAAGAATCATCTAAAAAGTTGTCATGACCTGTTTTTGGGAGGTGGGCCACATATTGAGAATAATTGAGCCCAAACTCCCAAACAGTTTAAAAACATGATGATCTAATTAAAAAAAAATCAGTGTCTTACTGTAAGATTAAAAGCAGCTTTCTTCCTTTTTAAGTAAGTACTGAAGTAGAGGATAGGTGCATTCCAGACATTCACAGAGTATTAAACTGTATCTAAATTCTGCCTGTACTGGTCTGTGAGAGGAAAATAATTTAATCTGAAAAGTGTATGGTCTCTCTGATCCTGTCTCCAGCTAGCAATGTTTCAGACTGTGTATGTTGGATTTTTTTCAAACACTTGGATCCCTCAAGATATTGTTATCTTTCTGGTCTGCCTATATGCTTCCTACCTGCAGACTTTCTACAGTAGAACACTGTAGATCAACTGAGGAAAATGGCCTGAATCCTGTTTAGCCCCATCTAGAGTAGATCTGTTGAATCAAGTACTGAATAGTGAGCCAACACATAGATAAATTTCACTGATTCACTGGACCTACTTTAGTTGGTACCCCCAGTAGGAATCAGACCAGTATTAGGTAGCATTCTTCATGAAGGATTATGAACCTTGGATGCATGTGTTTTATACTGAGATATCACAGCATATAGCTACCAGTGAAGTGAATTGAAGGTTTTAGTGATTTTCGCAAACATGTTCCCCCAGCCCCCACAGATCATATTAGTGACTTTACAGGATGCATTTTTGGTTGTATCTCTGATACAGTTCACTGCTCTGTTCTTGGTATGTGGCACTGTATCAATTCTCCGGAGGGAACACTTGCATCTTCAGTCACCTTCTTTTTCTTAGATGTCAGGTAGTCCCTGAAGTCAATTATTCCAGATGGCCTTGTAAAAATGTCACAGTTACTATGACAAAGGCTGAATGGTTGAAATTTCCTTATTTCAGGGTGCTCAGTAGTGTATTCCATAACAAATGTAACTTAATCAGTGATTTATTTTAAAAAAATTAATAAATGTTAAAATTACACTTAACTCTTAAATTAACAGAAAAGAAAAGTAACAAAAAACAAGAAAAAAAAGAAAGGAAAAATACAACACAAATACCAATTGTACCTTACAGAGAAGAAAATAAGAAAGCAAAAAATAAAAAAAAACCCCAATATAATACAGAAAACCATTAATTTTTCTATCTAATCTAAAACATTTGAGGTGTTACTATTTTTCCAGTATCACTCTAGCTGCTGTTGTTATATAATGTGTCAAAATTTTATTTTCATTTTCATTCTTGTCCTCTAAATCTATCATGCTTAGAAGAAATAGTCTGGTCTAAATATTTTTTTTAATTTTAAAATCCTTTGCATCAATGTTAGCCAATATTTTCTTGCCTTCTTGTAGGACCACCGTAGGTGGCGAAAGGATCCTACATGCTTATTACACTTCCAACAGTTATTACATACTCCTTTATACATTTTTGCTAGCTTATCTGGGATCATATACTACCTAAATATCATTTTTTTAAAATATCCTTTTAAATCGTAACAGCATGTGGATTTTAATCCCTTTAACCACATTTCTTCCCACTGTTTGTTTTATACTATGACTTTTTGCCCAGTTTACCATGCACTCCTTTATTTGTTCATCTTCAGTATTAAATCTTAATAACAATTTATACATTTTAGCTATCAGATGGGCATCATCAGTACATAATAATTTTTCAAAGTTCTGTTCTACCTATATCAAAATTATTATTTTTTCATATTGTCTTTATATCTTTCTCTTACTGGTAATTGAAAATATGTTAACCATTGCATCTTAAATCCTTCTTCCTCTAGTTGCCGCATTTCTTTGATTCTCCATTAACCTTGATCTTCCTTCAGTAAATTTCTATATATTATTCATTTTTAAATACTTCTTAGATCTCTTCTATAAAATGCCTCTTGTGGGAATAGCATTTAGGAATTTTAATACAAAATCTTTCTTTATATTTTTCCCGTATTTTAAATGATACTCTTCTAAAAATATGATTTTTAAAATTCGCATTCATCTTGACTTTTCCATACTAGCGATATGCATTCCACCCAAATTTCAGTTCCTGTCCCTCTGATTCTTGCATTCTTTTATTATCTACGGTAACCCAGTCTTTCAGTCATACCAAGCATGGTATATAATTTCATATCCGGCAAGCCTAACCTTCCTTTTTCCTTTGCATCTACTAGCAATTTCCATTTAATTCTTGGCTTTTTACCAGACCACAAAAACTTTGTCAAGTCCCTCTGCCAATTTACAAAGGAGGTATTGGAGAAAATAATTGGAATTGTCTGAAATAGATGCATTGATTTCAGCAATGCATTCATTTTAATGTATCAGTGATTTATTTATAAGTGCTTAAATCATGTAAACATGATAAGTAAAACATAACCCTGGTGGCTCAGTGGTTAAACGCCAGTACTGCAAGTCGTCACGTTGCAAGTTCGATTCCAGCGGGCTCCAAGGTTCACTCAGCCTTCCATCCTTTTGTAGG
This sequence comes from Gambelia wislizenii, assembly GCA_030847615.1. Lineage (NCBI taxonomy): Eukaryota > Metazoa > Chordata > Lepidosauria > Squamata > Crotaphytidae > Gambelia > Gambelia wislizenii. The sequence continues at coordinate 166,204,236 of JAUMIR010000004.1, forward strand.
TCAGTAAAATGAGTACCCAGCTTGTGGGGGGCAATTAGCTAACACACATTGGAAACTGCTTAACGCAGTGTAGATGTGTAAATAGCTATTGCTTAAAACAATTTGTAAGCCGCTCTGATAGCCTTGAGGCTGAAGAGCAGGGTACAAATAAATAAATAAATAAATAAGGAAAACAGTGAAACAATTTACATTCAGTCTTATCAAATGAATAAATGGAATGTTGGGGAGGTTCAGTTATTTAGTCTTCTCATTAGAAAACAGATTTCTTAATAAACATACTTGTAGACAGTGTGCATGCCTCCTTACCTTTTAAAAATTCACAACTTTCCCCATTCTTTCTTTCTTAGTGAATGAACTTATTCTTAAACAGAAGCAAAGGTTTGAAGAAAAGAGATTCAAACTGGACCATTCAGTGAGTAGCACCGTATGTCCCAATTTTCTTACTCTCCTTTTATTTATGTCTTAAAGGGAATACAGTTGTCCCTTCATGTTCTCTGGGGTTTGGTTCCAGGACCCCCCGTGGATACCAAAATCCATGAATACTCAAATCCCATTATATGTAATGGCATAGCAAAATGGTGTCCCTTATATAAGATGGCAAAATCAAGGTTTGCTTTTTGGATTATTCTTTTTTAAAGAATATTTTCAAGTCATGAATACTTAAATCCATGGATACCAAATCCGAGGCTACGGAGGGACAACTGTACTTTTAAGTTCCTGTGTGCTGATCATGGTGTAACTGATGTTATTATAAGGTTGACGGTGCATAATTTTATCTTCCAAGCAGTTGAGGAAATCTTTTTCTTTCCTAGGCTGTTCTGCCGTCTACATAGGCAGAGTGATTTTTAGAGTCCTGATTATAAATTATATAATTTCTTTGCTGTTTAATACAGCCAAAATTGCCTATAGACATTTGAATGTAGAATCAAAGCTTCTCTTCTCTTCTCCAGTGCAGCTTGTCTGTGATTTTCTGTAGTGATCACAAGCTTTGGCACTGGACAAGGATATCAAAGACTAACTTATAGTACAGAGCTGAAATAGCTGGTGAGTTTTGATTACTTATAGGGATTCACTTGGCAGTACTGTAAGCACAAAGGAAGTACTGAAGTTCTTCTGAAAGACTATTGATTCCTGAAGTAGGTTCTAATTCTGAAGATACTGTGGCAGTATATTGTGTTATGTTCTGATTAGAGAGCTAGTTGAGCTTTTCAAGAATTATAAATGATACTTGTACTATAAATTATGTGGCTTTCAGTAGTTAAAAGATGTATTAAACAAAGGCAGACTAAGGAGAAGAAACAGAGTCTGAGGAAAATGGAAAAGGCTGGTGGTTGACCCTGTGCTGGGTACTTCTCTCCGTTGCTTTGCCACAGTGTGCACTTTCCCCAATATTTGCATTTTAGTGGATTTTTAAATTTAGAGAATAAATCACAAAACTTGGAGATCTGCAAGTATCATAGTATAGTGGCATTTCCTTTTGGATGTTGATTAAGAAAGTAAAGATTAGATAAATTAAAATGAGAATGAGATTAATTTCTCCTCAGTTTCTAACATAAACAAAGCATCAAATGCCATGAACTATCAACTTTAAATTGCAGTTTTAAATCTAATGTAATATTAAACCTACAGGTATAAATATGTTCAAATACTGTTGAATTTAAGTTTGTGAAACACAGTCAAACATTAAATATGCTTGCACTGTATATCAGTTGGAACATGTTAAATAGTATCATATGTTGACTCCCTTTGCATTTTTTCCAAGGGAATTGAGTGGGATGATTAAAGAAAAACACCTTTTCATCATGCTTAATAGTAAAATAGGTACCGTATATTCTGGCGTATCTGGTGTATAAGATGACTGGGTGTATAAGACGCCCCCCAGTTTTTAAGTTACAATATAGAGTTTGCCCCCCCTCCCCATCCAGCCAGCCACCCTGCAGAAAATCCTGCCCCCCACCAGCCAGCCAGCTCAGTGGCTATAGATGATGGAATAGTCTTTGAAATTAAAGGACTGAGAACAGCTAAAAAAGCATGGGATACTTTGAAAAATCTCTGTGGTGTTCAATCTTTGGAAAGTAAGGTTACATTAATAGTTAATTTGGTTAATAAGAAGCTGGTTAATATGAAGCTATCAAATCCCACATTTTTGAATGAGCACATTAATGATTTTAGAGCCACTTGCAAACTCCTGGAGTGGAAATCCCCAAAGCTATGCAAATGGGAATCTTCCTGGCAAGTTTACCAAAATACAATCCCATAATAAATACCTTGCAATTAAAGAATGATTTAACTCTGCCAGAAGCTTTTATTCAGATAAGAGAATTTCACCATAGACAAAACTTGATGTTCTTTTAAAGACTACTTCTCTTCTCTCCTGAGCTAAATGGAGGGGAATTTAACACTTCAACACTTCAATTTAACGCTTCAAAGGCAAAGCAGTCATTCTCACAGCAGGGGGAAGGATCTGCTGGGAAAACTGCCCAGGGAATTTAACACTTCAAAGACAAGGCAGTCATTCTCACAGCAGGGGAAAAGATCTTCTGGGCATATGAGACGATCCCCCACTTTTGAGGAGATTTTCAAGTGTTAAAAATCAGTCTTATACGCCAGAATATACCGGGATGTATATTGTGATGTACCAGGAACACACGCTCTCATTTACTCAATAAGAAAATCTTTATTCATCAAGGATATGTATGTCATGAACATGGCCAAAGCCGAAACTGAAGACAACACCCCCCAACCCCAGATAAAACCTCACAGCGTGAGAATGGCGTGCAGGGAGGTGTCTAGCGCACAGACAGATCCAGGTGGCTGACCTTGAGCTGTCTTGGAGAACAGCGTTCCGAGGCCGAAAAGGGCGGGCTGGCCCATACCCAAGAGCTGAGAGGCCCACATAAGGGAAACAGACCCAAGCCCTTACCAACTTCATGTCAGGATCCTCCATGGAGTCTACATAGTACCCAGACTTCAGGGATGAGCCTGACAGGTATATTAAATCTTATCCAGGAACCGAGGGCTCTATGTTTCTTTTATCCATTGTGAAATTAAGATGGTGATATTTCATGTCTCAACTGGAATTTGAATTCTGTGTTTCACTGCACAGTCCCAAGGCTTGGATGCCAGTAGCCATAGTGGGACTTTCTGCTTCTTGTTATCTATTGTATCTCATGTTTATTCTTCATCAAGCATGTGAGAGTTGGGGAAAACCTCTGAAATGGCATAAAGCATGAAGGAGTGCAACGGGGGCTAGAGGAAGCTGATGACTCCTCAGATACAAATGCAACACCTGGTCAAGTACACATTTGGAATACAAAATGGCAGAAGATAGAGCCATGTGCTCCCATTTCTTTTGGCTCTGAATGATGTAAAACCAAATGAGCCTTAGGTTTTTGTGTAGTGTATAAAGTGTTGCAATATTACTTTGGCTATTTTTTTGAACATGACTTGATAATTTGTTTATTTTTCTTTCAGAATGGTCATAGGTGGCAGATATTTCAAGATTTGCTGGGAACAGATCAAGATAACCTTGATTTGGCCAATGTTAACTTAATCTTAGAATTTCTGGTCCAGAGGAAGAAACAGCTGGAGGCAGTAGGTTTTTTTCATTCTTAATAAATAGACAAACATTTTGTTTTACTCAGTAAAATTCAACTGTAGAGTTAATTTTTCAGCTCATACCTTGCATTGTGATACCAAGTACCTTTGTACAACAGTACTTCAAACTTGTAAAGAAATACTCACCTGGACAGTTGTGTTAAATATTTTCCCTTTTTAGGTAATTAGGTAGAGAAATTTCTGATCCAAGTTTAGAACTGGAAAAGCTTGCTTAATGATACACTCTGTGACAGAAAAGGGAAATCAGCCTTGTTGAGTCAAAAGCCAGTGGCTTTTGATACCAACAGCCATAATGGTATTCTGGATTGAGGGGGATTGGTGACACCATAGTCTGGTTGTTCTGTTCCTGTCTGCCTCTTCATAAGGTGGTCCTAGAGGACTGCTATTCTGTCCTATGGCATTTAAGTTGTTGGTTTCTTCACATTTCTACAGAAAATTGTCCATAGCGCTGAGGTGTGTTGGGTGGGTGGTGAGACTCTGTTTCCCACTAGTGGAACCAATACACTTTGGGAAGACATGGGAGAAGGCCCTCTCTCCTGTAGCACCCTAGTTATGGAGCACCCTCTCTCAGAGGCCTGATTAACACCAATGCTGGTGGTGTTCTGGTGCAAAGTCAAAACATGACTTTTTATTAAAGCCTTCAGGGCCTAATTGATTGTATCCAGTTGCATGTGTGCTGTAGCCAGCATTATTTTGAAGTGTTTTACGGTAACTGGTTTTAAATTGTCTTCTTTTAAGTATAAGTAAATTAAAAATGATTGACATTTTTTTAGTCTTTTAAAATTGTTATTGTTTCAAACTGTCCTAGATTGACTTTATTGTATCCTGTATCCTTGAATATAGGATGGGATATAAATATTTTAATAAAATAGATTTGGAAGAAGGTGACACCAGTATTCTATCAATACACATTTCTTCCCCCCATGATCTCTCCGTCTCTTCTCCCTTTCTTGTCTCATTATATCATCTGTGGCTGTTCTGGACACATGCCTGAATCAGTAGTGGTTTGGATAACAGCAGATATACTAAATGTCAGTCAGTTAAGGTGCTGTTGGTTGGTGATATAAACCAAGATATTGTTCTCATTTGTTCTAGGTGAGGTTGTGTTTCCCCTGAAGATTAGGTCTTGTAACAGACTTGGATTTGGGTGGTTTGCCAAATGTGGCTTTGGGAAAATACAATTATCTATACACTGAAAAAAAATCCAGTTGAGGTTGCCGCAGTGCGTATTGCATAGCACTGTCTTTCTGGAGTGTTCAGAACATTCTTTTACTTCAGTTCATTAGTAAGACTACTCAACAGGAAATATTATTTCCATTATTTAAGCAATTTCACTGGCTAACAGTATGTTTTGAGCATAACCTGGGATGCTTGGTTTGACCTATGAAGTGCAAAGCTATCTTGGGCTTGGGTTCTAAAGACGTTCCTACTCTTTTGTTTGAACCTGCTTGATTTAAGATCTTCAGTAAAGCTCTTGCCTGGGTTTGGATGATGTTTGTTTAATAATAGTAAGTGAAGACTTTATCCATTTGGTCTAGTTGGTTTTCTTTTGTACGTGCCTCCTTCTTCCTCTAGTCTTCAAACAAAAAGAAAGGAAACGAAAAATGTTTCATACCTGCCTCTGTCTCTGATAAACAATACTTAGTTTCTCATAGAAATATTTGTGGTGGATTCCCCATCTTTATGCAGCTTCTACTTGTAGGTTAATTCTGCAGGTCCTCTCTGGGTTTTGTGTTGTGTCCCAGCACCATAAATTTATTTCTGGGGCAGGGGTAGCAGCAAGGGTGGTGGCAGAGTGAGGATTAAAGCAGGACTTGAAACTGAGTTGAAGTGGTGCTTGGATCACATGTAAATAGGAGGAAGTTTGTATTTCCACAGTCTGGATTCCAGTTTCCTAGCTACAGTTAAAACAGAGTCACTATTATATTACATTGGGCTGAGAAGATAGTACTAAGTGTTGGGGCAATGTACTATGATTCTACCATATATACATACAAGTGCTTACATTTCATGGATGTAATTTGCATATGTTGTCATTTAGTATATAGTACCAGTATCTGATACACATAGTCAAAAAGAAAATATTTCTATATTGTGGAACTTTTTTTTTTTTTTTGCACAAAATCCCATTTTCTAAACTTTCTGTTACAGGAGTCCCATGCTGCTCAGCTACAGATTTTGATTGAATTCTTGAAGGTTGCCAGGAGAAATAAAAAAGAGGTAGCATATCATTTTTTAACTAACTACTATTGAAAACCTTTTTTTCCCCCATTACACTATTTTTAATAATGCAGCTTGGCATATCACTTTGTGTTTAAAGGTGTGTATGTGGGAGGCAGACTTGCACAGTGGAATATTTGAAATATGGATTTGACACTAGATCATGCTAATGAAGACAGGGTTTTTAGAAAACATAAATTGGGTGTTTGTTTTGTTTAACCCCACATACACCCGGGGAGAAGATTGTCAAGGAGAGTGTAACTGTTGGTAGTCACACCATATTTTTGAAAAAAAGTTGCAGGTGGATCTAGAGTGCAGTTTAAACATGATAACTAAGTAGTTGAAATAGAATTCTGGCTCCAGTAAAGAATACTTCTAAGTATATTTAACTAAAGAGTGTCTCTTGACCTGATCCCCCTAAACATACTTTACTGGGCAGCAGCTACTCTGTGACAGGAGACTGATTCTGCTGGCTTTCAGGGCATGGGTGGATGACATTCCCACCCACTACTACCAGCAAGTGAGGACATGTGGCAGAGGTCCTGCTTCTGGTTGTTGAGCCTTACTTACTGTTGATTTGACTTGCATTGGCTTTTTTGGCTACTACACCACACAGCTGAATTATGTTTACTCTGTGGTTTACCAACAACCTCAGTTGTTTTTACATGTACTGCTTTCAAGCCAGTTGTCACCCATCCTGTATTTGTGCATTTCATTTTTCCTACCTATATTTAGTGCCTTACATTTCTCCTTGTTGAAAGTCATTTTTTTAGTTTTGGCCTCTCTTGTGAGCCTGAGCTCATTCTGAGTTTTCTGACTTTTCTGTGCAAGTACTGCCTATTCATTTATATTCCTTTCTGGTGATTCCTCCTTCTTCTGTTTCTTATGCATGTCTCTTTTAAATCTCATGTCACCTGAAAGTTCTTTGTACACTCACCTTGGTTTCTTTAGAAACCTCCCACTATTCTTCCTCATTGGAATTGTTTGCAACTCTGCCTTCTTTGGCTTCGCCTTTCATCTGTGTTAGGGGACATGGCAGTAGAGCAAATCTGTTATTTTAATTATTCTAAGTAAAAAGAATAATTCTTGCTGGATAAATGCAATTTCAGTTGAGTTCAAGTTAATTTATGTTTTCTAGTTTCCTAAAGAGAATTGGTGGGTAGATTGTTGGTGGCTTGGTAATTGTTTGTGGTACAATTGTTTTTTAAATCACTTAAAAACTGTGACTGTTAACATTCAGTACTCAAAATCAGGATTTAATAGTGCGTCATAAATTCATTAATGATTTTGAGAAGCATAATGTTCTTGCCTGTAATTTTACTGTTGGTGATACTCTTAATACAGTTTATCTTCCTGTTATTTTGTGCACAGTGCTATCTGAAATGTGTGGTTTTCTAACTTAGCATGAATGTCCACTCTCTTTAAAAAAAATCTTAATTTATGGTGGTGGCAGTATTACCAGTCCACACTGGCTTAGGCTTCTTTTTAACATTTTTTGTCATCCACAGCAACTGGAACAAATCCAGAAGGAGCTGAGTGTTCTGGAAGAAGATATTAAAAGAGTGGAGGTGAGGTGTTACCCATTGTTGCTACTTGAACAGTTTTTCACTTCCATCAAGCTCTCACCTGGTCTTTGAGCTACTGTGTTAAATTTATGGCACTTGCTTTAGGAATGGGGAAAACAAGCAGATTTAAACGGGGTGGTTAATTTGTTCACTTGAATGCTTCTGTTTTTTTGATTGGTGGGAGGGCATTTCATATACTTTGTGTCCCTTCACAATGGTTAGTTAATTTTAAGAATTCATTTCATGTTCATTCTGTATATAGAGCGCTTCTGAGCTGCAAAATGAAGTTGTTTTCAAGGAAACAGTCATATTAGTCTGTTGTAGCATAAAAAGGGGAGAAGGGACAGGGAAGAAAGGAATCTAGCAGCACCTTTGAGACAAATTAAATTATATTTTAGCAAGAGCTTTTGTGGATATCAATCTACTTCCTCAGATGCAATAATGAAGTGATATTAAAGTTGCAGGTTTTTAAGCATAATTAAATGTTGTGGGAGTGATGTAGAATGTAATAAGATACAGAAAAATGCATATTATGGCCAGGGTCACAATTTGATTTTTCTGCATGCTATTACATTCTATCCCATTTCTACAACTGTTCAATTATGCTTAAAAACCTATGGCTTTAATATCATTTCATCAGTGCCTCTGAGAAAGTGGATTGATATGAAAGTTCATGGTAAAATATAAATTAATTAGTCTGAAAGGTACTGCTGGGTTTTCCCCCACCCCTTTTCCACTAAAGGGCAGGTTGCGATCAGGAGGGAAAGACTCAGCCTCTTTTTTATGAGTCAAATTGCTCAGCTAAATCTGTTACAGATGGCGATAGTAAACTATCCCCCTTTGATTACTGGGTCTTTTAAAACTGATAGATGGGTTTATTTATTAATTTGTAAAGTCATCCCCTCTCTTTTTTTTGCACACAACTGAAATCTTTTGCAAGCCACTGTGAAGATGTAGAAACTCTGTCCACATGCTATGATTCCTTATGGTTGCAGTATCATATGGATATTGGAGTCATTTAAGTCTCATCTAGGGGACTGATTTGGAAAGAGCTGTGTGATTGCCATTGCCCACATGGTGCCAGTATTCATATACATAATGTGGCTGTGTCAGGATTATGCCACAGGAAAATGGCTATAGGTATATGTGAGTAAAGAATATCTTGAAATGTACTTATTTAAGTGCCAACTACAGTTGTCCCTTCATATTCATTGGGGTTTGGTTCCAGGACCCAGTGGATACCAAAATCTGTGAATACTCAAGTCTCATTATATGCAATGGCATAGCAAAATGGTGTCCCTTATATAAGATGGCAAAATCAAGGTTTGCTTTTGCATTATTATTTTTTAAAGAATATTTTCAAGCCGAGAATACTTAAATCCGTGGATACCAAATCTGTGGATACGGAGGGACAACTGTATATTTAATTTAGTGAAAGGAAAGTGCACTTTTCTAGTTAATGTTATTAACAACTGTATTTCTGCACACACAGACCCCAGTGTAAACTTTAGAGAACAGTAAAAATATACCTTTTAAAACCAAAAGTGACTTGACATGCCAGTGTAAGATTTTTGTTACCTTTTAGTCCATTCATCTAGGCTGCCATGTAGACCTTACTTAATTAGACAAATTGCTTCAAGAATGCTGAGCTGTAACTGAAATGAACTTACTCATTCTCAATCTTATCTTAGAGTTCTTGTCTTAAAATAGGCTTAATGCTATTAATAAGTTTATTATTATTATTATTATTATTGTTAAGCTTAATAAGTTTAATACATATTAACATTTTGACATTTTGAGAGGTGATAGCTGACTTTCCCTTTCTGGGCTGATTTTAAAGAGTTTGTACCAGAATGCTCTTCAGTAAAGTACTTTGGTGTCAAACTTAGTATGACTCAACTGGGTTAACTGCATGCTAGGAGAAAATATTGTTAGTCTCTTAGAGAATGTTAAGAAAGTCTTGTTAAAGTACCTAAAATGAAATAAAAATAATAAGCAAAGCAATATGTTCCTGAAGGAGCTTGTTGTTAATGGGAGATATAAAATATTGTAATTTGACTGTTATGTATTCCAGGAAATGAGCGGCTTGTATTCACCAGTCAGTGAGGACAGCACTGTTCCTCAGTTTGAAGCTCCCTCACCTTCACCCAGGTACTCACTGATGAGCAAAACTTGTCCTGCTCCTTAATCTTCTCTCCCCTAAACCTCAACACCTTCTATACTCCACATTTACTGTTTTATTAATATTTCTATCTTAATGGCAGAAATACTAGTTTGTATAGAAGTAGTATTCAGAAGTGGTATTCAGTATAGTCCATTGTCCTTCATTTGGAGTGATGATCAATACAAGTGGTGACACCATGACATTTGTGTGTATGTGTGTGCACACACTCATGAGAGAGTAGGTGATAGAGGGAGAAGAATGCCATGAAAGAAGAGACAGAATGACCAGATGCAAAGAAAACTGTGTGACACCTATAACTGTAACAGCTGTGTAGAAGAGGGAAGCTTACCAGATGCATAAGACTTTAAGAACAGCTTTAGGGGTCAGAGCACAAACCTATATACTGCAGCATCTGCATCTGGGAAACCCATAGGTAAGACAGGAGCACAGTTACCCCATTGTTCCTCACCAAGTGATATTCAGAGTCATTCTGTTCCTAATACTGAAAGTAGTATAGTTATCATACGTTTTCTCATAAATATCCATGTCTTCTGCCCGTACACAATAACCTTCTGTCCTTGCATGACTGCTGTCACTGCCAGAATTTCTTCTCTACAGTAACTCCATCTGCCTTCATTTCAGTTCACCAGCAAAAAGTCGGTTTAGGTGCAAACACATGATAACATTTAGACGTGGCCCCTATGGTACCAGTTTAGGTTAAACACGCACATTTAATCAAGAAACAGTGAACACTTTTAATGTAGCCTATCCCCTTCCCCAGCCTGTCTTGATGCCCAAAGCATTTCCAACAAAAAATCCTTAGTCAAATACTATTACTCTTGGATTTACTGACTGCACTTTTCTCATGAAGGCTGAAAAATAAGTATAATCAAAAACTGGTTCCTAGTCAGGGGAAAAAAAAACACATTTGTGGTCTTTAAGCCTATATGTTATTATTTATATATATTTTTTTTGTTTCACAGTCTCTGTTGTAGTTGTTTGGCATGAATAATGGCTAGAGCAGTTTCAATTTACATTGGCAGCAAAAGCCTTTGATACATTCTGCTTGGTATACAAGTTTGCATTTAAGTGACCAAGAGCTAGGTTTCAAGATGATTGGCCCACCCTACCTATTTACTTCAGTCTTAGTGATTATATCATTCTCTGGGTGGTGAGAGGAGGAATCCAGCTTCAATCCTTACTCTTGTGATATGCCCCTCCACCACCCAGAGAAGAGGCAAGAGATTTAAACTGATCACATGGCCACTAGGGCCGTTGGTTCCTCCCCTTTCCCAGTCTTTGATTAGTTTTTTTTCTCCTGCCTCACCCAGAGTAGAGCCATTTTGGTTTCCTCCTGCATTTGCCTTTCCCTTCTCACTAATTTCTCTCTTATTTCCTAACTTTCCTAACATTTCTTCTCTTGCCTTGAATCTACACTTCTTTCACCTTTAAAAAAAACACCCTTCCCCTTCTTCTGACTAACATTCCTGCTTCCTCTTTTCACTCGTCCTTGTGGCTATGGCTCTTCTGAGTCAGAAGAGCAAGGGAAAGAAGAAGGTGTCCCGCCAGGAAAAAGGACACCTGGAAGGAGTCTCTCCACCACTGGTCTCTGACCAGCAGGCATTGAAGAGGACCCAGTCTGCTACAGCCTCTCCGCTGCTGAGCCTTGCCCAGCAGGCGATCGGAGTGCTGGCTGCCGCTGAGCACAACAGTTTGCTCCTGCCGCCGAGCTCCACTCTGCTGTCAAGGGAGGAGGAACGCACAAGTACACTGACCACCCTGCTGATGGGAGAGCCGGTGCTGGAACAAAGGGACAGAAGTAGCAGTGGCTCGGTTGTGGGGGGAGTGGGGTGTGTGCTATGGAGGAGCAGGTGGCAGTGGAAGGACTTGGGGGTATCAGGATCTCTCAGAGAGTGGGGAACTGGAGAAGAGGTCCTCTAGAGAGGAGGAAGAGGAGGTTTTGCTGGTTCCCATGGCACACGTGGCAAGCGACAACGGCAGTCATGATTTTGGGGCATCGAAACCCCCTCAGCAAGGGAGATCAAGCACAGCTCGGGATGCTGTCCAGCAGGCCTTATATCAGGCGACCTACCAGGCCGTTGAGCAGCGCGCCATTAGGGCGGCCAAGCAAGCCTTTGCAGAGGCTTTTGTAGCTGTGGTCAGGAAGGGTGCGGACTGGACCAGTGGTCAATGCTGCATCCATTTCAAACACACGGGGGGAGGGGATGAAGCCTCCGTGACAGACAGCAGGCTGGTTAGGAGGGTCCGAGAATCACGTCGGGACACCCCAGGCGGCCAGGGACGTTGGCTCCCTATTAAGAGAGGTGATGAGAATTTGGGGGGAAAGGTCCCCTTCGACCACTCCGCCCAGGACAATGAGCCCCAGGGCCTAGTGGGATGCACCAAGAGCGCCAGTTGAAGCGCAGAATACCCTCCTTCCCCCATTCCTCAGCAGAGTCGGAGGTTTCATCAGCAGACGAGTTAACCTTACCAGATCAGGGAGAGGACGAGGCCCACTCTGACTGCGAGGAAGGGGAATGGTCAGATTTGGAGGCCCCCCAAGAGAGGCTGTTTCATTTGGAGGATTTCCCTCCTTTGCTAGCTAAAGCCTCTTCCATCTTGGGGCTTGCGAGACAACAGCCCCAGGCGAACCAGGCCCCATTGAATTTAGTGAACAAGCAGAGTCGGTGCTGGGTGCTACCAGACCCTCAGGTTGGGAGGTTCCTTTTCCTTCCATTTTTGCTCGCGCGATGGAGGGAGAATGAGGCAAGCCATTACAAGGGGAAAAAAAGGCACTGTGTTGACGTGGAAGATTTATGCGCCAGCCAAACACGTGCTAGACAAACCGGGATGGCAATCGACTCCCTGGTAGCATCCCTGGTATTGGGAGCTCTTGCGCCATGGGAAGGTGAAAGGTTCCTCAGGGACCCTGAGGAGAAGAGAATGGAAGGGGCCCTCAAGAAGACCCACGAAGCAACAGCGTTGGCAATAAGGGCCTCAACCACAGGCTCCTTGTTTGTCAGGGCATCACTTTTATGGCTAGAAGACGCCTTATAGGACACATCCTTGGACAGGCTTTCCTTACATTGAGCACTGGCAAAGGTATACATCGCCATACAATTCATAGCCAACTGAACATCAGCAGTCTTTGTGTCCAGGGCTGTGGTTGCAGTGACAGTGGCCAGGTGCTCAATCTGGCTCCACCACTGGCAGGCGGACATGCAACCCGGAGCAAAATTAGTGATGGCACTTTTCAAGGGAGGCCGGCTGTTCAGTGAAGATGTGCTTAAAGACATCCTAGTGGAAACAAAGGAGAAAAAGAAAGTGATGCCAGTGTTGACCAAGAAGTCAGAGAAAAGATCCTTTAAGAAGCCATTTCAGTATTCTTCGCTTTTCAGGTCACAGAAGAGTACAAAGCAGAGGGATTTTTGGCCCTTTTATTCCTCCTGGGGAAGATCCGATTTCTCTTCAAGGGCAACCTCCAACTCCCAGTCACAGTCTGGGCGTAGAGGGGCCTTCAACTCTCAGAGAGGAAGTGGCCACCAGCAGTTCTGACTTGGACTCCATCTCTGTGGGAGATCAGCTGCAGTTCTTCCGGCAGCACTGAGGGATGACCTCCTCAGACAGGTGGATCATCGACACCATATCCCATGGGTATTGTTTGCAATTCTACGAACTGCCGCAGGGCAGATTAATTCCATCACCACTATTGAAGGATCCTCACAAGCGACAGATTCATGTCAAAGCAGTGGAGCATCTATCTAGCATCAGAGCCATAGAACTGGTGCCACTATCTCAGAGGTTTTCAGGGGTTTATTCTGTGCACCTCTACCCCTGTCTGGAAGACATCCTGCTTTGGGCTCCCTCCTTGCAGAGGGCTTGGTAAGATCTGGGGACCATGATAAAGTGTTTTCAGGATCATGGGTTCTTGATAAATTTCAGAAAGAGCATCTTGGAGCTGACACAGTCAATCACTCACTTAGGAGTGAGGTTGGATACTCGGGTGGGAATGATTTCCCTGTCCCAGGACAGACAGACCACCCTGAGATGAGAGGCCTCGTGCATTGCGACTTAGTCACAATCCTTGTTGACGGAACTGGCTGTGTTGCTGGACCTGATGTTCTCAGCGATTCCAATAGTTACATGGGCCAGATTCCACACCATGTCTGCAGGCCTTTCTCCACCAGTTCCAGGAGCAAATCTCCACGAGATAGGAACTGGTACTGCACATTCCAGTAGAGGTCAGGATGTCACTTCGCTAGTGGACAATCGAGACCAACATTGCCAGGGCATGCCCCGGTCCCAAAAGATGGAGATCACGATAACATCAGATGCCAGCCTCCTTGTCTGGGGAGCACATTGTCAGGAGCTCTGTCCAAGGGTCCTGGAGCCAATCTGAGAAAACCCATAGCATAAACTGGCTGGAACTTCGAGCAATCTGATTGGCTCTCCTGCCTAGTGCTCACGGGCAACACAATACCCTGCTCATACATTTCCAAGCAGGGCAGGACAAGGTCCCGGTTCCTCCAGAAGGGAGCAAATCTCCTGTTCAGGTGGGCGGAGAGGACGGTCGCATCTCTGTCCGCCCGACACGTTCAGGGCATGGTCAATATCAGAGTGGATTACCTAAGCAGGCATGAGGTTCTGCTGGGAGAATGGTCGCTCTACCTGCAGGTGTTTGACCAGATTCAGCAATGATTCGGAAGCATGTCAGTGTACATGTTTGCCATGTTGGCCAATTGGAAGACACACAGGTTCTTTGCGAGGTTCCTGGATCAGGGGGCAGAAGGGATAGATGCCCTTCAAAGCCCCTGGCTGGTGGGGCGGGTCTGCTATGCCTGTTTCCTCCCATCCCACTGATTGCCAAAACAATCAGGAGGATAAGGGAGGAGGAGCTCAGGTGGTATTGGTGGCCCCTCACAGGCCACAGAGGCCCTGGTTCTCAGACCGTTGCGACTTGGCATTAACCCAGCCATGGCTTCTAACTCTGAGACCGGACCTGTTGTCACAGGGCCCCCTCAGACATCCGAACCCCAGCTGGCTGCGACTAGCCGTATGGAGGTTGAACGGAACCCTGCGACTTTGCGGATACGACAAGTTGGAGATAGCTACAATGCTTTTGTCCAGAAGACAGTCAACAACTAGGATATACGAGGCCACATGGAAGGTCTGCTCTAGATGGTGCAACACTAAGTGTTTAGACAAATCACGGGCATCGGTGAAAGACATCCTCACCTTCTTACAGAGAGGCCTGAACCTCGGCTTCAAACCTAACACACTGAAGCCCCAAGTGGCAGCCCTATCTTCAGTCATTGATCTACCAAAGGATCAGCCCTTAGCTTCTCATCCACATGTCAGGCGCTTCCTGAGAGGAGTGTCCATCCTCTCCTCACCGGTGAGACACCGTTTTCCCACCTGGAATCTCCCCCTGGTGCTGAGACAGCTTTCAATTCGAGCATCAATTGAGCAAGCATCAATTCGAGCCCCTCAGGGAGGTTTCCCTCAGGATGTTAATGCTTAAGGTGGCCTTCCTAGTAGCAAGAACATCGGCAAGAAGGGTCTCAGAGTTGTCGGTGATGGAGCACCTTTGCTCATTCAACGAGGATCATGTGGTACTACGCACATATCCTTCCTTTCTTCCAAAGTTTGTTTCATCCTTCCACATCTCACAGGAATTGGTGCTTCCCTCCTTTTGCCAAAACCCAGCCACCCCAGGGAGAGGGAGTGGCTTAAGCTGCATGTTCGCAGAGCAGTTAAAATCTATATCAGACGTACACGCAATATTAGGAGATGTGCCTACCTGTTTGTGACCTTTGGCCCAGCATCATGGGGCATGAAGGCATCCAAGTGAACGATTGCAGGTTGGATAAAATAATGTATTTTGACAGCTTACAATGAAGCGAGGGTTCCTCGGCCCACGGGAGTGACAGCACATGCAACT
Organism: Gambelia wislizenii; assembly: GCA_030847615.1. Classification (NCBI taxonomy): domain Eukaryota; kingdom Metazoa; phylum Chordata; class Lepidosauria; order Squamata; family Crotaphytidae; genus Gambelia; species Gambelia wislizenii. The sequence goes on from JAUMIR010000004.1 coordinate 166,219,744, forward strand.
AGATCAGCAGCTACCTCTGCGGTCTTTTCCTCCAACGCATGTGGAAATCTGCAAGGCAGCAGCATGGAGAACGGCTTTGTCATTCATTTGCTGTTACAAGATCAATAAGTTTAGATCCAGAGAGGCCACCTTTGGCTGGAGGGTCCTCCAAGCAGTCATTCAACCTTAATCCTCTTCAAAGCAGTCATTCCCACCTGGTCACTGGTGGAGGGCTTGGGCATGTCCGAAGAGTAAGGATTGAAGCTGGATTCCTCCTCTCACCACCCAGAGAATGCCACATTGGTACTTACCATTAATGTGCATTCTTGAGGTGGTAGAGAGGAGGAATCCACCCCACCCTACGACTGTTCCATCAGGGGAATTTTTCTTACATTCAGGTTCGGCTTGCAAATAACTGATCAGACAAAGGCTAGGAAAGGGGAGGAACCAACGGCCTTAGCAGCCATGTGATCAGTTTAAATCTCCTGCCTCTTCTCTGGGTGGTGGAGGGGCATATCACAAGAGTAAGGATTGAAGCTGGATTCCTCCTCTCTACCACCTCAAGAATGCACATTCACAATAAGTACCAATGTGGCAGGCTAAGACAGCAACCTGCATGATTTTCATTGTGTAATTCACCTTATTAGCTAGAAGTGTTACCAGTTGTGAGATAACAAAGTAAATTTTTGAGCTTCTTGATCTGTTTACTGAGGTGGAGTGTTTTCCTTCCTGCTTGGTGACAAAAGATGACAACTTGTTCTGGTATTGACTAAGGGGTAGCCAGTAGCTGATGGGATGGACTGATTGTTCATGGGAGCAAAGCAAGAGACAGAACCTTTTTTCGTGTTGGTTGGCTGGAGACTTACCACAAATTGAGTAGTTGGAATGAACCAACAGGATTCCCAGCCTCAGTGCGGCCAGTTAATGAAGTGTTACTGTTGTATTGTTTAGAATCTCTGCTAGAGACACACATTGTTAAATACTAACGGGATTATATTGATTTCAGTTGTCTCTTTTGAATGATGCATCCATGATCAGATATTTAAATACATTTCTGTGGCCCCTACGTTTCCATACTCTAAATGAGCGAGCCACATCCCACACATTAACCTCAAACTACTCTTCTGTATGTCTTTTTTTCAGTGGCTATAGTCTGTTAATTGGTGCTTGTAATAATTTAACACATATCATTGCTTACGTGTTGAGTGAATCAGTGCTTTCCTCTGTGCTTGCATAGTTACAGCAATTACACTTCTGATCTAACTTCATTCTATTTAAACTTATTCCATTAAGGAATAAAGCAGTACTGCATGTGGCTAGGTAAACTAATATCACTGGGTTAAATTATAAATAATCTCCCATTCCAGTAGTGACAATGATGAAACATAAAGAAGGAAATTGGTTGTGAAACTAAGTTTAAGGTGTGTTACAGAGATACCTTGAAAAAACAGTATATGCAAATATATGTAAATGAAGATTCTGATAGAAATTTCTGTTTCAAGATGTGGTCTGGAAAAGAGCTGTGTAAATGATGTAACATGTTGAACTGAAAGGGCTGATATTTGTTGTCAGACATGGCTTGCTAGGCATTTCATTATGTTAATTTTCTGGGCCGAAAAGTATGAAGGGTTGTTGGGGTTTTTTGTGGTGTGTGTGAAAAGTGAAGTTATACAGTTAAGGAAGCAGTAAGTTTTTCCTATTTCTTCTACATTTTTTGATGATTATATACTTTCTGGGTTAGGTAGGGCAATTTATTATTTTATGTCTATGTCATCTGCTGTAATATATGGAATTCTTTCATTCTTAGCTGTTTATAACTCTAAATATTGAAAGACATTTCATTTCAGATGCTGGGCTTGAGTTTGTATTCTTTATGTCAAAAAAAAAAAAGGTCTCCTGCAATTTGCAAAAGCAGCCTTTTAAAACGTTTGTTTTATAGCTTACATAATCTCTAACCATTAGCCAAACTGGCTTTCACTTACAAGAGTTTTCGTTTGAAATTTCCAGATGGCACTAGATTGGGGAAGGCTGCGCTAGAACATATTACAGTGTTGTGTGATGATGATACACTTTTATATTGTGTATTCTTGCATGGCAGGGTGTTGGACTGGGTGACCCTTGTGGTCTTTTCCAACTCTGTGATTCTAGGATTTCTTTGCTGCTTATGGAAAATTTGATGTATTTTCCAAATCATAAAAATCAGGGCTGTTCAATAATTTTCCCCAAAGGAGGCTTTTTCTTAACTGATTGCTGCATGTACAACAGTCATGGGAAAGACTCATAAAATAATTCTTTTTTTATCTTGCTGCTTGATACTGGAATATTAGAGAAAGAAGTAAATGTTTAAAAATTAATTCAAAATGGATTACCATTTGGTGTCCTCCTCCCTCATAAAGCGACCACCATCTCTCTGCTTACAATTCACAGTTCAGTTTTGTACTACTTTGTTGTTATTTATGTATGTGTTTCCTAGGCATATCAAGGGCCTCCTAGTAAATGGACTCTTAATCTTACCATTTTCCTGCTTTTCTGTGGAGCCGTATGTTTGGGAGTACAGTTGTCCCTCTGTATCCACGGATTTAAGTATTCACAGCTTGAAAATATTATTAGAATAATAATAATCCAAAAAGCAGATCTTGATTTTACCATCTTATATAAGGGACACCATTTTGCTATGCCATTATATATAATGGGACTTGAGTATTCATGGATTTTGGTGGAAGCAAACCCCAGCGAATATGAAGAGACAACTGTATGTGATTGTCAGGGCATAGTAAGGGTCTAGTACTTAGACCAGGGACGATAGACCCAGCCTACATTGTCTTTCATCCAGCCTGCTAGTCTCTCTTTGGCACCCACAGCGATTTCCCCTTGTGCCATTTTAGCTAATGGCATTTGTCTCTCTTTAGTGGCTCTGCCTACCTTCTCCTATGCCCTGTTGCTGTCTTCTACTTCATTAACTTTCCCTTGGTTGGTCTCCCCACCACTTCCTCCTGCTGAGGTGATTACCATGCAAGCTATACTTTGATAGGTATTGCTGCAAGTCATTAACACATGTATGCAGATCCACATGTATGCAGATCCACATATGAGTATAATCTACCAGCTTGGCACAGACATGTAGAAATCTTTTGGAGAAGCATGCTGCACATGTAGAAGATGTCATATTATTTGACAAAGTTTGACAATAGCTTGAGAACTAGGATGGAAGTTTTGCTTTGACCATAAATAGTTATAGGAAAAAGAAGCCTTGCTTAATATACCAACTCCTGAGTACTTGGACCAGCAGATTTTGGAACACGCTATGAATCAGATTTCCCATAAATATTACAGGAAATTTACAGAGTAATTTAACTCTGAGGACTTTTTTGGACGGAGAAATACACTGCAAGAAGGTTTATCCCTCTTGCAACACTGCTGTGTGGCAGGGGGCCGTTTTGTATGACACCGTCCCCCTGCCGATCCTGTTCCGGTACAGATCGCAGTTCCAGCGACATAGTTGGCCATTTCTTAATCACGGAAGTTGACCACTCTGTGGCCAGGATCCTGTGTTTCCATGCTAGTGCAACTGTGTGTTCCACTAGTAGTTGTTGACAGGCTTCTATGACCTCCATATACATAAGGTTTCCTGTCAGTGCAATACTTTGTGGCATTCCATTTCTGATGCATGAACTGTCATTTGAAAATTTTGTAAAATTTTGTAAATTTCTGCTACTTCAGAATATGTCAGTATTGTATGCATTTTAATTTGTTTGTTATTTCTGTATGGTACCGTGAGAACATAGTTATAAGACAGGATATAAGTATTTTATATAACTAATAATATAGTCCTAACTCCAAAATCTGCTGGCTAGAGGTGAGACAGAGAGATGCTGGCAGTGAGGTCTGTCCATCCCAGCAATAAAAGTTACCACCAGTAGTATTCTTGCCAGCAGTATCTGGTGTAAGTCCCTCAAATAGGGTGTTTTGGGGAAGTATGCAGTCAAGTTTAGATCCACTGAACCCATCATTATTGGGGTGAGTTTTTATTATTTTTATTGTTTTAACTTGTATGTTTTATTATTTTTACTTTTTTAATGTTGTAAACCGCTTAGGAAGAGATTTGGCCCTGATCAGCGGTATAGTAATGTAGAAAATAAATAAATAAATCTGTCAAAGCCTTTAGAAGGCCCTCTTGGATAGCCTAGCCTGGTTCTGACATACTAAAGTTTTTTCTCCTTGCCCCAGCAATTGTTTTTAATTCAAGGGAATTTTTTTTTTGAAAATTCTGTCTGTAAAATACTTTATAAGGGGTTTATAAGGGGTATTAAATAGTAAATACAGTTGTCCCTCCACATTCGTGGGAGTTAGGTTCTTGAGACCCCCGTGAATGTGGAAAAACCGCGAATAACAGATGCTGCTCCCGCGCCCCCCCCCGAGGGAGGGAGGCAGTGGGAGGGTGTCTGGCCAGCCTGGCTGGCCTCTCCGTGGCCTTTGTGAGGGGACTCCAGGCCTTAGAAGCCCCGGAGCCCGCTGAGGAAGGCCGGGGACAGCAGCGGGCAGGGAGGAGGCTGCACTGCCTCTCCCCGGCCTTTCTCAGCGGGCTCCGGGGTTCCAAAGCCCCGGACCTGCTGAGAAAGGCCGGGGAAGGCAGCGTGTGGGCGGGGAGGAGGCTGCGCTGCCTCTCTCCGGCCTTCTGAAGCGGGCACCGGGGCTTTGAAGCCCCGGCGCCCACTTCGGAAGGCCGGGGACAGCAGCGGGTGGGCGAGCGTGCAGGTGGGGAGGAGGCTGCGCTGCCTCTCTCTGGCCTTTCTCACCCCCCACCCTTCCCAAAGTGGCTACAGGGGCTTCAGAAGCCCCTGCCGCCACTCTCCCTCACCCCCCGCCCTTCCCAAAGTGGCTGCGGGGGCTTCTGAAGCCCCTGCCGCCACTCTCCTTCACCTCCCCGCCCTTCCCAGAGTGGCTCCGGGGGCTTCAGAAGCCCCTGCTGCCACTCTCCCTCACCCCCCCGCCCTTCCCAAAGTAGCGTAGGGGGTCCCTCGCTGCCTTGGCAAGGGACTGGGGTGTAATGAGGGAGGCTTTCCAGCCCCCCTTTCCCAAGGCAGCGAAGGGATTCCTGAGAACCCCTTCGCTGCCTTGGGAAGGGACGGAGTGGAAAGGGGGGGCAGGCGGCTTTCCGCGAATAATCAAAACTGCGAATGTGAAAGTCATGAATGTGGAGGGGCAACTGTAGAGATAAAAATTAGATGCTTTTTATTTTGATATAAGTAGAAATTGATTATTCTAATTTACTCATATATTATCATTAATATTATTATTTCACTGTTGTCCTGAATATTTACTGGTGGAAATTAGGTTATATTATAGTGTACATTTAAGGCATGACTATTGAATTAATAGAAGATAACGTGCTTATAGTGGATATAAGAAAACACAAAAACAGTTTATAAATCTATATTTGGGAACACTGTGTTTACAGTACTTACAGAACACTGACTGGGAAGCTTTTAGAATACAGATTATAGCATATAGACAATAGTAAATAAGCATGACTTTATAAGGTCAGATAAGAAGTAACTGTTGCTTTGAGAAAACAATATTAATAGCAACTATTTTAAAATAGAATATAGAAGGTTGAATTTTGCTAACTCTGTATTAGAAGTAAGAAAAATACATTGTATAAGGGTACATTCACATTTATATTAATAGAAACGAAGAAACTACAAGAGGGGCAGCTCAAGGCCAAAGGAGGCCATTGCTCGACCAGCCATCAAAATCAATGGAACAAACATCAATTTTGGATGAAAGCAGATTGCTAAGAACAGAGTTCAGAGAAATGAAATCAGAATTGCGTAAGGACATGAAAATAGAGCTGAAAGGTATCAAAGATTCATTAGATCAAGTAATAAAAGACTCTAAAAAACTTGACATTAGGGTAGAAAAAGTAGAAAATAGGACAAACAGATTGGAGGAGAAAGTGGAAAAGATGACAGTGGAACAGGAGTGGGACTTGGATGAAAGAGCTCTGCAGGAATTAAAATGGAGAGAGAATTGCCTAAAAATTCGTGGCCTACAAGAGCAACCTAACGAGAATCTGGAGGAATATTTAATACCCAAATTAGCAGAGTTTCTTGGGAAGATGATGGCTCAGTTTGAATGGGAAGTTGACAAATTATATAGAATTAGTTCACAAACAGCCAGACTTAAAATATTACCTAGAGACATTGTAATTTACTTTTTTTGGAAGAAAACCTGGGATTTGATCCTACAATAAAACTTTAAGAAGCATTTAGTTATCGATGGCATAGAAGTAACAGTTTTTAAAGACATTCCAATGAGAAGCTTGAAAAAAAGAAGGGATTATAAAACTTTGATAATATTGCTAAAAACAAATGCTATCCCATACAGATAGGAAAAATTAGAAGGTGTCTCTTTCAGATACACCAAAGTCTCTATACAGAGGTTACTTCATCAGAGAGAAGCTTATTGGATTTTTAGATTAAATTCCAGAAAACCAGGGGGATTGAATGATTATTTGGATCTTTCAGATACAGGCAACATAACTTCTGAATAAATTCTTTACAAAAGGCAGCAGACTCTATGGAACAATACAGGGAGGTACTGAAGACAAATCGAAGAGAGTATGAGAATGGTGGAAGTGGTAGTAAATCGAAGGAACAAGAGGACAAGGAAAGAACAGGTTACAGAAGATGATGTGAGTGAAGGGAGTGCGGATCAAGAGGACAAATCAGCAGAAGACGAACAGCAAGAGGACGATCAAGAAACAGACTAAATACTAGTAGATACAACAGAGGGTAAGAATGGATATAAAGATCTTCACTTGGAATGTGAAAGGATTAAATCAACCAGAAAAGAGAAGGAAAATTTATCACCAGATAGGGAAAGAAAAATATGACATTGTGTGCTTACAGGAGACGCATATAAGAAGGAGTAATACAAGACTGTTGAGAAATAGAAAACTCAGCGAAGAAGTTATTTCATCTTCAGATAAAAAGAAAAGGGGAGTAGTGATCTATGCAGGATCAAGGATAGTTGTGAAGGAGTTGTTTAATGATTCAGAAGGCCACTATGTTGGAATAGAAACAGTAATACAAGAAAATAATACTTTGATTGTGGGAATTTATGCCGCACTGGAAAAAAAGGATAAGTTTTATCATGATTTGTTAACAATTTCTGAGTATAGCCATGAAAGGATCATCATGCTGGGCGACTGGAACGACATAATTTTGCCAGAGATAGATAGACACTTTTTGATTGAGATAAAGAAACTTCAAGGAAAACTTTCAAAATCATTTGAATTTTTAAAGAATTACTTAAATTTAGAAGCTGCTTGGAGGTACAAATACGGAGATACAAGAGAGTACAGTTTTTCTTCAGAATATCATAAGTCCTTATCAAGAAGAGACTTTTTTTCTAATTTCAAAAGCAATGTGCAGCAGAATAAAAAAAATTGAAACTTTGCCAAGAGTGTTATCTGATCATAATCCAGTAATATTGACACTAATTAATTGTACAAGGACGAGTTACAGATGGAGATTGAATGATTATTTTTTGCAAAATGAGGGAACTCTCCAGAAAGCTAAAGTGACTTTGAAAAAATACTTGGAAGAAAATACAACAGAAGGTATGAATTATATGACAATTTGAGAAGGTTCAAAAGCTGTGATGCAGGGGTTCATCATTCAATAGCAAGCTGAACTGAAGAAAAAACGGTGGGAAAAATACAAAAGATTAAAGATAACATTAGAAAGCAAGAAACTGAATTAAATTCTGATTCCATGAGGACAGAGTTGACAAAAGGAAATAAAAATCTTGCAAAAAAAGTATCAATGGAATATGTAACAGAAATACAAAAGAAACTTCAATACACAAAACAAATGTATTTTGAACATGCAAATAAACCAGGTAGATTGTTGGCGATTAAATTAAAGATGACAGAAACTACACTACGAAAATAAAAGAAGGAAATCAAATTCATACGGAACAAAGGAAAATAAGACAGACATTTCAGAAATATTAATCGTACTCTCAACAAGGAATCGCAATAGATAAAGTAAAATCTTTTCTTGATAAGCAAGACTTTCCCTCATTCACAAGTGAACATAGAAAAACATTAAATCAACCCACAATGGCAGTTGAAATTTCCAAAGTAATCAGGAAAACAAAGATTGCCAAAGCTCCTGGCCCAGGTGGGTTCGCATCAAAATACTACAAAGTTATGGAAGACATAATTCTAATACCATTTAAAAAGACTTTGGATGCAATAAGAGAAGGACACTTACCATCAACATGGCAAGAAGCCAATACAGTTGTCCCTCCACATTCGCGAATTTGACATTCGCGGTTTCGAGTATTCGCGGTTTTGGGAGGGCCCCCCAGGGCCCCCCCAAAACCGCGACACGGGGCCTCCAGAGGCCCCGTGAAAGCCCTGGGAGGCCTGGGAAAGCCTCCGCGGGGCCTCTGGAGACCCTCCGGAGGCCCCGCGAAGGCCCTGTGGGGGGAGTGGGGAGGGCAGGGAAGGCCTCCGCGGGGCCTCCGGAGACCCTCCGGAGGCCCCGCAAAGGCCCTGTGGGGAAGTGGGGAGGGCTGGGAAGGCCTCTGCAGGGCCTCCGGAGGGTCTCCGGAGGCCCCGCTAAGGCCCTGGGGGGAGTGGGGAGGGCAGGGAAGGCCTCCGCGGGGCCGCCGGAGACCCTCCGGAGGCCCCGCAAAGGCCCTGTGGGGGGAGTGGGGAGGGCAGGGAAGGCCTCCGCGGGGCCTCCGGAGACCCTCCGGAGGCCCCGCGAAGGCCCTGTGGGGGGAGTGGGGAGGGCAGGGAAGGCCTCCGCGGGGCCTCCGGAGACCCTCCGGAGGCCCCGCAAAGGCCCTGTGGGGAAGTGGGGAGGGCTGGGAAGGCCTCTGCGGGGCCTCCGGAGGGTCTCCGGAGGCCCCGCTAAGGCCCTGGGGGGGAGTGGGGAGGGCAGGGAAGGCCTCCGCGGGGCCTCCGGAGACCCTCCGGAGGCCCCGCGAAGGCCCTGTGGGGGGAGTGGGGAGGGCAGGGAAGGCCTCCGCGGGGCCTCCGGAGACCCTCCGGAGGCCCCGCAAAGGCCCTGTGGGGAAGTGGGGAGGGCTGGGAAGGCCTCTGCGGGGCCTCCGGAGGGTCTCCGGAGGCCCCGCGAAGGCCCTGTGGGGGGAGTGGGGAGGGCAGGGAAGGCCTCCGTGGGGCCTCCAGAGACCCTCCGGAGGCCCCGCAAAGGCCCTGTGGGAAAGTGGGGAGGGCTGGGAAGGCCTCTGCGGGGCCTCCGGAGGGTCTCCGGAGGCCCCGCTAAGGCCCTGGGGGGGAGTGGGAAGGGCAGGGAAGGCCTCCGCGGGGCCTCCGGAGGGCCTCCGGAGGCCCCGCGAAGGCCCTGTGGGAAAGTGGGGAGGGCTGGGAAGGCCTCTGCGGGGCCTCCGGAGGGTCTCCGGAGGCCCCGCTAAGGCCCTGGGGGGGAGTGGGGAGGGCAGGGAAGGCCTCCGCGGGGCCTCCGGAGACCCTCCGGAGGCCCCGCGAAGGCCCTGTGGGAAAGTGGGGAGGGCTGGGAAGGCCTCTGCGGGGCCTCCGGAGGGTCTCCGGAGGCCCCGCTAAGGCCCTGGGGGGGAGTGGGGAGGGCAGGGAAGGCCTCCGCGGGACCTCCGGAGGGCCTCCGGAGGCCCCGCGAAGGCCCTGTGGGAAAGTGGGGAGGGCTGGGAAGGCCTCTGCGGGGCCTCCGGAGGGTCTCCGGAGGCCCCACTAAGGCCCTGGGGGGGAGTGGGGAGGGCAGGGAAGGCCTCCGTTGGGCCTCCGGAGACCCTCCGGAGGCCCCGCAAAGGCCCTGTGGGAAAGTGGGGAGGGCTGGGAAGGCCTCCGCGGGGCCTCCGGAGGGCCTCCGGAGGCCCCGCGAAGGCCCTGTGGGAAAGTGGGGAGGGCTGGGAAGGCCTCTGCGGGGCCTCCGGAGGGCCTCCGGAGGCCCTGCGAAGGCCCTGTGGGGGGAGTGGGGAGGGCAGGGAAGGCCTCCGTGGGGCCTCCGGAGACCCTCCGGAGGCCCCGCAAAGGCCCTGTGGGAAAGTGGGGAGGGCTGGGAAGGCCTCTGCGGGGCCTCCGGAGGGTCTCCGGAGGCCCCGCTAAGGCCCTGGGGGGGAGTGGGGAGGGCAGGGAAGGCCTCCGCGGGGCCTCCGGAGGGCCTCCGGAGGCCCCGCGAAGGCCCTGTGGGGGGAGTGGGGAGGGCAGGGAAGGCCTCCGTGGGGCCTCCGGAGACCCTCCGGAGGCCCCGCAAAGGCCCTGTGGGAAAGTGGGGAGGGCTGGGAAGGCCTCTGCGGGGCCTCCGGAGGGTCTCCGGAGGCCCCGCTAAGGCCCTGTGGGGGAGTGGGGAGGGCAGGGAAGGCCTCCGCGGGGCCTCCGGAGGGCCTCCGGAGGCCCCGCGAAGGCCCTGTGGGGGGAGTGGGGAGGGCAGGGAAGGCCTCCGTGGGGCCTCCGGAGACCCTCCGGAGGCCCCGCGAAGGCCCTGTGGGAAAGTGGGGAGGGCTGGGAAGGCCTCTGCGGGGCCTCCGGAGGGTCTCCGGAGGCCCCGCTAAGGCCCTGGGGGGGAGTGGGGAGGGCAGGGAAGGCCTCCGCGGGGCCTCCGGAGACCCTCCGGAGGCCCCGCAAAGGCCCTGTGGGAAAGTGGGGAGGGCTGGGAAGGCCTCTGCGGGGCCTCCGGAGGGTCTCCGGAGGCCCCGCTAAGGCCCTGGGGGGGAGTGGGGAGGGCAGGGAAGGCCTCCGCGGGACCTCCGGAGGGGATCCGGAGGCCCCGCGAAGGCCCTGTGGGAAAGTGGGGAGGGCTGGGAAGGCCTCTGCGGGGCCTCCGGAGGGTCTCCGGAGGCCCCACTAAGGCCCTGGGGGGGAGTGGGGAGGGCAGGGAAGGCCTCCGTTGGGCCTCCGGAGATCCTCCGGAGGACCCGCAAAGGCCCTGTGGGAAAGTGGGGAGGGCTGGGAAGGCCTCCGCGGGGCCTCCGGAGGGCCTCCGGAGGCCCCGCGAAGGCCCTGTGGGAAAGTGGGGAGGGCTGGGAAGGCCTCCGCGGGGCCTCCGGAGACCCTCCGGAGGCCCCGCAAAGGCCCTGTGGGAAAGTGGGGAGGGCTGGGAAGGCCTCTGCGGGGCCTCCGGAGGGTCTCCGGAGGCCCCGCGAAGGCCCTGGGGAGGCGGGGGAAAGCGACTATGGGGCCTCCGGAGGCCCCATGGTCGCTATAGCAGGGAAGGGGGGGGCAAACAGTATTCGCGGTTTTTTCACATTCGCGGGGGTCCGTGGAACGTAACCCCCGCGAATGTGAAGGGACGACTGTATTATATTAATACTGAAAGAAGAAAAAGACCCAATGGATCCCAAAAATTACCGACCTATTTCGCTCCTCAATATTGACTACAAAATATTTGCAGCCATTCTAGCTGAAAGAATGAAGAAAGTTTTAAGTGATTGGATACATAAAGAGCAAAGGGGATTCTTGCCAAATAGATATTTGTGAGACAATATTGGGCACGTGCTGGACCTAATAGAATATCATGATCACCATAGAGATTAAAAATTAGCAATGATATTCTTTGACGCGGAGAAAGCATTTGATAACATAAGTTGGATCATAATATGTGAAACACTGCGATATTTACAGGCTGGGGACAAGTTTCTCAAATGGATAAAGGCAATATATAACACACAATCCACACGAATGATCGTAAATGGCGAACCAACAAATTATATTAACATACAAAGAGGCACGAGACAAGCTTGCCCCCATCCCCATTATTATTTATAATGGTGATGGAAATTTTAAATAAAAACATAAGGAAAAATTTGAAGATTAAAGGAGTTAAATTAGGGCCATTTGAATACAAAATTAGAGCTTATGCAGATGATTTGTTTATCTCTTTGGCAGAACCAGTAGAAGGAATTACAGAGTTGTTAAAACTGTTGAAGGAATTTGAAACGGTTTCTGGATTTAAAGTGAACAAAGAAAAGACGATTATAATAACCAAGAACATGTTAAAGAAGGAAGAAGAACTGTATGAAAAATCCAGTTTTAAAATAGACAAAAAATGTAAATATCTTGGAATCAACATATTTGGTAAAACACTGACTTATTTAAGAACAATTATAAAAAAGCTTGGGCAAAGATTCAAAAAGATCTTAAAAACTGGAGTAACCTGAGAATATCGCTTCTTGGTAGGATTGCAACAATAAAAATGAATATATTACCAAAATTACTGTTTTTTTTTCAATCAATACTAATATTGTATAATGAGACACCGATCACAGAATGCAGAAGGAGATTTCAAAATTTATCTGGTCTGGGAAGAAGCCTAGAGTGCGACTGAAAACTCTACAAGATTAAAAAAAAAAACAGAGGTGGTCTAGGAGTCCTGAATTTTAAATTATATTACGAAGCTTGTTCGCTTCTTTGGATTAAAGACTGGGCATTGCTGGATAACAAAAGATTACTAAAGCTAGAAGCATCCACAAACAGATTTGGGTGGCATGCTTATTTATTTTATGACAAAGATAAGATCAACAAAGATTTTAGAGATCACATCATACGAAGAGCTTTAACAAGAGTTTGAAAAAAAACACAAAAATAAGTACAGTTGCCCCTCCACATCCGCGGCTTTAAGATTCGTGGTTTTGACTATTCGCGGTTTTGAGAGCGCCCCCCCATCCGAAAAACTGCTCCTAGGGGGGGCGGGAGTGGGTGGAAGGAAGCAGCAACGAGGCTTGCCAAGCCCTGTTGCTGCTCCTGGAGGGGAGGGAGGGCGGTGGCGTGACCTAGTTTTTATTCGCGGATTTTTCACATTTGCGGGGGTCTCATGGCCCTAACCCCCGCAAATGTGGAGGGACAACTGTATGTGACAAAATTCCTTTGTGGAACTCACCTCATGAGGCATTCTACCATAGAGAAGGCATACCATCAGATATTTGGTTAACATATAAAGATATATTAGCAACAAAAGAGGAAAAATACGAGCTGAAAACTCAAGAGGAATTAAAAAATGAAGGGATCATTTACCATTGGTATTTATACAGGGAAGTCAGAGAAAGATATTTAATGCACAAAAAACTAGATAACATTGACGTAAAGAAAACAATATGGAAAATCACTGTTGAACAAGGAAAGAAGAAATTAATTATAAAATTATACAATTTGCTTTTACAATGCGATCAAGAGGAAGAAATTATAAAAGATAATATGATTAAGTGGGCTCGAAATATAGGGCATACACTAGAACTGAAACAATGGGAGAAAATGTGGACCAGCAGGATGAAGTACACATTGAGCCAAGATATTAAAGAAAATTCATATAAAATGTTTTTTAGATGGCATTTAACTCCACAGAGATTGGTGAGAATGTACAAAGGAGTGAAAGGTGACTGTTGGAAGTGCAAATTTGAACAGGCATCATATTATTATATGTGGTGGACTTGCCCAGCTGTGAAAAAATACTGGAAAGACATCCACAAAGTAATGACTGAAATGCTAAAAATTAAGATTAAATTCCAGCCAGAAATCTTTTTGCTAGGTATGGTGGATGCACAAATTGAAAAAGAATATGGAAAGGTTGTATTTTACATGCTGTCAGGATGCTCTTTGCGAAATTTTGGAAAAATCCTCTTGTTCCAACAGTAGAGGACTGGTTGTTGAGGGTCTATGATATGGTCGAAATTGACAAACTAACTTGCTTATTGAAAGATAAAGGTATAGAAAAGTTTCAGAAAGATTGGAAAAGATTTTATAATTATTTAGAACTATCATGGGGAACATCTGACACCCAACGAGCAGAAAGCATGATGACAATGGAATTACCAAAGAAAAGGGGAAAATGAAAAACGTAATATGTTCAGCTGGTGAGTTATAAGACATCGGAAGTATATATGACTGAGTTTAATTTGGAAAATAAGTCAAAGTAGTTTAAGAATAATATAGTATGATATGATATCTCCTCACTGAAGGTAAATAAAGGCACAGGCAGGTGAATTTGATTAACTGAGTAACGGCATAACTATGTGATTGATAATTGATTAATGACATTAGAAGATGAAGGTTTTGGTAAAAATGACCTTAAAGTGGTAGAAATGTCATGATAAATAGCACCAAGAGATTGCCAATGCAAGGAACGATGAATATACAGAGCAGGTCTGGTAGGAGACCAAGTGAGTGCGTATTTATGTATGAGAAGTTAAGATTTGAGAAAGGTTGGAGTAAGTGTGTAGGTATGAGAACGTGAAGTTGGATTGTGTTTTGGGAGAGGGGATGAAGAGGAGTAGGAGTATGGGTGTGATTATAAAGGATGAGAATGTAGAAGGATTGATGGAATGGTTGATTATGGAAAGATAATTTATGTATAACATGTATATATTTGAGTTTTGAGATAATAATGTGTGTAATGTCAGTTTGTTGTGTGAATAAAATATATGAAATAAGCCTAAAAAAAGAAAAGAAAATTAAAATCTGCCAGCCCAAAAAACCAGGTAAAGTCACTTGCCTTTATACTTCTTATTGTAAGTGGTCCAAACTGGCTAAAATTGAGGGGGGGGGGATCCAGTACTCCCCCACCCCAGCTGCCAGTTTAAGATTGTGGTATGACTTATTCTAAGCTTATCATCCCTGAAAAGGGTCCTTAATTACACGAAGATTTTTTTTTGTGAAAAATGTTTTCTCCTGTAGGATATAGTTCACCAGGTATTGGAAAAATTAAGTTGTTTTATTTCAGCTGTTTTAAAAATAAATATTGTTGGTTAACTTACGCAGATACTCTTTTTTTTATCTTTACAGTAGCATTATTGATTCTACAGAATACAGTCAGCCTCCAGGATTCAGTGGCAGTTCCCAGGTAAAAAAATAAGTGTGGTATGTGCATGTACGGCAAATAAAGTTTAGGTTTTCCAGGAGCTTGATCTGGCTACTTCTTATATTTTCAGTGATGTGCCATAGTTAGTTTATAGATAAAGTCCATATAGGTAGATACTGGGTGCATATGAGGGCTAGACATGAGGGGGCAGATTCTGTTCTCAGCTGTGGCATCATTAAGGCTAGTGTCACCCCTCCCCACAACAGTGTCACCTGGTGCTGTTTGGCCTCTCCATACCCGCCCCCCCTCCAGCACTGCCACTGCTCCTCAGATCTGTATTTTTAAGATGAATAATGATCGGAGAGAGCCCAGTTTCTGACTGAGTCCTGATGTATGGAGGTGGGGAGGGGGGATCACCTTTTTCTATTGCATTACTTTCCCTGATGAAAACTGCCATTTTTCAAGCTGCTAATTGTCTTGTGAAGCAGCATATACATGTCTGTATATGCTAGGTGGCAAAGCAGCTAGGTGGGATTTGAATTGAGAAGAACTTAGCTGCCCCCTTTATGGTTGTCAACAGTCATGATTCAACTGGACCTTTTTGTGTTGCTGTTAACCGATTAAAATCCATTGGATGATCCTCTTGTATTTAGTTGGGCCCCAATAGAATACTTTATTCTGGTCAGTGAATACTCTTCTTTGCACTCATATACTACTTAGGAAGACGTGGAAGTAAGTCAGGGTAAGATGTGAAAGAAAACAGCTAATATGATGTTAACAAATTTGATTTCATCAAAGATACATTGTGCCATTAAGTACGAGGTAATAGCATGAAAGGCAGCCCCTAATTTTTTTGTTGGGGTACAAAATTATCTTCAGTACATTTATGCCAAAGATAATGTCATTGAAGGTCTAGAGCAAATTCCCTAAGCTTATACTAGTGACATCTCTTTGTCTTTTCTAATGTTGGTTAAGCTTTGTGTGACTGTTTGCTTGTGTTAACACAGTAACCTAAAGGAATCAAAGGGTTGGTCTAATTCCCTGTTTCATGTCGAAAGAATCATTAATATTACATTCTGAATGGAAAGGGGCCTTTAACACATACCATGAACAAGATGTAATCTTTTTGAGTAAGTCCTGAGTGCCTGTACTACAGTGTACATTACATTGAAATCAAAGTGAAGTTTATGTCCAAATATATGTTTAGTTTTAAATGAGAAGTAAAATCGTTTAGCATCTTGATATCAATGAGGAATGCAGATTGGACATTCCACTAGATTGGGTTATACTACTGTGTCTCGCCAAATATTTTTGAACTGCAGCTCCCATAATCCCTCACCATTTTGGTTAGGGGTAATGACAGCTGATGATGATAACGACAACACAACAACTATTTTCATTATCATTAGTATTAGTATTTTTCTGGTTGCTGCAATTGTCCACCCCTCGACTAGACTACACGTTAGATCTTTTTCAGCATTAGTATTTTGAAGGCATACATAGGGATGTGTATGTGTGTTAACTTTTTCAGTTTATAATTTATAATACTAATTAGAGTTTTGCATCAATAGCATTGTAATGAAGTACTGCTTGCATTTCTGCAGCATTTGATTGCAAAATCAATTTTGGAGTAAGAAAGCAGAAAAAGTTCTAGCTTGTCAAGAAAATTTATAAATAGATTATACATAAATATCATGTAACTATATACATAACTCAGAAGTGTCTAGCATTTAAAAGGGAATGCAAATGATTCCCAAAGTTGTCACTGCTGGTTTAAATCTGGGTCTATATTGATTGAGATACTTTAAATTTTGGAAGACTTGAAAGCCCAGTAGTATTCCACCCCCACCCTCCATTTTAATCATGTAACATAAAACTACTAGACTCTTCTGCAGCATTTTTTTTTTCAATTTAATCCTCTTCGTCTTGGAAAGATGTGACCAGTGGGTGCCATAGGGTTCTGTTCTGGGCCCAGTGCTATTCAACATCCTTATCAATGACTTGGATGATGGAATTAGGGGCATACTTATGAAATTTGCAGATGACACCAAAGTAGGAGGAGTAGCTAATACCCTAAAGGACAGGATCAAAATTCAAAATGACCTGGATAGACTGGAGAGCTGGGCCAAAGTTAACAAAATGAAATTCAATATGGAGAAATGTAAGGTACTACACTTAGGGCAGAAAAATGAAATGCATAGATATAGAATGGGAGAGACTTGGCTGAACAAGACTAAGTGCGAAAGGGATCTAGGAGTCCTAGTAGACCACAAGTTGAACATGAGTCAACAGTGTGATGCGGCAGCTAAAAAGGCTAATGCGATTTTGGCCTGCATCAATAGAAGTATTCTGTCTAGATCAAGGGAAATAATAGTGCCACTCTATTCTGCCTTGGTCAGGCCTCACCTAGAATACTGTGTCCAGTTCTGGGCACCACAATTCAAAAAGGATATTGACAAATTGGAGCGTTTCCAGAGGAGGGCAACTAAAATGGTGAAAGGTCTGTAAACCATGCCTTATGAGGAGAGACTTAGGGAGCTGGGTATGTTTAGCCTGGAAAAAAGACGGTTAAGGGGCGATATGATAGCCCTATTTAAGTATTTGAAGAGGTGTCACATTTTTTTTTGCCATTTTAGTCTTTATTAAAAAAATTCAGCATTCCCAAAACTCTTCAAAATTCAACATTTTCCAAAGACATCTTATATGCTTAATATACATATCATAGAATCAAAGGTTTTACATATCCATATCCATATTTTACATACATATTGTATCCAAGATGCTTAAACATGACTTCCATCATATGTCATCTTGACATCAGAAAGCTTGTAATTGTACATAAATATTTTTAATGACTTCTGCTTATTGACATTTTGGCTTTCCTCTTATCATTTACTTTTAACACTTGTTTGCTGTCCTATTTGTAAAAACCAATCCCAGTTTTAAATACTCTTGGCTTTAACTGTTTAATTCTAGAACTTCATCTTCGGGTGATTTACACTTTCTTATAACACTGCACTACTTTGTAATTCACCCTTATTTACCCAGAAATCTATCACCTGTTTCCATTCCTCTTTCCACTTGCTTTCTTTCCTGTTTCTTAATTTCTTTGTTAATATGTCTAATTCCAACATCTCTATCAACCTACTTTTCCATTCGTATAATGTCGGGTGCTCTTTCACTTTCCATTTTTTGGCTATAACTGTCTGGCAGCCGTTATCATGTAAAGTATCACCCTCCAGTAACTATTTATCTTCTTTTCCTCCGTGCTCTTAATGATGTTTAATAGATACATCTCTGGGGAGAATTCCAAATTCATTTGCAAAATATCTTTAATTGAATCATGTACCTGTAACCAAAATTTTTTAATCCTAGTGCAGTACCACCACATATGCATCATTGTTCCTCGTTGTTTCCCACGTTTCCAGCAATTTGATGAGATCGTCTTGTTCATTTTGTTAATCCTCGATGGTGTGTAGTACCACCTAAGTGTCATTTTAATATAATTTTCTTTTAAATTTTGAGCTGCAGTAAATGCAAATGACCTTTTCCTAGCTTTCTCCCATTCATCTATACTTATAGGATTACCAATATCTTCTGTCCACTTTTATCATATAATCTTTTATATATTCTTTTTCCATAAATCTCATCAATATTAGTCTGTAAAATTTTGTAATAGCTTTTAAGTTTTTATCATCTCGTAGTAATCTATCCAAATCATTATACTCTCTCTCAAAACCATCTTTTTTTCTGATCTACAACGAATCTTTCTTTTAGCTGTAGGTAAGAGAACCAATTTAAATTGTACCTTTCCTGCAATGTTTCCTTTGTCTATAAGCTGTAATGTTATCTCCTCCTGCCCTCAGAATATCCTCATATTTCAACCATGGATCCCTTCTATCCCATCTTGACATAAAGGCCTCTTGTGGGGAGACCCATAGTGGAATTTTAAAATAAAATATCTCTTTAATTTTCTCCCATGCCATCAACAACCGTCTCCTCACACAATGCGTTGTGAATTCTTTGTTGACCCTTGCTTTCCCATAGAACAAATACGCATGCCAGCCAAACCTGGCGTCATGCCCTTCCAAATTCAGCAATTTCCTATTGTCTAAGTTAACCCATTCCTTAATCCAAATTAACGCAGATGCCAGATAATATATTCTTAAATCTGGCATGTCGCAGCCCCCTCTTAATTTTGTATCAATCAAATAAGACCATTTAAACCGCGCTTTCTTTTTACCCCATAAAAATATCCGCAGATCTCTTTCCAATCCTCGAACACTATCATTTCTCAGTATTGGTAAATTTTGAAAGAGATATAACATTTTAGGCAATATAACCATTTTTAATGTGGATATCTTACCAAATAGCGATAGTCCTAAGTTGCTCCATCTCTTTAGATCCTGTTTAACTTCATCCCAGGTTTTTTTATAATTATTCTCAAACAGATCAGCATTTCGTTTGCTCAACCAGATTCCTAAATATCTAGCTTTTTTACTGATCTTACACCCTGATATCTCCATAATCTTTTTCTCTTCTTGTTTGTCCATATTTTTTGTTAATATAGTTGTTTTTTCCTTATTGATTTTAAAACCCGAGAATTCCCCAAACTCCTTCATAGTATATAAGCATTCCCTGATTTGTTCTTTTGGATCTTCCATGACTATAATCATATCGTCTGCGAAGGCCCTTAGTTTATAGGTAAAGCCTTTTATCTTTATACCGGGAATTTTCTCGTTAGATCTTATGCTTTTACATAGTACCTCTAATACCAATATAAATAAAAGAGGGGATATTGGGCATCCCTGTCTGGTGCCTCTTTGGATCCTAAATGTAGATGTTCTTTCCCCATTAACAATAATCTGGGCAGATTATTCCATATAAATTTTTGCTATTCTTTTGCAAAATATATCACTCAATCCCAATCTCTTTAACACTTCTAGCATAAAATCCCAGTATATACTATCGAAAGCTTTTTCAGCATCGATCAGCATCGATCACATTGGTGTCACATTGAGGATGGAGCAAGCTCGTTTTATGCTGCTCCAGAGACTAGAACATGGAGCAATGTATGCAAGGTCCAGGAACATAGATTCCTCCTCAACATTAGGAAGAACTTTCTGACAGTAAGAGCTGTTCGGCAGTGAACACACTCCTTTGGAGTGTGGTGGGGTCTCTTTCCTTGGAGGTCTTTAAACAGAGGCTGGATGGCCATTTGTCAGGGATGCTTTGATCGTGATTTCCTGTGTGGCAGGGCGTTGGACTGGATGGCCCTTGTGGTCTCTTCCAACTCTACAATTCTATGATTCTAATCCTTTGGGTTGGAAGGGTAAAAAAGTTGTGCTTTTACACAACTCTGAATTTGTAAAAACAAGTAGGCATTGGCAATATAATTATGAAGCTACATGTAATTGTGTTTGACTGCCAAGTCAGTACTATGTTGTTCATAGTAGACATGGTTGAGATGAACAGTCTGGTAATCCTGTAAATTTATTCTGATACAGACACTCTCCATTGATTGTACCTGGTGAATATGCACCTGTTCTTAGTTTCCATTAAATAGAAAGATGTCGAAGGTACAGGGTTCCTTTAGGATTTCTAAAAAAATGTCAAGTTTACAACTAATACTGAAACTTCACTATATCCTTTAAATTAATTGTTCTTGGGGATATTTTGAGATGGAGGTGTTCCTCAAAAGTGTGTTCGAGGTAATTTATTTTTTGAGATGATCTTCCTCAGCTTAGAGAACTGGGTGACATTCCTTTTTTCCTGAAGTGATGGAGAACTTGAGAGAAGTTGCTGTTTTGCCAGTTCATTTCAATGCATGCACTTTGTGACACTTATCTTCTGAGTTTTATGCCTGTAGCATTACTGTATATATCTGTTACATTTCCTACCAATGTAAAAATGAGCATTATTGGCAAGTGACACTTGGTCTGTGGATCATGTGGGAGAATCAGAAAAGGAATGCAGAAATATCAATGTTGGCTTTGATTTTTTGCATATCTGAAATGCATAGCCATTGTTTGCACATTGGCCATTAGTATCTATCTGAAGAATTGGACACTTAAGTGCATTGATTCTAAATGCAGTTTCTCCCTCCTTCCTGCTTCATTCAGACTAAGAAACAACCATGGTATAACAGTACGTTAGCATCAAGGCGGAAGAGGCTTACAGCTCATTTTGAAGATCTGGAGCAATGCTACTTTTCTACGAGGATGACTCGAGTATCAGGTAGAGTATATCTCAGCTACTAAATGAGGTGCTATGCCTTTGCCATGATTCCATTTCCCAATACCATTCACCCAGAATCCATCAAGGCAATTGCCACACAACTAAGATGACAAACAGTTTTCCTAGATAAGCAAGTGTTGGAACTGTATCACCACTCTTTTCTTATTTTTAGTTTTGTCTGACTTTTAACATTGTCTTTTAACATTATTGTCTCCCTGATTTTTCTTCCGATCTATTCCTGGTTATCACTATCCTTTCTGTCACTATATAATTTCCTTGATTCCTTCCTCTGGTTTTGCTCCTAGTGTTCAGTCTCTCTCAAAACCAAGTAGCTTTTCCCTCTATAAAACTGTGGACCGACTCCCCTCCCCCACTCCTTCTTTAGGAGAATCCTGTAGTCTGCATTATCCTTCTCTCTTGCCTTGATGGGTGCAGTTTTCCTTTATTACTGTCTTGGTATTTTGTTACATGCTAGTGCCACCCAAAGGGTCCTGTGGAATCATATCGTGGAATAAAAATGTCAAAAAGCAATATCTGACTTTTTCCTCCTATGCTGCAGTTCTCTTCCCCATATCTACAGTTCCACCCGTGTAATTATTCTCCTCCTATAATTTACATCATATGGTCCCTGTCCTCAGATCCCTACTCAAACTGTCGTCTTCTACATTCATTATATTCTCCTTTCCCTTAACTTCAAAATTCTCAGGGATGTTTCCACACCCTCTTTCATTAGTTCCTCCTGTAGTACCCCTGACATGGCCCTTGCTCCTCTGACTATGCCACTCTAATTAGTTCTGTTTTAAAGAACTCTTCAAAATGCTTAAACTAGGGATCAACCAGATTTATAGCAGCTGCAGATGACTTCAGATCAGAGTAAATTCTAGAAGTGCCTGATGCAGGATCATCTACCACCATCTTTTTATTCATATTTTATAAATGGCTTTGGGATTAAATGTATAGTAGTGGTAATCGCTACAGTATTAAAACTTTAATGTTGATTTTCAGTAGAAATGTAATTGTCTTTTCTCATACTGTTTTTGTAAGAAAAATTGACTGCTCAGACAGTAAAAAGATAAAAATATGTGTGACTGCAAACTGATCTGATTTCCATTTTAGATTCAGTTTAAAGGGATACAGTACTTCCTTCATATTCATAGGTGATATATTCCAGGACTTATAGTGGATACTGAAAACTGTGGATAATAGCAAACACTATTAAAATGAACGAATTCCAGCCCAGTCACACCACAGAGTTGTGTTGGAGGACCTAGAAGATGCCTAGAGAGAATACCACTGTAGGCATCTTCTATGTCCTCCACTGTGATTCTGTTGTCAGCTTCTGATGGAAGCATACCATAGAGTCATACGGAGGGATCTAGAATATGTCTAGAGAGACCATATTTTTTTGGATGTGGGTAAGTGAATCTGCAGGTACCAGCCCCATTGATATGGGAGTCATACTGTATTGTTTTCTTTATTCCTGGTCTGGTTCATAAAAATGGCAGGGTAATGGAATCTCCCCTGCCACCCAAATGTGCTAGTGCTTGATTTTGTTAACTGGTCATATGTATACTGTACAGCTTGCTTTGTACATGGTTTCTCTGTGGTGGTGAGAGGAGGAATCCAGCATTAACCCTTACACGTGGTAAGCCCCTCCACCACCCAGAGTAGGGGCAGGAGATTTAAATTGATCACATGGCCTCCTGGGCCGTTGGTTCCTCCCCTTTTCCGGTCCTTTGGTCAGTTTTTTCTCCTGCCTATCCAGAGTGGAGTCCTTTTTGGTTCCTCCCTTGTCTTGTTTCCCCACTTTTTTCTCAATTCTCCCTTATCTTTCTGTTAAAGGAGCTTGATCTTATTCTTTTCTCCTTCTTTCTCCTCCTCATCTAAACAAAAAAACTTTCTGCCTTCCTTTTTCTTTCTTTCCTGTTCTTGTCTTCCTTCTGAATGGGACCCACTGGGCAGCAGAACAAGAAGAGGAAAAAGCTGACCCAGATGGAGACTGGACATTTGGAAGGGCCTCCCTACCACTGGCCTCCGACCAGCAGGTGTGGGAGGCGACCCAGGCCGGTGCTGCACTCATGCTGCAGAGCCTTGGGAAGGCCCCAAAGAAAACTAGGCACATGGAGGCCTTGGAAGGAGGGTTCTCCAGAGAGGAGGAGGCCTCGGGGCAGGCGCGTCTCACCACCCATGAGGCAAGTGGCAATGGTGGTCGCCATCTTGCCATCGCAAAGAACCCCTGGCCAAGGAAAACAGCCCCAGCTAGAGTCAACTTTCCAAGGGCTTTTGATGTGGATTATCAGGTCGCAGAGCAGTGAGTCATTTTGGTGGCGAAGTGGGCCTTTGTGGAGGCTTTTGCAGCCGCTTCAGGCCAGGTCTTCAGCCCGGCCGATCAAGGGACAAGCCAAGGCAGCTCCCAATGCAGAGTGCACTTCGATCCGTCAGCAGGGAGGGAGGACCCTTCTGGGGCAGCCCCCATCTCCAGCGGGGCCTCCCATGACTCGTGCAGGAAGGTGCGAATGACCAGGGATGGTCATTCTTGCAGGTGGCAATGCACATCCGGGGGGCGGGGGGAAGAAATCTGGACAAACATCTGGCATGAGGTGATGAGTCCCCAGGCCCTAACAGTCTGCACCAAAGTAGTAGGTCGAAGCACAAGGCATCACCATCCCCCACCCATTCCTCAGCTGATTCAGAAGGAGCGTCAGAGGATGAGTGGCAGCCCTCAGATCCAGAAGATCCAGATCACGCACAGGAGAATGTCTATTCGGATAAAGAGGAAGGGGAATGGTCAGACTCAGAGCCTCCCAAAGGGGGGGCACCAGAGATACTTCCACCTGGAAGATTCCCCCCCCCCCTTAGCTAAGGCTTCGCCCATCTTGGGGCTGACAAAACAACAGCCTCAACTGGGCCAGTCATCCATAGAGTTTTTCGAGAGTGCGGAGGCAGTGCTAGGCATGCCCAGACCCTCAAGTTGGGAGGTGCCTTTTCCCTCCATTTTCACATGTGCGGTAGAGGGCAAATGGGATAAACCCTTGCAGGGAAAAAAGGTTCCCTATTAGCCCAGAAAATCTACACACCAGCCAAACACGTCCTTGACAAGCTCAAGGTCCCGGCTATTGATTCTCCAGTTGTGTCACTCGTCTCAGGAGCTCTAGTGCCATGTGAAGTTGAAGGGTTCCTCAGGGACCCCAAATAGAAGAGAATGGAAGGAACCTTGAAGAAAACCCATGAAGCAACGTCCTTGGCAATACGAGCTTCAACCACAGGCTTCTTATTTGCCAGAGCGTCCCTTTTATGGTTGGAAGACGCCCTACAGGACAGGTCCTCGAACAGGCTTTCCCTACAACAATCACTGGTGAAGGTCTACGTGGCTATTCAATTCATAGCCGATGCCAGGCTGGATGCAGCGGTGTCCGCCTCCAGGGGCATGGCCTCAGCTTTGGTGACCAGGTGTTCCTTATGGCTTTGTCACTGGGAAGTGGGCATGCAATCCAGGGCAAATTTGGCTACAGCACCCTTTAAAGGGGGATGAGTCGCTCTGAAGGACATACTGCTAGGGACAAAGGAAAAGAAAAAGGCAATGCCATTCTGAGCAAAAAAATCGGACAATAGGTCCTTTAAGAAGTCCTTTCACTACTCTTTCCCTTTTAGACACCAGAAGAGTATGAAACAGAGGGAGTTTCATACCTTTCGTCCGTCATGGGGAAGATCATCTTATTCATCAAGACTGTCTTCCTCTGGCCAGTCCCAGTCGGGCCATAGAGGGGCCTCCAACTCGCAGAGGGGGGGGAGGCCGCCCACAGTTCTGACTCGGATTCCATCCCCATGGGAGGCCATCTCCAAAACTTTCATCAACACTGGGAGACAACCTCCACAGACGGCTAGATTGTCAAACACCATCTCCCACGGGTACCGCCTACCATTTGACAAGTCGCCTCAAGGCAGATCCATACCATCACCAATTTTGAAGGATCCACTCAAGAGGAAGATACAGATTGAGGCAGTGAAGCATCTGCTGGACATCAAGGCCATAGAGCCAGTGCCAATGCCCCAGAGATATTCAGGGATATATTCTATCTTTTTCACAATACCAAAGGACAGCGATTGCTGTTCCATCTTAGATCTCAAGTACACCAACACGCATCTAGTGTACAAGCGTTTTCGCATGGAAATACTATCATCTATCTGCGAAGTTCTTCAGAAGGGAGACTTTCTAGTCTCCTTTGACCTGGCGAAAGCTTATCTCCATATTTTAATTGCAGAAGACAGCAGATGTTTTCTTCGCTTCATGCTGGGTCAAGACCATTATCAATTCAGAGCCTTACTCTTTGGACTGGCTTCAGCCCTGAGGGTATTTACTGAGATTCTGGTGACCATAGTGGCGCACCTCTGGATGCGCGGGGGTCCATCTCTCCCCGTACCTGGATGACATTCTCCTACAAGCCCCTTCCGCTCAACGGGCTGTACAGGACTTACAGACAATGATAGAATGCATCCAAAATTATAGATTTCTGATAAACTTCAACAAAAGTGCCTTGGTGCCAACACAGTCCATCACACATCTGGGGACGATTTTGGACACTCAGTCGGTGATGATTTTCCTGTCTCAAAAAAGACAAGATACATTGAAGAGACAAGCCTTGATCGCGAGGTCTTGACTTCAGTCCCCACTGATGGGCTGTCTCGCCTCCTTGGACTGATGATCTCCGCAATCCTAATAGTTCCTCAGGCCAGATTTCACACCAGGAGGCTCCAGTCCTTTCTTTTTCAATTCCAGGAACAAATCTCCACCAGACAGGAGATGATGATCCAGGTCCCAGGGGTAGTCAGGGAATCCTTGTGATGGTGGACGAATGTGGACAATCTGTCCAAAGGGTCCCTGTGGACACAGAGGATGGGTGTCTCGATCACGTCGGATGCCAGTCTCCTTGGATGGGGGCGCATTGTCAGGACTGCTTCGTTCAAGGACTCTGGAGCCAAGCAGAAAAAATCCACAGCATAAATTGGCTGGAGTTGAGAGCAATCAGGCTGGCTCTCTTGCACTTCGAGGACTTTCTCAAATGGAAACTAGTATTCACGGACAACACAACAGCTCGGTCATACATTTCCAAGTAGGGTGGAACGAGGGCCCATTCACTGCAGAAGGAAGCCGATCTCTTCAGTTGGGCAGAGAGGAATTTAGCATCCATAATAGCATGTCACATCCAGGGCATGGAGAACATGAGAGCGGACTTCCTGAGCAGACACGAGATTCTGCCGGGAGAGTGGTCTCTCAACCCACAGGTGTTCGAGCAGATTCGCTGGAGGTTCGGGAACATGTCAGTGGACATGTTCGCATCCCTGTCCAATAGGAAACTACTCAGGTTCTTAGCGAGGTTCCCCGTGCAGGTGGCAGAGGGAATAGATACCCTTGAGTCTCCCTGGCCGGGAGGCCTCCTCTGTCTGTTTCCTCCCATACCACTTATAGCCAAGGTGATCAGGAGGAAAAGGGAGGAGAGGGCCCAGTTGGTGATGTTGACACCACATTGGCCAAGAAGACTGTGGTTTTCAGATCTCTGGGAGATGGCTCTAACACAACCATGGGTTCTACCTCTGAGGCTTGATCTCCTAACGCAGGGACCCCTGCAAAACCCAGACCCTGGATAGCTACGTCTAGCCATGTGAAGGTTGAATGGAGAGCCTTGCGACTATGCAGAGGCCGTCATAGACATGATACTTTTGTCCAGAAGACAGTCAACAACCAGGATATATGAAGCTACTTGGAAAGCGTTTTCCAGATGGTTCATGTCCACGTAGCTAGATCATGCATGTGTCTCAGTGAAGCATGTCCTAGACTTCTTGCAGAAAGGCCTGAATTTAGGCCTCAAGCCTAATATTCTGAAACATGAGGTGGCAGCCCTTTCCTCGGTCATCACACTCCCTAAGGGGCAGCCATTGACTTCCCATCCACATGTTGAACGATTCCTGAGGGGAGCCTCCATCCTCTCCCCTCCTGTGAGACACCGGTTCCCCACATGGAACCTACCTCTAGTGATCAGGCAACTCTCTAAACATCCATTTGATCCTCTCAGGGAAGTATCCCTTAGGTTACTAACCCTGAAAGTGGCATTTCCAGTGGCGATTACTTTGGCCAGATGGGTTTCAGAACTCTTGGCCCTATCAGTGAGAGAGCACTTGTGTTCTTTCAACGAAGATCATGTGGTCCTGCGCACAGACCCATCCTTTCTCCCAAGGATCCTGGCGTCATTCCGTTTCTCTCAGGAATTGGTCCTTTTCTCCTTCTGTCAGAACCCACCTCACCCGAGAGAGAGGTAATGGCACAAGTTGGACATCCGTAGAGCTGTTAAAATTTACATCAAATGGACCAAGACGATTTGACAATGCGACTCCCTGTTTGTGTCCTAAAGACTGACCTCCCTGGGATTGAAGGCAGATAGGCAAACGATCACGGGTTGTTTAAGGACATGCATCTTAACAGCCTATGATGAGGCGAGGGTGCCCCATCCCTCAGGAGTAACAGCGCATTCCACCAGATCAGCAGCCACCTCAGCGGTCTTCTCATCCAATGCACCGATCGGGGAGATCTGTAAGGCGGCAACATGGAGCATGCTGTCAATTTTTATCCACCATTACAAAATAGATAAGTTCAGAGCCACAAAGGCCACCTTTGCCAGGAGGGTCCTCCAAGAAGTTATTCAGGGTTGATTCTCCGGTAGAGCAGTCTTCCCACCCAGGGGAGGGTCAAGCTTGGGTACATCCCATGTGTAAGTGTTAATGCTGGATTCCTCCTCTCACCACCACAGAGAGTGCCACATCGGTACTTACCGTGAATGTGCATTTTGGAGGTGGTAGAGAAGAGGAACCACCCTACCCAATGACTGCTCAGGTTAGGGGAGGTTTCTCTCCTTTTCAGGTTCGGCTTGCTATCAACTGACCAGACACAGGACCGGGAAAGGTGAGAAACCAACGGCCCAGGAGGCCATGTGATCAATTTAAATCTCCCGCCTCTACTCTGGGTGGTGAAGGGGTTTACCACATGTAAGGGTTAATGCTGGATTCCTCCTCTCTACCACCTCCAGAATGCACATTCACGGTAAGTACCAATGTGGCAATCCTGCCACTGAATTAAGTTAATGTATTACAGTTGTCCCTCCACATTCGCGAACTTGACATTCGCGGTTTTGGTTATTCGCGGTTTTGGGAGGGCCCCCCCGGGCCCCCCCAAAACCGCGACACGGGGCCTCCAGAGGCCCCGTGAAAGACCTGGAGGGAGCGGGGAGGCCTCCACGGGGCCCCCGGAGGCGCTCCGGAGGCCCCATGAAGGCCTGGGGAGGGGTGGGGAGGCCTTCGTGGGACGCCCGGAGGCCCTCCGGAGGCCCCGCGAAGGCCTGGGGAGGGGTGGGGAGGCCTTCGCGGGACCCCTGGAGGCCCTCCGGAGGCCCCGCGAAGGCCTGGGGAGGGGTGGGGAGGCCTTCGAGGGACCCCCGGAGGCCCTCCGGAGGCCCCGTGAAGGCCTGGAGAGGGGTGGGGAGGCCTTCGCGGGACCGCCGGAGGCCCTCCGGAGGCCCCGCGAAGGCCTGGGGAGCGGTGCGAAGGCCTTTGCGGGACCCCCGGAGGCCCTCCGGAGGCCCCGCGAAGGCCTGGGGAGGGAGGGAGGAAAGGCCGGGGAGACCTCCGCGGGGCCTAGCAAGGCCCCGCGAAGGCCTGGGGAGGGAGGGAGGGAGGGCCGGGGAGACCTCCGTGGAGCCTAGCACGGCCCCGCGAAGGCCTGGGGAGGGAGGGGGAGGGGTGTAGTTATTCGTGGATTTTTCACATTCGCGGGGGTCCGCGGAACGGAACCCCCGCGAATGTGAAGGGACGACTGTATAGCATATTGCAGACCTTGATGAACAACATCAATAGCCTTTTCCAAGTTGGTTCTACAGATTCAAATATTTGTCTTTATATCTGTCGTAAGTGGCAGGAAGAGCTGATTATCTGTTAGTCACAATCCCTGAGGGTTCAAAAACTGCACCACCATGTCGTAAGCTGACCCTTCTCTTTCAGCAGGAAGGGAAGGCTTCCAGCTTATTTGTACAACCTGAAAACACACTCCCAAGAGTTTTTCTAGTCTAGAAATCCCTTTTATAAGGCAGGCCATCACCACTCACTTACTTTACCCCTTTCCACATCTAGTGAAGTGAGAACTAGACAGGCTGTGTTAAAGAAAAAAAATGATAACCCTTTTCTCTTACCTAGAGAAGTTCTGATAGCTGACCAAGAAGGAGGGCGATTCAGGGAGGTTATGAAATAACAGAAAGCTTTATTCAGTTCCAGAGGTCTATGTTACTAGAGAGAGTAGGACTTCCCCCAGGCTTCCACTTAAGAGTTTACAAAGTTATACATTCATTTAGAGCACTACAAATAAAATCATAAAAACTAACACAGCTAGCTAGACGGTCCCTAAGCGAAAGTTATTGATAACTTACAATCTGGTGGGATCTAGCAGTCTCTGTGATGGGATTCAGAGTCCTGTTTGAATAGGAACTTCCTCTTGAAGTTTCAATATCATTTTATGGCCTTGGTTTTATCCAGCCCTTAAGGAAGGTTGTCTCCCCCCCCACCTTTTGTTATCACAGTTGCATCTTGTTGCTTACTGCATGTGGCTCGAGGCTCTCACCAGCCACACGAGGCATGAGGCTTCTTGGCCATGTGGCCATGTGGCTCAAACCCCAGAACAAAGGAAAAATCAGAACTTTTAAAATCTTTGCAGAGCCATTCTCATTGGCTCTACAATACCAACTGCTGATTCGCTCTCCAGCCAGATGATGTGATGTTTATTCAACAAGGTTCCCACCCCCTTAACAGACCAAATAAGGAGTGAAAGTTTCCAATGTTGTAAAGTGGAGGTTGTTGAGATGAACTCCCATGATGGGCGGGGCAGGCCATCATGACAATATCTAATTGAGGGATAAACAGAGATTGATAAGAAATTGTTGGCCACTGGAACAGCTGGGAAGTTATGTTTTGTAGTATTCACTTTTTTGTGCTGTTCTTAAAAATGCTCATTTCTTTCTACCTTATCTAGATGACAGCAGAACCTCAAGCCAGCTGGACGAATTTCAGGAGTGCCTTTCCAAATTCACTCGCTACAATTCAGTCCGACCCCTGGCAACGCTGTCTTATGCTAGTGACCTCTACAATGGATCTAGTATAGTATCCAGGTAAGCCAACATTGTGTAGTGGTTTGAGTGTTGGAGTATGACTCTGGAGACTAGGATACATAGAATCATAGAATTGCAGAGTTGGAAGAGACCACGAGGGCCATCCAGTCCAACCCCCCTGCCATGCAGGAAATCTTGATCAAAGCATCCCCGACAGATGGCCATCCAGCCTCTGTTTAAAGACCTCCAAGGAAGGAGACCCCACCACGCTCCGAGGGAGTGTGTTCCACTACCGAACAGCTCTTACTGTCAAAAAGTTCCTCCTAATGTTGAGGTGGAATCTCTGTTCCTGGAGCTTGCACCCATTGCTCCGTGTTCCAGTCTCTGGAGCAGCAGAAAACAAGCTTGCTCCATCCTCAGCGTGACAACCCTTCAAATTCTTAAACAGGGCTATCATATCGCCTCTTAACCGTCTTTTTTCCAGGCTAAACATACCCAGCTCCCTAAGTCTCTCCTCATAAGGCATTGTTTCCAGACCTTTCACCATTTTAGTTGCCCTTCTCTGGACACGCTCCAATTTGTCAATATCCTTTCTGAATTGTGGTGCCCAGAACTGGACACAGTATTCTAAGTGAGGTCTGACCAAGGCAGAATAGAGTGGCACTATTACTTCCCTTGATCTAGACACTATACTTCTATTGATACAGCCCAAAATCGCATTGGCCTTTTTAGCTGCCGTATCACACTGTTGGCTCATGTTCAACTTGTGGTCTACTACATATCACCGCTATGCCATGAAAACCAGCTGGGTGACCTTGGGCAAGTCACACACTCAAGCCTCAGAAAACCCTTTGATAGGTTTGCCTTAGGGTTGCCATAAGTTGGAAACGATTTGAAGGCACACAGCACACACAATAAAAGTTATCATCATAGAAGTACTAAATATTACATGAATGTTTGGAGAGCTAGATACACGCAAAGTTCTTCTTTTACTTGCATTGCCCATTTGGTTTCAAAATTATGCCTAGATGGCTATTGCCCACCGGTTGGCTTCTAAAGATTATGATGATTATGATGTTTATTTATATAGCACAATAAGCTTTACATAGCGCTTTACAAAAATAACAATTCACAATAAACACAAAAACCTGCCTATGGTGCACAATCTAAAACCACAAACAGAATTATAAAATTAATAAAATATTACTATAACAAGTATAAAACAATACTGTAAAAGTGCTAGTTAATACCAATAAAATGGACATAAAATCAAAATGAAAGTTGGAAGCCTTCCCTAAATAGAATAATCTTTAATTTAGAATTAAAGTAGTCTAGAGAGGTGGTGGTCTGCAAATTCGTGGGAAGTAGATTCCAAAAATAGGGGGCAGTGTGGTAGAAAAGACGTATCTGAGTAGGGGCAGATGAAATCCTTGGCTGCATCAGCAGCCCTGAATCACTAGAGCGCAGGGCACGAACAGGAAAATGGGGGAAGCAAGTGCTGACAAATAGATTGGGGCCAAACCATGAAGAACTTTGAAAGTTAATAATGGCTTATAACGAATTCTAAATGGGATTGGAAGCCAGTGAAGTGACAACAAGAGTAGGGTGACATGATCATAATGGCGGGGAGAAAAAAATATCCTAGCAGCAGAGTATTGTACCGAAATCAAGGGGGCAAGATGGGAAAGAGGAAGCCCAGTCATCAAAGAATTACAGTAATCCAGGCGAGAAATGACCAATGCATGAACTAAAGTCTTAGCAGCAAAAACTGAAAGAAAAGGCTTGATTCTCACTAGATTATAAAGAAAGAAATGACATGACTTTGCCATGGCCTGAATTTGAGGAACGAACAAAAGGGAAGAATTGAAAATGAAACCAAGACTACGCGCTTCCTTTACAGGTTGAATATTAGTGCCACTAACTGTGATTGAAAATGAATAATGCAGATTTGGCTTCAGTGGCAAGACAAGTAGCTCAGTCTGTCCATATTGAGCTTATGGTGCCGACGGAGCATCCAAGCCGAAATAGCAGATAGATACGATGGCACTCTATGAAGTATCTAGATCTAAATTCTGAAATGATCAGTTGAAGCTTTTATCATCAGGAAACCTAGTTAATCAGTTTGAATCAATTTCTGTACTGCTAATGTTTTTGCCCTTCATGAATTCCTACTTTCATTAATAGCAAAATTTTACTCAATGAAAAAGCAACTAAGGTGTTGAAACTTGGTCACAGGTAAATTTAGTGATACTTGGAAAAAGAAGGTGAATGACTAAAAGTATTTGTGTTAGATTTGTAAATCCAGGCACTGGCATTACAACTTGAACTGTATGTGACTAAAGCAGAATTATAAATGAATCAGTTAGAAGACTTCTATGTCTTGCTGTGACTAACCACTCTAGTTGGGACTAACAGTTGAATTTAGAGTCAAATATTAGTCCCAACTAGAGTGGGCCCAATTGAATGAATGGAAACTTGTAAGTCAATATTTAGGTTCCATTGCTTTAATGGCTTGACTCTAGTAGGGACAATCAATTAGATTTAAGCTGTGGAGATCTATAAACGTATAAATTGTGTGTTGAACATCATAGTGGCTTCGTGTTAAATTGCAAAATCTTAAACGGATTCCACTGCCTATTGTTCTATTGGTATGACAATGTATTTCAATTCTTCTAGAAGAATAAATGCTCTCCTTGACAAAATTAGAAGCTAAGTACCTTGGAACACCTCTCCATGGTGTTCTGAACAACTTGAAAATTAAATCTTAGGAGGCTTAAAGGGTCATAGAGTGATAATAATTTCATACTGTGAACGATCCTGAATCATAGCCCTGTGAAAGCACTATGTCTTAATTTTGATGATATAGTGTCTTTTCAGTATAAATCAAACATATTGTTAAAAATGAGCATAGCGTTCTCTGGGTTTGTGAGAGGAAGAATCCAAAACATTTGGGTTAGTTCCTCTCACCGCCCAGAGAAAGGCAGGAAGCAGATACTAGGTCTTGTGATAGTTTTTTTTCTTTTTTCTTTTATTAATTTTATAATCATACATTATAATATCCAATCAATGCTTATGTAGTTAAACACATAATGTTACCATAAACATCACAATTTTTCTATTAACTAATTTCAAAAGTTAACATAAATTCTTTACTATGATTCTTTTCAAGAATATTAATTACCCTACCCCCCTCCCACCTCAGTGCTCCCCTTCACCGGAGCCATTATCCCTTACCTAATCTTTCCAGAATCTCATTTCTTCTTGTGGAGGTAACTTCCCATTTTTTGTCTGTAATACTTTTTTAACAAGTACTTTCCAAATTTTATCAAAAGCATTTTCTTTCCAACTTCCTCTTCTTACTTTAATTCTACATGTTAACTTATCATTTATTGCCATTTTCCAAACTTCTTTATACCACTCCTCCATTTGTACATTTATTTGCATTTTCCAATGTCTTGTTATAATTAATCTTGCTGCCGTTAATAAATTTGTTATTAAATCCTTTCCTGCTTGGTTCCTATTCTCTCCATTATAAATTGACATCAGTGCTATACTCGGTTTCCTTTCTATATTTATATTCAAAATATTCTCCATTTCTATAAGGACCATTTCCCAAAACTGCTGTACAAATTTACAATTCCACCACATATGCATCTATGTACCTATTTCTTGACAACCTCTCCAACAATATTTAGTTATTCTTGTCTATATTATGCAATCTTGCTGGTATCAAATACCATCTCCATATTATTTTATAGTAATTTTCTTTTATCCGTATTGATATATTTTTAGTTGTCTTTGTTTCCAAATCTTATCCCATTCATGATCTCCAATTTTTTGTTTCAAGTCTTCCTCCCATATTCTTCTTAAATATTCTCCTTTGTCTTTTAATCCTTATTTTTATCAGTATTTTCTATAATTCACTTGTACAGTTGTCCCTCCACATTTGCGGGGGTTAGGTTCTTGAGACCCCCGCGAATGTGGAAAAATCGCAAATAACAGATGCTGCTCCCGCGCCCCCCCCCCAGAGGGAGGGAGGCAGCAGGAGGGTGTCTGGCCAGCTTGGCTGGCCTCTCCGCGGCCTTTCTGAGGGGACTCCAGGCCTTAGAAGCCCCGGAGCCCGCTGAGGAAGGCCAGGGAAGGCAGCGTGTGGGTGGGGCGGAGGCTGCTCTCTCCGGCATGTGGGTGGGGAGGAGGCTGCCTCTCTCCAGCCTTCCGAAGCGGGCACCGGGGCTTTGGAGCCCCGGCGCCCACTTTGGAAGGCCGGGGACAGCAGCGGGCGGGGAGGAGGCTGCGCTGCCTCTCCCCGGTCTTTCTCAGCGGGCTCCGGGGCTCCAAAGCCCTGGAGCCCGCCGAGAAAGGCCAGGGAAGGCAGCGTGTGGGTGGGGAGGAGGCTGCTCTGCCTCTCCCCGGCCTTTCTCAGCTGGCGCCAGGGCTTTGGAGCCCCGGCACCCGCTTCGGAAGGCCAGGGAAGGCAGCGTGTGGGTGGGGAGAAGGCTGCGCTGCCTCTCCCCAGCCTTTCTTAGCAGG
Organism: Gambelia wislizenii; assembly: GCA_030847615.1. Lineage (NCBI taxonomy): Eukaryota > Metazoa > Chordata > Lepidosauria > Squamata > Crotaphytidae > Gambelia > Gambelia wislizenii. The sequence goes on from JAUMIR010000004.1 coordinate 166,254,437, forward strand.
CTCCGGGGCTCCAAAGCCCCGGACCCCGCTGAGAAAGGCCGGGGAAGGCAACATGTGGGTGGGGAGGAGGCTGCGCTGCCTCTCCCCGGCCTTCCGAAGCGGGCGCCACAGCTTTGGAGCCCCGGCACCCGCTTCGGAAGGCCGGGGACAGCAGTTGGCGGGCGGGCGAGCGGGCTGGCTGCGCTGCCTCTCTCCGGCCTTTCTCACCCCCCGCCCTTCCCAGAGTGGCTACAGGGGCTTCTGAAGCCCCCGCCGCCACTCTCCGTCATCCCCCCGCCCTTCCCAGAGTGGCTACGGGGGCTTCTGAAGCCCCCGCCGCCACTCTCCCTCACTCCCCCACCCTTCCCACAGTGGCTACGGGGGCTTCAGAAGCCCCCGCCGCCATTCTCCCTCACCCCGCCCTTCCCAGAGTGGCTATGGGGGCTTCTGAAGTCCCCGCTGCCACTCTCCCGTCACCCCCCACCCTTCCCAAAGTGGCTACGGGGGCTTCAGAAGCCCCCGCCGCCACTCTCCCTCACCCCCGCCCTTCCCAGAGTGGCTACGGGGGCTTCAGAAGCCCCCGCCGCCACTCTCCCTCACCCCCGCCCTTCCCAGAGTGGCTACGGGGGCTTCAGAAGCCCCCGCCGCCACTCTCCGTCACCCCCCGCCCTTCCCAAAGTGGCTACGGGGGCTTCTGAAGCCCCCGCCGCCACTCTCTGTCACCCCCGCCCTTCCCAGAGTGGCTACGGGGGCTTCTGAAGCCCCCGCCGCCACTCACCGTCCCCCCCCCCCGCCCTTCCCAGAGTGGCTACGGGGGCTTCAGAAGCCCCCGCTGCCACTCTCCCTCACCCCCCGCCCTTCCCAGAGTGGCTACGGGGGCTTCTGAAGCCCCTGCCGCCACTCTCCCTCACCCCCCGCCCTTCCCAAAGTGGTGTAGGGGGTCTCTCGCTGCCTTGGGAAGGGACTGGGGTGGAATGAGGGAGGCTTTCCATCCCCCCTTTCCCAAGGCAGCAAAGGGATCCCTGAGAACACCTTCGCTGCCTTGGGAAGGGACAGAGTGGAGGGGGGGGCAGGCGGCTTTCCGCGAATAATCAAAACCGCGAATGTGAAAGCCGCGAATGTGGAGGGGCAACTGTAATACCTTTCAAACTTTCATTATTATCCATCTTTTCACCAATTTTTTTTACCTTGTTTCTTTCTGATTCTTTTTCCAATTTTAATCCATTGTTCTAACTGTATACAATTAAACCATGAAATTTTCATTCAATATAAATTCTCTCTTATACTCCCTTTCTCACTCATCCATCCTATCCATTCCTCTATTTTGTCTAGTCCTCTTGTGATAGCTGAAGATTTTCCTTGGCTTCTCCCCTCCAGCTTTTCACGAGGCTAGTTCTTCTTCCTGCCTCACCCAGAGCAGAACTTCAGAGCCACTCCTCCGCCGCCTCTACCTTCCTGTTGCTCTCTAGCAGCTATTTTTTTCCTTACTCTTTTGTCTATTTACCTCAGCCTTGATCTGTCTTACTTTAAAAACACCTGTGACTTCTTCCTCTTTCCCTCTTCCTCCTTCACCAATTCTTTCCTTGCCTCGCATGTGCCTTTCCCCCCAGCTTCGCCCAGTCTTCCTCTTGCAATCCTTACTGTGGCCCTGGGGGAAAAGAAGGATGTGGCAGGGAAGTGCAGAAAGCCGGCTGTGAGGGAGAACAGCCGTGCGGCAGGAGAGCCAGCCTCCCAGAGCCGCTCTGGTTATGTGCCAAGGACCGGGGGAAAGAGGGACATCCCAGCCACTGAACCTGCTTCAGCAGGCTTCAGAGGGCATGGTTGCAGTTGCAACAGCTCCTCCGCCACTGAAGCCACTTCAGCAGGCACGTCAGGAGCACAAGTACTGGGACTGGGGCACATGCCAGGACAGGCAAACCAGCAAGCTGACGGAGGGCGCAGAGGAGCGCCAAGCACCACAAAGGGAAGTAATATGTGAGAGGTGTGGGAGAGGGGATCCCCAAAGGAAGGGAGGCCCCAGGTCCCACTCCGAACCCCAACCCAGCGTGATGCCATGTCGTACCACATGCTAGTGCAGCTGGCCCTGCTCCAAACATATGGCCTCCCCCAACAAAGCAACCTCATCTGGAGGGAATGGGAGAGGGAAGAAGGCAGGCAAACGATGCAGTCACCGCGACCTGCCATGCAGGGATCAGTACCCAAAGGGACTTGGCCAGAATGGACAGCATAGGGAGGGAACAGGCCATAAGGGTGGCACTGGATCTCCTCTCACAGGCCCTCCTCCCAGACCCTCCCAAGACCATGCTAACAGGGCCAGGCACCACAGGGCAGCCAGTCCCCCATTGCTTCACTTGATCAGGGCTTCACCTCTATAGAGCCAGAAGGAACACAGCTTACCTGACAGGAGCTAGAGAAGAAATATCTAGTTCCCCAAGCCCTGGTAGTGAGGGAGAGGGGGCAAGAACGAGCATGGCATGACAACACCATGCCAGAAAACCACCAGGCCTCTCATGGCCTACGCAGAGCCAAACCAAAGAAGACCAAAAAGGCCCCCAGGCCATCCATGCTGGTCAGCTTGAAAGGTCCACTAGCGCCCCCTGCAGGCTAACCGGGGAAAAGAAATTCAAATTTTTCCCCACACTCTTCGGAAGGGTCTGGCTATGACTCCACTGAGGAGTTACTGATGAAAAAAAATCATTATGACCATATACAACCTCAAGGAAGAGAATGAGGAACACCCCACTGGAAAGGAAGCGGGGGAATGGTAAGACTCAGGCTCCACCGAGGCGGAACCCTCAGACAGGCTGTTCAACTGAGAAGATTTTTGCACCCTTGCTGACAAAAGTAGCAGCCACCTTAGGACTGCCCTTCAGGCTGAGTCAACAAGACTTAACAGACCAGGCAACACAGGAACTAAATGAGAGAGGGGCCTCCATGTTAAGGCCCCTAGAGTCCAAAGGAAGGAACTACTGTTCTCCTCAACCTTTAGCCATCTGATCAAGGAAGAATGGGAAAAGCCTTTGCAGGGAAAGAAGGGAACCATGATAGCACAGATGTTCTACTCCCCCTGTAAGCAGGTCCTGGACAGCCTTAAGGTCCCCATGGTTGACCTATCAGTGGCCTCCCAGTGGCCTCCCTCTTTCGTGCCCAAGGAGGGCGAAGGGTTCCTCAAGGAACAAGAAGAGCAAAGAGCAGAGGGAGCCCTAAGGAAGGTGCATGAGGCACCGGCATTGACCATTCAAAGCCTCAGCAGCAGGCTCCCTCTTCACGAGAGCAGTGCTCCTTTGGGTGGAGGACATCCTGCAAGAAGACCAACTGGACTCTAGGCCTCTTCACAGGAGCCTATCCAAGATTATACGACTCTGCAGTTCATTGTGAATGCGTCATAGGACTTCATTCAGGGCAAAATCCATCGGAGCCACAGTAGTAGCTAGACACCCCATTTGGCTCAAGCACTCGGAGGTGGGCACACACTCTAGAGCCAACCTATCCACGCACCAAGGGTTCCAAGCTCTTCGGAGAGGAAGCATTGAAGGACATCCTGGTGGAAACCAGGGACAAGAAGCAAGTGATGCTCACCATGAGCAGAAGAGGCAATAGAAAGGGGACCAAGAGACCCTTCCAACCCTCCACATCCTTTCATTGCCCCAGGGGATTCAGCAAGCAGAGAGATTTTTGTTCCTTTTGACCCACCTGGGCAAGATCGAACTCCATCAGACTGGCCCCAGCCACCCAGTGCTCAAGAGGCTGCAGGGGAGGACACCAGACTCGGGGGGGGGGGGAAGCTCAAGACAACAGTTCTGATGCCCAAACCCCACCAGTAGGGGGCAGACTTGCCCTATTCTGGGAAACATGGACAAACACTACCGCAGACAGGTAGGTCCTATCCACCATCACAAAGGGATACCACATAGAGTTCAACAGAAAGCCCAGAAACAGGTTTCTGCCCTCCCCTATCCCCAAGAATCCACATAAGAGACTATTACGCGTCGCAGCCATAGAGCACCTCCAGAACATCAGAACAGTAGAGGAAGTCCCATCCCAGCAGTGCTTCTCAGGGGTGTACTCCTTCTTCATGATTCCAAAGAAAGGAGGTGACTCCAGATCGATCCTAGATCTGAAGTACACAAACTATCGTATTATCTGCAAGTGTTTTTGCATGGAGACCCTCTTCTCCATCAGAGAAGTGCTACAGGAAGGGGATTTCCTGGCATACTTGGATCTAGCAGAAGAATATCTACATTTGATGATCAACAAGAACAGAAAATTCCTCAGGTTTGCCTTCAGAGAGCAGTATTTTCCAGTTCAGAGCCCTCCCCTTTGGTCTGGCCTCAGCTCCCAGGGTCTTCACTAAGGTCCTGGTAACCTTGGTGGCTCACCTGAGGGTCCAGGGGATTCACCTGTACCCCTACCTGGATGACGTGTTGTTAAGATTGTCATTGTTCCGGAAGGCCCAGGAGGACCTAGAGACAACTATAGCTTGCCTTCAGAGACATGGATTCCTCATGAACTTTAGGAAAAGCCATCTGGTATGGCCCAAACCATACCACATCTGGGCACCAGGATAGACATGGGAAACAGCATGTTCTTCCTGTCAGAAGTGAGATCGCACAACATCACAGCAAAAGCGTAGAGGATACGTGCTCAACCGTAAGTTCTCTTGTTGGCTTTATCCACACTTTTCAGACTCATTATCTCAGCGATTCAGGTGGTACCATGGGCTAGATGGTACCAGACCATTGCAGGGGTTCCTGAAGAGGTACCAACAACAAATAGCCCTACACAAATGACTACTATTCCAGCTTCCCCCTCCAGTCAGGTCCTCGCTGGCATCAAGTCCAGCATTGTGAGGGCCTTCCCTTTCGTTCCGAGGCATCCTATTACCGTCACCTTAGACATGGGTTTGAGAGAATGGGGAGCACATTGCCAAGGGGAAGGTAGTGCAGGGTCTCTAGGGGCCCCTGGAGAAAGGCCACAGCATGAATTGGCTGGAGCTAAGAGCAGGTGGCCTGGCCCTGCTCCATTTCACACCAGCTCTGAGTGGACAGCATGTGTTGGTCTAGACCGACACCACCACAGCCTGCTCCTACATTGCAAAACCAGCAGGTTCAAAGTCCCAATCCTTGCAAAGAGAAGTGGACCTCTTATTCCTCTGGGCAGAGAAAATGGTCACCTCCATCACAGCCCAATACCTGCAGGGTTCAGACAACAGTTGGGCGGACTTCTTGAGCAGGCAAGGCTAGGGGAATGAGAACTCCACCCAGAAGTATTTCACCAGTTGAAGACCAGGTTCGGGAACATGGAGGTGGACATGGTTGTCTCCAAAGCCAACAGCAAGCTACCCAGATTCTTCTCCAGATTCCACTGCATGGCAGCAGAGTGCGTGGATGCATTACAGAGCCCCTGGCGAAAAGGACTCCTCTACCTCTTCCCCCCCTTCCCCTCCTCGGGAAGGTTTGCAGGAAGGTGAGGGAAGAGAGAGCACAGGTAGTGCTCTCTCATGGCCACATATTGGCCACAGAGACCATGGGTCTCTGACCTCATGGATTCTAGCAGAAGCGGAACCATGGCATCTCCGACAGAGAGAAGACCTTCTGATCCAGGGACCTCTCAGTCATCCCAGAGTAGCATGTCTCCGGCTAGCCACCTGGAGATTGAATGGAGAGCCCTATGAGACTGCAGCTACGAAGAGACAGTAATATCCACAGTATTCTCATCTTGCAGATTGTCCACCAAAAGTATCTACGAAGCCACATGGGGCCACATGGCAAGGGTTCACGCACTGGTGTGTGGCCAACTCCAACCCCCAAGAGGAAGTGACAGTGAAATATGTGTTGGCATTCATGCAGAAGGTCCTGGGGCTGAGGCTCAACATTCTAAAAAGGCAAACAGCAGCCCTATCCTTGGTCTTACCATTGCCTCATGGAGGAACACTCTCCTCTCACCCCCACATGAGGCGGTTCCTTAGAGGAGCTACCATCATAGCCCCACCAATGAGGCACCGCTTCCCATCCTGGAGCCTCCCACTGGTTCTAAAACAACTAATGTGACTGCACTTTGAACCACAGAGATTGTTTCCACTACGAACCCTTACCCCGAAGGTGGCATTCTTGGTTGCCATCATCTTAGCTAGGAAGGTGTCAGAGCTAGCGGCACTATCCATCAGGGAACACCTATGCTCATTCAATGATGACTACGTGGCTCTGTGCCCAGACCCATCCTTCATCCCAAAGGTATTGTCCAGCTTCCAACCTCTCGCAGGAACTGATACTACCCTCTTTCTGTCCAAATCCATCTCACCCAACAGAGGAGTTATGGCACAAACTAGACAATTGTAGAGTGCTCAAGATCTACATCAAGAGGACAAAGCCTTTTAGGCGCTGCTACTCATTCTTTGTGTCCTTCAACCCAATGTCCATGGGAACAAAGGCATCGAGACAGACCATAGCCTCATGAGTAAAAGCATGTATCCTGCTGGCATCCATCGGGTTAGATAGTCACAGACACCCACATATTTTGGTGTTCCCTCAAATTAACAGCATCAAGTGTTTACCCTTTATGTTCTTACTCTGAGAGTTCCTGGAAGTTTTAAAGGCAGCAAGAAAACCATCTATTCGGCAGTATTACACTGCAAAGTGGCCGCCTCCTCTCTCCTTTCTCAGTGACACAGTTTTGTTCATGAAGATCTGGATGTAATTCAGTTTCTCACCTCCTTGGATTATCAGTGTTTGTTATTCTCCTCAGTTAAATTACCTCACAGCAATTTTAGCTCATTCTTTAAGGACTCATAGCCATGTTAGTCTGGATCAGTATACAAAAGGATCTTGTAGCACTTTTGAGACTGAGAGAAAGGAGTTAGTAATATAAGCTTTTGTAAGCTAAGACTACTTCGCCAGATGCCTTCGTAGGCGAAGTCTACTTCATCATCTTTAAGGACCAAGGATGAATGAAGTGTGTTGCATTGTTGCGTGATTTAAACTGTCTACGTTTTTATAGCGCTGCAGACTAGATGAGCAAGGAAGGGTGTATGCCTCCTGTAGGCAAGCAATTCTGTCTTCATTACTAGTGTGATACACCCATCATCCATTGGTGAGTAGCTTCCTAATCTCGCAAACACTACGAAGGAGAATAGGTTACTTACATGTAACTGGTGGTTGTTAGAGTATTAATCTGTGAACTAACAAAGCCTGCTCTCCTCACCTCTTGTGTATCCTGCCATGTCTACCATTCTGATGATCTACCAAACATTTACTGTGGAGAGACTTGCATTTCTTACTCAGTTTAAGGCAACTTCTCATTAAGAAAAGGCTGAATTGGAAAGAAAAGGGATGAATAAATTCATGTTCTAAGGAATGTACTTAAGCTTTCCTAGATTTTGTTTCATATGTAATCAGGTAGGACGTACAATGAAATGTTGCAATATAGTGTGCTATATTGTTCATTGTTTAAGCCAACCAGAGGTGTCCTCTTTAGGGTAATCTATCCCTAGTTTTTATACTTCTGCAAATGTTGAAGTTTTCCTCTTATGTGTAAATTATGATTTTTTTTTAGCTTGCTATTAGTATATAAACTGTTCACATTGGCATTCAGTGCTTGAGTACAACTATTTGGCACTAGTTTTGTGAAGTTCTTGCTCCAGCTTGATTGTGGGACGTTGATATTTGTGAAGGAGTTTAATGTGTAGGTGAAACTATAGCTCCTTCCCACCCAAAACTACTATCTGGATATCAGATTGGTTCTAAAATGTTCTTTTCAACCTTTGCCATGACAGCTAGGGTTCTGGGGAGCTGAAGTGCAAACATCTGGAGGACCATAGTTGAGATCCACTGCTCTAAAGTATACATCCAAATTAACAGAACGGGCTTGACAATCCTAAGTGTAATTCAGCAGCCTTCTTGCACCATGTTCTGGTATATCATTCATGTGTAAAACAATAGTTACTTTGTGGATTTCATTGAGGTTACTTAGAGTTGTTTTGTGATGAATTAGAAAATAGTTCTATTATGTATGCTTGAGAGAGTTTTAATTTTTAGGGAATATATTTGCATACTTTGATTTTGGGAAGTTAATAGACGAAAGTTATTCGACTACCAGTGTGGCCTCTTTTATTTAGCTTTAGCTGATAATTTTTCGCTTCTGATATTTTGGAGATGGCATATCTTATTAAAGCACTTAATGCTTCAAAGGAGTCTTCATCTGCAAATATTTAGATGACAATTTTAATTTAAACTTAATTTGTAGCCTCTTTAAAAACATATCTCGAGATACTTCAGAAGTTGATTAAAATTTGCGGAGGTCATCCTTTTCATCCTGAAGAAATAAGCTGTACTAATATTGTGTGTGGATTTTGGTTTACTTATTTGCAAAAAAGAAAACACAACACACATACACCCGAAACCTACTAAATTCCCAGTGCTTTGTGTGCTAAAAAGAGTACAGTATTTTCAGGGAATCCAAGTTTTGTACCAGGAGAAATTATGTACTTGCACAATTTCTCTTATTTTGTATAACACTGAACATAATCAATTCCTTTTGTATAATTTATTTTGGTTTTGCTAACTAGGAAATAGCAAAATTATTGAAGCGTCACATTTAATCAATATAATTTCTGTTTTGCCACCTCTCTCTTGTTTCATTGGGCAGTCACATAACTTCAGGTTTCTCTTTGCATTTTTTTAAGTTCTGAGTTTATCAGCTGATAAACTCAAACAAATAACTGAGATACCTCTTGTGATATTGGAGTGTGACATTTGTCAGTGAAGAGTCATTGATGTATTTTTTTTGGTTCAGATACTCTTTCTGTTCTACCTCATAGCTGGAATAAATGAAATTCGGATACCCCAGGAGACTGTGGATACTGTGGACTGCTAAAAAGACATATAAATGGGCCCTACAGCAAATTAAACCTGAACTGTCCCTAGAAGCCAAGATGACTAAACTACTTTGGCCATATCATGAGAAGACATGACTCACTAGAAGGTAGTAGGAAAGTAGAAGACTGCATTCCAGATGGATAGACTCAATCAGAAAGGTTTACTGTGCCTCCCTCTGTGCAGTACTAACAAGTGTTAGGTATGGTGCCACTGCTGTTGTCGCTGACAGATTCTCTGCCAGTATCACCCTCCACTACTGCTGCTGCACAGTTGCTATTTGGCACATTTAGCTGGTTCCTCAGCAAAAGCGTGTTTGACATAGGAGATCCTACCAGGAGCACTTCTGGCATCAGCATAGCCTCTTACCTCACAGGAGCACACAATCCTACCACCATGGAAAGGTAGTGCCACTGTTGGGGCTATTATCCATAGGTCATTGCAAATAAAAAGTACAACAGGATATAATACAGTGAAAGTCCACTCAGATAAACACAGATGTCGAAGGTTTCAAAATGATGACCCGTTTAAAAACCATTTGAAAACTCATGATTTAACATTGCAGCTAAACTTGTTTTTACCGTTTTATCCAGTACATAAACATTGGTAAGATTATTACTTAGTTGGCTTTCCTTCTATGTTGTTTTGGTCTTTGACCTGCAAGTGAAAGTGAAAAATGGCATTGATTGGTGCTCATGTTCTTCATTACGTTTCTAAAATAATTTTGACAGTCCATTTTGGCTTTTAAAGGAACAGCATTTAAATGCTGATTTAGTGTTGGCAAGTTATTTCTTATTAGGAAGCATGGGATGTAACTATCCAAAGCTTGTGTGTCTAATAGTAACAAAATCTCAGGTAAGAAAGCCTTTTCTTTTCTAATAACATGGAGCTTTACCAGACAGTAAAGTTTCTCTTTCTGAAACAGAAGGCTGAGGCATAAATTGAATCTCAGTCGATGAATAGCTGGCATGAGTTTAGTAATGGCATAGCACAATCCACAGGGCAACAAAACTGTTGCTGATACAGCAGTTCAATTAAGTTTGTGGTACAAATAAATCTATTGTGGTGGAATAGGTTCCTGGTTGTAACCCCCCCCCTTTTTTTTTTTTGGAGACAGAGTGAGTTGACAGGTACTACAAGGTAATCAAGCGCACCACAAAATGCAATTCCACTGGGAACCTTCTACAAATCAATCTTGAAAGTGTATTTCCCCTTAATTTTTCCGTGAAATGGTATTGAACCATAATCATTGTTATTTCTGTGAGACTTTAATCTGTACTTTAGAAATGACACCATTCATCTTCTAGATCATGACCCAGATAACAAATATTTCAACAGAGAGCAACATCCCCAGGGTTGTGGACATGTAGCCTATGTGGGCATCTGCTACATGTAGCAGTTCAAAGCTGTGATCGTGTAATTTGATTCAGCCATGGGGTGATTTTCTGTTTCTCTTGCACTTTGTGATGGTTAGTGATGTAGTGTAGCCTTTGCCAGACTGGGGTCCTCTAAATATTTTAGATTTATACCCCCTTGTCATCTCTGACCATAGTTTAGCACTGTTCAGCCAAGCCTGGCAGGTGTTGTACTAATGTTCCTCCCCCTGCCCTTACCCCCAAAATGATTGCAGAGAGGAGATTGGAAGCATCAGTAACCACATAAGTATATTAATCATTGCAGCATTTACATCCTGCACTAACAATAGCATCACTGTGATTTGGATCCTTGCAGGATCTATAGAATTTTCAAAAGCTTGTCTCCTGACTCCACCAGCTCTTACTGTAGTCTTAGGAAACATTTATGCTTTGCTTAGTGCACAGATGCTTCTGAAAGAGTTTCCAGTCAGCCTCTGAAATATTTATGAAGCATCTTGTAGGCTTTAACACCCCTTCTCTTGCAAGAAGTAAATAGTATATCAGCCTTTTAGGGAAACAGCAATATTGCACTCTTAAGAACTCAGTTTGACCCTTGTGAAGATTAGAGATGCTGGGGTCATGCCAAATGATGTGGATTAAAGCATCCACTACTTCTGCTTTGGGCAGAAGTGCAAGTTGGGGGAAGGGGGCTAGATGAACCTGATATGGTTGTTTCAGAGTCCCTCCTGCCTTTCCACTTGAGATTTGCTGTCGTTGTGTGCCTTTAAAGTCATTTTTGACTTTTGGAGACCCTGGGGTTTTCTTGGCAGAATTTGTTCAGAGGGGGGTTGCCTTTGCCTTCCTCTGAATCTGAGAGAGTGTGACATGCCCAAGGTTACTCAGTGGATTCCCATGGCTGAGAGGGGATTCAGACCCTTGTATCTCAGTGTCCTAGTCCCACATTCAAACCACTACACCATACTGGATCTCCTGCTGGAGATAGCAGAGGAAATATGCTAGCAGACTAATGTCATGTAGGAAGTTTGGATACTACTACCTAAGCAGAATTTATTTTATTATTATGAAATATTGTTCTGCCTTTGTACTCTGGTCAGTGAGCTCTCATGTTGCCTAACTTGAACTTAAAAACTGCAAAATCCACCATTTATTGGGAGGTCTATTAGGACCAGTCCAAATGTCATACCTTAGTCCTGCTTAAGTTTCCTATGTGTTCTTATGCAAAAATATGGTGGATGCACTTGATAGGGTTTAGAAGCCTTTGCTTGGTTTGAAAAGCTGTGTGATGCCTTTCATTCCCATTCTAGTGATTTTGAATCTACCCATTTTAAGGTGCCATCCTATCTTAGATAAATGTCTCTCCCTGTTAGTGCTGAGAACATTCACATACACATTAACTTCCCTGTGTTATTTATTAAGAGAGTCTATGAATAACAATTTCTGCATTAATTGATCTTGTACAGATTCTTGTCATTGAGCATTTGAAACTGTAAAAATTGTTATCTCAGTTAGAACATACTTGTGTAACTCTTCAGTGTCAGAAGAGTAATAGAATATCCTGATTTTGGCACAGAGTGGCTTTGTATTTCACCCAGCAATTTTTACCAGGTGTGGGAAGGATCAGATGAACCTGGGGGTTAGGTAAACTAGCCTCTGAGGGGGATCAGATAAACATCACTGCTTCCATACACTGCTATTCATATTTGACATAATATGTAATATATCACAGTTGCACATCATTGCCTATCTGTGCCTTGGAAGTGAGGGAATATGGAATGTTACATTACAACATGAGGTACGTTATACAGCCAGTACTAGAGTGGAATTGTGGAAACCAAGTGCAGGTGCAGGAAAGATTTTTATTGGCAGGAATGCATGCATTTACAGAAACATCTAACATAGCCCTATTACAACATGCTATATAGGACAAAAGCTTAAACATGGTCCTCCTGTTTCAAAGACACCTGCAGGTTTTTCATGCATTGTGTTTTAAGTAGAGTTGAAATCTGTTGCAAAACTTAAAGAGTAAAATCCAGTAAATGTTTTCATTCTTTTTCTTACCTTAAATTAAAATTTAGCTCTACCAGTTTAACAGAGGCATTTAAAAAAAAGTGGATGAAGAGGTGCTCTGGAGTTGTAACAATAACTGGAATCAATTGAATATTGCCTTGTAGCATAGTTATTCAAACAGCATAGGTCAAATCCTCCCCTCTAATTTCACAGTGTAAGCTGTCAGATTTGTCATTTGGGCATTAATTAATGTGGAAGGTGAAGAGGAATTGAAAAAGCATTGAACAAAGCTGCTCACCTTGTTGGAGAATGTATTGCAGAGCCATGTGTGTTTAATGTTTTACCAAGCTCATTGATTAGATTAATGTTGTCAAAAAGTGGTTATGGAGCTGAAATAGCTTAACCTGGCCCAGATTGGGTACTAAATAATTCTTCAGCATCACTAGAGGCTTGCAGTGTTGTTATTTTAGAATATGCTGAAAAGTTGATCTGATCCTTGCACTGTATATCTTGATCAAGTCATGAATAATATTGCCTGAGAGAGCCAGTGTGGTGTAGTGGTTTGAGTGCTGGACTACAGCTGTGGAGGCCAGGATTCAAATCTCTTCTCAGCCATGGAAACCCACTGGTCACCTTGAGAAAGTCACGCTCTCTTGAACCCTGAAGAAGGCAAAGGCAAACCCCTTCTGAACAAATCTTGCCAAGAAAACCCTGTGATAGGGTCACCTTAGGGTTGCCATAAAGTTGGAAACTCCTTGAAGGCACAAAACAACAAACATCACCTTTCCCTTCACTTACTCTCTTATTTTATTTCTTCACTGGTTAAACTGCCTTAACTACGAATTTGTGAGTAGGGGTTTCCTAAGAAGGGATATAAATGAAAGGAACGTTTTGCAAAAAGTAATTTTTGAAGAATGGTATTCCCTAGGAATTTATTTTCTTGACAAAAGATGTATGTGATGATAACAGCAAAGCCAAGAACATGTCCCTACGTTCCTGTTGCACATTTAATATCTTACATTTTTTTTTTCTTTCTGTGTGTGATCTTTGTATCTTAGTATTGAATTTGACCGGGATTGTGACTATTTTGCCATTGCTGGAGTGACCAAGAAGATTAAAGTCTATGAATATGGCACAGTCATTCAGGATGCAGTTGACATTCATTATCCTGAGAATGAAATGACATGTAATTCCAAAATCAGGTATGTGTTCCTTCTTGTCTTTGATTCAGCGAAGTGGGTATCTGGATATGTCACTCTTGCCTCCATTCTTGGGAATCTCTTATTGGTCAACTTAGTGAATTGGCACACTTAAGGGACTATTGGATTATTGTTATAAACAAATCAAGGTTCTTATGCCAAAGACACCCGTTCTTTTACTACCAAATGTGCGTACTCATGTATGTATTGATAACATTGCCGTAGATTTCTCAAAAGCTACAAAGAATATTACAGATGCTTTTACAAAATATTTTCTACAGTTAATATTGGATTCATCCGAAGGTTTCTGCCTTGCTGAGAAATGTGGTTCTGCCTTAACTCCCACAAAAAAGCCTGAATTGGTGCCCCTGATTTGAGATCTGTAATACAAAACAGCTTATTTGCTATCTCTCTAGGAGCCGTGCTTGGAAAATAGTATTTTTTTTCATATTCATATATCCTAAATGAGTTACAGTTTCTCATATATTTCCACAATCTACAGTGGAATTTTCTTTTAAAAACTCAAACCTTAATTGAAACGTGCTCTTCAGAAAAATAAGCCTATTACAGTGGGCCCCTGGTATCCACTGGAGTTTTGTTCCAGGACCCCCTCCCTCCCCATGGAAACAAAATTCCATGGATGCTATGTGGGGACTGTTCTGAGCTGTTGGCTATGTTCTGAACTATTTCTTTTGGTCTGAAGCAGTTGGTTTGGGGTGTGACATGGGCCCTGACATAACTTACTCATAAATGTAAGTGTGAATTCCCCCCCCCCCCGCAGCTTTTACTCATTTCTAGATTCTCTGAGTCCAGTTTATGTGTGTATGTCCCTGCGGGTTACCTGGTGTTAAAAGATGGCCAGGAATGGCCACTATAGTCTGGAGGTTTTTGCTTAGTGCCTTTTTGAAATGTGGTCTATTTTCAAAGCTGTATTTGCCTGAAATTGCTAACTATTTGAATAAGCCAGAGCATGTAATATAAACAGAATATCTTGATGCAGTAGTAGCTTGTACAAAACATTTTCTGGGCTTTTTTTGTTGACTTATGGAAGCAGCTTAGCATACTCTCTGAAGAAATGTGGTTTCTGATTTAAAATGTTCAGTCCACTTTTAGATGATGAACAAAAGATCAATAAGTGTGAATGAAATTGCTTTGTTTATTGTGGTAATTTGATTTAAAATAAAAATAGTACTGAAGGTTCATGGTGTGTGATGAAACTTAAATATGTGTTAATGGGCCACTTAGAAATTAGATAACATAATATTTTTCATCTGCCTGTTTGGATGTTTAGACAATACCGTACCTGAGTGGCCTGCATCTTAGCCAGGATTAGGTAATGCAAAGAATTGTTAGTCCTCTACTTCAGGGGCCAAACATTTATCTCTTGGAGAATTTGTACACTTATTTCCTTTTCCTGATTTTCAGTCTCCAAGCAGCTTCCCTCTAACTTCTATAGAAGGACAGAAAGTCTATAACTGAGATACTGCTCCTCAAAACACAATCCAGCGGACAATAATTTTTTTGTCAGTTGTTTCTTCCTTTTGCTTCTGAAGTGGTTGGTAAGAGAGGGAAGAGGAGATGCTTCCGATGTTATTGTGAATTCACAAAACAATATTCTGAACTCAGACCATCAGTCCATCTGGCACACTGCTCTCTACTCTGACTTACAATCATAGAATCATAGAGTTGGAAGAGACCACGGGGGCCATCCAGTCTAACCTCCTGTGATGCAGGAACACACAATCAGAGCACCCCCAACAGATGGCCATCCAGCCTTTGTTTAAAAATCTCCAAAGAAGCAGACTCCACCACATCCCGAGGCAGCACATTCCACTATCAAACAGCTCTTAATGTTCAGTGGAATCTCTTTTCCTGTCGTTTGAGTCCATTGCTCCGTGTCCTAGTTTCTGGAGCAGCAGAAAACAAGTTTGTTCCACCCTCAGTATGACATTCCTTCAAATATTTAAACATGGCTGTCATGTCACATCTTAACCTTCTCTTCTCCAGGCTAAACATACCCAACTACCTAAGCTGCTCCTCATAAGACATGGCTTCCAGACCTTTTAACATTTTGGTCGCCTTCCTTGGGACACACTCCAGCTTGTCAACATCCTTCTTGAATTGTGTGCCCAGAACTGGACACAGTATTCCAGGTGAGGTCTGACCAAGGCAGAATAGACTGGCACTATTACATCTCCCAATCTAGACACTATATTCCTACTGCAGCAGCCTTGAATTGCATTGTCTTTTTTAGCTGCTGCATCACACTGCTAACTCATATTCAGCTTGTGGTCCACTAAGACTCCTAGATCCCTTTCGCATGTATTGTCGCCAAGCCAGGAATCAACCATTCTATATCTACGCATTTCATTTTTACTCCCCAAGTGTAGTATCCTACATTTCTCTCTTTTGAAATTCATTTTGTTACTTTTGGCCCAGTTTTCTAATCTGCTAAGGTCATTTTGAATCCTGTATCTGTCCTCTGAGGTATTTCATTACCCTGCCTAATTTGGTGCCATCTTCAGACTTGATAAGTATGGCCTCTATTCCCTCATACAAGTCATTGATAAAGATGTTGAATAGCACTGGGGCCAGGACAGAACCCTGTGGCACCCCACCAGTCACTTCTCTCTAGGAGTTAGAGGAACCATTGGTGAGCACCCTTTGGGTTCAGTCAGTCAACCAATTACAAATTCACCTAATAGTCGCATTGTCTAGGCCACGTGCTATTAACGTTTTTGCAAGAATATCATGGGAGACCTTGTCAAAGGCCTTACTGAAATCAAGATACACTACATCCACAACATTCCCTTCATTTACCAAGCTTGTGACTCTGTCAAAAGAAGGGATAAGATTAGTCTGGCATGACTTGTTTTTGAGAAACTCTTTTGCTTTTAGTGATCACGACATTCCTTTCTAAGTGCTTACAGACTGTTTAATGATCTGCTGTAAAATGTTCTCCAGAAATAATACCTCTGAAATGCCAGGATTTAAATCCTTGTTTTATATTTACTTTTTCTTTTTAAAAAGTAATATTTATGATACATCAAGTATACTAACAAAAGGATATGTATCATAAGATGTACCATCTTAAATTGTGGCTTTAAAAACATATCTGAATCATCTTGATTAAAAATAAAGTTTGATTGTTCTCTTCTGGGCACATCAGCATCCAGATACTTCAAAAACTAAATACTGGTAACAATTTCACTTTTATTTGAAATATACATTTCTAAAGGTTCAAATCTGAGGTGAAAAGTTTGTACATATGGGAGTGCATTGTTCCATGAAGTCTTCCACCGATGTCATCAACGATCTGCTCTAGAATCTTTCCTAGTATTGATGTCAGGTTGACTGAATTATTTGGGTCTTCTCCCCACCCCTTTTTGAAGATGGGGACAACATTTGCCCTCCTCCAGTCTGTTAGGATGTCCCCTGTTGTCTAGGAATTCTCAAAGATTATTGCCAGTGGTTCTGAGATTACTTCTACCAATTCTGTAGTTCATCTGGCCCTGGAGACTTGAATTCATTTAGAGTAGTCAGGTATTCCTGAGGTACCTCTTTACTGACTCTGTGCTACATTTCCCTATTGCATCGTCTGCACCATCCCCCCCAGGTCGAGCACTTTTCTCCTTTTGGGAGACTGAGGCAAAGAAGGTGTTTTCTCTGTCCCCTGTTAGCATTTTGCCACCTTCTCCTTGCAGTGATCCTACTTCTTCCTTTTGCTATGGACGTAACCAAAAAAGCCCTTTATATTGCTTTTGATCCCTCTAGCAAGCCTGAGCTCTATCTGCGCTTTAGGTTTTCTGACTTTCCCCCTACATGAGCTGGTTATTTGTTTGAATTCTTCTTTGGAGTCCCCCAACTCCCTTTTCCATTTCTTGTACACATCTCTTTTAAATCTTAGCTCAGTTGAAAGTTCTTTGAACATCCAACCTGGTTTTTTTAGACAGCTCCCATTTTTCCTCCTCCTTGGAACTGTTTGAAGTTGTGCGTTCAATATCTTACTTTTAAGAAACTCCCATCCATCATGAACTCCCTTCTCTTGTAGTATTCCTGACCATGGGATCAGCCCAGTAATTCCCTACATTTTCTGAAATCAGTTTTCTTAAAGTCTAGAATGCATGTCTGACTATGCTTGGCTTCCCCTTTCCTCTGTATAACAAACTCCAGGAGAACATGGTCACTTCCGCGTAAGGATCCTGCCACTTTCACCCCATTAGCCAGATCATCTCTGTTGGTTAGGATCAAATCTAAAATAATTAATCCCCTAGTTGCCTCTTCCACCTTAATTGTCTGCAAGGCAAGTGAAGACTTTGTTGGACCTTAAAGTTTTTGGCAGAGTTGGAATTCCAACAACTAGAAGGATAGTTGAAATACTCCATATCTCTTCTTTCTGAATGTGTGGTCATCTCTTCTAGGAAGGCATCATCACAGTCCTCACCTTGGCTTGAAATTCTGTAGTAGAACCCACAATGACATCCCTGCTGTTTCTCTTCTCTTTGATTTTTACCCAGATGCACTCAACCTGGCTTTCAGGATTTAAGTCATGGATCTGTTCACAAGTGTATACATCCTTAACATATAATTCTATTCCACCTCCCTTCCTGTTTGGTCTATTTTTCTCAAATAGGTTATACCTCTCTATTACTACATTCCAATCATGAGACTCATCCCACCAGGTTTTAGCGATGCCTATTATATCTTATTTGTTTTGCTGTGCTGAGGGTTCAGTTTCATCCTGTTTAATGCTCTGTGCATTAGTATAGAGACATCTAAAACCATGGGCCATTCCCCTTTTCTGCCTTTTAAAGGTTTTATTTTTCCTAATGTTTAGTTCTTGTACTATTTGCCTTGTTCTCTGTATGATATTCATACAGAGGGCAGATTATCTCCAGCACTGGATGAACTCCTGCCCTCAGGAATACTGTCTCTCTCCCCCATACAACTCAGTTTAAAGCCCTCCTGGTCAGATCTTTCAGACTCTTAGCAAAAATGTTCCTGCCAACCGCTGTGAGGTGCAATCCATTCCTTGCCAGAAGTCCGTCTCCATGAAACCACGCACTATGGTCCAGGAAACTAAACCATTCCTGGTGGTACCATCTGCAGAGGCAGTTGTTAACCTGCACTATTTTTCTCTCCTTACCTGGGCCATGCCCTTCCTCTGGAAGGATAGACAAAATTACTACCTTTGCATCCAAGTCCTTCAGCTTCCTTCCCATAGCCTCATAATCCCTTTTGATATTTTGAAGGCTATGCCTTGCAGTATCATTGGTTCCCACGTGGACCAAAGGAAGGGATTATGGTCAGTGGGCTTGATGAGTCTTGTTAGCCTGTCCCTTACATGCGGATTTTTGGCTAAGGGAGACAACACACCTCTCGAGATACCTTATCAGGCCCTCAAACTACAGATTCTATACCCCTCAGCAGGGAGTCCCCTACCAGCACCACATGGCTCCTCTGAGGATTAGCAGAGGCCAATCTGTGTGCTGAATCTTCCAATGTCTTGTGCACATTCTCTGAGGACTAGCTGTGCTGCTTTCTTTCCTGTTCTGTATCATCACTGATAAGGGAAAGAGCTTCAAACCGATTCTGTAGTACCAAACTCATAGAAGAGCCCCTACTCTTTCTACTTGTATGTGTCACATTCTTCCAAATGTCTGCCTCCTGTTGTGTCAGAACTAACCTCCTGGGATTTGTTGTTTGGTGAGGCACCATTACTTTTTGGTAAAGAAGGCTAAAGATCTTGTAAAACTACGAATCCCACAACTAAATAGGAAGGAGAATGACAAATAATCCAATTTCAAATTGGATTATTTGTGTAGTGTAGATTTGGTCTAAGAAAATGTCCTGCTCCCTAATATGCTGGAGAGTGGATAAATGGGCCTTAAGTTGCTGGACCTTCTCTTCCAACAACACAACCAAATTATACTTGCTGGAGGTGTAGCTATGCACATCCATCAGGAAGAAGACAAACACGTTGCAACTGTTGCAGGTGACTGCAGCAGCTCCCTCACTGTCCATATTGAGGACTCTGAAGTAGGCACTAAAACAGAACTCCTGGCCTCCCCCTCTAAACATCCACGCTAAGCACCCCTGTTGGCCTCCCTTGTACGCCTCACTCCTATACACCTCATTCCAGGGACTGGGGCTGCAGCTATATAGAGAGCAAGTGGCTCCCTCTGTCTCTTTCCCGCTTCCTCTTGTCTTAAGTGTCTCTCTAAGATCCCAGGTAGTTCTTTACCTGGCCTGTTTGATTGTTAACTAATGATTTAATGGATTTTGCCTGGGTTTTTCTGACTTTTGCAAAAAGTGTACCAATGAGTGACAGTGGCCAAACTAGGGGTATGTGGAGAGGCCAAACCACACCAGGTGACACCATCAGGGGCAGGGGTGACACCAGCATTAGTAATGCCATAGATAAGTGATGACATTCCCCCCTTTTATTGGTTGTTTCATAGTTCATCCAACCATTTTTCCTGACTTTGTTGAAGTTATAGAGATCTGCTTAAAATGTTCGTACATCCCTTTAATTAAAAAAAAAGATATCCATGGAACTTGTGAGTAACTGTTGAATATTAAGATTATTTTCATTAATTAAATCTTTTTGGTTTCCCTTCTTGAAGCATAAGGGTACAAACTCTGCTTTAATTTTCCTAAAGTTAATTCTAGTTTTTTAAAAGTTTCATTTAATCAGAAGGTATTGTTCACATAAATTTGAACCTGTTCTTAGTGTAGGGTATGAGAAGGCAGCTTATAATATATCTAGATACATCATGCTCACTTTGGATGTGCATTCAAATGATTTGATTGGTGTATGCCTTCAAGTCGTTTCTGACTTATGGCTACCCTAAAGTGAATGTATTATGGAGTTTTCTTGGCAAGATTTGTTCAGGGGGGTTTGCCTTTGCCCTTCTCTGAAGCTGAGAGAGTGTGACTTGCTCAAGGTTACCCAGTGGGTTTCCATAGCAAAACAGGGATTTGAACCCTGTTCTCCAAAGTCATAGTCTAATGCTGAAACTGCTATACCTTCCTGGCTCCCTGTTCAAATACTTTGCAAGAAAAAAACAACACAGTACAATGTTTTTAGATTGTCATTGACAGTTATACATGGTAAACCCCATCTTTTACTTGCTTGAAAACTCTTCCATACTCTCCATTTTCCAAAATGCTGAAATGTTGTGATATTTTTGCAAGCATATGTGTTTATAGAAAAGGTGTAATGAATACTGTAAAACAGTTACAAGAGAAGTGTTTAGATGGGAACTAAACTAACTCCATACTGAGCTGAAAGACAGGAGGAGTTCCATGCTCCTAAGCTGTAGAAGTGTAGGAGCTGGGATTGAAAAGAGGTTGGTGCTTGATGACTATGGACATGTTATTGAGGTCTTCGTTCCTTTTTTAATTTCATATGGCGATAACAACATTGATTTAATATTTGGACTGTTTAGGTCAGGAATATCAGGCTTGCTTTTCCTTGCTTTCTGCCATTCAGGTTGTCCTGGTCTGTACTTTAACTGTACAGTCGTCCCTTCACATTCATGGGGGTTAGCTTCCACAGACCCCCGCGAATGTGAAAATTCCACAAATAACGACTGCCCTCCCCTGCCAAAGCGACCACGTGGCCTCCGGAGGCCCCATAGTCGCTACCCCAGCCTCCCCATGCCACCACGGGGGCTCCAGAGGCCCCGTGGTTGCCTCCCCAGCCCTCCCCTCACTCCCAAGGCCTTCACAGGGCCTCCGGAGGCCCTCTGGAGGCTCCGTGGTCACCTCCCCAGCCCTCCCCCTCCCTCCCAAGGCCACCACGGGGCATCCGGAGGCCCTCCAGAGGTCCCGTGGTCGCCTTCCCAGGCCTCCCTCCTCCCTCCAAGGCCTTCACGAGGCATCCGGAGGCCCTCTGGAGGCCCCATGGTCACCTCCCCAGGCCTCCCCCTCCCTCCCAAGGCCACCACGGGGCATCCGGAGGCCCCTTGGTCGCCTCCCCAGGCCTCCCCCCCAAGGCCTTCACGGGGCATCCGGAGGCCCTCCAGAGGCTCTGTGGTCGCCTCACCAGCCCTCCCCCCTCCCAAGGCCTTCATGGGCCATCCGGAGGCCCTCCGGAGGCCCCGTGGTCACCTCCCCAGCCCTCCCCCTCCCTCCCAAGGCCTTCATGGGGCATCCGGAGGCCCTCCAGTGGCCCCATGTTCGCCTCCCCAGGCCTCCCTCCTCTCTCCGGAGGCCCCGTGGTCTTGAAATTTTAGTCAGTGATAATGAAAGTCGATATGCTAAAGTTAAACAGTTTGCTCCCTCAATTATAAATGGTGGTGACTAGCAGTTATCAAGAAAAATAAATTGTTGGAACAGAGCAGGTAACAGAGGCCAACTTGCTATCTTGCCAGTTCATAGATGATAGGTTCTTGTTCCTGTGAGCTACAAACCCAGTCCTCTTTCTAGGTGCAGGCCCTGTTTCCAAGCTTTGAGCTTTATTGGAGAGTGAGTAGGATTTAATGGAACCTTTCAGTGTGGTATGTTGTGTTGCTTACTAGTGGGACCATTGACATCTGAGACAAGGATTTATAAGGGAGGAAGGGATAGGGTTTTTAGCATTTCTGATTTAAGTGCACTGAATAGCGGGTATATATTGCATGTGTCTTACTATCATAAAAAGGAAAGAAGAACTTAAGCTGCTGTTTAATACAAAGAAGTTCAATTGAGCTGACCGGTTAGTTCTAATTTTCCATTATTTGAATTTAGACTAATGTTGACCTAAATTATTAGGAGTACATTATCTGAAGATGAACAGAGAAAATGGCATTAACTAGCTAACAGTGGCTACTGGCTACTGATGAATAAGTTACCTTGAAGTGTTGCAGTATTCATTTTTTCATGCTTGCAGTTGTAGTTTAAAGGAAATTGTTTTCTTATTGGGGATTATTTTTCTCTTACAGCTGTATCAGCTGGAGTAGTTATCATAAAAATTTATTGGCCAGCAGTGACTATGAAGGTACCGTCATCTTGTGGGATGGGTTCACAGGGCAGCGGTCAAAAGTCTACCAGGTAAAAAAAAGTGCTGCTTTTCAATTCCCAGAGAACAGCTCTAGGTGTACTTAACTTGAAGCATGTTTCTTGCTAAGGAAGGGTTTAGTCAAATCATATGTCATCTTTGTCACAATGTATTTATATATACTACTGCAGTCTGTACTAATTTGTGGATCTAAACATAATAAGCAAGCTTTGTAAGGAAGAGAATGGGAATAACTGCCATTCCATGTTAAGTTTTTTATAAACGCGTTTACCCATTAAAAAGTTTTACTTTAAGCTGTATTCTGTGATGCAACATGTGGGAACATTGATGAAAAGTAGCAGGAAAACAAAGGACTGTAGATAAAGTTAGTTATCTGTACCCTGTTTTAAAGTTAGTAGTGCTTCCTTTATTCTCATAACCTTTCTTTTCTTAGGTCTAAATGTTAGTCCTATCTAGACCCACTGAAGTGAATGGAACATTTTACTCACAATACTTATGAAACGGACTTGTTACTTATAATACTTAACTGATTTCAGTGGGCTTACTCTGTGTTGGACTGACATTGGATTTAGTTCATAGTAATAGCTAGGACCCCAGGGACTCTGATTCAAAACTCTGAGAACCTCTAGTATGCTAGAAAGCTCATGTTTACTCATAGCAAGGATAGACACACACACACATACACACACACCAGAGAATTTCCTGCATGAAAACTCCTAGAGAATTCAAGCATCTTTTTGTATAAGGATCTGTTGAGATTGTCTCACTAAAAGCAGGAATTATGCCATGCTCTGAGCCTATTTAATTCAAGGGAAACCAGCTTTTGTAATTTTATATAAACGGGGTAAGGGGGGATTTAATATTGATAATGAAGTACTTTCAAAAAATTACCATTTTACTAGTTAATGATGAAAATTAAAATGAAGGTAGATGTTAATCATGACCCTTACATCAATATCAAAAAAAATTCTCAGGATTCTTTCTTCTCTAATATTCCTCAGTAGATCCTAACAACCATATCTAAGAACCTATTGCACTTTTCCATTATTTATGAATAAATATTATCATTTACCAGTGTAGGGGTAAGAAGTATCCATGACTGTGAGGAAATGAATTCAGGCATTTTTGTTCATCTACTAAGAATTCACTGATCTAAACATATCCCCTTGAATCAATATTAGTAGATACATCCAGAGTACAATACAAAAGATAAAATAAAATAAAATAAAAAAATGTAAGAGATGGGGGGGGGAAAGGGGGAAATTAATGTGTGCCAGTCTGCTTCTTGAAATTCTTGACTGGAAGGTTGACTGTAGAAAAGAAGTACTTGTGGGTAGGATTCTAATTTGATGTACGTATTCCAATACTGCCTTTTTTAAAAGTTACTTTTATTTTTGTTGAAACCCTGCATAGCAGGAATGGACCAGTCTTTGGAATACTTCTTTGGTTCTTTAAACATCCTGTGTCAATTCATTTCCTGGTCCTGTCTTGAATTTAGAAACTGTTGACCACAACAATTCTACATGGGTGTAATTAAGAAAAATAGAATTGTTGAAATTGAGTGGTTAGTAAAAGGTAAATAGGAGTCTTCTAACTCTTGAGAATACTATTATCTAAGAAAAAATATTGCTTGGAATGGCCTATCAAGAGGTTAATACATTCATTTATGAGTGAAATGTAGATACTTAGTATTTGTTGATTCCCCCCCCCCCGCCATTATTGAAAGAGAAAAAGCCCACCAGGGAGCAGTAACGAGCCAAGCCACATTCTTAACAAGAATGATCTCTTGGTCTTTCAAGATGCAAATAAGCAGTAGTGTGTGTGTGTGGGGGGGGGGTTTAATGAGGCATTTTTCTAGCTCTTTAGTGCCTTTTCTGGGGGCTGCTTTCGAATAGTACAGAACAGTTGTTATGAGAGAGAGAAAAAATCATCTGAGCTTCATTAAGTGTAGTAAATTGTTTCATATTAACTTAATCAAAGCTGCATCATTACTAAAACTGGTTTATGTTTGAATGGTAACTTGCCTTTTTTTGCATTTATATTCCCCTCTCTCAAAACAGGAGCATGAGAAAAGATGCTGGAGTGTAGACTTTAATTTGATGGATCCCAAACTCTTGGCTTCTGGCTCTGATGATGCAAAAGGTTTGTTTGTTTCTAGTTATTATGAAATGGAATTGAAGGTCCCTTTCAGAAATGAAAACTCAGGATACCAGTATTTCTTAGCAGAATTTGAAACTTTTCTCAGAGTCTCTCAGCTATTTACATGATGATCTATAGAGGACAATTTGTAAGATGTCCCCCCCCCAAAAAAAAAACTCATGAGGAAAATCTAGTAGTGACTAAAATAGTGGCAAGGTTTCATCCCTACCTAAGAAGATCCATGTTTAGTTAAGACTGATCTGATGTAGACTGAATATTTCCAATATTGTAACTATTGTTAGGTGATTGGAAGCATGCTTTGGGTTTGTGGGCTTTGTTTTCACCACTCTCCCTCACCCCCCCCGCCCTTCCCAAAGTGGTGATGGGGGCTTCTGAAGCCCCTGCCGCCACTCTCGCTCACCCCCCCTGCCCTTCCCAAAGTGGCGTAGGGGGTCCCTCGCTGCCTTGGGAAGGGACTGGGGTGGAATGAGGGAGGCTTTCCACCACCCCCCTTTCCCAAGGCAGCAAAGGGATTCCTGAGAACCCCTTCGCTGCCTTGGGAAGGGACGGAGTGGAGGGGGGGCAGGCGGCTTTCCGCGAATAATCAAAACCGCGAATGTGAAAGTCGCGAATGTGGAGGGGCAACTGTATTTCTTTCTCTGCTCATAGACATATATTTCTGAACCATATTTGGGAACTGGGACAGTCACTCAGCCTGATCTACATGGAACTGATGGCTACAGGGAGTATACAACTCCCTTGTTGCAACAGCTTCACTGGCTGCCAGTCTATTTCTGGGTACAATTCAAAATGCTGGTTTTGCTCTATAAAGCCCTATACACTCAGGTCCAGGTTATTTGAAGAATTGTGTTTTCCCTTACAAACATGCTTTGAGCTCTGCTAGGAAGGCCCTTTTCTCTGTCCCACCACTTCACAGGTTCATCTGGTGGGAACAAAGGAGAGGACCTTCTCAGTGGTTGCCTCCAGACTCTGGACCTCCCTTCCCAGAGAAGTTAGACTGACAACCTCCCTACTTTCTTTTTGAAAACAAGTAAAAGCTTTTTGTTCAGACAGATGTTTGATGATTGTTTCCATAAGAGCCATCCAACCAAAATAATGTGCTGGATTTTGCTAATTGTTATGCTGGTGTAGGTGTTTTTAATATTACATGTTTTAATCTGGTTTTAATTTTTTGATTGTTTAATCTCATTTTAACATTGGTATTTTTAACTTGTTTTTTAAATTGTTGTAAGCTATGTGGAGTCCTGAACTAGGGAAAAGGTGGGATAGAAATAGATATAAAAATAATGTATTGCTGTGAGAACAAAGTAGAGATGGGGTAGCCATATATGCCACCTTGAGCTAATTGGAATAGAGGCAGGATATAAATGTAATAAATAAATCCTGTCCTTTGTGATCCCTGTTATTAATTAAAATAGAACTTAAGTCTGAACAGAGCCAGAATTGGAACATTCTGTAGTAGTTTTTGGTGGGAGCTGCAACCTGTCTTCAGTTCACATCTCAGCTTCTTACCTTCAGTTCCTTTCCCCCCCACTGTATCAGGAGGATCAATTGGAACAGTTGCTTTCTGAGATTACCTGAGTGACTGTATTTTTATACATTGTCTAAAAATAGCATTACTGTACTTTTAGGTAGTAGGTAATCTTATTCATTTATTTTTGTCTATTCATGATTATTATTTAAAATATTTATATATTTTTAAAGAGTATTTTTATATCACCTCCCAGCCAACAGGGGGTCCTGAAATGATACACGACAAACATTTAAAACAACACAGAGATAAAAACCTTTGAAAACACATTAAAATGCTTGTTATAATCCTTTTTAAACAGTCTAAAAATAATCCTAAAATATAATTTTCTTTCTGAGACTTCAAGGTAAAAAAAAAAAATGAAATTTCACTCTGTTGACTTCTGTGGGCTTGAGGGCCCTGTTTAAATTGTGCACCTCCAGTGGGAGGAAGATAGCAACTTCAGATAGGTATTTTCTGTGTCTTTTTCATCTTAGTAAGGTGAAACAGGTGTGGTTCCCCATTCCATCTCTTAGATAAGGTATTCAGGGTCCTTTGTCAAGATAATCTGGATTCTGTCTGGGGTCCTGTTACCACTTTCTGGCTATCTGGATGCCCAACTTGTGATGGTGATGAAAACCAGATAGGCAGAGTTAACATCAACACTCCACTTAAGCATTTTTAAATGTTGGAATCTCAAACTATTTATATGGGAAGATGAGCAGGCTCTTTGTAAGTAATCTTTCAGGCTATTTATTATATGAAGTCAAAGATATATTGTACAAACACTTTTAGGGAGAAACACAGGCATGACAATGTCTGGGTACTTTCCTCTGATTACATTACAATGCATAACATGGTATATAAGTCATTAAAACTTCATTGAATTATAGACTTTGAGGGGTTAATAATCCTTGAGCATTGTTATTTCTATAAACATCTGTCACATAGCTATAAACAACTATAATGGTCACCCATTACAATCAAAATGGGAAAATATCTATTTTAGCACAGCGTAGTTATTGCTCTTACCAGCAGTATCTGTCAGCATGTCTGGGCAGTTTATCTGTTTTCAGGAATAATATGACTTGGAGACTACATTGCAACCTTCTCTTCAGATGTTGCAGACTGCCAATGCAGTCTGACTTTAGCCCCTTCTTGGCTTGTTTTATTCTCTCCGTACCCTCCACCCAGCCTATCAGCTGTCTTATCTGATCCAATCAAAACAAAGCTGCCAATGGTGCCTTGTTTGTGTCATCCAGTCAGAACAGAGATTATAGAATCTTAGAGCCGGAAGGGGCCCTGTGGGTCCAACTTCCTGCTCAATGTAGGATTTCCAGCTAGAGCCTCCCTGGCAGGTAGCTGTCCAGCCTCTTTTTGAAAACACGCAGATATCATAGCTATGATGTCACTTCAGGTCCAGTGGAGTCTTGGGCTGCCTGCCATCCTGATTACATCAGCAAGTGCACCTGCTATGAATTTATTAGTGGTCAGATCTGCTCATATCACAATGTTGCTAGAAAAGCAGGTGTTCCCTATTCTTTGTTCACATTTGAGTTCTGCCTGGAAATTGACTGTCTTTGGTCCCGGTAACTAACACACACTCCAATACAAATAGCTTTCTGTATTATATCTTATGCTATATATGTTATATGTTATCCTCTATAGGCTATACGCTGTACTCTGTATTTCCAGGTGTCAAACCTGGCAACCAGATCAGTCTAGCCTGTAACAGAGGGATATAAGATTCAGTCCTGTTCAATTTGCAAAGGGTTTAAGAAGCAAGGACTTCAAAATGAACAACTCAAATGGAATTTGATGGTTTGGGAAGATGCTTTCACAGCAACAGACCAAGCAGCAAAAAACCTGCCACTTGAATACAGCTGTTTTCATCTGGAAGTTTCTGGATGTTTCAGCATTGAACTCAGTTATGTCCATGACTTCAACTTCAGGCTTAGTGCATTCCAAGCCATTATTGGCTATCTTGGTAGCATTAGCAATAGCGTGAACTTCAACTGCTACTGATACTGTTACCTCAGTTTAGACAATGTCAATAATGATGGTCCTAAATACTCTGTCTCCTCTCCTCCCCTCTCCTCTCCACACAAACTGGAGAAAGATGTCAAAACAGATTTTAGCCAAGAAACATTGGAAGCAACCTGCACATAAAAGTAAAGATGTGGATCCTTCTCAGAAGAAAAAAGAAATAAACAAAGCCAAAAGAATGAAGGCTACTGATTGCATAGTCCCATCTTCTCTTACTCCATGTGTACTTGAAATCAATCATTGTTCCAGATGAAGCCAGTCCTTCAACATCGTGGCTGTCTCAGTTCCTTTGAAAGAGATGGCAGTGGAATCTTTGCTACTGATGCAAAGCTTACATGGCTGGAGTCATATGTGGTTGCATGTCGCATCTGGAGGGCAAAATCAGAGAGCACTCACCATGGCATACTCTGTTTGTACTATTATCACTCACACTGCTGAAGAACCAGCCATACTCAGTGATAAATTAGGAGGGATGCCATGATCACTAAAACAAGTCATGCCAAACTAATCTTATCTCTTTTTTTGTTAGAGTCACAAGCTTGGTAGATGAAGAGAATGCTGTGGATGGAGCATATCTTGATATCAGTAAGGCCTTTGACAAAGTCCCCCCGATATTCTTGCAAACAAGCCAATAAAATGTGGGCTAGACAGTGAATGCAACTATTAGGTGGATTTGCAATTGGTTGACCGACCGGGGTGCCACAGGGTTCTGTTTTAGGCCCACTGCTATTCAATATCTTTATCAGTGACTTGGATGATGCTAATCAAATTTTGCAGAAGATACCAAATTAGAAGGGATAGCTAATACCCCAGAGTACAGGATCAGAATTCAAAGTGACCTTAACAGATTAGAAAGCTGGACCAAAACTAACAAAATGAATTTCAGCAGAGAGAAATGTAGGATACTACACTTGGGCAGTAGAAATGAAATGCACAGATCTTCTTCGTGGTTACTGTGAATCCACACAGCTGGGTAATTCTTGCACCTACACAGAACACTCAGAACCTTCTAGAATCGCTAGGTAGAATTTTGGCAGTAGCCCCGCCCACCCGAATGGTCGCTCTGAGCCGTTACCGGTCATTCCCCTCCGTTCCTTTCGTCCGCCGCGCAAGCAGCGTGTTAGGAATACCACTTCTGTCTAGGATTGCTTTTTCTTGTAAAATATGGACTAATCTTGGATTTGGAATTTGGATTTGTGTACTCAACGATGTTTCTGGATTTTGGACTGGTTTCGGATTGATTCTCTCGTGTTTTCACCTCGGACTGATTTGACTACTCTTCTCTTCGACCTAACTGGATTCGGCTTGTAGAGGTATTGTAAAATGGCCTCTAAATTAGCCGTGTTTAAGCTCTGTGTTATTTGTCAACCAAAATTGCCGAGCACTGACGGGCACTCAAAATGCCTAATTTGCTTGGGAGAATCTCATAATGTGGAGAACTGCTCCCACAGTAGGGCCTTTACACCTCAGGTCTGAAAGCAAAGAATGTCCCGGCTTTGATCCTTTTTATATGAAAAAGCCTTGGTGTCATACTCTGCTTCGGCACTTTCTTCGACAGCGTCGGTGTCTACGGCTCAACCGGCGAAGGAAAGCTCAACCCGAAAAAAGGGAAGGTTGGATTCAAAAAGTCCAGCTAAACGCCATAGGAAGGAATCCGTGAGTCCATCCCGAAGGAGACATATGGTGACTGCATCTGATACTGAAGCACAGATATCAGCTTCTAAGAGATGTGTATTCCACACTGAGACTATATCCCAATTATCGGTTTTGAGGGATCGGGATCGAGAGACTTCAGTATCGACGGCACGGAATCGTGATCGTAAAACTTCGAAGTCAGTGGAAAAACTACGATTTCATTTGACGTCTGATTCTGTTGAACACTCAACGTCTAAACGCACTGGCTGTAACCAGGACAAGGAATCTTCATCTTCTTTGAAAGCGGAGAAACAAGAAGAAAAAGAAAAAAGTTAAACACACCTCTCCTCAGCGTTTGTCACCAAGAGATGTTCCACCATTGGAAATACCTGTTCCGTCTCGAACAGCATCACCTGGAAAAAGGACCAACTCCAGTTCGTGAACCGACCACGACTCCGTCGGTAGAACTGGTGAATGTAGACACGGTGCAATTGTCAGAAGGAGAAATCTTATCACCTCCAAAGAAAATAACTTCACCATCTCCCATTGTGTCAAGAGCAGAGCTCTTAACTGGAGGCAGTTTGTATGGGAAGGACATTGAGCAAGTGCATGATGAACCTGATTCCCCAATAGTCATCCGTCATCCACCTACATACACCCTTCATTCATGCCTTGGACACGTATGGTGGCTTCGATGTGGCAACGTCTTGTCTAACAGGCTTTCATGATTCTCTGTACAGAGTATGGGTGTCTTCAATGGATAGAGTTCTTTGTTCAGAGAAGAAGAAAAATGGCGGATCATCCTCCAGAAATTTCATATCATATGCCTGAACCACTGCCGATTAGAAGATCTGCAATGATGGATGCTGGTAGTCAGGTATCCGCAAGGAGCTTCTATGAACAACCTAGGGATGAGATCCATCCTCCCTCGAGACCGTTGCCAACATTGCTTGATGACGTTCCTCCGCTGCTGTGCCGTGCGGCCTCTTTACACCATCAGGATCGAAGTCAATCCAGGTCACAATCTTCATCTTCCTCGTATTTGTCTGATAGATCTTCGTCACTGTACATCCAGTTGAGACCGTGATTCCTCTGCCTCCTCTGGGCCAGGACTAAGATGAAGAAAAAGACCAAACACTCCTCTCTGAGACCAACAGTGTACCCCTTGTCCACTGCGGTGGCTACTTTGGCGCAGGAGCCCAAGGAACAACAGCCAGCTACTGCCACTGTGGCACAGAGCACCCCTTGTCCACTGCGGTGGCTATTTTGGCGCAGGAGTCTGAGGAGCAACAACAGCCGGCTACTGCCACTACGACACAGAGCACCCTTTGTCCACTGCGGTGACTACTTTGGCGCAGGAACCTGAAGAGCAACAACAGCTGGCTACTACCAGTATGGCACAGAGCGCCCTTTGTCCATTGTGGTGGCTACTTTGGCGCAGGAGCCTGAGGAGCAACGACAGCCGGCTACTGCCACTATGGCTGTTTTGGATCCGAACCAGACATCGGTACCGGTTCCTCCTACAGAAACTGGAGATGTCACCACTCTCTGTGATCCATCGCGTGAGGTGACTCCTACTCCATCCCTGGTGATTGTTCAAACTGGAGAATGAGAGATCTCTGAAGGGGTAAGGGCTTCCTCCCC
Source organism: Gambelia wislizenii (assembly GCA_030847615.1). Taxonomy (NCBI): domain Eukaryota; kingdom Metazoa; phylum Chordata; class Lepidosauria; order Squamata; family Crotaphytidae; genus Gambelia; species Gambelia wislizenii. The sequence continues at coordinate 166,285,867 of JAUMIR010000004.1, forward strand.
TATGGTTCAGGCTCAATCCCCTGTGCTCCTGGTCTCCCGAGACAAGCTCCTTGGTATAGACGCTGTTATGGTCAATGCCAAAACTACATCACAGGAGGCAACAGGGAAGGCTCCTTCTTCGACTCCGTCACATCGAGTCTTGGACGTTGAGCATTCATATGGAGCTTACGATGTGGCCTGATCGGCCTTCGACCTTCCCTTCCTCTCTCCTCCTTGAGCCACAGCCTGATTTTTGCACAACGGCCTCAGTTCGATCCGTCTGGTATTGCATAGAGTTCAAGGAGTACCCCCCAACAGGTTGAATTCCAGTAACACGCCCATCTCAGTCTTTGCTGGAAGAGATTCAAACATTACTTCAAAAAGGAGCCATTGAGCTGGTAGATCCGAGAATGACACACCAATGCTTCTTTTCAAGATATTTCCTGGTGTCGAAGAAGGGAAGAAATCTTCATCCTATACTAGACCTTCGAAATGTAAACAAGTTCATTTTAACAAAAAAGTTCACAATGGTGACATTATCCAGTATCCTTCCCCTGCTGCAAAAAGGCGATAGGTTTGCAAATATAGATCTGAAGGATGCGTACTTCCATGTGGGTATACATCCACATCACGGATGTTTCCTGGCATTTCAAGTTGCGGACACTCCATTCCACTTTCGTGTTCTCCATTTTGGGCTGGCAACTGCTCCACGTGTTTTCACCAAATGCATGGCGGTTGTTGCTGCTTTTCTTCGGCAGCAAGGTGTGACTGTTTTCCCATACGGAGACACTTGGTTGTTAGTAGCAGACTCCCGAATTTGTCTCCATAAACAAATTGCATTCACTTTGGAGCTCCTTGAGAATCTTGGTCTGGTGGTGAACCTGGAGAAATCCCATTTGGACCCAGTACTGTCTGTCTAGTTCATAGGAGCTCTACTGGATTCGACAACTGGCAGTGCACAACTTCCAGAGGATCGTTTTGCAAACTTCAGTGTCTCATTTACAGTTGCCGTCGATCTTGAAGAGTTTCTGCACATACAGTAGAAGTTCTGTTTCGCCACATGGTGTCTACGGTAGTGGTTACTCCTCTAGCAAAACTATGGTTCCAACCTCTTCAAGCATGGTTTCTCTCGGTTTTCTGTCCTCTAAACGACTGTCCAGACAAGTTATTAACGTTGCCGAGGGCAGTACAGCAGTCGCTGGGATGGTGGCTCCTTCCAGAGAATGTATTGAAAGGTCTTCCGTTCCAGTCTCCACAACCACAAGTAACTATCACCACCAATGTCTCCATGACTAGCTGGGGGCGCTCATCTCGGATGGCTTGCAATTCAAGGTAAGTGGTCGGTACTGGAGAATCAACTTCATATCAATGTCTTGGAGTTAATAGCCGTTCACAAAGCCCTCAGAGCCTTCGAATCCATGGTGACCGGGAAGGTAGTACTGATTGTAACCGACAATACATCAGTCATGTGTTATCTGAACATGGCAGGGGTGGACCAGGTCCTTCACGTTACTTTCGATCATGCTTGATGTTTGTTGCAGTCTATCCATCTTCCGGGGGAACAGAATACTCTTGCAGATGAACTCAGCCGTTCAAGTATAACCGTACACGAGTGGATGCTCCATTGCGACAAAGCAGGGAAACTCTTCAAACATTGGTGGTTTCCAGAAGTAGATCTCTTTGCATCAAAGTGGAGTAGGCAGTGTCAACGGTACTGCGCTCAAACCTGAGGGATGGGTTCGTTGGGAGATGCATTCCTGTTTCAATGGGACGGTCCACTGCTGTATGCCTTTTTCCCATTTCCACTCTTGACGAAGGTAATCTTGAAGATAAGGAGGGACAACTCCAATGTGATACTGGTCACACCGTGGTGGCTTCAACAACTGTGGTTCAGTCCTCTACTACATCTGTCCCGACATCGGTACCTATAGCTCCTATCCAGACTGGACCTTCTAACAATTCAGAAAAATAAAGTCAGACACCCGGACTGGAATACGTTAAAGCTGCCGGCATGGAGGATTGTCCCATGACATCATCCATAACTTTAACTCCTGATGTTCAAACAGTGATTAATGCAGCTCTTCGACCATCAACTAAGCACTCTTATGCCTACAAGTGGAAAAGGTTCAACTCATTCTTGGCTCAGCAGGGCCTGTCAGTATCAAAAGCTACAATCACAACAGTCCTTGAATTTTTACTACATCTGCCATAGACTGGTTTGTCAATGTCATCTTTGAAGTGGTATCTGGCTGCCATTTCAGTAGCGTTCCAAGCAATGGGTCATCCATCTCCATTTAGAGACCCATTAGTGAAGAGGTTTTTGAGAGGCCATCTTAATCTGTATCCTCCAGTGCATGAGCCTACACCGGCTTGGAGTTTAGAACTTGTGTTGTCTCAACTGACAAAAATGCCATTTGAACCTATGGCACCTCTGATCTTTGAATTTTGTCTTGGGAAACTGCATTTCTAATAGCTATTACTTCAGTACGAAGGGCTAGTGAACTATGTGTGTTATGAGCTGATTCACCTTATCTTGTCTTCCATAAGCATAAGGTGGTTCTGAAGCCTGACATTCTTTTTACTGAAAGTAGTCTCAAGTTTTCATCTCGAACAATCAATTGTACTACCTACCTTGATGCAGAACACATCAGACAAATTTGAGAGAAATATGTATTCATTAGATGTTCAGCGAATTAGCCTTTTATACTGAAAGAACTGTTGGGATTCGGAAATCACCAAAACTTTGCGCCCTATTTGGCGAAGAAGGAAGGTGAACCAATTTCTCCACTGCTTTTATCAAAATGGGTGGTGTCTACGATTTCTCTGTGCTGTGAACTGGCCAAGAGATCTTTGCCATCCAGAATATATGCACATTCCACTAGAGCAGTAGCTGCATCAACTGTCTTCATGTCGGGTGTCTCACTTGAGACTGTCTGTAAGGTGGCTACATGGTCTTCGCCTTTAACCTTTATATCTCATTACAGATTAGACCACAAATCCAGAACTGACAATGCTTTTGGGAGAGCTGTTTTGCTGTCTACCATTCAATGAGCATGGAAATTTGATGTTCAACCTTCATATTAAGTTTATTAATGGTAATGTTGAATCAGTTGCATGCCTGGTGTTTATGCAATGCACAGTTATTTGGTTGAGACACTAACATTTTTGTCCTTTTATTATTTATTTGGTTAGTAGTAACTTAATAAGATATGTATTTAGAATAACATTCCCACCTCCTGAAGCTGAAGCTTGCTAGTCTACCCAGCTGTGTGGATTCATAGAGACCACGAAGAAGATGGTCAGGTTGCTTACCTGTAACCATAGATCTTCGAGTGGCCTTCTGTGAATTCACACAGATCCACCCATCCTCCCCTCAATGTTTAGCTATGTTTTAAATTAATATGGTGCTGCTAATTGTGGCGTCCTTTGTGGAACTGAGAGGAATGACCGGTAACGGCTCAGAGCGACCGTTGGGGTGGGCGGGGCTACCGCCAAAATTCTACCTAGCGATTCTAGAAGGTTCTGAGTGTTCTGTGCAGGTGCAGGAATTACCCAACTTTGTGAATTTACAGAAGATCACTCAAAGATCTATGGTTACAGGAAAGCAACCTGACCATATAGGATGGGTGACACCTGGCTTGATAGCAGTGCATGCGAAAAGGATCTAGGAGTCTTAGTGGACCACAACCTGAACATGAGTTAGCAGTGTGATGCGGCAGCCAAAAAAGCCAGTGCAATTTTAGGCTGTATTAATAGCAGTATAGTGTCTAAATCGAGGGAAGTAAGCCACTCTGTTCTGCTTTGGTTAGACCTCACCTGGAATACTGCGTCCATTTCTGGGCACAACAATTCAAGAAAGATATTGACAAGCTGAAGTGTGGCCAGAGGAGGGCGACCAAAATGATGAAAGGTCTGGAAGCCCTGCCTTATGAGGAGCAGCTTAGGTAGCTGGGTATGTTTAGCCTGGAGAAGAGAGGGTTAAGAGGTGGTATTCCTTTTAACTGCAATCAGGTATTCCTTTGATGTTAATCAGATCTGCCTTTCCTGGAATTTCCACCAGAGATGGAACTGATTTTGACCTAGTCCATTATGTAATTTCCACTTTAGCAATAAAAAAGAGGTCAGGTTCTTACGGTCCTTGCTTCCTTGCTCCCTTGCTTCAAGTGTCACATCTTCATTTTATGATGCATTGTAAGAAACTCCAGTTTAGGTAGCCTGTTTCCCTCAGCAAGGCCCATGCATCCACATCCATAACATATTGTAACATATTTATTGTAACATATTCCCCCTCTTGATACCAAAAATCATAAAAAAAATTGGAATCGTAATAGAGTATGTATTCCTCTAACATCATCTTGTAACAAATTAAGTTGACATTGGACATGCTTAAACTTCTGTAACCAAAATAATAACCAGATAATCATAACCAACATAATTACAAGCAATATCACTATAGGATGAATAATCAAATGTAAAAACATAGAAGCATTTGGAGAATATCCTTTAAATATGTTCCACCACTGATGTCCCACAATGATTTGATTGTATATTCCTGCATGGCAGGAGTTTGGACTGAATGGCCCTTGAGGTCTTTTCCAACTCTATGATTCTATGATCCTTTTGAGGAGGATAGGTATTGCCGGTTTCTGTGTTTCTGCCATGAATGATCCAGAGACAGTTTTCCATATTCTTCTTATTCTGATCACCAGTGCTACACAGTGTTCAGCATTGCAGAAAACCTAGTTGGAGACAACTTACAAGAAAGCTGTTATTGTGGATCCCCCACAGCTTGCTGTTGTTTGTTGTTAACTGCTGCAAAGTCTCTTCGACTTACGGTGATCCCAAGAATGAGAGAACTCCATGTAATCTCCAGCCCTGCTCAGGTCTTGTAGACCCAGGGCTGTGGCTTCCTTAATTGAGTCTATCAATCTAGAATGCAATCTTCCTCTTTTCCTGCTGCCTTATACCTTACCAAGCGTTATTGTTTTTTCTAGTGTGTCATGTCTTCTCATGGTGTGGCCAAAGTGCAACAGTCTCTGTTTAGTCATCTTGGCTTCTAGAAACAGTTCAGGCTTGATTTACTGTAGGATCCATTTATAGTATTTGTCTTTTTAGCAGTCCACAGTATCTGTAGAACTCTTCTCCAGCACCACATTTCAAATGTGTTAATTTTCTTTCTACAAGCTTTCTTCACTGTCCAGCTTTCAAATCCAGACAGAAGTGAGAAATACGATGCCATGGACAATCGTAACTTTAGTGTTCAGTGATACAGCTTTACACTTCAGGATCTTGTCTAGTTCCTTCATAGTTGCCCTACGAAGCCGTAGTCTTCTGATTTTTTTGACTGCAATCTCCATTCCGTTTAATGACTGAGCCAAGGTATAGAAAATCTTGAACTATTTCAGTATATTCGCCATCTGCTTTAAAGTTAAGGGAATCATCTAGCATCGCATCATTAGCTTTGTTTTCTCAGTGTTCAACTGACTTTGCACATTCTGCCTTGAGTCTAATCCTGCTTCACATATGATATGTTCAGCATAGAAAAAATATAGGGTGATTAAATGCAACCTTGGCTAGAGATAAATCCTCTCATAGAAGAGAATGGTCTTCTGTGTATTATGCCAGTGGAAGGTATGGGGATTGATAACAAAATTCATACTATTAATACCAGTATATTCAGTCCTTCCTTAAACTTGGCATGAAGAGGCAACCTGTTCTGCTGTCACAACAAACACCTTCAGCTACAATTTCATGTCTGCCTCTAGGCCAGTCCATTGATCTTACTTTACCAACTCCAAGGGTGGCAGTCCACTGTTGCCCAAATTGTGCAGGGTCCATGTGGAACCTCTGATATCCTAATATTAAATTGGGAGATTTTGCTAACTTAACTTTGCATGTGAGAGGTCGGGCAATGTGGGACCTTTTAACCTATGTATACTTGTAATAACAGAGGAGATTCTAAGAGAAAAGGTACAATTAAATGATCTTTATTGGAAATTAATATCAGCAGCAGTCACACAAACACTTAGGCTTCAGGTACTTACACAAGGCTGTCAAAAGCAGTTGGAAGTATCTGGATAGAAGAATAGAGTAATGGGATGCTGTGTTGATCCTGCAGAGCTGACATTGGGAAGTAAACCAACAGCGAGGAGGTCCGAATGATGTACTGGGTACACAGTGTGACATGGAGTCAAAAGGAAGTGGAACTGTGTGCGTGGCTATACAGACTGGAGTGGAATAGATATGAAGGGGATCTGTGTGCAATTGGGTGGTGTTTTGGGGTGATATTTATATGAGATATTTCCCCTGAAGGGATTGGATTTTGAGTGAAATACAATGGTTCTCGGAGGTTTCCAAGCCAAAACAAAGGGTACTCCAGAAGAGTTACCATAACAGTCTTTAATGGTCAGTGCTTTTAGAATTGAATAGGAACAGGCAAGGTCTTCCGTTGGAGAGGAACAGGAGAGAAAGGACATGGTGTACACACATTAAGGTCTCTTGCTATCATTGAGTGGATTAGTGAATGACTCACCTCCAGGTGTTAAGTCCTGATCTGAGTATTTGGTTTGGGGGGGATTTCCAAAGACTCTTCCCTTTGTCTTGCATGAATCCCACCTTGGTGTTCGGGGGTCCCTGGTTTGCCTGAAACCACATGGATGGCCACCTTAAGATAAATTATTATCTCCCTCTCCACAGAGGAAGAGAAGGAAAGGTAGGCAGAGCTCCATCTTGCGTTGGCCCAGAAGCAGAACGGCCCTCCCTCCATCCCAACTGCCATTGCCCTGGCAAAGGAGGGAGAGAAGCTAAGGCAGGCACAATTCCATCTTGCCTCAGCCCAGAAGCAGAACAGCCCTCCCTCCATCCCAGCTGCTATTGCCCTGGCCAAGGAGGGAGAGAAGGAAAGTCAGGCAGAGCTCCGTCTTGCGTTGGCCCAGAAGCAGAACTTCCTTTTTGTATCATGTCCTCATTAGATTGTAAGCTTGAGGGCAGGGAACTGTTTCTTGTAAAGTGCCACGTACATTGATGGCACTATAGAAATAAAAGATGATGATGATGATGATGATGATAGCCAATTATTAGATATTCCAAGACGAGGGCTATTGGGGTAGGAAGCAGCACTGCAGAGTCAATACCACTTGTTACCTTCACAGCACCAATACCAGCTGTACTTCCAATTGTTTTTAGGGTTACTTCAGTGCCAGCACCTCTTCCAACTCAACTCCAGCATCAACTTCTGTGACCTTTTTTCAGGAAAGGGAGAAACAGATGTACCCAATGGACACAAATATGCTTTCTGTCTGGGCATATTAGGGAGGAAAATGTCAGTCCCCCATATTAGATAGTTGAAAACATGTTTCCTACGTTCTGTGGTTTGAGAAGAAATTAAGTCTCAGCAACACTAAACTAAACAGATTCAGTTTATAGGAGCTCTGCTAGACTCAAAGGGCTAAGATAAGGTTCATTTTTTATGAAATGCAGATACTGTGAAGTGTTAAATGTTCAGAGATTTGTTAGTCTGTTGACAACCTCTCTCATTCCTCCCCTCTCTGGCTTTTCTTCGCAAACGAAGATTCAGGAAGGACTCATCCCGTGCTTTCTGCAAGCGTGCTGATGACTAAAAAGGCCAATCCGAGATAATAAGTCCAGTTGCAGAAAGCACAGCAGAAGGTCTCCTTGGGTGATGTTTCCGGGTTGTGATTCTTTCTGCGTTGTTGTTTCTCTTCAAGACTTTTTTGGCGTGAGTTCTCAAATAAGGCTGCAGCATTGTGGATAGTGTGTCTCCATGCCTCCCAATGTGAGGCCAGGGTGGACCATTGTCGGTGATCAATTTGGCCAAGCCTGAGATGTTGTTTCAGGGAGTCCTTGTATCGCTTTTTTGGAGTGCCCCTCTTACACTGACCCGTGGCGAGTTCACTGTAGAGTACTATTTTTGGGAGGTGATGGTCCTCCATCCTAGAAACGTGCCCTGCCCAGCGCAGCTGTGTTCTCAATATCATGGCCTCAATGCTGGTGATCCCTGCTTGCTCAAGGACAGCAACATTCGTCACATAGTCAGTTCAGTGTATATTTAGGATTATGCGTATACAGCGCTGATGAAAGCATTCGAGGAGTCGTAAGTGGTCATAGAATCATAGAATTGCAGAGTTGGAAGAGACCACGAGGGCCATCCAGTCCAACCCCCTGCCATGCAGGAAATCACGATCAAAGCATCCCCAACAGATGGCCATCCAGCCTCTGTTTAAAAACCTCCAAGGAAGGAGACCCCACCACACTCCGAGGGAGTGCGTTCCACTGCCAAACAGCTCTTACTGTCAAAAAGTTCCTCCTGGAGCTTGCACCCATTGCTCCGTGTTCCAGTCTCTGGAGCAGCAGAAAACAAGCCTGCTCCATCCTCAGCGTGACATCCCTTCAAATACTTAAACAGGGCTATCATATCACCTCTTAACCATCTTTTTTCCAGGCTAAACATACCCAGCTCCCTAAGTCTCTCCTCATAAGGCATCGTTTCCAGACCTTTCACCATTTTAGTTGCCCTTCTCTGGACACGCTCCAATTTTTCAATATCCTTTTTTAATTGTGGTGCCCAGAACTGGACACAGTATTCTAAGTGAGGTCTGACCAAGGCAGAATAGAGTGGCACTATTACTTCCCTTGATCTAGACACTATACTTCTATTGATACAGCCCAAAATCGCATTGGCCTTTTTAGCTGCCGCATCGCACTGTTGGCTCATGTTCAACTTGTGGTCTACTAGGACTCCTAGATCCCTTTCGCACGTGGTCTCATTCAGCCAGGTCTCTCCCATCCTATATTTATGCATTTCATTTTTCCGCCCTAAATGCAGTACCTTACATTTCTCTGTATTGAATTTCATTTTGTTAGCTTTGGCCCAGCTCTCCAGTCTATCCAGGTCATTCTGAATTTTGATCCTGTCCTCTAGGGTATTAGCTACTCCTCCTAATTTGGTGTCATCTGCAAATTTGATAAGTATGCCCCTGATTCCCTCATCCAAGTCATTGATAAAGATGTTGAATAGCACTGGGCCCAGGACAGAACCCTGTGGCACACCACTGGTCACATCTTTCCAAGACGAAGAGGAGCCACTGCTGAGCACCCTTTGGGTTCGGCCGGTCAACCAATTACAAATCCATTGAACAGTTAACTTGTCTAGCCCACGTTTTACAAGCTTGTTTGCAAGAATGTCATGGGGAACCTTGTCAAAGGCCTTACTGAAATCAAGGTATGCAATGTCCACAGCATTCCCTTCATCTACGAAGCTGGTAACTTTATCAAAAAAAAGAGATCTGATTAGTCTGGCATGACTTGTTTCTCTGAAAACCATGTTGACTTTTTGTGATTATGGCATTGCCTTCTAAATGTTCACAGACTCTCTGTTTAATGATCTGCTCTAGAATCTTCCCTGGTATTGATGTCAGACTAACTGGACGATAATTGTTGGGATCCTCTTTTTTACCCTTTTTGAAGATGCGAACAACGTTTGCCCTCCTCCAGTCTGCTGGGACTTTGCCTGTTCTCCAGGAGTTCTCAAAGATTATTGCCAATGGCTCTGAGATTATATTTGCCAGCTATTTTAATACTTTTGGATGTAGTTCATCTGGTCCTGGAGATTTAAATTCATTTAGATTAAGAAGGTATTCCTGTACTACCTCTTTACTTATTTTGAGCTGGATTTGTCCTATTGTGTCCTCTGTTCCATTCTCCTCAGGTTGGTCCTCCTTTTCCTTTTCTGAAAACACTGAGGCAAAGAAGGTGTTGAGTAATTCTGCCTTTTCTCTGTCCCCTGTTAGCATGGTGGCGATAGGTGACCCATGTTTCAGACCCATAAAGGAGAATAGACAGTACACACTGATTTTTTTGCTTCGCCTCAGGTGTTTATTACTCCAGACTCTTTTGTAAAGTCTTCCAAATGCGCTATGTGCCTTTGCTAATCTGTGATCGATCTCTTTGTCAGTCTTGGCATCTGAGGAGGTGATGCTTCCCAGGTAGGTGAACTGAAGAACGGACTTGAGCACAGATTTGCCGACGGCAATGTGGGGATGGTGGTGTTCGTCTTCTGGTGCAGGCTGGTAAAGAACTTCCATTTTCTTTAGGTTGACTTCCAGTCCAAACAGCTCTGCAGCTGTTGCGAAGCAGGATGTTAGGCGCTGTAGAGTTGCTTCTATGTGGGCAACAAGGGTAGCATCATCAGTGAAGAGCAGCTCATGAACTAAGATAGTTAAGAATCTTAGTGTGAGCGCTCGGATGGCTTAAGTTAAACAAGCTGCCATCAATACGGTAGCGTATATAGATGCCATCTTCTTCTTCGAGCTCTGCCGTAGCCCTTTGGAGCATCATGCTGAAGAAGATTGTAAATAAAGTTGGAGCAAGAACACAACCTTGCTTCACTCCATTAGTTATTAGAAAGGGCTCTGAAAGAGCCTTGCCATATCTGACTTGACCGTGCTGGCCCTCGTGTAGCAAGATAATCATTGTAAGATAATCATTGCAATAGCAGGAACTACTCTGTTCAGGAGTATCCTTGCAAGGATTTTTCTAGCAATAGAGAGCAGTGTTATGCCTCGATAGTTTGAGCAATTGGATTTTGTTCCTTTTTTCTTGTACAGGCAGATGATGACTGCATCTCGGAGATCTGATGGCAGTTCCCCTTTTCCCCAGCAATTCACAAGGAGTTCGTGGAATTTATCGTGGAGTACATGATCTCCGTGTTTCCAAACTTCAGGTGGGATTCCATCAATCCCAGCTGCCTTGCTGTTTTTCACCTGCTATATTGATCCACCACCTGTTCTGCATGTCTCAAAAGTTTTTGTTGAAGTTTACTACATGTGAGACGGAAAGCTGCTTTTCTTACATGGCAAATTGGCTGGGCAAGGTACGCCTGGTGAGCAGTTCTCTTCTTTGCCAACAGCTCCTGGATCTCTTGGTTGTTTTCATCAAACCAGTCTTGATTTTTCTCGTGGGAGAACCCGAGGGATTCTTCTGCAGACTGGAGGATACTGTTTTTGATATGTTGCCAAAGCACTCTAGGAGAAGGATGTGTCGGATGGTCTTCAAGTTTTGTTTGCAGATTTGCCTGGAAGTTGTCTCTAATGGTAGCTTGTTGAAGATCGTTGCCTTGGAGTCTCTTCTTTAGGATGCCACCCCTCTTAGGTTTGAACTTAAGATGAAGATTTAGTTTACATCTTACAAGGCGACGATCTGTTTGGCATTCTACAATGGCCATCACTCGAGTATAACGGACATCACAAATGTTTCTCTGGTGGACTAGAACATAGTCAATGAGGTGCCAATGTTTAGATCGGGGATGCATCCAGGTTGTCTTCAAGCTATCTTTCTGCTGAAAGATTGTGTTTGTAATAGTCAGCTGTTGTTCTGCACAGAACTCTAGCAAGAGGCCTCCGTTATCATTGCAATTTCCAACACCATGCTTGCCTAAGACACCTTTCCAGGCTTTGGAGTTCTTTCCTATTCTGGCATTAAAGTCACCAAGGATAATAATTTTATCTTCTACAGGGACTTTTTGTATGAGTTGGCGTAGGTCTGTGTAGAATTTGTCTTTCTCTGCAAGGTCGGCTTGCATAGTTGGGGCATATATACTCCTGAAAGATGTTTTTTGGTTTTGGCATTGCCAGACCAGTAAAGTGTGTAGCTGGCGCCATGTTCTTTAAGGCTGTGTTCCTCATGGAGACGAACTTCACTAAGAGCAGCGATGTCAATTTTAAGTCATGATAGTTCATGGGCTATTAGAGCAGAACGACACTCATGCCGTCCACTACTATCTGTAGAGTCTCGCATGGTTCTGATGTTCCAGCATGCAAGTGTCAGTTTATTTACACCTTTGGAGGCCGGTGTGTGCCTTTGTTTCTTTGCCTTGGTTTGACCGCATCAGAAGATGCTTGGCCGCAGCTAGCCAACCAGGTAGATGGGGATGTGCTTTTGTTAGGCCACCTTTTCTAGGCCCCTCTCCACATGGAGCAAGCAGTGCTCTCCTTAAAAAAGGCTGCATGGTCGTTCAGGATGCTTGCAAACAAGACTGTCATCTCCTGGGTCAGCCTCAAGCGACCAAAGTCCTGAACCGCCTGCATGCATTATTGGGTCTGCGGCTTCCAGTGCATCTTTACACCTGCCATTTCATCCCTCGCCTATCGCTACAGGGCTTTTTCGGAATTGGATTTGTCCTTCGAGCCTGTGCAATGGTTTTTTCTGGTGGAGCGCAGCGTGCACAGAACTGGCCTCACCGTTTAAACCAAAGGTTCATCTGCTGTAGCCTTGCAAGCATGGACGGTAGCAGCGAGGACCTCGGGTCGTAGGTTTGATTAGAGTTTCCTTCTATTAGATGGTTAACTTTACAGGGTTGGACGAGCACCATCTGCCCAGGTTTGGGATTAAGGTTTTCCTTCTAGGATGGATGCATATAGCTAGAGAGCCCATCCTGCCCTTTGAGGCTCTTTGTCACCCTTCGATTTTGTCCTGTTTGGCATGGGAGACCCTAACGGTGGGTATTATGCCACCGCCAGCATAGCTAAAAACACCGTTAGGGTACAGAAGCCTCTCTCCCATGACAAGGGGGCGTCAATGTTGACATCCACTACACAAGTAAATCTCTTTTCTGGCCAGAAATTTTTTACACACTGAAAGTGGTTCCTCTCCATCTTTAGTGTAGAGTTAAATTTCCTACAAAGGAAACTGTGGATGTATGCACTAATTTGGAGAGATCTCTCAGTGGACAATGCAGAGCAATTGATTAGAAGGCATGCCATTCAACCAGTCTAGTTCAGAAATCACACTTGCAGCAAATGCATCTCTTATGAGGGGCGCTCTCTGCATAGGTCTTGGAGGTACATGTGAGGTAGAGCTCTCTATAATGTGCTAAATACACATAAATTCTCAAGCTTCATGCAGTCTTCAGAGCATTCAGAGCATTTGCTGTCATGTTGTGTAGGAAAATGGTACAGATGGCAGTGGTCAACACAACCATAATTGTGAAGTCGAAGGCTTTCACAACTGGCATCCATAGATTTTCCTTTGGGTTTTTTTTTTCGGGCTGTGAGGATGTGTTCTAGGAGAGCTTATTCCTGATGTTTCACGTGGATCTGTGGCTGGCATCTTCAGAGAATGTTTGGGTAAGAGTGTGTGGGGAGTTTATATATTGTGAACCGATGTTGGGGAGTATATATAAATTTATGTAATTGAATGGTTAGTTTCTGGGTATAGAAATGCAAGGATGATTAGTGTCTGTTTGGCTAATGGTTGGTTGATGGCCCATTGTCTGCTGGAAATCTCTCTGTCCCTTGGTGGAGGTCATTTGCATGTGCTGAGTTTTGATTTTAGTGTTTTTCAGGACTGGCAGCCAGATTTTGTTTACTTTTAGGGTTTCTTCTTTCCTGTTGAAGTTGTCCAGGTGTTTGTAGATTTCAGTAGCTTCTCTGTGCATTCTGACGTGATAGTTGTTTGCCTGGTCCAGAATTTATGTGTTCTTATGTAACACTTTGTGTCCAGGTTAGTTTATAACATGTTCTGCTACTGTTGATTTTTCTGGCTGGCCCAGTCTGCAGTGTTTCTCATGTTCCTTGATTCGTGTTTGCACACTGTGTTTAGTGGTCCCTATGTAAACTTGTCCACAGCTGCATGGTATGCAGTAAACTCCTGAAGCTGTGAGAGGGTCTCTTTTGACCTTCGCCGAGCATAGGATTTCTTGGATTTTCTTGGTTGGTCTATGGATCATTTGGAGGTTGTGTTTCCTCATCAGTTTCCCTATTCTGTCTGTGACTCCTTTAATGTATGGTAAAAATACCTTCCTTTTGGGTAGCTGTTTTTCTTTACTCCTGTGTTTTTTTCTGGGTCTGGCTGCTCTTGTGATGTTTGATCTGGAGTAACCATTAGCCTGTAGTGCCCAGTTTAGTTGTTTCAGTTTGTCCTCCAGGTAGTGGGGTTCGCAGATCCTTTTTGCGCAGTCTACCAATGTTTTTATTGTGCTTCTTTTTTGTCCTGAATGATGATTGGAGTTCTTGTGTAGGTATCTGTCCGTGTGTGTGGGTTTTCTGTATACCTTGTGGCCTAATCATTGGTTTGGTTTGCGGATGACTAGGACGTCCAAGAATGGCAGTATTCCTTCCTTTTCTTTTTCCATCATGATATTTGGGTGGATGCTGTTCAGGTGGTTCAGAAATGAGACCAAATCTTCTTTATGGCTCCAAATGGTGAAGGTGTCATCCACATATCAGAACCACGTGGGCTTTTTTGGTGCTGTTTCCAGGGCTCAGAGGGCTGCCCATGGCTACCCCATCTATCTGTTTGTAGAATTCGTTATCCCACTGGAAGTAGCTTGTGGTGAGGCAATGTTTGAACAAGGCTGCGATGTCCTCTGGAAATATTTGTTGGATGAGTGCCATGGTGTCCATTATGGGGACTTTGGTGAACAAGTAGACAACATCAAACGAACAGGATTGTTTTTTAAGTTTTAACAAATACAGCCTCAGATTCACGATCATTGCAAAGTACAGGACAAACCAGCAGATGAATACAGCTTTAGATTCCCAAGTGCTGTGGAGCGCAGGACAAATCAGCGGATGGGGACCATTATACAGTAGAACCCCCATATCTGTGGGGGATTGGTTCCGGGCCCCATTGCGGATGGTGAAACCCATGGATCATAGTGAACACACCCGTTGCCATTCCCGCCACTGAGAGCCATCCCAGTGGCAAAAGGAAAAGGGAAGGAGAACTCCTCCTCTCCCTCCCCCACTGTCACTATTGCCACCACTGAGAACCCTCCCAAAAGAAGGGAGGGGGCAGGCTAGATTCCTCTTCCCTCCTCCCTTTCTCTTTGCCCCCTCTGGAAAACAGAACTCTCCCCCAGGGAAAGGAGGGTGCAGGAGATCACTCCTCCCCCTCCCTTCCCATGCCATCATCCCCCTGCAACCAGAGCTCTCTTGGGGGAAGGGAGTGTGTAGGAGATCACTCCTCCCCCTTCTGCCCCTGCCATCACCTCCACATTGCAAATGACCAGAGTGCTCCTGGGGGAAGGGAAGGGGCAGGCTAGATCACTCTTCCCCCTCCCTCCCTCCCCCCCACCATTGCCACCCCCGCATGACCAGAGTTTTCCTGGGTGAAGGGAGGGGGCAAAAGATCCCTCCTCCCCTCCCTTCTGCCCCTGCAACTGCCCCCCCCCATGACTGGAGCTCTCCTGGGGAAAGGGAGGGGGCTGGAGAGCACTCCTCCCCCCTCCTTTCCACTATCATCCCCATGCTGGAAAGCTCTCTCGGGGGAATGGAGGGGGTAGGTTAGATCACTCCTCCCCCTCCCTTCCTCCCCATCGCCACCCCCCCCCCAACGACCAGAACTCTCATAGGGGTAGGAAGGGTGCAGGCGATCCCTCCTCCCCCTTCCCCCCACCATCACCAACCGTGGATAATTGAATCAATGGTTGGCGAATCAGTCTGTGCGGGAGTGCTACTGTACTCCTATTGATGTGTTCTTTCAGATTGTTTCCAACTTATGGTGACCCTGAGGTGAACCTATCATTGTGTTTTTTTTTGGCAAGATTTGTTCAGAGAGGGTTTGACTTTGCCTTCCTCCGAGGCTAAGAGAGTGTGACTTGCCGAGTAGGTTTCTGTAACAGTGGGGATTTGAATCCTGGTCTCCCAGTGTCCTAGTCCAACACTCAAACAACTACACCACGCTGACTCTCAATACTCCCCAGTAGATGTTATTAATTTCCTTTTGTACTTAAGAAATGTGGAGCAAGCATGGCGTAGTGGTTAGAGTGTTGGACTACAACTCTGGAGACCAGGATTCAAATCCCCACTTTATCAAGAAAACCCACTAGATTACCTTGGGCAGGTCACACACTCTCAGCCCTTATGGCAACCCTAAGGAGAAACTTTCACAGGGTTTTCTAAGTTGGAAACGACTTGAAGGCACACAACAACAGCTTAATAAATCTTAGTGTATTCTTTCCTTAATTGAAAGCGCTCGGGACATGTCTATACTGGCAAAAAACAACAACAACCCCATACTCATCTCATATTTTCTGCTCAGTTGCCACATGATGTTCCTGACGATTTGCAGCTTCATCAGGGATTTTGCTAGAAAATCCAGGCCTAAAAGATTTGAGATTTGTGGTTTCAGGGGAAACCCAGGACTATTGACAGATTGACTTTGGTGTGAAGCCAGGGGGGGTGCTTCCAGTGGACAGGACTTCATTTTGCCAGTGTGCAGGTTTTTAATTTTTTTTTAAAAAATGTTTTGATTGTGTACATATCTGTATAAGCATAGATACGCTTATCCAGTAGTATAGTACTGTGTGACAACAAATATTCACATGCACGAATGAACGGAAGAAAAGAACAAACCAGAGCTGCCCTGGCCATGTGGCCAGAAATAATGTGACATACAGGACGCAGGATCAGCGTAGGATCACCCTTTTACTCTCACATGAGTTACAGTGTGGCTAGATACTCTGATCCTCCCATAGGACAAGCCCCGGTGAGTGTGGCATTTATAGGGTCGCTGCAGATAAAAAACACCCACAGCGCCTATATTATGACTTGTAGGTTTACCACCAGTGTAGAGAAGCTGTTTGTCTTCCCATTTGAATCTTTTGAATCCCATTTACCAATGGGAACCTTCTTTACTGGCCCATTCATGGAGAAGTTTTTAAAGGATCTGAACAAACTTCATCCTCCAGTGTCTTGTAAGATTCCCTTCTTGGTACCCCTCTGTTGTTCTTCCACAGTTGATGAAACCTAATTTTAGCCTTTTGCTACTGCAAGCATCCATCTTTTGTCATGTAAGACTTTGTTTCTGGTGGTGATCACTCTGACAAGGAGGTCAGGTGAGCTAGCAGCCCTCGGGGTTAACTAGCCATATTTTTTCATAAAGCCAAAATGATTCTTCGAACCAGTATTTCCTTACCCTGTCACAGTGGCATATGGCCCAGTTTACCGACCTTTATGCACAATCCATCAACTGAGTTGGAGAAAACTTTACATTCTTAGTTTTAGAAGTGCATTGTGTTCTGTGTTAACAGGACTGCTAAGTTCCAACAGTCTCAACAACTCTTTGTGGGATATTCGGGCATAAAAAGGGGCTACTTAATTTCACTGCAAAGGTTAGTAAAATGGTTCAGACCTTTAGGCTAGCCTATGAGTTGCCTCATTTACCTAATCCTACTGGGATCAGGAGTCATTATATTAGTTACTATGGTTACGATTTCTACAGCACTCTAAAAAGAAGTACCCTTACCAGAAATATGCAGAGCTGCAAGCTTCTACATTGGTAAAATATTACAAAGAATTACATTACAGATGAGAGCATGGGCTGATGTGCTCTTGCGTATGTGCATGTGTGCCTTCAAACTGCCTGTCAACCTATGATGACTCTGTGAAGTTCATAAGGCTTCTTAGGCAAGGAATCCTTAGAGGTGGTTTTGCCAGTTCCTTCCTCTGGCCTACAGCACCTGGTATTCATTGGCAGTCTCCCAGCTAAGTAATAACCAGGACTGATCACCTGCTTAGCTTCTGAGATCAGATAGGATCTGGTGCCTGTAGGATATTTAGACTACACTATTCTGTCTTCACTGCTGGCTTGATGTGGTCTTATTCTGATGAGTAAATTAAGCAGTCATCTGCTTGTGTGAGTCACAGGAGCCACAAAGAAGAATGATAGATTGCTTATCTGTAACTGCTTCTTCTAGTAGCCATATGTGAACTCACAGAACCAGCTCTCCTTCCCTTTTTCAGTGTCTGCTGGATCTGTGTCCTAAAAAAAGAACTGAACATAAGGAGCTGAGATGGGGATAGGGAGTGAGGCTCCTGCCAAAAATCACTCTAGAGTGTTGTGATTATGGCTCTATGTAGATGCAAGGCCCATGTGGATGAGTTCACAGATTACCAGTAGAAGAATCACAGTTGCAGGTAAACAACCTGTCCTTTTGCTGACCTAAACTGTAGCTAAGGGTTAAGCTAGCACCTTGTTTAAGGACAAGTGAAACTGTAAACATGGATAGGAAAGTGCAGTTCCATAAGATATTTCTGATACCTTAGTCATGGCTAAAAGACAAGTTGTGTTGCAAAGGGAAGAGGGGTAGATGTGTTAGCTTCCCACTGTTATTTAAATACAGTGTTATTTAAATAAAAGTCCCTGAAAATGTGTTGCCATTTGAAATATTGGTGGCGGTGGTGATGCTGCTGCTGATAATGGGTATAAGGATCATTCCCTTTTTGAAATGTAAGAAGGGAAGAGTTAGGAGAAAGTGCTGGATAGATGGTCTAGTGTATCTGGTAAGTGCATGCCATTGCTAGCTGTTATTTTGACAACTATTATATCCTGATTTAAGGACAGGTGTGCACTGTGTGTGTATTTCTCAGTAGATAGACTTCAGAACATCCTGCATAGATTGGGTAGCTCATCCCACTCTGTCATGGACTCCCTTACCAAGGACTCAGAGGAGGAGGAGGAAGAGGAAGCAGAGAATGCAGATGAGTCAGGGGGGAAAGCCTGGCTCAGTCTGAAGAAGCAGAAAAAGACAGCCTGGCTCAGCCTTAAGATACTGCCCTGGCTCCCCCCGAGAGGGCAGCCGAAGCAGATAAAGAAAACATACCTCACTCTGAAGAACAAGCAGTTGGTCAATCAGTAATGGATGATCTAGATGCCATGCCGCCTCCCTTCTCTGAACGCAGGAGGGAGAAGTGCCATGCCCAACACTGCCATTTAAATACCAAAAGCTAACCTGCTTCCTCATTAATTAGCTCCACCTGGCCCTGAAACTTTAGGTATAAATCTAGCAGCAGTTTTTCTTCGAATTTCAGAGCAGCCAACTGCTTATCTTAAGCTGTTGCATCCCTCTCGTATTCCTGTTTTGCCTTGGCTTTGGATAGACTTCTGGACTGCTGTATTAACTCCTTGCTGAGCATGGGCTTGGACCTTGGACCTGATTCTACTGAATTCTGGACTGGCTATTGGCTTCCCTGGCATCTGGCATGGATACCTGGTAATTGAACTCTGGACTAGCTTTTGACTACTCTTGCATCTTGTATGGACTATTGGTGACTGACTGCTGGACTGGCTCTTAACTTCTCTTGCTTCTATTGTAGATAATTGGCAACAGACTTGAACTGCACCCTTTATTCTGTTGTTCCTGCACCCCTCCCCTGTTGCTCCTCAGGCACTTGCCACTGTGAGTTCAGGACACACAGTCTCCTGGTAGGCAGGAAGAACAAATGGCCTTCCGGTGTGGTCACGTGGGAGCATGCGGCCCCCAGAGCCCAATGCTCTCCTGCCTACTGCTCTTGTAGAATGCGAGTTGCCAAGCTCCTGTGTACCACAGCATGAAGATTGCTCTGGAGCCCTCCTTTCCTTTCCTTCCTTCCTTGCCTCTTGCCTTCCCTTTCTTATCTGTTGCCTGATTCCTTAAAAAGAAAAGAAGACCCTTTATTTCCTCCTTTCTTGTATCGCTCTCCTCCCACGCCTCCACTCTTCCCTCTTGTCCTATTTCTTCTTTGCGAGCACAGAAGGAGAAGGAAAGCATGCCCAAGAAGGGAGACAATCCCTCCTCTGTGGCCAACAGTGTTACCACCTCTCTGACTATGCTTCCCTCAGTTGGAGTTGGAGCTAGCCGGCTTGCCCCTCCCCCCAGAGATCAGCCCCATGGAGGAAGAAGTCCAGGTGCAGCCAGGGGAGGGGAATCACCTCTGAGTTGCTGCTGCTGCCCATAGCATCCATCCAGTATGCACAGGGTCTGGCAAAAGTGAAGCACCACGTACCAACAACATGGTAGGCATGAGTCTCCAAGGGGGGGCCTCTACGAGCCTGCCCTGGGGGAGGGAGGCCACAGAGTGGACAGCCTGGATCCATTCCATCGTGGGCAGGGAGAATGTGGCCTTTACAGCAGCCAGCTTGGTCAAGCTGTGGTGCTCTGGAAAGAACAGGAGGGCAAAGTGTGGGAGGGACAATGGCTGCTCCATCTCTCCCTTCACCCTCTTCTCCAAACAGCATATCTTGCTCACTAGGGGTGACTTCTCTTTGAAGCCTGTTGGTTCTCAGATGCTTTTTCCTGAAGCCCATGTGGACATCTGGTGTAGGAACCATGCAGTCTCTGCCAGTGAGGAGGCTGACAGCTCCTCCTCTGAAACCCACATCTGCCATCTTGCCCAGAGGGTGCAATCCCTCAGGGACCAAGCAGTGGGAGAGGAGGACTGGGCCTCTGAATCTGAGGCCGCTTCTGTGTATTGGGCACTGCCAGCAAAGCACAGGCAGACCACAGAAGCCACTGAAGAGGACGGAGGGTATCTGGCAGGAGGGGGAGGCATTATGGACACTGCCCTCTCAAGGTGGGGAGGAGGGCGAGCTCTTGGGAGATGACGGGGAGAGGGATACAAACCCATTCAGTCTTCTACAAGGCTTTTCAGAGTTGAGGACTTTCCAATGTTATTGAGGAAGATAGTCAGGGCCCTAGGCCTGTTCCCCCCCCCATTAGCCAGGACCCCCTACTGGATGCTAGCCTCCCTGAGGTTGCTGAGGATCATTTTCCTATGGCAGCTTCTACTAGACTGGAAACACCATTTCCTGCTAATTGCATGCAGGTTGACAAGGAGAAATGGAATAGGCCAGTGACGAAAAGGCTCCAGCCTAGTGTGGCACAGAAACTACAGTTTGCCTCAGAGTGTTATGGTTAGGCTTCAGGTCCTTCTGGTGGACACTTCTTTTTCTGCTTTAGTTTCCTCTGTTGCTTTTTGCCATGATAGCAGGAACGCTTTAAAAATTCCAGAGGACGTTGATCTGATTCTGCTCTTAAGAAAGCCACCAGGCTCTATTTCTGGCTAGTTGGGCTGCGGCCTCAGCTTCCATGGTAGCCAGAGCTTCCCTCAATGGACCAAGGACTTGCTGGCTGAGGTCCCAGTTGGTGAGACCAAGATCAGATAGGGTCTCAATAAATTACTAAGAGCCACCTCCTATGTAGAAGATGGCAACCTGGATGCAGTCCAGTTTTGCACAGTGGGGGAGGCTGCAGCTATCACATTTAGGCGACAGCTGGGGCTCAAGAACTGGAGTGCCTGTGGCAGGTCCAGACAAAGTCTTGTGTTCACACCTTTTTGGGGGGGAAAGGTTTTTGGCGAATCCCTATAGCCAGCCCCAATGGAGGATAAGGAGAAGAAGAACCTAGACTCATCAAAGAGAAAGGAAGATAGGAGGTTCTTTAGAGAAGGGTTGTCCTTTTGTGCTCCCAGGTCTCATTTCGCTTCTCCCTTGACCTCCTCCTTTCAGGTCAGATATTCTAGGCAGCACTGGGGAGACCACAGGTTCTAACACAGGACCCAGCCCACTAGCTCCACAGGCAGACCCCAACACAGCAGCAACAACAGAATGTAGTGCAAGAATGATCAGGTGTGATGTGTAACTTCCCGTAGGGGGCAGGCTTCCGGAGTTCATAGGGGCAACACTTTATCAGATGGTGTTGGACACCATATGCCACAGTTATCAGATTTCTCCCACAAACCCCACAAGTGGTTTTTCCCCCCACTCTGACCCAATCGACGCCTCCTACCCGAAGCCATCGAACAACTTTGCCGCATTGGAGAGACAGAGAAAGTTCCACCTTCACAAAGAGGAAAGAGATGTTATTTCAACCTGTTCCTTGTCCCCAAGATGAATGGCACATGGAGAGCCATCCTGAATTCAAGAGGCCTTAACCACTTTGTAAAGAACAGGAGGTTTCCCATGGAGACCCTGAAACACATTTTGGAGTCCCTTCAGCGGGAATGATTTCCTTTTATCTCTGGATATGCAAGATGCCTACCTTCACATGCCTGTCTTACCATTTCATAGTTGTTTTCTTCATTTTGCGTATAACAGGAAACATTTTCAATGCATAGCTCTTCCCTTCAGTATGTCTTCGGCACCCAGGATGTTCATCAAGATCATAGTGACCCTTGTGGCACACTGGAGGAAAGCGCGGCTGCACATTTATCCAAATCTGGACAATTCATTTATTTGTTCGTCCTCCAGACAACAGGGCTGGACGGAGGTGCAGCAGGTCCTGAAATCCATGGAGGAGCATAGATTTCTTGTGAATTGTGAGAAGTGCTCCCCTGAGCCTTGCCAACAGATTCAGCATTTGGGAGCCAAACTGGATATGGAGTTGGGTCTGGTCTCCCTTTCACAGGACAGGAACAGGGCCATCAAGAAGGCATTCCAGACAGTCCAGGGTTCAGCCTCACCCAACCTTAGGCACCTCGCCCATCTATAGGAGTTAATGATCGCCTCAGTAGAATGCCTGCCTTTGGCATGTTTTCACCTCAGGTCCCTCCAATGGTTTCTCCTCCCATTTCAGGACATCACAGTCAAGTGCCATCTTTAGGTCAAAGTCCTGGAGGAGATAATCAGGTCACTGGCATGGTGGACATCCCCAGCAATCAATAGAGGGTGCCTTGTCTGGAAACCAGAGAAGGTCCAGATTACTGCAGACACCACTGTGAGGGGTGGGGATCCCACTGCAGCGCCCGTCTGGCTCAGGGCAGGTGGGGTCAGAATGAGCTTTTCTGACAGCACCTACTGTCTCAAGCTCAGAGCTGTCAGGCTGGCCCTTCTGGCATTTGAGGACCTGATTTAGGGCATGACAGTCCTGGTCAGAACTGACACTACCACCACAAAGGCCCACATAAGGTGTGAGGGCAGCATGAGATCCTGGTACCTGATGGTGCAGGCCCAGTTTCTTCTGTCCTAGGTGGAGGAGAATCTGATTTCATTGTAAGCAGAACACCTTCATGGCAGTTTGAACATGTGGGTGGACTGACTTAGCAGATCTGATACTGATCAGGAAGAGTGGAGCCTCCAGCTGGATGTGTTCAAACTTATCTTTATGGCCCTAGGTTGATTGGAGGTGGACCTCTTTGCCTCTCCAGTGAATGCCAAACTAGTGAGATTCTACTCAAAGTTATGTTCAGAGGAGGCCGAGGACATGGGCACCGTCACTCTTACTAGCCCCCGGGCCTGTTATATGCCTTCCCTCCCTTTCCTTTAATCTCCAAGGTTGTGGGAAAGATTTGCAGGGAAATGACCAAAGTTATTCTAGTGGCACCATTCTGGCCAAGAAGGGCCTGGTTCTCCAAGTTCATCAGCACGGTGTTGGTTGTCTACTCCTCCTGATCCATCTGGACCTACTATCTCAGGGGCAAGTGTATCATCCAGATCCAGCATGGCTACAGCTTCACACCTGGAGGTTGAATGGCGCATGCTGAGCTCTGCAGGTTATTTGGTGAAGGTGGTGACCACCATCCTGGGGTCTAGGAAGTCATTGAGGAATATGGTTTACAGATACACATTCAGATTCTTTCATAGATGGTGCAGACAGAAGGGTATGGACTTTCTTTGGGGCAGTGTTCCTCATCTGTTAGTGTTCATTCAGTAGGGACTTGCCTGTGGCCTCCAACTAATACTGTCAAGAGGCAGGTGGCAATGGTCTCATCGATTCTACCACCTGAGAGACCCTCCAATCTGTCTTCGCATCTGCATATTTGCAGGTTCTGAAGGGCCTGTCTAATTTGGCTCCACCTATGGTACATTACTTTCTGTCCTGCACACAGTATTTAAGGCCTTGACGATTCCTCCCTTCGAGCCATTGAGAGGAGGCCTCACTGAAGCATCTCTCTTGGAAGGTCCTCCTGCTCATTGTGATTATGCCAGTGCGTAGGGTGTCGGAACCAGGAGTGTTTTCGATTTGCAAGGATCTATGTATGCATCATCCAGCCAGACTCTGTAGTTCTATGTTTAGACCCCCTTTTCAACCCGAAGGTTAATTAAGTGTTCCACATATCTTAGGAGGGCAACATTCATTCCTTCTGTCCTTATCCCACCTGGGAATTGGAAGACATTTGGCATACCTTGGGTGTTCATAGGGCTAATCAGATTTATCTCAAGAGAACAAGTACCTTCTGAACATTGGAGGTGTTCTTTGTTTCCTTGTAGACCAGATCCAAGGGAGGTAGCATCTTTGGCCACACTGGCAGATGGATCAAGGCCTGTATTATATCCTGTTGTGAGTCTCTGAAGCTACCACCACCATTAGGTGTGATGGTTCACTACACTAGAAGGACAGCAACAACAGCAGCTTGGTCCACCAATGCTTCCCTGGCTGAGATCTGCAGAGCGGCCACGTGGAAATCACCCTCTACCTTTGTTAGGCACTACAAGTTGGACACTTTCAGTCTGCAAAAGCTGTCTTTGGGAGAAGCGTCCTAACAGCAGGTGGTCAACTCTTAGCTCTCCCATAGCCAGCACACCCACTCTATAGAGAAGCTCTGGCAAGCCCCAATCTTTGCAGGATATTCTGAAGCCTATCTACTGGGAAAAGGAATGTTGATTTTACCTGTGATACATTCATTTCCAGTAGATAGGTGAAGAACATCCTTCCCGCCCAGGGGTGCTGGCAAGCTGCCATTTCATTTTATGGATGCTGATATTCTCAGCAGGGAAATGGCTTCCCTGGTCTCCCTGATTTTACCTTTTGGAAGGCTGTGGGGCCTTTTTTTTAACTGGGCCTAATTTTTTGGTCGCTCTGTTTTTCTTGCCTATGGTTGTCAATATTTGGCTATGTTTTCACTATTCTGGCTTCGAAGTAGTTTGCTTCGGCTTTATTATTAGCTGGCCTCTGGGGGGGTCACCTCTTCCCATGTGACCACACCAGAAGGCCATTTCTTTTTCCTACCTACCAGGAGCAAGTGGGAGGAACTACCCAATCTAATTCTATGATTCTATGCAGGATGTTCGTCACCTAGCTATTGGAAATTAACATATCACAGATAAGACCAATGTTCCTTTTTATAATCAAAGATTTACTGAAAATGTCAGATAGATTGATTTCATTGTAGAACTAACCAGTGTCAGGATGTCTGCATTTCTTCAAGCAAATTGATTAGCAGTAGTGCCTTTAGAAGCCAAACGGAAAATACTATAAGATATAATTGATGATTTGTTATATATGAAAAATAGTGAGGTCTTTAGAGAAATGAGCAAAATGCACTAAAGAAAAATGTGCTCATACACTTTTGAAAGTTCAGATCCCTATGTTAATTGAGCATAAAGAACGTCTACTGCTTTTGAAATGAATAATAATGTGTTAGGAGCTGCATAGAAAAAAATAAATTAGGCTCAGTATAACTTTAAACACTACCCTTGAATTTCCCCCCCAAATAAATTGTTAAGTTTCATTGTGAAATCCTGTTTTCAGCAATCAGCCACATCTAGGCACCTCTTATATGGGTTAAAATGGTGGAAGATTAGTATTAGGGTTGGATTTATCTTTGGAGTATAAGCTCTCCTTTAACTTGTACAGCATGAATGGTGACTAAAGGATAAGAAAAGATGAAAAGCTACAGAATTTATATGGAGATTCTCACTGCTGTCTTTGATTGTACAGGAAATGGTTGTGGCTCCTGGTAAAAAAGGTATTTGTACAGCATCCTGACAGAATTTACAGGGACACTTCAGTTAATAAAGTAGATGTATTCCTGGCCATTACTTTGGTACAAAGGCTGAAATAACATGTAAAGAATAGGAACAGTTTCCAGCATCACAAAAAAGAAGAGCAGTTCAACATGTTTCAGCAAACCTCTTACTCAGAACTAACAATATACAGTACATGTGTGAAATGAAACAGCCAGGTCAGGTAAGCCTTGCATAGCTAAACAAAAGCATTTGGAACCTTCTAGAGACCACTTGAAGAGTTCTTTCAAAATGCATCCTGGGGTGTTTTGGTTTTTTTCACCAGCCTCCAGTTTTGTTGTTGTTGTTGTTGTTTTATGATTTCCATTTTGGTGGACAGACAGGCAGACTGACTTCCAGCTAGACAGGACAAGGGAGAAAAAGCCAGCCAGCCAGCCAGGCAGGCATTAAAAAAAAAAAAAAAAAACTTGTAAGAAGGACCTTCACTGTCACAAGCTTTGTTAACTGGGGTGTGCCTATATAACAAAATATGACACCTGCCCACCGCCGAACTCCCCCCTTTCGAACTCAGCCCTCCCGCCACTGAATTTGCCCCTTGCCACTGGACTCGGGCCCCCGCCGCCAAACTCCCCCCCTCTGAACTTGCCCCCCCGCTGCCACCAAACTCGCCCTCCAGCACTCACCCTCCCGCCACCACACTCGCCCCCCTGCCGCTGAACTCACCCCCCCCGCTGCCAGACTCACCCCCCACCACCAAACTCGCCCCCCGCCGCCAAACCTGTCCTCCACGCTGCCCCCCCTGTACTCCTGCACATGCCATGCTACACACACACCACATCCGCCCCCCATGCTATTCATACTTCCTCTGCAGCCACCATGTTTACAAATGACTTCAACTTCCACATTGTCCCACCCCCAGTGTGCTGATTGACTGCCCAACAGAGCTTTGATTGGTTGGTCAGTTCCCTAAGCACGCAATCAGCACACTGGAAACGGCAACATACCTAAGCAAATTATTATATAGATTTATGAGATGTACAATGAGAATCACAATAACTGTAGTCCTATGTTATGCTGAAAACCAGAAAATGAGATAAGAATTTGCTGCAGTGAGCCCTAGGCTTTCCTTCTCTCTCCCTGGTATAGAATTTTAACTATAAACCATAGCTTACAGTCTGGTTAATTTTAGTGATGATTAAGAGAAATCAGTTAGCTCTATTGTAGTTTGTAATTTGCATAATTTTGTTTATTACAGGTTGAGTCTCCCTTTTCTGGAATTCTGAAATATTCCAAAATCCAAAATTGTCCTCCTGAGTGGCTGAGATAGTGATAGTGATACCTTTGCTTTTTGATGGTTCGGTGTACACAAACTTCCATGCACAAAATTATTAAAATACTCTGTATAAAATTACATTCAGACTGTGTGTATAAGGTGTAGATGAAACAAACAAATTTTGTGTTTAGACTTGGGTCCTACCTCCAAGATATCTCACTATGTATATGCAGGTATTCCAAAATCCCTCTGGTCCCAAGCATTTTGGATAAGGTATACACAAGCTGTACCACTAATTTTACTCCAATGAGCTTATAGACAGTAATTATTAGGATAGAATCATAGCAAAAATAAAACCAATTTCAAATTTCTGAGTAGCAGACAAAATGATGAAAAGTAATTGATTCCCATAAAAATGAAAATACAGAATATAGTTGTCCCTTCATATTTGCTTGGGTTTGGTTCCAGGACCTCCCATGGATACCAAATCCATGACTACTCAAGTCCCATTATATGCAGTGGCATAGCAAAATGGTGTCCCTTATATAAGATGGAAAAATTAAGGTTTGCTTTTTGGATTATTATTTTTTAAAGAATATTTTCAAGCCATGAATACTTAAATCCATGGATACGGAGGGACAACTGTAGATTGTATTAAATTAATAATAATGATTCAAGAATAATAAATGAAATAGTTACACTGTGACTAACAATAAAGACAATTATGACAATAAATTACATAAGAATGTGAATTATATTAATTAATCAAGGCAAAATGGGTAACAAGTTGTACATAAGAAAATTGTATTGAATATTAGATCCCCATCTTGGTTAACACTCACTCTAGTCCATTAAAGTCTTTAAAATTTCTAGCTATAAGAAAAATGCATATCTACCATTTTAGTGGACAGTTCAGGATTCTTAGATATATCAGCAGAAAAATCCAAAGAGTCTATAAACTAAGAAAATATTCCATGCAAAAGTTCCAAAAATATCCCCAAATCAGGAAAAAGAAGGAATTTTTAAAAAGGGGGGGAAAAAAGAAATAGGTTTTCCTTTAAGAGGGCAAGCATAGTCTGGATCTCAGAAAAGAAAGTTGCAGTAGACATAAAGATAACAAAGACCTAGGGAGGGAGTATTCTGAGAGTGAATTTCCTGTATCTCTTGAGAGATGACCCCAGGCATGCAGCTAAAAGAACCCAAATAGACTAAATTGATAGCTGACTCCCAGCAATTGCTGTTCTTCTTTTTTTCAGTCAAAGATGTACAAAACCATTTGTTTGTTTGTTTGTTTTAATTTACTTAAAAGTATTTATATATTGCCTCCTAGTCTATCAAGGCCTCCAAGGCTGTGCACATCAGGTAAAACCATTTAAGACAATACAGAGATAAAAACTTTTAAAAGAATTAAAATACTGTTTGGTAACTTAAAAAACAATCTAAAAATAGTCCTTAAAATGATTTTAAAGTGAACAATTAAAGCAGAGTGGTTTCAGACACCAAAGGCCATGTGGTTACTGTTTGTTTTTGGTAAGACCCAAAAACTTCTGCACAACCTGGCTGGGTGTTTTATCACTCCAAGTGAAATGAATTCTATATTGTTTAATTGTGTGTGTGTGTGGGTGCACCTTCAAGTTGCGTGTCAACTTGTGGTGACCCCATGAATTTCATGGGGTTTTCTTAGGCAAGGAATATTCAGAGGTTTTTGCCAATTCCTTCCTCTGAAATATAGCAGACAGCACCTGGTATTCATTGGCAGCCTCCTGTACAAGTACTAACTAGGGCTGATGCAGCTTAGCTTCCAAGATCAGAAAGGGATCTGGTGCCTTTGTGGATCTACTGTACCAAAATGTAAGCAATTTTCTATTTAGCTGTATCCTTTAAACTGCCATTATAAACACTTAGAAGACATGATATTGTATTCATTTATTTTTCTGGGTACCCAGTAATGTTGCTATAAAATTTGTCATCCAGCTCTTAATTGGAAGGGAGACTATGATTTTTAACTTTAGGCTTCAGAGTTAAATAAAATACAGCACTTTTTCAGAGACACATACAATACAAGCAATACCCATTGTAATGAAATTAACATTAAAAAAATGATATAATATAAGCATTGTTTCTACTGTCTGGTAGAATCATAAATTATAATGTGTGTAAATAACACACACACACACACCAATAAAACAATAACATATAAAATTTAATATCTTTTAAGACAAAAGATTTAAAAATAATTTCTTGACTGCTGTACTTGTTCTGTATTATTTCCTAGTCAAAGAGTGACATCTAAAATGTAGGTTCTTCTTTCC
Organism: Gambelia wislizenii; assembly: GCA_030847615.1. Lineage (NCBI taxonomy): Eukaryota > Metazoa > Chordata > Lepidosauria > Squamata > Crotaphytidae > Gambelia > Gambelia wislizenii. The sequence goes on from JAUMIR010000004.1 coordinate 166,314,892, forward strand.
AAAGTCTCTTTTTAATTGGGGAACTTTTTACTGTAGAATAATGCAGGTGTTCCGTTATCTTTAAACTTTCCTCATTAGCCCAGTCAAAGAGAATATTCCACACTTCCAGGACACTCTTTTCATTTTGTGACTCAAAGATGTATTCTGGCCTCTGGTTATGTTCATACAAGTAAAAGAGCCATAATGGTATTCACGAATGAATGTCTCAGCTCACTGGAAGTCCAGACTTCAGTCAGCCCTTTCTTTTGCAGTATTAGAAAAACATAAAACAGATGGGAGTTATATCCTTCTGGTTGATTTACCTGGGTCAGTTGTCTGCCTCTGTGTAAACAGAATGATGAAGTGAGTAGGTTGTAGTCTGACCCAGCATAGCTTTTCTTATGAAAAGATACTCCAACTAAACACTAGGAAGAACTTCCTGACTGTAAGAGCTGTTCAACAGTGGGGTTCACTGCCTCAGAGTGTGGTGGAGTCTCCTTCTTTGGAGGTTTTTAAACAGAGGCTGGATGGCCATCTGTTGGTAATGCTTTGATTATGTATTCCTGTAGGGCAAATGGGTTGGAGCAGATGGTCCTTGTGGTCTCTTCCAACTCTGTGATTCTATATTCTTTGCAAATCAGTCCAAAAATAACACCTAAGCAGCAGACTTGTTTCCATTAAACTTCATTAAGAATAGCCACAGCTTGTTGGGTTTGGCCAACACAGTAACTGTGGTTAATTGAAAATGAAAGTGAAAATTACTACACCCCTCATAGCTGTAGCAGTCAGGGTTTGTTGAGATTTGCTGTTGTTGCTGTAAACAGTGGTGTGGAAATTTGGCCAGATTATGTGAAACTGCTAAAATCTATGATGTACATTAACAAGAATGAAGCCTTAGTCTATGGGCAATGAATTTATAATTTTAAAATAAATGTTCTGAACAAACCTTGCACATGAGAAACTGCATTATAGTTGTGGAAAAAATAGTGCTAACTACCTCAAAACAATATACGTAGCTAAGCTATGAAGAACTTACTGGGGGATCTGATTCTTCCAGTATCCTTAGAAGTGTTTTTCTTTAGTTTATGCAGAAACAATAGCATAGCAAAGTAGAATAACCTGGTTGCTGTTTTACTCCATTCCTTCCAGATTTTCCAAGAATCTGGATAATTTGGTCTCACTTTGCTTTTTCCAGTACAATCTCTGTTGGCCATATCAATTCAACTGAAGGATTGAAAAAATATTATCTGGAGGGAGAAACATGCTATCTTCCTGGGCAAGGGGTGGTGGAGTGGGACGAGAAGGAAGTGTTTGCAAAGCTCTAGTCAGTCCTCCTGAAGTAAGAGATGTATAATTGTATTTATAGCACAGAGCTGTGTGAATGTTAATATACTTCGCTGTGTATTTAGCTGCTAGTGATAGGCATGTGCAGGTTTCATCATATGGTTGCATTTTGAAAATGTCTGTGATGGAAAAAAATAGGCTGAGTGGCATGTATCAGTATAACATTTGTGGCTGATTAAAACAACATAAACATATTTACCTAGAAACAAATATTGGTGATTTAACTTTTGAAATCATACTATCTTAGAGTTGGAAGGGACCACAAGGGTCATCTAGTCCAACTCCGTGCCATGAAGGACTACATTACTACAGGAAAAGAGATGCCTTCAATCCTTTCGTTGGTCGGTAAAATGAGTACCCAGCTTGTGGGGGCAATTAGCTAACACACATTGGAAACTGCTTAATGCAGTGTAGATGTGTAAATTGCTATTGCTTAAAACAATTTGTAAGCCGCTCTGATAGCCTTGTGGCTGAAGAGTGGGGTATAAATAAATAATAAACTACAGGAAAAGAGATTCCATCTAAACATTAGGAAGAACTTCCTGACAGTAAGAGCTGTTTGGAAGTAGAATGTACCTTTCTCCCAGGCTGAGACTCAAGGTGGCTTATAAAAAGACAGAATACAGTCATCCCTTCAGATTCACAGGGGTTAGGTTCCCCAGACCCCCGCGAATGCGAAAAATCCGCGAATAACAACTGCCCTCCCCCTCCCCCGCCAAAGCGACCACAGGGCCTCCGGAGGCCCTATAGTTGCTTTCCCCCGCCTCCCCCTCCCTCCCCAGGCCTTCATGGGGCCTCCGGAGCGCCTCTGGGGGCTCCGTGAAGGCCTCCCCGGCCCTCCCCACCCCCTTCCCAGGCCTTCATGGGGCCTCCGGAGCACCTCCAGGGGCTCCGTGAAGGCCTCCCCGGCCCTCCGCACCCCCTCCCCAGGCCTTCATGGGGCCTCCGGAGCGCCTCCGGGGGCTCTGTGAAGGCCTCCCCAGCCCTCCCCCCTCCCGCCCAAGGCCTTAACGGGGCCTCCAGAGGCCCGGTATCACTGCTTTTGGGAAGGTGGGGGCCCTCCCAAAACCTGCAAATATTGAAAACTGTGAATGCCAAGTTCGCGAATGTGGAGGGGCAACTGTACAATAAAACATGTACAGTTAAAAATATACAAAATCAACATATTACTATGTTAAATAACAACAGAATTAAAAGCAATCAAAATCTTACTTCAAAAAACATTTAAAACAATACAGCACCATAAGAGTCATTTTAGTTAAAACCAGTTCCCAAAAGCTTGCTGGGGGAGGTGGGGAAGGTGCTTAACCTGTGGCTGAAAGGAGAAGAAAGAATGAGTCATCCTAAATTCCTTAGGCAGGGAGTTCCAAAGTGTGGGAGCTGCCACAGAGAAGACTTCATTTTTCATGTTCCTACCAGTTCTGCTGTGGAGAGAGTGGGATAAATACCTCCCCTGCAGAGCTTAGAGTTTGGGCAGGCTCATATAGGAAGATGTGGTCCTTCAGATAGCCTGTGCCTGAACTGTATAGGGCTTTATAGGTTAAAAACCTGCACTTTGAATTGTTCCTGGAAACAGACCCAAAGTCCTGTTTCTCCATTCCAGTTAACCAGAATTGTTTGCGGTTTCAGCTTAAAAACAAAAAAATTCTTGCATCCAATAGTATCTGTCCAATAATGTTAATGTTCTCCATTGCCAGCATGACACACATTTGTGCTGCTTTCTGGAATCTCCTCTTTACACATGAGATAAGTGAAACAATGAAATAGTGTATAAATTAATCTCAGCTTGACTAAAATGAGTGCTGAGGCTATTGTGATAAAGTTGTTTGGGGGTGAAGGTGAATGTTGTAGAGGATGGCTACTCATATGGTTTGCTACACAATCGTTACTAATGCAGTTGAATATTAATATCTGGAAATTGGCTTCAACAGGATCCAGTTTTTCATATAATCTTTGAATCTGTTTGGATGTTCTTATTCTTGGACTTCCTGTGACCCTCATTGAGGGTTAATGTGTACATTATAACCTGGCTAATTCCAACAATGTAGTGGCACATAAAATTATGTTAAACTGTTGGTTAAAATTTATCTGTAGTGAGTCTTCACATTCTCTTAGGATAACCTTTGAGGACTGATTCCTAGAAGGGATTTGTTTTATCCTTTGTGCTGATATTATTTTAAAAGTTTATTTACATTTCAGGGATGGTTTTTGAGACAGAAATGAGCTGATATATCCCTCCAGATGAGTAGAACAACTATAATAATTTTCTACAGCAGTGCCATGTCCCTCATACTGGCTTTGTTCTACCTTGTAATTTAAAGGATTTGCAGAAACTCAAAGAGAGGATGGCTTTTAGATGGCTTTTGCTAAAGCTCAATTAAATATCATTCTTTCAACTGTGTTAGAAGAGAGAGAGTTGGTATCCTGTTGGTTATTCCTAATTAGAGTAGACCCAATCGATCAACTGTTGAATAGTGAGTCAATACCATTAAATCAACTAATCTATTATAGTTAGGACTAACAACAGAATTTAGACCATAGTATAGTGTACCTGTCCTTGTGGGTTAAAATAGTTGGAAGCTAAGGATATATTATACAGTTGTCCCTTCACATTCTTTGGGGTTTTGTTCCAGGACCCCCCGTGAATACCCAAGTCCGTGAATACTCAAGTCCCATTATATGCAGTGGCATAGCAAAATGTGTGTATGTGTGTCATATATATTTAAATATTTGGATTGCTGATGCAAATAACACATCATGTTAATGTGTTATTTTGTACAGATTTCTAATACCTTCATTGAATGTTTTGTGATGGCCTGATAACTGTATGCAATAAATCAATCTAATTTACAAGCTAAGCTTGTCTCCATTCAAATATTGAATTTAGTGTGTTTAACCTAATCGTTTATGATGTACCTCTGTGTAATAGTTGTATCCTTAACTTTGCAGTTAAGTTCATGAAAGTTAATAGCCTACAAAAATTTTACAAGCCACTTGCCCAAACATAACGATGGTGTATGTTAAATACAGGAGTACTGAGCAGAAATACCATTGCTTTTAAACATTGGTCTACTGGCTATATTTCAGAGGAAGGACTGGCAAAACCACCTCAGAGTCTTCTTTGCAACTTGATAACACATACAGATATATTGGCTATCCTCAAACAATTTGAAGATGCATCTGAGTTTATAACACATGCAGGGCAGGACCTGGAGCTCATCCACAGTGGAGGAGGCAGGGAAGGAGTGATTTTAAAATGTAATGATTCAAATATGTCTTCTGAAGAAATGTGTTCTGATGTCCTTTTTCTTATGACCTTGGATAAAAGTCCAGTTTGATGTCCTGGAGTTCAGTAAAAAGTTAGTGCAAAAGGAAGCTGCAGTGTTTGTTATCATCCCCATTGCAGAAGGCTATCTGCCTGAGGATGGTCCCACTACTCTGGGACTATTAAGCAGTTTCTAGAGTTGCTGTCTGGAGTGTAGGGTGTCTTGTGCTTCACAGAAGGACTGTAGAGAAAAGTGCAGCTGAGAGTTTTATCAGTGGGAACACTGGGTGCCCTGCTGTACATGCTTGAGGAATTTAAGTACTGCCTTCCCTCTCATTTTCTCTTTGAAGGCAGTAACAGCAGTTTTCATTTCTTTGTGTTTAGGGGGTCTTATTTTATTTCTTTCCTTTTGAACTTTCTTTCCTTTGATTGATTCTGCTTTTTCTTAGTTTTTAGTGTTTTTCCTTCATCAGTATAATGTGTCTGAGGAAGCTTTTTCCATGAGCCTATAGGACTTTTGGCTTCAATGCTGCTAAGTGCTCTGAATATGGGGCCAAGTAACTGCTGACCAGTAGATGTTCCCTCTGCCTTGGAGAGTGATGTGTCCAAGATACTTGCCACACTGTCAAGGTTTTATCACTAGTCACAACTAAATCCCTCTGAGAGCTGGCACTGCAGATAGCCAGTTGGGATGCAAAAACAAATGTTTCTTGCCTGTTCAGGTCTTTGCATCTGTTCAAAGCTGACTTTATATATTGCTTCTTGCTGTGAATAATAAATCTCTGGTTTTGGCACAGCCCTCTGTTAGTGACATTGTTGGGCTTGATTCAGCTTCCAACAATATACCTTTAAATTGCACACCGTATAAATATTTTCTTCCTTCATGGTGATTTTAACAGTCTTTCTGTGGGCTGTGTTTTGAAGAGTTATTGTGTGCTCCCTTAGAATATCAGTATAAAAGACCACTTATTTTTACTGCTATACTCAGTGCTTAGCAGTACAATAATCAAAGGGTTAAACATTGCATGTAAATAAGTTCAGAAAATCATTTGCATCTTGACTTGCCCATTTAGTTTTTTATTTTTTTTCCTCCTGTTTTTCCTTAGTGAAGCTGTGGTCGACCAACCTGGACAATTCAGTAGCAAGTATTGAGGCCAAGGCAAATGTGTGCTGTGTGAAATTCAGTCCATCATCTAGGTATCATCTGGCCTTTGGTTGTGCAGGTAGGTGCAAAAACTGCCATTTTATGTATTGGACAACCTGAACAAAATGAAAAGGAGGGAAGAATCTCTTTTGAGTAAATGAGCATTGTTATTTTGGGCCTGTTTGTCTAGTGATGAAGACCAGAGCTTGGAAGTAACTAGTTAAAAAATGTCCAGTTGCTCCCCAAGTCTTCATGTATAAATAAAATTTTATTATTATATTATTATATGTATTCTTTCCATCCATGCCAGGCTGGCATGTAAAAAAAGAGGAATGCTGTTTCAGCATTGGTTCCACATTGCTTCTTTAAGCTATTGAGGAGCAAGGATAAGTTTCCACTTGTGAGTTGCTTGCCAAATTAACCGCAAAGAAAACAAGGCAAAGGAGGCTACAGCAAAGAACCTAAAGGGCTTCCCCTCTTTCTTCATAGGTTTCATTGTAGGAGAAAGGTCTTATGGGAGGGGTCTCCACGTTTCTTCAGTGTAATTAACATGTAAACACACTAGTGAATGTTTGAGAACTTATATGGTATGTATTCTAATTATTCCCCCTGCTTTTTAAAAATAATATCTGCCATTGGTCATCAGGAATCTCCTTAAGTAAAATGCAAAACAGCTTAAATTTTTTTTGGTTCTGTATAGCCTTCTCACCTGTGAAACAACTTGCACTCTTAGATCATCTACCAAAGCCGTACTCTGTGTTCTTTCTTCACAGATACAGAATGTGTTGCATAGAATAGAATTTTTCCACTGTACAGAATTTCTTCTGTGGAGAAGTTTGCCTTCTTGTATCTTTGCTTGTATTCAGGCATTTGTTCAAAACATTTGAGAAGGCTTTTGAGATAGTTGGGTTTTTATTGTTGTTTTAGTAATGAATGTGTTGATAATCCTATATCTTTAAGATTGTTGTAAGCTGTTTGTGGACCTGTTTGGTCAAAAAGTGGGATAGAAATATAGTATGTTGAACAGAATAGGTCTGTTTTATATAGAATACAGATCATGGATACATTTTCCATGCATGTTTGATCATATTAATGCATTTACTACAGTTGTCCCTCCATATCCATGGATTTGGTATCCACAGATTTAAGTATTCACGGCTTGAAAATAATCTTTAAAAAAAAATAACCTTGGTTTTGCCATCTGATATAAGGGACACCATTTTGCTATGCCATTGCATAGAATTGGTCTTGAGCATTCACGGATTTTGGTGTCCACGGGAGATCCTGGCACCAAACCCCAGCGAATATGAAGGAACAACTGTATATGTTCTGGCCTGTTCAATGTAATGTTAGCAAATCAGTGATACACCAGCAGGCAAATCTGTGGGAAATGGATTTAAGTTTGGCCACACTCACATGGAATGTTTTCCATGAACAAAGATGAGCAAAGAATTGTTGTTCCTGTCTTATGTAAATGAGCTATAGGCAGATTATTCATCTTGGTCCTGTCACACTTTATAAACATGGAGGTTAATCGTTTAGGTGTTATACAAGAGCAGAACTACATGGTAGGACAACATGCTTTAAAGTTCCCAAAGGGTGGTATGTTGAGAGAGAAAAATCTTGCAAGGACTTCTTTACCCTTGCATTTTGATGCAGCATACAGACAGGCAGCTGTTGTATTGTATCCATTGTGCAAGAAGGCTAATCACTGTGCCATCCCTCACCTAATCAAGGCGCACTCTGGGAAGTAGCAAAGAGATAGTTTATCATCTCCCTTACTTATTGGGTTGGACTATGCTGTTGTTAAATAGTAAGTAATAGTAATATTACTCTTAAAGAAATGGGGGTGCCACAACACTTGATTGTCCTGCTGCATAACCTATACTCAGGACAAGAGGCTACTGTTAGGACAGAATACAGAGACATGGAATGGTTTCAAGTCAAGGCTGCGTTTTGTCACTTTATCTGTTTGACTTGTATACCAAAAATATTATACATGAAGCAGGATTAAACTCAGAGGAAGAAGGCATGAAAATTGGATGAAGGAACATGAACAATTTAAGATGCAGTTGAAACCATCCTGCTAGCAGAAGGTAGCAAAGACTTGGAACGATTACTGAAGAAAGTCAAAGAAGAAAGTGCAAAGGCAGGTTTACAGCTGAGCATTAAGAAAACAAAAATAATGACCACAGATGATTAACATAACTTCAAACTAGACAGTGAAGTTATTGAAATAGTTCAAGATTTTTCATACCTTGGCTCAATCATGAATCAGAATGTAGACTGTCGTCAGGAAATCAGAAGAATATTAGAACCTGGAAGGGCAGCTATGAAGGAACTAGACAAGATTCTGAAGTGTAAAGAGATATCATTGAATGCTAAGGTCAGGATTGTCCATGCCATCATATTTCCATTTCTATGTCTGCTTTTGAAAGCTGGACAGCGAAGAAAGCTGATAGGAAGAATATCAACTCATTTGAAATATGGTGCTGGAAAAGAGTTCTATAGATACCAGGGATTGCTAAAAAGACAAACGCATGTTTCCTAGATCAAATAAAGCCTGAATTCTTTGTAGATGTCAAGATGACGAAACTGAGACTTTACTTTGGCCATATCCTGAGAAGAAATGATTCACTAGAAAAGTTAATAATGCTTGCTAAGATAGAAGGCAGTAGGAAAAGAAGAAGACCACATTCCTGATGGATAGACTCAATCAAGGAAGCCATGGCCCTGAGTCTGCAAGACCTAAACAGGGTAGTTGAGGATAGGATGAGGAGATCTCTCATCCATTGGGTTGCCCTAAGTTGAATTTGACTTGACGGCAGTTAACAACAAAATAGTAATATTAGTGAACAGCACATGAACTCCCACCCCTATATTTCATGCCCCTACAAGACAGTAGCAGTTCTTAAATTGTATGACAATAAGTATTGGTTCTTAAATTTTAAATTGTGAATGGGCCGTTCAGGTCCTTCGGATGTACCCAGCTTGTGGGGGCAATTAGCTAACACACATTGGAAACTGTTTAATGCAGTGTAGATGTGCAAATAGCTATTGCTTAAAACAATTTGTAAGCTGCTCTGATAGCCTTGTGTCTGAAGAGCGGGGTATAAATAAGTAAATATATAAATAAAATAAATAAATAAAAAATAAAATAAATGTCATTTCTCTTAATCTCTCACTATTGGGCATGCTAGCTAGGCCTGATGAGAGACATAGGCTAAAAACGACTGAAGTTGACCACTCCTGTTTTAATTAACAGTTCTTTGAAAAGGTATCACTATAACAGAACATGCACATGCAAAGCTTTAGAAGAATGTGTGGGGTTCTGTTTACTGGTTGTAAATTAGCAAAGCTCAGCAAGCATTTCTGCTCCTCATCATAGCAGACAGTAGAAAAAGATACAGTTGTATGTGCAACTGTAATCTCCTCTTCTGTTTACATAATGAATGCCACATGTTTCAGTTCATATAAATTTGTTTTCTGTCACAGTATCTTTCTTCTGGGCAAAAATATTGAAACATCCTGTTCTGTGGAGCTCAGAATAGTTAGATACAGAAAACTATTATGTATGAAACTTCAAAAGAGAATGCCATCAGATGAGTACACATTCCCCCCTCCCAGCAAGAGCCAATGTCAAGGGCAAACTGGAATGTTACCAGGTGGACTAGAGAAGGAGAAAATGAAGGGCCATACAGAAAAAGAACAGGGAAACATATAAGGAAGAATTCAAAGAAAATCAGGACAAAGCAAGGTAATCATATTTAGAAAAAAAAGTAATGAAAAACAGTATGCAAAGAGATCTTATAGCACCATTGAGACTAACCAAGAGAAAGAAGTTGGACCATAAGTTTTCGTAGACTTAGTCTACTTCCTCCATGCATCTTAGAAAGTAGAATATGTCTATGAAAGCTTATGCTCCAACGTTTTTCAGTTAGTCTCAAAGATGCTACAAGATCACTTTGCATATTCATATTCCAGACTAATACGGATGTGTCTATGAATCCAACCATAATGAAAAATAAGCAGTATTGATTTTCCTTGCTGCTGAAAAGGCTTATGACAATGTGAACTTGGTTGGTGTTTTTGTTTGTTTGTTTAGAGTTTTGTAGGAGATGAATTTTGGTGATAATTTTATTAAACAAGTCAAGTCGATATATATCTTGGAGAGTACACAAATAGTAGTCAGTGGTGAACTAACAATGTTGTATAATTCAAAAAGGGACTAGATAGAGATGTCCACTATCGCCATTATTACCATTTATTCTGGCGTATAAAATTTTAACCCTTGAAAATCTCCTCCAAAGTCGGGGTCATCTTATACGCCGGGTATACGGACCCGAGATGGGGCTGGCAGGATGGGGAGGATCAAATGGAACTGGAGGAAAAGACTGGATTTAAAGTTAAGAAAAAGGTTAAATTTCTGGGCATACATAAGACTTGTATGTTGTTTCAAAATAATTATATTAAAGTATTTAATGAAATTAAGAAACATACAGTAAGATGGGAGAAATTTTAAGCATGTCATTGTTTGGGAGGATTTCAGAGATAAAAATGAATGTGTTGCCCAGAACGTTATTTCTTTTCCAGATAATACTGATTTTGACAAATGATGTACTGTTTAAGCAATGGCAGAAGGATTTGTCTTAAGTTTTTTTGGCAAGGGAAGAAACCAACAGTAAAATATAAGTTATCACAAGATGCAAAACAAAGAGGACGATTAGGTTTATCAGATTTAAAATTGTATTTTTCTGTCTCTGGTTTTGTCAAAAGAATGGATGCTGTTGAGAAACAAAAAAATATTAGATTTGCAAGGCTATGATTTGAGGTTTGGATGGCATGGATATTTATGGTATGATCAATTTAAAGCAAACGTAGATTTTAATAATCATTTTGTGAGACATACCTTATTAAGAGTTTATTTAAAGCAAAGTTATGACAGAGGATGCCCCTATGGACCTCAGTGCAAGAAGCCTGAGAAAAGAAACATCATGCAAAGAAAGATGGCTAGCCTATAGAAACCTCTTGGAAGCTGGGCAAGACAAGTTCAAAATTAAAGTAAAAGGGCAATTATTGAAAGAAGTCTAGTTTCCAGTGGTTTTCATATTTACGATGGACAAAAAAGGATATGGTTTTGAGCAGAGTAAATCAGAATTTGAAGTGCAGTTGTGTTCAAATTATGCTCATGTGATTGGAAAAATGTATAAACTTTTGTTAAAGTTTGAAATGGAAGATGAACAAGTTAAGGACTATATGATAAAACGGACAAAGAATTTTGGATACAATATAGGGATGGAACAATGAGAAAGGATGTGGACAAAAGGGTTAAAATTTACATTGTACTACGATCTTATAGATAATTTTTATAAAACGATATATTATTTCTACATGTCACCTGATAAATTTTCTAAAATTTATAAAGAGGTTTCAAATGTTTGCTGAAATTGTGAACAAAAAGAAGGGCCATTTTATATGTGGAATTGCTGGAAAAAGGGGGAACTGCTATCAAATCTCCGAGGTGCAGTCATCATCACCCTGTAAAAGGAAAAAAGGAGCAAAATCCGATTGCTCAAACCATCGAGATATAACACTGCTCTCTGTTGCTGGAAAAATCCTTGCAAGGATACTCCTGAACAGATTATAGTCATCCCTTCACATTCGTGGGGGTTAGGTTCCCCAGACGCCCGCGAATGTGAAAATTCCGCGAATAATGACTGCCCTCCCCCTCCCCCGCCAAAGCGACCATGGGGCCTCCGGAGGCCCCATAGTCGCTTTCCCCGGACTCCTCACTCCCTTCCAAGGCCTTCACGGGGCCTCTGGAGACCCTCCCGAGGCCCCATGGATGCCTCCCCAGCCCTTCCCCTCCCTCCCAAGGCCTTCACGGAGCCTTCTAAGGCCCCATGAAGGCCTCCCCGGGCCTCCCCCCTCCCTCCCCGGGCCTTCACGGAGCCTTCTGAGGCCCTGTGAAGGCCTCCCCGGGCCTCCCCCCTCCCACCCCGGGCCTCCCCCTCCCTTCCCGGGCCTCTCCGCTCCCACCCCGGGCCTTCACGGAGCCTCCAGGAGGCCCCTTGTCACAGTTTTGGGAGGGTGGTGGGCCTCCCAAAACTGCGAATAATCAAAACTGCGAATGCTATGTTCGCGAATGTGGAGGGGCAACTGTAGTTCCTGCTATTGCAGAAGAACTTCTTCCTGAAAGCCCATGTGGCTTCAGAGCCAATGGGTGTACTACAGATACGGTATTTGCCCTTAGACAAGTCCAAGGAAAATGTAGAGAGCAGAACAAGGCTCTCTATGTAACATTTGTTGACCTCACCAAAGCCTACAACACTGTGGGTAGAAAAGGTCTGTGGCAGATCCTGGAAAGACTAGGATGTCCCCCAAAATTCCTTAAAATGATTATCTTGCTACACGAGGGCCAGCGTGGTCAAGTCAGATATGGCGATGCTCTTTCAGAGCCCTTTGTAATAACAAATGGAGTGAAGCAATTTTGTGTTCTTGCTCCAACTTTATTTACAATCTTCTTCAGCATGATGCTCCAAAAGGCTACGGCAGAGCTCGAAGAAAAAGACAGCATCTATATAAATTACCATATTGATGGTAGCTTGTTTAACTTAAGCCGTCTGAGGGCTCACACTAAGACTCTAAACTATATAGTCTTTGAGATGCTCTTCACTGATGCTGGTGCCCTTGTTGCCCACACAGAGGCAGCTCTGCAGCGCCTAACATCCTGCTTTGCAACAGCTGCAGAGCTGTTTGGACTGGAAGTCAACCTGAAGAAAACGGAAGTTCTTTACCAGCCTGCACCACAGGATGAACACCACCATCCCCACATTGCCGTAGGCAAATCTGTGCTTAAGTCCATTCAGTAGTTAACCTACCTGGGAGGCATCATCTCCTCAGATGCCAAAATTGACAAAGAGATCGATCACAGATTAGCAAAGGCATATGACTCATTTGGAAGACTTTACAAAAGAGTCTGGAGTAATAAACACCTGAGGCGAAGCACAAAAATCAGTGTGTATAGAGCCATTGTACTGTCTGTTCTTCTTTATGGGTCTGAAACATGGGTCACCTGTCACCAACACTTAAAACTCCTCGAACACTTTCATCAGTGCTGTATATGCACAATCCTAAATATACACTGGACTGACTATGTTGCTGTCCTTGAGCAAGCAGGGATCATTAGCTTTGAGGCCGTGATATTGAGAACACAGCTACGCTGGGCAGGGCACGTTTCTAGGATGGAGGACCATCGCCTCCCAAAAATGGTACTCTACGGTGGACTCGCCACGGGTCAGCGTAAGAGGGGCACTCCAAAAAAGCGATACAAGGACTCTCTGAAACAACATCTCGGCCAAATTGATCACCGACAATGGTCCGCCCTGGCCTCACATTGGGAGACATGGAGACGCACTATCCACAATGCTGCAGCCTTATTTGAGAGCTCATGCCAAACAAGTCTTGAAAAGAAACAACAACGCAGAAAGAATCACAACATGGAAATATCACCCAAGGAGACCATCTACTGTGCTTTCTGCAACCGGACTTGTTTATCTCGGATTGGCCTTTTCAGTCATTAGCACACTTGCCGAAAGCATGGGATGAGTCCTTCCTGAATCTTCGTTTGTGAAGAAAAGCAGAGGTAGTCTTGTGATAAAGCTAAAAGTTCTGGGCGCAGATTCCTACTTTGGTACAATTGATTTTAAAGGTTAATATTGATTTGAAACCAGAACTTTTTTGTTGGGGTTGATGGATGAACAATTAGAAAAGAATTACCGTAAATTATTGCAGTGTGTGACACTGCTGCAAGACTGATCTACTCTCAAACATAGAAGAATTCAACACTACCTTTAATGGAGGATTGGTTATTAAAACTAAATGAATTAGAAGGAATGGACAAGTTATCTATTTTGATGAGGGGAAAATTTATAAGAGTCATTTGTAAAATATTGGAAACCCTTGATTGACTTTCTTCAGGAAAAAAATAGCGACCTGGTAGTTATTGGTTTTGAGAATTAAAAAGAAGAGATTGGCCGAAGTGGTATATAAAAATAGTTGCTATAGGAAGAGGTGTATGTAATAGTTGATATGTAACCACTGAAACAAAAGTTGGAAGTCATTTTCTTACTTTTTTTATAGTAGTTCTCTTTCTCTACAATCTAAGTATAATTTTCAGTTTGTTTTCTCTAACTCTTTAGCTTTTTATCTTTTACATATTCTTTTTTAAGTTACTTATGTATTTTTGTACCTTTTATTGTATTTTGAAACTTTAATTAAAAGTGGGGGGAGGACAAAGCAAGATAACAGAAAACAGAAAGCGGAAGCCATCTTTCTATATTAACTATTGAGCAGTCTGGCAATAGCCTCTTTTTCATTCCTTTGAAGAGGCTTTTTAAAAACTTCATCCTCTGATTTCGCGCTCTGTTTAGGTTTTATATATAAATATATAAATGTTGTACATATGTATGCTTTCTGAGCTTTGCCAGTTTGCAACCAGTAAAGGGAGCACCACACATTCAAATCATCATCTTAAAGGCACATACAGTGGGTATGCATTGGAAACCTACAGGAAGCTCATCATCTCATTCATATTCCTCAAAAACTGGCATTTAGAGGCATATTGTAGAATTAGTACAAAAGGGTATTTGGTGCAGGGAGAACTGTTAAAGTGTATATTTTCATGCATTTTAAAAATAAAATCTGATTAATGTGATAATAGACTTAGAAATGGGCATGTGTAATGTGAAAGTGATGTAGATGGTAAATAGACTGTTCTGTCCATCCACAGGTGTAAGCAACAAACCATGAAATTTATCATGCTTAACCAACTCCTCTAGAAATCTGTTGGCTGAACATACTGGTGTTGTTGTTTTAATTTCTTTCTATCCCACCTTTTTCTCAATTCGGAACTCAACAAATTAAGAAACATATCATTAAAAATCCATGAGATACAAAAGTTAAAATGAGATTAAACACACATTAAAACACATATTATTAAACACACAAGATACTAATTTTGAAGAACTAGTTCAATCAGATAATTTCAGGACAAAAAGTTATCTTAAAATGTGAGACAGAATGAAAGGAAGATATAGAGACTGCATTTTGTATTCAGTTGTGATTACAGTTTACCATTAGTGCTGCAACTTATGAAGCATACAAACTGAATGCTGAAGGCAAAACAATTTCCATTTTATTTTAATAGATGGGCATTTTATGTTTACAATTGAAAATCTTTAAGTTATAACCATTAATTTGGTGTAAAGGAGCTATTCTTTTTTATACCATTATTTATATCTCAGAATTTAGTCTGAAATTTTAATTTCCATGGAACAATTAGCATAGACGACAAAAAAAAAAAGATCCCAGATATTTCCATTGGCCTCTGTATGAACCATCTACATTGAAGTTCTTGTTTTCACACCATCGAGTTAGTTGTCAGGTTAATGAAAAGCCATAATGAAGTCAAGACTTTGAGGCAGTGTCCAATGATGTAAAATATAGCATGCACCTCATTTTTTGGCATTCCTGGTCAGTCCTGGTCAGCTGCAATCCACTTTTTTGGATTAGACCACTATGGTTACCTTAATGGGTAATCTTTATTTAGAGACTTCAGGAATAACATTTCCCTGAATCTTATGAAGCCTTACAATAACTTTAGATGTAATGTTATTATTGAAGTCAGTAGAAAGAATTACAGTAATGGGTAAATTAATGGATGGTTATTATTTTCCTCTTTTTTGGCTCAGTCCTTGGGACTGGTGTTTTGAAGGAGGTTGCTCTGTACTCCATCGGAAGCTTTTTGGGAATTCCTCAGAGAGGTCCATACCATCATAGTAGCACTTTAACAGCTATATGAACTAGTTTGGTAAGGCTGTGTGAAGGCTTAGGAGTGAAGAGTCATTAGTGTGCTGATAAAAACCCAGGTGTGTTTTATACTTTCTACATATTCCAGAGAAATATATTTTCTAGTTTGAGCCACACTTTTGCATGTAATGCAGTGCTAAGCAAGTATTCTATTGTACATGCATAAACAGAGAACAGTCTGTTCAAATCATTGGTCTTGAATGGTTTCCCCTCCTCTTGAGTGACCGAGGGTAGGAATAAATAAATATTGAGTTAATAAATAAATAAATAAATAAATATTAAGTTTGACTAATTTCTCACATATCATTATGTGCAAACCAAGAATCATGGGCTCCCCTTTACCCTCTAAAAATGCAGGGTTTTTGTCAAAAGGCTCTTCTTTGAAGGAATCTGTTATCTTTTCATTTCATTGCTGTAGTTTTTCAGTATATAACTTCTATCTTTATTTTGTCCAGATCATATGTGCTCCCTTGTTGATTGTTCAGCATCCCTACTCTTGATTATATTTCCCTTTGATTTTTCAGATCTTGCAGAAGAGGTCTCTTGTTTGTCTTCTTCTGTTCTTTTATTTCTTTGCAGTGATTTTTATAATAGTTCTCTTTGTCCCCTCCCCATTAATTAATTAATGACTTGTACGTGAAGACAAAGAGAACTATTATGAAAATCAGTGCAAAAAATAAAGTACAAAGGAAGAAGATAATACCTCTGATTAATTAATTAGTCAGGATTCTGCCACTGTTTGTGTAGGCTTTTGCCTCCACAAACATCTTGTCTGTCTTTAACAGTTTGAAAAGATTGATCAGTCTTCCAGTGAAGGTTTTCTTTCATTTTGGCTACAGAAAGTCTTTTTTGTATTCTTCCTTGATAATGTCCCTGATGACAGCCCACAGTTCTTCTGGCTTGCAATCAGTTATACTTAGTACAGTTGTCCCTCCACATTTCCAGATTAAGCATTCATGGATTTGATTATTTTCTGATTTGATTAATATGTTCACTCTAGGCATTTGTAGGTCCTCCAGCGTGATTCTATGGTCAGCGTCTGGTGGAAATTGACCATAGAGTTATGCTGGAGGGCCTACAAATGCCTAGAAAAATGATTTCTCAGGTTAAAAATATAGTAGGCTTATATTCACAGTTTTTCCACTTTCATGGGTCTAGTGTGCTCCTAACCCCCATAAAATTTGATGACCAACTATAGTGCAAATCTATTCTTTATATGATCAGTTTGATTTGGTGTCGGGCCACATCCATATATACAGTTGCATTTTCAGTTCCCTGAAAAAATGTGTTTGCTACAAACAGTTTACTTCACAAAATGCGGTGCATATTGTTTTGTTTTGTTTCATCATCATCATCATCATCATCATCATATTTATACATATAAAAATCCCTAAACCCTCCCTACCCCCACCCTCCCCCATAAAAAAATATTAAACAAATATAAATTAAAAGCAACAACAATAGATTCTTGAATCTAGGCCATATTCTCCAACAATGTTTGCTTGTGCTCTGTCTCCTACTTTTATACTCCATAATTATCATAATATCCTGTTTGGTTTGTGAACAGTTTCTTCCTGGATGTCAGCATAACATTTTTCCATTTCTTTTTCTCCTTCTATAGGTAGAACATAAAGTTGAATTATGTTTATATTGATCAATTTTTCCATGAAGCCTTAGTGATATTATTCAATCATACTTGCATTTATAGTCCCCAGCTGCTTTTGCTATGTCCCCTTTTACTATGAGTGCCAACCCATGTCTTCTTAGATTTTCATTTCCAGAATAAAATATTGTGCAATTATCTGATTGAAAATGTCAATTCCAGTCTATTTTAGTTGCTCACTCCAAGTATCACAATGTTTATACATTCCATTTCTAATTTTACAATTTCTAGCTACTTCTGATTGGTGCTTCTCACATTTCATGTGGCTATCAACTTTTCCAAGTAAAATATAGAGTTTGGGATATACTCACCGTATAAGACGACCCCCCCCTTCTAACGCACACCAAATAAAAATTTTAAAAAACACATCAGATGTGATTTCAATACGGTAATTTTAATTCAAATGCTTATGACATGCAGGTACTTAGCAGGAAAACTGTCACTTATAAACATAAGGCTGCTTGTCATCAAACATGTAAACATAAAACAGTGCAAGTGGATTAAACCTTTCCTAATTCACTCTAAAGCTGAAAGGAAGGATAAGACAATAAACCCATGGGAATAAGACAATAAACCCATGCCATGCTCTTTGTTTTCTAAGCTGTCAACCAAACTGGAACTGATGATGATAGAAGGAAGATAACAAACAATAGAGAGAGAGCAAGTGCCAGGCAAGACCCTGGCGAGTTAGCAACGCCCATCATAACTGCAAGCTATGGTATTTTTACAGGTTTTGCTGGCATGACAGTTTCCCTTTAAAAGCCTTCAAAATCCTCCTGTTCGTCATCTGATATCATAAATACATCAGTGATATCTTGTGATACATTTGTAAGGCAGTCATCATATGGATTGAATTCTGTATCAGATGGTGTGGTCTCAGCTTCCACTTCCTCTTCATCTTCATCTTGCCACAAGTAGTCGTCCTCCATACCATCTAGTGAATTTGATATGCCACACTTCTTGAAAGATTTGATTACTGTTTCTGCATCAATATCATTCCAGGCTTTTATGACAAACTTGCACAAAACATCCAACTGTGGAGCATGCATGTTTCTTCCTTTTCTGAATGACTTTTTCCGCTAACCATCCATTCATTCCACTGTTCTCGAATGCGATCTTTAAATGGCTTGTTTAGTCACATATCCAGTGGCTGTACCAACCATGTTAATCCTGCAGGAATATCTGCCACATGTGTGTTTAGTCTTGCAAGCCTTTGCTTGGTGCTGGGAGTTAAATGTGCCCTGAACATATCCCACACCAGTAGACTACATTTTTTAATAAGCCCAGCTGGTCACCTGCTCCATACATTATCAAGCTATAGCTTCATCCCTTCTTCATCCATCCAGCCTTTTTCATTCACATGTACAAAACAACCAACAGGGAACTTGATTTTGTTTTTCTTTTAAAAATAATCATTGGTCTCAGTTTGGTGCCATCAGCGGTGCATCCTAGTACCACTGTAAAACGGGACTTCTCATGTCCTGCTGTTTTAAGTAAAATTGTTTTTTCGCCTTTTTGATGGACAGTTTTATTTCCAACCATATCAAAATTCATTGGAGTTTCATCCATATTTCCAATACTACTTAACGCATAGCCATGTTTTTTGCGCAGTTGTATTACGTATTGATGGAAACGATTTAGTTTGCTCTCAAGATCTGCAGGTAATTTTTGGGCAATTTTCGTCTTTTGCCTCAGTAACATATTATGTCTTTCCATGAATGTAGTACACCAGGATGCAGTGGTCTTAAATCTGTTGCTATGCTCTGGGTTAGATTCGGCCCACTGAAGTGCAAACAAACGTATTTTATTTCGTATCACTACATAACCGTTCTGGCGATGCTCATTCACCATGTCTACTACATGTTTTTCTAGTTCTGGCCAATGTGGGGTGCCTCTCCTTAATGCACACTTACCCCTTGGCATAGTCTGTAATGCTTTTGCATTTGTTTTCCAGTCCCGAACCATCTTTTCTGTTACTCCATATTGCCTTGCAGCAGTGCAGTCATTATGTTCCACTGCAAAGTTTACAACTTTAAGTTTGAAACTGGCTTCATATTTCTTTCTTCTTGCTGGTGGAGCCATGATGGTGTTTTGACTAGTGGACATTTGTATACTTTACTGTATGTACCGGTACTGGTGCTAGATACTGGTGCTGTATTGTATGTGGTACCCAGTGTACAACAACCAGCCAATCATGATACCTGCGATTGGCTGGTTGTTGTATACAAAGCCTGCTTGGATTGGTCAGCCAGCCAGCCAGCCAGCCCTCCACCTTTCCTGAACCCTTGATTGGGCTCCCCAGCCCCAAGGTGGCTTCAGGAAGTGCGTAGGATGGCTGGCAAGGGTCAGCTGAGCTTTGTTCCTTCCCCATCCAAATGGCTGAGCACCCCAGCCTTCCCAGCCTCTTCCTTCCACAGCCAGACAGCTGAGCTTCGTTCCTTCCCCATCCAGCCATCTGAGCACCCTAGCCTTCCCAGTCACTTTCTTCTGCAGCCAGGCAGCTGAGCCTCATTCCTTCCCCATCCAACCAACTGAGCACCCCAGCCTTCCCAGACTCTTCCTTCCACAGCCTGGCAGCTGAGCTTCGTTCCTTCCCCATCCAACCATCTGAGCACCCTAGCCTTTCCAGTAGCTTTCTTCTGCAGCCAGGCAGCTGAGCCTCATTCCTTCCCCATCCAACCAGCTGGGCACCCCAGCCTTCCCAGTCTCTTCCTTCCGCAGCCAGGGAGCTGAGCCTCATTCATTCCCCTTCCAACCTGCTGAGCACCTGGCTGGCTTGGTAGACTCGTACCAGCTAAAGCTCTTCCTTTTCCCAACTCGCGAGGAGCTCCTTGCGAGTTGGGAAAGGGAAGAGCGTTAGCTGGCAAGGCTCTCTCTAGCCAGCCAGCCAGCCAAAGCTCCGTGTTTCTCCTGCTTTGCCAGGGGAAACACGGAGCTTTGGCGGGTTGGCTAAAGAGAACCTTGCCAGCTAAAGCTCTTCCCTTTCCCAACTTGTGAGGAGCTCCTCTTGAGTTGGGAAAGCGAAGAGCTTTAGCTGGCAAGGCTCTCTGTAGCCAGCCAGCAAGCCAAAACTTCGTGTTTCTCCTGCTTTGCCAGGGGAAACACGGAGCTTTGGTTGGCTGGAGGGGTAGACCCTTGCCAGCTAAAGCTCTTCCCTTTCCCAACTTGCGAGGAGCTCCTCGCAAGTTGGGAATGACGGGAGCTGACTAGGAAGCTTCCTAGCCAGCTCCCGTCCTTCCCGAGTCAGAGATAGGGCTGCCAGCCCAATTTCAGATTTGGGAATGACAGGAGCTGGATAGGAAGCTTCCTAGCCACCTCAAAGTCATCTTATACTCTGGAATATATGGTATATGCTTTCTGCAGCTTCAGACTTCACTTTCACATCCGGACATATAAGCAGCTGAACATCCTTTTGGCTTGAATATCATTAGACACAGTGCTATTTGTACTTCTTGTTTGTTCTTTCCCAGTAGCTGGTTGCATGCCTTCTGACCTGGGTGTGTGTGTGTGTCTCATCCTCCAGCACTATCTCTTGTGTCATTTTGGATTGTCTCATCATAGGGTTTTGACAGTAGAAGATGTTCAGAAGTGGTTTACAAGTGCTATCTTCTGTATGGTACTAACAAGAGTTAGCTAAATCGCCATTGTGTTGTCTCAAAGAGATACTTCACCAGTGTCATAGTTCACTACTGCTGGTACCTAACTTCCCTTCTGGAGTTACTCTGTCACCTTCACCATTGAGACTGTCAGTTCTTTTCTGCTGACACAACCGTTACTTTCTGGAGGATGTGTTATCTTAATCTCGTTTCTCAGCATTAAGTATTCTGCTTTAGGTGACTCTACAAGGAAGTCTGGACTCTGGACAGAATCTAACCTTTTAATGGTATTACTCTTAGCCTCCCTAACAACTCAACCCCCTCACTGTGTTAATGTGTGTATCTGTTAACGTGAGTTGATTTTAAAGAATGATTTCTAGTTCACACATAATTACAAACCCAAGAATCACAAACTAAAGCTTAATTGAACACCCTAGCCATGCATAAGATCAGTGAGAGAGTGCTTCAGCCTGGTGATTTGAGTGAGTGTTTTTTTTTTTCCTGCTCATGCATGTAACAGTCCTGGCTTAGAAACTTCATGCATGCACAAACAGCACTTAATGTCTATGACAAATTAATTTTTTCACCTCTCATAGAGTTATTTTATTTAATTTGTCAAATGTCTATACTTTAAATCAGATTGAGAATTATAGAAATTTGAATTCTCTCAGTATTTTTTATTAGCCACTCCATGAATGTTTAAACAGAAAAGTGGGGCTGGAAATGGTTTAGAAAAATGGTCTGTACAATAACCCTGTATTAGAGACCAGAGGGTATTTGAGGATGAAAGAATGGATGTAGACAGACATTAACAAGGATAAAGAACTGAGATTTTGACCATGAAGCATTAGTCCAGAGTGCACATTATTCACTGATTTATACCAGAAGGCTAGCATGACTTGGCAGTTCCTTGGCCTCAGCCTTAGCCATCATGACTCAGCAGTTGTTTGGCCATTTTCTATGGAGTTTAGTTTCTAACTCCTGACAGAATGTGAACACAAATTGTTCATATATTTTTAAAACTGGGGAGGTGTAATATGTCGAAATTACTTGAACCTATAAAAGAAGTTTTGTAGATATTCATAAAAGATATGTTCAGTCTGTGTGGCTGGCTGCACAGTCTTCTTCCAATGATGATGTCAGATGTATTACTGTTTCTCACATTGCTTTGTCCCTTTTATGTTCCCTCTAACCATTGCCATCAAAACATAGAGGCAATGAATTAAGATAAACATATGGAGAGTGTGTCCCTTTGAGGGACAAGGCTAGTAAATAAAATTGCATCATTCTGCCTTAAATACAGCAGCTGTGCAGACAAAGCAAAAGCAAGAGAAAGTTACTATAAGTGCTAAATTGCAGGCTATTTCCTTTTGCCAAGAAGGATGAGCTATTACCAGCTTACTTTTCATTTTTCCTCCTAATATGTCTGCAGAGATATAGACACAAATAGAGTAAATTCATATTCCAGTCATGAAAAAGTTGTAATTTTTCTAGATATCTCAAACAACTGCTCACTAGAAGACTTAGTAGTGGAAATGATCAGAGAGAGGTAACTGAACTTAGCCTTATTGCCCAGGGCCTAATAAGGTGGGCAAAGCACAGCCCATATACTGCATGCTGCCCCAGGACCATTTTTGTGGCCCTCAGAACCACCTAGGAGTAAAGAAATAGTATTTTTTAAAATTCAAAATACTCCCAAAATCCATTCTAGGGAGTATGGAGGGCATTGTCACCATGATTGGCAGCCCCTTCAGCTCCCTGGGGTTTAAAAAAGACAAAAAATCCTTTTTGCTCCAAAATGCCCTCTAAGGGAAAAATACAAAAAATGCAGGGCTTTTGGCCCTTTTGCTCCCGGGCAATCCTCGCAATGCCAGGGCAAAGACGGGGCTAAGACAGGGTAAAGCCCAATAAACTGTTATCCGCAGAAGACCCTACTGCCATGCCAGTCCATTGCTGCAGCTGCAGTCCACATCGCATTCTCCAGATCCTGGAAGCAGGCCTTCAGGCATGTGACCAGGCAGCAGCTGTAGGGACGGGACATTGGGACAGTCTGGAGTCCACCCCATTTCATGCAGGTAGTCGGGGAGGAATGGACCAGATCCACTGCCAGAATATGCCAGCAGGGAGCCAGCATATTCTGGCCCATGTAGATGAGCCCTATGTAATGTTAGTGTGGATGGCAGACTGCAGCTGACAGAGAACATCTGCTTAAGACGAGAAAGCTTGAACCAAGGACAAACATTTTTGAGTTTTAACACTTTCATAATTGCTAGAAATTTTGATTTCTAGTAAACATGGCAAGACTAATCTATGACTGGCAACATTACTAAATTGCCTGGCCCTGTGGAACGGGGCATGGCTTCATGCTGGAGCACCTGTTTGTCACACAGACGATCCCTGCATACTCCAACCAAAGGATCTCAGGTCACAGTAAGGCTGGGAAATGCCACTGCCTGTATCTTTAGAGACCCACGCAATGCTTTGATGGGCCAAAGGTTTGAGCCAGGACTATAGTAGCTTCTGCGATTCCTGTAAATAGCCTGCATTGTAGCAACAAGCCTTTAAGCTCACTGTTCCCTGTGCAAGATTGGACTGTATGATTCTGAAATTTTGATGAGATCAACTTCTGAAATCCCTTTCCAACATCAGACTGACTGTACAAATGTTCCAGTATTACCCTTTATGATATATTTTTGTCCAAACTTCAGTCTGTCCAAGGATTTAAAGCTCTAACAGATGGATTCCCTCCCCCCACATCACTTTTCTAGGGTGAGGAACATAATGAAATGTAACCCCCTTTAGTAATATGTCTACTCCTCTGTCTACAGTAAAGTAATCAGGGCTTATTTATCCAGTGGAAGGCATGGATTACTATGACCTCCTCTCAGATGCCATGGTTTTTGTTTTGTTTTTTTCTAGACATGCATTCATACATAATTTAAAATAATTTTCATAGGCCACTGTTATATTTCTGGATAATATACTGTTTGGGGGGGGGGAATTCAGGAGAGCCTGTGTTGACTATAAAACACAATCAGAAATATTCATTACTGTGATAGGGCAGCCAGAAGGTTCAAAAGTAGTTCTGCTAGCTCTTGAAGCATACTGACTTTCTCATCAGACAAAGATGGAAATAGTCATGCTGGCGAAGAAGAGTCACAGGTCAGCATCTTGTTTGTTTGAGATGTTATAGAATCATAGAATTGCAGAGTTGGAAGAGACCACGAGGGCCATCCAGTCCAACCCCCTGCCACGCAGGAAATAGGAAATAGGGAGAATGCCTATGCAGACAGGGGTTCAGGCCCTGCTTCCCCAAAAACTGAAGCTGTAAAATCATTGGGAACAAAGGAAATAAATTTTCCTTGCTCCTACAGCATCTCTCCCCTTGACATCTGGATCTGTCGCTGTCTTTTATGAAGCCACGTATCCTTATGTTGGTCTAGTTCAATGATCATCTCAGGAAAATACCATGCTCTTTAAGGGTCTTATAGATCTCCTTGTAATTACAGTACAGTACAACCCCTGTGTCCTCAAGACCTGCAGTTTCTTCATCGTGGTCTCTTAGAATCACACAGTTAGGTACTGTGCAGAAATGGCATTTGGAACATTCTTGAGCAGTTAGGTAAGGCTTTTTGGTGGTAGCTCCGCCCACCTCCCTGTGGTATATAAATACCAAACCTGCCAAAAGCACCTCAGTTCTTTTCTGTCCACCACACTAGTAGCCATGGAATGTTCTCTTGTAGCAGTCTCTAACGCTTTTGATTCATCGCTGGATATGTCCTTGACATCTTTCAAATGTTGCACTATCTGTAACGCAAAGATTCCGACTGGGATGGGCATTCGAAGTGCCTGCTTTACCTGGGCAAGGCTCGCATCATCACTTCATGTCAGCACTGCAAGGCATTCACTCCTCAGGCTCAGAGGAGCAGAGAATCAAGGCTCAGGGGTTTGCTTTACAAGCAATCCTTGAAACTGACCGAGAAGCGAACATCTATTTGAACATCAGAGGATACAGAGAACACCATAGCAGTCACCTTGAGTTACTCGAGATGTCATCCCACGAGTGGACACCTCACATGGATGTTCTTCTACTGATCCTCTCTGAATGGGGGAATCCTTGAGTACATCTCTTCACAAGTGTGGAAAACACCCAGTGCTGAGAGTTTTGTTCATGAATTGTGAATTTGAAAAGGGACACTTTCCTCTTCAGCTAGAATGGTCCTCTGCTGTATGTGTTTCCACCCTTCCTGCTGATCTCCAGGTTCATTGTGAAACTGCACCAACTGCTCTCGAGCCGTCCTGATCACCACATGGTGGCCTCACCAACCATGGTTTGCAGCCCTCCTGTCCCTGTCAAATCGGATAGTTAAGTGTCTACCTCTTCAGGCTGATCTCTCAATGATAAATGGCCAGGTATTTCATCTGAACCTCGAAACGCTGAACCTCACGTTGTGGAGGCTCTTCCTCTGACGGACTTACCAGATCAAATCCAGTACATAATTGATACTTCTCACTGACTATTGATGGTCTGCTCCTACACTTATCATTGGCAATGTTTTGTTTCTTTTTTGTTGGACAAAGGCTGTTCTCCAGATCATGCTGGAATTCAGGATGTCCTCAAATTCCTGCTGTCCCTCTCTGATGCTAGGCTCTCGGTATTGTCTGTCAAAGTTTGTTTGGCAGCCATTTCTTGCCATTTCCTTTTGTCTGGGTGTCCTTATTTTCCGCACCCTCTTGTGAAAAATTTTCTCAAGGGGTACTGTCATCTGCATTCCTCCTGTCTCAGGTCCAACTTCACTGGTTTCTCTCTCAACCACAGGGATATCTTAGGGTTCACTATTATCCATGGTTTCATGTTTCCACAGTAAGTCCAAGAAGATATCCCCCCATTGATACGGAAGTCATACTCTATCATCATTCTCTGAGTGGTGAGAGGAGGAATCCAGTGACAATCCTTATACTTGGGTTATGCCCCTCCACCACCCAGAGTGAGGCAGGAGAATTGAAATGAACACGTGGCCTCTGTGGCCGTTGGTTCCTCCCCTTCCCTGTCCTTTGTCTGGTCAGTTATTTGTAAAACATCGCGCAGTTGGGTGGGATGGATTCCTCCTCTCTACCACCATCAGAATGCACATTCATGGTAAGTAACGAATGTGGCATTCTCTGGGTGGTGAGAGGAGGAATCCAGTGACAATCCTTACACTTGGGACATACCTAAGCCCTTCTTCAACAGCGGGTGGGTCGGCTGCGCAGAACAGAATTAGGCCCTAATAACCTCCTGGAGGACGCTCCGTCTGAAGATGGTCTCCGAAGCTCTGAATTTGACAATCTTGTGTGTCGAACAAACGTGGATGGCGTGCTCCATGTTGCCGCCTTGCAAATCTCCAAAATGGGAGCACTGGAAGAAAACACTGCTGAGGTAACCACGGATCTGGTGGAATGCGCTGTCACATCCACTGGGCGTGGCACCCGTGCCTCGTCATACGCTGTTAGGATGCAGGCCTTTATCCAAGACGCTACTAAGAACTCACAGTCCTTGCCATGTTCCTCTTATACATCATGGTGGACATGGGTCTCCAATTCCCAGCTTTCTTCACCATTGTCTATGCTGGTTTAGGTTTCTGAAATTTGCAGTCCAACAACATCAGCAGGTCTACATGATCCCCACCCCAGTTATATGCCCTATCAGAGGCATCATGTCTTAGAGTCAACTCTAGAAATATCTGCTTTTATGTTACAAAGTTGCTGCTATGGTGGATCAGCTGCTCTATCTTATCTTTGTTCCTGTACTGCTGTTCAGATTATTTATTTGTTTAGTCTACTGTTGTCTACTCTGATTTGCAGTGGTTGTCCAAAGCTTCAAGAAGAAATATTCCCTTGGTTTGGTAAAACTGGCTGATTGATGTGTCTCCCCCATTTTCTTAAATGGATAATTTTCATCGTACAAACTGAGTAATAGTGGATTTTACTAATCAAACCCTTTGTTATCTCTAATTCAGAGGAAGATTCAAATCTAGTCAAGGATTGATATAGTCTTGGCTTCAAAAGAAATCACAAATAAGATCAAAAATATTGAAATATTAACTAGATCTTTTTCGGACCATAACCCTATAATTATGACTTGGAAGTGGGGGGAAAGTTGTAGTAGGTGTAGACTAAATTACATCATTTTAAGGAATGAGGAAATAGTAAAGGCATGTAATAAAGAATTGGAAGATTTTTTAAAAAACTATTTAGATAAGGTATGGATGACTTGATGGTGTGGGATGCTTCAAAAGCTGTCATGCGCGGCATACTAATTCAAAAAAGTATTGAAAATAAGAGGAAAAAACAAGAAAAGGTTAATAACATAATGGAAGAGTTAAGAGATTTAGAACTAAAATTGATTTAAAACCAGAATTTTTCCTTTTAGGAACTTCTCCTTTTGAAAGGAATTCAGGAAAAGAAATAGAGAGAGAATATTGGTTTATGATAACTGCAGTGAGAATACTTCTCGCTAAATATTGGAGATCTGATGAGGTACCAAAAAAAAGATGAACGGATAGAGAAAATAATAGAGCTAGCAGAGATGGACAAACGTACACATAAATTGCAGGGTAAACCAAGCAAAAAGTTTGTAAAAGACTGGGAATTACTATGGAAATATTTATACAACACTTATGGGGAAAAGATGACTTTTGGATTAAATATTAAAAATTCAGTTAGATTATTCATATGAACTATGCTGCATGGTGATTGGGGGGAAAAAAGCTAAACGGTGGAAGAAGGAAATGAGGAAGAGTTGACTTCTCTGTTAAGTTAAGACACTGAAGTTTATTGGAGGGGAGTTAGAAGCTGAAACCTTGATTCATGGGAAGAAATCTATGTATAAACAGGATGGATTAAAGTATTTGTGTAAATGAAGGGGGGAGGGAATATGGGAGAGACAGAAAAACTATAGATATTTTGTAAGTATGTGCTCTGAAAGTTAATGCAATACGATTTATTATATTTATGAGCAATGGACAATGGATGTTGTATGTAATTATAGTAATAAAAATATATATATATTTTTTTTTTAAAAAGAAGATTCAAATCTTAACTCGTCATACTTTCTAGCCAACATGCCTTAATTGAAAAACCTGGGAATAGAGAGGGCTCAGATCCACATTAACATACACAAAAAGGGACGTTGGTTCTCACATATGCCAACAATGAAAACTTGTTGCAACCCAGTGAATTTCAAACCATAGGCTCCTTCTTCAGGGTCAGTCTACAAAAGATTTAAAAAATGGAATCCACTGTATGGACCAAAGAGCTATACAAACTTATTTAAATGACTCAGGTAAAATGTGTAACTTGCAATAGATATAAGATTTTGACTTTCCCTTTTAAAATCGGAACATAAACAGTGGAGGAAACAATAAAAAAAGTTTAATTATAACTTAATATTTCAAGTCTAAATATTCAATAGATTAAAATGAATATTATATTACATATTATATTAAATAAATATTGAATACTGTATTAAACAAATACCTTCACATTCAGGTAGTGACTGTCCTTTACACCATCAGGAAAAATGCATGTGAGAGAAAAGTTTTCCTTATGTAAATAATGTGCTGTAGAAGAATAATTTTAAGCACTGAATCTTAAAAGAAAAGGTTTTTCTGCCTGAATAGTTCATTCATTAATATCACATCTGTCCATTATGCAGCAAGCACTGCATACAAGACAAACTGAATGAGCCTCTCAGTAGATGCCACAATGATTAAATTGGGACTATTGTACTTTGGACATATCATGAGAGCACACAACTCATTAGAAAAGACAGAAATGCTTGGTAAAGAGGAAGGCAATAGGAGAAGAGAAGTCCCTACTACAGATGTATTAACTCACAGAAGCTGTGGCCCTGAGTTTGCAAAACATGAACTTTAATAACAGGGCCTCGTACAGATCTCTCATTAATAGGGTCATCATAGGAAGCCAACATGATGGCAAATAACAAGAAGAGATGAAACTCTCTATAGGCATGAAACCTCAGTATTTATATACAGATGACTGTTCTGAATTACAGTTGCAAGTAAGCAGTCTTTCCTTTTGTGGCAAACATTTCATGATAAGTGTATGTGACCTATTCTCAAAATTACAAATGTGGCCAACATCCCCCAAATTTTGTAGGATCCCTGTAGTTCTGCCCATAACCATATGAGCCCCGTATCTGTGGGACTGGTACCTGCGGTCTGGATCTCCATTTGTTCACAGGACTCAAGGTAACTTTCAAAGTTAAGACATATGTTTCAATTTGTTATGCAGAGAGTATATTTCTAAAGTTCTATGCATCGTCTAACCCCCAGCAGTCAAAACACCTTTGTTGTTCATTCCATTCTTTTGTCCATTGTCACATCCAGAATATGCTGAAGCTCTTTTTATTATAATTAGTTCTTATATCTTAAACTGCTTTATTAGAGATTCTCCTTTCTTTCAGAAAGACAGCTAAAAAGCATTGAAGCAAAAGACTTTTTATCTTACATTTCTTTTAATGCCCCAAGCTAAAAATGACTGGAGCAATTTTATTTTTAACTTTAATACTTGTGTTGCCCTGAGGGTGTAGATTTGGCTTTACATCATAGCTGTCAAAAGAAGTGATGTCAAAAGGTATAGGTCTGATAAATATCAGAAAATATTCTCTTCTCAACTTGCCTACATACCAGGATGGGACATTTTCCCCGAGACAAGTTTTGTTGCTAAATCCACACAGAAAGAGAGCTATAGTGTAGGCATTCTGTGACTTTTTCACAGGCAGAGTAATGAATAGTGTCTCCATACTTCAGCCACTTTCCAGATGCATCTTTCTATAAAGAAAAGAAAAGAAAAAACAATAGTTGGGCCAACAAATATCCCAACGAATTGTTCCTTTTTTCCCACTGGTGTAATTTTTTGTCCCATTCAAAACAAAAGCGGGGGACGGGGACACAAAAAAAAAAATCCCTCGTGCTTTTTTCCATCAATTGATTTTATAAAGAAGCAGAAGTGCTGTACCCTCGCTGTCAGTAGGTTGACCCTCCCTCATTGCTGGGACATTGAAATCTCTTTCGTTGGGGGAACACAAAGTCATTCTGGCCAAATAATATCCCTCCATACCAAAAACATAAGTTACATTTAATTGTATCCAAATATCAAGCGATGTGGGAAATTTACTACTAAATGTGGAGATGAACGAAAAGTTCCCTGTAGAGTTACCAATCCTGTCTCTCCTCCTATATTCCGCTACGTTCTTACTTGTAACCTTTATTTTTCCTGCAGTGTGGGGAGGCAATCCTTCATGCTGGGACTGACTCCCCTATTGGGCTTTCCAAGCAGGACTTGTTAGCTGTGATTCATTATGACCACCCCAAGGGGGAGAGCCAGTCCAACCTTCTAAGTTCAGTCCTGCCTCAACGAACGATTCAGGACAGGGTTTTAGTGCTCCAGCTTCCTGGATAGTTCAACCTGAACTGTGCTACCCTTATGGGCTAGCTCTGTTTCACTGCTTGTGGCCATGGTTTGACTCCTTACCTCACTGATTACCACCCTAATAGGGATAGGTTTAGTTGAGGGTTATGGCCAGTGTATGCAGCTCTGATCTTTCCTCTGATGAGGAATCAGTGTTAGTGTGGAAGAGGTGTGTTTTAGTCACACAGAGGATTTGGACTGACCAGCTTTTTCTGGGAGTCTGGAGGCGGTTTTAGTTACTGCTGTAGCAGCAGCTTAAGAGAGTGGTGAGATATAACTAGTACGGCAGGGGTAGCTATGATGGATACTTCAGCTTCCCTCACTCTCCTTGTTATAAGCAGTCAGGAGATGCCCCTTAAACTTTGCAGCTGGATCTCTCTCATTGTTAAGCAGGCAGTGTCAGCTGGGCCTTGTCAGTTGTGGGGGGGGGGGAGGGGAGAAGATGTCAAATCTGTCAGAGCCCTGAAATGGCATGGGTCTTCAGCACTAAAATAAAAGGTGCGAAAAGAAACAGCACTTATAAGCTCTCAGTCATTCAGGAGTCCTCTGATGGCCAGAAATGAGTAAAAAGGATGTAAGAAACCATCTGTCTGAGTCCCTCCTCCTCCTCCTCCTCCTCTCAGGAGGGGAAGGGGGATTGTGTGCAGCAAATGTTGTGGTAGTTTCTCCCCCTTAAAAAAGTGAAAAGGAAGATTAAACATCTATAGTCTGACACTACTTGTGGGCGATCTGAAGTCCTCTGTGTCTCTTGATATATCTGACAAGGAAGAAGGGGAGTTATCTCCTGAGGAAATACCTAGATCTTCTGCCCAATTATATTTCACCTCGTTTATTTCAGTCTCAGAAGTTCCTGTCTTGCTGAAGAAGGTGGGAAAGACTCTGGGGTTCTCTGTTGTGCAATGGCACAACTGATGAAAGGAGAGATCAGGGCTAAGGCTAAGCATGATCCCACTGTTGTTCCTTTCCCTGAGGTGTTTATGGAGTTTATGGAAGGGGAGTTGACCCATCCTGGGGTGGCCAAAGTGACGGCAGGTCTTGCTAGGCATTTTTATTCGTTGTCACATGATGTGATAGAAAAATTAAAGCTCCTGCTTATTGATGCCACTGTGAAAGAGTTAGTCTCCAGTTCTCTATTCCCAAGGGATTGAGGTGACTTTCTTAAAAAGAGTTCATGAGGTGTTGGCTTTTGCTATTTGACCTGTGCCTATATCTTCATTATTTGCCAGAGCATCAATTCACTGGGCTAAGGATCTTTTAACCTTGGTGCCCAGGGAAGAGACTAAGCTACACCAGGCAATTAATAAATGTCCGAAGGCATCTGCCTTTATGGCTGATGCCAGTTTGGATGCATTACAATTTAATTCATGGGTCATGGTTGCTGGCATGGCTGCAAGATGTCAGTTGTGGTTAAACAATTGGAATGCGAATAACAAAGTCAAAGCTAATTTGTCTGTATGCTTTAAAGGATCTAAATTGTTTGGAGACGCTCCGGATAAGCTATTTGTGGAGAATAAAGATAAAAGGAGAACATTACGTCCTTGTTCAGAAGAGAGGAGAAAAAGCTCTTTCATACTGGAACGCAGTCTTGTAGTGTATACAGGCCCAAATTTCATCAGGATGAGTTTAGGTCCTTCACATCAAATTGAGGCTCATCGAAACACCAGTCTCAACACCAGTCCTCAGGTGTTGGTAAGTGAAGTGCTACCTTTTCGAACAAACGAGGTAGCAAGTCTGGTCAGTCATTTTGACTTGGGGCAGTTCTCAGTGGGGACTTGCATTATACATTTTGCCCATCACTGGGAGAGAACATCCTCTGATGTCTTACAGTCCCAGGTCTGCAGAGAAGCATTTTCAGATGCTTCAGGAAATAGAACGGCTAGTTCAAATAAGAGCCATAGAACCAGTGCCCCCTCAGACAATTTTTGGGGGCTCTTACTCTCTTTTCTTCTTGGTTCCAAGGATTGGAGGGCCATTCTGAACCTTTGTAGGGTTTTTTGTAGCCAAGTGGAAATTCTGTATGGAAACTTTACGATTGATTCTGGAAGGAGTGCAAGAGGAGTACTTTCTGACATCTCTCAACCTCCAGGAGGTGTATATGCACATCCTGATAGACATGACACACAGGAAGTACCTTAGGTTTGCTTATCTGGAAGATCACTGTCACTACAGGGCCTTACCATTTGGTCTGTCAGCTTCCCCACAGTGTTTATGAAGGTGTTTGTGACTCTAGTAGCTCATCTGAGGTTGAGATGGGTTCATGTTCACCTGTACCTGGGCGATCTATCAGTTCACTCATCATCTCTTCAGAAGGGCAGGGAAGAGGTGAGGAGTGCTGAATGTGCTGCCTGTAGCTCCAGCCAGTTCATACTGTACATCCTCTCGCTGGGAGACCACAGGCCCTATGCCATCTGCCCATTGCAGTGTGCTCCCCAACCTCACAAACTGGCATTGGTTGTGACAACTATTCTTCTTGGCTCCCGAATGGGTATCTCTTCCTTCAACACATTTGTCGGCCCCCAATGTAGAGAAAACATCACTTATGGGGAGACCGTCAAGGCTAGCTGATACTTCTGGGCAATCTCATCCTGATATGGTAGAAGAAACCACTGAAGTTCCCTCAGATGGAATCTGGCCCAAGGGACTAAATCTAAACAGGCAACCATTAGCCCCACCAGGTTGGCTAAAATCATTATCTGCAACATATTATGCCTTAACACACTCCTGACCAGAGGCTGTAGCTTCACCATCCTGTCTTCTAGCAGAAGGACCCTGTAAAGAGATGTATCTATAATGGTTCCCAGATTCTGGAGACACAGAATTGGTTCCAGCTGGCTCTTCCCCTTGTTGACCACAAAGATGTAGCATTCCAGATATTCCATAGCGTTCTGCATTTTTCACTCAGAAGTTCAAGGCAAGCATGACCACCAAAACCCACATAAACTATCAAGGAGAGACATGATCACGTACCCTGATGCTCAAGACATCTCATGTGATGCAGTGGGGTGAGACTCACCTCCAGTCAATTAAAGGGGAGTACCTGAAGGGTCAGCCAAATTGTAAGGTTGATTGACAAAGCAGACAGACCCTGGACCAGTGAGAGTGGGCTCTGAATTCCTTGGTATTTCAAATGATAGTGAAAAGGTTTAGCACTCCGTGGGTGGATCTTTTCACCTCTCAGGAGAATCTCAGACTGCTTCGATTTGTGTCCATATTTTGGACAGAAGGGGCACTGGTTTCCAATGCTTTCAT
Organism: Gambelia wislizenii; assembly: GCA_030847615.1. NCBI lineage: Eukaryota > Metazoa > Chordata > Lepidosauria > Squamata > Crotaphytidae > Gambelia > Gambelia wislizenii. The sequence goes on from JAUMIR010000004.1 coordinate 166,348,476, forward strand.
GATAAATTGGCCCACGGGGTTGTGCTACACTTTTCCTCTGGTGGTGATGTTGTCTAAAGTGTTAAGGAAAATCAAGATGGAGGAGGTGGAGGTAATTCTGATAGCACCCAGGTGTCCTCATCGACCTTGGTTCTCCAAGATAGTCAGCATGCAGGCCTCTACCACCCTGGCCAGATCTGCTCCATCAAAGAGGTCTGTTACATCCTCACCCAGGCTGGTTACAATTACATGCCTGGAGGTTGAACGGGAAAGGTTAGTAGCTGATGGATATGAGGATGAGGTCATTGAGACAATCCTGGCAGCCCTTCCACTAAACCTTCCACTAAACCTTTGTATGAGTCTTTTTTCATAGTTATTTGTTTGGATCCTTCTTTTGTTCCCAAAGTAAATTCTATACACAAACCCCTCCTGTATCCACAGAACCAATATCTGTGGTTTCAGTTATCCACAGCTGAAAAAAAATAGGGACACATACCATAGAGTCATGCTCTAAAATGCCCAGAGAGGACCACTACATCCTGCAGTGAAATTCTATAGTGTGCATCTCCCTGTATGAGCCAATAGAGCTTTTAAAGGTATTTTAATTTTTACTGTAATGTTTTTAACTTGTAAATTCTTTACTTCTTTTTTAAATTTTATATTTATAATGTGCTTATAACTATGTACTGTTTTTAGCTTGTTTTGTTTTCATAATGATGTTAGCTGCCTTGAGTCCCACCGGTAGGAGAACGACAAGATGGAAATTAATAATGATATTGATGACAATGTTTGTACCACAGATCCTTTATTTTAATAGGGTTTTCTATTATCCACGATTTCACATATAAACGGTAAGTCCAGGAACATATCTCCCACAGATACAGGGGGCAACCTGTATTCCATCATTCTTAGGAGATGGTTCTGCCTTCTTTTTGTGCAGATCCTAAGGTGCCACAGGAAAAAAGAGTGTCATAAATTGGATGGTGCCACTCCTTTTCTTCTTTATGAACCTTTCTCAAAACCCCACATTTCTGTTGCTCCCAAAATATTTATTGGGTGCCATTCCTTTTCTTCCTTATACACTTTTCTCATAAATCTATATGTCTGTCAGGAATGCTTTGATTGTTTATTCCTGCATGACAGGGGGGTGGACTGGATGGCCCTTGTGGTTTCTTCCAACTATGATTCTGTTATTTCTCTTCATGTTTTTTGTTGAGCTTTATTATAGGTTCTACACCTGTGCAAATTTTGAAAATGTTTAGAGAAATAAATGTGCAGTAATAAAAGTTTTGTTGGGAAGCCCACATGGCACAATCTCACTCATTGCTTGTGTCTTTACACTATTCCATATTGACCACTGCAGTAGTAGCTCTGTTTCTGAGATTGTAAGCTAGTGCTTTTCTGCTTCTACTTCTCACAGCAAATTTCTTTCTGTGCTTCAATTCTCCCATCTCTCTAATGGGTACAGTCACTGCCTGCTCTGCCTTGGTGAGCAGCATGTAACAGCTGTATGTACTCATTGCCAGTATTTCACCAAGCAGATGCATCATTATTGCTAATCGTCAGTCCAAGTGACACTATGGGAACAAGTCCTTTTGTTCGAGATGATGAAGATAAAGTTGCTGAGACCCTCTAGGGACCTCTGCTTCACTTTGATTTTCCAATATTGTTACCAAAAGCTGAGTCCATCTCTCTGGCCCTGGTACAAGCTCTACAGCAGTCTCCATCAGTCTGGCTGTGACACAACATTCTCAGGGATTGACTCTCAACATCAAGCATGGCTGAGTAACTCACTACCATTGGTCTTGATATTGATAATTGATTATGGAGCTTCCTGTGGAGGCAGTTTCCCTGAGTGGCATGCTGGCTGGCTGATTTCTAGCCAGAATCCTGTTGGTACATTGTACTAGCGTAATAGTCTGTTTCATTTCACAGGGCCACACAACAACACAGAGGATAGGCAGTTCATAAAGTGGATTTATAGTTAATATAAATCTGAATTTATAGTTAATATCGATATGTAATTGAAAGTGCCTCATCACTAATTTCTAGTATAGTCACTCCTACTTATGTAGATAGAAATCCTTGATGTTGATAAACGTTGAAGCCTCTGTTGAGACATTATCTTGCAGGACACTGGCTTTACCTCCCCAAGCCTGAAAGATCATGTTTCCTCATTCCTGGTATGTGCAGGAGGAACTATGCAACACACACCTTTTGATCCCAGTATAGTACACATTGGGTAGAAGGTTGGTGGTAAAAATTTAATTCAGAAACAGGAATTAGATGAAAAGAAGATAGAAATTGTGTTTTGTTGATGTGATTTTAAAGCAACTTCTCATGTTCTACATTTGCTTGCTGTATCCCCTTTTGTATCATTCCTATATGTTAAGTTGGGAATGAAACAACACTGTATCTGACAGATAAGGAGCATTAATGAGAGGGATTTGGTTGAAGCATATCCTTTAATAAGCCTTAATTGTGTTCAGTGAAAAAGGATAGAATGAATATTGCTTCTCTGATGTGTATGTGGAAAGAGTGACCAATGTAACCAGAATGTCTGGTTGAGTAATAGGAAAGAGATGATGAAATTGAAGGTTCTTATTTAATTATCTGGAATTGAGGGTGGTTGTTTAGTGGTAATTTTGTTCAGTTTTGTAGGTTTTGCTATCTCCCAAGTTTAAAAGCACTGTTGCTTTTTCCTAAATATAGAGCCTTACTATTAGTCATTTTAAAAGTTACTTTCAATATGAAGTCCAATATAAAATTAAAAAAATAAACTCATTACTGTGTGAGTAATGTTTAAGCTTCATTTCACCTTTTCCTCCCCCCCCCCATGCAAAATTACTGTGACTACCATCTATTGCAGCTTCCATTAGAGAAAATAATGCCTCATCACTTCAGGAGTTCCCAAGGCTGCAGTCATGTTTGAGGGGCTCCTAATCATTGACTCAAGGAAATTGCTTGATGAAATGACACTTCCAGTTATCTACCGCAACAGATGATCTGTCTGGTGTTTTTAATGCTGTGATGCATAAGTTTCTGCATATATCCAAGTTGCTTTTTCTGCCTTCCCCCTTGTCTTCCTGCTACAGCTTCCTGGCACAGGAAAAACAGGCCTTTGTGCACTGTGGCTGCCAGTTTTGTGAAACATTCATTATTTTCAGCATCAGATAATTTATTTGTAACATGTAGTCATAGAATCATAGAATTGTAGAGTAGGAAGAGACCACAAGGGCCATCCAGTCCAACCCCCTGTCACGCAAGAAATCACGGTCATGGCATCCCTGGCAGATGGCCATCTAGCCTCTGTTTAAAGACCTCCAAGGAAGGAGACCCCCACCATGCTTCGAGGGAGTGTGTTCCACTGCTGAACAGCTCTTACTGTCAGAAAGTTCCTCCTAATGTTGAGGTGGAATCTCTGTTCCTGGAGCTTGCATCCATTGTTCCGTGTTCTAGTCTCTGGAGCAGCAGAAAACAAGCTTGCTCCATCCTCAATGTGACACCCCTTCAAATACTTAAACTGGACTATCATATCGCCCCTTAACCGTCTTTTTTCCAGGCTAAACATACCCAGCTCCCTAAGTCTTTCCTCATAAGGCATGTTTCCAGGAAAGACTTAGAGACTTAGTCAGTTCACTCAGATTGCAGTTTCCAGTGTTCACTCAGTTTCCATAGTTTTTTTTTTCCCCAGTAGATAGGGCTCAGAACATCCTGAGCAGATTGGGTAGCTCCTCCTACTTGCCCTTGGTAGGCAGGAACAAAGTCAGGGCCTTGCGGCTAGTCGCGTGGGAGAGCAACCCCCCTCTAGAAAGCCAGTTTTGTTCCTGCCTACCTCTCCTGGAGTGCCCTTTAAAGCTACTGAAAGCGCGTATCCCTGAGTTCAATCCAAGCTTCGTTCCTCCTCAACCGGATTGAACTCTGACAGATGCCCGCTTTCAGCAGCTTTAAAGGACGCTCTTGGGTTCAGTCCTGTTAAGGAGGAACTAGGCTTGCCTTTCCCTCATCAAATGGACTGAACCCCAGGATGCCCTTTAAAGCTGCTTAACACAGGCGTCCCTCAGGGTTCAATCCGGTTGAGGAGGAAAGCAAGCCTCGTTCCTCCTCAACCAGATTGAACTCAATGGGTGAAGAGGAAAGGGGGTGGAGAGGCAAAGTGCCTTTGCCCCCTTTCCTCATTGTGGGTCCATGGGCAAGAAGCCTCGTTTTAAACGCACTCACCTTGCCACCTGGTTCCTGGATTTTCAGCGGCAGCGAGACGAGTGTGTTTAAAGCGAGTCTTCTCGGTGGCAAGGCCTGGGCCTTGCCGCCAAGAAGACTCGCTTTAAACACACTCTCCTTGCTCCCACTGAAAATCCAGGGAAATCTTGTGTGCCCCCCCCGACCTTGGGGGTAGTAAGGTATTTGCAGTTTATTCAAATTCACGGGGGGTTTCCGCCCCTAACCCCTGCAAATATGGAGGGACAACTGTACAGTTACAGGTATGCAACTTGTCCTTTTTTTCTCTTCTTTAGCACAAGTGAGTCATTCTCGTGATGTGACTACTGATTCTATGGTCACCTCGGACTTGCCCGTGCCCCTAAAGTACCCTTTGAAAGTTAAACCACATGCAGAGGTAAAATTCCAGACTCAGACAGACACTTCCTTTGTCTTCTATGTCTTGATAACCATCACAAGGTGGACACTTGCCCCCACTGTCAGTCCTTTACTCCCCCCACCCCTAATCATACAGGTTAGCCCCAGACACTAGGTCAGAGCAATTTAGGTCCTGTTTCTGTAATTGAAGGACATCTTGATCTCAAGTCAATAGTCAATCACTATCATCATGCAAGATCTTTTTCATACCTCTCCTTTTCAGTGTCACTCTCCAGGAAGTTCTCTCCCACACTAATATACTTCCAACATTACTTTTACCACCACACTTGAGACTGGAGCCCACATAGATACTCCCATGACTCTCCGACTTTTTCAGGCTACTGGGCAAGATGCTCACCTCACTCTTCCAGTTCCCAAGTACCTTACCAGTCCTGGAACTATGGACCTGACCCTTATGATCATCAATGTCCCCTATCTATTACATAAAAAAAACAAGGTGGAATGCACTTGGCCACACTTCTCCATCTCACCCTATAACTCTGGGATTGGTGCTTTCAAAGAAGCATCATTCCTGTAGCTGTTCACCTTACTGCGGTAGAGAAAGAGATGGTGGATGCCTGCAGCAGGACATCCCCTGTGAGTCATGAATGGAACCTACACTGAGGGACTGCCGCATCCTTCTTCAAGATGTGGGGAACCCCCACCATAGACCTTTGTGACCAGGGAAAATGTGAAGTGCCACAATTTCTGCTCCTGGAATTCACTGTTTTAGACAAATCTAGGAGATTTGGGGAGTGGGAAGACACCTCTACATGCCTTCCTGCTATTTCCTCATAACAAAGGTACTGGGGAATATCAGTGACAATGCACACTGCATCCTAGTCACCTCTTGGTGGTCCAGACAACTGTGGTTTGCCCCACTGATGTCTCTCCCACACTATCAGTTCTTCATCTACAGATTAACTTAACAAAGATATCAGCTGCACCACCCTGACAGAAGCTCTGAAGTTGACAGCATGGAACATATTCCTATCTCAGACCTATTACAAAGACTGCAGGGCATTTTAGGAACATCCCTTAAACTGTATATATGATGCTTGTACTGGTAAAAGGGAACACCTTTTGGTCATTCCTTTCCAACTCTGGACTCTCTGAGACACAGATTTCAGTTTGCCACATTCTTGCATTCCTTGAACACATTTCTACAAATGGATTGATTTTGTTATCAGTCAAGGTCTACTTAGCTGCCATCTTCCACAATCTCAGATCTGTCAGGAGTCAGTGTCTGAACTCCTTATAAAATGACCAGACAACTGCCAAGTCTACCAGTCTAGTCAAGGCCAAGCCCAGTTTCAAACCTGGAGGCCACAGCTGCACAATCAGGAGATTGCAGGGCATTGCATCAGGCTGAAGTTGTGGGGTGCACATTAGAGTGTGATGTGAAAAGCACAGTGCAGTGTGCAAAAGGCTGATGTAAGGCACCCATGTGTTTGGGGGAGCCAGTGCCCTGAGGGGCTGTATAAAGGGAGGCCGTGCCCAGAGCACTTTCTCTCTTGAGCAAATCCGGTGCCTGGCGTAGCAGTTTGTCCATCTACTTTGTGAATACCTATACATATCGTAACTGCTTTGACTTTCAATATAAAGTACCTCCTGTTTGTTTGGAAGATAATCTCTCAGTGTGTGAGTATCCTTCTTGGGAACAGGTTGCTACTGACTTCTACTGAGATATTTTTTGCTTCGTCCAAGGATTGAGTGTCCTATCATCCCCAACAAGATCATTGAGTAAAACATCATGCTTTCAACAACCATTAATGAAAAGTTTCTTCCAGGGATACAAGAACCTATACCCACCAACTCTTGGCCCTGTTCTCATTTGGGACTTGAAGCTTATGCTTACTCAAATAACGTCCAGACCCTTTGAGCTCCTAGCAACATCAAGGCCTTCTACTGTTGTCTTGGAAGAAAGTCTTGCTGATGGCTAACAAATCTGCCAGAAGAGCAGGGGAGTTATGTGTACTCTCTGTGGATCCTTTTTATCTCCAATTTCACAAACACAGGGTGCTCCTCCACCACAATATCACTTTTCTCCCAAAGGTGGTATCTGCTTTTCACCTCAATCAGGACATCATTTTGCTCACCTTCATTCCTCAGCCCTCTGACCACAGGAGATAGCACTATGTTCATTCAACATCAGGGGAGACTTACCCTTTTATTTGATAGGACCAAAGGGTTTTGAAAAGAGCCTAGACTTTTTATATGCTAGTCAGGGCCTAAGAAAGATTCTCCTTTCTCCTTTCATAGATTTACTAATTGAGTGACCCCAACAATCTCCCTAGCTTACCAGCTTGCTCGTAAACCTCTCCCCAAATGGTCAAGGGCTGAGGTCACATCAGCAGCCTTCTTTCATGGAATGCCTATTCTGGACATTTACAGGGCAGCCACCTGGGCACAACCATCCACGTTCATACACCACTAAACAATGGATGGTAGATCATGGAAGGATACTTCCTTTGGATGAGCAGTGTTGTCCTCTCTCTTGGCATGACTTCCCACATCCATTGGTGAATAACTTTCTAGTGTCCCATTTGTGTGAGACACAGAGGTCACAAAGAAGAACATCAGGTTGCTTATCTATAATTGTGGTTCTTTGAGGGGTCACCTGTGAATTCACACAACCCAGCCTCCTCGCCTCTGAGCCCTGCTTGTTCAGAAAACCCTTCTCCTTCCTGAGCGGACCTGGAACTGAGGGAAGGCATGCATGGGGCATTATATATGCAGGAGGTAAAGGAGCTCCCACCAAAAATCAGATTACCCATGTCCATTGGTGAATAACTTGCTAGAAAGAAACCTTTTCTTTCTATAAGACATAAATCTTTACGCGTAAATCCAGTGGTTTGTCTTAATTGAGATAGATGCATTGAATCAGTCCAGTTTACATCATAAGTTGATTCAGTAGGTGTACCCTGTATAGGACTGGCAACTGGATTTAGATATTAGTTCTTTAAAATAATGACACTAACATGAACATTATGTTTTCAAACTCATTCATGCTCCCCCACCTTCTCAATTGCCTCTTTCATCCAATTTGATTAAGATTTTGAATGAGATACATTTTGTGTCTTCAACAGAAGTTTGTTTAATGGAGTTTTTATAGGCTGCTGCATGAAAAGCTTTGGCCAAGTCAATAAAAATGTCCCTGATGTATGAAGGATGATACTCTGATAAATGTCATATGTAACCTCGAGCCATAGGGAAATTCTTCAGTGCAGCAGTTGAAAAAAAAGGCTAGTGTTGGCTTTTTAGACTGCTATTCCTGTAAGCAGGAATGGGAGATAGTAAATCCAAAGAGAAATGCTATTCTTGTACAGAAGAGAAATGACTGTGATGTCCCAGGAACATACGCTCACATTTACTCAATAAGAATTCTTTATTCAGCAAGGATACGTGTATCATGAACATAGGCAAAGCCGAAACTGGAGACAACCCAACACAATTCCCAGATAAACCCTTACAGCATGAGAATGGCATTTAGGGAGGCTCCAAAGCGGCCAGCTGTGCTGTGACCTTGAGCTGCTTTGGAGAACAGCATTCCCAGGCCCAAAGGGCGGGCTGGCACCCACCCAAAGCCTGAGAGGCCCAGACAAGGAAAACAGGCCAAAGCCTTTTGCCAACCTCATGTCAGGTTCTTCCATGGAGTCTACTCTAATGCCCAGAATTCAGGGATGAACCTGACAACAACGCAGAAAGAATCACAACCCGGAAACATCACCCAAGGAAACCTGCTGTGCATTCTGCAACCAGACTTGTCTATCTCGGATTGGCCTTTTTAGTCATCAGTGCACTTGCAGAAAATGCGGGATGAGTCCTTCCTGAATCTTCGTTTGGGAAGAAAAGCCAGAGAGAGAGAGACAGCCACTTAAAAATAATGCATTAAATTGCAGATAGAAGTGGTTGCAAAAGTTTGATTGAAATATCAAATTTTTGCATTACAAGAGAACATGGCTGGAAGAATACAGAATCCTTGTGATCTTGTAAGGAATGATCCAGAAAAAGATATTTGGGAAACTCAAGCACCTTTTAAAAAAAACTCTTTACAACTAAATCTAAATAGATTTTTATCTTGATTCTTTCATCGTGGAAATTCCTTAGTCTTTGACAGGCAATGTTGCTAGGAAATGCTGGAACAAAGACCTGTGTCTCCTTCCCCTGTGTTCCTTCCCCTCTGTGTTGATACTTACCTGCTCAGCAGAGTTCTCTTCCACAATAAACACTGCCCACTGGGCTGCAAGAGAAAAGAGAGATAGGAGAAACAAAGAGAGAGGAAGGAAAGGGCTGAACTTAGAGCCAAAAGGGATGAAGGAGTGCACCTTTGCATCCCTGCTCAGTATTCTCCTCTTTTCTTCTTGCAATGGATGCGGAAGAAGCCCTCCTTCCTTGATACTTTGCAGCACAATAATGAGCAACTTCACTTCTGAATTCTTTGATTCAAATACTTCTCGACTATAGCACCTGTCACTTGGCCAGTAAGCACACACTAATTCTTTGCTCCTCTCCTCTCCTCTCTTCTTGCAGTGGACCTGGGGGCAAAGGAGGAAAAAGTAGAGCATGCCACAGATACCAAAAAAGTAGCACAAAGGTGTTCAGCCACCCTCAAGCAGGATGACCACACTTGGCCGTCAGTTCCTCCTCCTGGCAAGGGAGGGTATAGTTGCAGATCCTGGATAGAGAACGTGAGCTGAGTGAAATCTTCTATATTGGAGAGGGGGTGTCTCTGTATGTGCATACACATGTGTGAAAGTGGACTACAGCTTCAGGTCTCTGGAGTTGCAGATATGTGTGTATGTTCATGGACACACATATATAGAAGTGACCAGACATATCTTCTACAGTAACATGCAGCAAATCCTGGAGGTCCTGTTGCTCAGTGGTGTGCACAGGTTCAGAAGTCTACTTGTCCCACCCCTTCCCCCCATCCCAGGACTTGAGGCTTAGTTTTGAATACACTACCACAATGATTCCATATTAATCTTGAGTGTCAAGAGCATTTTTATTGGTTTCAGACCTTTAAATGTAAAATTCAGTTTGTTGGGGAAAGTATATTATAAAAGGTTTTGAGAATATGGAGGGGTCCTTATTTAAGTTTTCTCAAACAGTTACTAATGCTCGAAACATAGTAAAGTGCCTAAATAAAGCTACAGTCGGCCCTCCATATCCACAGGTTCTGCATCCATGGAGTCAACCAACCATTGCTTGAAAGTACTGGTGGTTTTTTTTTAATCCAGAAAAAAAACCTTGCAGTTCACCATTTTTTATAAGGAATGCCATTTTACTACACAATTGTATATAATGGGACTTGAGCATCCATGGATTTTGTTATCCACGGGGGGGCCTAGAAGTAAATCTCAGTGGATACCGAGGGCCCACTGTAGTTAGAGCCAATGCATAGGGTATTAGATAGCATTGAGAGGTTATTCAATCCAAATTATTAATAATCATATACTGTGCCATCAAAAAAACTGCTCCTAGGGGGGCGGAAGAAGCAGCGAGGAGACTTGGCAAGCCCCGTTGCTCCTCCTGGGGGGGGGGGCAGTTGTGGATACTCTTGGTAGTGTGAAAGGAAGAAAGTGAATGGTGAGAGACTGAAGGCATTGTCTTTGAACCCATAAGGAGAACCCCCATCCATTATATTTTATTGTTTCAATAAAGATGCAGTTTCCAGAAAGACACAGATCTTGTTTGAAATCATAATGGATTTGCAGATATTGGCAATCTTAGCAAAATATTGGGTTTGGATATTACAAAATATTTCTGTGTTGAACTCCACCTCCAATGGTGATTCCATTAAAAGTATTTGCTTCTATAATCCTTGGAGGTTGGGTATTAATAGAGTGTTGTAAGCCGGAGTTGATGGTACTTTCAATTGAGGTTCCTTGCTGGCATGGCAGGAAGACTAATGGGGTAAGCTCAAGGGGTATTGGCAGAGCTATCACTGCTTTCTTGGTCTGTTCTTGGCGCTCATTATTACTGGAATTGTCTGGGTGTTATAGAGTACTTTAAATATACAATCCAACATGGACAGGATTGCTAGGAGCTATGCCAATTGTGAACAGCTTTAGACCTTCATAAATCAATTTGAGAGGCTTCTTCTGTGGTTCATGGAACTTTTTTTCTCTCTCACTTAGCCTGTGTTAAGATCTTGGCTTCCTTAGCAGGTAGTACCTTTATCTTGTTCAGTGAAAGGTCCATATGGTGTGCGAGAGAAAGGGAGAATCTCTTTAATTAGGAAACATGGCCACCTGTTCAGGCATTAATGAATGTGATGAGCATTGAACTAGATGTAGGTGCTTTAAAATTGTGACTTGGGATTAATAAAAAATAATAATGAAACCTTGTACACAGAGAGTAGCTGCTGAAATAATCAATGTTTCAATGGCTAATTTTAGAACTCACTAGCCATACTGTTCCCTAGATTCCTACTGATCAGACCAGAAATTGATTGATCACATAGGCTACAAAAACAGGCATGCTGAGCTGGGGCCATATGCCATCAGGCTTTGGGTTGTTCATTGTAGAATTTTGAAGGGTTATGTATGCAAAGCTGGAAACAGATGCTTCTGCCACACTCCACCTTTTTCCTGTCCACAGCAATCCAATTGCTTATTTTGTCTTCCCCTTATCATTGTTGCAGCTTGATGCATGAGAATTGCCCCACTTTAAGTGTGTGGTGTTAAAAATCCAAGGCATTTTTACTGGAAGACTGAGGTTTTCAGGTAACATTTTATACTTAAGATAAAATCATTTCCCACAGTAGTAGCCATGCTTTTTCTGTTGCAACAAGAACATAGCCTGCAAAAAAGAAACTGAAGTTTTGCTGCCATAAGCTTTAATGATCTAGGGTAGATTTGCCTTTACATATGATCCATAGAACTCTTTCTGATGAATAAATGGATTTTCCTGCTTACATTCAGCATTTACTCCCACTACAGAAATGTGTAATTAAACCTGGCAGTGAAATATAGGAGCATACACTTCTTGGAAGAGAATATGTGCATTTTAGATTCAGTTGTCCAGCTTCTGCTTTTGGTTTAATTTGACAGAAAATAAAATGTGCTCGTAATTCTGAAGTACTGTTTATGTTGTGGTAGTACTTTCAGAGTAAAATAATTGTTTAGGGGAGCAATAAGCTGAACTGTTTTCATAATAGCAGAAGTGTGTGTTCTAATTAGGCAGGAAAAAATCAGAAACAGGTAGGTAAGAACTTGCTTGATCAAGGGTTAGCTCTCCCCAGCACACCATCCTTTATTTCAAACTAAACACTAGATGGAATCTTGATTCTTGACTAGCAAAGCTGTGACTAGAGTGAAATCTGACTTGGATCAATGGCTCCATTTTTCTTTCCAGTAATATTTGATAACTGGACAACTAATAATGTTAATACTTTTCTTTTTCCATACATCTCTCCCCAGATCACTGTGTTCACTACTATGATCTTCGGAACACTAAGCAACCAATTATGGTCTTCAAAGGGCATCGTAAAGCTGTTTCCTATGCAAAGTTTGTTAGTGGAGAGGAAATAGTCTCTGCGTAAGTATTTGTGTTTATGGGAAATTTATATGCTTACTGTTTCTTCTCAGAAAATTCCAAAGACTTGGTTTGTACATGGGTTCTATATGTATGTGTATACTGTGTATTTATATGAACTGCCATGCTGCTCAGCATATTGCCATGCTTTTGTTAGAACAGAAATACAAAACAATTTCTCACCTCTCTTGGATTCAGAGCCTCTCATTATCACGAAGGAATCCAAGCATATGTAGATATAATGGACATTTGCTTTCATATTTGCAAAATTCCTGTTCATCACACTATAAGAAAGAAATAGTAAAGAGTGCACAAACAGTTCTTTGAATGTGAAGTTGAAGGCCTACACAGCCTGCATCCATAGGTTTTTTTTGTGGTTTTTTTTTTAAATGGGCTGTGAGGCTGTGTTCTAGAAGAATTTATTCCTGACGTTTCGCCTGCATCTGTGGCTGGCATCTTCACAACATGTTATAAACCAACCTGGGCACAAATTCTGGACCAGGCTAACAACTATCATGTCAGAATGCATAGGGAAGCTATTGAAATCCACAAACACCTGGACAACTTCAACAGGAAAGAGGAAACCCTAAAAGTAAACAAAGTTTGGCTACCAGTCCTGAAAAACACCAAAATAAAAACTCAACACATGTAAATGAAGTTCACCCAGGGAGAGGGGACTTCCCAGCAGACAATGGATCATTAGCTAAATAGACACTAATCCCCTTCGCATATCCTCCCACCCTGAGAACTGAACATCTGACAACTGAATACACACATTTACATGTGAATCCTCTTCAATAGGGACTCATGGTGTATAAACCCCACACACCCACACGCCACCATTCTCTGAAGATGCCAGCCACGTATCCAGGCGAAACATCAGGAATAAACTCTTCTAAAACACAGCCTCTAAAACACAGCCCAGAAAAAAACACACACAAAAAAACCCCTAAGTTCTTTGAATGCTTGCATTCAGTGGTGCAGCTACTATTGGACTGGATGGGGCAGTACTCTTGGGCTGTAAGCCAATGGGAGGCTGCCAGGAGCTGCCTGCCCAGCCCCCGGGCCTCTGTCCTAACATTCCTGCTCATACTAATTCACAAAGTTGTTGCCCGCTTCTGCCACCTCCTCTAACCTAGGCTTCTTGTCCAGCACAGCTTCTCCATCACCACTTCCAGCTGGAGTCCCACCAGGCACCGCTCCCCACACCTTTTGTGTCACAGTGAGCAGAGGAAGTGTGACGGGAAGGCAGTGGCAATTGGAAGTGGGAGAGAATAAAACAACACAGGAATTAGAGGAAAGCAGGACAAAATAAATGTGGAGGGTCAGGTATTTAGGGGGGAGCTGAAAAGAAAGAACCAGAATGAAAAAAAGTGTAGGAAACAGTAGAGAAAGAGAAATGGAGCAAACAAAGGGGAAAGCAGGACAGTGAGCCAGTGGGGGATTGCCTGCCCCCAGACGCCAAGCTATGCTCCAGATTCCCTTCATATTTCTCTTTAGCCATATATGAAGGTGATCACAGAAGGACAAGCCTTGTATTTTATTCCATATTGGAATTATCATCAGTCTTCATCCCTGACCACAAACTGGAGTTTTGTATGGTGACACTCCATCTAGAGGTCAAAGATATTTTTTTCCTCTTGTTACCTGGGCCCAGTAAATGGGTTGTGAGAGATGTGCATAGAATTGTAGAGTTGGAAGAGACCACAAGGGCCGTCCAATCCAACCCCCTGCCACACAGGAAATCACGATCAAAGTATCCCTGACAGATGGCCATCCAGCCTCTGTTTAAAGACCTCCTAGTCTTTTACCATTATTATTTTCATTTTTTAAAAAAACTATTCTGATAGATTTGGTTTCAGGATAGGAACCAAGGAAATTTGTCACTCTAGGGGGGAAAGGTAGAGGGAGCAAGAGTAATAACAGAATCTTTAATTGAATGGGAAAAGGGAGAAACCACTGAGGCGGAATCTAAAGAAGAGAAGCTGATGCATGTTAGTGTGGTAGTGCTGGTGCCATATAAAAAGGAAACCAGAGGCTTAAGATGGGAATTGGGAAGACTAATTGAAAACAACCAGAGGCCTACCTAGATGCCACCCAAATGCTTCATGGAAGTTTACAAGGTGGACATGAGCATGACACTGCCTCCTGCTTAGAGTCTACAACTACTGATATAGAGAGATATACTGACTGTAATTGAGAGCCAGCATAGCACAGGGTGACTTTGGGCAAGTTGCACTCTCTCAGCCTCAGAAGAAGGCAAAGGCAACCCCCCCTGAACAAATCTTGCCAAGAAACCCCATGATAGGGTCCCCTTAGGATTGCTGTAAGTCAAAATGACTTGAAGGCACCACCAACAACAACCGTTTCTGTTAGTGGAGGTAATATACAACTATAATGATTAGTAGCTGTTGAAAAATTGATTCTCCAGGACTTTGTCTAATCCAATTTCCACAACCAAAGCTGGCAACAATCACTATAACATGTAGTAGCAAATTCAATAATTTCACTATGAGCTATTCAAAAAATGACTCCCTCCCACTCTTTTAAAAATAATAATAATTGGATATTTACAGTATGATTATATTTTTAAAAAGCAGAAACAGTAAAGAGAAAAAAAAAAGGAGAAGGGAAATACACAGGATATGGACCATTAATATAAGCTAAGCATTATTTTCCCAAATCCTTTATTGTGAAATTGCCATCTTTAAAAAACATTCATACATACCGGTAGCTAAAACAGTAAGACCTTCGGGCCATTGAATGATGAATGTTGTTTATCTTTCCAACCTCGGAGTGTAAGTCTCTGCATCAGTAAAAGCTTGCAGGATCCAACAAAGTTGACCCTCAGTTAAATTTTGCATACCAGGAATGTAATATAAAAGAATATGTGCATCTAGAAAAACCAATTTTTTTCTAATACAAAATTAATACCAAAAAAGGATAATCACTAAACATGTGCACATCATATGCCACAAAGAAGCGTTATCAGCTTTACATTGCCAACATACAGTTGAAGTAGACAGATTCTTTATCATTTGAGTTGAGAAGCTGGGGATTTACAAGTAAACGGATACCAGCTTAGTTAAGGGGCATACATGCTGAGTCGGATACCAGCTTAGTTAAGGGGCATACATGCTGAGTCAGATGCTTCTCTAGAGAAGCCAGCCCTGCTCACCAACTTCTTGGATTGTTGTCTCAGTTATTTGTTAGAATACTCATATGCTGCATTTTCTATTTTTCTAATATCTAACAACATTTATAACTATCAGTGCAGGCTTATCATTCTCATCTTTTTCTCTCATAACCTATCCCTATTCTTTCCATGTTATTTCTGCCTCTGGTACAAAAAAAGAAAAGAAAAGAAGTAATGCCCAAGAGCACATCTACTTCGTTAACTGAGTTCTACCTGTACATTTATAGGATTTTAAAGGTAACAACCAGCACTTTTAAACTAGGGTTGGAAACAAACCAGAACCCAGTGCGGCTGAGGCAATTGTGGAGTCACGTTATCTCGAAAGCATACTCTAATGAGAACATTCACTGATATATTTTATGCTAATTGAAGTTTCAGAATACATTTCAAAGACAGCTCCAGTACAGATGATATTGCTGTAATATAGTCTGGATGCTATGCAAAAGTGGTCTACTTACAACTGCTGCGTCTCAAAAACACTGCAACTGTCACCCTGATTCATCAAGGGGAAATCAGCATCCTCCAAAACAAGCTGTATACCTACTTTCCAATCACGTTTACTCCCCAAAAGCACTTCTTACTTTTTTCAGTTTACTCACATTCAGTCCTTCACTACTCCTGAGATAAATTAAGAACCTCAATTTCTGCCTTACAGTCTGATCAGTGAGCGATACAAAGTATCCTATCAAGTATTTTGTGATCCTGTCCAAATAAAGGATGTGAAAGATTACTGCTCTGAAAAATGAATGAATAGCTTAGAGCAGGTGTGGGCAAAGTGTGGCCTCTGGGTTGCATGTGGTCCCCCAGGGCTGTTTTTGTCCCCAGAACCCCCCAGGGGTAAAAAGTGTCCCAAATGCTCTCTAAGGGGTACGGGGGCATACTTGCCACATTTTTGCCCCTTGAACTATTTTAGGTCCAGAAGAGGGATTTTCTAAAAATAGAAAGTGGACAGGATAACACTTCTGAAAACTTTATGTCATAAAACTGAGTCATATGGGGGAGGGAGACAGTATTCTGGAAGGCAAAAGGGCTGGAGAAAATAGTCAAACTGTCATAGAGGGAACAAGGCAAACAGCACAAGGACCCAACAGTGGGAGGCAAAAAAACTTGCACAGGCAGCAAATAAAGGGAACACATGGTCTTAGATGTTTCTACACTAATGCACAGAGCATGGGAAATAAGCAAGATGAACTTGAACTCCTAGCACTACAAAGCAAGTATGATATAATAGGCATTACTGAAACCTGGTGGGATGAGTCTCATGATTGGAATGTAGGAATAGAGGGGTATAACCTTTATAAGAGAAACAGGCCAAACAGGAAAGGAGGAGGAATAGCATTATATGTCAGGGATATTTACACCAGTGAAGAGATCCATGACATCAATACTGGAAGCCAGGTGGAGAGCATCTGGATAAAAATTAAAGGGGGGGGGGACAACAGGGATGTTATTGTGGGACTCTACTACAGACCCCCAAGTCAGACGGAGGAATTGGATGATGCCTTTCTAGAACAGATGACCACACACGCAGAAAGGAGAGATGTAGTAGTGATGGGTGACTTCAGCTATCTTGATATTTGCTGGCAATCTAACTTAACTAAAACTTCAAGGTCTAGTGAATTCCTTACTTGCCTAGAAGACAATTTCATTGTCTAAAAGGTGGAAAAGGCAACAAGGGGGTCAGCTGTTTTAGATCTGATCCTAACCAACAGGGATGATCCTGGTTAATGGGGTCCAAGTGGTGGGATCCTTAGGTGAGAGTGATCATGTTCTCCTGGTGTTTGTTATACAATGGAAATGCTAAGCCAGGCATAGTCAGACACGCATTCTCGACTTTAGGAGAGCTGATTTCAATAAACTCAGGGAAATACTGGGGGTGATCCCATGGTCAGGAATACTAAAAGAGAAGGGACCTCAAGATGGATGGGACTTTCTCAAAAGGGAGATACTGAAGGCACAATTTCAAATAGTACCATTGAGGAAGAAAAATGGGAGGTGTCTCAAGAAACCAGGATGGATGACTAAAGAAATTTCAAGGGAGTTAAGTTTTAATTGGAACATGTATAGGAAATGGAAAAAGGGGGAAATCACCAAAGAAGAATTCAAACAGACAGCGAACACGTGTAGGAGTAAAGTCAGAAAAGCTAAAGTGCAGAATGAGCTCAGGCTTGCTAGGGAGGTTAAGAACAATAAAAAGGGTTTTTGGGGGTATCTCCTCAGCAAAAGGAGGAAGAAGGAAATGGTAGGGCCACTACGCAGAGAAGATGGCAAAATGCTAACAGGGGACAGAGAAAAGGCAGAATTACTCAACACCTTCTTTGCCTCAGTGTTTTCGGAAAAGGGTGACCAATCTGACGATACAGAGGACACAATAGGGGAAATCCAGCACAGAATAAGCAAAGAGGTAGTACAGGAATACCTTCTTAAATTAAATGAATTTAAATCTCCAGGACCAGATGAACTACATCCAAGAGTATTAAAAGAGCTGGCAAATATAATCTCAGAGCCATTGGCAATAATCTTTGAGAACTCCTGGAGAACTGGAGAAGTCCCATCAGATTGGAGGAGGGCAAACGTCCCCATCTTCAAAAAGGGAAAGAAATACAATCCCAACAATTACCGTCCAGTTAGTCTGACATCAATACCAGGGAAGATTCTAGAGCAGATAATTAAACAGAGAGTCTGTGAAAATTTAGAAGGCAATGCCATAATCACAAAAAGTCAACGTGGGTTTCAGAGAAACAAGTCATGCCAGACTAATCTGATCTCTTTTTTTGATAAAATTACCAGCTTGGTAGATGAAGGGAACACTGTGGATATCGTATACCTTGATTTCAGTAAGGCCTTTGACAAGGTTCCCCATGACATTCTTGCAAATAAGCTTGTAAAATGTGGGCTAGACAAGTTAACTGTTCAATGGATTTGTAATTGGTTGACCGGCCAAACCCAAAGGGTGCTCAGCAGTGGCTCCTCTTCGTCTTGGAAAGATGTGACCAGTGGGGTGCCACAATGTTCGGTCCTGGGCCCAGTGCTATTTAACATCTTTATCAATGACTAGGATGAGGGAATTAGGGGCATACTTATCAAATTTGCAGATGACACCAAATTAGGAGGAGTAGCTAATACCCTAGAGGACAGGATCAAAATTCAAAATGACCTGGATAGATTGGAGAGCTGGGCCAAAGCTAACAAAATGAAATTCAATACGGAGAAATGGAAGGTACTGCACTTAGGGCGGAAAAATGAAATGCATAGATATAGGATGGGAGAGACCTGGCTGAATGAGACTACATGCGAAAGGGATCTAGGAGTCCTAGTAGACCACAAGTTGAACATGAGTCAACAGTGCGATGCGGCAGCTAAAAAGGCCAATGTGATTTTGGGCTGCATCAATAGAAGTATAATGTCTAGATCAAGGGAAGTAATAGTGCCGTTCTATTCTGCCTTGGTCAGACCTCACCTAGAATTCTGTGTCCAGTTCTGGGCACCACAATTCAAAAAGGATATGGACAAATTGGAGCATGTCCAAAGAAGGGCGACTAAAATGGTGAAAGGTCTAGAAACGATGCCTTATGAGGAAAGACTTAGGGAGCTGGGTATGTTTAGCCTGGAAAAAAGATGGTTAAGAAGTTATATGATAGCCCTGTTTAAATATTTGAAGGGGTTTCACGTTGAGGATGGAGCAGGCTTGTTTTCTGCTGCTCCAGAGACTGGAACACGGAGCAATGGATGCAAGCTCCAGGAACAGAGATTCCACCTCAACATTAGGAGGAACTTTTTGACAGTAAGAGCTCTTTGGCAGTGGAACACACTCCCTCGGAGCGTGGTGGGGTCTCCTTCCTTGGAGGTCTTTAAACAGAGGCTGGATGGCCATCTCTCGGGGATGCTTTGATTGTGATTTCCTGCGTGGCAGGGCGTTGGACTGGATGGCCTCTTCCAACTCTGCATTTCTATGATTCTATGATTAAAAGAAAAAAGGCCTGTTTTGGGCGTAAAATGGCCATGGGTGCCCCCCCCCGTGGCAAAAATGCCTCCATGTCACCTAAAGGTCATTTGGGACAAAAATAATTGTTTTGGTGGTTGGCCTCTCCTGGGGGGGCAATGTGGCCCCTTAGCCTCCCACAGGTATCCATTCTTATTTTCATCTAAACGTAACTGCAATGACATCTGTCAATCTTCCTGTTACATAGTAATAGTGAAGACAAACTTGTTTATTAATACTGGAACCAATAAAAATTTCTATCTAGCTCATTGGGGGGCTCAGTGTTGTAGAACCTTGCACTTTGCTTTCCAATACTGTTTTCATCATTTCTATAGTAAGGTTATGTCTGTGAGCATTGTTATGGATACAGTTGTCCCTTCATATTTGCTGGGGTTTGGTTCCAGGACCCCACGTGGATACCAAATCCATGAATACTCAAGTCCCATTATAAGCAGTGGCATAGCAAAATGGAGTCCCTTATATAAGATGGCATTATCTAGGTTTGCTTTTTGGATTATTATTTTTTAAAGAATATTTTCATGCCGTGAATACTTAAATTCGTGGATACGAGGGAACAACTGTATAGGAAAATTGTTAGTAAAACTTAGATCAGCCTGACTTGTTGAACCAATCTATATATATATATATAATTCTCTTGGGTATGTTGCTGTTCCCAGTGTGCTGATTGGCCGCTTAGGAAACATACCCAACCAATCGTAATGCTCCATTGGTTGGCATATCAGCAGCTTGAGGTTATTTTTCAGCCCTACCTTCTTGGTCTACAGCCACATCTTTGCCCATTGAGCTGCAGGAACTAAATATTCAGCCAGCTCCCCTTGCTGTCTTAATATGCATGCATGGGGAAAATAATATTGTTTTCTTTGCATCCCCTACCCTCTTCTTTTTCCTCCTGTCTTACCTTGCAGGGTAGGATTTCCCCCTTCCTCCACTCTTCACCCCTTCTGCACCCAAAAATTTGAGCCCTTTCCCCCCTTCCTTCTGTCAGGGTAATATTGCTTTAAGTGCAAAAGGAAAAATGTTGGCACAACAGACCACAGACTAGCACATCTGAAATGGGTTTGTTCACAGTTGTGGCTAGGCAGAGGGGTGTCTAGCAAACACTCCTATATAGCCAAAACACATGATGCATTGTGTGTGGGTTGGTGTCATGGAGAAAGAGGAGTGCTGATGGATGTTGGAGAAATTGCTCTTGAGTTTGTTAATGATGTTTGGTGTGTACATACTGTATTAGTTCATACTGAAACTGAAGATGAAGACCTCCAGATATTTTTGGATGAACCTTGCTGTCTGTACGTCTTTTTGTGTGTGAAAGTGGGTTAGAACTATGGAACAGCTGCTAGCTGAAGCCTGTTTTTATGCCCTTTCTGCTGTGCAGTTCTGATTTTTTGGCTACTCCTGGGTTAGTTTGTCCCCAATCTGTGCCAGGTGCCTCTCAGTGAGCTTATACTGAGTGGACACCTTCTGCCCCGAGGAACTTACAGGCTGCCAGCCATCCCACAAGGGAAATCCAGCATGCTACACTCGAAGGTAGAAGGCTGAGGCCCCACAGTCTGTGGGCGGGGCAAAGGCAAGCCCAAAGATTCACAAAAAAGTTATAGGTGACCATTCTGCCCCTTGCTGGAGAGACTCCTTTGCTCCCTTTTCTATTTGCTTCTATTTTAACAAGCGGTAGACAAGTGTCCCTGGACCCCCTCTTCTCTAAACAAAGCAGAGCTTTTGTATGCTACTTTCACCAGGTATCTAGTCCAGTGGTTCTTAACCCGGGGTCCAGGGACCCACAGGGGTCCTCAATGTCCTCACAAGAGTTCCACAAAGGCTTGAAGGCTGCTCAGACCACCTGGCTGCCTGCAGTGGAGTGGCAGTGTGACAGGAGCCAAGGTAAAGACTGGCTGGCTGGCTTGGCCTGTACATTGCCATTCAATCCACTCCACCCACAGACTTGCAGGAAAAAGCAGGAGAAAAGTCTTCCATTCCACTACAGTGCCTCTGTGGGAAGATTTCATGGATGGTGTAATTGTATTATTATTACTATTGTTGTTGTTGTTTTAAATCTAAAGTCTTGGGGGCATGGCAACAAAAGATATTTAAAGGGGCACTGGTAAAGAGAAGGCTAAGAAGCATTGTTGTACTTGTATTATTGTTGTTGTTGTCAGGTTTTGTTATTATTGTTGTTAGGGTTTTAAATCTTGAGTTAAATCTTTTCTTTTTAATTTATAATTTTTATTAGTTACAGTTGTTTATTTCGTACATATTTCATGCATATTCATTACAGTGTTTCTGCTACACAATAAATCAATAAAACTCATTATAATTCATTATTATTCATTGTTGTCTGTAACTATATTTCTATATCTATAAAAACAGAAAAAAAACATACCTTTGTTTCTCTTCTATTTTATTTCTTCCAATTTTTACCATTACCTCGTTCTATTTCCTTTTACACTCTCTGTCCTCCTCCGTATCTATTCTCCGTTGAGTTTCTTCCTTCGTTTATTTATTGATTTCCATTACATTTTTCTTTTACTTGTACTTCTATAAACTCTCCACCGGTTGCTTACTTTCTTTATTTCTTCTCCCCCCTAATATTTTTGTCTATCTTCTCTTCTATTTTGTTCTTTTCTCTTTGTTTGCTATTTCCACAACCGGTTTCTTTATCAATTTTAAAGGACTCGTAATTATTTCGGCCTTAAAATCTACATCTTATTTGTTGTTTAATTTTCTAACCGATCTTTTGTCCATTCAGTAGAGCCACCACCACCCTGTTTTTGGCCTTGCATTCTAGCCGTAAAAAACAAAACAAAAAAAAAAACACATTTCTATCAGTTCCCATTCTTCCTCAGTTTTTTTCACTGATCTTCTCCTCAAAATCATTGTTAGCTTATCTACCTCCCACAGATCATACATTTTCTCTGTCCATTCCTCTAGTGATGGACCTTCCTTCTTTTTCCATGTTTGTGCATATATTATTCTGGCAGTTGTTATCAAATATAACAAAGTCCTCCATTTCTTTTTCATATCTGTCCCTTTTACACAGTCTATCATATTTAAAAGATAGATTTTGGGATTGCATGGGTATTCTAACTGTAAAGCCTCTTTGATTTTTACATACAGTTTTTTCCAAAAAAAAATAATAGCTATCGCAATTCCACCATATGTGTATTAAGGTTCCTGTGGCTTGTTCACATTTCCAGCATTTTATTAAACCTGTCTTATATATTTTATTCAGTTTGACTGGTGTGAGATACCATCTAAAGAACATTTTAACAAAGTTCTCATCCAGGTTTTGTGATAGTGTAAATTTTTGTGTATTTTCCCATGCCTTTTCCCATCTCTCAATTTCAATGACTTTACCTATTTCTTGAACCCATCTTATCATGTGCTCTCTCACATATTCTGTTTCTAATTCTTTATTCGTTAGAATTTTATAATGTTTCCTTATGTGATGTTTTGACCTGTCGAATATCACTCTACTTCATTTTTTTCTAATTGGAACCCTTCAGGCTTCAAATCCATCTTATATTTTTTGTAAATATGATGGTATGCAAACCAGCTTAATGGTGTGCCTTCTTTCTGAAGTTGTTCTCTTGTTTTAATTTTTAATATTTTCGGTGTTGCTTCACTCAATAATTTTTGATATTTCAGCCATTCTTGTTTTTTCTTCTTTGATTTTTTTTAAAAAGCTTGAGTTGAAATCCAGAGAGGTAACCATGCCACCCGTAAATTAAATTCTGGCCTTAGAACGCTAGCATTTTTTCATTATCCAACTTAATCCACTCTTCTATCCATGTTAAAGCACAGGCTTTATAATACTGTATTAAATTAGGCAGTGCACATCCACCTCTATTTTTTTCATCTGTTAGAAGTTTCATCTTGATCCTTGGCTTTCTTCCTTCCCATATTTATTTTGATAATTCTGTATTCCATTTTTGAAGCATTTCATATTTGTTATTATAGGCAAATTTTGGAACAAGTACATAAACTTCGGCAATACTGTCATTTTTATTGACGATATTCTTCCTAGGAGTGATAGGTGTATTTTTCATAGAATTGTAGAGTTGGAAGAGAGCACAAGGGCCATCCAGTCCAAGCCCCTGCCACACGGGAAATCACGATCAAAGCATCCCTGACAGATGGCCATCCAGCCTCTGTTTGACCATCTCTGCAGTTCTTTTTCTGTTTCTTTTCATATTCTATTGTAATTGTTATTGAACAAGTCCGCATTTCTTTTAGAAATTCATAATCCTAGGTACTTGATTTTATTTACTACTTTATAGCCAGTTATTTCCTCTATTTCCACTTCTTTTTTTTCTACATTCTTAGTCAGGACTACAATTTTGTCTTTATTTACCTTAAAGCCAGAGTGCTGTCCAAATTCTTCCAAGATTCGATTTAATTCCTCTAAGTCAGTGGTTCCCAAACTTATTTGGCCTACCACCCCTTTCCAGAAAAAATATTACTCAGTGCCCCCTGGAAATTATTTTTTAAAATTTTTTTAATAGCAATTAAACAGAAGGATATATGTATTAATGTTTCTACCTTTTTCGTAAAATATAGTAAAGAAAGGTGTAAATTAGAAACATTGAAGTTTGAAATTATGAAACTATTTATTGAACTTTGAATAGAAAGGTAATACAAAAAAAGTTAAAACATTCGAAATCATCTTAATGAGAAGGATGAACCTGGTATGCTGCTACCAATTTAGTAATCCTCGGCTCTATTTTCGTCAGCAGTAATCTTAAATCACCGCGATTTACTATTTGTAATTGGTTTCTCTTTTTTTTGTTGTTAATAAATTGGTTACCGCACTGAATCCATGCTCCACTAAATATGATGAAGGAAATGCATTTAAGAACTTATTAATTACAGCCCATATTTCAGGATACACCGTAGGGATCTCCTTTTGCAGCCAGAATTGTTGGTAGCCGCTTTTGAATTTAAATTTCAATTCATCATTTGTAGTTACTTTCATCAGTTCTTCTTGTAACTGTGGAGATTCTTCTGTGTTTGCACTTGAAAAAGGAGCCAAAATCCAATCAGGTATGTTCATTTTCAAAATATCATCAAATCGTTGGTTAAAATCTGGATGGAGAGCATCCAAGTGCTCACAATAAGAAAGTATGTCTTCATCTTTTTTTTTTTTTCTGCTCCTGATAAATTCTGGAAGGCAAAAGGGCTGGAGAAAATAGTCAAACTGTTATAGAGGGAACAAGGCAAACAGCACAAGGACCCAACAGTGGGAGGCAAAAAAACTTGCACAGGCAGCAAATAAAGGGAACATATGGTCTTTCTACACTAATGCACAGAGCATGGGAAATAAGCAAGATGAACTTGAACACCTAGCACAGCAAAGCAAATATGATGTAATAGGCATTACTGAAACCTGGTGGGATATTTTTTCTGTCATAATCCCTTCTAGTTTTTCATCCATTTTGAACTTTTCAGTTAACTGTCTGTATAAAATTCAGTGACAGATAATGCCTTCCTTTCTCAGTTCTTCTTGAGTCTTCATCTGGTAAGCCATGCCCTTTCTTTCTAATAATATCTCATATGTTAACCATTTCCCTTTTTGTAAACTTTCTCTTTGATAAAATGCTTCGTGGTTTGAAATCCACAATGGCATTCTTAAGTAAAAGTTATTTTTATATTTTTCCCAAGTTCTCAAAAGTGCTCTTCTTACGAAGTGATGGCCGAATTCTTTATGCACTGTTACTTTTTTATGCCACATATAGGCATGGAATCCATATCTGAGATTGAATCCCTCCAGCTGTAATAATCTAATATTTTGTAGATGTATCCATTCCAAAACCCAAACTAAACTAGAAGCATCATAATATAGTTCTAAATCTGGCAAGCCGAAACCACCTCTATCTTTAGAATCTACTAAAATTTTCATCTTTATTCTGGGCTTCTTCCCTGCCCATATAAACTTGGCAAGATCTTTATGCCACTCCTTAAATAGTGATGTTTTGGACAAGTTTGGGAGATTCTGGAACAGATACATTACTCTTGGCAGTACATTCATATTTATGGTAGCCATTCTGCCATTAACGACAGGTGTAGTTTTCCTTTATTTCCTTCCATAATTTAATATAATTATTCTTGAATAAATCAATATTCCTGTTAGTTATAATTAGCCCCAGGTATCTCGCCTTCTTTTCTATTTTAAGGTCTGATAGTTTGGCTAGTTCTTCTTGTTCCTTCTTATTCATGTTTTTAGTGAGTATTATTGTTTTATCTTTATTAATTTATCAATTTTAAAACCTGCTAAATCACCATACTCCTCAATTGTTTCTAATAATTTATGCATACTTATAGTTGGATTATCTAGGAAAAAGATCAGGTCATCTGCAAACTCTTTGTATTTATATTCATTTTTCTGAATTTTCATCCCTCTAATCTCTGAATCTAAATTAATCTTCCTATTTAAGACTTTAAATGTAGTTATAAATAACAGAGGAGACAGCGGGCAGCCTTGTCTTGTTCCCCTAAAGATTCTACACTGTCTCGTCCTCTCACCATTCACAATTATTTGTGCTTCCTGTCTTTTATAAATATTTTGAATCCAATTTAAAAAATTATCCCCAATGTTCATTTCTTCTAATACATTAAACATGAATTCCCATCTTACCTTAACGAATGCTTTTTCTGCATCTGCTAGTACTATTGCTAGTTTTCTCTCATTATACTTTTCATATAATTCAATTATATTTATTAAAGTTCTTACGTTGTCTTTACTCTGCCTGTTTGGTAAAAATCCATTCTGGTCCGCTTGAATCCATTTTACCAAGACCTTCTTTAACCTTTCTGCCAAGATACTAGCAAATATTTTATAATCTACATTCAACAGGGAGAAGGGTCTGTAGCTTGATACTGATTCGGCCTCTTTACCTTCCTTCAGAATCAATGTAATATCTGCATTTTGCCAAGATCCTGGGCACCCTCTACTATTTATCTCATTAAATAGATTATAAAGTGGTATTGACAACTCCTCTTCAAATATTTCGTAGTATTTGGAGGAAAACCCATCTGGGCCTGGCACTTTCTCCACTTTTAATCTTCTGATGGCATCTCTTATCTCCTGAACTGTTATCTTTCTATTCAGTTCGTCTCTTTACTCCTCTGTTATTTGAGATATCATTCCCTTTTTTAAATATTCTTTTATCCTTTCCATTTTCCCTTCTTCTAAGGGCTGAGCCTCATATATTTTTGAGTATTTCCAAAATATTTCTTTAATATCTTTTTATTTTGTGAAGCGTTCCCCATTCCATCTAATTCCCGTTATCATCCTTTTTTCCTTCTCTTTCCTCAATCTGTGGGCCAATCATTTCCCACTTTTATTAGCCTGCTCAAAATATCTTAATCTTGTAAATTGTAACTTCTTTGCTAAATCTTCCATCATTTCTGCTTCCAATTTTTTATTCAGAATGACTAGCTCCTCTTTTATTTTCTTGTTTCCTAAATTCCTTTTCATTTCTTTCTCTCTTTTTGCTATATCCTCCAGTAATTTATCTAATCTATTTTTCTTTTCCCTTTTCATTTCTACCTCTTTTTTCATTAGGCATCCTCTTATTACCGCTTTCCCTGCATCCCAAACCAACTCTATTGGGGTTCCCTTCCCCATATTTTCTTTAAAATAATGCTTTATATCTTTTCTGATTTCCTCTGTAATCGTCTCATTTTTAAACAATGCCTCTTTCATTCTCCATCTATATTGTATTTTTTGACCATCCAGATTTAATCCAATAGGACAGTGATCAGAAATAAACTTTTGGTGTATTTCTCCTCTTTTTACATCCTTTACTAAATTTTTTGTTATGAGAAAGAAGTCTATTCTAGACCATGTTTTATGTCTATCTGAATAGAATGTATAGTCTCTCTCCTTCCCATGCTCGTATCTCCATATATTTATTAGTGACAATTCTTCTATCATTTCTTCCATTACTTTTGGTAATCTTCCATCTTTAGTTTTCTTTGATGGTTTCATAGACCTATCCACTGCTGTATCCAGGACTCCATTCCCATTCCCCCATCAGAATAATATGGTCAAAATCAAATTCAAGTATCTTGTACCATTTTTGTATGTATTGTTTTTTATTATTCTGCAGTCCATAGACTCCAACTATCAAGATATTTTTCTCATTCAATCTTACTTCCACTCCCAAATATCTACCTTCACTATCCTTAAAGACTTCCTTTGATTCAAATGTTGTGTTAATATACAAAGCCACTCCAACTTTTTTCTTATCAAATTCCGTTCAAAATAGCTTCCCTAGTTTCCCATTTCTTAGAAATTTAACATCCGTTCCCTTAATATGTGTTTCTGAAAGACACACTACATCCAGCTTTTGTTTCTCTAAGTAGTGGAACACTATCCTTCTTTTGTTTGGAGCGTTCAGCCCTCTGACATACCATGATACTATTTTGGTAAACATTTGTTACCTGTTAGAGTTGTTCTCCAATATTTTATTCTGAAAGGTCCTCAGCTTCTCCTTCCCCTACCTCTTGTTCCTTTGATTTTTCCATTCTCTCTGATATTATTTAGGATTTCTTACACTGTAATAAATAATAACGGTGATAGAGGACATCCTTGCCTCGACCCTTTCTTAATTCCAGTTTTATCTGTCTTGTCCCCATTTATTAATATTTGAGCTCTTTGACTAGTATATATGAAATTAATCCAGTTGCTGAACTGTTCTCCCACATTCATCTTCTTTAGTACTGCTTTTAAGAATGGCCATTTGACGTTGTCAAATGCCTTTTTGGCATCCAGTGAGATCATTGCCAGCTTTTTCTCATTGTGTTTCTCGTAGTATTCTATTATGTCGAGTACTGTTCTCACATAGTCTTAATATGTCTGTTCAGAAGAAAGCCATTTTGATCCTCATGTATGATCTTATTTAAGATGGCTTTGAATCTCTGTGCCAAAATGTCTGTAAAGATTTTATAGTCTAAATTTAGCAGCGAGATTGGCCCATAGTTCCTTGGTTCACTCCTTTCTTTCCTGTCTTTAGGTATTACCAAGATATATGCATCATTTCATGAGTGTGGAATGCCATCTGTTTTAATTTGATTCATCATTTTTGTAAGGGGATACGCAGCTCTTCTTCTAACTTTTTGTAATAAAGAGCAGTGAAGCCATCAGGTCCTGGCGCCTTGTCATATTTCAACCTTCTTATCAAATCTTGAGTTAAATCTTGGGGGCCCATGGCAACAAAATATACTTAAACTGGGTCCCTGGTAAAGAAAAGGTTAAGAGCCACTGGCGTAATTGTGTCAAAATTAATATTAGCATGTGCCCTGCTGGGGTTTCAAGTGGTGGTTGCAGTATGGAGCTTGGAGTGGCAGTGTTACTTTCACATGGTTCAGCTACATGGTATTATTTTAGAAAAAAATATTGCAGTTTTTTACATGTGGTTGGTGATTGGCTGAGGAAGCGAGAGGAGGGAGGGGTCCTTTTGAAGCTGGAAATGTAGATGCAGATTGAGTGGCAGGAGTGGATTGTGAGGTGGGCAGGGAATTTGCATATGAGTGGTAATTGACTGAGGGAGTGAGGGGATTGGTTGGGTATGTTTCTTAAACCGCCATTCAGCACACTGGGAATGGCATCATACCAGAGAGAGAGAGAGAGAGAGAGAGAGAGAGAGAGAGAGAGATGGTTTATTTTGTAAGAATTGAGTCAGTGAAGATGGACCTCCCAACTTATTAATTGGATTTTTGTTATAGTAGACATTATTTACTCTGTTATAGATATAGACCAACTTTTGATATGGGTTTTGATATCACCTGGGCGCCCAGGGGGTCACATCATTGCCCTGCTGCCACTGTGATGGGACCTAGGCCATCAACTTGCAGCAGCAGGGGAACAGAGCAACTCAAGCTTAAAACGCCACCAGCGTATGTTATGTCGGGTACAGCTAGTTAAGATATAATTTCTCAGAAGTGAAACAGCATAACTTGCTGCTTGTGTAAGCTAGTGGCAACATTATGTATGGGACCTTCAAAGGACAAGATAGCCATGTGCTACTTGAGAGGCAGCCATGTGAAAATGCACATTCAATTGCCCTAGGTTATATTGACAAACACAGCCTCATCTGTAAATCTAGATAGCTAGGCAACTGTGTGTTATCCAGATAGGATGTCATACTGAGGATGGAGCAAGCTTGTTTTCTGCTGCTCCAGAGACTAGGACATGGAGCAATGCACTCAAACTAAAGAAAAAGAGATTCCACCTAAATATTAGGAAAAAATTCCTGACAGTAAGAGCTGTTCAGCAATGGAATGTGCTCCCTCAGAGTGTAGTGGAGTCTCCTTCTTTGGAGGTTCTTAAACAGAGGCTGAATGGCCATTGTCGAGAATGATTTGATTGTGTATTCCTGCATGGCAGGGGGTTGGACTGGATGGCCCTTGTGGTCTCTTCCAAGTCTATGATTCTGTGTTGGATTTTTTCTCTCTCTCACTCTACTCTTCCAGCACAGTGGGCTACAGTGTTACACTGCAGAATACAGCTTACCTCTGTGCTTGATTTCCAAAGCATACCTGTGAAAGAATTTTTATGAGTGATGAACAGCATCAGAAATTATATGTATACACACATACACATGCGAGCGCGCACACACACATGATACTTGTTCTTTCCAGCCTAAGCTGTTTTATGGATCATAACAATTCATTCTGCCTTGTTGAGTTACATTTTAACCTCCAGGCCATTCAGAACCACCTGACATTTAATAGAGTTTATTGATTCTGATACTGATTTACAGGTAGTGAAATGGCCAGCCCTATGTACTGTGCATAGTGGAAGAAGAGAGGGAGACTTTAGGGAAATATGTATGGATCTCCAGAATAAGTATTTTTTTTGTTTTGTTTATTGGGATTTCCCTTCCTTATTAAAGTAGCTATAAGATCCCCCAGTTTCATAAAAGTAGTGCTTGTCAATTCACACATGTTGGTCTGCATTTACAGGTTAAGTATTCATGGATTTGATTATTTGCAGATTACTGTATTTCCAATCAACTCCGCTGCTGCCATACACCAATTTTAATGGGGACTTCAATATCACTGGTCTTGCTAGGAGGAAATCAAACTGGCGAGGTGGCTGAGCCCAGCCACACATGTATTCTTTCGCTGGGCAGGTGGGTGGGAAGGGGAATGGACAGGATGGGATGGGGGGAAGGACGGGATAGGATGGGGGGATGGGATGGGATGGGATGGGATGGGATGGGATGGGAGAACGTGAGAAAGGAGGGTGCACACCTTCCCTTGCTCACTTATGCAGGCAGGTGGGAAGAGGAGGGAATGGGATAGGAGAACATGAAGAGAGTGGGCATGCACATTGCCTCACTCATTTGCGTGGGTAGGCAGGCGGGGGTGAGATGGGGAGCACAAGGAAGTATTCCTGCAGGGTGGGGGGTTGGACTAGATGGCCCTTGTGGTCTCTTCCACCTATGATTCTATGAGAGGGCATCTTGTCTCAGTAGCCCTTGTAATCCACAGACAAAGCCCTCATAGAATCATAGAGGTGGAAGAGACCACAAGGGCCATCCAGTCCAACTCCCTGCTGTGCAGGAATACACAATCAAACCATTCCTGACTGATGGCCTTTAAAAACCTCCAAAGAAGGAGACACCACCACACTGTGAGGCATATTCCACTGCTGAACAGCTCTTACTGTCAAGAAATTCTTCCTAATATTTAGGTGGAATCTCTTTTCCTGTAGTTTGAGTCCATTGCTCCATGTTCCTTAGGAGTTAGTGGTAGGTTTGAATGGGCAGAGGCCATCCATAGCTGGAAGATTCTTTACTGAGAGGTAACAGTTATGCAGTTATGCAAATCCACACATTTTGAAACATTTTGAATCCACACTTATACCAAATAAGTACTTAGGGAGAAATTCAAAGAAGTACCTTGAATTAAAAGGGTTTTCATGTGTCATCTAAAAGCCAGTAAAGGACCATAACTCTCTAAGGAGAAAACTCCACAAATACCAGAGTTATCACATCAGTGAGAATTAGACCTACAAATCACTGAGAATATGGTGCCACTATCAAATTCCCAGCCCTCTGTTCTATTGTGTTTTTTCCTATGATGCCTGTTTGAACTTAACTTGTAGCATCCATGTATTTAATATATTTTCCACCCTTCTCCCAATATAGGTCCAAACGTGCTAAACATTTAGATTAAAACAAAATACAGCTAAAACAATGTGGAGTACAAAAGTTTAAAAACTAATAAATAATAAATCCTATTAAAATTAATTTAAAAACATTTTGAAATATGTTTAAAACATAAAGGTAAAACCCTAGCACAACGCATTAAAAATCCTTCTTCCTTCCCAATTAAAAGTCAAAGTCCTATCTAGATAAAAAGGTCTTGAGTATAGAGAGAGCCTCACATGGAAGAGTATTCCACATCCTGGAAGCAGCCACCAAGAAGACTGTCTTCCATGTCCTCAACAAATGCACGTGTGAGAGTAGTGAGACCAAGAATAAGCCCTCCCCAGAGACCTTGAAACTCAGGTAGGCTCATATAGGGAGCTGAGGTCTTCCAGATAGCCTGGATACAAGCCATGTAAAGCTTTATAGATCATAAGCAGTATTTTAAATTCTGCCTAGAAACATGCCAATAGCCAATGGAGCAATTTCAACATGCTCCCTATGACTAGCCCAGGTCAACATATTGGCTGCAACATTTTGGACCTGCTGTAATTTCCAAAGGCAGCCCTACATAGAGTGTGTTACAATAATCCAAACAAGATATAATCAACACCTGGATTACCATGGGCAGATTTGACATCTCTAGAAATGGGCACAGCTAGCCTACTAGATTTAGATGTGCAAATGCACCTCCTCCACTGCTGAAACCTTTGCCTCTTGGCTCAGGGCTGGATTCAGGAGTACACCAAAGCTACAAGCCTAAGCTACAAGCCTAAGATTTCAGAGAAAGTGTTACCCATCCAGCACAGTCTGAATCCCTGTTCCCTGATGTCCTTTCTGACTGACCAGGAGCACCTCTATCTTGTATGGATTAAGCTTCAGTTTATTCACCATTATCCCGTCCATTGCTGAGAGCAGAGGCTAGTTTAGTACCAGAACAGCTTTCTTGAAACGGGACTTAAATGAGAGAGTTGAGTGTCATCAACATACTGGTGACACTAAACACCCAGGCTCTGGACAGCCTCACCCATAGGTTTATTTTGTTTGTTAAACAGCATGGGGACAAAACTGAGCCTTTAGGAACTTCACAGGCCAATGGCCACGGTGCTGACCAGGCTTTCGTCAGCACCACCTTCTGAGTTTGCTCTCCAGTAGCGAGAGGTATCACCCGAATGATATCATGGTTGATGGTATTGATAGCTACTGAGGTCCAGCAAAACAAACGGGCACACACACCCCTGTCCAGTTCCTAGTACAGGTTATTCACCAACAAAACTATTTTCATCACTAACATTGTATATAATCAAGAGGCTCATTTGGTTCCACTCCAGAGGAG
Source organism: Gambelia wislizenii (assembly GCA_030847615.1). Taxonomy (NCBI): domain Eukaryota; kingdom Metazoa; phylum Chordata; class Lepidosauria; order Squamata; family Crotaphytidae; genus Gambelia; species Gambelia wislizenii. The sequence goes on from JAUMIR010000004.1 coordinate 166,381,319, forward strand.
AGCACACTCAGGGCAAATCATGTGCACTGCCTTGACTCCATTCCAGAGATCTACCAGGGCTTCAACAGGATCATATGCCATGGCAACAGGAAACTCCCCAAGAGCCATCAGGAATCCTTCTGTGGTGGACAATCTTAATCAGCACCTCCATCCCTGCAAAGGCTATGAACTCTTTCTAAATTCTACTGGGGAGTGAGTGATCTATCCATGACAGTGGAACTATAGAATGTTCTTCCACACCCAGATCACTGTCATCCCACCCAGCACAGAAAGCTAGGTCTATGTCCAGTAGCATTGTCGGGGCCACTTACTACTAGGAACAGACCCCTGGACATCATGGAGACATGAAGCCCTGACAGTGGTCTCAGCATGGATTTTGAAGTCCTGCAGCACAACTAGCTAGGGGGATTCCAACACCACTGTGTAAACTAACTCATCCAGCTGAGGAAGGAAAACTGTTGAGCAGTGAGGTGGGTGGTACACTAACAGAATATTCTGTCCTGGCCACCCACAACAGGCTGGGGCATCTGGAGAGAGGGATGGAATTCACCTTCCCACCCCACAAATCCCATCTGCTGTTGTACAGAGAGCCCTGGCAGAAAGAGTTAGGAGAGATTTATTCTCATCTCCCCCACCTCACCCCCAGCCAGGCCTCTATAATACAGGGCCGGTTGGCTTGCCCATCCAGGATCAGGTCCTGGATCATTGCTGGTTTTTTTTTTTTTAATTTACCAACTTGGCATTGAGAAGCAGTAGTGCAGGTCTATCAGGACTATCCAGACAGCAGAGATGTTTAGGGTTAACCAGCACCTTGTGGTTCTCCTTTCTCCCATGGTGATACAACTGTCCCCCCTTACTCCATGTCTTCCTCAGCCGATTACCATATTGATGGTTGCTCCCCAGTTAACTCTGTGAAGGTCCTGGTCCCAGAGGGACAACAAGTGCAAGTCTTCAGGAGACAGGCAGAAAGTATGGTAATTTCATTGTGATATGCGTTTTCTCATTCTTTATCAGTAGCTAGTAGAGTTCAGTGAGACTTACTTCCACTTACACAATCACAACCCAGAAACATCACCCAAGGAGACCTTCTACTGTGCTTTCTGCAACCGGACTTGTTTATCTCGGATTGGCCTTTTTAGTCATCAGCGCTCTTGCAGAAAGCGTGGGATGAGTCCTTCCTGAATCTTCGTTTGCAAAGAAAAGCCAGAGAGAGAGAGAGAGACTTCCACTTAAGTATGCATAGAAGTATACACAAGTTTGTATAGTGGGAAAAGCCATCATGGGAAAAGAAAATGGGATAGATGAAGACAGGAAACTAGATTAGAAGCCTAATTGGTACAATAAGACTTTTTAAAAATTGTGGTTGGGACTTGACATTTGGGCTTCAATTCTGGCAGCAAAATGTCTTGGTTGAGCACTGATTTTATTTATAGTATTTTGTTTCCACTGAAAGTGGTAGGATGTAATATATTCCTCACTTAGTTTTCATTTTCATTTTAAAAAAGAAATACTGAATTTTAACATTTAATTGGCTCAAAAACATTACTATATATAAGCAAATCAAAAATCAAATAGAATCAACTTTCATAAGTTGGGTTCCAGTGCATTGAAGATGCCAACTTTTCGTCCATCAGAATTTATCAATGGTTATTTCTAAGTCCCACAAGATGTCCGTGGAGGTCTTTGAGGCCATTTTTTGATAGCAAAGTTACTAAAATAATCTCTAACACATTTCTCAAAGAATGTTCTCTGCTTCTTTCATTCTTGTCCTTATTTACTTAGTCAACAATCTAAGATCAACTTCCTCAGTATTTGAGCCATAGTCTTTTCTCACAGGGTACAAAATTCTTTATAATATATTTTAAGTCGTCACTCACTAAGTTAACTCTGGTGAATAAATCATGCTTCTAGATGTCCATGGCAGGAACCTCTAGTAAATTAGCAGAAAATTGGTTCTTTCAGACCATCTCGTATTGTACATGTATAGGCTAGAAAAGATGTTAACGATTAGTAAATAGCTTTTATATACTTATTTACAGTATCACAAGTAATACTATTCATAACATCCTATCAAAGAAGACATTTTATGAGACTGTTATTACAGTCAACTCTAGAATATAGTCATATGGTTAGAAAAGACCTAACAGACCTCTTTTTAGGACTGGCTCTTCCCTGCTTTTCACCTAAATAAACACTTCACAATAATCTTCCACCCATAGCTTTACTGGGCATTGTCCAAATTCTTATATCCCTGAGCTAATTTGCATTCTGCCATAGATATCTCTAATGATTCAAGGCATGCTGTAGTGCATTACAATAAGTTTCTTGGTCTATTTTTGTTCATACCAGTACCCTTTAAACCAGGGGCAAGCAATTGTGCCAGGTGCAGGAACCTGGGACCCTTCAGGGGCTTCATGGCATGTCCAAAATGACAAGAAAACAAAACCAAAAGTAGTCAGAAACTCGGTTATTTTTGTGGGTTAAACATTGCTGGAGGTCCTGCAACCTATTTAAAAGCTGTATCACCACTTCTGTAAAAGAGCAGTTCATCCCTTTTTTGGCCAAAAACAAAAAGTGTGGCTCAAGGGCCATAAAAACAGTCTTCTGCCCATCCCGCTTTGAAACTATCATGGTCATTTAGAGCCAGTGTGGTCCAGTGAATGAATCATTTAATGGCCTGATATCTAGAAAGACTTGGATTCCAGTCTCTGCATCTCTGGCCATAAACAAGTCACTGTTCTTCCATTTATAAAACTGAAGGTTGTGAAAGCACATGACCATTCAAATATTACTAATATTCTGACCATTTTTACTCTGTTGTTCTTGTTTTGGTGCAGTGCTACTAAGAGTTCCTATTGATAGATCTGCATATGCTGTTCTCTGAGAATCAAAACAGATTCTCCAAAGAGGGACAGTGTGTTAGTGGTTACAAGGTATGCTTTTTAAGAACACTGGCCGATGTAAGCTAGCGAACCAAAGCTGTGGCAAAATGGAGTGCAACAGCTGCTTTGCTCCACACTGTAATGAACAGATGATATTGGAAGTCTGCTTTCTGACTCACTCAAGGTAGACAGTGATGCCTGTCAATGTAATGATTTTCTTGCCAAGACATAAATCTATACATCCCTTGAAAGATCTTCCTAATACTTTGGTGACTTATAAATTACCCAGAGGTTTGTATCTGTCTTTTCTTAGGTCAACAGACAGTCAGCTAAAGCTGTGGAACGTAGGGAAGCCACACTGCTTGCGTTCATTTAAGGGTCACATCAATGAGAAGAATTTTGTAGGTTTGGCTTCTAATGGAGACTATATCGCCTGTGGTAAGTGACATAGCTGTTCAACAGAGGGAGCTATAATCTTCTGTTGGTTTCAGACCTTTACGGGTGTCCAGCTTATGACATTGTATCGAAATTGCTAGTAATATAGCACATTGTGACCAGTTTAAAAACAGAATCCTTATTATGGTACCACTGATCACAGATAGACCTACTATGAGTGTTGGCTTATCGAGACTGCCTGGGTTACAGAATAATAAACTCATGTGCTTGGAATTAGAGATCCAGTGGATTCAGCTGCTTGAGGTGATTTTTTTTCTGTTTAATGTGTTCCTAACTAATGCCTCCCCACTTGTTCCCCAGTAGATAGGCTTCAGAACATTCTGAAGTGATTTGGTAGCTCCTCCCATCTGCTCCTGATAAGCAGGAAGAAGAACCACCCCTCTGGTGGGATCACATGGGAGGAGCGACCCCTCCAAAGGCCTGTTCTCTTCTTGCCTATCACTTCTATAGGACATTTTTTCCTGCCTTGCTCCAAATGCAACAACATGGACAGCAGAACTCTTGCCCTTTCCTTTTAATTTGGCTTTACTTCTGTCTTTTCTTTACTTCCTCTTCTCCCTGCTTGTTTTTATGGTTGCTTTGGTCTCTCAACCTAAAACAAGAAAGGAACTTCTATCTCTGCCTTTCCTATTCCCTTCGCCGTTCTGTTTGGGACCTCAACCACCACAGGAGAAATACTGAAAAAGGGGGAGAAGCCACTCACCTTGGCCACCGTTGTTAACCCCCTGGCTTCACTCCCTCAGAGTCAGAGGTGGCTGTTACTAGCCCCTCAGTTGATGAGTCTTGAGAGCCAACTGGAGGAAGGAAATTCTCTCCATGCCACTGCGGCATCCCTTCCCCTCCAAGAAGCCATAGCTGAGGAAGCAGATCTCTTGGGGCTTGCTGGACACTGGTATTTCACCCAGCAGTCAGCTTGATAGAAGGGTGTGAGTGTTACCAGGGGCCCCACGCTTGGCCTGTTGGTGGTGGTGGTGGGGAGACTCAGCCTCTGGCTTTAAAACCTGGATCCGAGAGCTTATCACCAGGGAAGCAGCCGACTGGATCACGGCTAGTTGCTCCCAGCCATGTGGCCACAAGGTCCTGGGGAGGGGAGGGAAGCTGGATGCTCCATATCCCCTCCCCCCAGTGGAGAAACCTTGCCAGATAGAGCAACATCACCTTGAGTTTGCCACGGTTGGAAGCATGCCAGTCCAGTGCCCTTTTTGGTTACCACGTGAGCAAGCAGGCCCTCTCAACAGGAGAGGAAGCTAACACTTCCTCCTCGGTATGCCCTGTCACTACCATGACCACCACCAGGCCAGGGCCCAAGGTCCAGTCCCAGGGGGAGCAGATTTGGTGTACCACCACAGGAGCCGCCTTCCCGGCATATCAACCCCCTAGGAAGTGCAAGAGAACTGCACAGAGCCTGGTTGAGGGTAAAACTAACTCCATCCGTTCCTCTGAAGAGTCTTGGTCGAGCACAAGGACAAGAAGAACTTGGCCTCGGGGTGGAGAAGAGAGGATAGGAGGTTCTCCAGGCAGAACTGTTCCTTTCATGCTCCCAAGCCCTACTCCAATTCCATGCCAGCCTCTTCCTCCCAGTACAGACACCAGGACACAGAGCTAGCGCTGAGGAAACAAGGGTGCCCAGCGCAAGTTCCAGTCAGACTCCACAGGCAGACCTCAGCATAATAAACACTTCAGCAGAGGTCAACGCAAGAATCAGCAGTCATGACTGGGATCCTCCAGTAGGGGGAAGACTTTGGGGTTTCATGGGGGCATGGGAAAATTCAACCTCAAATCACTGGGGGTTGGAGACTATTTGCCAGGCTATCAAATAGAGTTCTCCCATAACACACACACACCCAAGTGGTTTGTCCCCACCCTGAAGTCCAAGGACTTAGTCAAACATCGCCTACTGCTTGAAGCCATTCATCATCTCCACCATCTGGGAGCGATAGAGAAAGCCACCTCCCTCCAGATAGGGAAAGGATACTACTCCAACCTGTTTCTTGTACCGAAGAAAAATGGGGACTGAAGAACTATTCTCAATTTGAGAGGCCTCAATCAATTTGTCAGGAATAAGAGGTTCCATATGGAAACCTTGAAGTGCATCTTGGAGGCCTTACAACCACGGGACTTCATCTCCTCTCTGGATTTACAGGATGCCTACCTTCATGTCCTGATCCATTGTGCACATCATCACTTCCTACAGTTTGCCTACAGAAACAGGCATTTCCAATACAAAGCCCTCCCCTTTGGCCTTTCCTCAGCACCAAGGGTTTTCATGAAGATCATGGTGGCCCTGGTGGCTCACTGGAGGAGAGATAGGCTGCATGTATATCCTTACTTGGATGACCTGCTCATCTGCTCAAGGCCCAAAGAGCAGGCTTGGATGGGCATCCAGTACATTCTTAGTTCCCTCCAGGAGCATGAATTCCTGGTGAACCTTGAGAAGAACTCCCTAGAACCAGCTCAGCAAATTCAGCACTTGGGAATGACACTGGACTCAGTGAAGGCACAGATCTCTCCTGCAGGAGAGGGCCAAGGCTATAAGGAAAGCAATCCAGTGGGTTGAGTGTTCATCCTTGATGGACCCCCATGCACCTGGCAGGGTTTAATGGTAGCCGCAATAGCCAAGGTGGCACGAGGTCAAGAGCACTCATGGTAGATCCTGTCATGGCCGGAGGAGAATCTCATATCTCTGGAGGCGGAACATCTGCAGGGTGCTCTGAATACCAGGGCAGACTGGCTCAACAGGTCAGACAACAATCGTGGAAGTGGAGGTTCGTGCTGGAGGGAGCTGAGGGCCTGGACACTCTTACATGGCCTTGGCCAACAGATCTACTCTACACATTTCTACCATTCCCACTAATCTCCAGGGTACTGGGGAAGATCTACAGGGAGGCAGCCAGGGTTAACCATGACAGGGTTATCATCCTGGTAACCCTGTCATGGCTTCGAATAGCTTGGTTCTCAGAAATTCTGAGCATAGCAACGTCATCTCTTCCACTTCCATTACAACCGGACCTTCTGTCGCAGGGACAAGTCTTTCACCTGGACCCAGCCTGGCTGCAGCTCCACACTTGGAGATTGAGTGGTCTATGCTGAGTTCCCGGGGCTACTCCCAGAAAGTAGCAGACACCATCCTGGCATCCCGGGAAGAATTGAGAATCGACCAACAGAATCTAAGAATACACCTTTAGGGTTTTTCATAGTTGGTATAAGTGTAAGAAATTGGACTTCAGAGAACTCTCTGTGCCTGTCCTACTGGAATTACTTACAGGAGGGAGCTGATCGTGGGCTGCGCCCTAACACCATCAAGAGACAGCTGGCAGCTGTATTGTCAGTACTGACCCCTGACAAGGCTCCAAGTCATAACCATGCTCGCATTTATGCAGATTCCTGAGGGGGCTGACCAACTTACCCACACCCACTGATCATTGTTTTCCCTTGTGGGACCTTCATACAGTTCTCAAAGCATTGACGGTCCAGCCCTTTGAACCACTGAGGGAGGCACCTTTGAAGCACCTCACCTGTAAGGTCCTCTTTCTAATGGCCATTACTTCTGTGCAGAGGGTATCAGAGCTGGGAGTCCTCTCCATTCGTGAAGATGTATGCCTGTTTAGACCGGACTTGGTGGTTATACAGTTGGATCTGGCCTTCATCCCCAAGGTGAACACAGTTTTCCACAGGGGCCAAGAGATCATTCTGCCTTCTTTCTGCTCTCATCCAGTCAGGGAATTGGAGAAGAACTGGCACATGCTAGATATCCATAGGGAATTCAAATATACATAAGAAGGACTAGATTGTTTCAAATGTCAGAAGCCCTCTTCGTTTCATTCCACCCTTGGTCTCTAGGGAGGAAGGTATTCTCTTCAAGACTGAGCAGATGGATTAAGGCCTGCATTATAGTGTGTTATGAGCATCTAGGGATTATTCCTCTGGAGGAAAAACAGGCCCATTCCACCAGAAGTGCAGTGGCCTCAACAGCCTGGGTATCAAGTGCAACACTGGAGGAGATATGCAGGGCAGCCACCTGGAAATCTTTGTCTACATTTGTCAGGTACTACAAGCTGGACAAGTTCCAATCAGTGGAGGCAGCCTTTGGCAGAAGAGTTCTCCAGCAGGTGGTTGAGCCCGAGCACCTGTAGTCTGTTTTTCACCAACACCCCCTCCCTTGTCTGGAAAGCTCTGGCATGTCCCAACTTGCTTCAGAATGTTCTGAAGCCTACTGGGGAAAGGAATGTTGGTCTTATTTGTAATATGTCCATTCCCAGTAGATAGGTGAAGAATATCCTTCCCACCCTGAGGGTACTGGTGAGGCGAGCTAGGAGTCCATGACATCTTCAGGGTGAAAGGCGGGGGGAGCTCTGTTTTTCTTGTCCTTCCTTGGTGAAAGAGGAGGCTCTGCTTTGTTTTTTCTTCCTCTGTCTATCATTTTTCTCTGAGCTGACCACTTGGCTATAGTACGAACTGGTCTTCTGAGCGGTTGCTCCTCCCATGTGACCTCACTGGAAGGGCCGTTCTTCTTCCTGCCTATCAGAAGCAAATGGGAGGAGCTGCCAACTTGCTTCAGGGTGTTCTTCACCTACCTACTGGGAATAGACACAGCACAGATAAGACCAACATTCCTTTTTCAAGAAATATGGGAGGTTTTGCAAGCATAAATACATTATTCCATGAGAATTTGCTGGTTTTAAAAAAATAAAAATAAAATAGTATAAAACGTCCAATATATCTATCCAGTTATAGAGAATTTGCTCTTTATAGTCTTCATGTTTATTCAAAAACAAATTCATTATAATGCCAAAACTTTGGAGAATATGGCAACTACCCCTTCCAGTTTTCTAAAATATTTGAAAATCATTGGCATTCTGGAAGATAATCTAAATCTTTCAACCTAACCTCATAGATTTTCCCTTTCAGACCTTTCAGCGCCATTTATAGCTTGCCTATGTATCCTTTTCAGTTAGTCAGCATTCTCCTTGAACTCTGTTGTCTAGAGCAGAGCATAGAAGACTTAATAGGAACTCGTGCCATTACATAATAGGATGGTGATGGTACTTTTTAGATTTTATACTTTAGTTTATGCAGCTTAAAACTGTATTGTCCTTGAGAACCACTGCCTTATACTTATACTTTATACTTCCTTAATAATTCAGTATACTTCCTGAATAATACATTTTTAGAAGTAATAGCTATAATGAGTTCTAGGTGTGTTATACAGCCATAATCTTACTCATTCTTGCCTTTGTGTTCTCTGCTTTAGCAGTTAGTTTATACAACAGTTACTTTTTGACAGGATATATGGGATTGCACTGGGAGCTTTTTGAAATAAATCTTTAGGAGTCTCTGCGTATTGTCAACCTGTCTCTATATTTTTACTTTTGATTATAGGAAGTGAAAATAATTCCCTCTACCTGTACTACAAGGGCCTCTCAAAGACACTACTAACCTTCAAATTTGACACTGTCAAAAGCGTCTTGGATAAGGACCGTAAGGAGGATGACACAAATGAATTTGTCAGTGCTGTGTGCTGGAGGGCGCTGCCAGATGGGGTAAACATTTTTGCTGAATTCTCTCCCAGTTGTGTATATTAAAAAGATAGTTTTCCTAATACAGTTTTGTCAGGCCATTTATTTGGATTAGCTTGAGTTCAGTGATGAACAGGTACTTCATGGAATCATAGAGTTGGAAGAGACCACAAGGGCCATCCAGTCCAACCCCCTGCCATGCAGGAATACACAATCAAATCATTCCCGACAGATGGCTATCCAGCTTCTGTTTAAAAACCTCCAAAAAAGGAGACTCCACCACACTCTGAAGTGTCTCATGGTGTGCAAGATTTCCGTTCAGTTCAGGTAGCAACAAACGTTTGGGTAACTTAAGCAGCACAAGGGTTAAGGTAATCCATGTAGATTACTCAAGGAACAAGTCTGTGATGGGGGCCTGCTTTTTACTGAAGTTATAAATCTGTCTCTGGGCTGTGCTACTTCAGACAGCATGTTAGAACTCTTCATTATGTCTAATACATGGTAGACTAGCAGGTGACACTGAGGGTTCTAGCCAGTCTTCCTTTTGACTTTCTAGTTTTCTTCCTGAAAGGAGTTGGATTTCGGTTGGGAAGATTGTGTGGAACATTCCATTATGTGAGTCATCCTTCAGTTTGAATTCACGCACCACATAAACAGGTGGACTAACTCTGTGAAAATTCACCCTCTTAGAGAATAATAAGGTATATTGATTTTTGCAATATGAGATACCATTTTGAATGAACAGTTAATATTGCGACAGAAATATGAGCACAGTTAGTCTTCCTAGCCTTTTAGGCATGAAGACTACCTGCACATTCCATTTAAAATCTTTGTCTGTTTAACTGTCTCAATTCATTTTAATAAGCAGGAGCTTTACCCACTTTATGAGATGTTCACCTAGGCTATTTACCATTCCCTGAATGGTGAACATGTAACAGTGGTCCTCAGTATTACACCGCTGCAAATTAGAAGGCAACTTCTTATTACAAACTTTGAGTCCTGTACTTCTTTTTCTCTGACCACTTCTCTCTAATCATCACACACTTTAGTCCTGCTGCCCCATTTTCTAACTTCATTACGGCACAACTGCTGTTCAAGGTTGAAAATGGAAGGAGGAGCTAGCCACATGTCCCAATAATACCTTTCCTGCCTAGGTTGCCCACTGAAAAAGTTGTGGTACATCATCATCATTATTGTTTATTTATATAGCACCATTTATGTACATGATGCTTTAAAATAAAACAAGCAAAAAAAGAACTGAGATTGTGCCAAAGGCGTACAATCTAAAATATGTGTATAAATAAACACACTGAGAGGGAGGGAAGGCGTAATAAACATAGAACTATAAAATACAATTGCGAAACAAACTATCCAGATGACTACCAAAAAAACCCACAATATAGTATGAAACAGCAAAAAAATATAAAAATAAAACAAACTGACCAATACATGTAATCAAAATATACGAGTCCTATTAAAAAACTGATTAATTCTGCAAGGTTCCTTGAAGGGTCTGTGAGCCAGCAAGCCCGGGACATAGTTATAGACCTAATAATATTTGTTAGTTTATTTGTTCCTTCCAAGAGATGTGATGCACATCGTAATTAAAAGTATATAATTTATACATAAAATTAAAAACATGTCACCATAAAATAGCAATGTAACACAATACATATAATGTCCAATACCAGTCTGTGGTGCAGATTTCATCCCAAAAATCCTCATGGACAAATCAGTGCTTCTGTTTATCTATTTCCAATAGATAATGCTTCTCAAGCTGATGAAAAAAAGACCAGCATTTTTTTCTTAATGTACCAGAAACTGATTCCATATTTATCCTATTATCTACAACTATTTCTTTCTTTCCTGGTAACTCAACATTGACTAGCAGCCAAGGGATCCGAGCTGGGCACCAGTCCATGGGCAACCACTTTGTGTAGCACTATCTTAGACAAACTATCTCCTTTCTCCTCATTGTGCATGCTGCAAGGAAGATGGGGCAGAAATGTGGTTCAGTACACATACAGAGATAGAAACTGTTTCCTCACTCAAGATACATTTCTGTTGTAGCTGCCTTCCTTGCCTTGATACTGGGGATGCACGTACCCAGTGAAAGTGGCACCTCTCTCTAACCAAAAGCTATACAGAAAAAGAAAATGAAAGCTCTACAGTGCTTAGAGGTTATTCCATCCCTCAGGGTTGGTATGTCCCTCAGGGCTCAGTTCTCCTCCCCCCGTCCCCAATGTTTAATATTTACATCAAACCACTGGGAGAGGTCATCCAGAGATTTGGAGTTCAGTGTCATCATTATGCTGATGACACACAACTCTACCTCTCCATCCGATTCCAAGGAAGTTCTTTCTGTACAACACCAGTGTCTGATGTCAGTAATGGATTAGAATGAGGGTGAACAAATTGAAACTTAATCCAGATTAGACAAAGATGCTCCTGGTCAGTTGGGAGGTAGATCAGGGAATTCAGCCTACCTAATTGGGTTCACCTTCCCTATGCAATCTCAGGTTTGCAGCTTGGGTGTGTTCCTGGACTCAGATCTGAGCTTGGATGCCCAGGTTTCAGCTGTGGCCAGGAGTGCATTTGCACAGTTAAAACTAGTGTGCCAGCTGCACCCATTAATTCAGAAGTCAGAACTGGCTATGGTGACACATGCCTCGATTACATCCCGTTTGAACTACTGTAACACGCTCTATGTGCTGACTTTGGAAACTTCGGTTGATCCAAAATGCTGTGGCCAGGCTGTTGACTGGCTGTTGATCATGTGACTCCCCTCTTTAAACAACTTCATTGGCTGACAGTCAGTTACCAGGTTGAATTCAAAGTGCTGTTTTTTCCTTTTAAAGCCCTACGCAGCTTGGCTCTAGACTATTTGAAAAAACGTATCTCCTCATATAAACGAACACGTTCTTTAAGATCTGCAGGGGAAGGCTTTCTTTCTCTCAGCCCCACCACCTTTGCAGGTCCAGTTGGTGAAGAGTCAGGAGAAAGCTTTCTCTGTGGCTGCTTACAGGCTGCAGTATTCCCTTGCACTCCCTGCTCTCTTTCTGCCAGGTGAAAACATTTTTAAAGGAGGCATTTGGTGATTGCAAATTATTTTTTAATGGAAAGGTGAACATAGCTTGTTAGCTTGTTCTAAATACTTTTTAATGCTGTTTATCCTGTGTTTTTAACTTGTGTTTTTAAATCAAGGTTGCTTTAATTGTATTTCAACTTTTCTGTTGAGAGTTTTTAATTGCATTGTTTTTAAGGTGTGTACACCGTCTTGGGTCCCATACTGGGAGAAAGGCAGGATATGCAATAATTACTTAAATAAAATTGCTTGGAAAGGACTTGACAAGTAGAAATGCTATATTTTAGAGAACAGTGGGGCGATTCACAAGAGATGAGAAAATGAAATTAGCCAAGGAAAACCTGGAATCCTTTCAGAGAGAAGTAATACGGGATTGTGCAGCACCCATAATTTTAACTATTAATAGACCCAGAATTACCCCTTTGCCTTTTTCACATAGTATTAATTGTGTAGCTTTTCGGCAGCAGTTTAGAATATCTTTTTAAGCAAGTCAGGAAGCTGAACCTGAAGAATCATTCCCCTCATTAGTTTATGGGACTAATGCAATCCTTTCTCAGCTACCCTAGAATATGTTGGTAGATATCTGAGCTACGAAACTGGCATCTGTTGGTATAACTCTGTTCAGATTTCCTACATTCCTTTTTAAAATTATTTTTACTTTTGTGGTTGGCAGCATAGGGGTGAATTTTGAAACTTCAGATGCTTGAGTAACTTGCAAATTCTGTTATGAACTAACTTGATCTGTAACTCTTAGACTAATATGCTGATTAAAATGAGTGAACTTTTTCCTCTTCCCAAATGTTTTGACAAAGTTCTTAGCGCAAAAAACTAATGTCAAATATCAAAATACAAATGTGTATTTTTGGAGAAAAATAATTTTAAAATGCATATTTAAATGTGAATTACATGCAGATTTTTAAAATAAATTCACAGGCTAATGTAGAAACAGGACAAAGCATACTTATAGATGAACATAGACCAAATTCATATGGGTTGGTTTGACCATTAAAAACAATAGAAAGTCTTAAGGGACTAGCAAATGTCTTTTGACAAACAGTTTTCACTACAGTTTATGCATAATACATTTTAAGGTACCGTGAGGCTATTACATGTTATTGGTGCAACCCTAGGTTGCTAGGTGGTTGCTAGGAATATTCTCAGATAGCTGGTAGTTGAAGATCAAGTACTGCAAATTTTGGAATAAACAGATTTGGCTGTCTCCAAGAAGGTATTGACATCTGTGGAGTCACAGTCTGAATTTCATTTGCATTTCACTGAGAGTAGTCATTTAAGAAATTTTTTAGCCATTATACCTCTGAAAATATATGAGTCTGGTTTTAAAGACACCAAATAGATCAGGAGGGTCTGCCCAATATTCTAATTACTGCAGACTTTGGGTTGGCAGAAAGATCATTAATATATTTGAACACTGGATGGGTTAAAGGCATATAGTGCCTGAGCAACTAAGAATGTCAACTTACGGCTACAGTGTTACATTATTTAGAAACATTATTTCTGTTTAAATGCATTCTTGAATGTTATCTATGTAACATATTTGCTATAATCGCAAAATAGCATCCTTGATGTATTCGACAAATAGTTTTAGGTCTGCTGTACCGTAGGCCCCCCATATTTACAGGTTCGATGCCTGCGAATTTGATTATTTGCAGGTTTGCTTCTGCCACCCCTGAGGCCCGAGGCCACAGTGTGCACATTCATACAACAACCTTGGGATTCAGGAGGGGGAGCACCAGGGGTTGCCATAGTGGCTGCCAACTGCCTCCCAAAGCCAGCTGCACTGCAAGCTTTTTGAGACACTTCGTGATGGAGATTTCTGCTGCTCCATCTTCCCCAAGCACTAGCACAGCAGTGTGGGGCTTGGAGAAGGTGCACCAGCTATCTCCATTGCCAAGAGTCTCCAAAGCCAGCTGCTCTGTGGGCTTTGGAAGATGCTTGGCAACGGAGATCTCTGTTGCTCCGCCTTCCCCAAGCACTAGCACAGCAGTGTGGGACTTGGAGAAGGTAGAGTACCAGCTATTTCTGTTACCATGAACACGCAAAGCTGGCTGTTCTGCTAGCCTTGTTAGACATATCATGATGGAGATTTCCACTGTTCTGTCTTCCCCAAGTACAAGCACAGCAGTATGGGGCTTGGAGAAGGCAGAGCACCAGCAATCTCCATTGCCAAGAGCCTCCAAAGCCAGCTGCTCTGCGGGATTTGGGAAATGCTTGGCAGTGGAGAGCTTTGCTGCTCCTCCTTACCCAAGCACTAGCACAGCACATGGGGCTGCTGTGTGAATGTACACAGCTGTCCCAGTCTTCAGGAGGCTGGTTGGTGACTGAGGAGCCTGGCCTCCAGGCTTACATTTTCTTTGTACTCCCCCCTCCAGGGAGCCCCCTGCTTCGCAAGCTTGGGGAGCCGTTCTGGGGAGCCCTCCTATCTTTTCATGGTAAATGGAAAGCTTCGCTTTTCTGACAGACTTTTTGTAATTTTTGTAATTACTGATGTTGATACTATATTTATATTTAGATAAGCTTTTTACAGCTTATTTGTAACTGTAATTCAGATCATAGAATCATAGAATTGTATTCTTTATGTGTTAAACTGTTTTGAGTGTTACAAATGTAAAAGAACAGTGAACAATAAGTGATCAATTCATCTCACATCCCAACACATAACATCTGCCTAGTATGCCTACAGTGCAGTCCTAGCTACAAATACATATTTTGTGTTGAAAGACAGGGAAGAGAGAAGACAGTTACCAAGAACAGCAGCACTGAGCTGAAGAGATAATGAGGGAGAGGAGATGTAGGCTGCTGATGTGTTAGCACAATGGCTTTGAAATTTTGTGGGAATCTTGGAATTCCATGGGTATGAGATCAGCAATGGCAAGTAACATACCTGAAGAGATTCTTTCCCTAAAATCTACAGTTACAGAGAAATGCTGGACTTGTTCTAGGTTTCACTCTCACTTCACATATTCAGGGGTAGCCTGCAGCAAAATACAACAAAATCTACAAACAGTGATACCTTCATTGGTGAACCAAAATGCAGAAAATACATGATGCAGTCTTTCAAAGCTTCACTGACCTTTTTGTCAGGCAAAGATGTTAAGAATCATACAGGAGAAGAAAAGTGACAATGTTAGAGCCAGAGCCTACATTTTGTTTCTGTTGTAGTTCACTTAATCTACTGTAGAGAGATATCATAGAATCATAGAATTGTAGAGTTGGAAGAGACCACAAGGGCCATCCAGTCCAACCCCCTGTCACGCAGGAATCATGATCAAAGCATTCCTGACAGATGGCCATCCAGCCTCTGTTTAAAGACCTCCAAGGAAGGAGACCCCACCACGCTCCGAGGGAGTGTGATCACTGGCGAACAGCTCTTACTGTCAGAAAGTTCCTCCTAACGTTGAGGTGGAATCTCCGTTCCTGGAGCTTGCATCCATTGTTCTGTGTTCTAGTCTCTGGAGCAGCAGAAAACAAGCTTGCTCCATCCTCAATAGGACACCCCTTCAAATACTTAAACAGGGCTATCATATTGCCCCTTAACCGTCTTTTTTCCAGGCTAAACATAAGTCTTTCCTCATAGGGAATGGTTTCTAGACCTTTCACCATTTTAGTCGCCCAGAACTGGACACAGTATTCTAGGTGAGGCCTGACCAAGGCAGAATAGAGTGGCACTATTACTTCCCTTGATCTAGACACTATGCTTCTATTGATGCAGCCCAAAATTGCATTGGCCTTTTTAGCTGCCGCATCACACTGCTGACTCATGTTCAACTTGTGGTCTATTAGGACTCCTAGATCCCTTTCACACATAGTCTCGTTCAGCCAGGTCTCCCCCATCCTATATCTATGCATTTCATTTTTCCGCCCTAAGTGCAGTACCTTCCATTTCTCCGTATTGAATTTCATTTTGTTAGCTTTGGCCCAGCTCTCCAGTGTATCTAGGTCATTTTGAATGTTGATCCTGTCCTCTAGGGTATTAGCTACTCCTCCTAATTTTTTGTCATCTGCAAATTTGATAAGTATGCCCCTAAGTCATACAAGTCATTGATAAAGATGTTGAATAGCACTGAGCCCAGGACAGAACCCTGTGGCACCCCACTGGTCACATCTTTCCAAGATGAAGAGGAGCAACTGCTGAGCACCCTTTGGGTTTGGCCAGTCAACCAATTACAAATCCATTTAACAGTTAACTTGTCTAGCCCACATTTTACAAACTTGTTTGCAAGAATGTCATGGGGAACCTTGTCAAAGGCCTTACAGAAATCAGGGTATGCGATGTCCACAGCATTCCCTTCATCTACCAAGCTGGTAACTTTATCAAAAAAAGAAATCAGATTAGTCTGGCATGACTTGTTTCTCTGAAACCCATGTTGACTTTTTGTGATTATGGCATTGTCTTCTAAATGTTCACAGACTCTCTGTTTAATGATCTGCTCTAAAATCTTCCCTGGTATTGATGTCAGACTAACTGGACGATAATTTTTGGGATCCTCTTTTTTCCCTTTTTGAAGATAAGGACAGCATTTACCCTCCTCCAGTCTGCTGGGACTTCTCCTGGTCTCAGTACAGAATACAGTACAGGCGGAGGCCACTCCCCTTTTTAGCCATGTGCAGATCGGACACAAAGGGCAATAAAAGTCAGGTAATAAAATTTCAACTCCATTAGCACAGAAAAGTGACTTCCCTTGAGTAACTTCCTTCATTTCACATGTAGGAGATGGTGAGTCCTAGTAGCTATGATGTGAATATTTGATGTTTATAAGAAACCCCAAAATTCTCTTAAAATGTGGAGTGGCTGCTACACAGATTAATTATAAGGAAAGGCTCTCTTTAAAGTTCAAAAATCTCACTGGCTTAGAAAATTGATTGATATTGCTGTGAAAGTCTTAGATTCATACCACTGGATATGTTACTAGTTGTCTGTGGTATGAAATATTTTTTTTTGTGACAGAGCTTGGAAGTCTGTATCAGAATACATGCAGTGAGAAAACAATAGCCTTTGATTAGATCTATATTAGGCCTATGCCATGATTTAAAATTTTCAGTGGGGGAAAACTTAGAACAGAGCAAAATGTATACAATAATGCATTTGCCACTGGCCTAAATCTCACATTTCCTAGCAATTATCTTGCTGCAAGTGCATCGACATGCTCCCCCCTCCCCAGCCTCATATTTGCCTTGGGAACTAATGGGAGCTTATATGGACAGCAAAAAATGTTCATAAACAAGGATGGCTGCCAAAAATATCTTTATATAGCGCAGTAAGACATAGATACTGCTGTACCATAAAAATGCATGCCTTTTTGCCCCCATTCCTACCCAGAGAGAATAAACTAACCCTGGCTAAACAAAACAAGCATTGAAAGCTCCCAGACTAGGATTCTGACAGTAACAAGATGTGAGCTGCACTCAAATACATGTTTACTTGAGCACAACTCTCAACCCATTTGGATCTTATTATGACTAAGAAGACATCGATTGGGCTGTAGTCAAAATCCTCTTTTGTAGAGACTGTCCTGTTTGTCCAGTGTAGACTATAGAGGGGCACTGCTGGCATAGGATGGTATATATCACATTGAGTGGTCTCAGCTCTTCCTCCAGATGCATCATCAGCAAACTACAACCAATTCTGAAGAGTAACACAGCCTTCTCACAAGCTCTAGGAGGCAGGCCTTTATTGGCCTATAGACAGCCTCCAAATGTTAAACAACTCCTCACTTACAATAGGATACATATATTGGATGGCAATACAGGGACAAGACCCTGCCCTAAACCCAGATGCCAGCTCTATCCCCACACCAACTCTGGGAGCAATATCACCGGGTCCAATAACATCACTTACAACATCAGAGATGCATTTAATTGCTCTTCCTCCAGTGTGATATATGCTATCCTATGTCGGCAATGCTCCTCTAGACTCTACATTAGACAGACAGGACAGTCTCTACGCAAGAGGATTGATGGGCACAAATCTGATATTAGAAACGGCAATATCTAAAAACAAGTTGCAGAACATTTCAGCCTTCCTGGACATAATAGTAAGGGATTTATAGGTCATGTTCCTTGAACAAGGAAATGACAAAGGAAGAGTAGAAATAGAAACTGCCACTGAATCGAATTATACAGTTGGACCCCCATATCTGTGGTTTCAGCTATCCGCAGGACACAAAATAGGGGACACATACCATGGAGTCACTCTGGAAAATGCATAGAGAGGTCTCCTCTCTAGGCATCTTCTAGGTCTTCCAGTGCAACTCTATGGTATGTTTTTGCTGTAAGTACGTTAATTTAATAAGGTTCACTGTTATTCATGGTTTCTTGTATCCACAGCAAGTCCCCGCTGATATGGGGGTCCGACTGTATTCACAAATTACAATCCATTAGCAGAGGTATGAACAAAGACAGTGGCTTCATGGCACGCTACATATATTATTAATAAAAATCCTTGTTTCTGCATATATGACAAAAGCAATCTTGTGAAGTCAAAGGCTTTCACAGCCAGCATCCATAGGTTTTTCATGGTTGTTTTCCCCTGGCTATGAGACTGTGTTCTGGAAGAGTTCTGGAAAACATCAGAAGTAAACTCTTCCAGAACACGGCCTCACAGCCTGTAAAAAAAACCCATGAAAAAGGAATTTTCTTAGAGAGAGTTTTGAACCCCGGGAAATGGACTTTTGGTAAGCAGATTTATTGCTTTCATACATCAACACTAACTGACTCCTGTAAAGATCTGAAAGACCTACATTACCTCACCCAGACCTTTGAACATTTAGGACAAGGGTCTTGATTTGCATATTTCTGGATCCGATTACATTCTGTCCCACTCCCACAACTGTATAAATATGCTTATGCATGAGGCCTTAATACTGCATCCAAAGAAGTGGGTTTATATCAATGAAAACTCGTGAAAATAAAAACCAGTTACCTTAAAGATGCTGCTACATTTCGTTTTTCCCCCTCTCCCCCTTTCTGTGCTGCAAGAGACTAACACAGCTACTTCTTTGAAACCATTCAAAATGATTCTGTATAAAAAGAGTTGAAAGTGACAGTTATACCTGTTGTGCATATGAATGTATGCAGTTGTTCCAGGTATAAAACTGGAGTCAGAGGTGATTCAACATGTCCTGAAAATTCAGTACAAGACAGACTCTAAAGAAGATAATTACGGTACTTTCCTTATTTATATTACATATACTTATGTGATGCAATCATTCAGGGTCTTTATGTTTTCAAGCTGTTTTTACTTGGCAATGTTGAGAAGTGAGGCATCTGTAAAAGCTTCCATGTGCTCCCTCATATGGCCTGTGTGGCCTGCTCAGTTGTTCTAGAAGGTATCTGTTGATTTGGGGGTGGAGTGTGAATCAGTGTTTTATGTTGCATAATATCTGTTTGTTTTATTTGTTTGTTTATTTATTGAATTTATATCCCACCTTTCTCCTTGCACAGAATCCAAGGCAGCTTGCATCCAGTTAGTACAGTAAAAAGCTATTAGTACAAAAGATTAAAAAAATTAAATGAGTGATTCTTATTAAAAACAGAAAGTTAAAATAGTTTAAAACATGTTTAAAGCATAATAGAAAAGATAAAAGCACAGCCCCATTAAAAGCTCATTTTGCCACATGAATTATCTTGCCTGAATAAAAAGGTTTTTGCCTGCTAGTGGAAAAAGTGAAGAGAGGGGACCAACTGAGCCTCTCATGGGAGCTGCTGAGAAGGCTCTCTTCCGTGTCCTCAGCAAATGTGCTGCTTGTGGTGTTTGGGCCATGAGAAAACTTTTCCTCAAAAATCTTAAAACTCAAGCAAGCTTATATAGGGAGATATGATTTTTCAGATAGTCTTAGACGGCTTTAAAAAAGCTGTCAAGACGGATCTTTTCCGGCAGGCCTTTCCTGAATAACTATCCCGGCCCAAGACTCGGTTGTCCTCCCTGAGCTGTAATCACTTTTTTTTTTAATCATTTTTTTTAAACTATTGTATGTTTTAATATTTTTCTAATTTACTGTATATTTTTAATCTTTTATAGTTTAATATTATTTTAAGGGGGGGTGGGCTAGGGTACTGGGACTATGGAGTTTTTATATTGTAAGCCGCCCCGATTGCGTTGCAGAGGGGCGGGATAGAAATAAATTTTTATTATTATTATTATTATTATTATTATTATAAGCTGTAACAGACTTTAAAAATCATGACCAGCATTTTGAATTCTGCCCAGAAATAGGCCAGGAACCAGTGGATCTTTTTCAACAAGGGAGTTGTATATTCCTTGTAGCCAGCCTCAGTCAAACAATATGGCCACATTTTGGATCCTCTGAAGTTTCCAAACAGTTTTCAAAGGTGGGCCTATATTGAGTGAGTTACAGTAATCCAACCTGGATGCAATCAAGGCATGTGTTACCATGGGCAGATCTGAAGCCTCTGCTGAAACCTGGCTCTCTGGGTTCAAGGCTGAGTACACCAAGGCTACAAACCTGAGATTTCAGGGGGAGTGTAACTCCATCCAGCACAGGCTGAATCCTATTCCCTGATCTGCCTTATGACTGGCTCAGAGGACCTCTTTTTTGTCTGGATTCAAAGCTTATTCACCATTATCAAGTGGTTTACTGACAGAAGAGGGTGGTTTAGCACCAAAACAGCTTCCTTGGAGTTAGATGGAAAGGGGAGAGAGTTGGGTCTCACCCGCATGTATATCTCTGAACTCTGGATAAGCTCTCCCAGTGGTTTTGTGTAGATATTAAACAGCTTGAGGGATAAAACCAAGCCCTGAGAGGATTTTTGGGTGGGGAATATGATGGTTTGAGACAAAGCTAAGCAGCAGAATAGTCAGTTACCTAGCAGTTAATTAGCCGACAGAACTCTCTCAGGACAAGGAAGAGAGCATAGGGATTGCCCACAAGTGTTCAGGATCACTGCTCCTCACAAGGAAGTCGCCTCATCAGTGCCAAGCAGAAGTGGGGTTTGAGCCATGAGAGGAACATCAAGGAACTGATGATTTGGGGGTTGATAATTAATGGGAATAGATTATTGGAAAAAGAGAATGCTGTTTTTGTTATAAGAAGAGCCCTCTCTCTCTCTCTCTCTCTCTCTCTCTCTCTGGCTTTTCTTCGCAAACGAAGATTCAGGAAGGACACATCCTGCGCTTTCTGCAAGCGCACTGATGACTAAAAAGGCCAATCCGAGATAAACAAGTCCGGTTGCAAAAAGCACAGCAGAAGGTCTCCTTGGGTGATGTTTTTGGGTTGTGATTCTTTCTGCGTTGTCGTTTCTCTTCAAGACTTGTTCGGCGTGAGTTCTCAAATAAGGCTGCAGCATTGTGGATAGTGCTTCTCCATGCCTCCCGATGTGAGGCCAGGGCGGACCACTGTTGGTGATCATGAATAACTGTATGTATGTATAACTGCCACAAGGAAGATTAGAAGTCATCTTTCTCTTTTGATATTCGTTTATTTCTCTTCTTTTTTTAACTTTTTTTTTTATATATATTTCCTTTTTTTCTTTTTAGTTTGTGTAAGTTTTCGTGTACTTTTAAACTTATAATTTAAAAAAAAAAAAAAAAAACAAGCCCTGAGAGACATCACAGGCCAATGGCCAGGGGATGGAACAGAAATCTCCCAACACCACCTTCTGATTTCTCCCCTCCAACAAGCATTGGAACCACTGTAAAACAGTGCCCACAAGTCCTGTTCTAGAGAAGGATATCATGGTTGACTATTAATAGTTGACATTACAGTCCAGGCTGTTGTGGTTTAGTGAACAAAATCACAACAGCAATTCCTACGAAATCAAGAATGTTACCAAAAGACACTAATTTATATGTCTGTAGTCCTTCTGGAATGTTGATGGATTATGGTAGTCCTTATCAGATTTCATGTTTTTTACTGGGATAAAAAGTAAAATATTGGGCAATTCTAATTTCTCATGTTACTTCTAAAACACATGGGAATAATTCATCTCTCCTGTAATATTGCATGACAACTGTGCAAAACACACGTTTATTCTGTGAATTCAAATAAAGTATCTAAGGATTCTCTTAGATTTCTAAAATTTCTCATTTAAAAGAAGTCAGATTTCATTATGAGGGGCTTTAAAAATAAATGAAATCCTGATTTTAGAGTTACTGGGTCAGAGGCTTCCAGAAGCCAGGGCGGGGATATATAATTCTCTGCAACCCATGCAAAAACTCCTAAATCTCTTTCTACTCCTACATAGTCCTTGAAGTTCCATTCTACCTTGTTCTTAACTTTCAGCATTGATATTAAAATAATCCTGTACCTGTGACATTGTTAAAAATGGTAATAAGCTATTGCTGTTTTGGGGTGATCATGAATGGAGTTCAAATAGTATATCTGAACTTATTAGAGAACATAAAGGGTAGTTTTATAATTGGCATATTAATTCATAGAACAGCTGGCCCTCCACATTATCTGGGATTAACGGCACAGGACCCCCATGAAAGTTGACAAACGATGAATATCTTTAGGTTCTAATGAATGCTAATTAGAAGCCAAGATGACCAAATTGAGGCTGTCGTACTTTGGACACATCATGAGAAGGAACATTCACTAGAAAAATCAATAATGCTAGGAAAGATGGAGGGGAAAAGAAAGAAGAAGACCGCATACTAGGTGGATAAACTCAATCAAGGAAGACACAGGCATGATCCTGCAGGACCTAAGTAGGGAGATTGAGGGCAGGGGGTCTTGTAGATGTCTCATCTGTGGGGTCACCCTGAGTCAAAGCCGACTCGAGGGTAGTTAACAACAACAACAAGGTGAGAACTTCCGTCTTCTCTCAGAAATGCACATACTCCAGTATTGCACTCTGATTTGTCTTACAATAGTTGTTGTGTGCCTTCAAGTCATTTCCAGCTTATGGCAAATCTAAGGTGAACCTATCACAGGGTTTTCTGTGGCTCAGTGTGTGACTTGCCCAAGATGGGTTTCCATGGCCAAGTGGGAACCCTGGTCTCCAGAGTAATAGTCCAATACGCAAACCACTACACCATGCTGGCTCCATTTTAGAATGATTCTTAAAAGAAATGTAGCCTTGAGTTTCTTGTGGAATTAGGAAGCAAATAGGAATAACATTTATCTATCCAAGAAATTGGTCCAACCAGAATTTTGTTTTATAAGGGGTTTCTGTTCACTTAGATTTATTCAAATTCAGTTTTGCAGAAGAAACCTGAATTAAGCAATTTAACCCTAAATAAACTTAATTGTAAAAACCTTCAGATCACTCAGGGTATGTGGTAGTGGTTTATATGCATTTGTTATTTTAAAAAAAATCTGCATGAGCTAACAATAGTTGTGACCTGGATTAAATTTGCCTCCTTAATTAATTTTCCTTCTCTCTCTTTATTTGTATGCATTAATGTGTGTTTAATTTGACGTGGTGCAGTCAGGAGCTTGGAGTTAAAAGGAGGACATAATAAATGGGTTCTTAATTATGGTTCTTAGTGAAAGTAGAAGCTGAATAGACCTCCAGTACGAGCAAATGATCCCCCACTGTACCTTTCAACCTTCCTAAAGTGAAAATTTGTGTCTAGTTGAGAGTGGCCACCTGATCCAGCATATTCACCGTTAAGCATTTTTTTTAATCTGCACAATTCTTGAGTCCTGCAGTAAGTCAAATATTTAACTTTTTAAAAATGATAAAACCTTAGGGATAGCATCATACATTTCTCCAGGAAGGCTTGCTGGATTTACACTGATAGCCCAATGTAGTCAGGAAGCTTAAGGGGAAAAAAGTTTGGATTAGATCCGGATACTGAAATAGTTTAACTCTGAATGCCTATTTAAAGCATTTCTTAATGATTTTTACTACTAAATTATGAGAAATGGAACTTCTCTGAAGTACTATAGTTTATTACCAACCTTGAAGAGAAGTTATCCTGTTCAGGACTCCAGGCAGCCTGGACTTGGAAACCTTTAGTCTTCTTCAGGCTGGAGGGGGGGAAGAATCCTTTTCTTCTTTGTTATTTCCATGCAGGCACTCTTGTTGTGCTATGTAGCACTGGAGGGTTGGTTGTAGCTTTAAACTGAGGTATTTTGTAGCTATTTGGGGGGGGGGATTCTGGAAAGGGGGAGAATTTCCTTTTTACTGTCTTTCACAGAACATGCCAGTTTAGTGCAGCAGGGAGTCATTGAGCTTCATAGCATGCATCTCCCCAATCCAGGATGCTATAAAAGTTGTTCAGTATTTAAGCAGACTACTTTCTCTCCTCTCCATCTCTGTTTCCTTTGTTTCCCATTAAATTTCACTTTGACATTCCATTCATTCTGAAAGTTAAAAGGTAGTTAGTTGCCAGGGTTTGCTGTGGAAGGGCAGAGCTTGTTTTTTTTCCCCTAATTTGTGAACGTTATGTAGATACTTCATGGAGAACTTCATGTAGATACTACTGTTTTATTTTTTTGTTGGTCCTTTTTGTTTCTATGTTGATAGATAGTGAACGGCCTGAAATTTCCAATATTAAAGGGTTTGAGAGATTTCACAGAAAACAGGGCATGGTATTTAACAAGAGACCATGTTCTGTTCCTGTGGTACATCCCACTCAGATATACTCGGGAAAGTGTGCAGTTGCTTGGGAAAGAGTAGGCAGAGGGTCCCAGGGTAAACCTTTTCCTGTCTCCTCTAATAGATCTGTAGCTTTATTGCAACAGTTAGAGTTGATGTTCTATCCTGTAATGAGGATGATGGTGCAGGTTCTCAATTGATTTAACCTTGACATTAATATTTTACACTATTACATTTCAGTCCCGTCATGTCAATAAATCAGTTATATGTGCCTATCTAATTAACTATCCAATCAGTAAAAATAATACTTCAAATTATTACAGTGCATTTCATCAGAAGATTCAGAGCCAAGCACAGAGCTTGTTTAGATCAGTAATATTGGGGCTTTCACACATCAGTGACTGAGATACTGTGATTGTCTGGCTTGCCCCAAGGTCAATTGTTATGCCAGTTTTAATGTTAGCAAGAAAGCCCTAAGATTTCTTTGCAGAATTGTAGTGGATATATATGTGGATGTTAGTTAGAATCTTGTTGGTTAGTCCCAAATAGTATAGACCCATTGAATCTATCATTGAATGGCAAGTCAGCACATAGATAAATCCCATTGATTCAGTGCATCTGCTATAGTTATGACTAATAAAAGGATTTAGGCCATTATTTCCTTTTCTGTTTAATCACATCTAGCATTTGGGATTTCTAATCACCCTTCAGGCAAAAAAAAAAAGGTGAATTGCTGCTCCATTGTTGTTATTTCCATACTGCTGTTTAGCCAAGACTTAGCTTATCTAAAACCACCCGTATATTATTTTAACCTAGTTAGCTTATCTAAAACCACCTAGTAAATGCAAGGGAAATACATGATTCCCAGTTTTTAGTACCTCTTAACTACTATGCAGTGGCAGTACTAGGGGATGTGGAGAGGCTGAACCACACCAGATGACACTGCCAGAGGCAGGGGTGACACCAACCTTAGTGACATCACAGCCACTATGCTACACCATCTATCAAGTCTTAAAAGTTACTACAGCCGTCCCTTCACATTCACGGGGGTTAGGTTCCACAGATCCCCGCGAATGAGAAAATTCCACAAATAATGACTGCCCTCCCCCACCAAAGCGACCACGGGGCCTCTGGAGCAGGATCTGTGACATGAAAAGGTACGGTCAGGCATCTTGTGGATGACACTAAAGTGATCTGCTGTTGGAACATTCAGTGCTCTGCTGCATTCCCATTGGCAAGGCAGAAGGGTGGAATAGAGGAATGAAAAGCATTCAATACTCTTCCCCTTCCTTCCTTCTTTAAAAAAGAAAAAAAAAACACCTTCCCTCCGATTATAACACCTTCCCTCCCATTGGCCAGTCCAGGAGCTGGTCTAGATTCATTCCTTCATAATGTTTATAATGGGAGGGAAGGTATTTTTTGTTTTCTTTTTTAAAGAAGGAAGGAAGGGGAAGAGTATTGAATGCTTTTCATTCCTCTATTCCACCCTTCTGCCTTGCCAATGGGAATACAGCAGAGCACTGAATGTTCCAACATCAGATCACTTTAGTGTCATCCACAAGATGCCTGACCGTACCTTTTCATGTCACAGATCCTGCTGAATACAGGATTTAGCTCAGTGAAGGTTTTCCAGGGTGATGATGAGGAAACTCAACTTGATCAAGTCAAAAGGAGTAGTCAGTCACCAGAACTCCAGATCCATTAAGTAATTAACAGAGAGAGAGTGAGAGAGGGGGGGCAGCAGTCAGTTTTCAAGTCAGTACATGAAAAATTCCAGAAGCAAGGTCTGTCAAACCTGTCAGATACCACTTAAGCAGCAAGAAGTGGATAGCATCATAGGAAGCTCCAAGTGGAGTAGGGTTTGAAAGCCATAAAGCTGTATGTTGCTCCAACAATTAACAGATTGTGCTTTATGAATGATTTAGGCTTCTTCAGAGATGTTAGTTCCACTTGTACAGAGCATGGGGCTTCTCTCTTAAAGGAGCCATGTTTTTGAAGCCTTGGATTCTGGCAGCATAGCATTGGAATCTGTCTTCAGAATCAGAGGATAGCAGTGCTCCCTCCTTTGGAAGTGGTGGAGGCAGGGCTAGTCCTGAAGGCTCTTTTGCAGTCTGAGGTACTGAGGAGGAAAGGATGCTGAGAATTTTTGGCTCAGAATGCTGTTCAACCCAGTAGGGTTAGCTCCTTTGATATTGTTGGATGGGTTTCCATCTAGATGGAGCAAGACTCTAAATGAGAAGCTAGGTAAATTGGGGTTTTCACAAACCATCATTTTGACAATGGGTCATGAGAAAGCAAAAAAGGAAGTACATCAACGGATTATAGATAATGAGATGCAACAACATCTAAAAGCAGCCTCTGTATCTTCTGATTTTAGAGATAATGGTAATGCCTTCAAGCTAGCTAACCATTTGAGTCTTCTAACCCATCCAAAACACAGGATAGCATTCACATTAGCAAAATTTAATGTTCTACCCTCAGCCCTATTGGAAGGGAGATACAATAGTCTTCCCTATGCTGCACGCACTTGTCCTTGTGGAACTGGCTCAGTGGAGACTATAGGATCTTCTTTGTGGTCTCTGTGAATCCACACAGTGGGTTACTCCAGCTCCTGCGCAGAGCATTCAGAACCATCTAGAATCGCTAGGCAGAATTGACTTTGCAACATTTTGGCGGTAACTCCGCCCATTCCTAACGGTCCCTATATAGGTGCTCCTACCTAAATCCCTGCAGTTCTTTTCATCTGCCGCGCGAGCAGCACGTTAGGAATCGTTATCGCTAGTGCTTTCCTTCTCAGTGCGTTTTTTCTCTCAGAATTTGACTCAGACTGTACTTTGACTACGATTTGGATCTCGATTTGGCTTTCTGTCTCACTGTCTTGACCTGGATTGTGCTTGACGATTCTTTCTCTTCTGATTTGGCTTGACTTGGACTCGGACTTGGACCCTCGACTCGGAAAGGTTTGACCTCTCTTAATAATGGCTTCGAAATTGGCGGGATTAAAACGGTGCTCCATCTACCAGGCAAAACTGCCTGCCTCAGATGGGCACTCGAAGTGTCTGTTTTGCCTAGGGGAGGCACATAACGTAGATGCATGTGTCCACTGCTGCAGCATCACACCGCAGGCCCGTAAACAACGCCTGTCCAGGCTGAAGTCTTTCTTATATGAAAAGACACTGTGTCCGGCTGCCACAGCATCAACGAGTACGGCCTCCCCCCCTAAGAGAGCCCGTTCTGCATCTCTGGCGCCTCCGAAGAAACAGTCGAGCCCAAGACGTGGGCGTTCACCAGGGGTCAGCCCCTCAAAAAAGTGCCACCATGCCTCGAGCCCTAAATACTGAGAGGCTGTGACTTCCAATCCCGAGGCAGTACGAAGGTCTCATAAGCACTTGACAGCTTCGGGCTCGAAGAGGGACTCTGCCAATCCTTCGACATTGAGTCGGGACTGACCCTCGACATCGACATCCAGCTGGGATCGTACTGCCTCCACCTCATCTAAGAACAAGGCTAAGAAGGACAAACATACCTCGCCCAGAAACAAGATCCCTTCTTCATCTGTACCAGCCTCTGCCTCGATACTGACGGGTCCATCTCACTCCCCAGCCGCAACTCCTATGACCTCAATGGCCGAATATGCTTCTCCAAGTTGTCGAAATCCCCTCGGCCACTCTCGAACTCCAGGGACGGCACCAAATGTCAGGTCATACCTCATTCGAGGTAGTTTAACTCGAGGAGGGCGAGCTTACCGAAGAGGAGCTGGTACATGTACAAGTTCGTGCTGACTCCCTGACCCTGATTGTCTCCTGAGATGAACTTCTCAGCTCAGAGGCAGTTGTAATCGACGTCGAATCATCCTCCCAAGGGGCCGTTACTTCTGGTCATACTCCAGTGCCTTCTCCAACACGAAGAGTATTGGAGGTTGAGCACGCATATGGGGTTGAGCAAACATATGGAACCTTTGACGCTGCCCATGCTGTGCTGGAGTCAAGATTCTGCTCCCCTACATCGAGGCCTCAGGGTTTCATCATGCAACACCAACCATCCCTGGACACCGAGGACCTGCTCCAACGGAGGGCTTACCACTCCCCTCCCCGCCTATCATTCCATGCTCTAGACCGATCCCGCTCTGACGAGCATTCCTCAGAGACCCCTCCTGGTCGATACCAGTAGTCAGGTTGACACTGGAAGTCGTCCTCAAGGGCCTCTCCAAGTCGACACTGGGAGCCAGGTTTCTCCAGCTCGCCAAGATCCGAGACCGCTGCCTCCCCTGCCTCCACCCTCTCCTGCTCACACCTCACCACTTCGCCAGGACCGTCGAACTCTGTCTGGCTGGCCGCAGCCCATCCCCATCTTCAGATTCATTCCCAGACTCATCGGGCTCCTTGCCATACGTTCCCAGGGCACCATCACCGCCTCTGGAACTTTTGGACGAAGACTCCTCGTCACCGATGGACGACATACGGGCCTTCTCAGAGCAGATGGTACCAATGGCCCATGCATTGGAACTCAAACTGGCGGAAAGGAATTCTGACCCTTTAGATCACATTTACCGACGGCTCAAGTCAAAGGCTCTGCCTCTGGCCGAGTTACCGGTACTGCCGTCCCTACTTAAGCTAACCCAAGGCAGTTGGGAGAACCCGTCCTCCATACTATCCACCTCCAAGAGCATAGACCGCCTCTATAAGGTGTCACTCTGTTGTACTGGAGTTATCTCAGCACCTCTGTCAGCACCGACCCCAGGCCAGCCCAGTAGACCCCAAATGCCGTAAGATTGATATAGAATCATAGAATCATAGAATTGCAGAGTTGGAAGAGACCTCGAGGGCCATCCAGTCCAACCCCCCTGCCACGCAGGAAATCTTGATCAAAGCATCCCCGACAGATGGCCATCCAGCCTCTGTTTAAAGACCTCCAAGGAAGGAGACCCCACCACCATAATCGGCAAGAAAATCTATTTGGCGGCCGGCCTGAGTTTTCACATTGCGAATTACGCAGCCTGCATGGGGGCCTACCAGCAGGTCCTTTGGAAGTGGCTGGGGCCCCTGATCCAAGAACTTCCTGAGGAGCGTTGCCGCATGGCCGAGGCCATCTAGCATGAAGCCCAGTCTCTAGCAGGCCAGCAGATGAATTCGGCCCGGCATGTAGTTGACTGTGTGGCAAAAACTATCGCTGGATCTGTAGTCCTTCGGCAACATGCATGGCTATGCTCATCGGGACTCGCCCCTCAAGCCGCCTCCACCATCGAAGACATGGCCTTCGATCACTCAGGTCTTTTCAACTCCACTATGGACGAGAAGCTCGAGTTTACCCAGAAGATACGGCTGACGACTAGAAAGTATGGTATGCCCTCCTCCACTGCCTACCGCTCCAAGGGGCGCCCCTCCTGGCAACAGTACTATCCTTCTGCCCGAAGAGGCTATGGCCAACAGGTCTCGAGATGGTCTCGGTACCTGGCCACCCCTTTAGTGAGGAACCAGTCCTCCACCTCTCGCTTTTGCCCATCCACGAAGCAGAGGTCTAAGGACCAGGGCAAAAGAAGGTTCTGAATCATGGTTTTTCCTGAATTTTTCTGTTTCCCTTTCTAGACTCCACTCTTCGGTTGTCGACTGTCTCTGTTCCTAGCCAACTGATCGGCAATAACATCAGACCGTTGGGTGTTTCGCATCGTCCAGGACAGATACTGGATAGAGTTCGACAAACTTCCACCCACAGGCCATATCCGAATGACACCGCCATCCCCCCCGCCTCGAGGAGGTTCGAACACTGCTCCAGAAGGGTGCCATTGAGCACGTGCCTCCGTCCCATCGACACCTCTGATTCCTCTCCAGGTACTTCCTAGTAACCAAATGGGGAGGCGGGCTTCGACCAATCCTGGACCTCCGAGGAGTGAACTTCTTTATATCTCCAAAGAAGTTGAGGATGATGACCCTGGGACAATTATGCCTCTTCTTCAATGGGACGACTGGTTTGCATCCATCGATCTCAAAGATGCATGCTTCCACATCAGCATCCATCCCGACCACAGGCGGTTCCTGGCCTTCCAGATCGGGGACAAGCCCTTCCAGTTCCGCGTGTTCCCCTTCGGTCTTTCTACAGCTCTGAGAGTGTTCACCAAGTGCATGGCACCAGTGGCAGCCTTCCTACGACAGCAGGGTATTGTCTTATCCTACATCAACGACTGGTTGCTAGCGGCACAGACTCGACACCAACTGATCCTCGATGTCGAATTCACACTGGACCTGTTAGCTTCGCTCAGGCTGATCATCAATGCTGAGAAGTCCCATCTCCAGCCCGTTCGCTCCCTGCAGTTTATAGGGGCGTGCCTGGATTCGACGTCGGCAATCGCCCATCTGCCTATAGACCACTTCACCTCTCTCTGCGCTGTCGTCCATTGCTGCTGATGATCCTGGAGGGTATCTGCACTGTCGGTACAGACCCTCCTCGGCCACATGTCAGCCATGACCTCTGTCACCCAGTTCGCATGGCTCCGGATGCGACACCTCCAGTCCTCGTTTCTAAGTGTCTTCAACCCTCTCTGGGATCCCCCCGGGACCCTCCTCATGATGCCTTGGACAATTCAGCGCCCCCTCAACTGGTGGCTGGACCCTCAGATGATAATGTCGGGCATGCCATTCGAGCCGCCTCAACCACAAATTTCCCTCACGACAGATACCTCAATGTATGGCTGGGGGCCCATCTCAATGACTGGTCCATACAGGGGACGTGGTCTACCGAAGAGAGGACACTCCACATCAACATACTTGAGCTCCTTGTAGTCAAGAAAGCTCTCAGAGCCTTTGAAGTTTCAGTGACAGGTCGCATGGTCCTGGTGGTGACGGACAACACCACAGTAATGTACTACCTCAACAAGCAAGGGGGTACCCGATCCCCATCTCTTCTCTCCCTTACCATGGAAATCTGGTATTGGTGCATCAAAAGGAAGATCCTCCTCCAGTCCATCCATCTCCCGGGAGAGAACACTCTTGGCAGATGAACTGAGCCATTCCACTTCCTCCGTCCACGAATGGAGGCTTCATCGGTCAGTGACTCAAAGCCTGTTCCAACGATGGGGCACCCAACGATGGGGCACCCCGTCCATCGACCTGTTTGCGACGTCCACCAACAGGCAATGCCGCCTCTTCTGCTCCCGGGCTCAGGATCAATGGTCGAAGGGCGATGCGTTCCTATTCCATTGGTCCAGCCCTCTCCTGTACTTATTCCCACCATTCCCGCTTCTCACTCAAGTGGTGGCCAAGCTATGTTGGGATCGATCAAACACGATACTCATCACACCGTGGTGGCCTCGCCAGGCCTGGTTTGCCCCTCTTCTTCAGCTGGCCGATCATTTCCTCCACCTTCCACACCGTCCAGACCTCCTCACTCTCTGAGACAGCAGGGTCAGACACCCGGATCTGGAGACGCTCCAGCTGACACCGTGGCGAATCTAACCGTAAGAACTCCGTTGGTACCGGACAGACGCTCAGCCCCTCCACTGCCACCAGATGTACAGGCTGTCATAGATGCTGTGCTTTGACCATCGACGCGGCAATCCTATTCCTACAAGTGGAGGCAGTTCGAATCCTACCTGTCAGATCTCGACATCCCCATTGACTTTGTCTCAACACCAACGGTCCTCCGGTTTCTACTGCACCTCTCTAGTTTGGGACTCTCAATCTCCTCCATTTGGGGCTACTTGGCAGCAATCTCTGTGGAACTCCAGGCGTGAGGCAGGCCCTCACCCTTCAAAGACCCAGTTGTCAAGAAGTTCCTCAAAGGATACACCAACCTGCAGCCTCCAGTGGTCGAGCCCACTCCAGCATGGAGCCTCAAACTAGTATTGTCACAGCTCACAAAGAAGCCTTTTGAACCCATGGCCACCACCGACTTGAGACTCTTGTCTTGGAAAACTGCATTCCTGGTAGCCATCACATTAGCACGCTGGGCTGGTGAGCTCTGTGCCCTCCGGTCTGATGCACCTTATCTTGTATTCCTCAAACATAAGGTAGTGCTGAAATCTGACCTTTCCTTCCTTCCCAAAGTTGTTACCAGCTTTCACTTGAATCAGTCCATTGTACTACCCGCATTGATGCAGGATCCCAAGGACGATTTTGAACAAGCCTTGCACACCTTGGATGCTAGGAGAGCACTGGCCTTCTATGTGCAACAAACAGCTCAGCACCGGAAATCTCCAAGACTTTTTGTCTCTTATGCTGAGGCCAGACTGGGGACTCCCATCTCTCCACAGAGACTGTCCAAGTGAGTCGTTTCTTCTATATCTCTATGCTACAAACTTGCCCGGAAGCCCCTGCCTTCTTGGGTTCGAGGACACTCCACGAGGTCTGTGTCCACCTCAGCTGCCTTCCTCTCAGGGATACCCTTGGAGGATGTGTATAAAGCAGCCACCTGGTCCACACCGTTGACTTTCATTTCCCACTATAGACTGGACACTCGGTCTCATAATGAGGCAGCCTTTGGGAGGCCAGTGCTGCTCTCCACCATTTACTGATTGACTCATGACTCATGTTTTATGGTACGAATACTTGCCCCTTATGTTTAAGTGCAACTGTTAAGAAATGTGCCTGTGTGGTAACTTTTAAAAAATGTGCCTATGCAGCTTCATGTTCCTGGGCTTATGATGCCTAATTATATTCATTGGGATAGAGGACTTGTCTCATTGGCTTGACTGTCCTCATCAAATCTCTTAGCATGACACCCCCCTCCTATAGGTGAAGCTTGCTAATCTACCCACTTTGTGGATTCACAGAGACCACGAAGAAGATGGACAGGTTGCTTACCTGTAACCATAGATCTTTGAGTGGTCTTCTGTGAATTCACACAGACTTGCCCATCCTTCCCTCCGTGTCCTGCTATGACATATATACTTAATGTTCCTGATGCTGCTCATTGCAGCGTCCTTCATGGAACTGAGGGGAGCACCTATATGGGGACCGTTAGGAATGGGCGGAGTTACCACCAAAATGTTGCAAAGTCAATTCTGCCTAGCGATTCTAGATGGTTCCGAATGCTCTGCGCAAGTGCAGGAGTAACCCACTGTGTGAATTCACAGAAGACCACTCGAAGATCTATGGTTACAGGTAAGCAACCTGTCCTCATGTGTTGTTATATTGTTTTTCTACAATTGTTATCGTCAAATTTTTATCTATCCAATTCTTAATCGTTTTCTTGGAAGAACAGATGAGTTTTATGTATCTTATTTGCTAGCAGACCACTGCCCATCAATAACAACAAGGGTGGCCAATTTTTGTGCAGTGGCAATGGTATGCCGGCGTAAGATTATATCTTAAATTTTAATACATGTTTTGGTTTGTTTAAATAATTTTTATAATATAATTTATACTTTACAATGAATTTATGTTTATTTATTTATATCTATATTGTTAATTTTTAAAATATAATTTTCTAACTGAATCTCTAATTAATATCACATATTTTTATAATTGGATGATCTATGATTTTTATTTGCGTGTTACTATGATATTGTTGTTTATTTGATCTCTGATCGGTCAATCGTTTTATATGGAAACATATCTCGACATATATATATATATATATATATATGGATGTCGAGATATTTTTCCATGACCACATCCTTTCCTAGGTTTAGAGGTCTATTTCAGAGTCTTCTCCTCCTGAGGAGCATGAGAATCCTCAGTCATGACATCAGCACCAACCTTTGAACTCTTTGTACCATGTTCAGTTATATCTTGACTCAAGAACATTACTTTTGAGACCTTATAGCAATCAGAGCTAGGATTTTCACTTGTTAACTATCTTAATCATTGCATCTCTTATTCAAAATAAATTACTATGTTTCATTTTCTTTATGTAACCCACACCAAGAAAATTATTGTCTTACAGATGGATATCTACTACTATTCACTAATACCCATAGAGCACATGTTGCAACAAGAAAATTCATCTATTCTTTTAAGCAAAATATCTCCATGTGGCATGTT
The DNA here is from genome assembly GCA_030847615.1 of Gambelia wislizenii. NCBI lineage: Eukaryota > Metazoa > Chordata > Lepidosauria > Squamata > Crotaphytidae > Gambelia > Gambelia wislizenii. The sequence continues at coordinate 166,415,760 of JAUMIR010000004.1, forward strand.
CCAATCACTCTTTCAGAACATAATGGTCTCTCCTTTAGTGATAAGGTTCCACTTGATCACTGTGTGATATTAGGAGCAAGTCTATCAGAGACTTTAGTCCTTGTTGCAAATAATAATAATAAAACCTGTTACTATTTTTCTTGGAAGAATTGCTAATTTTTATGAGATGAGAAAAGTGTGTGTCATTATTGGGCCCAATTCTGGCATTAAAATCCCCCATTGCAATTAAATGCACTTTGGGGAGTTGTGTTTCTAAGGACTTTTTCGGACGGTGATTTGTAACGCGAGCAGCCTCGTCCCCGTTGCGAGGCTGCTGCACTGCAGGGGGGCCGTTTCGGATGACACTGTGCCCGTGCCGATACTGTTGCGGAAGAGCTGGGAGGCTGCAGCGCCATATTTAGCCATTTCCTAGTCACGAAAGTTATTTTCTAGGATTCCCCATTCCCAGTTGATTTTTTTTTCTCTAGTAGCCATTGGGGGGACATATTCATTAACAAAAAATAAGGATGTAGAGTTGGTCAATTAGACATGCCATGGCTTATTTTTACAAGAAATGAATGAACGCTTTTAAACCAATTTTAGAAAGTGAAAACAGATATATAGAAAATGTTGGCATTTTTGCCAGTTGGTTCTATTTTGTGAACTTTGTCAATTTCTTGCCTAATTCCAAAGTTGATAGGTATGGTATATAGGCTCCTATTTTACTGAAGTTTTCCTCTTTTCTGAGATCAGCCTGTGGCTGTATTCCCACTGGGGAAAATGGCAACCATCTACTCAGGGGCATGAATATGAAAGATTAAAAACTGGCTATTTGTAGAAACAATTTGAATCCTTTCAGTAGAGTTTTATAACTTGCACAAAAGGATAGCTGCCTTGAGGAAAATACATTAAAATCTTGAAAACTGGGACTGAAAGTTGCATTTTTAAACATATGTCTTGATTCAAATCCAAGAGAGTAAAAAATCTGACAATAGTTGTGACCTTGTCCTCAGTAAACTGTGCTAATCCTAAATAGCAAATAGAGATTATTGCCACAGTTATGGAGAAGAATAATATGAACCAAAAGGAAGACTGATCAGAGATAGAAATGAGGGCAAGTCTCTCTAAAAGTAATAACAAAACGCCTAAATCCAGTTGCTAATCCCACCTACACTGGACATGTTGAATCAATGGAATTTGCGTAAATGCTGCTTTGTCACTTAGCGGTTGGTTTAATAAGTCTTTGCCTGTTGGGAATAGCAATTGTATTCAGGACTAAATCTATTTGTACTCAGGCTAGATCAACAACTTAAACAATTTTTAGTTGCTTGGTTAACTACGTTTTAACAGATCTCTGGATTAAATGAAAATTTGGTTTTAGAAGAAATTTAGTAAATGAAAGCTACCACTTCTTCTTGGAAGGAAAGAGATTCCACCTAAACATTAGGAAGAACTTCCTGACAGTAAGAGCTGTTCAGCAGTGGAATGCATTTGCCTTGGAGTATGGTGGAGTCTCCTTCTTTGGAGGTTTTTAAACAGAAGCTGGATGGCCATCTGTCAGGAATGCTTTCCTGCAGGGCAGGGGGTTGGACTAGATGACCCTTGTGGTCTCTTCCAATTCTATGATTCTATTTATTTTTCCTTCCCTTTTCTATTAGTCACAAACAGCTGAACCAAAATAACCTCAAAAACAAGCAAATGTACCTTTAACTTCCATTCCTGCTGATTTAACTTTAATTTTAACCAATAATCAACTCAAGCTTTAGCTGATTCATTTCCAAATAAACCTTGTACAGTTGCCCCTCCACATTTGTGAACTCGGCATTCGCAGTTTTGATTATTTGCAGTTTTGGGAGGGCCGGGGAGGCCTCCACGGGGCCTTCGGAGACCCTCCGGAGGCAGCGTGAAGGCCTTGGGGGGGAGGGGGAGGGCCGCGGAGGCCTCCATGGAGCCTTGCACAGCCCCATGAAGGCCTTGGGAGGAGGGGGAGGGCCGCGGAGGCCTCCACAGAGCCTTGCGAGGCCCCGTGAAGGCCCTGGGAGGGAGGGGGAGGGCCGCAGAGGCCTCTACGGAGCCTTGTGCGGCCCCGTGAAGGCCTTGGGGGGAGTGGGGAGGGCTGCGGAGAAGGCCGCAGAGGCCTCCATGGGGCCTACGGAGCGTCTCCGTAGGCCCCATGAAGGCCCTGGGAGGGAGGGGGAGGGCCACGGAGGCATCCACAGGGCCTTGGGAGGGTCTCCGGAGGCCCCGTGAAGGCCTTGGGAGGGAGTGGGGAGTCCAGGGAAAGCAACTATGGGGCCTCCGGAGGCCCCGTGGTCGCTTTGGTGGGGGAGGGGGGCAATCAATATTTGCGGATGTGAAGGGACGACTGTAGTACCAATGTACTATTGATATATATGTGAAATATACAAGTAATCAGACCTCTGTCTCATGGCAGCTTCCAAATTCAGCTGAATCTGTTGTTAATCTTTTTGAATTACTCCACTTGTAAAAATAGTAGTTACTGCAGGCTATAGATGTGCTTTTTGATTATTGCCCTACATTCATTCCAGCTGTATTTTTAACAGTGCTTCTGAAGCTGAGTTTTGTAAGACTGTTATTTTTATTTATTTATTCATTCATTTATTCAATTTATATCCCACCTTGCTCCCAGGATGGGACTCAAGGCAACTACGACTACCTATGCATTATTGTTATTTTTTCCCCTAAACATACTAGTTTCAGTTCTGATAGAAACCTCTATGTCTTGTCATTGGACTTTTTGAGGATGCAACTCTATAACTGTTTATCTTGGATAAGATCCTGTTGGTATTTGAGAGTTGGGTATGGGTTTAATGGTGCCCTTCCACAACACAGTCCACGCTTTTCTCCCAGGATGTTACAAATTAGGCAAGGAAGTTCTATATAAATCTAAAAGCGAGATTAAATATTTATAGACAGGTAGGCTAGTAACTTTTTGGATTTACTTGACAGGAAACCAGTGATGTATTTTAAAAAAAAAGTTTAGGAGCTAAGAGCAAGCATGTTTTAGCACTTAAATGAAAGTGGGAGAGACTGAAAGATATGTTCTGTAAGAATATTTTAGTTGTAAGAAGAAAATTGAGAGTGGAAATGTTTGATTGGACAAGAGATCTTGGACTTAACTATGAGGTAAATCAAATTAATGAATGGGCTAGAAAAAGGGAAGCCAGACATTTTAAAGTGAGCACCAAACGTTTTTAAATTGAATGGAAGGCAAAATTGAGGGCAGGTAAAAAGGAGATCAAAAGCAAGCAGTATGGATAAAGTAGGCAGAACAATTCTAGACAGGAATAAAATGCTTAAATTGAACATGTTGCAATATTTTTTAAAAAGAAAAGAAAGTGATTGTGCCAAAGAGGCAGGGGAGGGGACTGGAGAGAGAGCAGAAAAACCCAAAAATCCTGAGTTTACACTTTGGTTGCAAGGGAGTAAAACCCATTGAGTAATTATGCATAGGGTTGTAATGATACAGAGTACTACCAGTGGGGTCAGGAATAGCCAAAGATGGAAGAGCTACCTTCTCCAATGCCCTGTGCTGTGTTGTTGCTAGAATCTTCCTCCACCCCCTTTTCTCCTAATTTTTTCTTCCTGAAGTGATCTTCTTCCTCAGTGATCTGGAGCTATTGTGATTTTTTTGCCTCAAAGTGGCTAGGATCTTGGATATTTCTCTGGGGAATGGAAGTAAGCACCTGAGATTGGATCTCTTCTACCTAGAACTTCTTTCTTTACCCTTGGAGGAAAATAGCTCATCCTTCCTTTGATCATTGGGACACCCATTGGGGCCATAAGTTTGCATCTGTCAACATCAAGAAAGACCATGGAACATGGTGGGAAAATCAAAATTCAAAAGATAATTCAAAATGACAGGGTACTGTGTCTGTTGAAGGTCATAAATATTAGATGGTTATTTTGTACAAAACTGAGCACAGTATGTGGTGGACTTTAAGCTAGTAGCTCTGCCCTTGAGTACTTCTGTCCTTAAACTGTGTAGTAGTAATTCTAGTAGTAGTAGCACAAAGAATGGGCACATGGTTTCTTTATGCAACATTGCTGTCTTATTTGCAGCTTTTTTATTTGTTAGATTTTTGTTGAGCAAAAGTGCTGTAGAAAAAAAACACTCTTATGCACACACAAAAACCATGCGTGGCTGCAGCTGTACTTCACCCGAGTTTGTTTGCCTGCTGCATAACATTTAGGTTGCAGTTTTCAAACTGACAAAGGCTGTAGCCACGATGTCAAACCCTTCACTGCATTGTTCGTAAACAGGTGCAATTTCATTATGAGTTTTGTGCACTTTTCCCATTTAGCAATAAACAATGTAAGTGGATTGGTATTTTTTCTTAGAAAGTTGCACGGTTTTCTGTATGTAACGAAAAGACTGAGTGTAGGTTTTTCCTACAAAGCTGCACAGTTTCTCAAACTTGTGTGCATTTCTCAAAAAGCATAGTGTAGCATAGCATACAATCATAAAGTTGGAAGAGACCACAAGGGCCTTCTAGTCCATTCTGCCGGGAACAAAAAAGTTCCTGCAGATTGCGAGCTCTTTCAATATGCCATTTTTCTATCCATGTAAGGTTCTTGAGGAGTCAGAAACTTCACATTTGACCCCAGTCAGGAAACGGATGGATTTGCTTTCCAGCCCTAGGTGGTCCTCTTTTTCAGTATAACAGATATTATTGCTGCCATGTCCATCTGCTTTTTTTCTGAGTCCAGAACCATTCTGAGAAAAGGCTTCCTTGGATGAAGGAGACTTCTCCTGCTGCTAGATCTTGGAGGCCATTGCATCCTTTCTATAATACAGTGTTAGTTAGTTATAGTTTATTTGATTAGTCAATTGACCATATCAAAACAATTAACATCAAACATTATAAAAGTAAAATAAGGTAGATAAAATACAGTATAATGAACTAATTAAAACCAAACTAGAATAAAGTATAACAAAAATCAATGAGCTAAGGTGTGATAAAACTGTTTAAAGTTTAAATTTTAAAGTTTAAAAATTAAGAGTAGACTAATTTTTCAAATAAGGTAATACCAAAAACATACAGTAATAGGTTATCATCTTATAGTTGGATAAGAATAGTAAAATACAAAGGCATTAAGAGCTTTCAATAAGTTCATCCTCTTTGCATGCATGCCCAGTGTGTTCAATAAAATGAGATTTCAATTGTACAGCTTTGGTTATAAACTCAGCCAATCTAATGACTACATAAGTATTTGTACTCTGGAGGAAGTAGGTTAACCATTTGTTGCAGTCCCAATGTATAGTTCTGTCCAGTAATATCTGCAAGTGCTGGGCCCTTACAGGAGTATAAAATTGGCAATTGAATAGAACGTGTGCTATATCTTCTATTTCAGATGCTCCGCAAACACATATTCTCTCAATGTATGGCACTTGATGAAAGCGGCCATATTTGACCATGGATTCCAGCTGCTCAAATCTCATTCTAGTTACAGCTACCCTATGGTGTTGAGTCAGGCCCATTTCTAAATATTTTTCTGCTTGGAATGACAGTTTATTTTGGGCCAACCATTTCAGCAACCTGCTATTTGCAAGTGTCTCAATGTCCATTTGGGCATTCACATCCGAAACTCTTTGTTTAAATATTGCTGTGGCTGAGTTGCCAGCTGACAATATATATTGCATTGAAAAACCAAATTGTGGGATGATTTGAAGAAGCTGCTTAATCCATGAGATGTGTTGAAATTGAAGTGTGCCTAATTATTCTTCCAGACACTTTTTTTTTGCAGTCTGTCAGCTTCCATTTGAAGGATCTTCCACCAATAATTAAAAACTTTAATTACTGCTAAACTGTGAATGGCTCTTACTGCTGCTGTAAGATTATTCTTGTCTGTCCCCAGTATAGTCCTTAAGAAGCATGCTTGATTTTGTTCGAATAGTGGACCCTTAGATAGGCCCTATAATTCAACACCATATGTTATGACTGGTACTATTTTTGCCTTATGGACCTTTAAAATAGGGAGCAGAGAAGTTGGATGATTGTAACTGAGTATTTTAGTTAACATTTTAGAGCTTGCTGTGGCCTTTGTGGTACATTGTTTGAAGTGATTGATCCAAATTCCTGTATCCGAGAAAACAACTCCTAAATATGAGATGATTATTTGTTTTGTATCAGTTGTATTTGGTCTTTTTTCCAAAGACCACCACTTTGGATTTGGACTTACTGATATTCAAAGGGTGTGTGGCACAGTATGTACCAAATTTCCTTAGTAATCTTCTCAGGCCTACTTGAGAGTGTGCCATTAGAACCATGTCATCTGCATATAGGAGAATCTTAATGTGCCTATTAAGGATCTTTGTCATGTGAACATCGGTAGAATAGAGAAATCCTGGAATGTCATTAACATAAAGATTGAATAGCATCAGGCCAGGATGCATCCTTGTCTAACACCTCTATGTGTGGGTATATTCTGTGTAAGTAAGCCATCAACTCCAGTATGGACTTTTAAACATGTATTTGTATATAGGGCCTTTACCAGGTGTAAAAGTCTAGGCTTCATATATAGCATAGCCAGTTTCCTCCATAAGATGTCTCTATTTATTGCACTGAGATCTATAAAAGATGCCATGTGTTGTATATTTAGTAATAAGATGATGTAGAATGAAACATTAGCCAATTGTGGAGCGCCGAAGTCTGAATCCTGCCTGTTCTTCTACTAGTATATTCTTTTCGGTTGCCCAATCCTCTGTTTTACTCAGGAGGTGTTTTGCATACATCTTAGCTGTTATATTGATGAGACTTATGGGTCTATAATTTCTGGGATCTTCCTTGTCTCCTTTTGTACATATAGGAACTAAGATGGAAAGTTCCCATCCTGCTGGAGTATGACCAGTATTATCTATGTATGTGAATAGTCTTGCTAACAGTGGAGCCCACCAATTGATATGTGCCTTGAAGAGTTCCGAAGGAAGGAAATCTTCTCTGGGTGCCTTGTTAGGTTTTAAAGACTGAATAATGTGTTCAGTTTCTGACACTGACAATGGTTGCTGTATAGGAAAGTTGCCAGAGGACATAGTTACATTTGTCTTCTTTCCTGAAATGTCCTGCTTAGGATTGACAAACAAAGTGGTATAAAAGTCCTCCCAGACTGATGCCAAGATGGGAATATCAAATAGTAATTTATGCTCTTTCAACATGCCAGATACAATGTTCCAAAAAAAGTCTTTGAGTTTGACTGTTTTGCTGACTTCTCTAGCTCAGACCAAACTGTTGCTGTATACTGAGCCTTCTTGATAGCTATTAACTTCTTATAGTTACATCTCATTTCTAGCATCTGGGCATGATTGGCTGGTGTAGGGTTTCTTTGAGTTAGGTGAGTAGCTGATCTTAAGGTCTTTTTTGAGTAAGAGGAGTCAGAGTCAAATCAATTGGGTTGTGTATGCTGACAATTCTTATCTGGAAGTTTATCTATTAAAAAGTTTTTTAATGTACAACACAAATTGGCATACCTGGTAAGAATACCATTTGGGTCTTGTGTAGATGTGTCGACCATTTTCACCCAAGACTGGAGTTAAGAGTTCATAAAGCTTTCAGAGTTCATAAAGCTATAGATTACCTTAGTGTCTACCTTAGACCATTTGAGTCTCCTATTATGTCTAACTTCAAGATTAGTTAGTAGCCTCTTGTTGTGTAGATGGTCTTAAATCTGAGCTGCTATGAAAATTGATCGCAACTGGTTGATGGTCACTGTCTTCCCTCGCATAGGCTTGAATCTCTGAAAATAGGTTGGTGTTGTCTATTGAAACACATACATAATCCAGGACACTGGTAGTGTTCCCAGCATGGAAGGTGAAAGGATAAATGAAGCAACTGTCTTTGCCTCCTAAAATATGGAGATTGCATGTGTATAGCAGAGAAATCAATTTGGAGCCTGCCATGTTCCTTTTGGAGTCTTTGGAATGCCAGTGTAGATCATTCAGTAAATATTCCTCAGGCATAATACCTGATTGTGCATAATCATGCAAGGAGGCTCCCACCCTAGCATTAAAATCTCCCAGTAAAATCACAGTTGCTTTAGGGTGTTTTGTCTTTATCTCTAAGACTATCTTTTCTGATTGTACCCAGATATCTGGAGAAAAGCAGGGGGAGGAATATGAGGATAAATATATATTTAACAGCATAACTTCAGATTATTTGTAGTTGAATTGTGTAGCTAAGAGATAGAAAATAGCTTCTCCAAAGACCAATTGCTTCCCTTGCCAACCCAAATCGGCCCTGGCTAGTACCGTACACATAATCCCCCTGAAGCCCACCCTTTTGACTTAAACTTACACACTGGAATGGACCAGGATCTAAATCCTGGTAAATAAACTTCTTCATCGTCGATAGTTAGCAAAGTCTCTTGGAGTGCTATGATGTCAGACTTGGAGAGAAATTCCAACAAATCTCCATCGGGCATTCTATTTTTCCATCCAGCTATTATAATACAGTGAATGTATCCTTATGATACATAAGTGTCTTTATATAATATGTACCAAATCTGAACAATCCATCAAGAGGATTGCAGCTGATCTGGGTTATACATCCCAAGGTCAGCTTCCATTTCCGTGTATAGTCCAACATCATTTACAACTGTTTCTGTTGCAGTAATGCAGATGATTAAAAAATGTGTACAACATGTTGGAAATTTGCTTACAAGGGCTACTGGAACATCCTGTGGCAACATCCAGGTGAAATGCTTTGGTTGTCTGTATGGTGGCACAAAGAATAGTGTTACATTGGGGACATTTCTCTCAGTAGAGGCTTTTTAAAAAAAAAACTGGATTAGAAAATTGTCCCATTTAACATTAGGTGTTCCTGCAAAGAAATAACAGTCCCTGTTCTCCTGCAGTTTCTTATGATCATTTCCTACTTTCTTGGGTTCAAAACAAGGTTTTGTTGTTCAAATTGTTAAATAGCAGTTGTAGGGTTTCATTCATTATGATTTCCACTAATCATAGTTTAAGGCTAACTACAGTTTGTCTGGGTTGGATATTGTTGCATACTTCAGGCACTCTAAAATGGCAGGAAAAGCTTTGCATTTAGCATACCCTAGGAAGGAACTGGCAAAATCACCTCTGAGTATTCCTTGCCAAAGAAAACCCTATGAAACTCATGGGGTCTCCATAAGTCAACAGGCAACTTGCGCGCACACACACAATGCTGCCATAACCAGGATAGGAAGGTTCCTGTCCATGGTTTGACTTGACATGGAAATGCAGCCATTGACTAGCAACATAAATAACTGAAATGCTACTTAAGATATAAGAAGATATTTATATCAGCATAAAGAGACTCTGAAGGGAGGAACTGGGCAAGCCTGGTTGGGGTCAGCCTATCACAGCTACAGGGGAGAAATGATACAGAGCTGAGGCTTGTCTCTGATAGAAGACAAATAGGGGAAAAGATGGCCTAGAGACAGGGGAAAGCTGTAATAGAGATAGGACAGCCAACCAGGAGGAAGAACAGAATAGGGTTTGGGGATTAAATAGTTCGGGGTTAATGTGTTGTCTAAATGAGTCTTAATAAACTTCTATTTATTGATTATTATTATTTTACAACTGTGTCTGGCTGTTCCTATTACATTTGATAGAGAGTTTGGCCATGCTTACCAGAGAACCCACAGGGCAACACATCCACTGGCTCACATAGTGGTCACCTTGAGGCCCAAGTACCCAATCCAGGGCGGGATTAAGAAGGGAAAGGAGGCAAGGTGAATGATAGGAGCCCAAGGGTTGGAACTACAGGGCCAGCCTGGTTATGGAATTTGTCACAATGATTGACTTCTAGAAGAAAGGTAAAGAGTCATTAGTATATTAGAAACCACATTCAAATTGTGACTGAATTCATTTTCTGAGCTGCTTAGTTTTGTACTATTGCAGTAATTTCTGAGAGGAGCTCCTTATGTTTGTCTCAACAGGCAGTTACTGAGCTTAGTTGAAGCACTTTTGTACACATGCTAGAAATAAAACTGTTTGTACAGTGAGCCCTTGGTATTCGCTGGGGTTTAATTCCAGGGCCCCCCGTGGATGCTAAAATCCATGGATGCTCAAGTCCCATTATATATATTGGCATAGTAAATTGGTGTCCCTTGTATAAAATGGCAAAATCAAGGTTTACTTCTTGGGTTTATTTTTTTTTAAATATTTTTCAAGCCGTGAATGGTGGAATCCGTGGATGCCAAATCCATGGATACAGAGGGACGACTGTATATCTTTCTTGCTTCTCAAGTGCACAAATCTGGAGATGAGTTCACATTTGTCAGTTACTTTGATATAGATTATACTTTCTCACTAAATGTGGTTTCCCAAACCTTTTCAGGTGTTGTCTTTAAAAAATCTGTGTCTGATACTTACCTTTTTTTTTTTTTTGGTTAATATTAGAGTTTCAGAATCAAACATGTTTATTTTAACATGTAAAATAACAGCATCTAGTACACCCTTTTCTACTATCTGATGTACCATTGATGTATTTTCTTCTTTTTCAGGAGTCTAATGTGCTAATTGCTGCTAACAGCCAAGGTACAATTAAGGTAAAGTAATCTACAATGTTCATTTTTAAATACACACACACACACCCCTGTCTGGCTTTTCTTTGGAAATAAAGATTCAGGAAGGACTCATCCCGCACTTTCTGCAAGCACACTGATGACTAAAAAGGCAAATCCGAGATAAACAAATCCAGTTGCAGAAAGCACAACAGAAGGTCTCCTTGGGTGATGTTTCCGGGTTGTGATTCTGCCTGCGTTGTCGTTCCCCTTCAAGACTTGTTCGGCGTGAGTTCTCAAATAAGGCTGCAACATTGTGGATAGTGCGTCTCCATGCCTCCCAATGTGAGGCCAGGGCGGACCATTGTTTGTGATCAATTTGGCTGAGCCTGAGATGTTTCAGAGAGTCCTTGTATCACTTTTTTGGAGTGCCCCTCTTACGCTGACCCGTGGTGAGTTCACCATAGAGTAGTATTTTGGGGAGGCGATGGTCCTCCATCCTAGAAATGTGCCCTGCCCAGCGCAGCTGTGTTTTCAATATCATGGCCTCAATGCTGGTGATCCCTGTTTGCTCAAGGACAGCAACATTTGTCACATAGTCACTCCAATGTATATTTAGGATTGTGCGTATACAGCGCTGATGAAAACGTTTGAGGGGTCGTAAGTGGTGGCGATAGGTGACCCATGTTTCAGGCCCGTAAAGGAGAATAGACAGTACAATGGCTCTTGTGCTTCGCCTCAGGTGTTTGTTACTCCAGACTCTTTTGTAAAGTCTTCCAAATGCACTATATGCCTTTGCTAATCTGTAATCGATCTCTTTGTCAATCTTGGCATCTGAGGGGATGATGCTTCCCAGGTAGGTGAACTGCTGAATGGACTTAAGCACAGATTTCCCAACGGCAATGTGGGTCTGGTGGTGTTCGTCTTGTGGTGCAGGCTGGTAAAGAACTTCCGGTTTCTTCAGGTTGACTTCCAGCCCAAACAGCTCTGCAGCTGTTGCGAAGCAGGATGTTAAGCGCTGCAGAGCTGTTTCTGTGTGGGCAACAAGGGCAGCAGCATCAGCGAAGAGTAGCTCACGAACTAGATAGTTTAGAGTCTTAGTGCGAGCCCTCAGATGGCTTAAGTTAAACAAGCTACCATCAATACGGTAATGTATATAGATGCTGTCTTCTTCGAGCTCTGCCGTAGCACTTTGGAGCATCATGCTGAAGAAGATTGTAAATAAAGTTGGAGCAAGAGCACAACCTTGCTTCACTCCATTGGTTATTAGAAAGGGCTCTGAAACAGCATCGCCATATCTGACTTGACTGTGCTGGCCCTTGTGTAGCAAGATAATCATTTTAAGGAATTTGGGACACACACACACACACACACATATATATATATATATATATATATATATATAATATAAAACATTCTACGAAACCAATATCACAAACAAAAAACATACAAACAAACAAAATACACCAATAACATTTCCAGTCTAAAATTACAAATGACATATAAACTGTCTATGTGTAGGTCGACAACCATATCCATGGATTCGGTATCCACAGTTTCACTAATGACATCTGATAATATATGTTCTCTCTAGGCATTTCTAGGTCCTCTGATGTGATTCAATTGTCAACTTCTGGTGTTCCCTATTATTCACTGTTTCAGGTATCCACTTGGGGAGGTGTCTTGGACGTATTCCCCACAAGATATGGAGGTCAACCTGTACTTCCTGCCTTTTAGTTGTTGGGTATAATTGTTGGCTATTCTACCTTTCTCTTATGCTATAAACTACTCCTTATAATTATTATATATAAGTGAAGATGTATGTTATATATTAATCTTCTGAACATATGAAGTTAACTAATTCTCAAATCCTATTCTAACGAGACTTCCCCATTTCTCAGTCAGAAAGATTATTACAGTTGTCCCTCCACATTCGTGGGGGTTAGGTTCTTAAGACCCCCGCGAATGTGGAAAAACCGCGAATAACAGATGCTGCTCCCGCGGTCCCCCCCCCCCAGAGGGAGGGAGGCAGCAGGAGGATGTCTGGTCAGCCTGGCTGGCCTCTCCGTGGCCTTTCTGAGGGGACTCCAGGCCTTAGAAGCCCTGGAGCCCGCTGAGGAAGGCCAGGAAAGGCAGCGTGTAGGCGGGGAGGAGGCTGCGCTGCCTCTCCCCGGCCTTTCTCAGTGGACTCCGGGGCTTTGGAGCCCCGGAGCCCGCTGAGAAATGCCGGGGAAGGCAACATGTGGGCAGGGAGGAGGCTGCGCTGCCTCTCCCCAGCCTTTCTCAGCAGAATCCGGGGCTTTGGAGCCCCGGAGCCCGCTGAGGAAGGCCGGGGAAGGCAGCGTGTGGGCAGGGAGGGAAGGTGCCTTGCCTCTCCCCGGCCTTCCTGAGGGGACTCCAGGTCTTAGAAGCTTCATAGTCCCCTCAGGAAGGCTGGGGAAGGAGGAGGGAGGGAGAGAGGCTGCCCGCCCCACCCCACCCCCCGCCTTCCTCAGCAGACTCCGGGACTTTGAAGCCCCGGAGCCATCTTTGGAAGGCCGGAGAAAGCGCAGGCAGGAGGTTGCCCTGCCTCTCGCCAGCCTTCCCTAAGTGGCTGGGGCTAAACCACGAATAATCAAAACCGCGAGTGTGAAAGCCGCGAATGTGAAGGGGCAACTGTATTACACTCCAATTCTTTGAAGTTAACAATAGAACCTTCTTTAATTAAAGTTGTTAATTTATCCATCACAGCTAGATCATGTAGTTTCATTAGCCAATCTTCTTGTGTAGGAATTTCAGAGTCCTTCCACGTCTGGGTATACAACAGACTCGCCACTCTTCTGTGTTTCTTCTCAAGTTCAATCAGGTAGCCCCAACAAAAACAGTTCAGGTTTTATCTGGGACTTAACTTCTAAAATTTCCTCTATCAGTTCATGTATCTGAGTCCAACATTTTTGTGCTTTCTTACAAGACTACCACATATAAGAAGTTCTAATATCATTGAAACATTTCCAACACTTATTATTTGAATCCTTATACATTTTAGATAACCTCTCAAGTGTCAAATACCATCTATACATATTTTTGTAAAAGTTTTCTTTTAGGTCATTTTTTCTTTCTATACTTTCTTTCACATAATTATTATGAAATAAATCTGAGTCACCCAGATATTTCACCTTTTTTCAGTTTTAAAATAAGATTTCTTAACCAAATTATGTTTCTTCTTCTTTTGTCATATTTCTAATTAACACTACTGTCTTTTCTTTGTTCACTTTAAAACCAGATACTACATTATATTCTTCCAGTAGCTTCAACAAATGATCAAGCCTATTCATTGTGTCTTCTAATGAAATCACCAAGTCATCTGCAAATACACAAAGTTTAAAAGTCAGACCTTTAATCCTTACACCTTCTATATTATTGTCTTGTTGTATTTTTCTGTTTAAGACTTCCAGAATGACCAAAAAGAGTAAAGTCAGAAGAGGACAATCTTGTCTTGCCCCCTTTCGATTAAACATTGTTTTGTCTTTTCAGCATTGATCAAAATTTGGGCACTCTGGTTAACATAAATCGACTTAATCCAATGGATTATATTTTCTCCCAAATCCATTCTCTTCATAATCTCAAACATAAAAGTCCAGTTGGCATTATCAAAAGCTTTTTTAAGCATCCAAAAAGATCAAAGCTAATTTCTTGTCATTGTGCTTTTCATAATATTCTATAATATATAACACACATCTAATATTATCTTTCAATTGACTCTTTGGTAGGAAACCATTCTAATCTTCTGGTATCCAGTCTTTTAATAGACCTTTTATTCTCTCTTTCAAAATCACTGTGAAAATCTTATAATCATTATTTAGTAAAGAAATTGGTCTATTGATTTTAGGATCAGTCACAACTCCATCTTGGATCAAAGTTATGTTTGCACTTCCCCAAGAGTCAGGTATCTTATCTCTCAAAACTGAATTCATAGTCTGGAATACAGTAGGACCCCCTTATCTGCTGGGGATTGGTTCGGGGGGGGGGGGCTACTGAAAACCATGGATAATAGTGAATACCGTTGAAAATAATGGAACTTCCAGTATAAAATACCATAGAGTTGCTTTGGAGGACCTAGAAAATGGCTAGAGGGGACACATTTTCTAGGAAGACTCTATGGTAGGAGTGCTGTTTTGTGTCCTGTGGATAATTGAATCAGTGGATAATGAATCAGTGGATACAGGGTCCTACTGTAATGATAAACTAAGTTATCTTCCAATTTTTGATAAGATCCATCCAGTCCCAGGGCCTTCCCTGTTTTAGAATTTCTAATAATTTTGACAACTTCCACCATTGCTATTGGTTGACAGTCCTTTTCTTTGTTTCCCAGAGATTTTAGATAGATCTTAGCTATCTAGACTTTTTTCCAGCTTTTCTTTTGAAACTTGCCTTTTTCTGAACAAGATTAAATGATAAAATAAAAGTTATGATATATTTTTTAAAAGACTTATGTAGCACAAAGATCAATGAGAGCTGATGTAGTAGAATGGTATCCCTTATATAAAATGGCAAAATCAAAGTTTGCTTTTTGGAATTTTTATTTTTTGGGGTTGAAAATATTTTCAAACCATGGATGGTGGAATGTGTGGACGCAGAATCCATAGACATGGAGGGCCAACTGTATTTGTTCTTCAAAGGATTACATGTATGGAATGAGAGGCAGGAAGAGAGTCAAATTTTATCAAGAGTGGACTCTCAGTGTTGAGTAAAACCAGACACCTCCTCTTATCATGCAATTCCAAACTGTTCTTTAGGGCAAAAAGTGCCTGAAGAAATTTGTGTGCATAGAAGTGGTGGGATTAAGGTGGGGGAAGTTTATCTCTATTTATTGGTGCACCCTTCTTTAATGAAAAAAATTACACATGACCTCAAAAAATGCTTTGACATGATGATTGTAACTAACATATGAATGTCTTTCCATATGTATGTGTCTTATTTTATGAATAGGAAGATATTTTCTAATTTGTGCCAAAGGCTTATTGGGTGCTACCCCATTTTTGTGATTAGGAAAGGGCCAAACCACTTACACAAGCTGTGGTCACCTTTGTTTCTCTTCTGTTCCATCATACTGCAAACTGCAGAATGTGGGGGGATTGAAATGCTTACAATGCCTGATAGCATGCTAGTGTTTCCATGTTTCCGTTGAAACATGATGCACACAAAGCTCTCATGATCTCTCACTAACACCTGTAGCTTTTCTTTATTCCTTTAGGAAACAATAGTATAAGGTTCTCTGTCTTTTGCATCTTTGTGGTGTTTATTCTCCCTTAGCATAAACCATAGCTACTGTTTTTGCTCTCCCACATTATGTAGCATATAGTTTAATTTTCAAATATGTCCCTCCCCTTCTTCAACCTGGCCACATTTTCTGGCCAAAGTGTGCACATGCAGCCCCCCACCTCTTGGGACTCATGATGAAGACAGGACCTCCTGGTTCTTCCCACTGTAACACCTCATTTGCTTGTTCACCCTCCCATGCTTTCTTACCAGTTGGGGTAGAGGACAGAAGGAATAGGTTCTGAGTGGTGGAGGTAGTAAGTTCCATTGAAATCAATACAGCTTAGTTCTGAGACAACATGTATTGTATATAATGGGACTTGAGCATCCATGGATTTTGGTATCCACAGGAGGTCCTGGAACCAAACCCTGGTGGATACCAAGAGCTCACTGTATGTCTGCTTCTATTGTATCTCATATGGCTCTAAGCTACATGTTTATTCATGGAGAAGGAGATAAAGTATTGTCTCCTCCCCATATATTAATTGTTTTCTTCTTTTCTTTTTACCAGGTGCTGGAGCTGGTATGAAAGGTGTTCTGTCTCTCAAGGCTTTAAATACTTGATCCTGCTTTCATCTGGGATTCTCAGTGGGGCACAGAACTGAAGCTAATTTGCTCTTCCTTCTTAGAGTGGTCATCTTTTGAAGAGTTTTTTTTTTCATTGTGGACACTCTTAGGTCACCTTAGGACTTGGAATTACCAGTGGAATCAGTACCATCAACATTAACTCAACAGACTTTGCTGCTGACTCTGTTGCTTGACTAATTTTTATGATGGGGGGGAGGAGAAATGGTTTCTTTTAAATAAAAGCAGATATTGAAAAAACAATGATGAAACTTCATTGAGCCACACATGGAAATAAGACATACTTTTGTTGATAGGCATGATCCCAGGTTTGCCCTTGTACCAGGGCTGCGTTCAAGGGCTGTGCTTTGGAGTTACCTTCTTGATTACTACTTCTGAGTTTTTTTTCTTCATTTCTACCAGAGAAGAAAAAGCTCTCACCTCACAACTGGAACACTTTGAGCATGTGTCTTCTGAACTGAGGCTCTCAAGTAAACTTTGTTTTAGACCTGTTTGTTTTTATTTGTGAAATGAATTGCGTGTTCAGGCAAGTTTATCACTTAAAAGATTGGAGCCCTCTCTACGATCCAATAACCAATACCTCCTCTATCCTGATGTGAAAGGACCACTTCTAAGGGCATGCAGGCAACTTGATCTCCAAGTCCACCTGCTCCTTGACTTACATCTCTTGCCTGCCAACTAACTAAGAGTGCTGTCTGTGGTGCAGACATGGTGATTGGAAGCAGATCTGACACTACTTAATTATTCTCCCATGGGCCACCAAACTGTCAATAAATAATGACTATTTGTCTCTTTCATTCTGAGTTGTACTGAAATTTTCAACTGGAGGCAAAAAGCAACAATGCCTATCCACACATGATCCAATTTGTTCACCCCCCAACCACCCCATTCTTCATCTGTGTCACTTGTAGAAGCCAAGCATTTTCAGTGTTGTAATATTTTTGGGAAACAGATTATGGTAGCCTTATTTTTTAATAAACCTGTATACATTTAGTTGTACACGTGATGAGAATGGGGAAATAAACTGTGATTCCAATTACTTCATATTGTTAATTTGTCATCCAGTAAGTAAAGGTTTGTTTGTGGGGAGGGGTTTGCCCTCTTTGTACTGACCCAGTAGTACTTCTGTTGCCATGGCTTGGAAGAATTTACACATTTAAATATAGGGTTGCAATGTCTAACTATATGATTGGATCAATATTATCATCATCATTTGTTTATATAGCACTATCACTGTACATGGTGGTTTACAAGTAAAAGAACAACAAAAATATGTTAGGAATGCTCCTAATTGAGCAGAAGAAATTTTAAAATATTTTTTCATACAAGAGTCCATAAATCTGTAGTGGCAAGCATAAAAAGAACAATTCCCTTTCCTCTTACATAGGACACAATACCTCTTTGAAGATTATGCTTACTACAATGCAGGTCTGCATGAAAAAGTATGCTTCTTGCTTCAGAAATATTGGTACTCAGATGCAAATTGAATTGATAGATGAATTGATTAAAACTCATATGGTAAATTATTTCTTTTAATTCCAATTTATTTAACTGAATTGCAGGTTTAATGAAAAGGCGTCAATGTACAAGTTATTCCTCTGTATCCACGGATTTGTACAGACATCGTGTAGCACCAAAAACACATTTCCTGGCCTGCCATAGCTTTAATATCATTCTAGGAATCACAGCTTTCCTTTTAAAATAAAAAAAAGAATTGTTTCTCAAAGTCCTAGTTGGAACAGAGTTTTTTTTACATGTAATCTCTTATGCCATGTACTCTCAAGCTGAGTTAGTTCTTCTTAGTTTCATGTAAAAATTCTTGCAATATATTACAGCAGTTGATCAATATGTTTTTCACCATGAATTTGGTATTTGCATCTGCATGAGGGCATTAATTTTATTTAACCAAGTAGCTCTAACATTTGCTTACATTAGTGTGGGCAAGGACTGCACATCACCTCTGCCACTAACTCAAATGTTGCTGGTTAAAAAAAATAGAAAAAAATTGCTGAAAACACACACCACTATCAAAGCATTGTATAAGAAATGTTTTTTTAATCATAGAATCATAGAGTTGGAAGGGACCTCAAGGGCCATCCAGTCCAACCCTCTGCCATGCAGGAATACACAATCAAATCATTCCAGACAGATGGCCATCCAGCCTTTGCTTAAAAACCTCCAAAGAAGGAGACTCCACCACACTCCGAGGCAGTGCATTCCACTGCTGAATAGCTCTTACTGTCAGGAAGTTCTTCCTAATGTTTAGGTGGGATCTCTTTTCCTGTAGTTTGAACCCATTGCTCCGTGTCCTTGTCTCTGGAGCAACAGAAGACAAGCTTGCCCCATCCTCAGTATGACATCCCTTCAAATAATTAAACATGGCTATCATGTCCCCTCTCAACCTTCTCCTCTCCAGGCTAAACATGCCCAGTTCCCTAAGCCACTTCTCATAGGGCATGGCTTCCAGACCACCCACCATCCTGGTCGCCCTCCTCTGGACATGTTCCAGCTTCTCAGTATCCTTCCTGAATTGTGGTGCCCAGAACTGGACACAGTACTCCAGATGAGGTCTGACCAAAGCAGAATAGGGTGGCACTATTACTTCCCTTGATCTAGACACTATACTCCTATTAATGCAGCCTAGAATCACATTAGCTTTTTTTTGCTGCTGCATCACACTGCTGACTCATGTTTACTAAGACTCCTAGACCCTTTTCGCATGTACTGCTCTCAAGTCATGTGTCACCCATCCTATATCTGTGCATTTCATTTTTAGTTCCCAAGTGTAGTATTCTACATTTCTCCCTGTTGAAATTCATTTTGTTCGTATTGGCCCAGCTTTCTAATCTGTTGAGGTCATTTTGGATTCGGATCCTGTCCTCTGGGGTATTAGCTACCCCTCCTAATTTGGTGTCATCTGCAAACTTGATAAGCATACCCTCTATTCCCTCATCCAAGTCATTGATAAAGATGTTGAATGGCACTGGGCCCAGGACAGAACCCTGTGGCACCCCACTGGTCACTTCTCTCCAGGATGAAGTCAGCCATTGCTGACTACCCTTTGGGTTTGATCAGTCAACCAATTACAAATCCACCTAACAACTGCATTGTCTAGCCCGCATGTTACTAACTTTTTTGGAAGAATGTCATGGGGACCTTGTCAAAAGCCTTACTGAAATCAAGATACATTACATCCACTGTGTTACCTTCATCTATCAAGTTTGTAACTCTTACCAAAAAAAGAGATGTTTCGAAAAATGGTTTTGAGAAATGTTTCCTTTTGTTTCAAAAGCCTTCCTCATGTCCTCCAGGGAGGGGTTACCACGTTTTGAGAATTCTCATCTATTTTAGATCCAGGAGAATCCTTTTTCCCAGTCCAAAAGTCATGGAATCATGGAGTTGGAAGAGACCACAGGGGCCATCCAGTCCAACCCCCTGCCATGCAGGAATAAACAATCAAAGCATTCCCGACAGATGGTCATCCAGCCTCTGTTTAAAAACCTCCAAAGAAGGAGACTCCACCACACCCCGAGGCAGCGCATTCCACTGTCAAACAATTCTTACTGTCAGGAAGTTCTTCCTAATGTTTAGGTGGGATCTCTTTTCCTGCAGTTTGAATCCATTGCTCCATGTCCTGGTCTCTGGAGCTGCAGAAAACAAGCTTGCTCCATCCTCAAGATGACATCCCTCAAATATTTAAACATAGCTATCACGTCACCTCTTAACCTCTTCCCCAAAGTTGCTAGAAGCAACTTCTGGTTTGGAAAAAGGCTCCCTCAACCAGAGCAGATAAGTGCACACATGTGCATGCACGTACACGCACACAGAAATATGAAATGACCCCCACAGGAGAGGATCTGGAGAGGTTTTGCCACCAAAGTAAACATTACAAACCAATTTTAACAATGTTTTGTTGGAGGCATGAAGGGATTTTAACTTCCCACCAAGGCCCATGAGGGGGCAGGGGCAGCCCACTGTCTATGTTTTGCTCACCCCTGGACTTCATACAAATCATGGACTGACTTAAAAATTAGAGGAAGGGTTTTTTTTTTCTTTATTTCCCATGTGGAGGTAGAAATTTTATACTATGAAAGCATCAGTTCCTAGAATTCTCATGAATTTACTTGATTTGGTATTTGGAGTAAAGAACATGATGCCTTTTCACCATGAACCACATAGATTTCTGGATTTTTGTTTGTTTTTCAGTGATGCTTTTAAAATATTCATAATACTATATAATCTTCATTTTGTTTTGTAAAAAGAACCACGAGTGTGTTATCACAGAATATTTGCCAGACAAGAACTGGAGGGTGGGGCAATGCAGCTTGGTCATGTTGTGTGACTACATAAAGAGTCTGGGAACTTGCATCCTATGTGGCTTGATGATGATGCTGCCACAAATTATCATGAACAACATCAGTGGCAGCCTTATAAAATGTTATAGGGTGGCTGTACCACTGCTCCTTTCTGTTGCTGTCATGAATAGCCAGGGGGTGGCACCTTGCAATTGCCAATATGCTGTTTTTTCTCTCTGGATAGACATAGCTGTGTCAAAGAGATCTGGGTGGCAGCCCATGGTTTTAAAGATTTGGGGGATGTACACATAACATGATGTTATTTCAAAATTGAGTAGGTTTTTAAAAAATGTATTTTTTTGTTGGTTGTTTTACTATATAACCTACTTTTCCTCCAGGGAGATGAACATTCTCTCCCCATTTTATCTTCACAACAACTCAGGCAGATGTGCATGCATTATGGTGACTGACTCAAGCTCATCCAGTGAGCTTCATGAAGATTTGAATCTGGATCTTCACAGTCCTTGTACAACTTAATTACTGTGCCATAGTGGCTTATATAATAATATCGTGGTGTTGGATTTGTGGGCAACAGCCAGTGATAATGGAAAAGCAGAAATTACTGTATTCACTTGCTGAAACAATTACTCATTTGCCTTTGGGGCAATTACTGATTCAAATACTTAAAATGTCCCTGCGCCACTTAGCACACGAGTGGTAGGTGATTCTGTTGTTCATAATTTCAGGTTTGGAAGGGAGAGATTCTTAACTGTTGCTATTGTTTGAATAATACCTGGTATTAATTGTTCCTTGACTTCTGTCAGCATGTGCAGGATAAAAATATCAAATTCCATGAGTGTATGGCAAACCAAAAGCAGTTACCAGTGTTCAGCTGATATAAGAAAAAAAGAGTCAGTGTGGTATAGTGGTTTGAGCGCTGGACTAGGACACTGGAGATGAGGGTTTAAATCCCTGCTCAGCCATGGAAACCCAGTGGGTGACCTTGGGTAAGTCACATTCTCTCAGCCTCAGAAGAAGGCAAAGGCAAACCTCTTCTGAACAAATCTTGCCAAGAAAACCCCATGATAGGGTCGCCTTAGGGTCACGATAAGTCCGAAACAACTTAAAGGTACACAATAACAAGAAAAAGTCAAATTCTTTGTTGGACATAATTAGAAAAAGGAATAAGAAATAAAGCTGTCAGTACAGGTCAAGTCTCCCTTATTTGAAATTCCAAAATATTCCAAAACTGTCCACATGAGCGACTGAGATAGTGATACCTTTGTTTTCTGATGGTTCAGTGTACATAAACTTTGTTTCATGCACAAAATTATTAAAAATATCATGTATAAAACAACTTCAGGCAATGTGTATAAGGTGTATAGAAACATAATTGAATTCCATGTTTAGACTTGGGTCCCATCTCCAAGGTATCTCATTATGTGTATGCAAGTATTCCAAAAACCAAAACATCTCTAGTCCCAAGGATTTTGGATAAGGGAAACTCAACCTGATTATATTGGCCTTACAAAAATCTGTCGGTGATCACATTTGGAATACTGTGCACTGTCTGATCACTAATCCACATAATACAATAGATCTGGAAAAGGTGCAGAAAGGGGGTTATCAAAATGATGAAGAACTGGAGCAGCTGCCCTGAAAGGTTACAATTTCTGGGTTGTACAGCTCAGAAGAAAGTAAGAAAGGTAGAGGTATGTTAAATTGTGCATTGTGTGAAAATGCAAAGGCAAGATTTTTTCTCTCTCCTCTGTAATACTAGATTTCAGGATCATCCACTAGAGCTGAGTAGTTGAAAATTTGGAACAAATAAAGCAAAGTAATTTGCACTCTGCAAGTTAAACTGGAATTTGCTACTACAAACTGAAATTCAGGCCACCAATTTAGATGGCTTAAAAAGGAGATTAGATGAATTCATGGAAAAGATTATAAGTAACTGCTAATCACGGTTACACATTACAGTGGGTGCTTGCGTATCCGTGGGGGATTGGCTCCAGGACTCCCGTGAATACCAAAAGAAGAAAATGCTCAAGACCCTGTTAAAAATGGCATAGGGTAACAGTGGAAGTGGTGCAAGCCCTGGCTTCAAGGCATGCTGGATATGGGAGAAAACATTCTTTGGGTCCCCCCTCCTTCTAGGAAAGCTGCCAGCTGCCTGCCTCTACCTTCAAAGCAACTTCTGCAGGGATATTGCAATTGGCAGTGGTGGTGGCACCCCCACTCATTCATTCACAAATAATAGAGCAGGAGCTCTGTGTCTATGACCAACCAGGGTGGTGAACATCTCCACAGGAACATGATCACTGGCAGTGGTGCTCCCACTTGCCCACCTGCAAACAAATGAGCAAAGCCTCCACCATCACCAACTGCAGGGTGGCAAGCAGCTTCTGCAGGGACATGGTGACTGGCAGCAGCGGTGCTTCCACTTATCCATCCATGAACAAACAAGCAGGAGCATGTGACACACAGGCACACCAGCTGAATTTACATCCCTGTTCTGCCTGGCCGCCTCTTCACTTACACTGCCACCAAATTTGTATCTGTGGAGACCGCAGATCTTCTTCATGGTCTCTGTGAATCCACACAGTGGGTAACTCGTGCGCCTGCTCAGAGCACTTGAAACCTGGAATTGCTAGGCAGAACATTTTTGGCGGTAACCCCACCCACCCTAACGGTCCCTCTTAAAGCGCTCCCACCTAATTCCCCTCCGTTCCTTTTCATCCACCACGTAAGCAGCACGTAGGAACCCTTCGTCACTAGCACTTCTGGTTTTACCTCAGGTTTGACTCGGACTGTGTTTTAACTTCGCTTTTTTGGCTTTCCCTCAGCTCTGGTTATGTTTTTTCAGCTTTTTGACTCTTGGAATGGTGACTTCTCTTGCTTTGCCCTTCGGATTTGGCATCAGATTCTGACCTTGGCTTGACTTCGGACTGGTTCAACTATTCTTCTCTTAATTCCCCTTCTCTGTGGAGAATGGCTTCTAAATCAGCCGCCTTCAAGTGTTGTTCGCTCTGCCAGGCCAAGTTACTTGCTTTTGATGGCCATTCATGATGTTTGATCTGTTTGGGCGAGGCCCACAACATGGACGCCTGTGTTCACTGCTGTGCCTTTACACCACAGGCCAGGAAACACCATTCTTCTCTCCTGAAATCTTTTTTGTATGAGAAGATTCTGTTCCCATCATCTTCTACCTCGGGGGCCTAACTTTTGACTCATCCTCTGGCTAAGAGGGGTCATTCTCCTTCGTTAAGCTCAACCGCAAAACATTGACATTGGCCCCCTGTACCATCCCGCCATCGGTCTGTAGTGTCTGAAAGAACTGAAAGTCTTCAGATTAATCTCAGATCAAGACCCTCCTAGGCGATCCGATTCTGATTGGGACCGTGGCTCCACAGAACCATCCACTTCTGGTCAGGATCACGCTGCTGTGAAGTCAACCTCCACTCAGGACCATGACTCTTCTACTTCTTCCAAAGGGGGGGGGAGAAATAGAAGAAGAAGAAGAAGAAGAAGAAACACACTCCTATGTCCGCTCCATGTCCACAGCAGTGGCCACCATGACATACGAGCCCGAAACACACCAGCAAGCCACAGAAGGGGCTGACACGGTGCATGAATTGATACCGACTATGGTTGCAGCTATGGCCATTGAATTCAAGTCCCAGGCTCGATCTCATACCTCATCTTGGGTGGCTTCTCCAGTACCCTCCCTGGAGATTGTTCAGCTGGAGGTTGGTGAGGTGTCTGAAGGAGAGCTTCTCAAGTCCAACGGGTTCAATCACCTACTCCAATCATGTCACGAGAGGAGCTCCTTGGAAGAGGGACAACTGCTGGACATGTTGAGGCAGAAGCAATTGATGTGGAGACTGAAAACCAATTTGGGATGGTAGTAGGTAAACCTGCAACCCCTTCACCTAGACTCTGCGCTTTTGACCGCCACTACGGGGCCTATGATATCGCTTGTTCCATGTTCTTGGCCCCTTTGACATCATCAGTACAGGCCCAAGGGTTCACTCTTACCCATCGCCCTCAATTTACGGTTACCGGCTGAAGCTGCTACCTCTTGCCTCAGCATCTCTTCCTCCACACCAGGGAACTATCCCCGCTGACGGAACAACACCTGCCAAAGCCCCAAACTAAGGAGGCTGGTAGTCAGGTTTCTCCCGTACAAATGGAACCTTGCCCCTTGCCACCGTTGCCTCCATCCCCGCCTCTTTGTATGACTCCACGACAACATCATTGGAGTCCTTCTCCTTTGTCTACCTCATTGTGCTCATCGAGCTCTTTGAGCTCGTTCGTACCTAGGCATCCTTCTCCACCACTGGACCGCCTGGATGATGATTCGTCTTCACACACAGACGACATATGCGCCTTCACAGAACAGATGGTGAGGGTGTCCCACGCCCTTGATCTGAAGGTGCAGGAAAAGGAGTCTGATCCTGTAGATCCCATCTACCACAGGATCAAGTCCAAGGCTCCAACTATTGCTAGCATTCCTGTCTTACCTTCACTTCTTAAGCTGACCCAGGGTTCGTGGGAAAACTCTTCATTGATACCGTCGACAGCTAAACATATCGACCGTCTGTACCGTGTGGCTGGTGAAGACATTGAATGGCTCCAGGAGCATCCTCGACCAAACTCCATCGTGGTGGAAGAATCCCAGCAAAGATGACAATGCCATCCCCAGACAACTCCGTCTGATCCAGAGGGACAGAAGCTGGACATCATGGGGAAAAAACTTTACTCCATGGCCAGCTTAAGCTTCTGTATCGCCAACTATTCAGCTTGTATTCAGCTTACCAGCAGGTCCTTTGGGAGTGAATGGGCCCAATCTTGCAAGATTTTCCTGAAGAATGTAAGAGGCTGGCAGAGGCCATCCAGTCTGAAGCCCAACTGCTAGCCAGGCAGCAGATGAATTTGGCCCACCATGTAGCCGACTGCATAGCTAAAAACATCACTGGTTCTGTGGCTCTCAGACAGCATGCCTGGCTACGGTCGTCCGGACTCGCCCCACAGGCTTCTTCAATGATAGAGGACATGCCCTTTGACCACTCTGGCCTCTTTAATGATTCCACCAACGAGAAGTTGACATTTACACAGAAGATGAGGACCACTGAGAGAAAATACGGTATGTCAATATCCTCATCTTCTGCATGCCGGCAGAGGGGGTGTTAGGAGTGGCAGTCCTCTTTGTATAGCCATTCTTATTGAAGAGCATACATGCCCCAGTCTTCCAGACACTCTCGGTTTCAGCCAACGGCTTTGACCCCTCCTTCTGAGAAGTCAGGCCTCTACCTCATGCTACCGACCACCATTGAAACAAAGATCTAAAGACCAGGGCCAACGAAGCTTCTAAATGCTTCACATCCCCTTCTCTTCTATCTCATAGATCTCTCTGTTCGGAGACTGCCTGTCAGCATTCCAGAATGCCTGGTCCTTGATAACAACAGACCAATGGGTACTTCGCATCATCCAGGCTGGCTACTGGATCAAGTTTGAAACACCTGCTAGGGGAGGACAATACTCTTGCTGACGGACTCAGCCATTCAAGTTCCTCTGTCCACAAGTGGATGCTGCACTGAAACATGGCTCAGGACCTGTTCCGTCACTGGGGCAGCCCGGAGGTGGACCTGTTTGCGAGCCCTGCCAACAGGCAGTCCCCAGTACTGTGCAAGGTTTCGAGCCCAGGGCTCGAGAGGAGACACCTTCCTGTTTCAATGGAATGGACCTTTGTTGTACCTATTTCCTCCGTTCCCGCTGTTAACTCGAGTAGTGTCCAAACTGCGTTGAGACCGATTGGACATGATCCTGGTGATGCCATGGTGGCCTCGACAACCATGGTTCATGCCTCTCCTCCACCTGGACCATCATTGCTTCATTCGTCTGCCAAGCCGGCCAAACCTGCTGACTATCCATGATGGTAAGGTCAGACACCCAGACCTTGAGACACTATGGTGAACTGCATGGAGGATTCAACACTAAACCCGCCTTCGGATCCGACGTGAATGCTGCCCTCACTACTACCTGATGACATCTAGGCTGTAATTGATGCATCACTCTGTCCCACTATGCATCGGTCCTATTTTTACAAATGGAGACACTTCCGAGTCCTTTTTAACTGACCATGGTCTCACTGTTGAGTCTTCCACGATGGTCTCTGTTCTCCAGTTCCTGCTACACCTCTTGAGTTTGGGCTTGTCCATTTTGTCCCTGAGGGGCTACCTGCCGGCTATCTCCATTGAGTTCCATACGCGGGGTCGACCTTCTCTGTTCCAAGATCTGGTCATCAAGAAATTCCTGAAGGGCTTCACCAACCTTCACCCTCCTGCGGTCGAGCCCACGCTGGCTTGGAGCCTCAAATTGGTCCTCTCTCAGCTTTTCAAATGGCTTTCCAACCCATGGCCACTATTGACTTGAGACTTTTCTCCTGGAAGACGGCCTTTCTCGTTGCTATCGCTTCAGCTCAATGAGCCGGTGAATTTTGTGCTCTGCGTTCCGACACCCCATGCTTGACATTTCATAAGCACAAGGTGGTCCTCCCGAAGGTGGTTTCAAGTTTCCACCTCAACCAGTCCCTTGTCCTTCCGGCTCTGATGCAGGACCCAAAGGATGACTTCGAGTGAACTCTCCATTCCTTCGATGTCCGGAGAGTGCTCATGTTCTACACTCAATGAGCTGCTCTGCTTTTAAAGTCTCCATGCCTATTTGTGGCTTATGCAGAATCCAAGCTAGGCGCTCCTATCTCTCCACAGCGCATGTCCAAATGGGTAGTTTCCACCATTACTCTGTGCTACGAACTGGCTCGCGAGCCTCTATCTGCACAAGTTTGAGGACATTCCACTAGAGCTGTCTTGACTTCAGCTGCCTTTCTTTCTGGAGTCCTTCTGGAGGACGCTTGCTGTGCAGCTACCTGGTCCACACCTTTGACTTTCATTTCTCACTACAGATTGGACACTAGCTCTCACAGTGAAGCTGCCTTTGGGAGGGCTGTACTTTTATCCTCCCTTCATTGAGTGAGTGTGGCTGCTTTTCAGATCATTGTTAATAAAAGTGTTCTGGTTGTTATGGACCACATCTGTCCTCTTCTTACTTGTAAGCATGACATACCCTCCTCCAGGTAATGAAGCTTGCTAATCTAGCCACTATGTGGATTCACAGAGACCATGAAGAAGATGGTCAGGTTGCTTACCTGTAACCATAGATCTTCGAGTGGTCTTCTGTGAATTCACACAGACCCACCCATCCTCCGCTCTATGTCCTGCTATGACATATATACTTAATTTCCTGATGCTGCTAATTGCAGCATCCTTCAAGGAACTGAGGGGAATTAGGCGGGAGCGCCTTAAGAGGGACCGTTAGGGTGGGCGGGGCTATTGCCAAAAATGTTCTGCCTAGCAATTCCAGAAGGTTCTGAGTGCTCTGCGCAGGCGCATGAGTTACCCACTGTGTGAATTCACAGAAGACCACCTGAAGATCTACGGTTGCTGGTAAGCAACCTGACCTTCCACAGTTGCCACCTTTATGTCAAACTTCTCCCTTATCCCTTCTTTGGACTGGGGTTTGACTTAATCTGGATAGTACTTGTATTAGTGTGTTTACTTACAGGGTTAGCATGCCAAATAAGTACCAGTAAGGGAAAATAAATTCTGGATTTGATAAACAAAACATAAGGATTGGTTTATTAGTTGAACAATATATCAGAAATGCATTAGTCTTTATTTCCAACTTGGTTAACTTTAAACTGGTTGCTAGTCCCACTCTGTGGTGACCATACAATTTCAGAATCTGCCAGGCTCAATAACAAGTTGTGAGGTTCTTTCTTTCCTCTCACTCTGTATTCCAATTAGCCACTATTCCTCTCAACAATATTCCCACTGCATATATATTCCCTCAGCTGCACTCACAACCAAACACACATTCCAGCCCTCTCCCCATCACATCACATCTTCAACTCTCTCTTATCATCTCATTCTCTCTCTCTCTCTCTCTCTCAACTGTCATGCTCCTTTTTTCACTCTAGGAGACCCCTCCCATATCAGTTTCCTATCACAGGATTGGCTCCTTCATGCTCTCTTCCCGTTTGCTCGTCAACATTCCATCAGATGCTCATCATATGCTCTCTCTACAGAGCACCACTGCCACCACTTGTGGGGTGGAGAGTAGGTTATGCAGGAACATGGTGACCAGTGGCAGTGGGGCATTCCAGCTTGTCTGCCTGTGAATGAATGAGCAGGAGTACCATCACTGCTGCCAATCACCATGCCCCTATATATTTTTTTATTATTTTGAATCCAAGGTTGGTTAAATCTAGTAGATCCAGAGCCCGTGAATACGGCGGGCCCACTATACCTCCAGTATTGGAGATATTAAGACTCTGAAACCTAATTGCTGGGATACTCAAGTGAGAGGGGGATGGTACATTTATGTCCTACTGTAGGCTTCTCATAGGCATCTGTGGGAACAGAGTGCTGGCCTTTGATAGGTTTTTGGTCTTCTTTCTTAGAAATGAATTATAAAGTCATTCAAAAAAAATTTCCTCCTCGGTCCTGCTTGAGAAAGGACTATAAGACTCCATCTTGCCAGATGATATTTAATGAGCTTTCTTCTTTGTGATCTATGTGACTCACATAAATGGGTCATCCTGTGCCTGCAGAGTTGCATCCTTGGAAACCTCTGTTGCTAAGCTGTCCTTCAGATGGAAGCCCTGCCTCTCCAAACTAACAACAGCACAGGAAGGTCTCTTACCTAAGAAGCTGTATGCGAAGTGAGGAATATATACAGTAGGACACCTATTTCTGCTGGTGATTGGTTCTGGGCCCCACCGGGGATAACAAAATTCATGGATAATAACAAACACCATTGAAAATAATGGGACTTCCAGTTTAAAATACCATAGAGTTTCCTTGGAGGACCTAGAAAATGGCTAGAGAGGACACATTTTCTAGGAAGACTCTATGGTAGCTGTGTTGAAACTGAAACAGTGGAAAACTGAACCAGTGGATAATGAAGCAGTGGATAGGGGGGTCCTACTGTAGGGCAAAAACTAACTTTATAATAAGAATAAATGTAATGAATAATGAATTATAAAATAAATGTAAGAATTATATATATAACATTTATCTTATAATTGCAATATAACATATGTCAATTAGGTGGCAAACCTAATGATACCCAGCTCAATATGCTGGTACCAAAAAATATTAGTCCATACTGTGAGAAAAACAATATAGGAATTAAGTATAGTTGTGTTCTACATAATGAACAAAAATACCCCACACAATGATAAGAAGAATATGGAATACTTCCCCTAAGGAATATATGAAAAGTCCAATTGGAACAAGTCCACAGGTAAAGAACTGTAATGACTCCAAAATTGGCAGGTAAATAATAATAGATAATTATTGATGATACAACCACTCTGGAAATTCTGAAGCCATTTCAGTGCACTCTTCCTCATTCAATTCTTCCGTATATTAAATATGCAAACTTAATTTAGTGACCTTGACCTGGAATTTCAGCAACATTAATGCGACCTCTGGAGTTCATCACATTTTGGACTTTTTCAGACAGGACTTACCGCACAAGAAGACTCCGGAATAGTTATGGCGCTGTCGTGCAGCAGGGGGTCCGTTTCAGATGACGCCATCCTCTCTTGGCATCGTCCGTGTCACATCCGTGTATGATTGGAGGCAGACGCGCCATACTTTACTTACAGGCAACTTCCGTGAGTAAAATATGGTGCGGCTGCCTCCAATCATACACGGAATTGACACGGATGATGTCAAGAGAGGGATGGCATAGTCCGAAACGGACTCCCTGCCGCGCGACAGTGTCGTAACTATTCCAGAGTCTTCTTGCGCGGTAAGTCCTGTCTGAAAAAGTGCTTATTCTTAATATAACAATTAGTTTTAGTAGTATATATCTCTCACTTTCAATATAGCCGTGCCTCTCTACCACAGATGCTCTTGGTCCTTTTCCACCTAATCAACTAAGTTCCTTTTTGTTCACTATATTAGCAGCAGCAGGAACTCATTGTTTGGAGTTAAAGCTTATGTGAGTGATTTCCTTTTTTTTTATCCTTTAGGCTCCCTTTTCCTATTTATATTACAGTTTTTATCTGGTTCTGTTTCTTTTCTTCATTTTCTGTTCATCTCTTCATTTGTTTTGGAAGTTTTTTCTTCCTGCCCACCCACAGACCTCTTCAGGAAGTGCTTTGGCTCAAGAATCCCCAAGATGATAGTCACTCCCCTTGTCTTCTCTGCTTGGGAGAGGCTCACATAGTAAACTATTTCAGCCACTACCAAGTCTTCACCTCTCAAGCTAAGAGGAATTGTGCGTTTGCTCCAATAACCAACGGAGCATAATGAAAAGACCCCATCCATCCCTTGTTTCTGGGCAGGGTCTTCAAGAAGTACCATCTTTGATACCATGGATGCTGGCACAGGAATTGGAATGTGTGGCTGCATCAGAACCTACCACCCCAGGAAAGTTGTTGGAACCATCAGCTAAGAAAGTTAAAAAGCATAAGAAGAAGCACTGTGAGGAACCTATCCCTAAAAAGTGCAAGCTCCATGCCCTGGATATCAGCAGCTTTGCCACTTCTCAGATTCCACAAGAGGTTCATAAAGTTGAACTTATGTTGTCCAATAGAGGTCCCTACAATTCCAGGAGTGGTCACTCAACTGGCTTCTGCAAGACCTATGTTGACCTCAGTTTCTATGAGACAGCAGTCACCTAGGTTACCATCCCCTACTCTCATAATGGAATGGGCTCAAGAGGATTTGATGTCCTTAGCTCAACTTTTCATATTCTGGCTTCAGTCTCAGAAGATGAGATAGCAGGTCTTCAGTCTTGATTAGGGCTTCCTCCAAGTGTGGTAGTCATGCAAGCCACCATTCTGCTTGTGCTGACTACACTCATTCCTGCTTCTGTTCTCTGGTGTGTGCTCAGTCTCCACCAGAAAGGCCAGCCCTCCAAACTTCACCACAGAGGGTCTACTCTCCTCCTTTCCAGGGACCAGGAGAGATGGTATGAGCCACTGCATCAGTATGATCTGTAGTGGGATCACTGCTCAGTGATTCACTAGGAACATTATCCCTATATAGATCCTGAAAGGTATGATTACTATGAGTGTTATTGGGATGAAGCACCATGTTACTGGTGCCTTGTGCCTAGCCTTATCCTAAGGAAGCTCTCAGGTGTCCATCTTGATTGCCTCGTCTTCATCCCTCAGCAATAGTATCAAGACACTCTGACTCACCAGATTGTACACCCAAGGAAGCAACTTTGCAACCATCTTGGGTACCACATCATACCACATCGGCTGCTAGACCACTGCAGACCACCAATGTTCAAAGGACATTAGATCCTCTTCCTCCTCTACAGATGTCTAGAGCACAAAGGGCTTTGGATCCTCTACTTCCAACACAGCCATCTCTACCATCTCTGCAACCAACAATGGACCATCCTACTTTAGTCCTGATGCGGATCCAGATTCTTTGTGGAAGAGGATGATGATGATGTGGAATCAACTTATTAGTTCTACTCTCAACTTCTCCAGACACTCAGGTGCAAGATCAAAAACTTCTCTTCCCATCTGATGAAGTCTGGCCTTATTCAGACCAGATCCTCTGGGTGGCAAAGGCACTGGAATCAGAGCTCAAACAACTGGAACAACCAACTTTGGATCTGGTTTTCTTTTTTTTAATAATAATAATTTTTATTAGTTCAACATGCAATAAAAACATTGAATACTTTAAGACAGTAACACAGCCACTACAGTCATCACACACACACACACACACACACATATATATCTGTACCTACATAAATACCTATATACACACATACATACAAACATGCTAAAATAGATTCCCAACCTTCCCACCATATACTTTCTAACATCATAGTTTTCTATTTGTTTCCTCTAGATAACTAATACATCACTAAATACCTATAACCTATTACTATATCCTATTTCTTATTATCATCAGGCAAAAGACAAAATAATTCCTAACTGTTAATTCACATTCCTATCAACAATCAACAAAGCTCATATAATAAATCTTTAATTTATTCAATCTAAATTCTAATATTTGTTGCTAATTTTATCATAACTTACTTATTAAATCCTTCCACATATATATTACCGCTTAATTGTTTTAAGTAGGGTATAAAAGGTTCGCAATTATTTATAAACTCATCTATGGAGTTTCCTTTAAGGAGATTTGTCAATTTGTCCATTTGTGCCAATTCTGATGCTTTCTCTATCCAATCCATCACTGTTGGAATGTTCTTGGTTTTCCATTGTCTGGCGAAGACCAATCTTGCTGCTGTAACCAAATAATTTATTAGCTTTCTATGTTGTATTTCTTTCTTATTCTCTAAATCAATCATATTTAATAAATATAGCTCAGGTCGCATAGAAAGTTTAAATCCTAGAATTTTTGATATTTTTCTATTAATTTTGGACCAATATTTTTGAACTTTCTTACAGTTCCACCATATGTGATAAAAAGTACCTATCTGAATTCCACATTTCCAGCACAAGTTTGAGGAGTTTTTGCACATTTTGGCCAGCCTATCTGGAGACAAATACCAGTGACACATAATTTTGTAGAAATTTTCTTTCAAGTTATAATAGCAAGTAAATCTTAAACCTCTGTTCCAAATATCATCCCATTGATTCATATAAATAGTATGTCCTACATTTACTACCCATGTTATCATACATAGAATCATAGAATTGTAGAGTTGGAAGAGACCACAAGGGTCATCCAGTCCAACCCCCTGCCACACAGGAAATTACGATCAAAGCCATCCAGCCTCTGTTTAAAGACCACCAAGGAAGGAGACCCCATCACGCTCCGAGGGAGTGTGTTGCACTGCCGAACAGCTCTTACTGTCAGAAAGTTCCTCCTAATGTTGAGGTGGAATCTCTGTTCCTGGAGCTTGCATCCATTGCTCCGTGTTCCAGTCTCTGGAGCAGTAGAAAACAAGCCTGCTCCATCTCAACGTGACACCCCTTCAAATACTTAAACAGGGCTATCATATCTCCCCTTAACCATCTTTTTTCTAGGCTAAACATACCCAGCTCCCTAAGTCTCTCCTCATAAGGCATCGTTTCCAGATCTTTCACCATTTTAGTCACCCTTCTCTGGACACGCTCCAGTTTGTCCATATCCTTTTTGAATTGTGGTGCCCGGAACTGGACACAGTATTCCAGGTGAGGCCTGACCAAGGCAGAATAGAGTGGCACTATTACTTCCCTTGATCTAGACACTATACTTCTATTGATGCAGCCCAAAGTCATATTGGCCTTTTTAGCTGCTGCATCACACTGTTGACTCGTGTTCAACTAGTGGTCTACTAGGACTCCTAGATCCCTTTCACACATAGGCTCGTTCAGCCAGGTCTCCCCCATCCTATATCTATGCATTTCATTTTTCCGCCCTAAGTGCAGTACCTTACATTTCTCTGTATTGAATTTAATTTTGTTAGCTTTGGCCCAGCTCTCCAGTTTTACCTGTTCCTTTTCGGTGCTCAATTTTCATAATAATTTATAAATTTTACTAATTAAAAGGCGAAAGATTTATACGATCTGAAGAGAAACCACAGATTTTTTTCCTGAGAATAGAATTTTCTCTAATTCTGATATTTGTCCACTATACTGCCAATTCTTTAGATCATCTTTCACCCTTTCTTTAAGTTGAAAGTATTCCAATATTGAACTATCTTATTTGAGAATATTATTGGGATAGTTTGAAAGAAGAACATAAGTTTGGGTAGTATATTCATTTTAATTGCAGGGAGTCTCCCTAATAGTGATAGATTAATTTTCTTTCATTGAATTAAGTCTTTCTTAATTTCCTGCAAAGTTATAGCATAATTATTTTCATACAATTGTTGCATTTTCATAGTTTACTCCTAAATATTTTACCTTTTTAGCTATCTCAAAACCTGTTTGTTCGCTTAACTTTTTCTTTTCTTCATTATTCATATTTTTCACTCATATTTTAGTCTTCTCATTATTGATTTTGAAACCCGAATTTACTCCAAATTCTTTTATTTTTTGCAGTAAGCATTCAATCCTTTCTTTTTTTAAAATATTTTTTATTAATTTTATAATCATACATTATAATATCCAATCAATACTAATTTAGTATAACACATAAAATTACCATACACATCACAATTTTTCTATTAACTAATTTCAAAAGTTAACATAGATTCTTTACTATGATTCGTTTCCAGAATATTACTTCCCCAACCCCCCCCCCACCTTAGTGCTCCCCTTCACCGGAGCCATTATCCCTTTCCTAATCTTTCCAGAATCTCATTTCTTCTCATGGAGGTAACCTCCCATCTTTTGTCTGTAATACTTTTTTTAACAAATACTTTCCAAATTTTATCAAAATCACTTCCTTTCCAACTTCCTCTTCTTACTTTAATTCTACATGTTAACTTATCATTTATTGCCATTTTCCAAACTTCTTTATACCACTTCTCCACTTGTACATTTATTTGCATTTTCCAATGTCTTGCTATAATTAATCTTGCTGCCGTTAATAAATTTGTTATTAAATCCTTTTCTTCTTGGTTCCCATTCTCTCCATTATAAATTGACATCAATGCTATGCTCAGTTTCCTTTCTATATTTCTATTCAGAATATTCTCTATTTCTATAAAAACCATTTCCCAAAACTGCTGTACAGATTTACAATTCCACCACATATGCATATATGTACCTGTTTCTTGACAACCTCTCCAACAATATTTAGAGTTATTCTTGTCTATATTATGCAATCGTGCTGGTGTCAAATACCATCTCCGTATTATTTTATAGTAATTTTCTTTTATCCATATTGACATATTTTTTAGTTATCTTTGTTTCCAAATCTTACCCCATTCATGATCTCCAATTTTTTGTTTCAAAATTTCCTCCCATATTCTCCTTAAATATTCCCCTTTGTCTTTTTTATACTTATTTTTTATCAATATTTTATATAATTCACTTGTAATACCTTTCAAACTTTCATTATCATCCCTCTTTTCACCTTTTTTCACCAAATTTTCAAATTTTGTGAATTCCCTTGTTTCTTTATGATTCTTTTTCCAATTTTTAATCCATTGTTCTAACTGTATGCAATTAAACCATGAAATTTTCATTCCACATAATTTCTCTCTTATACTCCCTTTCTCACTCATCCATCCTATCCATCCCTCTATTTTGTCTAGTCCTCTTTTCTTTAATTACTTTCCCATTTTTTCCTTCAAATTATTTCGGAATTTTTTCCCCATTATAACCAGTGCTAATACTGAATCAATGGGCAAAAATTCTTTCTTATATTTATACCATATTTCCCATATATTTTGCAGAAATGGGTTCTTAATTCCTTTAATTTCCTTTTTTGTAAAATTACCAAAAAATATGTTCCATATTCTCTTTTCTATTCTCCCTGTTTCTATCTCTAACCATTCTAAATCCCCCTGTCCTACAATTCCTTCTATAACATATCTCAATTGATTAGCATCATAATATCCTTTTATTTTGGGAAGGCCAAGTCCTCCCTCCTTCTGTGATATATACCAAAATAATTTATTTAATTGTGTCCTTTTCCCTCCATTACAATATTTATTCAACATATTTTGCCATTTTTTCAGTTCTACTTCTGATATTTTTATTGGTAACATTCTAAACAAAAGCGTTCAATCCTTTCTAATGGGTTTTCTAAAATTATTTAGAAAATTATCTAATGGGTTTTCTAAATCATCCACAAATGCTTTTATTTTAAACTCCTCTTTTCTAATTTTGATAACTTTTATCTCCTTATCAGCCCTTATTTCATTATTTAAAATCTCTGGAGCTTAGATAAATAATAGTTCAGACTTACTCATCTCTGCTGGGGGTGATACCAACACTCCGTTCTCTCGTGAAGGTTGCCAGGGAGTCCTGGAAACCATTATTGATTATACCACCAATGTCTCGCTGTATAGAAGCGTTATATAGGGTGCAGGAAAATTAATGCACCTCCTTTTTAAACACCTGCAACCAAATTCCATCAGAAGCTGCACATCATGCAAACATCATTTTGTGCCAGTGGATGAGGACGGTAGGAAGTTGGATGTGATGGCTAGGAAAGCCTACTCAACAGCCTCCCTTTCAAACTACTAGGCTTGTATGTGTGTGTACCAACAATATTTTTGGGACAAGAGCACACCCTTCCTTGACCACCTTCTAGCTGAGAATAAGAAAATGCCTCCCCTTTTCCACTCTGAGTCTCATTGCTTAGTTGCTCAACAGATAAAGAGATTGACGCCCGCCTCTGACTGCACTGCTGAATCATTGGCAAGGGCTGTAGCATTCCACAGGCATTCATGGCTCTACTTTTGGGCCTTACCTTGAACAAAATCAGTTTGCTCAATATGTCTACAGACAAAAAGTTGAAACACAGAGATAAAATTAAATCATCCATTCAGAAATATGGTATCCAAGTTCATCCACCTCTTGATTCCAAGCCTAAATAGTTGTCTTGTAGACAGCAGCTCCAAACTTATGTTCCACACATACTTCACCTCCTTGCCAGTCAAAACATCATCTCAGGCCTCTTCATCTTCCAGGAAGACTTATTCATCTGGCAAGTAAAAATGCCCATACAAGTGGCAGCACTCTACCAATGGCAACGCTGGCCTTGACTTTTCAAACTCCAACATCTCAACTCAGTCATCCATCAGTCTCCCCTCCATAGAAGTGGTATTTGAAGGCAGACTTTACTGCCATTGGCATACTTGGGACTTTTTCGGATGGAAGAAAAGTAACGCTAGCAGCGTCACCAGGTTGCGACGATGCAGCGCAAGAGGGCGTCCGTTTCGGACGACACTCCTCCCAGCGGTACTGTTGCAGTACCGCTGGGACATTTGAGCGTGATATTTTTCCTGCCCAGCATCATATTTTACTCGCAATGACGCTGGGAAAGGAAAAATATCATGCTCAAATGTCCCAGCGGTACTGCAACAGTACCGCTGGGAGGAGTGTCGTCCGAAACGGACACCCTCTTGCGCTGCAGCGTCGCAACCTGGCGATGCTGCTAGCGTTACTTTTCTTCCATCCGAAAAAGTCCTTGGTATGCAATAACATCTGGTTCTTAGTACTGGACATCATACATTGTGGGTACACAACCATGTTGGAGACTTTGCCGTAACAGGTTACTTCATCAATACATCACCATCTGTAACTATGAGAATAGATGTGGACTGTGTTGTGGAAGGGCAGTATTAAACCCATACCCAACTCTCAAATACCAACAGGATACTTCACAAAGTATTTCACTATACCCCCAAAGGACTGAGATCTGTGTCTGATCCAGGACCATTACCAAGTAAACCACTTCATCACACTGAGGAAATTTCACATGTTCATGCTCAATGCAATTCTCCCTCTGCAGAAGAGGGGATGCTGGTTTGCCATCACAGATCTATGTGATGTGTATTTTCACTTCAGGTTCAGACAGTTTCATTGTCAGTTCTTGTGCTTCAGTCTTAGATTCAGGTGTTTTTATTTCTGTGTTCTTCTGTTCACACTCTCCATGGCAATGGGTGTTTTTTTTTTTTTAAGTACATGGTGGTAGTAGCGGCATAGCTTCATCAAAACAGGATGATCATATTTCCCTACACAGAGGACTGTGGCAGCTTCCTTCACCTTTCTGGTGGGTAGGAGGTCTGTGATATTTTTCAGGGCTGCGATGTGGTCTCAACCTTCCATGTTCATCTCACACTACAGACTGGATTTGATGTTTATGGACCAGGCAGTGTTGGGTTGTGCAGTGCTTTCCTTGCCTTTGGCATGACTTTCCCTATTATCCACTATCTAGTCTCCCATTTGTGTGAGTCACAGAGACCATGAAGAAGGACAGATTGTTTACTTGTAACTGTGGTTCTTTGAGTGGTTATCTGTGAACTCACCCCCCACCCCTCCCCTCTTGGTACAACCTTGCCTCTTCCCAATGGCTGCCATCATATGTGGTGGACCAGAACTGAGGCAGTTAGGTGGGAAGGCCCCAAATTATGCACAGCGGGAGGGAGGGGCTCCTGCCTAAAGGACTGCTTAGCAATAGAAGTTCCCAAAGATGTAGCTGCACAGGCACAGGATGATCCATTGGTGTAAGTTCACAGGTGACCACTTGTAAAACCACAGCTATAAGTAAGCAACCTGTCCTTTCTTTTCAGTTTCGCTAGCTTTAGGTGTAAGGTGTGAACACCCACAGCTGAATGTGAACTTGGAATTCATGGAGGCATTCATGTAAGTCAGCACTAGAAAGACATTCATAACCTGGAAATGTCTATTTCAAAGTAGTCTTCATGATTCAATTAGCTAAGAAAAGGATGTCCATCAGGGGAAAAAAAGGACTATCACATTTCATGAGTAAGGAACTTCTCTATGAAAAAAATATTCAGGGGTAGCACTTTTTCATGGTGGTGCTTAGAGATAGGACTTTATCAGATGACCCAAATCTTGCCAAAAAACCACGTCATTTAGGATGCAATGATAGCACAAAAGGCAAAATTATCAGACGTCTTCATCATTTACCCATTCCTGCTGTGTCGCGCTGGTGTGAATGAGGTGTCATTCAGCTCAATAAAAAGGCTAAGCCATCAATAAGAAGTGATGCCTCATTTACGCCAATGCGATGCAGCGGAAATGGGTAAGTAACGATGTCATCTGATAATTTCAGCCTTTTGTCCTATTATCATGTCTTAATGTCACCATTTTTGCCACATCTGATAAAGTCCATAGTCTCAGATTCTAGAAAAATCTTATCTCTAATACGTTTTGAATCATAGTGGCAATGTTAATACATCGTAGTGAAAGAGCAGACTTGCATTGCACCTTAAAGACTATGGACTTGATCAGACACAGCAAATATGACATCATAACAACACTAAATTAATGCAAAAGGGTGCGCATATCAGATGATATCATCCTTTTGTGATTTTGTACTGTCAAAAAGCTGTTCTATTTTATTGACAGGCCAAGCCATCAATAGATCTGCCATTACATTTTTGTGCCAGTATTGCTGGCGTTTGAAATCTCGCGCCATTGTGCTCACATGAATACGGTATCAATTGGCAGAACACTCCCGGGTGAGATCATGAAAACCAAGTAGGGGACACTTTTTTTTATTAACCTCCCCAGTTCAATTTTAAGTTTTAAAGTGTGTTTCTGTGCTTGCATGTATGTTTTCTGTCTTTGTTTTTTTGCATTTTTAAAATTTACCACACTCACGTCTTCTTGCAAGAATCGCCGAGATCTCAAACCAGGAAATAAACAGAGCTCCATTCGTGCTCCATTTATGCTGGGGCTGCCTTTTCAAGCTGCTCAAAGTAGGTCTGATAAAGGGGGTTCTTTTGCTGGCAGAAAAACACCACAAAATATGCTAGCAAAAGAACGTTTATGGAGCATGGTCTGATAAAGTCCTAACACATTTTATTTGGTATAAGTGTTCATGGAGCCCAGCTCACTTCACTAGATGCATGGAGTATAGCCTTAGATGATAGATACTTATACACATACTAGGAAGAAAGGGAATGGAAATGCAAACAATGCAAATGAATGATTTTCCTGTTTGGCTTTCCATTGTGGGTTAATTGTGAATCACATGCCATATAGTCTGAAAGCGACCAACTCCCCAGACTGGGTTTTAGATTTATAAAGTAGTAAGAACTATTAGATCACTTGTGGGCATCCAAGAAAATAGTCCACCAAACATAGGTAAACTACAATGAGGTTTTAGTGAGTCTATCCACTTACCTCTGTATGACAGACATTGTTCAAAATATTTTGCACAGGTATATGCACTTCAGTCATTTAATTTTTTTTATTAAGTTTATTGAATAATCATAACATACAACATACAACAAGACAAGGACATTAACAAATAAGGCAATCGTAATTATCCCAACTCAAATATAAAATCCAAAGCCATAACAACAACAACAAAAAACATAACAACCACACAAACATATACATATGTACATATATATATACACATACATTTTAAAAGACTTCCCACTTGCTCTTGTTTGACTTTATAATACATTTCAAAATTCACCTCCTATACAAATCATTATCACCTTGTTACCATACTTATTTGATTATGAACCTACTTATCTACATTGCCTTACTTCTTCAATAATTTTCACTGTATCGAATTTTAAAACTAAAAACAAATAATTTTGCTAAGTAATTACTTTTCCTATAACTATGTTTCTTTATGTATACCCATCAGTACAATTCCTTTGCAACAAATATAACAGTGAGGGGAAAAAAAGGAAGCAAGCTTTAACTATATAAACCTTCTGTCTGACTGCCTAGCTATAAAAACCAAGAATACTTTTAAAATTTTATTTATTGATTTATTTATACCCTGCTCTTCAGCCACAAAGCTATCAGAGCAGCTTACACATTGTTTTAAGCAATAGCAATTTACACATCTACACTGCATTAAACACTTTCCAATGTGTGTTAGCTAATTGCCCCCACAAGCCGGGTACTCATTTTACCGACCTACGAAAGGACGGAAGGCTGAGTGAACCTTGGAGCCCGCTGGAATCGAACTTGCAATGTGGTGACTTGCAGTACTGGCATTTAACCACTACACTACCAGGGCTCCCTTGTATTTCCCTCTTTCTGTTTGCAGTATTTTATAAATGGTTCCCATATCTTAATATAATCTTTCATTGTTTTCTTCCTCACCCAGTTTATCAGTTTATCCAATTTAGCCAATTCTATTAGCTTTTCCAACCAATCTGATTTTGTCAGAACATCTTCATCTCTCCAATTCTTTGCTAAAACCAGCCTTGCTGCCGTAATAAAGTTAAGTTTTAGGGATCTA
Organism: Gambelia wislizenii; assembly: GCA_030847615.1. NCBI lineage: Eukaryota > Metazoa > Chordata > Lepidosauria > Squamata > Crotaphytidae > Gambelia > Gambelia wislizenii. Next base: position 166,457,332 of record JAUMIR010000004.1, read on the forward strand.
TGTTCTTTCTCTTTTAAATGTTCTAAGTTAATCATATTTAATAAGTACAATTCAGGTCTTAGGCCTAGCTTCGTTTCTATAATTTTCTCTATTTCCTTATCTATTTTTAACCAAAATCTTTTTATTTTATTGCAATCCCATCACATATGGTAGAAGGAACCTACATATTCTTTGCATTTCCAACATTGTGGAGAATTATCTTTCCTTACTTTTGATAATTTGAATGGCGTCATGTACCATCTATACATCAATTTGTAAAAATTTTCCTTCATATTGTAGCAACAGGTAAATTTTAAACCCCTTATCCAGACATTCTCCCATTGTTCCAATTGAATCTCGTGTCCAATATTCTCTGGCCCATTTTACTGTACAGTGCTTTATTTGTTCGTCCTCTAAGTTCCATTTTAGTAGCAGTCTATAGAGTTTACTAATTAGCTTTTGGTTACCTGATCTCAATAGCTTTTCAAATTCCGAACTCTCTCCTTCATATTGTCTTTCTTTTAAGTCCTCTTTTACTCTAGATCTGATCTGATAATAAGTTAGCAATTGTAGTTGGAAACCTTCTGCCACTAAGTCCTGCCATTCTTTAATTTCCCATTTATTTCCCCTTTTCACCATAAATTCTCTGTAAGTCATCCAATTATAATCTCTTAGTTCATTTTTACAGAAGGCTTCCTGGGGGGAATAGCCATCCTGGAATTTTCGGGCATAGTCTAATTTTGTATTTTTCCCAAATTCTAATCAATGATCTTCTTATTACATGATTTTTAAAATCTTTGTTTATTTTAATCTTGTTATATCCTAAATACCCATGCCAACCTGATTTTAATTTAAATCCTTCTAAGTCTAAGTTTCTACTGTTCTCCAACAATATCCACTGTTTTAACCAGGAAAGACATGTTGCTTCAAAATAGATTCTCAGGTCCTGTAAGCCCATTCCACCTCTTTCTTTGTCGTCTACTAGCAACTTCCATTTAATTCTAGGTTTCCTTCCAGCCCATAAAAAATTATTTATATCTGTTTGCCAAATTTTAAAAACTTTATTTGAAATAATTATTGGTATTGTTTGAAAGAGGAACATTAATTTTGGTAACACGTTCATTTTTATAGCAGCAATTCTCCCTAAGAGTTATAAGTTCAATCCTTGCCATCTATTCAAATCTTTTTTAATACCTTTCCATACTATATCATAATTGTTGTAGAATAGTTGTTGATTATTGGTTGTCAGATTTATTACCAAATATCTTACTTTTTTTTACTATCTCACACCTTGAGGTCTATTCTAGTTCTTCTTTTTCATTTTTATCTAAATTCTTTGTCAGTATTTTTGTCTTTTCTTTATTAATTTTAAATCCAGCTATCTTTCCAAATTCTTCTACTTTCCCCATTAAGTGCCCAACTCCCTTTATTGGTTCCTCTAAAATATTACTAAATCGTCAGCGAATGCCTTTACCTTATATTCCTCCTTCACCTTAAGTCCTCTAATTTCTTTATCTTTCCTTATTTCATTAATTAGAACTTCTAGTACTAGAATAAATAATAAGGGCAGTAGCGGGCAACTCTGTCTGGTACCTTCCTCGATTCTTAACTCCTCCATTAGTTTCCCATTTATTATTAATCTGGCTTTTTGTTCCCTATATAACATTTGAATCCATTTACAGAATTTATGCCCAATTTCTATTGCTTCTAATGTCTTTAACATAAATGGCCAATTTAAATTCTCGAATGCTTTTTCCGCATCTAAAAAAAAGGGGGGGCTCCTTTAATTTCATTATGATAATATAGATATTCTAATATATTGATTATTGATCTAATGTTGTCTTTTATTTGTCTCTTGGGGAGAAAGCCATTTTGGTCATTATGTATATAATCTTGTAAGAAATTCTTGAGTCTATTAGCCAATATTACTGCGAATATTTTATAGTCCTCATTCAACAATGAGATAGGACGATAATTTTTTATTTGTAGATAATCTTGTCCTTCCTTAGGGATTAAAACTATATTTGCTTCTCTCCAACTATTGGGAATTTGATTCTTTTCTAAATGTCCTTTAGTACCATTGAAAAAGGTACAATTAATTCTGCTTGAAATATTTTATAATAGTCTGCTGGCAGGCCATCTGGTCCTGGAGTCATCTTTAATTTCATTTTCTTAATTGTATCTGCTATTTCTTCAATCGTTGTCTTTATTTAGTTCCTTTCTTTGCATATTTATAACTTTACTAATATCACATTTTTTAATATACTCATCCATCTTTGTTAAGGGAACTTCTGACTTTTGATAAATTGTTTTGAAATAATTATGAAATATTTTCTGAATTTGTATTTCATCAGTTACTTCCCTATCTCCAGTTTTTATTTTCGTTATTAACCTTTTGGCTCTTTCTTTTCTCAGCCTATAAGCCAGCCACCTACCTGGTTTATTCCCAAATTCAAAATCTTTTTGTTTTTAAAAATCTAGTTTCTTCTTCATGTCACCCATCATAGTCATAGCTAATTGCTCTTGTAATATTTTAATCTGCTTTTTAATTTTCTTATTATTTGGGGTCTTCATCAATTCTTTCTCTTTTAGTTTAATTTCATCTAATATTAATTTCCGTCTTGCTTGTTTCTTCCTATTGATTATTACATTCCATTTCTTAAAAATACCCTCATTACAGCTTTCCCAGCATCCCAGACCTCATTATTACCTACCTCTTTGTTTAAATTCAACTCAAAGAATTCTTTTAATTTTTTCTTGCAGTCTTCTACTACTTCTTCTTTTGTTAGCAGGATTTCATTTATTCTCCAATTAGTTATACCTTTACTATTTTTTATTGTCATCCATACTGGGTTACGGTCCAATAAAGGTTTGGGCAAGATGTCTATTTTCTTCACTCTATTAACTAAATTCATACTAATCCAAATCATACCAGTTCTTGAGAATGAACAGTGTACATCTGAATAATATGTATAATCTTTAGCATCTCCCTCTTTGTAACTCCAAACATCTACTAATTGTAGCTTCTCTATTATATCAAAGAATTCCTTTGTTAATTTCCCTTGATATTTGTAATAGTTACATTTTTAATGGTTTTCTCTGTATATCTGTCCAGTTTTTGTTCAACCACCCCATTAAAGTCCCCTAACATGCACCAGCTATTATAATTCATTTGTCCAATTCTATTTTTTAATTCTCTGAAGAAACTAAATTTTTCTTCTATGGGAACATAGATACCTATTACTAATAATTTCATTTTCTCTACTGTTATCTCCACCACTATAAATCTTCCTTTCTCATTGGCTAGAATCAAGGTCGGTTTTAGGTACGGATTCACATATAGTACCACACCTCTTTTCTTTTTTGCACTTGATGATACAAATATTTCTCCTAGGCTTTTTTGCTCCAACATACCTTCATGTGATTTTTTAATCTTGGTTACCTGTAAGCAAATAACATCTGCTGTATTGTTTTTAAGATAATGAAATACTAGTTTTCTTTTCTTTTCCGCATTTAAACCTTTCACATTCCAGGTCATAAATTTGGTTCCTGCCATTGATATAATACAATTTGTCAACTTAACAAAACAATGGTGTTAACGGTAATGTTATCAATACTAGTAACTTTATTTATACAAAAATATTAAAATATTTCGTTTTTCTTTTGTTTACTATAAGTCGTCAAATTTACTTATTCTTTATTTTTCAGTTCACGCAATGTCAGCTTAAACAATTAAGTAAATTCCTACTCAGTTTCTCGTAAGTCCAGCAAGCTATCTTCAAGGTTCTTCTTTCCCTCTACGCCTTTTTCCTCCCTTTCCTTGGTCTTCTCATTTAAGGGCCTTTCTTCCTGGTGGATGTCGTTTTTTCTGTCATTTTTACTGTCATTTTGTTCATCTTGTTTTTGTTGTTGTTGTTGTTGTAGCCCAAAATCTTTTTTATTTTTCCTTACAAATTCTTGTGCTTTCTCAACTGTATCGATCTTAAAATTTTCCTTTTTGTATGTAAATAATACACCCTCCAACTTATCCCAGCTAAAAGGGATTTTTCCCCTCTTCAGTATTTCTACCAAAAATTGGTAGTCCTTACGCTTCCTTAAGATTCTTCTTGGAATTTCCTTCAGTAAAATAAGCATTTTTCCTTCATAGTGGTTACCTTTGTTGAAATGCACTTCCATGATGTAATCTTTCACTACTTTCCCTTCCCCCTCCTTCCTTCTCTTCTCTACTTATCTCCCTTCCTTTCTCCTTCCTTAACTCTTGTCCTTCCTTACAACTCCTTATCTTTCCTTAATTTCTTATTCTCTTCTTTTACTCCATTACCTCTGTTTCCTTCTTGATTTTTAGTAATCTCTGTCCTAACCCCTTCTTCTCTCTTTTCCCCCCTCTTCTTGCTCTTACTTTCCCTCCACCACCTCCTACTTCACTTACACAAACCTTCTACTTTCTTTCTTTGTCCTTCCTTAACTATTTAACTTTTTACTTTCCCCTGCTCTTTCTAATTTCTTCTCCTTTTCCCTCTTCCTTAAGCACCTTTCCTTCCTCCTAATTTCTCCCTCCTACAAAAGGAGAGAGTAAGAGGGGGAGTAAGGTCCTACAAAAATACACAAAAATACTCACTCTAGAGACGAGGAGGTGATTTCAAAACAAAACAAACCAAAGCAAAAAATAAAAAAGGGGGAAAAAGAAGAAAAAATAAAACAGGTTTTTAAGGGAAAAAGTGAGTTCCCTTAAAAATTAAAAATGAAACTCCCAACAACAAGAAAGAGGACAAAAACAAAATATCCAAAAATTTCAAAAGGAAAAAAAAAACAATTTCAAAAGGAAAAGAAATTACTCTGGAATCCAAATAAAAAAGGGGAGAAAAAAAGAGAAAAAAGAAAGAAAAAGAAAAAAAAAGAGAAAGAGAAAAAAAGGGGGGAGTATAATAACACAACTCTCAATGGAGAGGTAGGGATTAAATATAGCAAGAGCAATCACTATAAGACAGATGTCTAAAAAACCAATTTTCACTGTGACAAAGGGACAAAGAATAATTATTATCAAAGATCAGGTTGAGTAGCTGCTGGACTTATTATATATTCAGTCAACACATCATCTATGGCTTTTTTAAAAAAAGAAAAGATCATACATAAAAAAATAAAATATGAACTACCAGTACCAAGTGCTTTGGCAATTCTCCAACCAAGTAAGAGCAACAATGTGCTCTCAGCTTTTTCAAGGACACCTTATACTTGAAACTTACTTTGGCAGCTGTGACTCAGCAAATAAGAAAAAAAGAAAAAAGACAAAAAAAAAGATAAGGGAAAAAAGAAAAAGAAAAAACTAAAAGGAAAAAAAGTATAATAATGATCAACAATAACAGTCGAAAACTAAGGAACCCGTATAAATATCAAAAGGAAAAAGAAAAAGAAGTTTAACCAATTACTAACGCATCAAAAAGAAAAAAGAAGTGAAAGTGAGGAGAAAAAAATATATGTATATAAATAAAAAAGGGGTGAAAGAAAGAGTACACACACACACACACACATATATATATGTATATGTATATGACTATTCAGCAAATAGCCCTGCAGGTATTTATGTACTGTAGATGTAAAGTAGGTACAGTAACAATAATAGCAGTGAAGCCTTTAATAAGGGCTACGAATAATAAAAAGTACCAAAAATAACAAAGAAAGAACAAAAAATAAATACTGCTCCAAAGTGAGCCCTTTTCATCCTTAGTTCAAATTAGAAAAGCCAGGCAAATAAACGGACAGGCACTTCAGACATTTCAGAACACTTGTCACCTTTTTTCATCCCTGCCCTCCGCTTTCCTTAATGACTGTTTACATATGTCTGCTTTACATGCCCTCTCCCATGATGTGGAAAGCCAGCTCTTTCTGCCCTTTTCTAGGTTTTTTTTTTTTTTTTGGAGACTTGTTTTTGCCCAAATGCTATGGTCAAAATGCTATACTACTTAATAAAATTTGGAAGCATAACAATGTGTGTTTCACAGCTTTCATAGAGGTAAATTTTAATGTGCACATGATAAGCGTTAATTGTTTCTCTAGCTTTGCAACATCTTTGCTTTTTGCATTTGCCAGTGTTTTATTTAATGTTCTCTTTAAAAAGTCTTGGAATAAGAAAAGAGTTATAGAGCATTCTAAGGCATTCAAATTAAATGGGAAGCAGTTTTATTTTCAACTACATTTCTATTCTCTGTCAAGCTATGTTCAAATTTCATGTTTGGCTTTAATTAGAAATGTAGCAAAGTGATAACATTTTTAAGAAGTGGCAAGTCCTTCATTTACATCTATGTATTTTTTGTGAGTTGAAGTTACTTGCTCCTGCAAATTGTGATAGTGGGTTACTATTGAGCTTCTTGGAGTACCGGTTGCTCTTTTTGCCACATGAATTGTCTCTGAGTAGCATCAGTTGCTTTCTCTGTTCCTTTCCTTAAATGTACGCACTGTGTTGTGTAGTCTTTGCACTTTAAGACAGAACTACACTGAATATTCTTTTGATGTTGACATAGATGGGAAAATCATCAAAAAAATAAAAATAAATTGCCAAACAATGTTGTTCTTTTGATGATATTCAGCCCCCATCTGTTCCTCTGGCTATTGCTTCTTCAAAATGCTACTCTTATTCATTCCATTATCTTCTGCCTAACTTGCCTTGTTGTTGTCATGTGCCCTCAAGTCAACTTCGACTTTTGAGAGACCTCCAATTCACCCTATCATCAACAGCCCTGCTCAGGTCTTTCAGATACAAGTTCTTGGTTTCCCTCATTGAGTCTATCTATCTGGAATGTGGTCTTCCTCTTTTCCTGCTGCCTTCCCAAGTATTATTGTCTTTTCTAGTGAGTTATGTCTTCTCATGATATGGCCTAAGTACAGCAGCCTCAGCTTAGCCAATTCTCTGACATCTTATTGGCATGATTTGGTCAGATTTTTCATTATATCCTTTGACTGTTTTTTCTACACCTCTTCTTACTATAAATGCCACCCCATTTCTTCTTATCTTTTCATTTCCTGAGTAAAACACTTTGTAATTATCTGACTCAAAAAGTCCTATTCCTGTCCACTTTAGCTCACTTACCCTGAGTATTACAATGTTTATATGTGTCATTTCTTGTTTTATTATGTCTAGCATCCCCTGATTCATGCTTCACATATTCATGTTCCTATATGTGTTGTGCAGCTTTGGACTTTCCTTTTGCTTCTGAGTATGTCAACACCTGAACTTCCTTTCAGCTTGAGTCCAGTTGCATCATTAGGCTCAGTGCTAGTTGTAGTTGTTCTCTGTTCTACCCCAGTAGCTCATCCTGACATTATCTCTTGTTTGGAATGTCTCATCATAGAGTTTCTGTGGTAAGAATATTCAAAAGGGAGTTTACCATGCCTCCCCCTGCTCAGTACTAACAAGCATTAACTATGGTGCCACTGCTGAGAGATCCTCCACCAGTGTCACCCTTCACTACTGCTGCTGCCCAGTAGCTGCTTGGTACATTTAGGACATTATCAGATAAGACAAATAAGGCATCGTAAAGAAGCCTAACGATCACAAAAGGGCGCACATACCAGACAACGTTGCCCTTTTGCAATCATGTCCAGTTAAAAAAAGTATTTTTTTATTGATGGCTCAAGCCACCAATTGATCACTGTGGTGCTTTTTGCCAGCATTGCCAGCGTTTCAAACTATGCACCATTGTACTCATATGAATGCAGCATCAGTGGCCAGTCTGGTGAGAACATTTCTGGGTGAGATCACAACATCCAGGTAGGTGACACTTTTTATGATCCTCCCAGTTTACTTGGAAGTTTTAAAGTGTGTTTTTGTGCTTTTTAAAACTTTTTCTCTGCTGTTTTGTTTTATATTTTTGAATTTCCCACGCTATGTATTCTTGCAAGAATATGCAGGATTTCGAACAAGGAAGTGAATGGAGCTCTGTTCACTCCTCATTCGTTGCTGGGATTACAGGTAAGTGTGGCATGGGGAGTTCTTTTGCTGGCATAAAAATGGCAAAGTTATTGTAGCAAAAGAATGGGGTTTAGGGGGGTGGTCTGATAAAGTCCTTAGTCTGTCTCCTCAGCAAAACCCTTGATGCTTATTCAAGAGTATATCAATACACATGATAGAGGTATATAAAATCATGCATGATGTGAAGTGGATAGAGTGAAGCTGTTCTTCCTTGGTTATAATCCTGGAACTATCCACTGAAGTTGAGTGGTGCAAAATTTGGGATGGATAAAATGAAGTACTTCTTCGCACAGTGGAAAGTTAAAATTTGGAACTCACTACAACATGACCACTAGTGGTCTGATTTGCTTACATTGCTGTAAAATCAGTTTCATTATAGTAACCATTTGATTCCCTATGCGAGTATCTATATTATATTATTACGACTTTGTACAGAACATTCATTGAGGTGTCCTATTGTGATTTTGCCTAATGGAGATGGGCCACCACAGCCAATCTGATTAAACAGCAGTTCATCAAATAGTAAAAAAGTGGCAATGAGGCCAGAAGAACTGCATTTATAAATATAAATAAGTTCACACAAATTGATGAAAACGGCAAAAAATCAGGAGCACCACACACACACACACACACACACGCACACATCCATTCTTGATTAACCTGAGCTTTCTTCATTTCAGTAGTAGATTCAGTAGTAGAATTTAGAGTTGCTATTATGAAACAATTAGAAGTAAGAAGCTCTTTTATAGCTCTTATCGATGAACAAGTGATCTACCGGTAGATCCAGATCTGCTATCCCTATCTCAAGTAATATATGATCTATGAGACCACTATAACCCTATGCAAGTAGGCAAATAAAACCAAGGATGTCAGGTTCCACAGCAAGCAAAAAGGTTCAGGACAAGTGTGGAAGAATTCTCTTCCCAAAATAACAGCACTGTGATATACCAAGCACACACGCTCACATTCACTCAATAAAATTCTTTATTGGCAAGGAATCGTGTGTCAGGAACATGAAACAAAGCCGAAACTGAATACAGCTAGAACAAACCCCCAGATAACTCCCCACAGTGTGAGAATGGCATTTAGGGAGGAGGAACGGCCTGGCCTGCACCTGGCAGATTTGACCTTGAGTCGCTGTGGAGAGCAGCGTTCCCAGGCCAACAAGGCGGGCTGGCACCTTTCCAAAGCCCCAGGGGCCTAGGCAAGGAAAACAAGCCAGAGGCAGCCTCATGTCAGGGTCCTCCATGAATTCCACTCCAAACCCCAGAATTCAGGGCTGAGCCTGACAAGCACCTTGGGCATGCTCAAATGTATGTCTGTGGAGAAACATAGGAAACTGCCTTACACTGACTTAGACTCTTTGTCCATCTTGCTCAGTATTTTCAATTCTGACTGGCAGCAGCTTTCCACGGTAAGATTTTTTTCTTAGCACAACATGAAGATCCTTGGTGCTACCTGGCCATCCAAGTGCTAACCAGACTTGCCCTTGCTCATCTTCCAAAATCAGGAGAGGTGGGTGTGTTCAGGGTAATATGCTATTGTTAAAGTGCTATTGCACTTTAGGGCTTTAAAAAAAATCCCCCCACCCCAGATTGAAGAACTGTGAATTTATTCAGTGTCCCTCAGCCTGTATCAGGACAAACAAATGCTATAGCACACCCATTTGTTTTGGAGTGAACCATAAGTTCTCGTGAGCTACAAAATCAAAAGCTTTGTTATAATCTGTAAAATGGGTTTATTTTCTTCTGAAATTCTTTGGTGCATTCTATTACCCACCATATATTTGCAATATGGTCCATAGTACCTATTCCTTATCTGAGCCCAGTTTAGATGTCTGGCATTTCTCACTCCATATACTGTAAAGGTCTTTGTCGTAAAGTCTTGAGCATCACTTTGCTTGGATAGTAGATAAGTTAAATAGTCCAACTCTCTCTCTCTCCATATACATTCTCTTGGGTATGCAAAATGGCCTTAGCTATGTAATTTTGTGCCTCTTGGGTATGTAAAATGGGTTTAGGTATGTTGCCTCTTTCAGTGTGCTGATTAGCTGCTCCTGTCACTCCCTCAGCCAATCACTACCCACATGCAAATCACCACACACATGCAAATTCCCTTTCTACCTCACAATCCACTCCTGCCACTCATGGTCAATCTGCATACTTGCAGTGACCAAACAGTGAGCTACAGTGTTGGCTATAATTGCTAAGGCTGCAGGCCTTTCCAGTTCACCAATGTCTCAGGGCTGCACAATTCCCACTTATGATTTAAGTCTACACAGTAATATCACAGTAATAGAATCAATAGAAGTATTGTGTCTAGATCAAGGGAAGTAATAGTGCCGCTCTATTCTACCTTGGTCAGACCTCACCTAGAATACTGTGTCCAGTTCTGGGCACCACAATTCAAAAAGGATATTGACAAATTGGAGTGTGTGCAAAGAAGGGCGACTAAAATGGTGAAAGGACTGAAAATGATGCCTTATGAGGAGAGACTTAGGGAGCTGGGCATGTTTAGCCTGGAAAAAAGACAGTTAAGAGGTGATATGATAGCCCTGTTTAAGTATTTGAAGGGGTGTCACATTGAGGATGGAGCAGGCTTGTTTTCTGCTGCTCCAGAGACTGGAACATGGAGCAATGGATGGAAGCTCCAGGAACAGAGATTCCACCTCAACATTAGGAGGAACTTTTTGACAGTAAGAGCTGTTAGGTAGTGGAACACACTCCCTCAGAGCGTGATAGGGTGTCCTTCCTTGGAGGTCTTTAAACAGAGGCTGGATGGCCATCTGTCAGGGATGCTTTGATCATGATTTCCTGCGTGGCAGGGGGTTGGACTGGATGGCCCTCGTGGTCTCTTCCAACTCTGCAATTCTATGATTCTATGATTTCTATTCCCGCTGCAACAGGACCCAGGCAGTCAACCGGGCATTTGGGGGAGGGGGGTTAACAGTGTATGGTATGCTGGATCATAGTGTCCCCTTTCTTGGGAACTGGAATGTATATTAAGCATTTCTTTAAAAAAATATTAATGTTTGTGTCTGCCAGTCCTCTCAGTCCAGCAGGGAGAAATAATGGCATGGGTTTAACCTGGAGAACAGACCTTTCAGGCCACTGATTTCTCCTGCTTCAGCTCACAGAGGCTCATTTGGGCCTCTCAAAAATAGTCACATTCCTGCAGCAAAGCAAATTCTATGGGTGCCAAGCTAACACATTGGGGTCCTCTAGCCAAGCAAGCTCTAGTTGAAACTATTGCTCGTTGGCTTTGTCACATCCTGAGCTGTAGTGGTCACCTGTGGAATGAGTGGATGAATGACACCTTGGTTTGGGTAGGGTTTTAGGACAGTACCTAAGAATGCTGTTTTTACAGTTTGTATATAGCCTTTTTATTGATATTGATATTGATATTTTTATTTATTTATATTTTATTTATTTATATTTTTATTGATATTTTATTGATATTGAGAACACAGCTGCGCTGGGCAGGGCACATTTCTAGGATGGAGGACCATCGCCTCCCAAAAATACTACTCTACAGTGAACTCGCCACGGATCAGCGTAAGAGAGGCGCTCCAAAAAAAGTGATACAAGGACTCCCTGAAACAACATCTCAGGCTCGGACAAATTGATCACCAACAATGGTCCGCCCTGGCTTCATATCGGGAGGCATGGAGACACACTATCCACAATGCTGCAGCCTTATTTGAGAACTCATGCCGAACAAGTCTTGAAGAGAAACGACAACACAGAAAGAATCACAACCCAAAAACATCACCCAAGGAGACCTTCTGCTGTGCTTTCTGCAACTGGACTTGTTTATCTCGGATTGGCCTTTTTAGTCATCAGCGCGCTTGCAGAAAGCACGGGATGAGTCCTTCCTGAATCTTCGTTTGTGAAGAAAAGCCAGAGATATAGACTTTTAATGAATTTTAATGTTTTTAATGTTTTAACTTTTTAAACTGTTTGATCACTTTTAATATAAGTCTTATATTTATACTGTACTTTTATACTTAATTTGTTTTGTTTTTAAATATGTAGTTAGCCTTCTTGAGTCCCATTATTGGGAAAAAGTGGGATATAAATCAGTAAGATGATGATGATGATGATGATGATGATGATGATAGCTCTTTATTAGTCCCAAACCAACTAAATTAAAGGAAATAATTTGAGCTGTGTGTGTGCATGCATGTGCACATACATGCACAAAGCAATATAATGTATTATTTAAAATATGGTCAGTTGTACAAACTTATAAATTTATATATCCTAAATTCAGAATTCAACTTTTCTTGGAACAGAATTTTAACAGAGCTCTACCTACACTATAAATATTGCAGAAATATGTCCACCATATTCAAGTGCAATCTAGCACACTACCAATGTTTTGAAGGCACAGTGTCTTAATCTGTTAATCCTATTTAGACTGGAGATTTTTGTTTTGTTTTGCTTTGCTTTGCTTTTGTAGCAACATTTGGCAGGACCATTGGCCAGAATAGAAATCCAATCCATGCCTTATCCACCCTCATGAAGAGACATGCAATGTGTTTGTGAAGAGTTTGTGGCACTTTGTGAAGAAATCAGATTTGCCACAAGTTGATCTCAGCAAAGTGGGAGTACAGAATACTGGACTAGATGGCCCTTCTTTTGTTCTTATGGGGTACACTCTAGCCTGTACCAGCAGGCAGGGCAGAAAGGGTCACTGAGAATTTGTGCACTCTACCACCTTGGAAGAAGGTAATGGCAAGCAGAAGACCAGCATAGGGCATCCAACAGTCGGAGGGGAGCAACTGCAATGAAGTTGCTCCTTTCAACCACCTCAACAGAAAGAAAAGCTGCTCCAACTGCAAGGTACCCTAGGACCTCAGATCAGAAAGGATGGACTCTCTAACTTCTGCCATCAGTCAGAACCACAAGGACAGTGGCTAAGTTTTGTGATTTATGTATGCATCCACTTCTTGGGCCCAAGCTCAAAACCCTTCATGTAAAAGCAGTAGCAGCAGAGCAAGCCCTACGTCCCGGGCAGAATGCAGAAATAGCCAGTATAATTTACAGCCAGTACAAGTTAATCTAAAACACATTTTTGTGAGGAGCAAGCAGGAACACTTCTCTTTGTGTCTACCTGATTTGCAAGCTATGTGTGTCCCACTGTGAAACAATAGCAGCTGCTCATAAGCACTGTTTTGCCTTCTAGAGTTGCTGTTTTTACACTTGAAAACATGAGCACTCACCCAGAGGGTTAAACAATTTTAATCCAGCCTAATATTTTATATGTTATGCAACCATCCTTTGAAGTCACAATGACCTATTTTGCATGCATAAATGTATATAAATTAAAATACACATTAGAAATTCTAAGATTTTTTTTCAGGGGTGTTTCTTAAGCTCTGAATCAAATGCACAACAAAATTACATTCAGTCTATCCACTGTTAACTTATATGTGCTCTATCAAATGGTACTCCAGATATTATGAGAGTGCAGCTGAAACAAATCTGCTCGCTTCAATCATGTTCTTGAATATATGAGAACTCACTGAACAGATAGCCAAGTGTTTTTTTTAATCTGTATCTGATATACATTCATGTATCAATAGGAAGTCAAAGACCCACGCAGGTCAGTGTGTATGTGTGTGTGTGTTCCTGAATTCTCTCTTCCCCTGTGACTTGGAGTTAAACACATGAGAATTGCAAAATGAGAAAGCAGCTAGAGGTATATGTGGGTGGAGCTTTAAGGTCCTGCCAAGCTGCAAGAAGTACTTTGCCACATGGTATTAGATACATGTGTGTAGTACAATGGCTGGAAGTACCTTGTGATATTTTCCCATCTGTAGGTTAGAACATCCAACCTGTGTTCACAGGAGACGCTCTATGGGCTTGTCCAGATGGGCAATTTACCCTGTCTTGCCCCCATCTTGGAGTCCTGCAGTCCAAACAATGCAGGCTCTTGCCCTGTTTCAACCCCGGTCCGTCTTGGTGATGCCTGAGGATAAGCGGCAGGGAGGGGAGCCAGGTAAAACCCTTTTAAACATTATAAATTACCACCCAGGAAAACCTATATTATGCAGGAAATCCCAGATGGGTCCAATGCAGGAATTCAGAGTCTGTACCTGCACCCTGGCCCATATAGACGGCCACCACCACTGGCTCTGCAGCCAGGAAGGAGGCGCCCAGCATATGATCAAGGCCCCCAGGATGTGACCAGCCTTGATCATCACATGCTGAGTGCCTCCTTCCTGGTTTCAGAGAGTGAGACATGTGACAGCGGTGGAGGCACCTGCCAATACTGATACCGGTCTCAGTAACCGGAGGAGTGGGGAGGGCCAGATCTGGGGCTGAAATACACCAGCTGGAAGGTGGCATATACTGGCCAGTGTAGACAAGCTCTATAATTATATTAGAATAAAGGAAGACTAGTTAACATGGTTGTATTTGCGCCATGCTAGGCATTGGCATAACTAAAATCAACTAATTGCCCATTCCACCAGTAATATGACACATTCATATAACACCTGCCTGAAAACAAACAAATAAACAAAAATCCAAAATGCAGCTTTATTAGTGCTGCTTTTATGATGCATATTTCAGAGAGGACATTGCGGACTGCAAGGGTAACAAATGATATATCAAAAATTGATTAAATGGGCTGTGCAGGTGACAAGGCAGAGAGAAGATACTCTAATGAAAAAATTGCATATAATCAACCAGAGGAGAGAAAAGGCGACAAATGAAAGTTCAGGAATATGGATTTGTCTGCAAGGACCTTGTTTAAACAACCAGTTTGTCTTGATTATAGCATCTAATGTAAGTTGTCAAAATCTCCATAAAACAATTGAGGTGTTTAAGGAGGAAAATAAGAATCAGGCAGCTGCAGGAAGCTGGAGTCATCTGGGAGTTATTGCTTGGACTATACATTGTAGGAAAATACTGTAGGGTGGTTCCCATGTTTCCTTCCATCCCAATGCCCCTGTGGATTTGTGTGTGTGCAGCCAGAGTGCCTTTGTAACTGGTGCCCTGACATAATATACTCCAAAACTCTTTTTGAGGGGACCTGGAGGGCACAAAAACAGGCTGCACTTTCCCCACCGCTGCTCCAGGGAGTCTTATGGGCCTGGCAAGTCCCACCAGCCCTCAATAAACAAGCACAGAGGCCTCCTTGAGTGTAGGGGTGATTATTGATCCCTGTCAGCACAGAGATTGATAACATGTAGTCCACCAGCTGTGGCTGAACTGAGATTTCCATCATTTGTCACTACTGGTTGTGCTGGCTAGGGTTCATGGGAGTTATAGTCCAACAACTTCTGGAGGGCAATAAGTTGCCTGCTTCCGTGCTTAAAATGCTTACACATCCAGAAATATCATGTCCTGGGCAACAATTCCATGCTATGTTTGATGTCCCCAGTGTGCAGAGTACACAATGGGGGTTTGTGATTGTGAGCACCATTCAGTAAATCTGAGCAGTGTTCAAGACACAGAAAAAAAAAAGTTTGTTTAGTCACATAAGCATTAATATACTGAATTCAACTTTACATGATTTTTAAATGATTAGATAAACTCAGGGAAGATAGGTCTATCAATGGGTATTCATCATAACAAAGACCCTTGAGTCACCATGTATAAAACCAGTATAGAAATTGTTCTGATTTTCATGACCTTGTTGTTTACTGCCTCAAGGCATGTGACTAGCACCCCAAAGAGGCAGAATGCTAGACTAGATGGACCTTTGGTCTGATCAAGCAATCTAATGTTTTTTTTATAAAGCTTCTTAATTGCTTCAGTTCATTTCCCCAGGAACACAACATATTGGATGGATGGCATTTCCTGTACCTCAGATACCAACAAACCAATAGACTCTGCTTTCACTGTATTATTATACAGTCAGCCCTCTGTAGCCACAGATTTTGTATCCATGGATTCAAGCCTCCACAGCTTGAAAATATCAAATAAATAAATAAATTCCAATAAGCAAACCTTGATTTTACCATTTTATATAAGGGGCACCATTTTACTACGCCATTGTATATGATGGGACCTGAGCATCCATGGATTTTGGTATCCACAAGGAGTTCTGGAACCAAACTCCAGCAGATACCGAGGGCCCACTGGACCAGATTTTGATGCTCAGGGATTTTCAAAGTCATTTGCAATATCTGTCTGAAACAGGCCTGAAAAAGCTCCTGTGGCTTTTCAGAGGGGGAAATCTACAAAACACAAATAATCCACTTTAAAACTGGATTATTTGCATAGCTCCTTCCTATGGAATCCTGGGATTTGTAGTTTTACAACGTCTTTAGCCTTCTTTGACAAAGAGTGCTCATGCCTCACTAAACTACAAATACCAGGATTTCATAGGAAGGAGCCATGGCAAATAATCCAGTTTCAACCTGGATTATTTCTCGAGTGTGGATGCCCCCACAGTTTGTTCCAAGTGATCCTGATGAAATGCAATGATGAAGGATAGGGAAGCTGGAGGGAGTGATAAAGGAAGCTTTTACAAGCAGCCCAGCTGGTAAGATCCCCATGAGGAATCCCTCTGATCCCCTCAAAGCATTTCGTGATCTAGGCTGGACTGGAAAACTTCCCTCTCATGGCCCCATACTCTCACACCCCATCTTTCCCAGCATTGCTAGTCTAAGCCTCTTGGGATGAGGTGTGGGAAATTGAGAGCTGTTGCTGTTGTTGCCATCAGCCTTTGTTCCTGTTCTCTGGGGGACCAGTTACATGCCAGAATAAAGTGCGCGAAATTCCGGATTACCGTCTTTTTGCATCAGCAGTGGATAGTTCACATGATTTATTACTGAATTGGAAGATGCGTTGAGTTTTGCTTTCTCTCATTCACCCAAAGGGGGGGGGCATGGCCTCCAGATCATTAAAGCCAGACAGGAGGCAGAGAGGAAGCAAGGAGGGGGACAGTGTGAGGGAGAAAGAGACCGTAAGTTCGTAGCTTCGTTTGTATATAAAGCAACAAAAAAGGAGTGGGGTAGGAGAGAAATAATGACAAAGGAGGGAAGGAAAGCAGCCAAGAGCCCTGCAAGCTGAGCACACTGCTTCTCCTCTCACGTGCCCGTGTGCACACAAACACATACACACACACACAAAAGAACAATCGTTCACTGTGCGAGCTGACCAGGCTGCTTCTCTCTCTCCCTCTCCCTCTCTCACACCAGCATGCGCCCATGCACACACGCACACACATACACACAAAAGAACACTCCAGTGATCAGCTGGTGGAGCAATTCAGCTGGTGGAGGGAGAGAGGAACAAGTAATTATAAGTAAGCCAGCTGGCTAGATCTTTTCAAGCCTCATTTCTTGCAAGTCCACCCCCTTTTGTGTGTGTGTGTGTGTATTTGTGCGAGTGCCATGCACCCCCTCCCTCCTTGGCCAATTCAACTAATCAGGACTAAGCTCTGCTGTGGCTATTTCAGAAAGACTGCTAGTAGTTTCCCCTGCTGTAACCAAAATGGTTGTTCACACAGTTGATAGTGCGCTAACTTGTGCTACTTTTCAAAAAAGACAGGGAAAATAGCAAAAGCTGATATGACTTATGGGTTTTTTTGCCCCCTCCTTTTGAATATGGTGACTTTGATCCGAAAGATATGGGAACTATTAGGACTCTTTGCGAATTCTTAGAGGACTTATTTTGCCGTGTAAACGTCCCCTGGGTTTTCCCCCTGGTGTTTGGATGCTAGAATTTTTCTGCCTCTGTCCTGAGGAAGACCAATTGGTGCTTCCTCCTGAACTGCTGGACCAGCTACTAACAAAAAATGAAGAGATGCCAGAGAAGGTGGTTGACTGTATAACTTCAGGGCTATCAGAAAATCTCTCCCATTTGTAATTGTAGAGTGCTGGTGAGATCCTTGCCCCCAGACTGCTCCATTTTGGTGTTTTATCTATCTGGTGAGGTACACTGTCTGAATCAGACCAATTTGTTTTGTTATGCAGGCTTTGACTAAATTCGTTGCACTGTCCTAGCTATAGCATGTCCACAGATAATAACCTCTGTAAGCATTAAACCAATGTACATTCTCTTCTGGTTGGTTTATAGAGCAAGCTATATATCAGGTTATCCATCTTTGATTCAAATCTTGCTTATGTTGTGAACTTCTGTGTCTTCAAAAAATCACTGTTTCTTAGCCTCTACCTTCCCCACCTGTAACATGAGAAGAAAACTGACTTGGGGGTCACAGGTTGGAAAGGTTACATTGACTGGGATTCTAGGAGCTGTAGTCTAAAAAAAAGGAACTTTTACCACTTTCACTTGGGATTCCCAAAATGTTTGCCATCCAGGTACAGAAAGGCCTCCTGAGTTTTAACATCATCGAATGTCCAAGACCATTCTCACGTGCTCAGCAGACAATACTGATCATATTCCCCCTATAGTACCAGAATTGTTCCTTCCCCTTATAATTTCCACATAGCTGGTTAGGTGTTTGAATGCAAACTCTACATTATCTCTTTGGGTTGTGAAAAATCAGCACATTGGTTAGAAAGTTCTGTTAAAAGTCTTCTTTCTAACCTTCCAATTTTGCATACACCAGATTTTTCTTCCAAGTTGAGGTGCTGTCAAATATGATCTTTGACCTGCAATGTGAAGTAGTACAGCTAAGGAAGGCATCTATGGCATATTTTAATTGCATGCTTTGTACCATTTCCTATGAATGTCTTGCCCTGTGTTTACACAAAATGCTCTTTCACTGCTTTTGACCTGGGATGTGCTGATTTGCTTCTGCTCACTCTGACCCCTGTACACTGCAGACTACCAGAGACCACTGCAGGCTGTACAGGATTGCATGGCTAGCAAACAATAAAAAGAGGAATAATAGTTATTAAATGCCAATGTACAAAATATTTTTAAAGGAAAAAGAAGAGGTCCTACCCAATGGCTTGCAATATACAGTTGGTCCGCCATATTCACAGATTCTTTATCCACAGATTCAACCAATTATGGCTTGAAAATGTTTTAAAAAATAAATCCCAAAAGTAAGCCTTGATTTTGCCATTTTTTAATAATGCACACCATTTTACTATGCTATTTTATATAATGGGACTTGAGCATCCACAGATTTTGGTACCCACGGGGGATCCTGGAACCAAACCCCAGCAAATACCAAGGGCCCAGCGTAATAACATAAATGTGAGAAAAGCAAAGAATGAAAACAAGAGAGGTTCAAAAGTAAAATCCGTGTAGACTAACTGAAAAAAGTACATTTAAAGTCATTTCTTAATGTCTGTGAAGGACTGAATGGACCAAATCTCAACAGACCAGACTGGCTGGCTTTTCTTCGCAATCGAAGATTCAGGAAGGACTCATCCCATGCTTTCTGCAAGCGCGCTGATGACTAAAAAGGCCAATCCGAGATAAACAAGTCCGGTTGCAAAAAGCACAGCAGAAGGTCTCCTTGGGTGATGTTTTTGGGTTGTGATTCTTTCTGCGTTGTCGTTTCTCTTCAAGACTTGTTCGCCGTGAGTTCTCAAATAAGGCTGCAGCATTGTGGATAACTAAGAAGCAACCAAAGAATATAGATAGAGAAGCCAAAATGTGAAGCACAGCAAGCAAAAGGAAACCAAGGAGGAGGAATTGAAAGCCTGAAGGATCCAAGCTTCAAAGTTGTGCTTAAATGTTAATGACCCTGTGAGCCAAAGAACAAAACCTTCAAAAGTGGCACAGACACAAGAAGCATGCAACCTTAACATGGCATTAAATATTAGTTTTATATTAATAATCTAAATTGTTATATTGTCACAGTTAGAGGTAGAGACCTTGTGAGCCTCAGTGCTTCTCAGGAGTCTTCTGGGGTCCGACTGATTAGGGAAACACCTGGGAGAGCCCAGAGTAATGCCCACTGCCCTTCCTAAATTAGGAAGGTGAAACATAAGGAATGTGTGTAGATGAAACTCCCCTCCTGTAACACCTTTTGAGAAGGGAAGACCATAGAAGGGGCAGATTAAGCTTCACTTTTTAGCCTAATTGCCCCCTGAGAGCCCTGAGAGGAAACAGGCTTCAGAGACAGTAGATCAATTCACCTCTTCCTAACTGAAGACTACAGAATACAGGTAAGAGAGAAAGTGGGGGTGGAACTCAGAGCTTGGGATTGTACTTATAAAGTGATTCATACTAAAGAAGAGGAAGCGGAAGAAGGAGAAGAGTAGTAAGTACTAATTATCATCATGCATTACCAATAATATCTTTGTTTGTAACACTTTACTTCCAAGCTTTGGGAAAGCCCCATAGCCTCGGACAGAGTTTCCCAGTTCTATTAAAAGCTGTCCTTATCTGGCTAACTGTATCTTCCACGTCACCCAAGACCAAGTCATACCACTCTAGCTAGGATGTGAGTCTGGCTCTTGCACATTTCTTTGATAGTCATTTTAAGGCGTATGTGTATCTTTCCAAATGTTTTCTACCTGAAGCCTTCCAAAGGTGGCAACAGAGAGAAAACCTACTGCCAGCTCATGTGTAGCATTGCCTTCCCTTCAGATATTTTTCTTTGATGTCTGTATGGATAAAGATAGGAGATAATTCTTTCCCTTTCTGGCTCCTTGAAAAATGGTCTTGGATCTCTGATGCTCAAAAACCATCAGATCTAGCCCAGGGCAGGCTGGATTTACACATGTTATCTCCTCACAGAGGTGAGCACCTGCATTTTGTAAAAGCCAATACATTTTTCACATCATTGCCTCAGCTTCCCTTGAGACACAGTATCCATACACCTGAGAAACTCATGTAGGAACACATCTTTTGTCTTGTGCCATAATCTCTCACTTTTTCTATCTCAGCCCCAAATTTGCTAATGTTTGAGGAGATGTTGAGGCTGAAAACACACCTGTTAATCAGAGGGTTCAAAAAATTAATTTTAATACAGGAGTGGGTACGGTTGACATAGAGAATTCAGAACCTGGATTCTGTGTCCTTTAAGTAGTAATTTCCAAACTGTTGGCTGGAGTACACTAGTGTGCTTTGAGGGAATTGCTAGTGATCTATGCCAGATAAATTAATGAAATGCTCTTATGAATCTAAACTCCCTACCCAGAGAAGAGGCTGCCTGCTATACTGCTGTATGAATTTACGTCTCTGTCCTTGCCTCCCAGTAAGCTGCCACAGGGCATTCAACTCTAGCTCCACACTGGCTTTTGAGTGGATCAGTCAGCCGCTCCAGATGCAGAGCCACAAGCAGAACAATTTGCCCTCCCAAGAAGCTGCCTACGGTGTCTCTTCTTGTCACTACCACCCTACCAATCTGCTGTTAATCTTGACTGAATGGTTAAATGATTCTTGACTTTGGATGATAGTGTAAAGGAAAATGTTTATAAAAATAAAATTAAAAAAAAGAAAAGAAAAGCAATAACTCCTTTGGAGATTAAAAAGCCAAACTTTCAGTCTCTGACACTGTCAGTTTCTGTACACAGGAATGCCTCCTGCCTTTTCTACCATCAACTTGGTAGTTTTAAACTCTAGACTTACTGGCCTTGAAGCAGCTCCTCTCAAACAAGACAGCAAATAGGAATCCCACCCCTCCCCCAATCCATGGAAACCCATGGAGTGACCTGCCCTGGCATGTCGCCATAAGTCAGAGTCAACTTGAAGGTACATGACAATAACAACAACAATAACAAACTGGTGGCAAACCAGAGCTGCTGTATTCAGATGTAAAGCAAACAAACAATCATTGTATTTATACCACAACTTCTCCCAAGACTGGGAGTCTGGGCTCAAGCCTGCCTGTGCGTTCTTCTGAGGGGACCACAGACTCCTGCCCCCAAAGTCCTGAACTGAACACATCTCCTGCCTCAGCCTCAGTTGTGGCAGAAGGCCAGGGAAAGCTGCTGAGCCCTGCTGCCTGAGCTGCCCTACAGAGAGCAAGAAAGGAGAAGAGCAGCAAGAGCATGCTGTCTCAGGGCTGAAGAGTCTGGGTGCACCTCCTTCGCTCAGGTACAGGGGTACTTTGAAGGGCTTGGAGGAGGAATGACAAATCTGCAGTTATCTTCTATTGGGAGAACAATGTCTTTTATGTCCACAATTGCTTGCTGCGAAGAAGAAGGGAGGGAGAGTTCCTGAGAGAAATCTGCAATGCAAATGAAGCTTATTTGGAACTGCGGCCTGTCTTGTTTCTAAGTGTGCCCCAGGAGCCTGCGGAAAGGGAGGAAGGCAGAGGAGCATCTATTTATTCTTATTATTATTATTGCTGTCCTCCTTTCTCTTTTCTCTCTCTCTCCTTCCATTTCCACCTTAAGAGATTAATGGTGATACTTTATCTTCTGATATGACTGTGGTTTATGAATTCCCCAACTCAGCCTCATCCTTTAAATTACCTGCCTAATAAAATATGTATTCGGTGATTTCAGGTTATAATTTGATCTGCTTAGGGACAAAAGGGGGGTGGGCAGGAGTGATGGAGCGGGTGCTACCATGGCTGACTCCCTCCCATTTGTCTTTCTTGCCCTTCCCCAGTTGCCTGCATGGCTGGAACAATGTGTGTGTGTGTGCGTGTGCGTGCGCGCGCGCACCTTCAAGTCGCCTGTTAACTTATGGTGATCCCATGAATTTCATATGGTTTTCTTAGGCAAGGAATACTCAGAGGTGGTTTTGCCACATTCTTCCTCCAAAATATAGCCTAGAGAACCCGGTAATCATTGGCAGTCTCCCACCTAAATATTAATCAGGGCTGACCCTGCTTAGCTTTCAAGATCAGACGGGATCTGGTACCTTTAGGGTATTTAAGCCCTTTTGGCTGAAATCACCATATGCTAGAGAACTGTTGGTCCCTTTGGGGATCTTCATACAGTGAAGTAAGTAGGCAAAATAGAGAGACTATTAACTGACCTCCCCACCTTTCAGTTGGGCCCCTTCTTGCAAGAAACACACAATTTGACTGTGATATAATATGTTATCTTCCTATGTTGACAACGTGAAAGCTGGGGAAAAGTGGCCCCAGGTCTTGCCCCAAATGAAACGCAAAGAGAAAGGTACCTGTTACTGCTACAATGTGGATTGTAGTCCAAACATTAAACTTTTCCAAACTCTGCCTCGGTGCCTTCATACAGAAAGCTCCTAGGAGTATCATTCAAATGACACTTGTAGAGCTTTTCGATTTTTTATTTATTTATTTATTTATACCCCGCTCTTCAGCCACAAGGCTATCAGAGCGGCTTACAAATTGTTTTAAGCAACAGCTATTTACACATCTACACTGCATTAAACAGTGTCCAATGTGTGTTAGCTAATTGCCCCCCACAAGCTGGGTACTCAATTTACCGACCTACGAAAGGATGGAAGGCTGAGTGAACCCTGGAGCCTGCTGGAATCGAACTTGCGATGTGGTGGCTTTCAGTACTGGCATTTAACCACTGTGCCACCAGGATTTTTCCTCAACAGGTAAGGGGGTGAGGGAGAGGAAGAAGTGGCAGGAAAACAAAGGCAGATTATGAGAGTAAGATGTTATTATCTGGACACACCACACAAGCACACCACTCCGACCCAGAAAAATTCCACAGATGAAGCAAGGCAATTGCACAATGCTTGCATCTTCCCCACAGAGAGAAAAAAGAATGCCACAGTATCAAGGGAGGACTGTAGCAGGCTGCTGTGCTGGAAGACTTTACCAGTCAAAACATCCCAAAGGGATTTTAAAAAAACAAACTCTCCACTGTTTAGTTGTTGTATAAATGACTATATAAATTCCCCTTGGGAGTGTGTTTTACACAATTGGTTATTCTGAGGAGACTGTCTTCAGACTCTAATTTTCTTCACACAGTCTACAAAATGTTATTCAGTAGTTGGGAAGAAAGTTGAAAGCAAAGAAAAGAGACCAATAATTATTACAGGTCTCCAGTCTTCCCCCCCCTCCCCAGAACAAGTGATTATGCAAACAGGCACAAGTCTTTGCTATGCAGTAGGATATATAGTTTTATAAAACATATTTAGAGCTGTATTGAGTCGTTTCCCATTTCAGGATTCAAGGAGAAACTAGCAATTACTGGAGCAGACATTTGTCTTGAGAAATACTCAGATTGTGGGAACAAGCTTGAGAAATACTCAGATTGTGGGAACAAGCTTTCCTTGCATCTTTTTGGGAATACACACAGAGAGGCATATAAATATAATAGCTCTCTACAGGCTAGATGACCACCAAGTGTGGCCTCATCCCCTGATGTCATCAAATGCTTGGCTGAATTCCTGGGGAAACTGTTGGTCCCTTTGGGGATCTTCAGACAGTGGAGTAAGTAGGCAGCCTCTGGTTGCTCACCCTTTTCCTTTTCCTTTTATGAAAACACTGAGGCAAAGAAGGTGTTTAGTAATTCTGCCTTTTCTCTGTCCCCTGTTAGCATTTTGCCATCTTCTCCACGTAGTGGCCCTACAAATTCCTTCTTCTTCCTTTTGCTGCAGACATACCTCCAAAAACCCTTTTTATTGTTCTTAACCTCTCTAGCGAGCCTGAGCTCATTCTGTGCTTTAGCTTTTCTGACTTTACTCCTACACGGGTTCGCTATCTGTTTGAATTCTTCTTTGGTGCTTTCCTCCTTTTTCTATTTCCTATACATGTTCCATTTAAAACTTAGCTCCATTGAAAGTTCCTTAGTCATCCATCCTGGTTTCTTGAGACACCTCCCACTTGAGACACTTGTGGATTGTTTGTCTTCTTGTCTACAGATGTGGGGAACTTCACACGCACCAAGTGCAAGTTGGTAATGCTCTTGGAGGAGAAAGTCCAGTAGCTGGAGACCCGGGTAGCTACACGTGTCCATATTCATGAGCAAGAGATTTTCCTGGACAGAACAGAACAAACAGTCTTGGATGGGGACAACACAGAGGAATTTGTGCAGAGGAGAGGGTCACTTCACATGCACAGGAGGTAGACAGCTGGAGGAATGTCACACACAGAAGTAGAAAAACAGGGATTGTTCTGGCAGCTTGCAGCTACAGAATCGATTTGAAGCCCTCTACCTTTATCAAGGACAACGAGGAAGAACAGCATGGACAGACTTCAGGGGCAGAGCAGGGGACTCTGAGAGTACCACTGCAAGGAACAGCCACTGCTAAGCCTCGATGGAGGCGTGTGGTGGTGGTGGTGGATTCGTTGCTGAGAGGTATGGAAGCAGTCATTTGTGGGCCTGACAAGATGTCACGGGAGGTGTGTTGTCTCCCTGGGGCAAAGATCCATGATGTGACGGAGAGGCTGACAAGACTGATCAAGCCTACTGATCATTACCCCTTCCTTTTGGTCCATGTGGGAACCAATGATACTGCAAGGCACAGCTTTCCAAAGATCAGAAGAGATTATGAGGCTCTGGGGAGGAAGCTGAAAGAAATGGAGGCACAGATTGTCATCTCATCTCTTCTGCCAATTGAAGGGCATGGTCCAGGAAGGGAGAGGAAAATAGCCGTTGTAAACAACTGGTTCTGTAGATGGTGTCGCTGAGAACGATTTGGATTCTTGGATCATGGGCTGCGCTTCCATGAGGGGGGACTTCTGGCAAGGTCTGGGGTGCATCTCATGTCAGTTGGCAGAAACATTTTTGCCAACAGTCTCAAGAATTTGATCAGGAGGGCTTTAAACTGAGTCATATGGGGGAGAGAGACAGTATTCTGGAAGGCAAAAGGGCTGGAGAAAATAGTCAAACTGTCATAGAGGGAACAAGACAAACAGTGCAAAGACCCAACAGTGGGAGGCAAAAAAACTTGCACAGGCAGTAAGTAAAGGGAACACATGGTCTTAGATGTCTCTATACTAATGCTCAGAGCATGGGAAATAAGCAAGATGAACATGAACTCCTAGCACAACAAAGCAAATATGATATAATAGGCATTACTAAAACCTGGTGGGATGAGTCTCATGATTGGAATGTAGGAATAGAGGGGTATAACCCTTTAAAAGAGAAACAGGCCAAACAAGAAAGGAGGAGGAATAGCATTATATATCAGGGATATTTATACTATTGAAGAGATCCATGACATCAATACTGGAAGCCAGGTGGAGAGCTTCTGGATAAAAATTAAAGGGGAGGGAAACAACAGGGATGTTATTGTGGTACTCTACTACAGACCCCAAAGTCAGACAGAGGAATTGGATGATGCCTTTCTAGAACAGATGACCACACACAGAGAAAGGAGGGATGTAGTAGTGATGGGTGACTTCAACTATCCTGATATTTGCTGGCAATCTAACTCAACCAAAACTTCAAGGTCTAGCAAATTCCTTACTTGCCTGGAAGACAATTTCATTGTCCAAAAGGTGGAAGAGGCAACAAGGGGGTCAGCTATTTTAGATCTGATCCTAACCAACAGGGATTAGATGGTTAATGGGATGCAAGTGGTGGGATCCTTAGGTGAGAGTGATCATGTTCTCCTGGAGTTTGTTATACAGTGGAAAGGAGAAGCCAGGCATAGTCAGACATGCATTCTAGACTTTAGGAGAGCTGATTTCAATAAAGTCAGGGAAATACTGGGGTTATCCCATGGTCAGGAATATTAAAAGAGAAGGGACTTCAAGACAGATGAGACTTTCTCAAAAGGGAGATACTGAAGGCACAATTTCAAACAGTACCATTGAGGAAGAAAAATGGGAGGTGTCTCAAGAAACCAGGATGGAAGACTAAAGAACTTTCAATGGAGCTAAGTTTTAAACAGAAAAGGTATAGGAAATGGAAAAAAAGGGGAAAGCACCAAAGAAGAATTCAAACAGATAGCAAACACATGTAGGAGTACAGTCAGAAAAGCTAAAGCGCAGAATGAGCTCAGGCTTGCTAGGGAGGTTAAGAACATTAAAAAGGGGGTTTTTTTGGGTATGTCCGCAGCAAAAGGAGGAAGAAGGAAATTGTAGGGCCACTACGTGGAGAAGATGGCAAAATGCTAACAGGGGACAGAGAAAAGGCAGAATTGCTCAACACCTTCTTTGCCTCAGTGTTTTCAGAAAAGGTAAAGGGTGACCAACCTGAGGATAATGGAACAGAGGACACAATAGGGGAAATCCAGCACAGAATAAGCAAAGAGGTAGTACAGGTAGATACCTTCCTAATCAAAATGAGGTAGATACCAAAGAGGTAGATACCTTCCTAATCAAAATGAATTTAAATCTCCAGGACCAAATGAACTACATCCAAGGGTATTAAAAGAGCTGGAAAATGTAATCTCAGAGCCATTGGCAATAATCTTTGAGAACTCCTGGAGAACAGGAGAAGTACCAGCAGACTGGAGGAGAGCAAACGTTGTCCCCATCTTCAAAAAGGGGGGAAAGGGGGATCCCAACAATTATCGTCTAGTTAGTTTGACATCAATACCAGGGAAGATTCTAGAGCAGATCATTAAACATAGAGTCTGTGAACATTTAGAAGGCAATGCCATAATCACAAAAAGTCAATAAGGGTTTCAGAGAAACAAGTCATGCCAGATTAATCTGATCTCTCTCTCTCTCTCTCTCTCTCTCTCTCTCTTTTTTTTTTTTGATAAAATGATCAGCTTGGTAGATGAAAGGAACACTGTGGATATCACATACCTTGATTTCAGTAAGGCCTTTGACAAGATTCCCCATGACATTATTGCAAACAAGCTTATAAAATGTGGGCTAGACAAGTTAACTGTTCAATGGATTTGTAATTGGTTGACCGGCAGAATCCAAAGGGTGCTCTGCAGTGGCTCCTCTTCCTCTTGGAAAGATGTGACCAGTGGGGTGCCACAGGGTTGTGTCGTGGGCCCAGTGCTATTCAACATCTTTATCAATGACCTGCAGAATTAGGGGCATACTTATCAAATTTGCAGATGACACCAAATTAGGAGGAGTAGTTAATACCCTAGAGGACAGGATCAAAATTCAAAATGACCTGGATAGACTGGAGAGCTGGGCCAAAGCTAACAAAATGAAATTCAATATGGAGAAATGTAAGGTACTGCACTTAGGGCGAAAAAATGTAATGCATAGATACAGGATGGGGGAGACCTGGCTGAACAAGACTACATGCGAAAAGGATCTAGGAGACCACAAGTTGAACATGAATCAGCAGTGTGATGCGGCAGCTAAAAAGGCCAATATGATTTTGGGCTGCATCAATAGAAGTATAGTGTCTAGATCAAGAGAAGTAATAGTGCCACTCTATTCTGCTTTGGTTAGGCCTCACCTAGAATACTGTGTCCAGTTCTGGGCACCACAATTCAAAAAGGATATTGACAAAGTGTCCAGAGGAGGACAACTAAAATGGTGAAAGGTTTGGAAACTATGCCTTATGAGGAGAGGCTTAGGGAGCTGGGTATATTTAGCCTGGAAAAAAGACGGTTAATAGGCGATATGATAGCCCTGTTTAAGTATTTGAAGGGGTGTCATGCTGAGGATGGAGCAAGCTTGTTTTCTGCTGCTCCAGAGACTGGAACACAGAGCAATGGATGCAAGCTCCAGGAACAGTGATTCCACCTCAACATTAGGAGGAACATTCTGACAGTAAGAGCTGTTCGACAGTGGAACACACTTCCTCGGAGCATGGTGGGGTCTCCCTCCTTGGAGGTCTTTAAAGAGAAGCTGGATGGCTATCTGTCCGGGATGCTTTGATCGTGATTTCCTGCCTGACAGGGGGTTGGACTGGATGGCCCTTGTGGTCTCTTCCAACTCTACAATTCTATGATTCTATGAACCTTCACCCCATGGCTCCTTTGCAGGGAACCTTCCCCTTGGTGTGATGAAAAGAGAGGAGGAGGAGGAGGAGGAGGAGGAGGAGGAGGAGCAAAGCATCCTCAGCTGGCTTTTCCCCGGAATGTCTGAGACCTGGCTGGAGGTTCTCAACTGTGCCACATGACTTTCTCCTTCCACCCTTCTTACTTCCAAACAGTGGTGGTATTCTTTGGAATTCTTTCAGACTTCTGAGATAGAGCAAGACTAGCTTTGATGGAATCCCAGGGGTTTTGTGTGTGTGTGTGTGTGTGTGGAATCTAAAGGGATTCCTTGGCCTGAATCTTATGGGGGACTCCCAATTAAAGAATACTTACTGAATCGACTGTTGAATGGTGAGTCAACATAAACAGTAGCTAAATTCCATTGATTCAATAGGTCTACTCTAGTTGTAACTAACTATAAGATTCATGCCAAGCTCTGTGTGAATGTGAAGTCGAAGGCTTTCACAGCCGGCATCCATAGGCTTTTTGTGGGTTTTTTTCCAGGCTGCGAGGCTGTGTTCTGGAAGAGTTTATTCCTGACGTTTCATCTGCATCTGTGGCTGGCATCTTCAGAGAATGGTTGGGTAGGAGTGTATGTGGGGATTATATACTGTGAACCCGTGTTGGAGAGGATATGCAAATTTGTGTATTTGAATGGCTAGTTTCTGGGTGGAGATATACAAGGAGGATTAGTGTCTTTTTGGCTAATGCTTGGCTAATGGTCCATTGTCTGCTGGAAATCCCCCTGTCCCTGGGTGGAGTTCATTTGCAACTGTTAAGTTTTGATTTTAGTGTTTTTCAGGACTGGTAGCCAGATTTTTTTTACTTTTAGGGTTTCTTCTTTCCTGTTGAAGTTGTCCAGGTGTTTGTGGATTTCAATAGCTTCTCTGTGCATTCTGATATGATAGTTGTTGGCCTGGTCCAGAATTTCTGTGTTTTTAAATAACATTTTGTGTTCAGGTTGGTTTATAACTTGTTCTGCTACTGCTGATTTTTCTGGCTGGCCCAGTCTGCAGTGTCTCTCATGTTCTCTGTTTGTGTTTGCACATTGTGTTTAGTGGTCCCTATGCAGACTTGTCCACAGTTGCATGGTATACAGTAAACTCCTGCAGCTGTGAGAAGGTCTGTTTTGTCCTTCATTGAGCGTAGCATTTCTTGGATTTTCTTGGTTGGTAGATCATTTGGAGGTTGTGTTTCCTCATCAGTTTCCCTATTCTGTCTGTGACTCCTTTGATGTATGGTAAAATTCTTCCCTTTGGCTGGCTGTTTTTCTTCATTCCTGTGTTTTTTTTCCTGCATCTGGCTGCTCTTGTGATGTCTGATTTGGAGTAACCATTAGCCTGTAGAGCCCAGTCTAAGTGCTTCAGTTCGTCCTCCAGGTAGTGGGGTTCGCAGATCCTTTTTGTGCAGTCTACCAATGTTTTCATTGTGCTTCTTTTTTGTCCTGGGTGATGATTGGAGTTCTTGTGTAGGTATCTGTCCATGTGTGTGGGTTCTCTGTATGCCCTGTGGCCTAACCTTTGGTTTGGTTTGCAGATGACTAGGACATCCAAGAATAGCAGTGTTGCTTCCTTCTATTTTTCCATCATGAATTAGATATTTGGGTGGATGCTGTTCAGGTGGTTCAGGAATGAGACCAAATCTTCTTCTCCATGGTTCCAAATGGTGAAAGGGTCATCCACATATCGGAGCCATGCGGTGGGCTTTTTTGGTGCTGTTTCCAGGGCTTGCTTTTCAAAATGTTCCATGTAAAAGTTTGCTATCATGGGGCTCAGGGGGATGCCCATGGCTACCCCATCCATCTGTTTGTAGAATTCATTATCCCACTGGAAGTAGCTTGTGGTGAGGCAGTGTTTGAACAAGGCTGTGATGTCCTCAGGAAATATTTGATTTATGAGTGCCGTGGTGTCCATTATGGGGACTTTGGTGAACAAAGAAACAACATCAAAACTGATCAGTCTGTCTCCAGGTTTCAGTTCGATGTTGTTGATTTTTTCTATGAAGTGAGCTGAGTCTTTGATGTAGTGAGGGGTTTGTCCTATGTGGGTTTGTAATTGTGTGGCCAGAAACTTGGCAAAGTCATACATGGGGGATCCAATGGCACTCACTATGAGTTGGAGTGGAATGGAATCCTTGTGGATCTTAGGAAGTCCATACAGTCTTGGTGGGAGAGCCTCTGATCTGCATAGATTCTGGTGTATGATTGGCTGAATTGATGAATTCTTGATCAAGGCATTTGTTTTTCTTGTGATTTTGTTGGTTGGGTCTTGCTTGAGTTTTCTGTATGTTGCAGGGTCCAAGAGTTCCCTTATTTTTTTACTGTATTTTTCTGTTTCCATGTTTACTGTGGCATTGCCTTTGTCTGCTAGGAGAATAACAATTTCTGGGTCTGTATTGAGATCCTTGATGGCTTTTCTTTCTTTTATGGTTATGTTGCTGGGTGGTGGTTTTGCCTTCCTCAGGATCCTAGCTTTTTCTCCTCTTATCTCTTCTGCCTCTTCCTCCGGGAGATGGTAGAGGGCAGATTCAACATGGGTGATGATGTATTCAACTGGGATTCTGGTGGTGGTAACTGCAAAATTGCCTCCTTTGGACAAGATGGATGTTTCTTCTTTTGAAATTTGCTGTTCTGTTAGGTTGATAATAGTCTGTGATGTGATTCCACCCAGGGACAAGGGGATTTCCAGGAGATAATGGCCCATCAACCAATGATTAGCCAAACAGACACTAACAATCCTTGCATTTTTTATACGCAGAAACTAACCATTCAATTACACAAATTTACATATACTCCCCAACCAGGGTTCAAATATATATATATAAACTACACACACTCCTACCCAACCATTCTCTGAGGATGCCAGCCACAGATGCAGGTGAAACATCAGAAAGAAACTATTCCAGAACACAGCCTCACAGCCTGGAAAAAAAACCAAGGAAAATCTCTGTGTGAATGTTTTCACAAATAGAGTAAAGGGACAACTGAGTGGCTGAGTCTACATTATCTCTGCAGGAGCCACCTGAGATGACCCATAGCAGGAGTGGCCAACCTGGCCCATTTTCAAGCCCCCTTTGAACCTTGTGAACCACACCCAGCCCTATTTTCAAAACTAGGATGTAACCAGACCACTACTACAGTATCATTTTAAAAAAAAAAACAGTCTGGGAGGCAAAAATATCTTTAAAATGGAGAGTCCCATCCTTCAGAAGCTTCTGTGGGGGTGAGTCTTCTGTAGGTGTGATGTTGGACCTGATATGAGGAGACAAATGGTCTTGGGAAAATTGGATCTGTGGCTGGCTGGATTCAGCCCATAGGCTCTGCAGTCTCCACCCCTGATGTGTATGTGCCAGTAACCAGGGACACGTTTCAGTTCCTACTCCACAGTTTATTCAGTCAGCATTTTCCCTGGTTTTCCCACTGAGTTATAATAAGAAATCATTCATTTCTTGGAAGAAGTCTGTAGTTTGCTGTACGAGTTCTCAGCAGTGATGTAGACTCAAGTTGATTGACTTGGACTCAAGTCACTTCAATGACTTGACTTGGACTTGGCTCAACTCATGACTTGCATATTTTTAGCAACTGACTTGCAGGCCTTGGTTCAGTAACATAATGCATCCATCCAGAAACATTACAGAGTGGAAAATGGCTTTCCTCCTTTGAATAACATTTCCATGATCTCACTGCTTTTGCCTACTGGGCACGTGACAAAAGCAGTACAGCAAATGCGTTAGGCAATGAGCTTGAGGTGGAAACTTTTCAAAAGTTTTAGAAGTCTCCTCTGATATGTAGTGGGGATAGGCTGCTGAGTAGGCCTCAAGCCCATTGCCTAAGGCGTTTGCTGTGTTCCCCTCTGAGAAACACATCTCGCATCTTACCTGCTGCTCTTAGGAAAAGGCTTCTAAAGCCCATTGCCGAATGCGTTTGCTGATACTTTTTTTTATCCCTAACTAGTTATTGAAACTCCACCTCCCCACACACACCACCACCACCTCCTTTTTTCTGTTAAAGTTGGCTCCCAGACATGAGACTCAGGACTTTTTCGGACGTCTCAAATACAACACAAGCAGCCTCGTCGCGTTGCGAGGCTGCTGCGCTGCAGGGCATCCCTTTTGGATGACGCTCTCCCCTGCCGATACTGTTGCGGTACCGCGGGGACATTTGGGCGTTATATTTCGCTGGTTTTTAATCACGATAAACTTTCGTGAGTAAAAATCGGCGAAATATAACGCTCAAATGTCCCCGCGGTACCGCAACAGTACTGGCAGGGGAGAGCGTCATCCGAAAGGGACGCCCTGCAGCGCAGCAGCCTCGCAACGCGACGAGGCTGCTTGTGTTGTATTTGAGACGTCTGAAAAAGTCCACTTGAGAGTATCTTGCAAGGACTTGATACTTGACTTGATACTTGGAGTGAAAGACTTGATTACAGCACTGGTTCTCAGTGTACACTAGTTTAAACCCAGCCTCTTCTATAAATGTATTAGGTGGCTTTAGGGAAGCTGTGATCTCTCACATCTAAACTCACCAATGCAATATGGTGATAATAACAAGAGTTTGGAAAAGTTACTTTGGGGGGTTTAGGAGATTTTCACACTACACTGTTATAGTGTTACTATTCCACTTTAACTGCTCTGGCTTCCTCCTGTGGAATTCTGGGGTTTGTAGTTTAGTGAGGCCTAAGATCTCTGTGGCTGAGAGTTGTAAATGCCCTTCCCTAAACTACAAACCCCAGAATTCCACAAGAGGCAGCCATAGCAAATAAAGTGGAATAGTAACACTATAACAGTGTAGTGTGAAAATCTCCCTAGTCTCCGAGAATTCCATAGTGATTGTTGCTGTGGAAATCTAGGAGTTGCAATCCAAAAAGGTAACTTTTCAAGCTCTACTAATTAAAGGGTTGTTTATAAGGCTTACTAAGATAATGACTATGAAATGCAATAGATGTGTAAAATGTTTTGCATATGACAAGTGTTTATATTTTATTATTCTGTTAAATATTTTATGTAGCAGACCTAACACCTGGGAAACCATTCTGGGAAACCACCAGTAGACAGTGCCAGGCTAGACAAGCCAGCGCTACTGGTGTTATACATGGCTGCTGCGTATGAGACTCCTCCCCTGGTCTGCCACTGTGTCCTTATGCCTGAAGAGTGCATTTATCACTTCAACCATCCAGGATTGTCACATTTTCATTTCTTACTATTGGATTCAGGATCGGAATGTAGGTTTTAATTGCTCTAATATGCCCTTTAATAATGTAGTAACATTTCAATGAATTGCACTTGATAATAGCAGCACTAAAAGGGTATGGTAGCACTTCTGGAAATGAATTTATCACACTCTGCTGAATACTGATGGTGCTGTGGGGAATTTGAGTGAAGTCTAGACCTGTTCCTCTCAGCCATCCTTTTATATGAAGTCACTGCTTAGAAATTTTACAAAGCTGAGTTTTTGTCATTTAATAGTTTGCAAGTGTGGCTTCATCATGGCACGTCTGTGGGTGTCTGTTGAAACAGAACTCCAAGAAATTAAAAGCAGTGGGTACAATTCATTAGGAAGCTCTCCTGCATAAGCACTATTGATTTGCATGGTAACTTTGGAACTGCAGTTAACATTTGCTACTATAAAGCATCAAACATTGCCCTTTTTCCTGGAGATGACTTGCTACCCTTTTTTGTGTATTTATTTCTCAGCACCACTTTTGTCTCAGGAGATTTTAGGACGCCTCTTTCAGCCTCTTGCCATGCAAGCAGCCTCCGGTGCAGTAATGAGGCTGCTGCGCGGCAAGGGGTCCATTTTGGACAACGCCGTTTCTCTCTCGGCATCATCCGTGACTATTACGGCTAGCGTTGGAGGCGGCTGCGCTGTTTTTTACTCACGGTCAACTTCCGTGAGTGAAAAACAGCGCGGCCGCCTCCAATGTTAGCCGCAACAGTCACAGACAACGCTGAGAGAGAAACGGCATCATCCGAAATGGACCCCTTGCTGCGCGGCAGCCTCCTTACTGCACCGGAGGCTGCTTGCATGGCAAAAGGCTGAAAGAGGCATCCGAAAATCTCCTATATGACAGATAGGTGTTGATTCCAACATTAAAAAGGATTTAAATAACTTTCCTTCCCTTTGTCCTTAACCACCACTAAATCTTCCTGTCTCCTAATTCTGTGTCCCTCCTCTTCCCCCTTAGGCCTTTCCCTCTCTGAGCTTCTCTTCTTCTTCCTCTTTCCTCAGTTCCCATGGCTCACTGATTGATTCTTTTGATCTTTCATTTCCAGACTACTTCTCCTTCCTCTGACTATCCTTCCTTTTCCCTCATTGCTATTGTTCCTCAGCCCGTTGTTCCTTTTTTTCAAGCCACGTACTGTCCGGACTTCATTGCCCCTAAGCACCCCTCTGTTGTCCAGTCTGACTGTGGCATCAAAGTTGCCTAACAAATGTCAACAGCAAAGTTTAATCTTACATCAGCAGTTTTATGACCATCATCCAACTTTGTTGTTGTGTGCCTTCAAGTCATTTCTCACTTATGGTGACCCTATCAAAGGTTTTCCTTGGCAAGATTTGTTCAGAGGGGGCTGAGAGAATGTGACCTGCCCAAGGTCACCCAGTGGGCTTCTATGGCTGAGCAGGGATTCGAATCCTGGTCTCCAGAGTTGTAGTCCAATGCTCAAACCACTACACCATGCTGGCTCTCCACCCAACAAATAAATAAGCAGTGCCTCAGTGTATTACTGTATTGACACTTCAAAATGGCTTTGATAACAAGAGATGTCTTTACGACAGTGGGGGAGATACTTCAGATGTTTTAAATTATCTCCTTAAAACCCCCTTCCACATGTATTTCAGGACATCTGGGGGCTGAACATTCCCCTCCTTTAATTTAGTGAGAGCCAGCATGGTGTAGTGGTTTGAGCATGAGTAGGATTCTGGAGTAACAGTACCCCATTGATGGGCGTGGTGCTTTACATGCAAAAACAACAGAAAAGTCCCTGTCCCAATGATCTGACCCTCTAAGTTTAGATAGAGGGGAAAGAGAAAGAAAGGACAGTGAGGCAGGGCCAGTGGTTAATTCTTTGAATTACAACCCCAAGAATTCCCCTGTGTTGATTCTGGTAGGGCCAAAGTAGGCATAATGGTTGGGTTTTGTTGATAGATCACCTGATTTGCATGTACATGCTCCCAAGTCCAGTCCCTGGCATCTGCAGGTAGGACTGGAAGGGCACAAAGTTAAGCCCCTTTGAATCCTGATGGCTTCAATAAGAGTGATTTAAGTGCTAAGCCCATATGTGCGAATGGGCCCCGACTGTGAGCATCAGACTTCAGTTGGCTTTTAGTGGCTGAGGATAATTCAGTGGGTTGTTTTTAAGTTTTGTATCTCTCCTATTTTTGTAACATTTTCTCTTTCTAATGAATATAATGATTGTACTCATTTCCTCCCTCAATTTCCTCACAAATCAAGCTTTCTGACCCTTCATCTTTTCAGGGGTCACTTCTCTGAGGACACTCCAGTTTGGGCTATGTTCATTTTGGCTCTGCATTTTCCCTTGAATAGGCCACATCTCCCCAAAGTCCTTTCCTTTTCTCCCCTCCTCTCCCCTTCCTTCTGGCTGTGGGTGACCTTCAGAAAGTTCAATTGATTGTTTGATGTCAGTCGTGAAGCCTTTTATTATTTTTGTTTTAGCGAGTCTAATGTGGATTTATTGACAGAGCTGAGACCACCCCAGGGCTTTTCCAGCAACCTGACCGCAGCATGTGGAGAAATAATTAGTTGTTGAAGTGTCAGGAACAGATGTCGAGCTGACATCTCCTGTTTGTGGGTGTCAAAGCTGGCCATTTTCTGCTTTTCCATAAATTACCACTGCATCCCTGATGCTGTAATTTTGTGTCATTAATATTGGCGCTACCTACCACTGAGAAAGAGCATAAATATTCACTTGCCCTTTCTCCAGTCCCCTTTGCTACTTCAATCTCCCCTCTTTCTTGTCTGGATTTTATGAGTTTAAGCTTGAAAACTGGCATTAGCTTAACTAAGTTCCAAACCCCATATCAGTGTAATACCTCTATGAGGCAAGCTCCAAAGACATTACAAAACTGGCAGGTTGAAAGATCTCCAGATATCTTTGTCAAGCAAGACTTTAAAAAAAAAAAACCCACAACAACAATACACACATTCTGGGATGGAGGTGGGAAATAGGAATGAGGAGGCTGACTTGTTGCTGAAGGCAAGATATCTGCATAGTTGGGGGCTTAGCCAAGCTCCATTTTCTTCTCCTTCCTTCCCAAGGTAGGTCTGAACTAATCAAGCTGATCACTACTAACATTTTCTCACACACAGCAAAATCTCCAAGTCTTTGCACCATACAGAGAAGTTATAGAGAAGGGGATGTAGCTAAACCAAATGTGCTGACAATTACACCTTTTGTGATGTCCTCTTTTCCAAACTTTCTTTAGTCACATTCACACCTTTCTTTTTTAAGTGTACAGTTCATAAATCTTGATAACATAATGATGTTTGAAGCCACTGAATCAGTGAGAAAAGACTTGGAAGTAAATTCAAGTATCTCTTCTCCTTAGCACCCTCTCTCCCTGACTCACAGAGGGAATTCTAATCTATCACTTTTGGGGATAATCTCTCTCTTGACTCAATAGGTTGTGCCAACAAGGGAAAAGTCCACATAGCAAAATAACGCATCTGCACTCCTACATCAAGTGGATTATTGTACTGGATCAGCATTTCCCACCACATTGCCCTCCAGATGTTAAGGACTTCATCAGCCCCTGCCAGTAGTGAGGAATACTGGAAGTTGTATTCCAAAGCATGTGAAAGACGACAGGTTGGAAAATTTGGAAAAGATGACTTACCGCATCCCTCCCAGCAATAACATTCTGTGTTCACATGAGTGTCAACACATAAAATGTTCTTAGTTCCTTAAACAGAAGAAAGGTCTGTATAGGAAATGTATTACCGTACTTGTGAGGCTGCATTTGCTGGTTGCTCTTGCCCAATTCACTGTCTCATTGCTTTAGTTCCCCATTGTTAAAATGACATCCTGCCTGTCTCACACTTTTTCCTCTCCTCTCAATAACCCAGTGAGACAGGTTAAGCCTAGCATATGGCTGGTCCAAGTTCATCCAGTAAACATTGTTATTGAGCAGGGATTTGAATCTAGTGGTAAAAATGATAAAAATGAAAGCAATGCTACCCAAACTTCTGAGGGCTGAGCCACACGTTTCTTATTAATAAAAGGAGATGCACACACCATTTTTACAGTGTGGATCATAATTGTCAACTATATGAGAAACCCATCCCTGTCCCTGTGTGAGTTGCTGTTCTGGGTTTGCCTCCTGGCTGGCATGAAACCCTAGATCAGACACCAGACAATCACATCTTTGGATGACCAGTTTTACTATATGCTAAATGAGGACTGAACAATCACTTGCACTATACCAGCAGACAGAGAGATCGAGGACAGAATTGCCTGCTCCAATTTTCTAGAACCCAGAGATCCAACAGTTGGAACAAGGAGCTGATTGCCAGTGTTATTAGAAATGGTATTATCCAGAAATCTAAGGAAGTGTAAGCAGCAAAGAAGAATGGGATTCTACTGCCATTTAAGAGAATGGAAGAGCTGGAACAGTAAAGGTCACAGACAAAACGTTAACTATAAATAATGACACAAGGAGAAGGCAAGAGAAAGAACGTGGAGCTTTCCCACACAGGTACAAGAAGATCATGCTGGATGAGGCACTAGTGTAGAAGAAGGGGCATCACATAACCTGAACAAAGAACTGCTGATATGGCACTGTCAAGTATTGCTCCCCATTGTTTACGCTGTCTCTGCAAATTTCTATGGATCCAAACAGCAATTATGCAGATAATTTCTATTCAGGGCTTTCCAGTGGTGGTTCATGGAATTGGCACAAGGGGTACCTCACCCCAAAATAGTAAAAGGAAGTACCCCCCCTCAAAGAACTGATCCATGAATCTCCTGTAGGTCTTCCACAGTCACAGTCGATCTAAGATGGGTACTTCTGCTCCAGGTCTGCTCTCAGATCAAAGGAAGAGCCAGACAGCTACCTGCACTGGGACATATGCCTTTTGTGGACCTACCATACTCAGGCTCAGTGATAGGATGCTACTGAAGTTAGTATTCACTTTCACCATTTTTGGTGGTGGCACAAGGGCCATGCACTCCCTTGCACTCCTCTGACCCCCATTTCAGGCCATTTGTTTCTTTCTTTTAACACCAGCAGGTCTGTAGGTTGTTCTCCCCTAGCACCCAGATAGTACAGAAGAGCAACAAAATATTTATTTATTGGATTTATACCCCACCTTTCTCCTGGGATTGGATCCAAGATAGCTTCCAAAATGTTATACCAATTCCATTCAAATTCTGCTTTGGACACCCAGTGCAAGTAGACCTCACATCCAGGTGAGGGAGCATGGGAACTGAAGTCCAGAATAGGTAAACAGCTACCTGAAGAATTAGTAAAGGAATACTTAGCTAAATTAATTCAAGTATCCAGGGCTGGATGAGCTGTATCCAAGAGAACTAAAGGAACTTGCAGATGTAATCTCAAAGCCATTGTCAATCCTTTTTGGGAATTCTTGGAGAAGAGAAGTCCTAGCAGTTCGGAGCAAAGTCGAAGGCCAGCATCCATAGATTTTCCTGGGGGGGGGGTTCCCCTCTGGGCTGTGAGGCTGTGTTCTGGAAGAGTTTAGCCGCCCCGATTGTTTTAACAGAGGGGCGGGGTATAAATAAATTATTATTATTATTATTATTATTATTTATTTCAGACGTTTCATCTGCATCTGTGGCTGGCATCTTCAGAGAATGGTTGGGTAGGAGTGTATGTGGGGGTTATATACTATGAACCTGTGTTGGAGAGGATATGTAAATTTGTGTATTTGAATGGCTAGTTTCTGGGTGGAGATATACAAGGAGGATTAGTGTCTTTTTGGCTAATGCTTGGCTAATGGTCCATTGTCTGCTGGAAATCCCCCTGTCCCTGGGTGGAGTTTATTTGCAACTGTTGAGTTTTGATTTTAGTGTTTTTCAGGACTGGTAGCCAGATTTTGTTTATTTTTAGGGTTTCTTCTTTC
Organism: Gambelia wislizenii; assembly: GCA_030847615.1. Classification (NCBI taxonomy): domain Eukaryota; kingdom Metazoa; phylum Chordata; class Lepidosauria; order Squamata; family Crotaphytidae; genus Gambelia; species Gambelia wislizenii. The sequence continues at coordinate 166,497,000 of JAUMIR010000004.1, forward strand.
CTATTGAAGTTGTCCAGGTGTTTGTGGATTTCAATAGCTTCTCTGTGCACTCTGACATGATAGTTGTTGGCCTGGTCCAGAATTTCTGTGTTTTAAAATAACATTTTGTGTCTAGGTTGGTTTACAACATGTTCTGCTACTGCTGTGGCTGGCCCAGTCTGCAGTGTTTCTCATGTTCTTTGTTTGTGTATGCACCCTGCGTTTAGTGGTCCCTATGCAGACTTGTCCACAGCTGCATGGTATACGGTAAACTCCTGCAGCTGTGAGAGGGTCTGTTTTGTCCTTTGCTGAGCGTAGCATTTCTTGGATTTTCTTAGTTGGTTGGTAGATCATTTGGAGGTTGTGTTTCCTCATCAGTTTCCCTATTCTGTCTGTGACTCCTTTGATGCATGGTAAAAATACCTTCCCTTTGGCTGGCTGTTTTTCTTCATTCCTGTGGTTTTTTCTGCATCTGGCTGCTCTTGTGATGTCTGGTCTGGAGTAACCATTAGCCTGTAGAGCCCAGTTTAAGTGCTCCAGTTCGTCCTCCAGGTAGTGGGGTTTCAAATCTTTTTTGCGCTGTCTACCAATGTTTTTATTGTGCTTCTTTTTTGTCCTGGGTGATGATTGGAGTTCTTGTGGAGGTATCTGTCCTTATGTGGTGGGTTTCTGTATACCTTGTGGCCTAATGTCGATACCAGGGAAGGTCATAGAACAAAAACAGTCAGTCTGTGTGCACTTGGTGTGATTACAAAGAGCCAGTATGGGTTCCTCAAAAACCCATGCCAAACTTAGGGCTTGTCTAGGAAATAATGCACATACCTGTGCATTATAGGCAATTTGCAGCAGCGTTCCTTTGTTTCCATGGCATTTTGGCAAAAATGATAGTATAAGAAGCTCTCCTCTGCAATGTTCACACAGCCGTGAATCAAGATGGTGGCTGTGTCAGTTTTGCAGAGTGGTGGTGGTGAGGAAGGCGAAGGGGACCTGGCAGTGCAGTGCCCAGAGACAATAAGAAAGGAAACCACCATGAGGAAGAGGAGGAGAGCTGCCAGCCCTTCGCCAATGCTGGTAGCGGTGGCTGCAGTGGCCTCCAATTCTGGCTGCAAAGGTATGGGAAGAGCCACCTGGCCAGCTGCTAGGAGAAGGGAAGAGGAAGGTGGTTCTTCACTGCTTCATCTCACTTTCCGCCAGGGTGGCCAAAAGCCTCTTTCCTCTTCCTTCTCCCAGCAGCTGGCCAGGCAGCCCCTACCGTTCCTTTGCAGCCAAAATTGGAGGCTGCCACTGCCAGGATGGGTGAAGAGTGGGAGACTCTCCTCCTCTTCCTTGCTGTGGCTGCCCTTCTTGTCATCTCTGGATGCTGCACTGCCAGGTCCCCTTTGCCTTCCTCACCCCCCTGTGCAAAACAACATGGCCACCATCTTGATTCATGGCCTTGTTCCCTTTTGACAGAACAGTTTTTTAAAAATAAAACAGAAGTGCATGATCACTAGTGCTTCTGGGTGCTTGACAGCAAGCCCATGCCTGTGCATGTCTAACCAATCAGAAGAAGAGTTCCACCCCTTACATATTGTGCAACAAATCGCATCGATGTTCAAATGAGCAGGAATGTGCATTTCCTTCTGAGTTTTTAAAAACAATATGGGGAAAGCTGCAAAGACTTTTCCCACAGAGTATTTGGAGTTTTTGGCCCCCCTTCACAATATGTCAGATCGCCTCAGGAACCCATTGGGACAAAGGTATTCTCCTCGCATTCTATGATGATTTTTTTTCACCATCTAGACAATCCCTAATTTTATCTCTTTTTTTAAAAAACAGAATTAGAAGATTATAGATCAGGGGAGTGCTATGGATGTAGTATTGGAAGTGTTTAAAAAACCAGGGTTCCAATGTTGCCTGTTAAACAATCCACACTGTACCTCACTCCACGAAAGTACAGCCAAATAGCAGAGTATATTCACACGCAGCAGTATTTAGCGTAATAATCTTAGCATGCATGTAAAAACCACAGCTTAGAAATAACCAAAACACCCTCATCCTCTTCCAAGTTATTTGTTTAGCAAAAATAAACACCCAAGATTCATGAAAGTAGTTTAAAAGTACAAAAACTCATTTTACTCACAGTTTCAGAGCTTCGCAAGGCAGATACTTCAATACAGTTGTCCCTCCACATTCACAGATTGGCATTCACGGTTTTAAGTATTCACAGCTCGAAAATAGTCTTTAAAAAATAATAATCCCAAAAGCAAACCTTGATTTTGCCATCTTATATACGGGGCACCATTTTGCTATGCCATTGCATATAATGGGACTTGAGTATTCACGGATTTGGGTATTCACGGGGGGTCCTGGAACCAAATCCCAGTGAATGTGAAGGGACAACTGTACATCTTCAAAGTAGACTAAAACTACTAAAAATGTCTAAAAACTACAATGTTACAAAAAGAATATGCAGGACTCCCTGAGAGGGAGATCCTCTCACTATAAAAAACATGGCGAAGTGTGTGAATGTGTGTGTGGAGAGAGAACACCCTTGTGGCTGGCTTCTAGACAAAGGAGGCAACTTAGACACTTGCCCCTTTCCCTAGAAGCCCTATAGCAAAACATTAGGAAATTACATCAACACATCCTATCTGGCTTCTCAGTTAAATCTTCAGTAGCAAAACATTTCCACTTATTGGATTGCAAACTATATATTCCAATATGTAGTAAGGCTGTTGACAAAGTCCCCCATGATATTTTTGCAGGCAAGCTGGTGAACTGTGGGCTAGACAGTATAATTGTTGGGTGGATTTGTACTTGGCTGACAAACCAAACACAGAGAGTAATTACCAATGTTCGCTGCTCATCCTGCTCTTCATCCTGGAGAGGACTGACTAGTGGGGTACCTCAGGGTTCTGTCCTGGGCCCAGTGTTGTTTAACATCTTTAAAAATGACTTAGATGATGGAATAAAAGGCAGGCTTATCAAATTTGCAGATGACACCAAATTAGAGGGAGTAGCTAATATCCCAAAGGACAGGATTAGAATTGAAAATAACTTTGACAGACTGGAAAACTGGTTCAAAACTAACAAAAATAATTTCAAGAGATAGTAACATGTAGTAAGGCAGGAAAAATGAAGTACACAAATATAGGACTGGTGCACCCGGCTTGAAAGCAGTATATGTGAAAAAGATCTAGGAGTCTTAGTAGACCACAAGCTAAACATGAGTCAACAGTGTGATGTAGCAGTCAAACAATCCAATGCAATTCTTGGTTGCATCAACAGGAGTATAGTGTCCAGATCAAGGGAAGTAGTTGTCGCACTCTATTCTGCTTTCATTACACCTCACCTGGAATACTGTGTCTAGTTCTGGGCACCACAGATCAAGAAGGATATTAAAAAGCTGGGACGCATCCAGAGAAAAATGATAAAAATGATCAATGGTCTGGAAACCAAGCCTTATGAGGAACAACTTAGGGAGCTGAATATGTTTAGCTTGCAGAAAAGAAGACTTAGAGGTGACACAATAGCTATCATAAATATCTGAAGATATGTCATGTAGAAAATGGAGCCAGATTGTTTTCTGCTGCTCCAGAGACTAGAACACAAACCAATGTATTTAAATTACAAGAAAAGAGATTCCCCCTAAACATTAGAAAGAACTACGGTACTTCTTCTTCTTCTTCCTCCTCCTCCTCCTCCTCTTCTTTTTTACTGTAAGACCTATTCAACAATGGAATAGACTGCCTAAGAGGATGGTGGACTCTCCATCTTTGAAGGTCTTTAAGCAGAGGTTGGATGGGCATCTTTCCTGTATGTTTCAGTTGTGTATTCCTGCATAGCAGGGGGTTGGACTAGAGGGCCCTTCCAACTTTAAGGATTTTATCACACCCAGGACCGGTTTAAGGAATTTTGGGGCTCCTTGCAATGCTTTATTTTGGGGGTCCCATATGTTTATCTCAGGTCAATGTAACCTAACCTATTCACAGTACAGGAGATTCAGATTATTACTAATAATGTTTTTGAAGGAGGAGGGTTACAACAGCCCCCCACACAATGTCGCCCCTCCCCCCGCGGCTGCAGGTGCTTCAGAGCCCTTAAACCAGCCCTGATCACACCAGTGTGCTGTCTGCTGCAATCATGCTAGTTTAAGAATGGAAGCATGCTGGTTTGGCATAATTTATTATCACACTTTCTCTGCAATAGCACTTTGACACTGCTTTGGTGATCCATGATTTCCGCACCACCGCCATAACACTGCCTTCTGACCCCTTAACCTTTACCCTGTGCATGTGTGCCTTTTAAATTATTTTATTTTATTTTACTTTTTTTACCGCAATTGCAAAATTATAGCGATACTAAAATAAAATAAACAGAAAATAAAAGGAAAACAGCCTGCTCAGGAATAGTGAGGGGGAGAGGAGCAGAATCACACCCACTCACACCATGTGACTGCTTGAGAAATGAAACTGCAGCGGGAGGCACTTATCGCAGATAAATCCATATTGGAAAAGCAGTGCAACTGGGAAGCATTGACAGTTTTACCCATCAATGGAAAGGAGCGCTCCAGGAATGGATGGAATGCAATGCAGCTACAGGATGCCATTTTCCCATGGAAGTGGCGCTTTACCAGTCTTGTGTTATAAAGTCCTAAGATTCTATCATTCTAACCTCTGGGTGGAGACCTTTTTGTGGATTACTACGTTTTTATACTGAAAACAACTGTTTGTTTGGAGCCCAAACATGGGTATACCATCTCAGTGAGAATGAGACTAGAAAGCCTGCCTGCTACTGATTGATTGATTGATTGATTGATTGAGTATATATCTGTTCTTTCCTTACAGCAAGACTCCCTTCAGTACACTTTTTTTTTTCTGGCAACAGGCTAACCAGGAATTTCATCAATCACCCTCTTTTTCTGCTTCTGAATTTTCGTTGCCTTCGTTGTCTTCCCGGAGTTTTTGGGCCCCCTCCTTTGTTTGTTTGTTTATTTACCAGCTCATTCACATGCATGGCTTGAATAAATGAGCCACCATTTCAGTGGTGGGCAGGGCCTTTTCCCTGCATATACTCTAAAGAAGTTACTGTTGAGTTTGTCCCCCCTCCCTCCTGCTATTCTCAAGAAATGAAGAAATGGATATTAAAAAGGCTGACATTATCAAAGAAGATAAATTATATTAAAGCTCAGGCAAGGAAAGCCAGTTTGTCAGCAATCAACTCCTCATTTTGAATTCCTCACTTTAAATGTGTTCTTTGGAAAGCACCATGGGTGACTTTTTATTTTTATCAGTCTATCTTGCTGGCATTCTGAAAGTGCTTCTTTTATATCCCCAAGTGATTTCAGTGGAGATGACTGCTGTGATTGAGAGAAAACTAGAGGAACTGGTGGTGGCAGCAAAAGGAAAATATTTAAAAGTACCCCAATCAAGTGCTCAATTCCAGTGTCTGATTCAGCCACTGCCAGGTAGCTCCTGAACCACTGACTGTGCCATTCAGAAATCTATTTCCCATAGTATTTTTCATTTGTGGAGACATTGGTATCCTTCGCAGAACAACACCAAGATGGCTAGTGGGGGATCCAATTCAAGGAGCTGTTAAGGGCGAAATCAAAACATGGGCCAGATGAGAGGCCAAAAGATTAAGTCTGCTTTAAGAATCACAGTAAAGAATTTATGTTAACTTTTGAAATTAGTTAATAGAAAAATTGTGATCTTTATGGTAATATTATATGTTTTACTAAATAAGTATTGATTGGATGTTATAATGTATGATTATAAAATTAATAAAATTAATTAAAAGACCAAAAAAAAAAAAGAGATTAAGTCTGCTTTTCTTGCCTACATTGATGCTATCCAGGCAGAGTTCTGGGGCAGAAACCAACAGCTTCACACATGTGTGCCTGGCTTCATTTTGAAGTAAGCAAAGGAATACAGGTTGCTATCTAAAGAGGAGGCAGCCCTGTAAGACTGTTATACCCACAGCCAAAAATTACCTAACTGCACCACTGCTTTCTTGTTTGGATAGGAAAGTGCAAATGTTACAAGTGAGACTAAAACAACAACAGAATTATACCAGTTACAGTTTAGGTCACACTTCTTGAAATTCCAAAGTTCTAAGATTCAAATTAGACTTTTTTTTTTTAACAAAGGAAAGGTTCCTACCTGCCCCTGCCCGTCTATGTTTGCTGATATAAAACCTCCTACCATCATGACTGTTTCCCCTTCTAGTGCCTCTCTGACTGGATTCATTCCCAGTTTTGAAGCTAGCTCTGAGTTAAATGCCCACCAAAAATTACTAGGGGTGGTGGATCAGAGGAAGAGACTCTTCATGTAGAAGCCTGACAACTTGCTGACTCTCCTTCCCCCAAGTGAACTCTATCTGCGTGTCTCGACTGTAACATCTAGCTTTACTCAGACAGTTATTTTTTAGAGTGCAACTCCCAGAATCTCCCAGCCAATGTGGCCACTGGCTATGCTGGCAAACTTTCCCATTATATCAGGGACAGCCCCAGTTAATCCTCTGCTGTCCCACTTTCTCAGCTTTTAAAATATCCTGATTTCTTTTACTTCCTTCCATTTTACTTCTTCATCTTCAGCTTACTTCAACTGACCTGAGTCCAAAAGGAAAAAAATAGTTCCCATTCAGTTAGCCCAGCCGGAGGACAAAGAGGGGACAGAGTCTTGCCTTTCCTACTAGGATTATTTGTGGTTAGCATCATAGAACTGGAAGAGACCACAAGGCCCATCCAGACCTACTCCCTGCTATACAGGAATACATAAAGCACTCCTGACAGATGGCCATTCAACCTCTGCTTAAAAGCCTCCCAAGAAGGAGACTCAACTCCCGAACAGTTCTTACCATCAAGAATTTCGTCCTAATGTTCAGGAGGAATCTCTTTTCCTGTAGTTTGAATCCATTGTTCTGTGTCCTAGTCTCTGGAACAGCAGAAAACAAGCCTGCTCCATCCTCAGTATGACATCCTTTCAAATATTTAAACATGGCTATCATGTCCCCTCTCAACCTTCTCTTCTCCAGGCTAAACATGTCCAGCTCCCTAAGCCACTCTTCATAGAGCATGGCTTCCAGACCTCCCACCATTTTGGTCACCCTCCTCTGGACACATTCCAGCTTATCAATATCCTTCTTGAATTGTGGTGCCCAGAACTGGACACAATATTCAAGTGAGGTCTGACCAAAGCAGAATAGAGGACTTTATTAGACCCCCTGCCCAAACCCCATTCTTTTGCTGGCATAACTTTGCCGTTTTTATGCCGGCAAAAGAACTCTCCATGCCACGCTTACCTGTAATCCCAGCAAAAGGCTTCATGGCAATGAACGAGGAGTGAACAGATCTCTGCACCTCTGTTCACTTCCTTGTTTGAAATCCTGCAGATTCTTACAAGAATACCTAGCATGGGAAATTAAAAAACAAAAAGAACACTCAAAAAGTTTCAAAAAGCACAGAAACACACTTTACAACTTCCAAGAAAACCGGAGAGAGTCATAAGCAGTGTGTCACCTACCTGGATGTTGCGATCTCACCCAGAAGTGTTCTTGCTGGACCGGCCATTGATGCTGCAGTCACATGAGTACAATGGTGCAAAGTTTCAAATGCCAGCAATACGGGCACAAAGGCACCACAGGGACCATCAATAAAAAAGTACATTTTGGTGTTTGTTTTTTTTCCAGGCTGTGAGGCCATGTTCTGGAAGAGTTTATTCCTGACGTTTCGCCTGCATCTGAGGCTGGCATCTTCAGAGAATGGTGGCATGTGGTGTTTATATATTGTGAGTCCCTGTTAGAGAGAATATGTAAATTTGTGTATTTGAATGGCTAGTTCCTAGGGTGGGAGGATATGCAAGGAGGATTAGTGTCTGTTCAGCTAATGGTCCATTGTCTGCTGGAAATCCCCCTGTCCCTGGGTAAAGTCCATTGCATGTGTTGAGTTTTGATTTTAGTGTTTTTCAGGACTGGTAGCCAAACTTTGTTTACTTTAAGGGTTTCTTCTTTCCTGTTGAAGTTGTCCAGGTGTTTGTGGATTTCAATAGCTTCTCTGTGCATTCTGATATGATAGTTGTTGGCCTGGTCCAGAATTTCTGTGTTTTTAAATAACATTTTGTGTCCAGGTTGGTTTATAACATGTTCTGCTACTGCTGATTTTTCTGGCGGGCCCAGTCTGCAGTGTCTCTCATGTTCCTTGATTTGTGTTTGCACACTGCGTTTAGTGGTCCCTATGTAGACTTGACCACAGCTGCATGGTATGCGGTAAACTCCTGCAGCTGTGAGAAGGTCTGTTTTGTCCTTCACTGAGCATAGCATTTCTTGGATTTTCTTAGTTGGTTGGTAGATCATTTGGAGGTTGTGTTTCCTCATCAGTTTCCCTATTCTGTCTGTGACTCCTTTGATGTATGGTAAAAATACCTTCCCTTTGGCTGGCTGTTTTTCTTCATTCCTGTGTTTTTTTCTGCATCTGGCTGCTCTTGTGATGTCTGGTCTGGAGTAACCATTAGCCTGTAGAGCCCACTTTAGGTGCCTCAGTTTGTACTCCAGGTAGTGGGTTTGCAGATCCTTTTTGCACAGTCTACCAATGTTTTCCTTGTGCTTCTTTTTTTATCCTGGGTGATGATTGGAGTTCTTTTGTAGCTATCTGTCCATGTATTGCCGGGGGGGGGTCTGTAATAATAATAATAATAATAATAATAATAATAATAAATTTTTATTTTTAACCCGCCCCTCTGCTCGGCAACCAGGGCGGCTTACAGCAAGATTAAAACAACATCAAGTTAAAACAATCCTTCCCCATCTTACTTCCCACCCCTTAAAACTACCTGTATACCTTGTGGCCCAACCGTTGCTTTGGTTTGTGGATGACTAGGACATCCAAGAATGGCAATGTTCAGCCAGGGACAGAGGGATTTCCAGCAGACAATGGACCATTAGCCAGACACTAATCCTGCTTGCATATCCTCCCACACTAGGAACTAGCCATTCAAATACACAAATTTGCATATCCTCTCCAACAGGGACTCACAGTATATAAACCACCACACTCCTACACCACCATTCTCTGAAGATGCCAGCCACAGATGCAGGTGAAACGTTTAGGAATAAACTCTTCCAGAACACAGCCTCACAGCCCGGAAAAAACCCCCACAAAAAGCCTATGGATGCTGGCCATGAAAGCCTTCGACTTCACAATAAAAAAGTACATTTTTTTTAAACTGGACATGATTGCGAAAGGGGGACATCGTCGGGTTCATATGCCTTTTCATGATCATTAGGCGTCCTTATGGCACCTTATTTGCCTTATCTGATAAAGTCCAGAGTGGCATTATTACATCCCTCAGTCCAGACACTATACTCCTGTTGATGCAGTCTAGAATTTCACATGGACTGTTGCCAAGCCAGGAGTCACCCACACAATATCTCTGCATTTCATTTTTTCTGCCCCCTGTTTTTTTCAGGCTCCACTAAACTCAGTCCATACATTCCTGGATTTCTTTGCTTAAAATAGTAGTGTTATGTGCTCTTTCCTCATTAATAACTTTTGTTCTCTTGTTGCCTGGCTACACCCTTTTGACCACACTCTGATGTTGCTGAGCCACATATGTTTTAATCTTGGAAATGCTGGCGGGCATGGGCACTGCTGGCTGAAAGGTTTTGGGAGTAGTAATCCAGAGAAGTAACTTTTCTGATCTCTGGTTTGCCTTCAGTAGCAAACGTTGGATTTTAGGGCTAAAATCCAAATGTTGGGATTTTGAAATTTCAAGTTTTCCCTCATTGACCACAAAATCTTCAACTTAAGCTGAAATGTACAGCTTTTCCTTATTCCAAGAAATCAAGTGAGGGGAGATTCTCTCTCTCTCTCTCTCTCTCCCACTTCCCAGCAACTGCCTCATGTAGGAGAATTGGAGTCCAGAGAGCAACCCCAGTTTGTGAAACAGAGCCTGAAGCATGATTTTGACAAACAGCAACCAGAATGAAATACTGGGCTGAGTCCTTGTAGCCAGTCTCCCTCCTTCCTCTTCTTCCTGTAACAAAAATAACTGATGCTGTAATCTTGTTCAGACTTCTTGAAAAATCCAATGATCTCTGCCTAAACAAAGGAGCCCATGGCTTCACAAAAGAACAGGGACAGCCAGAGAGGTTGCCTCGCTGCTGCAAAATTTTACCCTCCTTTGTCTCAACAACACAAGGCCAAGAAGTAGGAGTGGCCTCTGCAAGAATAAGATCCCTCACCTGAGCAACACCACAGTAATGTCTGAAACAACATGTAAGCCCGTGACTCCAACAGCATCACTTTTCTTTCTTTATTTTTTAACATCTTTTGCCTCATGAAGAAGCCAATAGAGCTTCGAAAGTTTGCATCAAAGGTTTGGCATTTCGGTTGGTATCACTTTTTTGTGGCTTTTGGAATCTTGTTGGTTAGTCACAATGACCAGAATTAGAGGTGCCAACTTTTGGTTTCAAAAATACAGCTTCCTGACACTGAGCTAATGCAGCAGTGCAATCAGGACTGGAATTGGGGGTGGAAGCCCAGGGCCCCTCACCATGAAATGAGCAGCCCTTCCAACCCCACAGAGTTGGTGTACCACTGTGTGAGAGGGAGCGAAGCAATACACAGCACCATCTGAAGAGATTATTCTCTCTGTCCTCCATAAAACTATTCCACCTGGAGTCTAAAATTACTTAACTTGGACCATCAGTGTGTTGAATCAAGGCAAAATTTGGCAGAAGGAAACTGGGATAGAACCAGGATGAATGCAGTAGGTCAGTAGCAGTAAAGATAGAGGGATATGCTTATAGTGTGGCAGAGCTGGTGAGGTTTCAGAGCAAGGAAGAATAATAGGAACAACATGAGAAGAAGAACAAAGGAGAACAGGTGCCCAGAGAAGGGGAGGAATCCAAAGCTTGGTATATATCTGATGGTGGACCACAGTCTAGCAGTAGCAATTCCCTCCCCACAGGTAATCCTGGAAATTGGCTCTGAGAGAAAGACTGGCAACTCCATCAAATTACGACTGAGGATTCTTTGATGGGTGACAGGACTTGGAAAAATTACCTTTTGGACCACAACTCCCTGAATCCTCCAGCTAGCATATTAAACCAGTATAAATCTATATATGTTGTACAGATGTGCTGATGAAGAGACAGAAATGTGTAAAATAAATATGTAGCAAATAAATATGCAGCAGAATGGTGGCCATTTGTTTGGATTAGTGCCCAGCATGCTGTACGTGTTGATCAGTTTCTTCACTGTTCTCATGCATTTTGCAAGGTGTGTTGGCACCACTTATACCAGTAGTAGCAGCTTTCACCCCACTGCCACCTTTGGTGTTATGAAACACACATTTGTTTACCGCAAAGTTGACTTCAGGCAAACTGACTTACATGTTTTTGTTCCCTCCACAAGCTACCTTGGCAGTTAAATATGAATATGCCTCCATTTCCACCACCACCACCCCAAAATAAATGGCTCTCAGAAAGTTGCGCACAGTCTCTGCAGTGAGTACCTAGCAAAAGTTTGCTCAGCTATTTTCATGACTCTACTCCATAGACACCAGAATTGCTGCTGGCTAGGCTACTCATTTAAAATCTACTTGTCCAGTTATATTGAGATAGAGATAGTGATATACCGATATAGATAGATATATACAGATATATACACATGCATATGCATATATATAGTGATGTAAAGATACATTAAGGCAGCAGTTGTAGACCCACTTACTTGGAAGTTAGCCCCACTGACATCACCGGGACTTACTTTTGAGAATTGTGTTGTACAGTAAGACTATTCCTCTGCACATTTACCTGTGAGTTAATTCACCCTGTGAAACTTAATACTGAGTAAACTTGCAGAGGATTGTTCTATGAAATCTCCACATGCATACAGTACATCAGAAAGCTCTGTTTCCTTTCTCCCTTGGAGCCCTGAAGAGACAGAATTGCTGTAAGAACCATCTAATTTAACAGTCTATTTAATGCAAGAGGATCTTTATATAAAACTGAAAGGCCTGACTCACTTGCAGAGAAGGAGAGCAGTGAATGCTTTGAGGATCAAAGGAAGAGCACGAAAAGGAAACATAGGGCTAGTTCCACCATAACAATACACTGCAGAGCAATATACATTAAAGCATCTTTAAATGGTAAAACCATTGGGGAATTTTGGAGAGAACTACAGGAAATTGAGGATCCCACTCCCAGGGTCACCAGACCTGGGACTATCAGGACTTTATCAGACACACAAAATAAGGTGTCATAATGGCGCCACATAACCACAAAAGGGTGTGCAGATCAGACAACATTGTCCTTTCACTGTTTAAATCAGGCCAAAACCTGTACCTTTTGATTGATGGCTAAAGCCATTAATTGACTCCCCATGGCGCTTTAGTGCCGGCATTTCTGGCATGCAAGACCTCAGGCCATTTAACTCTCATGACTACAGCGAAAATGGCCAATCCAGCATGAATACTTCTGGGTGAGATTGGGACATCCAGGTAAATTTAGCTCTTTTTATGACCCTCCCAGGTTACTTGGGACTTTTATGGTGTATGTGTGCTTTAAAAAACTTTTTATGCTCCATTTTTGTTTTTATTTTTAAATTACCCACGTGACGAAGCCTTGCAGAATTTCAAATGAGGAAATGAAGGGGGCTATGTTCACTTCCTTTTCATTGCTGGGGCTGCCTTTTCTGGAAAAGGATGGTAAGTGGGGTGGGGGGAACATTCTTTTGCTGGCATAAAAATGTTTTTTTTAAGTGCCAGCAAAAGAACATTTTAAGGGACTAGTCTGATAATGTCCTCAGACGCACGAAATAAGGCATCATAATGATGCCACATGACTGCGAAAGGGCATGCAGATCAGATGATGTTGCCCTTTCGTGGTTATATTCTGCCCCAAACCCATACCTTTTTATTGACGGCTGAAGCCACCAATTGATCCCCCATGGTGCTTTTGTGCCAGCATTGCTGGCATGAGAAACTTTGGGCCATTTAACTCACGTGAATGCAGCATGAATGGTAGGCCCAGCATGGTGAGATCGGGACATCTAGGTAAGTTTCATTCTTTTTATGACCCTCCCCGGGTTACTTGGGACTTTTAAAGTGTGCTTAAGTGTGCTTAACTTTTTATGCTTTATTTTTGTTTATTTTAAAATTCCCGCATGAAGTCTCACGGGATTTTGAATGAGGAAGTGAATGGGGTTTGGTTCACTTCCTTTTAATGCTTGGGAAGCCTTTGCTGGGAAAGGAAGGTAAGTGGGGGGGTGTTTCCTTTTGCCAGCATAAAAATGGTTTGCTTTTTTTTAATGCCAGCAAAATAACATTTTAAGGGGCTAGTCTGATAGTCTCCCTGGTGCCTCACCCTGTGGGTGTTCCTGTAGAAAATGTAACTCAGTTTCTCTTGGAGCTGTGAAACTTGTCTGGAAAAGAAGAGGTACCTGGAAGAATTCCATCAGATTCTGCTGTCCAAATCCAGCATGATTTGAGTGCATGGGATGCAGCAGTGATGAGGATGCCTGCTTTTCCTTCCACCTCTCCTATTGCATGAAGTTAGCTAGCTCCACACAGCAAGGAAAGCTAAGGAGGGAAAAGTTACCGGTAATGCTACTCAAAAGAGAGAGAGAGAGCACTACACAAGCGTCTGGCTCTGGAAGTGTGGGACCAAAGCTTTATTCAGCAACAAACTGTCCTTGAGTGACCCTAGGAAGCTAAAACTGGTGAGATCTTGTAACTTCCCCCTGCCCCTGGCTCTCAGTTCATTAGGAGAAACTGGAATATAAATGCAATAAACCACAATAACGATTAATTTATTTTATTTATAATCTGCCTTTCTCCCAGCACAGGACCCAAGGAGGCTCACATCAAACTGAAAATTGAGGGTGGGAGAGTGCCATTAGCGGTTTTTCCTCAGGCAGCAAAATATCTTGGGCAAGCCCTGCAACAATGTTGCCATTCTTAGTAGTTGTTTTAATGGATAATGCATTGACTATTCTGTTCTTTTTAGATGGATGTTTCTTAAGCCATGTAGGGCAATGAAAGGCAATATAGAAATATGTTAATAAATAGAGGCAACAAAGGTTCTGAGTCCAGAACCTGTTAGAGGTCTGAATAAAGATAATTGTTTTCCCTTTGTTGTCATCTTCTGTTAACATTTGTCACTATAAGCAGATGTGCATAATAATAATAATAAAATTTATGTATACCCCGCCCCTCTGTGCATATATCCTAGGTTGGTTAGTGATGTACAAGGATGACATCAAAGCTCCATAGGGTATTTAGCCTTTTAAAGGGCATGGTAAGGCCTAAATATTTTAAAGGCACCAGATCTTGGAAGCTAAGCAGGGTCATCCCTGGTTAGTAGTTGGATGGGAGACCAACAATTAATACCAGGTGCTATAGGCTATATTTCTGAGGAAGGAACTGGCAAAACCATCTCTGAGTATTCTTTGCCTAATAAAACCCTATGAAACTCATGGGGCCGTCATAGGTCGACAGGGGATTTGAAGCCATGGACACACACACACGACTGGTGCCATTTCATAGCACATGACACAGGGTGTCTGTTGGCTGCACTGGAGGATAATGTGGCACATTCCTGACTGCATTCCAATGCATGAGCATCTATGTGGCTCTTAGTTTGCCTGCCTAGGCTTTGTCACCTAACTGGCTCAGACAAGGATGGCTTAAGCCTTTTTGCTACCTGAGGCAAAGGGCAAGATGGCAGCCCCTCTTCCACTTCACACACAGATGCTGGCTGGACTCCCAATTGAATACTAGTAATGAAACAGCCTCTCCCCTTACACCTGAGGGCAACAAGCCACTTTAAGGGAATAGAGCCTCACATTACACAATTTGAGCATTATGATTCTGTTGCAGAAATCATGGAACAGCAGACCCACGGATTGGAAAGTGAGTTTTATTACACCGGTGGGCCTGACTGGAATATCTTCCAAAGAGTCAGAACCCAGAGCTGTGATTACAGAATACCTTTATACAGTAATTTCGGTTTGCAAAAAACAATTCCTTCCTCCTTCTCTTTGGTGTCAGCAACTTCCTTGTGACAATTGTTGATAGTTCAAGGCAAGATAGCTTAGGAACATTTTGGGTACAGTTTGACCGCTATTAGAGAAAGAATTTGTTTACATCAGCATATCATATGTTTCTGGAACATAGAGTTGATTAGTAAAGAACATTGACTAGGCCTGAGAGTTAAAGGAAAAAGACTTTGCAGAGTCCCAGAGTCTCATGGGCTATCTAGTCTGACCCCAAATAGTGATTGTAAGATTACAGCATTCAGCAAATAGACATTAGAGTCGAAATGGCTACTACAATTCCACTTTAATGGCTATGGTTCCAACCTATGGAATCCTGGGATTTGTAGTTTAGGGAGGGATCTTTAGAATGCTCAGTCAGAGAGCTTCTCCTAGTGCCTCACCAAGTTGTGGCAGTTAAAGTGGAATCATAATGCTATGACTGTGTAGTGTGAATGAGACCTAGGATATAATGGCACCTGCAGCTCTGTCTTCCAGCAGAGTGGTATGGCCAGTGGGTCGAGAGCAGCAGCCAAAGGAGTGATGTTTTTAATCCATCAGGCCCCACCAACATTTTCTACCTGGGGTGGTTGCCTGAAACTGCCTAATGGCAGGGCTGGCCCTGAGTTTGAAATGAAGCCTGGATTCTTGAAATCAAAGATTGGACACTTCTGGAAGAGGTGAAAAGTTGGTTCGGACAGGGGAGCTATAGGTAGTGGTGGCACTAGGGAGGTGTGGAGAGGCCAAACCACACCAGGTGACACCATCAGGAGGTGACACAAGCCTTAGTGATGCCACAGGCTACAGAGACTTAACTGCTATGTGATTAAAACATTGAACTAGCCATGTGGGCCATAAGTAAAGCAAGACTTTCTAAAAAAGATGCATCTCCAGGTGTCGTGATATAGAGACAGCATTATTTATTTTTATTTTTATTGGAAGTTTCTTCTAAGTCAAGTTGGGAGAAGCAGCTGCCTGAGTCTCAGCCAGCTCTCAGTGGGGGATAAGCTTTCAAATGTGCATCCCACAAGCAGTAAACTGATCTTTTAATATCTCTTCTGTTCAAGAAGCCTACATTCTGTACCTTGCAGCTACAGAGATACACACAGAGGCCAACACACCAGCCCTGGTTTTTGAAGTTTCTGTGTCTTTCCTTATCTCCTGATTTTTGTACCATCAAGAGTTCTGAAGAACTCAATAGCCCATACCACCTATGTGTCACTTTCGTGATATGTTAAAGATCCTAATGGAAGACATTACCCAAATCTGCATGGCTAGAGCTAAAGTGGATCCTGCACCATGGTTATCCAATGGAAGGACATAAGATGGTGGTAAGTGTGACAAGTGCAGCCATTGGGCCTTCCTAAAAGTAAGCTAAAGGACTCCAGGAACCGGGAACTTTAGGGCCTGAAGCTGAAAGCCCCCTTGCTTAGTGGGTGCTCAGTGCCTTAGGCCCCTTTCACTCTCAGTAGAAATGGAACACTGTTCCCTGCAACCACTAGGCAAAATGATGGAGCCCCTGGCCTGGCTAGGCTTTGTACACATTCTAGAAGCCTGGCCTGTCATGGCTTGGTCAGCAGCTCAATACCTTCTGCCTCTGGTGCTCTGCCTTCTCAGTTGCAGACACTGCCCTCAAGGCCCCGAGGGGCTAGATCTTCCAGGTCTATACATTTGGGTACCGATATGCTTTAAGTTCAGCTGCCTGGCACATTGACTGCAAGACTGCAGCTTTTGAGAGCTTGTGAACTGATGAACATATTAAATGCTGTCTCCTCCCTGGGCATGCACTCTCTAGCTTTGCATGGTGCGTGCAGCCTGTATCTGCCAACATCTCAAAACCCCAGGAGGCTGCTTGTATCCTGTCTCGGCTTTTAAGGGCTATTTATTTTGACGACGAGGCTGCTGTCTGCTCAAATGCTGTCTAGAATGGATGAGTGCGTTTGGCGGCCCATCATGGTGATGGCAGTTTAATGGCGATGCAGTATTAATATCAGCATTTCTTATTCAGGCCATCTCCAAAATGAGTGGGGAATTAAAGTAGGTAGCTCAGAAGGCCTAAGTGAGGGACTTGCCTTCTCCTGCACCAAAGGGCTCCTCCACACCATGCAGCCCTAAACCATCAATCAGCTGCATTGCAGGGCCACCTCAGCAACTTGCGGCCCTAAAGGTATTTATTTAGAACAGGGGTGAAGAACAGCTAGTCTTCAAGAAACTGATGAACTACAACTCCGGCCATCCCTCACTGCTGGTAGGACTACTATGGATGGTGGGAATTACACTTAGGTAGTAAAAATGAAATACACATACATAAGATGGGGGACACCTGGCTTGACAAGACTACATGTTAAAGGGATCTAGGAGTCTCAGTAGATCACAAGATCACAAGCTGAACAACAGTGTGATGCAGCAGTTAAAACAATCCAACATGATCCTAGGCTGCATCAATAGGTATATATAGTGTCTAGATTGAGGGAATACCACTGTCATGCTCATCCCTGGATTCTGGGTGTTAAGAGTAGAATTCATGGAAGACCCTGACATGAGTTTGGTAATAGGCCTGACGTGAGTTTGGTTCCTGGCCTGCTTTCCCTGCCTGGGCCTCTCTATCTCTGGATGGCAGCCAACCTGCCTTTTGGGTCTGGGAAGGCTGTTCCTTGGGCAGCTTCAAGGTCACAGCACCTGGAGGGAGCTGCACTCCTACATGCCATTCTCATGCTGTAAGGGTTTATCTGGAGGCTGTACTAGATTGGTTTTAGTTCTGGCTTTGCCTATGTTACCGGTCTATGTTTCCTTGCTGAATAAAGAAATCTTACGGAGTAAATGCGAACGTGTGTCTGGTATATCACAACTACTCTATTCTGCTTTGGTTAGACCTCACCTTGAATACTGTGTCCAATTCTGGGCACCACAATTCCAGAAAGATACTGAGAAGCTGGAACTTCTCCAGAGGAGGGTGACCAAAATGGTGAAAGGTCTGGAAGCCATGCCCTGTGAGGAGTAGCTTAGCCTGAAGAAGAGAAGGTGACATGATAGCCATATTTAAATATTTGAAAGGATGTCATATTTAAGATGGAGCAAGCTTGTTTTCTGAGGCTCCAGAGACTAGGATATGGAGCAATGGATTCTAAAATTGCAAGAAAAGAGATTCCACCTAAACATTAGGAAGAACTTCCTGACTCTAAGAGCTGTTTGACAGTGAAATACGCTGCCTTGGAGTGTGGCAGAGTCTCCTTCTTTGGATGCGTTTAAACAGAGGCTGGATGGCCATCTGTCAGGAATGCTTTGATTGTGTAAATTTGCTGCGTGGCAGGGGGTTGGACTGGATGGCTCTTGTGGTCTCTTCCAACTCTATGATTCGATGATTGGAATCTAAGAACCATCTGGAGGACTGCATGCTGGATTTAGAAAATTCCTATACTGACTCTCAGTTGGAGCAGAACCCTCCCCACAGGAGTCCATTGCCCAATTGGGTGTTGCTATTTTCTCCTTCAGATTTTTCTGCCTCTCTTAGGCTGGAAACTCTCCCTTGCTGTGAAACTGGAAGCTCTCCCTAGCCCACGCTTCCTCACAACTGATAGGGATGGCTGTACTTAGAGGTTGAGGAAGTCAGTCTTATCTTCCCATTCTTCATCCACCCATCCATTTGTTTGTTGTTTTTAACAAATGTGAAAAGATTGTTGCTAAAACCACAAAGTAATAAAGTATCTTGCGGGGGGGGGGACTACAATGGCAAGAAACAAATTAAATAAAAAATGTCTACCAGAGGAGTTAAAATTACTGTACACTCAAAACCCAAAGTAATAAATAAATATAGCAAACCAGAAGCTGACACATCTGGGCCCTGAATGAAACTCAAGAGCCAGGTTTTATTTATTTATTTTGTTATTTACCTAATTCATTTGTTTTATATCCCATCTTTTTCCCAATATGAGACCCAAAGCATTTTGACCTGGTGCCTGAAGTTAATAGTACTGAGGCTTGGTAGGTCACCTTTGGGAGACCATTCTACAAAGCTGATGCCACAACTGAAAAGTCTTTGTTTCTAGCAGACATCTATCAGACTTTCTCATCAAGAAGCACAGCAAGACCACAGATATGAAATGGAGCATAGTTGTTGTTACATGGCTCTAAGTCAACTCTAGCTAATGACTACCCTATCATAGGGTCTTTGGCAAGATTTATTCAAGGTGGTTTGTCACTGCCTTCCTCCAAGGCTATATAATCATAAAATCATAAAATTGTAGAGTTGGAAGAGACCACAGGGGCCATCCAGTCCAATCCCCTGCCACGCAGGAAATCACAATCAAAGCATCCCTGACAGATGGCCATCCAGCCTCTGTTTAAAGACCTCCAAGGAGACCCCACCATGCTTTGAGGGAGTGTGTTCCACTGCCAAACAGCTCTTACTGTCAGAAAGTTCCTCCTAATGTTGAGGTGGAATCTCTGTTCCTGGAGCTTGCATCTATTGCTCCATGTTCTAATCTCTGGAGCAGCAGAAAACAAGCCTGCTCCATCCTCAATGTGACACCCCTTCAAATACTATCATATCGCCCCTTAACCATCTTTTTTCCAGGCTAAACATACCCAGCTCCCTAAATCTTTCCTCATAAGGCATGGTTTCCAGACCTTCACCATTTTAGTCGCCCTCCTCTGGACACGCTCCAATTTGTCAATATCCTTTTTGTTAGCTTTGGCCCAGCTTTCTAGTCTATCCAGGTCATTTTGAATGTTGATCCTGTCCTCTAGGGTATTAGCTACTCCTCCTAATTTGGTGTCATCTGCAAATTTGATAAGTATGCCCCTAATTCCCTCATCCAAGTCATTGATAAAGATGTTGAATAGCACTGGGCCCAGGACAGAACCCTGTGGCACCCCACTGGTCACATCTTTCCAAGATGAAGAGGAGCCACTGCTGAGCACCCTTTGGGTTCAGCCAGTCAACCAATTACAAATCCATTGAACAGTTAACTTGTCTAGCCACATTTTACAAGCTTGTTTGCAAGAATGTCATGGGAAACTTGTCAAAGGCCTTACTGAAATCAAAGTATGCGACTTGCCCGAGGTCACGCAGGGGTTTTTTATGCATAAGCAGAGCTCAAACCCTAGCGTCCTGGAATCCCAGTCCAACACTCAAACCACCACACCACATTGGCTCTTGAACTGAAGCATAGGAGGGTGTATATGTATACTGTATAAAGAGGCACCCAACTCTCAGTATTCTTTGTTCTTCCTCTTTGTGCCTGAAGGAACCCAGGCCCTCTGAATCCAATCAGGCCTATAGTCTTGTCCTTGATCTCTCACCATCGTTCCTGTCATCTGCTTTCTCCCAAAACTTGGCATAAGTTTTAAGTGATGCAGGTTGCAGCTGACTGGAATGGGTTCAGTAGGAGGGAGTGGTAGAACAAGACGCAAGAAGTAAGTTGGCAATTCCCTCTCACACTGCAACCCATGTCAGACAGATCTTGGTATAATAAAGGAGATGGAATAAAATAGATCAGGCTCAGCAGGGCCCAGAAGTGCCCTGTTTGATTTTCGCATTAGCAATTGCATGTTTTTTTTGCTGAGCCAGGATGTCCAAATAATATTTTTAAGCAGAAGGTCACAGTTGCACACCTTTGCTTTAAAGTAAAAAAAAAAAAAATACTATGCAGTGGCAGCAACGTATAACACACTAATTTATGGCCACCATCTTGATTCGCAGGTGTGTGAACTTCAAATGCAGATAGGATAGCTTCTCAGCCTACCATTTTTGCTGAAAGACCATGGAGACAAAAGAATGCTGTTGCAAATTTGTAGGAATGAGCACTATGTCCTCTCATCTAGACTAGCCCCATTGTTCATAATGTTCCAATTTTACTTCTTTTTCTGAACTTCCCTGTCCTGCAGCTACTTTAGCCTTCCCTGACAGAAAAGGTACTTCAGTCTTTTTTTAAAATTGCCCTCTACACTTCTTCCCAAACAGAGAACATGGGGATATTTAGCTCATAAAAGTGATGTTTTCTCAAATCCATGCATTTGTCAGATGCTGAGATGGCCTTGTTGCTGCTGCTGGTAGTGCTTACATGAATGCCACATAGAATTCAAGGTAACACAACCAAATGTTCCATCTTGTTTGCAAAGGGTGTTTAAAATGATCTATGCCTATACTGTTACATTTTAAAAACCTGGGACATTTAAATGGTGAACAGAAATAGCAAGCAGAAGAAAACAGGGGGCAGCAGCAGGAATGTCAATGACAGCCGCTTGAGTGATGTAGGTCAGGGATGGAATTTCTTTTTGCTCTTCAGTCTCTTCCAGGGAAATTCTGCTTCTTTGGCCCAGTTTTCAAACTCCAACCAGGGCTTTAGTTTGCTGGTGTGAGAACTAAATGCATGGGATGGGATGTGAGTGTACACAAATGTCCTACTCTTAGTACCTTCTCCTCACCCACTGTATTCCTGACTTTTCCACATTGAGGGGAAGGGGCAAGAGGATTTGTGTTCATCCCTGCTTCATTGGGGCATTCAGTCATGTGGAGGCTTCTACTTGCATATCAGCAAATGTGAACAGAACCCTCCCCTCAGAGCTCCCGCCTCAGTGTTGGACAGTTGAGAGAAAGAAGCCATGGGGAAGGGGTTGTCTGTGCCCACATCCTCCCTCCACCTTTACAGTCCCTGAGTGAGCAGGCTAAACACCTGCATGGGGCTTCACTGAGGTGCTACATTTGCATTTCAGAGAGCAGATGGAGGATAGAAAGGGACAGAATACTCTCCCACCAAGCCAAATATGTGTCCATAGGGAACCACGAAACCATGAAAAGAGGGCTAGGGTAAAAACTTTCTCTTTGATTTTCTCTGTGTTGGAATTCTTTTGTGTATGGAGGAACATCCAGCCATGATATCTCTCAATGATCTTGATACAATCCAGACTGGTATCTGCTTTCCCGCACCTCCATTGCTCCCTTCCATTATTCTTTCCATGAGTCTATTTTAGACTCTAAACAGACATCTCTCTTTAATGGTTCTTTTTAGAACAACATGTTGTGCATATATGGTGGAATAACAACAGATAGACAGACACCGGTTTACTACAGAAGTAAAAATGAGGCCTTGGTCTAGATCTGCATCTTTCCCCTCCATGTCCTTTTGTATAAGAAGCAGCCTTAGGGCTATTTCACATAGTATAAAACATTCCCTATAGTATTATACAACAACATTCAAAATCCTCAAAGCAGCAATAACTTTATTGGGTCAACTAAAAATGCACAAAACTCATCATGCAATCTTTTACCCTTTCTACTGGATTCTTCATTAGGCAAAGGTGTTAAAAATCATACAAGGAGAAGGAAAAAAATGATGCTAGAGTAACAGGCCTACATTTTGTTAAGATGCTGTTTTTGTTGCTGTCAGTGAAGATGGTCTGGAGGGTTATCAATACAGGCAGAGATCTATCCCCTCTTTGGCTACATGGGCATTGGGAGACAGAGATTGTAGAATCTAGGCAATAAAATTTCAACTCCATTAGCAACATTTTATTTTATTGTATTGTATTTATACCCCGCTCATCAGTCACAAAGGCTCTCAGAGAGGCTTACAAATTGTTAAGTGATAGCACCTACACATCCACACCCCTTTTATAGTATGCTAGGCATTCTCCAAGCAGTTTCCAGTGTGTGTTAGCTAATTAAACAGAAAAAATAACTTCCCTTGAGATCCAGGCTGTTTCTGTCCTGGGTGAGACTACACTCCCATTTAGTATCTTATAGCATTAGGATATTTTTAAAGTATAATTACATGGCTTTCTTTAAAAAAGAAAAACATGTTTGCTACTGACTACACGTAACAGATATCTGCAGCCATTCCTGGCTTACTGGTGGCTAATACATTAAAAACAAGCTCAGAAGCCAGACAAAATGTAATTGAACAGGTAATTTAAAAATCTTGCAAGCCTAACACAAGCAAGAAGTTCTTAGCACAGTTCTGAAAGGCTCAGACTTTAAGACAAGGTTCAGCTATACAGGCACCTCATTTTACCACTTGACACTGAAAAGATGTCAGTTAGAACTGAGCTCAGCATGAAAGCTTATACTCTATGGCAAGCCCCTGCACCATGAATGCTCTGAACATGAAAGAGCAAGCCCTTCCCAACTTCCACACATGTATTATAGCCAGACCCCACAGCATGCTTCTTGGCCCCAGCCCCCTTAACAGCTAATTGGAGCAGGGCTGCTCCATAAAAAGAGTACCACGCTGTTGTCCTTTTAAAGATGTCAGTTCTTGGCATTTCTCATTTTTCAGCTTAGAAATTTTGATGGATGAAACAAAGAGCAACTTGCAGATGCCATTTTAAGTCTGTGCTGTCGCTCCAGCCTGCAGCACTCAGAAGAAAGAACATTAGTAGCTTGTGTTCCTAATCTTATTAACTGAGACAGAGCACAGTCCTTGGAGAGTGGCAAGAAACAAGAAGAGGCATGTGGGGAGCCAAAACCAGCAAAGAGGGAGTCTGCCATGGTAAGCCCAAAGCACATGACCCCAAACCTTCAGCACCACAAAACTACACTGAAAGCTCATCCAGAGGAGAGTCAAAGTGGTTTAAACAGAGTTGTTTTCACTTCCCTGTGAGTTAAACTTCTGGTGGGTGATGTGGGAAAGTTGCAGGCAGGGGTTTGAGACCAAGCTTGGAAAGTTACTTTTAAGAAGCATAAATATAACAACATGCTGATGCTATCCAAAACTGAGCAGTGGTAGGATGATGCTGAGTGACCTAGCACATCATCCTACCATTGCTAAGTTAGAGATGGCTTCATCATGTCATTGCATTCGTTCTTCTTAAAAATAGCTTTCGAAACTCTATCCTCAGGAACTTCAAAGTAATTTTCTGCATCCAGAATAAACTACAATGATTCTCAAGAGTTTTCTTTGGCTGATATTATTAACAAATAAATGAGATAAAAATAATACAAGGCTTTTGTAAGGTAGATTGAGACCAGGAGATAGGAACAATCATAGTGCAAGGAGGCATCTCCCCCTTCCCTGACCATATCTTGCCTCAGCATGAACATATAAAGCAGCTCAAGGAAAGCTACAAGCCCTTACCCTCAGCCCTCACCAGCTTATCTACACTAAGGTGACCAACCTTCTTGACAGTATAGTTCTGAAGAATTTCTGAGACAATGTATGTGGCGTGTTTGGAAAACATAGGCAAAAGATTTGATGAACATTACCTTCTAATAGTTTTTATAGTGTGCCTAGTGCTTCATCAGGTAGTGATGGAACATAGGAAGCTGCTTTATAATGAATCAGCCCATTGGTCAGTCAACATGGTTAAAGAGCCCTTCAGAAGCACCCCAAAGCCCATTTTTGTCACAGAAGAATAAGGCAAGGAAGAAAGAGCAGGGCACTGCTGAAAGCAAATAGATATACGAGCTGTGTTTCCATTGAAAGCAGTTCTCTGTTTTCCTCTCTTTGCCCTTCTCCTCCTCCTTCCTCCTCATGTTTTCGTTCTTATTAAGAAATGAAGCTTAATAAAGATAGCTGTAAGGGCTGCCAGTCTAGAGGCAGGAAAAGTTGTAAGCCCGAATAGCCAGCCAAAGGGCTGATCAATCAGTTCCTGGCAGTGAGCAGATGATAAAGATAAGCCAGAGCCAGCAATTTTGTAGGACCAGAGAGGAACTCACTGGTCCCTAATGTCACTTGATGCCTGTTGAGTTGGTTGCCTTCCCTTGTAAAGAGGCTCACCAACCAATGGAGGTGCTGTAACGTGAAGGATGGGTAGCTCCCTCTTGCAGCAATCTGCTATGATGGTGCAGAGAAAAAAGGCACTTAGGACTTTATCAGATGCAGCAAACATGGCATCGTAATGGTGCCTAATGAATGCGAAAGGGCACGCATATCAGACAATGACATCCTTTCGTAATTTTGTGTGGTCAAAAAGCCATTCTTTTTTATTGATGGGCCAAGCAATCATTAGATCTCCTGTGATGCTTTTTTGCTGATATTGCAGGTGTTTGAAACCTCGTGCCATAGTCCTCTTGTGCTTTCAGCATCAATACCAGAACACTTCGAGGTGAGAACGTGAAAGCCAGGTAGGGGGCACTCTTTTTATGAACTTTCCCAGTTCACTTTAAAGTTCTAAAGTGTATTTTTGTGCTTGTGCGCACATTTTCTGTCTTTCTTTTACTATATTTTAAAAATTTACCATGCTCACATCTTCTCACAAGAATTGGCGAGATCACAAGTGTGGAAGTGAACGGAGCTCCATTTGTGCTCCGTTGATGCTGGGGCTGCCTTTTCACGCTGCTGGAGGTAGGTCTGATAGAATGGGTTATGTTGCTGGCAGAAAAATGATTCAAAATATGGTGGGAAAGAAACATTTTTGCATGGTTAGTCTGATAAAGTCCTTAGCTCCTGTTGCTGGTATCTTGGGGCTCATCTAGATGAGGCAATATAATGTGGATTGCTGCTCGTTAATGCAAAATTGCAGCAGTGTTCATTTGTCTTCACGGTTTTTTGACAAGATCACTGATATGTGAAGTAATCTGTGTTTGAAGTTCACACAGAGGAATGCCTACAAATCAAGGTGGTGACTGCAAGTGAATTACTCACATTATCATTCTCCACAAGTTGCCACTGCTGCACAGGTGTTTTTTTTTTAACTTTAATTCTAGGATACAGAACGGCAACTTTCCACTTAAAAAATTGTTTGGTTGCCTTGCTGCATCAAAAATGTGCACGATCCCTACTGCAAAACTAAAAAATGGTGGTTCCGGCCACTTTGTTGCTGGCAAGTCTGCCCCCTGTGTACATCTGACCAATCAGCTTTTGATTTCCAGAATGTGCTGCACTGCCAATTGCTAGTCCAAACAGGCGGTAATGTACATTTCTGCACATTAAAAAAAAACTTCAGGAAAAGTCTCAAGGGCTTTTCTTGCACAATTTTTGCAGTTTTTGCCCTGCCCTCCTTCCAAAAACAGCAAATCACCATGGGATCTCATTGGGACAAAAGGTATTCTCCTAAAATTCTATGAGGAGTTTTTTCACCATCTAGACAACCCCTTGGACTCCCTCTCCCATTGCTCTACAGTAGCATTGGCACTGGGTTTGACACACACACACATACACTCAAGCAGGTGAGCGATCTAGCTCTCCCCAAGGAAGATTTCTTCTGCCTTTCAGAAGTACAATAACTGTGGCCATTTAGTGTAGCCGTTCTCACACACTGGTCAACCAGAAGTCTCTGATTAGCAGGCCCTGAAGTTGATGGAGCCCCATCACCTGGCACCCCTAGCACATGGCCTTTGAGCATGATAGTTCAATTCATTTGTGCCACATAATAACTACTCCTAGAGAGTCCCCTCTAAGCCAGGGCTGAGGAAACGATCCCACCAGACTAGAACCCTCACAATCTCTTGCCATGGACCACTGTGAGTTGAAGACCGAAATATCTGGAGGGCCAAAGTTTCCTCCTATTTGTAAAGAGGCTCCCTTTCACTCCAGATATGTTGTTAATTGGATGTGTTTGATTGTGTCAGGCCTTTGTTGGAATTGTCAGAAGCTGAAAAAACTTCTTTTTGGCCTACAGTATCCCCCCCCCTCCAATCCTACTCAGTCTGGGAGATTCTGGGAGTTCTAGGTTCTAGAAGTAGTGTTTCCAAGTTTGGGAAATTCTGGACTTGTTTGGGCTTCTGCTTTTTGTGTCCTCCAGAAATCTTGCTTGATCAGAGCATATTCCTATGCATGTGACTGGAAGGAAGAAGGGGTTTACTGCCAGGTATCCTTGAACTGGCCTTTTTGCTTGAGAAGCAATGTCCTGAACTGTGATCATCATCATCATGATGGCTTTCCCTCGGCTGGCTGGTGCAGGTTGGCTTCTCTTCTGGTGTCACTGCAATAAAGGGTAATTCCTCCCTGAGGAATATGTTCTGTTCCACCTGCTAAATTTAGCTTTTCTTGTTAGAAGGAAACCAAACAATCATATAAACATAAATTCCTGTCAAAAACTCCTACGCACGTACCTTGAGCCGAGCAGCTAGAGAACTCTGAGAACAGGGCTCCAGAAGTCCTTGTTAACCTCTCCTCAGATACGTGCATGGGTCTTACTCACCCCCAAACTTTCTTCCTGAGAATGTGGCATGTGGGTGTTAACCGCTTTAGTTGTTGCTGCTGTTTGCATGCAGTGGTGGCCGGTGCTTTCTATGGCAGCAGGATGGTCATTGTGCTTTAGGGTTCAGTATCCAAACCCTACCTGCCAAATAGGTGCAGCACCTTGGACAGTCTTGTGAAGTTTGGTTGTGTCACAGTCCTGAAGGGAAGGGATCTAATGCAGTGATTCTCAACCTGTGGGTCCCTAGATGTTTTTGGACTACAGTTCCCTGGAGCCCTCTGAGGTCTCACCTTGACAGCCAGGTGGTCCTCCCACTCACTCATTAGTGAGGCTGTAGGATTGAACTCACAGCCTCACTAATGACTGGGAGGACCACCTGGCTGTCAAGGTGCGACCTCAGAGGGCTCCTGGGAACTGTAGTCCAACAACATCTAGGGACCCACAGGTTGAGAACCACTGATCTAATGAATGATAATAGAGACTTGATTGAATGTGGCTACATAACTGTCTTGAACCATCTCCAATCCAAACACAGCTGATCAGCCCTGTATCCAAGGATCAGGGGCTCCATAAACCTCCTGGTTTTGCTTCCTGCCTGGAACTGCTGACAAGGTGGAGTGCTATGTTCTTGGCAGGTCATAATACATGGTAGAAAGACATCCTTCAGTTTGGTGGATCACAAGTTGCTCAGGCCTGACATATGGTAATAACTTATGCCATGCACCTGGCCTCTATCACTGCTGAGCCTCTCCCCTTCCTGAACCCACCCGCAAAGCCTTTACCTTGAGGAAGAGAGATTAGTGGGGAAGCAGAGGGTCCCATGAGGCCTTTGCTCAGCTCCCTATTGTTATTTGTAATGGTAAATAAAGCATTTCAAGAACTTGACCATGCCTCATTTTTTTCCTATACTAATTAACAGCCCCCTTTAATCCTCCTTTTAGCATCTTTGGCTGACTTTGGAAAATTTACTCCTTTGGATTATGACTTCCAGAAGTCATCTGCTAGCATAGTTTATGGCATTGCAATGGATTCCAGAAAGAGCCTGGAAAAATGGCAATGCTGGTGAAGAGATCCTGACAGTTATAGGCAAAAAGGAAACATTTCCAGGCTCTGGGCTTGTGAAAACTTTGAGTAGTATGACAGTAGAAATGGTTCATGTGTAGAGGTTCTTCTCACCCCTACTTACACTTGTAGTTCTTCATTGCCCCAGAAAGAGCTCCCCAGGTCTCCTGCAGGGCTCTTCACAGAACATGTTCAATCATAGTTGCGATATCCGAGGCTGCCATGTTCAAAATGGGACAATATTCTTATACCTGAAATTGTGTTATAAGAGGATGACTTCCTGAAAGTGCAACTTCTCCCATCGTAAGACATGAACACTGTGTGAAACAGCAGCTTACAAGACTCTCCTTTTATATGATTATTAAAGGTATAGAATCTCCTGTTCCAGGCTGAATCTGGAATCCCCAAGAATGAAGCAATTGGCTCCTTTCCCCAAAATCCATTTGGAGTGGAAAGAAGATTTTTCAAGATTTCTTTGCTTATGGTTAGTTGCCAGCTGGGCAACGCAAGCCATTTGTCTGTTTTTAAGCCTACATTGTCACCTATCTTGGTTTGTGTTTGCTTTTCAGGCTCAGGCTGCAATAATAAACAGTGGGCTTATTAAAGTTGCATGCATGAGCATGTTTGTATATGCAGTGGCTAAGTTGTCTGTATTTGCTTGTATAGCTTGAACTGTTTGAGTCTTTGTTCTATTCTGCTTTGAGGACCATCACTGATAAAGAAGGCAGCGAAAAGGCTCTTAAAACAGGAGAGAGAGGCGGGGAGGGGGAAGGAAGGAAGGAAGGAAGAGCAAGACAGCAAGGAGAGAGAAAAGCCTTTTATAAAATGAGTGGGAAGAGAAAAATAAGGAAGGAAGAAGTGAAGCAAGGCAGCAAGGAAGGGCACAGAGAGATTGAATGAGAGAGAGAGAGAGAGAGAGAGAGAGAGAAACTTTATATCCTGAGTTGTTCCTCTGGATGAGTCCTATTCACGCACAGCCATGTTGCTATTGCAGTGGGCTTTAGGTGGGCAGAAACTCTTTAAGGGAAATCAACATGTCTTCTATGCAGAGAGGCTTCTTTGCACGCT
Organism: Gambelia wislizenii; assembly: GCA_030847615.1. Taxonomy (NCBI): domain Eukaryota; kingdom Metazoa; phylum Chordata; class Lepidosauria; order Squamata; family Crotaphytidae; genus Gambelia; species Gambelia wislizenii. The sequence continues at coordinate 166,526,209 of JAUMIR010000004.1, forward strand.
CTGCATGTTGCAAGTATTGCTGCCTGCATGCACAAGTTAGCTCAGACATTCCTCTGTGCCAGCGGAATGAATGGATCCATTCCGTTGACTCACTCGCTGGCAGGCAGCCTGTGTGTTAGCAACAGGAGGTGCCAAGTCTCAATGTATTCACTTGGCTAATGAGCACAGCGCATGCAATTGTGTGGCGGGAATGGCATCCCCCTCCATTGGATTGGTTCCTCTGTGCTTGGCTCTGAGCTCTGAAGCGCACTGTGTGTCTTTATCATCGTGGGCTGTATTAGCTTGACATAGAGGGTTCTCTGTGCTGGAACAGCATTAGCAAGCTCCTAGAATTACTCCACTCTGATCATCCAGTTAGAACCAATTTTGTCCCCAGCTGAAGCCAGGAGAGTTGCAACTGGTCAATGAGGAGTTGGCTACCATTGTTGTGCACTAATTGACTGCTTTGCCACATCTGAGCCTTATCACAGCCCCAATACTTTGCTTTTCAAAAATAAAAAAGAACAAGAAAGAATTAACAGTTCTTCATGACTGTAAGAAAGAGTTATGTATATTGTTGACAATATCAAAACAGCATGAAGGAAAATAGATCATGCCTGCTTTCCTCTAACTAGTGCCTTCCAGGATGGAACCATGGCAGTTAAAGTGGAACTATACACTAAAATTGCATAGTGTGAATGGGCCCCAGATCTGGGCTGCAACTCCCATTATCCACAGCCAGAACAAATAATGGTTATGTTGTCTGGGAGTGATGGGATTTGTAGCCTGACAATCTGGAGGGTGCTGGGTTGGGGAAGATTGCAACAGACAATTGTTAGTAGAATTATCAATGCTGTATATTCTACCAACTAATATTACCACTCATGCTTCCCCTCTGTGTTCTCTCTTCTCCCTATGCGATTAAGTCAGTGTATCTTCTGAGGCACAGCTGCCCCTGCCTTCTGCCCCCCACCCTGTCTCTCTCTGCCTTGGGAGGGTGAACAGATCTTAGGTGCTTGCTCAGAGACCAAGAGCACAGTGACCAGGAGACTGGCACTCTGGCTGCACTCATCACATGGGAAGAAACAACTTGGAACAAGACGGGCTGAGGCCCAATAGTGAGGAATGTGTGGCACTTGCTGATGGACTCCCTTGGTCCCTTACCATTGGCCATGCTGGCTCGGGCCAATGGGAGCTGCAGTCCAACAGCATCTGAAGGACTGCATGTCACCTTTACCGTAGCCTATTCTACACGGCAATAGAATGAGGTGGATTTTACCACTTCAGAGTGCATGGGAAGTGTTACAATTTCTGTATTGTTGTCGTGTGCCTTCAAGTCATTTCTGACTCATGGTGACGCTAAGGTGAACCTATCACAGGGTTTTCTGAGGTCTGATGTGTGATTTGCCCAAGGTCAAGGTCACCCAGTGGGTTTTCATGGCTGAGCAGGGATTTGAACCCTGGTCTCCAGAGTTGTAGTCCAACACTCAAATCACTATGCCACGCTGGCTCTTTGAATGCTGTATAGAGTAGGGCCCCCATATCCACTGATTCATTAACCACTGATTCAGTTATCTGCAGGACAAAAACCAGAACACCTACCATAGAGTCTTACCAGAAAATGCCTAGAGAGGCATCCTGTCTAGGCATTTTCTAGGTCCTCCAAGGCAAACTCTGATATTTTAAACCAGAAATCCCATTATTTTCAATGGCATTTGCTGTTATCCATGGTTTTCAATATCCATGGGGGGGGGGCAAACCAATCCTCCGCAGATACAGGGGTCCTACTGTACTTCCTCCTATAAAAAAAATCTTTCTGCAAAGGAGGAAAATGCACATCAAGGGGAGAGTTTTCTAGCCCTTCCTACACCATTTTTTTTGCTTTGTAAACTTTTTACATGCAAGACAGGAAAGACTTAGGAGCACCAACTGAGAGTAGCTGCAAGGAGCATCAGACAGGGAGAAAAAAGGGCTCAGGAAACATCTTGGGCCCCCTAAAAGCCAAACTTTCAGGTTTAATCCAATCAAAGAATTCTGCTTACATTTCAAACTGAATGAAGTCTTAGAAATCAAAGTAAGCTTTCCCATAAATAACAATTACCATGTTCACATAATCAGAGCTTTAGTCAATACAACACTCTTATTTCTGTGTGTATTATTGTTAGTCATTTTTGAAGGGTTAGTGAGCATACAGCCAAACATCATTTTTACAATATTTACATATTTGCCTGATTGTGCCTCTGATTATTATTTTTTCTTTGTCTGAAACACAGTTTTGCTTGGAGTTATTTAAAAGTTCTTTCTAACTCAAGGTTGGGACTCTTGTGGCTCTCCAGATGTTGTTGGACTGCAGCTCCCAGCACTCCTGACTATTGGCTCTGCTAGCTAGGGTTTTTGAGGGTTGTAGTCCAACAATATTTAGAGGGCCACACAAATTCTTTCTATGCCCCATTCTATCTGGGGTTTGGAATTCACTTGGTTAACACAATGCTGGATAGTTTTGTTTTGTTTTTTGTTTGTGGCGCTACAGCTTCTGGTTGGAAGCTTTTCTGTTTCAGGAGATTTTCCCATTTCATCAATCTAAACTTTAAAGCCATTCTTAATTGTCCTCAAAACTGGTCCTGGGGTGAGAGGTATAATAGAACTACTAGCCCACCTCAGGATTGGCTATGTTGCTGTAGGTATAGCTTAGTGGCTGACTGATGGAGCTGTGATCTACTGAAGGAAACCATACAGCTCCAACTCCACCCACACAATCATTAGGGGCCTCCAGCAAACCTCAACTCTATGATTCTGTTTCTCTCCTCCTCCTTCCTTCTTTTTCCATACCTCAGTTTCAACCAACAGACACACACACCACCTGCAAGACAAGGACAAAAAGGCTGCTCTACTTTATGCCTACAAAGATAAATAGTATTGGTTGATTGATTGATTGCCCCACTTTTCTTCTGGGATGGAAACCATGACATGCTTCCAACACTGAAAGTGCTTTACAAATACCAAGTGTGACTTTGGTTAGTTGCACTGCTACCCAGGATTGCTCCTGGTACTGGACTTGCAAGGTGGGAGACGTGGAAATGCTGTGGAAGAGTAGGCTGCCTACAGATAGATCAAGGGGAGCAAATATTTTCCCTGGTAACTCTCTAACAAGGAGATCTGTCAGCAAACAGTTGGGCCTTCCAGATGCAAAGCCAGAAGCAAACTGCCCAAATTGTGGATGATTACTGCACTGGGATTTGTTGCTCCTGTGTTTTTTCAAGCAGCTTCCTTTTCAGTCCATCTGTCTCCAGGAGGCTTCCTAACTTGTTCACTCATCTCACTGATGTGGTGGCCTCTGAGGCAAGGCTGCTAATTGTTTCCAGTGGCAGCTTTGCTGCTGTTTTGTCTACAGGGCTGTGTGTGGAATCCCTCCAGGGCTGTGTACATGGGGAGCATTGCAGCAAATTTTCTCTTGCATTGAAGTGTGAAAATGCACAGCAGATGAGTTGCAGCAGGACATCATTGCCAAATAGCCCATTGTAAATTAAGCTTCTTTTATAAAAGGAAAGGTGCCTCAGTGCCAAAGAATGTGGATGTAGCATGATGGTTAAGATACTCAGATATTCAGGAATCTTTGGTTTTGATTCTTATAGTGAGCTGGGCCTCTGCCACCAGATAGATGGGTTTTGGAGTCCTTGTTGGCATTATGGCCAACTGTTCTGGGACAGTTTCTGCACAAGACACTTCTCTGCTATGACCTCACCAGGTTGGCTTCAGAAAACATTAAGTAAACATTTTATTTCAGTCCCTGATCTGCAAAATGGGATTGCTAAAACTGACCTACCTCATGGAGCTGTTGTAAATATCACCATAAGAAAATGTCTGTGGCAAATGTTTTTTTGCATTCTTAGTGATCCAATTGCTAAGTTACCTTATTGTTTCTTCTGTCAGAATCATGTCTTATCTTTTCAATGTAATATTATGAAATGCCTGTCATGATTAACAATGGGTAGTGGCACAGAAGAAAAAGACAATATTGCAAAGATCACTACCAGCAATGTCTGAGACCATCCTCCTCATGGCCATGTCCCAAGAGTTGTTGTTTTGTGCTTTCCAGTCATTTCCAACTTCTCTCTCTCTCTCTCTCTCTCTGGCTTTTCTTCGCAAACGAAGATTCGGGAAGGACTCATCCCGCACTTTCTGCAAGCGTGCTGATGACTAAAAAGGCCAATCTGAGATAAACATGTCCGGTTGCAGAAAGCACAGCAGAGGTTCTCCTTGGGTGATGTTTCCAGGTTGTGATTCTTTCTGTGTTGTCATTTCTCTTCAAGACTTGTTCAGCGTGAATTCTCAAATAAGGCTGCAGCATTGTGGATAGTGCGTCTCCATGCCTCCCGATGTGAGGCCAGGGCAGACCATTGTTGGTGATCAATTTGGCTGAGCCTGAGATGTTGTTTCAGGGAGTCCTTGTATTGCTTTTTTGGAGCACCCCTCTTACGCTGACCCGTGGCGAGTTCACTGTAGAGTACTATTTTTGGGAGGCGATGGTCCTCCATCCTAGAAACGTGCCCTGCCCAGCGCAGCTGTGTTCTCAATATCATGGCCTCAATACTGGTGATCCCTGCTTGCTCAAGGACAGCAACATTTGTCACATAGTCAGTCCAGTGTATATTTAGGATTGTGCATATACAACGCTGATGAAAGCGTTCGAGGAGTCGTAAGTGTTGGCGATAGGTGACCCATGTTTCAGACCCGTAAAGGAGAATAGACAGTACAATGGCTCTATACACACTGATTTTTGTGCTTCGCCTCAGGTGTTTGTTACTCCAGACTCTTTTCTAAAGTCTTCCAAATGCGCTATATGCTTTTGCTAAGCTAAGTATTCGAGGAGTCGTAAGTGGTGGCAATAGGTGACCCATGTTTCCCTAAAGCCATGGGATTTTTTCAGCAAAATTTGTTCAGAGGGTTTCATCTTTGCCTTCCTCTGAGGTTGAGAAAGTGTGACTTTCCCAAGGTCACCTAGTGGTTTTTCATGTCACAGTGGGGATGTGAATCCTGGTCTCCAGAGTCACAGTCCAGTGCTCAAACCACTACACCACGCTGTCTCAATGTGTCCCAGATACCATTGTGTTTTTGTCTACTTCTCACAAACAGGCGATGAATCTGGAAACCTGATTCCAACCTCTTCCATCTCAGACCAGAGGTAGGAACTCAGCTCTTCCACACACATCTTCCAGTTTGAAATGTGAAGCCCACATGATGCCTCACTTGGAATCCAGCTTCAGTTCTGTTACCTCTGGAGGAAAATCTCCTTTCCCCTGGGAAATGCCATAACTGGTCGAAAGGGTTTGATTTCACCCATCTGAATCTGTTGCATATCCCTGTGGTCCCTGAAAAACCTCAGAGGGGACTAGACTAACTTTCTCTGTAATATATTACATTATCAGGAGAGAGCACTGTTGTTGCCTTCATGCCCTGCCTGTGAGTTTTCTAGAGGCATCTGTCTGGCTGCAGCTGGAAGCATAATGAAAGGCTACATGGACCTTTGGTCTATGGAGCAATTCATGCAGTCTTTGGGAGCCTCTATGGGCATGATGTGTCTTACAGTGTTGTTGCAAAGATGGAATAAGGCAAGGGTATACTGTGACCTTGAAGCCTTCGGCTTTTTCATTTCAGGAAATGAACCACCCCTTCTCTCCCCTCTCCCATCTTCTTGTTCCCATTCATTTCTCTTCTATACCAATTGTTCTTTACTTTTTATAAGAACAACAGCACAGAAACCTGCAACAACAAAATACAGAAATTGTGGTTAAACAACTACAGTTCCCTTGTGGGTTTTAAGTTAATCCATCAGTTGATGAACAGTGTTGCAACCCACCCCAAAGTGTTTGGGACAGGGTAAACATAATTTCTAAGTTGCATTTGGAATGGTAACTAATCTGATAGTAACAGCCAAGAAAGAATCAAAACCAAGAAAGAATTAAAATGTTAATAATAGAAAGAAAAATATTTAGGATTAGCTTTTGAAATGTTGAGATGATGCTGTCATATTCACATCAGTTCACAGTGTATAAGTTCATGGAAGAAGCTAGATGGATAAACAAGCAATGCATAAAAAGCTGGCAAACAGTTATGTACTGGAAAAATATTTCAAGATGATATATATCATTAGGTGTTCACCACCACACACTTGATACATTATATGATACTGTTCTTTCTTCTTGATCTATGACAATGTAATTCAAATTTAATAAAATTTAAGGAAATGGAGGAAGAGACTTGGGAGGGTATAGACACCAGGCCTTCCTTCTGTACCACAGGTGTATGTCAGAAGGCCAGTTTATACATTCAGAAGGATCAAGTGGTAATGCCTCCCCTAGGATGTATCACTTCGTGCCTCAAGTGGTAGTTCTCAAGTTTTAATACTTCTACATAGGTAAAAGACCTTCATTTGCAAGCAGGACAACAACAAATACCATGACAGGGAGAGTACTAGCTTGAATCCCACTTCTTGAGAATATAGCCTTTTTGATGCACAGATTAATTTTTAGCTGAGGAAAGAGACCATGATCTTCAACATGCAGGGGGTTTGAAATGACAGCCTGAGGCATGCCAGTGTGGGATTCAGCCTACAAGGCCCAACAAATTGTTCTGGCCAATGGCAACAACAGTAGTCAGGCAGTCACAGAAGTCTCCTTGCATTCATAAGCCAGAAGGAACCAAGTGATCCTCTCTGATTCATAGAAAAAGTTTGCTCATTGGAATGAGCAGAAAGGACGGGGGGGGGGGGGTGAGAGAAACATGGGGGCTTTCAGATGATGCAGGGTTGCAGTTTCCACCAGCTCCGGCCAGCATTGCCAATGATGATGGGAGTTGCAGTCTAGAAATATTTGAAGGGCCACAAGTTGCTCACCCCTGGGCTCTGCTTTTTTCCTCTGCCTTGTTCCTTTCATGCCCTGCTGCCCTTGAGTATATGGGTGTCATGTTGTCCAACAGAAACATGCATTATTGCACCTGCAACCAGACACATCACAATTCAAGAACAGCTTTTTCACTTATTTAAGCTGAAGGTGTAAAGTGATTCTGAAAGGATATGTGTAGAATGGCAGCGTAACTGAGCCAGATAAAACCTGGATAGACCCTGTGGGAAAGTGGAGGGCAGTCTGGTATGGGCAATGCTTTCCTTTCCTTGAGAGGGATGGGAAGTTATGGAAGGGCACGAGGGCGGGGGGCTGGAGTCAAAAGCTATGGCAAGAACAGTGGTGAAAGTGTGGCGAATCACTTTGTCAGAAGGGGGAAGCTGGAATAAATCTGGAGCAGGACTTGTACAAGTCAGGCTAGGCTCCTGTTTCCTAAAGAGGCTCTTTTTGTAGCTACAGTTGTCCCTTCATATTCGCTGGGGTTTGGTTCCAGGGTCCCCTGTGGATACCAAAATCCATGAATACTCAAGTCCCATTCTATGCAATGGCATAGCAAAATGGCGTCCCTTAGATAAGATGGCAAAATCAAGGTTTGCTTTTTTGGATTATTTTTTATTTTTTAAAGAATATTTTCAAGGCGTGAATACTGAAATCCGTGGATACCAAATCCGTGGATAGGGAGGGGCAACTATATGGCGTTAGGAAGGGGGGTGTTTCCCCCCTTGGCCACTAGGTGGCTCTTTGCAGGCGAAAGGCTGGCGAGGCGGGCGAGGGGTGAGGGGCAGCTCCATGCTGTTGCAATTGCACCGACAGCGAGGCAGGCGAGCGCCCAAAGGCTGGGGATCCGTCCGCTGCGCCGAGGCTGGGGGCTCAAGCCAGGCACGCTGGGGCCGGAGCAGGAGGCCAGGGGGCTGGAGAGGCGCTTGGCTCCGGGCCGAGGGGGCGCCGGCTGACTTTCCTCCCCGCTTACCTGCGCCCTCGCCTCTTGCCGGGGGCTGCCTCCTTCCACCCAGAGGAGACGGACTGGGGGGGGGTGTTGGAGAGTGACAGCCTCCGAGGCAGAAGACCCAGCCGTCGGGGGGCCAGCCAGCCAGCCCGCCCGGGAAGCTCGCGGTCCGTCCCCTTGGCTCTGGATCGGCGCCTGCTGCTCTTCCAGCCCGGTAAGTCCGGCGGCGGCGCGGCTGCCTCGCCTGTTTCAGCACCACGGAGAGCGGCGCAAGGGCTGCCCGGCGCTCTGCCTTCTCGGAGGTGGGCGGCCAAGCTCGGCTGCTCCTGGCCTGGCACAGTCCTTGCCAAGAAAGGCAGGCAGGCAGGCAGGCAGGGGCCCCTGGGTGGGTGTCCCTGGGTGGCTCAAGGAAGGCGGGTGGCTGTAAAAAGGTATAGAGGCGCGATAGGGTCCCCTGGCTGTGCAGAAGACCAGCACCCCGGGGAACTCTTTCCTGGGGGCCAGGAGGGGCCCACGCTCACCTTGGAGGGGCCGGTGGGTGTCTGGCGTGGGCTGGTGCCTTGCGTGTCTTCTTCTCCCCTGCAGAGGAAGCTGGGTGGGCAAAGGGCCAGGTTTCCAGAACTGGATGCCTAGTAGGGTATGGTTGTTGGCGTCAGTCCCCCCAAAAGATATGTAATAGGTTTTGCGACTGCTGGGGGCACCCCTTCCTGGGGTCCAGATGGTGGTGGATGGGTGGGAGGCGTCTTAGGGCACAAGTTAATGATGAGCAGCTGCCTGCCTTCCGGGGAGTTTTTGACGGCAAGCTTCACTTTTAAGTCAAGTCTTGTTAAAAGGAGGTTAAAGAGAGTCAACTTACTACCCGTGCTTGTGGTGAAGGAAGAAAGTAGTGGGAATGTGGTAGGAGGTAGGCATCATAATCAGCCCCCCCCCCAGGAGCACTTAATTTTAAACCTCATTTGTTGTCATTGGTCTTTGACAGTTGATCCTTTTGCTCTCCTGTCCCAACCCCCTGCTTTACCCCCTTGGGACCTTTTATTTGGAAATGTGTTGTGCTTTGCAGGTACTTAGGTTTGATTATGAATAGCCCTTCTTTTTACACTTCGAGTCCATCTGGGGCAGAAACTAAAGAGCTACTTTGTCATATATAAGGGATTGGCCATGATTTGTAGCATATTCTCTCCCCCGCAGTCATATTCCAGACTGTCTTTACAACCCTTCTCAGTAGCAAAAGGAGTTTGCTGTGTGCCATTGGGCAGAGCCTGCTGTTCAAGAAAAAACAATTATGTTGGGCTTGTGAAAGCAGTGTCATTGGTTTTAAGTTACCTGCTTGTCTGATTGGCAATTGCCACATCTAGTAACTTGGAGTTCCACAAATCAATTTGTTTTGCTAGGAAACTCTTTCCTGTCTCCTTATTTTAAATTTGTGAGTTAAATGTTTCAGAAACCCTGGTACTATATTATGTAAATTCAAATGCTAATTTCCCTTGCCTGTGTTTACTGAATTGTTCATAATTTTATATGCTTTGTTTCTGTTGCTTCTTAGTTAACAACCTCTTTCCTAAACTGTCCTGATGTTTTAGCCCTCTCCAGCAAGGAACAGTCTCCAGATGGATTAAGTCTTCCCCACAACCCATGGTTCTCAGTTTATCAATTCATAGGAATGTTGTGGCCAAACATTGATTTGTATGAAAGCATTTTTTTTTTTTAAAAGGGAAATAACCTATGCTGTAAGAAGTCCTTCACAGTTTGCTTGGCCTTATGTTTGTAGCACTTAAGTGACATGGTGTGATTTCAAAATCTCTTTCTTCACTAAAAACAGTAAAAACAACCCTGACCTTAAATGATTTTAAATGGCCTTTCATTCTGCTTACTGTAGTGGTAGGTAATAAGCTTCTGGACTGCAGATGATTATATGCTGCTTTTCTTTAAATCTCCATATAACTTTTCTTTCAACTTGAACCATAGCTGTGCATGTTTCTGAATATAGACTATATGCTGCATTCAGAAACACACACAACTACAGTTCAAGTTGAAAGAAAAGCCATATGGATTTTTTTTTTTAAAAAAAGCTTGCTGCACTATTGACTGTGACATCATAACCCCTGCCCCATTCTGAAATGTTCACAGTGGCAACCAATTGTGGTTCCAGAGGGCAACAGGTACAATTCCCATTGTGGTCACTTTGCCAGTGGGCACCACTTTCCATTTTATCAGTATTTATTGTGGGCTAAGTGTTCTCACTGTACATTTCTGTTGGCACTAAATACAGAGCAGGCAGGATTGTAAGGAATAGCCACAGTACTCTGTTGCAGCAAAAAGAACAGTGGGGCACTTACTTGAAAGATGAATACATTGTTTGTGACATAATCTTCCATGGCAAGAGCTGACTTCATCAGAGAAAAAGCTAAGAAACATGACTCTGTCCCAGATCAATAGTTTATGCATAGTGACAGGATGCATCCTTTAGGGCTGCTATTTGCTTCTTTGTTTGGGGGCAAAACATTTCATCCACCCCTTTGAAAACTTCTCTTTAAGTATTTGAAACAACAGTAACAGTTAATGTGAAATTATATGTTGCAACAATATTCTGAAAACCCATAGCTAATGTAAGCCAGAACAGATCCAGAAATTGTATTTTTTAAAAATCAGATGAGAAGGCGGGGTTTGGGGGAGGGGGATAGATCTTGCCACAGGAGGAGTGGAAAAACACACATAGTTTTCAGCATTCTTGTCTTAATCAGAAAGTTAAAACTGGAAACAGAAAATTAGATTGCACAAACACAGAATTCATATTTTGAAAGAAACAACCAGTTTTCTTTTATAACATTCATTCATTTGTCATCATGCAATACATTTCTACCTGTGCTTCAAAGAAATATGGGTTGTTGTTTTTAGCAGGTATCTTAAAGAAGAGGTTGGAATGTCCCATATATTCTGTTGATTGAATGCAGGGCCATGTAGTGTGTCGATGGGTAATTAATTGGTATTGATTTGTTTGTTTCATAGAAAGGCTTTGTTTCCTTAGCATGTACGAGTATGTTTTCTCCAACTGTTTTCATTCTACTCCACCCTCCATACTGTCTCATGATGTTTCTTAAAGTACCTCCTTTGGCTAAAATCCTGTGCTGAATGAAGAAAAATGTGGGTGAGAGACCTGTTAGAGGTCACATGCATTAAGCAAGTAGTGCTACATGGAATTTTCTGACATGCTATCTATCTATAATATAAAGATGAAATATTGGTGTCTTACATTATGTATGTATATTTTTGGTATAGGGCTTTAATTGCTGTAAGCTACTGGTGAGATCAATATTTGGCCAGATAGTGGATTTAAAACATAATTAATTAATTAAGTCAGTAAAATCTATCAAACTTCCTTGACAGACAGTTTCTTCACCATGGCCAGTCTCCCTCTAGCATCTATACAACACCAGGAGGGACGTGGAAGAATTCTAGGCTTGCATTTTTATGCACATCTGGCAGCTGAAACCAAACATTCTCAACTCTTGCCCCCCCCCCCCACGAATCAAGCCTGTGCTGCAAAACACTTCCTATGATCTTTTGCAATTTATGTGGAATCCATGGCAGAGGATCCTTGGCCAATAAGCCTATATGGAAAAATGTTCTGAGAGCCAAAGTTTGAAAAACCACTGTTGGTAACATATAGCAACGTGAATGGTTCAAAACTCATAATTGGGCATTTTGGTAATGTTTGCAACATTTGAATTCTGTAGGTAAGGAGTATAACATGAAAAAGCTTGCATAAGTATAGTATGAAACGAAAGAAGAGTTCTCAAAAATTCAGAAATGTGCCACCATAGTATAATGGGTGTCAATCTCACCACCTTCTGAAATAGAATAGTCCTCATTTCTTTTAACATGCTATGGAAAACTTGCTCTCCTAGCTTCAGTGGGAATTGCTAAGGCAGAGCCCAACAAGTTGTAAAAAAAAGTTGTGGATCATTTTCTGGTTTGTATCACTTTGCTCTTTCAGCATCTCTAGTGGGACAATTAAATATCAGCTACGTCTACTGTAGGAAGTCCAGATATAAGAAAATGTTCATACCTATGCTTGTTAAAGAGGCTGCACATCTGAATTAATGTTAAGAGTCTTTCCCAGTGGTGAATCCTGAAGATGAATAGGTGCTCATCATGGCAACCCCAATAGGTTCACCCCAAGAAGAATCCAGAAATGCCGATGCTCTGTAATAACAAACCAATTATAGCATCTGCATCAGGACCAATTCTTTTTTAAAAAGGTTAATAGATATGAATTGCCTGCTTAAGACCAAGCAACCCCCAAATACTTTATATTACAACAGGGAGAGCTTACAATAGTGCAATTGCTGAAAAAAATATCTTCCTCCCTCACCCCCACTCCAATTATTATAGGGACTGCAGTTAAGCTTGGAGGGAACAGGGAAGTCCAAAGGGGTGGCAGGTGAAGTCAACATCCATGTTAATCACAGATTCCTGGTGCTCTAAATCCTGCAAGCCCTGATGTCACTATAGTGTTGGTCTTGCCTCTTTATTTGCAAGAAGACACACACACACACACAAAGAGATTTCTCTCCTTAAATGATATGACAGAAAATAGTGCAAGAAGAAATACAGTTTCTAAGTGGTTGCCTCCATTTCTCTTAAGTCAAGTAAAAGACTCCTCATTTTTGCCAGTGTGGATTTCAGATTCCTGTTGATGGGGAAAGAGTCTGTAGAAGTGGAGGTGTTGGGGATTCTGTGTTATAAATGCTTTTAAACACACACACACAGAGAGAGAGCTATTAGCTGATTGAACTCTTGGCAGGGAATACCTGAGTGTCAGGCAATTCTCAGAAACATATAAATGTTGGCACAAGATGCTCTGTGTTTTTGTGTAGACATATATTCAAACTCCCACCAATCTTATTTTTTAAAATGGGGTTGTTGGTTTTTTGCAGCAATAGTTGGGAGGGGGAGAGACTGGTTGTCTTCCATACTGACAGCCCCCAGCAGGGCTGAAAACATGATATACCCAGTGTTTTAAATAGAGGAAGCATCTTCTCCTCTCAGTTGGCAGTTGCACTTTCACTTGATTTCCAAGTAGAGATCCCTTGATACCTCTGCCATGTCTCCCTCCCACACTACCAGTGATCAATTAATATCAAATATTGTAGCTCTCCTACATGGCCATTAGTTCCACACAGAAAACCTGATACATACAAGGATTGCACAAGCATCTATTTCAGTCCAAGTACACACTGTGGGAAGCTGCAAGTCAACAACCTGCTTCCCACAACAGGCACACAGCTTCTGTGCCCAGAAAGAATTATGCCTGAGTCACTACATATGAACAACTATGTGTGGTTTGCTTGGAATGTCTGAAATAGAAGTGCAAAGTATATGCAAAATAGCTATCACATGTGAAGGGACTCTTAGACGTGGAGCAAGATGGGAGGAAGATGGATTTTTCTCTTCATGTGAATTGACTGGCTGCTTGACTCCTTGGGCTTCAGCAGGAAGATATTCGTGTAGACTGCAACTCCCAGAATGCCCCACTCAGGATGGCCAGTGGCCATGCTACCTGGGGGATTTTTTTCTGAGAGTTAGAATCCAAAATGTATTGTTTCCAATCTCTGGCTTGGCAGTTTTCAAAGAAAAAGCAATTAATGAAAGAAAATATAATTAATGATGTCCAGCCATAGCTCTATGTCCATGTGCAGCTATAGGTACAAGAGGTTTGGCAGGATCACTGGTTTAATGTGACAGGCAGAGAGTGGTTGGTTTGTAGACCAAAGCATTCACCGTTCAGGCATTCATTGTTGGGAAGAATGTTCAAGTCAATAATGATGTAGGGCCCTTGTGTGTTCTTCCGTACAGACTTCTCTTTCATATAATCCTTTTTAAAAACTTGGTTCAGACATGACAGTTGCATCTTGTAGCAATGAGTTCCAAATGGACATTTTACGATATTTAGAAACTTGCTGATTTTTTTTTTATTTTTATTTTTTGGTACTGAAACGTCCCCAATCCATTATCACACCTTGTTTGAAAGGGCCAAAGCTATCTCTTATTTAGCATATTCTCCAACTCACGTTATGATTGTTTATATTATTTATATACAGCTTCATTACTTTTTCTGCACTCCCCCCCCCCAGTGTGGCTTGTGCACTGCCAGTGGTTCTACTAAGCTGCAAAAACAGCAAAAAAAATTCCTTCCATAGACCATACAAAACAAGCTGTGTCAAGGAACCTTATACAGTTGTCCCTTCATATTCATGGTTTTCACATTCACAGTTTTGCATATTTGCGGTCTGTAGCTGCTGCTCAAATAGCTCAAACTCCAAGACCCCACCCTCCTCCCCTCTCCTCCTGTCCTGGCAACAAAACTACTCCAGCTTGCTTTCTTACCTTGCACCAAAACATTACTGCCCGTTACTTTAAACCTTAGTGTTTTAAATGAGCAGTGCTCTTTTGGTGCAAGGTAAGAAAGCAAGGTGGAATTGCGTGGTGGCAGGTATTGGCAGTCCTGTTGGTAGGAGAGGAGTCTACAATACTGTAGTGTAATGTGCATGTTGGGGCGGGGCTTAATTTATTTGCAGTTTTTTCACTTTTGCGGTGCTGCTCCACCCCTAACCCCAGCGAATATGAAGGGACAAAGGTATAGCATTCCTAACAGAGCTTGTAAAACTTATTTTTTAAAATGACAACTGCCTGAATTCTCTATACAGCAGAGCTAGTCTACTGAACAGAAGACCCTCTATTTTCCTATGCTGGATTATTAGGCAATTAGGCAGTTTTAAATCTGCCTTCGTACTTCTAGAGCAGCCCCTCCCTCCCCCGGCTCTATTTTACAGAACTGCTGAAACATACTGCTACCAAACTGTGGAAATTATGGCATTGTGGTTTTGATATAATTAGATCTTATCTACAGTAGTTCAAATGCAGGAGAAACAGGAGTCTGCAAATCATTCATTCTGATTTCTGGATTAGTACTGCGAAGCATGAATACATACGTCGTAATATTGCTTTCCTGATTAGCCAATGCACAGGGACAATTTGCAGTTAGGAGAGTGAAGAACAAGGCTGTGGTCAGCATTCATGTTAAGCTTTCTCTGAGGACTTTTTCAGACACCCCTTTACTGCGCAAAAAGCCTCCGTAACAGCAACGAAGCTCCTGCACGGCAAGGGGTCTGTTGCAGACGACGGCGTCCCTCTCTCGGCATAATCCGTGACTGTTCTGGGTAGGATTGAGGGCAGCCGCACCATTTTTTATTCACGGACAACTTCTGTGAGTAAAAAATGGCGCGGACGCCCTCAATCCTACCCTGAACAGTCATGGATGATGCCGAGAGAGGGACGGCATCATCCAAAATGGACCCCCTGCCACGCAGCAGCTTCGTTGCTGTTATGGAGGCTTCTTGCATGGTAAGGGGCGTCTGAAAAAGTCCTGAATCTCATGAGTGTAATTCAGAAAAGTGAAGAAATGCATGTATGTGAACAAAACAGTAACTTTATTAATGATTTTACTACCTTTCCCTGCTAAAAAGACAATGACAGCAACATATTTCTGTGCTTTGAATACAAATGGCCTGTGTGCCAAACTTTTTTTGAGGAGGGCCATGGGCACCATACACAAACACAGAAGCAACTATACAACAATTTTCAGGGTAACATGCAAAGTAGGTAGTAATTATTAAACTGGATTATGATTACTTTACCCATTTCTTAAAAAGCGTCACTAGTCCATTTGTTCTTGTCTTTTTTATCTGTATAATATTTGACCTCTGCTCTACAGATTTCTTATCTGTACAATATTTGATCTTATCTGTACAATATTTGTACCTCCGCACTGATACATAAGTTTTGGTTAACTAAAAATATAAATAAATGAATTGTCTTTCTAACACATCTACTGATTATTTTGTTATCTTTATGATCTATGTACAGGAAGGTATTCCATAATCCTTAAGAATTATGCAAATCTTTCCACAATTTAGTTTTGCAAATCTATCTATTACCTTTCAAAAGCTTATTGTTGCTATTTCCCCCCATTTATCCTCCCATTCTGGAGTTGGATTATAGGAAGTAAATGGAAGAGTTAAAAATTTTGGTCAGTTTTGGTCCAGCTTTCTAACCTGTTAAGGTCATTTTGAATTCTGATCCTGTCTTCTGGGGTATTAGCTACCCCTCCTAATTTGATGTCATCTGCAAACTTGATAAGCATACCCTCTATTCCCTCATCCAAGTCATTGATAAAGATGCTGAATAGCACTAGTCCCAGGACAGAATCCTGTGGCACCCTGCTGGTCACTTCCCTCCAGGATGAAGAGGAGCCCTTGGTGACTACCCTTTGGATTCGGCCCATCAAGCAATTATAAATCCACCTAAGAGTTGCATTGTCTAGCCCACATGTTATTAACATGTTTGCAAAAATATCATGGGAGACATTGTCAAAGGCCTTTCCTCCTCCTTGGGACTGTTTGAAATTGTGCCTTCAATATCTCACTTTTAAGGAGCTCTCATCCATCATGAACTCCTTTCTCTTTCAGTGTTCCTGACCATGGGATCACCCCCAGTAATCCCCTAAGTTTTCTGAAATCGGCTTTCTTAAAGTCTAGAAGGCATGTCTGACTACACTTGGCTCCATCTTTCCTCTGTATGACAAAGTCCAGGAGAACACGGTCACTCTCCCCTAAGGATCCCACCCCTTCCACACCATAATCAGATCATCTGTGTTCGTTACGGTCAGATCTAAGACAGCTGATCTGCTAGTTGCCTCTTTCACCTTCTGGACAATGAAATTGTCTCCAAGGCAGGTGAGAATTTTTTTTTACCTTAACATTCTTAGCAGAGTTGACTTCCAACAAATATCAGGTTAGTTGAAATCCCCCATTACTACTACATCTCTCCTTTCTGAATGTGTGGTCATCTGTTTCAGGAAGGCATCATTCAAGTCCTCAGTTTGGCTAGTTCTTGCCATGAGAACTCTTGTGTCTAAGTTTTCATTTCAAAAGCCCCACTGCACCCTGAACAAGAGACAGACTGGGATCTAGTGGTTGTGGGTGGAGAGTGTTGCAGAATCTAGATTTTACTGGCTCTCCAGAGGCTGATACTGATTAATTGCAGAACATCTTTTTCACTGAAAAGGAGCAGGATTGAGGTAGCTGTCTCAGGCAGTTGATTCAGAATATTATGAAAGTACAGCAAATTGTTGTTTATTGGGTTTCATATTGTTGTATTTGTATTGCTAGAGATAGGGAAAGGTGCTTGGGGGATCTGCTTCATGTGTCAAGATTAACTGTCTAGCTTTGAATGGGGTCTGTGGGTGTGGGATATTTGCTGTTCCACCTCAGGCAGCAAAATGCCTTGGACCAGTCACAAAGGTGTGACCAAACAGTTTCAGTCTCTTCATGGGATCTTCCTCTGTCCTTTAGAAAAGGATGGTGACCGAAGAGAATGCAGAAGAAGCCTCTTTGTGGAGTAGACACCTGAGGTGGCAGTCAGCAGTTTGGTTTTTTTAGCTATGTGACCTTCTCTCAAAGCACAGTTTTTAAGTTAGGTCTCAGGACACTGAGCTCTGTAATTATGCTGTGTATAGCCTACTTCTTGATACTGGACTTGAACACAACATTTTAAAAGTAATCCCTGAGTTTCAGATGACAATTTTCTTTGACCTTTATTTAAAGACCATTTCTGTTCCTTCCCTTTCCTCAACAGTTTCTCCTCCCCCAACAATTAGTTGCAGTGTAATTTTTGAGGGAGGGATTCCTTTGGCTAAATCCTGAACAGAGGGAACTTTAGACTTATTAGGCTGAGCAGGATGTGCACATTTTTGAAAATATCTCCTCAAATTTTGGGCCTGTTTTAGGCTTAATTCGGCACACGGTTTAGGGCCTAGGCCAGCATTGGGCTCAGTAGCTTTAACCTTTCTAATAGTTGGGCTCAAAATCTTGTTTTATTTATGTTTTTTTTTAAATCATGTTTTATTTTGGGTTATTATTTTATTATTATGTGTATTTTCAATGGTTGGGTTTGGTTCTGTTTTTTGATACTATTTTATTTCTGAAGCTGTTTTGGCAGTATCGTTGCAACAATGATCAATGGATTTTGATTATTAAATGAGGTTATTGTGGACCTCCACAAAAAAAGACCACAGGCTCTCAGAACCGTGCTTTCTGTGAGATAGGTAGAGTCAGCATTCTTCTTAAACATAACTCTACGTTATGCCACTGGTCTTGGACTGATTGGGGAGTATGATCATACTATGAATGCATATGTGGATTTAACTGTCATGGGTTTCTCTACTACAGGGATAGGCAATTGTGGAAGGCTAGGGGGCCAAATTAGCCCTCCCAGGACACTTTAGAGGGCTGTACCCTTCCACTCCAGCCCCTGAAAACAACCTCATTTCCTCCTGCATGCTCCCAAACACTCTCTAGGAGGCATGGGTACATTTTTGCCATGTTTTTAGGGCCTCCTGTGTCATTTTACACCCAGAAGAAGCCTTTTAAAAAAAACAGTTCCGGTTCATTTCCTATTTAAAATAAAGCCTCCCCTGGGCCTAAATTGCCCCAGGGGGGACAAAAACACAGCAGAAATGCCCCCACACCCACAGCAGGTATTTTAGGTAATTTTTGACCCCTGGGGGAACAAAAAATATTCCTGTGGTCATATGCAACCCATGGCCACACTTTGCCCACCCCGCTTTAAAGAATCTTTGGAACTATAGTTTTGTGAAACATATGACATTATTTCTATTTTTCCATAGCTTGCCTCACATAATTACTGTGAGGTCATGCAAACGAACTAAAATGCTCTTGGAAGATCTGGATCACCTGAGATGAAAACCTCTTTGTTGCAATGAAAAGAAAATGCTGATCTCATGCTTGGAGGGAGGCTGGGAGAGGAAAGAGGAACCTATGTGGCATCGTTCAGGAACAATTTCATAAGCAGAAGGACCATAGCCAAGGGACCATAGCCTCTACTTTCTTGCCCACTTGTCTGGGGCCCAGGAGTGGGAAAGAAGAGGAGGAAGTTGCTGAAGATACCCCACTCTGCTTTGCAGCTGGATGCTGTTGCCTTCCTCTGCCCATGGCCAGTGGTTACTGCTTGTGCGCAAGGCTTGGCTTACAGGATATTAAGGCTGCAGCTGGTGATAGAACTGGAGTCTGGCTGGCATTTCCATCTTCCTGCCATAGCTAATGAGGCCTGACTGGTATTTTATATAACCATGTCATTTCCAAGCTGGCCTGGCTGGGTTTGTGTTTGCTTGGCACTAAGGCCTTCCTGGATGGCATTTTGTCTGTTCTTTGCACAAACAGCCAAAGTTGCTTGACACTTCCTATCTTCAATGGCAAAATGAATCTGGTGGGGGCAAGCAGGAAGGGGAGCAGGTGGCCACTAGTTGCTTTGCTTGTTTTCTGCTACCTCCTTCTGCTTCTACTCCTCTCTTCCAGGCCAGGCAACAATAGGATGAGGTACCCATAGAATGGGGGACAGATGGTGAATATTAGGGTTGAGCCACGGCAAAAAGACCTCATTGTTGGCACTTTTTGCAATCACATCCATGTTCTCCGCACTATTTTCCTTTTTTACCCTTGCAGTTCTTGGCATCATTTGGCCCCACTGATGTTTAATTCTACTGGCTGTGTTGAATGTCAATGTAATTTTGTTGGTGTTGTGGCATGTTTAGGTGTGACAGGATAATATCATGCCTTTTTGTATACGATATAATCAGGATCATCACAACCAAGTGAATTAAATCACAGCATAAGCAGTTAAGGGCAAGGAAAATGGTGTTCAGAATCTTCAGCTATGGGAACAAAATGGCAGCAAAAAGCAGTAGAATGCCACAAAATACTTATCAAAGTGAGGCTTGTTTTTTTTTTTAAGTAACATGTGACTATTGTCAAATATTTGGTAAATATCCAGAAAAATGTAAATTTGGAGAGGAAAATTTTGGTAGTGTGGTCATTTCATCTCCACCTTGTTTTATTACATGTGATGCTCTGTTAAATAAAGATATTCTTCATGCATGCATGTACTCTTGCACTTAATGCACTTAAGAAATATTGTCAAAGTAATAGGATGGAAATTGAAGGAAACATATGCTTTGTGCCCTTTGACACACATCTAAAAACCTCTGCTAAGTACATTTCCCAGTGGGAAAGCCCACCTAAACTCAAAAGGACTCATTCCTGAACAGATATGAACTGGGTGTATTTATTCACTTCAGGAATTTCCATTCCAGCTTTCTGAAACCAGCCAAGTTGGTGCACACATAATTCAAACAAAACATTAACCTGTTTCTGTTCAAATTATGAATTGTAGCTGAATACATGAAGTGATTCCACTGAAGGATTCTGCATTTCAGGGAATGTGAAGTGACACATGAGTAATATGTTAAGTGTTCAATTGTTGATGTTCCATTTCATACATTCAAATCACTGAATGATGTGTATGTGCGACAGCTGATTAGACTGATAATGTCTACATTTGGGCTGGTCAGATTAGTAAATATCTGAGGGCCCATGTTCTACTGACCATATTGAAGGTAAGCAAGTCTGGTTCTAGTTAGTGCTTGGGTTAGATATCTCTTGGGAATCCCGGGCACACTGCCTTGAGTTCTGTGCTGGAATAAAGGGCTTGACTACACAGGGGGTAAAATGGGGCTTCTTTGGGCCAGAGCTGCCCTGCACAATATTTGGACCACTCTGTTTCAAATGTAAGTGCTGCCTCTACCTGGCCGAAAAGTTTGAATGTCCCCATTGGATTTTTATCCCAAGCTGTAGGTCTGTCACTGCTGTCTAGCCAGGCACCTTTTCCCAAAGAGCTTCAGGAATATTTTTTAACAAAACAGACCCTGATGTACGGCTGCTCATTATGCACTCAGAGGGAGTGACTGCTCCAGACAGAGTCGCTCCCTCTGACCCCCAGAACTATCGCCCTCACACTGGGGGTCTGCCTTCCTGGTGTATGGCTGCTCGTTATGAGATCAGAGGGAGGGACTGCAGCCACTCCCTCTGCAGCCACTCCCGGTGCAGCCACTCCCTCTGAAGGTAGACATCCAGCATACAGCCACTCATTATGAGGTCAGAGGAAGCTACTGCTCTGGTTGCAGCCACTCCCTCTGAACCTCAGATTGATTGCCCATATGCTTGGGGGGGGGTCTGCCTTCCCAGAATACAGCCGCTCATTATGAGGCCAGAGAGAGCAGAACAACAGGCACCACCATCTCCCCCCAACACCTTTGATGGTGCTGCCACTGGCTCTGCCTTCCTGGTACACAGTGAACGAGTGACTGTGTGCTGGGAAGGCAGAGCCAGCAGCAGCAGCTCAGAGGAGAGGGAAAATGGTGGTGCCTGTCAGGCAGTGCTTGTCCTGCCTCCCCACCCCACCCCCACCTCGAATCCAGTGTGTATCCTTTGTCCACACTACAGTTTTCTCCAGAGTTTCCAGCAAAGTCCAAAGAAGACTGCAAGTCTTCCAAAACTGGGTTTTGGGTGGTATACCCTGAGTCTGGTTTGGATAAATCACATGGAACTATCATACCAGATTCAGGAATAATGCTGCACATTGTGTGGCATTATGGGGGGAATTGGATTTTATCACTAGTGTAGATAAGGCATAAGAGAGGCAGGGCATGAATGTGATAATTTACATAAATAAAGGTTTTTGCTGGTTATAGTCAATAACAAAGATTGGAAAAGTTGCTTCTTTAAGTTATAGCACCCACCATCTGCTTGCCAGCATAGCCATTCTGCAAGGTTTGCTCCAAAAAGGCAATTTCCCAAGATCTGATGGGTGATACATTCCAATAGATTTACTATGAAGTATTTAGGGCTTACAGTGGGAGGTCCCTTGCACATGAACTGACTGTGTGGTTCTGTGGCCAAAAAAGTCTAGATAATTGTAGATGGCTTTAATGAAAGCACTTTATCTTGGACTAAGGATCCTTCCCAGAGGGAATAAATTGCATGGATCTAGGTTCCTTGTTTCAATGTGGTTGATCCTGAAATACTGGAAGGAACTCAGAGGGGGACTATGTTGTTGATATATGGTCTGGAAGGCAACTTGTATGATTGGCTGTAGCAACAGCATCCACTTAGCTAATAAGAAGGAAAGACTAAAGATGAAGAGTGCATCTTGGCATTTTCCAAATGTTGTACTAAGGAGAAAAAGCAATGTGAATGAGCCAACAAAATGAAGCAGCTTCCAATCCATTTGATTGTCATTGGGAACAAGTTAAGGATTTAAATGATTACTGCATTTCTAGCAATAGCTGTCTTCAGAGTCAATATTTTTAGTCTTGTAGACTGCCTTGAGTACTTTTGTCAAAAGCTGAGACAGAAATCATTAATTTCCACAACAACATATTTTGATCTCTTAGTGCAATCAGGGCAACCTTCTATATTGCAACAGTTCATGCACAGGATACCCTAATGACCACCCTCTCCCCTATGATCAACTTCATATGCTCTTTATGACAGTTCTGCTACCTAATTCTGGGCTGTCAGAGATGGGCAGTCATTTATCCCAGGTCCCCACAAAGCAAATTCCCCTGACTTTAGCTCCAGTACATATATTTGATCTCTTCTGCTGCACAAGGGAGCCCTGGTGGCGCAGTGCTTAAATGCCAGTACTGCAAGCCACAAGCTTGATCCTACAGGGCTCCAAGGTTCAGTCAGCCTTCCATCCTTCCATAAGTCAGTAAAATGAGTACCTAGCTTGTTGGGGGCAATTAGCTAAAAACATTGTAAACAGCTAAGCGAGTGCTTCACCACTGATAAGCGGTATATAAATATCAATGCTATTGCTATTGCTTCCACATTGCTCACCAGAGCCTTCCCTCCACATATACATGGCTGCTTCGGGGGGGGGGGGTGAGGGGAGGAAGGGAGTGGCAGATCCTCTTCTGCTCCAGGCCTTATAAACCCCCTGGACAGAGGTGCCAAGTTTCCCTTCCTCCTCAAGTCAGATGGGTTGCTATAAAGAGCAAGGCCTTTTTTGTAGTAGCATCCTCCTTGTGGGATTCTCTCCCTAGAAATTTCTGCTTGACATTCATTGGCTGGCATCCTGTTAATGGGAATTATGGGCCATGAACTCTGAAGGGGTTCAGCTTAGGAAAAGCTGCTCTAGCAGAATGTTTTGCTTACTGCTGTGATGATAAGAACTATGCCAACAGGGCCAGGAGGGAGATTTACAGAGCTTGGGAAAGTGCAACTTTCTCCTTCAGTTCTTGATTCAATGGCTGAGGTTCCAGGGGCAGGGGACAGGTTTAACTTTTACACCAATGGTATCTCTAATT
This sequence comes from Gambelia wislizenii, assembly GCA_030847615.1. Taxonomy (NCBI): domain Eukaryota; kingdom Metazoa; phylum Chordata; class Lepidosauria; order Squamata; family Crotaphytidae; genus Gambelia; species Gambelia wislizenii. Next base: position 166,549,319 of record JAUMIR010000004.1, read on the forward strand.
GCTGGAGATGTAAAGAATATTCACAACTTTTGTTGTCCTTGGTGAGAAAAGATTGTAAACACCTGCCAAGATAACGGTCAACTATTCACTTATTGTGAACACCTGTCAAGATAAGGGTCAACTGTTGTAAGTTTATTTTTTTAAATTCAAATACTTTTACATGTTTTACAAATTCATTCCCCCCCCCCTTACTTTTTGCACAAAAAACAAGGTTTGGCAAAGAATGCAATATAAATGGTGCAAAAGACAGTGTTTTCTGTGTTTGCTTTTTGTGCAAACCTTTGTCGCCCCCCCCCCCACGCACACACAAATGGCCTGAAATGCTTCCCTTCCAGCCTCCTCCTGCAATGCACAGGAACTCAGGGGGAGAAAACATTTGTAATCCTTTGTTCTTGCATGCAAGCACAAAACAAGTGAAGATGTACATCCTTATTAACTCTCCCCTTTTACTTCCTCTCATATAAGTAAATGACTATCATTTAGTCTGATGGGAAAAGTAAAGCATGAGAGATCATTCTGCTGGGGGCAGGGCAGGCATACCCTGCTCACCATTGCTGGCCCTGGTTAGTCACATACCCCTTCCAGTGTGTGCCAATGCATGGAGTGTGATGTCCCTTTGTGTAGGAGGGTTCCTGCAGAGCACAGGCCTTTCCAACTCATACATCCTGCCCTTCATAATGATGGGTATTTCACTTGTGGTCTATAATAGGCTGTCTTTGCAGAGAAGCAGAATTTGTATCCCAAATAGATGGAGCTTATGAAAGGTGCAATAAAGCCTCCCATTCAAAGCCACATATATATTTATAGACGTATAAATGAGGTTTAATGCCGTTGAGAAGTCACCGTAAAATAGCAAAAGACTTCATCCAGGTCTATACATCATGCGCAGATCAATGTAGCAGGCAACACGCCTGCATTTTGGCAGCAGATAATGTGGACGCCTGCCCTTTCTATATACATAACACGCACAATGATCAAAGCAAACAGAGCCAGGACAGAGAGAGGTTGAAAGGTTTTTATTGCATACAGTGAAATGAGGACACTGTTGGCACATTTCACATCTCCACCCCCTTGGATGCTTGGAAAACGGTACTTTGGAAGAGGAATAGTTTTGAAACAACACAATTTTTAAAATATTAATAACTTTAAAGTTTCTGTTGCTTTGCTTTTTGTGATTCTTGAATGTAGCAGTTGTGAGTTGTAAACACAAGGTGTGACTTACTTGCTTGTACTCATATTCTAAGGAGATTTTCAGATGGGGATAAAAAAAAGTGTCCCTGTCTCACAATCTCCTCTCACACCCCCGCCCCAGGACGAGAACTAACATTTTCAGACCTACCTTGCTGGCAACCCAGGAGTGAATGGAGCTCGAACGGAGCTGCATTCACTTCCTGGAATGGAAATCCCAGTCATTCTCATGAGAGGACGAGCATGCGGAAAATTAAAAAAAAAAAAGTTTAAAAAGTGACAGCAAGCACAAAAACAGACTTAAAAATCAAGTAACCTGGGGAGGGTACAAAAAAGTGTGTCACTTACCTCTATCTCCTGATCGCACCCGGAAGTGTTCTGGCACGGACCTTCCACTGACGTTGACATCGCACCAGCATAATGGAGCACAGTTTCACTTGCATGTCATTCCGTGACAGGAACAGAACAGGGGATCTATTGATGGCTTAACCCGTCAGTTAAAAAGAAGTGCTGGTGGAACAGAAGCAGCATGGGAACATAACAAGATGGGGACGACGTCATCTGAAATGTAAGCCCTTTAGCAATCTCCTGGCATCCTTGTCATGCCACATTTAGAGTGTCTGATAATCTCCTAAAACTAAGGTGGGAAGACCTGCAGGTCTAGTGAAGTATACCTCAAAACACACTCAGCCCCTCTGCTCAAAAACTAGAAGTGGCTTCAAAACAACTTCCTGTTATATGGGAGGGAGGAACCATTTTGGAACTTTGAGGTCACAACAAGACAAGTCAAGCCCTGTACCTTGTTTTTAAGACAAAACTGTTACTCTGGAAGGCTTCCAGAAGCAGATATAGCCATTCATAAGTACCATACATTTGGGATACAAATTTTGTTTCACTTCAAGTGAAAATGTGGTTATGAAAACTTTCAGAGCCTAATTGGTTTTAACAAAAACCTTCATATGTACATGATTTTAATTCATTTAAAACTCTTTTAACTCTTTTAATCTGTCTTTTTAATTTGTTAAATGTTTGATTTTTTTTAGCCTTTTAAAATAATTTTCATTATTCACACCGTATTAAATTTGTTATATTGGTTTTATGGTATGCCACCCCTAGATATCTGGATAGAGGGTGGGATATAGGTATGTTAATATATTAATGAATAAATAAAATTTATCATCTTGAAAACTGCTGGGGGGGGGGAGGTTGCAGAGTACAGAGGGCATGGAGCATTTTTTTGTAGCCCCTGGGCTCCTCTGTATTCCAACCCCGGCACTTGGTGACCCACAGCGTCATAGGCTTCCCATCACTATTCTAGGCATGTGCTGATTCTCCATCAATGCTACAATACAATAGAACTGAGTGGGGGTATTTTTTATTTGGAATGATTTGCATATTTTAGGGGTGGATAACTGTGGTGGGGAAAGGGAAGATTTTGCTCCACTGGTGAGCCACACTGCGACATTTTTGGCCAATCTTTGGCTGAAAATGTGGGCCCAAAGTGACTAAAGATTTATTTCAGCCTTTCACCTTTTGTAATTTTGGATGACTTTTGGCCTTTAAATAACCTCTGGGCTTTTGGAGGGTTGTAGAACATCGTAGAAAGTAAACTACTATATCAGTTTTACATTTTTGCTGTAGTTGGGACCGTTTTGTGGTAATAATTTAAATATTGGTGGGATTCCAGGGGCTTGGGCTAGAAGGTCAGGAGGCTGCAAAAAGAGGTTGGAGCAACAATGTTCCCTAGGCAACACTTCCTTCCACCTTTGGTGAATTAGACTGGGGGCTAAGCATTGTGTTTGTGGGCTAAGGCTTGGATGGACTGGCAGATTGTTAGCTAGATAACTGGATGCAGTCCATTGCCCATCAAGAAATCCATAAACTGCCTTGTTGGATGCCTGCCCAGGACATCAAAAGTAGGGATGATTGAGGGTGGAGCACTTTGGAGGCCCCTGCATAAGAATGAGAGATGCATTTTGTTTGGGACACAAGCTGTGCAGGTCCGGTCTGTGCACTTGGTTGGGGATAAAGAAACAAATCCACACAACATCTCCTCTGTTTTGTTCTTATGTGATATTTTTGAAACTTTGAAATTCAAACAGAATGAAGGGCAGTCTATCAGAGTTTTATTAGACCAATTTTAAAATGGAATGTGAAGAACTGTACCCTGCCTACCAGATAGTGCTGTGTGGCCTGCAAAGTGCTTAGAGACCCCTTCCCCTGTCCCCACTCACCAAAGCCAGATGCCGAAACTGAAGCTTAGCAAAACTGGCAGAAAAATTGGAGCTTAACAAACCACAGCTGGTCTACCATCCATGGCTGGTGAGGTTCCTGTCAGTTGGGTAGGTCACAGGGCCAAGAGGGAGCAAAGCTGGTCCTGCCATGCTGATGATGTTTCTTTAGGAGTTCTGGGAGTTGTCCAAAAAGTAACTTTACAAGCTTTTCCAAGTTCCAGCCAAAGATGAGATACATATATCATTTCCAGATTTCCAGATTTGACCTAAATTCTTAGGATTTTAACTCCTTTCTTTGATTTTCCATAGGAAATAGTACGTTCTAAGGGGCGAGGGAGATAATTCTTTCTGCTTGAGAGCTTTTACCATCTGTTCTTCATTCCTAAATATGTCCCTCATTTTCTTCCCTGGAATAAATGGGCACTGCCAAGTTCTTCCTCTGACCCACTGGCTATTGTTCTATGCCTCCACCAGGCTCCATCTCCTGCGTCTTGAGATCTGAGTTTCTGAAGGGAGCTCTGGGTTCAGAGATGCCATGGCTGAGTGGCTCTGTTCATTCCTAGTGGTGATTATGTTGCTGGGGGCCAAGAAAACCCACCTGGCCTCTACATGGCCCTATGTCCAGGCTGGAGACTATTGCACTTGGTCCTCCAGGTGTTCCCAGGCAAGGAACTAGGGAAGTTCTCAGTAGTTTTCAGCTCTGAGTTTTGCCAAGAGTTCAGCTGTTTCTGTGAAGATGGGATGAGCATGTCAACTCACCCTACAAGAGAGCTTCTAGGTATCCTATTACCCCCGCTAATTTGTCCATGTTTAATTTCTAAAATGTTAGCAGCTATGTTCTGGTCTGTCTGGAAATCACAGATAGGAAGGAGACAGAGTTGCTTCTAACTTCTTAATAATAAAAGCAGAAGAATGACATTTCTGATCCCGTTTTTTGTTTTACTCTTTACTCTTTCCTACACCTTTTCTATCAGTCCCATAGCCCAGTGGACTCAGGCAGAGTAAGGGGGCAGGCCTGCTTTTCCATACTTGGCCCTGCTCCTTGGTCCGCCAAACAAAAGACAGGCCCCAGGTCCTGAAGAGAATGTCAATGTGGAGGGACCTCTCTTCCTTCCCCAAAGCAGAAGTTCAAATAAGCCAAGTGTCCTAATTTTTCTCAGGGACACCAGAACTTAGGATAAGGGCTTTTTTTGGCCCATTGACTCCCAGAAATTCTCAGATAGAATGGGCATTTGCCCATGCATGTTGCCTGAGGACTTCTGGACATTACCATTTAAAAAAAAAAAAACATTCCTGAGGACCATATAATCAATATCCTTATTTAATCAGTGTCTCCTAGAGAATCCTCATTCTGAACCACTTAAAAATCCTTTTCCTGAGGCAGATTCTATATTTGTCTTCATTTCCCTTGGGGTCTGGATCCAACTGCATTGAGCCACTCCTGATTTAAAGGGAAATGAAGAAACTAATTCTCTGTACAGTACACTCATTCCAGTGTGCCATCCTTGGAAAGCCATGCACTGTGAGGAGGCTACATGCACTAAGATGAATTATCACATGTCTCTGGGTTCAATACTGTGGGGAAAGTTACATGTATCCCTCATGACAACTCCCCACTCCTCCACAAACATTCCTTTGGGCTCCAGACTGTGAGGAAACAATCCTTTTGACCTAACATCCAGCTGCCTTGATTATGGGCTTGCTCTGGCATGCTGCTTTGGGCTTCCAACATTCACTGGCATCCGAGAGCAGTCCAAAAGCAAATCCTTCTGCCTCCTGCCCATGGGTTTAGGGAAGAGTTTTCTTTCAAAACAACAGTATTTTTTACCTGTAAATTTACCTTCTTCCAGTTGCCAGACTGCAAACTGGAGAGGGCTCCAGTACCCTTAATGGCTATATTCAGCAGATGTAGGAGGTTATCAGATGAGAACAAAAAAAGCGTTCCCATCCTGCAATCTCCTCTCCCACCCCTCTCCCATTCCTGTCCTGGCAGTTACCAAACTTTTCAGACCTACTATATTGCTGTCTTCATGGCTGCCTAGGAGTGAAAGGAGCTCTAACAGAGCTCCTTTCACTTCCTGGATTGAAATCCTGGCTGTTCTCTTGAGAAGATGAGAGCACGGGAAATTCAAAAAGAAAAAGAAACCCCCAAAAGTAACACCAATATAATAATAATATTTTTTTATTATTTTTAACCCGCCCCTCTGCTCGGCAACCGGGGTGGAGTACAGCAAGATTAAAACAACATCAAGTAAAAAACAATCCTTCCCCATCCCACCCCTTAAAACTAAATTAAACGAATGGAGAGTTAAAACAAAGATAAAATACAATAAATAAATAAATAAATAAATAAAGGCAACGACAGCAAGGGGGTGGGTAGCAATCAGTCCACTTGAACCGGGAAGTTATTCCGGGAAGGCCTGCCGGAAGAGATCCGTCTTTAGCGCTTTCTTGAAGCTATCAAGAGTAGTGATAAGACGGATCTCATCTGGCAGGCCATTCCAAAGTCTGGGAGCCGTAGAAGAGTAGGCCCTCTGGGAGGTCTGTGACAGCCTAGTTTTCATAGGCTGCAGCACGTTCCTCCCAGAGGACCGAAGTGCGCGGGGGGGGGATCATATGGGATGAGGCGGTCCCGGAGATAAGATGGACCCAAGCCATGTAGGGCTTTAAAGGTTAAAACCAACACCTTGTACTGTGCCCGGAAACTAATCGGCAGCCAATGGAGAGATTTAAGCACAGGTGTTATATGCTGTCTCCTAGATGTACCCGTAATTAACCTGGCTGCCATATTTTGTACCAGTTGAAGTTTCCAGGTTAGGCACAAGGGTAGCCCCATGTAGAGTGCGTTACAGTAATCCAAACGTGAGGTTACCAAAGCATGTACCACAGTTTCCAGATCTCTTGTATCCAGGTAAGGGCGCAGTTGGCGTATCAGCCGAAGCTGATAACAGGCACTTCTGGCCGTCGCATTCACCTGACCAGTCATGTGAAGCGACGAATCCAGGAGTACCCCCAGACTGTGAACACAGTCCTTAGAGGAGAGTGTGAGTCCATCCAGGACTGGAAGTTGTATTCCCAGACCTGGTTTCGGGCCTGTGACTGTCAGTACCTCTGTTTTGTCTGGATTTAGTCTCAATCTGTTTTTCCTCATCCAATCCATTATTGCTCTAAGATAGTCATGGAGAGGAGAGACACCATCTGAGGTCTGAGCCGACGGTCTGGTCATGGAGAAATATATCTGAGTGTCATCAGCGTACTGATGACACCGAGCTCCATGCCTCCAGATGATCTCTCCCAGCGGCTTCATATAAATGTTAAATAGCATCTTGGACAGAATGGCACCCTGAGGGATGCCACAATTAAGTTCAATTCTGGAAGAGCAGCTGTCTCCGAGCCTCACCCTCTGGGAACACCAAGCACAAAAACACACTTAAAACATTATAAGTAACCCAGGGAAGGTACAAAAAAGTGTGTCACTTACCTGGATGTTCTGATCTCACCAGGAAGTGTTCTGGCACGGACCTCCCATTGACAATGGGATTGTGCCAATGAATTGTCACCTTTTCACTCACTGTCAATTCCATGACAGAAACAGAACGGGGGATCCATCGACAACTTAGCCCATGAATAAAAAGCAGTGCCGACATAATGACAGCTGAACGGGAACATTACGAGAGGGGAATTACGTTGTTTGAAAGGGAAGCCCTTTAGTGATCTCCTGGCGTCATGATAATACCATATTTTGAGCATCTGATAATCTCTGTAGCTTGTCCTGCAACAAGGCAACAAGCAACACCTGCTGAAATTCCCTCTTCCACACAACTGTTAAATGTACAAGAGCCCTTTCCAGTTTTCACTCTGGCAGCCCTACAGTCTCTCCCAACCTATTAGAACCACCCTCAGAGCTGACTTTTCCCTCTGCTGTCTTATAGTTTATTACATCCATACACAAGAGGTATCCTAAATGGAAACAGGGGAAGGGAGAGAACACAGAGCTGGACCGGACTAGTCTCTGAGCTCTCTAATCAAGGGATTGGGGGAAGAAAGGAATCTGCTTCCTGGAAAAGGCTCCATCAGGTGGCAAACTGGCATTGCTGTTGATAGGAAATACATGCAGTACATTCCTCTTTGCTTCTTAGCCTAATCATCAGGCTTGGCATTTAACAAGCAGAACCCAAAGACAGGTGGCCTGGACAGGCACAGTGTGCTTTACAACTTTTGCAAATCATTTTACTCCCCATAGGAGTGCAAATGTGCCCATATTTATTACTTTTAAAATATTTGTGTATTTGTTTATTTATTTTGGCAGTAGAGCCTTAGGAACCTGTTTTGCTATAGGTCTGATTCTGGCCAGGAGGAGCTGGCACTGGCCGATCTCTACCCTTTCTTGGCCCTTCATAGGTTCCAAGGGAGAGTCAGAGTAGTATTGGCAATGTGCATTCTGAGCCGTGGTTATCTCTGGCTCACATGAATGAAGCCCCTCAAATCTTTCCTACATACATGGAATCATAGGAAAATGCCTGCTAGTATTTCAGGAACATATTCAGACCTGGGGCCAGGGCAACTGTGATCTTGGAAGCTATTGTGCCCCTATGGTTTTCCAGGAGCCCTTAATATATGCCAGTGAAACTGGAGGGATGAGGCTCAGGAGTGCAAATATGTCCAACAAAGTATTCTCCTACAATGAACACTGCCAGGACTACCTGGAGACATCATTGTTGCTGGAGTTAGAAAATTCAGATGGCATGCCCTGATGCTTCCATTCATTTCCATGATGAGGCTTCTTCCATGAGAATGGACTCATAGACTTTGCCCTGTTACTCAGTTCTGTCTGTCTTATATTCTGCCATCCTTAACGATGCCCAAACCCTAATTCCTGTGACAGCTGCAGCACTGTGTTTCACGGTCAGGCCTCCCTGTCGAAAACTGAGACAAATGTCTCTGCCCTTGTCTGTCTGCTTTGGTGCTTGGAATGCTTCTGTCGCATACAAGGAGAGACTAGGAGGCTGTGTTATCCTCTGAGTGCTTCCTATCTTAAGTGCTTTATTCTTTGTGGAATGAACCACACAACACATCAATGGGCAGGAGTTAAATTTCTTATTAAAATCAGCTATGGCATCACCACTTGTTGCTGAATGATATATGAATTTCAGACCTATATAAAATCTGCCCCTGTTTTTGTTACTTAAGAATTCAGAGAAATTACATCCTGGAAGTGTAAATGTATTCTTCATCAAAGTAGGGGGAAGAGGGATACAACCTGTCTGTCTCCAGTGGGCAGGCTAAATGTGATGTCAAGAGATATTTTAATGAAATCTTCCTCCTCCTGCTCCTCCTCTTCCTCTTCCTCCACCACCACAAATAGCAGCTGTGGGGAATAGGGCTGGTAGATCAGAGCAGTGGTACACACACACATACACACATACACACACAGAGTTTAGGAAGAAATCAATGTCTCCCCTGCTCAGTGTCCACTGCAAATCACACCCTGGAATCGTTTTTGGTCATGGGGGAGGTTTTTACATATTGTGGCTGCATTTCCCCTCCACAATGGCTGGTGGCAGTTCAGGGGAGGGGTGATTTGCACTGGAGAATGCGTTTGTTTATGTGTGCATCTGAGCATGTAGAAGAAGGCTTAACCTTCATGCTGCTGGCTTGGAGGGAAGCTCCTACTTCATAGTACTTTTTTCCACAAACACACCCAAACAAAAAAAGACACATTCCTGCTTCTCAGATGTCATTGGGTTTCATCCTGAACCTTAGACCACACAGTTCCCTGCTGGAGGACTTACTGGCTAGTTCCATATAAGTGGAATAAACAGACTTAAGGTAGCATAATGAAGGCTCAAAACAAAGCTAATTTAGTTCATTCCCATCATGAATGTACACCTTCAATTAAAATCTGCATCTAGTTTGCTATGGGTGAGGTGCCTTTTCCCCCTCTTATGGAGGATCATTAACTTATGAGGTCACAACTGTACTCTGAAGTGGCACAGGTCCAGGTTTTTATTCCCCACTGAAAATTGGGTCTACACAGACATTTAAAGCATTTTATTTCCAAAAATAAGGGTTAGAATTTTGCAAGATTGCTTTAAGTTAAAGACTTTTGCAAATGGGTAACAAGTACCAGATTCTGTGTTGAAACTCTTGGTATGTACTACACTGGGAAACTGAGATTTTCATTTTTTTAAAAATATTTTATTAAAGATTTTCACATACACTATAAAACTACCAGTACAAAAAGAAAAAGAGAAAGAAAAGAGAGAAACTCTACTATGAAAAGTAAAAAAGTTACAACTACAATTTAGAAAAAGAAATATTTGAACAACACAAATTATGGCTATTAGCTATCAAATGTACAAACTCTAGTTGCTAGATTCTTGGAAACCCAGATCATATATATCCTCAAATGTGATCTATGCCTTTCTGAGAATTAAATATATTCTTTAATGTCACACTGTTTATATCTCAATGTGTCCATCAATTCCAGATTATCTATTAAATCAAAACTGAGATTTTCTGAATTTCTAAATTTCTTTTATTTAGTTTAAATACTATGTAATTCCAGATAGAATGTGTATCTAAGGACATTATCAGGCATGGAAAATACGGCGTCAGCACAATGCCACATAACCACAAAAGATTGCGCAGCTCAGACGACGTTGCCCTTTTGTGGTTAAAAACAGATCAAAACCTGTCATTTTTAATTGATGGCTTAAGCTGTTAATAGATCTCTCTGCCACACATTGCTGGCATGCAATGCCTCTCTCCCTTTAAATCTCGTACTTACACTGACAATGCCCTCTCCAACGCAAACGCTTCTGGGTCAGATTGGGACATCCAGGTAAGTGATTTTTTCTGACCTTCCCTGGGTTACTTGGGTCCTTTAAAATGTGTGTGTGGGCTTTGTGCAACTTTAAATGTAGTTTTCTTGTTTTTATTTTTGAATTTCCTGTGCGACAAAACCACACAAGATTTTGAGTGAGGAAGCAAATGGGGCTGTGTTTACTTCCTCTTTATTTTCAGGGAGCCTTTGCCGGGAAATGAGGTAAGTGGGGGGGGGGGGCGTTCTTTTGCCGGTACAGAAATGGGTTTTTCTATGCCGGCAAAAGAACGTTTTAAAGCTTGTAGTCCGATAAAGTCCTAATATTCATCTGTTAAATATGTGTTAGTTCAATATTTGAGCTTGTTAACATTCATTTATCTAGTGTAATAATCCATTTTATATGACTCCATCCAATCAGTTGCAGGCTATTGCACCATCAGCAATGAACTAATCACTTCATAGAATCATAGAATCATAGAATCATAGAATTGCAGAGTTGAAAGAGACCACGAGGGCCATCCAGTCCAACCCCCTGCCATGCAGGAAATCACGATCAAAGCATCCCCGACAGATGGCCATCCAGCCTCTGTTTAAAGACCTCCAAGGAAGGAGACCCCACCACGCTCCGAGGGAGTGTGTTCCACTGCCGGACAGTTCTTACTGTCAAAAAGTTCCTCCTAATGTTGAGGTGGAATCTCTGTTCCTGGAGCTTGCATCCATTGCTCCATGTTCCAATCTCTGGAGCAGCAGAAAACAAGCTTGCTCCATCCTCAACGTGACACCCCTTCAAATACTTAAACAGGGCTATCATATCACCTCTTAACTGTCTTTTTTCCAGGCTAAACATACCCAGCTCCCTAAGTCTCTCCTCATAAGTCATGGTTTCCAGACCTTTCACCATTTTAGTCAGCCTCCTCTGGACACGCTCCAATTTGTCAATATCCTTTTTGAATTGTGGTGCCCAGAACTGGACACAGTATTCTAGGTGAGGTCTGACCAAGGCAGAATAAAGCGGCACTATTACTTCCCTTGATCTGGACACTATACTTCTATTGATGCAGCCCAAAATCGCATTGGCCTTTTTAGCTGCTGCATCACACTGTTGACTCATGTTCAACTTGTGGTCTACTAGGACTCCTAGATCCCTTTTGCATGTAGTCTCATTCAGCCAAGTCTCCCCCATCCTATATCTATGCATTTCATTTTTTGCCCTAAGTGCAGTACCTTACATTTCTCCGTATTGATTTTCATTTTGTTAGCTTTGGCCCAGCTCTCCAGTTTATCCAGGTCATCTTGAATTTTGATCCTGTCCTCCAGGGTATTAGCTACTCCTCCTAATTTGGTGTCATCTGCAAATTTGGTAAGTATGCCCCTAATTCCCTCATCCAAGTCGCTGATAAAGATGTTGAATAGCACTGGGCCCAGGACAGAACCCTGTGGCACCCCACTGGTCACATCTTTCCAAGATGAAGAGGAGCCATTGCTGAACACCCTTTGGGTTCAGCCGGTCAACCAATTACAAATCCATTGAACTGTTAACTTGTCTAGCCCACATTTTACAAGCTTGTTTACAAGCTTGAACTTCGTTGAAGGTTCAGAGTTCAAGGAATTAGCATTAATCTTTTAGAGAGGAGGGCAGGCCTGGAGAACATGTGGCCTGCCAAAAGTTGTTGAACTTCCCATCACTCATAGCCACCACAGCCAATGACGAAAGATCAGAAAGATCAGATTTTAGAACTTTTAAAACAAAAGCAAATCACTGCCTATTCATTAATACTTTGGGAAAGGAACTCTTTGGCATTACTACTTGCTCCTTATTTAAAGAGGTACAAATTACTGATGCATTAGTAACATCATTATTTATAACATTACTCCCGACTACTGTGAGATGGCATTTTTAATTAAAAGAGTGTAGAATTAAATGACAATTCTTAGATATTAAAAAGCTGGTAATTTGTAGGCTTTCCCAAAGATGTGTGTGGTAGGTAGTTACCCAAAACCTAATGCACTGCTGTCCTGAAGGATTTTAAGAATACAGTAGGATCCCCGTATCCACTGATTCATTATCCACTGATTCAATTAACCACACTTTCACAGCTACCATGAAGTCTTCCTAGAAAATGTGTCCTCTCTAGCCATTTTCTAGGTCCTCTAAGGCAACTCTATGGTATTTTAAACCAGAACTCCCATTAATTTCAATGGTGTTTGCTATTATCTGCGGATTTTGTTATCCACGGTGGGGCCCAGAACCAATCCCTCATGGATACGGGGGTCCTACTCTACTGTAGAGTTATTTTATAAGCTACTCTTCATTCCTCTAGCTTAGTTTTGGATCCTAAAACATTACAGGAGCTACAGACCACCAACATTGAAAAGGCCATATGTTCTCTGACATTGCTCCAGGGCAGGACAAATGGCCTCCCTGTTTGCCAGTGAGAGAGAGAGAGATCCCTGCTGCTCCCCCACCTGCCCAAAATGTTTGGGTACTGACATCCTCAAGAGATTTTAAATGTTTTTTTTTTCAGTTGTTGGTAGATGGGTCTGAAGAAAGACTTTAGTTTACTGGATGGTTACTCCCTCTCCCCCTACACACACACACACACACACACACACACACACATTGTTCATTTCTCTACCCAAAACAAAGCTGAAGGAAGAATGGGGCAGAAATGGCTTTGTTCAGAGAAGAGAAATCTGAAAAGCACATTTAACACTGGAATGGCCAGTTTGGCTTACTAGTGGCATCAGGATTGGCCCCAGTATTAGGTGAAATGAAGTGGCCACCTAAGATATCAAATTTTGGGTGTGATAGAAGGTCAGAAAATTCTTTGTTATTTATGTGTTGTTTTTGTGTTTTTACTCCCAGGGATGGGAATGATGCTTACGGATTGTCTGCCTTATGTGCCCAAATAACTGGATACTACACAGGTTGACTAGTGAGTGGGGAGCAGCCATTTTCTGCTCAGTGCCAGGCAGCAGTATGTCTTAGGGTTGGCTCAGAGTGGCATAGGCTCCAGCAATGGCTGAATGGTGGTTGAATGTTGCCAGAAAGGAGCAGCCAGGAAGAATTTGTGGGAAGCGGAAATGTATGTTCATCTTTTCTAAGAGATACCACAGTCCTGTCTAGGACCCCAGCTTTTATGGCTTGTTTTTTTTGAAAAGTAAATAATGCAAGTGAGATGCAATTCAGTTTTGCCAAGAATGGCTCCTTGGCTAACTCTAGGATGCTTTTAGACATGAAGGGAATGTTATGGCAGGAAGAAAAGATATAATCTAAAAACTTAGCATTTAATTTAGTTTTTTTTTTTTTTTTTTTTAGTTATTTAGTTATACCCCGCTCTTCAGCCACAAGGCTATCAGAGCGGCTTACAAATTGTTTTAAGCAATAGCAATTTACACATCTACACTGCATTAAGCAGCTTCCAATGTGTGTTAGCTAATTGTCCCCACAAGCTGGGTACTCATTTTACTGACCTATGAAAGATGGAAGGTTGAGTGAACCTTGGAGCCCTCTGGAATCTAACTTGCAACGTGGTGACTTGCAGTACTGGCATTTAACCACTGCGCCACCAGGGCTCCTGGTGTCAGTAGGCACCAGGAGTATTGCTTTAGAGAGGCCATTCATAACATTCAATTGGTACATATAGGAATATCAAAATGTTTTGCATCCTTGTGATAACACTTAACTTGTATATATCACAGTTTCTCAGAAGCCAAAATGGTTTGCATCTCATCATCCTTACAAGAACCATAAAAGGGCAGTCAGGATGATTATCCCCATATTGCTGATTGGTGGCAGGGGGATGTCCAAGGTCCTAAGAGAATTATTTATTTATATAGCACCATCTATGTACATGGTGCTTTACAGTAAAACAAGCGCATAAAAACACATTGGGTCCTGCCGAATAATGATATGTCTGAGGCTACCACAACACAGACATGACTGAAACCAGGAGCACCTAGCTTCTTAGCCATGGGCTGAACTTGGGAAAGTTTCTTTGTGGGACTATAACATGCTGGCTGGCTGGCTGGCTGGCTGGCTGGCTGGCTGGGGAATCCTCAGAGTTGCAATTCCAAAAAATCTCTTTCCCGAGTTCTGACCATGATGCTATACAAACTCTTGCAACTGTGATGAATGACCCATCTTTTGAAGTATGAGAGAGTCCTGTCTTCCTCCCTCCCTTGCTTGTTCCTCCTAGAAACTATATTGGGAATATTTCAGCCAGTGTTCCTCAGTAATGCCCTTGTTTATTCCTGCTTCAAGGAAAAAGCAGTTACTTCATGACAACAGCTTCCATCACACCAATCCATACCTTGGCCTTAAGAGTCTGAAGAAATGCAAACAGGTCGAAGCCATGAACACTGGGTTGGTGCAATGGCCGCTGATGGCATAAGGACCATTTCCCTTCTATCATGTGCATGTTTAGTAGACATAGTGGACATCTTCTTGAACCATGGGCCCAGGGAGGGGTGGGCTCTCACAACTTGGAAATGAGGACAAGAGAAAAGGAAGCAAGTATGTGAGGTTGCAGGCAGTATAGTGGGATAGGGGATAGTGGGATGGGGTGTATCCAGTGAGTAAGAGAGTGTGGCCATCAGCATTCACATTCTGATACACTTTCCATTAGCTTGTTATTCATATAACAACAATCCATGAAAAGAACTTGTAGATAAAATATCCATGTAGGTCGGAGTGGTAGGAAGAAAGAGCATGCAGACAGATAAGAGACAGGGAAGTAGACATGGCTGTGGTGGACAGGTCAGCAACATCCATTCCCAAAAATTTCAGGGCCAAAATCTCTGAGATAAGAGGGCAGATCCTTGTAATGTCATGGTGTGGGCCCATTTGACTTCACAGGGTGAGTCCTTGTAGTATCACAGATAAGGGTTAGGAAACAGGAAGTGGGCGTGCGGGCAATGGGCCTAGAATTTGGGTAGAACCCAAATAAGCAGGTAATATAGCAGTCCAGAACCAGAAATGTGGGGTGGGGGTCATTTCTCAAGGCCCTGGCAGGCAGCAAAATACAGCCAGTAGTTAGAGCAGCTGCTGCCATTTCCACTAGTTCTTGTATCCCTTATGGCCGTAATTATAGCACACTTGACATGTGGGGAGTTTCTCTAGGCCTTATGATGCTGCTGGGGCATGTGGGAGGCTCACTGCCAGCCCTTGGGGAGCATTTTTCCAGACCTTATGCTAGTCCCCAGTAAGAAGACCCATGAGCCACAGGTCTCCATGCTTTGTCCCTAATGATATGAAGAGCTCAGGTATATTCTCCTACAGTCTAGGGTTCCCAGATCATAGGGCCTGCACACTCTTTGTGGACACAGTCCTCAGGGTCAGGGGGAGAAATGCCAGGGTGAGAGTGCTACCATGAAAAAGTTTGTGTATTTGTGCTTGGATTCCTCATTTGCTTGACTAGGGGGTTGTCTAGACAGTGAAAATACTCCTCATAGAATTCAAGGAGAATACCTTTTGTCTCAATGAGATCCCGTGGTGATTCACCATATTCAGAAGGAGGGGGGCTAAAAACTCCAAAAACTGTGTGGGAAAAGCCTATGTGACTTTTCCCAAGGTTTTTTTAAAAAAAAACACGTGGAAACGTGCATTACCACTCGTTTAAACGACTGATTGTATCACAGCACATTCCCGGATAAGAGCAGAAGTGGAAAGCTGATTGGTTGGACATGCATGGGTGTGGGCTTGCTAGCAATGAAGTGGCCAGAAATGCCATTTTAGAGTTTCACGTTGCTGATTGTGCACTTTTTCACTACACCGAGGCAACCAAACAGCTTTTTAAAGCAGAAGGTCACACTTGTGCACCTTAGATTTACACTTAAAACAAACACTGTGCAGTGGCGACAACTTGTGGAGAATAATAACGTGAGTAATTCACTCCCAGCCACCATCTTGATTCGCAGGCATGGTTGCATGTGAACATCAAACACAGACAGCTTTGCATACCATGCCAAAGGACCATGGAGACAGATGAATGCTGCTGAAAATTTGCTTTAATGCGCATCAATCCACATTATGTCTTCTCATCTAGACAAGCCCTTGGTGTTTTTTAATGGCTTATTCTATGCAAGTGTGGTTAATGAATCATGCTTAATGCATCATGCTTAGTGGCATCACTAGGGAATGGCCCCTTGAAGCATCACCCTTATAACATCACCAGGGCCTACGGCCAGGGACATCACAAGTCTCATGCTTTGCCTCAGGAATTTCAGGGCCTAGGATAGTCCTGACCTGGCAGCCCTACTGCACTCTCTTTCTCCACTACCCTCCTCTCACTCTTGGCTTTTTGACACATCATGTGCAGCACATAAACACCATGCGGAGCCAGAGAGCCATGATACCACTTAGGAATGAATGGAGATAGGAGTCCGTGGTTTAAAGCCATGTCAGATTTTTTAAAAATCAAACTCTCTTCCACCAGGGTTGCTTACCATGGAATCTGTTTTCCCACCTGGAAACTTGGGGATGCCCAGGGATCTCCGAGATTCTAGCCAGCAGCTATTTTCAGTAAAATGCAATAAAGCTTAAGCAGAGAAAGAATGGGATTCTACAGGCAAAATAAACAGCAGCTGCCTCCAGGATCCTTTACTGAGCATGCATGAACAACTAAATAGAGAGCGGGGGAAGCAGATAATCCTGCTTTACCAGCTATCCCCAGAATGTTAAAAAAGCATAGACCTGTAAGTTTGGCCATCAATCTAAAAACCATAAGAAAAGCAGAGACTGGTGAAAGAAAAGATAATCCCTGGATGCATTTTGGAAGATATTCTGAGGTAGCCTCTATAAAGTATAAGATGTCTTTGGTTATTTCTACAAGTTTTACTAGGCATGGCTGTTTCATTTCACATGTGCATATTGTTTTGCCCAAAAAGTTTGCTGAAACATGTTGAACTTCTCTCTCTCTCTCTCTCTCTCTCTCTCTCTCTCTCTCTTTTTGGGTGGTGTAGGAACCTCTCCCTATTCTTTTCATGTTATTTCTGTCTCTGGTACCAAAACTTCTTTTAAAGAGGTAATGCCCAGGAACACATCTACTTTGTTAAATGAGGTTTATCTGTATAGGACTGCAGCCTCCAAGTGCCTTAAATAGGTTGCGGGATAAGATGAAGATCTTTAACACTGAACTAATCCTAAATACTACCATCACCATCACCACCACCACTATTGCCATCACCATGGCTACAAAAATTAATGTTGTCAGTATTCTTTGAGGAAAGCCACCACCAATTAGTTGATTTCTCCAACTAATTACATCCAGTAAAACTGATATAAATTGTAGTAGGACTGAACCATCATTTTGATACTCATCTAAAACCATGCCCTTTTGACAAGTGGGAGGGCTCAGAGGTTTATTGTGCATGTGCACAGGGAGATAGGGGCTGCTTTGTGTACTTTTGCTCATATCCCTCAAGATTATTACAATGCTTCTAGAATTAGAGTAGAAACATTTACGGAAAATGTAATCATTTTTCAACATAAGCATAATCAAAGCTCAGAAGTGCTGTGCTAAATATTCGTCATCTTTTGTTTTTGCACTGAAAAATACTATTTTGGGAAAGGAGAACATTCCGTGAATAAGAGCATTCTACTTATTTTTTAAAAATCATTTTTCCTTCTAACATTTTTGGCTCATCATTCAACACAGCACTTTCCCTAATAGCTTCTTCACCCTCCTACAGGAGATCACATGTTCTCTTATTGCAAGATCTGTCTCTCCAAAAATTACACATGATTTACCCAACCCATAAGGCAAGATGTAAGAGACATCAAGACATATTGTTATAGTCTGAAAAGTTCATCTGCTGGTGCATTATGTCATTGCATTAGTGAGCAGCAAAAGATCAGTTATTGAGAACTGACAGAGCAAATAGCAAATGGTGGCTCTCTAAGTCAGTAAGGCAGTAGTTTTGCTTTGGATTTTAGTCTGAATTTTTAAAAAGACAGCTGTGATGCCTGTTTTGAGGATAGGGTTCAGCACCTTGGATGCCTACTTTAAAGTTCATAACAGATTTACCGCCCCATTGACATAGGAGCTACCAGCCAACGCCAATTTTGCTGGCATGTTGTACCATGCTTACATCCTTACATTGCAATAGCAGTGCTGACCATAAACAATGAAACATAGGTGAATTAAGATAGGTGAACATTTCAGATGTCCTGCTGAACCAAACCTGAAAGCAAAGGTCAGTTTGGGACAGTGGTGGAGAGGAATTTAAATGTATGTGTGTGAGTAGTATTTTCCTGCTCAGCTGCCAGCACTTCCAGCTCAGCTCTAGTTGTCTTCAACCTGGAGGAATTGAGAGAATCCTCTTCTACCAAATGACTGACATATTTTCCACTAGTGAATTTCTTGTACAGGCACCCAGGCTTTCTTGGACAGTTCATCTTCAAAAGCTCCAAAATGACAAAGGTAGGGGTAAAAAGACTGAAGAAGCTGCGTTTAATGAGAACAAGGAGAGGAAAAGCCCTCTAAATGCTTGTTCTACACAGCTTGACTGCAGATGCTGCAGTCACGAGCTTTATTTAAGGAAATTGTCTCTTCTGTTTATTCAACTCATTTTCATCTGAAAAGAATCTACATCTCTGAGCTGCTCTTCCTAAAGCCAGCAAATCCACTCTGCCAGATCTTCCTCCTATTGATTTGTGTGTCAGCAGTTCAAATGGGGTATTTATACTGTGGCTGAACACCTAATAAAAATTTAAATTATAGCTTTAAGAAAAGGGGGTGGATAAAAGAAAGTGGGAATAGCTGAGCAACTGGGGAAAGAATGGTAAAAATATTATTAAAAAGAGGTGAACAGACAGCTAGAGAGAGAGAGAGAGAAGGAACCTTTCTAATGTTTATAAGGAATACAGTCCACCACAGAAAATGGCACACCCCTTCACTTTCTCCTCCCTCTCCTCTGTAACCTGTATCCTGATGTCATTATGCTTTGATTTTCATGTATCTGTTCCACCTAATTGTCTGACTGTCAGTGGTGGGGAAATGGTCAGTCTAAAAGCATTGGAATACAAGGTAAGTTGTACACTACACATTATGGAGGGAAGGTGGGGGTAGTCAACATGAAGACTGCCATATTTTGACAGCAGCCTCAAGTTTTCACTCTGCCAAGATGCAGTGTCCAGTTCTCTTACTGACAAAGATAGAAAACTGCCTTATAACAAGTCAAACCTTTGGTCTATCCAGCTTTAGAATGGTGCACTTTGATTGGCAATGACTCCCCAGAGTTTTAGACAAAAGTCTTTTCCAGCCTGGATAGATCACAGATTGAACCTGGGACTTTTAACATGCACAACATGTGCTCTATGCTCCTAGGCTAGTTTCCTTCTTCAAAGGTGGAATAGATACCATGAAGGTAGAATATATGCTTAATCCTCTATAGTAGACTAGATGCTAATTCTTATTATTTTGTCCAAAATACCCTGGCACTTAAAGTTTGGCTTTAATTGTACGGACACTGAATTTAAGGGTGTAGACAGAAATATGGTACTCACAGAATCATAGAACCATAGAGTTGCAAGGGGCTTCATAGGCCATTGAGTCCAACCCCCTGCTCAATGAAGGAACACCAGCTAGAGCATCCCCAGCTGGTAACTGCCCAGCCTCTTTCTGAAGACAACCAGAGAAAGAGAATCCACTGCCTCTCTGAGAGCCTTACCACACTCAGAAAAAAAAAAAATCAGCAAGGCAACAGGAACATTCTATCTTCCATGCTGCTTTACCACATGATGTCGTCAATCTTCTGTTTTTCCCCATTCTGGTCCCATGGGAGGCTGAGCTAAAACTGCATCTTTTTGCTAACAGTTTTTTCTGGTTAGCAAAAAGACACTGTTCTACCTCGGTCCCTCATGGGACTGGAATGAAAAAATGACACCATGAGGTAAGGCAGCAGGAAAGATGGAATGTGGTAAGCCCCTAACTAATTGGTTCCACTGCCAAACTGCTCCTTCTGTCAGGAAGTTCCTTCTAATGTTCAGTCAAAATCTGCCCTCCTGAAACTCAAAACCATTAAACCTGGGAGATTTTCACACAGGCTATATATCCCATGGCAGGAACAGAACAGGGTCGGGAAAGGTTTTCCCTTTCAGATGATGTTGACCACATTCTGTCCTGCATCCATCCTGCTCCTGTGACTATTCCGGAACGATGTAATCATGATTTTTCATCATGAATAGAGCTCCCGTTCCATCACTATCACGTAATCACGGGTGTGCAAACAGGAGCCCCGTTCCTGTTCCAAAATGACAGCCACGGAGGGGAGGTCTGTTTCAAGCACTTCCTGGTACGATATGGACATCCAGATAAGTGGCACCCTTTATTTTACCCTCCCTGTTTTGACTGTGTGATTTAAAGTGTGTTTTTGTGTTTGGTGAATTGATTTTATGTTTGGGGGAGTTTTATTTTTAAATTTACTGCCTGGGCGTTATCACGCAATAACGTGATAACATTTCAGACGGCCGGTCGTAAAAGCAGCCTTATGATAGCTGCATTTATGACCAGCCAGCGAGGGGAGGGGGAGCCCGTTCCTGCTGCAGAATTAAGGTAAGTGTGTGAAAGATTTACGTTATTCCGTGGCAGGAATGGGAGAGGAGGTGGCAGGGCAGTAACGGGGCATTTTGGCCCCGTGTGAAAATCTCCCTAGTCCTGCCCTCTGGGGGCATCCCCCCTCCTCTCTGTGACAGTCGTTTAGGGGTGCAATCAGGTCACCCCTCATGATTTCAGTCTTCTCTTCACCAGGCTGAAAAAGCTCAACTTTCAATCTTTTTTTCAATCTTGTTTCATTTTTTTCAATTTTTCCTCATATGTTTTGTTCTCCATACCTTTTATCATCCTTGTTGCCCTTCTCTAAACCTATTCCAACCTGTCTGTGTCCGTCTTCAAACAAGGCACCCAAAACTGAATGCAGTAATGAGGTCTGATTAGCACAGAGTATACTGGGACTGTTATTGCCCTTGACTTTGGAAACTGTGCTTCTGTTATTGCAGGCTAAAATGTTATTTGCCTTTCTTGTTGCAGCATCACACTGTTGGGTCCTTTTCAACTTATTATCCACAACAATACCAAGGTCCTTTTCACATGTATTACTGCTAAGCCAAGCCTATACATGTGCATTTGGTTTTTGTAGCCTAAATGTAGGCCACAAAACTACTTTTCCCTATTTGATTATTGATTGATTACAGAATTGATTCCAGTGGCAGCTTATGAACTTCTGCCCAGAATATGGGAGAGAGGTGCTGTGATAATGCAGGGATTGCATCTTCCATTATCCTTCAATTCAGTGATCAGGTATCTGCAAGATCAGCGATCAGGTAACAAAGGGTTAACTGGAGCTCTGGAGGGAGGTTACACCTCCAGAATCAATGTCAGCAATGACATCAGATCACCAGAGACAGAACTGACCAATGGGAACTGTCAGAGTGCCAATCTGAAAAAGGTATAAATGCTACCTTACAGCAACGAGGGGACTGCCTTGAGCCACGAGGCAGGGAGACAGACAAAACAGTCCTGCGATAGCAGCAATATCACATCCCAGGCAAAGAGCCCTGAGATGAGGGACCTCATTTCAGAGTCGAACAAAGACTGAACTGCATATATCAGTGAATAGATCTAGGGAGAATGTTCATCTAGACTGCGTTAAGGAAAATTACGTTTTTATTTTCCTTTGGCTGAATGCTTTACTATTCTGTAACTTGTTAAGACTGTACCTGGAAGGAAGCATCTTCCATGAGAATTTTGCATGTTTTGAGCCTTGCTTGAATAAATAAGCTTTTTCTATCTTTCTGTCAGCTGATGGTCACGTGCCCTTGGTCATTCTCTCTCCTTCATGGAAAGAAGGGAGAGGGGAGATACATCCCTGCAAGTGCAGGGGGTAACAAAGAACTAGAAATCTCACAGTTTCCCATTGGACTGTGGAAAAAGAACTCAATGGGTGATGGCAGCTCCTTGACCTCTAGGTGGCACTCTTGAGGGGGGTCCCCAGGCAGAGGGACTCTCAAGATTACATTTAAAAGGGGAGCTAGCTCAGGGGCTTCCAAGCAGAGAGTTCCCCAGGCTAGTGTGACATGGAACAGCTTTAGGAGTTCTTAGGCTAGAAAGACTCTTGAACTGTATTGCAACATGGGCAGTCTTGCCTCATAGGCATGTGCTTGTGTGTGAGCACACACTGGGGGCTGGCGCCTATGACACGTGCATAAACCCCTGTTCCATCTTTAAGCCACCTATGGTCATCACCCCAAGCTAGCAGAAGAGGAAGAGCCTGGCCTTTCATCACCAGGCTTCAACATGCCCCCCCCCCACACACATTTTATTGCTATCTCCTCATTTCACCTGGCTTCTTTTTCAGGGTTGTGGTATTTGTTGACTGAGGGAAGTCTTGTTCAGAGATTAGAAAGACACATTTTCTTTAAAAGGAGGGAGCTCATAGCATAGCATTATATTAGAGAGTCGAGCTGGAAGTTCAAATCCATACTAAACTATGAAGCTTATTGTGTAAGTAGTCCCAGCATTATCCATGTGACATATTTCTTCTAAATAAATTGTTGAGAGGGAACTGTGGACACAACACTTTGGAGATTATCAGACAGGAACACAAAAAGCATTCCTGTCCCACAATCTCCAACCCCACCCCTGTCCAGACACAATAACCCTCCCATTGACAGACAGCCCAGGAAGGAACGGAGCTCTAACAGAGATCCATTCACTTCCTGGACTCAAATCCTACCCATTCTCATGAGAAGACGCGAGCACAGGCAGTTCAAAAACAAAAACACGCCAAAAAAGTTACAAAAAGCACATATACACACTTTAAAACTTCCAAGTAAACCAGGGATTTTTTTTTTTTAATGTATCACTTACTTGGGTGTCCCAATCTCATACAGAAGTGTTCTGGCAGGACCGCCTATTGATGCTGTATTCATGAGAGTTAAACGGCCCGAGGTTTCACACGTCGGCAATGCCGGCACCAAATTGCAATGGGGGATCTATTGACGGCTTGGTCTGTCAATAAAATGAAATGCCATAATGATGCCAGTGGAACGCAAAATGACATCATCGTCTAATATTGGCATCCTTTTGTGTTCCTCTGGCATAATTATGGTGCCACATTAGCTTGAAGAAAATCAGGCTAGAACTGCAATAGATGAATAGATCAGTGTTGCTAGTTTCAAGACAACTGTACAGTAGTCCCTGCACATTTGTGGCTTTTACTTTCGCGGATTTGATTATTTGTGGTTTTGTAGCTGCCCAACCTCCTCACTCAGTTCCTTCTGTTCTTTCTTTTCCCCACTATTTCCTGCCCTGCCAAAGCCTCCAGCCAGTCACTCAGTTTCTTCCATGCAACCAGGATCCCCCAGCTTTATTCGCAAAACCTTTCCCATCTGAAGGACCTCCCCACCCCATTCCATCTGTTGCAAGCTGCTAGCATGCACAGCAGCAGAAATCTCCTTTGTGAAGAGCCCCCCAAACCTGCTTCTTCACTGGGATTAGAGACTCTTTGCAAAGGAGATTTCTCCTCTTTGCCTTCCCCGAGTACTTAGCACAGTATCATGGGGCTTCCAGGTTGGTGGCTGCCCTGCCTGCCAGGCCCATATTCTTTAACTCCCTTGCCCCCAGCTGCTCGCTTTGCAAGCCTGAGGAGCCCTTCTGGAGAGCTCCACCCCCACCTCCACTGTACTGTAAATATTTGCTTTTATTTTTTACTTCCGCAGTGATCCTGCGCCCCTAACCCCCATGAATTGCAGGGATGACTGCACTTCTTTTTCCAGTTTCATCCAAGTACCACAACCAAACTGTAGTCATAGTCAGCTCTCTAGCTTGGTGGTGTTGCTCACGCAGACTGAGGAGATTATCACACGCTGAAAATATCCCAGGACAGGGACAACAGGCGATCGCTAAAAGGCTTACCTTTTAGACGTTGTCGTCCCTGTCTTGGGATGCTCCCGTTCTGCTTCTGTTCCTCCCCCGCTTCCTCTAATTCATGGGAAAATCCATGAATAAGAAGCCCGTTCCCTGTGAAGTCGAAGGCTTTCACGGCCAGCATCCATAGATTTTCCTTGGTTTTTTTCCGGGCTGTGAGGCTGTGTTCTGGTATAGTTTCTTTCTGACGTTTCGCCTGCATCTGTCGCTGGAATCTTCAGAGAATGGCTGGGTAGGAGTGTATGTAGAGCTTATATGCTGTGAACCCCTGTAGGGTAGTATATGCAAATTTGTTTAATTGAATGGTTAGTTTCTGGGTATAGAAATGCAAGGCTCGTTAGTGTCTGTTTGGCTAATGGTTGGTTGATGGACCATTATCTGCTGGGACTCCCTTTGTCTCTGGGTGGAATTCCTTTGTAAGTGCTGAGTTTTTATTCTATTGTTCTTCAAAACTGGGAACTAGATTTTGTTTATTTTTAAGGTTTCTTCTTTCCTGTTGAAGTTGTCCAGGTGTTTGTGGATTTCAATAGCTTCCCTATGCATTCTGACATGATAGTTGTTGGCCTGGTCCAGAATTTCTGTGTTTTTAAATAGCATTTTGTGTCCAGGCTGGTTTATAACATGTTCAACTACAGCTGATTTTTCTGGCTGGCCCAGTCTGCAGTGTCTCTCATGTTCCTTGATTCGTGTTTGAACACTGCATTTAGTGGTCCCTATGTAAACTTGTCCACAGCTGCATGGTATGTGGTAAACTCCTGCAGCTCTGAGAGGGTCTCTTTTATCCTTTGCTGAGCATAGCATTTCTTGGACTTTCTTAGTTGGTCTGTACACATATAACCACACTAAAATATATAGTTAAAAATATGTTCCCCGAACCATCCTTAAAGGACAAAGATTTACTAGTGATACAGAAGGACCAAAAAACAAAAACAAAACAGGGACTGTGCCTGATAAACTAGGAGCATCTAACTCAGTCAGGTCTTAGTTCTAGTTTCATGGATGAATCTTCCAACCTTTTGCTTGTTTGGAAGGTGGGGACTTGGCAATTCTTTCTTTGGACCACAATAACTTTTAAGGTCCTTTAGCACATGCTTGAAAATGCAATCAAGCATTTTCCATGCCAAGGCTTAGAGAACCAACTAGTAAAAAATGAATGAGGTTGCTATTTTATAAAACCCCTTCCATTTTTAATCATTTAAACTTTTCCAAATAGCACACAAGGGGAATGCTATGAAATCATCTCTCCTTTCAAGACTGGCAATTGGCCACAGCCACATCCTTCCCAGACAATTGGGAAAAGTGTGATCTTTGCCTCCAGGCAAACCTGTTGTTCTGTGCTCTCATCAGGTTTAGCATGCTCACTAGGGTTGCCAGATCTCATGGCCTGGGCTTGATCTCATGGCCTGGGCTTGATTTCATGGCCTTGATCTCATGGCCTGGGCTTGATCTCATGCCCTGGGTTTTCATAAGTCATTGTGAGACAATGTGAGAATGCTGTGGATATCGCATACCTTGATTTCAGTAAGGCCTTTGACAAGGTTCCCCATGACATTCTTGCAAACAAGCTTGTAAAATGTGGGCTAGACAAATTAACTGTTAAATGGATGTGTAATTGGTTGACCGGCCGAACCCAAAGGGTGCTCAGCAGTGGCTCCTCTTTGTCTTGGAAAGATGTGACCAGTGGGGTGCCACAGGGCTCTGTCCTGGGCTCAGTGCTATTCAACATCTTTATCAATGACTTGGATGAGGGAATTAGGGGCATACTTATCAAATTTGCAGATGACAGCAAATTAGGAGGAGTAGCTAATACCCTAGAGGACAGGATCAAAATTCAGAATGACCTGGATAGACTGGAGAGCTGGGCCAAAGCTAACAAAATGAAATTCAACATGGAGAAATGTAAGGTACTGTACTTAGGGCGGAAAAATGAAATGCATAGATATAGGATGGGAGAGACCTGGCTGAACGAGACTACGTGTGAAAGGGATCTAGGAGTCCTAGTAGACCACAAGTTGAACATGAGTCAACAGTGTGATGCGGCAGCTAAAAAGGCCAATGTGATTTTGTGCTGCATCAATAGAAGTAAAGTGTCTAGATCAAGGGAAGTAATAGTGCCACTCTATTCTGCCTTGGTCAGGCCTCACCTAGAATACTGTGTCCAGTTCTGGGCACCACAATTCAAAAAGGATATTGACAAATTGGAGCGTGTCCAGAGGAGGGCGACTAAAATGGTGGAAGGTCTGGAAACCATGCCTTATGAGGAAAGACTTAGGGAGCTGGTTATGTTTAGCCTGGAAAAAAGATGGTTAAGGGGCGATATGATAGTATTTGAAGGGGTGTCACATTGAGGATGGAGCAGGTTTGTTTTCTGTTGCTCCAGAGATTAGAACATGGAGTGATAGATGCAAGCTCCAGGAACAGAGATTCCACCTCAACATTAAGAGGAACTTTCTGACAGTAAGAGCTGTTTGGTAGTGGAACGCACTCCCTCGGAGCATGGTGGGATCTCCTTCCTTGGAGGTCTTTAAACAGAGGCTGGATGGCCATCTGTCAGGGATGCTTTGATTGTGATTCCTGCGTGGCAGGGGGTTGGACTGGATGGCTCTTGTGGTCTCTTCCAACTCTACAATTCTATGATTCTATGACAAGCATGAAAATTCTCCAGTTTTGGTGTGACCTTCGCACTCTTGAGAAGGCCAGTTTTGCTGCAGGGAAACAGGAAAAGCGACCAGCCGTTTCTTGGTTCAAGGCTAAAGCCAATTTTATTGTGATTTCAGCAACAATAGTGATTTCAGAAGAGAACTGCTGCAGCAGGGTGCTGAGAGGTTCAGAACAGAGAAATGGGGCTAGGGAAGACCCTTTTATCCTTGTCAGAAAGTATGGGAACACCCACTTGTAACTTATTACACTAATCAGGGATCGTTTCAGTATATCACCCCATATCTAGTGAGACCAATCATCATATCGCACCATGTCACCTCATGCTTAATAAGCTGGAAACATTTGTGAACAGGCAAATGGGAGGGGCTAGGTCTCCTGTGTACGTGACCTCCCTGTAATCTGTAATGGAGGGCTCACATGGTGGGCTCCATTCTGGAGAAGATGAAAGGGCTACTTGTACATTTCCAGCTCAGCTAGTAAAGCAGCAGCTTGCTATGATTTCTAAGACATAATGGATTTGTTGCTGCAACTTGCAAAGACTCTCTAGGTCTATATAATTACTTAGTTAGTGTCCTCCTTCCCTCCCAGTCATTGTGGCACCAGGGCTCACCCACCACTCTGCTTTGCATCCATATTCTGGCTAGAAACAAGCAAGCTAGATTAAGTGTCCCTTCTTCCATCTCCCCAAGTAGGTGAGAAGAAAGAATCTCCTCATTTCACCTTGAGATCTGGGAACAGCTCTTTAGTTAAGATTACTATCTTAATTTCAAAACAGAAAAATGTCTGCCTCTGTGTGTGTGTGTTTGAATGACAAGCTGTGTGAAATAGTGGGTGGTACTTTATGCATAAAGCTTAATAACATCACCAGGGGCATTCCCTAGGTCTCAAGTTTTGGCCTGGAAACCTCAGGGGCTGGGACAATCCTGAACTGTCAATCCTAACAAAGCATGGTAACACTAAGAAAGCATGTGATACAAGCACACATGCATGCACACACCCAAGCCTGCAGAATTTTTTTGGATGATGACTCCCTAAATTACTAGCTGGGGATTCTGGTACCTGTTCAAAAGTAACTTTTACAGTAGGACCCCTGTATCTGCTGGGGATTGGTTCTGGGGGCCCCGTGGATACCGGAAACGAATAATAGCGAAAGCTATTGAAAATAATAGAACTTCTGGTTTAAAATGCCATAGAGTTGCCTTGGAGAACCTAGAAAATGGCTAGAGAGGACACATTTTTTAGGAAAACTCTATGGTAGGTGTGCTGTTTTGTGTCCCATGGACAAGTGAATCAGTGGATAATGAATCAGTGGATACAGGGGTCCTACTGTATAAGCTCTGGACCCACCATACCAAATGCAGCCCTACAACCATATATTGTGGCCTGAGAAGTTTCAAAGACATCCTTCTGCTTGAAGTAAAAACAAGATGTCATCCCTGCCTTCCACCTAAAGAATCCAGATAGGCTGGCAGCTGACCCTTACAGGTGACTCTCCAACACAGCACCTTCCACTTCACCTGAAAGCAGGAGGCTCACTTTGGGCCTGCAGGAGAGGCTGCCTGAAACAAATGTTGTGTCCTCCAACAGAGAGGAATAGCTGGGAGGGGTGCTACTGCCTTCTCCATATTGCCTTGCATCAGCCACTAGAGGCAACCACCTCACTCTACGGACTTTTTCGGACGTTTAAAAAGTAACGCAAGCAGCCTCGTCAGCTTGCGAGCCTGCTGCGCTGCAAAGCATCAGTTTCGGATGATGCTCGCCCCTGGCGGTACTGTTGCGGTACCAGTAAAAATCAAGGAAATATGACGAGGCTGCTTGCGTTATTTTTCAGCGTCCGAAAAAGTCCTACCAGTCCTGACCTGGGAGAATACTGTAAATGGTTGGTGTGTGGCATGCTGTTGAAAGGATCAACAGTTTGTACAGGCCTGAGTCAAAGCATTCTGTCTTGGGTCTATGTCTCTACCAACAAGCTAACTCAAATGAGCATGAATGCATGCGTGAATTTATTCAGCTTTGAATGGCTCAGACCTTCATGTTGAGGCTGCCCTAAAAACTACCATAACTAAGTAGTCAACTTTTAACTTGGGTGGGATGAGGAAACCCCTGCCATGACACTGCACAGCATTTTGCTTGACCTCGACCTTGCATTTTGGCGGGAGAAAAGAGAGAATGAGCAATAGTCTGTACCAACAGTAAAGGCATTTCTAGGAGAATGCCACCACTACTGAAAGTCAGTCAGCTCATCAACACCTCATAGACCTAAAGCTGAGATACAGCTTGCTATGGGGTAGAGTGAAAGAATGAAGGAGGCACAAGCATCTGCAACCTGAAGACATGTAAAGACACTTCTGTGAAGACTCTTTGAGAGATGGCATGATAGCCATGTTTAATATTTGAAGGGATGTCACAGTGAGGATGGAGCAAGCTTGTTTTCTGCTGCTCCAGAGACTAGAACATGGAACAATGGGTTCAAACTATAGGAAAAGATATTCCACCTAAACATTAGGAAGAATTTCCTGATAGTAAGAGTTGTTCGGAAGTGGAATAAGCTGCCTCAGAGTGTGTTGGAGTCTCCTTCTTTAGAGGTTTTTAAGCAGAGGCTGGATGGCTATCTATTGGGAATGATTTGATTGTATATCCCTGCATGGCAGGGGGTTGGACTGGATGGCCCTTGTGGTCTCTTCCAACTCTATGATTCTATGAAATCTTTCTTCAGGCTGGAAGGTGACAACTCTAAAAATCTTGGTCTGTGTGTAGCTTACAATCTGAGTGTGTACAAGTAAACCTTCAAACTGCAATTTCTTTCCTCTGAGAAGCCACAGAGGTTTTACTTCTGTGAAATTACAGACTCGGGGTGTCTAGCAGAACATTTTTTTAGCACTTTAACAAACTGAAAACCACAACATTCTTTGGAGAAATCCACAGCAAAATGTCAGAAATACAATATACTGTATATGTTTAGAGCAGTAGGGATTTATCTGTATCCTATTATGGTCTCTAAAACTGACTCCAAGAAGCATTGTTTAAATCTGGATACTGTTGTTGTGGGTTGCATTAGTGGAAGATCAGAAAGGAGTCTAGAAACTGGGCTTCATATCTCCTCTCATACATCTGTATTATAATATAACTGGATGTATATATACTAGCTTGCTTTAAAGCCAGTGGTCCATAGCTTCATTGTACTCTGCTTGAGTTACTTAGTAAAGAGGTCTTAAGCCTAAAGGTAAACAGAGATGCAGCCAGGGCGATCATGCTAGCCCTGCTGCTGATAAAGAAGTTCTCCCTCTCTAAAAGCAGAAATCTTCCTCCTCTCCCAGTCTCAGGGGAGGTAGGTGGAGTGGGGACTATACCCCTCCCAAACCTCTATCTCCAAGCTCCTGGAAGGCTTATTTTTTAAGGTATATAACTTGGGAGGAATGTCCTTTGTCCCACTCTTGGGAAGGGGAAATGCTACTGCCTTGCCCAAAAACTTGAAGGCCCACCTGGAGCTAAGAGAACAGATTAATGTCTAGCAGTGCAGACCCAGGGACCACCACACTTGCAGCTGTGTCAGAGTTTTGGCTGAAGAGAAGTGAAAACAGATTCTTTGTTTATATTTTTATTTTGTTTGTCATCAGTAAAGTTATACTTTGTACTCTGAGGAGATTAACAGACAGGAATGAAAAAAGTGTTCCTGTCCCACAGTCTCCACTCCCACACCCATCCCATCCCATCCCTGACCCACCACAATCACCCTCCCCACCACACTTTTGGCTGAAGAGAAGAGAGAACACATTCTTTGTTTATATTTTTATTTATTTGTCATCAGTAAAGTTATATTTTGTATCCACTCCCCCCCCCCTCCGCCCAAAGGAACAGCAAACTTGCCAGAATGCTTTTAAGGAATGGAATAAATCTCTACTTTGCTGCATGGCACATACTCTAAATCATTTCACTTTCCAACATCCCTCCCCTTAACACCACTCCAAAAAGCACTTATACTCCAGAAAAGATCGTTTGGAGTTTGTAGGTATAGCTGTTATTGAGATCTGATGAGCCACAAAACATTTTAGGAAAATTGTTTGACAGTGAGCTTTAAAAAATGTACATTTGTAAACTGCAGAAGTGCTACATGAAAAAGACACCTTTCATCAGTTTTCTTGTTACTGCTCTGTGAAAAGTATCTGCAGGAAAGAAAAGGGAGTTAGGAACTTGGTTTGATTGAATTTGCTTGATGGTATATAAAATTGGAATTGGTATTAGAGAATGTGTGCATCTATTTATGGTCAAGTCCAAAAACTGTACATAAACAGATATTTCCCTTGGGGGTAGGGATGGGTGGGTAACGTCGGGAAACAGATCAAGCCTGACTTGATCTGCGGACAGAGCTTTGCACTTAGGTATTTTGCAATAAAATATGGGGATACATCCAAAGTATCCGGCTTCTTCCTAACTGCTGCTGTTTCAATCTATTTGGCAAATGTTTAGCACACATTTGGCAACTCTTTGCATACTCCCCCTGCCTCCTCATGTAATTTCATTCATTTTATTTCGGGAAAAATTAGGAGATTATCTCCACTTCTGCCTCTGTCCCATCCCTGACCCGCCACAATCACCCTCCCCACTGCACTTACCTTCACAACAGAGCTCCATTCACTTCCTGGATTGAAATCCCATGGATTCTTGCAAGAAGAAGTGAGCATGGGAAATTCAAAAAGAAAAAGAAAAATAACCCCCCAAAATGATAGCAAACATACATTAAAATCAACAAGTAACCTGGAGAGGGTCATAAAAAGTGTGTTACTTATCTGGATGTCCTGATCTCACCTGGAAGTGTTCTGGCAGGGACCTCCCATTCACTCTGGGATCCCACCAGCAAAATGGGGCACCTTGTCGCACACTTTCAAATCCATGACAGAAATGGAATGGGGGGATCTATTGACAGCTTCTCCCATCAATAAAAAGCAGTGTTGGCAGAATGGGAGCATAATGGATGCATAACAATGGGTGATGACATCATGTGGTAAGGGAGCCCTGTTGCGATCTTCTGGTGTTGCTGTAATTCCACTTTTGGCACACCTGATAATTTCCTTAGAATGCCTCATTCATCACTGTATCTTGGGGTCAGGATGGAAGGAGTTTACTCTAGGCTTGGGCAAGATCAAACCTTAATATTCTTTTCCTTCCCCCCATCTGAACTCCTTTGTACTGAGTCATCTATTTGCCCTGCCTACAGGGCATCTGCTCTTTTCTTGTGCCACCCCACATTCTGGACTGCATGCCTTGATATATGTGTTTGTCTGCAAGAACTAAAGACCCAACCCTGATATCCACTTCTGTGTCTAGGGGGTTAACTCAGTTCATGGAAGAGTCATGTACAGATATTCCAGCACTCAGAAGGATGCAAGAGATGTAGCAGCTATTTGTTCTGGCAATTACCATAGCTGACAAGGTACTTCTTACTGACTTAACTGTATTATATTGCTCTTGCTAGGGTGACTGGTGGCTCCCATGTCTATGGGGTAGTGAATTTACACCAGCTTTTAGTCCAAACAGTAAAGGTACTATTCAAGGTGTTGAGCTTCATCCTCAAAGTGCATTCCACACTTTGACAGCTCCTTTAACCTCTGCAATAAAATGCAGAGTAGGGTCACCACTCCATGGACATGGAAATCACCAATCAACAGTGGCCCTTGCATACCTACAAGCCTCAGCAGTGAGAGAGGACCATAAAATTGATCTCTGTGTATGGATAGAGCTCTATTGAGAAAAGCCCTAAAGCATGTGCCCTCCAAGTATCACTGGACTCCAATTCCAACCCACCTCTATCAATAGGGAGGGAGATGTAGTCTACCATTCTACCAAATTCTGCATCCCTAATGTGACATTTTTCATGGCATGGACCTTCTATTTAAATCTCCTGTGTGAACTACATCTGCTGCAACTGAAAGGTGAAGCATGAGTGGGAAATACACTAGGCCCTGTGTCCTTTTAGTCCAACACCGAGGAGAGACCAAGAGCCAAATTCTTTTATGGAATAATAATTAGACTTAATTCAGAAGTCCATATCTATACCTGAATTGTATGGGGTCCATGGGACCCACTTATGATATTATATTGGGGGATTTTAATTAGCTAAAAGGTATGGCTGCGAGAAGCCGAGTAATTTACAGGATCTTTGTGCCAGTATATACCAGTACTAACTGAGGAGACTCCAAGCCAAAGTGAAATAAAAATGGTTTTTATTGGAAAATAATCATGGAAGCATTCACACATACACTCACGTTCACAAGCAATCATACAAGTATTTGGATAAGAAGTGTTTGGCAGAGGAATAGATTTAGGTAATGGACTATAATTACCTGTTTGGAGAGCAAAAATTCATGAAAAATTCAGAGAAAGACTTAGATATGGATCTGAGGGTGATACAGCAGTTGGGCAGAATGATGGTGTCCAACTGTAGCACACTTTGGCTATGATTTGGGGTAATATTCACGCACAATATTGTACCCTTAAGGGGTGCTTTGAGTGAGAAACAATTCTTGGATGAGTTTCCCAGAGTTAAACAATAGAAGCTCCAGCTTTGTTGATTGTTGCTAATGGTTGGGAGATTAAGGTTGATGGCTTTCTGGCTTCCCCTGTATTTTGAATGGTGAAAGATGTAAAGGAAAGACATTTACTGGGGAGGGGGGAGGGGAGATAATAGGTGTTCTGGTCACTGTTTGTTTTTGGAGTATGACTCACTACCAGATGTGTCCAGGCAAGATTGTCTAAGGGGGTCTTCATTTAATCATGTCCTGGGTGTGGTTGCTGGGGAATTTCCAAGACAATCTCTTAGGTCTTTGGGCAACCTTCACTCCATCCTAATTTTGTGGCTGGCCTGGTCAACCAGAGATCTTGTGAAGTGTCTAATAAGCCGAATCATGAATTATTGGAGGGTAACAATTGCTCCTGCTGTCTTAGAACAAATACGTAAAGTCCTGGATTCAGCATGTGACATTTCCGAAGACTGGACCGGAAAAGGTCTCAGCTTGAGAACCTGGAGAATTGGTGTAGTTACAGGAGGAAATAGAGTCCTAAATGGACTATCACTATCACTCTATCTTATGTCCTCTGACATTGAAAGTAGGGACCGGGCAAATATTCTGACAAGTGGGGAGATGTCAGACTTCTCCTGCCTGTTTCCCCTCTCTCTTTGCCAGTCCATCTGCCTATCCTGGATATAGAGCAGGGGTCCCAAGTAACAGTGGGCAAGAGAATAGACCTGGAGAGAGCCCATACAATTTCTATCAGTAGATCATGGGGCCTGACTTAGAAGATGGTGTCCCCCCTGTCACATCTTGGCAAAGACAGCAGCGACAGACACCTGGGGAACAAGGTAATCTAGTTAGCAGACCACAAGGTGTTAGAGAGAACTGGAATCAACAAAGAGAGAGAAGTGACTAGGGGGGTGCCACAGGGTTCTGTCCCATGTCCAGTGCTATTCACCATCTTTATAAATTACTTGGATGATGGAACAGATGGAACAGAGGGTATGCTTATCAGATTTTCAGATGATACAAAATTAGAGGACATGATCAGAATTCAAAATGACCTTAACGAATTAGAGACATGGGCCAAAATTAACAAAATGATTTTTAACTGGGAGAAATGTAAGGTACTATACTTAGGGAGAAAAACTGAAATACACAGATATAGGATGGATGACACCTGCGCCTTATCTACATGGGCAGTTTACCCTAGCTGGCCCCCATCTGAGAGCCCTGCAGTCATATGACACAGGGCATTTGCCCCGTTCTGCCCCTGTGCAATCCTTATGACCCCCAGGGCAGAAATAGGGCTCAGATGGGGGTAAGCCAGGATAGGGGCCAATACAGTTATAACAAAATGCCCAGTTTTCTCCACTGCCACCAGGGAAGAAATGAGCAGGCAAGCTTTCTTGCCTAGACTCCAGCCTGTTTTGTCGAGGTAACGGGGGAGACATGAGCCTGATCCGCAGCCAGGATATGGAAAGCAGGCATATCCTGGGATGTGAGGATGAGCCTCTGGCTTGGAAACTGTACATATAAAAAGGATCTAGGAGTCTTAGGCTGCTCACACACTGCAGGGATAATGCAGTTTGACACCGTTTTAACTATCATGGCTCAGTCCTATGGAATCCTGGGATTTGTAGTTTGTTGTGGTACCAGAGTTCTCTGACAGAGAAGGCTAAATAGCTCACAAAACTATGAATCCCAGAATTCCATAGCATTGAGCCATAGCAGTTAAAGCAATGTCAAATTGTGTCATTTCTGCAGTGTTTCAGCAGCCCCAGTAGACCACAAGGTGAATATGAGTCAGAAGTGTGATGCGGCAGCTAAAAAAGCCAATGCAATTCTAGGCTGCATCAAGAGGAGTATAGTATCTAGATAGAGGGAAGGAATAGTGCCACTCTATTCTACTTTGGTCAGACCTCACCTGGAATACTGCATCCATTTCTGGGTACCACAGTTCAAGAACAATATTAACAAGCTGGAAAGTGTCCAGAGGAGAGTGACCAAAATGGTAAAAAGTCTGGAAGCCATGCCCTATGCAGAGTGGCTTAGTGTAGCCTGTAGTGTAGCCTGAAGAAGAAAAGGATAAGGGATGACATGATAGCCATGTTTAAATATTTGAAAGGATGTCATATTGAAGAGGGAACAAGCCTGTTTTCTGCTGCTCCAGAGACTAGAACATGGAACAATGGACTCAAACTACAAGGAAAGAGATTCCACCTAAACATTAGAAAGAACTTCCTGATGGTAAGATGTTCGGCTGTGGAATGTGCTGCCTCACAGTGTGGTGGAGTTTCCTTCTTTGGAGGTTTTTAAGCAGAGGCTGGATGGCCATCCATTGGAAATGCATTGATTGTGTGTTCCTGCATGGCAGGGGGTTGGACTGGATGGCCCTGATGGTCTTGTCCAACTCTTATGTTTCTATGATTCTATAAAAGTAGACTGCTTAGTCCAAGTGCTTATGCCCATGAAGGATAAGGGTAACAAACAGATACACCATGAAATCCATTGCAGACACAGGTCTAGGGTCTGGAGAATATTGACGGCCAGATCCAAAGCTTGGACTGATCTAGCAAACTCACACCTCCAACTGAAGCCTTGACTTTAACTCCTAGGCTCCACCTTCCTAACAGAGGAAGCAGAGATCTTCTAAACAGCCACCCTTTTTATTATGCAAAAATACCAAGATGTTGTGAATGTGTTGTTTACACCACTATAACAAGGTGTCTCTATCTATGAAAATACATTTGATATGCTACCCATACATTGTAGAAACAGAGCAAATTTGTGCCACAATTTTATTTACTTGCCTGGCTTATAAAATATCACCATTGACCTCTGAAGTTTGTCTCATTGATTTTCCACTTAGGAGTGCTTGGTATATGAAAACAAAAAGAGCCCAATAAATAATTATAGGAGGGCACTTTAGAAATGCCGAGTTGTTCCATTTGCATTACCCAGGGCATGTGACTGGGTGACATAATTATTCTTCATTTGTCTGGCTGCCTAGAATTTGAAAATTGATTGGCTGGTCGATAACAGTGCATTTGAACATGAAACACTGGCTGCTGGCAGAATCAAGAGTGCTGTGTCCCTGGTTACAGTAGGTCTTTAATTAACACACCAAGATCCATTAAGTTAAGAGCTAGCAGCATTCCCTGCCCCCCAGTGTTTGCCTCTAACTGGAAGCAGACACCCAAAACAACTAAAGAAGAGATGATGACCATTCTTTAATAACATCAATCTGCTACTTCATGTCAGTCTTTTCTATAAACCTGAAAGGGGTTGGGCACATGTTACTTACACCTAGTCCAAAAGAAGAAAAGCTACGTACTAGAGTAAGGGAGGCTTTCAGAGGATGAAGTCAGGAATGTGATGCTCACATCTTCATCACCGCTCACAGTCTGTTTTAGTAGATATCCAGGTTTTTCATGCCCTAAGGGGAAAACTGCATAAGCATATCTGTAAATTAGCAACTTGAGAGCACAATAACAGATTTCCAGACATTTATTTCTCTATATCATGGTCTTCATCCAAGGAGCTCAGAATAGTATGCAGGGCTCTCCATTGACACGTCATTCTCCCAACAAACTTCTGAGACTGGTTAGGCTAAGAGAGAGTGAGCCTGC
Source organism: Gambelia wislizenii (assembly GCA_030847615.1). Taxonomy (NCBI): domain Eukaryota; kingdom Metazoa; phylum Chordata; class Lepidosauria; order Squamata; family Crotaphytidae; genus Gambelia; species Gambelia wislizenii. The sequence goes on from JAUMIR010000004.1 coordinate 166,586,297, forward strand.
CCAGTGAGCTTCAATATTTAGTAAGAATTTGAAGATGGGCTTCCCTGGTCCTAGTCCAAGGCACCAGGAGTTGTATCAAACTAGCTGCCTCAGATATTGTACACCTATGCAAGAAGGGAAGTTGGGGTGGGCTTGTTGTGTGAGCTGCTGTATAATTTAGCTGATAGCACAGGGTGAGGAAAGCTCCTTAAACTCATTGGGTTTGCAACAGATCACTCATCTCCAAAGAGAGGATTGGTCATTGTTAGACAGGATGTATGCACAATACCTCATCTTTACTATGAGTAACTAATCATGAGTTCCAGTTAGACCAGCTCCAATGTTTAATATTTAAATTGCTAAGTAAAATAGAGCACAAGAATGCTAGGATGTGGGCTAACATGTAACATGATATGGAATATCATATCCTTGTAAAACTGGCATGTTTCTGTTTGCAGATGTAATTATCAAGGCCTGAGATCCAAACACTTGTGCAGTCATTAAATGGGCAGGTGGATGGAGCTCCCCAACAGCAACTGCACAGCCAGGGGAAGGAGTGTTGTACAAGGAAGTGCTGGATACCTCTTTGTGCAATGGTCCCAAAATTATGTGTGCTAACACAATGTGTGTATTGGGGAGATGGCATGTTGGCATATGTCACCTAGCCAATATGTTACTTTTTTGTTCAGATGCCGTACAGAAGTGTTTCCTAATTTGCCACAATGAGAATAAAGTTTAATATAGTCAAGTAAGGCTATCCAAAAGATTCAAAGTTCTTTTTCTTGTAGACCAAAGTATTTAACTATAGAATCATAGAGTTGCCATGCAGGAATGGGAATACACAGCTAATGAACATGAGAGATGCCAATCCAACCTCTGTTTAAGACCTCCAAAGAACTACAGAGCCCACCACACTCTGAGGCAGTCTGTTCCACTGTAGATCAGCCCTTATGATCAGGAACTTCTTAATATTTAGATGGACTCACTTTTTTGTAATTTAAATCCATTGCTTCATGTCCTAGTCTCTGGAGCAGCAGAAAACAAGCTTGCTTCAACTTCCACATGCCATCTTTTCAGGTATATAAAGATGACAGTCATGTCACACTCAGTCTTTTTAAAGTTAGACATACCCATCTCTCTAAGTCATTCCTCATAGCATTTAGTTTCCAGACTTTGGATTATCTGGTCACCTTTCTCTGGACACCTTTCAGCTTGTCAGTGTCCTTCCTGGATTGTGGTACCCAGAACTGGACACAGTATTCCAGGTGAGGGCTCACCAAAGTAGAACAGAATGGCACTACTGCTTCCCTCAATCTGGACCCTATACTCCAGTTCAGGCAGCCCAAGAGTGCATTGGCATTTTTGGCCACTGCTTCACACTGTTGACTCATGCTTAGCTTGTGGCTTACTAAGACCCTTAGAACCTTTTCATATATACTGATTTCAATCCAGGGGTCACCCATCCTATATTTGTGCATTTCATTTCCACTACCTAAATGTAATACTTTACATTTATCCCTGTTAAAATTTGTTTTGTTAGCTTTTGCCCAGCAATCCCATCTGTCAAGGTCATTCAGTATCCTGATCATGTCCTCCGGGGTATTAGCTACCTCTCCTAATTTGGTATCATCTGTGTATTTGATACACATGCCCTATATTCCATCATCCAAGTCATTTACAAAGAAAGCACTGGGCCTAGGATAGAACCTTATGGTATCCCACTAGTCACTTCTCTCCACAGTTAAGAAGAAAGAAAGAACTGTTGGTGAGCACTCTGTGAGTTCAAACTGTCAACCAATTACAAATCCATCTAACAGTAGCACTGTCTAGTCCATAGTATATCAGCTTGCCTGTAAGAGTATTCTGGGGGACCCTGTTAAAAGCCTTACTGAAATCAAGACTTACTACATCCACAGCACTTTCGTAATCTACCAAGATTGTAACTCTATCAGAGAGATTGAGAGAGAGAGAGATTAGTTTGGCATTACTTGCTTTTGAGAAACCCATGCTAGCCCTTAGTAATCACAGCATTCTTTTCTAAGTGTGCACAGACTGACTGTTGACTTATCTGTTCTGATACTGATGTAAAGCTGACTGGTTGTTAGTTGCTTGGACCCTCTTTTTCACTTTTTGAAGATGGAAACAAAATTCACCCTTCTTCAGTCTGCTGGGACCTCTCCTATTCTCCAAGAATTCTCAGATGATCCACAGTGACTCTGACATTGTATCTGCAAGTTCCTTAGATATAGTTCATCTGGCCCTGAAGATCTAAATTAATTTAGAGGACCTAGGTATTTCTTTACTACCTCTTTTTCTGTTCTGAGCTGTTACCTCCTTACTGCATCATTTGTTCTATTTTCACCAGTTAGAGCACTGTTGGGAGAAGAATGAGGCAAAGAAGGTGTTGAACAGTTTGGCCTTTTTTCTGTCCCCTGTTAGCATTTCACCATCTTCTCCATGCAGTAGTTCTGCCATTCCCTTGTTCTTTCTATTACTCTGAACATAGCCCATCCCCCAAATCCATTATCTATTATCATTATTATTAGTATTATCATTATTATTATTAAACCTCTCCAGCAACACTGAGCTCATTTTGGCATTTTCTGTCTTCATTTCAACACTGAGTCCCATTTTGGAGGAAAGGTGTGATATAAATCAAATAAATCTATAAATAAATTATAAAATAAATACATACTGGTGATTCATTTGTATTCCTCCTTGGTGGTTTCCCTTTTTTCCATTTCTCTTTTAAATCTTAGTTCTTTATGCATTCATCCTGATTTCTTTAGACACCTCCCACTGTGCTTCCTCATTTGAATTGTTTCAATAGTTCCTTCACTATCCCACCTTTAATAAATCCCCATGTATCTGGTACTCCCTTCCATCTGAGCATTTCCGACCATGGGTTCTCACCAAGTAGTTCCCTAGGCTTACTGAAATTAGCTTTCTTAAAGTCCAGAGTGTATGCCTGTACATTTGGTTTCTGTTTTCCTCTGCATAACAAATTCCAAGAGGACATGGTCACTCTCACCAAAGTTCCCACTACTTACACTCCACTGATCAGTTCCTCCCTGTTGATTAGGATCAGGCCCAAGATAGTTGATCCACTTGTTGCTTTCTTCACCTTCCAGACAATAAAATGAGCAGAGAGATATCATTTTCTACCACTAGATGATATGAGGCAACTGTGGCTGATGGGAAATTTCAGTATCTAATTTCAGTAGATGGGAAGAAGGTCACATTAATTTGAATAACATTGTTAAGTTGAACCACTATAGAATGACTAGATCTGTCAGTGTGTCCCTCTGCCTCAGTTCTAGTTGTGGTTTGAGGAATGTTAAGAGGAGGAAGAAGAACAGAAGAAGGGAAGATGGTGGTCAAGTGGATGCCCTGCAGACTCTAGAGTTGTCACTTGAATGCAGACAGCCACAGTGGGGCCAGCAGCACACAGCTGATTTTCCCCCTTAGGCAGTGTGCTTGTCCTGAGATAACCCCCCTGCAGCCCCCGAGAAACCTAATATCAGGGGTTATAAATGTTTGGCCCTGGGCCTAGTTTCATGCTGCCCAAATTCCATGCAAGGTGCATAGTTGGTGTAGCACAGGGAAGGAGGAATGAGTTGGCAGTAACTGGGGAGAGGGAGGGAGGGGAGTGCTATGCAGTCCTGCAATGCTGCAAGTTTCATTTACATCTGGCTCTGCTCCCACCTAGTTGCCAATGTGTGACCCACAGCATATTACCCCAAGGGAAGGTGTACCTCTACAGCAGCCTTTCTCAACCTTTTTATCCTGGAGGAACCCTTGAAATAATTTTCAGGTCTCAAGGAACTCCTGCATAAACATTCTGCTATATACTGCTATTGCTTTCCCCCACAATCACAATCTCTTGAGGAACCCCTAGCAACCTCTTGGGGAACCCTAGGGTGCCAGGGAATCCTGGTTGAGAAACCCTGTTCTACAGGGAAAAAAGTTTCCCAGCCCCTGCTTTTTGCTCTTCAATTCACAGACTGTAAAGAGTTACATTGCCTAAGAGAGGGAAATTAGCACATTTAAGGGGGCCACAAGTAGGGAGAGGTATGACTTTTAGGGGACCACAAGTAGGGATGAGTGTGGCTTTTAGGGCATTTCAGTTTTGAGCTAGTGAATGGCCCAGGAATGGCCCTCAGACCATCCCTGTGTTTTCTTCTTCACTCTGTAAACACATGCCAGCTGAAATGCTTTATTTACTCTCTAGTAAGTAACTTGCTAGATCAAAAAATGAAGCCAGGTTCTGGTGCCCTCACAGGATGGCCTCAAATGGCTCAGCAGATACAAGTCCATTTGCCTCACTCATCCTGAACCCACTTTTGTGTGTATCACATAAGTTACCAGCCTCCTTCTCAGTTTCTTCTTTTCTAGCACAAGGGCAGTAATTACCACTACAGAAACAGTGATAAATTTGAGACCAGTAATTAAAATACTTATTGATTGCCCACTTTTTGGATTTTCCTATCAGTGGAAACAACAAGGTGGGAGGTGGAATAAACAACCTCAGGAATATAATCAGTAAATGGAGGCTTATTCAATTTGCATTGCAGCCCAGAATGTTGGGGGGGGGAGGGAGGGGAAGGGGATGAGACCCTCATTCGTCATGGTGTTGGAGGCTCAGACTCTGAAAAGTGGTCATTAATCTAATGGTTTTTCAAAAAAACAATCAGTTGATTGGATGGAACTGGGAAATATCATGCCATTACCTGTCTGCAAGCCAAGAACCCTCCACTTCTGTGCTCCAGTTTTGATTGTGATATGGGATTGATTTGCCATATAAATCCAGGAAGGGGAAATGTGTGGCCCACAAGATCTTTCTGGACTACAATTCCAATTATACCCACCACTGGCCATGCTGGCTGGGGCTGATGGAGCTGGAGTCCAATCACATCTTGAGTGCCACACATCCCCCCCCCCGCCAATATAAATAGCATTTCTCATCTAGAAGCCCCTGAATCAAGTACAAACACCTTGAAGGATGCCCTTGATCTGACATTTTGCCAGTCCAGAAGCAAAAGACTCAACAAAACACTGAAATAAAGGTTTGGTGTTTTTGTCAACAGAACTTTCTAACAGACTGCATTAGTGCTGATGCTTGAAGCTTTGCTCTGTCATTCTTCACCTGGATAAACCAAGGATAAACCACTGCTCCAGCTTCATCTCACTGCCTCTTCTTTCTCCGCAACCAGCCGCGGGCCAGGTGGCACCACCCTTCCCTTTAATTGCAGGCAGAACTGGAGGCTGCTGCTGCTGCTGCAGGATGAGTAAAGGGCAGACAGCTCTCCTGCTTTTCCTTGCAGTGGCTTCCCTCCTCATTGTCTCCGGGTGCTGTGGTTCCCTTTTGACAGTTTTAAGAAAATAAAAGTTTAAAATAGTGCATGATCACTAGCATGATCGCTCGCGCTTCTAGGCACTTGACAGCAAAGCCACAGCTGCACATCTCTGACCAATCTGATGAAGAATTCCACCCTCTCTGGACTGCTCATCGGTGTCTAAACGAGCTGGAATGTGCATTTCCTTTGGAGCTTTTTAAAAAAATATGGGAAAAGCCATAAAGGCTTTTCCCACAGAGTATTTGGAGTTTTGGGGGGCCCTTCTTCACAATGTATCAATTTTCCATGGGATCTCATTGGGACAAAATGTGTTCTCTCCACATTCTATGAGGAGTTGTTTCACTGTCTAGACAACCCCTGAGCCTGAAAAGAAAAACCTCTGTGACATCTCTTCTTATTAAGCCATCATCACATCTTGTGGCAGCAAATCATCATAGGTTAAGTATGCATTTTGTGAAGAATTGTTCTCTATAGTGTGAACTTAATCTACTGCCTGATAATTTCCTTGCCTGATCCCCAAACTGTTTTGAAAGTTCCTATTACCCGAATTACTGGCGGTTAATATGGGGAATTTTAATCAGCTCAATATGGCAACAAGAGGCCGGGTAACTATGGGATCTTTTGATCTATGTATACTGGTACTAACTGATGAGACTCACAGCCAGGAAATAAAATAAAAAAAATTATTGAAAAATAATCTCAGAAGCATTCACACCAACACTCAGGCTTCAAGCAATCACACAAGGCTAGCGAAGAAGAGGAGGAAGTATTGGGACAGAAGAACAGAGTTCGGGATGATGGGCTATACTGTACCTGTCCGAAGAGCAGAAATTCATGCAGAGAAAAAGTACAGCTATGCACGCTGGGTGACACAGAAAACCAACAGAGTGACGGCCTCTGGGAAACTGAACACACTTTGGTGGTATTTTGGGGTGATAGTTATATCCAATATAACTGACAGCATGTTATGAGTTGAATATAATGTTAGATGGAGCTTCCAAAGTTAGACAATGGAAGCTCTGGCTATGTTAACGATCACTACTGGCTGAGACATTAAGGCTGATGGGCGTCAGGCAGGTTTCTATTGTTGAGGCGAGAGATGTGAAGAAAAGAACAGTTTGCAGAGAAATGAGTTTTCCAGCCACTTGAATGACAGTGAATGATTCACTTCCAGGCATGTCCAGGAGAATTAGTACATTTCCACCCTAACTGACTGTCCAGGGAGGGGGGTGTCCATATAATTACTACCAGGCATGTCTTTTAGGAATTTGATATGACTGCTTCTTTAGGTTTTCTGAGTAAACCTTGAGTCCTTGCATTTAGGAGGTCTTGGTCTACTGCCAACCACATGGGATACTGATAAATAAACCAATCTATGTGATATAGCTAATTGATGAATTATTGGAAGGGTGGGGATGTCAGGGCTGGTAACATACCTATTTATTTCCTCAACACCAGTTATAATTTTATAAGTCCTGTCATGTTCTCCATCTCAGATCACTTTTTTTTTCTAAGCCAAACAATGTAGCCTCAGAGAGCAGGTGCTCCAAACCCTTGACCATTTTATCTACCTTTTTGTGCATCTTTTCCAGCTTCACAATATCCTTTTAGAGATGGGAGGGGAGAGAACTGTACACAGAGTGCATTCTAATTGCAGCCATCAGCAATTATGATACTGGTTGTTAGGAGTCATTTCCTTTTCCAAATAATCTCTAACTTGGAAGCTTCTTTTATCACTGGACTCTTGATTGATGTTACTACTGAGTTTTCCACCAGAGCTCAAGATCGCTTTCCTGAGTAGGCACGCTCAGTTCAGACTCCGTTCATATATTTGTAAGGCTAGATTTTTATTTTTATTTGCCCTCATGTATATCATTTATACAACTTGCTAATAATGTAGTTCATTTGCCATTTTGTTGCACATTTCTCCAATTCAGGGAGATCCTTTTCAAGCTCTTGACAGTCCACATTTCATCAGCCTAATATAGTATATAATATAGTGTGTGTGCATGTACTGTATATATGTGTGTGTGCATGCATTGAAAAACACACACTAATATGAAACTCTCCTGTTTTGGAACATGGCCCCAAATGTATACAAACTAATATCCACACACCAGAGGAAGGTATCAGTAGGCTTGTGAAAACTTAACAGTTTAAGTAAGTATGCCCTCGACCCTTGGCTATAGGGGGAGACCTAAGGGAGGCCAACCTAAAATAGCCCATGGAATGCATACTGACTGGTGGCAGGAGGTGGAAAACAAAAGAGAATGTAATGGAGTACAGTTGTCCCTTCATATTCACTAGGGTTTGGTTCCAGGACCCCCCGTGGATACCAAAATCCATGAATACTCAAGTCCCATTATATGCAATGGCATAGCAAAATGGTGTCCCTTTTATAAGATGGCAAAATCAAGGTTTGCTTTTTGGATTATTATTTTTTAAAGAATATTTTCAAGCCATGAATACTTAAATCCATGGATATGGAGGGACAACTGTATTTTGAAGATGACATGCCTGGCTGGACTCCATATTGCAACATTTAGTCCCATGTGTCCTGAATAATTTGATGACCTGTTACCAGTCATTATTTACAAACAATTCTGAGTAACTTATTAATAAAGTATGTAGCACCAGATCCAGTACAGAGCCTCTTGGTCAATGCCATGGCTCCCACACTGAGACAATTGTCTGTTCAAGGTTGTCTGAGGTTGTCTAGAAACTACAAGTGATATGCATCCATAGCACCTTGTGGCCCTAGAGATGTGAGCCAAAAGACGGAGTCATATCATAAAATACCTGCCATGAAAAGAGATTTCACCTAAACATTAGGAAGAACTTCCTGACGGTAAGAGCTGTTCAGCCATGGAATGCACTGCCTTGTAGTGTGGTGGAGTCTCCATCTTTGGAGGTTTTTAAGCAGAGGCTGGATGGCCATCTGTTGGGAATGCTTTGGTTGGATATTCCTGCATAGCAGGGGGTTGGACTAAATGGCCCTTGTGGTCTCTTCCAGCTCTATGATTCTATGATATATTTACAGATCTCAACTGCCAATATATGCTTCAGTGGATATAAGTCATTAGCTTCCCTGACATTGGACTGCCAACTTTTTATTTCAAACATACCATCCCCATGAACTGGGCAAGGGAAACAGTTCTAGAGTGGTACCACAGAGCACCAGGATGTTGCCTTTCTCTGTCCCTTGTTTATCTCTGTTTATCTTGTCTCTTCTGGCAGCTATCTTGTCTTATTCCCCCCTCCAAGCTCTTGGGACAATTAGCTAGTAAAGAGAGATCAGATAAGCTGGATAAACAACAGGGGGATCCCAATCAATTTTCTGTGCCTGTCTCTGGGGCAACCTGAAGTATTTTTTTACTTCTGCCTACTCATTTAGCCATGGCTACTTTCCCAAGGGAGTACAATTTTGCTGGGATTAAATGGCCAAACCATGTTGGTCACTACAAGACCCATGATTAAACTACATGTTTCACTGGAAGATAGAGATGAGAAGAATATTTGAAAATATTTGAAAAATTGTAAAATATAGAGGAAGAATGGTTAGAAAAGGTAATCAAAATTGTGGAATTAGATAAATTATCTTATATTTTAGAAGGTAATGCAAAGAGTAAATTTGTAAAGCAATGGGAATATCTCCAAGAATACTTACAGAAAAACTTTGATAAACACACTACACTTGGTTTCTTTGATTAAATTATTAATGTATCCACTGTTTTCGAGAATTTGTAGCAGAGTTAAAGCTCATAAAGAATGAGAATTTATTAAGAAGTATGTTTAATCTATTTCTTTATGAAACTACAAGAAAGGTATACACATAATAAAAAAGGAAAAAATAGCTGTTGTTCTCATTGATGGGGAAGTGTTGTAATTGTGTAAACATGTTATGTTAGTCCTAAGGTGAAAGGGTGAGGGCAGAGGGATATCTTATGTGTATATGTTAGTATATGCCAGCGTATATGTGTATGTATGTGTATATGTATATGTCATTGTTGAATGTACTTGATATTTGTTATTATATAGTATAAGTCTCATTAAAATATATTTTTTAAAAATTGTAATATATATCTATATCTATATTTCTTGAGTGTTCAGAAACCCTGATGGGAAGAGTCTTGGACTGGTAAGAAGCTTTGCAGTTTGGAATTTATTTTGTGCAAAATTCATACATGGTTGTTTTGTACAGAAAATACATTTTCTGCAGAGGAAGCAGCATTTTCTGCATAGAAATATTATTTTCCACACAGAAAATGCCATAGTTGGGGGTCTGTTCTTCACAAAAATTGTAGTCTTACACATAAAAAGTATTTTCTGTGCAGAAAATACTGGTTCCTAAACAGAGAATGCTTTCCAGAGAACCATATGTGAATTTTGTGCAAAATAAGTCCTGAACTGCAACTAGCCTTTGAAAATGCATAGTTAAAAAATACTTGTTTTCTTCAAGAAGAAAATTAGAGAAGAATTACCTCCCATTTGGAAGCAGCAAAAGCCCCCCCTCCCAATAAACTCTTTCATGGAGTGAGGGAGAACCAACTTTAGGCCAGAGAGCTGCATGTTGTCTGTGCGGAGACCAAGCCAAAGCATAAACCAAAGTTAAAACAACTTCTCAGGAAATGTCCCATTTCCATACAGAGACTTCAAATATGAGCAGCAGTATTTCCTATTTGTAATGAAGTGGGTGTTGCTGGTTAGGTCTGGGTATTTTTAGGCACCAGACAATCACAGATGAAATGGATTGGCATTTAACACTTCTGAAAATTGGGTGCTCTGATATCTTACTTTAGGAGCAGACACCCAATAATGGAAAACTCCAAATCAATAAGCAATTAACAGAAAGGTGAAAGATAAGATGGCGTAATATTTTCTCAATGATTCATTCGATAACAGAGGCCAAGAGCCAGTGGCTGCTACTGCCTGGGGCAATTCTGTTGTTCTAGTTTCTAAGGAGAAGCTCCGATCCATCTGAGTGTTGTGTACATGCAGTGCTTTGAAAGAAAGGGGAAATCACATGGATCAGCTGACTGGAGCAGAATGGGAAGCTGAAGCACTGAATCCAGCTCTTACTCTCCCTCCCAAACAAATAAACATTGGAAGTCAGCTTTCTAAAATAGCGAGTGCATGAACTGCAGGCCAAATTAAATGTGATGTTTAATGCAAATTGCAGCAGCGCAGAGAAACTTTATGGGGTCACAGCAGACTTGGGGCCCGTCTATACGATACAAAACAAACAAACAAAAATTAATGGAGTGCATCACAGTAATGGCATTTTGCAGCAGCAGCAACTTGTCTTAGCGGTTTTTTGTTCCCATAAGTCTCACATGTGAGATGGTGGCTGCAAGTGATTTATTCATGTTTGTACTTACCTCAATTTGCCATTGCCAAACATTAAAAAAAAGTCTAAGGGGCGCTCAAGCAATTTTTCGATATAACAGGAAAGCAAAACCCAAAAAACCTACCGTTTTATCACCTTAGTGATCGCTTGCTAAGGTGAAAATCCAACATGGTGGCAGTGGGCATTTGCCCTGTTAGCAAGCCCTGTGCCCTGTGCTCACCCAGCCAATCAGCTTTGCACTTTCTCTCCTATGGGAAAGCAATTCATATCAAATCACTTGTCCCAATGAGCAGGAATGCACACCCCCTTGCTGTTTTTAAAAAACTATGGGAAAAGCTGCGAAGGCTTTTCCTGTGTTGTTTTTGCCGTTTTGGTCCCCCCCTTCTGAATACAGTGGATTGATGCAGGATCCCATTTAGACAGGTCGTATTCCCAACGGATTCCATGAGGGTTATTTTGACCATTTAGACAACCCCTTGGAGAGGAAGACTAACCCTCTCCTCTTCTTGTAGAGGGAGACTAACCCTCTTATCTTGTGGGGAGGAATTCCTGTTCTGAAGCTGTTAATTGATGGAGGTGGAGTTGGGATCGCCAATGGATGCCAAAGTGGGGGTATCTTCTAATGAAACACTACATGGGTTTGCGACAACCTCACAAGATTGGACAGGATGGAGATATAGGAGAGATTTCTGTAGGAATAGATTAAGGAACGGTCACTTAATTGTTTGATTGAATCATTGCTGAAACACCCAGGGCTTGAAGAAAAAATTAGCACACACTTCCGTAATGACTGTTTACTAAGTGGCTTTCTGCATAATCCTAACTTGGGCTTTCTTGCCATTATATTTCTAGGCACATCCCAGGTCATTGAAACCTCCAACTGACCTTTAGTTTGCCCCAGCCAGCCTGACCCCTAAAAGTGTCCATTATTTCCAGTTATGGGATACTGTGGGGAGGGGGTAGTAGGGCATACTAACAATACCCCAAGGTTTTTACTGTATGGGAAGGCTGGAGGGGGAACCTGTTCACACCTGGGAATACTGGCATCAGTATGACTAGCTTCTCAGTAAGCATGCACAAGACCAGCACCCTCCCCAAGCTTCCCTTTTGTCCTGTCATGGAGGGGAACTCATTCATGTCCTACAAGACTTCTGTAGATCTCCATATTATTGGAGAGTGGCTCTTCTGTTGGAGAACTGAAATATTATGACCAAACTTTAATTTGTACTTTCCGTCACTTGCCATTATTTTGCTTAGATTGTCCATCCCCATGAACAACAAAGTTGTGAGGGGGAGGTGCTTTAATGGCCTCATACGAGGCGAGTCAGGGATTGGCCATGGCATAATCACACCATGGCACGGAGGATTCAGGGGCGGAGCTTAATTGATAAATGGCTTGCCGCCCCTGATGTCCTCCTCTTTTCTTGCAATGACCCACCCACCCGCCTCTGTCACAGTATGAGTTTACTGGTCGTTTTTGGGGCCAGGTAGAAATTTTTACCTTTTTCCATGTTTTTTTTTTTTTTTGCCTACCCCATATTGTCACTTTGGATTTGGATAATTGGCTTTGGGTGGTATCATAAATAGCCGGTCACTTGGCAGATGAGGGGGGGATGGGATTATTTTGGTGTTCACCTATGGCATTCCTTTCGGGTGTAGGATAGTCTTATCAAACTGCCTGGCAAGTCGTGCGTCTGGGGGAAGGGAGATGAGCGGTCCTTGAGGCTGATGCCGGGTTGAAACACGTGACTGAAATCTGTTGGGTCGAGGTGTTTTATCCTGAGGTCTCACCTTCCAGTAGATGGTGCCCAGGGGGTGACCAAGTTCACTGGAATCCCCCCCCCCGGGGCTCAGGTGTTTCACCCAGGGAAGCTGGGAGGTGAGTCTGGTGAGACCATCAGCACCAGCTTTTCCCGCACTGGGTCTCCCCCTAGTTTGCATATATCAAGAAACAAATAAGTAAATAGATTAGATACAATAAAAGTGGCCCATGTTTAACCCAGCTATGGCGTCTGACTCATTATTTCGTGTATTCATCATTAATTGACTTGCTCTTGCCTGTGATGGGTGGTCATACTTGAAGCTTGCAGAACCCACTTTGTACTGTACTGGACTACATGCAGTCCTTGCCAATATGGCAGTTAAGTTCCAAATCACTCCTGTAAAGCGAGTACTGTCTTAAAGTGAATCACAGCCCTTTTATTTTTATTTATTTATTTATTTATTTATTTATACCCCGCTCTTCAGCCACAAGGCTATCAGAGCGGCTTACAAATTGTTTTAAGCAATAGCTATTTACACATCTAACTGCATTAAACAGCATCCAATGTGTGTTAGCTAATTGCCCCCCACAAGCTGGGTACTCAATTTACCGACCTACGAAAGGATGGAAGGCTGAGTGAACCTTGGAGCCGGCTGGAATCAAACTTGTGACGTGGTGGCTTGCAGTACTGGCATTTAACCACTGCGCCACCAGGGCAGTGGTTAAAAAAATATACGTAAGACCTAACTATCCTAAAGGAACCAGATCCAATCTGATCTCAGAAAGCTAAGCAGGGTTGGCCCTGGTTAGTACTTGGATGAAAGACTGGGGACTTTTTCAGACTTCCCTTACCGCGCAAGAAGCCTCCGTAATAGCAATGAAGCTGCTGTGCGGCAGGGGGTCCGTTTCAGATGACACTGTCCTTCTCTTGGCATTGTCCGTGACCGTTCTGGGTAGGATTGAGGGTGGCCGTGCCATTTTTTATTCATGTGAATAAATTCATAAATTCATAGTGTCGCCATAGGGAGAGGCAGGTAAGAAATAACAACAACAACAACAACAACAGTTGTCCCTTCATATTCATTGGGGTTTGGTTCCAGGACCCCCTGTGGATACCAAAATCCATGAATATTCAAGTACCATTATATGCAATCGCATAACAAAATGGTGTCCCTTATATAAGATGAAAAAATCAAGGTTTGCTTTTTGGATTATTATTTTTTAAAGAATATTTTCAAGCTGTGAATACTTAAGACCATGGAAACCAAATCAGTGGATATGGAGGGACAACTGTATTATTATTATTATTTTGTTGATAGGCGACTTGAAGGCACACACATTGAGTACATATAAAAGCCTAAAAACATATTTACATTATCATTGATTAAGTGTGCAATTGTGCTAGGCCTAAAAAATATTGCAATAGTGAAAATAATAAATACTATATTGCCAGAATATGACAAAGAGACACAAAGTGCAGAAATGCTGTAAACAGACTGAACATGGGTAACAAAATGGTGCTGTACTGTATAGCTGAAAAGCGCTGTATTAGCAAAGCGCCATAAAGTGAGGTACGCCGGTACTAAGATCTACCAGCCGCAGTCAGATGCAAATGAATGTGGAGATCATATGCTTAGAGTTAAGGAACAAAATGCCGCTTTATTTTCACTAGCAGAATGGAGTTCACCACACTCTCATGCAAAAATCCACTTCTGGTTTTCTTCATTTTAGCAGTCCATTTTAGTGCGGGAGCTAACCCTTACTATTTTTGCTATTGTTATGCAGCTGAGAATCAGAAACCCTTGGTGACCCACCAGAGACTACACAGAGATCTATCAGTAGAGCACATTCTGCCTTCTGCCCACTCCTACCCTGTGAACTCTGGTTCCACTCAATGGCATGGAGTGTAGTGTTGTTTTCTGTAATGGCAAGCCTTATTTCCAGAAAACCTCTTGTAGCCTCATCCACTCCAGCACACTGCTTGAAAGAAAGAGCAGTTGAGTTTCCAGATTATGAAAAGGAACATATTCTGTTACACACTGACACCCATAGAGAGCAAAATTAATAGCTGAAGAGATCCTACAGGGGCAATTTCATCCACAGTGCTTGCTGAAAATGCAAACATTCTCTGTTTTGCCCAGAAAGAATGGTACTCTGCCCATTCCTCTGCAAGCTGACTTCTTCCCCACCCCAAGGAATACTGTGGGCCCTCTAACATGGTAACAAAAATGGGTGAATAAGGAAGTTCTTTATAAATCAGAGAGAGACAGTGAGGATACAATAGGTTTTGCTGATGTTAACCACTGTGGAGTCCCCTGTGGTGCAAGCCATCCTGTTCTGCTCAATAATATCCGTTGTAGAATCACAAGTTAATATATTGGCCACAAAGGGTTGTGCTTATGCGGGTTTTCATGCTGTCAACTGTCCATGGAACATACGTTTCCACTCTGTGAAGCATACTGTGTTCACTCTATGCAAAAGGAGGGTGGGGGAAAATGGTTATTTCATCACTTGTTCTGCCTATCTTCCAGCAGGGATTTCCTCCTTTCCTTGGATGTGTCAGGGACTCGAGACTTGCACTGGCAGGATTAGAAATAAGAAAATCCATTTTTTGTTTCTAATGCTCATTTTTGAATGGCTTGGTTAAATTAACCCCTGTTTACAAAGGGCCCATCCAGACGATGAAAAAACCTCCCACGGAATGCGAGGGACATCCCTTGTGTTCTAACAAGATACTGCGTTGAATTGCGGTATTCAGAAGGAGGGGGGCCAAAACCCACAAAAAGTCCGTGCTTACAGACTTCAGGAACTTCCCCAAAGTTTTAAAAAACACTGGTGAAATGCAGATTCCTGATGGTTTGAACAGCCATGCAAATTGCAGCACAATCTGGAGGGGGCAGAACCAACTATGTGATTGGTTGCAGGTGTGCAGATGTACGCTTGCCATGAAGTACTCATAAGTGGTAGCGACCATGCACTTTTTAATTTTTTTTTACTGCCAAAACCTGGCTGCAGCCAGGAGACAATGTGGAGGGCAGCAAGGAAGAGGAGAAGAGAGCCGCCTGCCCTCCACCCATCCCAGCGGTGGTGGCAGCTGTGACCTCCAATCCTGGCTGCAATCCAAAAGGGTGGGAGGATCCAACCAGCCAGTTGCTGGGAGAAGGAAGAGAAGGGTCTCCCTGCTCCACTCTGGCTTCATCTCACCTTCCTAAAGGAGCAGCCGAGACCTGGAAGGCGAGATGAAGCCAGAGTGGAGGAGAGAGACTCTTCTCTTCCTTCTCCCGGCAGCTGGGTGGGTGGATCCTGCCACCCCTTTGGATGGGTGGAGGGCAGGCGGCTGTCCTCTTCCTTGCTGCCCTCCATGTTGTCTCTGGGCGCTGCTGGGGTCTCACCTTCCACTGAGAGTCTCCTCCAATCACCCCTCCCCACACACACAATGTGAACACCAAAGTGGAGCACTTTGCAGCCAATCATCTTTCAAAAAACACCGTGAATACAATAGAATGCTGCTGCAAATTACTCATAATGCGCAGGTGTGTGTTTTATTTTTTCTTGTATAGACCGGCCCAAAGTAAGTTTAATGTGTGGTGCTAGGAAGAGAACAGGCTTAGCCAAATTACTTGGACTTAGAAAGTGTGCAGCAAAGAGTTTTTTTACTTAGGTAATTATTTACTGAAAGAAAGACATTTCTTGCTTTGAGAGTTTCCTTGCCCTTATCCTTGTAATGGATCCACTCCATAATTCCCAATCAATTACATTATACAAACAAATCACAGTTGACTTTGAAAGGTAAAAGAGAACAAAGTATCACTTCAATAATTTTTCACTTTCTTCCAGAGAAGGACACAATCATGTACCTAACGGGAATGGAGCAACCTCTTACGAGGACCCAAGAATAGCCTTCTCTCCCCATCATGGCATCCTTACACTTGACAAGTTGCTCTTGTACTCACCACACTACATCTTGGCAGGTCCATCCTTTTAACCAGGGAGGAGGGTCCAACTTTGGCAACTTGAAACCTTCCCCCTTTCCCTCTCTCCCCTTGCTTCTGCTTGCATTGCAGAAAATCAGGAAAGACAAATTCTGGTGTGTGGGAGGAGCCACTCTGTGGCATGGGAGGGAATTCCGCCATCTTTCTGCACCACAGAAAGGCAAAGTAGTTGCTTGCCAAGCTTTTGCAGCAATGGAGGCAGCTCTAGCCAAATATTAGCAGTGGTGTGGTGCCTGCAGTGATGGAGTGGTTACAAAGTAAGGACCTGGCCCTACAAGATTGCCTGCCCTGCCTTACAGAATCCCACCACCACCTTAGGGTAGAGGAGGGACAGTGTTGTCCTCCAGGTGTTGTTGGACTGCAGCTCCCATCATGCAAGCATACCCTCTAACTGTCCCAATGTGGCAAGGACAGTCTGAATTAATTCTCTGTCCAACTTTTTAAGCTCACCGGTGCACTGGGAGAAAAATCACATTGATATCAATAAATCACTGTATACAACTTAATTGTTTTGTATCATTTCTTATTCATAAACAATTGCAACAAACAATTGCAATTTATCACCAATTGTTACATGTAGTTGAATATAAGCATTCTCATACTGATGTCAACCACATTGCATGCTCAAGTGTTTTAACCTATATATGAAGTAATCCAAATTGAATCTACAATATATTGCTAATTCAAAAGTAACTTTAAAACAATCTCTCAGTTGGCACATGTTGTAGTCCATTACAGCGTTCTATATTAATGTGTTTGTTCAATAACAGTTGCAATTTGTCTCCAATTTACATCAAACTACAGGAGATTCTTAGTAACACATTGCAGTCATTATGCAACTATTAAATTCATTCATACATCTTTAAAGGAGGGAAATTTGCCATTTGCTTGTCCATCTCAGGTAGCAATGTTTCTCAGATAATGTTTCTCAGACGTGCCTTCAAGTTGTCTGCTGATTTATGGCAACTCCATGAATTTCATAGGGTTTTCTTAGGCAAGGTATACTTAGAGGTGGTTATCTGGTTCCTTCCTCTGAAATAAAGCCTACAGCTCCTGGTATTTGTTGGTGGTCTCCCACTCAAGTACTAACCAGGGCCAACTCTGCTTAGCTTTCAATTTCAGATGGGATCAAACCCTGTTTTAAACCAGCTTTGTTAAATCATCAAATTCTGAGGCCTGACTTCAAGTGTCCTCAATTCTGGAAACAATGTGGATGCTTATAAGAAACAGGGCCTTTTCTGCAGTGGTGCTTCAACTATGGAATTCTCAGCCCAGGCACATCCACCCTTTTGACACCTGGCTAGAACTATCCTTGAGTCTTGAATTACTGATAGTAAATAATATGTAGCTGCTTGCTATTTTAAATTTTTAAAGGTTTAGTTCTACTACAATGTATATTATTGATTTTAGCATTTACATTACCTACAACTGGTTTTCATATACATTTGTTGTTAAATTGTTAACTGTAAGTTACTTTAAAGCCCACTCTTGGTAGAATGGTGGGAAAGGAAGAATAAAGAAATAATGATGAGACCATCATTTTGGCCTACCTTGCAAAGTAGCTGTTAGGATCACTGTGCTATGTAATATGAAGTGTTCCTAGTGTTTGTCCAAACTGAAATCCTAATATTCTTATGGTGTTTTAGGGCATTGTTTTCAGAAGACCACCCAGCCACAAAAAGACAATTTCTCTGATAAAAGATCAAGGAAAATACCAATATATGTCTACATTAATGTAAGTTGTTAAGAACACATGGATAAAAACAGTAAAGAAATGTCTGTTGAAAATAAATTGGTTGTTTTTATTATGGAATTGTAAACAACATGCTTTCAATCAATATGTTGTGTTTGCTACATTATAAGGTAAGGTTTTTGTCTTTTTTTGGTTATGTTTAATTTCTAAAACCCAGTGAATATGTTTATTTATTTATTTATTTATTTATGTATTATTAAAATATCCATATTTAAAGCATTTATGGCCAGTATTCTATATCAGCTACTTAGCTGAGTATTATTGTTGTCATTATATGTGCCTTCAAGTAATTTCTGACTTATGGTGTCCCTAAGCTAAACCTAAGGATCCCTGGTGGTGCAGTGGTTAAATGCCAGTACTGCAAGCCACAAGGTTATGAGTTCGATCCCAGAAGGCTCCAAGGTTGACTGAGCCTTCCATCCTTCCACAGGTGGGTAAAATGAATACCCGGCTTGTTGGGGGCAATTAGCTAAAAAACATTGTAAACTGTTCAGGGAGTGCTTTGGCACTGATAAGCAGTATATAAATATCAATGCTATTGCTATTGCTATCATGGGGTCTTCTTGGCAGAATTTGTTCAGAGGGGTTGCCTTTGCCTTCCTCTGAGGCTGAGATAGTGTGACTTCCCAAATAACCCAATAGGTTTCCATGGCTGAGCAGGGATACTTAAGGAAATCACCTCTCTTGGTCTGACCCTGCCAAACCTGATGAAAATGTCATTCACTCACACTCTGATTGCCAGCAGAATGGACTTCCTTCTCCTCACGCAGCTGATGCCCAGTGAAGTATGACAGAAGGGAAGGTTTATAATCATGGCAATAGTGTCATAATTGTGACTAAGTAGCGATCATGAATATGGAATAGTTACCTGGATTTACTCATCCTTAGCATATTAACTAAGTAAGAAAACTGCCCAAAATTTATATGTCCAGGAAAGGCTGTAGCTGGCAGACCAAAGCTGGCTGTGGACAATCTGAGCCACCTGGGTTTCCAGGGTGCCGTTTACACGATGAAAATGTCCCGGGAAGAATTCGTGTCGATCCCTGGCAGTTTACACGTACATCGGGTTGGGTACGTGATTTTTGGAAGGTGGGCCACCTTTTATCCCTCAACCTGTGGAACTTCCAGTCCCACGGGTTGTGCCAATTTTTAAAAAAGTCACTGGAGGATTCGGAAAATCAGAAATGTAAACAGCCTGGGACAAAATATCTCGGTACTAGGGGATGACCGGAAATGGTGACTGGGGGCGGGCTTAGAGATCAGCGACCAGAAAAGGAGGGGTCAGTCACCCGTTCAACAGATTCAGCCTCACCAGCTGAAAACAAAAGCATCCCTTCCAGCTGCACGAAGGTTGGTGTGTGTGTGTGTGCGTGTACTCAATCACCTTTTTAAATGGATTTCTATACTGCAAACCCTTCAGCTTTAACCTCTTCCTCAACTGCATGTTACAAAGAGATTGTGGTGGGCAGAGAGTCGTCCATTCATTCCCTGCCTGGATCCCCTCTCTGGGTCTGAACAGATAATCAAGCATTCATCACCCCCCCACCAAGGAACAGTAAAATATTCCAGCGTCTGAGCGAATGAACCCACTTTCATTCCCTCCCCCGCCCCACAAGGCATAGTAAAAAAAATCCAGCCAAAATTCCTTGTGTGACATTGCCTTGAAATCTTCACTCTGCAGCTGTAAGCATCAACATTGTAAAAGGAATCCCAAGCCTCTCCCCCCCCCCCCCACTCGGCTTCATTTCAAAATGAAAGGACATGGTTAATTGTTCCTCCGTCTGAGTGAAAGATCACATTCTGGGTCTTTCAAAATACCTTCTGCCTCTGCTTAAAGGGTTAACATTTTTAAGAGACAGGATAAACACAAGCCTCTGCCCCCTCCTCCCCCCCCATCAGCTAATAGCATCGCTCGTGGCGCGGAACTCTAAAGGAAGTATGTCACCGAGGTTGTGAAAACATGAGCAATCGCATCCTTGATTGACAGCCAAAAAAACCACATCCTGGTAGGCTAAACATGTGTAAACAACAAAAGCACGGGATATAAGAATGAGGGACCAATAAAAAGAAACAGAACTTTTCACATGTGAATATCAATTACGGGATTTCCTAAAGAGTGACAAAAATCGTCTAAACAGCGTGGGACCAATCCGGGATCAGGAAGTCACGGTAAGCCCCGCAACAAAAATTGTTGTGTAACTGGCACCCAGGACACAGATAAATCCAGGAATATATTAACATGTGAACATTGGAAGGAATTTTGACAGTTTTTTGAATATGATTATCAGCACTCACTGGCATATGTCCTAAAATAATATATAGGTTTTTTTTCTGGAACTTCACAAAATCCCAATTTACATGTCTCATATGTAACTATCAGTAAATTTTAGCAATGGTTTCAGCATATTTTGGAACTTCTTCATAAGGTGGATCTTTTACATAAGATAAAAACACATACACAGAAATAAAATATTTTTATGCGTCAGCTTGTCTCAGTTCTTACCACAGTCTTGGAAGGTAGCCCTGTATTATTCCGTCATTTCACATGAGGGGCTGACAGAGAAAGTGGCCTGCCTAAGACCAACTAGTGAGAGTCATTCCAGGGAGGGACATCTTCTTGGTATCTCAGTCTTTTAGCCCCTTCTAATTTTTAACTTGTTTCCATCCCTTGGAATTTGGCATTGCCCTGAAATCTGTTTCTGTCAGCCTTCAGAGATGAACAGCTAGCTACTCATGAATTGTTCTCTACTCTGAGGCTGTCAAAAGACCCTTGCTGCCTCCACAGCTGCTCTTTAGGAAAATGCAAGGTGCTGTTGCTAAGTCTTCCTGGTTGTCTCTTTGTAGGCACATCCTGGCCTGAGTGACAGGTTTGTGCATAAACAGCCACAACTCAGGGAAACAGATTTTTAATCCACTTGAAAGCCTCTCTGTCTACAGAAAATTGAGTTCCCTCTAGGTGTAGGGAAAATGTTTTCTAAGAGCAATCTAAAAAAATCTTCCTTCATTACCTCAGCTCCCTCTCTTCATTTCCTCCCTTGTTCCTCCTGCCCATCCCTTGGAAATACTCTGAGGTTCCTTTTCATATTCTTCACCAAATTTTCATTAAGCACCATGAAATGTAAGCTTTTGTGTGAAGCTCACTGTCCCAGATGTTGCTTTAGCTGTGACAAAAGAGCATCATTAGTGGCAGATTGTTGCTGGTTTCATTTATTTTCAGAATATATAAGCTACTTAAACTCAGGTGTGAACTAAGCAACCTGCATTCTGTAAAATAAACCTTTTTGTTCCAAGAAACTCTCAACTTGAATTCTTTCCTCAAAAACAATTGTGCCATGACAATCAGCCCAGTGTGAATGTATGTGGCTATTTTGAACCCCGATCATGAATCTTATTTTTATTTCTGAGTTTGGAGAAAAGGTCAAATTGGTGTTGGGAGGAAGAAATTTAGATAAGTGATAAGTCAAGTGATGGTTAGGGTATAAATTTAATGATAAATACATACTAAATTAGGGATTGTTAGGATATGTAGGCAAAAGATATCATTGAGGGAGATGATCGAAGACAGTAGGACAATACTAGGTTTTTTTTAAAAAAATTACAGGGTATAGATGTTTACTTTACATAGAGTTGAAGGTGTCATCATCCTCATAGAATCAAAGAGTTGGAAGAGACCACAAGGGCCATCCAATCCAACCCCCTGCCATGCAGGAATACCCAACCAAAGCATTCCTGACAGATGGCCATCCAGCCTCTGCTTAAAAACCTCCAAAGAAGGAGGTTCCACCACACTCCAAGGCAGTGCATTCCACTACCAACAGCTCTTACTGTCAGGGAGTTCTTCCTACTGTTTAGGTGGAATCTCTTTTCCTGTAATTTGAGTCCATTGCTCCGTGTCCTAGTCTCCGGAGCCACAGAAAACAAGCCTGCTCCATCCTCAGTATGACATCCCTTCAAATATTTAAACATGGCTATCATGTCAGCTCTCAACCTTCTCTTCTCCAGACTAAACATACCCAGCTCCCTAAGCCACGCCACATAGGGCATGGCTTCCAGACCTCCCACCATTTTGGTCACCCTTCTCTGGACAAGTTCCAGCTTGCCATCATGCCATATTTCTAAGGCAGGCCGGCCACTCATTAATCATTCCAGCTTGCTGGTTGGTGGGGGGGGGTAGGGGGGTGAATTTCAGAAACAGCAGCTTGCCTATGGTCAATGAGTGAGATGAAGGCAAGGTGATATTTCAGATGAAGAATATCCTAGTTCACAATTTAGATAAAATATCATGCACACTGATGGTGTAATATATGAACTATAATCTACCGGAACTATCATTTTCTGTGGGTATTATTATTATATTGAGATAGCTTGGTTTAGTGATTTGAGTGTTGGACTAGAACTCCAGGACACATGGATTTGAATCCCATGGAAACACCTTGGGCAAGTCACAGTCTCTCAGCCTCAGAGAATGAAAGGCAACCCCCCTCTGAACAATTCTTGCCAAGAAACCCCTGTGATAGGTTTGCTTTAGAGTCAGAAATTATTTGAAGCCACATAATAATAACAACAACAATAGCAGCAAACCCTTAATAACAACAACAACAACTTTATTTTTGTACCCTGCCTTTTGCCTATAAGGCAATCAAGGTGGCTCACAACAATGAATATAGAACAAACAAATCCATAGCGACAGTAATAGTTTAAAACAGTTTACCCCCCTTAAAATTACATATAATAATACATACTTTAAAATGATTGGAGAATTCACCATTAATATAAAATACTACCCTAAGACTTTAAACTATAAGATCAAACATAAAAAGAGGGAGAAGCATCCATTAAAATGGTCTATTCCATTCAAGGAAGTCCTGCCAGAAGAGATACGTTTTGATGGCTTTTTTGAAATTCTCCAAGCTGGTTGCTTCACGGATCTCTTCCGGCAAGGCATTCCATAGTCTGGGA
Organism: Gambelia wislizenii; assembly: GCA_030847615.1. Lineage (NCBI taxonomy): Eukaryota > Metazoa > Chordata > Lepidosauria > Squamata > Crotaphytidae > Gambelia > Gambelia wislizenii. Next base: position 166,609,446 of record JAUMIR010000004.1, read on the forward strand.
GCAGCGTCAGAAAAAGATCTCTGGGAGGTTATTGTTAATCTAGATCTCATTGGTTGCAATAAACCCCTCCCAGAAGATCTAAGGTTGTAGGCCGGATTATATGGGAGGAGGTGATCCCTTAGGTAGGTTGGACTTAGGCCATGTAGGGCTTTAAAGGTCATTACCAACACCTTATACTGTGCTCGTGCTGTACTGTGTTATTAAAAAGATAACAGGCACAAATTTAGAACCAATACTTTTTTTTCTAGGCCACTAATGTCACTGATCAAACAAGTATTACAGGGCTTTTTTTGCAGTATAGAAATCTCACAGACTACAAAATAGGACTAGATGGGGAAAATCAGGAGCAACCTAGGATATGAGTGGCAGTACAGGCCTACTCCCATATCCATGGGGGATACATTCCAAGACCCGCGTGGATATCTGAAACTGTCGAAATAGGGAATCCTATTTTCAGTGAGACAACGCCAGAAGTTGACAACAGAATTGCGTTGGATGACCTAGAAATGCCTAGAGAGAACCTTTTTTTCCCCAGAACTGTGTAAGTGAAACCGTGGAAATTGAATCTGTGGTTACAGGAGCTGAACTGTAGTTCCACCATGGAGACACTGCCTTTCTCCATTGAAACCAGCAATGCCAGAGAACTGGCTTAAAAAAAACCCAAACAAATAAACAAGGATGCTTTCAAGCCTTGATGCCACTCAGGGATCATAACATGACAAGAGGAAGTAGTCTTATTCAGTAAAGTGGAATTTTATCATTAGAAAATTTAGAGCTACTACTGTCACTCCTTTGGCACTATGGTTGCTCTGCTTTGCTGTGATTCTTTTTCAGAACTGGCAGCATTTGGAATGTGGGTTGTTCTCTTGCCCATGTGTCTTGTGGATGATATTAGTTGCTTTGATTTAGAGCTCATATCCTCAGGAAATCTTTCCATGAGGAAGCATAGCTAAGGCCTTGAAGGTGTTTTTTTTTTTTTGCTCAGAAAAGTTACTTTTTTAAACTACAGCTCCCTGAACTTCCATGTTGGCTGAGGGATTCTGCTGGTTATAGTCCAAAAATGTAATGCTGTCTGGATGCACAACATAGGCAACACACTCTTCTCTCTACAAATGGAATTAAAAGTAAATGCCCTATTTTTTGCTGACATTTTCCAGAGTCCTAAAAATAATTCAAGAAAGTGATAACATTCACCACATTCCAGAAAATTGCTAACACACACACAGACACAGACACATTTTAAACAGAAGCATATTTCCACCAAACCTGCTATGCTCTCTGGGCAGGGCTGGCCCTACCATGAGGCAGAATAAAACGACGGCTTCAGGCAGCAGTTGCTGGGGTTGGCAGCACCAGCCTCACCTTTTCCCTTTCTTCCTGAGCCCTTTCTTTGATCACACCCCATCCACCAGAGGTGGCCTGTTAGCAAAAGTTTATTTTTGGCATCTGGTTGTCTCCTCCCGTTACAGTACAAATGGAATCAGTAAAATGGAATCACTGGGCAAAGCCAGGAGAGAGACAGCTAGCCCAGGCCACAGCCTTCAACAGGCAACATTTGTGCAGGCACAGGCATCCTCCTAGAAGGGACATTGCCAATGTGGTTTTGACACTGCAGTTGTGTTGCCACATTGAAGGAAACAGTGAGCAGGCAGTAGGCAAAACAGTGAGGCATCAGTCGTGAGTTGATGGAGGATGGTGCTCAGTGCACAAGGAGGCTTATCCAGCACCGTCCACCCCGTCAATCTATTGTTCTCGGGGTGATAGAAACTGATGTTATGGCATCAATGTTGAAATAAGATTCAACATCCAGTTCATTCAGCTTCTTTCCATGGGCAAGTGGGATTTTGCCTCAGGCAGCAAAGTGAATTCTTTGACCCCAGCTCCAGGTATTGGGCTGAACAAACAGACCCTCCAACTATTTATTGCATTTGTATACCATCTTTGTCTCAGAATGTGACCCAAGGCAGCTCCCAAAAACAAAAATAAAAAACAGTAAAACCATGTAAAACAGTATACGTGTAAAAACATTTTAAAAAACAAACACAAATTTTAAAAGGTAGATAAAGCATCCCCATGAAAGGCTCCCCTGCTTAGATATTAAAAGCCTGCTTGAATAAAAATGTCTTTGCCTGTTGGTGAAAGGAAAGCAGGGAGGGCGACAGCCTAGCCTCCCGAGGAAGGGAGGTCCAGAGTTCCCTATTAAGCAGAAGCAGTCCCAATAATGCCCTGTTCTCCCACATTTTCAGCGGCTTTGTCCCAGTTTCCTCTTCCCATTTTCACTCTTTGTTCACAGCTTACTTCAGTTGCTGCAAACTGAAAGTTCAAATGGCAAAAGTAGCTTGCACTCAATTAATTCCACCTCAACAGAGATTCCACCTCAACATGAGGAGGAACTTTTTGACAGTAAGAGCTGTTCGGCAGTGGAACACACTCCCTCGGAGCGTGGTGGGGTCTCCTTCCTTGGAGGTCTTTAAACAGAGGCTGGATGGCCATCTGTCGGGGATGCTTTGATCAAGATTTCCTGCGTGGCAGGGGGGTTGGACTGGATGGCCCTCGTGGTCTCTTCCAACTCTGCAATTCTATGATTCTAATTCAACAAGGGAGGAGAAAAACTGTTGCAATCTCTCCTAAATTGTGTGTTCTTCCTCATTAATAGCTTTTGCTATCTTGACCACACATTGGTATTGCTTGGCCACATATCTCCATTTTCATCTGTGAAAAGTTTGAAGCTATGAGCAAGCAACAAAAATAAGCTACAAGATCCAGAGGGACGACCTGCCCCATGAGGACTGAGAACTTCTGCCTGCTTTGCAGCTATCAAGAGGAGATCTGTGCATTTCTATGAAGCCTGCACAAGTAGCCAGTCACAACCAAAGCAAACTCTTTCTCATAAGTCTGGAGCAGTTAGCAAGAAGATACTGGTCTACTGGTGAATCTCTGGATAATATTCAGAGCAAGAATTTCTAACATTCAGTTGCTTTAACAAGAACAGCAACAAAATGAATCTCTTCTCACACTATTCCCACCCTATATTACACTAGAACAGAACAAGGACAAGAGGCTTTTTATGTGGGTGTTTAGCAGGGGAGTTTGGGGGGGGGCAGATTGCTGTGACACTACCTACATAGGATGACTCAACACAGATGGTGATGGAGTTGCTGCAGTGACCTGGAACAGCTTGTTTTCTTGCCTGAGGATGCGAGGAACAATACTTGTAGCAAGTGCAAGCTGGTTGCTCTGTTGGAAGAGAAGATGCAACAGCTCAAGGACTGCATATAGTAGTACCCCCATATCCACTGGGGATTGGTTCGGGGGAGGGGGGCGTAGATACCGAAAACCATGGATAATAGTGAATACCATTGAAAATAATTGGACTTCCAGTTTAAAATACCATAGAGTTGCTTTGGAGGACCTAGAAAATGGCTAGAGAGGACACATTTTCTAGGAAGGCTCTATGGTAGGTGTGCTGTTTTGTGTCCCGTGGATAATTGAATCAGTGGATAATGAATCGGTGGATACGGGGGTCCTACTGTATCTACACTTCAACTTATCATGGAAGATGACAGTTTTTGGACAGAACAGAGTGTCCTGGAAGGGCAATACACAGGAAATGTCTCTGGGGTGGGGGGAGGACAATTTCCAAACACAAGAGGCAAACACTTGGAAGAATGTGACACACCAAAGCAGAAATGACAGAACTGTGCTGTGAGTTCAGAGCTATACAATTAGTTCCAAGCTCTCTCCTTAATGAACAATAAAGAAGGACAAGGACAGGGGCAACAGTCTCAGTCCTTAGGGGACATGGAGGCAACCTTGGAGGGTTCAGTGGACAGAATGGCTTCTGTCCCAGTGAAAGAAGAGATGTGGTAGGTGATTCCCTACTGAGAGGAACAGAGGCAGTGTTGTGCAGCCTGACAAGATGTCTTAAGAGATGTAGAGCTCATCTGCATGAGCCAGGCTATGCTGGCTCCCCACCGGTGTTTCCTGGCCATGGATCAGGCCTGTTGTTCCCCTGTTACCTGTACAAAACGGGAGGAAGTCCTGACGGGCACGCTGATCTCGTTGTTGCAGCCACCACTGCCACCGTCTTCTGTGCTCTCCTGGCATCAAGGAAGCCAGATGCAACATGTGACCAAGTCCCCCTGCATGTGACCAGCCTTGATCACTTGCTGCAGGACTCCTTCCTGCCTTCCGGGAGAGCCAGGGAGACTGCAGCAGCAGTGAGGGCAGGCTTGCAGGAATGGGCTCCAGCAGACACTGTTGTTTGCCAGTGGTAACAGAGTAAACTGGGCATTTTTATAAACTGCTGTATTGCACCCTACCCTGCCTTCCCCCTGTATCAGCCCCATATCTGACCCAGGGGTGGTAAATGCCCTGCATCGTCAGGACTGCAGGGCTCTAAGATGGGGACAGATGGGATATATTGTCCGTGTAGACAAACCCATAATGTCTACGGGGAGTAAAGGTCTATGATGAACAGAGAGGCTGACAAGACTCAACAAGACCACCCACAATTACCCTTCCCTCTTAACCATGTGCAAAAAAATGATACTGCAAGATATAGCCTACAGCATATTGCAAGAGACTTGAAGGCTCTCGGGAGGAAGCTGAAGGACATTGGCATTTGGCTCAGGGAGTAAAGGCCCTAATCCTAGGACTTGGGAGTTTGGGACATGATTGTGAAGCTATTTCATTTCCAGACTTTCTTCTTGCTATTGTGTAACATTGGGCTGCATCACTTCTACTTGATTTTATTGTTTCTTCGCAATAAATTTTATATGCTGTGGCTGTGGGAGAAAGGGACTGGTAGATGTTTCATCAGGGATGCAGAAGGAGCTGAAAGGAGCTGTGTTGTTGTTGTTGTAAGCATGGTGGGGTAGAGGAAATATAGCACTGGGACTAGAAATATTATTGTGAGTTAACATATTTAAAATATATTATTTTAAACTACCCTTCATTACCGATAACAGGGATGTATGCACACTATACAATTATAGCAGTTTGATACCAGCTTAACTACCCTGGCTCCATCCTATGGAATCTTGGGATTTGTATTTTAGTTAAATATTTATAATTCTCTGCTTGAGATCTTTGGTTGTGTAGTTCAGAGGAATGCAGCAGAGACTGTTATAACACTATTATTCCACTTTAACTGCTATGGCTGCCTCCTGTAGAATCCTGGGATTTGCAGTTTAGGGAGGGGCATTTAGCATGCTCAGCCAGAGAGCTCTTAGGCCTCACTAAACTACAAACCCCAGAATTCCACAGGGGGCAGCCATAGCAGCTAAAGTGGAATAATAGTGCTATAACAGTGTAGTGCAATGAGGCTTTCTGCGATTTGTACAGTGAACACACAAACAGCAAATGCAGTAGGCTCAACCCATACCATGCACACTATTCTCACACTACTGCAACATGTCCTCTCCACTGACGCCCCCTTGTCGTGGGAGAGAGGCTTGCGTACCCTAATGATGTTTTGAGCTATGCTGGCGGTGGCACAATAGCCACCGGTGGGGTCTCCCATGCCAGACAGGTCAAAACTGAAGGGTCTGACAAAGAGCATCAAAGGGCAGGGTGGGCTGTCTAGCCTTATGGCAACCGTCCTAGGAGAAGGAAAACTCTAATCCCAAACCCGGGCAGATGGTGCTCGTCCAACCCTGTAAGGTCAACCATCTAAGAGAAGGAAACTCTAATCAAACCTACGGCCTGAGGACCTCACTGCTACCATCCATGCTTGCAAGGCCAGCAGATGAACCTTTGGTTTAAAGGGTGAGGCCAGTTCTGTGCACGCTGCGCTCCACCAGACAAATCCATTGCACAGGCTCGAAGGACAAATCCAGTTCCAAAAAAGCCCTGTAGCAGCATGTCCACAATATGCAAACACTTCTTCCACAGCTTCTGGCCTCACTAAACTACAAACGCCAGAATTCCACAGGAGGCAGCCATAGCAGATAAAGTGGAATAATAGTGTTATAACAGTGTAGTGAGATAAGTCCCTAAAGTACCTTACCAACTACAAAGCACAAGATTCCACATGATTGAACCATGACAGTTAAAGTGATATTGAATTGCTGTAACTCTGTAGTGTTGCTATAAGCCAGAGTAGTGTGCAAGGGACATCACCAAAAAAATAATTACAATCATTTTTACAGAGAAAAGAAGATCAGACATAAGAAGGCTCAACCAATTGTAGGCTGATGAGGGGAAGAGGTTTCAGTGCAGCCCTTAAGGGTTTTTCAGACAACTCAAAAGTCGTCCTTACGAGCCGCAAGAGGAACGAAGCTGTATTGCGGCAGGGGTCCTTTTTCAGACAATGCTGTCTTCTTCCGTTTCACCTCCGTGTTCCATGGAGGGAAAAGACGCCACTTTTTACTCACAAAAAACTTTTGTGAGTAAAAAGTGCCGCCTTTGAGTAAAAAGTGACGCCTTTTCCCTCCATGGAACACGGAGGTGAAACGGAAGAAGACAGTGTTGTCTGAAAAAGGACCCCTGCCGCGATACATCTTCGTGCCTCTTGCAGCTCATCAGGATGACTTTTATGTCATCTGAAAAAAATCCTAACACACACACACACACACACACAGAGAGAGAGAGAGAGAGAGAATTGTTCCCTCTAACATAGTTTGAGCTTTACTGTTCAGCTTTTAAAATTATCATTGATCTCTTTCTTTTCATGACAGCTTTTAGCCAGAGTGCTTGTCTCCCTGTTCATGCATTCCTTGCTTTTAAGAAAATCATGATATTGCGCTTTTACTTGCCTTTACTGGATCACAGAGGAAGCAAAAAATTGGAACTGGAGATAAAGAGGGAAAGTGTGATCTTGCTCACTGTACAGCTTGCCCTGTTCTGAAACCATCATGTGAGTTAAATAGAGAGGTTAAAGGTTACCGCAGTGGACAGTAATAACAAGAGGAGCAATACATGTTGCACAACTATGAGGCGTTCTGCAAATGTTTGATTTTTTTTAAAAAAAACACCTTGATTAAATGTTTGCATTAGGTTTCTTTCAAAAATGAGGACTATGGACATGACAGTTATTTTCGTATGTGGAGGTATACAGTATACATATGCTGCTGGTGTCTTTCATTTGGGGATTGTTTCAATCTGTTTATGCAAAGTTGCATCTTGTTCTTGGACCATGTGGCAGTTTCAAAGGAAGTTACCAGTTAGAGCTGTTACTATCACTGCCCCCAGTTTTGAAAGTATTGTAGTATTATGAAATATGAGTGAGGGGTGAGGTCCATGGAAATTCCACATGTGTCTACCAAAAATCAATATTTAGTGGAGGAATTTTAATTAGCTCAAATGGTGGCTGCGAAAAGTTGGATAACTGCAGGATCTTTTGACCTATGTATACTGGTACTGACAAGACTCCAAGACAGGGGATAAAATAAAATTGGTTTTTATTGAAAAATAATCAGGGGAATGCACACATACATACACTCAGGCTTCAAGCACTCACACAAGGCTATCAAAGAAAGTAGGAAGTATTGAGACAGAGGGATAGAGTGTGAGATGAAGGGCTATACTGTACCTATCCAAAGAGCAGAGATTCATGCAGCAGAAGAATGACTAGATGCACTGGGTGCCTCAGCACACCAACAGAGTAACAGCCTCTGGGAAATGGGGCATACTTTGCTGTGTTTGGGGGTGATATTTATACCAAATATCCCCCCTGAAAGGATGAGATTGAGTGGAATACAATGTTTGCTGGAGTTTCTCAAGGTTAAGCAATGGATTCTCTGGATGTGTTAATAATCTCTAATGGTTGAAACATTAAAACTGATGGGCATCAGGCAAACCTCTATTGTTAAACGGGTTCAAGGAAAAATCTGTTTTGCAAGACAATGATTGCCAGCTACCTTGATTGAATTATTGAATGACTCATTTCTATCTCTCTCTCTCTCTCTCTCTCTCTCTCTCTCTCTCTCTCTCTCTCTGGCTTTTCTTCGCAAACGAAGATTCAGGAAGGACTCATCCCACGCTTTCTGGAAGCATGCTGATGACTAAAAAGACTAATCCGAAGTCCAGTTGCAGAAAGCACAGCAGAAGGTCTCCTTGGGTGATGTTTCGGGGTTGTGATTCTTTCTGCGTTGTCATTTCTCTTCAAGACTTGTTCGGCATGAGTTCTCAAATAAGTGTGTCTCCATGCCTCCCGATGTGAGGCAGACCATTGTTGGTGATCAATTTGGCCAAGCCTGAGATGTTGCTTCAGAGAGTTCTTGTATTGATTTTTTGGAGCGCCCCTCTTATGCTGACCCGTGGCAAGTTCACCATAGAGTACTATTTTTGGGAGGCAATGGTCCTCCATCCTAGAAACGTGCCCTGCCCAGTGCAGCTGTGTTCTCAATATCATGGCCTCAATGCTGGTGATCCCTGCTTGCCCAAGGACAGCAACATTTGTCACATAGTCAGTCCAGTGTATATATAGCCCATTTCCCCCCAACTCATCTGTTCAAGGGCCAGGGGTTGCTTAACTCCTACCTGGATGTGTCTTTTAGGAATTTGGGCTGGCTGCTTCCTTAGGCTTATGAGCAAACCTTGCATCCTTGTGCTTGGGAATTTCTGGTCTACTAACAACCACATGGACTGCCAATAGTAAGCCAATTTATGAAATACTGTATAGTCAATTGATGAATTATTGAAAGAGTAAGGAGGGGATATCAGGGCAGGTAACATTGTTTCTGTACAAGCCAATATTATTTTGGAGAGCTACATGACAGTTTCACCATCCCAAACTATTTCCAAAGAACTCCTGGCATTATGAGGACTTCAGTCCCACCCCGCAACATTTCCCGAAATGAAATATACCTCTCCAATGGCTGTTTGGGTTATACTGGAACTAGCCAAGATGGCCACCATCAAGAAACATAGCAACTGTTTCCAGTACCCAGATTCAACAGAGATAGAGTGAGGGAAAGAGGAATGCTAGCAATAAAAGAAAATGATCCTAAAGCTAAAGTTAAAGCACTTCAACACTTCGACTATAACTCCAGAATAATAATTTAAAATGGCTCAGTGGAAATTGGTGAAAGTCAATTTCTGAAGTTGCCTGAGTCTAGATGTGACATGTAATCAGGGGGAGGGGGGAAACACAAGGGAGGGGAGATTGAAGGAAACCTGGGATATATCAAGAAAGAGTTTGCGTACAAAACAGTGAATATGCAGGTAAAATCAAAACAAAAAGAACGGGAATATCTCGATACTTCTAGGAACTATTCTCTTTTCTAGATAAGCCCTTAAAGTGCCTCCTGCCTCTACTACAATGTCCCACATAATGGTCACTAGTGGTTTCATCTAGTAAACTGACCCACTGGCTGCCAGTGGATGATTTACACATTGTCCCCAGTCCAAAGATTTATGCACACTGAACTCCCATGGAAAGTGCAACTCAATTCATGTTAACCTGAATGGGACTCAAGCATGATAATGTTTGTTTGTACCATCCTGCTATGATAGATCATATAGGCATGCTCATCCAAGTGCCTTCTTTGACTCAAATGTGCTGTCAAGCATATACTAAATGACAATCATGGGCTGCTTGCTGTTGTGTAACATGAAACATGGCCTTTGGCAGATTACATTTGTTTTTGACAATGGTTAGCTCTCAGGCTTAGTAGCTGTTCTAACAGAAGTATGTTTCCTTTGCCTTCAGGGAATGCTATATCATTATACTACCTAATAGAATTCAATCTCAAAAAAGTAATATAATTATCTATCTACCCTCTTTCTTCACTCTTCTGACACTAAGTAATCCTCAGGGCTAGATTAATTATGTTTCATTTGATTATAACATGATTGTTGGGAAATCTTGTACATTTTGTAGATGGAATCTACAAATTCTGTACAGAAAATAACAGTGCTGATCAGATGTTCTGACTTCACCGCTACTTTACATTGCAGTAGCTTTCAGTGCATCCTGAAAATGAAGGAAGTAGGAAGAAAGGGTGAAATAAGATAAGGGGTATGAGACTGTGACAGAAATGGTTGGGGTGGGGGAAGGAAATGGAGCTGAATTTGAAGTTGTATTGTGTGTGAAAGAGAGTTCTGAAATGCAAAAAAAAAAAAAAAAGGATGTTTGAGGATATGGGTAGAGCAAGACCATCTTCATGCAGAATAGCCTGGCGGCTTGTTACAGTAATGCCATTGGTCACGTTGTTCCAATGTACATAAACAGTGATGTGTTCTCTTCTAATAAAAATAGAAAGACCATAGATAACAGCAGCAAATGAAAGGTTATTGATGTCTGCCTGTGGAGAAAAGCCTGTCCCTGGAATAGAATCCAAAAGTCACATCTAGCCAATTGATTCTCAACCCCCCCCCCCACACACACATTTCTCTTGGAAGCTCTGACTAAGGGTGAGTTGCTGGCAGGGATAAGTCACTTCTTAATTGAAAGGCCACCAGCTGCTACTTTGTTCCGGCCTCTCTACTTCTGCTGTCCATTCTGTTTTATGAAACCCTAAAAAGCACTGCAGAGGCTAAGGTAGAGTAGATCAGGGAGCATCCACTCTCTTGCTAAGTGGTCTCTCAAAGATCCTTTGTGTTTGTAAGAGAGCATTGTTCCCTTTTATGTGATATGTGTGCCAAAATTCCCTGTCCAGAATCAGACATGCTTGTAAGTGCATAAACTTACTTTGCATAAACATGCTCAGCTTGCATGCCTTCAATAAAGGCTGTAGAGATGTGAAGGCAGATAGGGCGATTTGTAATGTATTGTGTGAAATGCAGCCAACTAACAATGCATGATGGCCAACTTCCTACTTGATAACTTCTGTTTTTGTAATCCCATGCAGGCAGCAAAGACAGCTGTATTTAGAGCTGATGAGCAGTCATACATGGTTATATTCAGCTTGCTGTGGCCTGAGGTAGGGATTATGAGACAGAAAGATACAGAGAAAGTGGGATTGCCATGCAGTGCAAAAAATATATATTTGAGCCTTGGCATTTCCATCATGTTTTCTACTGAAATTCTATTTGATATGCACAAGAGTTTTGTTCTACTGTACCTGAAAAATTGGATTTGCATTTCCACATTGTGTTTGCTACACCTTACTCTATAGGTCTGGGATCTTAAAAAATGACCCCATCTCTGTACATCAGGATTCTCAAATACTGTGATAACTGCACTCCTTAAGAAAACAAAATATGGTCACTCTAAGATAAAATATTGATTTGGAAGGAAGAGATGGTGATGTTCATTCTGATCTCTAAACATGCTGATAAAAGAAGATCTAAGACAGCCATACTGGATGGGTAGGTCACTTCCCTAAGCTCCTATTATCATTTGTATATTTACAGTATATGCACATGAAAGGAAAGCTGAAATTCTCACATCTCTAGTTGACATAAGCAGATTCTCAGAAGCTATGCAAATCCATATACAGCAAAGGTCCCCCTGCCCACAACATGTTAGCCTATGTGAGGACGAGTGGGAAATTTCATCATCCTATCTGTTAGTGGTGGGAATATCAAGGTAACATACATCAGGGTGCCAGATTCATGGAATCATGGAATCTTACAAGTTGTAACAGGTTGCTAGGGCTATCTAGTCCAGCTCCCTGCCATGCAGGAATACAGCACTCCTGAAAGATGCCCATCCCAACCTCTGTTTAAAGACCTCCAAAGAAAAGACCACCCCCACCAAGGCGGTCTACTCCATTCTCAAAAAGTTCTTACAGGAAATAAATTCTTCCTAACATTTAGATGGAATCTGTTTTCTTGTAATTTGAGTCCACTGGTTCATGTTCTAGTCTCTGGAGCAGCAGAATACAAACTCATTCTATGTTCTACATGACATCCCTTGAGACATTTAAAGATGGCTACCATATCACCCCTCAGTCTTCTCCAAGCTAAACATACCTAACTCCCTCAGTTGCTCCTCATAAGATTTGGGGCTTGTCTACACTGGCTGAATAAAACAACCTCACCTAGTTTTCACGGAGGTTTGTCCCCATGATGTATGGCTTGAATCCAGGTTTTTCCAGTGCTTCAGGGCTTTAATCCACACCAAAAAAGTGGGGATTTACTCTGATCTGAGTGGAAAATTCATATATTCATGTGTGTGTGGACTGTGCTCAATAGCAATGTCAGTGTGGGGGTGGGGGGAGATTTTTGGTGGGCAGGCAGAAGAGGCTGGAAGGAGGCTTCCTGGGCCAGGTGATTTGCTGAAGTTTCCCATGAAGAGATACCACTTCCCCTGTTTCAATTTAACTTTTTAGCGGTTCCTTGGGGTTTGTTTGTTTGCATATACAGCAGTTGTTCAGAGAGACACATACCAGCATAGTCGTATCATTAGCTGCATATATTTCCACTTAAAAGGATGTCTGAAGTCCTGCCAAGACATGGGAAAAGGCATACGTACATTTGCATGCATGGTGGGGGTGGGGGTGGAACGAGCAGCCATAGCCATGTGGCTGTGCATACTGTGAATTATCAAACCAAGGTGAGTTGAAAAGGGGAAACTGTGTGGACAAGTGCTCCCAAACTCACATGCATGTTTGTTGCAATTGTGCAGAGAAGCTCATGGTCACTGTGGACCAGCATGCCCTGAAGGTAAGCCAGATTTTCCTGTCGGTTTAGACAAGTACTTGGTTTCCAGACCTTTGATTACCTTAGTCACCCTTCTCTGGATATGTTTCAGCTTGTCAATATCTTTCTTAAATATCTGTCAATATCTTTCCTGTGGTGCCCAGAACAGTATTCCAGATGAGGTCTCTTTTATTATTACTATTAATTTTCTTTTTTAAAAAATTATTTTTATTAATTTTATAATCATACATTATAATATCCAATCAATACTTATTTACTAAAGCACATAATATTACCATAAACATAACAATATTTCTATTAACTAATTTCAGAAGTTAACATAAGTTCTTTACTATAATTATTTTCAAAAATATTAGTTCCCCTAACCCCCCACCACTACAGTGCTCCCCTTCACCGGAGCCAATATCCTTTACCTAATCTTTCCAGAATCTCATTTCTTCTCATGGAGGTAAACTCTCATCCTTTGTCTGTAATACTTTTTTAACAAATACTTTCCAAATTTTATCCAAATCACTCTTTTTTCATATTCCTCTTCATGCTTTAATTCTACATGTTAACTTATCATTTATTGCCATTTTCCAAACTTCTTTATACCACTCTTCCACTTGTACATTTATTAGAATTTTCCAATATCTTGCTATAATCTTGCTTCCATTAATAAATTTGTTCTTAAATCCTTTTCTGCTTGATTCCCATTCTCTCCATTATAAATTTACATCAATGCTATTCTTGGTTTCCTTTCTATATTTATATTCAAAATATTCTCTATTTCTATAAAGACCATTTCCCAAAACTGCTGTACATATTTCCAGTTTCACCACATATGCATATATGTACCTATTTCTTGACAACCTCTCCAACAATATTTAGAGTTATTCTTATCTATATAATGCAATCTTGTTGGCCTCAAATACCATATCCATATTATTTTATAATAATTTTATTTTATCTGTATTGATATATTTTTTAGTTGTCTTTGTTTCCAAATCTTATCCCATTCATAATCTCCAATTTTTTGTTTCAAATCTTCCTCCCATATTCTCCTTAAATATTCTACTCTGTCTTTATTATCCTTATTTTTTATCAATATTTTATATAATTCACTTGTAATACCTTTCAAACTTTCATTTCACCTTTTTTCACCAAGTCTTCAAATTTTGTAAGCTCCTTTATTTCTTTATTATTCTTTTTCCAATTTTTAATCCATTGTTCCAACTGTATGCAATTAAACCATGAAATTTTCATTCCATATAATTTCTCTCTTATACTCCCTTTCTCACACATCCATCCTATCCATCCCTCTATTTTCTCTAGTCCTCTTTTCTTTAATTCCTTTCCCATTTTTTCCTTCAAATTATTTGGGAATTTCCCCCCATTATTAGTTAAAACTGAATCAATAGGCAGGAATTCTTTCTTATATTTATACCATATTTCCAATATATTTTGCAAAAATGGGTTCTCAATTCCTTTAATTTCCTTTTTTGTAAAATTACCAAAAAATATATTGCATATTCTCTTATCTATTCTCCTTATATCTATCTCTAACCATTCTAAATCTCCCTGTCCTATAATTCTTTCTATAACATATCTCAATTGATTAGCTTCATAATATCCTTTTATACTGGGAAGCCTGAGTCCTCCCTCCTTCTGTGATTTATACCAAAATAATTTATTTAATCTTGTTCTTTTCCCTCCATTGCAATATTTATTCAACATATTTTGCCAGGTGAGGTCTCACCAAAGCAGAATAGAGTGGTACTACTACTTCACTTGATCTGGACGCTAGATGCCTATTGATCCAGCCCAGAATTGCAATTTTTTTTTTTGCCATTGCATCACATTGTTCATTAATGTTTAATTTGTGGTCTGCTGAGACCCCTAAATTCTTTTATCATGTACTACTTTCATGCATTTTTCTTGCCTAGAAGTAATACCTTACATTTATTCCTATTGAAATTCATTTGGTTAGTTTTTCCCAGCTTCCCAACCTGTCAATGTCATTTTGAATTTTGATCCTATCCTCTGGGATATTTGCTCCCCCCACCCCACCCCTTGAATTTGGTGTCATCTGCAAATTTGATAAAAACAAGCCTTCTGTTCCATCATCTAATTGATGTATAAAGACGTTTAATATTAGAGAAGGCTAGAGGAGAATTCTCACTCCAACTCAAAATCAACATGGCAGTGGTATCAACCATCCCAGTGTATTCAGACACTCACATGAAACTGAGATAGAAACAGTTAGGCTGGTGCTTGAACATCCAAAGAAAAGCTGCCTTGCATTTTGGCAATGGTTGTCTGCCTGTTTGTTGTATTGGAAAGATTCCCACTTCAGTCCCTGGCATTCTCCTGTTAGAAGGACTCCAGGCTGGAGAGTTGAAAAAGACCTCTGCCTGACACCTTGCAGAGCTGTGTGCCAGAGGAGACCATACTGGGCTACAGGGGAGAACTACTGTGACTCCACAGAAGGCAGCTTTGCATGTACATTTGCATTCCAGCCTTTATCCAGTGTGATCTCAGAAGGGCAGCCATGTGGAGGAGGGCAGGGAGGAGAGTTGAGCCCTTCTGTGATCTCTCATCCAAACAGACTTGAAACTAACCAGGCTGAAGGTCAGTCTAATAGTCATCCAATGGGTGAGATGACACAAATCCAGGAAAATGTTCTTCATTTTCAGAATTCACTGTGGTACCCTATGCACTAATAGGTTATTTTGAAAGAGCACCTCGCAATTCACAACATGTACAATCCAATTCCAGAGACTTAAAGTGAAAGCAGATCTAACATAATTATATTGGAGAAACTAGCACAATTATTGCCTGAAATAGATGTACCTCTAGATGAATGGGAAGAGAGTTTAGCCTCAGTGGCCTGTTCAATCTTTGACCTGAATGCGACCAAGGCTGCCAGCAAAGACACCACAATTTTTATAATGGGTAGACATGTACATGGAGAATTGCTTTCAGTCCCTGCTGTACCACAAATAGCACTTTATAATTATTACAGCAGAGAGGCCTAAGGGTGATATAGTTCAAGGTTTCCAAGATTTGGATTTTGTGATTAACTCTTGCCTTGCAGTTTTGCACTTCAACACATAGTTACAAAATATTGCAGTGAAAATTGAAGATTCCAGACAATTAACTCCTTTCAGTTTGATTTGGAACCAATTCAGTATTTACAAGCAGTCACAGAGGGTATTCAGGGGGGGGGAAGTATAGGTTTGGAAATCACTCTTGGCCCATACTATTGGTGTGTTTGTGTGTGTACCACTTCTTAGGATTTGTAGTTTGGTTTAATTTGAAACCTGAAGGGGTGCTTCTCCCGTTATACATCTGCCTGAGGATTAAGGTCTCTGTGTCCTATCAGTGGGAGCAATGCACTCTGGGAGGAAATGGAAGCGGCTTGCTGGTTTGTAGAATGCCCTCTACTTAGAGGTCTGATTGGCACCTACACTGGCTTCATTCTGCCACCAAGTTAAAACATGGTTTTTTATTAAAGCCTTCAGGGTCTAATTCAATTCATACATGGACATGGTTTTAATCTGTTTTAACATGTTTTGTACTGTTTATTGTGTTTCTGGATTGTTTACATTATATTCCATTAAAAAAAATTAAATTAAATTATTTCACAGCACCCTAAGAGCTTTTGACATAGAGTAGGATATACCTATTTTAATAAATAAATAAGTTGCAAGGAATCAGAAAGAGAACTGATCCATTTGGTTATTTGTGCAGGTGGTCACATCACAAGGTTGATCTGTCAAAAATTTGCACCAAATTTTATGGGGCAGCATTAAAGAGTATCATATAGGCCTACAAAGCAACATATAGTTGCCCCTCCACATTCGTGACTTTCGCATTTGCGGTTTTGATTATTTATGGAAAGCCGCCTGCCCCTCCCTTAACACCCTGTCCCTTCCCAAGGACGCAAAGGGCTTAGCCCGTCGCTGCCTTGGAAGGCAGGGTGGAAAGCCACTAGCACACTCGCTCTCCACCCCACTCCCTTCCCAAGGCAGCGAGGGGCTTCTCACGAAGCCTGTTGCTGCCCTGGGAAGGGGGTGGGTGGGAAACAGCTGGTGCCCTCCCGCTTCAACCCACTCCCTTCCCAAGGCAGCGAGGGCTTCTCATGAAGCCTGTCGCTCCCTTGGGAAGGCAGGGTGGGAAGCAGCTGGCGCCCTCCCACTTAAACCTTGGGAAGACGGGGTGGGAAGCAGCTGGCACCCTCCTGCTTCAATCCGCTGCCTTGGGAAGGGACTGGGGTGGAAAGCCGCTTGCCGGCAGGCTCATTTCTTATTTGCGTTTTTTCACATTTGCGGGGGTTGTCTGCCCCTAACCCCCGCGAATGTGAAGGGATGACTGTATTCTATTTGTAGTGTATTATCTATGTCCATCTATAAGTATATCTTTATACTGTATATACTATATATAAATATACATAGAATCATAGAGTTGGAAGAGACCACAAGGATCATCCAGTCTAACCCCTTGCCACACAGGAATATACTGTACAATCAAATAATTCCTGACAGATAGCTGTCCAGCCTCTGTTTAAAAACCTCCAAAGAAGGAGATCCCACCACACTCCAGGGCATATATTAAGAAGACATTTGAAAAGTGTATGAGATGATGCAATATTAAATCTTGATACATCTTTAAGCAATACTTCTGAAGATATATTTTTTCTGCTTAATAGGTTTTTTAAAAAATGTTGAAGTCCATTTAAAAAAAAGTTAATTCTTTGTTCCCTTCCTTGTCTGCACCTTGTGAGTAACTTTTGTTAATAATGCGCATAATCTATTTAAGCTTTTTAAAGTCTTATTGATTTCAGCAGGAAAGATTTAAGTAATTTTTAGCTCTTCCATTGCAATCAATGAGACTTTTAAAAAGCACTTAGAGTTGGCTGGAACATACTCAGCATATTCTAGTTTCCTCATCTAATTTTGATTGACAAGTCACTCAGTTTCTGTTTGGATACTAAACTCCATCCTGACAGTAGCAAAGAGATTTGTTATCAGTGCCTGACCTTGATTGGAAACAGTGTCCTTTATATAGCTAAAATGCTACATTTCTGCAGGATTTACTTCTGAGTAACCATCAGAGCTGGCTCTAGGATTGTGGGACATCCAGAAGAGATGACTTCCCACTACCACCATGTGCCTCCTCCCTCACATGCTGCCAGTTACCCAGAATAACATAGGGAGTCTTTCACAGAAGCAGCTTCCAAAGACCCATCAGTTAGGCTGCAATCCTATACCCCCTTGTGTGGGAGTAAGTCAGATAGTGCTCAGCCAGGTACAGACACGCCCACTACATGTTTGAGGAGAGATAGCAGAGGGCTACTATCTGACTTTCACGGCCAGCCATTCTTTGTTAACTTCATCTTTTGAGCTCTTTTGATGTTTTTCTGTGTTGTCTAAATCCAATTGCTTCATCCCAAATAGAGTACACATATTACATTCATGTGATTTACATAAGGGTTGATTTACCATTTAGTAAGCATATTCTAACTGGGACTAGCAATGAGAATTTGGTCTACCTGACTCAGTGATTTGCCTGTGGTTGCCGTTGCTTCAGTCTGTGCTGGTTCTGGATGTCTGTGTTATATTCAGTTGTATGATTTATTTTTTTGTGTTTTTAATTTGTTTTAAATGTATTTACTATTCATCATCCAAACCTAACAAATAATAAACAAAGGTATCAAATTTAAAGGCATAGCCATGTTAAATATCAGTAAGCAAGGGGATCTTGTAGCACCTTTGAGACTAAGGACTTTATCAGATGATCCCCCTTTAAGTGTTCTTTTGCCGACATTAAAAAATCCATTTTTATGTAGGCAAAAGAACACCCCCCACTGCACTTACCTTCTCTCCCAGCAGAAGACTTCCCCGGCAATGAAGATGAAGTGAACGAAGTCCCATTCACTTCCTTGTTTGAAATCCCACAAGATTTCATCGTGTGAGAAATTAAAACACACACACACACACACAAAGTTACACCAAGTATCTAAACACACTTTAAAACTTCCAAGTAAACCAGGGAAGGTTTTAAAAATTTGCCACTTACCTGGACCTGGAAGTGTTCATGCCAGACCGGCCATTGATGCTGCATTCACATGAGTTAAATGGCCTGAGGTTTCACGAAAACGGGACAAGCAATCTATTCACGGCTTGGCCCATCAATAGAAAGAAATGCCACAAGAACTACAGCAGAATGCAGAAGGACAACATCATGTGATATTGGTGTCCTTTTGTGTTCTGCTGTTGTTATTCTGGTGCCACATTAGCCACATCTGATAATCTCCTAACTGAGGAGATGATAACATGAGGCTGTTTTGCCATAGCAATAGCATGACAAAAAGAAATACAAACAAAAAGAAATACAAAAAAAAAAAATACAAAAAATCTTTGATCAAGATTTCCTGCGTGGCAGGGGGGTTGGACTGGATGGCCCTCGTGGTCTCTTCCAACTCTGCAATTCTATGATTCTATATCACTTTGAAAATGTCAAGTATCGCACCTCTTTTCTTTCACACAACTGTGCAGCTTTGCAACCCCCTTAGTGCAATAAGCTTTGCTTCCAAGCCAGCATTAGAGTGGTCACATGGCAGGACAGGTCCCGATTTTCCTCCCTCTCCCTTCCCCTCCCTATACTATAGCAGGCTAACTCCATGCCTATCAGTTGTTGTTTTTTTTAGCTTTGCTGTGTCAACATAATTACAGCAAAAAATATTTTTATTTTATCATTTTGTCATAATTATGGAAACACAGCAAAATTTTAAACAAGTAAAATGACATGCACGGAGTTAGCTTGCTTTGTAATAGCGAGGGTGAAGGTGAGGGAGGAGAATCAGGTCCCCGTGACTGTTGTAATGCTGGCACTGAAGTGAAAAGACTCATTGCACCAGCGAACTCCTGGAACAGCACTGATATTGGGAGTCTATTGATGGGTTTTCCCTGTCAATGAAAAGGAGCAGCACACTAATGAGGTAATTACACACCAGCAACAGGACAGTGATGATAAGATGATGATGTCATGTGATATGTTTCAGCTGTAGAGCTACTGTCCTGCTTTAATTCTGCTTTATTTTTGCCTCATGAGATAATCTTCTGAGAGAAAGAAGTTGTAGTATAAGCTTTTGTAGACTTGGGCTGCATCTGTACTGCAGAAATAGTCCAGTTTCACATCGCTTTAAATGCCATGACTCAATGCTGTGGAATCCTGGCATTTGTCGTTTGTTGGTTTGTTGTTGTAGGCAGGCAGGGGCATAAAGTGAAGCTGGGGGAGAAGTCTGGAGGTTCATGAGAAAAAGTTGTTGTATCTCAAACCAGGAACATGTATAACCGCTTTACATGGTTTTTGTTGAGCTATTAATCCCCACAACAACCCTATAAGGTGATTTCCTGAGAGGTAGTGATAGCCCATGGTCACATGGTAAATTACATGACCAAATAAGGTTTGAGTTTGTGCCTCTCCATTTTGATTTCAGAACTAAAAATATTACCCTATTAATTCTGTCAGAAGGCTAGTTACTATAAAAAAAAATAGTTCCAAGGATGAAATGTAGTGGTAGAAATAAATGTGATGATTAATGTACTGAATTTGCATAATTAGAATGCAGTAAATAATAAGCATAAATACAATAATTTGCACCATATGCATATTAGATGTCTTGATTTGAGGGACTGGAATATACCAAACCTATTTTAACTTAGTTATGTTAGCTCAGTTGCCTAAGCCAAACTCAGCTGCTAATTTCTTTGCACATTCATTATGCAAATGGATGGACAGCCTCCATATGAGAAGCAATTCCTGAATCTTGAATACTGTGAGAATTTTGCCCAGTGCCACTTCTCTCTCCTCCCCCCTCTGTCCAAATAATAGGAAATAGGCCTATATTGAATCTGGCAACCCTCTAGCCACAGCAGTCTTTCAATGAACAAGAGTCTAGTTTCCTGAGAATCTGGCTCTGCCTCTTTTGCTGAAGTGTCATTCCTTGTATTGGTTTTCACATAATAAAGACTAATGATAGGAGAACAAAGATTAATATGTTGTTATTTCCTTCTGGATGAAGAGAGAAGAGAAATAGCATGTGGAATGCAATGCTAACTATTTCATTTATGTGGCTGGTTTGGGCATGGCTTGTATTTAGAGTCAGGGCTGAGTCTTGAAAGAGGAAAGGTGGGCTCTTCAGATGAAATTAGAAAAAGGGGGTGGCAGGAGGAAGTGGAAATTTTATTAGGTTTAGAAATCCACAGGATTAGATTGTCAACTAATCAGTAGGCAAACATCTGTGCTAGTCTTTTCAGCCTGTATGGGTCAGATGCCAGAATACATATATGTGTGTGCAACCCATTTACACAGGAGAGAGCCTTCTCAGTGACTGCCTCCAGGCTGTGGAATTCCCTTCCACAGGTGGTCCAGTTGGCCCTCTCTCTTCCCTCTTTTTGCTGGCAGATGAAGATGTTTTTATTCAAGCAGGCCTTTGAATTTTAACTATGGAGCAGTAGTGTCTTTTTGAAGTATCATAGAACCATAGAGTTAGAAGAGACCACAAGGGCCATCCAGTCCAACACACTGTCATGCAGTAATACACAATCAAAGCATTCCCGACAGATGGCCATCCAGCCTCTGCTTAAAAACCTCCAAAAAAGGAGACTCCACCACACTCCCAGACAGTGCATTTCACTGCCAAACAGCTTTTACTGCCAGGAAGTTCTTCCTAATGTTTAGGTGGAATCTCTTTTCCTGTAGTTTGAGTCCATTGCTCTGTATCCTAGTCTCTGGAACAGTAGAAAACAAGCTTGCTCCATCCTCAGTATGACATCCTTTCAAGTATTTAAACACGGTTATCATGTCCTCTCTTAACCTTCTCTTCTCCAGGCTCCTCATCTCCCACCATTTTTTGTCACCCTCCTCTGGACATGTTCCAGCTTGTCCATATCCTTCTTGAACTGTGGTGCCCAGAACTGGACACAGTATTCCAGGTGAGGTCAGACCAAAGCAGAATAGAGTGGCACTATTACTTCCCTTAATCTAGACAGTAGACTCCTATTGATGCAGCCTAGAATTGCATTGGCTTTTTTAGCTGCTGCATCACACTGCTGACTCATGTTCAGCTTGTGGTCCACTAAGACTCCTAGATTCCTTAGAATCATAGAATCATAGAATTGTAGGGTTGGAAGAGACCACAAGGGCCACAGTCCAACCCCCTGCCATGCAGGAATCACGATCAAAGCATCCCTGACAGATGGCCATCCATGGGGAACCAGTGTGGTATAGTAATTTGGATGTTGAACTAGGACTCTGGAGACCAAGGTTTGAATCCTCACTTGGCCATGGAAACCCAGTGGGTGCCCTTAGGAAAGTCACACTCTCTCAGCCTCAGAAGAAGGCAACGACAAACCCCCTTGGAAGAAATCTTGCTAAGAAAAACCCACGACAAGTTCGCCCTGGGGTCAACAAAAGTCAGAAATGATTTGAAGGGACACGGAAACAATAATTAAGTCATGGCTTTTTGGGACCTCCAGTGGTAGTTATGGTGGTTCTAATGAGACCAACAGTAGTAACTTCCTTTTGGATATAATTTATTGAGGATAGAACATTGGAAGTGAGAGACTGCCATCATGCCACATTTGTGGACTTCCCAAAGGGGTTTGGTTGGGCACTGCAGGAAGTAGAATGCTGGGCAAGGGAGATCTGCAGACTGAACCAGAAAGGCTTCTCTTAGGCTCACTGAAAATGGTTTCCATACAGGTATACCTGGTTCTTGCTCGCCCAATGCCACCCAAACCTTAGATTGCAGCTACTGTGGTCACCAGCTACAGTGCAAACAAGAGGAACCCCCCAAAAGAAAACAAGGGAGCCCCAGCATTGAGGCAAAACCAGGACTGCTTCAGTTGGGCCCTCACACCTACTTCACCCACCACTTTCCCATCCCAAATTTGGTTTTACAGAGACTCCAGGAGCTGGCGACCAAACGGATGCTGGGCCCTCTGCATGCACTGCGTGTGGGGTGCTGTATTTTTTAATCTTCTACTGGTAATTATGTTCCAATTGTTTTTGTTTTTAATGTTTTTAAAAATATAATTGCTATTTCATGCTTTTTCACTGTTGTAAGCTAAAGTTTTAGCTTTGTGGTAGGATATAAATTCAATAAATAAATAAATAAATACATTTACCTAAAGATTTTTTTTGTCCTCATAGGCTCCCATAGCAGATGATGATGATGATGATGATGATACCACCACTACCACTAAGACATTCCTTGCCCTCGGGTTTATTAAGAAAGAACTATCTTACAGTTGGAATTTAAAAAAATATTTTTATTAACACAAAAAATGACATGTATAAAACAATATTTAAGGAAAATACTCAAAAACAAACAATACAATGCAATACAGCACTCCAACCAATAAATCTAAACAATTTGCCACCCAAATCTCCGATCAAAACCCTCCAGTTGTAATTTTTTAATAATATCCAGTCTTTCAACCATACCAATCAGCAGGCAGAGTAATACAATTTCAACTCTTGTAGGCCTAAACCATCTCTTTGCTTTGCATCCTGTAAGACCTTGAACCTCACTCTCAGTTTTTAGTCTTGAAACTTTAAACTTCAGAATATGTATCCCCATGCAGCATGGGTGAAATCAAATTAAAATCAATTTCTCTTCACAACGACTCTTTTAAATATAATCACTGTTGTAAGCCACCCCGATTGTTCGCAGAGGGGCAGGATATAAATAAATATTATTATTATTATTATTATTATTATTATTAAGTCTTTTAAATAACAGTTTTGGAGCCTCCTCCCAGTCTTTGACTTATCTACAAGTTATTGTACTCGCTTTTCAAATAATCAAGCAGAAGCTGAAAAATGGAGAAAGTCAGTTACCAATCAGTAGGGGGCCATCTACACGAGAAGAGTGCCTCTTAGTAATGGCATTGCGCAGCAGCAGTGACATCTCTTAACAGTTTTTTTGGCCTCAGAGTCCCCCATAAGCCTCGCATTCCAGATGGTGGCTACGAGTGATTTACTTGCATTAGTTCTTTGCCGCACCGATTTTTTTTTAAACGCCGTCCAAGGTGCACTGGAGTGATACAGTGATTTTCTGATTTTACAGGAAAGCAGAACAAAAAATAACCACTTCATTTTATTGCCTTAGCGAGCGATCCACCTGTATTACTGTGATTACTATGTAATCCAACATGGCAGCAGTGAGCACTTGCCCTGTTAGGAAGCCCCACCCTCACTGTTGCCCTGTCCGTTCGATGCGCACCCCACTCGTGGCTTTTTTTTTTTTTCTATTTTGGACCCCCATCCTTCTGAATAGTGTGGATTGGTGCAGGAACCCATTTAGACAGGTAGGATTCCCAGCAAATTCTTTGAGGATTTTTTTTTTTTTTACCATTTAGACAACCACTAGTTAAAAGGTTCCATTAAGTGACTTTTGGTGATCCTCAAAGTTAAGAAAGCTGGAGTGTATCATTTATGCTGTCTTCAGCAGCTGATCTGCAACAGGTCTTCTTTCACATTGGCAACTGCAGATGGAGGTGGGGAAAGAATCTCACTGGGCAGAATTCCCTGCAGTAGATAGGCAGGTAAATAATCTGGAGATGCTGAAATCTAGCCCAGGGAGGTAAAAAAACAAACCCAACCCCCCCCTCACAACTATCAGTCTGCTTTTTTGTTGAAATTCTCAGCATCTCTCTGCCTTTGTCCTCCTGTCTCAGTTCTGTGTCAGATTGTGTGGTGTGTTTTTTTCTTTCCAGCACAGAAATCCAAAATCACTTTTTCCCAAAAATAGATGAATTTTTGTATCACTTCTGAACTAATGTATGTGTTTCTATGCATTTTCCCTTCTAGCAAAAACAGAGTTGTGCACCTTTTTCATATCTGTCTGTCTATATCTACCTACCTACTTTCCTACCTACCTACCTTGCATAGCTGCAAGGTTTAGAGGTTATTTCTAAGAAATAACATATACCCCAGGCCCAAAAATTTGCTTATTTTGAAATGCGAATGAATAAAATATGCATCCTTTTTAAAAAATGCAGAAACAGTCCATAATAAATGGGAGAATAGCCTAAATTGTACAAATGCATTCATAAATTAGGAAAAATGGTTTTCAACGTGATACAAAACAGGGATGGAAAGAATATGCAGGTGCGATTCAACGAAACTCAATAAAATTGAGGTTGAGAAGTTGACATATTCCTATCCCATTCAAAAAGTGCAAAATGGGTATTATTATTTTTTATTGTGGAAGTATGAACTCAACAAATTTCTTTTCCATCTCTAAGTTAGACTAGTTCAACATGACTTTACCTGGAGAGATAGCCCCTGAGAGCAGTTCGCATTCACTTGTAGTCCCTTCTCATGAATGCTAAATCACAACGTGCCTTGTCCATATTGAGAACACAGCTGCTCTTCAACAGACTTCTCTCCTGATCCATGCTGAATTCTTCTGCAGGCTAAGAAGTGGAGCACAGAATATCCAGGTGGAACTGTGAGGGGAGTTTTGGTGGACAAAATGTAATTACCTAGGTTGGAGCATGGCCAGTTTGACGGCTCCAAACATTTATGAAAAGTGCCAGGAATTTTAATGACACACTCAGGAAAGTTCACAGTGTGTTTTGCAACTCATTGCTAAGACAGTAACTTCCTTGGCCTGGTGCCAGGTAGCAGTGCCTGAGGGTATAATGATCAGTACTGCTTCTGAAGAGAAAGACAGATAAGCACTAACAATTCCTCTACTGTAACAACAGCTGCCTCCATCATCTCCCTCTTCTCCTCCTCCTCCTCCTTCTGTGGCCATCCTGGCAGGTAAAAGTCCTCCCTCATGTTATAATCATGGACTTGGGGTGGCACAAAAGAGGCAACCAACCCTCTGCTGCTTCAGCCCACTGTGCAGAAAAGTGAGCTTACCTTGACTTAATTCGGAATTGGCACCATATTTCTTTGTGAGCATTTGGGGCAAGTGTATGTTTCCTGAAAGCTCTTTCCTGGCTTACCAGTTTATTTATAAATGCCCATTTATTTCAAAGCTTGCCCAGTTTGTTTATTCATGCATCATCTTATGGCTTGGAAATGACATGCCCACTGAAACATATATACAGATAGACATCACCCCATATCCACAGTGGGTACTTTCCCAGACTTACCGTGGATACAAGAAACTGTGGATAATAGCAAATCCTATTCAGATGAATGACTTCTGGCCCAAGCGTACCATAAGGGTCATGCTGGAGGACCTAGAAGATACCTAAAGAGAACACCTCCTTGGGCATCTTCTAGGTCCTTCAGTATGACTCTGTAGTCAGCTTCCAGTGGAAGCATACCATAATTGTGCTGGAGGACCTAGGAGGTGCCTAGAGAGACCATACTTTTCCAGATGCGGGTAAGTGAACCCACAGACATGGGTCCTGTGGATACAGAGAACTCTTTGTAGGTTCACAGCCATCAAAGAAAGCTTCATTGAGAGGAAGAGGCTGGCATTAAAAGTGCTCCAGGTGCAATGACATGCCTTCCCACTACTTGCCAGGCTTTGTCTGTAACCATCCTACTTTTCTTCAGGAACACGCAACTGAGTCAGGTCTAATTACCCAAGTTCCCTTTTTCTCCTGTTTCACACAATGATGGAAGAACTTTCTCAGTAGGGGACCAGCAGCTGATTAGGGGCTGTGAGTGCTTATGCCAAAGCCTGTTTAATATTCTGAGCCAAAGAAGAAGTTCAGGGTGAATTGGCACTCAATTACTAATGGCCATCAAATAGGCAGGGCTCTAAAAAACATGTCATGCAAGGTCTGATCTTGAGTTTTATGGGCTGAACAAACAAGTATTCCAAACCATACCTGATTATTATTATGAACTTGGATGCCATTGCTGACCGTTGCCCATTATGGACCAAACCAAAAGATCTGCAACCTCATGTGATCTGTTCCTCAGCTGTTGCATTTCTGACTGTAGGGAGTGAGGGAAGAGACTATAAAATGTTTGAATGCTTCCATGTCGAAAGTGCTCAAAGCCTCTCTTCTTCACATAGAATTACCATGACTGGGAGAAGGTGAGGCTAGAATTCTTCTCCCTAGTCCGCTAGTCTAAGTTAGGCAGGAAAGTATGCTTATGAGGAATCATAACAAATAATTTGCTCTGGGAACATGAAGGAGCACAGTCCTGTGAAGCTGCTGATCATCTGCCTCAGCAGTAAGGGATAGGGGAGGCTCTGGGTTCTTTTGCAAGCTGCGTGTCAGATTCAGAATCTGGACAAATTATTTTTGGATTCATAGAATCATAGAATTGCTCAGTCTGCTGGTTGGAGCATTCTAGGGCCTGTCATCCAAAATATACATTTTCTGAGCTGTGGGCAATATTATTGTGTTAGGAACAGGGTGCATCTCACTTCTTTCACAAAAGATTGGAATAAATAAATACAATTAAATAAAATAAGATTCCCTATGGATCACAGAGTTCAGAATCAATGTGCTATCGATAACCTTATATAGAAAAAGTGTCCCTGATGCAGCTTTTTCTGATCTTTTTGGGGTCTAACATACCTGAACATGGTTAATTTGATCACTTGGTTAAACTCCAATTGGACTGAACCACTTTAGACTGCATGTAGGAGATCATATCATGATATATTTGCCCATATAAATATACAGTTGTCCCTTCATATTTGCTGAGCTTTGGTTCCAGGACCCCGCCCCCCGTGGATACCAAAATCCGTGAATACCGAAGTCTCATTATATGCAATGGCATAGCAAAATGGTGTCCCTTATATAAGATGGCAAAATCAAGGTTTGCTTTTTGGATTATTATTATTTTTTAAAAATATTTTCAATCTGTGAATACCAAATCTGTGGATACGGAGGGACAACTGTATTAACTTTACCTGAAAAACTGGGTCAAGAGCAGGATGATCACCTCTTGAAACAAAATTTTCTGGGGCAGAACCCACAGCAGAAGTAGGTGGGTTGAAGGGAAATCCAGAATAAAAGCTGGTAACCTTTCAAATAGTTGGTTTCAAAGAAACAAACAAAGAAAACCCTGTTCTGACCATCTTGCCCCCTTTTGCTTCCATGGTCAAGGAGTCATGGTCTCAGCCCAGCTTTCTTCCTGAGGAGCTGGTCAAGCCAGAATGAGGAATATAAATCTTTATTAATTTTCTTTTCTAAGGAAGCAGTGAGCAATTTTAGCAATTTTCTTCTCATTTTGAAAAAGTCTTCAAAAACTGCAGTGTTTTCCATTACTGTTTGCAGTTCAGGACTTACAGTAGGACCCCATATCCGCTGATTCATTATCAACTGATTCAATTATCCATGGGACACAAAACAGCACACCTACCATAGAGTCTTCCTAGAAAATGTGTCCTCTCTAGCCATTTTCTAGGTCCTCCAAAGCATCTCTATGGTATTTTAAACCAGAAGTCCCATTATTTTCAACGTAGTTCACTATTATCCACAGTTTTTGGTATCCACGCCCCTCCCCAGAACCAATCCCCAGCAGACACAGGGGTCCTACTGTATTCTGTGTAAAATATGCACACAGCTGCTTTCTACAGAACATGGGCTGTGGGACGTGGCTGCTTTGCGGTCTGGGGCAGGGTGCGCAGCTCTGGTGGTCCCTTGGCATGGCGGCATGCCAAGCATCTCCTTCTCAGTGAGTTGTGTGGCTCAGCTCATTGGGAGGAGGTGACGAGTGTGACGGATGGCTTAATGAGCGAATGGGAGAAGTATGTTCTAGGAGCCAATCCTCTGGCAGGAAGCAGAAATGGGAGGGGCTTCTGGATGTTTTAAATGTGCGTGACAGTTGGAGAGAGGCATTTAAGCTCTGAGTTCTGAGTGGAAGGGAGTTGATGACAGTTGGCTGGAGTGGAAGGCTCTGTATGTGTGTGCTGAATGAGAGGCTTGGATGAAGTAAAATGGTGTGTGCAGGGGTTACTAATTTGGAATAAAGGCGTGAGTGAACAAAGAGCGGATGAGGCTGGGAAATAAGGAAAGATATTATGAAGATATAAGTACTGGTTAAACAAAAGATTCCACCCTGAAGTATGTTTATTCCCTTTAATAAAGTTGTCCTTTGTTGTTAATACAAATACAGACTCTGGCTCCTTCCTACAGAATAAAGATAATTAAAGGCAAGCGACCATAACATGCTATCCAGACATTTAGGTTAAAGGTATAACCTTGTTTCAAAAGAGAAACAAGGAAACGTTATAAAGGAAAAGTGGCAGGAACAGAGGGTGAAGAGGCAGCCAGGCTGAACCCTGAGGTAAAGAGGGGCTGGTGCTTTGAAGATTGTCCTCAACCACCTGGTTGTTGTGAGTTGTTGCAGGTATGGTGGCAGCGTCACAACAGGTAGCTCAGCCAATGAGTTTCAATAGCTAGGTTGAATTCATTGGCTGAGGCTGGACCAGACTGAGCTGCTGGCAGTTTTCACTCTGGTTGGGCTGGGGAGTATTTAAATAGCTGCTCTCACTTTCACTCGGCAGTTCTCTCCTGAGCATTGTTCCACCCCACCCTGTCTCTGTTCAGTTGTCTATTTGTATATAGTTAATTATAGGAGTTTGCTGTAGGGAAGGGAGTTAAAGTTAAGTGTAAAAATTAAGTGTAATTTTGTCACAACTTTGTGAGCAAGGTGACATGGGTGCTGGATCTGGGACATCTTTATCCTGTGCCTCCCAGGCACTGGTTATGGGAGGGGTCTCCTTATGGGGACACTGGGGGTGTGGGTCAGAAAGGGTCCTGCACACACATGGGCAAATGTGTTCCCAGCTCCCCCTGGAGGGAGGAATCTTGATGGGTTTCTGCCTTTCCTTTCCTGCCTTCAGTTTTAGTTCTGGAGAACTGGGCTCATCAGTCAACAGGCAGGTTGGTCAATGCCTGGATCTGGATGAATGTATGTGCCAACCCATCTACAAAAGTAATCAATAAAGTTGTGACCTATTTATTTTCCACTTATTCCTTGTGTGGATGTTTTCTTTATACAGAGCGCTCTCACCCCTGGACACACAAACAACATTTTCTGTATAGGAAATTGCATTTTTTTTCAACAGAAAATATTGTTTTTATGTAAAAATAATATTTTCTGTGGAGAAATACCTTTTTCTATGCAGGAAATGTTGTGAGCTATGCAGAAAATGCAGTTTTCTGAGCAAAACAATGACATGCAAATTTTGTGCCGAATACGTCCCAAACTGTGAAGATTCTCTTCAGTCTAGAATTCTTCTTCTCAAGGCTTCTTGATACTCAAGAAACACTTTTTTGACCATTTTTAAAAATAATACTGTTCAGGAACAGCATTTTGTTGGCCTTAAACCCCAATATGGAAGGAGATTCAAGGTCAGAATAGTAGTATACTGGTAAATTTTGAAAAGTGCAGGTACATATCATGTCATTCCCATAGCTGTACCACTCATCCACTCTGGAAAAGTCCAAAATTGAAGGCAGCCATATTGATCCGTATCAACAAATTCTAGAAGCTTTCATCTCTGCCAGGAGCAGATCTTCTGTAGAGCTAAGGAGTCATAACTGCCGATTCAAACCAACCCACCCCAAAATACTTTGGTTGCATTACAGCATGTTGCTGCATTATCTCTGTTGCTTTACAACAGAAATAGCTTAGAACCATAAATTGTTGCTGAGAAATCCTTTGGCTGAGATCCTACATGAGACCATAAAGTTCTACCCAGGCAAAACTCTGTCCAGTCTCCCTCTCCTCTCCCACAGGACTGCAAGAGGCACCCTGACAAGTCTGTTATGTGGCCAGTGGACAGCAGAGGGTGGCTGAGAAGTGTCCAGCTGTGTCCCTATAGCTGAAGGGACCATGGAGCTGCCTGGGTGTCCTACAGAGGTCCTGGAAGATGATCATAGAATCATAGAGTTGGAAGAGATCTCAAGGACCATCCAGTCCAACCCCTTGCCATGTAGGAATACACAATCAAATCATTCCAACAGACGGCCATCCAGCCTCTGTTTAAAAACGTCCAAAGAAGGAGATTCCACCACACTTCCAGGTAGCAGCGCATTCCACTTTTGAACAGCTCTTACTGTCAGAATGTTCTTCCTAATGTTTAGGTGGAATCTCTTTTCCTGTTGTTTGAACCCATTGCTCCACGTCCTAGTCTCTGGAGCAGTAGAAAACAAGCCTGCTCCATCCTCAGTATGACATCCTTTCAAATATTTAAACATGGCTATCATGGCCCCTCTCAACCTTCTCTTCTCCAGACTAAACAGGCCCAGCTCCCTAAGCCACTCCTCATAGGGCATGGCTTCCAGACCACCCACCATCCTGGTCACCCTCCTCTGGACATGTTCCAGCTTCTCAGTATCCTTCCTGAATTGTAGTGCCCAGAACTGGTGAGGTCTGACCAAAGCAGAATAGAGTGCCACTATTACTTTCCTTGATTTAGACACTATACTCCTACTAATGTAGCCTAGAATTGCATTGGCTTTTTAAGCTGCTGCATCACACTGCTGACTCATGTTCAGCTTGTGGTCCACAGAGGTCCCGTCTACACGATTTAAATAATACGTACGGCGTGCGGAAGTTCACGCTTCGGTACAAACGGCCGTTCGGATGCACACGAATGCAAAAGAGGGGGGCCCTGGTTTTCCACCCTGAAATACACACACGCGGCATTCGGGAGGGAAAGCGGATCGCGAAGAGAAATCCGTATGCCGTTCGGATGGCTGACGGGTCTGTACAGTCCATTCACACACATACGAACAGGCAGGGTAATCTGATTGGCTGGCCAAGTAGAGGGGGTGGGGCTAGCACGGAGGGGAATTGGGAGCGGCCGCCATGTTGGTTTCCCAGCTAGTGAGCGTCCAGTAAGTCCATGAATTTATATGTTTATTTATTTTTATTTTATATTGTAAATACGGAAAACCGACTGTCCGCAAACCAGGAACCTTTAAAAAAAAAAAGCCGCGGGAGATTTAGAACTGCCGCTTGGCTTGCTCGCTCCAGCCAGCTTCGGGAAGAGGGAGTCATACGGAGCTTAGGGGCCTTAAAAATCGTATAGCCGGTTCGTATGCATACGAACGACAGGCTGTTCGTATTTTTTTGCCCCCCATACGGATTTTTTTATGATCGTATAGCCGCACCCTAAGACTCCTAGATCCCTTTTGCATGTACTGCTATCAAGCCAGGTGTCACCCATCCTATATCTGTGCATTTCATTTTTACTGCCTAAGTGTAGTCCCCTACATTTCTTCCTGTTGAAATTCATTTTGTTAGTTTTGGCCCAGTTTTCTAATCTGTTAGGGTCATTTTGAATTCTGATCTTGTCCTCTGGGGTATTAGCTACCCCTCCTAATTGATGTTGTTGTACATCTAGCTAAAGGGGCATGGATGCTAACCTTGCTTCCATTGCATCTAAATAGCCATGTTGTTGGGTATGTACAAGCAGCCAGTGAGTTTTGAAGGGGTGGTGGTCATTCCATGAGGGAACTGGTAAATTTCTCTCTCTGAAACAGAAAAGAAGACATATGCCATTGTTACATTGGTATATATCACCAGCCAGCCATTGTTGGATTATGCTGTGGAAATCTATTGTTGCCCGCATTTCCCCCCTTCCCCATTGCCCAGCCCCGGAGCTGCTGCGAGGTTTGTCACTAAACTCAGAAAGAACAGAGAATTCTGAGATGGATTGCAGATGATGTCATTCTCCCTGCTCATGAAAAAGTCCCTGCCCATTCCACACTCCAGCTCCAATATAAGAGTGATGACAGACAACTTGTCCTAAGACTGACCTGTTCTTTTTCTGTGTAAGGAAGATTCCTTTCTTGTCTCCAGCCAAATGGATCTCATTTTCCTAACTCCTTCTAGACATCTTGTTTGTGTTACCCTCTCAGTTGAGATAAAATACAACTTTTAATCAAGCTGGAATCATGGAACAAAGCCAAACAACCCTGACAGGGGCTCAGCACCCACTAGGTGAGAAGATTTTTTGTTGTAGGTATAGTTTCCCCCCTTTCACCCTTCTGGTTATCTCCATTGACCTAAAAGTTTCACTCAATTATATGTCAAATTTCATGAGATGTGATTTTCTCTGTAAACCCTCCCCCCTTTTAAGTGATGCAAAAATGTTTACCAAAAAAAAAAAAAAAAGCCTCTCCTTTTCTACAAGTGAGGCGGGAAGGAGGATTTTATTATAGCTCTTCATGGCCATTATTCACCAATCTGCTGCTTTCTGCAGGGGCAAAAGGTCTAACCCTGAAGGAAAAGAGTTGAGCACACCCTAACCCGCATCCTTTTGAAAATTATACATAGATGAAGAAATATGTCCCTATTTGGATACATATCCCAGTGCACCTCCAAATGCAGATGTTGTTCTTCTGGAACACAATAATTTAAATGGGTTGTGAATTTGGATGCACAGAAGCATTCATCCTGTCATTTCAGCCATAGTGAATTTTCTGATTGGTCTTTGTCCTCATGCTCATCCACTTGTGAAAACGTTTTCCAAAATGGTGAGGAAAAAAGGCCCTAAAGAGATGTTTTTTATTGCACTGCATAACATTTTTTGCAGAACACAGACTGTGGTCCAGCTCAGTATTAGAACTGTGCTCAAATGTGAACATATGAGTGGAGACATTGCAGGCTATTTCATGAAATCATCTTTCCATTCCTGGAGCTGCTGTAGTGGCCTCATGGAGCAGAGATGGAGATGGAACTAGGTCTGTGCAGGACAACCACCCACTCCACCCCTGAGATCTTTAATTTATCTTACTGAAGTGTATGTGTGTTTTGTTATTCTGGAAATTCCTGACATGTTTTGGATGTGCAGGACATCCTCAAATGCACCTCACAGTGTTGCATTATTGGAAGCTCAGGATTGACTTGGGGGTGCAAAAGGACCTCCTTTTGTTGTTTTCTTGAAATCTTATAGGTTTTGCCCACACAGAAAATCTCCAAATTGTTGTGCACTTCTGCCTTTGGCAAAATCTGTGGTAACTCTATATCAGTCATGGTGACAAGCTTCACTGCAGAGCCCACTCTTGGGATGGCATCCTGTTATTGGCATATGCAGGCACAACCTTATGCCAGTGTATGGACTTTATCAGACTAACCATGCAAAAACGTTTCTGTCCTACCAAAAGCTAACAGCGTACTTGTCCTGACGACATAACCCTTTCTTTCAGACCTACCTTCAATAGCATCAATAATCACCCCCAGCATTAATGGAGCATGAACAGAGAGCTCTGTTTACTTCCACACTTGTAATCTCAGTGATTCTTGCAAGAAGACACGAACGCAGTAAATTTTAAAAATACAGCAAAATAAAGACAGAAAATGTACACACAAGCACAGAAACACACTTTAAAACTTAAAAGTGAACCAGGGAGGTTCATAAAAAGAGTGTTCCCTACCTGGCTTTCGCATTTCCACCCAGAAGTGTTCTGGCATTGATACTGAAACCATAAGAGAACAATGGTGTGAGGTTTCAAATGCCGGCTATACCGGCAAAAAAGTGCCATGGGAGATCTATTGACAGCTTGGCCCATCAATAAAAAAGAACGGCTTTTTGACCACACAAAATTGCAAAAGGACAACATCATCTGATATGTGTGCCCTTTCACATTCATTAGGCATCATTATGACGCCATATTTGCCGCACCTGATAACGTCCTATCTCTCTTTTTGATTGATTCAGAACTTAGTATTCCCCCTCCTCCTACCTACTGCAGAATCTCTGCAGCTCCCTCCCCATTGTCATTCTGTGTGTCTCTATAGCCAGGTGTGAAATGATGACATCATCCACTGAGACTTTGGGAGGATGCAACAACATCAGAAAGGATGTAATCACTTCACATCTGGCTACAGAGGCATAGCCAGACACTTTTCTGATCCCCCAACCACTCTGTCCAGCCATGGAATAGATGGGTTGGGGGCTGTGGAGAGTCTATCTAAGTCCAGTAGTCGGTCTTTTTAGTCATCAGCGCTCTTGCAGAAAGCGCGGGATGAGTCCTTCCTGAATCTTCGTTTGCGAAGAAAAGCCAGAGAGAGAAGTCGGTGAATGGCCAGCTGTAGCACAGAACTGCTACACTACACTGGATGATACTGGATTGCTGCTATGGAGTATGAATCCACTTAGGAGAACATACATTCCAGTTGAATTTCTCCCCACAACTTGATTACTGAAAAGTTAGCTTGCAGTTTAATGGTCAGTCCATTAAAACAGGAGTAGAGAACCCATGGCTCTCAGACAATGATGGACTGCAACTTTCACTATCAGCGTTGATGGGAGCTTGAGTCCCACAATATCTGGAGGGCAATAGATTCCCAGGCCTGAACTAAAGCTAACACAAGTCTTTTCAGAAGGAAGTCCTGTTGAAATCAGTAGGTTTTACTCCCAGGTAAGTAGGTATAGGATTACAGCCTTAGAAGGAGCAGATACTAGCCAGTCAAGTGTTGGGGAACACTATTGTTTGTTTTTTGAGACAGTTTTCATTCTGTAACTGTAACAGCAACAAGAAAAAAATATTAAAGATGATTGCTCCTTCTAAGTGATGTTGCTTACAAAATAATGCAGGCTATAACCACGGTATAACAGCTTTCTAAGTGCCCTCTAAAAACTCACTATATAGTATGCAATCTTTTCAGTTAATCAGAGCTCTTCCTCAGGGTGGATATTTTTAAAAAACACAAGAGGGAGGGAAGAGGAAGAAAAAGATCTTACTGGCCATGATGAAATCAAATAGCCCAGTTTCTCAGTCTGTGCTTACTTGACGTAGAACATAGAAGATATAAAGTGTTTTCAAATGATGCTTACAGCTATGATCAATGATGGTTATTCTGACACACCTTTGGTCTTCCGTTTGTGTATTTGTGGGGCCCCAGAAATTGAGGATTTGCCTTATTATTTGTTCTTCTGTTCATGATATTGAGAACCAAGAACCAAATTTCTGGGGTCTATTCTCTCTCGTCTACATTCTAGTACTGTGTCTCAAAAGAGTTTCTATCTCCTGTCTGATACTGACTCTATAGTAACTCACAAGGTTTCTCTTTTTGCCCTCTCAGTGATGAAAATTTGGGCAAGATTAATTGCTGATATTGCAATTGATTGCTATGGGGATGCTCTTACCTAATTTTAGTACTGTTGTTTCTATTCAATATGTTTTATCTTTTTTATCTTTTTTAATACACAATATTTAGATGCTATTTATTTTATATAGTACTTTTATAATGTTCTTATTTATTTTGTATGCTAACGGCCTATGGTCTAAGCATGAATAAAATTACTTACTTACTTATAAAGCAGAGGTGGGAACAGTAGGAACTGCAAGTGTCAGAATTCCTTACCAGGAGCTATGCTGGCCAGAACTATTGGGAGCTGCAGTTCTACAAAAAAACAGAGATCCACACAATCTTCACCCATATTATACAGAGTTTATTAGTTTAGACTCTTGGAAGCAAAACCAATAAAGAAAAATGACTACATCTACCATAAGTTGTTGTTGTGTGCCTTCAAGCTGTTTCTGACTTACAGCGACACTCAGGCGAATAGGGTTTTCTTGGCAAGATTTGTTCAGAGGGGGTTTGCCTTTGCCTCCCTCTGAGGCTAAGAGAGTGTGACTTGCCCAAGGTCACTCAGTGGATTTCCATGGCTGAAAGGGGGGTTTGAATATCAGTTGCTATAGGCTATATTTCAGAGGAAGGAACTGGCAAAACCATCTCTGATTATCTCTTGCCTAAGAAAACCTTGGGCAAGCCTTCAGCATTAATGGGGTTGGTATAAGTTGACAGGTGACTTGAAGGCACGCACGCACACACACAATTTTGTTATAAAGCTAAGAATTGTAAGGGTTTTTGCTATGTATGTATGTAAATCATAGAATCATAGAGTTGAAATGAGCCTCATGGGCTATCGAGTCCAACCCCTACTCAGTGCAGGATCTCCAGCTAAAAGCATCCTCAGAAGTTAGCTTTCCAATCTCTTTCTAAGGCCGTCCAAAGAAGGAGACTCCACCATCTCTCTAGGCAATTGGTTCCATTTCTGAACCACTCTTACTGTCAAGAAGTTCCTTGTAACGTAAATGGTGAATGTCTTGTATGTCTTGGTAATTCTTTATATTCTAAAAATTAAGTCAGCAACCCTAATCAAACTTACCTAGTACTGGAGTGAGTCCATTTAACTCAAGAGTACTTACTTTTGAGTAAAATCTAGACAGGATCAGATGGTAACTATCTGTGTCCTTAGTTCACATCTTTCCTCCACTGAAACTATACTGTACAGCCTTAGCCACTTAGGTATTGTCTGAGCCTCATTTGTCACATTGTTGGAGTTTCCTTTCAAGTGATTTCCAACTTATGCTGACCCTAAGGCAATCCTCTAAGGGGGTTTTCTTGGCAAGATTTGTTCAGAGGAGGTTTGCCTTTGACTTCCTCTGAGGCCGAGAGAGTGTGGCTTGCCCAAGGTCACCCAGGAGACTTCCTTGCCTGAAAAGTGATTTGAACTCTGGTCCTAAGAGTCATAGTCCATGCACAAAACATGACACCATGCTGTCACATTAATAGTATGAAAATAACAATACTACTTTACAGGGTTGGTGTAGAAATTATAAAATGA
Source organism: Gambelia wislizenii (assembly GCA_030847615.1). Taxonomy (NCBI): domain Eukaryota; kingdom Metazoa; phylum Chordata; class Lepidosauria; order Squamata; family Crotaphytidae; genus Gambelia; species Gambelia wislizenii. Next base: position 166,646,572 of record JAUMIR010000004.1, read on the forward strand.
AAGTACAGTATATGGTGTGCCTAGAACACTCTAAAGTGCAATTTTATTTCCAGTTAAGGCACTGAAACTGGTTCTCACCAAAGCTTGGAAATATTGCACTTAAAAGACTAATTACTGGAATCTTCAGTGTCATAGTCTTAAAAATGGACAACTCTACTAAAATATGATGGTCAAAGCGGGAAAGTGTTTGAATGACTTTATTGCTTCTCTACATTCTCTCTCATTTCTGACTCTAGTCTCTCTTGCTTTCATTAACTTCTACTTCTTTTCAGCAAGAATCATCCTGTAATTTTGGAAATGAGCCTCACATCTCCTCTCCCACTGTTCCCATTCCAGATTCTGTCTCCTCCTAGCTCCCCAGGCCTTCCCTGTCTTCATAATCTTCTCTTTTGTGCCCTGTTTGGAGGATCTGAAGGCCCCTATTTATTACATTACACACAGTAATATGAAGAGAGACTCTCTTTCTCTGGTGGCTGCAGATGGGTACCTTGTTCAATCCAAGTCCTGTTTGCTGCCGGAGAATAACAATGAACTGGGACATTGCAGGGACACTGCAAAAGAGTATCTCTGTGTTTCAAGAGACATTGCTATGTCTGGGGCCAAAATAACTTCATTTGTTTTATTTATAAACTGGGAGGAGGGCTGGCTGTGAAGAGAATACAGATGTTGTTGCAGCTGGTGCTGTCATCCCAGCACACAGGGCTTGCCAATGATTTCAGACCCACCAGAACAGGACTGCACAAGCCCTTTTGACTGCAAAGTTCATCGTTCTCTCACTGACAGTCTGGACAGTTGTTCCAAGTCCTGCCTTTACCACAAGTGCATAAAGGGCTCACTGGCTAGAATGAAAATCCATTCCAGTGGCCTGACAGGAAAGCAAAACAAAGTTGTTCCAGTTTTTTCCCCCTTGGAACAGAGTGAGTGATGGTTTGAGCGGGCTGGTCTTCATCTGGGAGCACTCCCTCACTTCTTCCCCTGTATGAGGCCAGACCAGCTGCATCTTCCTCCTCGGACTTCCCATTATCCTTGATAATTGAAACCGTCCTCTTGGTTTCTGCTGCTGTTTAGTGGGTTGGGGCCTTGGACTCTGGAACAGAGGGTGCTAGCTTGGTCCTTTGTTTCCTGGACATTCAGGGGTGTCTTGTAAGATCTGAGAAACAGTAGCAGCCAGCCTACCTTGCAAGATTGTTGATAACACTAGGAAGACCTTTCCCCACACACCTTCCCACTGGGTAACTGGGTTACTGTAGGTGTCTGTATTATAGGAGGATGGAAAAATTGCATAGGTTGCAGTTCAGCTAAGGCTCACCATTTTCAGTCCCATTTGTTTTGGTTCCAGGAAGAGGATAAAGAACATGCTTAATCTCCCCCACTGGAATAAGTGGTGCTTAACACTGGCTGAATCATGGCCAGATTCTTTTATAGTCAATCCATGCTTCAAAATGAGGTGTTTTAAAAAATTATTTAAAAATCCCAATGCTTTTTAAATGTTCAAATGCATTTTCAAGGTGAAAAATAAAAGCTGCCATAAGAAATGAAATAGCCATTTAATAAAACATAATTACTGTGTGCAACAATAACTGCGGGTAACCTTTTGCCGGCCATTTAGCATACCTCTGGAACTAATTATAATTTATGAGATTATCTCTTTCTATGCACTTTCAAAGCAGAGAGTTTCAGCACCACATCATGTCTATTTATGATTCCAAGAACTGAATGGCCACCTAGGTTTGCTTTGCTCCCCAGACTAAACCACAGCTGAAAGAAAATATATACCTTCTTCTCTGCTATTCCTGTCAGAAGAAAAGTGGGTGGGATGGGGGAACAGAGAGCTGGCCCTACCTTTAGGTGGAGAGGGGAAGTTACTTCTGGTGGCAGATGCTGGATGAGGTGGAGGGCAACAGCAGCTGCCTTCGTGGCTGTTCTTCTCCTTAGAGAACAGAGCCCTTCCTTCACTCCAGGCAATTGGTTCTTGGTTAGCCTGCCGTTCTCCCATGCGGTGGACCATGATGTCCCATCAGCAGTGTTGCCATGAGATTCAGCTGCCAGTTTGGTTGGCTTTTATGAGTGGAAGGGAGAGGGGTCCTATAATGTGTTTTACTTCAGGCAGCAAAATATCTTGGGTTGGCCCTTGGCAGGGAAGAGGCAATCAAATGTTTTTTAACAGAAAGAAAGTTAGTTTGGGTTGAAAAGGTTAAGCAGCTCTCTTACCCCCCACCCTTTTGTGTTCAAGTTTATAACCTCCATAGCTGCCTTTGGGCTGACCAAGCAGAGGTGAGGAAGTGCCTGGAAACAAATACACGAGACTGAGCATCACAGTGGACCTCAGTGTTCTGGCTTCGCACCTGGTAGACCTAGGTGGCCTTAAGTTGCCAGAAAGCTCATAAAAACAGCTTTCCTGTGTTTTTAGTATGTCCTTTAAAAATGTCTTTCTGCTCCCAATCCAGCAGTTGTGGCTCCAATGGCAAAGTTCCCCAACCTCCCATTGCTAAATCAGGTCTCAGGATCATAGCTGCTACTTTCTATAGTCCTGGAAACAGCAGTGGGCTAGTAGAGACAAAAGGACAGAATGCTCATTCCTATGCATTATTGCAAATTCTCTACAGCATTCTTTTGTCTCCACAGCCTTTCAGCAAAAACAATAGCCTGAGAAACTATCTGCGTTCGAAGTTCACATGCCCACGAATCAAGATGGCAGCCATAAATTAGTGTGTTATATGTTGCTGCCACTGCATAGTATTTTTTAAACTTTAAAGGAAAGGTGTGCAAGTGCAACCTTGTGCTTTAAAAATATATGTGGGCACCTCAGCGCAGCAAAAAAAATCCCCGCATAATCATTAATGCGAAAATCCAAGGGAGAGGGTGCTTGTTGCAGAGGTGGTGGAGCTTCTGTGAGTTTGAATTTTTTTAAACTCTAGGGAGAGAGTGCTTGTTGCTGAGGGGGTGGAACTTCTGTGAGTCATATCTGTGAGTCATTAGGGGGTGGAGCTGGGAGCCTAGCTCTATATAACTCCATGCAGAGTCTTTCCAGGCCAGTTTCCTGCCAGGGAGAAGAAGGAGAGTAGCTTCTGGACAGCCATTTTGAGTAGGTGAGTTTGAATTTTTTTAAAAAATGTTGGGAGAGGGTGCTTGTTGCTGAGGCGCGCACCTAACAACGCACAAATTTGAGTGACCAAACAAAAATACAGCATACCTAAAAGTACAGCTTAGAGTTCTCAGCATTACCTAAGAGTTCTTAGATTACCTAAAAGCTCTCACCATGGACACTGACGGGACTGCTGCAGTCACCTGCAACACTTGTTTGTCTTCTTGTCTACAGACGTGGGGAACTTCACATGCACCAAGTGCAAGTTGGTAGCCCTCTTGGAGGAGAAAGTCCAGCAGCTGGAGACATGGGTAGCTACACTTCAATGTATTCATGAGCAAGAGGTTTTCCTGGACAGAACAGAACAGTCTTGGACGGGGACCGCACAGAGGAAGTGGCTGGGGAGGAGAGGGTCACTTCACAGACACAGGAGGTAGACAGCTGGAGGAATGTCACACACAGAACAAGAAAATCCAGGGATTCTTCGAGCAGCTTGCAGCTACAGAATTGATTCGAAGCCCTCTCCCTTATCAAGGAGAATAAGGAAGAATAGCCTGAACAGACTTCAGGTGCAGAGCAGGGGACCTTGAGAGCACCACCGCAAGGAACAGCAGCTGCGAAGCCTCAGGGGAGGCGTGTGGTGGTGGTGGTGGACTCCTTGCTGCATGGTACAGAAGCAGTGGTTTGTGGGCCTGACAAGATGACTCGGGAGGCGTGTTATCTCCCTGGGGCAAAGATCCGTAATGTGACGGAGAGGCTGACAAGATTCGTCAAGCCTACGGATCATTACCCCTTCCTTTTGGTCCATGTGGAAACAAATCGTACTGCAAGGCTCAGCTTTCCAAAGATCAGAAGAGATTATGAGGCTCTGGGGAGGAAGTTGAAAGAAATGGATGCACAGGTTGTCATCTCGTCTCTTCTGCCAGTTAAAGGGCATGGTCCAGGAAGGGAGAGGAAAATAGCCAACGTGTCGCCGAGAACAATTTGGATTCTTGGATCATGGGGTGTGGTTCCATGAGGGGGGACTTCTGGCAAGAGACTGGGTGCATCTCACGACAGTTGGCAGAAACATTTTTGCCTACAGTCTCAAGAATTTGATCAGGAGGGCTTTAAACTGAGTCATATGGGGGAGGGAGACAATATTCTGGAAGGCAAAAGGGCTGGAGAAAATAGTCAAACTGTTATAGAGGGAACAAGGCAAACAGTGCAAGGACCCAACAGTGGGAGGCAAAAAACTTGCACAGGCAGCAAGTAAAGGGAACACGTGGTCTTAGATGTCTCTACACTAATGCACAGATAATGGGAAATAAGCAAGATGAACTTGAACTCCTAGCACTACAAAACAAATATGATATAATAGGCATTACTGAAACCTGGTGGGATGAGTCACATGATTGGAATGTAGGAATAGAGGAGTATAACTTTATAAGAGAAACAGGCCAAACAGGAAAGGAGGAGGAATAGCATTATATGTCAGGGAAATTTATAGCAGTGCAGAGATCCATGACATCAGTACTGGAAACCAGGTGGAAAGCATCTGGATAAAAATTAAAGGAGAGAGAAACAACAGGGATGTTATTGTGGGACTCTACTACAGACCCCCAAGTCAGACAAAGAAATTGGATGATGCCTTTCTAGAACAGATGAACATACATGCAGAAAGGAGAGATGTAGTAGCGATGGGTGACTTCAACTATCCTGATATTTGCTGGCAATCTAACTCATCCAAAACTTCAAGGTCTAGCAAATTCCTTACTTGCCTGGAAGACAATTTCATGATCCAAAAGATGGAAGAGGCAACAAGGGGGGTCAGCTATTTTAGATCTGATCCTAACCAACAGGGATTAGATGGTTAATGGGATGCAAGTGTTGGGATCCTTAAGTGAGAGTAATCAAGTTCTCCTGGAGTTTGTTATACAATGGAAAGGAGAAGCCAGGCATAGTCAGACACACATTCTTGACTTTAGGAGAGCTGATTTCAATAAACTCAGGGAAATACTGGGGGTGATCCCATGGTCAGGAATACTAAAAGAGAAGAGACCTCAAGATGGATGGGACTTTCTCAAAAGGGAGATACTGAAGGCACAATTTCAAACAGTACCAATGAGGAAGAAAAATGGGAGGTGTCTCAAGAAACCAGGATAGATGACTAAAGAATTTTCAACGGAGCTAAGTTTTAAATGGAACATGTATAGGAAATGGAAAAAGGGAGAAATCACCAAAGAAGAATTCAAACAGATAGCGAACACGTGTACGAGTAAAGTCAGAAAAGCTAAAATGTAGAATGAGCTCAGGCTTGCTAGACAGGTTAAGAACAATAAAACGGGTTTTTTTGGGGGGGTATGTCCGCAGCAAAAGGAAGAAGAAGGAAATGGTAGGGCCACTACGCGGAGAAGATGGCAAAATGCTAACAGGGGACAGAGAAAAGGCAGAATTACTCAACACCTTCTTTGCCTCAGTGTTTTCAGAAAAGGAAGAGGGTGACCAACCTGAGGATAATGGGACAGAGGACACAATAAGGGGAATCCATCACAGAATAAGCAAAGAAGTAGTACAGGAATACCTTCTTAATCTAAATGAATTTAAATCTCCAGGACCAGATGAACTACGTCCAAGAGTATTAAAAGAGCTGGCAAATGTAATCTCAGAACCATTGGCAATAATCTTTGAGAACTCCTGGAGAACAGAAGACCCAGCAGACTGGAAGAGGGCAAATGTTGTCCCCATCTTCAAAAAGGGAAAAAAAGAGGATCCCAACAATTATCGTCCAGTTAGTCTGACATCAATACCAGGGAAGATTCTAGAGCATATCATTAAACAGAGAGTCTGTGAACATTTAGAAGGCAATGCCATAATCACAAAAAGTCAACATGGGTTTCAGAGAAACAAGTCATGTCAGACTAATCTGATGTCTTTTTTTGATAAAGTTACCTGCTTGGTAGATGAAGGGAACACTGTGGATATCGCATACCTTGATTTCAGTAAGGCCTTTGACAAGGTTCCCCATGACTTTCTTGCAAACAAGCTTGTAAAATGTGGGCTAGACAAGTTAACTGTTCAATGGATTTGTAATTGGTTGACCGGCCGAACCCAAAGGGTGCTCAGCAGTGGCTCCTCTTCATCTTGGAAAGATGTGACCAGTGGGGTGCCACATGGTTCTGTCCTGGGCCCAGTGCTATTCAACATCTTTATCAATGACTTGGATGAGGGAATTAGGGGCATACTTATTAAATTTGCAGATGACACCAAATTAGGAGGAGTAGCTAATACCCTAGAGGACAGGATCAAAATTCAGAATGACCTGGATAGACTGGAGAGCTGGGCCAAAGACAACAAAATGAAATTCAATACGGAGAAATGTAAGGTACTGCACTTAGGGCGAAAAAATGAAATGCATAGATATAGGATGGGGGAGACCTGGCTGAACAAGACTACGTGTGAAAGGGGTCTAGGAGTCCTAGTAGACCACAAGTTGAACATGAGTCAACAGTGTGATGTGGCAGCTAAAAAGGCCAATGCGATTTTGGGCTGCATCAATAGAAGTATAGTGTATAGATCAAGGGATGTAATAGTGCTGCTCTATTCTGCCTTGGTTAGGCCTCACCTAGAATACAGTGTCCAGTTCTGAGCACCACAATTCAAAAAGGATATGGACAAATTGGAGCATGTCCAGAGAAGGGCGACTAAAATGGTGAAAGGTCTGGAAACCATGCCTTATGAGGAGAGGCTTAGGGAGCTGGGTATGTTTAGCCTGGAAAAAAGACAGTTAAGAGGCGATATGATAGCCCTGTTTAAGTATTTGAAGGGGTTTCACGTTGAGGATGGAGCAGGCTTGATTTCTGCTGCTCCAGAGACTGGAACACGGAGCAATGGATGCAAGCTCCAGGAACAGAGATTCCACCTCAACATTAAGAGGAACCTTTTGATAGTCAGAGCTGTTCGGCAGTGGAACGCACTCCCTCGAAGCGTGGTGGGGTCTCCTTCCTTGGAGTTCTTTAAACAGCAGCTGGATGGCCATCTGTCGGGGATGCTTTGATCATGATTTCCTGCATGTCAGGGTGTTGGACTTGGTGGCCCTCATGGTCTCTTCCAACTCTATAATTTTATGAATCTATGCTTCTATGAACAGGGCACTGCCTTGCCAGAAAACCTACCCCCCTGCACACATCCAACCAATATGATCTCCAGTTCTGCCCTCTTCAAGAATGTGCAGCAAAGAGAATCAGTTATCCTAACAAGCACTAATGCACATTTCCTCACATTATTTTTAAAAATTCAGGGAAAGCCGCAAAGACTTTTCCAGTGCAGTAAATTGAGTTTTCACACACACGCCCCTTCTGAAAATGGCAAATCAGCATAGGATCTCATTGGGACAAAAAGTATTCTCCTTGTATTCTGTGAGGACTTTTTTCATCATCTAGACAACACCAGTGTTAACAGTATTGTAACAGATAGAACATGGCCAGGCAATTTCTGAAAGGGAGCCTACAAAGAGGCTTTAGAGCCAATGAGCTACAGTGGATCAAAAGCTCATTATAGCCTGAAGGAACCTGGGTTCAAAGCCCCAGAGAGTACATATTGCTCCCTCAGCAACCATCTAGGGAATGTAATAGTCTTTGATAGGTTGTCCCTTGAATTGATTTTATACAGTAGTTGCAGTAGCAACCTCGCATCTGTGGAGGATTGGATCTGGAACCTCCTGCAGATGGTGAATTCCACAGATAATAGCAAATGCCATTCTGGGGTTCATCCCAGGGAAGGGGGTGCAAGATCATTCCCTTTGCCCCCGCATTGCCATTTTGGCCCCAGGAGCAATCCCAGGCAGTGATCTTGGAGACAAAGGGAGGAAGGAGCGAGATCTTTCCTCTCCTCCCTTCACCCCCACATTGCCATTTTGGCCCCAGGAGAGATCCCGGGCAGCAATCCTGGGGTCAAAGGGAGGAGGGAGGGAGATATCTCCTCCTCACCCTTTGCCCCCATGTTGCCATTTTGGCCTGCATCACCATTTCTCTCCTCCTCCCCTGTCCACCCTCCCCCCGTTGTCACCATCTGCGGATAATTGAATCCGTGGGTAGTGAATCAACGGATGCGGGGGTGCTGTACTTGAAATCAGTAGATGTTCAGTTTAGCAGGGTTAATTCCATGTTAGGATGGAGATGTGTTGGAATTCACCTAGCACTTATTATTGTGAGCCAGTGGCAGCCATTTTTCGTGACCAGTGTGGCATAAGACAAATGCCGGTAACATGCTGCAGGAAGCAATGAAGCAAGAGTGCTTCCTGTCATAACAGAATGGGAAGCTGCTACTCACTGGACACTCCTAATCTGTCCCAGAAATTAATTACTATTTAAGTTCTACCACCTCCAATATCTCACAGATGAAAACCGGGACACACATCGCTGAACAACATCAGAGTGTGGTCAAAAGAGTGTACCAGGCAACAAGAGGAAAAAAGTTGTTAATGAGGAAAAGCACACAAAAAATATAATTATAAGCAGATTAACCCTGGAATGTATGTACTGAGTTCAAAAAAGCCTGAAAGGGGAGAGAACTGAAATGAACCCTTTAGGGAAAAGGCAAAACTCAACCATCTCCTCTCCTTTCCCTCCTGAAGAATTAACTGAGTGCAAACTGCTTTTATACTTTGAAGTCAGTTTGCAGCAATTGAAGTAAGTCAAGAACAAGGGTGAAGAATAAAATAATAACAGCAACAATAAAAGCAAACGTTTTGCCAGGGCTTCTATTTTATTTCAAAACAATAATCATAATAAGAAATAGAAAACCTTTTGTGCAATGGCAAAAAGATATTTCCAGATTTGTTTGGCAGGCAAAGAAACCCATAATAAAAACATTGTATGATGCTAAAGAAAGGGGTACCACCTTTTCTAATATTTCCTAGTATTAAATTCTATTATGAGGCCTGTTGCTTTGTGTGGCTGAAAGAATGGATCTTGCTTAGAGCTGAGAGACTCGTGAATCTTGAAGCCGTGATTTAAGATTTATTTGGCATAGTAGTCTTTGGTATGATAAAGTATAAGTACATTCTGCATTTAAAAATCATTGTAACAGAAAGGATCTTCTACAAGTTTGGGACAAATACAAGCGAAGGTTTCCCCCTAAGATATTACTAGTTACCTCAATGCAGGAAGCCTTTGTTAATAAAGAATGAGTTAAATTGGAAATGGTTATAAAGATCACCAGCTGTAGCCACAGAACCAATATCCGTGGTTTCAGGTATCCATGATTGAAACAGGGACACATACGCTGGAAAGTCACACTAGAAAATGCCTAGAGAGGTGTCCTCTCTAGGAATCACTAGGTCTTCCAACATAACTCTGTGGTATGTTTGTACTGGAAGTCCTTTATTTTAATAGGGTTCGCTATTATTCAGTTTCATTTATAAATGGTAATTTTGGGAACACATCCCCTAAAGATACAGTGGGCGGCCTGAACTACAATGATCTTTTGTATTTGGAGCAATGTGGTTGGGAGCTCAAGTCAAGAGAGATGCTTTCTAAGGAGGGTATAGATTTTAATTGGTTTGCTTATTCACAACTCAAAGAGAGATTTAAACAAGATAAAGATCTAGTTAAAAAGGCTGGAGAAAATGATTTTTACTCAGAATTATGTAAACATACTGATCATGTAATTTAAAAAGTATACAAATGCCTTTTGAAATCAGAGACAGAAGATGAATCTGTAAAAGAATACACAATAAGGTGGGCCCCAAATTTTGGGCATTATGTACAAATGGATGTATGGGGAAAATTTGGACTAAAAGTATAAAATTTAAAAGAAATTTGAAAGTAATTTAAAAGAAAACATGTTTAAGATTATATATAGGACATTATCAGATGTGGGGGAAAATCACAAGATTGTGACATCAGGGTAGCGTGAATGGGCCCCACTATCACACAACATCATCATCTTTGCATTCTTACACCATTCTCCAGCCGCAAAAAAGGCGTTATTTGCAATTCACGAGACAAGCCATCAATAGATCGTCAATAGTACTTTTTTGCGCTATTGATGGTGTGTGAAACCACACTCCATTGTAATCACAAGATTACATTGTGAATGGGTGGTTCTCTTCCCCCCTCCCTGTTCCCAGCAAGAAAACTTCCAGGTGAGAACGCAAAAACGAAGCACTGGATGCTTTTTTTATGAACCGCCCCCTTTAGTTTGCACATTTTTAGGTTTGTTTCAGTGCTTGTGTGTTTATTTACTTTCTTAATTAAGGGTTTTCTTAACTAAGGGTCTTCTCATGAGAACCGCCATAATTTCGCCCATGCCAAATCACAGAAGTAAACTCCCATTCTTAAAGTGTTAGTGGTCATTGTGTGATAATTCTGTGGCATTTCTTTTGCATGATTACAGCTAAGTGCACTAATACGTGTTATAATGTCTTAATGTTCCCACTATCTTCATTTGTGGAATTACAGCATTTTTAGACACTAGTCTAATAATGTCCATAGATGGTATTTAACTCCAAATAAGTTGGAGTTTATTCAACTTCAAATCAATGTTGGGATTGTCAGGATACGGAAGGATCTTTTTTCACATTTGGTAGACTTGCAAAAAAGATAAAAAGATATTCGTCTAAGATTTATATGTCAATTTTAAAAATTAAAGGTAGATTTTTCAATGTCACAAGAAATGTTTTTATTGGATATTATTGATAAAGAAATAGGTAGTAAATATGGACTACAATACAGGCTCCCGTATTTGTGGGGATACATTTCTGGACTTACGTTTCTGGAGGGTTCCTTTTGCCATGGTGGCGATTGTGGGGGTGAAGGGGAAAGGGGGCGAGATTGCTCTCTGTCCCTTCCCCTGGGAGGGCTCCTGTCACCACGGTGGTGACTGCGTAGGTGAAGGGGGAAGGGGAGGAAGCAATCTCGTTTCCTCCCCTTCCCCCTTCACCCCTGTGATCACTGCCGCAGCGGGCCATGGTGGAGGCAAAGAGGGAAGGCAACCGAGGATCAATCTCTTCTCCCCCTTCCCCCTGCCATCGCCAACCACAGATAAAATTGAATCCACGGTTGGCAAATCAGTGGTTACAGGGGTGCTACTCAATGTGCGATTGCATGGCTGCAGCGGAGGGGGTCTTGCATCCTGCCATATGTGGTGTGTGTGTGTGTGTGCACGGTTGCATGGTGGTGTCAGTGAGGCCCTTGCATCCTGCTGCATGTGGTATGCGTATTGTGTGTGTGTGTAGTGTTGTGTGTGTATGTGAGATTGCATGGTGGCAGTGGAGGGGCTCTCATGTCCTGGCTTGTGTGGTGTGTGTGTAGCATGGTGTGTGTGCGCACAGTTGTATGGTGGCAGTGGGGCTCTCACTTCCTGCCATGTGTGGCATGTGTATATAGTGTGGTGTGTGTAGTATGGTGTGTGTGTATTTGTGATTGCATGGTGGTGGCAGAGTGGCTTTCACATCCTGGCATGCATGGTTTGTGTGTGTGTAGCATGATGGGTGTGTACACAGTTGCATGGTGGCAGGGCTCTTGCATCCTGCCGCATGTGGTGTGTGTGTGTTTAACACGGTGTCTCTGTGTGTGTTGTATGGTGTGTGTGTAAGCACGGTTGCATGGCACCAGCGGAGGGGCTCTTGCATGCTGGCACACATGGTGTGTGTGTAGCATAGTGTATGTGTACACGTGGTTGCATGGTAGTGGTGGAGGGGCTCTCAGTATGAAACTGAGTACATGGCATAACATACACCATTATAGTTGATTTGAAAGGTTATATATTAGTGCGTCAAATGATCGTACTCTTAACATGTTTCCTAAGCGACCAATCAGCAGAGTGGGAATGGAAACATACTAAAGCATTTTATATATGTTGATGACAGTGTATGTTACACCAGGTATAGCTAGTATGTATATATATATATATATATATATATATATATATTACATATTACATATTACATATTACATATTACATATGTACAGTATACTTCTTTTTTCTTTTTCTTTTCTTTCTTTTTCTGAATGCTAATCATTTGGTTGTGAATTAGTTTGTGTGTATCAAAAATGAATAAATATGCATTTAAAGGGGGGGAACAAAGGGGGAAGAGGACAGACAAACTGGGACATTTTTAAAGTACCTGAGAAAGTGGGACAGTGGGAGATGGGCTACAGTTACTTCCATTCACTGTTTTCAAGAACGCTCTCCATTTCAGGAGCTCTGTCCATAACTTATGACAGGCAATGTTTGTCCATTGTTTGGCTGTTTGGAATTATTTCTCATAAGGAAAAGGAAACCAAACACCTCCTAGTGGACATGAGTAAGCTTTGCATGAATGATGAGTGCCAGTTTGTGTCTGCCTTTCCCAGGAACCCCTTTCTGCCACACTGGCTTCTACTGAGAAATTAAACAATCCATCACAGTTTTGGCTCCGGTGCAAAGTGAAATAGGTGGCCAGAGAGAATATGTTACCCGTAACAGTATAATGACTATTTCAGAAGAAAAACAATGTTGATTCTTAACTGAAAAGTTACAGCTTGGCAAGTGCTGATGCTGACTATAAAAATTGTACTGAGTATCTTCCAGATATTCACACATCCAGAGATTTTTTTTGAGAATATTTAACTGCAACAAAGAGGCAACTTCTAAGAAGAATTTGGGATGGGGCAGGAATTAGTTTCTGAAATAACCTGTTCTTGCAGTCATAATGGTGATAGTGGCCAATGCAGCGTGCTAGTTGAAATATTGTCCAAAGTTACAACCATGTAAAACTGTAGTCTTCTACTCTGGGGTGGGGTTGAGTGGAGGGAGTCTAAGATGAGTTACTATTAAACACTTCCTCCCATCCTCCCACCCAACTGGTTCCTCTGAAAAATCTAAGAGGTCACAATAACTTACAGAGATTGGTCACTATTCCAAATAACATCCATATAAATGAGGGAATAGGGAAGAAGCTCTTCCATTTTGAGTACCTGGCATTCACCCCGCCCCAACATGTACATATGAAACAATTGCTATTCAACAGGTGAGAAAGAAGCAAGGCTTATGAAAAGTCACTTAAGGTGACTTACACTTGGTGAGCCAAACTCAATAGTTCAACAGTATTTTTTATTAAGATCAACCAGAATGTCACAAAAGAGTATACCAAATCAAAAGCTTATGTATTCTTAGCTTTTAGGACAGTTCATCTGGTCCTAATACAGATAGTGTGCAATGGCTGAATTCAGCTCCCAGAATTACCCACCTGAAGATTTAGACTCCCCCCGCCCAATAAATTGATTTGGATCCTTGCCCCACCATGCACTAATGTCTGTTTCCCCCCTTATTCTTTTTGACGATATTATCAATCGTCTATATCAGGCATGGACTACTACGGCATGTTTATGAGCCATGTTTCTGACCATTTTGACCATCCAGGGACCACATGTACTGCCCAAAATGTCAGAGTATGGACTGAGTGGACAAAACTGGAAGTGTCTAGAGTCCAATTCTGGCTTTGAAAAACTGCAGTTTTTAATGTTAAACAATGTGTGTGGGGGGGACCTGTAACCTCTTTGAAAGGTGAATTGCTGCTCCTGGAGGCTTTCAGGACAGGCAATTGACACTTTTATTTTGGACAGAAGAAAGGGCAGTCTGGGAAGATGCTGAGAGTCAGTCTTGGGGAGGGTCCTCAGTTTTGTCCACCACTGGTTTATATTAATGGAGATCCATTTTGAACAAAGCATTCAAGCATGTTCAAAGCATTGAACAAAGGACATAATGTAGTGGTTAATTCAGCAGTACCCCCCTCCATTCACAGTAGATTTGTCAGATTCTACAGCGTTTACAGTGAGATGTGCAAACTGAGGGGATTATTGGAGTTGTTGTTCAAAAAAGTAATTTTTCCAAGCTCTGAAAAACATGGATGCTGGCCAGATCTCAGCAATCATGGTGAACACTTGTAAGACCAATTCAAGAAAGTTCCCCCAACAGACATCACTGTCTTTCCTTTTTATTCCAGCAATGATGTACAGAGCCTAGAACACCTTCCTAACAGCAGAGCCTAGAGGGAAGCAACACAAACCCTTAAGACTGTTCTCCTTTGTTCTCCTTTCATCTTTTTGGACAGCAGGAAAAAAACACCCTCACAGATGTCTATTGTAAACATGTAAGCTTCTATTGTTAGAAAAAGGACAATTCATCCTGTCTGGTGTACAAATGTTATAGACACACATGCACACGTCAATTCTTTTTCTTCTGTCAACATTTGTCTCCTTCTTTGTCTTATTTTTTTTCTTTTTGCCTGTTGATGGGGATAACTACTACTACCACCAATTCCAATCCTCCTCATGTCATTTAGCTGCGGTGGCAGACAGCAGAGAAAAAGCAAGAAACACTCTTCATACATCCTCCTTTATTATTTGTATCTCGAGTTCTCAGATCTCCTATGGTCCATAGTCAAAGTGGGAGGAATCTTGGGATGAAAATGCTGTCTTGAACAGTGGGTTTATATATACAGTACTTTCCTCTTTTGTTAGTCTTCGTGTGTTTTTCCCCAAATGGCATATTTTGTACAATTTAAATGTATCGTGCTTAATGACAATGCCGGGGACTGCCCCTCCTAACATCATCAAGTCTCATCCTCTTTGCAACACAAGGAATTTTTGGCTGTGAAATCTCAGGGTTTGGGACAGTGCTTCCTTAGCATCTCTATTTGCAGCTCTTAACTCAGCTTTCAGTGATGAACTCCAGCATTTCCATTCCTTTTGAGTCTTTCTTCCTTGACAAGTGGTAGCTGAAGCCCAGTCATTTTTTTTAAAAAAAAGGAACTAACTAGCTTCGAGGAAACGATGCAACGGTATGTGCTCTGACTGCATTGGTACTTTCCCCTGAACAGCCTCTGCGTTGTATCCCCATTTTTGCCTTGTTAAAAATATTATTGGAGTCCTACTGGAGTTATGGAGGTAAGACCCTACTGAAGTTAGGATGGTATAAATGACCTTTTCTGGGAATGGTCTATAAATTCTATAACAAAAAGTCTGACTTGACCAGGTAGACTTGGGCATGCTTTTGACAATTGACTGAATTGAACATGGCTCAACTTGGGTCTCCTCTCCCCCTTAACCTCAGTGAGTTAATTGAACCTAGGGTAGAAAGCAATTGAATTAGGCAGCAGTCCATGCTGGAACAAGATCTGGAAGCCACAGAGATTTTGCTCTGCAGGAAATCCTATGGGTTCACCTAGACATTTGATGTGGAATAGAATCTGTTGGGGGTGTTAACCTCCATCTTCTGTGCAAAGTGTGTGTGTAAATAAAAGTTACAGCACAGAAATGCCATGCGCTTCTTGTGACTTCTTCTCACAGAAGCAGAACCACAGGAGTGTTGATACGCCTGAAGCTTCTCACTGCTTGGAAGTGGGTATGTGTGCATCATGCTACAATTGCCCTTCTTCAGGGTTCAGCTCTTGAGAATTTAGATCTGAGATTGGGGAACAGATCACCTGCCATCAGCACCAGACCCTAAGGCACCTGGCAGCAGTACACAGCCTCCTGCCATCTCACACACTAAGTCCCCTTATGGTATATTGTGGAAATGTTGTTTCACTATAGGGTCAATGTGATGTAGTGGTTAGTCAGCAGGACTTTGTTTACACTAGTGATAAAATCCTAATCCTCCCCAAATCTAGCCTGATACTGCTACACAATGCACAGCATTATCCCCAAAGTGGGTACAATAGTGCCACACAATGTACAGCCCTATCTGAATCAGATTTGGGGTATGCCACCTAAAATCTGGTTTTGGAAGACTCACAGTTTTCTTCAGAATTTGCTGGAAACTCCAGAAAAAAACTGTAGTGTGGACAAAGGATCCACACTGGATTTTGGGGACAGGGAGGCAGGACAAGCACTGCCTGGCTGGTGCTGCCATTTCTCCCCTCCTCCACACCACCACCGCTGGCTCTGCCTTCCCAGCACATAGTCACTTATTCACTATGCACCAGGAAGGCAAAGCCATCAGTGGTGGTGGCACCAAGGAGGGGGGGGATGTGGTTCTTGTTGTCCTGTGCTGGGCGGAGTCACTCGCTCTGACCCTCAGAACAATTGGCCATACACTGGGGGTCTGCTTTCCTGGTGTACGGCTGATCATTCAGGGCTCAGAGGGAGTCACTGTGCCAGGAGGAGTTGCTTACTCTGACGCTCAAAAGAAGTGGAAGCATGGGTGGGGTGGGGTGGTCTACTTTGTGAAAGAGTATGCATGAAACTCTTTGGGAAGAGGTGCTTGGCTAGGCAGCAGCAGCAGACCTACTGCAGGGGGTAAAAATCCAGTGGTGAGATTTGGACTTTTTGGCCAGGGAGGTGTGGCGCTTAAATCCAGAGTGGTCTGAATATTATGCAGGAAAGCTTCGGCACAGCTCTGGGCCAAAGAACTCTGATTATCAATGAGATTTTTACACACACACACACACACACACACACACACACACAGTATAGTCAAAGCCACTGGGTTTCATTGGGCCATGCACTATCACCTTAACTTAACCTCCCAGGGTTGTTGTGGGGATGAAGTATGCAGGAGAACCTTATATTACACCTTGAAGAGAGGCAGGATATAAATGTAAGAAATAAATACAGGGTATATTTTAAATATATCCTTACTCAAAGGAACAAATGCCCTCCTGACTTTTAAACTGATAGAGGACTGGAAGTGGCAGAACTTAGCATACAGAAAGCAAAGCAAAGCAAAGCTTTCTGTAGTGTTGTAATTGTCTGGTGGGTGAGTGGAGGTGAGGTGAGGGAATCAGTCATTAATTCTTGATATAAAATCTGTGGTGTTACAAGTGTGTTCTATATTCATCTGTAAAATGTTGGAAGATATGCAGTAGGAGAAGAAAGAAAGGAGACAGAATGTGAAAAGCGAAAACAGCCTTGTGTGGGCTGACAATCGTGCAGAGGAACTACCATCACCTGTATTTTTAACAACCTTTACTCAATATTTCACAAGAAGGATCCGTATTTTGTATAGAGAAATCAGAAAGCAAAGCATTCTTCATTTCAAGAAATCCTTTTTCCTTGCCCCCTTTGCATATTGAAGGGTCAGACATTTGTGCATGTGCTCTTCCATTTTAAACTTCTTTTTATAACACTGAAGAAGGGTACTCTCACATCAGGGTAATCACATAAATCTTGTTTTTGTAAGTGACCTTGGCAAAAAAAAAGGGGGGGGGACAGAAAAAAAAAAGCAGGAGACAGTGGGGAACAAATTCCAGAGAGCTTGGCAAACTAGTTGCTGTGCAATCAAGAACATCAAAGTCAATGTAGCTTTGTTAGTTAAACAAAGAGTTAATTACAGGTACATAATTCTTTGTAACTCATTATTTCCAAAGTTCTTGTAAGTCTTACAAGGAAAGAACCTCAAAGGTAAAATGAAAATGAACATAAATTGACTTCCCCTGACTTTTTGTTGTTAAAAAATGGGCCAGGGTGGCCTAAAATCATGGCAAAAATGCTCCCCCCATGCCCACTAAAGGGAATTTTGGGGCCAAAATTGGGGCTTTTGTGAGAGAGTGCAATGGACAGTGTGGCCCTCCAAGGTCTCCTGGATGGCTAATGTGGCCTCTTACTCTTCATCAGTTGTTCAATCTGTTGTGAGGCCTTGTCATATAATTTGTTCTAGCCTGTGGCTGTGCAAGAAGTTTCCCTGTAGATCTGGCTGATTAACTTGTCTGTTTGCTTGTGTGGCAGAATCTGATGTTGGCCAGATCTTTGTCTGACA
This sequence comes from Gambelia wislizenii, assembly GCA_030847615.1. Classification (NCBI taxonomy): domain Eukaryota; kingdom Metazoa; phylum Chordata; class Lepidosauria; order Squamata; family Crotaphytidae; genus Gambelia; species Gambelia wislizenii. The sequence goes on from JAUMIR010000004.1 coordinate 166,664,381, forward strand.
GATTTCAGGCACCCAGTTCAAGACCTGGTCTGGTACAGAGTCCTGGGACAGCGGTTGGGGGGAGTGGTGGAGAACAAGCGAAGCTCCCCCACCCCACACTTTCAACTGGAAACTTTACTGTGTCGTGCCCTGTGGTGGCCGGTGTCTCAGTGGGGGAGTGAATAATCTCTGGCTTTAAAGGAGATCCCCAAGATGCTTGGCCCAATCATGAACATGGGTTCTGCACTTTCTTAGCTTCTTCAAAATTCATCCTGAAACCCCAGAATAGACTCACGGTCCCACTGACAGTGGCACAAAAGCCACCCTTTTAACTTCTAGTATTCTTAGTATTCTTCAGGGTCATAAGGTATTGGGAGCAGAAATCTCCAAGATGCAAGAATTAGTAGGGTCTGCTAAGCATAGGCTCTCCAACAAATTCCTGAAGTGCCTCTCAGATTGTTTCCTCTTTCAAAAGGGAGAGGAAGGAGCAAGGGGATCAGCAATACTGGACTAGCCATTAGGAAAGAGTTGGCCACTGGAATCAAAGCAGTTGGTACTTTAGGTGGGAGTGACTGTGTAATGATAGAATGCATGATTGTGGGACAGGCCAAAGAAGAGTATAGTCAAACACAAACCTTAGATATCAGGAAAGCTGATTTCATCAAGCCCAGGGAAATGCCATGGCTAGATAGATTTTCCTTAGGTTTTTTCCATGGACAACTTTCGTGAATAAAATCTGGCAAAATATGGCGCGGCTACCTCCAATCCTACACAGAAGTGACATGGGCGATTTTGCCAGAGGGATGGCGTCGCCCAAAATGGAGTCCCTGCCGCGTTGCAGCGCCGAGGCTCTCCCGAAAGCTTCTAGCGCAGTAAGCTGTGTCTGAAAATGTCCAACCTCCATGGAGGAATGGTTTCAGTAGGTTATTGAAAGAAGGGATCATATAGTAATTTTGGAGAGAGAGGTATGTGTAACTACATACATAAGAGCTGCCGAAAGGAAGATCAGAAGTCACTTTTTCTTGTTTTGTTTCTTCTTCCTTTTCTTTCTTTAGTTTTGCTTTGTATTTTTAACTTTTACTTTATGGTATTTCAGTTTTCTATCTTCTCTTTGTTTCTAACTTTTGTAATTTTTAATACATTTTAAAACTTAATACAAAGCATTTTTCCAATTTATTGAAAATTGTGCATGGAATTGTGGAATTGTGCATACTAAAATTGTGCATGAAAGACAATAGCATTTGGGATTCATATATAGCATCTCAAGGCATTCAAAGCACTTCATGTTTTTTACATTGCTCAAATGCTTCTTTATAACAACCACATGACTGATTAAGTCCCCACCCCCCCGCCAACATTACAGATGGTAGACTGAGAGTGTAACCCCAGTCATGTTTACTGTGTTCAGGACTGCAACCTGAGAAAGACAGCTTACCTCATGTCATTCAAGGTGCCCATGATAGAGATAAGATTCACACAAGGGACTCCCTAAGTTACAGCCCAGGTTCTTCACCATCACACAACACTAGTAATATAGATAATTCTGAGTTTTCACATTCATGGTCTTTCAAAGTCCAACTAATTAGGAGATGTCACAGGGACTGGCCTACTGTCAGAATGAGACAAGTGGCTGATGGTGGGAGGGGGGGAATAGCAGTGAGCAGCCTCCTGTCCTTTCCATTTCAGACTCTTGGACTTTCACCTTTCTTTGGAGACAGCAGGAATGTTGGTGCAGAAGGTCAGCTGCAGGAACCTTGGAACATATAGTGCTTCAATTCTGTTTCTATGATAACCCAGGACCGAAATTTACAGCACAGTGGCTAGGGGATAAAAGCCACTGGAGAGAACATGGTATTCTAGTGTTGTTGTTGACAGGCAGACCTATTGACTGATATTTGATCTGGTCAGTTCTCCAATGTTCAGTCAATTAAAAAGGAGTGGGCTGAGCTCTGTACTGCCAAAATGACTCAACACAGTGAAGGAGGGGAGGAAAGGGAGGGGATAATAATCTATGGGAACCTGCTTCTATTACTGGTATGTACATTGTCTTGATGTTGGTTAAATATTTTGTTTACTCTCTCTCTCTCTCTCTCTCTCTCTCTCTCTCTCTCTGTGTGTGTGTGTGTGTGTGTGTGTGTGTAGATTAAATATTTTGTTTATAATTGGTGTCTGTATCTATGTTTGGTATTTTTGGTTGCAAATTGAATGTGTCACTGTATTTTGTAAACAATTTTATTTTGTCCAGTTGATGGCCCTTGGCTAACTAATCATAGAATTGTAGAGTTGGAAGAGACCTCAAGGGCCATCCAGTCCAACCCCCTGCCATGCAGCAACACACAATCAAAGTACACCTGACAGACGGCCATCCAGCCTCTGTTTAAAAACTCTCTCTCTCTCTCTCTGTGTGTGTGTGTATGCAACAGAGAGAGAGGACAGTGCTATGTGCCCCACAAAACCTCTCCTGCACCCCCTAAATGAGCCTACTGCCCCTCAGGGGTTGTGAAGGATGTTTTTCCACTGCCAGGATTGAAGGAAAATTCATCTGCCCAACCAGGTGGCTTCAATATATAGAATGGAATTGAAAGAGCTGCCATCTTGTCCTTTACCTCAGGCAGTCCAATGCCTTAGGCCAGCTTAAGATGCCAAAATATCTGGTGTACTCAAGTTTTGATATATGTGTTCAGATTTTAAACACGAAGTTTCATTTTTGAGGATTCAGATTTGAAATAGAAATAGCAATGCTGGGTGTTTTGCAGAATTTCCTTGGTGGTGGTAGTGGTTTAAACATTTGCAACTGCTCAAGCAGCAGATGCAATGACATCTAAACAAGTTGATGCCCACACTGCCTTGTGGGACTATGTCCTTTCAATAATGCATACCTACTGATAACGCTGTCGCTTGTCATTCTCATATGGAGTCATCCTGCAAAATGCACCACCCAGTCAGCTGTCTGCAGATAACAAAAGAAATTGTAAGTTGAGGCAAAAATATTCTAAGGGGACAGATTCTTGTTCTGCCTCCATGTGGACCTGCTGCATTTTCAAAAGAGGTAGTGAGGAGAGGTATGAAATCTTGCTCACTGATTTCCTGAGTGCACACATCCCATGAAAGTGATTAACCGCAGTGGCAAAACAGTGGGTTACTGGCATGCCCCTGCTCCCCACTTGACTACACACCCTCCCCACCATATTATCTCTGAAGTCCCTTCCCTCGTCTCAAGTTCCCACTAGTGAATTGGCTTAGTCATATTCTTAATTAACTGTGCCAGTGCGAGCTCTATTAGGTATTAAATGTTTGTCACAATCCAATTAAAAAATCCATCTCGACGGGGCAGGTTTTTCCAAGTCATTGCAGATTGATGTGATATGTTTACAATCTTTCCTCCTGCCTTCCCCCTCTCCCTCCCAAGGAAAGAGAGGTGCAGCTGGCAGGCAAGGCGAACAAGTGGGAGTTGTAATGGAGACAGGTGTGAGAGGCAAGCAATAGGTTTCATTTTCCTTCACAGGTCACCAAAGGAAAATGCTCATGTTTCCTCTTCATACGTATCTGAGATTTCTATCTTCATTTTAGCCACTGAGTGTCTATGAAATGGCAGTCATATACTATCAGGGCTGGCTCAAACTGTGGAAGAGGTGAAATAAGGCTGACAGATAAGTTAAGCAGACAGATGAGCTGGCAGGCAAGCAAGGCCCAGGCCCTGATTCTTTGTATGTGTAATCTTTTAAGCAGCAGCTTCAAGGAGAAGGCAGCCCAGTCCCCAGTCCCAGAAGAGCAAAAAGCCCATCCCCAAATCCTGTATCCTATATCCTAGCTACTGAACTCTAGACGCTCTAGACCAAGGGTTCTTAACCTGTGGTCTGTGGACCCCCAGGGGGACACAATGTCCTCACAGGGCCCCCACAAAGGCTTGAAGGCTGTTTGACCTACCTCCTCCCTGCAGTGGACTGGCTACATGACATGATCTAAGGCAAAGGATGGCTGAGTGGCTTGGCCTGCACATTGCTATTCAATCTGCTCCAGCCACAAACTTGCAGGATAAAGCAGGAAAAAAGTATTCCCTCCCCCTCCAGTGCTTCTGAAGGAAGGTTTAATGGATGGTGTAACTGTATTATTAATAATATTATCAGATTATATTATTATTGTTGTTGTTGTTGATGTTGTTTTAAATCTTGAGTTATGTCTTGGGGGTCCGTGGCAACAAAAGAGATTTAAAGGGGGTCCCTGGTGAGGAAAGGGTTAAAAGCCACTGCTCTGGGCCTATTGCTTCTTGTCAGACTCTGGACAGTGGGTCTCAGAGTTGCCCAATGTGTAGAAAAGCCCCGAGAGCATTGCCCAGCTCAGTTGTTGCAACTCTAAAGCTCACCCACCTGCAGAAGCCAACACTACATCAAAAAGGCACTTTAAGATGACGAGACCCTGCACCAGAAGCTGACAGAATTTAGAATTATTCCTTGTCAGACTGTAAACCCTTAACACTTGCCCTGAGTCAGTGCTGACTTGCCTTAGCCTCCCTGCTTTACTTGTAGGGTGGGACATGTGGTTTTCACACCTAGCTGCTGGACCAGCACTTAGGGCCTTATCACACTATACTGTTATAGCCCTATTATTCCACTTTACCAGGTATGGCTACCTCCTATGGAATTCTGGGATTTGTAGTTTAGTGGCACCTAAGAGCTCTCTGGCTGAGAATGCTAAATGCCTTTCCCTAAACTGCAAATCCCAGGATTCCACAGGAGGCAGCCAGAGCAGTTAAAGTGGAATATGTAATAGTGCTATAACAGTGTAGTGTGATAAGGCCCTTACAGTCTTGTAGAAACCATCCTGTCACCTGCTTCTAGTCACTTGCATCTTACAGATCGCCTCATGCTTTCTTGCCTCAGCTGCTGCACCCCTGTGGTGCCAGAAACTGTTGGCGGGTCAGAAGAAGCTTGGTCATAATCCTTTAAAAATTAATATGCTCTCTCTAATTTGTCAATATTTCCAAAATGATTTTAATATTGGTTATTTTACTGTTTAGAGGGCAACAATATTTTTCTTTTCAGCAACAATTAACATTTCTCATTACTTTAATTTATTATAGTCAGTTTTAGTATTTTTAAAATCTTTTCATTAAATTATGTAATAAATGAATTAATGAATGAACAAGGACATTTTATAAATGCTATGACCGAAACTTAATTCTATTTGTATAGTTAAGATTGTTGTTTTGGTGGTGTCCAGTTCTCTTTCGATCTCCTGGCTGCTGATTTTTCATTGTGACCATTTTCTTATTCTCATTGTCACTAGTTTGGCTACACGTGTGATTTTGGTGATTGAATCACTGTATCTGACAAGATGGCCTCACAAATCCCCATGGAAAAAAAATCGTGTGAATTACCACAGTCAGTAAAATGAAACCACACATAAGGACAAGGAGGAAAAATGGTACTCAGAGGAACAGAAGTCAAGAAAACAGAGGACAACAGAATCAAAACTGTGTGATTGTTCTGTTAGGGATCTTTTTCAGAATATATGCATCATATTGGATATTCTAGTTCTGAATATGACAATTTACAGGCTCAGCCATCTTAATGTACATATAACCACATTTTCAAAAAACCCAAGCAATTTCTAATATGACATAGTCAGAGCAGGTTCATTGTCTGCTTTCCTAAATTATATAGCATTCCTGCATACCAAAGACTGAGGAAAGGTAGCATGCTATCAATACTAATGAAATATGTTATGGAATAACTCACAGAATTAGAGTGGGGGGAAAGAGCCTCCTTCATGCATACTATGGTCCTGTGAGCCTGGGCTGCTGGCCCCACCCAGAGATATGTAGCACTGCCTCCCCTGCCCTAGGTGTGGATGTTTGCAAAGGAAAGCCTACACATCTAGGGACTTTATCAGATGCCACATTATGAAGATGCCACTTCATAACAATGCCCAACGATCATGAAAAGGCATGCATACCATACCACGTCATCCTTTCACGATCATGTACTGTCAAAAGCTGTTCTATTTTATTGACGGCCCAAGCTATCTATAGATCTGCCATGGTGCTTTGTTGCCGGCATACCCAGCATTTAAATCCTTGCGCCATTGTGCTCACATGAATACGGCATCAGTGACAGAACACTTCCAGGTGAGATCACGACAGCCTGGTAGGGGACACTCTTTTTATTAACCTTGTAAGTTGTAAAGTGTGCTTCTGTGCTTGTGTCTTTGTCTAACTTAATTTTTTGAATTTGCCACACTTGCACCATCTTGTGAGAATCAGCGAGATCTCATCCCCGGAAGTAAATGGAGCTCCGTTCATTTTCTGCTTATGCTGTGGCTGCTCAAGATAGGCCTGGTTGAGGGCTTCTTTTGTCGGCATAAAAATGTGACAAAATAAGCCCGCAAAAGAATGTTTAGGGAGGGTAATCTGATAAAAGTCCTAGATTTCTGTGACCATAGGCTTTTGAAGTCTTCTGGAATCCCAACTGTGCAAGGATGCAGAATGCACAGAAATTCCATGAGTGGGTAGACATCAATATGCAAAGGCTTTCCTTTAAAGATGTTCATGACTATTATGTGTACATCAGAAGCATGAGCGGTGATGCTGCACAACCTTGGAGAGGAGGCCAGCTGTGTAACCCTAAAGTTCTGCTCCATACATGTTGCTCTTTTCCCTAGGAGGCAAAGATCAAGTCAGCATGGGTGTGGTGTACTCCTAACTAACGCTTACTGGTGGTGAATAGACATAGCAAAGTTGACAGTGTAGAGAAGTGCCTAGAAAGCTATCAGTTAGTACACACAGCAGGAGAGATTGGTTGGAGCCTTTATTATTGTTCATGTATTAGGAGATGAGGTGAAATAAATCTTGTCCCAGGTTCCAATAATAATACTAATAATAATAATAATAAAATTATTTATATACCACCCTTTGGTAACCCAATCAGGGCAGTTAACAACATTAAAACACCATACAAAGTAGAACAATATATTCCCCTCCCCCCTTAAAAATTATTAAATCAAATTACAAATTAAAACAACAATTAAAACAATTAACAAAACACATACATACATTTAACAATAACAGTAGATCCCCAGCAATATTCAGTTCCGTTAACAAAGGTGGCTATGGGGACTCTCCTGAAGGGGGGGGTGTTCCCGAGGCCAGGATAATCTATTCTGGAAAGGCCTGCCGGAAGAGATCCGTCTTGACAGCCTTTTTGAAGCTGTCCAAAGATGTCAATTGACAGATCTCATCCGGCAGGCCGTTCCATAGTCTGGGGGCGACAACAGAAAAAGCCCTCTGGGAGGTAGCCGAAAGCCTCGACTTTTGAGGCTGCAGCAAATTCCTCCCAGAGGACCGGAGTGCGCGGGGAGGATTATATGGGAGGAGGCGGTCCCTGAGATAGCTTGGACCCAAGCCATTTAGGGCTTTAAAGGTGATAACCAACACCTTGTACTGGGCCCGGAAACCAGTAGGCAGCCAGTGGAGGGACCTCAAAACCGGAGTGATGTGGTCCCTCTTAGATGTTCCTGAAACAAGCCTGGCCATAATATTTTGTACTAAATGTAGTTTCCGAACCAAGCACAAGGGTAGCTCCATGTAGAGTGCATTACAGAAGTCTAGGCGTGAGGTTACCAGTGCGTGAACGATAGTCTCGAGGTCCCTTACTTCCAGAAAAGGGCACAGCTGGCATATCAGCTGAAGCTGATAACAGGCACTCCTGACTGTCGCATTTACCTGATTTATCATCAGGAGCGACGAGTCAAGGAGCACCCCCAGACTGTGAACACAGTCACTGGAGGAGAGTGTGACCCCATCCAGGACTGGAGGTTGCAACCCAATTCTTGGTTTCGGGGCCGCTACAGTGAGCACCTCCGTCTTGTCCGGATTCAGTTTCAATCTGTTTTTCCTCATTCAGCCCATTACTGCCTGAAGACATTCATTGAGAGAAGAGATGTCATTGGAATTCGAGGCCGACAAATGAGACACGGAGAAATAGATCTGAGTGTCATCAGCATACTGATAACACCCAGCTCCATAGCTCCGAATAATCTCACCCAGCAGCTTCATATAGATGTTAAATAACATCAGGGACAGGATAGCTCCTTGTGGAACTCCCAAGGTGAGTTCTCTTTTGCTCGAACAACTGTGCCCGAGCAGCACCCTCTGGGACATGACCGAGAGGAAGGACCAGAACCACTGCAATGCAGTGCCCCCGATACCTAACCCCTTCAAGCGGTCCAAGAGGATGCCATGATCTATTGTGTCAAAAGCCGCTGAGAGGTCTAAGAGCACCAACAGGGTCACACTATCCCTGTCGATGCTCAGATGCAGATCGTCGGTCAAGGCAACCATGGCAGTCTCAACCCCAAAGCCTGTCCTGAAGCCAGTTTGAAATGGGTCTAGATAATCAGTTTCATCCAAGACAGCTTGGAGTTGAAGAGCAACCACCCTCTCAATCACCTTGCTCAGAAACGGCAATAAAGAAACAGGCCTGTAGTTACTCACATCCAGGGGGTCCAGGGAAGGTTTTTTCAGAAGTGGCCTAACAGCCGCTTCCTTCAGACAAGATGGAACATGTCCTTCCCCTAAGGATGCATTGATGATATCCATGAGGAATCTCCTCAATGTTTCCCCCCGCTGGATGGTCAACCATGATGGGCAAGGGTCGAGAGGGCAAGTTGTTTTCCTCACCCTACCAAGCAGCTTGTCCACATCCTTGGTACTCACAGATTGGAGATGATCCAGAATAACTTCATCGACGGAGTCACTGGACACCTCTCCTATGGTTTCTCTTAAAACATTGGCGTCTAGGTCGGCTCTTATCTGAGAGATTTTATCTGCGAAGAAGTTGTTAAATGCATAATAGCAGGCCGTCGTTGGGTTAAGTAAGGGATTTGGCGCAGGGGGTACCTGTGTCAGCTCCCTTACCACCCGAAACAGCTCTGCTGGACGGGATTCTGCAGATGCAATAAGTGCAGAAGAGAAAGATCTCTGCGCTGCATGTATTGCCTTTAAATGGACAAGTGCCATGCTAATGGACAAATAGGAATCTTTTAGAGGCTAGACTGGGTCACTGGGCTGCTAGTTGTCTATCTTGTTCTGACGTCAGCTTTTTTATTGATCAAGAAAACAAGCATTTGAGATGCAAATTTTCTCTGCTGTGGGGCTGTTATCCCTGCCCATAATCATAATCTGTTAATTTTTTCACAGAAGTAGATATCCCTCCTATTCTGTGTCTAGAGAAGGGAGAAGAACAGGCATTCCAAACCTCTCCTGCCTGCATTATTCATTTATTATTCCACCATTATCACTCTGTTGCCCATCTGTCTCCTCTCTACAACATGGCTGCTTTGGTTTTCCCATTTGGGACTCATAATGTTCATTGCCTTTCTGTCATCCCTTTCAGTCTCTGCCATCTCCTTTGCAGCAGAAAGGGGTGGAGGGGTCAGGAAGATGGACCACTTTCACACACTGTATTACAGAAGATGGTATTCTATTGATTTATATAATGTCATTCTACTCCTTTTCCATTCCCTCAGTACATCCCAAATCGTGCTTTGGGTTGCCAATCATTTTTCTCTTTCCTTCAGTGCAGTTAATTTAGGACCTCATCTATGTGGATTACTCCTTGCCTGGCATTTGTGGCACTAAATTACATCTGCATTACACTACTCTGTTTCCAGCTTGCATTGGATGTCCTGTGACACCCCTCATAATTCCCCATAAACATGAATGTCCCATATAATGCTGCACTTTTGCCTGCACTCCTGAGACATCTTGCTGTTAGCCCTACAGTGAGAAACATCTCTGATTCCTCTCTTTGATTTTGGATTGTCTCCCTTCCTTCCTCTCTCTGCTAGTTTCATTGCAAGCCACTGAAGAATCTGGTGAGTGGCCTGAGGTGACATAGACTGTTATCTTCCAGCTTTTATAAGAAAAGCAAAAGAAGTCCTTCAAGTAAAGTTGCCCCTGAAATTCTGCTTAAAGCTAAAGTCAATGGAGTAGGCAGGTTTCTCCTCAGGCAAAACATCTAAGGAATTTTGAGGGATGTCAAAAACATTTTGATAAGACAAGCAGGTGGGGGGGTGGGGGGGTGTGCGAGAGAGAGAGAGAGAGAGAGAGAGAATAGGCTTAGTTTTACCCCTAGTGGGATTACCATATAGCTAAAGGCTCATCTACACCAGGCAGGATACACCAGCTCCCTGCAGCTGGCCTGTCCCCTCTCCCCACCCTGTTACCTGCAGAAATAGTCTGGAGTCCAGATAGGATGCTGGCCCATCGCTGAAGCTGCCACCACCACCATTTTCTCACTAATGAGGAAGCCAGAAAGGGGTCCCGCAACATGTGACTGAGGCCCCCTGCATGTGACCAGCCTCCATCACAGCAGGACCCCGGCTTGGCTTCCAGGAGCACCAGGGAGCTGGTAGCAGCAGCAAAGAACAGTGTTCTGGGATGGGCTCCCATGGAAATGGATTAAACCCGGTATTAAAATGTGGTAAAGGGCCCCATCCCAGCATGCCTCCATTCTAGCCCTGTATCTTCCTGGGGGTCATTTGGGCTGCCCAGAGGCAGTTTGGGGTAAATGTCCTGCGTTGTTTGGACCACAGGGCTCTGGAATGGATGCAAGCTGGGGTATTTGGCCAGTGTAGACAAGCCGTATGTTTAGCTACTAGGAATAAGTGAGTTTGTTTTAGCTTAGAGTTGATGACCATTTACCAAAATTTGCAAAAGTCTTCATATTCCAGATGATGAGGTTTTGAAAATGCAAAGGTGAGAGAAACCAAAGCTGAGAGACAGCATGATCCTCCCCATGCTCATAATATCTGTACCTATTGAAGACTGAAGTTGCAAATGGAAGAGAAGCTCATTTCGGTTTGTCCCCTGCCTCCCCAAAAAGCCCGCCTATTTCTTCACATTTGGGGTGGTTAAAATAAATTCAAGCATGAGAGAATGCAAAACTGACACTTTTTTCCAACCCTTATTGGCTGCATAGTAGGTTGTGAATTAGATTTGGATGAATTCTGAATTCTAAATGCTGAACTGATTTAATTCAGTGAGGTTTCAGGATTTTTCTGAAGGAATACAAGGCTTTTCAGATCAGCACCTCCCCACCATCACCACCGGGGGAAAAAATGGTGCCCTGGAGCTTTGTGGGTAGTTTGGAGGGAAAAGCAGTGAGTGAGTGAGTGAGAGAGAGAGAGAGAAAGGCAAAAACTGCCACGTATCTCACTATGTTTCCTGTGTGGAGAAAACATGAGGGGGGTGAGAACAAGTCAGGGTGGGCGACTAGGACTGACAGGTCTAATCCCAGGGAATGATTTTGCCACTGCTCTCCAATCACAGTTCTTTGCGGGTGGGACATTGAAGTAATATATCAGGTTGAGTGATATGTCAATACAACATGAGCAGAAATGGTTAGAGTTGTGGTAGTATTTGTGAAGCATTTGGCTTGGATTTCATATCCTACCTATTCACAAACCAGTTTCTCTCCTTATTCCAACCAATCTTTTCCAGTCCAGTCATTTCCTAACATCCTCATTGCTTCCCCAAATCCAATCTGTATTACTTTTGCTTTATTTTTGCTGTTTTGTTTGAGTCTCTATTTAGTGTTAGTTATTTTTGGGAGTTATATACCAGCAGTGTCACTTCCATATAACAACAACCCACCTCTCCATGGAGCCCCATATTCCCTGTTAACTGCCACCTTCAGTTTTGGCTCTGATCACACTACACTGTTATACTACTTTTATTCCACTTTAACTGTTATGGCTGCCTGCTGTGGAATCCTAGGATTTACAGTTTAGGGAGGGGCATTTACAACTCTCAGCCAGAAAACTCTTAGGCCTCATAAACTACAAACCTCAGAATTCCACAGGAGGATGCCATAAAGTGAAATAATAGCACTGTAACAGTGTAGTATGATCAGGGCCAGTTTAAGGCACTGGCAGCGTCAGCATCTGCAGGAGGCCCCATCATTGTGGGGGGCCCGTAGTAACCCTCCTCCTGCAAAAACATTATTAGTAATAATCTGAATATCCTGTACTGTGAATAGCTTAGGTTAAGTTAGGTTACACTGACCTGAGACAAAGATATGGGGCCCCTAAAATAAAGCATTGCAGGCCCCCCAAAAATTCCTTAAACTGGCCCTGAGTGTGATAAAGTCCGTAGAGCCAAAACTGAAGGTGGTATATGGTAGGTCTGGTTCTCTGTTTTTTTGTCTCTGTATATCTTTAATCCCTTCCTACTGTAATTCTTCACTTTCTTTCTTTCTAACTCTATATTTTGTTGTGTATCTTGTGTCTGTCTGTTTTAACAATATACACACATACATAGAACATATACTGTACATTTTGTTGTTAACTGTTGTCAGGTCAGTTTCGACTTATGGTGACCCTACCCATAAGAGACCTCCAAAACACTCTGTCATCAACAGCCCTGCTCAGGTTTTGCAAACTCATGGCCATGGCTTCCTTGATTGAGTCTATCCAGCCAGAATGCATTCTTCCTCTTTTCCCTATATTAGGAGAAAGGCAGGATGATGATGATGATCATCATCATCATCATAAAATCATAGAGTTGGAAGAGACATCAAGGGCCATCTAGTCCCCTGCCATGCAGGAATATACAGTCAAAGCATTCCTGACAGCCATCCAGCCTCTGTTTAAAGACCTCCAAAGAAGGAGACTCCACCACACTTCTAGGCAGTGCATTCCACTTCCGAACAGCTCTTACTGTCAGGAAATTCTTCCTAATGTTCAGGTGGAATCTCTTTTCCTGTAATTTGGGTTCATTGCTCTGTCTCTGGAGCAGCAGAAAACAAGCTTGCCCCATCCTCAGTATGACATCCCTTCAAAAATTAGACATGGCTATCATGTCCCCTCTCAACCTTCTCTTCTCCAGACTAAACACGTCCAGCTCCCTAAGCCACTCCTCATAGGGCATGACTCCCAGACCTCCCACCATCCTGGTCACCCTCCTCTGGACATATTCCAGCTTTTCAGTATCCTTCCTGAATTGTAATGTCCAGAACTGGACACAGTATTCCAGGTGAGGTCTGACCAAAGCAGAATAAAATGGCACTATTACTTCCCTTGATCTAGACACTATACTTTGTTAAATGCAGCCTAGAATCACATTGGCTTTTTAGCTGCTGCATCACACTGCTGACTCATGTTCAGCTTGTGGTCCACTAAGACTCCTAGATCCTTTTTGCATGATGATGATGATACTGTGGTAAAACATTTCTGAATGCCTTTTAGCACAAAAACCCCTATGATGAGACAATGCAGTAAACATAAAAATTATTAAATAGTTCTGATTATGGGAAGATGATGATGATGATGATGATGATGATATACACATTGACCAAGATCCTATATTATTGGTGGCATAGCATAAATCTCTGCATGTGAGGTTACACATTGATTGTTTTAATGCAATCCTTGTGTTGAATGGCAATGTTGTGCAACTCACACCCAAATGTGCATACACAGGCTTATCTCCATCTGCATGCACCTGCGTATCTTCACACACAATGTAATTACATGCCCAGCTCTGCTTCTGCAGATTTGAACTGGATGCCGATAGTCTGGGTCAGACAACAATATCCAAGTGCAAGTGTAGGAGTTAAGACCCCAATAGGATTGCAACAATTAATTAACTAATTAATCAACTTGCCATTGATTATAACTCCCTTAACCACAGCTCCTATATTTTTGTAGGTTATCAAGTTATCTAATCTGTCCATAAAAATTGCCCATAAAATTACAAGCAGAGGGAAGCAAAATCTATTTTAGCCCATTTCCCATCAATGTTAAATGGTCCTAGCTATATTTCAGAGGAAGGAACTTGCAAACCCACCTCTGAGCATTCCTTGCCTAAGAAAACTCTGTGACATTCATAGGGTTGCCACAAGTTAACAGGCAACTTGAAGGCACATAGACACACGCAAGGCTAGTCAGTGGTGTCAGCTTATTAATCGCATGATCCCTGATTGGCTGGAAGGAATATGAAGCCATAACCAGGGGAGAGATGGTATCAGTATAGCAACTGATAAAAGGAACAACTGTAATGAACAATCAAAGCTGAACATTTTAACATTTAAGGAGTTCGGGTGAAAATGTCCCTCCTACCATGAAGCACTACTTATAACTGCATGGCAGGGGTTGGACTGGATGACCCTTTTGGTCTCTTCCAACTCTATGATTCTATAACATCCAAATCCAAATGGGTGAACATTATTACCTAAAGTGTTTCATGCCAAGGGCATCACTGACACATTTTGAAAAGCAAAATAAGTGGACTTAAACAAAAAGTGACAATTTATGAGAATATTTAGCTTGAATGTTGAAGGTGGGAGAAGGGGGTGGGGGCCAAAAAATCTTGTGAAATGTCAGAGGGAGTCTGTATGTTTTTTTGTGGGGTCACACTGGCTGGGTGTTTCTGAGAATTGCAATCCAAAAAACTTACTTTGTTAACCTCTCCCTCACATTTTTCTTAAATGTAAGAGACAGTCAAACTCAGTTGGGGGTGTGACTCCTGGAAGCCACTATCCTGCTCCTCATAATACTCCATTGCAAGGATAATGCCATCACTCCCTAGGACACGTGTTGGGGAGGAGAGGAAATGACAATGGCCCGGAGTCATCTTCCAAAGGGAGCTCTGTTCTGGCCACCACTTGTGGTAGGAGCAGAAATACAGTTTGGAGGAAAGACCCATTATGTCCCTCAATATCCAGCAAGCAGTTCCCCCATGTTGTAATATACTGATTTCCTCCTGGATAAAATTCTCTGGAAAATCTCTGACATTTGCCACGTTTTCATGGGTGGTGAATTTTGGGGAGGCTGTTTTTGCTGAGCCCCAGAAGGAATGGAAAAAGAATACCATTCATCTCAGTGGGGCTCATGCTGTAGAAATTGACAGTAAATTGTTCTTCCTGTCTTCTCTCTACAAAAAGAAACTCAATAGCATCTCCAGGCAATTTGTCCCTATTCCTAGGCAACAGCTAGGAAGTGTTTTGTGAACGCCTGATCTAATCTGTACACATTTGAGTCCACACTTCTTCTCCTACTTGTAATGGCTCTATTGAAACACTTCAGTAAATGTGAAAGATATTGTAATCTTGAAAGTAGTGCTGTAATGTAAACATGTATAGTCTCTGCAGTATTTTTCATTTGGCACATGGTCTGAAAATTAGTATTAGCATTTGGTTTTTGAGCTGTGCTGAAAATACAGCTTTCAGTAGTGTGTCAACATGGGCACTCATTCTGGAAATATTGATATGTTCCTTTATGTAGCCCTCACTCCTATGTGCCCTGGATGTCACCATTAAATAAGCATATTGACTGGGCTACTTTGAATTGTGATGTCATCATGTTCCCTGAATTATTGCAGACGGAGTCATATAATCCATGGGACTAACCCAGAAAAGAGGAAGAAGTAGAAGCTATGAGAAATGATGACATTTTTTAAAAGATTGTCAGTATACTGTATAGGCCTATTCACACACTTAGGCAAATTTGCATCTATAGACCTATAGTCCAGCAAAAGGAAAATTTTGGGATCCTTTGAAAAGGCACAGTGAGCACCTGGATGATACGTTTTATTTAAACATCATGATAACACTTGCTCAAAGACATAGGAGATGATCAGATGGGGCAAATATTCTGAGACAAGAATGGAACAGGGGCGAGAAAGAGGCTCTCTTTTGGATGATGTCGACCCCCTCCATCCTGCTTCCGTCCTGCCCCTGTGCTGCTTCCGGGGTATTCTATTCACGATGAAATATTGTGAATAGAACACCTCTTCCGTGTTCTTCCATGTCTGTCACGGAATCAGGGACGTGGGAAAAGGAGCCCCGTCCCTGATCCGAGATAACAGCATCGGGGAGGAGTTCCATGCGAGCACTTTCAGCCACGAATGGGACATCAAGGTAAGTGCCCCCCTCCCCCCTCCCTGGGTTCCTTGTGTTTTTTAAAATTTATTTTTGAATTTTGTTTTGTGTTTTGACAGCTGGGGGGGGGGTTATGTTTGAATTTCCCTCCCACTTGTTCTCTCACGAGAACGAGCAGGATTTCAGACAGCTGGTCATAAAGGCAGCCTTACGATGGCTGCATTTACAGCCAGCCGGCAAGGAGGAAAGGAGCCCGCTCCTGCAGTGGAATGAAGGTAAGTGTGAGAACATTTACCTCCATTCCGCGGCAGGAACAGGATAGGAGGTGGTGGGGCAGTAATGGGGCATTTTGGCCCCATCTGATAATGTCCATAGATGTAGAGCAGGAATGGGCAAAGTGTGGCCCGCAGACCACATGTGGCCCCAAATACCACTTGCTGTGGCTCCTGAAGCCCTCAACTTCCCATTTTTTAAAAAAAAAATCAGTGTAATTTGGGGACAATTTTTGCCTTCAAATCAGGCAACCCCCCCAACACTTGGAAACATGTGGGGGACAATTGGCATTGGCCCCAATGCAGTTGCCCACCCCTGACATATAGACTGAAACAGTCAAGTTTATGCTCCTACAGATCGTTACAGAAAGGAAAGCATTAATTAATGTAGCCCTTTTAACACTGGACTAGCAGACTCTTTCTAATGACAGTGAGAAGAGTGAAAGACAATGGAGGCAGAGTTACATTTTGCCAAGTAAGGAATGGGGAGGTTGCTAGGGAAATGGTGAGGTGATAGTGGGAAGGCTAAGAGCTAATGGCTCAAAATGCCTGAAGTTTATGTGGTATGTGATAGGCCAAATGAGGGACAGAAGAAACAGATTTAGAATGAGAACAGGAGGATGAAAGAAAAATAAAATCAAAGTAATGTCTTCACCCATTTCAGAGGAACACAAAAGACCTTCCCTTCCCAGTTGGTCATAGTCATTTGGAAACTCACCATGGGCAGAGGCTGTCCAGGCTTTTCAGGGCTTCTGGTCATGAATTTGAGATATGATACTTGCCTGGTTTCTTAAACAAACATTCAGGGGGCGAGTTTTGCTCTGAAATAGGTACAGGTCATCACAGGTGAGGATGTGGGGAATCACACAGTGTGGAATGCAGTTATAAAAATCAAATTTGGAATAATGAGCAATAAAAACTCTCCTGGTCCCTGACTACTCAAGGTAAGTAACAAACATGGAGAGTGACCAGGGAAGAGAGATGGAGGGAGCCAAATAAGGGAAGCTAGCCAGGTGTGAGATGCTCCTGGTTTGAGATCACACAGATACCTAGCACAATACTATACCCTCCAACTGTTCCAATTTGGCAGGGACAGTCCTGATTAATCCTCTGTTGTTCCACTTTTCCAGCTGCTTCTAAAATGTCTTGGTTTCTCTCCCCTCTTCCAACTTTCCCCCTTTGCCCTCAGATTACTTCCATTGCTGTAAACTGAGTTCAAAATGCCAGAAGCAGTTTGCACTCGATTAACTCAGCGGTGGGGAGGAGGCAACACTGTCCTTCCCAGTAGGCTCAGGCAAAAGCAAACAGCAGCAACCTCTCCTGGCTTGTGTTTTTCCTCATTAATATATTTTCCATCTTGACCACATTCTGCTGTTGCTTGACGACACGTGTCCTGGTTTTCATTTGTGAAATCTTGGAGCGTATGCAATGCCCTTGACTCTTAGCTTAGGAGGTACTGAGCTCAACACCACACTGCTTACTCTCACTTTAATATTCAGCATTACTCGACTAAAATGGTGGAAGGTCTGGAAACCATGCCTTATGAGGAAAGACTTAGGGAGCTGGGTATGTTTAGCCTGGAAAAAAGACGGTTAAGGGGCAATATGATAACCCTGTTTAAGTATTTGAAGGGGTGTCACATTGAGGATGAAGCAAGTTTGTTTTCTACTGCTCCAGAGACTAGAACACGGAGCAATGGATGCAAGCTCCAGGAACAGAGATTCCACCTCAAGATGAGGAGGAAGTTTCTGACAGTAAGAGCTGTTCGGCAGTGGAGCACACTCCCTTGGAGCGTGGTGGGGTCTCCTTCCTTGGAGGTCTTTAAACAGAGGCTGGATGACCATCTGTCAGGGAAGCTTTGATCGTGATTTCCTGCATGGCAGGGGGTTGGACTGGATGGCCCTCGTGGTCTCTTCCAACTCTACAATTCTATGATTCTATGATTCTACTCCTCAACCTCACTACTGTAGCTGTATTTGCAGAGTTGCCTTCCAGCAGCCTTAATAAGCAACTGATCTCCCAGTGTACTAAGGCAGCACCACCACTGAAATGGGCACTAAGGACTTTATCAGATGCTGCAAATATGGCATCATAAAGATGCCTAATGATTGCAAAAGTGCGCACATACCAGACAACAATATCCTTTCGCGATCATATCGTGCCAATGAGCTGGTTTTTATTTATTTATTTATTTATTTTTGACATGCTAAGCTGTCAATTGATTTCCCATTTCACTTTGTGGCTGGCATTGCTGGCGTTTGAAACTTCGTGCCGTTTTTCTTTCATAATTGCACCGTCAATGACAGAACACTTCCAGGTGAGGTCGGGACAAACAGGTAAGGGATGCTGTTTTTATGACCTCCCCCACCCCCGCCACCATGTACTTCGACCTTTTTAAGTATGTTTTTGTGTTTGTGTTAACTTTTTATGTCTTTCTTTCACTTTTATTTTAAAATTTCCCATGCACGGGTCTTTTCGTGAGATTTGTGAAGATCACGAGCGCGGAAGTGAGCGGAGCTCCGTTCACCCTCCGTTAGTGCCTGGGGTGCCTCTTTAATGCTATGGAAGGTAGGTCTCATGTGGGTGATTCTTTTGCCTGCATAAAAATGTTTTAAAATATGCCAGCAAAAGAACAATAATGCAGGGTGGTCTGATAAAGTCCCATGTTAATATGGTAGTGTGTACTTCCAGAGGGTGAAGTTCTCTTTACAAGCAAGTAAGAAGGAAATCTCTGATCTTGAAATGTGGGTTTGGCCAAGGGAGGGATACATCAGGAGCAAATCACAGGGAATGGTCAGCATGCCAGGTGAGTCTCTGGAGAATGTTAAGAGTCAACTCAGGAGAGAATTTGAGTGCACATGGAGTGTCTGAAAGAGGAACTTGACTCAAAAGGCCATTTTATGGTTCAGGCTAAAATTATAAAGGGGACAATAATTTGGAGTAAAACAGTCATTTCAGTGGCTTGGCTCCTAGAAGGAGCAGGAGCCCTCCAAAGGTTCATTGCATTTCGACTGGATTTTTATCTGGTTTATTAATCCTGACAAAAGTTAAACTTCTGTAGGGCAACATATTGCTAAAGGAAAAGGGACCATAAGCAATACCAAGGTGGTGTTTAAATCCAGGGACCTTTCACAGTACACAATTATAGCACTATAACTTCACCTAAATTGCCATGGCTGCATCCTGTGGAATCCTGGGATTTGTAGTTTGGCAAGGGATTAGATAAGCTCTCTCACAGAGAATTTTAAATACTGCATGAAGGACTCAAAAGGATGAAACCCTGGCAGCTAAAGCAGAATCAAAGTGCTATAATTGTGTAGTGTGAAAGGGCTACTGCTGTTTTGGCTTGAGATGAAGAAAATTCAAGATATGCAGGAAACTTTCTGGCAGGTCCCAGATTGGCCATTTCATAGGTTGCCTCCTGTTTTGCTTGACCACAGTTCTGATTTAGAGATCAGAACAGCTTTGGCAGTTTGTAGATAACCTTGTGGTTGTCTGTCTAGGATGGTGATTTTGAAGTCTGGTAGGCATTTGCACTTATACACTGGGCCCTTGGTATCTGCTGAGATTTGGTTCCGAAACCTCCCATGGATACCAAAATCTATGGATGCTCAAGTCCTATTATATTCAATGGCATAGTAAAATGGTCTCTCTCTCTCTGGCTTTTCTTCGCAAACGAAGATTCAAGAAGGACTCATCCTGCGCTTTCTACAAGCGCGCTGATGACTAAAAAGGCCAATCCGAGATAAAGAAGTCCGGTTGCAGAAAGCACAGCAGAAGGTCTCCTTGGGTGATGTTTTTGGGTTGTGATCCTTTCTGCGTTGTCGTTTCTCTTCAAGACTTGCTCGGCGTGAGTTCTCAAATAAGGCTGCAGCATTGTGGAGAGTGCGTCTCCATGCCTCCCGATGTGAGGCCAGGGTGGACCACTGTTGGTGATCAATTTGGCTGAGCCTGAGATGTTGTTTCAGGGAGTCTTTGTATCGCTTTTTTGGAGCGCCCCTCTTACGCTGACCCATGGTGAGTTCACCGTAGGGTACTATTTTGGGGAAGCGATGGTCCTGCATCCTAGAAATGTGCCCTGCCCAGCGCAGCTGTGTTCTCAATATCATGGCCTCAATGCTGGTGATCCCTGCTTGCTCAAGGACAGCAACATTCATCACATAGTCAGTCCAGTGTATATTTAGGATTGTGCATAGACAGCGCTGATGAAAGCGCTCGAGGAGTCGTAGGTGGTGACGATAGGTGACCCATGATGGTATTCCTTATATAAAATGGCAAAATCAAGGTTTGCTGCTTGGCATATATTTTTTAAAAAAATATTTTCAAGCCATGGATGGTGGAATCCATGAATGCCAAATCCGTGAATACAGAGGGCCAGCTGTACAGCATTTCCATTGCCACAGGGTTCTGTCCTGGGCCCAGTGCTATTCAACATCTTTATCAATGACTTAGATGAGGGAATTAGGGGCATACTTATCAAATTTGCAGATGACACCAAATTGGGAGGAGTAGCTAATACCCTAGAGGACAGGATCAAAATTCAGAATGACCTGGATAGACTGGAGAGCTGGGCCAAAGCTAACAAAATGAAATTCAATACGGAGAAATGTAAAGTACTGCATTTAGGGCGGAAAAATGAAATGCATAAATATAGGATGGGAGAGACCTGGCTGAATGAGACTACGTGCGAAAGGGATCTAGGAGTCCTAGTAGACCACAAGTTGAACATGAGCCAACAGTGTGATGCGGCAGCTAAAAAGGCCAATGCGATTTTGGGCTGTATCAATAGAAGTATAGTGTCTAGATCAAGGGAAGTAGTAGTGCCACTCTATTCTGCCTTGGTCAGACCTCACTTAGAATACTGTGTCCAGTTCTGGGCACCACAATTCAGAAAGGATATTGACAAATTGGAGCGTGTCCAGAGAAGGGCGACTAAAATGGTGAAAGGTCTGGAAACGATGCCTTATGAGGAGAGACTTCTACAGATTGTTACAGAAGAAGTATAGTTCATGAACATTAATAACAATAAAGTGGGTAGCTAGCATAGTGCTCTTAGGATCCTTTTGCTCCTAGCTGTCTTATGTCTCCCAGAAATAAAGACATACTAGACATGATGTTAGAATGATGCAAACAAAATATCTGTATAGAAACTATTATGGCTGAATTTTTCAGTAACAAAGTAAATATTTGTATTGTATCCCCTGGAACTGGTAGAGATGACACTTGGGAGTGGGAAGAGGGGCAGACTTCCCCTACTGAAATAATTCTTGTATAATCAATAATAATAAATAATAAATAATACTTCTTGGCTTAACATAATTTCATAACAACTGTTCTTTGGGTACAATTTTCCTGACTTCACCTTAGGAGATTATCAGACGGGACCTTTAATAGCGTCCCTGTCTCGCCATCCCCACCTGACCCACTCCCACCCCACTCCCATCCCCATCACAGTTTAAACAAAAACACACACACACCTACCTTATCCCAGCATTAAAACTACTCCCCCTCCTCTCAGCCATCCAGGAGTGAATGCAGCTGTCGCAAAGCTGCATTCATGTCCCATAAAGCAAGTCCCACCCATTCTCGCGAGAGAACAATCATGCAGGAAATTAAAAAACAAAATGAAAAATAAATGTAAAAAAAAAACCCCTATGCCCTAAAACACACTATAAAAATTACAAGTAACCCGGGGGGGGGGAGGGTGTCACCTACCTCATCATCCTGATCACACCTGGAAGTCTTCGGGAGAGACCTCCCACTGCGGCTGGCACCGCGCCAGTATAACAGGGCTCTATTTCAGACGCCTGTGATTCCATCACAGAGACGGAACGGGTGATCTATTAATGATTTAAATTGTTAATAAGAGGAAGCGAAGGGGAGAACAAGAGCAGAATGGGAGCATGACAGGACAGGGACAATGACATCTGAAAAGAAAGCCTTTTAGTGATCTCCTGTCATTGTCCTGGGATAATTGGCACGCCTGATAATCTCCATAGTGTGAGTTGCAAGCAAATGCTCTTGAAGGTGGGCTGTATATTTTGGCATTCTATACTACTGTATATCGTTTTTAGTCAAGGCGCTTTGACATCTTTTCTATGTTTTTGCCTTTTGTCATTGCTGAGGCTGCAAGACAGCTATTAAATCTTCAAAAAAAGCCACCCCCAGCAGAGATCAGCTGAGCATGATCTCAGCAGCACAGCTTAGCTCGTCCTGGTGCCCTTTGCCAGGATTCCCATTGTAAAGCTGCTGCCAGTAGATTACAGTAGTCCTGGTGTGATCTGTTCACACCTCTTTCCTTTAAACTGAGTCAGCTATGATTTCTCCTTTGCAGTGAAACAGATATCTTGCCTCCCCTTTTTGGCCTCCAAGTGACATTAAGACTGCTGTGTTCTGATACCACTTACATGTGGGAAATCTCTCTTTTAGCTAATGTTGCCTTTGCCCCCTGCTGCAGCTGAAAATGCTAAATCCAGATTCTCTTCAAAATCCAAGTTCTCTTCAAAAGAGATTAAAACAACAAACAAATTCACACTGTGCAATTGAAAATATAGCGAAGGATGCTTATTTGGTATAGAATTCCAAAATCCTACATTCAAGGAAGATAAGTAGAAAGAAAACTATGCAAATTAACAGATTATGCAAACATTTGATTTTGTGATTTAATATAACATTACATTTGATTGACTAGGCTTTGGGCAAGAGACACCATTCTATCAGCACACCACACTTCCAAGCTTCCTGTCACGGACTAAAAAGAAGTATTTATTCAGCCTGTTTGGGCAGCCTCCAGACTTTTGCTCAGCCTGTGGTAAACAGGCTTCACTAATGGAATAATTGACAACCAAGCCCTTGATTTCCTGACAACATTAAATTTTCCACACCGGAGTAGCAGTCTCATTGAGCTGGAGAGCTTGTGCTGAGCAACAGAACAATGCGGGTGGGCAAATAGGCTGCACTACCATACTCTAGAGATTGGGAAGCGGGGAACCATGTTTCTTAATACATCAAAACCCACAAGCAGTGATACTTTTATTGGGCCAACTCCAGAGCATAAAATACATTATGCAGGCTTTCGAAGCTTCACTGGCTTCTTCATCAGGCAAAGATATTAAAAATCATATGGGAAAAAAAAGGTGACAGTGTTAGAGTCACATGCCTACATTCTGCCTCAGACATTACTCAGTTGTCAGTTATGATGTTTTGAAGGATTTCCATGCAGGTAGAGACCACTCCCCTTCTTGGCCTTTTCCCCCCCTCCTGGATGATGATTCAGAAAGCTTTTTTTGAATAAACATTTTGTGTATTTTTTAAAGAAAATGCCTACCCCACCTCTAGTCCCTGAAAAGGGCCCCCTAAGGTAGTTTGAAGTTTAATAACCAAAAAGAATGAGAAAATAAATTAAAAATAATGAGACAAACAGTGAAACAAGCAAAATACATCATTTCAACTCATTAAAGCAGCAGCATGGGAGCAACATAAAACAATTGGGCCTGTTTTTAGAGTGCCTTGTCAGAGCAAGAATGTGAAGGAAGATTCAGAAATGCTACCCCATCTGTCATCTGGGAGGCATGATTGTGCCGCCGTGTGAAAATTGAGCCTAATACTGGCACAATGGGTTGTTGTAGGTAGAGACTATCCCCCTTCATGCATGAATTACAGGATGAAAGACATCTTTAAAGGAATGTGGTGTATTCACATTCCAAAAGGAACACACCTGATCTGCCAGCTCCTGGATTAATGTGCAGATGAGGCCACATTCATCTTTGGAACCCACAGAGTCCAAATTTCTATCAAGTGGCCTGAAGGCTCCTTTGTAAAAATTTCTTTGTTTATATGGCTGTTTCTGGGTTTGAATAGCTAGAGAGCATGGCTGCTGCCATGCTAGTTGAAAATGGAGCCCCCCAAAACCTGACACTGACAGGGATGAAGCATCATTTCTCCCTCCCAGGGACACTGTGTGGGTTAAAAAGCAAAGGTTGCCCCAAGAGTCTAATTATATAGATATATCTGTATCATCTATACTTATACCTATGCCTATACCAATGTCCCTGGGAGTCTCCTGGGGACCCCCCACACACACACATATTGCCCTGGAAACAGATGCTGCGTAATAATGTTCCAACACTTCCAGAGGCCAATCCAGCCATATGGCAGCTGGTATGCTTTCTAGCAAGCAGAAATTCTTTGTTGAAAGGGGAGGAGGCTGTGGTGTGTGTGTGTGTGTGTGATCAAGTGGCCTATTGGCTTATGTCAGCCTCATGAATTTCATAGGGTTTTCTTAGGCAAGGAATACTCAGAGGTGGTTTGCTAGTTCCTTCCTCTGAAACAGCCTACATAATCTGGTATACATTGTCCGTCTCCTGTCCAAGTACTAATCAAGACTTAGCTTCCCAAAGCAGATACAATCTAGTGCCTTTATGGTATTGAGCTCCATATAAATACAATTTTTTTAAACAAAACACAAATCATGCAGATTTCACAGTGGTTGCAAATGAATGCATGGATAAGAACTTTGAAAGATAAAAGGAAGAGAAATGGGCACACATTGAAATTAGATTTGTCCATATGTCTCTACCGCACATTACCTGGATTGCTGCAACAAAGAAGTCTACGTACATTATAAGCCTTGAGTTCAATTTTGGGAGAAAGGCAAGATTAAAATCAAATAAATAAATACATGCATACATACATACATACTCTCATGAAAGCCTCTGTGAGAACAGCAGTTTACAGAGTATATTCCTGTACAATAGTACAGATATGGACCTCAGCAGTTGTTAAGTGCTGAGGTCCATATCAATATATGGACCTCTGGGGACAGAACCAGGCACATGCGTGACACCTGAGTTCTGCTTTCTTGTAACTGTGTGGCACCCTTTCATATGTCAAGAATACTGTATTTAATTAAACATCATTTAGCTACTATCGAAATCAGGATGGAAAGTTATGACTCAGCAAAAAACTCCACTGGTGTTAATGGGATCCAAAGGCCACTAACTTACTCCACCTGCCTCCTACTGTCTTACTAGTGAAAGGCAGCCTATCTGCTTCTTGAGACAAACAATATCCTCCAATACTGGTCACTAGTCTTGATACACCTGGTATAGCTCATATATTTTTCTGTTCAGTTATCTTTAACTAAGAGAAGCTATAAACATTTCCTGGGAAACTTTGAGCAAGATTATTCAGTATTCACCTGAATTTCTGTTCAGGGCCACTGGCTACTTCATTGTCACCACCATGCATTATTTATATGGGTGGTTATAGAAAATTGAGGGAGGTTATCTAATGAATTAAATGATAGTGATAGTGTAGTCTCCTATAGATGTAAATGGCTTCCACTTAGGATTCTGGGGAGCAATCCATTGGGTTGAAGCACAAGACTGCAGAGGAGGTAAAACCTGGCTGCCAGGTTGCACATGTGTAGCTCAGCTTCTCCCTATAGGCTCTGCTTCTACAGCCATACCTTCATATGGTGGGAATTTTTCTTGTTATATAACTGGGTGGTGGGGTGATAAGCAGACTCTTTCTAGCTGTCCAGGCTTTGGCAAGGGATGGAGGAGAGTTATAAAGAAAATAAACAAATGTAAACTATCTGAGTTTTCACATTTGAAAACTCACACCCTGGCCAACCTATTTTAAAATCTGAAAGCCAGCATGGTGCAGTGATTTGAGCATTGGACTATGACTCTGAAGACTATGATTCAAACCCCTGCTCAGCCATGGAAACACACTGGGTGACCTTGGGCAAGTCACACTCTCTCAGCCTCAGAGCAAGGCAAAAGCAAACCCCCTCTGAAGAAATCTTGCCAAGAAACTGCCACAACAGGCTCACCTTAGGATTGCCATAATGACTTGAAGGCACATCACAACAACCACAATGTTTTAAAATACAGGAGAATTCCTGCACAACAGTACAAGAAAATAAATATGTTGTATTATGAAAGGCAGCATGGTATTGTAGTCTGAGTGTTAGACTACAACTCTGGAGACTAGGACTCAAGTCCCCAGTTGGCCATAGAAACCCACTGGGTGACCTTGGGCAAGTCACACTCTCTCAACCTCAGAGGAAGTCAAACCCCCCCTGAACAAATGTTGCCTAGAAAAGCCCATGATAGCGGGCCTTAGAGTCACCATAAGTTGGAAATGACTTGAAGGTACACAACAACAAAGCTGCACAAACTATCACGCAACAGCTACCTTGGAAACTGCTCTGCTCTTTGAGCCTCTTAGCACGGAGCTCTAATATCAGTGTTGCTCATTTCCTTTCCAGCACTCAGCAGGCACCAAAAGCTTCTTTTGTACGAGTTGTGAATGGACTGATTTATGGAAATGGCTGGGGCTGAGGTAATCAGTCTGAATCAATAGGTCAAAAATGTGATGTGGAGGCTATTGGCACCAGGCTACTAGTTGAAAACCTACCCTTGTCCATCACTTACACAGCCATCCCAAGTTTTGTTTTGTTTTGTTTTGCTTCTTCTATAGGTGTAGAATTGTCATCAATGTCAAATCCACATGATGGACTTTGCCCACCCCTGCTTTAAATGAACCATGCAAGATGCAGAGCTTATTTAGCAGATAGAGTTCAGCACCGTGAATAGCTCCTTTAAAGCGTGTGGGGAGGAACTTTGAATGGATCCAGCAACTCCCTCTGAGATCAGAGCCACCAGCTGCCAGTGTTTCAAAATATTTTGTGTGTGTGCAAATGCATCCAATGTTTGCTGTCTAATGATTTTGTTGCAGTGGTCTATGTTTGATACCTTCTGACAACTGACAGACAGAAATCAATAGAGACAATGGGGACATATAGGACACTTCTGTGATGGAGCCAAAGTAGGAAATTTTCATAGCCTTGCCCTGCAACAGGGGAGGGTGAGCAAGCAAGAGAGTGTGATTTTACTGGCAGGTCTGATTTTTAGGCGCAGTCTGGGCAAGGGTCCTGGGTTTTACTGTCCTCTCCACCTGTGCTTAAGAATAAAACTATCAGCCAAATGGCTTTGAAGACACTTTCAGAGCAAGTCACAGGGAAGGGTCAGTAGCCTGACATAAAAGGATTCAGGAAAACAGAGCTCACAGAAAGAGAAAAAGAGAGAGAGAGAATTCCATTTGCAGCAGAGGTTGAGAGAGCATAATCCCTTTAAATTTCTCTTTATTGATTGAGGATTTGCAGCTAAATCACTTGCTATAGAAATGCATTTGCTCTCTCATTTCGAGTGCATTAACAGACTGAAGGAGGAAGGGGCAGGGTTCCTCCACCCAGGTGATAGCATGACATTGGTGGTGGCTGTTGGGTAGGAAGGCTGACTCAAGTCTTTGGGAATGCATAGCATGCAGCCTGGAGGAAACTCCAGAATGTATCAGCCAAGCCTGAGAAGAATTTACTTGTGTGTGAAAGCTGAGCTTGAATTTACCATTTATCCATAACAGGATTTCATTTCTGGAGTAGTTAAAAGTGGGAAAGTTCCTGTGGCTGATGGCCTTGGCTTCTGTTTAGCAGTGGTCTTTCCCTGATGTGTAAAAGCTGAAGCCATCTAGTTTCTCACACTGAATAGAGACAGTGTAATTCAGGAGGGCATCCAGCTTCCTGGGAGCAAACTGGAGAGGAGTCCAAACTGGACATCCCAAAAGAATGTGATATGTTATTAAAGTCTGTTTGACATTAAATAAAATAGGACATGATCCAACTGGCATTAAGAACTTCAGAATCCTGTTAAGGTGGTGGTGTTATGAATATGAGCAACATTCCCACTGATAACAGAGAGAATAGCACCTACTCATATTTGGATGGGTTGCACCCATCATGTTCTTTTCAGTGTAGAATACTTTAAGCATACCTTTCAAGATTCCAGAAGAAAAGCCAGATGCAAAATGTTAGGCAAAATGAGACAGCCAACATTGATAGGCAGTGAAGGACAGCACGATGTTGGAGCTATGTGCACCATACAATCTGCCTTTCACCTCCCAAGCTCACTTGCTGCCCTCAGATGCAGTGGAGCATACTGTTTTATCGCCAGAGTTGAAATAAGATTCAACTGCCAGCCCTGTCAGCCTCTGCACTTGGAAGGAGGGTGCCATCTAGTCCTTTGCCTCAGGTAAAAATGGATAGTTAAAAAACAGGTGGCCCCACTATAGTTCTGGATAACCTGATATCTGGCTTGAGGTGGCATAAGACATTTCAGTTAGGCTAAGCAAAATGTTAGTGTGCCCAGAGCCAGCATGAATACAGAGCAGGCAGAATGCCGCTCTAAATTCCACAGGTCTGATGGCTACAGGCTAAAAGAGAAAACTTATCTTCTGGTCACTGAATTCAAACCCCTCTACAGCTAAAATCCACTGATAGATCTATCCTTCAAAATTTAGGTACCAATTTCCTTTCAAAACCTTCTAAACAGCTGACCACCACCAAATCTCAATGCAGTGAGTTCCATAAATTAACTACATATTGTATGAAGAAATACTTTCTTGTGGCTGTTCTGGATCCTATGCCAGTCAGTTTTTTTTTAACTGGATGGCCCTGTATGGGTATGTGTTTATGTGACAAATCTTCTCTCCAGTTGAAGAGCAGGGGGCTCTTTTTGGCTTTGCATGAGCCCTAGCAGACAACAAAGGCATGCTTGGCAGGGAGTGAAAGAGACTTCTAGTCATTTTTACAGGGCTTTAGGTGAGATGGGGGCCAAATAACACTTATAGCCAAATTTTCAAGCTGGTTTTTTTTTCCCAATCTAAAAAAATGCTTTCATTTTTTTTGGAGGGTTAGGGGCTTTAGGGGGCCCAAAGCTATAGAGGACCCCCAAGGGCCACAGAGAGTCCACAGGTCACACACTTCCCATCTCTGTACTAGCCCCTTTCTCCATTGTGCCATTCACTGGTCATTCCTCACCACCACCACTAAACTAAGTCTAAACACTTTGGCCTTTCCTAGCAAGGAAAGTGCTCCAGACCTCTCCCCACCTTGGTCTGTGTTCTATGTGGTTTACTTGCTAGGCCTCTGCTGTCTTTTTTTTTTTTTTTTTAAGATGGGACAAGCAAAACTGTACACAGTCTTCAAACTCTAGTGCACCGCAAAACTTTATAAAGACATTATAGGCATACCTCAGGTAACAAAGCCTCTGACAAAGAAGCTCCCTTTTACTACCGTAAGTCTTTTTTCTGGGAGTCCAGACCACTCACCCACCATTTACTTGTCTTCTGTCTAGCACTGGGAGGGTGGTGAAAGAGGGCTGGAGAAAGACAGACTTTCAGTGTTGTGTTGCAGCAGTGTGTCTGCAGCAGACAGTGCAATAAAGCTTGACCTGGGAAAGAATGATCCTACTGTAGCTGTGTGTGCTGACTGTACATATAACAGGCAAGGTAAAAAAACCAAAAAACTGCCTCCAGAATCACTTACTGAACATATATATGTGGGGAGCAAAACAGAAAGAAAAGGGGAAAGCAGATTAGACTGTCACTGCTCTGGCATGTCAAGAAAGTGTAGATCTATAAGTTTTCCCACCAAAATAGAAATCATAAGAAAAGTGGAGTCAGTTAAACGAAAGAAAAATAATCCTGGGATGCATTTTGGAAGAAGTTTTCAAGTGGTCTCTAGCAAATTCGAAATGTTTTTGTTTACTTATGCAAGGCTTACAGGACCTGGCTGTTTCATTTCATGTGTCCACCGTATTAGTTTTGAACAAAAACTTTGCTGAAACATGTTGAACTGCTCTTCTTTTTTGTGGTATTGGAACCTATCCTTGTTCTTTCCATGTTATTTCTACCTCTGGTGCCAAAGTTTCTATTAAAGAAGTAAAGCTCAGGAACACATCTGCTTCATCAACGGAGGTGTTGTTGTTGTTGTTGTTGTTGTTGTTGTTGTCGTGTGCCTTGAAGTCATTTCCAACCTATGGTGACTCTAAGGCGAACCTATCACAGGGTTTTCTGAGAGCTGAAAGTATGTGACTTGCCCAAGGTCACCCAGTGGGTTTTCATGGTAGAGCGGGGATTCAAACCCTGGTCTCCAGAGTTGTGTTTCAACCCTCAAGCCACTACTCCACACTGGCTCATATACCTGTACAATATTTATGATTTCCCCCCACCCCGGCCCTTCCATAATGATAGCAATCACAGAACTAGCTTTATTTTCACAGCTGTCCTACACTGAGTTGACATTTTCATTCAGCTATCCACATTAGTGGCTGTGACTTCCATGTTCGTGGACTGGTGTATTTGTTCCAGGTTTTAATCTGAACTTTAAAAGTGCTGAATCTTTAAAGACACAGAATTCTGTCTCCAAAATAAAAGGTGACACAGGAAATGGTACAAACAAAATTCTTGTGTTCAATTTTGGCTGCACCCAATGGTACATCAAATGCCCAGTTAAGGCTTGAGACAGGAATGCTGCTAATACAAGTGAGGGCATGGAAACTGATGATATATTATTGGCTAAAAATTCAATTCTTCCCAGTTTGTTTAACTCCATTAGTCCTAGCAGATAATTTTTCTTCACCTTGGGAACAAGCAGTAGAATATAACCTGGCTGCTTATGGACTCTCTCCTTTATTCTTGTTATCATTAGATAAGGATCAAGCTAAAGAAATAGTTATTCAAAGAATAAATGATATGGAGTTCTAGAATGAACTTAGTAGGTCACCACAAAACAATAGAACTTGGATAGGTAGGCGAGTATGGGAACCAGATAGGTATCTGCAAAATTTAACATTTCCTAGGTTGAGAATGGCCTTTTATAAAGCCAAACTTAATATTCTCCCATCTGCCCTACTTCAAGATCCAATAAAGTTCCTGTAACTGAGCACACTTACTCATGTGGAGAAATGAAGTAGAAACTATTTTACACTTACTGTTACACTGTAAATTTTATGAGGTCAATTTATATTGAACCTATAGCATAAAAACGTCCAGGGTATACAGAAAACTCTTATGTTAATCATTTACCCCAGGATTTAAATCTTTACTAGCTGGATCTGGTGTGCCTAACGCCATTAAAAAACTCCCCATAGACCTCATGACAACCATGTAAGGTAGGCCACTGGGTTTAAGTTCCTCCTCCTCCTTCTCAGCATTCCACACTTTTCCCGGAATTGCTGAGGGTGACTCGCTCTATTACCCTGCTGTGGCCTCCGCCAGTTGACTGCCTGGGTTCCATCACAACCCGTGACTGAGGAGTGACTGAGGAGTGAGAGGAGGAAGGGGCCCTTGTGAGGCAGTGAGGCAGATTGAGTGTATTGTGAGGTGGAGAGGGAATTTTCATGTGGGTGGTGATTGGTTGGGTGTGGGTGGGATGTGTTTCCTGAGCAGCCAATTATCACACTGAGAGAGGCAACATACCCAAGAGAATGATATATCATAGAATCATAGAATTGTAGTTGGAAGAGACCACGAGGGCCATCCAGTCCAGTTATGTGTATAGTTGCTAAATTTTGTGTTTGCTGCAATGAAAATAAAACAAATCCATTATTGTTTCAGTATCATTATTATTTGAAATTTGAAATTTTTAATCAATAAATTGTCAGGGGAAGACAGTTGTTATTTTTTTATTATATTATATTATATTATATAATCCTAATGTATTAGGTTTATTCCATAAGAGAACAAAAATATTTTAAAAAGGCATAGGAGTGTGAATACTTCATTACCATGTGTCATTTTGTAGCTTATTATTGCTTTTCTTTTTAGTTTCTATCCGTTTTTAAATTTTGCTGATCATTGACCGAATAAAATGTATGTATGTCTCCAAAATATTTCAGCACCTTGGTTAGCTCCTGTAAAGTTCAGACTAAAACCCAGAGTGGACTCATCACCCCCCTGACATGGGAGCCACCAACTGCTATTGGCAATTTGCCATGACCTCAAGACCGCAGAATCATGGAGGTGACACTGTAGGCCAGCTGTCTGTTGACCAGACAAAGTAGAGACTACCCACCTGTTTCCCTCTTTGAGTCACTAAATGAGTAGGACATGACGGGTTAAGTGTAATTAAGTATAATCAGGAATATAGTGTATCGTTAGTTTAATTAAGAAGCTACAGTGTTGACAAACAGGCCACTAATGTTTAAATGTCATAATAGCCCCTTATTAACGAATACAGCAATTTTCCTTTCCATTTTCAGGCTAACACTCTGGAAATTGCTCCATTTGATTCCAAACAATGGATCTAAACAAAATTATATGCTGTATTCTCTCCCCTACCTTTCTTTTAATGTGTGGGCATGGTGGTAATCTGCAAGGATCAATTTCTGATGCAGATATTACAGCTGCGTTAGTGCAGACAACTATCCTGAACTCATCTTTTGATGAGCAAATCTATCAAGTTCTGTTTCTCTTCACATTTTTTTAAAAAATCTCAATTCTTCCCACCCAATTTATGAAGACATATGCAAATTCTGTTATCAATAACTATTCAAATGAAATTCTTACTCATCTGCAGTTTACAGATTCAATAGGTATCCCCGGCACAGGCGGATCATAGAATCATAGAATCATAGAATTGCAGAGTTGGAAGAGACCACGAGGGCCATCCAGTCCAACCCCCCTGCCACGCAGGAAATCACAATCAAAGCATCCCCAACAGATGGCCATCAAGCCTCTGTTTAAAGACCTCCAAGGAAGGAGACCCCACCACGCTCCAAGGGAGTACGTTCCACTGCCGAACAGCTCTTACTGTCAAAATGTTCCTCCTAATGTTGAGGTGGAATCTCTGTTCCTGGAGCTTGCATCCATTGCTCCGTGTTCCAGTCTCTGGAGCAGCAGAAAACAAGCCTGCTCCATCCTCAGCGTGACATCCCTTCAAATACTTAAACAGGGCTATCATATCGCCTCTAAACCGTCTTTTTTCCAGGCTAAACATACCCAGCTCCCTAAGTCTCTCCTCATAAGGCATTGTTTCCAGACCTTTCACCATTTTAGTTGCCCTTCTCTGGATCATGTTGTATTGGTCTGCCATGTTGCTGTTGTAAATCAAGAGTCAACTGGGGGTAGGGGAGAGATGGCAACCCTCATTCATGTCACAGATATGGTTGAATGTCTGGGGACTGAAACCTAGGCTTTAATGTACTAAGCATTTAAAAACCCTCTTCCTGGAAGGGTGAATCAATTTTCCTTTCTTGCACATTCATTCTTTTTTAATCAAGGTGTGTTTTTTTAAAAAAAATTGGAAAGTCCTTACCAGAAATAAACCAAGACAAGTTCTCATTTGCCCCATATTCCAATATGCATTTGTTTCATGCTCACAGTTCTAGAAAGCAAGGGATAGCCTAGACTATAGAACAGAAAAGAAGAACACACCATGGAAATAAAGGGCCTGGTTTAGCACATCCTGAAATGACTTACGGTACTTTTTTTTTTAATAGCACAGTTCTTTGTAAGCTGCAGAATCATATTCCTCCCAACATGGATGCATACAAGTTCACTTCTGAAGCAAAGGCAAGAGTGAATGACGGTTCCCGAACAGGACCATTATTTTCTGTCTGCCTCAGAACTTAAAAATATAGACAAGTTCCATCCACAATAAGTTTTCTTATTTTTGGACAGAGTTCCTGAACTACAAACATATAAATTATGAGCAGTTATCCATCTTAGACCAGAAAGGTTTATGCTTACATTTTCCAGGTATAAAATAGAACTGCTGCAGACTTTATTATGAGCCCAGGGCTCCAGCATCCCAGAGACAGATCTGGTGATGCCACAAGGCAAAATCTGGTGATGCCACAGTAGTACCCACTCTCAAAAGTCAGAGATCTGATATGGCTCCTGGGGTTGGAGATTGTCCAGTAGTAAAACTATAGTCCAGAGGTTAAAAGGAAGGAACAAAAATATGCTCCTCACCATCATGAGGGAAAAAAAAGAGAGAGTGAAATTGTTTTAAAACATTTGGAGAACATTTTTCCAATCCCCCCCCCCCCCCGTGGTACATTGTGGAGTAACATAATAGAAACTAACAGACAGGTCTTGGTGAAGCTTCAAAAAGCTTGCATTGTGTATTTTATGCTTTGAAGCTGGCCGAATAAAGGTATCACTGCTGTGTACATTTTGGATTTTGATGTATTTTGCTGCATGGTCAGCATGACTACCCCTGAGTAGGTCTTGGTCTTGTTAACTTGGGACATGGACCACATTTTCCTCCAACCTCTAATCCAGTGATGATGGAAATGGAGACCACACCCTGCATGCAGCCCCTCAACCCCACTTTTGTAGCCCATGAAGCCCCTCCAACCCACACATTAAAAAAAAAAACCCATCCTGATTTTGAGGTGATTTTTTTTTTGTCCCCAAGCCAGCCCAAAGAACCCCAGAATGGCTGGGAATGTGGCAATTTAAGTCTCCTCCTCTCCAAAACCCCAAATGAAGAAATAGCGTCTGGAGGTTTTATGCCCAATTGTGTTCCACAGGGTGTGGGGATACAGGGTGAAATTTGGGGGCCACCCTTCTTGCAGTTGACCAGTCCTGCTCTAATCAAACTCTTAATCCTATAAACAAAGCAGAGACTAAAGTATTAAGAATTGTTGCTTTACAGGGTGAGGAGTCTTTCTCTCACAATTATTTCTCCTGGTGCAGTGTTTTAGTTTTAGTGCAAACTTGGGGGGGGGGGGAGACAGCCATTCTCATTTGGTGAAGACAAAAGGGAGGTATATAGTTGGGAGAGCTGCTGGTGAGCCTCCCTGTGATTGTGGCATTTGATATGAGGGCCAGTTTTTGCCTCCCTAACTCCATGCCTCCTTATTGTAGTCTGTTGACTTGAGTACTGAGACTAAGAACTTTATCAGACAAGGAAAATATGGTGTCATAAGGACACAACATAACCACAAAAGGACACACGGATCAGACGACGTCGGTCTTTCATGGTTATAAAGGGACAAAATCACATATTTTTTAACTGATGGCTTAAGCGGTCAATAGATCCCCCTGCTGCTTTTTTGCCAGCCTTGCTGGCATGTGATAGCTCGAGCCATTTAAATCACGTACCTACCCCGACAATAGCTGCTCTGGTGTGAACATTTCTGGATGAGATTGGGATATCCCGGTAAGTTTCACTCTTTTTATGACCCTCCCTGGGTTACTTGGGACTTTTACAGTGTGTTTGGGTCCTTAGTGCAACTTTTATATGTTTATTTTTGTTTTTAAGTTTGAATTTCCTGCCCAATGAAATTGCGCAAGATTTCAAATGAGGAAGTGGCCAACGCACCATTCACTTCTTCTTTATTGCCGGGAGCCTTTACAAGGTAAG
Organism: Gambelia wislizenii; assembly: GCA_030847615.1. Lineage (NCBI taxonomy): Eukaryota > Metazoa > Chordata > Lepidosauria > Squamata > Crotaphytidae > Gambelia > Gambelia wislizenii. The sequence goes on from JAUMIR010000004.1 coordinate 166,699,729, forward strand.
TGCGGGGAGGAACGTTCTTTTGCCGGCATAAAATACTTTTTTTTTTTTTAAATGCTGGCAAAAGAACGTTTAAAGAGGCTGCATCTGATAAAGTTTAAATCCTGCCCCGGTTTGCACAGAGCCACCCTTCACCTGGACTTCATCTGCTGTTGGCCTACAAGAAGCATTTTGCTTACTAAAGGAAGAAGATAGGAAGAATGCCCCAGAGGAGAGTGGGGTGAGGAAAGGGAAACAAGCAGTTTCAGCAACTTAATCAAAGCAGACAGTTCTTCTATATTGTATCCCAGGAGTAAAGAGAGAGGCAGATACACAACCTACATGTTTAGCTAAGAGGGCATTATTGATGTTTGTACTATTTAAACAGAGACACGATTCATCTCCCCTGGCTCCCCTGCACCTTTTTGAGTGAGAAATTACTGTTCACTGACCAAGAAGGCATCTGAACATTAGGTCTCTACCAGCCCCACCTCTTCCTCTCCCCATTACAAGCAAGTAGAAACAGAGCCAGTCTTACTAGCAGTGAGATTCAAAACTGTGCACTTCCTTTAATACATCCCTTCAGTACAGAGAGAAAGACTCAGACAGATAGATTCCCACATACTAATTCTGTAATGACAACCAATTATACTATTGCAACTATACCAGAAAATGTCTTTATTAATTTACTAAAGGGACTTGCAGCAGGAACCCTGCAGCCACCTGTTGCAAAGAGTCTTGCTGTCAGGAGAGGGCTAGACTCTTCTTCAGTAACCGTCCTGCTCTTCTGTGCCTTGGAATTCCCTATGTTGGTATTGCTGCCTGGCTTCTAAGGTAGGTTTTTGAGGTCTCACTGAGTGACAGAGCTACAGTGACAGAGCTCCATCATAGTAGCTATGTCTCTGGAAGCAGAATTTTGGTCACTGTATTCTGTGTTTTTACTGTTGTGTAAAAACATACATGCAAGTACACAAAAGTCATAATGACCTGCTAGGCAGTCTTGAGCTCCCCCCCCCCCGCCCCTTAAAATAGTTCTGGGGTTCTTGGGAATCTAATCTACTGTCTCAGGGCAGCGGAGGACTAATTTTTCTGTTTTCAGTCTGTGTCACTTTCATATACATTGTTCTATAAGCCCGTTTCATCCTTTTCCTGCATTATTTTTCAGTTTTAAAAAACCAGCATGCACATGCCCACACACACAAAAGAGGAGGGATTAACATCTTTTGGAAACTATCTTTGCATGCCTTTTACCCTAAAAGATCTGACAATTTTTTTTCATGCATCCTGGTACATATGTTGAGCTGAGAAATGCATCACAAATGTGGTGAAAACTGAAAGATAAGGCAGGATTTATGTATTATTCCAAGAAGTGTGAATCAGGCCAAAGGAAATCTGAAGAAAATCTTTGAGCAGGAGTTGTGAGAAAAAACCTCACCAAATTATTTCTTCTCAATAGGACAGGCTGTCCTGACACATTGAGACAGCCTGTCAAGAGTTAGTTAAACCGAATGAGATTTCTCACTTCCAGCATGGGAATGAGACTATGAAGGTTTTGGGGGTGGGCTCTCTAAAATAATGTCTCTGAGAAAAACAGGTGTCTTCCCCCCGTAGAAAGGAAAATACACACACACAAAGCAAGCACAAAAGGACTGGCTGATGGTTTGAAAAGAGGCAGACAACCCACCCTCTACTTCTAATGCATAAGGTAATACATACAGCAGGAGCTGCAGTCACTTAGCAATCCAATTTGTCTAGCTGGCTCAATACACACAGTGTATGCAATTTGCAAATTTAAGGCAATTTGCACAAAAATCATTCTTGCAAATGTGCAAATTCTCATCAAGACACATAGAAAGTCTTTCTCTGCCTCAGAGGTGAATGAAAAAAAAATGTTGCTTTTACTTGAATATAAGAACAAGCTAAGGATTTGCATCCCTACCTTACAAGGTCTGTCTATTAAATAACAAGACTGATACAATAACCCATCTTTATTTATATGTATTATAATTCTATTGCTTTCCCCTTCAATATACTCCCTGTTCCCACTCACATACTGATGCAGTCTTGTTTTCCACTGGTCGAAGGTGTGGAGCAGATCAATTTATGCCAGCTGTTTCTGCTGTTTTCTTCTTTATGGCATCAATTGACTCAAAATGTGTTCCTTTAAGCACCAATTTCACTTTAGGGAAAAGAAAAAAGTCGCATGGTGTCAAACCTAGCAAATATGGAGGATGTTCAAGTGTGGCAATGCATTTATCAGCCAAAAACTGCTTCACAGAAAGTGCCGTGTAAGCAGGCGCATTGTCTTGATGAAGAATGAAACCATTTCCCCACAGTTCTGGTCGTTTTTTCCCCCTGACTCTTTCTCTCAGCTTTGTCAAAACTTCCTTATCCTAATGCTGGTTCACTGTTCTGCCTTCTGGGATTGAATGGCCAAGAGTGTTGATATTTGTCATTCAGGTTCAGACATGTTCAAGGTCACCACTCAACCATTCACAGTCACTTCTCCCTGATTTATCTGAAAGGTAGAAAAATAGTCTCATTATTTAATAGACAGACCTGATAAACACCCCTGTTTCAGGACTTTGCTTTGGCCAGAGTTCCTAAACCAGAAATGTTTTCTACTGCTGTCAGCATGGATTTTTCACTCAAGGCAGGTATTTCCAAGATTTGCTGTTCAATATGGTGATTCCTCGTTACTAATACAATGCAGATTTATACACAGCAGTCCTTAACGCATCCACCCTCATGGTAACCATATGAGGTGAGTCATTATTGTGCTCATTTGACAATCTGGGAACTGCTGATGCTGAGCAATTGATTTGCCCACAGCTACCCATTAAACCCATGTCTGAGCTGCAACTTTCAAATTGAGAATTGATTTATTTCAGCTGAGTTTAGGGGCCTGGTGGGTGAGAGCAAGCTCAGAGTTTTGCACCAAGAGCCAAATTTCCCTCTCAGAAACACAGAGAAGACTTTTAAGTGTATGTTTCAGTAGAAATCTGTGAGTTAAAATTTATAGCTATGAACTTCATTTCACTTTGTTGGAAAATGTCATCTTAGCCATCTCTAGTAAATACTATTAGATACAATGGTTAAATACTTCCTAATTTTATATTCATGGTTATGTGAAGCACTTAGACAATGATTTTTTATAGCAATTGGAAGCATTTGAAATTTTCCACATACATAATTTTGCAATCTCACAATTATGAACTTTGTTAGAATTGTCTTCTATTAGCAACCATTCCACATGGCTTCAGCATAGGGAAGGGACAGCACTTTGGAAAGTAATTCTTTGGATCAGAATGCCCAGAATCTCTCAGCCAATATAGCCACTGGCCTGGTTGTCCGATCGATCCTGGGAGATGTAGTCCAAATAGTAACTTTGCCAGGCGTTGGGAAAAGAGGGGCAGTAAGACTTGAAAGCACAGAATAACAACAACAAATAATCAATTCCATCAGTTCAGTTCCCTGAAACTGCATGCTTTTGGTTATTCCTTCCCCATAATGGTCTACCTCCATGGCCATTCCACCTATTCCATATTAAACCTTTTCCTGAATGCATGGAAGGCAGGCCCAGCAAGTGCAACTTCCCCTCCATGCACACCTTAATGCATGAGTGGAAGGAACATGTGAAATGGGCATTAGCTTCCACAGCACTTCAGAGCTCAGACCTGTTTGTTCACCTTAACCATCCCTGGTCTGGCTGATGTAAAGAAACGTGTGAGGTTTCCAGTTACAAAAAAAATATTGGGTACAATCCACTGGAAAACATTTGTCTGCACAAGCTCCATCCAAATTAACACAAACTTGCAAAAGTGTGCACAGGTTGACCCCTGTATCCATGGTTTAGGTATCCATGATTTCACTTATCCACATCAAAAAAATACAGTGTATGTTCTCTCTAGGGATTTCTAGGTCCTCCAATGTGATTCTATCATCAATTTCTGGCATTCTTCTCATTGAAAATAATAGACTTCCTTATTATCCAGTTTCTGGTATCCATGGGGAGTCTTGGAATATATCCCCTGTGGATACGGGGGTGAACCTGTATTGTGCATGAAGCAGTCATATATGTAGCCTTCATCCCAAAATATCCCTGAGCAGTTTATCCTGAATTATTCTTCATCAACTGGGAACTGAATGTAACCACTTCTGTGATGAGATGGCTTGCCTGATTAAGAGAGCAGAGCTACACTGCGCAGCAGATTAAGGCAGAGGAGTGAATAATACTGTATCTATTTAAAATGCAAAGGGAATTTAAGCAGAGAATGTAGTTAATCCAACTGGCTTCAAGCCAACTCTCCAAGGTGAACATCCTGGCTGTTTGCAAATGCACAGCAAGCCACGGAGGCATCAATGGGTAATGAGATTCCTAGTTCCTAAAGTCTGCATTCAGATATTCATTCAGCATGGATCCAGAGGTGGGGGGGGGAATTGAGCTCTTGCGCTCTGATTCCTTATAGTCCATGAACATCTCCCTGTCTAAAGTCAGTTGGTTAGTTAATCAATTAAGAGGGTTACCAATTATCCTTTTAAAGACAATGGATCCAATGCCATTAGTCTATTTATTTATTTATTTCCAGCATATAAAAGTTAAAGTACAAACTATCAATACAATTAAAAGCAGTTAAAGGCAAACCTTTCAGAAGAAGAACAACCAATCTAAACTACGCAGCACATGAAAGGCCCTGTCCCCTTGAGCAGCCTGTCCTCAAAGGCCGGCAGAAACAAACAGGTCTTCAGCTGCCTACAAAATGATAGCAAGGAGGGTGCCAGTCTGACCTTTCTAGGAAAGAGGTTGCAGAGCCTGGGAGCCCCTGAGTAGGCCCTCTTCTGTGTTCCCACCAGAAACAGCCTAGAGACTATACCAAAGATCAGTCTCCAGGAAACTTGCTTTTGGTTTTTTTTTTTTAAATAACTAAGAGCAGGATACCTCTGAGTACACTTGGTACACTTTCCCTTTCTGACAAGAAGCACTTTAAAAAATGGACAGCATATATGCACCCAATGTTTGCTGCTATGAGGTTTTGTATCTCGTTATTGCAATTTGTCATTTTAAGAGGTGTCAATAATTTGGGGCCTCCCGGATGGAATAGCCATATCATCATTCAAACAAGAACATTCCAACTGAGAAAAAGCAAAAAGGAAGAGGAGCATCCTCAAAGAACCAGTCAGCTCCCTTGGCTTCTCTGGAGCTTTGCTGTAAATCTGGTTTTGTTCCAAGCATCACTCAATGGAATTCGGGGATTTGACTTCCACTAATGTTCTTTTAATAAATGCAGTTTTCCTCTTACATGGGTAATCTCTCTGGGAAAAGTGGAGTCTCCAACCACCACTCTCCAGGGGAGGGGTGGCAGCTTCGCAGCCTGAAGTCAGAGAGAAATGAGAGTTGAGAGTTTGCAGCTAGAGTTTGCGAAACATCAGGCTACAGCTTTGGAAGTGGATGCAACAACCGCTCTTTGGATATCTGGAGCAGGATTAGCAGCTGTGTTATCTTCTTGTACTTGTCTCCAGTACGCTCTGCTTGCTTACCTTTTAAAGAAAGTAAATATTATAAAGATACCATAAGCCCGCAGTGTAGTCTTATCTAGCCACATTAAAGCCTTGTAGTAGTGCTACAGCAATTCTCACCACCCAGGAAATTTATTTTATTTGCTATCTTTATATACCACCCAATAATGACAGCTCTCTAGGCAGCTAACAAAAAAAGTAAGACAGTTACATCTAAAAAGCTAAAACCATAAATGCTAAATGCTGTATAAAGAACAAGAGAGAATAAAACCAAATCCAATGATAATTTTCACAGATGTTTAACCCACAGGTATATCAAAAGATCTACAGATCACTGAAAGTTATTTTTAACTGGATTTAAAAGCCCAGAAAACTAGCATGTGGCAGATGTAAAAATACCTTCTGTTTACTAAGTGAAAAGAGGCAAGGAAATATTACAGACAGACATCAGGCTCTGAAATCTGCCTGGATTTTGATTTGGGGTGGGTGGGTACAGATACAACTGTTGAACCCCACTTTTGCAGCCCCAAAGGGGAGGGTAGTAAAAACTCCCATGCAGATGCCCACCCCAATTTAAGCCCTTGTGGTCTTCCAGGAACAGGTACATTGTGACCATTGGCAAACATATTTTGACAGTTGATGTATGTACAATACACAGCTTCATTTGTTCCATGTTGCTTTAACTGTCATGGCTCCATCTTACAATATTCTGAGGATCTATAGTCTCATAAGTTATATGGAATGCTCTACTAGAGAGATCTAGCAACTGTCTCCAAAGAGTTTTAAGGGACTACAAACCCCAAGATTCCATAAGGAAGAGCTGTAACAGTAAAAGTATTACTAAACTGATGTAACTGTGCAGTGTAGCTACACCAGGGCAACTGTGAAGAGCCAGGAGCCTGTTTCTCCCCTCTATCCCACCCCACCCCCACCAATTGCACAGCCACTCTCGGTGCAATTAGAAATGACAAGATGTAATTTCCAGTTCTAAACTGGCTAAAATATAGGGATTTCTGCTATCTGGGGGTTGTGAGGGGAGGAAAGGAGTCAAATGCCTCTATGTTTTGCTGCCATTTCAGTGCCCTCCCGTGTTTTTCAGCCATTTTTCTGGATGAACATTTTCTAATTGGGGGTTTCTGGGGGCTTTCGGGCCTACAAAGCCCAGTGCTTCTAATGGTATGTTGAACATACATAACACAACACTTCTTCTTTTGGAAGACTCAGCAGATATCTCTTTTTAATTATTTTATTAAAATTATTTTGTAAGCCACTTAATTGTGCCACTTATGGTGGGATATAAGTCTGAAACATAAATAAAAAGGACAGCCTAAGCAAAGGCTGCTGCTATGATTATTTTCTTAAAGATGGATTCAAGTGTGACGCAAATGGTTAGGGGGCAATCTATAATTGTGGTTGTTTTCAGCCAGTCAAGAACTGCTGGGTGTGAACAAATTGGAAAGTGTTGTTACATCATATGGATCAAATGGCAGCTGAAAAGCTCTTTTAAGAATCAAGGGAACATCCCTCAAGGCACTGGAGCATGTTTGATCCCTTATGTGTCTAACATTGCACAGTAAGATAAATCACAAACAATTCTCCCTGATTTTGACTCAAGTAAGATCTTAATGATACCATCTGCTTTGAGTATTACTCATACCTTGTAGGTTGAAAATAGTAGCTAAAAATGTCTTTCTTAGAACATCCCACCCTCCTGCTCTCACTCATGGACAGACATGCTGCTGTCATATACCCTCCACCTCAGTTCACTCCTCGTGGGCAAGAGGGTGCTTTTAGAAAACTCTTTCCCCATACCTTTCAGTCTTGAACAATGTCAGTTCTGGAAACTTTGCCTTTAGCCTTCATTCTACTTTACCATGATAGATTCAAGTATCAAACCCTTCCTGTCCTGGGGATCCTTTCTGCTTTTTAGCATTTTCCCATCTCCAACCTTCACTTTTTTTACAGGCAATCTCCCCACTTGTAGGTGTTCTGCCGCCACCATAAAACCTATATATCTTTCTTTTGACCTTGCCAAAGCCCTCCATAGCTTGGGTAATGATCAGGTGTGGTTTGAACAAACAAATATTTCTGAACAATATGTAACAATAAGTAGGATATCCCAGAGTGTGTTCATAAAGCGTGTGGAGTCCATTACTCTTCTTTGTTGCTTTGTATTGTGTTTCACAAAACTTATATACTTCAAATAATATTTCTGCCTGTTCTGTTCTCTGTTCTCAAACCCACACACACCAAATCATCTTCTACTTTCCCAGCTCTCACACTCCAAATGACTAACTGCCAGGATTCCAGCCACTGAATTGCCAAACATCACAGCTGCTGTGCAAATTTCTGATCAAACATTCTTGTTGCAACTGTCTTAGGAGCAAAAGAATGTAGCAATGAAATTAGACTACATAAATTGGCAATAAAGAATTTCACCCCATTTTGGACCAGTAATGAAGTTTGGTTCTGTTCATCCAGAATCCTACTTGAATGTTTCCCAGAATGGGCTCCAGAACCTGTTGTTTTATAGCCTTACACCTCTCATATCATCACCACACTCCTATGTCAGAGGTTTGGAAAACAAACTTCTGTATGGCTTGGAGGTGTCTGTCCTGTTAAGCTTTACTTTATTTGACCTGAAGGCTTCAGCAAGATTGAATTTCCATTTGCTATGACCAGTTGCCAATGGCTCTGGTTGTATTCAGTTCAAGGTCAAGGACATCAATGCCTTACAATTTTGGAGGAATTTAGTGAGATCTTCTGAACCCATCAGACACTAAGCCCATCTACCCCCCCCTTGCCCCAAATCTCAGGCTGAGATCTTCTGACCTGTCAATGACACTGAGCCAAGGCAGGGTAAAGAAATAATAATAATAATAAATAATAAAATTTATTTATACCCCGCCCCTCTGTTAAAACAATCGGGGCGGCTTACAAAATTTAAAATACAATACAAATAAAATCCCTAAACACCCCCACTCCCACCCTCCTGAAGAAATCTCAGTCTCCTGTGGCTGCTGTCTACCCTATTAACTGAGTAACTGAAAACACAGAGTGGCTATACTACAGACAGCTATGAAATGTTGTGTAAAGCCTCGGGAAGGATGGAGTATAGACTGTTCCACTCAGAGACAATATCTTGAATACCTTCTCCCAAGCCTTCCCAGATAGAAGGTGTTATTATACCATCATCTTTGGACTCAGAGAATAAATCCTCAGCATCAGCTCCATCTTCACAACCTCAAAGGAACTAGCGGGTGAGAGTCCTTTAAAGAACACTGCCAGTTCCTACCTACATGGAGGCAGGGCTTAATAAAGAATGTCCCTGGCCTAATAATTATAGTGTCTCAGATGGCCTTCATTTTCTGTAGAGGCAGTACCATAAAAATGCACTGAGAGCTTTCCAGAATCCTGAAATGGTATTTCTAAATCTAAAGCACCATGCCACAGTTTGCTGAACCAGAATTTACTTGTACTCTAACTTGTTCACTGATACTACAACTGGGGTAAACTGAATATCACTCCCTGACCCCTGACCAAGAAAACTTGGATACACTGATGAAACTCAGGGCTGGTGGCTAATGTCTTGTGTTAATGGGTAATGCTGGGAAGATCACATGTTAATGGGTAATGTTGGAAGATCACTAAAATATCCACTCCATTTTGCCTAAAGAAGGAGTTTGAGGGAAATTTGGGCATCTTTGCTTAGGACATCCTTTTGAGGAATTTCAAGGATATAATGGAATTGGAAGAGAAGAAGAAAGAAGCAAATTCGGGTATCAGTTTCAGAAGTTCCACATCGGTATCATCTAATCTGGACAGATGGACCTCACTGTCTTAATCACACATAGCCCAGGACCCCCAAGTCCCTCAGGCAGAGGCAAGAGTATGCTTCCCTTTAGCTCCTCAGTCCTGTGGCAATGCTCTTTTCTTGCAATAGCATTTCAGATCCATTAAGGAGAGGACACAAGTGAAATCTGAAATGGCTCCCCTGCTGGAGAAACAACTGGAGAACAGAATTCAGCATTCACAATGAGGTTCCACTTCAGCACCCTCCACATCCATCTCTGTCTGATCTTAAATTTCCATGGCAGTGTTTCCCTTCAAGCTAACCAATGTCTATACAGTGCTGTCAGTTGAAAGGCAGGAGATACACACACAATGCCAACTTGCACAACATTACCTCACAAAGGGAGCTTTTCTAATGGCAGGATAAATAAGTTCTTAATACACTGGGAGAGCAGCAGTGCCATTCCTCATTGCTTAAAACCTTCTGCTGGGCCTGGCTCCTGCTTGCTCATCCTTGCTTAATTACACTCCCCTGATATCTTTCTCTGCAGAATTACAGAGCTGATGCACTCCATGAAGGAACCCACCCCTTCCCATACATCGATCATGGATTTAATTTGTGTAGGAAAACATGAAAGCTATGTAAGAAAACATCACTTGATCTCATTTCAGAAGGCATAATGTGCTTAGAGTTTGTTGCAAATGGATTTAAATAAACCCCTCAGAGAGGGTGAAGTTTTTGTTTGTTTGTTTGTTCATTGACGACCACATATTCAATTTCAGGAATATTCTTAGAATGACTGGGTCCCAGAATAAGGGAGACAAAGAAAAATGTTAAGTTGATGGAAAGAATAAGGTTTGGTGTATAGGGAACACAGCCTATGCTCGTTATAAAATACATTCACAAACCTACACCAGTTTAGTATGATTGGAATACACCATACGGTTTAAGGACATCTGCATGTATTGATGCTGCTTTTCCTAGAAATGGACGACAGATGAGGAGTTGTAATTAATATAGCATATTTCAAGTGTTCAAAGCACTTCACATTCATTATGTCTGCAATCACTAGAAGAGCCATGAAAGGCAAGGCAGTGTTGTTATTCTCAGATTGCATATGGGCAGCAAAGGGTAAGAAAACAGTGACTCGCTGAAGGGCCAACTGGGATACAGTACAGGAGATACACAGCAGATCCAGTGAAACATGGGGGGGTATTGTTTAAAATCAGCTTGGGAGATATCATTCTTTAGGGTAAAACTCTGACCTGGCCTCTCCCTCATTTTCTGGTGTTTACACTTAGGAAATATGAACATTAGAAGAAATGAGTATGGTTATGTATGTTATTTTTCCCACACACAGAGCTTAGGGAAGTTGGGCAAAGAAAGACAGGCCCCCTTCCTCCAAATTCCTCACCCCTGTCAAAGTCTCTCTGGCTTTTCTTCGCAAACGAAGATTCAGGAAGGACTCATCCCGCGCTTTCTGCAAGCGCGCTGATGACTAAAAAGGCCAATCCGAGATAAACAAGTCCGGTTGCAAAAAGCACAGCAGAAGGTCTCCTTGGGTGATGTTTTTGGGTTGTGATTCTTTCTGCGTTGTTGTTTCTCTTCAAGACTTGTTCGTCGTGAGTTCTCAAATAAGGCTGCAGCATTGTGGCTAGTGCGTCTCCATGCCTCCCGATGTGAGGCCAGGTCGGACCACTGTTGGTGATCAATTTGGCCAAGCCTGAGATGTTGTTTCAGGGAGTCTTTGTATCGCTTTTTTGGAGCGCCCCTCTTACGCTGACCCGTGGCGAGTTCACCGTAGAGTAGTATTTTTGGGAGGCGATGGTCCTCCATCCTAGAAACATGCCCTCCCCAGCGCAGCTGTGTTCTCAATATCATGGCCTCAATGCTGGTGATCCCTGCTTGCTCAAGGACAGCAACATTCGTCACATAGTCATTCCAGTGTATATTTAGGATTGTGCGTAGACAGCGCTGATGAAAGCGCTCGAGGAGTCGTAGGTGGTGGCGATAGGTGACCCATGTTTCAGATCCATAAAGGAGGATAGACAGTACGATGGCTCTATACACACTGATTTTTGTGTTTCGCCTCAGGTGTTTATTGCTCCAGACTCTTTTGTGAAGTCTTCCAAATGCACTATATGCCTTTGCCTGTCAAAGTAATGCCTGGTAATTTATTTAGTTGTTATATGAAGCCACATGGGAGCCCTAGTGGTGCAGGGGTTAAATGCCGGTACTGCAGCCACAACATTGTGAGTTTGATCCTGTAGGGCTCCAGGGTTGACTCAGCCTTCCATCCTTCCATAGGTCAGTAAAATGAGTACCCAGCTTGTTGGGGACAATTAGCTAACACACATTGGAAACTGCTTGGAGAGTGCCTAGCGCTATAAAGCAGTGTAGATGTGTAAGTGCTATTGCTAAAACAATTTGTAAGCAGCTCTAAGAGTCTTTGTGGCTGAAGAGTGGGGTATAAATACTCTAATAAATAAATGCAATAAATAAATCTATTTATTGCCTTCACTTAATCTCCCAAGGAAAGGGAAGCAACTTTGCTAGGACCAAGCCTCTAAGTATGCAACTGGGCAACCTATACAAATATTGAAGCCACTCACAGAAATAATGTGGTCCAGAGTTGAAAGACACACCAAGAGGTCATTTAGATGACCTCACTCTTCCCCACAGAAATAACTTTTTGCTCCAAACACTGCTTAGTGCAAGGCTCCCCCACCCATGGCACTTCTTGGCAAGTGCTTTGCCAGGAGAAGAGGAGACATTGAATAACTTTGCATATGTTTTTATTTATGACCTTTTAAGTGCTTTTAACAGTACTTGTTTTAATTTTTGGTAAGCTGCTTTGAATCACAGTAATGGGGAATAGGCAAGATATAAATGAGTAAATACGTAGTGTTGGTAGCTTCCAATAAAGTGACAGATAGGCCAGTGAACTCTGAGAGGACAGTGGCTTGCCTGAGGCTGCCTAGCGAGTTTCTGGTAGCTGCATCTTTAAAGGGGGTAACCATTGTTACCCCTGTTTGAACATGGCACAAAATGTCACAAAACTATGGGGGGTGATGGAGGGTAAAAGGCTTTATTAAGTGGGCCACTCTGTCTGACTCACTAGTAGATTCTGTTTTGTAATGCAACTGTTCATAATGCTGAGCTACCTCAGCCAGCCAATGGCTTTGATAAACTCTGAGCATCTGGCAGTTCTCGTCCATGAGTTTCCTTCAAACCCTATTGTTCAAAGAATGTTGTTTTTCCTATAGGAAAGTCCTAGTTTTTTCTCATTTGTGTATGCAGATATAAAACTACCTGCTCATAAATTTGAGAGGCTGAGTTCTTTAAAAGAGGAAAACATTCAAGAGAAACCAATCTAGATATCAGGACCAATTCTGAGATGATCTAAGAACCCAAGGTGCTGCATTGTCTAATATCTTATTGTCTAATAACCATCACCTGCTGAAGATCTTTGTTTTCTAGCTGCCACATTATGCATATTTTGTTTCTTTCTTTACAAGTCTGCATGATTCATCTTCTATGTCTGTGCAACAATTACAGTATTTGTCAGAAGGGCTAGAAGGGCTCTCCAGAGTGTTCAATAAGTGCTTGTTTCTACTGTTCCATTCCTGATATTTTAAAGGCCTTAATGTTATCAGAAGAGATCCATACTCCCTCTGATATACTCGGGTGACTCACTGCAAGGCCAAAGTCCAACAGTGGAAGCAATGGCGTTAAAATTACACTGTTTGAGAGGAGAGTGTTGTGACTCTCTGCAAATGTCATAGCTTTTATTCTGAATTGTTAAAATATATTTTTTAAAGAGTACAAACTCAAAAGTTCAAACCTGATGCTTCAGATGGGATGCAACCCCATTCAATAAAGGCCACATATAATAATGAAGATAAAGGGCTAGTGACCTAAAAGCAAAATGCAGAAAATAGCCCCCCAACCTCTTGCAACCCCCCATCCTTTTTTTTAAAAAAAAGGAGGGATTGTGATATGTCTTCAATGCTGGTTACCACAAATATGTGCACCTATACATGTGCATATGCACACCTATACCCTCCCTGACAAAGAAGGAAGAAGAGGGGAAGATGGCAATGGTAAAACCTTTCTTTCCCAGCATACAAGAAGTGCTAGGACTACCATTGGGGAGTTCCTTATTCTTCCCTTTTTCTCCTTCCATGGTGGTGATGGTGGATTGACTTCCACCAGCCTGGTTGGCTTGGGGCCCTGCAGGTTGATGCTTCACTAAGTGGCCTATCTATGCACCATACTATACACCATAACTCAGTTCAGCAGATCACTCAACATTGAACCTCTACCACTGGTTCCTAACTTGGATCAGAAGAAAAACAGAGATAGCCCATGTTAACTCTCTGAAGGAGTGAGCACTAATGGGCCTCCAGTGCTTAGAGCAACACACAAGAAGCCACTGGACACTCTTTGTACTCTTTATAGATGACCACACATTGTCCTCTATAAAGTAGGACACATGGCCACCTTAAGGAAGACCTTGGTAGATTATAGCCAGAGTCTGGTCAGTGCTCAGCTTTCTCAAAAACTACTGCCTGTCTATCTCCAAAATTGTTTTCATAATATGGGTGCAATGTCACACTGCCAGAGCCACAATCCAGAATGCTTAAACTCTCATGAGCCAGACAAAACAATCTGGGGGGAGGGGATCGGGACATGGTTTATGATCCTCTCTGGCTTCAAGCATGCCCTGCTAAATTCCATTAAGACAATTACACATAAAGCTTAAGCTCTGCCAATTTATGCAAGAGATGAATAGGGCGGCAGACACATAAATAGCTTAGACAGGACAAACAAACAGCATTGATAGGAAAACAAGACAGAGAGGAAGTGAGCTGAGAGGCACACTCAAGGATAGCTGGATAAACAGGTTAGAGACATAGTGGATGAAGGATAGATGGGCACCAACTCAAAAGTCATACCTTTTGCCACATGAAGCTGACATATCTTGATCTCACACAAGTGAGGACACATTTGGTAATTTAGCAGGATTAGCTCACAAGCAGTTGATGTCTGTTTGTCATTTTCTACTTTGAAAGTATCTTTTTCTTTTCTGCCAGGAAAATAATCTCGGTTCAATTCCTTTTGCTTGTCACATTGGATATATGGATTGCACGAGTCTGACTAGAGACAAATGGAAGGCTTGCTGTACTTGAGGCATTTGGTTCCCAAAGTGGAGAACAACTGTCCTATGACATATTGAAGCACAGTTGTGTATAACAGATAGCTTCATAGGTCTAGCCCTACTGTTAGGCTGAGGGAAGCAGCTACCTCAGGTGGCAGAAACTGGGGAGGAGGGAGTGGCAGATAATGTTGGAGGACAGAGCTATCTGTGCCATCTCACCTGCCCTCTGACCCTTCTGCCTACCTGCCACTCTCAGGTGTGGTGGAGAACACTGTCCTGTCACAAGCACTGGAAGAAGGTTGAACTACTGTACTAATTTGCTCAGCTTCTGTAACCTAGAAGGGAAGGAGGACTCCATATGCAGGCGTACTGTATTCATGTATATTTTCACAGGCAGCTCTAGGGCAAATGATCTCATCTCAATAACAGGGGGCACAGCTACACCTTTCTCATCCTTTTACATTCAGATAGCAGACAGAATCTGAGTGGGAAAATTAAGCTAGGAACATGGTTAGATGAAGGTAATAATAGCAATAGTGGGGAGATGGTGGTGATGAAACCCCCAGCACAACTGATCTACCAACCTACTTTAATATTTTCTGTGGGCTTCAGGTAAGGATATGCATGACACTGACCTTCCAAACTGGGAAATATTGTTCACAGAATCATAGAATCATAGAACCATAGAGTTGGAAGAGACCACAAGAGCCATCCAGTACAATCCCCTGCCATGCAGGAATATACAATCAAAGCACGCCCAACAGATGGCCATCCAGCCTCTGTTTAAACCTTGTTAACCTTACCAAAACCTCTCTAGCTTTGCTTAAAATCCTACAGATGTTTTACCCAATAAGAACCTCCAAAGTCTCTTCAAACTCCACTTTAAGTATAATTCAGTGCCCACACCAATACTGTGGTATTTGTTTCCTTCCTGCTTACTTGCTCCTCCTCTAGCAATCTAAGATGCTAATACTGATGAGGCAGACTGGGAGATACTGGTGTACCAGTACAGATAAAAGGGTGCCCAGCAAGCAGAAAGCAAGCCCCATGCCTCTCCCCTCTTTTGGTGCCTTGGAGGCTTATTGCACAAAGAAGTAAAACAGATGTGCAGCCAGATCATTTTGCCTTCCATTCTGCCTTACAGCATGACGTTCTTCAGTAGTTCTTCAGTTCTGATCCTGTGGGAGATGGCTGTAAAAGCAAGCCTTTTTCCTAATAGATTTTCCAGTTAGAAAAAAGACTTGCTTTAACAACTGTCTCCCACGGGACCAGAACTGAAGAACTACAATGTCATGTGGTAAGGTACAACAGAAGGCAAAGCAATCCAGCTGCACTTCCATTTTACTTCCTCGTGTGATAAGCCTTTTAGAGAGCAAATACCAAACACAATAAATGGCCATGGCTTGTGTGACAGGAAAGCAGAGAATGGAATGTGCTAGAGGCTGATAGTGCCAGCCATTGAGGAGGTTGATTAAAAAGGAGAAGACCAACATTCACCATCTGCCTAGATATCCTTGAGGTCACAGAGAGTTTCTGAATTTTATGTGCCCTATTGATGTCACAGGGCCCAAAACACACCTCCTTGACTAAAGATACCTGCCTTTTTGGCTGTGCTAATGAAAAAGTGACTATTATGGATGCCAATGTGTTATCTGCTTTGTACGCATGCTCTAGAAATGTAATCTGCTAATTAGTGATGTAGTTGTAATATATAGATTGAGTGAATTGCAATCTCAATATAGAAATGTATAAATGCATGGATGCTTTTTGTTTCTGCCTGCTTTGAGGTACTAACCCCAGTCACCTATTTTGCCGCAGCTAATAAAACTTTGCTTGGATACTCCCCATTCTGGTGTGTTTGATTGGCATTAACATACCAGAGGAAATTAACTCCTGATTTGTATAACAGTAGCAGCTCATGTATCTGCAGATGGATGCCATGTGTTTGCTTAACAGGTCAGCAAAATGTGTGATCCACCAAAGTGAATACAACCCAATAGTCCTGTCTTATGTGGCCTCCCAAGTGTTTGACAAGTTTTGCAAACACAGAAAGGCATCAAAAAGAGTAGATTATAATGCTATCTGGCATGTGGGTTGTGCCTGGTGAGGTCCATCACTGTTTTGTTTTGTTCATATAACTCATAAACACTGGGAATGCCTGACTTAAATAAGTGCTGCCAGGCTACCTGCCTTCCTTCTTCCCTTCCTTCCTTCCTTCCTTCCTTATAACCCCAGTTGTTGCTATTTCTGCTGACAGAGAATTTTGTTCCTGAATGAATTACCTAGATTTCTGGTTGTGAAGGTCTTAGGGCATTGCTATTAGATGAATCATCACAATGTGATTCTTTTCCTGGTTGGAGGGCAACTGGAGACATTAGCCATTCCATTATCTCATTCTGCCTACTTGAAATTCTCCTGGCCTTTTCAATTAGCTTTGTTATCTGCTTTCTCCTCTTTCTGTGCTAAATTTTTCTAAAGTCTCTTCCAAATGGTATGGCACAAAGAGTCGGTTGCACTTTATTTAATATTGAACTTGCCACTGAATTCACCTAAAGCAAAATATAAAGTGAATTTATTTGAAAGAAGGTTGTTGCTTAGGTAAAATACTGTATATAAGGAATTTCACAGAAAGTGAAAAGAGTTTTGATAAGACCAGCAGTATTTTTCAGGGAGTTTCCACATATCTTTGTTTTATATGGGCTGAAATGGTTTTTTACTACTTTTTCAGTTATGCAGATTGAACCAATCACACTTGATTATGTCTCAAAATAGAAACTCCCCAAATATCTGGAATTGTGGCATCTTTTGGGCAAACCCTATTTAATGCTGTGGCATTAAATAAATACTTATGATGGGGATACTACCATAAAAAATATAATCTCCAAGCATTCCATTGGTTAGCACCAACCTCCAGGTTGTTCTCCCTTAAATAATACAAACAAACAAACAAACAAACAAACAAAATGCCAATGCCCCAAATTGTACGAAGAGCCTTCACAGATACTGCCTTTCATGGAGAGAGGATGACTGAAATTCAGGATGAAGGGACAAGGGCTACAGTGGTCCCTCATTTTGTGTGTTTAGGCTACCTACTTCTATAACACCTGAACTGGGCTGTATTTCTCCTTCAAACCAGAACCATAAGCCACAGTGGGTCTCTGATTCTGGTTTTGAGACAAGATAAGGTCAATGATACATAGGATTTTATCAGATGGGACAAAACACCAAAAAACTATTCCTGCACGTCAGGGGGGTTGGACTGGATGGCCCTTGTGGTCTCCTCCAATTCTATGATTCTATGAAAAATCACACAATTACAACATCACAGTAGCATGAATGATTCCCGCTATCACACAAGATTGTCATGTTCACATGGTCAAACTGTGCTCCAGCCATGAATAAGGCATTGCTTTTCATTGATGGGACAATAGCTCTCAATATCACTTTTTTCACGGTATTGAAGAGTGTGCAAAACCACATCCCACTGTACTTGTAAGAGTACAATGTGAATGGGTGGTCCTCTCCCCCCCCCCCCCGCCGCCGCCGCCTGTTCCTGGCAAGAAAACATCTGCATGAGAACATGAAAACTATCCACAGAATGCTCTTTTTATGAACTGTCCCAGTTTGCACATTTATAGGTTTGTTTAAGTGTTTGTGTATTGGCTTACTTTGCAAATTAAGGGGTTTTTGGTGTTTTTAAGCATGCTCGTGTCTTCTTGCGAGAACTGCCAAAATCTCACCCATGCTAAATCACAGAAGTAAAGTCCTGTTCTCCTAGTGGTGCTAGTGGTGACCTTGCGATAATTCCATGGTGGTTCTTTCATGCGATTACAGCAACATGCGACAATAAGTGTAATAATGCCACTATGTTTCTGCTTTCCTCATTCACAGAATTACAGCATTTTTAGACTTTAGTCTGATAAAGTCCATAGTGTTCCCAAGTTCAGACACCAAGATGCAATATGATCACTGGCTGCCAACCATGAACCAGGAAGTGGAGGAAGATGCGGATATGAATGAGAAGCCTGAAAGTATGATCCTGCATTAAAAAACTATCATTTGACTAAGAGCTGTTTGGAAGTGGAATACACTACCTAGAAGTGTGGTGGAGTCTCCTTCTTTGGAGGTTTTTAAGCAGAGGCTGGATGGCCATCTGTTGGGAATGATTTGATTGTGTATTCCTGCCTGGCAGGGGGTTGGACTGGATGGCCTTTGTGGTCTCTTCCTGCTGTATGATTCTATGATTATGGCACCAGAACCATGCAAGGATACTTGCCATGACAACAGGAAAACTGGAATGGAAAGGCAGGACTGGTCTGAGATACCCTAACAGTGTCCTCCAGAGTTCAGTATGACATCTTGAAGAGGAAAAGTCAGGCCTGGAGCCTTAAATGATCTGGCACTTGGGTTTTCACTCTTCTTCTTTTTTTAGTGTTTCTGTGTGCTGCGCTTGTTTTCCTAGATATTTTAAGAAAAGAAAGCTGAAATGTCATCTGAAATGGAGCACAGAATCAAGAAGGGGAAAAAAGAAAGAAAACCCTACACCATGGCTCTCCTCCCAGTGCTGTAAAAAATAAACACCTTTGTGTGAATGTTGAACGCAACATAGGCAAAAGTTTGCAAGTACTGCTTTGCAACAAGGAAGAGAGATTTGAGTTTAAATGTTATATGAGAACCACCCATTATACAATCTTACGATTCACTTACTGTATACACCACTTTGAAAAAAATAGATAAATGACTAATAGATGTTTAATAATGGGTTGATCAATATCTATAGATTGTTCTGGGAATTTGTATGTGACTTACAACCATCTTCAGCATATTAAAATTATGTGCTAATTATGCATTCTGCTCACACAGCTTTAATTTGCATGTACAGGTTAAAATTAACCTGATTCAAAGACAGGTAGAAATCTACTGTTAAGGGCTTCAGGAATGTTTTCCCCCAAATTCTCTACTAGTTACTGATTGATTTATATCCAATATGACAAGAGTCCTCAAAATCCTTTAGACATATTCCATCCAGTAGAATGTGATGACAGATATTCTTGTTATCCACATCAATGTCAAACTGCTTATAGAATCCTAGAAAACTCTCAGCAATGAAGTGTGTGGATATTGATGTTGTATGGAGATAACAATAATTTGTCAGAAGGGAAAACATTAATTGCTCCTTATATTTAGGTTGACTATAATGTGAGAAGAAATACTGCACAACTGTGATATAAACAGTAAAATGTGTTGTCTGGTTTCTGACATTGCAGCAAGTGCACCAAGCACCTAAGGATCTCAACTTTCTTTTAAAGAGACCTGTTTCACAGGAACTGAAAGTTAGGGAAATCTGAGCAGGTCTTCAAAAGGCAAAAGGGAAGGATTCATCCTGCCCAGAATTACAAGAGGCTGCATGAGGGGCCACGTTTGACCAAAGTAAGTGCTGGTCAAATGCGCCAGTAGTGGGAGGCATGTTCATGGATGGCAAGCAAGTGAAGTGTGGCAAGGTTGTTGGCATTCCTACTCAGTGCAATGAGTTGATCAGTATGAGGAGCTGGTTTGGAAGAAGATTTTTGTATAAGGCCTGATGTGTCTCTGTTGCCATGGGAAGTCAGCTGATCATTTACACTGATGTGGGACCAGCTGGCAGTACTCTAGCCAGTACTCATTGCCTATGGCAATGGCTCTCAGTTTATGATGCCCTGTCTTTACCTAACCCAATGAACAGGCTTCAGGATGAATCCAAGAAAGCTTTATTGAAGATTAAGTTCAGCACAGCAGTAAAGTCATTGCCAAAACTGCTAATACAGCATTAGTTTTAAGAACTCCCCACAATTCACCCCTCCTCTTGAGGTTCACATTCTTTCCCATATACACCAAGCCATACCATGTAGCCAAGTGACCTTGGTTCCCATCAAACATCCTCCAGCACCTGAACCCCCTCCCAACACACAGCAGCCTCCTCTCAATATGGCTACAGAGCAGCTAAGCAGCTTTAACATGACAGAGAGGCCTCAACATGTAAGGGCTCTCCGACACAGCTTTTGCTTCTCCTGGTGTTTTGGACTGAAGCTGCATGGCCAATCTGGAGGACCACATTTGAGAGCCACTGTTTCAGAGCCTGCCCTTGAATCATTTAACCCAGGGCCTAACCACACTCCAAAGATAAGCGGCAAAGCAGCAAGAATGTTCTGTCTTTCCTGCTGCCTTACTGCATGGCATTGGCATTCTTTTGTTCTGGTTTTGTGGGGGACCAATGTAAAACTGTGTCTTTTTGCTAACCAGAAAAATCCATTTGCAAAAAGACTCAGTTTTACCTCAGTCCCCCACGGGACTGGAACGAAAGAATGCCAGAAGAATGCATGGGAGAGGTCAATTGATTATGACTCCAATTATAAAAAGTACAAAATAGAAGAATATGTGGTATCATTTCAATCTCTCTGGATCCGTAGGGGCAGAGTCTTGTGGAGAGAGGCAGCCCAGCATACCTATCAAAGAGCAGTTCTGAGGGGAAAGTGTTACATCTGGCCTTAGACAATAACATATGCCAGTTGGGCACAGTCAGTCTTTTTTTTTTTTTTTGTAAGAAGCCTGACAGAAAGATCCACCATACTGGATGTTTAAAGTGCTGGGTGAACAAGGCAAGGCGAAAATAGCCCAAAGAGTGCAGAAGACAATATCCCATAATCTTTGATAGATTTTACCGCCCTCTCCTGACCCAAATTAGGGAGCAGAGATGAAGAGAGGCCCGTAGTGGCTGCTTTTTGAGCTATATGCTTGGACCACCTACTTACATAGTTATCCAAAGCAAGGTGACCTAGTAAATCTTTGCCACAGTTAAAAACATAAAATTTAAGCCACAGTGTTATCACTATCATCCAAGCCCTTGTGGAAAGGGGACATTCCCCTGTTTCCAAGAATAGCACTGAATTAGGAACACATCTAGGAGTAAAAAAAAAGGGCCTTTACAAATTTAGCCTAGAAATTGTCAACCTCTAAGTTGATTACTTTAATCCAAATCGTAACTGCATAAAGCAGTTTAGATACGATCTTCGCATTAAATACCTTAGTAGCACACGGGACATATTGATTTCCATTTGTGTGGAAAAACTTTAAAATAGCTAATTTACAACCTAAGGTTGTACTCAAAAGCTAGTTGTCTATGTGAGATCTACAAAACTTTGTGATGGAACAGAAGCCCAAGATATTGGAAGCTTCTTACTTGTTCCAGGGGGCATCCATTTATGCTCCATCTGCACTGATGGAAATTCCTTTCAAAAACCAAAATTTTAGATCTTGCAGCATTAATTTTAAGTATGTTCCTAGAGCAATAATTTGAGTATATCCCTAGCAGGTGATTTAACTACAATTGAGATCTTGACAGAATCACAGTATCGTCAGCATAAAGTAGGACAGGAATTTTCCTATTACCTAATTTGGGCAGATGACCATTATCACCCATCATTTCTTCTTCAAGATCATTTAGACAGAGATTGAATAATGTAGGCACAAGGATGCATCCCTGTCTTACCCTTTTCAACATGGGTATGGCTTCAGAGAGATGACCCTGAGAGCCACACCTTACTCATAATTGGCTGTTGGTATAAAGCACTTTAATTAAGCCAAGTAATCTGTCTACACCACAGGGTTTGGGTTTTGAGGTTTTTGTCAAAACATCTGCTCATTGGTAAAAGGGCTTTGATTGATAAGTTTTTAAAATGGCAAACTCATTCAGAATCAAATTTTCTCTCATAATCATATTAAGAATAAAAGAGTTTGTAAAATGAAGTAAAAATCTGGACAAGTATGAGGATGAATGTAACAATACAACTGATGATAAATTAACCTGTCTTAGGACTTTTTCAAATGGGGTAACAAAAAACCAAGGAGGTCTGGAAAAGAATGGGGCTGTCACACTTACAGAGCCCCGTTTCAGATGACACAGTTCTCCTCCATCCTCCTTCTGATCTCCTCCCGACCTTCCCCCGTGCTGCGGACACCGCTTTTTATTGACGGAAAACCTCCATCAATAAAAAGCAGCACACGCAGCACGGGGGAAGGTTGGGAGGAGGTCAGAAGGAGGATGGAGGAGGACTGTGTCATCTGAAATGGGGCTCTGTAAGTGTGGAGGAGGATGGAGGAGGCAGAGGAGGAGGTGGCTATCTGAAATGGGGCTTTGTAAGCACAGCAGCCTTGTTCTTCTCCCGACTTTCTTGGGATTTTTTTACACCATTTGAAAAAGTCCTTAGTCTTATACGTTGTTTAAGATACATATTAGCTCCAGATAGTTCCAGAAGGGTTCCAGAAGGGACAGGTCCCATTAAAAGGAGAAACATCTAATGTCATTTTGGTAAACTGAAGCAACAAACTACAGTCATTATCCTTAGTGCTGAAATTGTCTACAGCTTTGAGGGGGGATGCGGCCTCAGGGCAATGTTCCTGTTGGTTACTAGCTCTGAGATCGTCCCAGATTGACGGTCCATCCTAACTTTATTTGCTGTGCTAAAATCTGGGTGCTTCCATGCAAGCATCACAGTCAACTGAGTCAGGGATTCCAGAACCTCCGTTAACTTGCAGCAGATAAATTTCAGTGTCTGGGCTGTTAGCATGCATTGATTCAAAAGAAGCTTGATATAGGCTAGAGGTGAGCAAGAGTTTTCCATTGGAAGTACAGGAGAGTCCACCTGTGGTTTATCGCTCTCCAAATTAAATACCCCTGCTTCTTTGCTTCCCAACCCCTTCAGGGGTTCAAAACTGTTTTGTGTTGGAGCCTCCAGTGAAGAGGGGGTCTGTGGGGCAACAAATTTCTCTATCCTAGATTGTTTGGTGTCAATTGTGCTACACTTATCAGTGGAAGAATTAAAGTTTTTTCTCTTTGCTCAGGGTAGAACCATCCTGGCTGCTTTCTATCTGTGGGGACCCCACAGTTTTCTTCCTCTTAGACATAGCTTGTGCTGGAAGAGAAGCACTTCTGGCTCAGCCCAATGTCTAGTATTAGCTTAGCAGTATCTTCAAATGAGGTTTATCAGCCCAAAAGATGTCAAAATTTTTATCAGCTTTGCACTCCCACAAAATGTCAAACAAACAGCCAGCAGCACAAAAGTTAATTAACCACAATCTCCACATAGGTAAGTTGTATTCTCCAAGGCATAGTAGCTCCTAAGAATTTCCACATAACCAGAGTACAATACAGGTTGTGCCTAGACTTCATGAGTTGTTCCAGCTGATTAAGAAGGCTAGATAATAAACTGGATTCCTTACTTGTTTATTGT
Organism: Gambelia wislizenii; assembly: GCA_030847615.1. Taxonomy (NCBI): domain Eukaryota; kingdom Metazoa; phylum Chordata; class Lepidosauria; order Squamata; family Crotaphytidae; genus Gambelia; species Gambelia wislizenii. The sequence goes on from JAUMIR010000004.1 coordinate 166,723,442, forward strand.
TCCCATTGCATCCTCCCTTGTAGTTATAACTTGAGCTGCACTAACTGTTCTAAATTTGTCAGCTTCAACCAGCTTGGGGTGATAAATGGCAAGGCAGAAAGCAAACACAGGGGCAAAGCAGGGGGACTCACCATGGGCTCTGGTATTGTTGCTTTTGTGGTGGTTGTGTACCTTTAAGTCGTTTCCAACTTATGACAGTCCTAAGGCAAACCTAACACAGGGTTTCCTTCGCAAGTTTTGTTCAGAAGGGGTTTCCTACACCTTTCTTGTGAGGCTAAGAGAATTGGGCAAGTGTCCAAGGTCACCCAACGGGTTTTCATGTCCAAGACCTAAACTGCCACACCACACTGGCTCTCCAGTTAATGCAATTTAGGCTGCAGTCCTCACAGTCCTTGGAGGGAGTTATTTCAATGTTGTGTGGCCTAAGAGGACATCCCACTGAACATAATGGAATTTCTGAGTTAACATGCATAGGGTGTGCCCTGTTAAATGCAAGAAGGATATCCTGATAGCTGCTGATTTCCTGAGCATGACCAAGAAATCACTATATGTTTTGGTGGCTTGAATCAACACAGCATTAAATTACTAACACCCTAAAAAGATACTTGCTTTGAAGACTAAAATTAGACAAGTTCCTAGCCACAGACTTTTCCCTGGTCTTTGTCCAATGATATCAAGGTGTCAAGACTCCCTAGTCTGCCCTCCTTTGATTTCTTTCTTTCTTTCTTTCTTTCTTTCTTTCTTTCTTTCTTTCACAATTTGCAAAACAATCTCTCCCTTTCTGGTTTTTATAACCTTCCTCATTAAGTCAGCTCAGCTACTGTGGGAAGCCCCAGTAATTAAATAATTTGGGTTACAGAATATTTAATTAACTGCAATTACACAGGCCATCATCTTGCCAGCCTCCCACCTCAACCCCAGCTGCATCAGTGCTAAAAAGACACAAGACAGAACCTTCCGCCTCTTTGCCAATGCTGTGCCCATGACAAATGTAATGGGAGATTAATCCAACAGGCCTCACTAGCAGCATTTTGGCACAAGGACTCAATTGAAGCTGCCTTTCCACTTTTTGAAATTAATTCCAGAATGGGTCTGAGATACAAACGAGATTTAGTGATATATTTCACCAACTTCTGTGGGTGCAGACATATGCAGGCTTTGGAGTTACAGTTGTCCCTCTGTATCCATGGATTTAAGTATTCATGGCTTGAAAATATTCTTTAAAAAATAATAATCCAAAAAGCAAACCTTGATTTTACCATCTTATATAAGGGACACCATTTTGCTATGCCATTGCATATAATGGGACTTGAGTATTCACAAATTTTGGTATCCACGGGGGGAGGGGGTCCTGGAACCAAACCCCAGTGAATATGAAGGGACAACTGTATATGAAACCTGACTATGTACTTTTGTGTTAGCAGCATCTCACTAAGTGATGAGCTACATGAACTAGTGGGGTGGAGGAAGTAACTAAAGACTTCTGCTAAGCCAGAAACAAGGAACAAATAGCCTTCCAGATATTGCATTATAACTTCCAAATATACTTACACATTAGTTGGCTAGGGCTGGAGGCTGATGCAGTCCAAAAACACCTGTAGAGTCTCATATTTTTTCCTCTTGTGCTAAACAAGTACCACATATATTAGAGGTTACTTGCTATATCTCTGCATGATTTCCTGCTGTTTACTCTGGCATTAACTCCTTTCACTGAGCCTCAATGGGGGCAGGAGGCAAAAAGAGCACATAATTCTGTTGCACCCCTGTATAAGGTATAATTGGATTGTGATACAAAGTATACAAAGGGATCTTGTGGCACCTTTGAGGATAAGGGCTCGTCTACACTAATGCTTAAATGTGGTGCTGGTCCGTAACATTATACCCTGGATCAACAATGATGGCAGCCCTGGATCAACAACAATGGTGGCCACATGCATCAGGACAAATCCAGTGCGATGGCCATCATTGTCTACACGAACCAGCCGGGCAGACACTGCATCAGCCCCCTAACCTGTCCCCTGTTTTTAGAGCTGCTACCTTGCCAGCTAAACAGCTTCCTACAACAGTCTGGTGGGCATCATCACTTCTGCTGAGGTCAGAACAGGGCATCCAGACATGTGATGGACAATGAGGAGGTCACTCTACCCCTTCCTAGTTCAGCGCATAGGCATTTCATTCTGACCTCAGCAGAAGTGACAATGCTGGCCAGCTCTTTCAGGAAGCTGCTTGGCTGGTGAAGTGGCGGTGGCTCCAATGGGGATCCATCCCCTCCCCTGCATTGCTCAATTCAGGGTAAGGGAGATGGTGCCATGTTTGCATGTTAACAACTGGAGCAGGCTGAATAAGACCTGATCCAGCTGCCCAGACAGCAACACAAACCAAGGTCACTCTGCCGTTTCCAGGAAACCCTGGAATTTTCCCTGACTTTGCTTAGTTTGAGGCAGTTGGGTTAAGGGTGAAAAAATGTGGTTCCTCCCCAGAAGTAGCCATATGTCAGCACAAGATTTTGGGTAAGTCCACATTTGCCGATGTAGACAAGTCCTCACTGAGAGAAAAGTTGGTAGCACAAGCTTTTGTAGACTTAAGTCTACTTCATCAGATCCATGGAGTAAAGTGGGAGCAGAACTGTAGATGTATGAATGAGCAAGTGGTATGTGTGAATAGCAATAGGAAAGCAAAATTTGTGGGTATGGTGATAAGGAGACAAGTTCAGTTGTAACAATGGTTGTTGGGGGGCAAATGCAGGAGGAAAGATTTTGCCTAAAGTCAAGGAGAGTAGATAACCATATGAATAATGAAGAGAGTTATTTCACTGTAGTGCAATGATGGCTGTGAACCAGAAAGGAAATGTGAATAAATCACCAAGAGCTTTGCATCACATCCTTAGAATCATAGAATCATAGAACCATAGAGTTGGAAGAGACCCCAAGGGCTATCCAGTCCAACCCCCTGCCATACAGGAAAACACTATCAAATCATTCCCGAAAGATGGCCATCCAGCCTCTGTTTAAAAAGCTCCAAAGAAGGAGACTCCACCACACTCCAAGGCAATGTAGTCCACTTCCGAACAGCTCTTACTGTCAGGAAGGTCTTCCTAATGTGTAGGTGGAATCTCTTTTCTTGTAGTTTGAATCCATTGCTCTGTGTCCTAGTCTCTGGAGCAGCAGAAAATAAGCTTGCTCCATCCTCGGTATGACATCCCTTCAAATATTTAAACACGGCTATCATGTCCCCTCTTAATCCTTGTGATGCAAAGATGCAGGAGAATGATTAATCTCTAGAACTAGGGGCCTGTTGTGTCTGTATGAGTCACTGCTCTGCACTTGTAATGAACAGATATGCCCAGGACAGTGAATTATGCAGAAAGACCCATGTGAGGGTGGCCATTCTTAGTCCTTGAACACCTAAAGCCTCATACGCATGTATGTGCATGCAAGAAAAATAAAGGTGTTTCTCAATTATCATAAGATTGGAAAACATATATCTACAAGGAAGAAAGCCAAAGAGCTGTACAGAATTGATTCCATCCACACCATGGAAGCACCCACATGAATTAATTCAGCAAGGAGAGTTGTATAAACTACTGATGGTACACTGATAATCGGAAAATAAAGTAAGATAGGACAATTGTGCTACCTGGCCTAATTAAGATAGAGACCAAAAATTGGTCTGGGGCTTATAAACCATGAAGGTGCACTTTCCCCAGCAAGGATCACATCCAGTAAGGACCCAGTAAATGAGAGCTTCCAAGTAGAAAACTCTGGCTTCGCAGCACAGGTAGAAATGGGGAAAAGAATGCCCCTGCCACCCCATCTTCTGCTCACCAAAAGAGAATTGCAGTCACCCATTTAAACCTTAGCATGCTGGAGGCAGCATGGAAGGGAGCACAACTGGTCCTATCCATGCTGGCTTATAACAGCAACTCTGCTGCTCAGCTTCATAAAGCCAGTGTTCTTACTGCTAGAGCCATGTGGTTGACCAAGACAAATGGATCAGAGGTACAGCAATTAAAGCTAATGCTGGCCAGGCTGTGCAATGCCTTTTCTCTTTTTCTTCCCATTAAGTGAATGCCTGACACCAGGTTAAACCTGTTGAAGGAAAGCCACAGCACGTAGGCCAAGGTTATAGGTGTTTTCTTCTCAGTTTATTGCTTCCCCATGCTCCATGGGGACAGCTAAAAAAACAAACTCAAAATGATTGCTTAATGGACAAGAGAACACAGGTCTCTGGAAAACACAAAGAAGGTTACAAGGGATCAACCAAGAGGGCAGCCTGAGCCAGGATGTGAAGGCTATCTTATGAAAAAGAAATTACCTTCTATCTGTCATGCTTGGCTATCTACAGGCTAACAGTTGTTTACTAGTGTAAACATGGATTTAAAATCTGGAAGATTTGGGTTCCATTCCCCCTTCAAATTAGAGAAGGGCAGCTGTGTGCTAGTCTTTTCAGCAAAAGCTACAAGGTCTTGTGGTACCTGAAAAACAAATTAGCTTGTCAGACATTGCTGTGACCTTTAGCGCATAACTTAACACCAGCCCGACTGGGACTTCATTGAATTTAGCATTCTTGCCTCAATAGTTACCAGTCAAATGCCTCTTGGAAACATGAAAAAAGGTCTCACTATCTCTCTAGACCTACTCAGATGTTTCATTAATAGGAGTATAGTGTCTAGATCAAGGGAAGTAATACTGCCACTGTATTCTGCTTTGGTCAGACCTCACCTGGAATACTGTGTCCAGTTCTGGGCACCACAATTCAGGAAGGATATTGAGTAGCTGGAACACGTCCAGAGGAGGGCGACCAGGATGGTGGGAGGTCTGGAAGTCATTATGCCCTATGAGGAGCGGCTTAGGGAGCTGGGCAAGTTTAGGACTTTTTCAGACAAGGCTTACTGTGCAACAAGCTTGTGGGAGAGGTACTGCGCTGTCGCACGGCAGGGGGTCCGTTTCAGACGCCACCATCCCTCTCTCGGAATCGTTCATGTCACAGAAGTTGTCCGTGAGTAAAATATGGCGCAATTGCCTTCAATTGCTTACAACCTGCATCACACATATGCTAGCTCTCAGTGCATAACTACCCATAGTAATGCTGCCTCTGTCTGTGTAAATAGTTCAACAGTGTTACCCGAATAGGAGGTGGTCCATAGGATGCCCCACTTGTTACACCAAATCTCAGTTATTAACAAGGGAATTATTATAGTTCAAATGGATGGCTGCAAGAGGTCAGGTAACTTTCGCATCTTTGCACCCATGTATACCGATACTAACTGCAGAGACTCCAGATTAAAGTAAAATAAAATGGTTTTTATTGGAAAAAAAAACACAAAAGCATTCACACAAGCACACGAGCACTCACAAGAACCATACAAGGCTAACAAAGAGTTTTAAGCCAGAAAGGTTGGTAGAGGAATAGATTTGGGAAATAGGGTAATAATGACCAGTCCTGAAGAGTAGAATTTCGTGCAGCAAAGAGACTCAGGCTTGGAACTCAGGATGGCACAACAATCTGACAGAGTGACAGTGTCCAGCTGTGGCACACATGGCTATTGTTTAGGGAGTAATATTTATACTGTATTTCATGTCCTGAAGGGGTGTTTTTGGCTAGAACGAATCACAGATGGGTTTCCCACTGTTAAACAAAGGAAACAGCAACTCTGCTGATTGCTTTTAATGTCTGAGATATTGGAATTAATGGGTTTATGGCAACCTCCTTAACCATAAATAGGATAGGGATAGGAAAGGTGTGAAGGAACATTTTCAGGGGATAATGGTTGTTTTGGTCACTTGTTTGTGATATGACTCATCACCAATGGTGTCCAATAGGGAAATAGCACATTCCACCTTGATGGCTGTTTACTAGGGGCTTCCCATAATCCTACCTTGGGTGTGACTACTGATAGTTTCCCATGACATCTTCTTTTAGGTCCTGGTGACCTCCATCTGGCCTCACTGTTGGTCCACCCTGGTCTACTAGACCTTGTGAAGTGTCTCAATATTGCCAAATTATGAAATATTATAGGGAGGGGGTACAAAGCATGGTAACAACAGCACACATACAAGCATTAACCATGCAGTGCCAAATTCAGCCACCAGGCTATACAACTTTTCTGCTGGGGTTGGTCTACAGCCTTGAGTGGTAATAAATGAATCTAACCCTGAAGAACCTCAAAGGTCCTTGAAGACCTCAGGTTGAGGTCAGTGGTTTAAAGATGGAAGGTGGAGTATAGTGAACAGCAGTTATTGATCTGTTGATCAAGCAAAGACAGGTCCAAGCTCTTAGACCTGGTCTATCCAGAGACTGATACAGTGGACCCGTATTCCCCTTTGAATTTAAAGTGGCTTCATAGACATTGTTCACTATAGCTCATTAGGATACACCCCAGAGTCTGCCCCCAATATTATCAGTTCAAGCACAGGCTTCCTGATGCTTTGTGCTCTGGCCACTGGTTAAGAGGATAAAGTTGTAGCTCACAGCCCTACCTCACTGAAATTTGGGATGGCCCCAAGAGGAGCTCTGTCGTGCTCTCAATGCCTATCATCTTGATAATGCAGTGTTTTCAAGCAGAGTGGAGCTTCCCAATTAGCTTAGCTCTAAGAAAGAAAAATTGGATGAACCAGGACTGTATTGAAGGAGAGTTATTTTTGCAGTTAAATTTGATGTGAAGTAGATTTGAGAGCTTCAAGGATGGGCAAAGCTAAGAAGCCAAATGTTTTGGTGGATAGGGAAGCTGCAAATCTCTGAAGTCAGTGTTTGAAAAACAGGATAAGGGCAGAACAACAAAGAAGATGACTGGAGAGACACTTCCCTGACTCAGAGCGGAAACCAAATGATGCTTATGTTGTGTTGTCAAAGGCCTGCAGCCTTAGAAGGGAACTGTAAGAAGCAGTGTGAATCTTTTCTCCTCCCAAAACCAATTGGCAGTTTCCAAATTGATGTCAGGTTTTAGGGAAGTGTTATTGAAACTGGAGCAAAACAAAAGCATGAGAACTAAAATATAATTATCTAAACTGTTCATCCATTTGGATGGCAAATTTATACAGGCTGCCAAGGAGCATCAGCAGGGAAATTTGTTTAGTTTGGAGATGGATTTAGACAGATTTATGAAATCTAGGACCTCAACCTCTTCTTGGACAAGTTCTATTGTTTTCCTGGGAGCTGACAGTGATGAAACAAGTGAGATGGTCACTGCAGCAAAACTGGCAGAAAACTTGTAGTTAGAGGCTTACTCTGTGGCATTACAGGCATTTTAAAAAACTATCTGTATACTGTATATAATTCTCTTGGGTATGTTGCCATTTCCAGTGTGCTGATTGGCTGCTTAGGAACCTGACCAACCAATCACAGGTCTGTTGGGCAGCCAATCAGCACACTGGGGGCGGGACCATGTAGATTCCAAACATGGCTGCCAGAGAGGGAGAGGGAGTACCATGGGAGTGGATGTGGTGTGTGCTGGAGTGCAGGGGGTGGGGGCCAAGGGGCAGAAAGAGCAGAGGGGGACAGACAAGCAGAGGGTGGGTGGCAGGGGGCAGAACAAGCAGAGGGTGGGTGACAGGGGGCAGAACAAGTGGAGGGGGTGGCAGGGGCAGAACAAGCAGAGGGGATGGCAGTGGGAAGAGTTTTTTAATGGTGTATGGTACGCCAGGTCCAGCTAGTTATTTTCTATTACTATTGTGCTTGCAAAGAGCCAGCAGAGCAGTTTTGAGTGGTCAGAGGCCTTGTATATGGTGGCCCACTAGAGGAGTCTTTTACACACTGATCACTCTACAGCCTGCTGTGTACAACATGCCTAGCATTTTGCAGATAAAATCTCAGATCCACTCTGACTTGGATGCTATCTCTCTCTCTCTCTCTGGCTTTTCTTCGCAAACGAAGATTCAGGAAGGACTCATCCTGCGCCTTCTGCAAGCGCGCTGATGACTAAAAAGGCCAATCCGAGATAAACAAGTCCGGTTGCAAAAAGCGCAGCAGAAGGTCTCCTTGGGTGATGTTTTTGGGTTGTGATTCTTTCTGCGTTGTCGTTTCTCTTCAAGACTTGTTCGTCGTGAGTTCTCAAATAAGGCTGCAGCATTGTGGATATTGCGTCTCCATGCCTCCCGATGTGAGGCCAGGGCGGACCACTGTTGGTGATCAATTTGGCCAAGCCTGAGATGTTGTTTCAGGGAGTCTTTGTATCGCTTTTTTGGAGCGCCCCTCTTACGCTGACCCGTGGCGAGTTCACCGTAGAGTAGTATTTTTGGGAGGCGATGGTCCTCCATCCTAGAAACGTGCCCTGCCCAGCGCAGCTGTGTTCTCAATATCATGGCCTCAATGCTGGTGATCCCTGCTTGTTCAAGGACAGCAACATTCGTCACATAGTCAGTCCAGTGTATATTTAGGATTGTGCGTAGACAGCGCTGATGAAAGCGCTCGAGGAGTCGTAGGTGGTGGCGATAGGTAACCCATGTTTCAGATCCATAAAGGAGGATAGACAGTACGATGGCTCTATACACACTGATTTTTGTGCTTTGCCTCAGGTGTTTATTGCTCCAGACTCTTTTGTGAAGTCTTCCAAATGCACTATATGCCTTTGCTAATCTGTGATCGATCTCTTTGTCAATCTTGGCATCTGAGGAGATGATGCTTCCCAGGTAGGTGAACTGCTGAACGGACTTGAGCACTGATTTGCCGACGGCAATGTGGGGATGGTGGTGTTCGTCCTGTGGTGCAGGCTGGTAAAGAACTTCTGTTTTCTTCAGGTTGACTTCTAGCCCAAACAGCTCTGCAGCTGTTGCAAAGCAGGACGTTAGGCGCTGCAGAGCTGCTTCTGTGTGGGCAACAAGGGCAGCATCATCGGCGAAGAGCAGCTCACGGACTAGATAGTTTAGAGTCTTAGTGTGAGCCCTCAGACGGCTTAAGTTAAACAAGCTACCATCAGTACGGTAGCGTATATAGATGCCGTCGTCTTCTTCAAGCTCTGCCATAGCCCTTTGGAGCATCGTGCTAAAGAAGATTGTAAATAAAGTTGGTGCAAGAACACAACCTTGCTTCACTCCATTAGTTATTAGAAAGGGCTCTGAAAGAGCATCGCCATATCTGACTTGACCACGCTGGCCCTCGTGTAGCAAGATAATCATTTTAAGGAATTTGGGGGGACATCCTAGTTTTTCCAGGATCTGCCACAGACCTTTTCTACTTACAGTGTCAAAGGCTTTGGTGAGGTCGACAAATGTTACATAGAGACCCTTGTTCTGCTCCCTACATTTTTCTTGCAGTTGCCTAAGGGCAAATACCATGTCTGTAGTACTCCTATTGGCTCTGAAGCCACATTGGCTTTCAGGGAGAAGTTCTTCTGCAATAGCAGGAACTAATCTGTTCAGGAGTATCCTTGCAAGGATTTTTCCAGCAATAGAAAGCAGTGTTATGCCTCGATAGTTTGAGCAGTCGGATTTTGCTCCTTTTTTCTTGTACAGGGTGATGATGACTGCATCTCGGAGGTCTGATGGCAGTTCCCCTTTTTCCCAGCAATTCACAAGGAATTCGTGGAATTTTTCGTGGAGTGCATGACCTCCGTGTTTCCAAACTTCAGGTGGGATTCCATCAATCCCAGCTGCCTTGCCGTTTTTCATCTGCTGTATGGCCATAAGGGTCTCTTCCAAAGTGGGAGCTATGTCCAATTCATTTTTCATTGGTTTTTGTATCATATATTGGATAGCTGAGGCTTGGACTACTCGGTTGGCGCTAAAGAGACTTTGAAAATGTTCAGCCCAACGATTTAGGATGGAGGCTTTATCAGTAATTAATGTTTGACCATCTGTACTGTATAAGGAGCTTTGGACCTGATAAGTAGGTCCAAACACTGCTTTAAGAGCTTCATAAAATCCTCTATGATCACCCAGATCTGCACAGCGTTGTGTCTTTTCTGCTAAATTGATCCACCACTTGTTCTGCATGTCTCGGAGTTTTTGTTGTAGTTTGCTACATGTGAGGCGGAAAGCTGCTTTTCTTACATGACAGGTTGGCTGGGCGAGGTATGCCTGGTGAGCAGCTCTCTTCCTTGCCAACAGCTCCTGGATCTCTTGGTTGTTTTCATCAAACCAGTCTTGATTTTTCTTGTGGGAGAACCCGAGGGATTCTTCTGCAGACTGGAGGATACTGTTTTTGATATGTTGCCAAAGCACTGTAGGAGAAGGATCTGTAGGATGGTCTTCAAGTTTCGTTTGTAGGTTTGCCTGGAAGTTGTCTCTCATGGTAGCTTGTTGAAGATTGTTGACTTGGAGCCTCTTCTTTAAGATGCCACCCCTCTTAGGTTTGAACTTAAGATGAAGATTTAGTTTACATCTGACGAGGCGATGATCTGTTTGGCATTCTGCACTGGGCATCACTCGGGTATGACGGACATCACGAATGTCTCTCTGACGGACTAGAACGTAGTCAATGAGGTGCCAATGTTTGGATCGGGGATGCATCCAGGTTGTCTTCAAGCTATCTTTCTGCTGAAAGATTGTGTTTGTAATAGTCAGCTGTTGTTCTGCACAGAACTCTAGCAGGAGGCGTCCGTTATCATTGCAATTTCCAACACCATGCTTGCCTAAGACACCTTTCCAGGCTTCGGAATTCTTTCCTACTCTGGCATTGAAGTCACCAAGTATAATAATTTTATCTTCTACAGGGACTTTTTGTATGAGTTGGCGTAGGTCTGTGTAGAATTTGTCTTTCTCTACAGGGTCGGCTTGCATCGTTGGGGCATATACACTAAAGAGAACAACATGTGGGAGGCGTAAGGAAATAATGCGATCAGAGTGTCCTGTTGGCAAGGTTTCGAGTTTAGAGGCAATGGAGTTTTTAATCATGAAGCCTACTCCTGAAAGATGTTTTTCGGTTTTGGGTTTGCCAGACCAGTAAAGTGTGTAGCCGGCGCCATGTTCTTTAAGGCTGCCTTCCTCATGGAAGCGAACTTCACTAAGAGCGGCGATGTCAATATTAAGCCGTGATAGTTCAAGGGCTATTAGGGCAGAACGACGCTCAGGCCGTCCACTATCTTTAGAGTCTTGCATGGTTCTGATGTTCCAGCATGCAAGTGTCAGTTTATTTACACCTTTGGAGGCCGGTGTGTGCCTTTGTTTCTTTGCCTTGGTTTGACCGCATCAGAAGATTCCCGTTGGCCGCGGCTAGCCAACCAGGTAGTTGGGGATGAGCTTTCGTTAGGCCACCTTTTCTAGGCCCCTCTCCATATGGAGCAAGCAGTGCTCTCCTTAAAAAAGGCTGCTTGGTCGTTCAGAATGCTGCCGAACAAGACTGTCATCTCCCGGGTCAGGCTTGAGCGACCAATGTCCTGAACCGCCTGCATGCAGGGTTGGGGCTGCGGCTTCCAGTGCATCTTTACACCTGCCGGTTTCGTCCCTCGCCAGTCGCTACAGGGCTTTTTTGGAAATGGATTTGTCCTTCGAGCCTGTGCAATGGATTTTTCTGGTGGAGCGCAGCGTGCACAGAACTGGCCTCACCCTTTAAACCAGAGATTCATCTGCCGTGGCCTTGCAAGCATGGACGTGGCAGCGAGGTCCTCGGGCCGTAGGTTTGATTAGAGTTTCCTTCTCTTAGATGGTTGACCTTTCAGGGTTGGACGAGCACCATCTGCCCGGGTTTGGGATTAGAGTTTTCCTTCTCCTAGGACGGTTGCCACAAGGCTAGAGAGCCCATCCTGCCCTTTGACGCTCTTTGTCAGACCCTTCGGTTTTGACCTGTCTGGCATGGGAGACCCTACCGGTGGCTATTATGCCACCGCCAGCATAGCTCAAAACGTCATTAGGGTACGCAAGCCTCTCTCCCACGACAAGGGGGCGTCACTGGAGAGGGACTTGGATGCTATAATTAATTAATATAGATCCAGTGGATGGAACTTTAGTCCCAGTTTATCCAATGATAATGGATACGTTTCAGTTTGTATGGCCTTATGAGGTGGACAGGACTCTTGGAGAGGTTAGGACCACCATATGTGTTTTAGATCCTTTCCCTTTCTTGCTTATTAAAAAAAAGCCAGAGGGCATCAATGACTGATCAGTAGAGAGAGTCATAAATGCCTCACTAAAGCAAGATTGAGGCAGTTATCAGATCATTGCTGAAAAATCCATCTCTGAATCCCAATGTATTAGACAACTATTGGCCAGTTTCCAACATTTGCTTTTTGGGCAAGGTACAGGAGCATGTGGTAGCCTCCCAGCTCCAAGAGTATCTAGATGAGGCAGATTATCAAGATCCATCTTAATCTAGTTTCAGTCCTGGTTATTTTAAAGAAATCTTGGAGAACAGGTGAGGTGTTAGTTGGTCCATGAAGCCCCTTCCAGCTCTGTGATTCTATGTCTCTATAGCTGCTGACACGCTGCAGAAATAATGCAGTTTGACACTGCTTTAACTATTGTGGCTTCATCCTATGGAATCCTGGGATTTGTAGTTTGTTGTGGCACAAGAGTTCTCTGACAGAAAATCTCTCACAAAACTATACATCCCAGAATTTCATAGCATTCAGCCATGGCAGTTAACATTGTGTCAAACTGCATTATTTCTGCAGTGTGTCAGCAGCCTATGGCTCTGTAAACAGCTTTGGTCACCTTGGTGGATGACCTACACCGGGAACTGGAACGTGTGATCCTGTTGGTTCTGCTGACCTCTTAGTGGATTTTGATACCATCAAACATGATATACTTCTGGAATGTTTTGCTGGGGCAGGGTTTGGAGACACCGTTTTGCAGCAATTACATTCCTTTTTGGAAGGGAGAACTCAGAAGGTGGTGGTGGTGGGGATTCCTATTCAATACCTTAGCTGTTGACTAGTAGGATCTCTTAGGGCTCAGTTTTATCCTCACGCTATTTAACTTGTACATGAAACTGCTGGGAGAGGGTGCCCAGAGTTTGGGGGTCTATTGCTGTCAGTATGTGGATGACACCAAATTCTATTACTCTTTTCTACCTCAATGCAAGGAAGCTGTTTCAGTTTTAAAGTGGGGTCAGTCATGGGTATTCCTGAATGTGTACATAATTATTTATTTATTTAAGAACATTTCTATGCTGTCTTTCTAACAGAATATTATTAAGCCAGCTAACAATAAGAAGAAAATTAATCAACTTTCACTTGATCCCTGTTGAGAATACCATGGGTCAGGGGCTAGGGGCACAGCCCATGGATGAGTTTAGTTGTAGGTTATCTTCAGCATTTTCTTGCTGGTCCCCCATGGTGAATTTTATTCCCTGAGGGCCTTGTCTCTTTGAACTATAATAGGAGTTTTATAAAGCTACTCTCTGTAGCCAACTCCAGCTGGGATTCCCCAGGTTCACAGGGCTTAAAACACCCATGCCTCATGGTGCTGAATGTTGCTGCATTTTCACCAGGGTAAAAACAGAATTCTGGCAGTTCAGCAGCAGAACAAACAAGAACAAGAGTAAAGAAGGGGAGGGAGAGGTGACAAAGAACCCTCAGAGTCTAATTCAAATCTGTGTGCAAAAACCTCCCTGACTACTCATCTTCCAGATTCCCAGAATGGTTCAATAAAAACACACACAGACAATAAGGAATTCTCTACTCTTCAAGAAAGAAGCCTGGACAAAAGCTAACAGCCTTTCTCAGCCTTTTTACGCTGGAGAATCTTCAGGTCTCAGAGAACCCCTACATAAAAATTATACCTACAGCTCCCTTAAAAAAAAAATAATACAGAAACAGTGTGGGGGGGGGAAATAGATGCTTATTATATTCCACACTGCTAGCAATACATATTTTATACTTGAAAGTAAGAGGCCTGAAAGAGCAGACTGGCAGAGAAGTATTTATAGTGTACATTAGAAAACAGTTGGCCCTTCATATTCGCTGGGGTTTGGTTCCAGGACCTTCCGTAGATACCAAAATCCATGAATACTCAAGTCCCATTATATGCAATTGCATAGCAAAATGCTGTCCCTTATATAAGATGGCAAAATCAAGGTTTGCTTTTGGGATTATTATTTTTTTAAGAATATATTCAAGCCGTGAATACTCCATGGATACCAAATCCGTGGATACAGAGGGACAACTGTACTGACAAAATATCCTATGAAAATGCCAAAAAAGGTAATCTATAATAAAGATTACCTAAAGATCTATAATAAAAATAAATTAAATGAAAAACAAATATATTTATCTTGAAACATTATTAAAACCTGAAAAATGTCCTGTAGTTTGAACTCATTGCTCCATCTCCTAGTCTCTGGAGTAGCAGAAAACAAGCTTGCTCCATCCTCAGTATGACATCCCTTCAAATATTTAAACATGGCTACATCACTAACTCTGACCCAAAGACTGAGCTCTGAGCTAACAGAGCTTGCAAAAAGCAGCAACTAAGCAGCCAGGCTCAGGATGAGGGGGAGGCTGTAGCTTCTTGCCAAGCCAGCATTCCTCCCCTCCTCCCCTTTGATTAGCCCATCTAAGGCAGAGCAAAAGCTGGGAGGGAGAGCAAGTTAAGAGGCCCTAAGGCAACCCTATGATGGGGTTTTCTTGGCAGAATATGTTCAGAGGGAGTTTGCTCTTCCCTTTCCTCTGAGGCTGAGAGAGAGTGATGTGCCCATGGTCAAGAGGGAATTGGAACCCTGATCTCCAGAGTCATAGTCCAATGGTCAAATCACTGTACCACTCTGGCTCTCACCCCACACTATATCCATTTTTATTTCTTCATGGGAAATCTATGTATTCATTTGTTTTCTAAGAAAATGCTGATGTGCTTTAAACCACACACAAATGCTCTATTTGGGTGTTCTGAAAATCTAACTATGGGGAAGAGATGGTTGCTTAGGTTCTGGCTCTTAGCTTCTGGATCTGGCCACTCTTGTCCAGTCCTCAGGGTGAGAATGCTTCTTTGAAATAGTTGGTACTGTGTGTGGCTGGCCACCACTCCTGCATTCTGCATCAAAGTATCTGCTGTAGACTTTCCAGGTGTTACAAATATTATTTTCTGCATGGAAATATTCTGCCTGAAATTATTCCATAAGGAGATATATTATTATTTATAAATATCATTTGCTATTTGCATTTATGTTTGTAGCACCATTGCCATGGCTGCAAAGGCCCCTCAAACCCACCAGTAAACTGTACTGAGGGATGGAGTCTATGGTGTTGGCACGTGGGACACTAAAGGTTGATGTATCAAGTCTCCTCCCACCAGCAGTCTGTAATGTGACAGGGAATTGGGACAGGACCTCATAGGGGTCCCTGCTTCTGCTCATCACACCACTGCTCACTGATGGGATAGGTCTGGATGCAGCATCCTTTAGCACCCTGCTTGCCAGCACTATAAAACTCTGTCTGTCCGTATGTCTGTCTGGATTGTAAGCTGGGTTTGCAGAGTTGGAATGGGAGATGGAACGTAGTAGCCTCAATATCATAAGTACATGTCTGGTGCAGGACTTCTGTCAGGGAAGAAAAAACACATGAGAATTTTACACAGAATAAGTCCTGAACTGGAAGGATTCTTATCCATTGGGGATTCTCCTCACCAGATTTTCTGATAGAAAACATATTTTTGACCGTTTTCCAATTATTTTTTGAATATTCTTTCCAACCTTAGTTTAGGGTTCATGATGTTAGAGCTATGCTTCTGCCAGGCATCCACTCGCTTTTCTTATTGTAGACTTCATTGTTTCATCTCAATGTTGTGTGTGTGAGAGAGAAGGATTTTTTAAATATGCATATATTTAAATGAATTAACAGTTTTCTTTTGTCCTGACCACTCTAGCCCTCCTTTTATCTCCACCACAGGCACCAAGATTCTCTATCAAAAGAACTAGTTACCTAAATGGTTGCCTTCCCTTTTATTGACCAACTCGGTCCTTGAGATTAGGTGATGGTGCCGCATGCCCCTGAGGTCTGCTTTGTAGGTGTTCTGAGCAGGTGTTCACATTGACAGAGCAGGTCGTTTAATGTAGTGGTTGCTCTTCCCTCTGATATCAGACATGTTCCAACCATTCATATGTTTAGGTATATTTTGAATAGGCTTGAAAATGGTTGTTGTTGTTCAGCCCTATCATTTATTTTATAGATATATAGATTTTGTATATCCTAAAGGTACCAGATCCCATCTGATCTTGGAAGTCAAGCAAGGTTAGTCCTGGTTAATACTTTGATGGGAAACCGCCAATGAATATTAGGTGTTGTTGGCTATATTTCAGAGTAAGGAACTGGCAAAACCACTTCTGAGTATTCCTTGCCTACAAAAACCTATGAAATTCATGGGGTTGCCATAAGTCAACAGGCAGCATGAAGGCACATACACTCACCCGTGTTGATTTTATTTATTGTTTTATATTTTCTGACATTTTTTTTATTTTACACAGCTTTGAAATCTTCAGATATTAAAAATTTATAAACAGACTGTCCTGATTCCTAGTAGTCACATGCATCTCACATCTAATTTGAAAGTTCCAGTATAACAGCAGTAGAAGCCACCCTATGAATTTTTGTTTCACTCATAATGGGAGAGGGGAGGGAATATGACCTCTGAACTGCTTTTTGTGGGCACAACAAAAGCCAAGCTAAGCTACAACGGCTCTCAGGTCACCAGAAAAGATCCTAATCTGCTGCAAATTGCAAGATTTTTGTTCCTTCATTCAATCAGCTGTAAAATGGTCAAATATGAAACCAGAAGAGACATCATATCACTTCTGGTTTTGGTGCTGTGGTGAGATGTAGCTGACCACATCACACCACCCACAAATAAAAGCACATAGGATGTTACACCACAGTCCTCTGAGGAGCGGGTTAAAAATGGCTCCTGCCCCAACACAGTTACCTACCTGTGATTGTTGATTGTGCAGACTGCTTCCTCAGCCTCAGTTACAGAACTTTCTGCTGCTACATACATTCTGTAATTCCTGAACTGGTGTTTCATACTCTTTGCATAGCTGCAGACTTTTTCTTGGCTTCCATGCCCTTCTGATGTGACCAGCCAGGCCCTACAATAGTGGCACCTTTCATCCTTTAAATCTTTGGGGCTTTGATGCATGCTTTCTCCCACAATTGTAACATTTTTCTGGAGGTATACCCACTTCCTTCTTAGATTCTTTTTAAAGCCAGGATATGCCAGCTCCCTGCCAGCATATCCTGGCTGTAGATCTGGCCCGTTGTTACTCCATTCCCTTCATAGAACAGGAAGAAGGCTTGATGGGCACGCTGACCCATTGCTGCTACTGCTGCCGCCACCATTTTCCTCTCTGTCTCAGAAGGCAGGAAAAGGGCCTGAATATGACCAGCCTTAGTCACATGCTGTTTGCCTGCTTCCTGCCTTCTGGGAGAGCCAGGGAGGTGGTGATAGCAGTGAGGGCTGGTCTTCTGGGAGGGGCTCCTGTGGATATACAGGGCACGATCCATTTTCTTCTTCTTTTTGCTGGTGGCAATGGAATAAACTGGGTATTTTCTTATAGAATCATAGAATCATAGAGTTGGAAGAGACCTCAAGGGCCATCCAGTCCAACCCCCTGCCATGCAGGAATACACAATCAAATCATTCCCGACAGATAGCCATCCAGTCTCTGTTTAAAAACCTCCAAAGAAGGAGACTCCACCACACTACGGGGCAGTGTATTCCACTTCCAAACAGCTCTTACTGTCAGGAAGTTCTTCCTAATATTTAAGTGGAATCTCTTTCCCTGTAGTTTGAACCCATTGCTCCGTGTCCTAGCCTCTGGAGCAGCAGAAAACAAGCCTGCTCCATCCTCAGTATGACATCCCTTCAAATATTTAAACACGGCTATCATGTCAGCTCTCAACCTTCTCTTCTCCAGACTAAACATGCCCAGTTCCCTAAGCCGCTCCTCATGGGGCATGGCTTCCAGACCACTCACCATCCTAGTCGCCCTCCTCTGGGCATGTCCCAACTTGTCAATATCCTTCCATACCTTGCCTTCTCCCTGTCTCAGCCTCATATCTGCCCCCAGAGGTGGTGAGGACTGCCTGGGAACAGAACAGGGCAAATGCCCTGCATTGGATGGACTGCAGGGCTCTGAGACGGGGGCAAGATATTGTATACTACCCATCTAGACAAGCCCTAAGTGGAAAGATATTTACTGATGTGTGCCCTCCTTTTCCCCAGTTCCCAGGAACAACACCTATAACATTCCATATGCTTTTATTTGCAGACCCCATAGCCAAAGCAAAGCAGAGGTAAAGGTTAACTGTGGTTCAGACAGTAGCCGTGTCTTGCATTTTCTCATAATTAATTCTGGACTAGCATGTCCCTTAGCATTTGTATCAGAGTTGCACCATAATTGCCATTCTGACAAGGTTTTCTCAGTTCTGCCGCAAATGCTTCTACTGTCTTCTCAGATCTCTGTGACTGCAAGTTGAATTTAAATTGCTCCTCTACTTCACTGGGAAGCTGAATTAAAATGGTCCTTCAAAAGATTCACTAGCTCTCCAAAGTTCCTGGTTTTTGAGGAATTAGCTGATTACTCAACAAATTATAACAATTAGTTTTGGGGTTTTTTTTAAATGTATTTATTAACACATTAAGAAAACACAAAAAGGATTTTTACAGTATAAAATAACACATAAAGTTCAACTGCAAAAAACATACAATATAGGCAACTAATATCTACTGTATTCACAAACAAACCATAGTAACTTTTTTTTAAAAGAGTGAAAAGGGGGGATGCAATAACAAACACACGTACTCAGTTTAACTTCCTCCCCTTCTAGGAGTTTGTTTCAAATGTCCTTTTACTATTAATTATTGTTTCATTTTTAATGTTCTTCTCCTTCTTTTCTGTTCTATTCATCACTTTTGTTATCTATATACAATATTTACATATCTTTTTCTTCTCTCCCCCCTCCCATCAATTACAAAGTGTAACACTTGTTGAAGAGAACTGCTTTCTTCTTACCTTTCTCTCCTACATCACTAGCAGGTTGGGGGGTAAAATCCGTTAGCAAAAAGACCCGCCTTTACCACTGTCTCCCATGGGACTGGAATTAGAGAACAGCTGAAACAAGCCAATATTGTGTGATAAGGCAAGGAGGCAGTGCTATTATCGGGGTGCACTGCCACTTCCTTCCTTTGTGAGGTGAGCCTCAAGCCACCAGGTTGCTACAAAGAGACAAACTAGGAACATTCAAAGCAGCCACTCCCACAGTAGGTGCTTTGTAGACATTGCACCAGTCACCAGGTTCTCACAATGAGATGGTCTAAGAGAGCAAAGTTTCCCAAAATAGCTGTATGGGGACTGGTACTTTCTAACATTCAAAAAACAACCTAGAGTTGGGGCTGAGCAATTAAATAGCCACCTTTGCTGATAGCACCCATTTACAACTCCTTTAAACAGGAACCTTAATATTGTCACAAACCCACTGTGATCTTTTTGTGAACCATGAGGGGATTGTCTAGACCCACCAGAATATGCCATCTTCCAGCCAGCATATTCTGGCCCCCAAGTTGGCCCATTTCCAGGACTCCGCACGCACACACCAACCGGTATTGACAGGTGCCTCCCCGACTGTTGTGCATTGCACTGTTTGAAGCCAGGAAGGAGGCCTCAGCATGTGATCAAGGCTGGTCACATGCAGGGGGCCTTGATCACATGCTGAGGGCCTCCTTCCCACCCGCAGAGCGACTCCAGTGGCAGCATCTGACAATAGAGTCTGATGCGCAGGTATGAACTCCTCTGTTCCCACACCATACCCTTCTGGGTTTTCCCAGGTGTTTTATTAAAATGTTTTAAAGGACTTTACCCTGGTTTTTTCCCCCCACCCCCAGCTTTGTCTCAGGCATCCTCAAGACTGCCCAGAGGTGAAATGGGGCACAAGCCCTGTGTTATTTGGACTACAGGGCTCCAAGACAGGGGAAGACTGGGGTAAATTTCCCATCTAGACAAGCCCTTTGAGATGAAAATGAAACTTGATAGCATGGTTCTAGCAGACCTATTTCAGATATCTGAAAGTTATAAATAATTATTTCAATTTCTTATAAATCACATTTCCAGCCAGAGGGTGTTTTTTTTAAAATCATCATCATAGTGCAGCAAAAACAAAAACAAAGAAACCTAAAGGACCTGTATGGTTCTATACTTGTGTCATGATGGAGTTCCCATCATGTTGCCTTGAGGTTGATTGCAACTCCCATCATTCTGCCAGAGAACTACATTTCCCTTTATTTGCAAACAGTATTGTCTTGCCAACATGGCATCAGGTAAGGAAAGGGTTAACTGGAAGGGAGGGTCTAAAACACCACCTCCACAGAGCTAATGAGATGGCATCATCAGTGACATCACATCACCAGACCAGGAATGGCCAGTCACAACTTGTGACCTGGGAATCCCAACGAAGGTATAACTGCTTTGTGTGCGGCCACTGCAGAGTCAGACCATGCGGCTTTGAACAAAGACAAAAGGATGCTCTCTATATTCTAGCATGTGAGAGCCAAAGGCTGGACAATGGCTGTTGGAGCAGGCCTCCTGGGTTAGCTCACAGCTTTCCCTGATACCATCTGAAAGCCAACAGACTGCAAAGTAGTGAGTAGAACTTTTAGGGCCTGTTTAGGATCGCATTAGGGAATTATGTTAATTTCTCCCACTTTGGTTGGATGTATCTAAATTTAGTAACTGAATGTAACTTGAATAACTGAATGTTTTGACTGTAATACCTTGCTATTTCTGTAAGTGTAAAGCATGTCTGGGGCATGGGAGAGCCTGCCTCATGGGGGACTGATATAACTGAACTTGCTTGAATAAATAAGCCTTCTTAATCTTCCTATACACTGATGCTGCCATGTGTCTATACCTCTTGGTTTTGCTACATTTATCTGTCTCTCTGGGGATAGGAGGGAAGAGTTGGTTGGTTTACAGTGGTAAGTAGTCCCTCTGGGTTCCAGTCTCACAATGGGCTGGCTATAAAGACTTCATTGGGTGGTGGCCATGATTTTGGCCTCTAGGGAGCACTCTTGAGTGAGGCTACTCAGGGTTACCCTTAGAGAGATGCTAATCTGGGGGTTCCAAGGTGAGAGAGATCCAGTTTTAGCCCTACAACAACTTACGGTTCATGTTGGGTTCTTTGGTCATTCCTCATCCTCTTCCTCTCTGGATAGAAAGGGGAAACATAGATGGTCCCCCTATGTTGTTAATATTATTTAATGTTTTTAGAACACTGTTCATTTAATAGGAGGCATGCCCATACTGGGCACAACATCCAGAGTCAATAGCCAAAGGCACTGAAGAAATCTGAATGTTGATTGGCTAGAATTGCCAACCATGCCATACAGCTTCCTTCATCCCCTCCCCTTCAGCTTCTACGGGGGCTGGAGATGCTCCATATGGACACAAAAGCAGCATCAAGAGCTATGAATCTGTAAAAAATGGCACATTCTCTTGTTTGAGCCCTCACTTTTTTTCTTTTCTTTTTCATTTTGCAGTAGTCTGGAAAAGGGCATTATGGGGTGAGAAAACATGCAGAAAAGTACAACCAAAATGACTGGAGTACCTGTAGGGAAACCCTTCTGCACAGAAAGATTCCAGTGTTTGGGGCTGCTTAATTTAGGGGGGAAAGTGAGTGCAGTGGGGGGTGGATGTGTCAGAGGAGTCTAGATTCACGTATAGTATGAAGAAAGTTGATAAGTGAGAGGCTTTCCTTCCTTTGTCAGGATACTAGTGTCCAGGATCATCTAACAACTCTAAATGAATTAATTATAGGAGATTCAGGACAGACAAGAGAAAGTGTTTATTGGTTTAAAATATTTTACACTGCTCTTTATCCTTACAATTGCCAGATAGTGTATAATGAGGAAGGACCTCTTCACACAGCACATGAATTATGAAATGCATTTCTGCAAGATATAGTGATGGCTACCAATCTATCTTTTGAAAAGGAACTAGGCAGATTCATGGAGGAAGCCATGAGTAGTGGTCACTTGTCATAACTGTACTTTCATGTCTCTGAATACTGTGGTGGGAAAGCGCTCCCTCTTCCTTATATTTTGCTCACAGTCTTCCCACGGGTGTCTGCTTGACCATGGTGGAGAATGAGATTCATCATCCTGGCCTGAGTTAGCCTTTATTTCGAGGCAGCAGACCTCTTGCTCAGTTCTTAAGGAAAGCCCTAGGTATACAAGGTGGTTGTGCCCTGAGTAAGGAGATTTTCAGACCGCGTTTCAGTGTGCCTAGCGCGGGAGGAACTTTTGGGAGAGGGACGGTGATCTTGTGCAGCAGGGGGGCGTTTTCGGATGCCGTTGTCCCTCTCCCGAAACCATCCGTGTCACTTCCGTGAAGCTTCGGAAGCCTCAGCGCCATATTTTAATCACGGGCAACCTCCGTGATTAAAATATGGCTCTGCGGCTTCCGAAGCTTCACGGAAGTGACACGGATGGTTTCGGGAGAGGGACAACGGTGTCCGAAAACACCCCCCTGCTGCGTAAGATCGCCGTCCATCTCCTGAAAGCTCCTCCCGCGCTAGGCACGCTGAAATGCGGTCTGAAAATCTCCTAAGACTACTTTGAAAAAGGCCGTTCTCCACCTATTTCCAAACAGAGGTCCAGGAAAACAGAAACAAAAAGCACTCAACTGGCAGGCCTATTTCTACAACCTTCTTCAAAGCATCCTAGGAGATCAGCAGTAATTGAGCACCAAATTACTGCTGGCCAAGTGCAGATTATCCCGCAGCAGGGCACATCCTGTAGTAAACCAGGGTGCCAGTTACATGACAATTTTTGTCGTGGGGCTTACTGTGATTTCCTGATCCCGGATTGGTCCCATGCTGTTTAGACGATTTTTGTCACTCTTTAGGAAATCCCGTGACTGATATTTACACGTTAAAAGTTGCGTTTCTTTTTATTGATCCCGCACTCTTATATCCCGTGCTTTTGTTGTTTACACATGTTTAGCCTACCGTGATATATATATATATATATATACATATATATATATATATATTGCCTGTCAATCAAGGATGCAATTGCTCATGTTTTCACAACCTCGGTGACGTACTTCCTTTAGAGTTCCGCGCCACGAGCGATGCTATTGGCTGGTTGGGGGGGGAGGGGGTAGAGGCTTGTGTTTATCCCGTCTCTTAAAAATGTTAACCCTTTAAGCAGAGGCAGAAGGCATTTTGAAAGACCAAGAATGTGATCTTTCACTCAGACAGAGGAACAATTAACCATGTCCTTTCATTTTGAAATGAAGCTGAGTGCAGGGGGGGGGGGAAGGCTTGGGATTCCTTTTACAATGTTGATGCTTACAGCTGCAGAGTGAAGATTTCAAACCAGTGTCACACAAGGAATTATGGCTGGAATTTTTTTACTATGCCTTGTTGCGGGGGGGGGGAGGGAATGAAAGTGTGTTCATTCGCTCAGACGCTGGAATATTTTACTGTGCCCGTTCAGACCCAGAGAGGGGATCCAGGCAGGGAATGAATGGACGACTCTCTGCCCACCACAATCTCTTTGTAACATGCAGTTGAGGAAGAGGTTAAAGCTGAAGGGTTTGCAGTGTAGAAATCCATTTAAAAAGGTGATTGAGTACACGCACACACACACACACCAACCTTCGTGCAGTTGGAAGGGATGCCTTTGTTTTCAGCTGGTGAGGCTGAATCTCTTGAATGGGTGACTGACCCCTCCTTTTCTGGTCGCTGATCTCTAAGCCCGCCCCCAGTCACCATTTCCGGTCATCCCCTAGTATCGAGATATTTTGTCCCAGGCTGTTTACATTTCTGATTTTCCAAATCCTCCAGTGACTTTTTAAAAAACCGGCACAACCTGCAGGACTGGAAGTCCCGCAGGTTGAGAGATAAAAGGTGACCCCCCTTCTGAAAATCACGTACCCGACCCGATGTACGTGCAATTCTTCCCGGGACATTTTCATTGTGTAAACGGCACCCAGGAGTCAAATTCCAGGTGAAGAAGGGCAAATGCTGCAAAGAATGCTCACACTTAATTGGAGGCAGTTTGGATGACTGTTGTTTTAACCTATGGGAGAAAGGCTCTAATATGTCATTATTGTTTAATTACACTGTAACTACTGATCTGTTACTCTGCAGCCCACCACTTAACACCAATCTAATTACAAACTCCTCACCATTCTCTGGGAAAGAAAAGGCCAGATGACAATTTTCCCTGTAATTGGATCCTGTTGGTGCATAAGAAGGAATGAACATCATGCTGGCTTTGTTATTGCTTGGCTGGTTACCCTGTCATTATCTCCAGGTCTCTCCAGTGGAAGGGATTTGGCATTTCATGAAATGATAGATGGTTACCTGGCAAGAGCCAGAGCTCCCTTTAGATATCTGCATGCCTTTTTTTGTTTAATCTGGTAACTGAAAAGGAAAGCCATCAGCTGGAAAGCATGGGAGTGATCCCAAAACCCATTCAGGAGGTGCAAGCCACAGAGCATGCTAGGGCCTGAAATCTGCTTCCTTTCCTTTTGGCTGAGGCCAGTCTGGTCTGCTTAGCTTCTTGACAAGTAAGAAGTTTGTTACTGCTGTCAGCACTGCTGAGCCCAGAACAGCTGGAGGAAAGAAAAGTGCTGTGTCCTGTGTTCTGATTCCAGGATAGTGTCATAAATGATGTGCAGAAGCAGACAGAGAACAGCCTCATTTTCAGACACAGAGGCTGCAGGGGATAGCTACATATTCCCTCTATAGCCAGCCTTTTAGTGAAAGCTGAACAGATGCAATATGGAAACCAAGGCTAGAAAGTAAATGCAATTTGCTGGGATGTCATCTTTCCAGTTGCTTAAGTATTGTGAATAAAGGAGTGAGGAAAGGATGAGTAATGCTTAGGAAGGAGAGGCACACTGAAGGCGGGCTTCAGGCCAGTGTTCTGATGCCAAAAGCAAGTGCCGATGCTGTAGGGCATAATAGCATGTATGGAGGCCACCTGGTATGAGTCAGCAGCCCTATGCATGACTACAGGATAGGTATAATATACACAAATTATGTAAATGCTCCCATCTATACAGGACTCATGATCTGTATGCCTGATTGACACTGGCAATATGAACTGGCCTCAGTTATAACCACTCTTCTCCTTCCCCAGCTCACACAGTTACAAGTATGCAAAACCTGCCTATTTATTGCTGCAGATTTGTTTGGTTTTTTAAAAAGTTTTCTACCATATAGACTCAGGTATCTGCAGAAACACCTTCATATGTCCTTGCTTTTCAGAACCCTTAATAATAAGTGTCATGAAATTTGGGAAAGACATCAAGATGTACATTTGTGCACCTGCAGACACAATTGGAATTTGGGATGGGGGTGGGGAATACCTTGGGCACCACATCCAGTTGCCTGCTGCTGGGCAGTAGAGGCGGAGAGCTAATTAACAAAAATGTCCACTTTCTTTGTGTTTATGCTTACATATGCTCTGTATATATGTACCTCATGGCCTCTTTCTTTCTCTTGCTCTGACTCCAGTTTTTGCTGTCTCTTGCTTGAAACAAAGGTCCAAACTGACTCCCCCTCTAGCCTTGGGACTTCATGTCAGCCCACTAATATTGGGAAAAAACCCCCACAAAGTTTCCAGGAACCTTTATACCCTATTAATTGCTAGAAAAAGCATACCTCTTGATACTTTTATAACCTAGCCAAGAACTGAGTCATGCAAACAATTAAGAACGCATTCAAGTGTAAGCTTTCCTCCCACAGACAGTGACTTCCTGCATGTGATGAGATGGCAAGGCTATTACTTGATAATTGTTCTCATGGCTGAATAACATGGCTGTACAGCTAATTGCAGCTGTGTCACTTAATGAGCAACAAGATGGCAAAATGCTGTATGGCTTTGAGTTTATGTAGCTGGTGAAGATTTGTAAAGTCTGTATTCCCAAATACTTGCCAGTAACTCAGACAGGAAAATTCTACAACCCAAATGTGCCTCTTCAAACTAAGTTATAGCACTCTAAACCTTAGAATCATAGAATCAGCAATGGGACCAGGGTCCCATCCTCTTATCCAACAGCTGGGCAACCCATGGCTGCAGGTTGTACGTAGCCCTGGGAGGCCTTAACTGCAGCACCCACTGATTCCCAAGCCTCAAATTTCCCTCTCCTGCCCCTCACTCACCTATTTGGTAGGCTGGGAGAAAAAGGATTGTAAAAGGGAGCAGATGTGATAGATTGGGAAGGTAAAGGGGATGCTGGTTATATCCATAACCACTTCACTCTTCAGCCATTGTCCATAATGGCATGTGCCCCCTGACTTATGAACACTGGCTTACCCTTTCCTGATCCCATAACGGCTAGGTTTGCTCAGAAGCTTTTTATGAAGAACTTGTCAAAACATCTGAAAGTCCCAACTAGGGGGTTGTCTAGACAGTGAAAATTATCCTAATAGAATTTGCAGAGAATACTGTACCTTTTGTCCCAACAAGATCCCGTGATGATTCACCTTATTCAGAAGAAGGGGGCCAAAAACTCCAAAAACTACAGGGGAAAAGTCTTCACTACTTTCCCCAAAGTTTTAAAAACAATGCATGGAAATGTGTTACTGCTCATTTGGACAACTGATTCTCATTGCAGCGCATTGAAAGCCGATTGGTCCAACATGCTTGGGAGGCAGGCTTGCTGGCAATGAAGTGAACGGAAATGTTATTTTGAAGTTCCGTGTTGAAGTGCCAATTGTGCACTTTTTTGCTGCACTGAGGCAACCAAACAGCTTTTTTAAGTGGAAGGTCACACTTTGACTTGCAGTTAAAAAAAATACTGTG
Organism: Gambelia wislizenii; assembly: GCA_030847615.1. Classification (NCBI taxonomy): domain Eukaryota; kingdom Metazoa; phylum Chordata; class Lepidosauria; order Squamata; family Crotaphytidae; genus Gambelia; species Gambelia wislizenii. The sequence continues at coordinate 166,750,117 of JAUMIR010000004.1, forward strand.
GAGCGGTGACAACTTGTTGAAAATAGTTACACAAGTAATTCACTCTCTGCCACGATGTTGACTCACAGGCCTGGATATATGTGAACTTCAAAAACAGATAGCTTTGCATACCAGTGATTTTGCCAAAGGACCATGGAGACAAATGAATGCTGCTGCAATTTTGCCATGATGCACAGACATCAGGATTATATCTTCTCATCTATACAACCCCTAAGAAATATGCATTGGCTTCCTCTATCCACATGCTTCTTCACATTCTTGAGAATGCTAAAAGATTACAGAAAGAAGACTTCCCTCTGAAGAAGCTGTGTCAGTTTTTGTTTCCAATAATGGTTTTCCCAGAACACATTCTAATATAACTGCCCTGTAATGTCCCCGATTCCTCTGGATCCTTTTTAAAAACTGTTCTTATACTGTACTGGCAATTCTCCAGTCCTCAGGGACACAGGTTAATATTGCTTAGAATACCAGACATTTTACATTTCAGTTCTTTAAGAAGTTTAAGATAGGCAGTATCTGGTTGTCTGTTTGCTCTCAATTTCTCAATAAGGCCTAGCTGTCTTCATGAATATTGGCTTTAATTCTTCATGCTGAACTGGATTGAATCCCAAATATTGAAACCAAATATAATATGATTGGGAGCTAGCAGAGTAGTAGTGTTGAACTACTACTCTGGAGACTGGGGTTTGAATCCCTGCTCAGCCATGGAAATCCATTGGGTGACCCTGGGCAAGTCACATTCTCTCAGCCTCAGAGGAAGACAAAGGTAAACCTGCTCTGAACAAATCTTACCAAGAAAACTCCGTGATAGGGTGCCTTAGGGTTTCCATAACTCAGAAATTACTTTAAGGCAAACAGCACACACATAATATGATATAAACTCATGTATTAGGTATTTTAAATATTACAGCTCCATCATGCCTAGACCCAGAAGCAGATGAAAGGCTCTCGCTTCTTCCCAACTGCCACTGCCTTAGCCTTGGAGGAAGGCAAGAAGAAGCAGGCACAGCTCCATCATGCCTAAGCCCAGAAGCAGATGAAAGACCCTCCTTCTATCCCAACTTCCAATGCCCTGGCTGTGGAGGGAGAAAAGAAGAAGCATATCTTTGGCCTTGTCTACACTGGCCAGAATAATCCACATTCTGGCCAGAGTATTCTAGCTCCGGGCCCATGGCATTTTCCCTGTTAGCTGCCCTTTTGTTGTGGCAACAGAGGGGTGTCCTCATACCTGTGACCCATGTGCAGCATGGCAGTTCTCTTCCCTGTGCTGGTCATGTCTTCTGAGGCCAGGAATGAGGTGTCCAACCATGGTCACATGGCTGGGCACCTTGTGGTGACCTCAGCAGGAACAACACACATGGCCTGGCTGGGAAATGGCTGTACTGGACACAGCACAGGCTGAGTGTGTGCACCCTCCCTCTCCCTTACAGTAACAGAACTCACTGTTTTCTCCAGAATCAGAGCAAAAGGATGGGGTTTTTTTAAAAAAAATGTGTGTGTGTGCTTTTTTAAGGTGTATTTGCCCCAAATTCTCATTGGAACTGTCTAGACATTGTTCAGGCAATTCAGACATGGGAATGGATGAGAATGCTTCATTTGGCCTGTCTTGACAAGTCCTTAATACCCTCCCACTTTGCCATCTCCTTTTCCTTTTGTGTTACATCTTAATTAGACTGTAAGCCTGAGGACAGGGAACTGTTTTGCTGTTATTTTACTTGTAAAGTGCCATGTACAGTGATGGTGCTATATAAATTTGATGATGATAGATAGATAGATAGATAGATAGATAGACAGACAGATATTCCACAAATGGCTGGCAAAAGCATGAAAAGTTAGAGAATATTTGGAAGAGTTGGGAGAAAAAAAAATTGGGCTCGTATTTTTTAGGCATAGACACAATTTCTACTTTTTGCATGACCCCTTCAGTACCTTCTGAAATCAAATTAAGCACCAAATATATTTTATCTGGGAAGCATTTATCTCAAAAACATCTTACAGCAGCAGTTTCTTTTCTGCTGTGGTGTGTGTGTGTTTTCTCTCCCTTCTAAATTCTGATTGGGAGACCTTTGGCTTTTTTGTCCTGACAAGCAGGGGCATATTTGAGTGGGCAAAGTAGAGCTTTGACATCTTTTTAACTTGCAGAGATAAAAGCTGAGGCTGTAAATTCAGTCACTGTTGGCAATATTTCTCTCTCAAAACTCATTAGTGAGATGGGAATTTTGGAGACACCCGCTGAAAGATTAAAGGGAGCCTGGCGAGGCTGCAAGGGCAACAATCTGTTGAATCCATTTGCAAAAATCAATGCCATTCTTTATCCAGGAAGGGCTTCTTCCTCAACAATTAATAGATTAAATTAGATAGATGCCAGCAATGGAAGAAGTCAAATGAAGTCTTATGTCTAATTTGAAAATTCCAAAATGGAAACTGTTTCAGGTTGTGGCTCTCCCCTGCCCAACTCCTGCCACACCATAAAATCACTCTTTATTTCAATGTTTACACAATCAGTTCCAGCTCAGATGATTTGATGATGGGGCACAGAAACCCCCGCCCCATGTAAAAAGAGGACTATAGCCTGCCCACAGGGGAAATCTTCAGCATTATCCTGTCAACATTTATAGATACGGCAGTGTGAACTGTGTAGGTCTAAAGAATTCCAGTGCTCCTGTGGGATCTAGTAGCTGATGCAGCATTTTGGATCCTTAGACTCTCTGTGGCAGGAATGGGCAACTGTGGCCCTTCACATGTTTAGCCTACAACTCCCATCAGCTCTAACCAACATAGCCAATGGTGTGGGATTATTATGGGAGTCACATTGTCCTGTGGAAAGAGGGAAAGGGAAGCATTTATGGCTGAAATCCTGTACACAGTTTTTTGGGGGGGAATCCCACTGAGAACAGTAGGGCCTATTTCTAAGTTGAACTGTATAGGATTGAGCTGTAACTAGGGCAGGAAATCTTTCCCTTTGCCCTCCTTTGCATGTGGCCTCATTCTACAATGTACTTGAAATTTGTTGTTGTATGCCTTTAAGTCGTTCCCAATTTATGGCAACCCTAAGGTGAACCTATCACAGATTTTCTTAGCAAGATTTGTTCAGGGGGAGGTTTACCATCGCCCCCCCTGAAGCTGAGAGAGTGTGACTTGCTCAAGGTCACCCAGTGGGTTTCCATGGCTAAGTAGGAATTCAAACCCTAGTTCTAATCCACCACTCAAGCCACTATGCCACACTGGTTCTCTATCTTGAAATGGCTCCCCATAAATATGAAACATTTGAGTCCACTATTGAAAAATCTTGTTTTACATTTACTTAGTATGTATAAGGACTGAAAAACCTAGCAAAATGGGAGGTCTTTTATATCATAGAATCATAGAATCATAGAATTGTAGAGTTGGAAGAGACCATGAGGGCCATCCAGTCCAACCCCCTGCCACGCAGGAAATCACAATCAAAGCATCCCCGACAGATGGCAATCCAGCCTCTGTTTAAAGACCTCCAAGGAAGGAGACCTTGTCTTCCTCCCTCCTAACATTTTAAAATTAATCTCAGCAAGCTGTGAGCTAGGATTCTAAAAATGGCTGAAAATCAAGAGCTTTATTCAAAATCTCTCACACAGAGCCCCTCAGTGCTTTCCTTCAGTTCAGGTCTGTGGAAGATGCCATATATCTGTGGCACAGCATATGCCTTGCACCCAGAAACTTCCAGGCATCTCTGTCTGAAAAGAAGATTGTGGGTAGCAGTGTTGGGAATGCATCCTGGCACAAGTTCCTGGAAAGCCAGTGCCTAGACTAAAAGGCAGATGTTTCAGATCTTGCAAAAATTACTTTTTTGGATTAAAGCTCCCAAGGTCCAGTGGCCATGTGCTGCCCATAGATTCTGGGAGTTGTCATGAGATATCAACTTTTAAAAACTATATTCTGGCCTGCTGCCTTGATATATTGCTGTTTTCAGATGCCATATCATTATGCCCTTCCCTGACCCTCCTGTTAAATTTTAGATTGTATGTTCCTTGGGACAAACACCTATCTTTTCTCCTTATGGTGATCTATAAAACTCCACAGCTTGAATCCTCTTGGTCAGAACAAACTATAGTAGACTCATTGAATCAACAATTGAATGGTGAGTCAACACATACAGGAGGGTGACCAAAATGGTGAAATGTCTGGAAGCCACACCCTATATGATGAGCACCTTAGGGAGCTGGGAATGTTTAACCTGGAGAAGAGAAGGTTAAGAGGTGAGATGATAGCCATATTAAAATACTTGAAAGGATGTCATATTGAAGAGGGAGCAAGCTTGTTTGTTGCTGCTCCAGAGACTAGGACATGGAGCAATGGGTTCAAACAACAGGAAAAGAGTTTCCATCTAAACATTAGAAAGAACTTCCTGACAGTAAGAGCTGTTCAGAAGTGGAATACACTGCCTCTCCATTGACGCCCCCTTGTCATGGGAGAGAGGCTTGCATACCCTAATGATGTTTTGAGCTATGCTGGCAGTGGCATAATAGCCACCGGTAGGGTCTCCCATGCCAGACAGGTCAAAACCTGTCTGGCATGGGTTCCAGAGTAACAAGTCATGCCAGACTAATCTGATCTCTTTTTTTGATAAAATTACCAGCTTGGTAGATGAAGGGAACGCTGTGGACATCGCATACCTTGATTTCAGTAAGGCCTTTGACAAGGTTCCCCATGACATTCTTGCAAACAAGCTTGTAAAATGTGGGCTAGACAAGTTAACTGTTCAATGGATTTGTAATTGGTTGACCGGCCGAACCCAAAGGGTGCTCAGCAATGGCTCCTCTTCATCTTGGAAAGATGTGACCAGTGGGGTGCCACAGGGTTCTGTCCTGGGCCCAGTGCTATTCAACATCTTTATCAATGACTTGGATGAGGGAATTAGGGGCATACTTACCAAATTTGCAGATGACACCAAATTAGGAGGAGTAGCTAATACCCTAGAGGACAGGATCAAAATTCAAGATGACCTGGATAAACTGGAGAGCTGGGCCAAAGCTAACAAAATGAAATTCAATACGGAGAAATGTAAGGTACTGAACTTAGGGCGAAAAAATGAAATGCATAGATATAGGATGGGGGGGGGGACCTGGCTGAATGAGACTACGTGCGAAAGGGATCTAGGAGTCCTAGTAGACCACAAGTTGAACATGAATCAACAGTGTGATGCGGCAGCTAAAAAGGCCAATGCGATTTTGGGCTGCATCAATAGAAGTATAGTGTCCAGATCAAGGGAAGTAATACTGCCGCTCTATTCTGCCTTAGTCAGACCTCACCTAGAATACTGTGTCCAGTTCTGGGCACCACAATTCAAAAAGGATATTGACAAATTGGAGCGTGTCCAGAGGAGGGCGACTAAAATAGTGAAAGGTCTGGAAACCATGCCTTATGAGGAGAGACTTAGGGAGCTGGGTATGTTTAGCCTGGCAAAAAGACGGTTAAGAGGCGATATGATAGCCCTGTTTAAGTATTTGAAGGGGTGTCACCTTTTGGATGGAGCAAGCTTGTCTTCTGCTGCTCCAGAGATTGGAACACGGAGCAATGGATACAAGCTCCAGGAACAGAGATTCCACCTCAACATTAGGAGGAACTTTTTGACAGTAAGAGCTGTTCGGCAGTGGAACGCACTCCCTCGAAGCGTGGTGGGGTCTCCTTCCTTGGAGGTCTTTAAACAGAGGCTGGATGGCCATCTGTCTGGGATGCTTTGATCGTGATTTCCTGCATGGCAGGGGGTTGGACTGGATGGCCCTCGTGGTCTCTTCCAACTTTGCAATTCTATGATTCTATGAAAACCGAAGGGTCTGACAAAGAGCATCAAAGGGCAGGATGGGTTCTCTAGCCTTATAGCAACCATCCTAGGAGAAGGAAAACTCTAATCCCAAACCCAGGTAGATGGTGCTCATCCAACCCTGTAAGGTCAACCATCTAAGAGAAGGAAACTCTAATCAAACCTACGACCCGAGGACCTCACTGCTACCATCCATGCTTGCAAGGCCACAGCAGATGAACCTTTGGTTTAAAGGGTGAGGCCAGTTCTGTGCACACTGCGCACCACCAGAAAAATCCATTGCACAGGCTTGAAGGACAAATCCAATTCCAAAAAAGCCCTGTAGCAATAGGCGAGGGACAAAATGGCAGGTGTAAAGATGTACTGGAAGCCACAGACCCAACCCTGCATGGAGGCGGTTCAGGTCTTTGGTCGCTCGAGGCTGACCCGGGAGATGACAGTCTTGTTCGGCAGTATCCTGAATGACCAAGCAGCCTTTTTTAAGGAGAGCACTTGGAGAGGGGCCTAGAAAAGGTGGCCTAACGAAAGCTCATCCCCATCTACCTGGTTGGCTAGCTGTGGCCAACGGGCATCTTCTGATGCGGTCAAACCAAGGCAAAGAAACAAAGGCACACACCAGCCTCCAAAGGTGTAAATAAACTGATGCTTGCATGCTGGAACATCAGAACCATGCGAGACTCTGCAGATAGAGGATGGCTTGAGCATCGTTCTGCTCTAATAGCCCATGAACTATCATGACTTAATATTGACATTGCTGCTCTTAGTGAAGTTCGTCTCCATGAGGAAGGCAGCCTTAAAGAACATGGCACTGGCTACACTGGTCTGGCAAACTCAAAACTGAAAAAACATCTTTTAGGAGTAGGCTTTATGATTAAAAACTCCATTGTCTCCAAACTCAAAACCTTGCCAACAGGACACTCTGATTGCATTATTTCCTTACGCCTCCCTCATGTTGTCCTCTTTAGTATATATGCCCCAACTATGCCAACACTGTAGAGAAAGACAAATTCTACACAGACCTACACCACCTCATAAAAAAAGTCCCTGTAGAAGATAAAATTATTATCCTTGGTGACTTCAATGCCAGAGTAGGAAAGAACTCCGAAGCCTGGAAAGGTATCTTAGGCAAGCATGGTGTTGGAAATTGCAATGATAACAGACACCTCCTGCTAGAGTTCTGTGCAGAACAACAGCTGACTATTACAAACACTATCTTTCAGCAGAAAGATAGCTTGAAGACAACCTGGATGCACCCCCCAGTCCAAACACTGGCACCTCATTGACTATGTTCTAGTCCACCAGAGAAACATTCACAATGCCCATCATACCCGAGTGATGCCCAGTGCAGAATGCCAAACAGATCATCGCCTCATAAGATGTAAACTAAATCTTAATCTTAAGTTCAAACCTAAGAGGAGTGGCATCTTAAAGAGTAAACTCCAAGTCAACAATCTTCAACAAGCTACCATGAGAAACAACTTCCAGGCAAATCTGCAAACAAAACTTGAAGACCATCCTACAGATCCTTCTCCTACAGTGTTTTGGCAACACATCAAAAACAGTATCCTCCAGTCTGTGAAAGAATCCCTCGGGTTCTCCCACAAGAAAAATCAAGACTGGGTTGATGAAAACAACCAAGAGATCCTGGAGCTGTTGGCAAAGAAGAGAACTGCTCACCAGGCATACCTCGCCCAGCCAACTTGCCATGTAAGAAAAGCAGCTTTCTGTCTCACATGTAAACTTCAACAAAAACTCTGAGACATGCAGAACAAATGGCAGATCAATATAGCAGAAAAGACACAACGCTGTGCAGATCTGGGTGATCTTAGAGGAGTTTATGAAGCTCTTAAAGCAGTGTTTGGACCTACTTATCAGGTCCAAAGCTCTTTATACAGTACAGATGGTCAAACATTAATTGCTGATAAAGCCTCCATCCTGAATCGTTGGGCTGAACATTTTCAAAGTCTCTTTAGTGCCAACCGAGTAGTCCAAGGCTCAGCTATCCAACATATGATACAAAAACTGATGAAAAATGAATTGGACATAGCTCCCACTTTGGAAGAGACCCTTAAGGCCATACAGCAGATTAAAAACGGCAAAGCAGCTGGGATTGATGGAACCCCACCTGAAGTTTGGAAACACGGAGGTCATGCACTCCACGATAAATTCCACAAACTCCTTGTGAATTGCTGGGAAAAAGGGGAACTGCCATCAGATCTCCGAGATGCAGTCATCATCACCCTGTACAAGAAAAAAGGGGAAAAATCTGATTGCTCAAACTATCGAGGCATAACACTGCTCTCTATTGCTGGAAAAATCCTTGCAAGGATACTCCTGAACAGATTAGTTCCTTCTATTGCAGAAGAACTTCTTCCTGAAAGCCAATGTGGCTTCAGAGCCAATAGGAGTACTACAGATATGGTATTTGCCCTTAGACAACTGCAAGAAAAATATACAGAGCAGAACAAGAGTCTCTATGTAACCTTTGTCGACCTCACCAAAGCCTTCAACACTGTGAGTAGAAAAGGTCTGTGGCAGATCCTGGAAAGACTAGGATGTCCCCCCAAATTCCTTAAAACGATTATCTTGCTACACGAGGGCCAGCATGGTCAAATCAGATATGGCAATGCTCTTTCAGAGCCCTTTCTAATAACTAATGGAGTGAAGCAAGGTTGCGTTCTTGCTCCAACTTTATTTACAATCTTCTTCAGCATGATGCTCCAAAGGGCTATGGCAGAGCTTGAAGAAGAAGACGGCATCTATATACGTTACCATACTGATGGTAGCTTGTTTAACTTAGGCCATGTGAGGGCTCGCACTAAGACTCTAAACTATCTAGTCCGTGAGCTGCTCTTCACTGATGATGCTGCCCTTGTTGCCCACACAGAAGTAGCTCTGCAGCGCCTAACATCCTGTTTCGCAATAGCTGCAGAGCTGTTTGGGCTGGAAGTCAACCTGAAGAAAACGGAAGTTCTTTACCAGCCTGCACCAGAATACAAACACCACCATCCCCACATTGCCGTCAGCAATTCTGTGCTTAAGTCCGTTCATCAGTTCACCTACCTGGGAAGCATCATCTCCTCAAATGCCAAGATTGACAAAGAGATCGATCACAGATTAGCAAAGGCACATAGCGCATTTGGAAGACTTTAGAAAAGAGTCTGGAGTAATAAACACCTGAGGCAAAGCACAAAAATCAGTGTGTATAGAGCCATTGTACTGTCTATTCTCCTTTACGGGTCTGAAACATGGGTCACCTATTGCCAACACTTACGACTCCTCGAAAGCTTTCATCAGCGCTGTATACGCACAATCCTAAATAAACACTGGACTGACTATGTGACGAATGTTGCTGTCCTTGAGCAAGCAGGGATCACCAGCATTGAGGCCATGATATTGAGAACACAGCTGCACTGTACAGGGCACATTTCTAGGATGGAGGACCATCGCTTCCCAAAAATAGTACTCTACGGTGAACTTGCCACGGGTCAGCGTAAGAGGGGTGCTCCAAAAAAGAGATACAAGGATTCCCTGAAACAACATCTCAGGCTTGGCCAAATTGATCACCAACAATGGTCCGCCCTGGCCTCACATCGGGAGGCATGGAGACGCACTATCCACAATGCTGCAGGCTTATTTGAAAACTCACACCGAACAAGTCTTGAAGAGAAATGACAATGCAGAAAGAATCACAACCTGGAAACATCACCCAAGGAGACCTTCTGCTGTGCTTTCTCCAACCAGACTTGTTTATCTCGGATTGGCCTTTTTAGTCATCAGCGTGCTTGCAGAAAGTGTGGGATGAGTCCTTCCGGAATCTTCGTATGTGAAGAAGGCAGAGAGCGTGGTGGTGTCTCTTTCTTTGGAGGTTTTTAAGCAGAGGCTGGATGGCCAGCTGTTGGGGGTGCCTTGATTGTGTATTCCTGCAAGGCAGGGGGTTAGACTGGATGACCCTTGTGGTCTCTTCTGACTCTATGATTCTAAATCCTGTTCATACAATATGTCTATGCTAGTTGAGACTAAGAGTAGAATTTACACCAATGGTTTGTGGCCAGACATAGTCGTACAGCAGGCCATGAAATCCATAGTGGTTAATCATGACTAAATTGGCACATAGATAATGGTAGCATTTTTTCACTGTCTTTCCTGTAATAGACAGACTAAGATCTGGTCTAGACGAGGGAATAATATGTAGATTGCTGCGAACCTACGCCAATTCACAGCAGCTTTCATCTGTCTCAATTATTTTTTTGCAAGATCACTGGTATGTAAAGCTATTTATGTTTGCTGGTCACACAGAGGCATGCCTGCAAATCAAGATGGTGGGTGTGAATGAGTTACTATACTATAATCCCCAACTTGCTCCCGCCCAACAGTATTAAAAAAAAAAAAAACACCCAAGGTGCAGAAGAGCTATCTTCCCCTGAAATAATGAAAAAGAAGAAGAAAAGGCTGCTTCGTTGCCTCAGGGCATGATCACTACAGCAACAAACCAATATGGTGGTTCCCGGCACTGCCTTCTTAGCAAGCTCCGCCCCCATGCACATCCGACCAATCAGCTATCCTCTTCAGCAATGCTCTGCAATGCGATTTGGTTGTCCTAACCCCAAAGGCTTTCCCCACCTTAGTTTCCCCAACTTTTGCTCCCCCTCCCTCTGAAAATGATGTAATGCTGCGGGATGAGGATTTATTTCACCATCTGGACTATCCCTAACATGGCTTTGGTGTTATGTGCCTTCAAGTCATTTCCAACTTCTGGTGCCCCTAAAACAAACCTATCATGGGGTATGTTTGGCAAGATTTGTTCAAAGGAAGTTTGCCATTGCCTTCCTCTGAGGCTGCGAGAGTTTGACTTGCCCAGAGTCACCCCATGGGTCTCCAAGGCGGAACAGGGATTTGAACTCTAGTCTCCAGAGATCTAGTTCAGCAACCAAACTACTATACCATGCTGCCTAATTTTTTTTGCTACAACAGACTGACTAACATGGCTACACCACCAGAAATGTATAAATAACATTAGTTATACATAATAAAATTAATAATTACATTAAATAATAATTAAATAAATAAAATTAAATGAAAATAATAAAATTAATACCTTAAACCCTATTGTACTTCAACAGCACCCTATATAGAATTTAGGGGGCATCCAAACTAGAGAAATAATCTAGGTTGAAACTGGATTATTTGCATAGCTGCTTCCTATGGTATCCTGGGATTTGTACTTTAGTGAGGTGCCAGCACTCTTTGTCAGAAAAGGCTAAAGACCTTGTAAAACTAAAAATTCCAGGATTCCATAGGAAAGAGCTATGCAAATAATCCAGTTTCAAATGGGATTATTTGTGTTGTGTGGATTCCCCCTTAGATTGTGAAGTAATTTGTCAATTGCCTAGATGTCTGCAACATTTAAATAGACCTATACTGCAAACCTGAATCTGTTTTATACCAGACAAATTGCCATGCCTTTTCCTAAAGGAACCTGAGAAATTCAGTTTGCTGAGCATAGTGATAATTTTTAGAGATTAATCCCTATGCCCACCCACACCTCCCCAAATTTCATCTGGTAGGGTTCCCAAGAATGTCAACTAAATAGCTATTATGCTGTTAAATCAGTCAAAAACTGTAGTATGCTTTGACCTTTCAACTCAGGATCCTTCTATCCAAACCTCAGGTTGTGTGCTCACATCAGTTGGGACTGTGTAGTAGAGATAAATTCTTGGGCTAAACCCCAATATAAAACCAGGGTTCCTGATGAGGGCTCCTGGCTTAAGCCACTGAGAGTGAGCATGCTCTAAGCTCTGCTTACTACAGGGCAATTACTACTCACCCCAAAGAAGCAGGGAAACGGCATTTATCAAGCACCACTAAGTCCTATAGCAAATTTAACACAGTTGTTTACACAGCCCAAAAGGGGAAAACTGGAGGATGAAGAAATAGATGTGATTGTTTACTGGAAGAAGAAGATTGACAGGGGTTACTACAGCAGAACATTATTGACACAGACAACAACTCACTCAAAATCAATCTCTAAGTCATCTGAGAACCTCCTTTGGGGGGGGAAATGTACAGCAAATGTTCTTAAGCTGCCATCTCTGGCAGCAGAAGAATTGGTTGCCTGCAAGAGAACAGAGAAGAAACTGTCATTGAAACCTTGGGGATATTGTTAATTGGCCACTGAAGACAGAAGATGTAAGATGAAATGGACCGTTTCCTCTGTACATGTTGGGTGGTGATGGACCACAGTTAGAAATGCAGAAGCAGAGGACTAGAACAGACCATCAAAGAAGTTCACCGTATCTCTAAGACCTCCCATTAATACTTGCTCTGAAAAAATATAGTTTCTGGCAGTGGATGCCTCAATGTTTATTCCCATGTTTGTCAGAGTTAAGGCTTCAGATCACATGGTTCCTCTAAGGTTGTTTAGTATTCCACAAAGGACTAGTCCTCAGAGCTTTTGTAATCTCATCTTCACTCCCAGAAGATGTAGCAAAGTCATCAAGAGGGTTTTTCTTTCTTTTGAGTGCATACAGACCATGGGCTATGAAAGTATTCTCAATGTATCTTCTTTGGTTCGAAAAATAGGGTTTGAGCTTTCCCTGGGAATTAAAACAGAATAATTTTGTATAGGGCTGGGTTACTCTTTGTGAGACTTCCACATGTGTTCACCATTCCTTTGTAATTAAAAACAATCCTGAACATCTTCATTTAAATACCACTTAAACAGTATTTTTTTAAAAAAATATTTCCCCCTCCAAATACACATTTCTAAACATGTAGGCCTGCATCAGGAGATGCCTCAATATCCTACATCTGCAGAGATCTCTGGGGGTTCTCAGAATGTCCCTGCAGATGACATCCTTGCAGTGCATCCAGCTACACTGGAAACCAGCACATCCTCTAGATCTTTGACAACATGGAAATGGCCTACTTATGCCATTGCAATTCACTAGCAAGATGCCACCTGCATTGTTTCCAATTCTAAATTTATTTCATAGAAGAACTTCATCAGGACGTTTGGTCAATGTGGTCTGGAAAGTAAAGATAAAGTCAGTTCATTTGGAATTAGAAAATATTGTATTTCTCAAGCATCCCTAATCTTATCCTTAGTGCTATCCCGTTTTGTTGTTGTTTTATGCTTTCAAGTTGTTTCTAACTTATGGTTACCCTAAGATGGACCTGTCAAGGGGTTTTCTTGGCAGGATTTATTCAGAGGTTTGCCAGTCTCTTCCTCTTAGGCTAAGAGAGTGTGACTTGCCTGAGCTCACCCAGTGGGTTTCCAGAGTTGAGTAGGGATCTGAACCTTGGTCTCCCAGAGACCTAGTACAGCACTCAGTCCGTGACACCATGGTGGCTCATGCTGTCCCATTTTAGCCCTGACTTAATACCAAAATGTGGAAGGGATGAAATGTGGACAGGATGAAAAACAGGTTTCCTGTAACCCTGTTTGGGAATAAAGATGTTGGTAGCAGCTCCTTCTCCTCCTCCCCTTCTTCATTCTTGTAACAGTATATTGCAGTGCTATACCTAGCTGTGTCTATGTCGAGGGCAAGCTTCCAACTTAACCCTGACCTCAGGAATTGGTACAGGGCTCAATAAAGCACCTTTCCCTTTATGACTGTAGATCCACAATTGTCCATCTGCTAAAATTCAGAATTCTTACTACTTAAATTTCTGTTCTGTAGCTGTTCTGCAGCTGAACCATCGGCTATTGCTGTCCAGTCTTACATGTCTGCAGTTGTCTTCTGCCCCACCAATAGCAATCAATGGGTCAATCCATTTTAGTGTGTTAGGAGATTTTCAGACTACACTGTGATAGTGTTACTATTCCACTTTAACTGCTCTGGCTTCCTCCTGTGGAATTCTGGGGTTTGTAGTTTAGTGAGGCCTAAGAGCTCTCTTGCTGAGAGTTGTAAATGCCCCTCTCTAAACTGCAAATCCCAGGATTCAAGAGGAGGCAGCCATAGCAAATAAAGTGGAATAGTAAGATCCTAGTCAGGAGAACATCCTGACCAGGATGTTCTCTGACTTTTTGTCTAACTTCTTGAATAAATGCTGAAAAAGCAACTGTGACGGACCCCTAGTGAGCCAATGAGGACATGGTACTCCAGGAGCCAATCCTCTGTGAGGAGGTGGAAGGAGGAGGGGCTTCTGGAGGAGATAAAGGGGGAGTGAGTGAGGAAAGTTTCAGTTTAAGTTAGTTTAAGTTTGAGTTTGAGTTGGGTTTTCAGTTTAGATAGGTGAGATGAGGCTTTGAGTGATCCAAGACAGTTAGAGGCTTACATAAAGAATGAATGTTTGTGCAGGCCCAATAACCTATTTATACAGTTACATGTTTTATTTGTTTGACAATAAACATTCTTTTGTTAACAAGAACCATCCAGCCTGGCATAAGTGAATCTCAGGGAAGGAGACACAGCCAGGAATTCACAGCCACACCTGAGTGTTTGTGCTATACCACTGGGAGGCGTAGTTCGGCCGTGATGTGGAGGTCGGGCATCACAAAGTGGTGACAGAGCAGGAGGTGGAAATCCCCCCTTCTCCACAAAGTGGTGGCAGCGGTAGGATAGGAAAGGCCCCGTGCCACTATGTAGGCGCCTGGCATCACAGCAACATTACAGGATTTTTACTATAACCCCTAACCTCATTTTAACACCCACGTTGGAGAAAACGTGTATCAGATTGTGCTATACATGTTACTTTGTAAGATACCTTATTTCCTAGTCTCTTATAGCCATTTTGAATCCTGGTCCAGGTAGAACATAAAAGTAAATGATATTACAGTTGTCCATTCATATTTGCTGGGGTTTGATTCTAGGACCCCCCGTGGATACTAAAATCTGTGAATACTCGAGACCCATTCTATGCAATGGCATAGCAAAATGGTGTCCCTTATATAAGATGGCAAAATCAAGGTTTGCTTTTTGGATTATTATTTTTTAAAGAATATTTTCAAGCCATGAATGCTTAAATCTGTGGATGGAACAACTGTATTATCACCCTTTCTAGCATAATTGCTAGCATACTGAGAAAGCCCACAAAATGCAACATCCACACAACAAAAGTATTGTTTTGAAAGATATCTGTATCCTATACATTAAATCAACAACAAGTACATTTTTTAGTGCTATGAAGTGCCCTGGGATTTTCAGAGATGCCTGAGTGATAGCCCAACACTGCTCCCATTAAAAAGTAAACACTAACATTTGGTACAATTTTGGATACTTCGTCAAAATGTAATGCCCATTTTGTCCTCATTTGTAACCCATGTACGGTAGTTCTATTAATTTTTCTTTGGGGGGCCTTCCAGCCCCAGACAAATTTGCAAGCAAACTAAATCCAGATTCCACCCCAGCTCTGAGCCCCATAACTAAAAAACAAAACAGAAGGCGCTCTGCAAGACCATGAGCAAGAGTAGGGAGAACTCTTCCTTGCCCCCCCCTTCCCTTAGCAAGCTGCCACCTAAGCTGTTTGTCAATCATCCACACCTCTGAGGGGAGAAAGGGGGGTCTGAAGTACAGCTGGTTAGCAGCTCTCAGCCATTCTACCTCTGCCACACAAAACCTTTTCTTTGCCCTCCCACCAGGTCCCTAATTCTCCCCATCTGCTGCTGGGGAAAAAAAGATAGGGCAGTGGATACAATATTTGCTCTCGCTGGGAGCAAGAGATAATCAGCCCAGATGCACTGCTCCAGAGTACAGCCTGCTCGCTGTCATATCACGAAGAGGAAAACATGAGCTAATGCCACCATAATCATATTGCAGATTTCAAGCAAAAAGTTCCTCCCTTGCCTCTTACCGTGGTTTGTGTGGCAATCCAGAACAGATGTAGATTGCAGGACTGGCATTACAATCTCTTTTGCCATTTCCTTGGCAACCCACTACACTATTCATTGCTTTTTATTTTAGGGGTCACAAACCTTTTCCTTGGTGCAGACTGGCACAAACATTTCTCATTACAGAGTGTTCAAAGTCTCATCAGCTATTCACCTGCTCGACTGACTGGCTGGCTGTACCTATACTGCTGTGTCATATAGAGTTCCTCTGCACATTGAACAATTCCACACATGAGTGGCACAAGCATGGAATCTCATATTGGGTGTACTGAAGGAAATTGGGACTCAACATCTCAGGCACTTCAGATTTCATGCAATACTACATGTCTTATGGAGCATGGCATAGTGGTTTGAGTGTTGGACTATGATTTTGGAGACCAGGGTTTGTATTCTTGCTGGTCCATGAAAACCCACTGGGTGATCTTGGGCAAGTCACACACATTCAGCCTCAGAAAACCCCATGATAGGTTCGCCTTAGTGTTGCCATAAATTGGAAACAACATGAAGGCAAATAACAACAACAAAGTGCATGTCTTACTTGTATTGCTGCATTGCTGAATGGGCAATGCCTAGTGCAGTGGTACCCATTTGTTGTTTGACTACAACTCCCACAAAAACTCACAGCCAGCATGGCAAGTAATCAGAGCTGATGGGAGTTTTCATCCAACAGCACTACAGGACCAAATGTTTGCAACCGTTGGCTCACTGCAATCTCACAGACAAGTGAAGTCGAAGGCTTTCACAGCCGGCATCTATAGATTTTCCATGGGGATTTTTTTCCAGGATGTGAGGCCGTGTTCTGGAAGAGTTTATTTCTGATGATTTGCCTGCATCTGTGGCTGGCATCTTAAGAGAATGGTTGGGTAGGAGTCTGGGGGTGGTGGGGGGTTATATACTCTGAACCCCTGTTGGAGGGGATATGTAAATTTGTGTCTTTGAATGGCTAGTTTCTGGGTAGAGATATGTAAGGAGGATTAGTGTCTTGTTTGGCTAATAGTTGGCTAATGGTCCATTGTCTGCACATGCAGGTGAAACATCAGAAATAAACTCTTCCAGAACACGGCCTCAAAGCCTGTAAAAAAAACCCAAGGAAAATCTATAGACAAGACCAACATTGCCAGTGGCCAGAGGAAGGCTTCACTACCTCTCATACCTCTTTGTGCCTCTCATACCTAATTTGAGCAAACTGAATCAGGAAAATACATACAAATTGAGTCTCTTGCACAGTCTTTTGGTGTACAGCTGGCATGTATAGAATCTCCCTATGAAATTCTAGTCTCTCTCTCTCTCTCTGGCTTTTCTTCGCAAACGAAGATTCAGGAAGGACTCATCCCACGCTTTCTGCAAAACTTGGTTTGTGCCTCTTGGAATTAGATTGCTGTTTCTCCTGAATAATGAGAGGAGGATTACTTGCCAAAGTTGGCTATTTTTGATGGCATTCCCATGGCAAAGGAAATATAGACTTCCTCAGAATTAAAATGTATCCTTCTTCTTCAGAGCTTGAAAGCATTCATTTGCCTGGAAATCACATGTGTATTTTAAAAAACAAAACAAAACAACAACACAGCAAATCCTGCAGTACAATAAGATAACCTGTTTTTTACTGCAATATAGAGTTCCTTGCATCAGATCATTGTTGATCAAATTCCATTTGTCCTTTATTCAGCAGATATATAAATACACACTACAGTAAAAAGAAACAAAAATTGTAAATAGTGGGGGCAAAGGTCATGAAATACAAGAGGAATAGTAGGTAGATAATATTTCTATCCAGGGTCCAAATGTGTACAAGATAGCGCTCACCTATTCATGGCAGCACACATGCTAATTTAACATATATTACAGAAAACAATCCAGAGTCTCATTTACATCCAAACTGAATAGAAACAAATTTACTGATGATTTCCCTTTCAGCCATTTCATGCTGAAGCCGCCTTTTGGAAGCCTTTTGTTAATATTTAAACCAACTACAGAATGCCCTGGGAATATGAAGTGATTTCTCACTAGTTGTGATAATCTTTTATGTCCTTTCATTCTCCTATCTTGAGCTGCAGTTTTAACCTGAGGAGTAAGTATACTCCATTGAGTTCAGTAAGACTTCTGAGCAGGGCCGGTTTAACCTGTCTGCCAAATCAGCATTGGCAGGGGGCCCCAAGGTCAAGAGGGGGCCCCGAGGTCAAGAGAGGGCCCCGTGTTGGCCTCCTTAATATGAAAATAATGGGATTTCTGGTTTAAAATACCATAGAGTTGCCTTGGAAGGCCTAGAAAAGGGCTAGGGAAGACACATTTTCTAGGAAGACTCTATGGTAGGTGTGCTGTTTTGTGTCCCATGGATAATGAATCCAGGGATACGGGGGTCCTACTATAATCTGAACATCCTGTACGGTGAATAGGTTAGGTTACATTGATCTGAGATAAACATATGGGGGCCCCAAAGTAAAGCATTGCAGGGGGCCCCAAAATTCCTTAAACCGGTCCTGCTTCTGAGTTTTTTAAGAGAAAGAAAAGGGTGAAAAGAAAGGCAAGAAATGGAGAGAGGAAGACAGTGAGGACAAAATGGAGGAATTAAGGCAGAAGAGCAGGACAAACAGGGGTTGTTTAGCTGATGCGGGGGGGAATCCTCGAAGAGGCAGGCAGAATACCTCTTGTCCAAATGAGCTCCTGCCGGGATCCACCATATTGGGAAGGAAGGGGGCTGAAAACTCCAAGTAGTTTGCGATAACAGCTTTTGCTGTTTCTTGCAATCTTTTTTAACAAGTTCGCAAAAATGCACATTACAGGCCATCTGAACAACCAATTCAAATTGGGACACATCCAGAAAGTCAAAATGTGATTGATGGGATGTGCACGGTGGTGGGCTTTCCAGCGATGAAGTAGCCGGAGCCGCCATTGTTGTTTTCGGGGATATGATCAAGCGCACAATCAAGTGCTATTTTCAAGTGGCAGAGCAAAAAAAAAAAAAAGTTTGTAAACAGAAGATCGCTCTTCCGCATCTGTCATTTAATGGCAAAGGGGGGGGGTGGAATGGAGGGAGCTTTTCGGGAGATAAGGCAAGTAATTTACTCGCGGCTACCATCTTTTCTTGTGGGCATACTCCATGTGCACTTCCAACTCAGAAAGCTTTCAATGCCAGCGACCTTGCAAATGATTTGTGGGGACAAATTAACACTGCTGCGATAGTGAGATAATGCACTATTTTTTCGCAATTAATTCTCCCATCTAGCTTTAATCTAACAGATTAAAGAAATGATGTGGGTCCATGTGGAAGGCTATGCACAGTGGCTCCAAAACTGAAAATACTGAACACTATTGTACACTGAGATCAGAGGTGAGCAAGTGCTCCAGGTGTAGGGGCCATTTTAGTGCCACAGAACGTGCTGCAGGTCTGGGGGCCTCACAGGCTGCCAATAATGCAACAAAACAACCAATAAGCCCCAGCTCCAAGGGGCCAGAAGTCCACTTAACAGTTTTGAAAAATGAATATACATTTTTGAAATGTTAAATAGTGCATGAGGCTACAGTCTATTTAAAAAGTGAAGGGGCGTTCCCATCCATGGCCATTCACACACACACACCTTTACTAATCAGGAGGGTCTGAGATTTGCAGAAACTGCTTTTCCTTCCCCAGGAGCAGTGTTCACTGCTGATATAAGTATGAAGGTATGAAAAACAAAATTCCTTATGTATACCTTGAGAAAAGAAGGTCATTATTTTAAGATATGTATTAAACATGTAGAAGAATGTAAATGTGTAAAATAATATCTGAAAATCTTAGCCACAGACCAGAAAGCAATGGGGATTAAAAGGGAGGTGGCATGGATTTATACAAAAGGAGTGCAGATTAAGATTGAACAAATCAATCCTTATTGAAAGAATTATTAGGTTCAGTCTTTGCAGGTTTCCTCCTTTCCAAGAAAAAGTTGAACAAGGATTCAATGACAGTGCTACAGGTAGCAGTCATACTGCCTAGTGGCAAGAGGCTAAATGGCCTTCTGGGTTTTTTCTAATGCAGCGTCTTTCAGGTGGTGGTTTGTTTGTTGTTAAGAAAAATCTCTTGGACATTTCTGGGGATCTTGGTGAGCCATTTAATAAATGCTTTGTGTTTTACAGATCAAAGCAAACACAGTGTGTCCTTGGTATCTGCTGGGGTTTGGTTCCAGAACCCCCTGTGGATAGCAAAATACATAGATGCTCAAGTCCTGTTATATACTCTCTCTGGCTTTTCTTCGCAAACGAAGATTCAGGAAGGACTCATCCTGCGCCTTCTGCAAGCGCGCTGATGACTAAAAAGGCCAATCCGAGATAAACAAGTCCGGTTGCAAAAAGCGCAGCAGAAGGACTCCTTGGGTGATGTTTTTGGGTTGTGATTCTTTCTGCGTTGTCGTTTCTCTTCAAGACTTGTTCGTCGTGAGTTCTCAAATAAGGCTGCAGCATTGTGGATATTGCGTCTCCATGCCTCCCGATGTGAGGCCAGGGCGGACCACTGTTGGTGATCAATTTGGCCAAGCCTGAGATATTGTTTCAGGGAGTCTTTGTATCGCTTTTTTGGAGCGCCCCTCTTACGCTGACCCGTGGCGAGTTCACCGTAGAGTAGTATTTTTGGGAGGCGATGGTCCTCCATCCTAGAAACGTGACCTGCCCAGCGCAGCTGTGTTCTCAATATCATGGCCTCAATGCTAGTGATCCCTGCTTGTTCAAGGACAGCAACATTCGTCACATAGTCAGTCCAGTGTATATTTAGGATTGTGCGTAGACAGCGCTGATGAAAGCGCTCAAGGAGTCGTAGGTGGTGGCGATAGGTGACCCATGTTTCAGATCCATAAAGGAGGATAGACAGTACGATGGCTCTATACACACTGATTTTTGTGCTTTGCCTCAGGTGTTTATTGCTCCAGACTCTTTTGTGAAGTCTTCCAAATGCACTATATGCCTTTGCTAATCTGTGATCGATCTCTTTGTCAATCTTGGCATCTTGGCATCATATACAATGATGTAGTAAAATGGTGTCCCTTATATAAAATGGAAAAAAATCAAGGTTTGCTTTGGCAATTTTGGCATGTTTAGTCTGGAGAAGAGAAGGTTGAGAGGGGACATGATAGCCATGTTTAAATATTTGAAAGGATGTCATACTTAGGATGGGGCAAGCTTGTTTTCTTCTGCTCCTGAGACTAGGACATGGAGAAATGGACTCAAACTACAGGAAAACAGATTCCACCTAAACAGTATGAAGAACTTCCTGACAGTAAGAGCTGTTCAGAAGTGGAATGCACTGCCTCGGAGTGTGGTGGTGTCTCCTTCTTTGGAAGTTTTTAAACAGAGGCTGGATGTCCATCTGTTGGGAATGATTTGGTTGTGTATTCCTGCATGGCAGGGGGTTGGACTGGATGGCTCTTGAGGTCTCTCCCAACTCTATGATTCTATGATTTTTTTAAAAAAATATTTTCAAGCTGTCGATGGGGGGAATCCATGGATGCAGAATCTGTGGATATGGAGGCTTTACCGTGCATGGCTCATGTTTTCATAACTACAGAACACTCAGTATGAGTAGAGAGAAGGACCAGGAGGCATGATCCTGACCATTTCACTATCACAACATGTACAGTAGGACCCCTGCATCAATGGGAGATTGGTTTCAGGCCCCACCACAGATGGTGAAATCCACATATAATGCCGCGAATGCCACCGCCATGCCAGAACACTCCTCCCGCCCGCGCAAACCCTCTGCCACCCTGGTGGAACCCCACCGCAAGGTTGCCTCCTTCAACCACTTGCTCGCCACACTAGAATCCGCCCGCAAGGCCGCCTCCTCCCTCCTTCCCCTGCCTGCCTGCCTTACTGCTGCAATGCGCTCGCAAGGTTGCCTCCTTCCCTTGCTGGCCAGCCCACCCGCTCTCCATGCCAGAACACCGCCAGCAAGGTAGCCTCCTCCCTCCTTTGCCTGCCCGCCTGCCCTCCCACCCACAGGCCCCAACCCATCCACAAGATCACCTCCTTCCCCCACCCATCTGCTTGCTCACTGTGCCAGAACCTCCCTTCAGCAAGGTAGCTTCCTCCCTCCTTCGCCTGCCTGCCCACCCTCTCACCCACCTGTCACAACCTACCTGCGAGGTCGCCTCCTTCAACTGTCGGCCAACTCGCCAGCCTGCTCACTGCACCAGAAACCCCTCCCAGCAAGGTTGCCTCCTCCCTCTCTCCCCTGCCTCCTGCGTTGCAACTCCCCACGAGCTCATTTCCTCCCTCCAACCCACCCACCCACCATTGCCATCACCATCCGTGGATAATTGAATCAGCAGATGGTGAATCAGTGGGTGTGCTACTGTACTCAGTGCCCATTTTAAGAACATTATCTGCACAGTTTGTCTCCACCCTGTTGCTCTTGCTTTCTTTGAACTCATCCCTCCTGAATGTTGTTGTTGTGTGCCTTCAAGTTGTTTCCAACTTAAGGCAACCCCATCACAGGGTTTTCTTGGCAGAGGGGTTTTTGTCTATGCCTCCCTCTGAGGCTGAAAGAGTGTAATTTTCCTAAGGTCCACTAGTGGGTTTCCATGGCTGAGTGGGAATTCAAACCCTGCTCTCCAGAGTCCTAGGCCAATACTCAAAATACTACACCACACTGGCTCCCAAGTTTACACCTCTCTAAAAGATGGATGTATGAACCTGCCTCTGGCTGAGCAGGATTTGCAGTGCATCTAGCCTAGCACTTGCATCAGCTCCCCAAGGCATTGAACAAAGATCGTCTGTGAGATCATATTAACTAGTGACGCAAGCCAAGCATGTGTCCCACAACTAGAGAAGCCAGTCCTTTCCACAGACCAACAGTAACAGTTATTCTGCAAGACAACTGTTTGTAAGCAAAAGGAGAAATGGGATCAGAACAGGGAGGAAACTTACTTATTTGTTACTTTTTCTAGTGTCCCAGTGACCCAGATAACTCAAGTCATGGAGTTTGTAAATTAGGGTATTTCTAGGTCCTCATTCAAGCAGCAGGACCAAGGCTGGAGAAGCACATCCACCCCCTCTAGAGTACTGAAACCCCTCTTTGTGAACAAGACTTTAATATTCCTTAGACTCTTTGCTTGTGTGCCACCAAGATATATTTAAAACTGTTCGGTATTGCAGGAGGCAATCGGTGAAGGCTTTGCTGAAAGGGCACTTTTCCCTTCCATTGAAACAGGTTATATTTAATGCGCAGTTTTTCATTCTCCTTGTGGTGCAGATGCTGCTGTACTACCACTCCTTCTGGTGCCATCAAAATAACAAGAGAATGTGAAAAGATCCACCCCTGGCCCACATCAGAACTAGCCCAGTTCTCCTGGCATGATTATTGTGTTTCAGCAGGGATTGCGTACTATCATACCATCACTTTCCCTCCCCTCTGCATAGATATTCATGCATATGTTTGTGGACATATTTTTTTTCAAAAGTATGCTTTTTTGCATACATTTTTGTAATGTATGCATTTTGGGATGCATTTTTTATAAAATTACTAAAGTATGCTTGTGTACGTTTTCCAAATGTACACATGTTGTCGTGCATTTTTTGAATTGTATCCTCCATTTTGTGAGCTTTCTCCCATCCCCCCATCCAAAATGCAAAATTGGTGTTTTTACATGGAAATGGAAACCCCTAAAAGCAGCAAACTTGGTTTCATGATGACGTAATGAGTAGGTGCAGCAATGGTGGCTCTCTTGGGATTTTATCAGATGAGCCCCTTAAAATGTTCTTTTGCTGGCATTAAAAAAATCCATTTTTATGCCAGCAAAAGAATGCCCCTCACTACACTTACCTTTCCCAGCAAAGGCTTCCTGGCAATGAAATTCAAAATTCCACAGATTCTCGCAAGAAGACACTCACGTGGGAATTTTTTTAAAAAACCAAAAAGAACAAAGAAAAAGTAACACAAAGCACGGGAACACACTTTAAAAGCCCCAAGTAACATGGGGAGGGTCATAAAAAGTCCATCACTCACCTGCATGTCGTGATCTCACCCGGAAGCGTTCGTGCCAGACCCGCCATTCTTGCTGCATTATGAATACAATGGTGCTCTAAAGTGCCACAGGGGATCAATTGACAGCTTCAGTCGTCAATTAAAAAGTACAGGTTTTGGCAGGGACATAAACGTGAAAGATGACGTCATGTGGTACACGCACCCTTTCACATTTATGTGATATCATTATGATGTTGTATTTAGTGAATCTGATAAAGTCCTTTAGTGTATTTATATAAAACACTTGTCATCAAACATGGGACCATTTCATGCACATATTTCAAGTTCAGCTATATTGTTGTTGTTGTCTGCCACCAAAACAGCTCTGTTGCTGCCGAGCGGCAGGTGAGCAGTTTCGGACAATCGCATCGTATTTCACTCATGGGCAACAATTGTGAATGAAATACAATGCGGTTTCCTCCATTCTGTCACGGAAGTGACACGGAGGGGTTCGGCAGAGGGATGGCGTCGTCCGAAACTGCTCCCCTGCCGCGCAGCAGCAACAGAGCTATTTTGGAATATATCCTGCTGAAAATCGCATCTGAAAATCTCCCAAGTCAACTTTGACTTATGGTGAGTCCATGAATGAGAGACCTCCAAGTCACCCTATCCTCAACAGGTCTTGTAGACTCAGGGCCATGGCTTCCTTGATTGAGTCCAGGGCTGGTTTAAGGAATGTTGGGGCCCCTTGCAACACTTTATTTTGGGGCCCCCATATGTTTATCTCAGGTCAATGTAACCTAACCTAACCTATTCACAGTATAATTGTCCCTTCATATTCTCTGGGGTTTGGTTCCAGGACTCCCGTGGATACCAAAATCCATAAATACTCAAGTCCCATTATATGCAATGGCACAGCAAAATGGTGTCCCTTATAGAAGATGGCAAAATCAAGGTTTGCTTTTGGGATTATTATTTTTTAAAGAATATTTTCAAGCCATGAATACTTAAATCCGTGGATATGGAGGGACAAATGTACAGGATATTCAGATTACTACTAATAATGTTCTTTGCACGAGGAGGGTTACAACTGCCCTCCCACAATGTCGGGGGCCCCTGAGGCTACAGGTGCTGCAGGGCCCTTAACCTTAAACCGGCCATGCTGTGAGGGGCATTTTCACTGTGTGGACAACCCCACCATCTCTTGAGGAACCCCTGGAAACAACGTGGGGGAACCCGAGGCTTCCCGGGACCACTGATTGGGAAGCCCTGTGGAGTCTACCAGGTGAGGGTGGTAGGGCCAATTTAAGGGCCCTGCAGCACCTGCAGCCACGGGGGGCATCATTGTAGGGGGGCATCGTAACCCTCCTCCTGCAAAAACATTATTAGTAATACAGTAGGACCCCCGTGTCCACTGGGGATTGGTTCTGGAGGCCCCCATGGTTACCGAAAACCATGGATTATACTGAACACCATTGAAAACAAAGGGACTTCCAGTTTAAAATACCCTAGAGTTGCCTTGGAGGACATAGAAAATGGCTGGAGAGGATATATTTTCTAGGAAGACTCTATGGTAGATATGCTGTTTTGTGTTCTGTGGATAATTGAATTAGTGGATAATGAAACAGTGGATACAGGGGTCCTACAGTAATCTGAATATCCTCTACTGAGAATGGGTTTGGTTCTGAGAGCAACAAGAGCCCCCCCAAATTAAAGCATTGCAGGGCCCCCCCAAAATTCCTTCCCCCAGTCCTGGATGGTGGCCGGTCCTCCCCTCCGCCTCACCTGGAGCTGCTCCACTGGGCCTCGTGGCTCTCTTGCCCTGCCACCCGCTCCTCCTCCAGGCTCTCGGCCAGGGCTCCCAGCTTCCTCCAGCAGCGGTGGAGCTACTCCAGCTGCTAGTGGCTCTGCCGGTTGCGGGCGTGCAGCTGCTCTAGCTCCCCCAGGCCGCCCAGGCACCCTTGGAGCTCATGCAGTGCCCACAGCTTGGCCTGGTAATGCTCCAGGCTCCACTTGCAGCTCAGGCTCAGCACCAGCATGCGGGCCGGGGCTCCTCCCGCCGAGGTGAAGGCAGCAACGCTGGCTGTGGGGCCCAGCCCAGGCGCTGCTGCTGCTGGCGCCTTCGCCGCCTCTCCTCCTGTAGCTGCCGGCGCTTGGCCCTAGGCACTCCACAGTCGCTTCCAGGGTGGTGCAGTGGGTGTGGCCACGGAGGCTCTCCAGCTGGCCCCGGAGCTCGGGCTCCAGGTGGCGGCAGCGGCAGCAGTGGAGCTCCAGGCTCTGGATGCCCATTTGCTCTGAGCGCGCCAGCTCCCAGCGCAGCGCTTCCCGCTCTCGCTCAGCCTGGCCCCAGGCTTGGAGCAACTCAGCCCAAGCCTGGGCGCTGCTGCGGCTGCCACCTCTGGGCCTCTCCTCCTGCAGCCACTGGTGCTCTCCCCCCAGGAGCTTGTCCTGCTCGGTGGGGTCAGAGGGAGGAAAGGAAGAAGGCGATGGCTGGAGACAGGACAGGGCCCCCTGAGGACGGCCCCCCGCCAATGCAGATTTGGCGGAATGGTTAAACCAGCCCTGATTGAGTCTATCCATCTGGAATGTGGTCTTCCACTTTTCCTACTGCCTTCTCCCAAGCATTATCGTTTTTTTCCAGTGAGTCCTGTCTTTTCATGATCTGTCTAAAATATGACCATCTCAGTTTAGTCATCTTGGCTTCTAGGGGGAGTTCAGGCTTGACTTGCTCGAAGACCCATTTATTTGTCTTTGTAGCAGCCCACGGTATCTGTAGAACTCATCTCCAGCACCACATTTCAAATGAGTTGATTTTCTTGTCAGCTTTCTTTACTGTCCAGCTTTCACAGCCATACATAGAAATGGGAATATGATGGCATGGGCAATCCTACCTTTAGTATTCAATGATATATCTTTACCTTTCAGGATCTTATCTAGTTCCTTCATAGCTGCCCTTCCAAGTCCTTGGACTTTTTCAGATGGTATTTACCGTGCTAGGAGGTCTCGCTAGAGGCACGGCGCTGTTGCGCAGCAGGGGTCTCTTTTGGATGCCACCGTCCCTCTTCCGAAATCATCTGTTTCACTTCCGTGAAGGATTAGAAGCAGCTGCACCATATTTTGCCAGGTTTTATTCACAGAAGTTGCCCGTGATTAAAATATGGTGCAGCTGCTTCCAATCCTTCACAGATTGATTTCGTGAAGAGGGATGGCGGCGTCCAAAACAGATCCCCTGCTGCGTGACAGCGCCCTGCCTCTCGCGAGACCTCCTAGCGTGGTAAGTACCATCTGAAAAAGTCCCTAGTCTTCTCATTTCTGGACTGCAGTCTCCATTCTGAATAATGACTGAGCCAAGATATGAAAAACCTTGAACTATTTCAATGTTTTCATCATCTACTTTAAAGTTACGTAACTCATCTGTGGTTATAATTTTTGTTTTCTTAATGTTCAGCTGTAAACCTGCCTTTGCGCTGTCTTTGACTTTTTCCTTGACTTTCTTCAGTAATCATTCCAGGTCTTTGCTATTTTCTGCTAGTAGTATGATGTCAGCTGTCTAACTTAAATTGTTGATGTTCCTTACTCCTCACACCTCCTTCCTCCTAGTCTAATCCTGCTTTATGTATGATACATTCAGCATACAAGTTAAACAGATAGGGTGATACAATGCAGCCTTGCCCAACCCCTTTGCCAATTGGAAAGCATGCCATTCTCTGTATTCTGTCCTAACAGTAGCCTTTTGTCCTGAGTACAAGGTTGTGCATCAGGACAATCAAATGTTGTAGCACAACCATTTCTTTAAGAGCAATCCCCACTTTTTCATGATCTACACAATCAAAATTGTCAGAGTGAAAACTGGAACCCCCTCCAGCTTTCAGTCTCACAACCCCAGTACTTATTATACCTGGTAGTCGCAACCAATCACATGGACTCAGTGAGGGGAACATACAACATAATGATGTCTCAAGCCTACATGTTCATTGGACAAAGCAGAGAAGCAGGATCATTGTTCCGGTTTTTTGATGGCAGCCCCATGAGGTGCCATTCTGTCCTGCATTTCTACCATTTTGTAAACCTTTGAAAAATCAGCTTATCACATACCTTCCTATGGTAGAGATCCTTGTAGTTGCAAAATTTATTTTAGGTCATCTGATTTTGTTTCCACCAACTACACTGACTGGCTTTATTATCTATATATTCTTTTCAAATGCCTTGTCTATTTTGGAGTTTTACACATTTCTAGCCTCTGGGTTAAATTGCTTTGTCACATTTTCAGTAGCCTGTGTAACCTCAGTACTCTTCCATTATCTCTCAGAAAAATTCATTTTACAACTGTGATGTAATCAGAAACCAAGTGCTGTGTGTTCTTATGTACCTTGGGGAATACACACATGTACAAGATAGGAAGAATCATACGCTGCACAGAAGCAGAGACACCTTATAAACCTTTACTTTCAGCAGGAGCACAAGAAAACACTTGACATCTCTGTGAATCCTTTGTTGGAAAATGTGCAGTTGCATTTCAGAATGATTCAGTATTTATTTTTAAGTTATAGTAATTATTTCTAAATATGCAAACACACATTAGGATTTGTACATTTTATCCATACCACTGATCTCTTTTGTCCTTTTTTGGCTGGTGTGTAAATGGCCATTGTAATGCTACAAGATTCTGTTAGTCTAGATGTGGTGACAGTCAAGCTAGTTATTTTTGGTCATTGCCTAACTCAAACTGAGTCTGAGTTCTCACAAACATCAGGCACATGCCTGGTTTGTTTTGCTTTATGCTGCAGGTCACTTGCTGCTCCTCCATACAAAAACAGATCCTGACGGACATACTAAAGCTAGCATGTGAAAGGGACAGTAAAGTGAAACCATTCCCACTATATCTAGTTCACTATCTAGGAGAATTAGGTTTTTAAAAATAAAAGCATAGTAGGGCACCCAAAGATGTAAGCCCTAGCCTCAAGTCTGAAGTGATAAATAGAGACGTACCATCTCATTTGCCTTACAACATGAGAGCTGGGCCCAAAAGTGAACCACAGAAAGTGTTGGGCCCTCCTGGGACTGTGTATCACATGGGAAGATTAAATATGGTGAACTAATTCCCTTTCAGGAAAGTTTTTCTGCCATGACAGACTTTCTTACTGAAGAATTCCTGCTAAAGGCCATGCTCGTTGTGGGAGGGTAGTAGTTCTGGGAGCTGTCATTTTTTAAAAAATAAATTTTCCAAGCTCTGAGTACCACCAGCTCTTGATACTGCCCCATGTTCCTGTCCCACACAACTTTTTCCAAGGCACTTAACTTAGATGTGAAGGCTTCTGTTTAACTGAGATCATAAAGCTTCAGTTGTCCTGGCCTCTGACTCCCTCCTTTCTTTGCCTCTTATCCAAAAGTGTGTGGCCATGGTCTTCTGCCCTGTCCTTTCATATTTCTCTGTTATTAGTAATGGAAGAGTAAAATTCTGGCTGTACAAAGGGCTTGTGTCAAGGCTGAAGCCTGACAGAGAGCTTGGTCTGCAGTAAATACTTCCAGTAGCAGCTCTGCAACAGTGGTATTTAGTTTCTTAATTGCTTCTAGCTACAAATGGAAACAAGCCATTACATGCATTAAGCTTGCAAAGAGGGCATTAAAATAGGCAAGGCCAATACATGGGAATAGGCCTTTGATTGAATACATATTGGAATCCTTGCACTGACTACTGTAAGTTATGCAGTTGCAGTAATCATGTCAGGAGTCTGTAATGAAAATGCCCCTATCTTAGGCAAGGGAGCTCTTTCATTCACTGTGCCAACTTAACAGAGTTGCTGCCATTTTGGCCACAGAAAATAAGAGGTGTACATCAAGAAAGGAAACATGAAATCTTGGTATATGGATGAGAAAATCTGTCAGGGCCAAACTAAATGTTAAGGGAAATATGGATTCCCTGTCATTAAAACATTTTCCCCATAATAACAAGGATTCCTCAAAGCTGAATGCCTCAGATTTTTTTAATCTTCCAAGACAAATAACAAAACAAAAAGCACCCTAAATTCAAGAAGGTCTGTTGGGATAAGCAAGTGCTATGACAAACGGATGTCTTTCACTACTTGAGGGAGGGCTGTTTCAAAATACATTTGCCCCTCCACATTCGCAAACTTGACATTCGTGGTTTTGGTTATTCGCGGTTTTGGGAGGGGCCCCCCGGGCCCGCCCAAAACCGCGACACGGGGCCTCCAGAGGCCCCATGAAAGACCTGGAGGGAGCAGGGAGGCCCGGGGAGGCCTCCACGGGGCCCCCGGAGGCGCTCCGGAGGCCCCACGAAGGCCTGGGGAGGGGTGGCGAGGCCTTCGCGGGACCCCCGGAGGCTCTCCGGAGGCGCCGCGAAGGCCTGGCGAGGGGTCGGGAGGCCTTCGCGGGACCCCCGGAGGCCCTCCGGAGGCGCCGCGAAGGCCTGGGGAGGGGTGTTGAGGCCTTCGCGGGACCCCCAGAGGCCCTCCGGAGGCGCCGCGAAGGCCTGGGGAGGGGGTGGCGAGGGGTGGCGAGGCCTTCACAGGACCCCCTGAGGCCCCCTGGAGGCCCCGCGAAGGCCTGGGGAGGGGTATTGAGGCCTTGGTGGGACCCCCGGAGGCCCTCCGGAGGCACCGCGAAGGCCAGGGGAGGGGTGGGGAGGCCTTCGCGGGACCCCCGGAGGCCCTCCGGAGGCCCCGCGAAGGACTGGGGAGGGTGTGGGGAGGGGTGTCGAGGCCTTCACAGGACCCCCGGAGGCCCTCTGGAGGCCCCGCGAAGGCCTGGGGAGAGGTGGGGAGGCCTTTGCGGGACCCCCGGAGGCCCTCCGGAGGTGCCGCGAAGGCCTGGGGAGGGGTGGCGAGGCCTTCGCGGGACCCCCGGAGGCCCTCCGGAGGCGCCACGAAGGCCTGGGGAGGGGTGGGGAGGCCTTCGCGGGACCCCCGAAGGTCCTCCGGAGGCCCTGCGAAGGCCTGGGGAGGGAGGGAGGAAGGGCCGGGGAGGCCTCCGTGGGGCCTTGCTAGGCCCCACAAAGGCCTGGGGAGGGAGGGGGGAGGGGAGTCGTTATTCGTGGATTTTTCACGTTCGCGGGGGTCCGCGGAACGGAACCCCCGCGAATGTGAAGGGACGACTGTACTATACATGGTGAATGTAATAACTGGTTTCACTCTCAGTTTCACTTTCCTCTACATTTGGAGTTTCTAAACTTCAGATTCTTCTGTCCCAAATATGAAACATTAAGATAAATATTTATTTAAATATTTATTTATTTATTTAGGTAGATGTAGGTAAATCTTTTAAAAGGTAACTGGGGGGGGGGATACTCTTTTCTATCTGTACCAGCCAAATTCAATAGGTATAACAATTCTTATTATAGTGGGGACCATATTCTGCCTACCTGATATGTACGGTAGGTGTTTAAGATGAGGAGCATCTCAAGAAATAAACCCTAACCAGCACTAATACAGTGACAAACACAGGGACTCTATGGTATAATTGAGCTGGAAGTTGTTCATTGTAATAGGGTTCACTACTAACCATGGTTTCCAGTATTCATAGTAAGTCTGGGAACATACCCACTACATACTATAATCACAACCTATGTACTTGTAAATAACTCAGACATTACAAAATGCCATAAATTCTAGTGTCCTCCTCCCAAAGGAAACTGAATCTGAGTATGTGCTTCACCCAGGAAACTTCTCACAGCCTAAAAAGTGGGGTAAACATAACCATACAAGTTAATGTATTAAAGCGAACTTTTTCTTTTAACAAGCATTGCTGCATTTATTACGATGCTTGTTGTCTTGTGGTTTTTTCAATATCTCCAAAACAGCTACCTTTACAGAGGTGTTTGCATGCAAAATTTCTTAGTATTTATTATTTAATAGAATGATTAAAGACAGATCATCAGTGAAAATGCTTTGATCAGCTGACAACCCTGGTAACGATTTGACATCATGCCTAAGGAAGGGCACTCTTTAATGGTGGTTGTCATGGCTCTGGTAGTGGTAAACATGTATCAGGGCTGTGCCACCAGCAGAGTGAAAAAGAACTTGCAAGGGGTTTGTGTGGCCAAATACTCTATATAAAACCGGTATCTCTGCATTTTGAAAATAAGCACTTCAGAGAAAGAACTGGGCAGGGTTTTTTTACAAGTGCATATAAGGACTGTCTTATATCATGGACAGAGGTTAGAAAAGTTACTTTTTTGAACTACAACTTCCAGAAAGTCTCATCCAGCATAGCAGTTATCGCCTAATAGGTAAACTTTCCAAGCTCTCTTGGGTTGGGTGGGGAGGGTTCAAAGCAGTGAGCTCCTGCCTGAAGCCTTGAGAACCATTGGCCTCAGTGAGAAGTAGAGTGCATAGCTTACTCTATTCTCATCATGTCTATAAGTGCTGCACAAAAAAGTGCACAGAGTACTTTGCTTCCACTGTTTAAGTAGAAAGTATTGATCCTACCATTTTTTCCAAAAGAAAAACAAAGAGTCATCTTTTGGTAATTCATGCCAGTGAGTAAAGAAAGCCTGTAAGACTGCAGGGGTTGGTAGGAAGAGATGGAGGCTGGGCAGGAGAATGCTGAATCTGAATGAGTTTATGCTCTGCTTTTAATCGAGGGCAGGGGTAAAGCCCATCAGAGTGTGCACACTGGGTTTTGGACGGTGCACAGCAGCTTGTAAGGAGGCATGGCAAAAGCAGAACCACATGGCATAATGTAAGGAATGGATACATAAAGTTTTCAGACACAAATTCTTTGCCTTTTACACAGAGCTAACAGCTGGCTGCAGCCCAACCATGTACGTGCACAATGCCCCACTGGATCATTGATGGTCATGCCAATCAGCTGTTTGGCAGAGAAAGGGAAGCAGGAAGAATAAACAAAAGTGCCCCCACTCCCCTCCAAAACAGTTGATGAGCATTGTCCCCAGTTCTATGACAGCCTGCTCACATGCAGCCTAAGTCCTTATCGGAATGGGCTGCTTGAATTTGGCATGCCCTTATTTGCCATCCATTTAAGAAAATGCATATGTATATATTGGCCATAGCTAGGTACCTCACTGTCCCTTTCTCCCTATCAGGTGCAAAGTTAATGGCCTTGTGGCTTCCCATGTCCCTGTTGACAAAGATCCTCTCATGTGCAATCATCTGATTATGTTTGCTACAAATCTTGTGGCTCATACAAATCTTGTATAAAACAGGGAAACTTGGGTTTTAGCCACAATTCATCACCAGTAACTGAGCTCATAAAAAGCATATTCTTAATCATAGCTGGTCCTGCAATTAGGTAGGTGAGGCAGCTAGTTCAGCTAGTAGATTAGGAGTATTTTGGAAGACCTGCAAAGTGTTACTGTAGTTATTTGATTTGCTGTTATTGTACAGTACTTGTAATGCCAGGGGTGAGGATGTCACCCAAATTTCTGGAACAATTTCTATTATGCAAGCCCGCTTCAATGCATAAGCATTTCAGCCAATAACTCAGGCACTGAACTCATAATTTTCAAAGTACAGTTTATTAATGCCGATCAGCAAAAGGCACAAGGGGTATTAATTCGCCAACCTTGTGTGTCTTATATCCCCCAAAACACAATCCATTTATACTTTTTTCTTCCTTCTATAATCTATTGCTTATTTTTTATTAAGTGACTAAAAGCCTTCTGTTATTTCCCATTTTCATTTCATCTTGTCAGCTAAAAATCCATCACTTACCCATCAGGTCATCCATCATATATTACCTATCACCTTTGACCTGCGCAGGTTTCTGGTTCGTATACTCCTTACATTCCAATATTATTGCATTTACATCCCAGTGCCAGGTAGAGATATCTCCTAGCTTAATGTGATCTATAACAGAACTTAGCTTTAGACCACCTGTCTCCTTACCTCTGAATACTAGAATCATAGAATCATAGAATCGTACAGTTAGAAGAGACCACAAGGGCCATCCAGTCCAACCCCCTGCAACACAGGAAATCTTGATCAAAGCATCCCTGACAGATGGCCACCCAGCCTCTGTTTAAAGACCTCCAAGGAAGGAGACCCTACCACACTCCGAGGGAGTGTGTTTCACTGCTGAACAGCTCTTACTGTCAAAACGTTCCTCCCAATGTTGAGGTGGAATCTCTGTTCCTGGAGCTTGCATCCATTGTTCCATGTTCTAGTCTCTGGAACAGTGAAAACAAGTTTGCTCCATCCTCAATGTGACACTCCTTCAAATACTTAAACAGGCCTATCATATCACCCCTTAACCGCCTTTTTTTCCAGGCTAAACATACTCACCTCCCCAAGTCTTTCCTCACAAGGCATGGTTTACAGACCTTTCACCATTTTAGTCACCGTCCTCTGGACACGTTCCAATTTGTCAATATCCTTTTTGAACTGTGGTGCCCAGAACTGGACACAGCATTCTAGGTGAGGCCTGGCCAAGGCAGAATAGAGTGGCACTATTACTTCCCTTGATCTAGACACTTTACATCTATTGATGCAGCACAAAATTGCATTGACCTTTTTAGCTGCAGCATCACACTGCTGACTCATGTTCAACTTGTGGTCTACTAGGACTCCTAGATCCCTTTCGCACGTAGTCTCATTCAGCCATGTCTCCCCTATCCTACATCTATGCATTTTGTTTTTCCACCCTAAGTGCAGTACCTTACATTTCTCCATATTGAATTTCATTTTGTTAGCTTTGGCCCAGCTTTTTAGTCTATCCAGGTAATTTTGAATTTGGATCCTGTCCTCTAGGGTATTAGCTACTCCTCCTAATTTGGTGTCATCTGCAAATTTGATAAGTATGCCCCTAATTCCCTCATCCAAGTCATTGATAAAGATGTTGAATAGCACTGGGCCCAGGACAGAACCCTGTGGCACCCCACTGGACACATCTTTCCAAGATGAAGAGGAGCCACCCCTTAGCACCCTTTGGGATCAGCCAATCACCAATTACAAATCCATTTAACAGTTAATTTGTCTAGCCCATATTTTACAAGCTTGTTTGCAAGAATGTCATGGGAGACCTTGTCAAAGGCCTTACTGAAATCAAGGTATGCAATACCTGCCAAGGTATGCGATTGTTTTAACAGAGGGGCGGGGTATAAATAAATTTTATTATTTATTATTATTAATATCCACAGTGTTCCCTTCATCTACCAAGCTGGTAATTTTATAAAAAGAAGAGATGAGATTAGTCTGGTATGACTTGTTTCTCTGAAACCAATGTTGACTTTTTGTGATTATGGCATTGCTTCTAATTGTTCACAGACTCCCTGTTTAATAATCTGCTCTAGAATTTTCCCTGGCACTGATGTCAGACTAACTAGATGATAATTGTTGGGATCCTCTTTTTTCCCCCCTTTTTGAAGATAGGGACGTTTGCCCTCCTCCAGTCTGCTGGGACTTCTCCTGTTCTCCAGGAGTTCTCAAAGATTATTGCCAATGGTTCTGAGATTACATTTGCCAGCTCTTTTAATACTCTTGGACGTAGTTCATCTGGTCCTGGGGATTAAAATTCATTTAGATTAAGAAAGTATTCCTGTACTACCTCTTTACCTATTCTGTGCTGGATCTCCCATATTGTGTCCTCTGTTCCATTATCCTCAGGTTGATCAACCTTTTGCTTTTCTGAAAACACTGAGGCAAGGAAGGTGATGAGTAATTCTGCCTTTTCTCTGTCCCCTGTTAGCATTTTGCCATCTTCTCCACATAGTGGTCCTACCATTTCCTTCTTCTTCCTTTTGTTGTGGACATACCCCCAAAAAAACCTTTTTATTGTTCTTAATCTCTCTAGTGAGCCTGAGTGCATTCTGTGTTTTAGCTTTTCTGACTTTACTCCTACATGTGTTCGCTATCTGTTTGAATTCTTCTTTGGTGATTTCCCCCTTTTTCCATTTCCTATCCATGTTCCATTTAAAACTTAGCTCCATTGAAAGTCCTTTAGTCTTCCATCCTGGTTTCTTGAGACACCTCCCATTTTTCTTCCTCATTGGTACTGTTTGAAATTGTGCCTTCAGTATCTCCCTTTTAAGAATGTCCCATCCATCTTGTAGTCCCTTCTCTTTTAGTATTCCTGACCATGGGATCACTGCAAGTATTTCCGTGAGTATATTGAAATCAGCTCTCCTAAAGTCTAGAATGCATGTCTGACTATGCTTGGCTTCTCCTTTCATTGTATAACAATCTCCAGGAGAACATGATCACTCTCACCTAAGGATCCCACCACTTGCACCCCATTAACCAGGCCATCCCTGTTGGTTAGGATCAGATCTAAAATAGCTGACCCCCTTGTTGCCTCTTCCACCTTTTGGACCATGAAATTGTGTTCCAGGCAAGTAAGGAATTTGCTAGACCTTGAAGTTTTGGTTGAGTTAGATTTCCAGCAAATATCAGGATAGTTGAAGTCACTCATCAATACTACATCTCTCTTTTCTGCGTGTGTGGTCATCTGTTCTAGAAAGGCATCATCCAATTCCTCCATCTGACTTGGGGGTCTGTAGTAGAGTCCCACAATAACATCCCTGTTGTTTCCCTCCCCTTTAATTTTTATCCAGATGCTCTCCACCTGCCTTCCAGTATTGATGTCATGGATCTCTTCACTGGTGTAAATATCCCTGACATCTAATGCTATTCCTCCTCCTTTCCTGTTTGGCCTGTTTCTCTTATAAAGGTTATACCCCTCTATTCCTACATTCCAATCATGAGACTCATCCCACCAGGTTTCTGTAATGCCTATTATATCATATTTGCTTTTGTTGTGCTAGGAGTTCAAGTTCATCTTGTTTATTTCCCATGCTCTACGTATTAATGTAGAGACATCTAAGACCATGTGTTCCCTTTACTTGCTGCCTGTGCAAGTTTTTTTGCCTCCCACTCTTGGGTCCTTGCACTGTTTGCCTTGTTCCCTCTATGACAGTTTGACTATTTTCTCCAGCCCTTTTGCCTTCCAGAATACTGTCTCCCTCCCCCATATGACTCAGTCTAAAACCCTCCTGATCAAATTCTTTAGACTGTTGGCAAAAACGTTTCTGCCAACTGTTGTGAGATGCACGCCATCCCTTGCCAGAAGTCCCCCCGCATGGAAGCGCACCCCATGATCCAAGAATCCAAATCGTTCTCGGTGGCACCATCTACGGAGCCAGTTGTTTACATCAGCTATTTTCCTCTCCCTTCCTGGACCATGGCCTTCAACTGGCAGAAGAAACACGATGACAACCTATGCATCCATTTCTTTCAGCTTCCTCCCCAGAGCCTCATAATTTCTTCTGATCTTAGGAAAGCTGTTCCTTGCAGTAGGATTTGTTCCCATATGGACCAAAAGGAAGGGGTAATGATCAGTAGGCTTGACCAGTCTTGTCAGCCTCTCTGTCACATCATGGATCTTTGCCCCAGGGAGACAACACACCTTCCTGAGACATCTTGTCAGGGTCACAAATCACTGCTTCCATACCCTTCAACAAGGAGTCTCCCACCACCACAACATGCCTCCGCTGAGGCTTAGCATTGGCTGTTCCCCATGAAGTTTGTCCATGCTGTTCTTCCTCATTGTCCTTGATAAGAGAGAGAGCTTCAAATCGATTCTTTAGCTGCAAGCTGCCAGAACAACCCCTGGTTTTTCTACTTCTGTGTGTGACATTCCTCCAGCCATCTTCCTCCTGTGTATGTGAAGTGATCCTCTCCTCCCCAGTAACTTCCTCTGTGTGGTCCCTGTCCAAGACTGTTCATTCTGTTCTGTCCAGGAAAACCTCTTGATCACAAACATGGAGAAGTGTAGCTACCCGGGTCTCCAGTTCTGGGCTTTCTCCTCCAAGAGGGCTACCAACCTGCACTTGGTGCATGTGAAGTTCCTGACATCTGTAGACAAAAAGACAAACATCCCACAAGTGTTGCAGGTGACTGCAGCAGTTCCCTCAGTGTCCATGCTGAGAAGTTTTAAGTAATCAGTGAAACAGGACTGTGGGCTTCCTCCTTGAAAAATCCTCCGGTATTCACCAATCTCTGCCAGTGAGCTCAATCTACTGGTAATATAACTTTATGGAGATCTCCTGGCTGCAAGCTTGTTCTGAAGGCAAGTTACTGCTTCACCTCCTCTAAGCAAGAAACCCTCAAAAGTATTTTTTTAAAAATAAAAAATTGTAAAGGAGAACCTCTAAAAACAAAGTTCGTTCCTCCCCTGCTGCTTATGCTTTACTTTTGCTTGGTTCATAAAGCTGCTCTCCTTCTTCTCCCTGGCAGGAAACTGGCCTGGAAAGCCTCTGGAAGGAGTTATATAGAGCTAAGCTCCTAGCTCCACCCCCTAGTGACTCACAGATGTGACTCATGGAAGCTCCACCCCCTCAGCAACAGCACACTCCCAAGAGTTAAAAAAAAAAATTCAAACGCACCCACTCAAAATGGCTGCCCAGAAGCTGCTCTCCTTCTTCTCCCTGGCAGGAAACTATTTCTACTTATTTTTCTAATTCTTTTCTATGTAAACCTTTAATGTCATATTTAGTCCTTCAAGGATAGGTGCTTATGGGGTTTTCTGTCTCATGTACTATAATAACTTGTTTGACCCCTGGTGCTGTGACCTTTGAACTGGGTGGGTGGGGTACGGCCTTGTGCATCAAAATGTCTGGGGCCAGCCCTGCTCCTAGTGCTTTCCTGATTGAGCCATAGCTTACACTGGAGGCAGTAGGTAGTCAGAGGAAAACAAACCATTGCCTTCTCTATGTTTTCTTTGGGGCGATGATACTGGTTTAAAGCAGAAGGTGCTGGTTTAAAGGAGATTTTCACAGCATACTTTTCTATGGAGGCAGCCTTGTATTAATATAGGAGAAGGAGGGCGAGAGCCCATCTCTTGAGGACAAGAAACTGAACTTGTATTCATACTGTCCAAGAGGAAGATAGCAGTGTGTCAATAAAAGTGAAAAGCAAGGGAGGAAAGCAGCTTGGAAAGAATGGGGAAGAACAATGAGAGAATAAAAAGCTTCAGTTGACAGGCTCTGTGGTAGAGCATCACTCCTCATGTAGTAGCTTTTATCAACTGGAAATATTTGGCTCCAGCAAGCAACATCCAGCACTTCAAAGTCACATGGAGCTGTCAGGAAGGGTGGAGAGAGAGTTGGGGACAACTGCATCTGATCTGATGTGGAGGAAAAGGCTTGAGCTTTTCCTCCATTTTTCCATTTAAAATTCTTCAGGTGTTTTTCTCCCTACAAGGGAGAATGTGAATATATGGACCTGGTGTATTTTCTGCTGCCGGTGGGAAAGCAGATGGAAGAGAGGAAAAAATAACCTGAAGGCAAAGGGCCAAGCGCCCTTCCCTATGCTACTCTTTAGATCAAATTTAGAGCCTCTCTCAACTGCCATTTTAGGTTTTTAAAACAATTCACCAAGAGGCACTAAACTTGTTCCACATGCTGTGTCTAGTCCCACTCTTAGATCATAAGTTCCTGACTCTTCTGCAACCTGAAAGACCTCAAAGGGAGCCATGCTGGAGGAATAGACACAGCTCCACTGCAGAGAGAAGCTCTACTGAGCTACTTTTATAGAGGGTAATTGCTGTGGAAAACAGAGAGTCCAATAAAAAGAATTCAGTGCCAATGTCAACACAGCCTTCAGTGTGAATTATACCTTCTCTCTCTTTCTCAGTGCCTGCTGAGAAGGAGAACATGATATTTCAGAGAACAGAATTTGGACTGAAATGCTCAGCTAACAACTTAAAAGACCTGTCTACCCACCCACCCCCTTTCCAAAGTGCTGCATTCAAACTGCATTTTAAGTTATGGGGCATTTGTTGCAGCACTTGGGTTTATGGCTGCCAGATTTCAGGCATCAGTGATACACTCTTGTATCCCGCATCTTTCCCTAGACACACATTCTTTCATTCACTCAGGCTGTATCCACACCAGCAAAATCATTCCACTCCAGTGTGGAGTATTCTGCCCTGGTTCGGCCCTGTTAATACAATACTAACCCATTATAATCTGGACTCAGTTTGTTGTGACAGCCACACATTTCTCCCACCCAAAGTCAAATCAGTACAAAGGGCATTTCCCCCATTTCTGAAAAGGAGTATTTTAGGTTACTCGACTGCAGTGGCTGGGTTCCCCACCCCCCTTCTTCTTCCCGTCATACATAGCCATATCAGCCAATAGTCTTTCTTGTTTCTAATCTTTTCATATTATTTTTCACTATTCTTCTTAAACTGTAAGAATTATATTATTATATAATTATATTACAAATAAAGAAATGGTCAACTTGAGGTAGTGTGCTCCTGGACTTTATCACTTCCTGGGCTGTGCCAGCTGAGCCAATCAGTGACAGAGGTTTCACCATCTTCACAGTACAATTTAGACTGCATACATCCACATGCATCTTGAACTGGAACAAGTCAATATTCTAGCATGTCAGTCTGAAATCTCATTCTGTGTTTTGTACAGATTGGCTGTTATAAAACAATGTGGACCGCTTCATAGTGGTTGCCTAGTTGTTGTTGTGTACCTTCCAGTTGTTTCCACCTTACAGTGACCCTAAGGTGACCCTATCATGGAGTTTTCTTGGCAAGATTTGTTCACAGGGGGTTTTGCCTTTGCCTTCCTCTAAGGCTGAGAGAATGTTACTTGCCCAAGGTCACCCAGTGGGTTTCCATGGCTATGCGGGGATTTGAACCCTGGTCTCTAGAGTCGTAGTCCAATACTCAAACCACTACCACATGCTGACTCTAATATGCCTTGTAGGCATATTGGAGAAGCTGTAGAGACCCAGGGAATGGACTAAAATACCTCAAACCCCCCTTCCAGCTCTTTGATTCTGTGAGTTTGAATACAGAATTAGTGG
This sequence comes from Gambelia wislizenii, assembly GCA_030847615.1. Lineage (NCBI taxonomy): Eukaryota > Metazoa > Chordata > Lepidosauria > Squamata > Crotaphytidae > Gambelia > Gambelia wislizenii. The sequence continues at coordinate 166,790,466 of JAUMIR010000004.1, forward strand.
AGCTAGGCCCTGGTCCACAAGTGTAGAGAACATGCATTTGCTTAAGTTTTATGACTTGTGTTATATATTTCAGATACAGTCCTAGGCTACTGCTCATAGAAGTGGCCTCCCAGGTGGGGGTTAGATTTCTTAACAGGTTGAGGTTATTTTCCTTATATTCCTTAACAACTTAACATGATGTCCACAGCTTTGGGAGAGGCGTCATTCCTCCTCAGCCTTCCCTCAAGACCAACCAAGGAAGAGGATTCCTGTTCTCAGAGAGAAAGGAAGGGAAAAAGAAAGCTTCCAGATCAGCATGAGGCTAGCACAGCGACACTAGCTGCATCTCTGTTTACATTCATACTTAAAACCTCTTTGCTGAATATATGAAACTTGAGCAAGGTACAATTAACTCTATGAAACAGTTAATCTTAAAGCCAGCCAGCCTATATACATTTGGTTGTATTAGAACAAATGTGAAAGGATACATGACAAAACCCAATTGCTAGACTCCTTGCCTCATGATACACTCATACACCATTAGAGGGGCATTAACCTTCCTACTGTGTTTTGATAGACTATGTGGAGTCTCCACCTTCCTAACTGTCACCCCCTCTCTGTTAGAGCTGCTCCGAAGCTGCTTGCCAGAGTATCAAGCAATGGCGCATGTTGGATGGAAGCCAGCAAGATTTAACAATGGGGTGGGGGATGGATTCAAGGCAGGCAACCAAGGAGCTCCTGAGAACAGCAGCACCAGAAAAAGGCAGCTCAGCAAGGCAGTAGTGGCCCTTGGGATGCAAAGGAAGGAAGGATGAGCTTGAACACTACAGCACTCGAAAATGGGCACAACATTATCTATTCACTTATCTGTCCATAGAAAAACCCAATCTAAAATCAAAGCACTTTCCTCCCTATCCAAGATGGATTGAATCCACCAGGTTCCATCTGACTCTAGTGCTAATGTGTTCTGTGCAATGGAGTTTGCTAGGGAGACTGCAGGGCATAAAGGGGCATTGTCAGGCAGCCAGACCAAAATATGAAAAAACTCCTTGCTCGGATGGCTGGTGGAGGGTTTTTAGTCCAGTGGCAAGAGCAGGAGAAGCCAGTTACATCAACAATTGTTGCTCAGACTATGGAGAAAGAGCAGCTCTGAGGGCTTTATTTCAGAACATGGCTCCGGTTGGGCCTCTGATGTCTCCTGATTCCCACAACCAGGAGTCTCCTTCTTTGGATGTGTTTAAACAGAGGCTGGGTGGCACTCCTTTCTTTGGTACCAAAAAGTGAAAGCTCAAAAACAGTTTAATAATCACTCTATCTGAAAATCATTGTATAAAGTATGTCTTAAGTATATATAAAAAATGTTTGTTCTTAAAATTACCCAGTTGTGTTTCTCCGGCTGAAGCATTATCAATTAAGAGTTTAAGAAATGAAATGGAATGGTTGACCTATAAATATTTGGTCCTGGGTACTAAGGAGAATATTAGCTTAAAGAGTAGCCTACAATTAAATCAGGAAGGGAAAAATATACAATGGTTTCCCTATCTCCAAATAAAGGAGAGATTTAAGAGTGATATAGCAGAAGGGGGTATTGAGCTTGTTAAATCTAATTTTGAAAGGATCTTGGATAAAGGGAACGTGCACTTACTATCAAGAGTATATCATCTCCTGCTCAGGATGGATACAGAAGCCGAAGTAGTTAAAGAATATAAGGTGAACTGGGCCGTGGATATTGGTCGGAATATAGAATTTGAAGGATGGGAAGCATCTTGGAACAGAGTGACAACATTTACAAGATCTTATAGGATCTTGTAAATTTGTAGGAAAATGCCTTAAAGATAATGTTAAAGTGGTATCTTTCTCCAGTGAAGATTGTGAAAATGATGCAAGGTACTTCCAACCAATGTTGGAAATGTCAAGAAGGGGAGGGTACCTTTTTTCATCAATGGTGGGAGTGCAAAAAAGCAAAGAAATTTTGGGGTATGAATTCGAGCAAAAATTCGAAAGATTCTTAATAAGAAAATAGATTTGTTGCCAGAAACTTTCCTGTTGGGTATTTATGAGAATACTAATCTTGCAAATGAAAATGGAAAAGCAAAAAGACTACTTTGGCATATGTGCACTACCGCTAGAATTGTATATGCTAGGTACTGGAGAAAGGAGGAGATTCCATCAGAAACTGAGTGGTTCGAAAAGCTACTGGAAGTAGCTGAAATGGATAAACTCACTTATCTTTTGGAGAACAAAATGGATAAATCTTTTCTGAAATCGTGGAATCCCTTGTGGATTCATATACAGGAGGGGGGAACTTGAAAATTGAAAATTGAAAATCAAGATAACTAGATCCAGCAGGTCAATATTATATATATATATATATATATATATATATAATAGAGCAAATAAAATGATTTTTGGAAGGAGGAAGATTTAGGTATAATTATTAACCGTGGATTGGTTAAGACAAAGATAAATTATAATGGTATGGGGAGAGTGTAGGAGAGAAAATATATAGTCCTACACAAGTCGATTGTTTGCCATGATAATGGGAAATTAAAGAATCTAACTTATGGTACAGGAATGTATTAGAGGTCATATGTAAATATAATGCAATACAGTATATGGTTTGTATTAAAAATTGGTTTTCTTCTTAAGGAATTTACGACACGATGGAGCATGATTTGTATTGTATGTATTGTATTGTATGTATGGTATTGTAAAGATAGAGAAATATGTTATTTGTTAGTAGAATAATAGGAAAAATACATAATGGAAATTATTTTTTTGTTCATGGAGGTGCAAGGGTAGAAAAGAATGTTGTTATACTAAACTGGGATTTGACAGATGGGGGAGTCTTATAATGGTGATAAGTTGTTATTGGTAATAATATTAATAAAAAAGTATAATTAAAAAAAAAACAATTGTTGCTCAGACTATGGAGAAAGAGCAGCTCTGAGGGCTTTATATCAGAACATGGCTCCGGTTGGGCCTCTGATGTCTCCTGATTCCCACAACCAGGAGTCTCCTTCTTTGGATGTGTTTAAACATAGGCTGGATGGCCATCTGTCAGTAATGCTTTGATTGTGTATTCCTGCATGGCAGGGGGTTGGACTAGATGGACCTTGTGGTCTCTTCCAACTCTATGATTCTATGATTCTAGGAGGATTATGGGTTATTGTGCCTGTGGTTCCCTCTTCAGAACAGCAGCCCTAGTGGGCCATATCTCAGTGGTAGAGCATACCATTTAATAAGGAGAATGTCTCATGGTCAGTCCTCAACATCTTCAGTCAAAAGATTGGAGGAAGCCAGGCAGGAAAAGTCCTCTGTTGCTGTAGCCTGAGACTTTAAAGAGTTGTTGCCAGCCACTGGAGTCAGCTCTGGAACAGATGGATCAATGGTCTCATTCAGTGCACATGCAAAGAGACACAGTCTGACCTTCAGGGCTTATCCAAGCACTTGGCAAGGCAGAGGTGCTCCACAAGGCCAGAGCAGGAAGCTCAGGTTGGAAATTCATTAAGAGATCATGGGGAGAGGGGGGAACTGTAGCAAAGACGTATCACACTACACTGTTACCGCACTATTATTCCCCTTTAACTCCTATGGCTGCCTGCTATGGAATCCTGGGATTTGCAGTTTAGGGAGGGGCATTTAGAACTCTCAGCCAGAGAGCTCTTTAAGCTTCACTAAACTACAAAATTCAGAATCCTACAGGAGGCAGCCATAGCAGTTAAAGTAGAATAATAGAGCTATAACAGTGTAGTGCTATAAGGCTCTTATTGAAGCAGGGAAAGGTTCTGAGCATAGCTGAGTAAACTCTGCACTTAAGTAATTCACAGTTCTGTAACCCAAACTGCGCAGCCTGTTATATCAAGTCAAATAAGGGATTTTGCATTATTTATCTTATTTTGCATAACTTATTCTCAGTGGCGTCTGGTTGCTCCTATGTCAGTGAGATGGTCAATCTGCTCTGGGTTTTAGTGTGGACTGCAAAGGCGCTATCCCCGGTGCTGAACTCTATTCCCAGAATTGGTTTTGCATCTTGGAGACTCCTTTAAAGTTTATACTATAACCTGAAATGAATTCACTGCCCCACTCACATCGAACCCACCAGCTGCCACTCCTTTTTTGTAGCTTTTACTATTCTGCATAACTTACTGTATTTCTACTCATTAATGAAGAAAGGCAAGAAATTATATGGGCCACTGAACAGGCCAGCCTTTGACCACATTAATCCTGTTCTCCAGTTCCTTTGTTTCCTAATACTTCTGAGGCATTATTCTAAGCAGAGCTTTCTATAGGGGCTAGAAAGTTGCGATATAAAAAGAATGCTGAGGTAGGAATTCTGTATTGATCATCTGGTCTAAGATGAATTTTTGAACTCCCAGGGCCCTTCCTTTCTCTTCGCCCTCCAAAATGGACCAGCTCACTTTGAATCCCAGTGTGTGCTGCATGCCAGCACTGACCTAGTTTTTTTCTCTGCCCTGTTTATCTGCTGAGCTCCTGCTCAGCCAGGACAACCTCTTCTTTCTGCCTCAGTCTAGCTCCATATTGCTTACAGTATGAATATTCCCTCACTATGTGATTCAGATGCATTGTCTTCCCAGTGCCGGCTTACTAAATTGGACTCCTTCCTTTCAATGATTTCTCTTTTTCTGAACCCTCATTTGGGGGCCCTGATTTTTCATGCATTTAGCTGCAACTCCAGACCCTAATGAAACAGGCACACAGGTGAGAGACAGACAGGAGGAACCCTTGGGGACCTCAAATACACTTTGGGGGAAGCATATGTGGGCCAGGCACTGCACTTTCCTCACCCCTGGACTTATTTAGGATGGCCTCAGCTCTTCACCCAAACATACCTTACAGATTTTTGTGGGGTTAAATAGGGAAAGGGAGGCATGTAAAGCAGCTGTATAGGTTGCTCTTATAGTATAGATGACGGTTGATTACGTTTTCACCATGCATAGGGGCTTCCAGTAGTGTTATTTTATTTTTTGTCATCTTTTTTCTTTTTGTACTGATAGCAGTAACATATATATATATCAGAATGTCTCAGGAAGCCATGGAAAGTGATACTGTAGAATCTGATTCATGGGCGGGGGGATGCAGAGTAAAGTGAGGGCAAACAGCAAAAATCACAGGGAAAAAACAAAGTATGATTTCTATCAGAGATACAGAACAAATAGTTAACTTTAACTAGAAAATCCTTTAGTCTGGATATTTTTGGTCAGTGACCAGAGTTAAGGTAATGATGAATGTTTCCCTTTTTTGCATTTCACTTCCACCCCATTGATTACAATCTCCTACCCAAATGTGTGTACAATAATCTGCCAGCAGAGGCAACACTATATGCATTTGATGGAGTGTGCTGCAATCCACAAACAGGCTATCCCTATCATCAGGAACACTGAAGGAACTGTCTCAGGAAGCAGGATGCCAGGACTACTAAGGAAGCAATGACAGGATCCTCTGAGTCCTAGAATCATAGAATCATAGAGTTGGAAGAGACCACAAGGGCCATCTAGTCCAACCACCTGTCATGCAGGAACACACAATCAAAGCATTCCCGAGATGGCTATCCAGCCTCTGTTTAAAAACCTTCAAAGAGTCTCCATCTTTGGAGATTTTTGAACAGAGGCTGGATGGCCATCTGTCAGGGGTGCTTTGATTATTATTCCTGCATGACAGGGGGTTGGGATGAATGGCCCTGGTGGTCTCTTCCAACTCTGATTCTAGGACTCAAAGGGTCCTGCCATTGCTTCCTTAACTCACTAGCTTAATAGCCCACCCGCCTTCATATCGCTGCTGTGTCTGCCCATCACTCCTCCATCTTCTGCTTACTCATGTGGGGCTGTTGCAGCTCCTTTCCCTTTCCCTTCCTCTGGTCCACTATCTCCTGCCCTCTCCTTTCCTACCCCCTCACTCACCCACAATTACGGTTTCTCTTCCTTCCACGGATGCCTCCCTGCTGCCTCTCCTGTCTCTTCCTCATATGGATAGTATTGGCAGCAGCTGCCGCTCCTCCTTCCTGTTCTATCACTTACCTACCTGCTCCTGTGGTATCTACCGGTCCCCCTTGCCACGGCTGTTTGCACACAGCTGGCAGGATCAGGCCAGCATCTTTTAAAAGAAGAGGGAGTTACTGTTTGCTAGATAAGGGCAAGAGCAGCACTTCTCCCACTTCTGGTAGTGGGAGAGGTTGGGCCACTATCCACTGTCCATGAATGCTTATGCCAAATCAAACTGATTAGTCGCTAGGGTACTACAATATATTTTTTTCTCTGCAACAAACTAACATGGCTACGACCCTGAAAAGTTTCAAAGGTGTAAACTTCAAAGCAAGAACCAGTCCAATGTGGCAGACCTGCTTTTCTTCCTTGACATCACTCTCCCACACTATATTTCCACTTCTCCTCAATTCTTTCTACACACCCACACTTCTTCCTGCCCCATAGCTGCTGTTTTGCTTCTATCTTTGCTATGGGTCGCAATGCAGTAGAGAATGAGGTGCAATCCTAACTAATACAAATACACATATTTCATATGCAATGCACATTTACTTAAATGTAGGACTAATTTAATTTAGTAGGACATGATTCTGGGTACATGATTCAAACTTGTCTTGGGTACTATATACCCAAGATAAACAAATGTAGAATTAGTTCTTCCAAAAGGATTTAATTTCTGTATTTGAAACCACTTTTTTAAAAATCTAAGATCCACACCTATCTTCCCAATTCATAGAATCATAGAATCATAGAATTGCAGAGTTGGAAGAGACCACGAGGGCCACCCAGTCCAACCCCCTGCCATGCAGGAAATCACTATCAAAGCATCCCCAACAGATGGCCATCCAGCCTCTGTTTAAAGACCTCCAAGGAAGGAGACCCCACCACGCTCCAAGGGAGTGTGTTCCACTGCCGAACAGCTCTTACTGTCAAAAAGTTCCTCCTCATGTTGAGGTGGAATCTCTGTTCCTGGAGCTTGCACCCATTGCTCCGTGTTCCAGTCTCTGGAGCAGCAGAAAACAAGCCTGCTACATCCTCAGCGTGACATCCCTTCAAATACTTAAACAGGGCTATCATATCGCCTCTAAACCGTCTTTTTTCCAGGCTAAACATACCCAGCTCCCTAAGTCTCTCCTCATAAGGCATCGTTTCCAGACCTTTCACCATTTTAGTTGCCCTTCTCTGGACACGCTCCAATTTGTCAATATCCTATTTGAATGGTGGTGCCCAGAACTGGACACAGTATTCTAAGTGAGGTCTGACCAAGGCAGAATAGAGTGGCACTATTACTTCCCTTGATCTAGACACTATACTTCTATTGATACAGCCCAAAATTGCATTGGCCTTTTTAGCTGCTGCATCACACTGTTGGCTCATGTTCAACTTGTGGTCTACTAGGACTCCTAGATCCCTTTCGCACGTAGTCTCATTCAGCCAGGTCTCTCCCATCCTATATTTATGCATTTCATTTTTCCGCCCTAAATGCAGTACTTTACATTTCTCCGTATTGAATTTCATTTTGTTAGCTTTGGCCCAGCTCTCCAGTCTATCCAGGTCATTCTGAATTTTGATCCTGTCCTCTAGGGTATTAGCTACTCCTCCCAATTTGGTGTCATCTGCAAATTTGATAAGTATGCCCCTAATTCCCTCATCTAAGTCATTGATAAAGATGTTGAATAGCACTGGGCCCAGGACAGAACCCTGTGGCACCCCATTGGTCACATCTTTCCAAGACAAAGAGGAGCCACTGCTGAGCACCCTTTGGGTTCGGCCGGTCAACCAATTACAAATCCATTGAACAGTTAACTTGTCTAGCCCACATTCTACAAGCTTGTTTGCAAGAATGTCATGGGGAACCTTGTCAAAGGCCTTACTGAAATCAAGGTATGCAATGTCCACAGCATTCCCTTCATCTACCAAGCTGGTAACTTTATCAAAAAAAGAGATCAGATTAGTCTGGCATGACTTGTTTCTCTGAAACCCATGTTGACTTTTTGTGATTATGGCATTGCCTTCTAAATGTTCACAGACTCTCTGTTTAATGATCTGTTCTAGAATCTTCCCTGGTATTGATGTCAGACTAACTGGACGATAGTTGTTGGGATCCTCTTTTTTCCCCTTCCACTTGATAGCAGCACTTAGTTCACCTCACAAAGCACTACTTGCTGGTAGCTCAAACCTCAACTTTCTGCCAACAGACTAGCCTTCCCCCATCTCCCAGATTTCAACATTTACCTAGGGACTAGGAGTGGGCCAATTACAATTCCAATGAAGCTGTGAGAGTTCACTCATTAATGCTGAAAGGGCAGTAAGCAAATTTATTTCTCACAAAACAATAGGGTTGTACTTATTGACTTCTGTTTCAACTTCCACAAGAGCTAGAGACTTGCTTTTTAAAATGAAATCATGTACTCTAGGCCAACTAATGACCCAAATGGGTACCAATAGCATACATAGAATTGAGTTAAAATCTAGCTGGTTGTCTAATGGGGCAACTCTAGCCAGCCACAGAGCAAGGCAGAAAAGTAGGAAAAACCAGAGGCAGGACCAAGAATCAGTCCAAAGATCAGGCACAAAAAGCAAGTAAGGAGTGAAGAATAACCAAAGGATATAAGATCACACTAATGCTCAGAAAGGCTTTCTTTTTTCAGAAAGACTTACAATAGGAGATGAAGCCTTCTTGTAACCCTTCTTGTCCTGAATGGGAGGGATCAATCCAGGCCAGACTTGAGAGTACTAAACTACCTATGCAGATGGTACAGCACACAGCTCTGTGCCTCTCCACATGGAGCAGTTAATTACAGACCCAAAGGCTCCCAGTTGGAGTTCCAGGAATGTCCAATAGCAGCAAAGTGATAAAATAACAGAACTGAAACAGTAACAAGCCAAATTACCATTTTCATTCCTATGCAGCAGCTGGGATTGCTAAAGCCTGACCTAGAGACAGCACCTATTACATTAAGAATTGTGTGGCATCAATATTTTATTCCAAATGTATCCTGTTTTAGCTGGGCTTACAGTCTACTCAGCTTTCGGCTCCATCTTTGACGAACTGACATAGGAGATTTTCACACGGGGCCAAAATGCCCCGTTACTGCCCCGCCACCTCCTCTCTCGTTCCTGCCATGGAATAACATAAATCTTTCACACACTTACCTTAATTCCGCAGCAGGAACGGGCTCTCCCTCCCCTTGCTGGCCGGCCATAAATGCAGCTGTCGTAAGGCTGCTTTTACGACCGGCCATCTGAAACGTTATCATGTGATAACGGCCGAATGGTAAATTTAAAAAATAAAACTCCCCCAAACATAAAATCAGTTCACCAAGCACAAAAACACACTTTAAAATACATAATCAAAACAGGGAGGGTAAAATAAAGGGTAGCACTTACCTGGTTGTCCAGATCGTACCAGGAAGTGCTCGGAACAGATCTCCCCTCCACAGCTATCATTTCGTAACAGGAATGGGGCTCCTGTTCACACACCTGTGATTGCGTGATAGTGACGGAACGGGAGGTCTATTCACGATGAAAAATCGTGATTACATTGTTCTGGAACAGTCACGGGAGTAGGATGGATGCAGGACAGAACGGGGTCAACGTCGTCCGAAAGGGAAAACCTTTCCCGACCCTGTTCTGTTCCTGCCACGGGATATATAGCCTGTGTGAAAATCTCCTTAGACTGTAGGGACCTGTTTATATGGCAAAAAAGTTCTGGGATGAATTCATGATGAATCCCAGTAGTTCAAATGCACATCATGACAGTCTCACAATTTTTGGAAGGGGAGGCTACCCGAAGGTAACAAAAAAAACCCAGTAAACCAGTGACTTTCCATCCCTCTATTTCCCATGGACTTTTTAGGAAAGTCCGGGACAACCCACACTATTGGTTGTCTGAACAATCAGGAAGCATCCTGGGAAATGGGATGATTTTTGATTGGTTGGACTTTGGAGGGGGCGGGCTTACAAGGGAAGCCTTGCAATTCTTGATCCGCCATTTTTGTATGGCCCTCCATAGGGTCCTCAACTGAGAGAGAGAGAGAGAGAGAGAGAGGCCTTTATCTATATTTTAAACCTCTTCTCACTCCAACAGATTTTTTAAAAAAAATTCAGATCCCCATGCATGGGCTTATAAGAGAAAAACAACAACACCAATTCTTTCTTTCTTTCTTTCTTTCTTTCTTTCTTTCTTTCTTTCTTTCTTTCTTTTTGTCTGCCTGCCTGCTTGCCTGCCTTCCCCTGTACAATAGTCTCACTCTAGATTAGGGTTGCACATATGTACTTGTGTGTTAAAAAGGAAGGGGTCTTTAACTGCACATTATGTACTTAACACAGCCTGTAGGTTAGCCCCAAAATAACAAAGGTGCTGAACAATTTTTTGGCCAAGATACAGAAACAGCAGGACCTAGAAGAGCTCCCAAGAACAGCAGGAGTTGCTCCAGCAACACTGCATGCCCAGCCAAGTTCTTATCAGATGTGGAAAATGTGTAGAGAGGGTGTGCTGATTGCTGGAACCCCACTTTTCAAATTGCAAGGATAGTAACACAATGGCTCTCCAGCTGAGACTCTTGAACAGCATAATTGTCTTTGCCTTCCAGATATGGTGACTCCCCATCTTCCTCTCCTCCTGTTCTGAAGTTTTGAAAGCTTTGGAACAAGTGCATTGTATGGAAACAAAACAATTCTAGTCTAAATGTCTATTAATGTGCATTACATGTGAAAATCAAGGGAGGTTACTGAAAGTCAACAATTAAAATCAAGTGACTGAGAAAGCCAAATTCTGAGAGATGACCATGAATTGAAGGAATTATGTAAATAGCACATATTATGCAAATATTATTTAATTGTGGACACAAACACCAGTCGGCATCAGTTGAAATATTTATTCAGCTTGCCTGACATAATGGGTTGTCTTCACTGGAAAAATGATGGGCCTGCAAAAGGAAAGTGGGGGCATGAGACACTGCTAAGCAATAGGTAGGGGAAGAGAGAAGACTGGATCCTGGGCAAGAGAAGACACCCTAAGCATGTTTGCTTGGAGGTAAGCCCCATGGAGCAAAATAAATGTAAAGAGAATTGCCCCAGTACAGAGATGAGGAACCCCCACCGACCCCACCCCAGGAACATGGAACTACAGACCTATTCAGGCTTTGGAGCACATGCTGATTCTCAAACTTTTTGAACTCCAACCTGCCTTTTTCAGTACTGGTCATACCATCTTCCCAGTGCCACCCAGCCTTCTGTTGGGAGAACAAATTTGTGAGGATTACTGAACACACGCCATTTACACACATACATCTGTGATGTTCAGAATTTGGAACATTTCTTCTTTTGGGCTATAATTCCCAGAGCCCCACAGCTAGTATAATCGGTAGCCATGATAGAGGATTCTGGGAGATGTAATCCAAAAGTGCCCCACCACCACCAAAGCCCTGGTGCTGTTTGTTGCTCTTGGATATTTTATTGTGAGCTTTGCTTCACATAATGCCTGATGTGATATCCTGGACAGGTGGGGTGGCTGGATCCATATCACAAGGACTAGGCGACTGGTGCTATCTATCCAGGTTGTTAGTGAAAATGCCTGGGAGGCAGCAGTGCTCTGCCTCTTTCTTGGTACCAATCAACCATCAAAAAGACAGGCGCAGCACAGTCATTTGTTTCCATGTCTCAGTCCAGAGTTTAGAAATGTTACCATTTGGACAGCATCTCCCAGAATCTCCTAGCTGGCAGGGCCAGATTTGTTCTGCTGTTCCAAGGCAGTCCTTGTTGCTACATTTATCCGACTGCAGGTAATCTCGTGTAGCCCTTGCTGTTGTTTCAGGCTCCTCTTGGGTTTCCATTCCCTATCATTTGAGATATATTGTTGTAACCACACAGGGTAGAAACATATTCTTTAAGCTGCCATTCTCAGGCCTAATGAATTTACCACTTTAGATTCCATGCTGGGACAAGGCATGCAGGAAACCCACCCTGCCCTTCAGATGTCCCCATTGCTCTTAATAACACTCATTGCTCAGTAATTTTAGAATTTGTTGAGGAGTGATGACTTCTGTCCACAGACTCCATGGATACTGCAGGGTGGTCAGGCCATCCATTTCATAGTTTCATCTATCTGTCCAGGTTACTAATCAGCAAGATGTAAAAGGTTTTGTGTTTTTTTTAAGCTGGAAAGCTTCTCCTTTGCTCTGCTTCCATCAAACCTACAAACTAGGTAAATGCCAGGAAGGACTCTAGAACAGCAGTAACTATGAAGCAGCTGCCTCCAACTAGGTTGATGGCCTTGTGTTATGTCAACAGAGAATGGAAAGTTCATTCCTTCAAAGTAGGTCTTACTATTGAGAAGCTGGAACGTGTCCAGAGGAGGGTGACCAGGATGATGGGAGGTCTGGCCGCCATGTCCTATGAGGAGCGGCTTAGGGAGCTGGGTATGTTTAGTCTGGAGAAGAGAAGGTTAAGAGATGACATGATAGCCATGTTTAAATATTTGAAGGGATGTCATACTGAGGATGGAGCAAGCTTGTTTTCTGATGCTCCAGAGACTAGGACACAGAGCAATGTGTTCAAACGACAGGAAAAGAGATTCCACCTAAACATTAGGAAGAACTTTCTGACAGTAGGAGCTGTTCGGAGGTGGAATACACTGCCTCGTATTGTGGTGAAGTCTCCTTCTTTGGAGGTTTTTAAGCAGAGGCTGGGTGATTATCTGTTGGGAATGATTTGATTATGCATTCCTGCATGGCAGGGGGTTGGACTGGATGGTCTATGATTCTATGATTCCTGCTCAGGCCCAACACTTTTTCCCACTACACTGCATTTATTAGCTGTGCAATGCAGCCATTTCCTTAATGGCTGACCCACCAGTTCTAGAGACACAGGATATTCTTATTCTCAAATATCCTCTGGAAGTTCCTGGAATTAAAAAAAAAATCTCTTTAGGGTAAGAAAAATTATTGCTAAGAGCAAAAGAATGCCAACTCCTGCAATGCCTCCCAGAAGAGGAAGCTACTTAGAACTTCGGTTTCTGTTTTCTCTGCCAGCTATATGAATAGACTTGTTAAAATTCCCCTGCAGCCTTGTTTCCCAATTCAGTCTCCATATTCCAGAGATACCAGATCTTCATCTTTGCCAGCTCACTTGGCTATACCTAAATCAAGAGTAAGCTGCAAGGGAAAATATATTTTTAATACCACTCAAAGAGCCTTAGCCAAACCCACAGACTCAGAAGAAAGTATACAAGGACTGAGCCACAATTTTTCCATCTATCTTGGGAATGGAGGCTTTTCTCAGATATTTGAAACTCATGAGTGTGTTTGTGTATACATGTAAAAGAGAAGGGGAAGAGGAAAGGGAAAGAAGAAAACAAGATCAGTAGTTCAACAACGAGCAAAGCTGTTTAACAAGCAAAATTGGAATCTCAGATTCCAGCAACATCTCCAACATGGGGTAATAGAGGCTCCCAAGACCATTGCTTTCCATTCAATCAAATTCAAGCCATCAAGCTTCTTTGCTTTTTTTATTCACAAGCTTGTTGGCTGTATTCAATTGCCCCCAGAAATTCAGTTGACAAAACTACTGAGCCAGATTTCTGAGCTCTGGCTGCTGACTGTGTGAAGAAATGACTCCAGTGGCTCTCCTTACGTGTCCATCTGCCAAACTTTGAAGAAATGGTATTATAAATGCACACAGTGGTCTATCATTAAATGTTTAGCAGGCTGTTCCATGGGCACTGAAGGAATGGATTTCCATCATCTGCACCCAGGTGCCAGTGTCCTACTAGTTGAGAAGATAGACAAATCTACCATGACAGACCAGTGATGGTGGGGGAGCCAAAAAGCACACACCATAGCTAAACTAATGGGCTATTTTCTGCTAAGTGGGCAAGGGCTCCAGGATTAGCCACTGTAAACTTGATAAATGTTAATAAAGGAACCCATAAATTTCCAACCTTAAACCTGGCAGAACTGCGGATGGATCATAGGCTGCCGTCTGTGAGGCTGGCGCAGCTCCAGGTCTGGGCAGTGCAAATGTTGATGCTGAAATTGGCAAGAAGCTGCTTGCTGGCTGTCAAGTACAGATGGTGAGGTTGGCAGGCTGCCAGGTGGGATGAACCCAGCTTGAGACAGCAATAGGATTCACTCACCCCATAAAGCCTGGATGGCAAGGTGGCAGGCAGTGTGTGTGTGTCTAAGGGGAAGTGGAAGTACAGGTAGCACTCTGACAAGTATTATCCAGTTTCAGTTTCTGAATTCAGCAGGAATCTGCCTTTTCTGTGGGATGGAAATTATTCCTGAAAAACACCTAGGTTTTTTCAGCTTCCATCTCTTTGTCTTAGTTGGCGTTGTTGTTTCCCCGAGTGGCTGGTGCTGCTTCAGGGCTATTACCCCTTCTCTCTTCTCTGCCCCATCCCTCTACTCTAGCTATTGCTTCCCCCTTCTCCCTGGGTAAGCCATATTTGTCCCACACCCCCGAAAAAAAGGTCATGGATCACACAACCAATCAAATTAAGTCATATGAAGATGTCCTTGAGGGACAAAATTCAGCAGTGGACATTTTTGCAAGAAGTATCCAAGTATTGCTAGGAAAGAAAAACTACATTTAGATTTATTTGTTTGGTTTTTTGGCACTCCTGAAAATGTTTGTGCAAAACTATGAGTTGTTTCAGCACAGTTCTGGCAATCCAGTCAATTCAGGCTCCCTCAGCAAGGTAGCTGTGGATACAGCCCTGCTTGGCCATCCCATGAAGGCAAGAAAAGGTCCTATTTGAGTAGGCTTCCCAGCTGGAGCCCTCCAGATGTGATGGGTTATGATAATGCCACTCTGAGCCATTATTGGCACTTCTGCCACTGGATGCTCCAAGACATTTGCCCTATTGAGGAAGTGCCTGGAAAGCTAGGCCACTATAACAAGTGTCGCCCTGGAACCTAATGGCACCTGCTGGCTTCTTTTTCGGTTAGATGGTGAATCAGCCCTGGGGTTTTATGGTGCTATCCAGAATACTGAACTTGTTTTGGGAAAGGGCTCAGTTGAAACTACAACCCAGACCAAGTTTAACACCTCACTGGCATGGAAGCCACTAGTTCCCACTACTGGAGCCACAAAAGGTTCAGCTTGCTGATGACACGACACAGGAGTGAAGGGAAAGAGAGGAGAGGAGAAGGTGCAGACATTAAGGGAGGGGCAAACATAGTGACAACAAATACGAACTGAGAATGTTTTTTGCTGAGCCCAGTATCCAATCTTTCCAAAATGTGGATTGTTTTTTTCTTAGCAAGAACCCTGCAACAAGTAAACAGGAATGGTACATGAGTCACTGAGATACAGTCAATGTTTGTGTGCCAGATTGATCTGGTGAGCATCTCTGTTCCGGCAGGGGCCATGTATGAAATGTCGAAGGGGTGAAGGGCCAGCAACTGTGTGGAGATCTACTGCTAAGCCAAAGAACAGGGGAATGGGCTCTATAGACCTCTTTCCTTACTTATAAAGAGCAAAGGAGGCATAGTCAGAGACTCCTGATGATGCCCTTTCGCTGTTCCCTCCCATATTCCTTCACGGCTCAGACTACAGTAGAACCTTGACATCCATGGGGGATTGGTTCTGCCCCCCCCCGGCAGATGGTGAAATCCATGGATAATAGCAAACACCCTGGAGGAGGGGAAAAGGAGGGAAGGAGGCCCATGGCCCAGGCCTCTGCCACTGCCACCACCCCTGCTGCTGTCGTGGCCTCCCAGGACTTCTCCGCCATCATGCACCCCACCACTGCCATCATCCCCACTGCTGCCCGGTCTCCTCCTCCTCTGCCACTGGCACTGTCATCACACACCCCACTGCCCAGCCTCCTCCTCCACCACCACCATCACCCTCGTTGCTGCCCAGCCTCCTCCACTGCCGCCATCACCTCGCTGCTGCCTGGCCTCCGCTGCCGCTGCAATCACCCTCGCTACTGCCCGGACTCTGCTGCCACTGCCATTATCACCCTTGCTGCTGTCGCGGCCTCCCAGGCCTCCACCAAAATGGCCTCTGCACACCCCGCAACTGCCATCAGGTCACCTCCACCTCCCAACATCCCCTCCCTCCCCGTCCACCCCCCCCCCACTGTCGCCATCCACAGATAATTGAATCAGCGGATGGCGAATCAGCAGGTGGTGGGTGCTACTGTAATGAGAGCTGTATCCCAAAACATCTAGAAGACCAAAAATTCCCCACCTCTGCTTTACAGTGAGTGACCTGAGAGCCAAACTAGATATTGCTGTTGTGTCTTTAAAAAATAGTGGTGAGGGGGCCAATTTTCATTGTAATGGGAGGCGCATTAATCTTCTCCTCCAGTCCCAATTGAAATTGCCATGCTCCAGTAGTTGATGTTTGCCTAAGGAGGGAAGCTCCCATTGGTGCTTCATGTTGTTTAGATGTATACTCAATGCATTTTAAGTATGTGTTTCAAAAAAACAAAATGTATCCTCCATACATACTGATTGGGGCCTTTCAGTGGAACTAAGTAAGCGGTAAGCCATTTCTGTGGGGTAGAAAAACTCCCTGAAAAATGCGTAGCTTGTGCAGCTATCCATCTTATAACCTTAGTTGGCACCATTTTTCCATGACAAACCCAGGATTTCCATTCCATCACATTTGAAATAGCACTTGGAGGTCCAAGTCTTTTAGCTCACCCATATTTTCAGACCAGTAGCTCATGTGTCAAGGCCAATCAGCCATCCCTCCTTCCCTATCTAACAAGCGTCTGCAGCAACTGCAAACGCTATCACATCCCTGCACCATTTTTGGCCTGGCAGTCTAATTTCAGAGTAATAGGGGTTGGAAGGGGCAACTCCCCCTTTTCCTTCTGCCCTGGTACAGCTGGGCAGGGACTAGCAGCCTTGAAGATTATTTAGGCAAAAATATCTGATCTTTTAATGTGTAGCCCTTCTGATGTGGGCAGCAGAAAGGCCTGGAGACAAAGGATGGATGTGCATTTTTACTAACAAGAAAGCCCAAAGACTGGCAGAGAGAGTAAACAAGATTGATAAATGGATTGTAGTGTCTGGGGAAGGGGGGTGAGTAGGCAAGGGACAAGAATATAAAGAGGAAGACTGGGGAAGGTGGGAAACATGCTACATAATACAGGATATAAAAGGAGGCAAACAGATAAACACAGTGTGGGAAAGTGACAGAGATGCAAGATGGCTGAGTAAGTAGCAAGACAGATAGAAATATTCACAGGGGAGACATGGTTGCCAAGAGGTATAGGAAGATGAGTAACATGTGTGAATGGGGAAACAGAGTGAAAGACACCAAGCAAGCATAAACCCTTAAGCAACAGTATCCTGCCAGAGATACATAACTCCTAATTGGACTGGCAAGTAGTTGGATTATTTATTATCGAAGAACGAAAATAAAAGGGGTAAAGTATTGGGAATGTGGTCTTTCCCCCTCTCCACTTTATGTCATAATAGGAAATGCAGCTTTGAACTGGTGGCAAATGCAGCCTGCTTGTTTATCTATATATATAATTCTCTTGGGTATGTTGCCATTCCCAGTGTCCTGATTGGCCACTTAGGAATCATACCCAACCAACCATAGAGCTCCATTGGCCGGCCAGTCAGGAGCTTGAGGGTGTTTTTCAGCACCACCTCCCTGGCCTACAGCCACATCGTTGCCTGTTGAGCTGCACTAACTAAATACTCAGCCAGCTCCCCTCACTGTCTTAATATGCATCCATGGGGGAAAAGAATATTGCTTTCTATGCATCCCCCACCCTCTTTCTTCTTTTTCCTCCTGTCCTATCTTGCAGGGTAGGTTTTTTCCCCTTCCTCCGCTCCTCACCCCTTTTTCACCCAAAAACTTGAGCCCTTTACCCCCCTCCTTCTGTCAGGGTAATATTGCTTTAAGTGCAAAAGGAAAAATGTTGGAGCAACAGACAACAGACTGAAGTGGGTTTGTTCGCAGCTGTGGCTAGGCAGAGGGATGACTAGAAAACACTCCTATTTAGCCAAAGCACACAATGCATTGTGTGTGGGTTGGTGTTGTGGAGAAAGAGGAGTGTTGCTTTTGAGTTTGTTAATGAGGTTTGCTGCGTATAGACAGTGTTTGTTTATACTGAAAATGAAGATAAAGACCTCCAGATATTTTTGGATGAACCTTGCTGTCTGTAAGTCTTTTTGTGTGTGAAAATGGGTCCAAGCTGTGGAACAGCTGCTAGCTGGCGCCTTTGTTTTTTGTGCCCTTTCTGCTGTGCAGTTCTGCTGTTTTGGCCATTCCTGGGTTTGTTTGTCCCCAGGCTGTGCCAGGTGCCTCTCAGTGAGCCTATACTGGCCCCTGAGGAACTTACAGGCTGCAAAAAAAAAAAAAACCCTTGGAAGGGGTGGGAGGCTGCCCTGGGGTTCCAGGACCTCTTTTTCCTCTTTGGGATACCCCTTGGGGCCCTCTGACCACCCCAGGCTCTGCTTCCCATGGGGAGAAAGCCGTTCTTTGCAAATGCTGCACTGGATGGGCTGCTGCCTGCTAAAAAAAACTTTGGCTGGTGGGAGGAGCCAAAGCCAGTGAGGGAGGGGGGAATAGAATGGAGTAAAGTGACTTCTCATTGGCCACCAGCCTCCCCCCCCAATGGGAATCCAGCATGCTGCCCTCAAAGGGCACCTGGTGTTAGAGTGGAAGACTGAGGTTCTGCAGTCTGTGGGCGGGGCAAAGGCAAGTCCAAAGACTCATGAAAAAGTTAGAGGTTATCATTCCCCCCCTTGCTGGAGACACTCCTCTCCATTTTCTATTTTAACAAACTATAGACAATGGTCCCTGGACCCCCTCTTCTCTAAATGAGGCAGAGCTTTTGCATGCTACTTTTGCCAAGTATTTAAACCAGTGGTTCTTAACCTGGAGTCCGAGGACCCCCAGGGGTTCTTGATGTCCTCACAGGGGGTCCACAAAGGCTTAAAGCTGCTCAGACCACCTCCTGCCTGCAGTGGAGTGGCCATGCAACAGGAGCCAAGGCAAAGCCTGGCTGGCTTGGCCTGCACATTGCCATTCAATCCACTCCAGCCACAAACCTGCAGGAAGAAGCAGGAGAAAAGTCTTCCCTCCCACTCCAGTGCCTCTGAGGATAGACATCATGGATGGTGTAATTGTATCATTATCATCATCATTATCATCATCATCATCACCATCATGATCATCATTATAATTATTAGGGTCTTGGGGGTCCATGGCAACAAAAGATATTTAAAGGGGCCACTGGTAAAGAAAAGGTTAAGAGGCATTGTTGTAATTTTATTATTGTTGTTGTTTTCAGGTATTACTATTATTGTTGTTAGGGCTTTAAATCTTGAGTTAAATCTTGGGGGTCCATGGCAACAAAAGATATTTAAAGGTGTTCCCTGGTAAAGAAAAGGTTAATAGCCACTGGCCTAATAGTATTAGTATTAGTATAGCTTTGCCCAGCATAACATACACTGTTATGTACCCTGCTGGGGTTTCAAGTGGTGGTTGCAGCGTGGAGCTTGGAGTGGCAGCTGTGATGACTCTGCTAATGCTTACATGCTGAGACAATTGCCATTGATCAGAAATGGTTTATTGAGCAGGAATGGTAACGTTCAGGATCATGTCAAAGACAGTTCTGAAGGCAGAGTTCAAAATACCAGGGATAATAGAATAGTGAGGTTTCGGTTACACAAACACCTGCAATGGCTAACAAAGGAGCATTCTATTGCATTGCTTCCCACAGCCATTTCCCAAAACATAATTGCTTACATGACCTTGGGAGTCTAGCAGCAGATAGCACAGTCTAAAACAGTTTCTACCGTGTGAGCCAACTTCCAGAGAGCTACATCTAATCCCAGCATGTCATCTGTTCATGGCAGGCCTGGCATGCTGGCTAGGCCTAACAGGCAATGCATATTCAAGCTAACTAGCTATACAGTACCTATGCCAGGGTCCTGACATACCACCCCCCCCCAAAAGCCAAACCACCCTCCCCACAAACAGGTAAGTAACAGCATTTAAGCAGCACACACACACAAAAAAACCAGAATCAATAACAAACAGAAACTCCACACAAAGTATCTCCCCCCTCCCAGGGTCGTCCCACCTTTTCTGGGAAGCGAGCATTAAACTTGGATAGCAGGCAGGGCACCTGCACATGTTCAACATTGACCCACTCAGAATGCCCAGTGAACAAGTGCTTTCATCTAACCAAATACTGAAGCACCCCCTTGTGCTGCTGGGAGTAAAGGACTTCAGAAATTTCAAAATGCTGGTGCTCATCAACCATGATGAGGGCCGGCTCCTCCAGAGCAGGACGTAAAGTACTCGAAGGTGGTGCAGGCTTCAACAGGCAGAATGAAATACAGGGTGAACATTATGGTAAAGCTTAGGCAAAGACAATTCAAAAGCAACAGGATTGATTTTTCAAACAATAGGGAATGGTCTGATATATTTAGATCCCAATTTCTTTGAGGGACGAGGGCTCCTCAGGAACCCTGTGGAGAGATATACGATATCTCCCATGGCATAGTCCGGGTTCAGGTCTTGCCTTTTGTCCTCATGCTTTTTGTAATGTCCCTTAGCAAAGTCCAATGCAGATACAACTTTAGGCCAAGCCTCCTTGATCTGGGTACTCCATAAAAAAGCCAATGTGATTCTAGGCTGCATCAATAGCAGTATAGTGTCTAGACCTCACCTGGAATACTGTCCGGTTCTGGGCACCATAATTCAGGAAGGATATTAAGAAGCTGGAACATGTCCAGAGGAGGGCAACCAGGATGGTGGGTGGTCTGGAAGCCATGCCCTATGAGGAGCGGCTTAGGGAGCTGGGCATATTTAGTCTGGAGAAGAGAAGGTTGAGAGGGGACATGATAGCCATGTTTAAATATTTGAAGGGATGTCATACTGAGGATGGGACAAGCTTGTTTTCTGCTGCTCCAGAGACTAAGACACAGAGCAATGGGTTCAAATGACAGGAAAAGAGATTCCACCTAAACATTAGGAAGAACGTTCTGACAGTAAGAGCTGTTCGGAAGTGGAATGCACTGCCTCATAGTGTGGTGGAGTCTCCTTCTTTGGAGGCTTTAAAGCAGAGGCTGGGTGATTATCTGTTGGGAATGATTTGATTGTGTATTTCTGCATGGCAGGGGGTTGGACTGGATGTCCCTTGAGGTCTCTTCCAACTCTATGATTCTATGAACTAAGGGAGCAGGGTCCTTGTTGCTCACATCCCCTAAAGGCAGGGGATCAAACTCATGTCCATATACCATCATAAAGGGAGACAATCCAGTACTTTGATGCATAGCATTGTTATATGTCACTTCAGCAAATGGCAATAAGTCCACCCAGTCTGACTGCTGGAAGTTAATATGGCACCATAGGTACTGCTCCACCATCCCATTTATTCATTCCATCCTCCCATCAGTCTGTGGATGATGGGAACTGCTCAACCCAAGTTCAATTCCCAACAGTTTAGTGAATGCCCTCCAGAACTGGAAGGTAAACTTGAGGCCCCTGTCCAAGATTATCTTGGCAGGGACCCTGGGCAGTCTGTAGATATGCTGAGTAAACAATTTTGCAAGCTGCTGGGTGATTAGAATGCTTTTACAGGCAATAAAATGAGCTTGTTTAGAAAACAAGTCAGCCCCCCCCCCTCAAATGATTATCTTTTTCTTACTCTTTGGCAGATCCACAATAAAAGCCATACTGATGACCTCCCAAGGTTTGGTTGGAGTGGGTAAAAAGTTGTAACAGTCCTTTTGGCTCCCTCCCTGCCTTTTTAGCCATCGAACATGTGTGGCACCCTTTGACGTAGTTTTCAACCTCTTTACGCATCTTTGGCCGCCAAAACTGACTCCTTGCCAGATGTAGCATTTTCACATACCCAAAGTGGCCTGCACTTTTTACATCATGGCATTGTTTGAGGATCTGATTCCTCATTGCTGCAGGCACATACATTTTCTCCCCTTTCCAAGCCACCCCCTCTTTCAAGTCCACCTCAGCTTGGTGGGCTTGGAACCAGGGGTCTTGCTGGAGTGTCTCTGCTACCTAAGCCTTCCAATCCGCTGCCCCACCTTCCTTGTCTGCTTGCAGCAGGACTCCTTCGGGCACAGCAGTGGGAGAGGACTCTCGGGAACAGGTTGAGTCTGGGCAGGGGTTGTGTCCACAGTGGATTCTTGGACTCAGCTTCTTGTGGTAACACCTAACCCTAACTGGGAGGGGGCAAACACCATTATTAATCACTTCTTTGTGTTTGCTCTCATATTACGGGAGCCTCGATAAGGTGTCTGCTAAGAAATTCTTTTTTCCTGGGAGGAACTTCAGGGTAAAATTGAACGTATAGAAAAAACAGCCCATTGGATTTGCTTAGGGCCTAATTTCTGAGGCGTTTGCAGGGCCTCCAGATTCTTATTGTCTGTCCGTACCTCAAAGGGTTTGGACAACCCCTCTAACAGATGGCGTCAAGTCTCCAGGGCCACCTTGATGGCCCCAGCTTCTTTCTCCCAGACAGGCCAGTTGCACTCGGTTTCATTGAACTTCCTAGACAAGTAGGCACGAGGCCTTAACTCCCCTGTTTCATCCCATTGTAACAAGACCCCTCCCCCATGGCCATGTTAGAGGCATCCACCTGGACCACGAAGGGGTGTTTGAGGATAGGTTCAGAGGTGAACAGTTTTTCAGTTTGTCAAAAGCCTTTTGACACTGTTCAATCCACACTATTTTCTGAGGGGTTTCCCCCTGCTTCCCGTTGGGCCCCCCTTTTCAGTTGCCTCCCTTCCCCTTCCACTGTCAGGGGCAGTGGAACTTCTGCAAAATCAGGAATGAAAGTTCTGTAGAAATTAGCAAACCCTAAGAAACTTTGCAACTGTTTGCGGTTCTTTGGGGTTTCCCAGGCAAGGACTCCCTTGACCTTCTCAAGGTCCATCTCTACCCCCTTGCTGGAAATGCAGTACCCTAAATAATCCAATCGGGACTGATGAAACTCACACTTTGACAACTTGGCATACAAATGATTCTCGGCAAGCTTACTCAATACTTTCTGGACCAACTTAACATGGGACATGTAGTCCTCAGAGTAAATCAGTACATTGTCCAGGTAGACCAAAATGCCCTTATACAAAAACTCCCTAAGGACGTCATTTATCAAGTTAATAAATATTGCTGGGGGCCCTAATAAGCCAAATGGCATTACCAGGAATTCAAAGGACTCCAACTAGTAATTAAAAGTAGTCTTCTATTCATTCCCCTCCTTGATCCGAAATCTGTAGTAAGCTTCTCGCAAGTCTAATTTGGTAAAGATCTTGCCCTTGGCCAAATGAGCCAACATGTCCTTCATTAGACGGAGGGGATATTGATTCGTTATGCTTACCACTGCAATAATCAATACATAAACGGAGAGAAGAATCTTTCTTGAGCCGGAACAAAACTGGGGCCCCTAAAGCCGATGTGGTGGGTCTAATGAATCCCCGGGCCAAGTTTTTGTCTAAGTACTCCCTCAGGGCCTCCATCTTGGTCATGGTCATTGAGTGCAACTTGGATTTGGGGAGCTCTGCTTTGGGGATCAGCTCAATGGCACAGTCAAAGGGCCCATGGTGTGGAGGGAGGATGTTGCATTCTTTCTCTTCAAATACTCTCTGCCACTGCCTGTATTCTATGGACAAGTCTTTCACCTCCCCCATTATCAAGGCTACTGCACAGGGACCCTTGGTTCCTTTAGGAGTTGCTTGGTCAGGTGGCAAACCCGGCTTGGGGCCCTCTGGGTTTTCCCCATTGTCATTTTAGCAGTGTTCCTGTATGCAAACTGGGTAGGTAAAGGTAACAATCTCTTTGATCTAGTCTATGGAGGGGTTGTGGTACTTAAACCAGTTCAGTCCCACCACAGCCACCGGTACCAACCCAGGGGCAATCACAAATCTGAGCTCTTCCCCATGAGCCCCCATCTTTAACTTCACAGGTTCAGTCAACCGCCTGGTGGGACCCCCCCACTTCATTAGGCCACCATCCATCTGGAAGAGCCAGATAGGGTGGTGGAATTTTTCAGTGCCCAGTCCTAGTTCTGTGACTAAGGACGGGTGGATCAACCACAGTCCACCACGATCATTACTCTACAGGGGACCCTTCCCAATTACTCCAATCTTGGCCTTAATAAAAATGGGGTTTTTACTCCACTCACCATGGACTCCGGGCACCCTTTGGGATTAGCCTGCCCTCTGGCGCTCACTAGGGTGGGCTCTGGGTGTTTCCTCACAGCTCTCCATTGGAGGATGAAGCGTTCACCTCATTGGTCTCCCATGATGACTCCCCAGCCGGGTGGTTGGGCATCAGTGCATGCACCGCTGCCTTGGGCTTGGCTTTTGCTAGTGGTTTCTATGGTGAAGGCTTCCCCTCAGGTATCTTGGTTGGCTCCTCCTTCTTGCCACCACTGGTCTGCTTGTCCGGGCACTCCACAATCCAATGTCCACACTTGCTGCAATGTAGGCACAGCCCCATCCGTATCCCCTGGTCTCACTCCGTCTCTGTTGGGGTGGTTGTGGGCTGAGCTGACTTTGACTTCTTGGCTGCTACATTGCCTGGCTTGCCAACCCACCCTTGCCACTGTTTCACCAGCTTTACCCTCTGCTGAAGCGCCTCCACTTCTCTGGCTAGTTGGACTCACCCAAGCAAGGTCTCGGGCTTGCCCTGGATCACGGGCCATTCGAGGATGTCAGCGTTGAAGCTGTCCTTGAAGTACTGCACTTTTGTGGCTTCTGTCCAGTCAGGAACTTAACTTGCCAACCATCAAAATTCCATTGCATACTTGGCCACCGGCCAGGTCCCCTGGTGTAGTCGCTGCAGCTCTGTGCAGGCCCGTTTCCTCCAGAATGGATCCTCGAACTGTGCCTGTAATGCTGTCATAAAGTGATTGAGGCTGCCCAACTCGGGTGCTGCCATGTTGTACAGGCCCTCCAGCCACTCTGCTGCCTTGCCCTCCAGCTGGCCTGAGACTTACTGGACCTTCTCCTCTTCAGTCTGGAACTCTCCTTCCCAGTGGTTCATGAACCCCATCACTTGGGTCAAAAAATAGGGTAACTTCATGGCTTCCCCATCAAAGGTTAGCTTCAGGCCTCAGTGTGTGAACCCTCAGGGCCATTCCCACAGCTTGACCTGGCCAGGTCCCACTGATGGTGCGAGCGGTCCAGGAGCTGGCTGGGCCGGGACCCCTCCAGGCACTTGAACTGGAACTGGGGCTCTGGGACCGCCGTCACCAGGAACTCCCACTGGCACTTGGTTTGCTTTGGCCACTGATGGTGCCCTCCACCCCAGCTGGGAGAGGAAGACTGCCAGCGGCACTTTCCATGGCAGTATGCACAGAATTTCATCAAGGCTGGACTGGATACCTTGTATCTGCTGCTTCATCTGCCCCACATCCATCTCCAACTCTAAGTGGGACCACCGTGTCTTGCCATATGCCCCACTCGGTGGTAGGTCCCCCTGCTGGGACCTCCGGTCATTCCAGCCATGTTCATTGGGTCCCTTGGGCCACATCCAACTATGCTTTGGGATGGCCCCCAGTCCTCAGTCTGGCATCTCAGGATGAGGATGGCCTACTGGCTATCCCTGTCTCAAAGGTATAATCTAGAGAGTTTTCTAACATAGAAAAATAATGGTTAAAGCAACTTCAAGCTCTGATATGGATACAGCCAGAAAGAGATGCTCCTTTTATGTCCTCTTGTGAGTAAGCAAGTGTCCCAAAGCAAAAACAGAACTTGCACATGAACATGCAGTGAATTTGATTCCACTGTGCTTATAACAATGTAACAATGATTATGATTTGGGCATTTTACTTGTGAGCAAGATCTCAGTCAGTCCCACTCCATACTACCAGTACATAAGGTGTTCCAGGTCAGAACTATCCCAGGCCCTCAGATTTCAGGACCAAAACCTGAGATCTAGGGATACAGCTTCTGATGTCATAGGAGGGGGGGCATGATGATGTTACAAGGGACGACCCATGATAATGCATGATACCTTAAACATCAATCACAGCTGCACCGAGAATGCCATTGACCTTAAAATGCACACACACTGTTCAAATACTGTAATAAGGAAAATATAGCCAAACACACTTCTCAAAACAGTGCTCTCAACCTTAGATTCCTCCTTCTTGCTGGAGAAGGGAGGGCAGGCCCTGAGATCTGGAAAGCCTAGTAGCCCATGATTCTCATCCAACAAAATTGAAGTATGTTGGAATGTGAATTTAAATACAAATGTTGTCCATTATATTTGAATGCATAATTCTTAAACACCATCCCTGCTAGCTTGTGCAAGAATATGGGTGATATTTTCTGAGAGGAAGTATATAGAAGATAAGTGGGCAGAAGGAGCTTTCAGGATAATTGTCCATAGCAGGGGAATAACAATAGCTAATTTAGAAATCAAATCTGCCATATTATTGTGGTATCTCTGCTTTTTCTTTTGGGTATGTTTTGTCAGGAACTTGTCTTAATTCTTGATGGGGAAGACCATACTGTCACCCACAAGGTTGTATTGTTTGCTGTGACAGTAACAAGGCAGAGGGACAAGGTTGTCAAAACTGGTGTAGTTGATTGCTGTGAAGATATATTGGAATGTCAGCTGCATCACATTTTCTTGATACATGTTAGGTTTCTCCTCCATTGATTGCAGTGGCCTATGGCTAATGTATGCAATACATTGGGGCTGAGTGATTGTGCTGCCTACAGAGCCCAAGCCCATAGCAGCCACAAAGAAGGTAGCACGGCTGGGCTGGAAAAATTCTAGGCACCTACACAGCTTTCCTTCTCAAGCTCCAAACTAAGTAGGTCACAGACAGAGACCCATAACAGGACAGACAAGCACAGGGCTGTTTAGGGAGCCTGCAAGACACAAAGGACTCTGAATGGCCTGATTGTCAATATGGCTGGGTGGTCAGGAAAGTCAGAATAAGCAAAGTTCTTGGAGAACTTAGGAAAATTACCTTTTTAGACTACAGCTTCCTGAATCTCACACCCAGCATGGCCAATGCATGGCTAGAGGGATTGTGGGAATTGTAGTCTAAAGAGTAAATTTTCCAAGCTATTTTTCCCTTGTGCTACTTCCAGCCTTCCCAGTCAAAACAGTGTTCTGGGAGAAGCAATGCTATCCATTTGTGTAGCTCCTCTGCCAACCCATGAACTGGCTACAATGTAAAAAGAGGGAGCCAGTGTGCCTTCAGTGCATTGCTTCCTTCCTGCCATATCCCCAATGTTCTACCATTACACTGCTCTTACTTGATATTGTTAGACCATGACAAAAAGAGAGGATGCTGGGAACAGCTCTCTCATTTTACATATGATTGTTGGATGTCCCAGTTTGATTCAAGGACTATATGTACAGGCAGACCTCTGTTAACAAAGCCTCTGAAAAAGAAGCTCCTTTCCACAAAGTCTTTTTATGGCCACCCAACCCCCTTCCTCATTCTCTGTCTAGCTGGAAATTCACATTAGGGGAATGGTGAAAGAGGGCTGGAGA
Organism: Gambelia wislizenii; assembly: GCA_030847615.1. Classification (NCBI taxonomy): domain Eukaryota; kingdom Metazoa; phylum Chordata; class Lepidosauria; order Squamata; family Crotaphytidae; genus Gambelia; species Gambelia wislizenii. The sequence continues at coordinate 166,817,915 of JAUMIR010000004.1, forward strand.
AACACAGACTTTCAGTGTTGGGTTGCAGCAGTGTGTCTACCAGAAAAAATGCAATTAAAAATATTGAGCTAGAAAAGAGCAAGATTCTACTCTAACCAATCCTACTATAGCCATACATGCCTGCCTGCACCAGGCAGGGTAAACTGCAGTTGACTCCAGCATCCTTTGCTGAGCATGTTGTGAGCAGCAAAACAAGAAAGGGGAGAGCAGATAAGCCTGCCTCACCACCTACAGATCTATATTGTTAAAACAAGCAAACATAGATCTATACATTTGACCACCAAAATAGAAATCATAAGAAAAGTGGAAACTGCTGAAAGAAAAAGTCAGTCTTGGATTCATTTTGGAAGCCTTCAAATACTCCCTAGAAGGTTCAAAATGCTTTTGCTTACTTATGCAAAGCTTACCTGACCTAGTTGTTTCATTTAATATGTACACATTATTAGTTTTAAACAAAAAAAAAATTGCTGGAACATGTTGAACTACTTATTATTTATTTATTTAGTGGTGTAGGAACCTATCCCTATTCTTTTCATCTTATTTCTGCCTCTGGTACCAAAGTTTCTGTTAAGGAAGTAAAACACATCTACTTCATTGACTGAGGTATACCTGTAAAATGAGAGAGCAGTTCCCACCATCCTCTTTCTTTGTCATGTTCTAACAGTGTCCAGTAAGAGTAATGTAATGGCAGAACATTGGGGATATGGCAGGAGGGAAGCAATGCACTGGAGGCATACTGGCAGCCTTTTCTTACATCAAAGCCAGGTGGCATGTGGGCTTATTTACTCCTTTTTTGTAAATGTGGGACAATACAAGCAGGCTGGTGTGGGTTCACAGAGGAGGAGGAAAGGGGCTAGAACACAGCAACCTACTGAGTGACCTTTGTTTTTATATTCTCAGGACTGTCATGCTTTGTAGGCCAAAAACTTACTCAGTCAAGTGATTGACTAGGTGACCTAAAGGTACTTTTCTCACCACCTGTCAGGTCTGGACTGTCATTACCTTTTCACCTGTAGGTTTATTCTAAGGAAATGGGAAGGAAGAGAAAGCAAATGGAGATTTCAGGAAGAGCTTCTTTGCCAACGTTGCTGATGCTGGTGCAAACTGATCCCCAGACAGTGTTTTCAGAGGTCCCTGTATTTTGACTCAAAGACTCCATCCAGCAGACAAGAAATTACTTCTTGGCATTGTCACTATGCCCTCCTGCACCCTCCCCACAGGATCCCATAACTGGAAATACTGGACAGTTTTCGGGGTCAGGTTGGCTGAGGCAAACCAAACGTCAGTTGGAGATCACAGTGACCTGGGATGTATCTAGAAATATAATGGTGAGAAAGTCCAAGTTAGGATTATGCAGAAAGCCCCTTAGTAAATACAGCTGTTAAGCAGATACGTATGTGCTAATCCTTTCTTCCAGCCCTGGCATTTCAGCAATCATTCAATCAAGCAATTAAGTGACCATTCCTCAATCTATACCCTACAGAAATCTCTGCTATACCCCCTCCTGTCCATCCTTGCAAAGTTGTTGCAAACCCATCAATTTTTTGTCTCCTAGCAATAGAAGCAAATCAGTTGAGTTTTGGTTTCCTTTGACTATCCCATGGGAAAGCCATCCAGGGTTTGTCATAACCAGAGTACCCTTTCAGGACATGAAATAGGGTTTAAATATCAGTCCCCTAACAATAGTAAAGTGTGCCACAGTGGACAAACGCAGCCACTCTCTTTCTTGGCATGCCCCAGATTGGAACCTCCTGTGCCACCCTCAGATGCCTGTCTGAGTATCTTCACTGCATGGAACTTTTCTCTCCAAGACTGGTAACTATTACCCTATATTCCCGAATCTCTCCCTCTTTCTGTCTTACTCTACTATAGCCTTGTATGGTTCTTAAGCATGTGTGTTGTGTATGTTAATTCACTTTTGTGTTATTCCAATAAAATACTTTATTTCACTTTAACTGGAGTGTTTTCTACAGTTAGTACTGTAGAGGTGAAAAGACCCTCGAAGTTACCCTCCTCTCGCAGACCTCCTTTTGAACTAATAATTTCCCCCAAAGACTAAAGGAGATTTTGGCATCATGAATGGATCTCTAAAGCACCCCTCCCCCACTTCTTAGGGTAACATCATGAGTGCTGAAGATTCAGGATTGTATGTAATGCTCTTAGAAAATGACATCTCGCAGAGAGTAGGATGGTGCTTCTGTGGTCTCGGTGGCCCTATTGCCTGGAGGGCAAAAATATCGTTCCTTTTCAGGTGGTCTTTGTCCAGCTCTCTGTGAGAGGGATATGAAGGAAGGAAGAATGCCTCCCCATATCCATCTAAAAGCTAGTTCCTGATATTGTGTCGCATATTAGAAGGACAGAGTGGGCCATACTTTTATTTGTTTATTTATCCATTCCTTTAATTTATATCCCAGCATTCTTTCAACAAGGCTTGGAACCAAGGCTTAGCTTGGCATGACTTTCTTCTGTATCTAGGAATGCTTCTCATTTCGTCTTGTGAGGTAAAGAGCAGCATAAGGGGCAGGTGTGTCCTCACCACCATTAGGCAGAGTGAGACACTCACCTCAGGTGGCAGATGCTGGAAGAGAGCAGCAAGGTGTTAGGGGAGAGGGACATGTGTCACTAGGCTTCCCTGCTCCCACCCACCAGCTCACCTTCTACCTTCAGATGCAGTCTCAGTGTTAAATAAAGACATTGGCTGTCCTCTTCTCCACAGATGATGAAGCATTTTGTATTGGTCCTGACTGCAGGACAGCAACACAGTGATAACAGAGCTTGATTGTATGAGCAGCCGCATTCATCATTATAGTCAATTTATTTGTGTACTGAATTCCCTCAGAAATATATTTGTGCTCAAAGCAAGTTGCAGAATAGACCATTCAAATAAAATACAGTAATTATAATACATCACAATATAACATCCACTGTGCAGCAGTTACAGTTTATTCATTTGCAACATATTGAAAGTTTGAAGGAGCATAAAACATACCAAGACTATTATGATTACCAACAATACTGACGTTATGCCCACAGCAAACAATTTGTTCAACGGTTCAGGTTAGGAGACCTCATAATAAGGGACGCCACCTGCATCAAAGTAGCAGCATCAAAAGAGAAGGGCCAAGATAAACTCAAGGCCCTTCAAGTACTTCACCCTCCCACCTTCCTTCCTCACAGCAGAATTAAACTCCACTCTCATCTTCACCAGTGTAGCAATGCCCCCTCCAGCTCTCTCAGAGAGAAGGGAACCAGAAGAGGCAAGCTCTGAGGGGTGGGGCAGGGGCCTCTCTCCTCACTAAAGTACATTGTGCCAAAGGAAGCACAGACACCATCAGACTTCAAAAGAAGTAACCCTGAAGCTGGTGCGATTAGTCCCTAATTAATAACGGTGTCCCTGGCTTTTATATCTATGCTCAGAAGGGGTTGCCAGATTGAAAACTGGAATGGGCTCCTCTCCTCTATGGTTGTGTAGAACAGGGAACTGCAGCAGGTGCTACCTGCCATGCAACCAGCTAACAAGCAACACCTGCTGAAATTCATAGACTCATAGAATTGTAGAGTAAGAAGAGACCACAAGGGCCATCTAATCCAACCTCCTGCCATGCAGGAAATCACGATCAAAGCATGCCCGACAGATGGCAATCCAGCCTCTGTTTAAAGATCTCCAAGGAAGGAGACCCCACCACGCTCTGAGGGAGTGTGTTCCACTGCCGAACAGCTCTTACTGTCAGAAAGTTCCTCTTAATGTTGAGGTGGAATCTCTGTTCCTGGAGCTTGCACCCATTGCTCCGTGTTCCAGTCTCTGGAGCAGCAGAAAACAAGCCTGCTCCATCCTCAACATGACACCCCTTCAAATACTTAAACAGGGCTATCATATTGCCCCTTAACCGTCTTTTTTTCCAGGCTAAACATACTCAGCTCCCTAAATCTTTCCTCATAAGGCATGGTTTCCAGACCTTTCACCATTTTAGTCAGACTCCTCTAGACATGCTCCAATTTGTCAATATCCTTTTTGAATTGTGGTGCCCAGAACTGGACACAGTATTCTAGGTGAGGCCTGGCCAAGGCAGAATAGAGTGGCACTATTAATTCCCTTGATCAAGACACTATACTTCTATTGATGCAGCCCAAAATCGCATTGGCCTTTTTAGCTGCCGCATCACACTGTTGACTCATGTTCAACTTGTGGTCTACTAGGACTCCTAGATCCCTTTCGCATGTAATCTCATTCAGCCATGTCTCCCCCATCCTATATCTATGCATTTTGTTTTTCCGCCCTATCTGCAGTACCTTACATTTCTCCATATTGAATTTCATTTTGTTAGCTTTGGCCCAGCTCTCCAGTCTATCCAGGTCATTTTGAATTTTGATCCTGTCCTCTAGGGTATTAGCTACTCCTCTTAATTTGGTGTCATCTACAAATTTGATAAGTATGCCCCTAATTCCATCATCCAAGTCATTGATAAAGATGTTGAATAGCACTGGGCCCAGAACAGAACCCTGTGGCACATCTTTCCAAGACGAAGAGGAGCCACTGCTGAGTACCCTTTGGGTTTGGCCGGTCAACCAATTACAAATCCATTGAACAGTTAACTTGTCTAGCCCACATTTTACAAATTTGTTTGCAAGAATGTCATGGGGAACCTTGTCAAAGGCCTTACTGAAATCAAGGTATGTGATATCCACAGTGTTCCCTTCATCTACCAAGCTGTTGATTTTATCAAAAAAAGAGATCAGATTAGTCTGGAATGACTTGTTTCTCTGAAACCCATGTTGACTTTTTGTGGTTATGGTATTGCCTTCTAAATGTTCACAGACTCTCTGTTTAATGAACTGCTCTAGAATCTTCTCTGGTATTGATGTCAGACTAACTAGATTATAATTGTTGGGATCCTTTTTTTTTTTCACTTTTTGAAGATGGGGACAACATTTGCCCTCCTCCAGTCTGCTGGGACTTCTCCTGTTCTCCAGGTGTTCTCAAAGATTATTGCCAATGGCTCTGAAATTACATTTGCCAGCTCTTTTAATACCCTTGCATGTAGTTCATCTGGTCCTGGAGATTTCAATTCATTTAGATTAAGAAGGTATTCCTGTACTACCTCTTTACTTATTCTGTGTTGGATTTCCCCTATTATGTCCTCTGTTCCATTATCCTCAGGTTGACCATCCTTTTGCTTTTCTGAAAACACTGAGGCAAAGAAGGTGTTGAGTAATTCTGCCTTTTCTCTGTCCCCTGTTAGCATTTTGCCATCTTCTCCATGTAGTGGCCCTACCATTTCCTTCTTCTTCCTTTTGCTGTGGATATACCAAAAAAAACCACCCCTTTTTATTGTTCTTAACCTCTCTAGCAAGCCTGAGCTCTTCTGCACTTTAGCTTTTCTGACTTTACTCCTACGTGTGTTCGCTATCTGTTTGAATTCTTCTTTGGTGATTCCCCCCTTTTCCATTTCCTATCCATGTTCCATTTAAAACTGAGCTCTGTTGAAAGTTCTTTAGTTCATCCTGGTTTCTTGAGACACCTCCCATTTTTCTTCCTCAATGGTACTGTTTGAAATTGTGCCTTCAGTATCTCCCTTTTGAGAAAGTCCCATCTGTCTTGAGGTCTCTTCTCTTTTAGTATTCCTGACCATGGGATCACCCCCAGTATTTCCCTGAGTTTATTGAAATCAGCTCTCCTAAAGTCTAGAATGCGTGTCTGACTATGCCTGGCTTCTCCTTTCCATTGTATAACAAACTCCAGGAGAACATGATCACTCCCACCTAAGGATCCCACCACTTGCACCCCATTAACCAGGTCATCCCTTCTACACAACCATTAAAGGTACAGGAGCCCATTCCAGTTTTCAATCTGGTATTTCTAATGGCTCAAGGTCTAGAAAATTCCTTGTCTCATTTCTTGTTTGGAGCAGCCATTAGGCTAAAAGTGTGCAAGGCAAGTGGAAATGGCAACGTCCCGAGGGTAAGCAGAAAACACAATACAAGCCTATAGGAAGAGCCATGCTGGATCAAAGCAAGGCCCCATCTAGTCCAACCAGTGTCCCATGAGAAGCACACTAATAAGACAGGAATGTGATACTGGGAGCAACAAAAGTAAACTCTCTCCCCCCCCCTCTCTCATACACACATATACATGCACATATACACCCACACTTGCTTCCTGGCACCTGTTATACAGAAACACTGACATTCAGTGTTACAGATTCATAACCTAGAATTACACATCTGTAACTGCTCTGTGGTCATGATTCCTACATAGTCATGATTGTGGCACTATTGCCACAATTGTAAGTGACCTCCAAAACCTACTTTACTGGGCATTAGCTGCACCAAAAGAAGGCCTGTTCTGTTGGCAATCAGGACATGGCAATCGGGGTGACATTTCCACCCCTCCTCCTGCCAGCAAACAAGACTGTGACAATCAGAAGGAAGACCCATCACAATTCCTGTCACAACCTCACTCACTAGTGGGAGAAGGGTGGAAACATCATCGACCCATGCCCTGATCACTAGCAGAATGGACCCCCTTCTCTCAGCAGGGCTGTTGCCAGGTAAGGTAGGCTTAGGAAGGGGGGTCAGGCCAGGGGGGGATTTGATGACTTATTTATTTATTTATTTATTTATTTATTACCCTTCTCTCCCTATGGATCAAGGCAGGGAACAGCAAACTAACATATAAACATAAAATTGGTTAAAAACACACATCAATTAAAAACATATGTCAATTTAAAAGAACAAGTAAAACCAAGACATTGTAAAACAATCAATAAACAATTAAAAATTCATAATTTAAAATAATCTGGATAGGTCTGCCGGAAGAAAGTGGTCTTTAATGCTACTTTAAATTCAGACAGCATATTTAGTTGTTGTCTCTCTTCCAGCAGGTTGTTCCACAGTCTAAGGGCGGCTGAAGGAAAAGTCCTCTGGGTAACAACTGCCAACCAAGTCTTGGCTGAGTGGAGCAAATATCCCCCAGAGGACCTGAGTCCATGGGACAGATTATACAGGAGAAGGCAATCCCATAGATAACCTGGACCTAAACCTTGTAGGGCTTTAAAGGTAATAACCAACACTTTGCAACTTGCCTGGAAACTAATTGGAAGCCAGTGGAGTGAGTTTAATATTGATGTGATATGATCACTCCTGGACTAATCTGGCTGCCATGTCAGTTTAGAACCAATTGATGTTTCCAAATTTGGTACAGAGGTAGCCCAATGTATAATGCATTGCAAAAGTCAAGCCCTGAGACTACACTACCATCTTTAGGTCCTCCAACTCTAAGAAAGGGCACAGCTGGTGTAACATAGAATCATAGAATTGTAGAGTTGGAAGAGACCACGAGAGCCATCCAGTCCAACCCCCTGCCATGCAGGAATACACAATCAAAGTATCCCTGACAGATGGCCATCCAGCTTCTGTTTAAAGACCTCCACTGAAGGAGACCCCACCATGCTCTGAAGCTGGTAGTAAGCACTCCTTGCCGTAGCATCTATCTGAGGTGTCATTTGGTGTGAGGGACCCAGAAGCACTCCCAGGCTTCAAACACAGTCTTTCTTTATAAATCTAACTAAGTAGTGATGTAGAATACCGGCCATTGTCTTTAGTGCTGGTGGCAATACATAGTTCTCCTGACTAGTAACCATAAACATCCCCATCCTCCATGAGTTTGTTATGTCCTTTTCTAAGGCCAACAGAATTAGCAGCTGTTACATCTTGTGGCAGTGCATTCCATGTTTAACTATTTGCTTTATGAAGACGTACTTCCATTTATCTGTTCTGAATTTTCTACCATTCATGTTCACATGGAGTTAAATTCCTTAGTAATTCTTTGTATTATAGCTTAGAAGACAAGACCAACCCAAACCACAAGGCCCTACAAAACACTTTTATTTATTTATTTTGTAATTACTAGCTGGCCAGACCCATATCTGATGTTCCAAAAGTGGTCCATGGGCCTCCTGTTTTTCTGCCCTCTCCCTTTATTTTAACCACAGGAATTATACCAGCAGTGCCTTAGGACAGCCCTCTCCCATTTTATTGCCCCCTTTTAATTTCAGAAATCTTAGCAGCAGCAACAGCACCTTAGATCTCTCCTATTTTCCTGCCTTTTTTTCCTAAGCTGCAAGTCCATCAGATAACCCTCTCCTGTCTTCTAGCCTTTTAAAAATATTTCTCATTATTTTGCCTTTAAGATTGGTTGACTGACTGAACCCAAAGGGTAGTCACCAATGGCTCCTCTTCATCCTGGAGAGAAGTGACTAGTGCGGTGCCACTGGGTTCTGTCCTGGGCCCAGTGCTATTCAACATCTTTATCAATGACTTGGATGAGGAAATAGAAGGTATGCTTATCAAGTGTGCAGATGACACCAAATTAGGAGGGGTAGCTAATACCCCAGAGGAAAGGATCAGAATCAAAATGACCTGAACAGATTAGAAAGCTGGGCCAAAACTAACAAGATGAATTTCAACACGGAGAAATGTAGGATACTACACTTGGACAGTAAAAATGAAAAACAGATATTGGATGGGTGACACCTGGCTTGATGGCAGTACATGTGAAAGGGATCTAGGAGTCTTAGTGGACCACAAGCTGAACATGAGTCAGCAGTGTGATTCCGCAGTTTAAAAAGCCAATGTGATTCTAGGCTGCATTAATAGTATAGTGTCTAGATCAAGGGAAGTAATGGTGCCACTCTATTCTGCTTTGGGCAGACCTCACCTGGACTACTGTGTCCAGGCTTGGGCACCACAATTCAGGAAGGATATTGAGATGTTGGAACGTGTCCAGAGGAGGTGACCAGGATGGTGGGAGGTCTGGAAACAATGCCCTATGAGGAGTGGCTTAGGGAGCTAGGTATTAGTCTGGTGAAGAGAATCATAGAATCATAAAGTTGATAGAGACCTCAAGGGCCATCCAGTCCAACCGCCTGCCATGCAGGAATACACAATCAAATCATTCCCAAAAGATGGTCATCCAGCCTCTGTTTAAAAACCTCCAAAGAAAGAGACTCCACCACACTCCCAGGCACTGCCTTCCACTGCCCAACAGCTCTTACTGTCAGGAAGTTCTTCCTAATGTTTAGGTGGAATCTCTTTTCCTGCAGTTTGAACCCATTGCTCTGTGTCCTAGTCTCTGAAGCAGCAGAAAACAACCCTGCTCCATCCTCAGTATGACATCCCTTCAAATATTTAAACATGGCTATCATGTCTCCTCTCAACCTTCTCTTTTCCAGACTAAACATGCCCAGCTCGCTAAGTCGCTCCTCACAGGGAATGGCTTCCAGACCACCTACCATCCTGGTCACATTCCTCCGGACACGTTCCAGCTTCTCAATATCCTTCCAGAATTGAGAAAGTTAAGAGGGGACATGATAGCTATGTTTAAATATTTGAAGGGATGTCATACTGAGGATGGAGCAAGCTTGTTTTTTTGCTGCTCCAGAGACGAGGACATGGAGCAATGGGTTCAAACTCCAGGAAAAGAGATTTCACCTAAACATTAGGAAGAACTTCCCGACTGTAAGAGCTGTTCGGATGTGGAATGCACTGCCTCGTAGTGTGGTGGAGTCTCCTTCTTTGGGGGGTTTTAAACAGAGGCTGGATGGACATTTGTCGGGAATGCTTTGATTGTGTATTCCTGCATAGCAGGGGGTTGGACTGGATGGCCCTTGTGGTCTCTTCCAATTCTATGATTCTAAGAAGCCCCCTACTTATATTTTGACTTGGAACTGGCCCCTAGAAACCTGCCAAATGTTGAGACATGCACTATGATTTCCCAATTCAAGACTTCATTTTTTTGCATATAGGAAGCCCTCACTTAGAATTTTTAACTATCTGACTTGAAACTGGGCACTGCAGTTTAGACAAAAAACCCAAGTGCCTGACAGATGTTGAGCTGACAACCACATTTTCCTATTGATTTATAGCTGCATCTTACTTGGTTTGCAGTGACGGCCCCTATCTGCAATTTTGACTTTGAAACTCAGCACTGTTACTTGGATGACAACCAAACATTGTGTCAAATTTTGACAATCTAGCATGATTTCCTATGTGGCTAGCTCTCCCTTACTTCTAGTGATCCTCTATCCTGGTTTTGAATTTTGGCTTAAATCTTGGCACTGCAACTTGGACAACAACCAAAAACACAGTCAGATTTCGAGACATCTAGCATGATGTCCACATGAAGTATGGCTCCCAAAGACACAACTAAAGCATTCCTGAAAGATGCCCATCCAACCTCTGTTTAAAAACATTGAAAGATGAAGAGTCTACACACACAGGCACACCCCGAGGCAGCCTATTCCACTGGCAAACAGCTCTTACAGTGAAGAAGTTATTCCTAATGTTTAGGTAGAATCTCTTTTCTTGCTATTTGAATCCATTGGTTTGTGTTCTAGTTTCTGGAGCAGCAGAAAACAAGTTTCCTCCATCTTCTATTTCCATCTTCTACATGACACCCCTTCAGATATTTAAAGGTCACCTCTCAGTCTTGTTTTCTCCAAGCTAAATATACCCAGCTCCCAAATGCCTTCCTCATAAGGTTTGGTTTGATTATCACCTTCTCTGGACACATTCCAGCTTCTCAATATCCTTCTTGAATTGTAGTGCCCAGAACTGGACACAGTATTCCAGGTGAGGTCTGACCAAAGCAGAATGTAGTGGCATAACTACTTCCCTTGATCTGGACTCTATACTCCTTTGATGTAGCCCCAGATCAAGAGTTTGGCTGCTGCATCACACTGTTGACTCAAGTTTAGACTGTGGTTTACTAAGACCCCTAGATCCTTTTCACATGTACTGCTTTCAAGCCAAGTGTCACCCAGCCTTGTTCTAAGTCAGATATGCAAGTCACTGGATCCACACTGGCTACTGTAAATACATCCCCTTTTCAATGTGAGATCTGCTTTCTCTGCTCTCAGCACATATCTGCCTTTCCCCTCAGCACTTTAAATTTTCCCCTGTCATTTTTAGCACTTTTTTGATTTGCTCATGTAAAGTGCTCCAGCTGTATTCCTCAGCCAAGTTGAAATTTATTCTGCAGGCATTTATTTTATTGTATTTTATTTTTTTAGAGCCATCTACCCTGACATTTATTTTATAGCCTGGACCCAAAGATATATTCCTTCTAAAAGCAAGATTCATGTTATGCTAATTTTCTGCAGTAGAAGGATACCAAGCATAAACAAATATTTCCTTCCTCCATCAAATACATGTGGTCTAACCACTTGCTCCTTCAGAAGTGCCATTTGCACAAAGGTCTAGATATTAATTACATGCCCTTTCAAAGGACCAAACAGACCAAACCTCTCTCAGCTCCAGACAGGGTCTTTAGTGCTCTGACGGCCAACCAGCCACAGCTAAAACTCTGGCCAGCAACAGAATATACAGGGCAGGAAAGTTGCTCATGGCTAATCCCTATCCCCACCAGACAGATGGAGACAGGCTGGGAAAAGTTACTTTCAGAACTACACTCTTCAGAATCCCCCAGCCAGCATAGCTAGTGCTTATGCTGGCTAGGAGATTATAGGAGCTAAAAAATGAAAAAGGGAATTTTCCCAGCTTTGAGCGTTAACATTTATACCAACCACAAACTATGTAAGGGGTTGTTGAAACCAGCAGGTAGGTGTGTGTGCGCACATGATACTAATTAACAAAAAGACAGGCCCTTGCCCCTAAGGAGCTTATTTCTAAAATTCATAACAGCTGAAGCAGAAAGGGAGAGGCAAAGAAAGAGGCATTTAGTTATTTACTTATACCTAGGTTTAATTTCAGTATAGAAACTAAAGGGTTGTACCAAAGCTGTGTGCTCTAACTACTTGCTTGTTTCACAGATTTTGGCTGCAAGTAGATTCTTGTGCTGTTGGGAGGAACAGGGACCCTGTTTACATCGCAAAATAAGTCCGTGAAGAATTTGCTAAGATTCCTAATAGTTCACAACATCGAGCCACAATATCACCTCATTCAGAGGGGGAGGGGAGCTCAAAAACTCAAATGCAGCATAATAAGAGCTTTTGTTACATTTCCTGAGTTTTTTGAAAAGTAGTGCGACTTAGCGCACTATCGATTGTGTGAACTACCATTTTGCAAAAATGTGTGTGAATTACCAACAATCTTCCTGAAACAACAACAGCAGAGTTGAGCCGTGATTGGTTAGACTGACCAGGGAGGGGGTGGGCTTGTAAGAGATGGAGGAGCCTGAAATGAAAAGATCCAGCCACTGTTGTTTCCAGCCAAGAAAACGATCCAGCCAGTGCTATCCCCACCCCAATTGCCCAGCTGTCTGCCTCCCAGCTTGCTTGGCTGCTGCAGCTGAAGAATCCCCAATTAGCCTGTTCCCCTCTCTGTGTGTGTGTGTGTGTGAGTGTGTGTGTGTGTGTGTGTGAGAGAGAGAGAGAGAGAGAGAGAGATTGAGTAGTAATCCACCTCTCCAGATGTTTGCTCCCTCACACTCCCGTGATGGCATGTGTGTGTGTGTGTGTGAGAGAGAGAGAGAGAGAGAGAGAGAGAGAGAGAATGGGAGAGTGGGTGAGGGGAAGGGGGGCTTGACCTTTCGTCGGTGGCTGAAAGGCTGCCTCCCTCCCCCACTCTTCTCGCTTTGGGAAGAAGAAGGAGCACTCCTTGCTAAGGAATGAAAACTAGCAGGCATTCCTCTGGTAATCAGAGGAGGGAAAGGTGCCAGCACTTTCTCTCTCTCTCTCTCTCTCCTTCCTTCCCTCTCATCTTCCTGGCATCTCCCCCAGATGTGCCTAGGAGGCCATGCTCCCCACCTCTGTCTGTGTGAATTACAAAGCGGAAAACTAAACAGATCAACCGATTTCACAGTAAATCATGTAAATTATGCAGTACTGGTGCAAAAATGCACTAAAGCACAAACTATCACAATAAAAACTGCTGTGTAACTGAGCCCAGGGAAAGGTCTATATGAGCAAAGCACACATTAGGCCAATCAACAGAATGAGCAAAATGGCCAGCTCCTATTTGAAGTGAGTGGCTGTGGGGAAGGAAGGAAGGAAGGCTCTCTACAATGGAGTGGAATGGTCATGTTGATTTATTTATATTTCAAAATATTTTTAGGTAATCTTATAATGGTAAAACATGTTCAGTACAAAAAAACCCCAACAATTACTGTTTGCCAGTGATAATAAGATAAACCTTTGGCCCCCACAATATTGAAATCTAATTTTAAAAGGGCAGCTACAATATAAAATTTGATTTTTTTTTATATGATAGGATTTTCATAAAGCTGGTGTGCAAGTTATGCAAAAATAAAAAGGGTAGATCTCTGTTTTCATCCACTTTCATCAAGTAAGACTTTTACTTCTCAAGGTCCCAAGGAAGTTGTCCCACAATGATCATCAACTTGTGAAAAGCTTTCTAGCCCAACTGAACAAGTCTTGAAGAACAGTTTCATCTATACTGGGTGCACCTTCCACAGTCCAGAGAACTGGCTGCAATTCTGATCTGGCCCAGGCACTATATATGGGCTGGGCAAGACTTTAGACAGGGGACTCTACTTATATCCTAAAGTTCTCCAGCAGGCATTTTTTGAGCATGTGATGATCACTTCCCTCTTTCTTCAAGCCATGTGGTATATTCATTTACTCTGCAACAGCACTGATTTAAAAAATATGGACAGGGAACTTTATTAATTTGTTAAAGGTGCACTAGAAAATAATTCCCCTATAAAATCTAACCTAAAAAAAATTCAAAATGGAAACTCTGGTTTAGCCTTATACATGTGAGTTCACTTTGTGTTATTTCCAATAAAAAAACTTTATTTCACTTTAAAACTGTAGTGGCCTCTACTGTTAGTACTGGTATACATAGATGAAAAGATCCCAAAGTTACCCACCTCTCTCGGGCTTCAATTTGAGCTAATAATTCCCCCAAATAATAATAAAGATTTTAGCATCACGGGTGGGGCTCTAAAGCGCCCCCACCTTTTAGAGTAACAATGAATATGAATAAGTAACTGGAACTGCACTTTTGTCTTGTGGGTGGACTTTCCATAGGGGCATCTGCTTGACATGTAAGCTAAACAGAAAACTGAGTCCTTGCCAATGCCTGCAGGTAAGTTTAAAAATTAGTAATTTATAGATGAAAGGATGGAACTTGGGAACTGAGGGAATGGAATCAAAACAAAACAAAACAAACTTCTCTTGACCCCCTTCCCCAAGAGGGATCTGGTTTTCCCCTGGTTTAATAACTTTTCATTAAGAGTCCTGCTGCATCAGACCAAAGATATGTTTATTGCAACGTTCTTTTCCAGTAACAACAAACCAGAAGCCCCCATGTAAAGCCCACAGATGAGGTGAAAGTGCAGCTTGACTCAGAATCATCAGCAACTAGCATGCAGAAGCATGCTGCTTTAGATCCTAGAGGGACTATCTAGTCATGAATAGCTGCATACTCAGTGAATTGTCAAGTCCTATTCTAAAACTATTCATTTGGGTGGCCATCACTACATCTTGTAGTAGCTAATTCCCTAGTTTAATTAGGTACTGTGTGAAGAAGTACTTCCTTCCTCTGTCTTGCATCTCCCACCGTTCAGCTTCACTCGATTGAATTATTTCAGTGTTAGAATCTGCACTGACCTTGAACTGGTTCTTTCGCTATGAGGAGGCAGAACCTTTTTTTACTTTTCAAATATAGAAATGTGGATAAATCTACCTTTAAGGGATGTTTTAAATGTAGGCAACTTTGTATGCAAGTAAGTAAAACTAGATTATTGTGGAAGCTCTTTTCAGTTCTTTTGTTTTGCCTAGTTCTGGTATAATTTGGGAGATATGTGATGAGATGCTCTGGAGGAGGCTGATAGCCAATGGGAAATCCCATTCTTGGTTGCCCTCCTAGTCTGTGGCTTCAGAAAACAGAGAGGTGTGAGACCACTGCAGATCCACCTGCCTTTGGTCCCTGCTGTCCACCACAAGGAAACAGAAGCAGGTGCTGTGCCAGGCTCTGTTGTCGTCATTCCTGCTACTGCATTCTCCTCGTCTATCTCAGGAGATTATCAGAAAGGAACAAAAAAAGTGTTCCCATCCTGCAATCTCCTTTCCCACCCCTCTCCTGTCCCTGTCACAGATAATAACTAAAAGTTTCAGATGGGAACAAAAAAAGTCCTCTCCTGTTCCTGTCACAGAATAATAATTAAAAGTTTCATACCTATCTTTTTCGCATCTTCATGGCTGCCCACTTCCTGGATTGTAATCCCGGCTGCTCTCGTGAGAAGAGGAGAGCCTGGAAATTTTTAAAGGCAGTCCAGTCCAGGCTGGGGGCGATCTGAGGGGCAATAGGAGGGGTAATTGGGGGGCAATCAAAGGTGATCGGGGGCGATCTGGGAAGAGATGGGGGGTGATAAAAAGGTGATTGGGAGGCAATCCAGGAGCTGAGGGGGCAATTCAGGCAGCGACTGGGGTGCGATCCAGGAGGCAAGGGGGTGATCCAGGCAGTGAGAGGTGGGCGATTCAGTGCATTAGCAATCTCCTGGTGTCCGCATAATGCTATATTTAGCACGTCTGATAATCTCCTCAGACTTCATTCTTTCCCCCTTTTGTGGGAGCTGATGGTGAAGTAACCAACCTCTCTGTAGATGACACCTTTCCATTTCCATTCAGCTGAGCCTTTCCATCTCTAGCCACCAGGAGATCAGATGTTGTTCTTCAGGACACTGGTATCCTGCATTGCCTATGCTCATTTCTACAGGGTAGAGGCACAATGTAGCCCTAGCTATGCTAAGATTAATCTGAAGACAATAGCAAGTAATTTTACATCCATGGTTTGTCTTCAAATTTCTACAAATTAAGCTAAATAAGAGAAGTCCTCATCAGCCCTGTCCCATCCCCCCATGGAGAATTGACAAGTGTTGGGGTTTTGTTTTGTTTTTTTAAAGTCTTACCTGGTACTACTATTTGAAGTAGTAAATATTAGCAGTTTTGGTAAGATTGAGACTCAGTCTTAGTCAATCTGTAAGCTTCCAGTGTTTTCTTGTAGCTTATTCCATCAATTTTTTTTCCTTGCCAAAAGAAAAATCACTAAAGAAGGCATAAATAGAATGTGCACAATACCTGTTGACTGCTAAGGCCAGAAGCTGTCCATTTAGTAACAACAGTCATCTTACAAGTGGCTTCGGCAAGAAAAGTCCCAGGGCTTATTTGCACAGGCCAAATACCCCAGCTTACCCCTGTTCCAGAGCCCTGCAGTACAGATGATGACCACCGGGGCAGATACAGGGCTGGAACAGGGGCAAGCCAGGATAGAGCCCTTTGCAGCAATATAAAAAATACCCAGTTTAATCTGGTACAGCTGGGATGGGACAGATCAGGCCCCACATGTCCATGCAAACCTGTCCCAGCAATCCAACCCACGCTGCCACTGCCAGTTCCCAGACTGTCCAGGAAGCCAGGCAGGGGTCCCTCAGCATGTGGCCAAGGCTGGTCACATGCAGGGGGCCTGCAGTCACATGTTGCAGGACCCCTGCCTGGCTTCCTGGACAGCAGTGAAAATGGCAGTGACAGCAGCAGGCAGGCATTCTGTTTGGATGCTGGCCCATTTTCTCCAGGGTATCGGGGGCAGAACAGGCCAGATTTGGGGCCAGGATATGACGGTGGGAAGCCCCTAGTCAGTTGTAACTGAAGTGTGTGTAGTAAATGTGGGGGGTGTTCTAGCCCAGCTCCTCTGTCCCCAGTTCCATCATCAGAAGCAGAGAATCTCCACACTGTATGTGCAGTCTCCATTTGAGTTATCAGTTCAGATTTGTTGCTATTAATATGTAGGATAGAATCTTTTGGGGTCAACAAATCTGAACCGATAATATACTGCAATATGTTAAAAGAAAGCTTTGTTTTTGTTTTAACAAAATCTCTTATGGGCTTTTATGTGGAACAGGAAAACAAAGCTCAAACTTACCTTTGCTCCTACAGGTCATTTTTAATGGCTGAACCTCTGTACCTCCCCCAAAGCACAGAGGACATTAATTAGTTCAGAGCTGTGAAAACAGAAAGGGACAAGTGCTAAGAACTGATATTATATCATTATCCTCAGAGTCACCTGTCTCTGCCCACATTACAATTAGCACAAGCAAGACTTCAGACTCCAATTAGCAAGGTAATTTGTCATCTGGGCCGCTTTTTAGGAGGAATTTTGCGCATGACAATCCTGAGTCTGGTGCAGAATTTGGAACCTTATGAATCTGAAGTGATAATTAATTTTAAAAATGCATTATTAATGCTTTAAACATGTAAAGTTTTCTGACAATTCAGAATTATAGTCTCTCTCTGGCAGCTGGAGCCAAATTACATGTGAGCTGTATGTTTAAACATAAGCATTTAACTTGGCTGGATTTATTTTTGGGGGAAAGCAGTTTCAGCTATGGAATGTAGTCCTGTCCTTATCAGGGCCTGAACTAACAGTACTTTTCTGCTGACATCTACTCCTTACCTCCTGACTGCCAAAAGGGGTGGCCCCATTCTGGATAAGCAGAAAACATGAGACCTGTTTCGAGGTGCTCAGCGGCTGATTTATTTATTAATAAATAACCCAACAGATTTCAGTTTGTATGTGCTCTCAAAGGCATTCTTCAGGAGCTGTATAAAATCATGAAAAGAAAAACAACACTTACATACATAATAAAACAAAGCATAATATCCCAATGTATGAAAACCTTATTATGTTCCAACACTGCCTATGGCCTGTACATACTTCTTAGAAATATAATTTCAGAAATTTCTGGGGCTGAAACTTTAAACACCATTTACTGGACAAAAAGAAAAATCATGTGAACTAAAGCTAAAGTTCTTTTTTTTCCCTTTTATGTCAGCAGTTCCATGTACCCAACAGAAAAAGTACTTCTAAAGCATAGCTTGTTCTTTTGCAGTAGTCAGTTCATGCACTAGCAGAGGTCATTCAAGGAGCAGAGATTATTAAAAGGCCTGGGTACAAGCAGGGGGTGATGTTGCCTACCAACTAAGTGGCAGGGGCCTAAAAGTTTCTCTCTATAATTTCTGCCTATTATACAAAGTAAGATGTAAAAGTTCTGCTTCTACAATGTGCCATTCTGTGTGTTTTATAGCTTAAGTAATTTTATATTTTGCCAAGCCTTCAGTTGTGACTCAATCACTCAGGGCCTTTTTCTTGCTAACATCATGAAAGTACAAGGAAACATATTTGGGGTAGTCACATTGGGAAAGACCACGAAGGCCATCCAGTCCAATCCCCACCATGCAGTAATGCACAGTCTCAACAGATGGCCACCCAGCCACTGTTTTAAAAACTCCGAAGAAGGAGACTCCACCACGCTCCGAGGCAGTGCACTCCACTTCCAAACAGCTCTTACTGTCAGGAAGCTCTTTTTCTGTAGTTTGAATTGATTGCTCTATGTCCTAGTCTCTGGAGCCTCAGAAAACAAGCTTCCTCCATCCTCAGTATGACATCTCTTCAAACATTTAAACATGGCCAGCATATCACCTCTTAACCTTCTCTTCTCCAGGCTAAGCATACCCAGCTCCCTAAGCCAGGGGTCTCCAACCACCGGTCTCTGGACCATTACTGGTCCGTGGTCTGTTAGGGACTGGGCTGCATGTGAGGTATCCAATTGGCAGTCAGCCTGAGCCTGACTGCCTAGTTGCTGCTTTTTGCAAGCTCTGTTTGCTCCCCTTCAAGCAGCAGTGCTTGAAAGGGAGTGAACAGAGCTTGCAAAAAGCCTTGGAGAACTTGCAAAAACCTTGTGAAAACCCTATCATGCATGCACCACAAGGCTGGCTTGGTGGGAAGCTACAGCAACCTCTTTCTCAGCCTGGCTGCCTGGTTGCTGCTTGAAGAGGCAGAGAAGAGAAGACACAGCAAGCAACCTGTGCCAGGTAGTAGCTGCTGGCTCCAGCCTCCCTACAGTAAGTCATAGCAATCTTTTTGTGTGTAAAGACATCCCCACTGTTTTTATCTGAGAAGGACTCATTTGGATATTAGGTTTGAAAAACCTTTATTCTTCCCTGCGGTGGCTCCGGTTCCAATGCCAACTGCTAAAGGAAGGCAGGAACTGGCTGGGATTCCCCTCACCCTCCCTTTCCCAAGAAGCTCCCCTGATTGCTACTGCCTTCCCTTTGCCATCTGTGGTGGATTTTAGGGAGCAAGCAGCTGGAAAGCCACTTTGAAAAGGAAAAGGAGGAGAACTCCCCCCTCTGCCCACCAGTGAAGTGTGGCCCACAAGAAATTCCTTGAATTGAATTTTGCCTTTGGAGTGAAAAAGGTTCCCTTGCAGGGAGACCTCTTATGATGATGGGTACTCTAGTTTTAACTTTTCTATATTTTTAAATGATTTTATATTGTTTAATTTATGATTTTGAAAATGGCAATATTTTAATATGCGTTTAAACAATGTTTTATTGTTTGTGAACTACCTTGGGTCCCACATTAGGAGAAAGGTGGCATATAAATGCAATAAACGAACAAATAAATAGTTCTATAATCTATTCAGTATATGGGGGTAAACTTTAAATGGGGTCCAAAATAAAAATTTGGATAGAAGAGTTTTTCATATAAAGGAGCTCTCGGATCCCTTTGAAGGGCCCACATCTTTGGACCTGCCTCCCCCCCCCCCCGCCCACTGGTCCGTGGAAAAATGGTCTTCCATGAAACTGGTCCCTGGAGCCAAAAAGGTTGGGGACCACTACCCTAAGCCACTCCTCATAGCGCAGGGCTTCCAGACCTGTTGTCATTCTGGTTGCTCTCCCCTGGACACACTCTGGACTACTTGACAAATATTTCTCCTTTCTCAAATAGGTTATGTTTCTCCATATTAACAGTCTTAAAAGATTGTTAATTTTTTACAGAAGAGTAAAATATAAGGCTCAGTAACTATGGAGTGCATGTGCATATGTGCATGTATATATGCAGCATTATCCCAATAAAAGTTTTTGTAGGTTTTAAAGCGAAACTCTTGTTTTGCAAGATAAAAACTAGTAATTAAATTAGGTATGTCCAAAATTTATAAATACAGTGAACCAACTTGATAACTCTGCTTTAATTCCACAACAAACACTTTGTATTCTCAAAATCATGGTTTGCAGAAAACACGACCAATATTTTACAACGTAAACAGCTTTATTTGGTCTTTCTTCCTTATTTCTGTTCTAAGGTAAACCCCAGGCTTGTCCCTGCCCCCAACTGGTTGTTTTGAGTAATTGCTTTCAGTGCCTGCTGGTGAGCTTATTTGACACTGAGCAAGGTTGCTAATTATGCAAATACATATGGTTTAAAAGAAAGGCAGGTGTCTGAGATCTTCAAATGATGGTTGGTCTTGTACTTTTGCATCAGTTGTAATGTTGCAAATTTTTGAAGAAACATCAATTTCAAGCAGCTCCAAAAGCAACCTATGTCTTCTGGGAACACAAAATGCTGACTTGCATTCTGGCATCTCAAAATAGAGCCTGCTGGTGCTGCATTGAGAGCTGCCTCCCCTCTGCCTATTAATTATTTGCTGTTATTGTTAGTCTTATAATATTGAAGAATGCTCTAAAAACTGTCCCCATGCTGGCTGATCTATTCCCCTTTGTAATTAGCTGCAATGCAGCAATTAGAATCCCTTAAACTACAATGCAGAATACATTTTTTAAGGAAATGAAGCTGAAACGAAGCTTTTCAGCAGGTACATTCACTCTGTTGTCCCAGTTGTCCCCCAGAGGGGATGATTGGGAGCCAGCAATCCAATCCTGCTGGTCCCTGCGTAGACGGCTAGTATCACTACATGGCAATTTGCACTCATGCAACCTCATTAGCTTGTGTTCTGGAAGATCCTGGGGTTTCTTGGAAGTTGCTAATCAAATGATGGTAAGGCATATTTCCTGAAAGAAGCATCTGTGTTCACTATTGCTATATCCACTATTGTACAACAGAGTAGGGCCCTCCAAATGTGTTGTGGAACAGCCCAGCAGGGTCGTTGAAGGGCCATTGGTTGTGGAAGGCTGCTCTGCACCATGAAGGCATGGGCAGGCATTATAAGGATGAGGACAAGCATCTAAAGTTCTAACTGGAGGGGAAGTGCTTCTGTGTCACATTCTGAACCGAGCTCAGGACCTGCCAGTTTGTTGGCATGGTACACATGTTTTTGCAGGGACAAAAACAGATGGGAGGAACTGGTAACACACATGTCAGCTTGTCACAATTCAATGAATACAAAATAAAATGATAGGCCTCCATGCAATTGTACTCCCCACATTAAAAAAAAAAATCACCCTGTTAGGTAAAATCTAAAATATCATGAAGAAATGTTTCATCTCAACTTATGATATGCTACATTAGCTTTCTTTTTGCAAGAAACTTTTTATTGAAGGGAGCATTACGAATGTGGCTCTGCAAATCCATCTTTTCTTCTTCGGTCAGCTCTAACACTGGTCAAAGGGTACAAGGAAGCTGTGACTGAGTCCACAGAACTCAAGTTTCACTGAGAGCCCCCTGGATTCTTATGCTAGGATGAGGTCAGAAGTAAGAAATCATTGCACCAATAGATGTTTTGAACAACAAACCCCACAGTCCTTTATCATGGGCTATGCTGACTGGAGCTTCTGGGAGCTAACATCCAAAACATCTGGAGGGCTAAAGATTTCCAGCTCAGGAGGCACAATCATGTGCCCCTTGTCAGCAAGCATATTCTGTTTGTACATAAATGCCAAGTTGTCCTAATAGCATCAGGGAGATCTGAATCTTTCTCAGTGCTTTCCATTTCTGGGCAGAGCTCCACAAGGTTTCCAAGATAATTTAATGCTTTAGAAGGGACACCTCGGTCTTTTGAAGGAAGAAACCCCATTGTTCCTCCTTTCAGGCCCCTTTCTTTGATAGCAAAACTCCTTTCCTTTTTTTCTTCTTAAAGTGCAACACCATTTGTCATCACCACAGGAGAATGTTAAGTTCAGCACGGTTGGTTATATCCAGTCCAGGGATGTAAACAGTACTCAGAGATTTTCTCATGCCTAACGAGAAAGGTTGGTCTCAATGCATCAAACCATCTCACAGAGAAAAGGGTCAAGCACTGTGAGGTGAATTTTTAAAATATATTTAGTGTTTTTTGTGAATAATTTGTTTATGTAAAGCCTTGCTTCCTGTGCAAAAACTTGGGGGGTTGTGCAAAAACCAAGATTTTTGTGCCAAATAAACTGTTTTTGCACAAAAATATCTGTTGGGCAAAAAAATGCTTTTTTTTTTTTGCAAAAAGTCCCAAAGTGCAGCAGAATAATTGAAAAATGTGCAGAAGCTTTCGTAATCTTACCCAGCAAGGAGAAAGCTCTTTACATTATTTATTCTCTCATGCAAGAATAAAAAAACACACCTCACATCCTAGTCTAGACACAATATTAGTATTTACATTATTAAAATTTCAGGATTTCTTTGCTGTCTAACGAGATATGGCTCTCCCCCCCCCACCTCCCAGGGAATAGCTGTTAAAAACCTCAGAGCTAGCGTATTAGTAGTTAAGAAAATAGAAGATGGACCTGTTTTAGGGAAAAAAAAACCTGAAAGATTTCTCTTCAACCTACAGCTTTGCACAATGTAATTGACATGTTTCATTTTATTTTAGTAGTTCACTGATTTTCAGTAGGTTCTGTGAACCAGTGATGGTCCAACAGCCCATAAAATGCTGGCTAGATAAAGTGGTTTTCCCAATAGCCTGGAGTCTTAGAAAAGTAAAAAAGTTAGGAAGGTTTTTAAAAAAAGAGCTAGAAATGGGAGCAAAGAAATATACTGAAGTCAGATTTACAATGTACATTCAAAAACTTTAATAATAATAATAATAATAATAAATAAATAAATAAATAAATAAAATTTATTTATACCCCGCCCCTCTGTTAAAACAATCGGGGCGGCTTACAAAATTTAAAATACAATACAAATAAAATCCCTAAACACCCCCACTCCCACCCTCCCCCATAAAAAACATTAAACAAATATAAATTAAAAACAACTAATCTAAAATCACATTTAAAACTATAAATACAATAAAATATAATAAATGGCCAGCAGGCTAGAAGAGGCCAGGATCCCCTGAGGCCGGAATCTAATTAGGAAAGGCCTGCCGAAAGAGATCCATCTTAAAGTGCTTTTTTAAAGCCACTCAGGCTTGTTATCTGACGGATCTCATTCGGCAGGTCATTCCACAATTTGGGGGCGATTACCGAAAAGGCCCTCTGGGAGGTTGCAGACAGCCTAGATTTTTGTGGCTGAAGCAAATTCCTCCCAGAGGACCGGAGTGCACGTGGAGGATTGTATGGGAGGAGGCAGTTCCGGAGATAAGTTGGACCCAAGCCATTTAGGGCTTTAAAGGTAATAACCAACACCTTATACTGGGCCCGGAAACTGATTGGCAGCCAGTGGAGAGATTTTAATACTGGAGTTATATGGTCTCTCCGAGATGTTCCCGAGACCACTCTGGCTGCCGTATTTTGTACCAACTGGAGTTTCCGGACCAAGCATGAGGGCAGCCCCATGTATAGCGCATTGCAGAAATCTAGACGGGAGGTTACCAGCGCGTGCACCACAGTCTCGAGGTCCCTTACTTCCAGGAAATGGCGCAGCTGGCGTATCAGCCGAAGCTGATAACAGGCGCTCCTGACTGTCGCATTCACCTGACTCGTCATCTGAAGCGATGAATCAAGGAGCACCCCCAGACTGCGAACACAGTCCTTAACGGAGAGCGTGACCCCGTCCAGGACTGGAGGTTGCAACCCAACTCCTGGTTTGGGGGCCGCTACCGTGAGCACCTCCGTTTTATCTGGATTTAATCTCAATCTGTTTTTCCTCATCCAGCCCATTACTGCTTTAAGACAATCATTAAGAGGAGAGACGCCATCAGAAGAAGGAGAGAGTTAATTTGGTTGGAAGTAAAGCACCATGGGGGAATCTCTCTGGGAATTTGTAGTAGGATTGGGAGAATTGTTGCCTACTGTAACAGTGTTGGTTGCTTCCACATGTTCTTATACATTTGCAAACAAAACATATCAAAGCAATTGAAAACAAATACAAAGACACTGTAAGTTGCCAGTATTCAGCTACCCCAAGGACACTTATATTGTAATCCTATACTACTTATCTGAGAGTAAATATTATTAAGTGAGACTTAATTCTGAGAAGACTTCTTGTCACTCAGGGACATGTTGAAATACTGATGGATTTGTATTGTTACTGTAGTGTTTTCAGCAAAAATTAGCAATGCAAAATGACAACTATTGTATGTGACTTGTTTCACTTCCCCAAAAAGAGAAATTCAGATATTCATTTGCACTCCTAAGAAAATGGGAGTGACTCGGGTCTCTCTCAGAAAGTAGTTACAAGAAGCAAAATAGGCAAATGCAGATCTGAACAATAATGGTGATAGTGGAAGCAGAGATGATGGTATTGCCTGTAGTAACAGTGATTACAACAATAATGATGACAATAGTGTGTACTTGTATTGGTGCTTCTAATAAGTATAATGGAGCAAATGAACTATGAAAACAAGGAATGAAAGCATACATGTCTCATAGGCAACAGGGTCTTATGGTAGGAATATGTGTATTTCTGCTTTGGGTGTTTATGTTTGTTTAGATTCTGCCAAATGATTCCATCCACATACAGTATATTTATCTGTAGACTACATCAGGAAACTAAGCTACCACATTTCATACATTTTTCTCATTTTAAAATTATTTATAAAGTGTAATTAAGGGAAGGTTCTTGCTCTTCAGAGGTATGCATTAGCATTATCTCTAAAAAGGAATACAGTTTGTTTAAGGAGATAGCCAACATTTTGACTTTGATGAAGATGTTGTATACAAGATTTGAATATGCATGGGGTTCCTCTGGAATCTCTCTCTGGCTTTTCTTCGCAAACAAAGATTCAGGAAGGACTCATCCAGTGCTTTCTGCAAGCGCGCTGATGACTAAAAAGGCTAATCCAAGATAAACAAGTCCGGTTGCAGAAAGCACAGCAGAAGGTCTCCTTGGGTGATGTTTCTGGGTTGTGATTCTTTCTGCGTTGTCATTTCTCTTCAAGACTTGTTCGGCGTGAGTTCTCAAATAAGGCTGCAGCATTGTGGATAGTGTGTCTCCATGCCTCCCAATGTGAGGCCAGGGCGGACCATTGGCCAAGCCTGAGATGTTGTTTCAGGCAGTCCTTATATCGCTTTTTTGGAGCACCTGTCTTACGCTGACCCGTGGCGAGTTCACCATAGAGTACTATTTTGGGGAGGCAATGGTCCTCCATCCTAGAAACGTGTCCTGCTCAGTGCAGCTGTGTTCTCAATATCATGGCCTCAATGCTGGTGATCCCTGCTTGCTCAAGGACAGCAACACTCGTCACATAGTCCAGTGTATATTTAGGATTGTGCATATACAGCACTGATGAAAGCGTTCGAGGAGTCATAAGTGGTGGCGATAGGTGACCCATGTTTCAGACGCATAAAGGAGAATAGACAGTACAATGGCTCTGTACACACTGATTTTTGTGCTTTGCCTCAGGTGTTTATTACTCCAGACACTTTTGTAAAGTCTTCCAAATGCGCTATGTGCCTTTGCTAATCTGTGATCGATCTCTTTGTCAGTTTTGGCATCTGAGGAGATTATGCTGCCCAGGTAGGTGAACTGCTGAACGGACTTAAGCACAGATTTGCTGACGGCAATGTGGGGATGATGGTGTTCATCCTGTGGTGCAGGCTGGTAAAGAACTTCTGTTTTCCTAAGGTTGACTTCCAGCCAAAACAGCTCTGCAGCTGTTTCAAAGCAGGATGTTAGACACTGTGGAGATGCTTATATACGTGTGGGAATAGCAGTGGTTCTTTCTAAGCCATGGTTGGGAAAGGGACATCTCCATTTTCCATCAGGATTGATTAAGCTGGTTAGGGCTGATGGGAGTCACAGTCCAACTGCAACATTAGTTTAAAGTCCTATATATTTAACGGGTATACAGAAAAATGAGTTCTCAAACATAAATGTTCCAGCTGGTTTCCCCACACCTACTCTCTTGTACAAGTTCTGTGCAAAATGTAGTACATACAATAGGGCTTTTGGTTACTATACCCTTTTCATTTGAACATTTATCCAAAGACAACCACACATTACTTGGAAATGCACATAAAACAGATTTGGACAGCTGTGATTTTAGAGCACTGGTGGGTGGGTAATTTTCTGCTAAGTAATTATTGGAATGCCACAGTAAAAACTGGCACATTTCAGTTTAAATGTATCTGTACAAATTCTTCTGGGCCCACAGACTGTCACGCCCATCTTAAAAATGCTCATAGCAGGGGTGCAAAAATCCCACTTGTGATAAATATTTGCCCCGCACATGACATCTAGGGTGCTGCAGAAGTCAAGGAAGCAGATAAAAATAGCCTCTTACAGAAAATGACGAGAACCTGTCTAGGTTTGTGTCTCTGGTTGTGTTTGTTGCATGGCAAAAGGGATTTTAGGAGAGTTATTTAATATGGATGCACTGGACAATTCAGACCCTGCTTCAGCCTACTGTGGCTTAAATTGCAGCCAACTTCTAACTACAAGCAGAAATGCAGAATCCAATTCTGTTCATGGCTCCCACTGAATCTCATTTGAGGACAAAACAAAAGCTATCTATTTATTTACACACATACACACATTTGTAAGAACTGGATGACATTTTTAGGCACAGCAGCCTCTTTGGAAAGCATTACACTTACCATATTGCTAACAAATGGGTGCAGGGGCATGTTGTGCTATGCACCTTTAAAATCTGATTAAAAACAACAACAATGGAACTGTCAACAAATATTCCACTTTGATGGAAGGGGAAGAAATGTGCATTTGTGGTTATCACTTCTGAGAGATCTAGCCTGTGCCATTTCAGTTGACTAGGTGCAAGGACTTTGGTGCAAAAACAGGCTTTACATTTGAAAGGTATTTTAAAAAGATAAATATTCTACTTATCCCTCCAGTTTCCTTCCAGACAATTGTTCTGTAAACAGTCAGAAAGCATATTGGTGGCCCCAAATAAGAAAGCTATAAAGTTTTGGAAGGATAGGTGCAGTGGTGATGTAGAAGGGTAGCTCTCATAATTGGCTGGGGATGGGGAGCAAACTGAGACATAAAACTCTCCTCTAGGGGAATAATAATAGTATAATGGTGAAACACAAATCACACACACACATACAAAACTGATTTCAATAAATAATTTTTACTCTACCAGAGGGGAGGATGAATTCACTATCTGAATTGTACACAACACACATGCATGTACACACACACACACACACACATCATGGAGGAGGGGAGATTAAGACTTAAAAATAGTAAAGATAAGAATCTGACCATGATAAAAGATACTTTACGTCAAGGGGAAAAACTGAAAATGATTAAAAATATTTGAAAATGAAAAAAGAAAGGACCCTAAATAGAACTTGAAGCCATCCTCCATTTCACCCAATTGCCAAATAATGAAAATTTAAAACGTTCCTTGCTTTCTATAAAACAACTTTGCAACTGAAAGAAAGGAGGAAGCAACTGTACATTTTTGTAATTCACCTTCCCCTCCTCCAAAGCACAGTGATTTGAGAATCCCTGGTAAAACATGCTCTAGGATTAGAAGGTGGTTTTGTCAGTTACTCAACCCAACTTACTTCCCTGCAACCTCTCCAGGCAGTTATCCCCAGAACAACACCCCCATGGGCTAATTTATATATTTAAAAAATGTCATTTCTCTGAAACACTGCTGCAGTATAATGCACCATCTGGATTCTACCCTTGGTTCTGACACCTTTAGAAGGAAGACTGCTATACATTCAGAAGCATCAGAACTGGTCTCTCCAAGTAGATATTCCTCTCACACACTACCTTGTAGAAATGGAAGGGTATTTAATTTTGTGAAGTCGAAGCCTTTCATGGCCAGCATCCATAGATTTTCCTTGGGTTTTTTCCAGGCTGTGAGGCCGTGTTCTGGAAGAGTTGTTCTTCCAGAACATGGGCTCACAACCTGGAAAAAAAACAAGGAAAATTTATGATATTTAATTTGTCTGACCACCATCTGAAGAATGTCATACTCTTTCTCCAGCTGAAAACTAAAGGGGATTTCAGTGGATATGAAATATGCACATAATTAGTTGAAAGAAAAGTTGACTTGGAACATACTCTCTATGTGAAGTTAATTGGAGGCAACTTAATTGAAGAGAAACTATTTATTTGGGGTGATCTGGGGATGGCAAATTAGTCAAAGAATCTAGGGTGACTTAGATAGGAAATTAAGGGATTTCCTTTCTGTAAAATATAAATAAATTAAAGTAATTATTTCTAAATATGCATCAATATATATAAATTAGCATGCTCTTCTTTTTAAAAAATGTATTGCCTCAGCTTTCATTGCCTTGTTGCTGGATTCTTTGCCAAAAATATTGATATAACTAATTATTTTCAGGACAGTGTTATGGGCCCAACCTCTGTCTAATTTAAGTACCTGACAAGAGCGTTGCCAACATGAAACCTCTAGACTCTGTCTACAATTAGGCTTAGCATTAACTCTTAAAC
Source organism: Gambelia wislizenii (assembly GCA_030847615.1). Taxonomy (NCBI): domain Eukaryota; kingdom Metazoa; phylum Chordata; class Lepidosauria; order Squamata; family Crotaphytidae; genus Gambelia; species Gambelia wislizenii. Next base: position 166,846,421 of record JAUMIR010000004.1, read on the forward strand.
TTTCAACCATAAATGATTTCTTTCTTTTCAATTTCTTTCTTTCTTTTAAGAGGAACCACAAACAATTCTTAAAAGCTACATTTTGAATTACTCATATAAGAGCCATCAGTCCTGAGAGAAAGCACTAAAAGCTCTGAGAGAAAGGTACTCTTCTAAAACCCATAATACTGATTATTTTACTTCATTGAAAAAGCTGCTTTTGTTCCCACATGGAGGCCTGTTCCAACCAACAGATGGAGTAAAATTTAGAATGGTGCAGTATGAGCAGAGATTATCTGAGGAGTCATGTTATCCCTTTCCCATACTTTTAAAATGTTTTACTATATCAGTCCCTCTTATGTGATTAGAGAATCTCTTCACATGCAAATTGTAGACCTTACTTCATATTTTGTCTTGATGGCAGAACCACTCATACCACCACCAAGGGCAGGCAGTCCCACTACAACTCTTCTTGGCACTCCTGGTGTGAAATTGAGCTGGTGCAGTATATTCTAACCTTTAACGTTTCTCTTCACATAGTGGTGTCAACGGATATGGCAACCCCACTCTATGGACTTGTCTAAACCTGCCAGAATATGCTGCCTGCACATTCTAGCCCCAGATCTGGCACATCCCCACCCATCCTATTACCTAGACAAAACGGGATGAAGTCTGCAGGGACATGCCAGCCAGCATTGGCAGGCACCTCCCCCTCTGTTGCGTGTTGGTCCCTCTGATGCCAGGAAGGAGGCCCTCAGCATATGATCAAGGCTGGTCACATGCAGGGAGCCTTGATTATGTACTGGGGGTCCCCTTCCTGGCTGCAGAGCAACTCCAGCGTGGCGGTATCCAGCTACATGGGCCAGAGTGCAGGTACAGACTCTGTGTTCCTGCCCCGGCCTGATCTGTTTTCCCTCATGAAGCGGGTTTTCACAGGTATTTAATTAAAATGTTTTAAGGACCTTTATCCTGGCTCCCCCCCCCTGCTTTGCCCTGGGTGTCTCTGGACTGTAAAGAGACAAAACAGGGCAAGAGCCTTGTGTCATTTGGACTGCAGAGCTTCAAGACAGAGGGAAGCCAGAGTAAATATCCCATCTAGAAAAGCCCTTAATCAATAAAGAATCAGGCTTTCAGTTTCCTCGGACAGCTCAGATTGTATGTGAACCTACTCTTATCGTAACCGAGTGATGGGTGGGGCTACATTCAAAAGGTTTTATTTAAGTTTTACAGTTTCACATTTTATACATTCTGCTTTCAGTCATCATCTCAGAGGGAAAAGGGTCATGGGCCAAGATGCTTTTGATATTAATGGTATCTTCTCATTTAATATGTAGGTTTTCAAAAATGCAAAAAGCATCAAGTAGGTGGGATTGTAATTATTAGAACCACAGCATTCCTGTTGATTATTAGTGGATGTCATTTGCATCTCTAATAGCCTGGTTTAATGGTAAATCCCATGCATTATGGCCCCAAGCTGGACTCAAAAGAGATGCTAACAGAAGAACCTATGAGTGACAATCAGATGTTAACTTCTAAGGGACAAACAACACAAGACAGACACTGAAGTCCCCCAAGCACAGTAAATGTTGCTGGTGGCTGCAGCATTTGTTCGGTGGTGGTGGTGGATTAAATAACCAAATAACATTTCTGTTTTTCTGACTCTTCAGTGGAAAGTCCTAGCACCTGAAGCAGCATTTGATTCCCTTTAAGAGGATGCCCCCCTCCCAATTCTAGGATACATCAAAACAAAAAAGCCCCATGGGACTTCTGTGGTTCAATTCCGTTGGATTCCTTTGCCACTAACTCCTCCTTGCTGAAGGGGGGACGGAATGGGGGATCATTGGCAGCAGGAGTGTTCCCTTCCAGTTTACATGAAATATTTTCGATTACTCTTCCTTTAAAAGTAGAAGGCATACCCATATCAGGTCTCACAGCATCCAGAGCCAATAGTGAGCAAAGGCACTGAATCACAATTGGCTAAGTTAACTAGGGTGACATACCGATTTCTCTATTGTCCTCACCCCCCCCCCACTTTTACAGGGACTACAAAAGCTGGGAGGCTGTGAGTGGATGTGGAGGTGGCACCAAAGGGCAATAAGCCAACCAACAATAAACAAGGAGCTCTGTTGTAAGAGCTTTTGCTTCTTTTTGCTAATCTGTGAGAGCCCACAATATAGTCTGCAGCTGCTTTTTTATTTAGACTGCATCTGCACAATTACTGTATAGCAGCAGTTCAATGTGACTTAGCTGTCATGACTCCCTCCTACAGAATCCTGGAATATGGAGCCTGGTGAAGTTGTTAGAATTCTCTGCATGACAACTTCACTGTAATTCAGTGGTGTCCATCCTGTGGCCCTCCAGGTGTTTTGGGCTCCCAACTCCCAGAAGCCTGAGCCAGCTGGTCCAATTTTCAGGAATTCTGGGAGCTATACTCCAAAAACACCACAAGCCGTGTAATGCATCAAATTCCAAATCCCAGGATTCTGCAGAATGCAGCCATGACATGTGAAGCCCCTCAAATTTCTCTGAGGATGCCAGCCACAGATGCAGGCGAAACAACAGAAAGAAACTATTCCAGAACACAGCCTCACAGTCGGGGGGAAAAAAACCCAAAGGAAAATGTATGCAGCCATGATGATTGAAGTAGAATCAATCAGCTGTAATTGTATCCTGTAGACAAATTCTTAGCTAGGTGTTATAATTCTTAGAAAGAACACAAATTGTGGACATGAATTTTATCCTTTCTCCCTCTAGCTGTGAAGCCCCTCAAATTCCCACCAGGGCTAGGTGTACTTTTTTTAAATCCAAGTTTTAAAATGTCTAAAGTTAGAACCAATGGAAGATCTGATCTGATCTTATAGTTTTCACTAAATTTTAGTTTACTTTCCACTAAATTTTATAGTTTTAACTAAACTAAGTTGATTAGTTAACATATTAGAGTTAATATTAACATTTTCAAGTTCTGAAAATCTGCTTCCACATTCCCTAAGATAAGTTTTTGCTATCTTAAAAATTATTTTAAATAAATTAATCAAATAAATTATCATAGTTTAGAACAATTTCTGTTCTTGCCCTGAATCTTCTGAGGAAGCTTTTAAATTCAAAAACAGCTCCGGATATACCATAGGAATATAATCTAAAGGTGTTCTAAATTTCTCAGAATGCATCAGAAACTAATTCTCCTTTTTATTTCAGCTTCCTGCCTCCTACAAGTAGCTCACATGATCTACCCACAACCTTTCAGGGCCACACACTAGAGGTACTTACTCCCTTAGTCATTTATGTAGCCATCGTCAGCCTGTTCCTTTCCAGCTGTATAGGATTATATTTGTCATTTCCAAACAGGAAAGATGACTGGGCACACCCAGTTAGAGAGCACCAGATTGGGAAATGCCAACGTAGTATATAACATAATCCATTTAGGACACACAAAAGAGACGGTCCCAACAAACCCCAGGTTACATATTCCTCAGAACTGGAGAAAGTCTTTCCCAGTTCCAAATATGGGCAATAAATTAGCCATTCAAGAGTGCACAAAAATCTAGGCAGAGAGAGCTCATCTTCATGATAAGCACATGATTTTTCATGCATAGACTGAGCTCCTAGCTTTTATTCTGTCTGTCTACTTTGAAAAATACAGTAGGCCTGCATATTACATAAGGATTTCCTTCTGAGACCCTTAACATAATGTGATTTCAATGATAATCTGGAACCCTTTTTTCTTACAACTCTCTCAGCCAAGGAAGGACTCTCCATCCCTCTTTGGTGGGGAGAGGCATGGCCAGCTTCTCACCCTTCTCTCTATTGAGGAAGGAGTCTTAGCACTCACCTACACCAGCCACAACTGGCCCTGGATCAGCACGCCATTGTTCACATGGACCCAGCTGGCCATCCCATTTTTGGGGCTGCTGCTTCCAAGGCACTCTGTTGTGGCCACTGAGATCATAATGGGGTGCCTGTGAGATCAACAAGGAGGGGGTGACTCCCTCCTTGTTGATCGCACGGGCTCTCTGTACTGACCTCAGCAAATTCAACAGTGTGCTATCTGCGTGCCTATTTCTGCCCTCAGCTGGCTTCCCACCCTTCTTTCACAACCACTTCCCAAGCAGGACCCCTTCACTGAGCAGCACAAGGAGGTATTCACATATAATTGAACCTGGGTAATCTCTCTCTCTCTCTGGCTTTTCTTCGCAAACGAAGATTCAGGAAGGACTCATCCAGCACTTACTGCAAGCGCGCTGATGACTAAAAAGGCCAATCTGAGATAAACAAGTCCAGTTGCAGAAAGCACAGCAGAAGGTCTCCTTGGGTGATGTTTCCGGGTTGTGATTCTTTCTGCATTGTCGTTTCTCTTCAAGACTTGTTCGGCGTGAGTTCTCAAATAAGGCTGCAGCATTGTGGATAGTGCGTCTCCATGCCTCCCGATGTGAGGCCAGGGCGGACCATAGTTGGTGATCAATTTGGCCGAGCCTGAGATGTTGTTTCAGGGAGTCCTTGTATCGCTTTTTTGGAGCACCCCTCTCACGCTGACCCGTGGCGAGTTCACCGTAGAGTACTATTTTGGGAAGGCAATGGTCCTCCATCTTAGAAACGTGCCCTGCCCAGCGCAGCTGTGTTCTCAATATCATGGCCTCAATGCTGGTGATCCCTGCTTGCTCAAGGACAGCAACATTCGTCACATAGTCCAGTGTATGTTTAGGATTGTGCGTATACAGCGCTGATGAAAGTGTTCAAGGAGTCATTGGTGGTGGCGATAGATGACCCATGTTTCAGACCCATAAAGGAGAATAGACAGTACAATGGCTCTATACACACTGATTTTTGTGCTTCGCCTCAGGTGTTTATTACTCCAGACTCTTTTCTAAAGTCTTCCAAATGTGCTATATGCCTTTGCTAATCTGTGACTGATCTCTTTGTCAATCTTGGCAACTGAGGAGATAATGCTTCCCAGGTAGGTGAACTGCTGAACAGACTTAAGCACAGAGTTGCCGACGGCAATGTGGGTCTGGTGGTGTTCATCCTGTGGTGCAGGCTGGTAAAGAAGTTTTGTTTTCTTCAGGTTGACTTCCAGCCCAAACAGCTCTGCAGCTGTTGTGAAGCAGGATGTTAGGCACTGCAGAGCTATTTCTGTGTGGGCAACAAGGGCAGCATCATCAGCAAAGAGCAGCTCATGGACTAGATAGTTTAGAGTTTTGGTGCGAGCCCTCAGCCGGCTTAAGTTAAACAAGCTACCATCAGTACGGTAACGTATATAGATGCCATCTTCTTCTTCAAGCTCTGCCGTAGCCCTTTGGAGCATCATGCTGAAGAAGATTGTAAATAAAGTTGGAGCAAGAACATAACCTTGCTTCACTCCATTAGTTATTAGAAAGGACTCTGAAAGAGCATCGCCATACCTGACTTTACCGCGCTGGCCCTCGTGTAGCATGATAATCATTTTAAGGAATTTGGGGGGACATCCTAGTCTTTCCAGGATCTGCCACAGACCTTTTCTAGTCACGGTACAGAAGGCTTTGGTGAGGTCAACAAATGTTACATACAGACCCTTGTTCTGCTCTCTACATTTCTCTTGCAGTTGTCTAAGGGCAAATACCATATCTGTAGTACTCCTATTGGCTCTGAAGCCACCTTAGCTTGCAGGAAGAAGTTCTTCTGCAATGACAGAACCTGGGTAATGCACGTTAACATAATACATGGGCCTACTGTACCCCAGAAAATCCAGTGGGACCTACCCCACAAGACTGCAGCATTTATATATGAGTTTTCCCTCACAAAATAGATCATGTTAGGTAAAATTATGTCAACATTCAGTAGACTTGCTGGAGGAACCCCCTGACTGGCAGTCCTGTTCGGAAGCTGTGAAGAGCCCAGCTAGTTTGGTGCTTGTGGTAACAGGAACAAAATATGTGTGCCATCCTAAATTTTGGCAGCTAAATGACTTCTTCAGACTTCTGGCACTGCACTGTGAGATTTAGCATTGCAAGCACTTCAGCTTAGCACGAAAACAGATTGTCTTCCCTCCAATAAAGCGATATGGCTTTACTTGACCTTGGTGATAACACTACCAAATCATGTCCGATGGGCTATGTAGTGACACACATGATAAAATCATATCCATGTGATCATTAAATTTCTGGAAGACTAACAGAAAGGGAAAAGCACTGTGGCTATAAGGAACAGTAGAAAAACAAAGAGGATACCTCTGAATATTAGGAACACGGATCCATCTAGTCCATCATTGTATTTCTATGAGGCCTGACCAGATATTCCTAGCTGGCCCATAAGCCGATCAGGAAGGCACCCAGCAGCTGGTATTCAGAGGCATACTGCATGTAAATATGGAGGCTACATGTGATAGATCTGTTAAAGCAAAACTTGAAACTTTTACTTTTAAAAAATAATTAACTATGTAACTTTTTACAAAGTCCCCCAGATTCTTATAGATAGTAAGAGCTGTTCGGAAGTGGAATATGCTGCCTCAGAGTGTGGTGGAGTCTCCTTCGTTGGAGGTTTTTAAACAGAGGCTGGATGGCCATCTCTTGGGAGTGATTTGATTGTGTATTCCTGCATGGTAGGGGGTTGGACCTTTTGGTCTCTTCCAACTCTATGATTCTATTATTTTAGTTCCCATTGCAAGATATTTTAAATAACTCACTACATAACCCATTATGTTACCTGTTACCTTTTCATTACATTCACACATACAAACGCACACGCATACACAATGGCATAAACTTAGGAAACATTCTGCTCTAGAAATACCCTAATATTTCTATTTTAAAAGCAACTGAAAGGTAGCGAGAAACATTATTCATTACAACTGTGGCTCTCCAGATGTTTTGGCCTCCAACTCCCAGATTTTCTGATTACTGGACCAGCTGGCTCAGGCTTCTGGGAGTTGGAGGCCAAAACGCTTAGGACTTTATCAGACATGAAAAATATGGCATCATCACAATGCCACATAACTGAAAGGGCACATGGATCAGATGACGTCAATCTTTTGCGGTGAAAAACAGACCAAAACCTGTCATTTTTAATTGATGGCTTAAGCCATCAATAGATCCCCCTGCCGCTTTTTTGCTGACATTGCCGTCATGCAATGCCTCTGCCCCTTTAAATCTTGTACTTACCTCGAAAATGCCCTCTCCAGATGAACACTTCAGGGTCAGATCGGGACATCCAGGTAAGTGACAATCTCTTTTTTTTTTAACCTTCCCTGGTTACTTGGGACCTTTAAAATGTAAGTGTGTGTGCTTTGTGCAACTTTAAATGTAGTTTTCTTGTTTTTATTTTTTAATTTCCCGTGTGACAAAATTGCACGAGATTTTGAGTGAGGAAGTGACTTCCTCTTTATTGCCAGGGAGCCTTTGCTGGGAAAGGAGGTAAGTGCAGTGGAGGGAGAACATTATTTTGCCGGCATAGAAATGGGCTTTTCTATGCCGGCAAAAGAACATTTTTAAATTGGTTGTCTGATAAGGTCCCTAGAGGGCCACAGGTTGTGCACCACTGTATTACAACAACAATAACATCAAGTCATATTCCCATGTATTACATTGTTTTCATATGGCAAGTTTGTCACACTTTTATTCCCAGTAACTAGTTACAGGTAACAGTGTTGCTTGTAACTCATTACTTTTAAGCTCTGTGGCAAAATGAAATAATGGTATAAGTGCAAACTCAACATGCAAAGCCAAGCAAAGGAGGGCCACAAAAGAAGAAGAAGAAAGAAAGTAGGATGGAACATTCAGGCAGGATTGACTAGAAGCATTTCTGTTGCTAGAAACGGAAGATGGAAGACATAAGCCTTGTTCTCATTGGGGAGTGGTTTTTAAACACATTGTGTGCAGTCAGGTGAAACAGTCTTGATATTTTATAACTCATCAAACAAATATCTAACCTTTATCACTGGACACCTCTAGAGGCTGCCTTGGGCCCACACATACACACTAGCTGGCAGATGCTGAAAAGGAGTCTGCCTTTACAAAAACCCACAGAGGATGCCTGCACTACACAATTATTTATGTGCAGCCCTCCTTCCCATCTATTTAATCTACCTTCCAATCTACTGAATATGACTGGTGGAGAGATGCTTCTGCACAAGCCTCATTTATATGAATATCTGGATTTCATTTCAACTGAGCTTGTGCCTGGGAAAAACCCTTGGAGAGCTATGTCCATTTTCTGGCTGTTTCTGCCTCAATCAAGTCATTCTTTCTTTCAGTATAACAGTCTTTCTGTTCCTTTTGTAAATTATTATAGATACGCCAATAGCCCTCAGCTTAAATGGCTTTAAAGGGGAAGTGAGATAAATACATGGATAGTACATGGTCTATCAGTCACTGTTAGTCCTGATGACAGATAACTAGAAGCTCCACCCACGCATGTATGCAGGCAGGCAGTGTCGCTGTGAATATCTGGGTTGCTGTGGAACAAATAATAAAGGAGAAAATACAAAGGAAGCCCCCCCTATCCCCGCACATTGCCTGTAGGCTTTTCACACACAACATAGAATCATAGAGTTGGAAGAGACCTCAAGAACCATCCAGTCCAACCCCCTGCCATGCAGGAATACACAATCACATCATTCCTGACAAATGGCCATCCAGCCTCTGTTTAAAAACCTCTAAAGAAGGAGACTCCACCACACTACATCCTGCCTTCTTTTAGAAACTGGATGCTGGACTAGGTGAGCCAACAGTCAGACCCATGCCAGGAAGGCAATTCCTTACATTGTGTTGTTTATGTTCATTCATCCTATATAACTAGTTTTACCAGAGGACTATTTTGAGGGAGGTTTGGATGGTGGGAGCCTAGGTTCCAGCTAAGAAAGGGTGATTGATATGCTCAAGAGACAATATATGGACAATATATGGACGAGTGGCTGCCAGTTGCTTATCCAAGTTGGTGTGATGAGCATGCATCTGAGTGAATGAGAAGAGAGAATGAGGGAACCAGTCCCAGAGCAGGAAACTGTAATGGGAGGGGTTTCAGAGGGTTTGAAGGAATGCAGCATGTGAATTGGGAGAATCAGTTACAGTTTGAGTTGAGTTTGAGTTTGGGGTCTGTTTCAAAATCTATGAAGTTTGAGAGTGTTAAGGCTGAATGAGACAAAGAGTGAATGAGTCTGGGATCTATTTGAGAGTTATTAGGATATATAAGGATTAATCTGTGCGCTTATACATATGGATGGTCACTTCAAAGTGATATTCAGTGCTGTTGTTAGCAGTGGGGAGATAACTGAGATATCAGCCCCATTCACAGACCTGAAGTCTATTGGCGAAACACCAGTCATTGGATCCTGAATCCCTATATAAAGGCATCTGCTATCTTTGGCCAAAGATGGTTCTTACCTTCCAACAGAGACCCATTCAGTCAGTGTCAGGAGCAGGCAGAAAATAACAACTTTAGTGGTGGAAGCTAAGACTTTATAGACCTCATTCCTAGGTCTATACATGTGTTAGAGAGAAAGATTCTCATGATCTCATCCAGTTTAAGTAACAAACTTCAATTAACACACCAGTAAGACAATTGACCATTCATATGCTAATGCCTCCTACATCAGGCTAGGCTAATGTTACAGAAAAAGATAAATTCCTCAGCTGAGAACTGCAACCCCTGGCAGTTTCTGAGATGTTACAATTACATACACACACTCAAGGTCTTCCACATTTTTAGCATTCTCAGCAAAGATGGCTTTATTTGGTTCATTTCATTACCAACTAGTATTTGTTATTGATCAATATATCAGAACACTGTCATTCCATGGATATCCCACTCCAACTATGGTTAACCATGCATGTTTCTAATGAAGCAATGCAGCATTATGAAATTATGAATACAGATTTGTGTTTCAGCCTTCACTTCAGCAAAGTGACAAAGTTCTAAACACAATACTGAAATGTTGATGTTACAACTTTACATTTAATAAATCAATCCTTTTGTTTGTTCATAAAATCCAGACTCCATGATTCATTCTGTACACAGACAGATATTAGGCACGCTTACCAAAGAATACCACACAATCCCATATTCTATCCACAAAGATTCAGCCCCAGTCCAAATAAGGGATAAAAGGGGAAACTGAAGGAAGGTGGCAGGAACTGAGAGAGAAAGGCGGCCAGGCTGAATAATTTGGTAAATTTGGCTGGTGTGTTTTGTAGGTGCCCTCATTGTTCACCACAGTTGGTTGCCAGTGGGTGTACATGCAGCTTTGTACAGTAACAGAAGCAGATGGCAGGAACTTCCCCCAAGAGGTTTGCTAAGAGCATTATTGCACAAGGCAGATAAATCGTAATTGCATCAGGATAATAGCACATTCAGTTGGGGTTTATCACATAAAATCATAGAATGATAGAATCATAGAATTGTAGAGCTGGAAGAGATCACAAGGGCCATCCAGTCCAACCCCCCTGCCACGCAGGAAATCACAATCAAAGCATCCCCGACAGATGGCCATCCAGCCTCTGTTTAAAGACCTCCGAGGAAGGAGACCCCACCACGCTCCGAGGGAGTGTATTCCACATGAAGTTGTTTTCTTTTTATTAGCACAAAAAATCTGTTAATGACCTCCTTTCTGTTGTGCTATGATTTCCTGTGTGAAAGTTCAGTTGTGCTTTTATGCTGATTTGTATGGTCAGATGGTGGTCAGTGGACATGTTTTGGGTGGGGAACATAGTGATCAGGGGAGAAGGAGAAGGGGTGGGCATTGCAATTTGATTTCCTTTCATTTAGCAAAGTCGCTGTGAGAAACTTTTAAACTTTTTTCTCTGCAGGGAAAAAAAAAACATTTATTGCCAAATGACTGCTCCCACCTCTGAACCATGGCTGGTCAGAGAAGCCAAAACTTTGCTCACTGCCCACCCACCCTGTCTCCTTTTCCAGCCCCATTCTGGAGTCTCTGTTGCTACAACACTATGACACCATCTCTCTCTCTCTCTCTCTCTCTCTCTCTCTCTCTCTCTCTCACACACACACACACACACACACAGAAAAAGAGAGAGAGAGAGAGGCCTATGAAAATATAAGGAAAAGCAAAAGAGTCTTATAGTTTAAAAAGCATGTACAGCAGGCCCTTGGTATCTGCTGGGGATTGGTTCCACAACCCCTGTGGATACCAAAATCTGTGGAGGCTAAAGTCTCATTTTATACAATGGCATAATAAAATGGTGCCCCTTATATAAATCAAAGCTTGCTTCTTGTAATTTTGGGGGGAATACTTTCAAGCCATGGATGGTGAAATCTATAGGTGCCAAATCTGTGGATACAGAGGGCTGACTGTGGTTCATTAACCCTCTGCCTCTTACTTGCTGTTTTTTCCTTCAAACATACTAATTGCTGGAACATGAAAGCTAAGGATAAATCAAACAGATAGATCAGTAGCTGCTAACTTTCATCCATCAGTGATTAGTTAAGTCTGGGAAGACTGATCTATCCTGATCAGGAAGCCCCCTCCCCCCAGGGAAAAAATGGGGGAGGTGTTTAAAGGTAAGATAGTTTTCATTTATATTTGGGGGGGGTGCATGTATGTGTGTGTGTGCTCACCAAACTAGGGAAAGGGTAGGGATAATGTCTTGGAGGCGGTAGTAGGTGGGCAGTCCCAAATGCTGTGTGCGATTAGGTTTTAGTATAAGCGGACACTGTAATATGGAATGGTATTTTATTTTATTATTTATTAGAGTATTTATACCCTGCTCTTCAGCCACAAAGGCTTTCAAAGCAGCTTACAAATTGTTTAGCAATAGCACTTACACATCTACACTGCTTTGTAGTGTGTTAGGCACTCTCTAAGTGGTTTCCAATGTGTGTTAGCTAATTGCCCCCATAAGCCGGGTATTCATTTTACCAACCTACAAAAGGATGGAAGCCTGAGTGAGCCTTGGAGCCCTTGGGGTTGAACTCACAATGTTGTGGCTGCAGTACCAACATTCAACCACTACGCCACCAGGGTTCCTTACAGTGTGCAAGGAAAGAGCAATCCCAATTTAAAAGCATTTTTACAGACAATGCTGTTTTAGCGGGGGACGGCCTCATGTGATAAGGCCCTAAATTGGGGCAGTGCGTAATCTAGTTGGTTTGAGTGTTGAGCCAGGGCTCTGGGAGGCCAGAGATCAAATCCCTACTTAGCAGTGGGAACCTAGTGAGTGACCTTGGGCAAGTCACACACTCTCAGAGGAACACAGTTGCAAACCCCTTCTGATCCATTCTTGCCCAGAAAACTCCATGACAGAGTTATCATAAGTTGAGGTTGACTTGAAGGCACATAACAACAATAAAATAAGGTGGGTATAGCAAAGGCATTCAGGAATGACTTGTGATATCACCAAAATTTAGTTATCTTGTTCAGAAAGCAGAGTTGTTGAGCAAATCATCATGCTTATTGTATCTATGTAGCAATATCTGCCCAATCACATTTTTTCCACAAGTTGCATATATTCGTTGCCTGCAATCTGCACATCAGATGCTCAAAGCCACATGCTTTGTTATAAACCTTTTATTGTCCCATATAAACCTTTTATTGTCCCATAGCAACACTCATCAACTGCTGTGAATGATGGTGACTGGAGTACCCTAGGAAGTAGTCTTTGCTATTTGGGGCATTCCCTTGATTGTATCTCGCACAAATTTTCATGTGGTGGCTGTCCCCTATCAACATCTAGCACACTGCAAAACTGGGGATTTGTGAAAACTCTCTGGCTGTACCTTCTCTGTTTTCTGTTTTGCTTTCCCACAGTTTCAGTATCTGGCTCTTTCATGACCTCCAACCTGAATGTATTTGCTCACACCCAGAGAGCCTGTCATATGTAGCCTTCTGGTGGTCACTAGGCATCAATCAAAATGCCCAATCAAAAGTCCATGGCAGAGGGTGGCATGCACTCCAAACTTCCCACAAATGGAAGTTAGGGCCATGCTATCTCTATGTGTATGACCTTCCTTCCTTCCTTTCTGCCCCCCCCTTCTTTTCATGGAGTGGTATTCTTCCCTTTACACTGCAATAGTCTATGGGGGGTGGGAGTGGCAAAAGCGCAGCCCATGGGCCTCATACAGGTCCCCAAGGTTTCCCAGGGTCCAAAAATTTATTTTCCTTCCAATGCTCCCAAACACACCCAGGTGGCATGAGAGCAATTTTGCCATTATCTTTTTGTCCCTGCCCAAGCCATTTTAGGCACAGGGTAGCCCTTATTTCAAAACAGGAAATGACCTGGTTTGTGAATTCTGGGTAATTTCTTAATAGAAAAAGGCCCTGTCCTGGGACCAAAATGGCCGAGAGATAGTGAAAATTCCCTCCCATCTCTCCTAGGGGATGTTTGGAGATATTTAGGGCAAAACAAAACAAAACAAAAACAGAGAGTTTCTCCAGGACCAGATGAACTACATCCAAGAGTATTAAAAGAGCTGGCAAATATAATCTCAGAGCCATTGGCAATAATATTTGAGAACTCCTGGAGAACAGGAGAAGTCCCAGCAGACTGGAGGAGGGCAAACGTTGTTCCCATCTTCAAAAAGGGGAAAAAAGAGGATCCCAACAACTATCGTCCAGTTAGTCTGACATCAATACCAGGGAAGATTCTAGAACAGATCATTAAACAGAGAGTCTGTGAACATTTAGAAGGCAATGCCATAATCACAAAAAGTCAGCATGGGTTTCAGAGAAACAAGTCATGCCAGACTAATCTGATCTCTTTTTTTGATAAAGTTACCAGCTTGGTAGATGAAGGGAATGCTGTGGACATTGCATACCTTGATTTCAGTAAGGCCTTTGACAAGGTTCCCCATGACATTCTTGCAAACAAGCTTGTAGAATGTGGGCTAGACAAGTTAACTGTTCAATGGATTTGTAATTGGTTGACCGGCCGAACCCAAAGGGTGCTCAGCAGTGGCTCCTCTTCGTCTTGGAAAGATGTGACCAGTGGGGTGCCACAGGGTTCTGTCCTGGGCCCAGTGCTATTCAACATCTTTATCAATGACTTAGATGAGGGAATTAGGGGCATACTTATCAAATTTGCAGATGACACCAAATTGGGAGGAGTAGCTAATACCCTAGAGGACAGGATCAAAATTCAGAATGACCTGGATAGACTGGAGAGCTGGGCCAAAGCTAACAAAATGAAATTCAATACGGAGAAATGTAAAGTACTGCATTTAGGGCGGAAAAATGAAATGCATAAATATAGGATGGGAGAGACCTGGCTGAATGAGACTATGTGCGAAAGGGATCTAGGAGTCCTAGTAGACCACAAGTTGAACATGAGCCAACAGTGTGATGCGGCAGCTAAAAAGGCCAATGCAATTTTGGGCTGTATCAATAGAAGTATAGTGTCTAGATCAAGGGAAGTAATAGTGCCACTCTATTCTGCCTTGGTCAGACCTCACTTAGAATACTGTGTCCAGTTCTGGGCACCACAATTCAGAAAGGATATTGACAAATTGGAGCGTGTCCAGAGAAGGGCAACTAAAATGGTGAAAGGTCTGGAAACAATGCCTTATGAGGAGAGACTTAGGGAGCTGGGTATGTTTAGCCTGGAAAAAAGACGGTTTAGAGGCGATATGATAGCCCTGTTTAAGTATTTGAAGGGATGTCACGCTGAGGATGGAGCAGGCTTGTTTTCTGCTGCTCCAGAGACTGGAACACGGAGCAATGGGTGCAAGCTCCAGGAACAGAGATTCCACCTCAACATGAGGAGGAACTTTTTGACAGTCAGAGCTGTTCGGCAGTGGAACACACTCCCTCGGAGCGTGGTGGGGTCTCCTTCCTTGGAGGTCTTTAAACAGAGGCTGGATGGCCATCTGTCGGGGATGCTTTGATTGTGATTTCCTGCGTGGCAGGGGGTTGGACTGGATGGCCCTCATGGTCTCTTCCAACTCTGCAATTCTATGATTCTATGATTCTATGATTCTATGGGATTGCAATGGAGGACCCCAGACATCCAGCCAATGTGGCTCCTGAGCCCCTTACAGTTGCCCACCCATTGTCTGACTCTAGAAGGAGCACAGTCATCTTAGTGTAGTGCAATTTAAATTTTAAAACGTGCACAAGTACTTCATTGGTTCCATCCATTATAAAAAACACATACACTTGCTGAGCATCCAGATTCACAAACTATAGAAACCCAGAATGCCATTCTGCAAGGGAACAAAATACAGCTGATGTATTCTTTCCAAAGTGAATCCCTTTAAAGGAATGACTTGCCAGCTTCCATACTCATGGATAACTGTGGAAAGTCTGCAAACTTAAAATATATATACACTTTTGAATGGGGAGGGTAGGAGGCCTGTGAGGTAGTGGGAGGTATGGGACAAGTGTGAGTCAGTGGGAGGGAAGGGAGCCCAAGCTCCCTCCCTCTCACCTGGTGCACTCACACATATTTAGAATCATAGAGTTGGAAGAGGCCACAAGGGCCATCTAATCCATCCCCCTACCATGCAGGAACACACAATCAAAGCACGTGCGACAGATGGCCATCCAGCCTCTGTTTAAAAACCTCCAAAAAAGGAGACTCCACCACACTACGAGGCAGCACATTCCACTGCTGAAAGCTCTTACTGTCAGAAAGTTCTTCCTAATGTTTAGGTGGAATCTCTTTTCCTGTAGTTTGAACCATTGCTCCATGTCCTAGTTTCTGGAGCTGCAGAAAACAAGCTTGCTCCATCTTCAGTATGAGATCCCTTCAAATATTTAAACATGGCTGTCATGTCCCCTCTTAATCTTCTCTTATCCAGGATCCACAGAAGCCCACAGGCATCCCTCTACCCCTAAAGGGGAAAAAAATCATCCAGCACAGGGACAACATAAATACAATTTGTCCACCTTCAAAGCAGCCGTCTCCAAAGCCAGGCACACTTACTTGCAGGGTTAATGATGCAGAGGCACAGAGGCTGGCACACACATTAATCTGGATGTACTCTGAAATAACAAATATATGCAAAGTGTGAGAAATACAAAATGGTGCCTCACTGTTTTAATTATGCCATTTCAGGAGTTATTAGCATGGATAACACCTTCCCAGTATGCCAGTACCTTGGTGTTGCACTACTCCAGCTTTAAAATTTAACCAGAAAACCCTGCCAGGGAATGGAGAAGGAAGGGAAAGATCAGAGCAGTTTTTTGCAGAATCCTGGTCAGGCATGACTCCAGACAGTATCCTTCTTCTCCAACCACTGGAAACAGACTGAGGTTGCCCTGCAGGGGAATCCCAGGGAGGGTCAACAAAACCACAGCTATATCATGTCCCCAGAGTACCACCTGACCACCCAATATTGCCATGAATTGGAACAAGGCATTTGCCCCCAAAATAATACCTCAACAGTAGTGAGATGGGAAGTCATGAATGCATGATTTCCAGTTGAATAAGATTTGATTCCCCAATGATCCTCCACCAAAAGGACTTTTTATAAAATAGAAACAGATAGAATGTGCACGCGACAGACAATGGTTTATTAAACATACAGTACACCATGCAAGGAAGGGGTGCCAGCTTGCTTCATCATTCACACTGCACTGTAGTAGGGGCACCAGCTGCCTGAGGATGTGAGGTCAACTTCAGCTGCCCAAAACATGGGGAGGAAACTGAGATGGTGGGAGAGAAAAAGGATTGGCCTCACTCTTTCTACTTTGTGCTGAGCTAATATGGTGGGGCTGCTGATCACAATAGGGGTATTTGCAACCAACGTTGATGAACGTTTCACATATGAAACCACATCACACAATGTACATGCAAATTCAGGATAAATGTTCTCTATGTTCATGTTTTATTCTGAATCCCTCTTGAAGATTTTTGTGAGCTTTCATTCTTTTAAAACAAGGAATGGACATGCAAGTGGAGAGGAGACTGGTACATGTGAGTCGGGGGCATTAGGTTGGCTGAGGGAGGGGAGCTATAAGGAGGAACAGGGAACAAGAGGCCATGAGAAGATCAGGAAAATAAGCAGTGGACACATGTATGCACATTGCTTACATGATGTGCACAACCATGAGAAATGGAAACTGGCCCTTAAGAGGAAAAAATAGAAAAATTAAGGCGGGGGGGATGCCGATGAAATCCAAAGTTTGTGACACATACTAGAATTATTTATGTACTTCTGTGCGCTAGATATTACATGTCAGGAACAGAAATCTTAATTCTATTTAGGGGTATAAGGATGTGTTCAAATAGCACCCACAACATGTTCAAAGTTCTGTTTTTTTTTAGTGGTATAAATAGAAACCTCAAACCATTTCATCATACCACCAATGGCACAGAAAAAAGGCTCCTTTAAGCCTGGCTTTTCATAACATTTGTTTTTGTTAGCTGAGAATGCTAAGGGAAGGCTAGAATATGAGGAAATAGATTGTTTCTACTTTCAGAGCTATTAATCCTACACCTATTGTCAGCATTAAATCCACTACAAATAATAAAAATAAACCTTCCATGCATTAAATCCTGAGCAGTCCATTAAAAACTGTGTACACAGTGAAACAAACAGATGATTAAATAAGGCCTATAACAGTATTTCTATAATATACCTCTCTAAATAACATAATGGAAAAGGCCTATTCAGAGCTGATTAACCTCAGTTCAGGAAGATCATTTATATCAAATCATTATGCTCAGCCGATTAAAAATGAATTAATTCCTACAGAAAACCATTTCCAAACAGTCCTCATAAATCTGGCATGGAAGTCATGGAGGGAGAGCTGTCTTGTATGTAAAATCTACAAAAAGAGTCATAGATCAGTACAAAGACTGAGGGTGGCCTAAGAAATGGTCTGGTATAGAGGTCTGGACCTGTTCCATGCCTGGATGGGAAATGATTAGGATCCCCTGGAAATGTACCGTATGGCCTCCCCACACCCAACCAAGAGTGGAATAGAAACAGAAACAGGAATGCTGCATGGGGAAGTAATCAACTACACTATATTGCTTCCTACATCAAGAGTTCCCCAACTTTAGCGCAAGAGTAGGTACAAACCATGAAGTGACTCTTGACTTATGACTGAGGGGGAAACTAGACCTCCAAATGGGATGGAGTGGGAGAGAGATGCATTTATTTGCATGTCTGGCACATTATCGTACAAGCCAAAGAAGAGAGGTGGAGCTTTTATAACAGGTAGGACATACACAAGAGGAGAAAAAGGATCCTCCCCAGCCTGCTTGATGTCTTGATGCATTTTCTCCCTGCCTCTGCTTACTGCCAGTCTTGAAGAAAAGTACCTGTAGCAAAAGAGGGCAAGGAAGATAAAGCAGCTAGGTAGGGATCAGCTCTCCTTCCTGTGTGTGTCTTATTGTAAAAAAACCAAGTTCTCTTACCCCTACACTCACCTGTTGGAAGTGATCAGAACAGACATTTCAACAACTAACAGGGCTGACCCTTCTTGCCTATTCCTAGCAAATTAAGTTTGTTGTGGCCTGTGTCAGATCACTGCAATTTCAATGAGTCCACAAAGTTGTCTCAATACAAGCATCAAACAATTGGAGGAAGCTCAGGGCCAGCCCTACTCCAGGCGGAATTGAGCAGTCACCTCATACAGCACTTGGACAGCAAATTGGTCTTTTCAAAAAACATTACTGTTACTGCATTTTTACTGCTTGTGGGATTTCTTCCAAAGCACTTTGGGAACGCTCCTCATTAACTTTAAGACAGGCTATCTTTTGCATGGCTGGGGTGGCTATGAGAGGACTGCTTTTGAGCTAAAAATCAACCAGAGGAGAAACAAGCACCAGTCCTCCACCTGATCTGGCTAAAACAACAACAACATTGGGGCAGGAAAGCATAGGACTCCATTTTTGTTAACATAGAACATTTGAGTTTGGGCCCTTCCACTGCTCCATCTAGTCCAGTACTGCCTATTGCAGAGTCTCTTCATGCTTGACAGTAAAGTCTGTAAGATTTTGCAATATTTATTTCTTTTCTATGAGCCATTCAACTGAGCTCATTGCCTGCTGGGGTTTTTGAAGCAACCTGCTGTCATGGTAAGGGTATTCTTGTGAGGATTATTCCTTCTGGTTCTTTCTTCTTCCAGGTCTTCTGAGTAAGAAAGTAATTTGGTGGCTGTTTGACATATTGAGAATTCCATTGGCTGCACTCGCTGATCCTGATATATCGGTTTAGATTTTTTTTCCAATTACCTTTAAGATGAAGTTTCCAAGTGCCTGTTTGTGGGGGGGTGGAATGAGCAGAGATGGGCATCCAGCATCTTCTGGCAATAAAAGTGTGGAATCCCAGTAGAGCTCTGAGTAGCAACTGCTCTTTTCTGAACATTTTCTATTGCAAGTATGACATAATCACAGTGCTTTAACCTTTGGCCAGCAACTTGTTTTGCCAAAGGGCTTCTCTAAGAGGGGATTGGGCCAAGGCTATATGTGCTACTCTTCCTCACCTTTTTGGGGAGGGGATTGTCAGATCAAGGGAAGTAATAGTGCCACTCTATTCTGCCTTGGTCAGACCTCACTTAGAATACTGTGTCCAGTTCTGGGCACCACAATTCAGAAAGGATATTGACAAATTGGAGCGTGTCCAGAGAAGGGCAACTAAAATGGTGAAAGGTCTGGAAACATTACCTTATGAGGAGAGACTTAGGGAGCTGGGTATGTTTAGCCTGGAAAAAAGACGGTTTAGAGGCGATATGATAGCCCTGTTTAAGTATTTGAAGGGATGTCACGCTGAGGATGGAGCAGGCTTGTTTTCTGCTGCTCCAGAGACTGGAACACGGAGCAATGGGTGCAAGCTCCAGGAACAGAGATTCCACCTCAACATGAGGAGGAACTTTTTGACAGTAAGAGCTGTTCGGCAGTGGAACACACTCCCTCGGAGCGTGGTGGGGTCTTCTTCCTTGGAGGTCTTTAAATAGAGGCTGGATGGCCATCTGTCGGGGATGCTTTGATTGTGATTTCCTGCGTGGCAGGGGGGTTGGACTGGATGGCCCTCGTGGTCTCTTCCAACTCTGCAATTCTATGATTCTATGAAATTCAAGGCAAGAGAAGAGAATTCCCTGTCTACCCATGCCCCAACTGCAGTGGCAGCTGGTAGCTTCTATGGAGTGTTGAATCCAGGTTTCAGAAATGAACTTTAAATGAGCTATCCAAAGTGGCGAATGCTCTCTCCAAAATAAATTCAAAACCTTGGACAGCTCGTTCCAAGTTTGGACTAAAACCTGGAGCCATGGGTCCCACCACTGACATGGAAGCCAACAATGCCACTGCAAATTGGTATAATTTATTTCAAACAATACAACTCTTTTTTTCTACAAGTTGAAGAAATGAGTACAGAGGTGCATAGTCTTTAAAAGTGAGCCTAGACCTGATAGACCAGGCCAACAATTATCATGTCAGAATGCACAGAGAAGCTATTGAAATCCACAAACACCTGGACAACTTCAACAGGAAAGAAGAAACCCTAAAAATAAACAAAATCTGGCTCCCAGTTTTGAAATACAATAGAACCAAAACTCAACACTTACAAAAGAATTCCACCCAGGGACAGGGGGATTCCCAGCAGATAATGGCCCATCAACCAACCATTAGCCAAACAGACACTAACGAGCCTTGCATTTCTATACCCAGAAACTAACCATTCAATTACACACATTTACATATACTCCCAACAGGGGTTCACAGCATATAAACTCCACACACACTCCTACCCAACCATTTTCTGAGGATGCCAGCTACAGATGCAGGCGAAACATCAGAAAGAAACTATTCCAGAACATGGCCTCACAGCCTCCCCCCCCCA
The DNA here is from genome assembly GCA_030847615.1 of Gambelia wislizenii. Classification (NCBI taxonomy): domain Eukaryota; kingdom Metazoa; phylum Chordata; class Lepidosauria; order Squamata; family Crotaphytidae; genus Gambelia; species Gambelia wislizenii. The sequence goes on from JAUMIR010000004.1 coordinate 166,867,109, forward strand.
AAAAAAACAAAGGAAAATCTACTGATAGACAGTGTTGTGCAATGGATTAAGTGCTGAACCTAGGCAGAGGAGACTGCATTCAAAACCCTCCTCACCCATGAAACTTGGTGGGTGACTCTGGGCAAGGCTAAAGCCATATGACAAGCTGGCCTACCTCACAGGGTTGTTATGAGAGGAAAAAGAATAAGCACATGTATATGTTGGTCCTGAGTAGCATGGAGGAAGGGCATTATGAACATGATCAATACCATGATGGAAGTATTCCAAAACACTCTATTCTGAGTGACATTTTATTCAGAGCATCTGAACAAGTACAATAAATATATTAAGATGTGGGCAGATTGTATCCTTGGGAAAAACCATCATTGGCAAAACATGTATTTAGTTTCCTTTTTCTAAGCAAAGCATATGACTCTGGATGGTAAATTGCCCCCCTGACTGGTGTAGAACGAAAGTAATTAAACTGCATTTAAGTGCTCTCTAAGGTCTTCCCTTTTTCAATGTGGCATTTCACATTTTGCAATCTTGTAACCACTTTACACCAGAGGCTTTTTAATGCAAGAGAGAGCTGGAGCTCATAAAACTGTTTTTCAAGCCATGCTACAGGCAGGAGCTTGAGACGAGGCCGAGTGGCAGAGGGGTTTTTTTGCCACTGTCTAGGAAGCTGAGAGACAAAAATGGGCAGAGGTAGGAATCAGATGTTTTGAACCATTTACAGGCCTCTGGTTGGACTGCATACATATGACATCCAGTGGCCCAACAGATTCACAGAAACTGAGAACTCCCTGCAAATTATTTGTAATTTGTCAACACCTATGTGTAATGGAAATGGCCTACTGGAAGGGGATACAGATAGTTCTATTCAGTACTGGCCAGGCTGACAGAGTAAATTATGTTGGAGGATATTTATCCACAGTTTCAAAAAATATAATGCAAACCAGGGTATAGGAACTGAAATGAATTTTGTTGCAGCTGAAATCCCCAGTTCAGGTATCTACTTTACACCTCTGAAATTTGCTGTGGGACAACAGGAACCTTGTCTCAGTCCTTCATGTATCTGCAACAGTGGTGATCCTAGTTTGTCTGACACCTGGTGTGGATGATTTTTTAACGTCCACACCCTTCTCTCTACAGCAAAATTATTTTCAGCCATAATCACCCAACATCCAGTAAAAGTTGTCCCTGCCACCACCATGCTTATTTCAGGTGTGGGCAGGCCCTCAAGTGCCTGCCTGCCAGATCCCATTTGAAGTCTTGTGGGACTGAAAATCTCTCGAGACATCACATGGGATCAGGCAAGCAAAGACGATGGTCATTGTTGGCAGAAGATTTCTTCAGCGTGGTGGTGGGTTAATGTCTGCCTAGAAGGAGATAGCCCCAAATAAGCAGCACAGCAAAGTAAGCACTGCAAGGTGGTGTGCTGTGATGATGGTGATTCCTTTCTCTCCCTGGCCCAGGAAAGAGAACACAACCACTATCGTCACACACCCCTGCCATTTTTACATCACTGTGTTGCTTACTTGGGGATCACTCCTTCAAGGCAGGCAAGAACCTCTGTGGAGGTTTGTGCCTGCTGAGGTGACCCCCCCCCAGTAAGTGGCACAGTGAAGAAAGCATGGGGGGGGCAGGACAGTGGTGCCTCCTTTCTCTCCCTGATCCAGGGGAGAGAAAGCAACCATCATTATTGCACACACCCTGCTGTGCTTACTTTACTGTGCCACTTACTTTGAGATCACCCCTTCCAGGCAGGCATGAACTGCTGTGAAGGTTTGTACCTGCCAAGAAGGGGTGACCCACCTGAGTAAGCAGCACAGTGAAGTGTGTGTGTGTGTGTGTGTGCACGTGCACGCACCATGGTGGCAGTGGTTCCTTTCTCCACCCTGGGCTGGGGAAAGAAAGGAACCATCATAGCACCCCACCACCGCCAAGCTGCTTACTTAGGGATCACCCTCTCTAGGCAGGCATGGACCTTTGCAGAAGTCTGTGTCTGCCTGGAAGGGGTAACCCCCAAGTAAGTGCAGTGGTAAAGGCAGAGGAGGGCAGGGTGCTGGTGACTCTCCTCTAAAGGTGTCACCTGGTATGGTCCACACACACCCTCACTCCGCTACTGATGCCACTGATCTGTAAGGCTGGCAATATATTTTGGACAGATAAAACACACACAAAATAATGGGCACATTTTAAAAATGTAAATAGCTAAAAATTGCTGCAATTGAGAAATATATACATTGGCTAGGGCCAATAGGAAAAATCTGTACAAAAATCTAGGGGTAGGGAATCCTGCTTCTTTTAATCAAAGTGGTAACTTTCCCATCAAAATGGGATGGCAGAGGGTATGGCCCAAGGAAGAACTCAGGAAACCAATATTCCCCCACCCCCGGATCCACTTAAGTTGTCTATTCCAGTTCTAGAATCATGCCCAGGCTGCTGTTAGAAGAGGTTGCAGGCAAACTCTGTGCTGTTTGGCATTTTTTTAAAAAAAATCAGAAACAAGAAAAGGACTTCTGGCACTTTTTATCTAGTCTTGTTTCTTTTTGGCAGTCCATGTGGTCCCTGAAGTTTCCCAGGACTGGGAAATTGGCTCCCGGGCCCACAAAAGTTGTCCATCCCATCTTAGGTCTTTATGCCATTATTATTCCTCTTCCTGCTGCTACCACTCTATATTTCTCATGTCTCCTGAGTACTGCAGTGTGATGCCTAGCAGATCACAAGTTGGAATATGGTGGCTATGTAATCAGAGTAGTATGCAGTATGAAACAGTGAAGTCTCTCTCATCCTGGGTATCCTGAGAAGGAGAAGACTCATCCACTCTTGATACACAGCAACATTAATGGCTGCAAAGTACTTACATCACCAAAATGTATGTTTAGGTAGAAAAGCACAAGTTTTATGGAGACTATAATATTCACTTCAGCTATGCAGCAAGTCACTCACACAGTTTCTTTCTTGCTTTAATCTTATCCACACTAAATAATCATCAGTCCCAATACCCTTTCTAGCTCCCCTCCACACATATTCAACCAGAGCTTGGAAACATAACTTTTCCAAGCTCAGTAATCAAGGTACCCAGTCACTGATTGCTCCAGCTCCCATCCCTTCCCTTAAATCCCACTTTCTAGTGGCACACTAGAGTCAGAAGTATGGCAAAGGGCAGGAGGTACGTACATATCATTACATCAGGTTTCAGGTGGCTCTTGAGATGTTTATTTTAATGACATCGAGCCTGAGCAATGGATTTTTCTGGTGGAGCACAGCATGCAAAGAACTGGCCTCACCCTTTAAACCAAAGGTTCATCTGCTGTGGCCTTGCAAGTATGGATGGTAGCAGTGAGGTCCTCGGGTCGTAGGTTTGATTAGAGTTTCCTTCTCTTAGATGGTTGACCTTACAGGGCTGGACGAGCACCATCTGCCCCGATTTGGGATTAGAGTTTTCCTTCTCCTAGGATGGTTGCCATAAGGCTAGAGAGCCCATCCTGCCCTTTGATGCTCTTTGTCAGACCCTTCGGTTTTGACCTGTCTGGCATGGGAGACTCTACTGGTGGCTATTATGCCACTGCCAGCATTGCTCAAAACATCATTAGGGTACATCACAGCAGCCCTTTTGGGGAAACTATATTTCCCAGCAATTGTGACCATGATGTGGCCTGCTGCCATAGTGCCATGTAGAACCTTGGGTTCCAGAGCAAGGAAGAAATCTACCAGCCTTTCCTTGCTTTGTAGTTTGCGACTGTCTCTGGAACAGACAGACTACCACTGAAGCTCAGCTAATGGGACTTTCTCTCTCTCTCTCTCTCTCTCTTTCTCTCTCTCTCTCTGGCTTTTCTTCACAAACGAAGATTCAGGAAAGACTCATCCCGCGCTTTTTGCAAGTGCGCTGATGACTAAAAAGGTCAATCCAAGATAAACAAGTCCAGTTGCAGAAAGCACAACAGAAAGTCTCCTTGGGTGATGTTTCCGGGTTGTGATTCTTTCTGCGTTGTCATTTCTCTTCAAGACTTATTCGGCGTGAGTTCTCAAATAAGGCTTCAGCATTGTGGATAGTGCATCTCCATGTCTCCCGATGTGAGGCCAGGGCGGACCATTGTTGGTGATCAATTTGGCTGAGCCTGAGATGTTGCTTCAGGGAGTCCTTGTATCACTTTTTTGGAGCGCCCCTCTTACGCTGACCCATGGCAAGTTCACTGTAGAGTAGTATTTTTGGGAGGCGATGGTCCTCCATCCTAGAAACGTGCCCTGCCCAGCACAGCCGTGTTCTCAGTATTATGGCCTCAATGCTGGTGATCCCTGTTTGCTCAAGGACAGCAACATTTGTCACATAGTCAGTCCAGTGTGTATTTAGGAGGAATAGGGGCAGGATTGGTGGTGGAGGAGGCTTTTCTTCAGGAGAGGGCTTGGATGCTCAAGGGAGGAGAATTGGGCATGACTGAACTACTTCTTGATTTGGGATTCACTTGATGAAATTCATGTCAGAGGTAGCTTGCCCATCACTGCTTAACTGGTCACTTTTCGGCTGGAACACTCCCCACATGCCCTCACAATACCTGTACAAAAGGAATTTGGCTTTAGATCTACATGATATTTGCATACAGAGTGATCTATATTAAAAATCAACATTCTAGGATATTAATTCATTGTCAAAAGGTCAAATGAGCAAATGCCTGAAATTAAATCTAGGTAACCAAAATGTGAGGTATTAAGATTTCTGTGTTATGTTTACAAAGTCCATTAAGGAGAAATATCAATATTCTAAAAATGCACCAAAGCATACACCAAAGGTTCCAGATCAATATGCTACAAATGAATCAGATGTTGTGATAGCTCAAGGTGTTGAATTAAACATCCAATGAAATCTATAAACAGTGTACAACACAGGTAAATAAATACCACAGACCCTATGCCTCTTCAGAAAACAATGATCAGAGCACAATTTTACAATGATATGAATTGTAATTGATATCAGACACTTTATTCTGTCACCTTCCAAGCATCCCCAGCTTTCAAAAAGTGCTCAAAAAAGACTTTATTGAAGTTCTTCAAAGAAAGTCCTAGGGCAAATGTATTCCCTCAGTAAAAACTGGGAAACATCCCTGGTCTCTTCCGATATCTTTCACTGTTCTACATTAAGGTGGTACTGCTATATAGAATCATAGAGTTGGAAGAGATCACAAGGGCCATCCAGTCCAACCCCCTGCCATGCAGGAATACACAGTCAAATCATTCCAGACAGATGGCCACCCAGCCTCTGTTTAAAAACCTGTAAAGAAGGAGACTCCGCCACACTATGAGGCAGTGTATTCCACTTCCAAACAGCTCTTACTGTCAGAATGTTCTTCCTAATATTTAGGTGCAATCTCTTTTCCTGTAGTTTGAACCTATTGCTCTGTGTCCTAGTCTCTGGAGCAGCAGAAACAAGCTTGCCCCATCTTCAGTATGACATCCCTTCAAATATTTAAACATGGCTATCATGTCACCTCTCAACCTTCTCTTCTCAAGACTAAACATGCCCAGCTCCCTAAGCCACTTCTCATAGGGCATGGCTTCCAGACCTCCCACCATCCTGGTCACCCTCCTCTGGACTTGTTCTAGATATACTGTACATAATACATTTGAAGCAGAGTTTGAAAGTAACTACTTGCAATTGCATGGTTATTTGTAATTAGTTCTCTTTTATCCAATATTTAAAGTATTACAATTATAACATTACAATTGTAACTTATCAAGGGATAATTTAACTCCTTTTGTGATGTAGTTGTAATTTTCACTTACTTTAATGGTTGCCTTATATAGGCCTGCTACCAAACTCAGCTCATGAGATGTGATTTCTCAAGATTTTGGCTCTGAAATCCAATGATGGCCAAGACTCCTAACTATAGTGAGAAGTCTACCACTTTGCTTTGTGGTGGCTTGGTGTGTCAGTTGTCCTAACATATTGCCACCTTGCCATCTGCCACAACTTTCCCCCTCCTGTGAAATAATGTGAGGTGGGATCTTAGCATCATGCTGAATATTTAGCTGAAGGAGTTGATTTCCTAGGGTAACACCCATTATACCAGCATAAGTCACCAAGAGGATTCTAGCTTGTCTTCTACTATGTATGCTATCAGATTGTAACCCCCTCCATGTCCTCAGCCTCCAGGTGGCCTTCTATTTGTTTTGGGAGGGGGTGAGTGTGTGCCTCATTGTTGTTGGTGTTTTCTGGTGTCACTGGCCTTTGGTTCACAACACCTTTCTGCCTGATGGAGAAATGTTTACCTGCAATTTAGTACTTTCCCATAACTCACAGTTGAACAGCTGCAGCCAATGCCCTCACATCTGATGAGATTAAGAGCCATAGCCGTTAGTAGCACAGCTGCTATTTTACAGCTATAGACTCTGTTTCCAAGCTCCCCTTACCCTACCTCCAAACAAACAATAAGCTTTGGCTAAGATCTATAGTGCCCTTGAAAAGTCCCTATATTTACTACTCTCTGGCTTTTCTTCGCAAACGAAGATTCAGGAAGGACTCATCCCGCGCTTTCTGCAAGCGCGCTGATGACTAAAAAGGCCAATCCGAGATAAACAAGTCCGGTTGCAAAAAGCACAGCAGAAGGTCTCCTTGGGTGATGTTTTTGGGTTGTGATTCTTTCTGCGTTGTCGTTTCTCTTCAAGACTTGTTCGTCGTGAGTTCTCAAATAAGGCTGCAGCATTGTGGATAGTGCGTCTCCATGCCTCCCGATGTGAGGCCAGGGCGGACCACTGTTGGTGATCAATTTGGCCAAGCCTGAGATGTTGTTTCAGGGAGTCTTTGTATCGCTTTTTTGGAGCGCCCCTCTTACGCTGACCCGTGGCGAGTTCACCGTAGAGTAGTATTTTTGGGAGGCGATGGTCCTCCATCCTAGAAACGTGCCCTGCCCAGCGCAGCTGTGTTCTCAATATCATGGCCTCAATGCTGGTGATCCCTGCTTGCTCAAGGACAGCAACATTCGTCACATAGTCAGTCCAGTGTATATTTAGGATTGTGCGTAGACAGCGCTGATGAAAGCGCTCGAGGAGTCGTAGGTGGTGGCGATAGGTGACCCATGTTTCAGATCCATAAAGGAGGATAGACAGTACGATGGCTCTATACACACTGATTTTTGTGCTTTGCCTCAGGTGTTTATTGCTCCAGACTCTTTTGTGAAGTCTTCCAAATGCACTATATGCCTTTGCTAATTATCAAGGGATAATTTAACTCCTTTTGTGATGTAGTTGTAATTTTCACTTACTTTAATGGTTGCCTTATATAGGCCTGCTACCAAACTCAGCTCATGAGATGTGATTTCTCAAGATTTTGGCTCTGAAATCCAATGATGGCCAAGACTCCTAACTATAGTGAGAAGTCTACCACTTTGCTTTGTGGTGGCTTGGTGTGTCAGTTGTCCTAACATATTGCCACCTTGCCATCTGCCACAACTTTCCCCCTCCTGTGAAATAATGTGAGGTGGGATCTTAGCATCATGCTGAATATTTAGCTGAAGGAGTTGATTTCCTAGGGTAACACCCATTATACCAGCATAAGTCACCAAGAGGATTCTAGCTTGTCTTCTACTATGTATGCTATCAGATTGTAACCCCCTCCATGTCCTCAGCCTCCAGGTGGCCTTCTATTTGTTTTGGGAGGGGGTGAGTGTGTGCCTCATTGTTGTTGGTGTTTTCTGGTGTCACTGGCCTTTGGTTCACAACACCTTTCTGCCTGATGGAGAAATGTTTACCTGCAATTTAGTACTTTCCCATAACTCACAGTTGAGCAGCTGCAGCCAATGCCCTCACATCTGATGAGATTAAGAGCCATAGCCGTTAGTAGCACAGCTGCTATTTTACGGCTATAGACTCTGTTTCCAAGCTCCCCTTACCCTACCTCCAAACAAACAATAAGCTTTGGCTAAGATCTATAGTGCCCTTGAAAAGTCCCTATATTTACTCAGCTGGTAATACAGTCATGGTCCAATCTGCCCCCGCCCCCATCTGACAGATTAAAATAGACTACCAGAAGCAGGTACCAGGAAATATGAACTGCCCTTAGTAAAGAAGGATGGCTGAGGTTTTATGGTGTAGCCTTGCTTGCCAAAAGGGATCCACTGACAGTCTCACCATGGTGGATTAGGATATTTTCATCTTTTCTGTCAGGCTATTCTTCTTTTTCTCTGCTTTCAAATTCCCATGGGTAAAATGTAGCAAATAACATTTGCCTCCCTTGCTAAAGAATTGTCTGTTTTCATCCATTAGTGTATAGTAATCCCTCTGGACCTGAGTGTGAAGCAATTATCTTACTAGAGGTTTAACAGGTTCCTATCTATTTCTGGCCTTGTGCAGGAATGTGATATCAAATATGATTCACATCTAAAAGAGCCAGGGTAGTGCAATGTTCGATGTGTCTGGAAACTCGTAGATGTGTGTATATATATATATATATATATATATATATATATATATATATATATTCAAGGAGCAAGGCAACATGGTTTTGTTTATACCAGATGGTGAGGAACATCTGATTTTTACTTCTGTTTGTAGCTTTAGGAATATATGCTGTAATCAAGATTAGGTACATTAACTGGGCAGGGGCAGGGAGAGGGTATTTACACAAAATAAATCCGTGATTGTTTAAAGGTGGAATGTGAATGGGGAAACTGAGGAATTTTCCCTACTGAAGGTCTGCCATCATAGTAAAGGTGCAACTTCCCCCATGTGAAAATGTGACGAAATTGATCTTAGGGATTACCAGGTCTCAGGGACTGATCTAACAGTTCAGCAGGCTAGTGGCTTCCTTTTCAGAGGCTTCAGGAAAAGCAAAATTTTCTCAAGGTGAGGGACCAGAATGAAGGAATAACTTTCTTTCCTGTGATGTTTTCAGCTCCTCATTTGAATCCATCGGGTGCTATCTAGCTAGATTCTAGGCATAGCCAAAGTTTGGAAATTTATTTTTAAAAAGCAATTTGTTACAGTTGTAGTCCAAGGTGCAAAAAGTAGTTTCTTGCTGTTATGGTTTCACAGGAAGTAAGTTCTGCATGCAAAATATGTGTTCTGCCACTGATCTTTGCAGATTAAACTTCTTGATTAGGAGTGGAGAGGCAGAGAGGGTGCCGTGATTCTGTTGGCAGAAAAATATTCTGTATATGCTCAGAGGCATTTCTGGTTAAGAACTCTCTGCTCTTGATTTTACTGACTGATCTTTGTGACCACTCATTTACGGTTGTAGTTACTAGTGGATTAGAGCCCTCTAGCTGAAATAAACATGGTGGCCATCACGGATGTAGTTAAGAACACTAGGCAAGGTTGGTGGAAACGTGGAACAAGACTTCTCCTGCGGATACCCTCTCTAAAGAGATCAGCTTATTCCCATCTTTCCTTACTTTTAGGAAAGTTTGCAGGCCGTGCTGCTTTGGAATAATGAGGGGGAGGAGGGAGAGAGGGACAGAGAAGGAGAATCAGGTATCCTTATGACATGTGACTGCAGTCATCCTGGAACTGAAGCAAAGGGACCTATCACAAAGGGGCAGCAGCAGAACAATTGTGATATAGGCAGCTATTGACAGGGTTTCCCCATCCGTTGAAAGGTAATGACAACAGTAATGACTGCAGTGCGAAGCAACAACAGGATAGCCACATTGTTGTCTGATAAATACTGGCCAAATTCATAACTGTCCTGCTGAAATGCTGCTTTAGCAGCCTTGTGTGGTTGGACTGGATGGCCCTTGTGGTCTCTTCCAACTCTATCATTCTATTATTCTATTATTCTATTACTTGGCTGTGTATTATCTCCTGAGAAGACTCCCCAAACCTACCTTAGCTGCCAGCAGCCACACTGGGTGACATAGACCTGTCCTGCTAGTGATCAAGACACAGCAGAACAACATTTCCAGCCTCTTCCTGCCAGCAATCTGTGGTGCAACAATCAGAAGCAGGTCCCTTACTATACTTCCTTGTCTCACTTCAGATCACTGGTGAGAGGAGGATGGAAATGTCATCATGCTGCACCCAAATGCCAGCAGAACAGACCTCTGTCTCTCACTGTGGCTGCCAGCTGGTCAGGGTCCAAGAGAGCCTGTCACAGAGAAGAGGAACAGTGTCCCTTGGTGCTCCAGCAAACCTTGATTTTGCCATTTTATGTAAGGGACACCACTTTATTATGCCACTGTATATAATGGGTTTTGAGCACCCATGGATTTTGGTATCCACGGCGGTCCTGGAACCAAACCCCAGAGGATACAAAGGACCCACTGTAATGATAAATATTTCTAATTTTCTCCGTTTCCATTCTCTCTTACCTACAAATTACATCCTCCTATCCCAGCCATCTCTGTGAACATGTGTCTACTGAGGCAACTCTTTTGTGCATCTGATGAAATGGGCTGCAGTCTGCAAAAGCTTAAGTCAGATAAAATTTGTTAGTCTTTATGGGTAAATATTATTGAATACACAATGGTAGATACTGGATCCTGTTGTTTTTGCTGCAGAAGACTTCACTCGGCTACCACCTTGAACACTTTCAAACATATTCTTTGGTATAAGGAAAAAAATCAAAATAGTTCCAGTCCAATGTAGCAGATGTATTCTCTCCTCTTCAAACCATCTTTGCACTTCTCCTTGACATAAATCCTGTCTGCATCCTCGCCCTTATAGCTGCTTTATTTCCTTGATAGAGTTTACACCACAGAGCAGCCTTTCTCAACCTTTCTATCCTGGAGGAACCTCTGAGATAATTTTAAGGATTTTAATTTCATAAAAATTATTTTATCTACAGTTCAGAAAAGTTTACTCCCCACCCCCATCACAATACAGGCATATCTCAGTTAACACAGTCTCTGCCAAAGAAGCGCCCTTTCACAAAGTCTTTTTATGGGGGCCCAACCCTGACCCCTCTTTTTTTTTTTTTGGTCTTCTGACTAGCTGGAAGTTTCCTGCAGCATTGATATTGGGAGGATGCTAAAGGAGGGTTAGAGAAAGGTAGACTTTGGGTGTTGAGTTGCAGCAATGTATCTGCAGAAAATAATGCAATAAAGCTTGACCTGGGATGCAATGCAATAAAGCTTGACCTGGGAACCCTGCAGGCATAGTGGTTAAATGCTAGTACTGCAAGCCACAATGTTATGTGTTTGATCCCAGAGGGCTCTAAGGATGACTGAGCCTTCCATCCTTCTTGTAGGTTGGTAACATTGTAAACCACTTAGGGAGTGCTTTGCCCTGACAAGTGGTATATAAATATAAATGCTATTGCTGTCAGTGCTATTGGGAAAGTCTCTACTGGAGCTGTGTGTGCTTATGTACAACAGGTAAGGTAAACAGCTGCCTTCAGAATCACTTACTGAGCATGTGTGAAGAGCAAAACAAAAAGAAAAGGGGAAAGCAGATTAGCCTGCCTCACCAGCTACCCTGGCATGTGGCAGGGGGGATCATTCTGGGATGCATTCTGGAAGAAGCTTTCAAGTGGTCTCTAGAAGAATGTTTTTGTTCACTTATGCAAGGCTTACCTGACCTGGTTGTTAAATTTTAAATGTGCATACTATCAGTTTTGAATAAAAAGTTTGCTGAAACATTTTGAACTACTGTACTCTTCTTTTTTTTGTGGTGTTGGAACCAAGCCCTATTCTTTCCATGTTATTTCCTAAATGGTATTCCTCTCATATGCCTGTTTAACTTAGTAGAACACACATTGCAGTAAACAGTTCAAATGCCCATACCATACTCCCAAAGCAAATAAATGTGGAATTAGTCCATCAAAATAAGACTTTATCTTTCTAATTCTTTGGATCCATTCCCCAAAATCTGAAGATTCAAGCATCAGTAAGTTTTTATCTACTCTCTCCTCTTGCCTTTTCCCAGCTCCTCTTTCCTCAGAGTAATGTCATGAGATGGCTGCCTCAGGAGCAATGAAGTGTCCCACTCCTCCTGGAGGACCTCAGCTGCTGCTTCCTTGCCTCCTTTCTATTGGGAAATGTGAGAGGTTTTAGTGGATCTTTCAAATAGAGCATCTGATGTGCTAGGCAGAAGTTTGAACAGCTCACCAGCCCACTCCACCCCACACACAATATCTAGCTGAGAAAGAAATCAAACTTTGCCTTCTTTATAAGGTATATAGAAGTAGTTTTACTCATAAGTACTTATGCATAATCAACACAGGTGTATCTTCTTGGGGAAGGTAAGAAAAAGTTCTACACAGTATCAGGAAAGTTGTAACATCTTAGCCAGAGAGAACTCTTTCTCACACATGCTTCATGGAGGATGGGGAGGCAGGGAGAGAGGAATGTGAGAGCAGATGAAACCCTGGAGAACAAAGGAAAAGCTACATGATGTAGGAAGAGAGTGGGTGCAGACAAACACACAGACATACAGGAAGTTACCATAAATAAGTTGTGCCTAAATTCCTAGAGAATGACAGGCAATCTAATTACCAGGGAGCATAGGCATGCAAAGGTTGCTAACTCCAACACTTTCTGTGCTCCTTCCTTGCCCCACCCCTATTGTTCCTCCTCTTTGGACTCACCTCATGCTTCTGCCATGAACCCCTCTCTTGGTCTTTGCACTCTGCTGCTGCATCTCCTACCCCTACACTCCTCCCCTCACCTTGTGACTCCACATCTTCCTCCTTTGCACTGTCCCTCATCATGCCTCTCTTATTCCTTGCACCCTGCCACTGCAAACCTCCCTCTTTCTTCCCTCCTACTCACTCTTCTGCCTCCCCTTATACCCTAGCAACGCCCCACTCTCTAGCCTCTTGTGCTTTGTCACACACACAGTTCACTCTTCTGTCCTACTCCCTCCACACCTCACATCCCGCCCTCACAGTGTGCCCTTCCCTTGCTTCTTGCACCCTAAGGCTTGTACTGCTTGAGTTTCTGTCTCTCCTAATCATACACTCCCTTGCCTCACCTTCCACCCTTGCAATGTACCCCTCCCTTGGCTTTTAAACTCCACCATTCTCACTGCTTATTCTCCTGTCTCTCTTTCTCTCTCTCTCACCTCACCTCACATCTTGTCCTTGCAGTGCACCACTCCCTAGCTTCTTGCACTCCACCATCTGCACTGCTCACTCTCCTGTCTCTATTCCCTCCTCCACTTCACATTACATCTGCATGATCCCCCCTCCCTTGCTTCTTGAACTCTGCCACTCTCACTGATTGCTTTCCTTTCTCTCCTAATCATACACTGCTCCACCTCACCTTCCACCCTTGCAGTGCACCCCCTTGCTTCTTGCACACTGCCATTTGTACCACTCAGTCACTTGTCTCTCAGACTCTCCCACTCACCTCAGTTTCCACTCCATTCTTGCTTCTTGCACTCCACCACTGACACCATTCACATCTCTTCTCCTCACACACTCCTTCATCTCAACTCCCACCCTCACAGTATACCCCTCCCTAGCTTCTTGCACTCCATTGCTTGCATTCCTCACTCCAGTCTCTCCTCCTCCATCCCTTGACTCACATTGTGCCCTTGAGGTATGCTCTTCATTTGCTTCTTGCATACCTGTTGCTCACACTGTTTACTCTTACTTCCCTTGTGTCTGAAATTCCTGGATGGACTCCTTTCTTGACAGAGGAGTGTCTCCATATTTTGCCCCATATCTCAACTTCAACAGGAGCTAGAGACTTATCTTTTTAAAAATTAAAACTTGGAATCAGGGTTAAGTGATGATGCAAACATGCATTGGGTGGCACGCCTAGAATTGGCTAGACCCACGCTATCCAGGTAATATGGCAACCCTAGTCCCACAGGACTTCCCTTTATAGCCCACTACCCTCTCCATAGGCCCCCCTATCATCCATGCTGAGTGGTAATCTCTGAAAACTGAATAGTATGTTGGAATTATAGGGATGGAGGGTTACATGTCTTCCCATCATCCCTCCTCCAACACACACACACGTTGCTTTGCTGATCAGAGATTAAAGGTCTTCAGCAAGTGTGGTAAGAAAGAGCTTCCATTTCTCATCACACTATACAGCAATTCAAGAAACTGGCCATAGTGGAAAAGATCATTCTTCCAAGGGCAGTTCTTCACCTTTCCTTATGGTGTGGGGCATGAGAGAGAATTTGATCCTATCTACCAGAGCACCTACCTGCCACTAATGTGTAGCCCTCCCCCCAGCATTGTTCCCATAGGAATTGCTCTCAGGGAAAGTCTCCCTACCCATTTTTTATGGGGGCAGAAATATGGCCTGCCCTATTTAAAATGCATGACAAATTGGAATAATTTATCTGTACAGTCAGCCCTTCATAACCATGGATTCAATCATCCATGGTTTGAAAATATTTTTTAAAAAACCCAAAAGGCAAACCATGATTTTGCCGTTTTATATAAGGGACACCATTTTACTATGCCATTGTATATAATGGGACTTGAGCATCCACAGATGATTCTAGGGGGTCCTGGAAACAGACCCCAGTGGATACCAAGGGCCCACTGTAGTTTCCTTCTTGCAGTGATAAATGAATTGAAGCTTTGCCTCTTAAACCTTGAGTTCAATCCTGTTGTGTACTGCAGTTGTGATCTAGGGCCAATGTGACCCTCTCTCAAACTGATTTAAGAAAGGAATATGTATTTTCCCACTTAGCTAGCAATATTCTGCACTTAGTAGTTTTATTTCCAACTGAAATGTTCTCAGTTTGACAGTAGAAGATCACTAGTAAGTTTCTAACCACCCAAACTGCCCTGTTGAAGTCTCTAACTGCAGACAAATGTCATCGGTGGAGTTAGTCCAGAAAGCAAAATGTGCCATTTCAACTGTTTCTGCAGGTTATGAAAAGGAAGGCCATGGCAGGATTGAAAATTATTCTAGTTATAGTGATTTTGTGTATGCGAGGAGAACTTTTCCAAAATGCAAAGTTTATTCCTTTTGAATAGAAATATTTAATCCTTTTCCTTGTCTTTTTACTCTCTCTAGGTGGCTCAGAAGTGTTGATTTGATAAAGAGGCTGCTTGCTTTGGGGAACTGAATCAAGAAGCGTGTCAGAGAGGTGAACATCAAACAGACGGTTTCAGCAGGTACAGGGCCTTCTTGATTTTACTTTCTTATCCTTCAGAGTATGCACTGACTTACTGTTTAAGCTCAAGTGAGAAGTCCTACTCTGTTCATGCCATACAGCTAAATGCACTTCCAGCAGAGGACTCCTGTCTTTTTAGCCTCAAGGTTCTTGTCCCTCCAGTGTTCTTGTATTCTGAGGTATTGTGGAGGCCAAAGGCTCATCTGTGCTTAGAGCTTTGTGCAACTTGTGACACAGTGAACCAAATGACCAACCATATATGACAATATAAGTGGAAAACTGGGTGGGGGGGGGAGATGCAGTAGAGGATGTCAAGCACCTACAGAGGACCTAAGCTTTGAAAACTTTTTTAAAAAGTAATTAATTGTTTATAGTTCCAAGTTCCTCCATCAGTTAGTTACTAATATAGTTTTATTTTTAAAAAGGACTCCTTAATTTACCATTTCTCAAAAGTAACCAAGTAAGTTACTTTTAGCTACTTTGGGGGAAACATCTGAATATTATGAAGCCATTGGCCTGAGGTATAAAACATACTATCCTCCAGTCTCCTCTTTGTTTCCTCAGCACCCACCTCGGAAAATATAACCTTGTTATATTACAGTTGTAATATAATGTAATTATATCATGATTATTGTTGGAAAGAATTGTTTAAAAAGAGCTGCTTACTTTAGGGTTGCCAGAATAAAAATTCTACGTAGCCTTTAAAGGGACAGAAGCCACCTCTAGTTTTCAGTTTGGCAACCCTAACTTACTTCTAAGCTCTGCGAAGACCAAAATGCACTTCTGGCAAATTTGTATTTAGCTTGGTGGGCAGCAAATTGTGCCAGACTGATATTATAGATGTAGTGTCCTCCTTCTCCTCTCCTGCCACACCAAAATAAAGGGGGTCTGATGAGAAACGTTTGCCCAGATGCTGCTGAGATAGATAGGGACAGCCTCAGCTGTTCCTCATGGCCTTTGCTGCTCATCTTCAAGTGCATGGGCAGGTAAGCCATGGCAGGCTGGAGGGGTCTGGGGAATACTTGAAGAGAGTGGGGGCATCGGCAGCAGCTCCCTAATGCTAGCTCCAGCATTGGATTTGAGTAGGATTACATTACGAACTGATTGGACTCACTCTGCTGACATCTGGAAGCAATAGTGTTAACAGTGTTGTTTTTAATAAGGTGCCCAAGGATGCCTGTTATTACGTGACTAGTAATAAAAGCATATTACTCTGCTCACTCATGCCAGGGGGTGCGTGCTTTATTCCTACATTACCTGCTCTCTGGTAGGCTGGCACAAATCATTTTTTGAATTATTTACTAACCTAACCGAACATTTCCCGAGCTTCAAAAGCCTATCATAAAACATAGCCACATACCTACTGTGCTCACCATAAGTCTTTGTGTGGTGGAAGGAGAAACAAACTTGAGCTTTCTTTTAATTTCCAAGGTTTCCAGATGTTCTATATTTCTTCTTCTCCTATGTGAGATGCCCACTGTGGATATGATAAATGGCTGAGACTGTGCAAAACTCTTCTTAGCATGAGTTATTTTGCTGGTACACTTTCCTCTTTTAAACATTCTCCCCAGCCCTCCACTCCCACACAGCATTCTCCAGAGAAACTTTTGTTTAATTTATCACTTTAAGAGGTTTCCATTACAGAATCTAAGGGAGTGTAACCAACACAAAGTGATGTTAAAGTTGGTGCTCATATCCCATCCCACTCATAGGGCAAAGGGGACATTTGCCCCAAGCACTAGTTCTGCATGAAGCAGATGCACGAGTATTCCTGTCACCTATAATTTAGCCCTGGATTGGTTTGGGGTTTTGTTGTTGTTGTTTGTTGTTGTTTTGGCCAGGCCACGGATATATCTTATATCTGCAACCAGTAAAATACAGAGGTGGGGTGTTGGAGACCTGAGGTGTGACACCCTCTCTGACGGAGTTAATAGTTAAAACTGTTAATACTGTTCAGTTGCTTCAGCCCATGGTCTGTAAGTGAGCTCAGTTCATATCTCACCTCAGCCACAAATGCATAAGGTTGCCAAAGTGCATAGATCAATGGTTCTCAACCTTTGTCCCTCATGATTTTTGGATTTCACCTCCCAGAATCCCTAATCCTGGGCTGTGCTGTCTGGGGCTTCTGGCAACTGTAGGCCAAAACATCTGGAGGACCACTGGCATAGGTAACTTTTTTCTCAAAACACACACTGTAGAAAATGCTGGTTCACCTTACAGGACTGTTTTATGGTTTACTGAGATACTAAAGCTAAACTTTTAGTAAAACTAAAACTTGCAATATAGAAGCTAAACTTGTTATAATAAAATGCAGTTTATGTAGGTCAAAACATAGCGCCCATCCAGATGCACTGGAAAAAACCAGAAAGTCCCAGATTTTGTTCCTGTTCTTTCCATTTCATTAATTAGTTTGTTTGGGGGGTTGTTGTTATTTTTATATCTACATGACGTTTTCTGCATCCTGAAGTATTCCCAGGGAATTCCTGGCATTTACAAGGACTTTTTATTCTTATTTATTCCCATATTCTCCAGGTCAGTTTAAATTAATCCAGTATTTCCCAAAATAAAACCCACCTCTTTATGGCTGGCTGGCTGTGTTAGCCCAGAACTAGCTAAGATGGCTGCCACCAAGAAACATAGGTTTCATTGACATAGGCCAGACTACACTGGCTCCCCACTGGCATATTCTGGCTGTGGATCTGGCCCATTCCTCCCCCGTTACCAGCATAATATGGGATGGAGTCCAGACCACCATGCCAGCCCATCCCTGCAAGCCACTGCCTCCGCCACCTGTGTCCCACTCTCCACAGCCATGTAGTTGGCCTACAGCACAAGATCAAGGCCCTCTGCATATGACCAGCCTTTGGTCACATGCTGCAAGACTCCTTCCTGGGCCCAAAGAGAGCGACACAGACAGCAGCTGCAGTAATGGGTCAGAGTGCCAGTATGGGCTCCTGGGGTTAAGTGGAGCCTGATTCATTTCCCGCAACTGGAACAGTTTTTTCACAGGTGTTATAATACAATGGTGGAATGGTCTTTGCCTCACCTTTGCCCTGGGCTGCAGGGCTCCAAGATGGGGCCACAATGGGGTAAATAGCCTGTCTAGACAAGGCCACTGTGACTGATCCCAGGACAGCAGATTCAATGAAATCAAGAAAAGGGAAGGAGAATGCTAGCAATAAAAAATAATCCTAATGGTTAATTAGGGTGATATTGCTAAAGCACTTTAAGACTTTGACTATAAGTCTTGGATTAAAAGGGGCTCATTGGAAATTGGTGAAAGTCAATTTCTAAAACGTTGCCTGAGTCTAGATGTAACACGTGGTCAGTGGGAAGGAGAAGAACCCAAGGGATAGGGGAGGGAGGGAAACCCGTGATATCTCAAGGAAGAGTTTGGATGCAAACCATGAATATGCTGGTACTATCAAAACAAAAAGAACTGAAAAGTTTCAATGCTTCCAGGGTTGTTATTGTTTTTTCCTGAATGGATAAGCCCACAGTCTGGGATGGATTTTTCCTCAGGTGTGTTAGTTCTCTTTAGAGATGATGCAGAGTTCTTACCCATTTTATCCTGGTAATGACCTTCTTAGGTAGGGTAAGAGACAGTGTGACTGGCCCAGAGCTTTTTGAGGGATACAGCTCCTCAACTCCCTCTTCCCTCAGCCAGTATGATCATCCTTGCTGGCTGGAAGGTTCTGGAAAATATAATCCCAAAAGTAAAGTAAAATTCTTTTTAAATTTTCAATTGGCCCAAGGCCACCCAGTGAACTCCATTGCCCAAATGGGGATGTGAACACAGATGTCAAAAAGTCCATACTTTTGATAAGCATGCCAAACTCATATTCCAAACCAGGCAGTTACAAAGCAGCAGCCTCAGAACAGACATTTAACTAGTTAATTCACTAAGGTTTCTGCAATCAAGTAGCAACTTCAGAGTTTCTCAGCATGATTCATACAACACAACCATCTTTTACTCCTGTGCCTGCAGGATTATTGATGGCTGCACCTTCCCCATAATGGAGAAGGACACTCTGTCCCTCTTGCACAGGATGATATCATGGTGATAATCACTGTCATAGTATCTTAGAAACGAAGTACTATAAATGATTACACTTAGATCATTCCTAATTCTTTTCCTAATTCGAGCATACACAGTTTACTCTAATGTTCAGCTGTCAATTTTTCCTTAAAAAAAAAAAATCAGATACACCATGATTAAAACAACTTGATATGATCCTTTGATTGCAGAAAGCAACAAATGACAAGCCTTGCTTGACCATGTGGCATTTGTATTCTGATATCATAATATTCATAAAACAGGTTGCAAATCAAAAAAAGTTTTTCCTGTAAGAGCCAAACAGCTGAACTAATATGCTACATTAATGCAGTGGGCAGTGGCCATTCCCTAGGGCAGTGCTTCTTAAGCAACATGAAGTGTGGAACCAGCAGGTTTCCTGCTCTCCCCCACATCCTGTGTGCCAGGGAGCAGTACCATATTTGTACCCACTGAGTATTCTTTCCTGGGAACCTGCTGAAAATCAGCAGTCAATAGCTTGCAGGCCAGCACTGGTGCAGAGATCACCTCTTTTGAGTAGCACTGCCCTAGAGCATGGATAGGAGATATTTGGCTCTCCAGACACTGCAGGACACTCCCATCAGCCTCAGCCAGCCTAGCCAATGATAAAAGTTACAATACAAAAACATCAAGGGGGCACATATTCCCCATTTAGTTTTTCAGGTTTTAAGGTAACTCTCTTTTTTCAAAAGTAATTAAACTAGTTGGAATTATGTTACTCAAAAAATAAGTAACTGTTACTTTTTTGTTATTTACAAATCTGAACGCTACCAACTATTACCTAAGGAGCATCCTAACTAACTACTGAAAAGATAGGGTAAAAAGAACTCCAGTGAACTTAAAATTTTAACTCACCATCTTGAAGCTCTGAACAATAGAAGGGGAGAAGAGTAAAGAGGAAGTTTGATAGAGAAGGGGGAAATTTTATATGACCACTGACCCTAGAACTTTCTGGGGTCACACGATCTGTTGCTTGGATAAACAAAGTATTTGTGACCATGCACTGCAATAGACAGGTGAAACTTGAGCTAAAGAACTCAGAATTAGTATAGACATACAGGGGGGCTCTATACTATCTAAAAAAACCAATTGCTCTGCCAGCAATGAAAGTGGGGAAGAGAATGTTTGATTTTCCAATACCCCCAAGTTGTTTTAGACCAGAGGATCATATTTCAAAAACATGTGACACAGAAGAGGCTTCGAAAAAGGCTCTTCCTAGGCCTAAATCAGCTTGAGAGGACAAAAGGATACCAAAATTACTTCTATTGATCCATGAGGTTGAATGGAGCTTTCTTAGTTTTAAAAGGGGGTGTTGGGACACCACAGAGGTGTGCAGCCCACCAAGGTATGGTAGGAAGTGTGTGTAGCTACTTGGCTTCTGGAAGTTCTTCAAACTTGCTACAAGTATGTCTCATTTAAGTCAAAAGGACTTTTTAAAAAGCCCAAGCTTATCCAACAGGTTAGGATAATCTGGTAGCAGTGTCAAAAACTGGAATTGGTTGAACATGAGGGCAGAACATTAGAGCACATGAGGGGATTACAGTGGCTCACTTGGGACTGCCTGTGCCCACCACCACACTGCTTGCAAAGTCTCTGTCAGGATTGGCCTCTGACTGTGCCTAATCCTGCAATTTTCAGTTATTTTTCTGTAACTTTGATACTTGTTGTGTTTTGTTTTTTGGGACTTGCTAACAAGTGTTCTTTGCCAACTGTGGAGGAGGGAGGTAATGGTTTTGGCTGTTCTTGGAAAAGATAAGAATGCAGTTACAAAATCAGCCTGGAAAAAGGAGGCTGGCCAGTGTAAGGGAATGTCATGTCAGGGGATGATGGTTAGCCAATGGTATTAGAGCTCCCCAGATTTTATAGATTGTAATATGCTTTTAATATAGTGTGTATCCCTTAAGTTTCAGTTCTCAGCAACAACCTTGTTTGGTGTACTTCTTGGATTTCTGACACTAAAGTTTTCTAATGAACTCTGAAACTGTTGCTCACTGAGTCTGGGAATGACAGTCTCTCAGTTGGCTTGGTGACTTTTCCCACTTCTCACCTCGCTCTGTAGGCAGTGCACGCATGTGTCGTTTGTCCCAAGCAAGCCTCTGTAGGCAAGAACTGTTGAAAGAGTGTATTCCTTGTTGAATGAATTAAATGTGTCCTCAATTTGCAAGTGTTGAAAGAGTGAGTTATCAGATTCAGAATTCAAGAAGAATTCAAACAGATAGCATACACGTGTAGGAGTAAAGTCAGAAAAGCTGAAGTGCAGAATGAGCTCAGGCTTGCTAGAGAGGTTAAGAACAACAAAAAGGGTTTTTGGGGGGTATGTCCACAGCAAAAGGAGGAAGAAGGAAATGGTAGGACGATTTTGGGCTGCATCAATAGAAGTATAGTGTCTAGATCAAAGGAAGTAATAAGTGCCGCTCTATTCTGCCTTGGTCAGTCCACACCTAGAATATTGTGTCCAGTTCTGGGCACCACAATTAAAAAAGGATATTGACAAATTGGAGTGTGTCCAGAGAAAGGCGACTAAAATGGTGAAAGGTCTGGAAACCATGACTTATGAGGAAAGACTTAGGGAGCTGGGTATGTTTAGCCTGAAAAAAAAAAGATGTTTAAGGGGTGACATGATAGCCCTGTTTAAGTATTTGAAGGGGTGTCACATTGAGGATGGAGCAAGCTTGTTTTCTGCTGCTTCAGAAACTGGAAAACGGGACAATGGATGCAAGCTCCAGGAACAGAGATTCCACCTCAACATTAGGAGGAACTTTTTGACAGTCAGAGCTGTTCGGCAGTGGAACGCACTCCCTCGGAGCGTGGTGGGGTCTCCTTCCTTGGAGATCTTTAAACAGAGGCTGGATTGCCATCTGTCAGGCATGCTTTGATCGTGATTTCCTGCATAGCAGGGGGTTGGACTGGATGGCCAATGTGGTCTCTTCCAACTCTACAGTTCTATGATTCTATGAGTTAACAAGCTATCAAAAGGCACAGGCTTTCTGTACCTGATAAAAGTAAAGATTGGCAAACTGATTAAGTGGGAAATGGACACACTGTCAGATGGATCCATAATTGATTAGGAAACTGTGTCAAAGAGTCATCGTGACTGGCTGCCCTTCAAACTGGAGGGAAGTCTCGAGCAGAGTGCTATAGGGTTCTTTTCTGGGGCTGATACTCTTCAATATTTTTATCAATGACTTAGATGACTGGGTAGGGGGACTCCTTATCAAGTTTGTGGATGATACAAAACTGGGAGGAGTAGATAACACATTGAAAGATAGGGAAAGAATTCAAAAGGACCTGGATAAATTAGAAAACTGGGCTAAAACTAATAGAATGAAATTCAACAAAAACAAATGCAAAATTCTACATTTTGGCCACAAAAACCAAATACACACTTATAGGCTGAGTAATACTTGGCTTGGCAATGTACATGTGAAAAGGACCATGGGATTATTGCCATGTGAAGCTGCAGCAGAGAAGGCAAATAATATTTTAGCTTGCATTAATAGAACCATAGTTTCCAAGACCAGAGAAGTAATAGTCCCACTATATGCTGCACTTCTCAGGACTTAACTGGAGTAGTGCATTCAGTTCTTGGGGACCACATTTTAGGAAGGATATAAACAAGTTGGAGTGTGTTCAGAGAAGGCTGACAAGGATGATAAGTGGCATGGAGAACAAAACATATGAGGAGAAGTTGAAGGAGGTGGCATAGAATCATAGAGTTGGAAGAGACCACAAGGGCCATCCAGTCCAACCCCCTGCTATGCAGGAATACACAATCAAATCATTCCTGACAGATGGCCATCCAGCCTCTGTTTAAAAACCTGCAAAGGAGACTCCATCACACTACATGTTCAGTGTGGTGAAGAGAAGACTGAAGGGTGGAATGATTGTCTCCTTGAAGGGCTGTCACAAAGAGGACAGTGCAAGTTTGTTCTCTGCTGCCCCAGAGGATAGGACCAGTTCTAATAGTTTTCAGTTAAAGGAAGGTAGATTTCAATTGAACATTATAAGGACCTTCTTGACAGTAAAAGCTATTTGACAATTAAACCAATTAGCTAGAGAGGTGGTGGGGTCTCTTTCTCTGGACTTCTTCAAAAAGAGGGTAGACAGCTACCTGCTCGGGATGCTCTAGCTAAATTTCCTGCATTGAGCAGGGGGTTGGACTTGGTGATCTATGGGTCCCCTTTCAACTCTATGATTCTATGATAAGGAAAGTTATACCACAAAAGAAATGAAGTTCCACTTGTTATATTATACAGTAATTATGTGACTTAGTTACACCTTTGTTACTAGAACAAGAAACTGGTATAGAAGGAAATCATTATTTGAAGCTAGTTACTTTCAAGCTCTGTCACAATATAGTTAGATAACTACTGAAATGCACACAAGCAGTTCTCCATTGAAGTTAAATGCACTGTATGCTGCCTTGAAGTCTTGTAATGAAGGGCAGCTTACAGGCAGGCAGGCAGGTTTTCTCATGGCCCCTGAGTCTCCTGATGTCAGAGGCCAGATATACAAACCAGCAGTCTGCTATGAAGTGACAAAAGTAAGCTGCCTGTGGGAATGGACAGTACTGAATAAGGCGCAGAGTGCAGCCAAATCTGACTGACTGATTACATAGCATCATGTCAGTGTAAGTGACCTAAGAGCTAAGTAGATGAGAAAGATGATTGGTTTTAAGGCAGTTGTTAAGAGTAATGGTGTGCATTTGAGAAACCAGACTCCCTTGAGTATGCTGAGAATTAGGGCTGATATAAATATAGTTATGATAGCATTTGCTATCTGACAGACATGTGCAATTAAAAGAGCTAAGTAATAAAACAATGAGTGTTGAAGATGTTTATCATTGCAATCAGAGAAAATTACTAACATGGATATTAATGAAAAGAATAGCATTGTCATGCAGGAGCAGTTGGTTATAATAACTGTGATAATGAGGGAATGGAATGGCAGTGGCAATGTGGTTGAGAACCACTGATGATTAAACAAATGGCTTTGTAACAAAGTGATGGTGGGTGCTTCTCATGTTGCACTGGAGAAGAAGTTGGCAGAAATGGAACACAGATTATTATTAAAGGACTGGTCTTAAGGGTTGTAAAATTTGCCACAGAGAAAAGAGTACGGATAATGGACGGATAATGGAGATAATTATGACCATAGTACAGGTGACGATAATGGTGGGTTATGGTGAGGATAATAACATCGAAGAGGAAGGGATTATTAAAATGGAAAGAACACCAGAAGGGACTGGTATAAA
Source organism: Gambelia wislizenii (assembly GCA_030847615.1). Classification (NCBI taxonomy): domain Eukaryota; kingdom Metazoa; phylum Chordata; class Lepidosauria; order Squamata; family Crotaphytidae; genus Gambelia; species Gambelia wislizenii. The sequence continues at coordinate 166,891,438 of JAUMIR010000004.1, forward strand.
ATGGATAATATGCCCTGTCATCTTTCATACCAATCCCCATACACCCGGAGTGTAACTTGATGAACTCCAATGGATGAAGACAGCTCTGACAATGAAAGGCAATGATGTTGCAATAAGAAAATAATTACAAATATGAACACTGGACTTGAAGCCATCAGGTATGTAAGAAGCAATATATGAATATGAGCATACCTGGGTTGTAATAGGATGGCCATAGAGATGAGAGTTATTTTTTTTTTTAAAGGAATGGCGATGATACAAATTTACAAGAAAGGGAGAGACAGCAAAATGATAATGGGTATAATTAGGGCTGTAAGAGAGCAGTGATAAAGATAATGGGACTGTAATTGTAGTGAGGTGATGATTGCAAACGAGGAGGTGAGGATAACAACCGCACAAGAGATGATAAGGAAGATAATGGATTGTAAGGCAGTTGTTGTTAAGGGTAATAGAGCAGCAAGGTAATGGAATTATAATGAGGTGATGACGACCATGTTACGAAAAACAGTTATTTTAATAAAAAGGTTGACAAGGAGGTATCAGAATTACAATACTTCCTATGTCAACTGATGGTGAAGACAATCACTGGGGCAACACAAATGTATTCCTGGCGGTGTAGTTTCCAGTAAACAATAGGTAGTAGCCTTGATTGGTTTACATGCCAACAGATCCCAGCAGAAGTACTAACACAGCATTTTCCAAATGACTGAAAGCTGAAGCACAGTTTTTCTTCTGAATTAAAACTGGAGTCACGTGTCACTGAAAAAGTTCATTTTTAATGATTTTTTTATTTTTATAGTCTATGCAGGCAAGTTCCACTCAGGCAAGTGTCATTTTGCAGATGTTGCTGATTTAACCAAGTCTCCCAAATAAAAAGAAGTAAACCTAGGATGGAGAGCCAGTGTGGTGCTGTGGTCTGAGTGTTGGACTAGGACACTGGCAAACCCTCTTGGAACAAATTCTACCAAGAAACCCTGTCATAGGTAGTATTATAAACATCAGACTAGCAAGAGAGGATAGACCCTGTGGAAAATATCTGTCTGGTCTACTCTGTACCAGCGCTAGTGTGGTGTAGTGGTTTGAATGCTGGACTAGGACACTGGGAGACCAGAGTTCAAATCCCTGCTTAGCCATGGAAACCCACTGGGTGACCTTGGGCAAGTCATACACTCTCAGCCTCAGAGGAAGTCAAGGGCAAATCCCCTCTGAAAAAATTCAGCCAAGAAAACCCTATGATATTGTCACTTTAGCGGCACCATAAGTCAGAAATGATTTGAAGTCACACAACAACAACAACAACAACAACCCTAGAACAGGGACTTAGGCAGATATGCCACTGGCAGCCTGCTGTGTGACAGATTCTGCCACGGTTCCCCATTGGGAATGGTTGATTTATCCAACCACACCTACAAAAAACGACGACTTAATAGAATGAGAAAAAGAGAGAAAATTGTTGCATAAAGCTTGTATATCACCACAATATGTGCAAATCAACAAAAGTAAAACATGCTGGTATCTGCTATAAGTAGTTGAAGTATGTTGCAATGGTGGTCCCTGGACTCATGTCAGTCTGTGCAACATTAGCTACTTGTCCTCAGTGAGTTTCTAGAAAAGAAAGAACCACTGTATCCAATGAGCACAAATATGGTAGTAGCCCAGGCTCATTGGCGGGGGGGATATTGCCAGTTCCCCCATCAGATAGCCTGAGTAGCACTGGCTGATATGACATAGACCCCTTTTGGTACTTGGTGTGTATTTTGACAAAATGATGAGCTGATAGAATTAAAACCGCCTCCTCTTCCTCCTTTTTAATGTTTCCATATACAGCATGTAAGTAGAAAACTAGCACCATCAGGTGTAAAGCCGCTCTGATAGCCTTGTGGCTGAAGAGCGGGGTATAAGTAAATAAATAAATAAATAACCCAATACATTGGACTTTATCACACTATGCTCTTATAGTGCTATTATTCCACTTTAACTGCTCTGGCTGCCTCCTGTGTAGTCCTGGGATTTGCCATTTAGAGAGGGACATTTGGAATTCTCAGCCAGAGAGCTCTTAGGCCTCATTAAACTACAAACCCCAAAAATCCACAAGAGGCAACCATAGCAGTTAAAGTAGAATAATAGCACTATAACAATGTAGTGTGATAAAGTCAATTGTCTATTTTGCTTGTGTCCTGTGCCAGATTACCTTGTGAAGGGAGAGTGAAACTGGCCAAAAAAGAGAGTCTGCAGTCCTTTGCAGTTGAGCCCTGACTCCCTCTCTCCCGCAGGAACTGCCAACAGATGGATGTCTTTATTTGTGAGGCTGTTTCTAGCCCCAAACTTTTTATTCCATAAATTAATCCATTTATTTTGTTTGTTTGTTTTTGTGAAATGATAAAGCTTTAGGCCTTGGGCAAGCCGTGCACTCTCAACCTCAGAAAACCCCATGATAGGGTCCCCTTCAGGTCACCGTAGGTTGGAAATGACTTGATGGCACAAAAACAACAAGGCTTCAGGCACGGGGCAGGCAGCCATAACTCCAAGCCACAACAATAACAATGATTTGAAAGGTTTACTAATCTGCTATAAAGACAACAACTGCCAATCCCCCCTTTCTTTTGTTAGTGCTCACAATTAGATCCTAAAAATAAATTGTTTACATCAAGTCCAAAATGAACAATAGGAAAACAAATAAATAAAAATTTGATTCCTCTAAGCTATCTAATAACAGTCCCTAAGATACACTCACACACTTCACGCTTCTCCTGTTGGCTTCCTCTCGGGTTGCAGGCAAACAGTTCTTTGCAGAGGCTTAGTGGTAAGCTTTTCTCCCACAGTTCTTCGCACTGTGGCTATTGTTTTGTTTCTGATTCCTTTTTGAAGTTCCTTCTTGTTGGCAACTTTGTCTGCTCTGCTCCGCTCTGCTTTGTCTCTTCTCCATCAATTTCAATTCTACTTTCAGCTTTCTTTTCACAGCTTCAGTTCAGCTTCCATTTTCATCTTTCCCCCAAGTTCTCTTATTTACCAACCACAACTCCTAGGCCTGGCTCACATATATACAAAATTTTGCTATCACTTTCTATTCTCTGCAAACCCCTTCTATTTGACAAGAAATTAAATGAAGCTACTATATTTCAGAGGAAGGAGTGGGCAAAAACAACTCCGAATATTCCTTGCCTAAGAAAACCCTATGAAATTCATGGGGACACCATAAGTCAACAGGCAGCTTGAAGGCACACACACAAACACACAGAACATTAACTAATGCAAAGCAACATAAAAGCACCATTGTTCCTGTGTGCTTTCAAGTAATTTCTGCCTAATGTTGACCCTAATGTGACCCTATCATGGGGTTTTCTTGACAAGATTTATTCAGGGGGGGGGTTGCCTTTGCCTTCCTCTGAGGCTGAGAGAGTATGACTTGCCCAAGGACACCCAGTGGGTTTCCATTGCTGTGTGGGGATTTGAACCCTAGTCTCTTGTGTCATAGTCTAACACTCAAGCCATTTGTGAACCTCTGGAGGTCTCCTATGCATACACACACACACACACACACACACACACTGACAACTCCAGGGTTAATCTAGAACCTCGCTGCCACCAACCATTGAATTAAATTTCCCATTAATAGCATCACATTGGGATGTTGCCTGGGTTTCCTTTGTATCTTCTACTCTGACTCTGCAGAGTTTACCTCACACAACCTCTGTGGGGTAAAAAACAAATAAGGCTCAAGAAAAAGAGTGTGTAGAAGGAGAACTTTAAAAAGACAGTTTATTCTAAGCAGAAACTATAGTTGTCCTTTCACATTCACGACTTCGACTTTTGCAGTTCCGCCTATTCGCGGAAATCCTCGGCTTCTCCCCCCACACACACAGACAGAACTTGTTTTGGGGGTGGAAACCGAGAAAAGCTGAGTGACCCCACCACTTCAATTGGCTTTTGCCCCTTCTGTGTGAGGGGGGAAAGCTGATTGAAGCAAGGCACTTAGCAAACTGGCAGTGGTTTGCTGGCTGAGCACCCCACTTTATTCAGCTTTCACCCCTCAAACGGAAGGGGCGAAAGCTGGTTGAAGTGGGGTGCCCAGCCAGCAAACCACTGCTGGTCTGCTGGCTGAGCACCACATTTTACTCAGCTTTCACCCCTCACACGGAAGGGGCAAAAGCTGGGTGAAGTGGGGTGCTCAGCCAGCAAACCAGTGGTGGTTTGCTGGCTAAACACCTTGCTTCAATTGGCTTTTGCCTCTTCCATGTGAGGGGTGAAAACCAGTTGAAATGGGGTGCTCAGTCAGTAAACCACCGCTGGTTTGCTGGCTGAGCGCCCCACTTTACTCAGTTTTCATCCCTCACATGGAAGAGGCGAAAGCCAGGTGAAGTGGGGTGCTCAGCCAGCAAACTACCACTGCAAAGGGAAGTGCAGGGGGTGGGTGGGTGAGGCTCTAAAATCACCTCTCTCCTGGGCCTTTGCTCCCTTTGGGGTGGAAGCAAAGGCCCAGGAGAGCAGCGATTTTAGCAGTTTTGCCTCACCAGCCACTGCTCTCCTGGATCTTTGCTTCCCTCTGCAAAGGGAGCAAAGGGCCAGGAAAGCATGGGAGGTGAGGCAAAGCCTCTAAAATCGCCTCTCTCCTGGGTCTTTGCTCCCTTTGGGGTTGGAAGCAAAGACCCAGGAGAGCAGCTATTTTAGTAGTTTTACTTCACCCACTGCCACTCTCCTGGATCTTTGCTTCCCTCTGCAAAGGGAGCAAAGGCCTAGAGAAGCACGCGTGGGGGGGTGAGGCAAAGCCTCTAAAATCGCCGCTTTCCTGGGCCTTTGCTCCCTTTGTGGAGGGAAGCGAAGACCCAGGAGAGCAGGGAATTTGAGGCAAAACCACGGAGCCACAAAGCCTACAAGTGTTGGATGGTGGGGCATGGTGGTGGGGATGGCAGAGGCCCCAGGGGTATGGTGGGGGTGGCAGCAACAGCGGCTGCATGGTAGCAGTGATGGGGTGCATGGTGGCAGGGGCATGTTGGGGGTGACAGGGACGCAAAGGCGGGGGTAGTTGTGGAGGAGTTCTGGGAGGCCTATATTTTTTATTCATGGTTTTTTCACATTCTTGCACCCCTAACCTCTGCGAATGTGAAGGAATGACTGTACATAGCATAGTAAAAGGTATCTCTTTCATTAAAGGCCATTCCTTTCAGGCACACTTAGGAGTTACAAAGTTACAGATAAGTCTAGTCATTCCAGCCAAGTTTATGAAATAAATATAAACCCTAATGTGACTAAGCTAAACAATTCCCTAATCTACTCAGAGGGAGCTGCAGTCCAGATGTGCTGGGTGTTTATGGGGGCTGGGAGTCTGGGCCAATGTGGGCCCAGTCTCTTCCAAGTGCCCCCTTAGATGGGACAAAAGTCCTCCTGGCTCAGGTCTCGTTGTTCTTCTCCTCGGTCTCAAGGCCTGAGGCATCATTTCTCACATCTTCACAGAAGCATCTTGAAGCTCCCTCCAGGTGGTCACCTCATTGGTTGGCTCTCTCTCACAACCTGTGACTTCTCATGACACTGACCCCCAATAAATTGTAATGTAACCTGATACGTCCTTAACCCTTTGTTTACCTGCTTGTCTGTGTTGCCCAAATAATAGGAGAGCCCATTTTCACACCACTACACTACACTTGCTTGATAAAAATCAGTAACATAACTTAGAATACGGTGTCCAGTTCTGGGCACCACAGTTCAAAAAGGATATTGACAAACTGGAGCGTGTCCAGAGAAGGGCAACTAAAATGGTGAAAGGTCTGGAAACGATGCCTTATGAGGAGAGACTTAGGGAGCTGGGTATGTTTAGCCTGGAAAAAAGATGGTAAAGAGGCGATATGATAGCCCTGTTTAAGTATTTGAAGGGATGTCACGCTGAGGATGGAGCAGGCTTGTTTTCTGCTGCTCCAGAGACTGGAACACGGAGCAATGGATGCAAGCTCCAGGAGCAGAGATTCCACCTCAACATGAGGAGGAACTTTTTGACAGTAAGAGCTGTTTGGCAGTGGAACACACTCCCTCGGAGTGTGGTGGGGTCTCCTTCCTTGGAAGTCTTTAAACAGAGGCTGGATGGCCATCTGTCGGGGATGCTTTGATCAAGATTTCCTGCGTGGCAGGGGGGTTGGACTGGATGGTCCTCGTGGTCTCTTCCAACTCTGCAATTCTATAATTCTATGATTCTATAAAATAAAAACAATAAAATAACACTAGTTGCACCCAGTGTAACATACGCCATTTAAAAACTTCCCAAAAAACACCCTGTAGATCTCACAACAACCCTATAACATAGGCTGATGGATTTTTTAATTCCCTCTCCCCCTTCTCAGCATTCTGCACTTTTCCCAGAATTGCTGAGGGCTACTCGCTCTGTTGCCCTGCCTCTGCCAGTTGTTTGCCTGGATCCCGTCACAGGCATCCCACCACCAGCAGCACCAGTTGACTGTCTGGGTCCCAATCTGGGCCACAGATTGAGTGGCAGGAGTGGATTGTGAAGTGGGGAGCGAATTTGCATGTGGGTGGTGATTGGTTGAGTATGTTTCCTCAGCAGCCAATCAGCACACTGGGAAAGGTAATATACCCATGAGAATTAGGTAGATAGATAGATAGATAGATAGATAGATAGAGCACGGTTCCTTCACAGCTTGTTTTATACTTGCAGCATGTGTTTGATTTGTAGTGTTGAATAGTATTGAAAAAATGTGATTGTCCCTCCTGTAGTCTGAAGGGAAACAGTCCATTCTGCCACCTCCACTCAGGCAAAGGCTGCCGGTTATTCCCCAGCTCAGTAGACTAGCTGTAAAGCTACCTGGGGAAGGTATATGTCATACAACATGTAATAGTATGATACCTCTTATTTGATATGTGGTGCATTTGCTGAAAATCTAAGCCTCTTTTGTTTTAGATGTTTAAGTAAAATTGAGTACAGTACTGTTAACATGAAAATGCTTTTGACTCGCGAAACACAGTTGTGCCAAAGCAAACCCCCTACTGCGTACAACATAAAGAAGAATCTGCATCCCAGACTGTTTTTTAAAAATGACATCAAGGTTTCAGTTGAATATTTGAGCTTAGTGGGTATTTGTGATTCTCTCAGAGTCACCCAAGAGTTAAGATATTAATGTGCAAAAGTTATGGTGCTTTGACACACATGACTGAGAAGGTGGGTGGATGTTCTTTTAAATGCTCAGACAACTGTGAAATAAAGAAGGGAAGATAAGTGCTAACAAAATCAAGGGAATGAAGAAGAACTAGAAAAAGAATAGTACAATAGATTATTGTTTTTTGCTCTGAGATTATCCAAGAAAAAACATTTTATCACCAGAAATTTGTTCTTGGTCATTTTGTTCACAGGATGAAAATGAAAAACAGTTTTGCAATAAAAATGTGAATTCAAACTAACCTATCACACTCCCAGAAGATAAAACAGGTGAATGTTCTTTTCCTCATAGACAATTACACATTTACTAAAGTGAAGGTGGAAGAGATAGTGGAGTAAATGATGATAACAAATCCCACTCACACCCCCTCTTCTCCACCACCACCATAACAGAGAAGATAAAACATTCCCAAATACAGCAGCTTTGAACTAGGGATGTTCATCCTTGCATGTCTATTCTCATATGCAAGAATGGATACTGCAGGGTTTATTCTCCTTGACTCAAAGACAGTGAGGTATTTTCTGCTGGTCAGAGTTTTTGCATTTGCAAGAATGATTTTGAACAGATTGCAAACTATAGTAGATGCTGCCTTGTTGTACGGATGATTTATTTGCATCTTTTTGTCAACAACCAGTTCTTCTGGGCTTACTGTGTTGGTCCTTTGTTTAGATACTAATTTTCAAATAAACATTTTGAACAAATTGCAGAGACATCGACCGGGGGGGGGATGCTTGTTTTGTTCTCACTTTGAGGGGAGAAATCTCACTGGGGTTAATGAACTCTTGGCAGGCTGTCATCACCCTACACTGTTATAGCATTATTATTCCACTTTAACTGCTATGGTTGCCTCCTATGGAATCCTTGGATTTGCAGTTTAGGGAGAGTCATTTAGCATTCTCAGCCAGAGAGCTCTTAGGCTTCACTAAACTACAAACCCCAGAATTCCACAGGAGGCAGCCAGAGCTGTTAAATAATAGCACTATAACAGTGTAGTGTGATAATCCTGTTTGGTTAAGAATGAATAATGTAGACAGATTTCTTCTGATCCCTATCAGGAACACAACTTTTGTATATATGTTGGAGGGTACCTGGAGACGGATTGCAACCCCATCCAGGACAGGTGAACTATCCAATTCCAGAATCTGACCCACCCACCCTGCAAAAAAAAATCTTGGGCCAAACACTTTGCCCCAGCTTTCATTAAAACCTTCTACATGCAGAAGAGAAATGAAAGCTCGCCAATCTTCCTCCTTGGAGTCAGATTTCAGGACTTGACTTGTAACACGCAGGAAGCATTCCCTGAGTGTCAAAACACCTTTTGACTGACCTAGAAAAGGAGGGATTAAAACTCACATGAAATAATGGCATTGAAAGCCCTAGCTCAGCATAAAGGATACCAGTCGCTGAGTCATCCAGATTGCATGTTACCTGCTAGGCACTGGAGCGTATCCTTCTTGTTTAATCAGAATGTAGTAATCACCAAATACATCATGTTCAATTTGCAGAGGGAGGAGAATGGCTTTCTATTCACTCAGCTGACAATGTAGACAGAAAGGCCATTGCTGCCAAAACAACTGCAAAGCACCAATATGTCAAATTAAGCTTCCCCCCCTAGTCACCCCCCTCCTCCCAGTTCCAAGAAAATGGGTCAACTAATTAAAAATAGGAGAATTAGATGACATTTCCCTATATGCTTTTCCTTTAATATCTCTGGCACATTGGAGAAATTAAAGAAGGAAAACACAATTATTACACAAAGGTCTATTCTAATGTAATACTGTACTTCATTCACAAATGTGAATTTGCTATGAGTCCCACAGTGGAAAAAATGTTAAGAACTGTGGCAGAGACAAAATAATATGCTGAGTATTGAGAATAACATTCTTACCTTTTTGGATGACTTTCCTATTTGTTTATGACTACGTAACACTGTGATATCATCCCATCAACGTGATGATGCCTGTGGGTTCACGGACATGACTAGTCCAGAAAGAATGAACAAGCAGCTACCAAGGAGGAAATTGTACCAAACAAGGGCAAGCAGACTAAAACTGAACCCAGACAGAGGCATTCCTCCTCATTTGGAAGGCAGATCAAGGAATAGGCATTCACCTGTTTCGGATGGAAGTGCAATCCTCTTAAAGACTCCGATTAGTGGTGTGAATGGACTCCTGACTTCTCCCTTGATAGCAGAGACTTCAGTAGTCTCTGGAGTGCTTTTGCACAGCTACAGCCCTTTCTCCTGAAATATCAAATCTGTTCACAGTGATTCATGCCTTAGTTACATTGCACTTGCTCTACTGTAACTTGTGCTGTGTCTTTGAGTATAGTTTGTAAACCTCAATTAGTTCAGAATGCTGCAGCCAGACTATTGACCCAGGGATGGTTGTAAGGATCATGTGATTCCCATATTAAAACAGTTTCAGTGACTGAGGTCTTGTCTACATGGGTCAAATGAAATGGCTTCCCTGAGTTCCATGGCCAGCAGTCTGGATGATACAGAGGTTTTGCCCTGATTCTTGTCCAAACTGTCTAGACAACATCCAGGCAGTTCCAATGAAAATTCAGGGCAAATACCCCATAAAATGGGGTGGACATGTGCTATGGTTCTTCTGGAGAAAACTGAGTTCTGTTACAACAATGGAGGGTGTCTGCACATGTCAGGTCACATGTGTTGCATTTGCTGAGGTCACAGCAAGGTGTCCAGCCATGTGACCATGGCCAGGTGTCTCGTTCCTGGCCTTGGAACATGTGACCAGTGCAGTGAAGTGCCAGTTCACATGCAGGCCGTGGGTGTGTGGACACACTCCCATTGCCACAATGGAAGGGGAGGTAATGGGGAATGTCATGGGCCTGGGGCTGGAATACTCTGGCCAAAACATGGAATATTCTGATCATTGTAGACAAGCCCTAAGTTTCTCTTTGCAGGGACAATTAAAAGTACTTGTCATAGTGACTGATGAAATCCTATAGAACCTGGGACCACATTATTTGTGGGACCACATTCTCCCACAGGACCCTCCCTGCAGTTGTAAAATGTGTAGGAGAGGCTCCCCTGATGCCCCATGAAGACCTGAGCCACATTTGGTAGGAAACTGAGAGAAGACCTGTTTGGACTTGGTTCTCAGGCTCTGGAGCTCCTTGCAAAATTCTTTCTTAGATACATTTCTACCTGCAAGGAATGAAATTTTTATTTAGTTAGGCCTTTTGGGCAGTACTAAATGATTTGTGAATGTGCTCTAATTGGTTTTAATGTCAAGTTTTTATAAAGTTTTACAGACATGGATTCAAACTTAGGGAAATACTAGGGTCAGGAATACTAAAAGAGAAGAGAGTTCATGATGGATGGGAGTCTCTTAAAAGTGAGATATTGAAGGCAAAACTTCAAACAGTTCCAATGAGGAGGGAAAATGGCAGGTGTCTAAAGAAACCAGGATGGATGTCGAAAGAACTCTGAACTGAATTAAGACTTAAAAGGCACATGTGCAAAAATGGAAAACAGGGAAATCACAAAAGCAGAATTCAAACAAATAGCCAGCTCATTTAGGGGGAAAGCAAAAGCACAGATGGAGCTCAGGCTTGTTAGAGAGGTTAAAAACAATAAAAATGGCTTTTTTTGGTTATGCCCATAGCAAAAGGAAGAACAAGGAAGCGGGCTTGCCACTGGCCAGCAGGCCGTTTTGCGGCCCGGCCAGCAGCCCGGATCACCATACCTCCTAACCCCCTCCTGACCCTGCCCGGCCTTTTGGCCTGGTGGGGGGAGGGGGCGGCCGCATGGCAAGGCCATGGGCGCGGCCATCTTTTCCTTTTTCTTTCCCAGGAGCCTCAGCGGCGGGGGAGGGAGAAAGGGAGGAAGGTCAATCAGGGAGGGGCCTGCCTGGCCCTGATTGGCTGAGAGAGGGTGGGAAAACTGGGGATAAAAGGTCGCGCAGTTGGGCAGCCTGCCCAGTTTGGAGGCAGCGTCAGAGGCAGCAGCAGCGCTCCATTGCTGCCAGGAAAAAACCTGTCCACCCTCCCTTGGTTCTAACTCCATGTTGCAATTTGAGGGCGGATGTATTGGGTTGTGATAAGGGAAATGGGGTCTCCATCAAGTGCAAGATCAAGTTCAAGTTCAAGTTCAATGGAGGCCCCTGATAGTTTGCTAATATGTACTTGTTTACAGGGGAAGAGAGAGCGTCGGGCGGGTGGCTCGACCATTGGCTCTCTCATCTAGAGGGGATCAGGATGTACCGATCCCGGCTTTGCCCACATGGGTGGGCAGTGATGAGATCATGACCCATACATTGACACCAACTATTTAGCTTGCAAGTTGCGGCCGAATTTTGCCAAAATTGTATCTATTCATATCTACCTCAATATGTATTCACATTGTTACTAACCTGTACCTAATATCATATTCTGAAAGTTTACATAGTATGTAGAAAATAGAAAGTCAAAACAGAATTGTGTCCGTCTCTTATTCAGGAGGGTGGTGGGGATGTACGATCTGGGTCCGCAAATGGTAGGGCCACTGCATGGAGAAGATGGTGAAATGCTAACGGGACAAAGAAAAAGCAGAACTACTCAACACCTTCTTTGCCTTGGTCTTCTCCCAAAAGGTGAACAGTGCTCAACCTGGGGGAAATTGAGTGTATGATGCAGTAGGCTATCATGTCACCTCTCAATCTTCTCTTCTCCAGACTAAACATGCCCAGCTCCCAAAGCCAATCCTCATAGGACATGGCTTCCAGATCTCCCACCATCCTGGTCACCCTCCTCTGGACACGTTTCAGCTTCTCAATATCCTTCCTGAATTGGGGTGCCCAGAACTGGACACAGTATACCAATTGAGGCCTAAGCAAAGCAGAATAGAGTGGCACTATTACTTCCTTTGATCTAGACACTTTACTTCTATTAATGCAGCCTAGAGTCACATTGGCTTTTTTAGCTGCTGCATCACACTGCTGACTCATGTCCAGCTTCTGGTCCACTAAGACTCATAGATCCCTTTCACATGTACTGCCATCAAGCCAGGTGTCAGCCATCCAATAGCTGTGCATTTCATTCTTACTGCCCAAGTGTAGTATCCTACATTTCTCCCTGTTGAAACTCATTTTGCTAGTTTTGGCCCAGCTTTCTAATTTGTTAAGGTCATTTTGGATATTGATCCTATCCTCTGGGGTATTAGCTACCCCTCGTAATTTAGTGTCATCTGCAAACTTGATAAGCACACCCTCTATTCCCTCATCCAAGTCATTGATAAAGATGTTGAATAGCACTGGGTCAAGGACAGAAGAGGAGCCATTGGTGCCTACCCTTTTGTTTAACTATTTGAAGGGAAGTCATATTGAGGATGGAGCAAGTTTGTTTTCTCCTGCTCCAAATGCTATGGCATGGAGCAATGGACTCAAACTACAGGAACAGAGATTCCACCTATAACATTAGGAAGAACTTCCTGATGTTAAAAGCTGTTTGACAGTGGAATTCACTGCCTCAGAGTGTGGTGGAGTCTCCTTTGGTGGTTTTTAAACAGAGGCTGGATGGCCATCTGTGGGGAATGATTTGGTTGTGTATTCCTGCATGGCAGGCGGTTGGACTGGATGGCTCTTGTAGTCTCTTCCAGCTCTGTGATTCTATGATTCTATACCTTGATTTTTATGCCTTTCATTTAGTACTTTATTTGACTATACTATACTACACACACACACACACACACACACACACAGATAGACAGATATCAATGGAATCTAAGGGAGAAAGCTGCAAATCAAGACTGGGAGGGTAAAATATATTTTCTTTTATTGTGCTTGTATTATTGCTCGAATCACAAGGAGAACCATCTGGTGCAATCACTCTTAACCTTTTCTTTACCAGGGAACCCCTTTAAATATCTTTTGTTGCTGCGAACCCCCAAGACTTAACTCAATATTTAAAACAACAACAACAACGACAACAACAATAATACAATTGCACCATCCATTATATCTTCCCCAGAGTCACTGGAGGGGGAAGAAAGACTTTTCTTTGGGTTCTTGCTGCAAGCTTGAGCAGATTGAATGGCAATGCACAGTCCAAGCCAGCCAGCCAGCCTGCCTTTGCTTTGACTCCTGTCATTTGGGCACTCCACTGCAGGGAGGAGGTGGGCCAAGCAGCCTTCAAGCCTTTGCGGACCCCCTGTGAGGACATCACACACCTCTGGAGGTCCCCAGACCATAGGTTAAGAACCACTGATCTGGTGGAAAGGCAGGATCCAAATTATATAGCAATAAGTTTCAGGAGACATTTCGTCCTCATTGAAATAGCTAGTCTTCACTTGAAAATCTTGAGTCAAGAATATTCAGTCCTAAATCTATTAACCCAAATGCATTTTTCAGGAAACCACTACAAACAGAAAAATTACATTTTCTGTAAGACCGAAAGTTCTCACTTCGGGCGAGAAAAACAAGGCAAACAAAAAAGATCCCAAGTGTGCAGTCTCCCAGCAGGGTGTGCCAGGAAATCCATCCACCAATTGGGGAGACTCCTCTGCCAGTTAGCATCAGCACTTGATACAGATTTCTGTGTCACCTGTTAAGGGAGAGAACACACACTTTGCAGATGCTGTTCTGCTGCCTGGCTCTTGTTTGGAGCTGCTTAGCAAGATTAAGGCCATGCCATGCTGAGTCTCTTAGTCATTCATTCATTTGCTTGCTCACTAATGCATTCATTCATTCATTCATCCCCCATTCATTCATTCATTCATTCCCTCCACCTGCAGACACCAGATAAATATTTCGGTAGCTGCTTCTGCTGCCAAGGTTGGTGGCCTTCGTGTCATGTAAAATTAGGTGTTCAGCACACTTGGGAGGGGGGTGTTATGAATACAAAAGCATAAAACAAACTCTGAACTACAAGAAAAAGAAGCAGATAGGAAAGCTGGAGGGCTTTATGAGCTGTTAGAGATGCCTTTTTTAAAGTTTAAGAATAAGCTCAGTCTGTACCTGATAAGACGGAGAAGCAACAATTGGTTTTAGGGGGCTCCAAGGAGGATTGCAAAAAATCCTAAGAAGGGCCATAATGTGAAAGGGGATGTTGTACCAGGACAGAGCTGCTTAGCATTGCTGTTGTATGCAATGTCCAAAACCAAAACCAGGTACAATCCACTTAGTACACTAAACCAGAGGATGGGGCAGATCCGGGTAATTCTGTCTGTCCTGTTGCCGCTTTGTGTGCCACCTTCACTGACCCTCCCAGCCTTTATTTTCAGCTCTCTCCCTTAGATTCCATTGTTTTTGCAAAGATGTTAGCAGCTCTCTATTGTTTGAACAAGTAGGGGAAATGGAAATTAATTAGACTGGAGAATGGGAGCAAAGCCCAGGAACCAGGTTAGAGGAGCACAACTGTGGCAAGGAGACAAAAATCAGTAGGCACCTCTTTTGGGGAAATAGTACAGTAGGACCCTTGTATCTGTGGGGGATTGGTTCTGGGCCCTACCGCGGATAACAAAATCCACGGATAATACGAATGCCGGACTTCCCTTGCTGCCACCACCGGAACTCCCCACACACACATGGAGAAGGGAGAAAGAAAGGAGGTGAGCTTGCCTTCTCCCTCCCCCCCTGCCCTACCCCCTGCCAGCTCTGCACACCCCCAGACCCCTCCTGGGAGAAGGGAACGGAGAGGCAAGCTTGCCTCCTCCCTCCCTCCCTCCCTGCCAGCTTCGCTGCACCACCGGAAGCCCCACGGAGAAGGGAGCAGGAGGCAAGCTCTCCTCCCCCCTCCCTTCTCCATCCCCCCCCCTGTCGTCATCCATAGATAATTGAATCAGCAGATGTCAAATCAGCAGATACGGGGGTGCTACTGTATTCCAGTTCTGAAAAGCTGTTGTGGGAGTCTGGTTTTATGGTTAGTGGCAGAGTTCTTATGTTTTCCTTGCAACCAGTTTTATGTGTATTAAAGACACAATCCACTGGAACATTATTCAACACATGCCCCACCACAGCATATTACCTAGCCAAGAATTTTAGTCTGGGGCTGGGGACAGGCAATGTATTTTAAGTGAGTTTTGGGTTCTCATAGTATTGACATATTTTTTTTTAATCCTACCATCAGCTCTGGTGAAACAGCATACAAAGGTGTGTGAAAAATATAAAAACAATTTTAAAAGTCTCAAACCGGTTCAGAAGAGGCAACAGTGGGAAGGATAAGCAGTAATCTGTCCTTCACCGTACACTAATTTATCTCTCTGTTAACCACAAATGAACACATTCCAACACATAAACCAACACAACAACCCATCAAATACATTTCATTTAAGTCTCATGGTAAGGCAGTGGCCATACTGGCTGGGGGATTCAGGGAGTTGTAGTCCAAAATGTAATTTCTCCATATTGAAGAGGGTTTTGATATGAAAATCTCTCTCACACACATCCTTTCCAGTGCAGAAATAAACCACTGAAAAGAAATGGTCTTAGTGGGGAGAAGGGGTGTTAGTTGAGGATGCAATTAAAATAAGGAACAATGTAAACAATTGAGTGAGAACTACTGGCAGGCAAGAAGCCAAATGAACAAGCTTCTTGGGAACTGTTCTGATCTTCTTTCACTGCACGTGCAGTCAGGAGTTTCAGCAGAGCTTGCTTTTCTTTTTTGTTTTCTTCTTTTTTTATTCTGCAAGTACATTAAAAATTACAGAAATTACAAAAATTAAAGAAAGAAAGGAAATACAATAAAAAGGAGGAAAAGTAAAAGAAATAATAAGAAGAAAAAAGAACTGACTTCTGATCTTCCTTGCAGCAGTTATATATGCATATACTTATCCATACCTCTCTTTCTAAAAAACTACAACATGTCCTCTATCTTCAATAATCTTTTCTTGCTTATCATCAGAACCAGATTACCGAGTCCCCCCACCCTCCACAAAAAGCCAATAAGGGGCTTCAGCTCTTTAAGAAATCTCCCAAATAACCTTTCTGTAATCAAACAAAACAACTTGTCCATTTCTACTAAATTTATCAGCTTCAGCAGCCGTTCCTCCAATGTGGGTAGTGTTGAATTCCTCCGTTCTTGTTAACTTTTTGATTTTAATTTTAAGCTACACCTTGTACAACAGCCTTTATGTTCTCACAAAAAGAGGTGACTTGTCAAGGGGCCCGGTTCCACAACAGGAAAAAGTTTGCAAGATTCCGGATTATCGTTCTTTCGCATCAGGAGCGCATAAATCACACGGATTCTGGTATATTCGGAAGATACAGCCAGATGCAGCCACTTTCGGTTTTCCTTAGTTCACACAGGCAAAGGCGGGGGGGGGGATCGCCTCCAGATGATTAAAGCCAGGCAGGAGGAGGGGAGGGAGCAAGGAGGGGGTCATGGAGACCATAAATAATGAGAGGAAAGAAAAGGACAAACAAACAAGAGATCGAAAGAGCGATCTGTCAACTTCCCCATCTTCCCCAGCCCCGAAAGGCTTCTATAAAGAAAGGAGTGAATGAAAGCACGAACGAGCAAAAGCATGGTGGAGCGATCTCCTTCCCTTCCCTTCCCTTCCCTTCCCTTCCCTTCCCTTCCCTTCCCTTCACGCATGCACACACAAACACACACCACAGAAGCAGGGGGCTAGCCTCATTCCTGATTGTTTTCCCTGCCTCCGAAGCCTTGAATAAAGGCAAGTGAAGGGAAGGACAAACAAACAAAAGGACGAACATGCGATCGGCTGTTTCCCTGCACACACGAATGCACACACACACACTCACACCAGCGAAGCAGGGGATAGTCCCGATCATCTTCCCAACCCCCAAAGCCTTCCTTTGAAACAGACAGGAAGGGCTCAGAGCAGATTTTCCAAAGTGGGCTGCAAGGAGAAGAAGGGCGAATTTCTTCTCTCCAACCCCTCAGTCTATTCGAATAAAGCAGAATGCTCACTCCAACCAATCAGGATTCAGCTCTGCTCACAGTAATTCGAAAAGGTTGATGCCAGTTTACACGATGGTCAGTCCCCATGACAAATTATGCACATTTTTGTGAACTTAATCAAAAAAAGTCTGGAAAACTAGCGAAAGCTGATACTGCGCAACTTTGGGGTTTTTTGCACCCCCTCCTTCTGAAAAGGGCGCTGTTGCTTTGAAATGTGTGGGAACTATCAGGCTTCTTGTCGCATTCTTTGAGGATTTATTATGCCGTGTAAACGACCCCCAAGGTTTTTAGTCTCACTGCTGATTGGAAAAACTCTCCTCACTTGCAAATTAGATGGTTAAAGATGATCAAGAAAGTGTGGTTTTTGCAGGTCCAGTGTCTATTAAGGCTTGTTTTAGGCGGCTGAGCCTGAATGTTAATCCCGAGGCCCCCTTCTGCTCAACCCACTTTTCAACCACTGGTCTCCTGACAAGAAGCAAAGTTTTGGAGCACTCATGGATGATCCCATGTTCTCTCCTTGTCCAGAAATAGTTTTCACTAGATAGAACTTGCCTCCTAGCTGGCAATTTTGTTGCCTAAGCTTTCCCTGCTGTGGACGTCAACTACTATCCTTCCTCACCTGTTCCTCCAGCAGAGCTTTCTTGCAGTTTGCTGCCTGCCTCATCAGCCGTTGGTGGCTTTCCTATTAAACTGATGCAACAGTTTATGTCCTTTAAATTTGGGAGTATATATGAACATTACGCATTCTCTGGAAATCTCTCTCACATAACTAATTTTATGAGCTTGCATTCTAAAATGAAACAAAACAGCAAGTAATGCAAGAGAGAAAGGCTAACTGATACTGGAGTGGTTGTGCTTTTCCACTCTCATGGCAGGAGCTTGAAATGTTGAAAAACAATTTAGCAACTTCAGGGTGGATGACCATTAGCATTTCACAACTGATCCTAAAACCCAGTAGTGGGCAATATGCTGCATGTGGGCCTCATATGCAGTGCCTCCACAGCAGCAGAATCACTGGTGGGTGCTGCCAACAATGCCACCACCATCTGCACCACCAAAATTTATCTGGACTTTTGAATTCTCATCTGGAAAGAGGGAGACATTCTACCCTGCAGACTCACAGGGCTATAGGGCTGTACGTTGACCACCCCAACGTTAACAATAAATGTTATGCTATCTTGAAGGAAGATGCTAGCACTTCCTTCCCTGAAAGCATATTTGAACCAAGAGATCCACTTTCCCTGCTAAGGCTGAGAAAGCCATAGGCAAAGAGAAGTTCTTCTGGCATGTAAAGTCCCCCATTATTCTTCTAGTCAGGATCCTCTAGCAGCAAAAAAAAAAGCAGGATTTTTCTCTGGGTGCAGTGTACATGCAACAGTGCCCCACTCCATCTTGTTCTTTACCTGAGGCTGCAAAATGCCTCAGAGAACACCCCACAAAGGACAAAACAGTGTGCTTTGTAAGGTGTTGCATGGAATTGCACTGTGTGTTTTGCCTGAGACCACCGATGAGCCAATAGCCTAGGTTCACAGGCTTTTCAAAAAAGTTCCCTGGGCCTAAAATAGCCAGGGGGACATACTGAACTTTTCCCCATGTCCCTATAGGATGCTAGATGGAACGTTCCTTCACAGAGCAGACTTTTAAGCTCTAGATATGGAACATATAGTTCCTATAGCCTGTATAGAGTTGAAGGTGATCAGGCCTTAGGCTGCCTAAGAGGCATTGTGCCTTTGGTGTCCTTCTTCTCCCCTGTTCCTATGTTCTAGGGTGAGGGGGTGAGGACGATGCTTATTTATAATGCCCTTTCCACTATAGGGTAGAACATCAAACATATACAATCAGAGACAAAGGACTTTTTCAAACACGGTAACAAAAACAAAACAAAAAAAAAAACGAGGAGGTTGGGAGAAAAACAGGGCTGTCGTGCTTACAGAGCCCAGTTTCAGACAGCCCCGTTCTCCTCTCGACCTTCCTCCATCCTTCCTCCATGCTGTGGGTGCCACTTTTATTGATGAGGGTTCTCCGTGAATAAAAGCGGCATGTTTCTCATGTGGGCACCATGGAGAAAGGACAGGGGAAGGTCAGAAGGAGGATGGGGCTGTCTGAAATGGGGCTGTGTAAGCACGACAGCCCTGTTCTTCTCCCGAACGCCTTGTGTGTTTTTTTACCCTGTTTGAAAAAGTCCAAAGATAATAAAACAGTGAAAGTTCTGGCATGGGGATGTGGATCCCATCTAGGAGCACTATGTCCCTTGGTATCACAGCCTCCTGAAAGGGCATGTCATCTTGCAGGCTGTCTCTCAGAGGATGCTAATTCCAAAGACCCCACTTCAGAGCACATCTCATTATTTTATTTTATATTGTTTTAAAGTATTGATGTTTCAATAAGTTAGTTTATGTAATTGCATTTTAACTTTTTTACTACTAAAAACCTACTACTAAACTACTAAAAATTACTACAGGACTGATTTGTAAGTCATATAAGGAGCCAGTGTGGTGTAGTGGTTTGAGCATTGGACTATGACTTTGGAGACTAGGGTCTGAATGTTTGCTTGGGCATGGAAACCCATTGGGTGACCTTCAGCAAGTCATAAACTCTTAGCCTCAGAAACCCCAGTGATAGGTTTGTGCTAGGATTGCCATAAGTCAGAAATAACATGAAGGCACACAACAACAATAAAAACCTCATTTTAACTCATGTGTGAGTCACTTTGGGTCATGTTCAGGAGAAAGGTAAGATATGGATTTAATTAAGTAAGAACAGTAAGAACAGCTTCAGTCATCATCATAGCTAATAGCTACATAGCAATACAACACATCAGCAAGATATTTTGTGGGAACACAGTAATGTCCAAACAAATTCAAAACTGATAAAATCATCCTGGGAACTTCTAACAGCTTTTTACCATGAGGGAGAGATATGATTGGGTATTCTTAGAGCCATGATATTATCCTTCATATCAGGGTATTTCTGAACATTGAAACATGAGATGCAAATGATTTGAAACATGTATGTGTTCTGGCTCCAAATTGTTGCTATCTCAGCTACATTGCCAGAAATCATAGGCATTCCATAAAGCATCCACAATGGCCATGCTTCCATGAGAACACCTTGTGGCCAGAGAGCTAGATGTTAAACCTGTCCCAGTTTGTCTTCCACACGTCCATGATAGCATATTTACTCATGAAAGATGGAGGCAAGAACCACCTTTGTGGTCTGCTTTTCCTTCTTTTTAGAAGATGATATACCACAGGGTGCAGTAAGTTTTCTCCTGATCTTTCTTCATCTTGTCACAAAGCATTTATCTGTGAGCACTCAAAAACTTCCCAAATGTGCCAGCCCAGCTGAAGTAGAAGCTCTATTACATGAAAATTCCCACTAGCTGGAATTTGTGAAACACTCTGAACAGATTTTCATCTGTGCACTTATAAACTGTGAGTCTACGTCACTGCTACATGAGATTTTTCATCCTCTATCTCTGTGGTTCAGCTGCAGAGCTGTTCTTTCAAGGATTGCCTTCATTGTGTACTTCTTGCAATAATAATTTTCATTGTGATACACATGTTCTGCTGTTGTCAGCATCTTTAGTTTCTTGGCAGCTATGACCCATTGTATAATGACAGTGTCAATAGCATGCCCATGACCCCTTTCCATATTTATATGCTTGCACAGGCCAGCTGTACAGTGTATTATACAGCCTTGATTAGTTTTATCATTTCCATCTTCATGTATTGTGTATTAGTCCTTTTCCTCCCTTTTTGTGTGTGTTAGGTCCTTTTTGTATATGTTAGGTTCTTTTTTCATCTTGTACTAATTTATGGTGTCTGAAATCATGCCTTAAAATGTGACTTACACCTATGAAATTACATTGTTCATTCTGCAATAAATATCCAACATGTCTTTTGTGGCTCAATAGCTTTTATTTGGTGTTAAACAAGATACATGTAAAAATATGAAAATATGTGTGTTTGTGACATTATAATCCACTATATGGCCATGATTTCAGATTATGTACCCAAGTTCATTTCAACCATTTGTTACTTTGTTGTTTGCTGTCAAGTCAGCTTTCCTTATGGCAACCCAGTGAATGAGAGACTTCTAAGACCCTTGGTTATTAGCAACCTTGCTCAGGTCTTGCATACTCAGGGGCATGGCTTTCATTATTGAGTCAATTCATCTGTAATGTGGTATTCCTCTTTTCCTAATGCCTTCAAGTTTACCAAGCATTGTCATCTTATATGAAAGCCTCAGTTTGGGTTTCTAGAGAGTTTAGGCTTAATTTGCTCTTGGACCCATTTATTTGTCTTTTTGGCAGTTCATGGTATTTGTTGATCTCTCCTCCAGCACCATATTTCAAGTAAGTCAATTCTCTTCCTGGCAGCTTTCTTCACTGTCAAGCTTTCACAATCATACCTAGCAATTGGGGTACTATGTCATGGAGAATTCTAACTTTGGTATTTAATAATATATCTTTACACTTGAGGATCTCATCTTGTTCATTTATAGCTGCCCTTCCAACTCTTAGGACTTTTTCAAACAAGGGTTACCATGCAAGAAGCCTGTGGAAGAGGTACGGCACTATTGCGCACCAGGGGGTCCGTTTCAGATGACGCTGTCCCTCTCTCGGTATTGTCCGTGTCACTTCTGTGTACGATTGAAGGCAGCTGCACTATATTTTATTCACGGAAGTTGTTCGTGATTAAAATATAGTGCGGCTGCCTTCAATCATACATGGAAGTGACACGGACAATGCTGAGAGAGGGACGGCGTCATCCGAAACAGACCCCCCTGCAGCGCAACAGTGCCGTACCTCTTCCGCAAGCTTCTTGCGCGGTAAGCCTTGTCTGAAAAAGTCCATAGTCTTATTCTGATTTCTTGACTACATATACTAATGTCAATTAAAAAAAATTGTAGACTTTTCATGAAAACACATAAATATATGCAAAGGAATACAGTTGTCCCTTCATATTCGCTGGGTTTGGTTCCAGGACCCCCTGGATACCAAAATCCGTGAATACTCAAGTCCCATTATATGCAATGGCATAGCAAAATGGTGTCCCTTTTATAAGATGGCAAAATCAAGGTTTGCTTTTGGGATTATTATTTTTTAAAGAATATTTTCAAACTGTGAATACTTAAATCTGTGGATACCAAATCCATGAATACGGAGGGACAACTCTATATGCATTCACAAGGCTATGGTTTTGTTTTGTTTTGTTTTGTTTTGTTTTATCCAAAAGACTATTTTGGCTCAACTCTAACGCTTATCCCTTACTGTCCTCAGTAGTTTAACCCTGAAGCCCCTCCAACCCACTTAATCACCAAATTGTGGAATTTCTAGATATGTCTTTACCTTGGATAGATAAAAATAAGTATTTGAGAGGTAGGGCTCTTGCTGCATATCTTTTGAATGGAGATATTCAGATTTTAGAGACAATGGTATCCTTTTGTTTTTTAGATAGGTATTTGTGTATGAAATGAACACTATGCTACTTTCCATTGTACCGTCTGCTACAATGCCCTCCACCTTACTGTCTGCTACATAGGAAACCATTTAAGAGCTTTACTGCACTTTGAGGAAAAGCAGTAAAGCAGCAGAAGGTTCTATCTTTCCACCTTCCCGCATGGCATTGTTTTTCATTCTGGTCCCTTAAGGGACCAAAGTAAAACCATGCCTTTTTTCTAATCAGAAAAACCTGTATGCAAAAAGGCATGGTTTTAGCTCAGTCCCCCATGGGACCGGAACAAAAGGACACTGGAAGGACACTGACGTCATGTGGGAAGGCAGCAGGAAAGACAGAATGTTCTGCTACTTTGCCATTTTCCCTCATAGTGCGGTAAGACTCTATGTGTATCAAGTTACTTGTTTGAGCATGAGAATAACAGAATCTCAGTGTTCACAGAATACAGTGTGGACAAATGGGGAGTTCATCTTTTCCGCAATGTAAAGCAGTTCTGAGGAGAGCATCTCACCAGCAAAACCATAGCAAATGCAGTTCCAGAATGCTGCAGCCAATGAAAGCTGCACTCTGTGCTTGCCTTTGTCTCTTAAAGTGGTGGTCAGTCTGGCCAGAGCTACTTCCCAGGTTCCACATGCTTAGCATTAAAATAAGAAGGCTGAACAGTTGAACTCTAGGATAACACAATGTGCTCCTCATTATAACCTTTCTCCAGGGCTGTGGGCTCACTCAGATTTTATGCAATTTACTGCATTCCTCACTTCCTTCTGTGGAACTGTGTGTGTCAGTAATTTATTCTTTCCCTGAAGTCTTTAGTTTACTGGTTCTCAGTAAAGATTGCTCTGCTTTAATATAAAAAATAATACAGAAGAAATCTTTTGCCAACTTTGATCATGATCCCAGGAGTTTTTCTAACAGGTCTTCTCATTGGAGAAGACAAGTGAGTGGACATGAAGACCTTTCTCAAGTCTAGAACTGGCTGGTGAATAAACCTGGGTCTAAACATTTCCACGCTACAGACACTTACGATTTTTATCTATCTGCATTTACCTCATTTTCTTGACTAATTTATATCTATATATTATACAGGCAGTTTTCATACAGTGTGCCTAACCTACATGTGTTTGTCTACTTAAGGCATACTGTTTTCTGGATTAAATGTTCCCCAGTACGGAAGAGAAGTCCTATGAGGAAAAGTTGAAGGAAATGGATATGTTTAGCCTGGAGAGGAGAAGACTACACAGGGACATGACAGCATTTTCCAAACACCTGAAGGGCTACCATACAGAATAGGTCAAAGCCTTATTCTCTGCTGTTCTAGAGGACAGGGCTAGATCTTATGTGCTAAAATTGCAGGATGGTACACTTGGGTTGAAGATTAGGAGAAACATCCTGATGATAAGGGCAATTTGGCAAAGGAAGCAGTTCCTCAGTGTGATGAAAGACTCTCCCTCACTAGAGGGTTTCAAGCACAGGCTGGGCAGCCTTCTATTAGAAATGCTCAGGCTCTGAATTTTCTCCCAAAGTAGGACGTTAGACAACATCACCTACAAAGCTCCTGTGGATTAGGGTTGCCATACACCTGGTTTGGCTGGGTTTTTAGGCTATGTTTTAGTGCCTATGTTGGGTGGGTCTTTAATATTAACCCCACCATTATCTCCCAGCTGGATTTGAGTCCTGAATCTGGATAGGAAATGAACACACAGAGTTCTTTAGCTAAAGGGACTACCATTCCAGCCTCTGCTCTCAGCCTAGCTGTGATTCAGAGTTGGCCAGATGGACAACCTTTATTTGGAAGCCTCAGCAATTTAGGGCTTGTTTAGATGGTGAAAAAACTCCTCAAAGAATGCGAGGAGAATACCTTTTGTCCCAACGGGATCCCATGGTGATTCAATGTATTTGGAAGGAGGGGAGCCAAAAACTGTAAGTACTCTGCTGGAAAAGCCTTTGCAGCTTTCCCCAAAGTTTTTTAAAAACTGCAAGGGAAATGTGCATTCCTGCTTGTTGGGACAATCAATTTGATTTGTTGCAGCTGGAATTTGTTGCCACTGGGTTAAGGGTAAGCGGCTCAGTCTCTCCTCCTCTTCCTCATGGTGGCTGCCCTCATGATCATCTCAAAATAACATGACTGCCATCTTGATTCATGGTTGTGTGAACGTCAGGCGCAGAGAACTTTGCAGCCTATCGTTTTTGTGAAATACACCATGGAAACAAGACAATGCTGCTGTGAATTGCCTATAATGCGCAGATATGAGCATTAGTTCTTCTCATCTAGACAAGCCCTAAGACTTTCAGTGTTACATGAACAGAGGAAAAGCGTGTATGAGCAAAAGTGTATGGAGAACAGACACTTTGCCATCATTCCTGTGAACAATGGATGTTCTCAGGGTAGAGCAGTTAGTTTCAAAATTGTTCTTATTACTTATCATGGCATAAACCCTGAACACAGTTCTTGCAATTACAGCAGCTTGCAAAAAGCAAATGAGACAGACTCAAAATGGATTCAGAGATTTTGACCCACAGAATGACTTCATTTTTAATAGCTTAGGAACTCAGAAATAAAAATTGCATGCTTGAACATACGTTTGCATCTGTCACCTATTTTGGAATATCATCTGGCCTGGATTCTAAGTATTAGAGTTCAAGAAGCACGGGAGGGACATAGTGAAGGTACAAGATGAAGCAAAGTAAAGAGAGAGATGCAGTGGGAAAGCATAAAGAAAAGGAGAAGTAAATACAAGTTGAGACAAAGGTGTTTAGGTTTGACCCTAATTTCCTCTTCATTTCACTCTGAATCAGAGGCAGCCACTTTCAGCAATATTTTCATGGATCTGTACCTTTTTGCCATCAGTAAGAAAACTCCTAGCATTAAGAAAAATGCTATAGTGAGTTGATGAGAATAAAGTAGCATTAGAAGTGTTTGTGTATGACAAAAAGTTTTTGTTTTTATAGCTTTTTTATGGGGGGAGGGGTTTCAGGGCTGTGTGTGATGACTCTGCTAACATTCACATGCTGAGACAATTGCCATTAAATAGAAATGGTTTATTGAACAGGAATGGTAACGTTCAGGTTCATGTCAAAGACAGTTCTGAGGCAGAGTTCAAAATACCAGGGATAACAGGATAGTTAGGTTTCAGTTACACACACACCTGCAATGGCTAACAAGGGAGCATTCCATTGCATTGCTTCCCACAGCCGTTTCCCAAAACATAGTTGCTTATATGACCTTGAATATCTAGCAGCAGATAGTACAACCTAAAACAGTTTCTACAGCATGAGCCAACTTCCAGAGAGCTACATCTAATCCCAGCATGCCTTCTGCTCATGTCAGGCCCTGGCATGCTGGCTAGGCCTAACAGACAATGCACACTCAAGCTAACTAGCTATACAGTATTCATGCTAGGGTCCCAACACTGTGAGGCCGTGTTCTGGAAGAGTTTATTCCAGATGTTTCACTTGCATCTGTGGCTGGCATCTTCAGAGAATGGTGGCATAGGGGTGTGTAGAGTTTATATACTGTGAGTCCGTGTTGGAGAAGATATGTACCTTTGTGTATTTGGATGGCTAGTTCCTGGGGGAAGATATGCAAGAAGGATTCTATTTAGCTAATGGTGAAAGGGGTGGAACAGGTGGCATTACCCACAGGTCAGTTTTAACAGTCACTCCTTCCCTGCTTCAGTTTTCCAAGCAGATGCTGTATGCTGCTTTTCAAAGCATAATGTTGCTAGACTCTGCAGTGGAGGTGGTGCATTTTTGTAAGAGTTGAATGATTTTTATGGGGCACGTGGGGATTTGGGGCATTAGAAATGCTAATATGTATAAAATGTAAAATGTTAATATGATATAAGCTGTGCTAGAAGGAAGAAAACCCAGGAATTGATTTATTGGAGGGTTGATATATGTGCAACATTTTCTAAGATATAAAAATTAAGATATTAATGGATTGCTTTTTGATATCGTTGGTAAGTCTGTGTCCTGCTTGGGATGGGCTAGGCTCAGGCTTATCCTAAGCTGGCCTAGCTAAATCTCTGGTGATGGAATTCAGAGTCTGCTCCCTTAGACTTGATGGTATCATTTGTGGCTCTTTGATGTTCTTAAGCCATGTGGGAGATCTGCTCCTCAGATCTCCTCCAGACCATGTGTGTCTTTGCTGGTCTCAAACCATGTGTCTCCAAACAAAGGGATTCAGAAACTCAAAACCCCATTAGGCAACGCTGATTGGTTCTGTATTGCCAGATCTGATTGGCTCTCCCGTCAGGTTATGTGATTTCATGTTTAGGAAATGAGGGGCCACCCTCTACCTTACCTGTTGCTGTGATAATCAGGGAATGGAAATTTACAGATGATGGGAATTGTAGTTCTTGCAGATGAGATGTTCCATGATGGAGTGGGTCATCCCATCATGACAAAAGGTTCTGCCAAAATTCATAAATCATATTCAGGATGGAAAGAACTTGAGATTTAAGAATACCATTTGTAGAAGAAAGTGAAAATGACCAATTTATCTATCTCTAAACCAAACTTAGAAGCAGAATGAGGGCAACTGTTATAAGTAAAACAATCCCTGAAGAGCATGTGAGTGATATAAACTACTACACTCTATTGTGTACAAAAACATGTATACATTTTATTACAAATGGCAAAACATGTACATCTTATATAATGGAACTATACAATGCCTGAAGGATATTAAGCAATTAATGCTGCACAAAATCAACCAACTAAAATGCATAAATGCAATATTGGAACAAGCAGTATTAAATTCTAAAGTCTTAAATAAGCAAGTATTTCTTCAAAGAGATAATGTATTAACAGAGAGAGCAAAATACAACTGGAGAAAGCGGAGGGGTGTGTGTGGAAATCATAGAAAGGCATCATAAGCCAAAATCTTCTTAGAACACTTTCTCAAATGTTTCTATGTGTCTCCAGTGACTATTAATCTTAGAGTGACCAGCCATGAACAGAAGTCAAATGACTTTTTATGGTTCTCTGCAGATTCTAAGTCTGATAGGCAAGAGAGCTGGCAGTTCCTTTCTGTGAAAAAATGTAAGGAATTGTACATAGGAGGGAAGGGTTTTGGTTAATGGCAACATCTCATGGAGTTCAATTAAATGGGACATTACTGGCTGCATGGGTGTATTTTGCTTTCTCTGGGTCTACATTGTTATATACATATTTTAGTTGTTGTTGTTGTTGGGTGTGAATGGTAGCATTCAGCCAAAGCATCACCTTGCCTGCTCCATGGCTTGAGTGATTAAATGCCAGTTGCTGGCCTCAACTCTGTTGGTGGGGAAGGGGAAAAGCCAATTAAAGACCACTGACAGGTTTTGAGGGGGACTACTTCAGAGGTAGAAACTGAAAAATGGCAGAAGTGACACAGGGATGCAGACATCTATTTGGGACCTGAGTTGGAAGGAAACAGAAGGACTTTTGTAAGCCTGCCTGATACTTTGCCTGTCTGCTATATTTGAGAGGCTAGTTAGGAGAGCTTTGAAGAGGGAAAGACCTAAAGGGAGCTGGGCAATGAGCCCCTCTGCAGAAAGGAAGCTAAGCAAGTTGGCAAGACAAAGAGAGGCCTAGGGTGTCTGATACTGAGCACCCTTTTTGTATCTCCTCAACCACTTTCACTCTATTGGCTTGTTTGTGATTTTGCTTACTCCCTGTGATTCTGAGACCTAAATCCTATTATTAGGCCCAACTAGAGTAGACCAATTAGATTTACCTATGTGTTGACTCACCATGCAACAATTGGTTGAATGGGTCTATTCTAACTGGGACTAACTAATGGGATTCTAGTCTAAATCTCCCAGTCCTCCTCAGGTTCTCAGTTGGCAAACACTTCCCTGTGCCTCCTGTGGTCCTTATCCTGAGACCACTTCTTTGCATGAGGCTTCTGGGAGCTGACATCAGACAGCAAGATTTGAGAACAACTGGTGTAGACCAACGACTTTATCAGATGCTGCAAATATGGCATCATAACGACACCTAATGATCACAAAAGGGCACACATACCAGACAATGATGTCCTTTCGCAATCATGACAAGTCCAAAAGCTGTTCTTTTTTATTGCTGGCCCAAGCTGTCAATAGATCTCCCATTCCACTTTGTTGCTAGCATTGCTGCCGTTTGAGTCCTCGCACCATTGTGCTCGTGTGAATACAGCGTCAATGACAGAAACTTGCAGGTGAGATCGCGAGAGGCAGGTAGGGGATGCTCTTTTTATGAACACACACACCCCAGTGGGACTTTTAAAGTGTGTTTCTGTGCTTGTGTGAACTTTTTGTATCTTTGTTGTTGTTGTTTCAAATTTGCCATGCTAGTGTCTTCTCACAAGAATCACTGAGATCAGGAACCCGGAAGTAAACAGAGCTCCATTCGTGCTCCATTACTTCTGGGACTGTTAAAGGTAGGTCTGATTGGGGGGGGGGTGCTTTTGCCGGGACAAGTTTGCTTTTAGCTTTAGTGGGACAGGCATGTTAATGAGGGTTAGGTTTGATAAAGTTCCTAGTAACATTTAAGTCTTCAGAAACCTCTTTTCTGAGCTCTACTTGGAGCTGTCCAAGGTGCTATCTTGAACCTGAACTAAACATAAACACAAAGGAGAATGTGTTTAAGACCTCAAAATCCAAACTTTTCAGAAGTTTGTGTGTGCTAATTTGCCTTCAAGTTGCCCGTTGACTTATGGTGACCCCACAAATTTCACAGGGTTTTCTTAGGCAAGGAATGCTCAGAGGTTATTTTTCCAATTCCTTCCTCTGATATAGAGCCTACAGCACCTGGCATTTGTTGGCAGTCTCCTATCCAATTACTAACCAGGGCTGACCCTGCTAAGCTTCCAAGACCAGACAGGATCTGGTGCCTTTAGGGTATTTAGGGTCTTCTTCAGCATAGGACAAAAGCATAAATAGTTCCACTAGTGCATGGTGGACCAAAGGGATGTCACAACATTTTCATTTCTACCAGGTTTTCTTCAATGGGAGAGAGGCAAACTATCATATCTATAAACAGTTCTGGTGGCTCTGGAGTGGTCTGAGGATGGAAATTCACCTGAAAAATCACCCATGCCAATGGGGGTTTGGGAAGCTGCTAGGGGGCTTTTGAGGCTGTAAAACTGTGGCTGAGTGCTGCATGCAACCAACAGCCCATACTTTCCACACCCTGATCTATATGGTATTGTCTATATGGTATATGGTGGTGGCACCTCTCCAAAATGTCAGTCTGTTACTTTCCTAACCTACTTGGAAATCCTATGGTAGTCTCCCTCCAAATGACTTCCAACACGGGCTTAGCTTCAAAAAGCAAAGAAGATCATATACCCTTAATCCTACGTTTTTCATGCCTGTTTGCCCCCTTGTTTTCCTCCCTTTCCAAGCCAATCAAAGTCCAACTATTAGCTAGGATGACATCACATTTCTGTGTAGCCAATTTGATTTAGCTACATGTTGATAAGCAAATAAAAATAAATACAGAATGGTAGAAATACCTCCTACATTGGTCATATGAGCAATCCTAACCAGTCTCATGGATCACTGGAAGATTCAAGCAGTTTCTCAGCATAGATTTTCCTTGGGTTTTTTTCCAGGCTGTGTGGCTGTGTTCTGGAATAGTTTCTTTCTGACGTTTTGCCTGCATCTGTGGCTGGCATCCTCAGAGAATGGTTGGGTAGCTGCGTGTGTAGAGTTTATATGCTATGAACCCCTGTTGGGAAGTATATGTAAATTTGTGTAATTGAATGGTTAGTTTCTGGGTATAGAAATGCAAGGCTCATTAGTGTCTGTTTGGCTAATGGTTGGTTGATGGGCCATTATCTGCTGGAAATCCCCCTGTCCCTGGGTGGAATTCTTTTGTAAGTGCTGAGTTTTTATTCTATTGTTCTTCAAAACTGGGAGCCAGATTTTGTTTACTTTTAAGTTTCTTCTTTCCTGTTGAAGTTGTCCAGGTGTTTGTGGATTTCAATAGCTTCTCTGTGCATTCCAGAACACATTCCAGAACTATTCCAGAACACAGCCTCACAGCCCAGAAAAAAACCAAGGAAAATCTATGGATGCCAGCCATGAAAGCCTTTGACATCACAGTTTCTCAGCACTTTAGCATTTTTTTTTTGGGGGGGGGGAATAACCAAATATTGGTTCCCCTTTTGATTTTGACTTGCACACCCCCCCACACATACACACTTTCAGGTCAGTGTTAGTTATGAAACACATTTGTGTCATAATCTTAACTAAAATGAATGACACTGGTGGCAATGTAAAGAAAAGTGAGGAGAGGGAGAAAGATGGGTATTTAAAAAGTAAATACCTCGAAGGCACCAGATCTTGGAAGTTAAGCAGGGTCATGCCTGGTTATTACTGGGTGAGGAGCCAGAACTTGATGTGGGGGGCTGGCATTTCTTTCTCCCTGAGTACCAGGGGCTGGAACCATATTTGTGCCCACTGGCTACAATTGTTTCTTTCCTGAAAATTCATAGACTCATAGAATTGTAGAGTTGGAAGAGACCACAACGGTCATCCAGTCTAACCTGCCATGCAGGAAATTCACCAGTCCATAGACCTCCACATGGAGTAGCATGAATATAGGCTATATTTCATAGGAAAGCAATGGCAAACCACCTCTGAGTATCCCTTTCCTTTAAAAACCCTATAAAATGTGTGGGGTTGCTGTAAGTTGATAGGCAACTTGAAGACACACATGCACATGTAAGATTAAATCGGCTTCCTGGTATAGGTGGCTCTTGGATCTTAATTTGATTGCCTTGATGAACACAGAGAACAGCTGTTGAAATCTGTTCACAGAATTATAGAGCTCTTATAGAGCTCTATAATTATAGAGAATATATATAATTATAGAGAATACTGTTCACAGAATTATAGAGCTCAATATGCCCAGTCAGGGCCAGCCCTTCCATTAGGCAGGGTAAAGTACTTGCCTGAGGTGGTGCAGCATGAGCAGCATCAAATTGCACTCCCTGCACCACTGCCGGGTGGGCATCTGCTGCTTCAGAGAACGTGGCTGGCTGAAGTCTCAGCAGAGTGGCTCTCCAGAGCCAGCCAGGCTCCAAATGCCTGGCTCTGAGGAAGGTATCGCTAGAACCAAGCATTTGGGCCTGTCCAGCTCTGTCATATTGTATGACTGACCTTGCTTTCCACAAAACGTGAGCTGCAGTAACAATGCCAAAGGGCAATGGGGAGAGGTGGTTTTCTCATGTAGCAGGAGAGCTTGTGTTACCACAGTATTTGGTCTCATATGGTAATGAAGAACTATGCATCAATCCACTACAGCTCAGTCTTCTCAATCTAGGCTGCATTGTACCATAAGTGCACACCAGTAATGACCTGTTTGTCTTGATAGCCCACTGCTTCAAATGAAGAATTTGGAAGGCAAATTTCTCGGTTGAGGATTGCATATGGCCATTGCCATTTCAGTATCTCTGTGGTGGCAGCATGAGAGTTTCTAGAAGACTTAGTCTCTTGCTGGGAAGTATAATAATATATTAGGTTGATGATAATACAGAGAGGCTTCCCACAGCAAATTTCTTCTGTATTCTCTTCCTCACTGCTGCTCCCCCTCCAGCAGCTTGGTACTTTATGAACAGCAATATATAATCCTTATAATTCTCCCTCCAGAGATTTACAATGAAAAAAGAATTTCATGGGCTAGAAAACTAAATGCAGAAGTTAAATGCCAATTAACCTTGGCCACTGTGGTTTTTCTGCATCCTAATGCCTTATCTCCAATAGATCACTAAAATCAGTTCGCAAGTGATCGAAACTGGGCATTTTAAAAAACAAACAAACAAATCTGCAGCTAGCTCATGTTCAGTAAATGCTGCATCCCTATTTGATTTGTTTTAATTGAAGACTATGACATTTGCTTTAATAATAATAAAAAGGAAGAAAAGATGTTTTAGAGCACCAGCTTTTACACTTTTGAAACTCTGCAGACCCTCTCCATATGGATTTTTTGGCACTTGCTGGGGATTCTGGAGTACGTTCTAGGGTGGCTGTTTCCAGGCTGATGTCTTCAACATGCACTGGAGAACATTATCCCCAGCCAGAGAGTATTCTGTATTTGTTTGGGATACTAGCTTCGTAGTTGTGCTAAATTGTTCTAAAGTTCACTTCAGTACTCCCAACAATCTCCTTAGAGCAGAGGTGTGAATTGTGCAAGTGTGCTTCAGCTACACTCACCAGCATTCCTCACTATTAGGTGTGGCAAAGTTCCTGCCCTTGTCTTAGGCATTGCATCTGTAGTGGACGACAACTACTACAATTAATCTGCACTTTAATGCATTCCTTCCCTCCTTTTCCATCTGCAACACTTTGCCAAACATTGAATGCAGCTCCAAAGGGTATTCTGACTTTCAGGAGCAGCTTGGAGGAGAACAAGGGGCTATGAAGGGATACCCACATGCCATGCAAAATATTTCATGCAGCTATATGGATTCTGGCATTGTTTTAGGAAATACACAGAATTTGGAAGCAACTAGTTATAAACATAAATATATCATATATTTTTGTAACTTGTTATAGCTGTTGCTCTGTCTATAATAACTAGCTGATTATAATTAATTCCTTTCTCCAGTAACCAAGATAGAACTACATAGTATTATGATCATAACGTAATCATAGGTAACATCACTCATTTTGCAGTGTAACTATAAATTTCTATGTGTTTTTATAGTTATAGGCATGTGATCACACTAAGTGATTGGGGGGGGGAATATCACATGATTCAAGTGCTGGCTCATACTGTGCCTCATACTCCTTCCACCTGCTCTATTGCTGGTATTGAGGTAACTCCAAGGTCTCTCCCTGTTCTCTCTCTCTGGCTTTTCTTCACAAATGAAGATTCAGGAAAGACTCATCCCGCGCTTTCTGCAAGCGCGCTGATGACTAAAAAGGCCAATCTGAGATAAACAAGTCCGGTTGCAAAAAGCACAGCAGAAGGTCTCCTTGGGTGATGTTTTTGGGTTGTGATTCTTTCTGCATTGTTATTTCTCTTCAAGACTTGTTCGGCGTGAGTTCTCAAATAAGGCTGCAGCATTGTGGATAGTGCGTCTCCATGCCTCCTGATATGAGGCCAGGGTGGACCATTGTTGGTGATCAATTTGGCTGAGCCTGAGATGTTGTTTCAGGGAGTCCTTGTATCGCTTTTTTGGAGCGTCCCTCTTACACTGCCCTGTGGCGAGTTCACTGTAGAGTACTATTTTTGGGAGGCGATGGTCCTCCATCCTAGAAACGTGCCCTGCCCAGCGCAGCTGTGTTCTCAGTATCATGGCCTCAATGCTGGTGATCCCTGCTTGCTCAAGGATAGCAACATTCATCACATAGTCAGTCCAGTGTATATATTGTGTGTATACAGCGCTGATGGAAGCGTTCGAGGAGTCATAAGTGGTGGCGATAGGTGACACATGTTTCAGACCCATAAAGGAGAATAGACAGTACAATGGCTCTATACACACTGGTTTTTGTGCTTCGCCTCAGGTGTTTCTTACTCCAGACTCTTTTGTAAAGTCTTCCAAATGTGCTATATGCCTTTGCTAATCTGTGATGGATCTCTTTGTCAATCTTGGCAAATATCTAGGGTTTTTTTTTTTTGAAGGGGAGCTTGGATCTATAATTGTAAATAATTATTTTCGAAAAGTAAATTTCCAGGCTCTGGAGCTACATGTGGAACTACCCGGAAGGCTTGTCATCTTTGTAAGGAATGTAGGCCAGCAAAGTGATAGTGATGACCACTGTACCCCAGGGTCTGCTGGAAGGAGAATTTTCAATAGCCTTTTCCTCAGAGTTAGTAACACCTCTGTGTTAATAACTGCATTTCTTCTGTAATTCCTCTAGTTTTTCATATCTCTCCAGAGACAGTTTTACAAACAATAGCTTTCTTCAATCATCGCATAATGTAATGATTGCATACTGTGGTACATCCATAACAGTTCAAGCAACCACTTCATCTGGAAATTAATGAGCTCTCTTGAAAAGCACTGTCATGAATGACAAGTAGAGTTGTGCCTAAAGAGAAATTTTGAGGTGAATTTGGCAGTTTCCACTTGGGCAAAATGTGTGAAGATTGTGAAGGAATGCTAAACAGGATTCAGTAAAAGAAAGATTGAAATGTTGAATGTCCCTAAAACAAAAGCATAACCAAATAACAGAGACAGGCCTTAGAATTTCATGTTCCAAGAAAATAAAACAGAATGTAACATCAGGATCATGTCATGTTTTTAATTGCAGCATCTTACTGTATAGTAATAGATAATAAAATAAAATAAACCAAAAAATACAGCCCTCTTTGGCTCAGTTTTGACAGCAATCACAATGGAGTATTTTTTTTTTCAGTTTCATGGCGATTTTTAAAATTACTGTTAGGAAGAAGTATTTAGCCCAGTTTATACACGGGGAGAGAGTTTGTGGGGTGAGGGGTGTGAAAATGCCCCCTGATGAGTGCCATAATCTCAGAACCTTTGGGGCAGGGTGTCTGTAGAGTTTTCTTTTACAAAAACAAAAAACAAAACACTAAATGTTTACAGTGGGCAAAAAGCTTCCATGCTGTTTCAAATGGCAGGTAGCTTGACCTTAGCAGGTCAGTGGCCTATCCATCCATATCTCAAAGTTCTGAGAACTGGCAACCCCCTAGAGTTAGAAATTCCCCCTTCTAAGGGGAATGGATGATCCTGCAAGATGGGAGCAATTTCAGCCTAGTCTTAGTTTCAACAGGCTCCTAACCCATGCCATTCTCACTTAGCCCATTACCAGTGCTCTAGAATAATTTAGTATGCTATAGTAAGGCAGCCCTGGTGGCACAGTGGTTAAATGCCAGTACTGCAGCCATAATGTTGT
This sequence comes from Gambelia wislizenii, assembly GCA_030847615.1. Taxonomy (NCBI): domain Eukaryota; kingdom Metazoa; phylum Chordata; class Lepidosauria; order Squamata; family Crotaphytidae; genus Gambelia; species Gambelia wislizenii. Next base: position 166,926,763 of record JAUMIR010000004.1, read on the forward strand.
GAGTTCAATCCGAGAGGGCTCCAAGGTTGACTCACCCTTCCATCCTTTTGTAGGTCAGTAAAATGAGTACCCAGCTTGTTGGGGCCAATTAGCTAACATGCTGTAAACCGCTTAGGGAGTGCTTTGGCACTGATAAGCGGTATAGAAATAGAAGTGCTACTGCTATTGCTATGCTGTGGCGATTTCCAGATGGCAGAAGTGGGTTTTCAGTGTGCCCTGAGTATAGTCTACCACCAGAAGGGGAAAGTGTACATTCAAGCTTAATAAGCGCTGGATAGGGATGTGCAACTCACAATCAAGCTAGGTAACCCTAAAGCAGCCTTTCTCAACCTTTTACCCTGGTGGAACCCTTGAAACAATTTTCAGATCTCAGGGAACCCCTGCCTAAAATTTATTATATCTACAGCTTTTTTAAAAAATCGATCACAATATTTCGAGGAACCCTTAGCCACCTCTTGTGGAACCCTAGGGTTCCAGGGAACCCCTGGTCGAGAAACCCTGCCATAGAGGGAATCTCCTAGAGGGAGAACTTAATGTTACTTTGCTTCACATTCAGATAACTGTTGAATTCACATATGCCAAAACGACTGTGTGTATCCACCTTTGGAGATAACTTGCAATGACAATATAGTCAAGTTGGCTTCAGTGTATTCTTAAAAGAGGAAACACTAGAAACAGTTCATAAACACTTTTTGGCAGTAGTAGGAAAATTTTGAGAAACACCCAGCATTCTGAGTGGGGGGAGGCAGGGCGATATACATTTCTGTCCATCCCACCTGTCCTGTGTCAGCAGGCTCTTTTGCTTTCATCTGTTCACAGAGTGGAACATAAAACACCCAAATGCACGGCTGGGTAAAGTTGGACTGGTCCTCAAACTATATGCAGCTGAGTCCACGAGAACCTGTGTACTCATGGTATTTTAAAGGCTTTATGCCTGCCCTCCCTGGGCAGCAGTTTGAGACACCTACAGCTGCCCTCTTGCCCACCCTAACTGGTGTGGAGAAGGATAACCTGGTTGTCTGCTGGGGCTCCCATTCCTCATCCATTTTGGGAAAGGAACTATTTTTGCCTCTCTTGTGTTCCCAATATGATACAGGCAATCGGGCAAATGGCTCTACTTGGCAGATTCACTGTGTAAAAGAGGAATCAACTAATGAATAGCTCAAGGCATTCAAGTGTTGAGGGTGCTTTGCCTAAACTAGTGTGTCACAGTCTGTAGGCTGAAGGAGGAAGCACCCTTGGCCGAGAATAACTCAGCCATCTACAAAGAAGTAGCTGTGTTAGGAGATTTTCACACTACACTGTTAGAGTGTTACTATTCCACTTTAACTGCTCTGGCTTCCTCCTGTGGACTTCTGGGGTTTGTAGTTTAGTGAGGCCTAAGCGCTCTTTGGCTGAGAGTTGTAAATGCTCCTCCCTAAACTGCAAATCCCAGAATTCCACATAAGGCAGCCATAGCAAATAAAGTGGAATAGTAACACTATTACAGTGGAGTATGAAAATCTCCTTAGTCTGTTGCAGCATGGAAAGGGGATGGGGAATGAAATCCAGTAGCACATTTAAGAGAAACTGATTTATGTTTTAGCATGAGTTTTTGTAGATACTGTTGATATGCATGAAGAAGTGTTTGATATGCATGAAAGCTCGCACTAAAATATGAATCCGTTTGTCTCCCTTTTTCATTTGGACTTTTCAGCAGTCTACATCCACTTCCTAGTCTCAGCTAGAATGTACATAAATGCCAGCTTATCAAGTTCCCTTTGATACAATGGGTCTACTCTAGATGGGACTACTGAGTGGATGTAGGCCAGGGGTGGGCAAAGTGTGGCCCTCCAGATGTTGTTGGAATGCAGTTCCTAGCATTCCTCACCACTGAATATGTGAACTAGAGCTTCTGGGAGTTGGAGTCGGACAACTGGAGAACCCCATGATTCCCCCAACACCAACATAATATACACACACACAAATGCAAACACACACAAAATTTAAGCCATTGCTACCCTTCCTCTAAGCTTACTGCTGCAGGGGTAGGGGTGATCATGCTGGAAGAACCTCTTCAATTCACCTTTAAAGTGTGTGGGGAAGGAAGATTGGGGGCGAGATTTTAATAGACCCAATAGGAGCCAGAGAAGTTCATCCAAAATGGGTAGCAGGAGACACTTTGTAGAGTGAATACCTGCACTGAGGTGTAGAGGGAAAGTTTGCCTAAAGGATGAGTTACGTTAAAGATCAGTGTTTGTAGTCCATAAAGATGTGCCCCTAGTTCACTCCATGAGTATCATCTTGTTTCTTCAGTCCATTGTGCATTGTGTGAGCAACGCATGTCCTTCTAGAACTGGTGCAGTGGGTTCTCATCATGAGGAAAGGTTATGACTCATTTCTTGATCTGCTTGTCACTGCAAGTGCTATGCTTTGCTTTCTCCCAGAATGGCAGTATTCAAACACAGGGGAGAAAATAAAATCATGCTCAGAGAGATATTACTGGGGTGAAGACTAAACCTGGCCCATGCATGTGGTAGGTGTAGGATTTTCCTACCCTCAGCTGAGCTCTAGATCAGAACCTGTTCATTTTATCCTTCAATGGGAACTAATGAGAAATGATCCATCCAAGGCCGTGCATTTCTTTTTCAGTCATGCTAGATTTTCTGTGGGTTTTTCACAGTCATGCTAGAATCTGCCATGACCCAAGAACTGATATAGATATAGGCTGCTGCTGTCATACAAAACTGTGGCAGATTGGGTCCATTCACACTTTGCTTCATGAAAGAGGAACAAAAACATGTCCACACACTGATATTCCAGTGACCCTAGAATGACCATACTCTTGGCTTTTTGGAGACTACTATAATATCTTTTATTAAATTTCTCTCCAGAGTCAATGATCCAGAAGGAGAGACTTGGTTGGGGTGGAGGCACTTGACCAAAATACACTTTGCATGTCTTTCCTCACCTTCAAATATGATGGTTGGGGCCCTCCCTGCCACAGTTTGTCTAGCTATGCCTCTATTCCTGCCATGGCATTCATTTAGAGAAGGCAGGCAGTGTTAATTGTTACTAATGTTGCTGCTGCTGCTGCCCTCTCTATGTGCTCACCTAAGTTGGCAGCTCACCAGAGTTGGCAGCTATGGCAGACTGGGCCATAGTGGGTACCCAACCAGACTGATGCCTGGTACCAACTAGAACATAATAATGACAGATCTTAAACTGGCCTGGCAGTCATTTGCCTGCTTGGCCTCATTGTCTCCCTGTCCTTTTCTTGCAGTCTACATCTGCTCACCCATCTTCTGCTCATCCCATTCAGTAAACAGATATAATGAAATGTAGGCGTCCTGACACCAAAGCTTGCAATCAGAATGTAGTGCAGCAGCTTTAGAACAAAGCTCTCCAGAACATTAACCACCTATTAATCCTTCTGCACCATTTTTGTGTTAAAAGAGCATTCTCTCCCAGCTGCTCTATTTAACACATTACATATCTGTTTGTGTTTTGGGGGATGGGAAGACATTCTGGTTGACCTTATTTTTCAGAGGTCAGCTAGGCCATCCTGTATGATGGAGTGATGAGGGACCTCCAGCCTACAAGCAGGATATGTAGCTTGTTAGCCGCCCCCAACACACACACACACACACACGGTCCAAGAGAGCCTGGTCAAGATGTCCCCCTCCTGGAATCTCCTTCCCAGGAAAGGGGAGGGGAAGGAGGAAGCTGGCTCCATTTTGAGCATCACCTAATGGTTTCTGGAGTGCCTTCAAGTTACGTTTCCCAGAGATGTTCCTCAAGGCAGCAGCTAAAAACAGAGCAGCTGCCTCTTTGCTGCAGCTTAGCTCTCTCCCGTGCAACTACTGGGGTGGAGGAGGGGGGGAACATGGGCAAAATAAGTTTAGACAGCCTCTTCACAATCACCACCACCATGCTGCTCAAAGGGGGCAGAGTTTCCAAGATTCTGCTCCTCTACAGTGATTCCCAATTAACTTTAACTTAAACATTGTTTGATCACAGGTGCGCCACAGACAGCCTCCTGGGATGTCTGCAGTTCCAGAAGTCCTTTGGGAGAAGCTCAAAGTCAGGCAGCTCAGGCAGATTTTTGTATGTGTGAATTCCCCCCATGTGTGTGAGAGAGTGTGTGTAAATGAATGAATGAATGAATGAATGAGACTGAGCACAATTTTTTTTTCTCCAGACTCATTCCAGAATGCTTGTAGTACTTAGGGAAGGTGTGATCTGAGGGCCTTGCTACTGGCCTCTAGAATGACCAATGGGGGGAGGGGGGGTTGTAAGCAATCTGGACTGGCCACAGAGGATGCCAAGAGTCCACACAAAAGTTGAGGCAGGAGGTCCTTTATTTTTTATGTGCTTGACACAAATTGTCCCAGTTGTCCCCCAAAGTAGCCCTTGACCCCCTCTGCTTGTGGAAGGTAGCCCCTGAGAACTTGACCATGGAGACTTGCAGCCCTTGGGCACAAAATGTGGCTGGACTATCCCATCCCTGATGGAAAGGGTGAAATGGGCCCACTAGTTGGGAAGAATAAGAACCAAACCAAGCTCCTTCCTATATCTGAAAATAAACCATTTAATTCACTTGAAAAACCACACAACCCCCTTTTCTAGTCTTTGCCGAACAGACTCTGTGCAAGGTGAAGTCCACACTAGAGATTAACCTTCTTAGCTGGCAGTAAGAGCTGTTCGGAAGTGGAATACATTGGCACGTAGTGTAGTGGAGTCTCCTTCTTTGGAGGTTTTTGAATAGAGACTGGATGGCCATCTGCTGGGAGTGCTTTGATTGTGTGTTCCTGCAGTCACATTGTCTAGCCCACATGTTATTAACTTTTTTGCAAGGATATCATGGGGGACCTTGTCAAAGGGCTTACTGAAATCAAGATACGCTACATCCACAATATTTTCTTCATCTTCCAAGCTTGTAACTCTATCTGTCAAGGGCTAAACCTGGGTTCACTCCCCTGGACCCCCAGTTTAGCCCACAAAAGAAACAAAAACAATTCAGCTGCCACCACCCACTGAGTTAAACTGGGGGGTTCTTTCCCCTTGGGACCCCCCCCTTTTCCCCACACAATGCAGTGGGAAATTGTGCATAGCCTCTGACAACTAGTAGCACTCCTTGCCACTATAGAAACAACTAACTCCTCTTAATCCCAGAGAAAGATTCCAAAGTAGCATGGTCAAGAGATATAGGCACATGGAAGCATCAATTATAGGAAGATTGATAAGTTTACTTTATTCAAGTGAAATCAGTCATGCAATCTTACATGAGGCAGGATTCTCCCATACCTCAGGCAGGCTTAAATTTATAGCAATCACAGAGTATTAAGTTCAAAGTATTATATTACTCAAGTTACATTCAGTTACTAATTTAACTACATCCAACCAAAGTAAAGAAATTAAAAAGAATTCCCTAACACAACTAAACAGGCACTAATTCCTACTCAGTACTTGCAGTTTGTTGCCTTCAGATGTTATCCAGGCAGCTGGGAGCCCCAAGCCAGAGGTGGAATGGCTTTTTGCTCTACCAGCCATATCAGACTTTGTTCTCTCTCAAATCTCTCCCCATCTTCCAAAAATGGCTTCACACAAAAGCAGTTAAATCTTCATCAGAGTTCCTGGGTCTAGAGCTGTGGTTGGTCAGTCCAGGTCAGGTGGTGTCATGTCCTTGATGTCATCTCATTAGCTTTTGTGAAGGTGGTGTTTTAGACCCTCCCTTCCATTAACCCTTTTCTTACCTGATACTATGCTGGCAAGACAATCTGTTTACATACAAAGGGAGTTATAGTTCTCTAGCAGAATGATGGGTGTTGCACCTTAAGACAGCATGATGACTATCATGACACTATCAGAGAGAGAGAGATCAGATTAGTCTGTCATTGAGAAACCAATGTTGACTTTTAGTGATCACAGCATCTAAGTGCTTACAGATTGTCTGTTTAATGATCTCTCCTAGAATCTTTACTGGTATTGAGGTCAGGGTGACTGGGTGGTAATTGGGTCCTCTTTTTATCCCTTTTTGAAGATGGGGACAAATATCCCTACATTCTTTGATTCTGCTCTGTTTCCTACTTTTGCATTCCAATCACCTATGATTAAGAAGTCCTGTTTTGGTGTGTGATCAGTTTCCTCCTGGATTCCAGCATAGAATCTTTCAATTACTTCTTCTGCCTCTGTATTTGGAGCATAAACTTGGATTATGATTGCATCAGTGGGTTTTCCCTGAAGTCTTGTTGATATTATTCGGTCAGTCTTTGGATTACATTCTTTGTCTGCTTTTGCTACACCTCTCCTCACTATAAATGCAACCCCAGTGCTTCTTAGGTTTTCATTTCCTGAGTAATTATCTGACTGAAAATGTCCTACTCCTGTCCACTTTAGCTTGCTCACTCCAAGTACTGCAATGTTTATACGTTCCATTTCTTGTTTTACTATGTCTAGCTTCTCCTGATTCATGCTTTCCACATTCCATGTTCCTATAAAATATGTTGTGCAACTTTGGACTTTCCTTTCACCTCTGAGCATGTCAACAGCTGAATGCCCTTTCAGCTTAAGTCCAACTCTGTCATTAGTCACAGTGCTCGCGTAGTTATCCTCTGCTCTTCCCCAGTAGCTCATTGCATGCTTCCAACTTGAGAATCTCATCTGGCACGATCTCTTGTTTCATTTCGGATTGTCTCATCATGGGGTTTTCATGATAAAAGACATTCAAAAGTAGTTTACCAGTGCCTCCTTCTGTGCAATACTAACAAGTGTTAGCTATGGTGCCACTGCTGTTATCTCTGAGACATCCTCCATGAGTGTCACACACATACACACTACTACTACTACTACTACAAATGTGCCCAGCAACTGTTTGGCACATTTAGTCTGGCTCATCAGTAAAAGCCTGTCTAGCATGGGAAATCTTACTAGCAGCACTGCTATTGTCAGCATAGCCCCTTGCCTCATGGGAGCATGCAATCCCACCACCACAGAAAGGTTAGTGCCATGGTGTTCATTGCCAATACTCCTGATAAAAAAGCTATTTTATTTAATTGCTTGAAAAACAAGATACTGTTTCAGAAAGCCAGTATAGATAGTAAAGAGGACAGACAAAGGCATTTTCTGTTTCTAGACCTTCAACTTGAGTTTTATTTCATTTTGTCTTGTTTGTCTAGGTTTGATAGTTTCATCTTTCATCCAACACATTTCCTTGTGGCAAAAGAAAAGAAAAATATAGAGCCTAATTACAGTATTTAAAATCAAGTCAGAGCACAAAGATGTCTTGCTTTTATTAAATAATTTGTCATATCCATTTCTTCCATGCAGTGGCAAGAAAATCCAGAAATTATCAGATGTGCATTGGTCTCTTAACAGTAGAAAATCACTAGGTGGTGGCAGCGGTGGCAGATTGTCGAAATGAAATCACCATGTCAGAGAATAAGCAAGAGTTGCAGCCATCAGATGCTGAGTCTGCAGCCTTCAGCATCTTCAACACAGACTAGGGACTTTTTCAAAGGGGGTTAAAAAATAAACCCAAGGAGGTTGGGAGAAGAACGGAGCTGTCGTGCTTACAGAGTCCCACTTCAGAGAGCTCCATCCTCCTCCCAACCTTCCCCCATGCTTCCTCCATGCTGCAGGCTCTGCTTTTTATTGACGGAAAACGTGACTTGCCCAAGGTCACCCAGTGGATTTCCAAGGCCAAGGAGGGATTCAAGCCCTGGTCTACAGAGTTGTAATGTAAAGCTCAAACCACTACACCATGCTGGCTCTCGAGTCAATCCATAAGTAAATCCAATTGATTCAGTAGCTCTACTGTAGTTTGGTCTAACAATAGGATCTAAGCCAGTGACGGGCAACCTTTTGAGCTTGGTGTGTCAAAATTCGCCAAAAAACTGAGCATAACACAGGTGGTGGGTCACTTAAAAGAAAAAGCATTATTTCGCGATATTTACAGTTTAAATAACATGAATGTATAATTGTTATATATAATTGCATTTAATAAACCAAAAACTAATAATTTAACTTACCTGCTTAGTGACTTCTTTGTTCATCCGTCACTCAGTTTCTTTTGTTGGTCTTGATATTATTTAGCTTGTGTGGGGTGCCGTGAACTGAGATAAGTGAGGGGAGGGGGAATTCTTTAACTAACCTGCCTATTCGTGACTTTTTTGTTGCTGAAGCCCCGGAGACCCCTCAGGAAGGCTGGGGAGAGACGGGGCAGACTCCCACCCGCCCACCCTCCCGCCCGCTCGCCCGCCCGCTGCCTTACCGAGCATTTCTAAGGTGGCTCCCAGAGCCCCTCGGGAAGGCCATGGAGAGTCTGGGCATACCCCCTCCCTCCCACCAGCCCGCCAGCTCACCCAACACCTTCCCCGGCCTTTCCGAGGTGGCTCCAAGGCTTTGAAGCCCCGGAGCCCTTCAGGAAGGCCGGGGAGAGGCCGGGCAGACTCCCTCCCTCCTGCCAGCCTGCCTGCTGCCTTCCTTGGTCTTTCCGAGGAGGCTCCGGGGCTTTGAAGCTCCCGAACCCCTCAGGAAGGCCGCAGAGAGGCCGGGCAGACTCCCTCCCACCAGCCCACCCACCACCTTCCCCGGCCTTTCCGAGGAGGCTACGGGGCTTTGAAGCCCTGGAGCTCCTCGGGAAGGCCGGGAAGAGGCCAGGCAGACTCCCTCCCTCCCACCAGCCTGCCCGCTGCCTTTCCTGGCCTTTCTGAGGTGGCTCCTGGGCTTTGAAGCCCAGAGCCCCTTGGGAAGGGTGCAGAGAGGCCAGGCAGACTCCCGCCCGCCCACCCACTAGCCCACCAGCCACCTTCCCCAGCCTTTCTGAGGTGGCTCCAGGGAAGCAGGTAGGCCTCGGGTGGTGGTGGTGATTGGGGCTTCATAGCCCTGCCTGCCACTTTCCTCCCCCATTCCACCCTCTATATAGTGGTGACCGGGGCTTCAAAGCCACGCCTGCCACTTTAGGGACGGTGGTGAGGTTGCGGGGGGAAGGGGGGAGGCCTTGCTGTGTGTCACCACAGATGGCTATGCGTGTCAGTGGTGACACACGTGTCATAGGTTCACCATCACCGATCTAGGCTTTTGTCTTTTAGTATCATTGGCTCTTCCTAGATTGACCCTGTGGCTCCACCTGTGGTGACCCTGCTCTCTACCACATTAGGCACCAGTCACCACTGATCCTCAGTGCAAAAATCATAGATCTGAGGAATACCTCTTTGGAGACCTGAAGGTCCTTGTGTCATACTTTATATGACTTCAAAACGTGCTTAGGAAATGAGGCATGTTACAATTTTCCTGTTCTCTTCCATCCATCCCACCCCATCCCTGAATAGTTATTTTTATGTTCCTTGCCTTGCTTATGAGCCAATCCATTGTTTAAAACAGGGGTAGGGAACCTTTGGCAATAGGTAGATGTTGATAAACTGCTGTGTTCATTGTTCCTCACAACTGGCCAGCCTAGCTAAGGCTTATGGCAACTAGCCATCACCTGCAACTAGAAGGTGGCAGGTTCCCCTGCTCTGGCTTAAAGCAAGAAAAACCTTGTGAAGATTTCTGTTCTTTTGTAAATGCTGCCAACTCAGAAATTACAGCTCTTCAAATTGACCTTACTCTCATTGGTGAAATGCTCAACTGAAAACAGTAGGGGCTTTTCTTATTGATTTCTGAGAAGTGAGATTGAGTCATTAATTCTTAAAGCTTTCAAATTATTGAATTTGAGGCAGACAATTTTTTTAAACTTTTGTCCAGTACACCATATTTAATTTCTCAGTTTAGCATGCCACTTGTTTCAAGACTATACTCAGACCCTGGGAATTGGGGGGGGGGAGTGGGGGAGACTGTGGGCAGTGGATGATACCTGGTGGGGTAAATGTTCCTGGTGGTTTAGAGTGGGTGAACATGAAGGCAGAACTATAAGCAAAACTCTGAGCCAAGAAATAAAAAAAAAATACTCCATGTTCTTTCATACTGAAATTTTAGCTCTTCCTTTGGTGAAAACAAAAAGGACACCTAAAGCTTTGAATCTTCAGGTAAGACTCAAAGACCTGATAGCCCTAAATAATTTAATTCCTAAACTACTTAATTGTATTTTAAGGGGGTGGGATTGAGGGGTTGGATGTATATTTTAATTGTTGTAAGCCGCCCCGATTGCGTTTTGTAGAGGGGCGGGATATAAATAAATTTTATTATTATTAAATCAGCCTTTCTCAAACTTTTTACCCTGGAGGAACCCCTCAAGTGATTTTTCAGTCTCAGTGAAACCCTGTATTGAAAATATTGTATCTAGTTTTTTAAAGAAATGTTTATATTTTTCAATCACAATCTCTCATGGAACCCTAGGGTTCCAGGGAAGCCTCATTGAGAATCCCTGCTGTAGACACCTCAACAGAAACGTTTTGTGTCTGCTGAGAGGACTGAATTTCTGTCTGGAAATACAGGTTGCCCCCTGTATCTATGGGGGATACATTCCCAGACCTAGGACATTTTCAGACGATCCTTGCAGCACAAGGATCAAGCAGGAGAGTTTCGTAGCAGCAGCGCGGCAGGGGGTCCATTTCGGATGATGCTGTCTCTGCGGCGAAATCGTCCGTCTCTCTTCCGTTTAGGGTTGGAGCCTGCCGTGCCATATTCAGCCAGATTTTATTCACGGACAACCTCCATGAATAAAATCTAGCTGAATATGGCGCGGCACGCTCCAACCCTAAACAGAAGAGAGACGGACGATTTCGCCGAAGGGATGGCGTCGTCCAAAATGGACCCCCTGCCACGCTGCTGCTACGAACCTCTCCTGCTCAATCCTTGCACTGCAAGGTTCATCTGAAAATGTCCTTACTTTGGATACACAAAAACCATGAGTAATAGCAAACCCTGAAGAAATGAATGGTTTCCAGGCACTATTGGCTGCATTTCAGAAGCAAACCACCTCTGAACATCCCTTGCTTAAGAAAGCACTGTCTCCTCCCACTCCATCCACAATCCCAGTCAGACCTGGCAGCTTCCCAAAATAGGCCTTCCAAAATAGGGCTTCCCAAAATAGGCCTTCCACTATTTTGGTCACCCTCCTCTGGACACATCCCAACTTGTCCATATCCTTCTGGAATTGTGGTGCTCAGAACTGGACACAGTATTCCAGGTGAGGTCTGATCAAAGCAGAACAGAGTGGCACTATTACTTCCCTTGATCTAGACACTATACTGTACTCCTATTAATGCAGCCTAGAATCTCATTGGCTTTTTTAGCTGCTGCATCACACTGCTGACTCATGTCCAGCTTCTGGTCCACTAAGACTCCTAGATCCTTTTCCCATGTACTGCCATCAAGCCAAGTGTCACCCATCCTATATTTGAGCTTTTCATTTTTACTGCCCAAGTGTAGTATCCTACATTTCTCCCTGTTGAAATTAATCTTGTTAGTTTTGTTCTAGCTTTCTAATCTGTTCAGGTCATTTTGGATTCTGATCCTATCCTCTGGGGTATTAGCTACCCCTCCTAATTTGGTGTCATCTGCAAACTTGATAAGCATGCCCTCTATTCCGTCAGTCATTGATAAAGATGTTGAATAGCACTGGGCCAAGGACAGAACCCTGTGGCACACCATTAGTCACTTCTCTCCATAATGAACAAGAACCATTGGTGACTACCCTTTCGATTCAGCCCATCCTTGACACTGTTAATCTAGCCTCTCTCTGTGTTTCCCTCCTTCCCTCTCCTTGTCATCTTCCCCAATTTAAATTTAGTTTGTAAGGTCCTTGGAGGCAAGGGTTTGTCTGTGTGTAGTTTGTCTTGAGGAAAACAGAACTCACAAATGGCTGGAGAGGAAGGAAATCTAGGCAGAAGATGGAGACTGGGAAGAATCAGGATGAATCAGATGCACAGCTCAGCCCAACCCAGCCCCTCGCAACCCTGGAAAACAATGGCAGCAGATACCCCTTTCCTGCCACACAGAGAGAACTACGCAGAATATGCTCAGGCTTGCTAGAGAGGTTAAGAACAATAAAAAGGGTTTTTGGGGGTATGTCTGCAGCAAAAGGAGGAAGAAGGAAATGGTAGGGCCACTATGTGGAGAAGATGGCAAAATGCTAACAGGGGACAGAGAAAAGGCAGAATTACTCAACACCTTCTTTGCCTCAGTGTTTTCAGGAAAGTAAAAGGATGATCAACCTGAGGATAATGGGAGAGAGGACACAATACGGGAAATCCAGCACAGAATAGGTAAAGAGGTAGTACAGGAATACCTTCTTAATTTAAATGAATTTAAATCTCCAGGACCAAATGAACTACATCCAAGAGTTCTAAAAGAGCTGGCAAATGTAATCTCAGAGCCATTGGCAATAATCTTTGCGAACTCCTGGAGAACAGGAGAAGTCCCAGCAGACTGGAGGAGGGCAAACGTTGTCCCCATCTTCAAAAACGGGAAAAAAGAGGATCCCAACAATTATCGTCCAGTTAGTCTGACATCAATACCAGGGAAGATTCTAGAGCAGATCATTAAACAGAGAGTCTGTGAACATTTAGAAGGCAATGCCATAATCACAAAAAGTCAACATGGGTTTCAGAGAAATAAGTCATGCCAGACTAATCTGATCTCTTTTTTTGATAAAGTTACCTGCTTGGTAGATGAAGGGAACACTGTGGATATCGCATACCTTGATTTCAGTAAGGCCTTTGACAAGGTTCCCCATGACATTCTTGCAAACAAGCTTGTAAAATGTGGGCTAGACAAGTTAACTGTTCAATGGATTTGTAATTGGTTGACTGACCGAACCCAAAGGGTGCTCAGCAGTGGCTCCTCTTTGTCTTGGAAAGATGTGACCAATGGGGTGCCACAAGGTTCTGTCCTGGGCCCAGTGCTATTCAACATCTTTATCAATGAATTAAGGAGGGAATTAAGGCATACTTATCAAATTTGCAGATGACACCAAATTGGGAGGTGTAGCCAATACCCTAGAGGACAGGATCAAAATTCAAAATGATCTGGGTAGACTGGAGAGCTGGGCCAAAGCTAACAAAATGAAATTCAATACGGAGAAGTGTAAGGTACTGCACTTAGGGCGAAAAAATGAAATGCATCAATACAGGATGGGGGAGACCTGGCTGAATGAGACTACGTGCGAAAGGGATCTAGGAGTCCTGGTAGACCACAAGTTGAACATGAGTCAATAATGTGATGCGGCAGCTAAAAAAGCCAATGCGATTTTGGGCTGCATCAATAGAAGTATTGTGTCTAGATCAAGGGAAGTAATAGTGCCGCTCTATTCTGCCTTGGTCAGACCTCACCTAGAATACTCTGTCCAGTTCTAGGCACCACAATTCAAAAAGGATATTGACAAATTGAAGCATGTCCAGAGAAGGGCAACTAAAATGGTGAAAGGTCTGGAAACCATGACTTATGAGGAGAGACTTAGGGAGCTGGGTATGTTTAGCCTGGAAAAAATATGGTTAAGGGGCGATATGATAGCCCTGTTTAAATATTTGAAGGGGTGTCTCATTGAGGATGGAGCAGGCTTGTTTTCTGCTGCTCCAGAGACTGGAACACTGAACAATGGATGCAAGCTCCAGGAACAGAGATTCCACCTCAACATTAGGAGGAACCTTTTGACAGTCAGAGCTGTTAGGCAGTGGAACACACTCCCTCAGAGCGTGGTGGGATCTCCTTCCTTGGAGGTCTTTAAACAGAGGCTGGATGGCCATCTGTCAGGGATGCTTTGATTGTGATTTCCTGCGTGGCAGGGGGTTGGACTGGATGGCCCTCGTGGTCTCTTCCAACTCTGCAATTCTATGATTCTATGATTCTATGAAAAGGCAGCTAGAAGGGAGTGGACAACTTTTTCCTGTCTACCATCTTCTCACACCAAATCATATTGAACCATTTTATCTCTGTAGTGCCTTCAAATGCATGTTGCTCTTGCAAATGTTTTTTGAAATGCCAGTGAAAGTGAAACAAATCTCTCTTCAGTTAGTATGGAAAAATGTAGGCACCCTTCAGCTTCCCTCTCCCCCTCTGAGACGTTCATCTTTAAACAAAAACAAAGACCATTGTGACTTCACTACGTTTAGAAGATGTTTCCTTAGATCCTTACTGACCATTTGAACCACAGAGTACCAGTATCTCCTGAAGAACTGAAACAATCTTCTAAGCAAAATCTGACTGTCTCACAGGAACTGAAGAGTTTCTGCTGTTCTTGTAGATGCTAAAAATTTCACCCCCTCCAAGTCCCCCATTATAGCTGGAGAGCGTCCAGCAAAATTGCAAATCCAGGAACAATTCTTCTGTGGAATTTGAACTAAAATGACCTTAATCAAGCAATGCTTCAGGGGATGGCCTTAAATAATTTTTTTTTATTACAACTTCATAGCTTTTAGTGTCGAGGCAATTGGGTGAAAAATATCTTTGTTTAAGCTAGCCTTGAGGAAAAAGACTTTGGTCAACTGATCTCCCAGAGCAGTGGGTAAACTGTTCTCATCCATCAACATTTCATAGTGCTTTGTAACAATTAGGAACAAGTTCAGCCCTTTATTATATGCCCTCCAGATCATCAGCTAGTAAAGTCAATGGCATTGTCCTGACTCCCATGCATTGAAAATCCAAGTCAGTATTCATTACTTTGTATATATATGATTTGAGGTGGAAAGCAAAGATAACATAAAGAGCTGTGGTATGGTCTCTCTCACCACCAGCTGCCTCTCTAGCAAGAAAAGGTTGTCCGATCATGGAGCAATGTGGCTCCCTTGCTATTAAGCATAGCAGAGCGAAAGGGAGCCAACAGAATCTGATATGTGGGCCACACACTACCCTGGGGATATTCTCCTGAACAAAGCTCATTGAAATGAATTGGAGATGTGGAACTGTGTATCTATTATGTTCTATCAATACTGTGTGACAGAAGAGTAACTTAAACTTTCAGGAGTCAAGCTTCAAATGGCAGCCAGGACTCAGACATGGAGGAGAGGAAGAGGAGGAGGAGATGGAGGTTACACCTAGTTGAACAGTGCAATCTGCAAAGGCATGAGACCTAGGACCTTGATACCCAACCTGACAACCTGGGACCAAATCAGGACACCAGTAGAGTTGACAGAGTGAAAACTGGAGAGGGTTCCTTTGCCTTTAATGGCTATGCAGAAGCAGTAATTTCACCTTCTGAAAATCCCTCTTCTACACAACCATTAAAGGTACAGGTACCTTCTCCAGTTTCATGCTGGGAACTCTAACCCCTAGAGACAGCTCCTTTGTCCAACTTCTCCTCTTCTGCCCAACTTCCTTAAAAGCAGAGGCTCCACCACATCTGACTCCTCTTGCTTCTCAGAAACCAGTTTGGAAGGAACAGATAAGTAAGAAGAGTGCTTGTCTATAGGGCTGAAGGCTGCCATTTTAAAAGTCTCTCTGCTACCCAACATAGGTGGTCAGAGCTAGGAGAAATATAAAGCTTCAGCTTAAATCTAGGACATTATGAGGAACCATTCTGTTTGCTACCTGGTTCTTGGGAGATGGATTATATTTCTATCAGTGGTTACTGGCTCCCCCACACCTGTTTCTGGTCTTGGGCCAAGGGGAGCATCCAGAGCTATCAGTTGAGCATTTACCTAGGGATGAAGTAGCCTCCAGCTATAAAGTTGGCCCCTTGCTTGCTCCTGTGAAGCTGCCAGGCTGGCTAGGAGAGAGAAGCCTCCATCCCTTAGATTAGTCATAAACTCACACTCCAAACCCCCAATCCAAACTGAGATGAGATATGAGAGCCAGTGTGGTGTAGTGGTTTGAGAGTGGGACTACGACTCCAGGAGACCAGAGTCTGAATCCCTGCTTGGCCATGGAAACCCACTGTGTGACCTTGGGGAAGTCACACTCTCTAAGAAACCCTCTGTGTGACCTTGGGTATACCACACTCTCTCAGTCTCTCTGAAAAAATGTTGCCAAGAAAATCCCATGATAGGTTCACCTTAGGGTCGCTATAAGACAGGAATGATTGGAGGGCATACAACAACAATATAGGAGAGATAAAAAAGAAATCAGAATAGGCACAAAGGAAAATCAACAATATAGTATAGATGAGAAGCCTATGGGAATTCTGAGGTAAGCTACTTCCAGCGCAGGAATCACACTGGCTGTATGGCTGGTTGGGACAGGTGAAAATTCAGTTCCTCAATCAGCAGCACTGTATGTCTAGAGGAAGATTCCACTTCTCACTGTTTGGGGTGAGGGATGGAACCAGAAATGTGCTAATTATAAAGAGATGTCTCTGACCATGTCTGCTAGGCTTCTCACATCAAAGTTTCCTTGCATGTGAAAATTTTTTCAAGCTCAGGAAAGACATGTGCTATTCCAAATGGGCCATGGATGTCAACATCCTGTCCACAAGATGACTGTGGAACACCAGAAATAAAGATGATCACTGTTACAGAGCAATATTGTTTGCTGCCAGTGATCTATCCATGGACATTAAAAACCTTATATCTGACCACACTTATTCTCTACCTCCTGGATCTATAATCATAGAATTGTAGAGTTGGAAGAGACCACAAGGGCCATCTAGTCCAACCCCCTGCCATGCAGGAAATCACAATCAAAGCATCCCTGACAGATGGCCATCCAGCCTCTGATTAAAGACCTCCAAGGAAGGAGACCCCACCACGCTCCGAGGGTGTGTGTTCCACTGCCGAGCAGCTCTGACTGTCAAAAAGTTCCTCCTAATGTTGAGGTGGGATCTCTGTTCCTGGAGCTTGCATCCATTGTTCAGTGTTCCAGTCTCTGGAGCAGCAGAAAACAAGCTTGCTCCATCCTCAATGGGACACCCCTTCAAATACTTAAAAAGGGCTATCATATCGCCCCTTAACCATATTTTTTCCAAGCTAAACATACCCAACTCCCTAAGTCTCTCCTCATAAGTCATGGTTTCCAGACCTTTCACCATTTTAGTTGCCCTTCTCTGGACATGCTTCAATTTGTCAATATCCTTTTTGAATTGTGGTGCCTAGAACTGGACAGAGTATTCTAGGTGAGGTCTGACCAAGGCCGAATAGAGCGGCACTATTACTTCCCTTGATCTAGACACAATACTTCTATTGATGCAGCCCAAAATCGCATTGGCTTTTTTAGCTGCCGCATCACATTATTGACTCATGTTCAACTTGTGGTCTACCAGGACTCCTAGATCCCTTTCGCACGTAGTCTCATTCAGCCAGGTCTCCCCCATCCTGTATTGATGCATTTCATTTTTTCGCCCTAAGTGCAGTACCTTACACTTCTCCGTATTGAATTTCATTTTGTTAGCTTTGGCCCAGCTCTCCAGTCTACCCAGGTCATTTTGAATTTTGATCCTGTCCTCTAGGGTATTGGCTACACCTCCCAATTTGGTGTCATCTGCAAATTTGATAAGTATGCCTTAATTCCCTCCTTAATTCATTGATAAAGATGTTGAATAGCACTGGGCCCAGGACAGAACCTTGTGGCACCCCATTGGTCACATCTTTCCAAGACAAAGAGGAGCCACTGCTGAGCACCCTTTGGGTTCGGTCAGTCAACCAATTACAAATCCATTGAACAGTTAACTTGTCTAGCCCACATTTTACAAGCTTGTTTGCAAGAATGTCATGGGGAACCTTGTCAAAGGCCTTACTGAAATCAAGGTATGCGATATCCACAGTGTTCCCTTCATCTACCAAGCTGGTAACTTTATCAAAAAAAGAGATCAGATTAGTCTGGCATGACTTATTTCTCTGAAACCCATGTTGACTTTTTGTGATTATGGCATTGCCTTCTAAATGTTCACAGACTCTCTGTTTAATGATCTGCTCTAGAATCTTCCCTGGTATTGATGTCAGACTAACTGGACGATAATTGTTGGGATCCTCTTTTTTCCCGTTTTTGAAGATGGGGACAACGTTTGCCCTCCTCCAGTCTGCTGGGACTTCTCCTGTTCTCCAGGAGTTCGCAAAGATTATTGCCAATGGCTCTGAGATTACATTTGCCAGCTCTTTTAGAACTCTTGGATGTAGTTCATTTGGTCCTAGAGATTTAAATTCATTTAGATTAAAAAGGTATTCCTGTACTACCTCTTGACTTATTCTGTGCTGGATTTCCCATATTGTGTCCTCTCTCCCATTATCCTCAGATTGATCATCCTTTTACTTTCCTGAAAACACTGAGGCAAAGAAGGTGTTGAGTAATTCTGCCTTTTCTCTGTCCCCTGTTAGCATTTTGCCATCTTCTCCACATAGTGGCCCTACCATTTCCTTCTTCCTCCTTTTGCTGCAGACATAACCCCAAAAACCCTTTTTATTGTTCTTAACCTCTCTAGCAAGCCTGAGCTCATTCTGCACTTTAGCTTTTCTGACTTTACTCCTACATGTGTTCGCTATCTGTTTGAATTCTTCTTTGGTGATTTCCCCCTTTTTCCATTTCCTATACATATTCCGTTTAAAACTTAGCTCCGTTGAAATTTCTTTAGTCATCCATCCTGGTTTCTTGATACACCTCCCATTTTTCTTCTTTAATGGTACTGTTTGAAATTGTGCCTTCAGTATCTCCCTTTTGAGAAAGTTCCATCCATCTTGAGGTGTCTTCTCTTTTAGTATTCCTGACCATGGGATCACCCCCAGTATTTCCCTGAGTTTATTGAAATCAGTTCTCCTAAAGTCTAGAATGTGTGTCTGACTGTGCCTGGATTCTCCTTTCCATTGTATAACAAACTCCAGGAGAACATGATCACTCTCACCTAAGGATCCCACCAGTTGCACCCCATTAACCAGGTTATCCCTGTTGGTTAGGATCAGATCTAAAATAGCTGACACCCTTGTTGCCTCTTCTACCTTTTGGACCATGAAATTGTGTTCCAGGCAAGTAAGGAATTTGCTAGACCTTGAAGTTTTGGTTGAGTTAGATTTCCAGCAAATATCAGGATAGTTGAAGTCACCCATCTCTACTACATCTCTCCTTTCTGTGTGTGTGTTCATCTGTTCTAGAAAGGCATCATCCAGTTCCTCCGTCTGATTTGGGGGTCTGTAGTAGAGTCCCACAATAACATCCCTGTTGTTTCCCTCCCCTTTAATTTTTATCCAGATGCTCTCCACCTGGCTTCCAGTATTGATGTCATGGATTTCTTCACTGGTGTAAATATCCCTGACATAAAATGATATTCCTCCTCCTTTCCTGTTTGGCCTGTTTCTCTTATAAAAGTTATACCCCTCTAATCCTGCATTCCAATCATGAGACTCATCCCACCAGGTTTCAGTAATGCCTATTATATCATACTTGCTTTTTTGTGCTAGGAGTTCACGTTCATCTTGCTTATTTCCCATGCTCTGTGCATTGGTGTAGAGACATCTAAGACCATGTGTTCCCTTTAATTGCTGCCTGTGCAAGTTTTTTTGCCTCCCACTGTTGGGTCCTTGTGCTGTTTGCCTTGTTCCCTCTATGACTGTTTGACTATTTTCTCCAGCCCCTTTGCCTCCCAGAGTACTGTCTCCCTCCCCCATATGACTCAGTTTAAAGCCCTCCTGATCAAATTCTTGAGACTGTAGGCAAAAATGTTTCTGCCAACTGTTGTGAGATGCACCCCATCTCTTGCCAGAAGTCCCCCCATAGCAGCCCATGATCCAAGAATCCAAGCTGTCTGCTTTTTCTGTAAAACAGGGAAGGGCAACCATGTCCTCCACCTGTTGCTGGACAACAACTTCCATGGTCATTCATCTCTAGTTATTCTGGTTACAACTGATTGGAATTGCAATCCAACAATATCTGACGGGCCACAGTTGCCCACCCTATTCTAAAATAAAGGTCATTGGGCATTTGTCTGGTTGAGATGACTTGTCCTGTTTCTGAATAGAGAGGGTGACTCATAGAAGCATATGCTGCCCCATTCAAAACAGTTTCCCTACACATAAAAAACCAAGGTATCAAGGATAAGACTAGGCTAGCCCAGAACTGTCGCCCTGAACATGCGACTTTCATGAACACAGAATGAAATAATAAATTATGTGTGCCTCCTCTTGTAACCTGAAAGAACAGAAAATAGATGAAGGGGGGAAACAGATTAAGACTTTGCAGAAATGAGAACAGCTGGGATGTGCTATGCTGTTTAAAGGCTAAAACATGTGAAATGTTAAGATTAGTGCCAGGGAAGTGCCTTTCTTTCGGCCCTGCATGATTCCCTTTCTATCCCACCCAAGTAATGTCACAATCACCAGCTAGGCTTTTCATGGGGATTACAGAGGAATATTTTACATTTTGTTTGTGTTTATATTGTTTTCCATTTAATATATATTAAGTATGTATGTAAAATATGTAAAACATATTTTAATATTTTAAAATATATTATCAGGATTATGAAAAAATGTCCTTGTTCTTTCTTTCTCTCTAATTGCCAGAGTAAACTCCATGTGTGTTTGGTTTTTCATCTTTGGGAGAGATATGATGTAATGCCCTTCTGTCTCACGGATGATCCTGAGGACAGAAAAAGAGAAGGGTGATTTGGTTGGCAGATGGGAGATGAATTAATTGAGTTAACTGAACAAGAAGTGGTTTGGATAATTATTATCTGATAATGAACTGGGAGAAAAATTGATTTGGCAGTCATTTTCCTAGTGTTGCGGAAATAAATTAAAATTTTAAGGGAAATAATTAAGCAGTGATTTGGTGACATTAATTGGTTTGCTTTCTGTGAAATGGGTGTTTACCTTGCAGCAGAGTTTAAAATGCGGCTTTCCTTATGGTGTCATGGCATGAGAATAACATCAATTCCCTGTTTGTCCACAGCTTTAGTGTTCAAAGTGGGGAGAGGGAATATAAGCTCTGTCTGTGTGCATGAGAAAGAAGGGTATGGTTAAAATAACTTTTATTCAAGTATTCAAAAACATAAAGAAACACTGATGCACAAAAAAGAAACATAAAAAGAAAAAACAACACATAAATACAAGGACACACCACGGTTGACACTTAACATTGTATTTCCCTAAATCTTCACCCATAAAAGAATCAAAAGACTTCCCAAATATTCTCTAATTTTTTTATAGTTATAAAATTGACTCCACCTCTCTTATCTACCTTTATCCTTATGTAACTTATCCAATTAGAAACTTATTCTTTATTTCTTTTGTCATAATACAACTCAACTCCAAGATAAAAATAATAATATACAGGATAGATAGATAGATAGATAGATAGATAGATAAGGAGATCTTAATTCTAAACTACCAAACCCCATTACACTGGTATCCCCTCTTAATTTCTTTATATATTCCATAAATGGTTTCCAAATTTTCATATATACTTCCAATGGCTTCCTTTTCATTAGGTTTGTTAATTTATCTAATTGGGCCAATTCTATTACTTTTTCTATCCAGTCTATAGGTGTTGGAATTCTTTTGGTTTTCCATTTTCTTGCTAAAATCAATCACATTGCCGTTACTAGCTAACTCATTAAATTTCTATTTTCTCTTTCTTGCTTATCTTCTATACAGTATTTATCATATTTAATAAATACAATTCAGGCATCATACCAGTTTCAAATCCTAAAATCTTTTCTATCCACTTATTAATCTTAAACCAATATTTCTTAGCTCTTTTACATTTCCATCATAGATGGGGAAATGTTCCCACTTGTTTTCCACATTTCCAACATAAATTTGCTGCATTTTTATACATTTTAGCCAATCTA
This sequence comes from Gambelia wislizenii, assembly GCA_030847615.1. Taxonomy (NCBI): domain Eukaryota; kingdom Metazoa; phylum Chordata; class Lepidosauria; order Squamata; family Crotaphytidae; genus Gambelia; species Gambelia wislizenii. Next base: position 166,948,388 of record JAUMIR010000004.1, read on the forward strand.
TCAGGAGTTATATACCATTTGCACATAATTTTGTAGACATTTTCTTTGAGATTATAAGAACACCACACCTCGGAGTGTGGTGGGGTCTCCTTCCTTGGAGGTCTTTAAACAGAGGCTGGATGGCCATCTGTCGGGGATGCTTTGATCGTGATTTCCTGCATGGCAGGGGGTTGGACTGGATGGCCCTCGTGGTCTCTTCCAACTCTGCAATTCTATGATTCTATGATTCTATGAATTTTAAACCCTTTGTCCACATATCCTTTCACTGGTTTAAGCAGATATTGTGAGCTATATCTGATACAAAGCTAACCATACAATGTTTTATTTGTTCTTCTTCCATACTATATCCTAATAGAAGTTTATATATTTACCAATTAAATTGTTGTCATCTGCACATAGTAGCTTTTCCAATTCTGATATTTCACCTTCATACTGAAAATTCTTTAAATCTTCTTTAACTCTCGCTCTCAGTTGGAAATAGTTTAGCCACTGAATTTGAATTCTGTCCTTTTCTAATACTTGCCATTCTTTAATCTTCCATTCCCCTTCTCTTTTCTCTAATAAATTCCTCTATGTTAACCAATTATAGGACTTTACCAGACATGGCAAAAACCGCTTCAGAAGGACGCAACGATAACAAAAATAAGTGACATTATCTGACGACATTGTAATTCAGCCATTCCGGCTGAATTGCTTAGCCCGTCAATAAAAAGTGATGCCTTGTCCGCACCAGTGTTACACCCCCAAAATAGCTGAATAACAAGAGCATCTGATAATGTCACCCATTTTTGTTATCATTGCATCCTTCTAACACGGCTTTGTAGTGGTAAGTACCTTGGCTGATAAAGCCCATAGTAGCTTAATTCCCTCTTGCAAAAAGCCTCCTGTGGTGATAATCAACCTGGGATTTTTAGACAGAGCCTTTCTTTATATCTTTCCCTTATAATGATTTTCTTATAGTACATATATGTATACTGTCATCTCTTGGGCTTAGGTGTGATGTACTCACCCTCTAAAACATTTTCTAGAAAATCTTCAGCTTCATCATACAAGAAAGATCATGTACAGTATCTATAACAGCTTACTTTCCTGAGCTTTCTGTATTGATATGTAGGCAATTCACTTCTGACTGATTGTAACACAGCTGTAGACTGGCCTGGGTTATGCAGATCAATGGGACCTGATGTACAAGTAGATGGTATTGTTTAATACCCTAGAGAACTAATAAAAACATGCAGTAGTTGAAAACAATGTGCTGGATGGCCTTGCCACGACTCTATGGAGTAAGCAGGGTGTACTTGGCACTGTATCTACGAGTCCCAGTTCGGTGTGGAAGGTCTTATTGAGCCTCTGTGTAGCAGGGTGCTCTCTCTCTCTCTCTCTCTCTCTCTCACACACACACACACACACACACAGTGTGTGTGTGTGTGTGTATCTGTACATGTGAATGTGCATGAGCATGCATACACCCATGTGTGTACAACCAGATACAAATGTTGGAATCCCTTTAGGACACTAGGCTAGAATTTTAAAAGTGAGACAAGGAGCTGTGTTTTCTCAGAATTGGTGTAAAGCTCATCCTTAGGGTAGCCAATAATTTGGAAAGCACAAAGGAAGGAAAGAGGAAAAAGGATGACCATACCAATGACCATACCAGAGGTGGGGGACAGCAAAAAAGAAAGAGTTGGGGTGAGAGAGAAGAGAAAGCAAAAAGGAAAAGAAAAGGCACATGGTAGGGATTAAGGAGCTTCTCACACAACTCAAGCTGGTTCCAGCTGAAAAAGAACTGGTGTAGAAAAATAGCACTGGGGATGGGGTGGCAGGTTTAAGTCCAAGGGAAGATGGGTACTTCTACTAGTCCTTTAATAAAAAGCTACACTTGCAGCAGCTTTAATAAATGCTGCTTGTACTGTAATAGCTTGTAGTATGCTTTCATAAAAAGCTAGCGCTTGTAGTTTATTCCATGAATTAATTATTCCCTGTGTAATAATTATTCCTTTTGTTTATCAGCTTCACGGAGTGACCCCCTCACTTGAATTCTTCTATTGTGAGAGAAGGCGAAAAAATGTATTTGTCTCTGCTTCTTCCCCATATTCTACATTGCCAGGTGCAAAGCTAGATTAACCTATCTGACATGGACTAGAATGTTAACAGCCTGCGCTTCGCTTTCACAACTTGGGATACAGCTCCAATCATTCACTGCCTGCAAGGAGAAATACATACAGTTTGTGTCAAAGCATACCCCTAACCAGCTGAATCGGAAAAGAATAGTTATTACTGCAAACTCTATATACATTATTTATCAAATGAAGTCTCTGCAGCAGGAATACAATTTATTTTCTCTTTATGATCCCCCCACTATCTCACAGCCTCCCTTTCCCTTTGTGCCACTGTTTCAACACAAGATGAAGGAAGCAGTTTGCAGCAACTTTGGGGTGGGGCAGGACCCCTGTGGTATTCACAGCTCCTTGGAGCAAGGTGACACTTCTCTCTACCGGGAGCACCTGGCCCTAGAGAGATTCCATGGGGCACATGAGGGGACTCTTTTACATGAGCTCCCAAACTCTAGGAGGCCCAGTCTTCCAGTTGCACAGGAGAAGGTGGCAGGAGCTACAGCTAGGAGGCTGCCAGCATGCCTTGGCATCTGTTTTAAAATAAAACAGAAGAAACATCTGTTTCAATGCATATCAAATAACTGCTTTGTTTTCATGATGTGAGCTCTTCATCTTGAGCTAGAAAGTAAGCAGAGTAAACAGGCAGCCTCTCTACTAGCCAGCATTATCTCCCAAGCAAATGTACATTTCCTTGCCATCTGTGGAATCCAAGTGTATCATTTGTAGAATTCAAACTTCATATGCTACAAAGGCTGAGACAAAATTAAGTTATTTTAGTTACCTTTTCAGCTAGCTGAATGGAAAAGATCACTTATGTGATCCCTAGTTGGGAAGGATTACCCAGTTATTACTTATGTGATCCCTAGTTGGAAAGGATTACCAAGGCGGGGAAGCTTCCAGGAGGAAACATTGTGTCATAGCAGGAAGCAAGGGAAATCATGGCACCAAATGATATGACTTTTTTAAAAAAAAAAATCTAACCCGGGGATTTTCAGGGTCCTTCCAATGTCTGGCTTCACATCATAACAAATCATTATCTCAGGAAGGGAACTGCTGAAAGCACAAATTGATTTACAATATAAACATATGAAGCTGTAGTATTGTATCAGACTGTTGGTCCATCTCATAGAATCATAGAGTTGGAACAGACCAGAAGGGCCATCCAGTCCATGAAGGAACACACAATCAATGCACGCCCAACGGATGGCTATCCAGTTTCTGTTTAAAAACTTCCAAAGATGGAGACTCCACCACACTCTGAGGCAGTGCATTCCACTGCTGAACAGCTCTTACTGTCAGGAAATTACAGTAGGACCCCCATATCCATGGGTGATTGGTTCCAGACTCCACCACGGACGGTGAAATTTGTGGATAATAGCAAACACCACTGCCACTGGAAACCTCCCAGGGAAAGGAAGGGAAGGGAGGGGGAAGGTGAATTTGCCTCCTCCCTCCCCTCCCCTGCCCGCCAGCTCTGCCGCACTGGAACCCACACACTCCAGTGAAGGGAGGGGGAAGGCAAGCTCAACTCCTCCCTTTCCTGTCCACCTACCATGCTGGAACCCTCTGCCCACCCACAGAGAAGGGAGGGGGAAGGCAAGCTCGCCTCCTCCCTCCCATCCCACCAGCTCCATTGCACTGGAACCCTCCTCCCACCCACTGGCCACCCACCCACAACACCGGAACCCACCCACCCTCACAAGCCCGCCTCCTCTCTCCCTGCCCCTCCCACCCACCCTGCTGTCGCCATCCACAGATAATTGAATCCATGGATGGCGAATCAGTGGATGCAGGAGTGCTACTATATTCCTAATGTTTAGGTCTCTTTTCATGGCAGGTATGATATGATATGAGGCTCAACATACCCAGCTCCCTAAGCTGCTCCTCATGGGGCATGGCTTCCAAACATTTCACTACTTTGGTCACCCTCCTCTGGACATGCTCCAGCTTGTCAACATCCTTCCTGAATTGTGGTGCCCATCTAGACATTGTCCTTTTAAACAGAAGATAGTGTAGAAGAAATAAATGAACTTAGGACTTTATGTGTACAAAGAACATGTCCTCTGCCAGTAAGCTCTATCCCCTTGGTATGTTTTTAAAGATCTAGCCCTCTCTAGCTTCCTTATGTAATGTGGATTTGACCTGTAGGCAGTACCTACATAACTAAGAACCCAGATTTCTGGCAGCCATGTTGAATGAGGATGTTGGTGAAATCCTTCTGGCTCACTCCATTATCTCAGGACTTTTTCTCTAGGGAGTGAGCATGCAGGAACACACATCTTGAAATGATTTTATGCATTTTTCATGTTTTCTTCTCACTTTGGGGAAAATGTGCAAAAATTGTAACATTTAAAAAAAAACACTTCTGCACAAAATACAACATTTGTGAAAAATGCAAAGATCTTTGGATGAACAATTTTTGCACCTAAGTCAAAAGTGCGTAGAACTCTCATAATCTCATTCAGCAGCAAAAACTCTTTGACTTTTTTTTTTGTCCTCAGGTGCAAAAGTGAAATGAGCCAATATTTACATTTCTACTCTCAAGGGAATAAAGCAAATGGGGAATAAATATTTTGTTGCCAAAGTACGTAATGACGTAGTAAGAATATGAATTTTTCCTGCTTGAAATCCTCAGATATCTTACATATCAGTTCCTAGAGAAGTTTATCTCTGACCCAACTAGAAAACAAGCAGGCAAAACCAATGTTTTTGTTTTAAGTCTATTTTTTGCATACGTCCTAGATTATCATAACTTCATAGACTGAACTAAGCAAATACACACAGAGAGATTTTATTTAAAAACTTTTAAATAGTGGCTCTGTGTGTAGCAACTAACTTTTTTTTCTTCTAGCAGAGAAAGTAAACACTGAAGGGCAAGACTTCACCTGCTAAACATCTGTATGTCAGGTGTCCATCAAAGAGGACAAGCAGGAAAGTTATTAACTGCATGCATCTTCTGAGTTGGGGGTTAGAAATGGGGAAGAGAGGAAGCAGTGAATGAAAACCGATATCCTATCAGTTCTCAAATAAGATAGTGTAGTGGGATCCTGACCGCGTACCAGAATGTGTGTAAAAGTGAAGAAATACAAAAGACCAATAGCCCTATTGAGGTGGGTTTCTAGACAAACAACTCAGTTTAGATTAATGTAGAATTTTGTTCTGCTTGCAGTCCCGCTGCAGTGCTTAGGCTGCCCACCTACTTGCTGCTAATTGGTTGGCCCAGAATGGCTCCACACTGGCTACTATGAGACATTAAAAGCCCTCCCAGGAAAGAGAAAAACAGCAAGGCTTTTTATACCTGGGCTTATTTTCCTGAGCCAGTCTTCCTTGACTAATATCTAGCTTTCTAGCCCCTCTATCCCTGTCAGAGCTGAATCAAGAAATTTATTTTTGTAGTTTGTTAGCTGCCATGCATTAATCTAGAAAGAGACTTACAAAATATAAACAGAGATAGTTTCCAAATAAAATATACCATAATTGACATAGACATGGAAGGTGGGGAGGGGAAATAAGGAATATTTTCAGTTAAGTAAGGTCTTTGGTATGCTTCTTGGCATGTTCTGCCCTATAGATGTTAGCCCCTTGGTATCTTGTCTTATGCTTCAATTTCAGCCGCGATTACAGAGGTGTCATTTGGGTGGCATGCACTGTACAAGAGGAGTGGTATTTTCTTTGTGTGAGACCCTGAGCTTGGAAATGTTTGGCGGAATCCTAGATCAGTTGCTTAGTTAAAGATATGTCCTAAGTAATGTATCCTGGCCTAACACAACACATGCAGTGCACCTTAGGACCCAGCCACTGGATTGGGTGAAGGAGGTCCATTCAGCTGGCAGGAAGGATGACATTTCTACCCACCAGCCAGCTAGGCTGCAGCAAGGACTTGTTTCAGGGGTCCTGCTTCTGATGGTCACAGCCTCACTCACTGGCAAGAGGGGGTGGAAACATCCTCCTACTTTCACTCTTATCACCAGCTGAATAGCTGAACTTCCACCCAATCTAGAGGCTAGTTCTTAGGGTGGGTTGAGGTAGCATTTATGTAGTTAACTGTAAGACTACATAGTCTTAGAAGCTTATCGCACAAGGGAAGGGAAGTTGCAGTGCAGCCTGATAACCGCACCTCCCAGCTTTTCTTCTTGCACAACACTGGTGTTCAACAGCTGTTCTTCCATTCCAGTCCCATGGGAGACAGTGGTAAAAGTGAGTCTTTTTCTAACTGGAAAATATGTTAGAAAAAAGACTCACGTTTACCATCGTCTCCCACGGGACCAGAACGAAAGAACAGCTGTTGAATGCCGATGTCATGCAATAAGGATATAGGAACCCTAATGGTGCAGTGGTTAATTGCCAGTACTGCAGCCACAACATTGCAAGTTTGATCCCAAGAGCCCCAAGGTTCACTCAGCCTTCCATCTTTTCATAGGTCAGTAAAATGAATACCTGGCTTGTGGGGGCAATTAGCTAACACACATTGGAAAAGGCTTAATGCAGCATAGATGTGTAAATTGCTATTGCTTAACAATTTGTAAGCCACCCTAAGAGCTTTTGGGGCAGAAAAGCGGGATATGAATATCTAAAATAAATAAGGCAAGACAAGAGGTACTATTATTGGACTGCACTGCTGCTTCCCTTCCCTTGTATGATAAGCATCTTATTGAATAAAGTTCAGTTATAAAACCATAACTCTGGGTTACGAATGCATAACTGCAATACTGAATACCAGCCATTATTTTTAGGGATTCTGAGATTGGAAGATTCTGGTAGTCTAGAAAAGTAACTTTTCCAAGTTGTCTTGAGAGCCGATGTAATCATTCCTTAGGAGCATATATCTATATCTACACCCAGCTGTTTCAGCCCATACAAGCTCTATTCAGGAATTCTACTTTTTTATAGAAAACACACAAAGATGCAAAGTCAAGACAAGTGCATAATTTCACCCTCACCATCATCATCTTTTTCTTCCATGAACTGAAGGGCTCGTATGTATAAATGGGAAGCCTTGCACATACATGCTCTGCACAATGTTGAATCCTGGTTTTATTTAAGAAGAGGTTGCTTCTTCCTGTGGAAGTTATTCCTTCAAGATGGTGGAGACAGCATGTCTGTCTCTGTTCTTCCTACTCCCATGTTGATCCTTCACTGAAGTTCAGTGCCTTGTACAGTGCTGCAGAGTTACCACTGTTATAGACAAATAAAAGGAATTAGGTAAGGCCTGAACTCCCACTAGAAGCCAAAATAATTAAACTGAGGCTATCATACTTCAGGCACATCATGACATGCTATGATTCACTGGAAAGGACAATAATGCTCAGTAAAGTGGAAGGAAATATGAAAAGAGGAAGACCACATTACAGATGGACTGAATTCAACAAAAGAAACTTCAGCCCTGGGTTTAAAAGACCTGGGCAGAGATCACAGAATCATGGAAGGTGCCCCATAGGTCAATTCCATCCCCCCCCCCACTCAGTGCAAGACCCCCAACTAAATCATCCCCCGGAGGTAGCTGTCCAGCCTCTTTTTGAAGACATCCTGAGAATTGCCTCTCTAGGCAACTGATTCCATTGCTGAAGCACTCTTAGGACATTTTCAAACAGGGGGAAAAAACCTCGAGGAGGTCGGGAGAAGAACAGTGCTGTCGCACTTACAGCGCTTTGTTTCAGACGGCACTGTCCTCTTCCTGACCTTCCCCTGTGCTTCCTCTGTGCTGCAGGCACCACTTTTTAGTGACAGGGTTTTTCCATCAATAAAAGTGGCAAATTTCTTGCACCCGCAGCACAGAGGAAGCACAGGGGAAGGTCAGAAGGAGGACGGCGGTGTCTGAAATGGAGCACTGTAAGCATGACAGTGCCATTCTTCTCCCGATCTCCTCGGGATTTTTTCCCCTATGTGAAAAAGTCCTTACTGTCAAGAGGTTCCTTCTAATGTCCAATCAAAGTCTACGCTCCTGTTACTTCAAACCATTAGTGATGTTGATAACTGAGGCTCTTGCAGGTCTCTTAGCCATAGGGTCACCATAGGCTCAAGCCAATTTGATAGCAAATACCAACAACTAATTAGAAATTAGTACAGGAGCGAGGCCAACAGGGGTGTTTGGTGTAGGTGTTTAGCATGTGTGTTTAGCGGGGCAGTTTTGAGGAGGAGGCCCAGAATTCTGTTTTAGTGGCTACTTTAGATTACTCAATATGGACAGTGAGAGAGCTGCTGCAGTCACCTGCAACAGCTGTGGTGTGTTTGCCTTCTTGCAAACACTTGGATGTGCAGAGCTACACTTGCAGCGAGTGTAAGTTGGTTGTCTTCCTGGAAGAGAAGGTCCAGCAACTTGAGGCCCGATTAGCCACTATACAGCATATTAGGGAGCGGGAGGTTTTATTAGACAGAGCAGAGCAGGCTGTCCTGGTTGGTGAACACACAAGGGATGTCTCCGTGGAGGAGGTTAGTTCCCATATACAGGAGGTAGACATTTGGAGGACTGAGACACATAGAAGTAGAAGGAGCAGGGGTCATTCTATGTGTTTGGCACTACAGAATTGATTTGAAGCTCTCTACCTTATCAGTGATGATAAGAAACAGCAAAAACAGCAGCAGAGCCAGACCTCAGAGAATGTGCATGACACCTTGGAAGCTTCAACACACAGATTGGCATCTGCCAATCCTTGGAGGAGGCATGTGGTGGTGGTGGGGACTCCCTGCTGAGGGGTACAGAATCAGTACTTGTGGGCCTGATCAGATGTCTTGAGAGGTGTGCTGTCTCCCTGGGGCAAAAATCTGTGAAGTAACAGAGAGGCTGACAAGACTCGTCAAGCCCACTGACCATTATCCCTTGCTTTTGGTTCACGTGGGAATCAATGATACTGCAATGAATAGCCTTCAGAATATCACAAGGGATTATGAGGCTCTGGTTAGAAAGCTGAAGGACTTGGATGCACAGGTAGTCATTTCATCTGTCCTTCCAGTGGAAGGGCATGGCCCATAAAGGAAGAAAACAACAGTGGAGGTGAACAACCAGCTCTGCAGATGGTGCCACCAGGAATGATTTGGCTTCCTGGACCATGGTGTGCAGTTTCATGGAGGTGGACATCTGGAAAGGGATGGGTTGCACTTGGAAAGGGATGAGTTGCTAAGAGTCTGAAAGATCTGATCAGGGGAGCTTTAAACTGAGTTATGTGGGGGAGGGAGACAGTATTCTTGAGGGCAGGAGTTCATCAAGTGCTGGAGATAATACCCCAAATATTATACAGAGAACAAGACAAATAGTACAAGAATCCAATAGTGGAAGAAAAAAAAACCTTAAAAGGCAGATAGGGGGGAATGGCCCATGGTCTTAGATGTCTCTATACTAATGCACAGAGCATGGGAAATAAACAGGATGAACTTGAACTCTTAGCACAGCAAAACAAATATGATATAATAGGCATCACTGAAACCTGAGTGGGATGAGTCTCATGATTGGAATGTAGTAATAGAGAGGTATAACCTATTTCAGAGAAATAGACCGAACAGGAAGGGAGGTGGAATAGAATTATACATTAAGGATGTGTACACCTGTGATCAGATCCATGACTTACATCCTGGAAGCCAGGTTGAGAACATCTAAGTAAAAATTAAAGGGAAGAGAAATGACAGGGCTGTCATTGTAGGGGTCTGCTACAGATCTCTAAGCCAAACTGAAGACTTGGATGATGCCTTACTGAAACAGATGCCACACATTCAGAAAGGAGAGATGTAGTTGTAATAGGGGTTACAACTATCTGGATATTTGTTGGAAGTCCAACTCTGCTAAAAATTTAAGGTCCAACAAATTCCTCACTTGCCTTGCAGACAATTTTGTTGTCTAGAAGGTAGAAGAGACAACTAGGGGATCAGCTATTTTAAATCTGATCCTAAACCAACGCTGATGTTAGTGGGGTTAGTGGGGTGGAAGTGCCAGAATCCTTAGGCGATCGTGAGTTCTGCTAGAGTTTGTTATAAAATTGAAAGGGGAAGCCAAGCGTAGTCATACATGCCTTCTAAACTTTGAGAAAGCTGATTTCAGTAAACTTAGAGAAACTCTGGAGGTAATCCCTTGGTCAGGAATACTAAAAGAGAAGGAAGTTCATGATGGATAGCAGTTTCTTAAAAGGAAGATATTAAAGGCACAACTTCAGACAGTTCCAATGAGGAAGAAAATATGGGAGATACCTAAAGAAACCAGGATGGATATTGAAAGAACTTTCAACTGAGCTAACACTTAAAAGGGGCATGTACAAGAAATGGAAAACAGGGAAACCACAAAAGCAGAATTTAAACAAATAGCCAGGTCACGTAGGGGGGGGGGAAGTCTGCTAAAATGCAGATGGAGCTCAGGCTTATCATAGAATCATAGAATTGCAGAGTTGGAAGAGACCACGAGGGCCATCCAGTCCAACCCCCTGCCACGGAGGAAATCTTTATCAAAGCATCCCCGACAGATGGCCATCCAGCCTCTGTTTAAAGACCTCCAAAGAAGGAGACCCCACCACGCTCCGAGGGAGTGTGTTCCACTGCCGAACAGCTCTTACTGTCAAAAAGTTCCTCCTCATGTTGAGGTGGAATCTCTGTTCCTGGAGCTTGCACCCATTGCTCCGTGTTCCAGTCTCTGGAGCAGCAGAAAACAAGCTTGCTCCATCATCAGCGTGACATCCCTTCAAATACTTAAACAGGGCTATCATATCGCCTCTTAACCGTCTTTTTTCCAGGCTAAACATACCCAGCTCCCTAAGTCTCTCCTCATAAGGCATCGTTTCCAGACCTTTCACCATTTTAGTTGCCCTCCTCTGGACACGCTCCAATTTGTCAATATCCTTTTTGAATTGTGGTGCCCAGAACTGGACACAGTATTCTAAGTGAGGTCTGACCAAGGCAGAATAGAGTGGCACTATTACTTCCCTTGATCTAGACACTATACTTCTATTGATACAGCCCAAAATCGCATTGGCCTTTTTAGCTGCCGCATCACACTGTTGGCTCATGTTCAACTTGTGGTCTACTAGGACTCCTAGATCCCTTTCGCACGTAGTCTCATTCAGCCAGGTCTCTCCCATCCTATATTTATGCATTTCATTTTTCCGCCCTAAATGCAGTACTTTACATTTCTCCGTATTGAATTTCGTTTTGTTAGCTTTGGCCCAGCTCTCCAGTCTATCCAGGTCATTCTGAATTTTGATCCTGTCCTCTAGGGTATTAGCTACTCCTCCCAATTTGGTGTCATCTGCAAATTTAATAAGTATGCCCCTAATTCCCTCATCCAAGTCATTGATAAAGATGTTGAATAGCACTGGGCCCAGGACAGAACCCTGTGGCACCCCACTGGTCACATCTTTCCAAGACGAAAAGGAGCCACTGCTGAGCACCCTTTGGGTTCGGCCGGTCAACCAATTACAAATCCATTGAACAGTTAACTTGTCTAGCCCACATTTTACAAGCTTGTTTGCAAGAATATCATGGGGGACCTTGTCAAAGGCCTTACTGAAATCAAGGTATGCAATGTCCACAGCATTCCCTTCATCTACCAAGCTGGTAATTTTATCAAAAAAAGAGATCAGATTAGCCTGGCATGACTTGTTTCTCTGAAACCCATGTTGACTTTTTGTGATTATGGCATTGCCTTCTAAATGTTCACAGACTCTCTGTTTAATGATCTGCTCTAGAATCTTCCCTGGTATTGATGTCAGACTAACTGGACGATAATTGTTGGGATCCTCTTTTTTCCCCTTTTTGAAGATGGGAACTACGTTTGCCCTCCTCCAGTCTGCTGGGACTTCTCCTGTTCTCCAGGAGTTCTCAAAGATTATTGCCAATGGCTCTGAGATTATATTTGCCAGCTCTTTTAATACTCTTGGATGCAGTTCATCTGGTCCTGGAGATTTAAATTCATTTAGATTAAGAAGGTATTCTTGTACTACCTCTTTGCTTATTTTGAGCTGGATTTCCCCTATTGTGTCCTCTGTTCCATTCTCCTCAGGTTGATCCTCCTTTTCCTTTTCTGAAAACACTGAGGCAAAGAAGGTGTTGAGTAATTCTGCCTTTTCTCTGTCCCCTGTTAGCATTTTGCCGTCTTCTCCACGTAGCGGCCCTATCATTTCCTTCTTCCTCCTTTTGCTGCGAACATACCCAAAAAAAACCCTTTTTATTGTTCTTAACCTCCCTAGCAAGCCTGAGCTCATTCTGCGCTTTAGCTTTTCTGACTTTACTCCTACACGTGTTCGCTATCTGTTTGAATTCTTCTTTGGTGATTTCCCCCCCTTTCCATTTCCTATACATGTTCCGTTTAAAACTTAGCTCCATTGAAAGTTCTTTAGTCATCCATCCTGGTTTCTTGAGACACCTCCCATTTTTCTTCCTCAATGGTACTGTTTGAAATTGTGCCTTCAGTATCTCCTTTTTGAGAAAGTCCCATCCGTCTTGGGACTTTCTCACTTACTAGAGACGTTAAAAACAAACAAACAAAAAAGGCTTTTTTTGTTATGCCCATAGCAAAGGAAGAACAAGGAAATGGTAGAGCCACTGCATGGAGAAGATGGCAAAATGCTAACAGGGAACAGAGAAAAAGCAGAGCTACTCAACACCTTCTTTGCCTTAGTCTTCTCCCAAAAGGAGAACAGTGCTCAACCTGGGGGAAATGGAGCAGATGATGCTGTAGGGGAAATGCAGCACAGAATTGGTAAAAAAGTAGTACAGGAATATCTGGCTACCTTAAATGAGCTCAAGTCTCCAGAGCCAGATGAACTTCATCCACAGGTATTAAAAGAACTGGCAGAAGTAATCTCAGAACCACTGGCAATAAACTTTGAGAATTCCTGGAGAACAGGAGAGGTCCCAGCAGACTGGAGGAGAGTAAATGTTGTCCCCATCTTCAGAAGGAAAAAAAAAAGACTCAATTACTGCCCAGTCAGCCTGACATCAATACTAAGAAAGATTGAAGAGCAGGTAATTAAAGAGACAGTCTGTAAGCCCTTAGAAAGGAATGCCGTGATCACTAAAAGTCAACATGGGTTTCTCAAAAAACAAGTCATGCCAAAGTAATCTTATTTCATTTTTTGATAGAGTCATAAGCTGTAGATGTAGCATAACTTGATTTCAAGGAAATGCTGTGGATATAGAATATCGTAATTTCAGTAAGGCATTTGACAAGGTCTCCCATGATGACAATGTGACTATTAGCTGGATTTGTAATTGGTTGAAGGACTGAACTCAAATGGTAGTCACCAATGGCTCCTCTTCATCCTAGAGAGAAGTGATAGCGGCGTGCCACAGGGCCCAGTGTTCTGGGCCCAGTGCTATTCAACATCTTTATCAATGACTTGGATGAGGGAATTGAGGGCATGCTTATCAAGTCTGCAGATGACATCAAATTAGGAGGGGTAGCTAATACCCCAGAGGACAGGATTAGAATTCAAAATGACCTTAACAGATTAGAAAGCTGGACCAAAACTAACAAGATGAATTTCAAAAGGGAGAAATGTAGGATACTACACTTGGGCAGTAAAAATGAAAAGCACAGATATAGAATGGGTGACACCTGGCTTGATGGCAGTACATGCAAAAGGGATCTAGGAGTCTTAGTGGAACACAAGCTGAACATGAATCAGCAGTGTGATGCAGCAGCTAAAAAAGCCAATGTGATTCTAGGCTGCATTAATAGGAGTATAGTGTTTTGATCAAGGGAAGTAATAGCGCCACTCTATCCTGCTTTAAGAGATTTTCACACCGGGGCTAAAAGCCCTATTTCTCTCCTGCAAGCCCCTCTCCTGTTCCTGCAACGGAATGGAGGTAAATGTTCACACACTTACCTCCATTCCACTCCAGGAATAGGCTCCTTGCCTCCTTGCCTGGCCGGCTATAAATGTAGCCGTCGTAAGGCTGCCTTTACAACCGGCCGGCTGAAATCCCGCTCGTTCTCATGAGAGAATGAGCGGGAGGGAAATTCAAAAATAACCCCCCCCAACTGTCAAATCAATTTAAAAAGCAAAAGAAAGGAAGGAAGGAAGGAAGGAAGGAAGGAAGGAACCAACCCGGGGGGGAGGGAAGGGTGGCACTTACCTGGCTGTCCGGATCATGGCCAGAAGTGCTTGCCATGGAGCTCCTCCCCCATCCCTGCCATTCCAGAACAAGGACAGGGCTCCTATTCGCACACCCATGTTCCGTTACAGAAACAGAAACGGGTGTTTAATAAAGACTTCTCCCCGTGAATACTATATCACAGGAGAAAACACAACAGTGACACTTTGGGCACGGAACAGGGTGAACGTTGTCTGAAAGAAAAATCTTTCAGTGACCCTGTTCCATGCATGTAACGGGACAATTGGCCCGTGTGAAAATATCCTTAGTCAGACCTCACCTGGAATACTGTGTCCAGTTCTGGGCACCACAATTCAAGAAGGATATGGACAAGCTGGAACATGTCCAGATGAGGACAACCAAAATGGTTGGAGGTCTTGGAAGCCATGCCCTATGAGGAGTGGCTTAGGGAGCTGGGTATGTTTAGTCAATATTTGAAGGGATGCCATACTGAGGATGGAGCAAGCATGTTTTGTGCTACTCCAGAGAGAAGGACATGGAGCAATGGACTTAAACTACAGGAAAAGGGATTCTATCTAAACATTAGGAAGAACTTCCTGACAGTAAAAGCTGTTGGACAGTGGAATGTGCTGCCTTGGAGCATGGTGGCATCTCCTTCTTTGGAGGTTTTTAAACAGAGGCTAGGTGGTCATCTGTCAGGAATGATTTGATTATTATTCCTTCAGGGCAAGGACTTGGACTAGATGGCCCTTGTGGACTCTTCCAACTCTATGATTCTATGAAATGCTAAAGTCACAAATACCTCTGCTGAAAGAAAAGTGGCAGTGAGCATTTTGTCCCGTATTGGTCCATTACTAAGCCTGACTTTTCACTCAGTTCGATGTTGATTGATTCTCCCTACTAAAAGGTCACACTTGGCTCTAAAGAGATCTGAAATGTCCATGTCCTTCTTTGAAATGTCCATGTCCTTCTGATAACTCTATAATCACAGGTAGTAGGGTTGTGGTGAACCTGGTCTGGACCAGGCATCAAAGAGCCTGAGCTGGTTTCATAATGCACATACTATATACAAAACAGGGCACTAACGTGACAAAATCCCTTACTTTGTAAATCACTCTCTCCAATCAATCTGGCCTTCATGCTTCAAACCCTGATGGGTGAGGGAGTTAGGTCAACTGTACCTGTGGCTTCTCTGCCACCAGCGTGATCTCTAATTTGGTCATTCTCCATTTGTTTTGACTATGAGGTAGCACATCATTTAAGGCTTGCCTCCCATTTGTTTGGATTTTCCCCTCTGGCTATGTTATACTCATCAGAATAACAAGGCTTGGT
Source organism: Gambelia wislizenii (assembly GCA_030847615.1). Lineage (NCBI taxonomy): Eukaryota > Metazoa > Chordata > Lepidosauria > Squamata > Crotaphytidae > Gambelia > Gambelia wislizenii. Next base: position 166,963,867 of record JAUMIR010000004.1, read on the forward strand.
GTTTTTGATATTTCCAGTACATTTCATACATTGCTGTAAATTAAAAAAAACAAAGCTGAAACGTGCTGTTCAATTTGAGCTGACACAGCATGTGTTCTGCATATGGATAATAGATGATAGTGTTTTGATGGAGCCTGGAAGGAAGGACCATGAGCTGTGTAATTTGCTTCTGACAGGAAGCACACTGTCTGGATTAAGTGGAAAGGCCCTGCGGAGGTCTAAGATGCCTCAAAATGTCTAATGAAACATGACAACTATGTATTAGATACGTGGGCACAAGGCCATGTTACTTTTACCTGTGTCGAATAATAAGAAAGCAAGAGAGAAGGAAATTCTGTCTTAAATTAAATCCTAGCTGGAAAACCATGCCCACAGTTGATTGCTGGATGGTCACCATTTCAGCCTTGCTATCCCTTGCCAGCAAGCTTTATAGAAAAGGGGATATAGGAGATTGTTCTAGAACAAGTCAGATCAGCCTGTCTGGATAGTATCGTCTGCAATAAATGCGACAGAAAAGAAATCAGAATTTACACTAGGTGACTTCCATGTGATTAACCATAGGAACAACAGAAAAGGTCCCTTCCCACTCAAAGGATTAAGGTTTTAGAATCCCTGATCTGTAATAACTCAGGTGTAGTCTTGCACTGGGATAGGCAGGCCATCCCAGCATATGGCTCACGGGGCATAATAGGTCAGTGGCTCTACCTCTGAGCCAGCACCTGGTTGAATCTCAGGATTCCAATAAAAAATAAAATACCCTCAAGCATGAAGTTGATGTGTGCCTGGTCTACTCTAAGTAGTAAGGGTTCTCAAGTGCCTTTGGCAGATCTACCTGGAGATGCTAGATATTAAGGAGATTATTAGACGCGGGAGAACACAGCAAAACACCGCATTCCCAACCACATCAGAAGATTGCGAGGAGAACAGAAAGGGTGACATTATCAGACACCCGTGTTCTCAGCCTTTCCCGGGGTGTAGCACTGCCGCAGATGAGGCTTCCTTTTTTCATTGATGGGGACAAGCTGCTAATACAAAAAGGATGTCTTACGGATGCACTACACCCCCAGGACGCTGAAAGACAATGTTGTCTGATAACGTTGCCCCTTCCTGTTCTCGTCACAACCTTCTGATGAGGTTTTTGCCACATCTGATAATTTTCTAAACCTCAGACCAAGTTGCATGCTTTACTGGTGCGATATGGCCCTGAGCCAGAGAATGAGCTCTGAAGTAAATTACTTGCTTGGACTTCCTTCCCTCAACTTCAAACAAAAAACTCACTCATAATCAGTTCCTTTAACCCTCTATTCTGAATGATACAGTGATCTACATGACAGACATGGGTACCACAACAATGGAGAATCTCCACATAATTATTCTTCAGCTGGCAATAATACCTCTCTGTGCTAACAAAAGTCCTCAGTCCTCCATACTGAGTATCTATTGTTTTAAGCAATTAAATGGATATATGTAGCAGGGATGCACAGCCAAGGTATAAATGCAGTAACTTGAAAAGAAATATAGAGAAATACATGACATTTCTATTTTTTTTTTAAAAAAAAAGACCAGAATGTTCCAGAAATGATAATATCACATTTCTGTTGCTCTGAACACTGTGTAGTGGCCCAATTCAGCTTTATACAATTGTACGTTGCTTTACAATAATGCAGCTTCCCAACAGGATGCCAACCTCAATGCTTGCTTCCTCTTTGTACACTACATACCCAAGGTGAATAGTGAAAGTAACAAACAAATGTAAAGTAAAAGAACAAACTGGTAAAAGCATAATTACAAAGAAGAATTTAAAAAAAGAAAGAAGAGATACCAACAAAAGAAGAGCAACCAACAAAAAACTTGCAGCACAAAAACCTATACCCCATCCTACTGCATGCATTTCTACAAAATTCCCTTTTATTTTTTTTCCACCTCTGCCCTGATTGTATCTCCCATGACTTCATCAACCTCCAGTTGTGTCCAAGTTTGAATCACAGAGGAAACAGAAATGAAGTTCAAGACTAGGAACTGGTGGGGAGAGGCAAATTGACAGCCGAAAGGAAATTTGTTTCCACTTCTTGCTTTACTATAACAAAGGCCTACAAGCCTGCCTCCTACACAGTGACAGGAAGTACAAAGCAATATCAATGCAATTTATGTGTCTGTTTCCAACTCTTATACACTCCCCTTCCACATACAATGTCCCCGGGGAGACTCACGAACACAAAATGCAGGATAAAAATAACAAGAAAATCAACCATAAAAACCGAAAGACAAGTTTAAGAAGCATATCAAGGAAGCAGTGTCACTGGTCAAAAATGTTGAGAAGCCTGAGGACATAGAAAGGTCTTTGCCTGGCACTAAAAATACATCAGAGGAGGGGTCATGTGAGCTCCCCCAAGAAGCTCACATGATCTCAGCATCACTACCGAAAAGGTCCTCCCTCCCCCCTGCCAGTCCCCCCCCCCCAACACACACACAGATGACACAGGTACCCAGAAGACAACTTCTGGTACTGCTTCTGGCTGGTACTGCTTTCAGCTTTGTGGTGATCCCAAGCCATCTGAAAACAGTTTAAACTGTATCTAGAAAGATCTCAAGTACCAGTGTAGTTTTGCAGCTAGATGAAGAGTGACTGGTAAAACTGCAGAAAGATGTTGGGTTCAACGTCCTAAGTCTACAAAGCCAGGTGGTGCCTTGTTCAAGGTCCTCACTCTGTAAAGCCTTCCATCAGGCAGAGAGACAGCCCTTCCCATTAGCTAGAATAAGATAATCACTGCAGAAGAGAGATATTAGAGGTAGCAGTTGTAGTCCTCACCTGGTCCTCCTGAGCTCCTTAGAACTTTCATAGCCTCACCTGCACCCCCTAAACTGTCCCATTGCTCTCAGGTGTGGTGAAGGACCTTTTCCCATCATAAAAGTAAAGTTGAGTAAAGCTCAACTGTCAAGCCATTCAGTGTCTGTGCACCTGGAATGGAGGAAGGAACTCTAGCTTGCCTTTTGCCTCAGGCAGCAAAATATCTTGGGCCAGTTGTGCCTGTTAATCCTGAGGACTGCTGCATGGATTATTTCAACCTATCCTCACCTATCCTCACACAAGAATTTTCTCTCTTGTGTGGTTACTTTTTTTCTTCTCTTCATCCTGGTCCTAGACGTGTTTACTGAGACATCTGATTGGCTTCTAACCGAAATTATTCCCACCATTAATGTGCATAAGTTTATACACTCAGAATCATTGCTGGTCACTGGGCAACTGTAAATTAATTTTTATTAGAGTGAATTAATATATGCGAATAAGAATTTTCCATTTCCCCCCTATGACACTGTAACATATTCCTGCAAAGTCATATAAGTTAATAATTTGCAGTCACTGTGAACTAAAGGATTTCACCAAGCTGACATTTTAATATACTGTCACGCTTAGTAATGCCTGCGTGTGCTTTGTACATTATAGAAATTAAGCCATAAATTTATCATGTAGCATATGTAGCTAGGAAATTTATCCCATGTTGCCCAGGTTGGTGTTGTTTTTGCTTATGAGGTGAATGAAGCAAAATTTGAGTGGAAGCACCTACAATCTTTAAAATTTGTTGCACGTCAAGTTCCATGCAAAATGGACCAAAAATAACACCACCATTGAAAAGAGTTCCCAGTCAGTCCTGAACTTGCATGAAAGTATTCAGAATGTCAAGAATGGAGGAAAAAGTGGGTAGAGTATTCCTCCACTCCACCCTCAGGTGCTCCAGAATGAGACCATGCCCAGAGCATTTGGAGAAAATAAAATTGTGGCCACCAAGAGTGGCCACCAATAGCAGCCACCAAAATCAGCTTTTCTGTGGAAATGTAGGGGAGGGTGTTAAAAGAGAACCAGAGAACATAAGGAAATGTAAGTACAGAAGCAAATGTGATTGTCAAAAAAATGAATGTGTTTGTAACAAATAAATAACAAAAGGAAAGAAGTATTTAATAATGCAGACAAACAGAATACTGGAGGAAATAAGTCTTGCACACATACACATCCCAACTACTCTTAACTCTGTTTCTGTTCCATTGTATGGAGTGTTTACAATCGCAACCACCCACACAGAAATACATTTGATGTAACTTGGCAAGGTAAAACAGCGGAGAGAAATTCATGAGGGGGTGGTGAAGTTGTTCATCTAAAGAAGTTAAAAGATGGAATTAACAAGGTTTCCATTGCAATGCAATGGAGCAAGATCTCTGTTAAAAAGAAAAGTTTAACAATCTCAGTAATGAGGGCAGTGGGTAACACAGCATTAAACTTCTGGGGAGATGCAACATACAAAAGCTTATAGTTATAGCTTCTCATTCATTCACTGTCTGAAAGTAACCTATTGGGGTGTAAGGAGATTTTCACACGGGGCCAAAATGCCCCGTTACTGCCCCGCCACCTCCTCTCCCGTTCTTGCCACGGAATAACGTAAATCTTTCACACACTTACCTTAATTCCATGGCAGGAATGGGCTCCCCCTCCCCTCACTGGCCGGCCATAAACGCAGCCGTCATAAGGCTGCTTTTACAACCGGCCGTCTGAAATCCCAACTGTTATCACGTGATAACAGCTGGGCAGTAAATTTAAAAAATAAAACTCCCCCAAACATAAAATCAATTCATCAAGCACAAAAACACACTTTAAATCATACAATCAAAACAGGGAGGGTAAAATAAAGGGTGCCACTTACCTGGATGTCCAGATCATATCAGAAAGTGCTCAGTCATTTCGGAACAGGAACGGGGCTCCTGTTCGCACACCGTGATTGCATGATAGCGACGGAACAGGAGGTCTATTCACAATGAAAAATCTTGATTACATTGTTCTGGAACAGTCAAGGGAGCAGGATGGGTGCAGGACAGAACGGGGTCAACGTCATCCGAAAGGGAAAACCTTTCCTGACCCTGTTCTGTTCCTGCCACAGGATATATAGCCCGTGTGAAAATCTCCTAAGTGTGAAGTGTGGCTCCAGTTTTAATCTGAAAACATATACTACAGAAAATATTGGGAACTGAGGAACAACAACAGCAGATGTTGAGAAGGTGGCATGGGCAGCGCCCCATCTTCACATGAACTCCAACAACAGGTTGTAGAAAACTGCTAGTCTGAGGGCCAAACCAGACCTGATGTTAAATGTGTCTTTGGGCTTGTCTATACAGAGGGAAAAAATGTGGATTGCTACGGGGTAATGCCAACTCACAGCAGCTTCTGTCTCTCTTAATGGTCTCTTTGGACACGCTTTGTTGATGTTCAGTTTTCCCATGGACATGCCTTGTGAATCAAAATGGCAGGTACAAGTGAATCGCTCACGATTTTATTTTCCCCAGGTTGGCACTGCTGAACATTTTTTTAACAAAATACAAGGTGTGGAAGAGCAACCTCCTGCTTTAGCAAACACACCAAAAAAAGAGAGAAAAGGACTGTTTTCTTGCTGTAGCGCACACTTGCTATGGTGAAAATCCAAGATGGTGGTTCAGGGTGCTTGCCTTGTTAGCAAGCTCCACTCCCTGGACATGTCTGACTAGTCAGCTGTTTGTATTGGGAAAGTGAATCAATTTGGTCGCTTGACCCTATGAGTTACAATGCACATTCCCCTCGCTGTTTTTCAAAAAATATGGGGAAACCTGCAAAGGCTTTTTCCATGGAGTATATGACATTTTGGGGTCCTCCTTCACAATATGGAGAATAGATGTGGGACCCCATTGGGACATTTCATATACTCCTTACATTCTTTGAGGAGCATTTTCACTGTTTATGCAACCCCTTTGTGTTGAGCTTGCAGGTTTTAAACAATGCACATTGCATAGGAAAGGCTGTTAAATGATTGGATAAGATCAGGCATCAAAGCAGAATTTAACTGAGCCTTCCTCTCTTGTGGCCTTGAAGAAAATCCTTCCTCTGAAGCTTTCATTTACATTGACAGGAAAATCACCCTTTAGTAAAAATGGGAAATATCCCAACAAAAGAAATGCAGGCAAAAGAAATACAGTGATTTTTCTAAAGATAACGCCAAGGAAAGAAGGGGTTAAATTAAATGTCACATGCTGCTCTTCCCCACATATAGTATGGGATAGAAGGGCTCCTCCTTTCCCCTCCCACTCTAGTCACTTTCTGTGGGATAGCCAGGAAAGAATGATCCACACAGCTCAGCCCCACACTGAAGATTATGGTTCTTTCAGTGCCCAACCAGTGCCTCCCCATCTTCCTGGATATCACTGGACTTTCCAAATAGATAACATACACACACACATGTATGCACACACATGCACACACCATAGACACACATGAACAGCCTGTTTCCATTTGATGTAAGAAACCATGCTAGCCTGCCAATTAATTCATATTATAGTATCTGCATAAATGATAACAGTGAGTTCATTTTTTAGGAGCTGCTAAAATGCTAGTATGAATTTGGATAAGGCTGATCAAAAGGTAATACCCTGATGGGGAGCCGATTTATATACTGAAATGTAGAAACAATTCACAGATGAGCAAACCAACAAACCATTTTGAATATTGGGTAGAAGTCAAATATTTCAAGAGCTGAGCTCTCTTACCTGTTAAAGCACAAATGAAATTATATCATCCAGAACCTTTGTTATAAAGCCACTGACTTCTTTCCTGTGGGAACACCCAGGGCCTTATTGAAGTGTGTAGTGAAAATTCAATAAAACCACGAAGAATATATGATGAAAGTAACATAATGCATAGCTCCCGTCACAACAGCTAGCATGAATTATTAAGCCAATAGGATTTACAATCAGTCAAGGGAAGTATAGCTTTCAGCCTCCATATAGAGACACTCTAATAAGCAGAGTCTTTTACCCTTGAATTTGCAGCTAGTCAGTTGACATCAAAATCACCAAAAGCAGATCTACAATGCCACCCTACATATCCCAAATTCAAAAGTCATGACAGCAACATTTTCATTGTAAAAAGATTTTCTGTGTGATCAAGGCTCCTTGTAAAGGAGTAAACAGATAATATTTGACCCCTGCTGAGAAAGGGGATGAATGTCCCTTGCCTGTTTACAGGCAGCCTGGAAAAACTGGACTAGTTACCTGGACATCTGTTGAACACACAGAAATTCCAGTCAACTATTTTCAGAGGATACATGGGTCATGGATAGTTTAGTCCACCCTGAGAAGGATGTGGTTATTGACGACATGCCTGGAGGCTTGTGAACCACCTACTGTCCAACTGCCCTGTCTTCTGTCATCCCACCTTTTCAGCTGCTTTTAAGAAGTCCCGGTTTCTCTCTCCTCTTCCCAATGACCCCCTTTGTTCTCAGGTTACTTCTATGGCTACAAAATGAGTTCAAAATTCAAAAGTATTGCACTGAAATAACTCAGCAGTGGGGAGAGGAGAGGAGGGGTTGGAATCTTGCCATTCCCAGTAGGGTCTGGCAAAAGCAAACTGCAGCAGCCTCTCCTAGCTTGTGTGTTTTGCCTTATTAATATCTTTTGCCATCTTGACCTCATGCTCTGATGTTGCTTGGCCACACATGTTCTGGATTTCGTCTGTGAAATGTTGGAGGGTATGGAACCATGATTTACAACACATACACACACACACACCAGTAAAGCCACCAAAAGCAAAGCAAGACCTAGATGATTCAAAAAGTCTAGAGTATACAGTACTGTTTTCCAGTTTAATTTCAATAATCTGCTAGTTTCAACTGGTTCTTCCAAAAGGAGCTGCAAACAGGGCTGCAAAAACAACAACAACAACAACAACCCACCAAGGAAGGAAGGTTAGTCTCACTGGGATTTTCTACTATTCAGTTACTTGCTAGAAAAAGGCAAAGGACAAAGCCATTTATTTAGCATGCACACGCACACACTTTCCACCACAGAGTCCTTTACATGGAGCGGGGAACACGTAGTCCCCCAAGCCTAGACTGAAATGTTGAGTCATCAAATCCAGCCAAGGTGGGGACAACCTAGATCTCCCTTCTGTTTGGACTATACCTCTTCACGTTATGGGTCACTGAATATAAAGAGATTCCATCTCAGCATGACCCACCTAACAACCTTGAATAAGCAAGCATGGTCTTCAGCAATGTGACTCAAAATAGTGGCCCTGGACAGGTGCTAGTCCCTAAGCCATCTGCTTTGGGTCACTGGAGAGCTTTTAGGAAAGAAAGAAAAAGAAACAGGTGTAACGAATGGGCACAAACATGGTACCAGTCCCTGGCACAAGTGAGGGGGAATTGCCAATCCCTCATATCAGTTAGTTTAAGAGGCACTGGTCACCAATATCAAGGATAGCTCCCTAGTCTCAGGAACATATCCCCCCCCCCAACAAATTCCAGAGCCAGGCTTGGACTTCCCCAGACTCCCCCACTGCCTGGGTAGGGATGGGAATCTTATAGAAGTAGCAACTGAGCCAGGGATCGTGAATATTTTTGTTTTCCAATAGATCCTTGATGTGCCTGTCAGTGTTTGTGCCAAGATGAGATATGAAACTGTGGAGCTCTTAGTAGATGGCACAATAGCTTCTAGGCATAGGGGAGACTTGGGCAGTAAGTCTGCATAGCCTGAATACAAAGCAGAGAGAGATGAGTTCGAGAAAGCTCTGGACACTCCCATGTCAGTGAACCTAAGTGGACTTACCAGTGCTCTGCGTACCACTGAGTGGCAGAGTGTTTCTTTAGTTTTTGACTTCCTTCAGTCTTCCAAATGACACTAGGCTGGGACCATTGCAGGAAAGTGGACTGAGTGGCTAGATCCTACAGCTCAATCTTGCTCACATGTCTAAAACAGAAAAGGGGGAGGAGGTAGGAGGCGTCAGCACCAGTGGGCCCTTCTAGAAACATGCCTGCTTTAGCCTGGTTGCTAAATTTTTAGCTCACTCCCCACCTATCCACACACCCCAATCTATCCATGCATACAAAATTCTGGCAGATAACCCAGAGTTTAAAGCAAATATATATATTTTATTTTTTTAATTGTTATTTTTAAGTAGTTACATCTCTACCAGCATTCTTTATCAAATAATACAGAAATATATACAAAAAAAGAAAAACCAAATAAAGATTTCTTGATTACATTACATCATGTAACTATATTTTTAAACTAAAACACACATACTTTACATTTCCCTTTCTGTTCCATTAAATGCCTTACTTCCTAACTAGTTCATTTTTCCTTTCTTTTTTAGCATCTGTTAGATACTATTCCTTGTCTCGAAATCCACGATTAAAATTTATTTTTGGTTATACTTGCTCTCTTAATCTCATTACCTCCTATTAACCATTCTGGTATGGCAAAAAAGGTTTCTTTTTACTTTTATCCAGCAGTAAATTTATATTTCCCCTCCCAGCTTTCTCAAAACTATTTCCCATTTTTCTTCCACCATATCTATTGACTTATTTTTTAATCTTGCTGAAAGTCTGTCCGATTCTAAAGCTTCATATAGGTTTCCCAACCATTCTTCTATGGTTGGGGTTTCTTCCTTTTCCCAATATTTTGCATATAAAATTCTTGCGGTGGTTACCATATATAGTAAAATCTTTATCTTTGCCCTCTCCACTCCTCTTTCTATCCTATCAACCATGTTAAGCAAATAAATTTCCGGGTCTGGACTAAAATTGATTCCCAAAATATCTCTTATTTTTCCATGTATTTTCTTCCAATACCCTCTTGCTGATTGACATCTCCACCATAAGTGGCAGAAAGTGCCTTCCGATTTCCTACACTTCCAACAGTGAGTCTTGCCCATCTTATACATTTTGTCTAGTTTAACAGGCATTAGATACCATTGGAAAAACATTTTATAGTAATTCTCTTTCATTTTAACAGCCAATGTAAATTTTTGAGTAATTTCCCAAGATTTTTCCCATCTCCCAATTTCTATCACCTGTTGTAGATCCTTAGCCCATCTTAATCATATTTTCTTTTAATATCTCGTCTTCTAACTCTCTATCCAACAACAATCTATATTATTTGGCAATATGTTGTTCACTTTTACCAAAAAATATCTTGTCAATTTTGTTATGTTCGTCTTGGAAGCCGTCTAATTTTAAATCCATTTTATATCTTTCATGTATTTGTTCATATAAAAACCAGCTTATGTTATAACCATCTTCATTCAATTGCTCTTGAGATTTAATTACTATTTGTGGATGACTTTTGTCTGTAAGAATCTGTTGGTAAGTGAGCCAATCTTGATTTGCTAATTTCGAAATTCCAAAAAAAGCTTCTTGAGAGGAAGTCCATGTTGGGATTTTTTGATAGAACTTTCCTCTCAAATCTTCCCAAACTCTAAGGATTGCTCTCCTGATATAATGCTGGGTAAAAATTGTATTATCCTTTTTTAATTATATATTAGATACGCATGCCAGCCATAAAATAAATCATGCCCTTCTAAATCTAATAGTTTCTTATTGTCTAATCGTATCCATGGTTCCAACCATGTAAGCACACTAGCCTGGTAGTATTTTAATAAATCTGGCAAAGCACAACCTCCTCTTTCTTTCCTATCTGTTAACAATTTGTACTTTATTCTTGCCTTCTTACCCATCCAGATATACTCAAGCAAATCCTTTCTCCAAGTATTAAAACATTTATTATTTATTATAATTGGTAAATTCTGAAAGAGGAATATAAATTTAGGTAAGATCGCCATCTTCACCAATGCGATCCTCCCTAAAAAAGACAAGTTTAGCCTAGACTATTTAACTAGTTCTTTTTTCTCTCTCTCCACGATGAACCATAATTATTTTCAAAAAGATCTGCATTTCTTTTGGTCAGCCATATACCTAAGTATTTAATTTTTTTTTCTCAATTTAAAATCCTGTTTTCACCTTTATCATTTCTTCCTCTTGATCTTTAATATTTTTCATCAGTACGACCGTCTTCTCATTATTTATCTTAAATCCTGATACCGCCGCAAAATCTTCAAGTATTCTTTTAAATTCATCAAGCTGCTTCAACGGATCTTCCAATATCACCACCATGTCGTCCGCAAATGCCTTGATCTTAAATTCATTACCCTTTATCCTGGTTCCTTTTAAGTTCTTATTTTTTCTAATACTATTAAGCAAGATTTCAATTACTATAATAAACAATAAAGGTGACAACGGGCAGCCTTGTCTTGTTCCTTTAGTGATCTTAATTCTATCTGTCTTTTCGCCATTTACCATCACATAAGCAATCTGTTCTTCGTAAATCAGGTCAATCCATGATCTAAACTTATATCCTACATTCATTCTTTCCAGTACCTTCTTCAAAAACTTCCATCTAACATTATCAGATGCCATTTTCTTCTCGTTATGTTTATCATAATATTCTAATAGGTCTAGCACTGTTCTTATATTGGTTCTCATATATATTCTTGGAAGGAAACATTTTGATCTATATTAATAATTTGACTCAAGATTTTTTTAAAATCTATCAGCAAGAATAGATACAAAAATCTTGTAATCTATATTTAACAATGATATAGGTTTATAATTTGCTGGATCTTTTCTATCTTTCTTTTCTTTTGGTATTATCGTAATATTACTTTCCTTCCAAGAATCAGGTATACCTTCTTTTTTAATGGAATTGAATGTTTTTTGAAGAGGAACTAATAAATCATCTTTTAGTTCTTTATAATATCTTGAGGTGAAGCCGTCCGCTCCCGGAGCTTTATCTAATTTCAATTTCATAATTGCATCGTTTATTTCCATTATTGTAATATCTTTGTCTAATGTTTCTTTCTGGTTCTCTGTTAATTTTGTTATTTCTTGATGGTCTAGATATTCTTTAATTAAATCATCCATACCTGTATGTGACTGGTCATTATATAATTCTTTATAGAAATCTTGAAAACTTTCTTTTATTTGATTCTGATCTGTAATCGTTTTTCCTTTATAATTGATACATGTTATGATTTTATTATCCCTATACTTCTTCAACTTATAGGCCAGCCACTTCTCAGGTTTATTAGCTTGTTCAAAGTATTTTTGTCTTATCATTTTCAAGGACTGTTCCACCTCTAGTACATTCAATGATTGCATTACCTTTTTCAGCAATTCCAATTTTGTCATAACTTTTTTAATATTTGGATTTTGATCCAATTGATTTTCCATTTTCAATAATTCCTGTAAAGTTTGTTGGGTTTTCTCTCTCTGCCGACTCTTTTCTTCACATGCCTTTTTTATGAAATACCCCCTCATTACGGCCTTACTCGCTTCCCAAATCGTAATCATCTTGACCTCATCTGATGTATTTTCATCAAAGTATTGTTTCAAAGTTTTTCTTGCTTGTTTAATTTTTTTCCCTCTTTCAACAAATTATCATTCAGTCTCCATTGTAACTCTTTTCTTCCCTCCGATAATGTAAGCAAGATGGAGTTATGATCCGAGATCCATCTCGGTTCAATCTCCATGGATTTAATAATTGGTACCATCCTTTTAGTAACAAAACATATCGATTCATAGAAAGTGATCTATGAGCATCCGAATAGAAGGTAAATCCTTTTGCCCCTCTGTATTTCCATCTCCAAACATCTAACAATTCCAATTCTTCTTTCAAATTAAGAAAAGATTTTGGTAATTTCCCCTGATTCTTCCTTATAGGCTTATCCGATTTTCTATCTTTTTCTGGATCCAACACCCCATTCCAATCCCCTAGCAGCACCATATTTTCAAAAGTTAGATCATGTTTCACTATTTCTTTTTTCAAATTATTGAAACATTTCTCCTGGGTATGTACTGGAGTATATACTCCTATTACCAACAGTTTTATTCCTTGAATTTTCGTTTCAATCCCCACGTATGATCCTTCTTCATCCATCATCACCAGTTTAGCTTGTAATCTCCTATTCACAAACATAACTACTTTTTTTTCTTCTTATCATTAGCTGATATAAAACATTGTCCCAATTTGGGGTTTTTCAAAAGTCTCTCATCTTTTTTCCTAATCCGTGTCTCTTGAAGGCATATAATATCCAATCTTGATTTTTCTAAATAATGGAAAATTTGTTTTCTTTTATATTCCATATTTAACCCTTTTATTGTCAGGAAATGACATGGATGTGAGCACAAGATGGAGCTGTAAGCTTAGAAATGAAAGTAGTTAAGCTCCAGTGGCAGGTGTGTGTGTGAGTTTTCCTTCTCAGCCTGAAGTCTTTTGCAGAAGTCTCTCCAGAAACCTTCTCCTTGGTGTCCTGTCAACATGGAACAACTCTGCAGGTGGTTGAGGTGGACACAGCGCATTTTTCTACACCCCAACAAGGGTTATGGGCCCAGTGTCCATGTGGACAACGCTTGAGAAGCTGTGGGAGATATAGTTCTGCAATTGGTGAGCTGTTTTGTGTTCATGGAGGGCTGAAGAGAAAAGTCCTGGAAAGGAGTGAGTTAAGTGTGTCTACTCAGGGACTCTGCTCTTATCTCATAGAATCATAGAATTGCACAGTTGGAAGAGACCACGAGGGCCATCCAGTCCAACCCCCCTGCCACTCAGGAAATCTTGATCAAAGCATCCCCGACAGATGGCAATCCAGCCTCTGTTTAAAGACCTCCAAGGAAGGAGACCCCACCACGCTCCGAGGGAGTGTGTTCCACTGCCGAACAGCTCTTACTGTCAAAAAGTTCCTCCTAATGTTGAGGTGGAACCTCTGTTCCTGGAGCTTGCACCCATTGCTCCGTGTTCCAGTCTCTGGAGCAGCAGAAAACAAGCCTGCTCCATCCTCAGCGTGACATCCCTTCAAATACTTAAACAGGGCTATCATATCGCCTCTTAACCGTCTTTTTTCCAGGCTAAACATACCCAGCTCCCTAAGTCTCTCCTCATAAGGCATAGTTTCCAGACCTTTCACCATTTTAGTTGCCCTTCTCTGGACACGCTCCAATTTGTCAATATCCTTTTTGAATGGTGGTGCCCAGAACTGGACACAGTATTCTAGGTAAGGTCTGACCAAGGCAGAATAGAGTGGCACTATTACATCCCTTGATCTAGACACTATACTTCTATTGATACAGCCTAAAATCGCATTGGCCTTTTTAGCTGCCACATCACACTGTTGGCTCATGTTCAACTTGTGGTCTACTAGGACTCCTAGATCCCTTTCGCACGTAGTCTCGTTCAGCCAGGTCTCTCCCATCCTATATTTATGCATTTCATTTTTCCGCCCTAAATGCAGTACTTTACATTTCTCCGTATTGAATTTCATTTTGTTAGCTTTGGCCCAGCTCTCCAGTCTATCCAGGTCATTCTGAATTTTGATCCTGTCCTCTAGGGTATTAGCTACTCCTCCTAATTTGGTGTCATCTGCAAATTTGATAAGTATGCCCTTAATTCCCTCATCCAAGTCATTGATAAAGATGTTGAATAGCACTGGGCCCAGGACAGAACCTTGTGGCACCCCACTGGTCACATCTTTCCAAGACGAAGAGGAGCCACTGCTGAGCACCCTTTGGGTTTGGCCGGTCAACCAATTACAAATCCATTGAACAGTTAACTTGTCTAGCCCACATTTTACAAGCTTGTTTGCAAGAATGTCATGGGGAACCTTGTCAAAGGCCTTACTGAAATCAAGGTATGTGATGTCTACAGCATTCCCTTCATCTACCAAGCTGGTAACTTTATCAAAAAAAGAGATCAGATTAGTCTGGCATGACTTGTTTCTCTGAAACCCATGTTGACTTTTTGTGATTATGGCATTGCCTTCTAAATGTTCACAGACTCTCTGTTTAATGATCTGCTCTAGAATCTTCCCTGGTATTCATGTCAGACTAACTGGACATCTAACTATCTGTTTGCTTTGGGAAGCTAATTGTTTTTGACAGCCTGCTTGGACTGTTATCAGTGTGTTTGTTTGCATCTGTTTAAGTCACAGACTCAGTGCAAACATGGAAACAGCACTCAGGTTTGAAAAGCTGTATGAGAAGAACTATGCTTCCGGGAAAATTTACATAGTGGCTTTGCTAATAAAGCAGGACTTATGGGACTATGTAAAAAAAACAACCTGACCCTGCTAATGAAGATGAATTAATAGGTGATGAAAAAGCTAGAGCTACCATTATTCTGGCTTTAGAACCGAATCAGCTAAATAATATAAGAGATAAGAGGTCAGCGTTTGAAATCTGGAAAGCTCTTGAGAATGTCAACCAACCAGCTGGAGCCTTGTCAAAAATGCTGTGCAGCAGAAAGCTGTATTGTTGGAAACAGCAGAAAGATGAATCCGTGCTTGTGCATTTAAAAAGGATGCAGAGTGCAGGATTTCACAGAGTGCAGCGGGCATGGCATCCAAATAAAACAAACCCCAAAAGCTTTTATACTCCTGAGTAGTCTAAACAGTGAATGGGAGTTTCTAATGTACAATCTTCAAGGGGTAGCCAAAGCTGATTTAAATGTGGATCTCATGGCATCCAGAATATTGGAAGAAGTACAGAGGAGAGACTCAGAGGATAGCTTCAAGGGAGTGACCAGCTGGAGAAGACAACCAACCAACCAATCCACTTCCTTGTCTGAGGAAGGGAGTGCTGCTGTCTGCAGAACAGAAAATGTTTTTCCTGTGGAGAGACCGGACATTTGATAAAGAACTGTCCTAAGGTCTCTGCAGCAAAGAAAGGACAGAACTCACAAAAAAGAAAAGAAAAGACAAGCCCCAAGATGGGAGGGGGTTTGCTACTACTGTAGAGGGAGTTGTAAATGAGAAAAAGGACCAGTCTGTCTGGATTTTGGACAGTGGGTGTTCTCACCATATGACCCCTGATAGGGAAAAACTACAGATCCCAAAGCCAGCACCAGTGGACACTGTAGTATTTGCAGATGGTGAATCTGGCAGTGTAGAGATTCAAGGGTCTGTATTAATTCCTGGTTTAAACAAGGTATTTCATGATGTACTGTGTGCACCAAAACTACAAAATAGCCTTGTAAGTGTGGCATCCCTAACCAGTGATGGATATGAAATCCTTTTCAAAGGAGATGAGGGGATTGTGTCCAAGGATGGAGTAGTATGTGGTAAAGCCATAAAGAATAATCACATTTATCAAATGGTAGCACAGGTGCTGTGTGGGAATGTAACAAATAAGCCACTGCATGATGGGTGTGCTCATTACCTTCATAGAGTTATGGGCTATATAAGCTTCAAAGGTTTGAGAAACCTAGAGGTTTGCCCAGAGTTCAAGGTAGAGAACTGTAAAAGTTACCTGGACTGTGCTATTTGCAAAAAGGTAAAGGTCAAGGCTTACCCTGTAGCAAAGGTGAGCAAATGCATAACCCAGAAGCCTTTTCAGGTTGTACATGCAGATTTATCAGGGCTGCATCAAGTAAAGAGTATAGGGGGTAGCAGGTTTACCCTACTGATAGTAGATAGGCATACCAGATTTACCTATGTGGCAATGCTTAAAACCAAAAGTGAGACTGCTGATATGATCAAAAAATGGGTCAATTCTGTTGAAAGGGAGTTTCCCTACAAAGCTGGCACTTTTGTGACAGACAGAGGTGGGGAATTCTTAAGTAGTAATTTGCAGCAGTGGTTTGGGTAGAAAGGGATCCAACATAAAACTACAAATCCCGGATGTCCAGCTGAGGATGGTTTGCCTGAATGTAGGATTGGGATGATAAACCAAATAAGGGATTATATGTTAGAGGATTCTGGAGCGCCAGCTAATTTGTGGGGAGAAGCAACAAGAACCGCTTATCATATTGTAAATAGATCATGGCGCAGTGCAATAAACCAAACACCATACTACTTATTGATGGAAGAGCACCAAACCTAAAGTACTTAAGAGTGTTTGGACAGTTTGCATCAGTGTACATTCCTCCTCAGTTCAGGAAAAAGAATCAGCTCAAAAGCCAAAGGTTGCGTTTTGTGGGCTATGAGGGGAACAAGTACAGGTTCCTGATGGATGGGAATAGGATTTTGTACTCAAGGAGTGCTAAATTTGAGACCCATGCTGGGTGGAAGAGAGTGTACCCTGACCAGAATGTTGTTGTAGAACAGAAAGCCAGTGTGGTAGATAAGAACAATGGAAATGGAGGGGCACATGCATCCAGGGATGTCTTGGATGAGAAACCAGGTGTGTCACAACAGCCTGGAATTTCGAGTAAACAAGGCACTTTGAAGGTGCCTGGTACTCCAGAAGAGCCTAGCACTTCATTAGACTTGCAACCAAAGCCAGAGATAGTGACTGTGAAACAAGAACAAGTTGAGACTCATGGGCAAGACACTCAGGCCAGTGTTGGTAGCAGTGACACTGAGGGTGGTCAAGGTACATTCCTGATTCCCTTGAGGTCTCAGAAAGGAAAGTTCTTTGTAGTAAAGCAGGGACAAGCCTCTTCTGTGGCAGCAGTAAAAAGAACTGAAAACACTCCAGAAAGAGCCAGGAGAACATGCACTAAGCAGGAAGGGTGGAAGAAAACCAAAGCTCTGGTGTGTGGGAGAGTATAGCCAAGATATGTTTGGTGGGATGGTCAGGCCTGTAAGTAAAAGGAAATTGACAAATGATAGCACCAGGGAAGCCAGAGCCGGGTGGGTCAGTAGCATGGGCTATCAAGGTCTAGGAAAACACTGTGACATTGTAAATAATGGGAACGGAGTCTCAGACTCTATAGGTATCAGTGAGTAAGGTCACAGTATATAAAAGGATAAGTGTAAATGACACATGGGCACACCACATGTCATTTGGAGGGGAATGTCAGGAAATGACATGGATGTGACCACAAGATGGAGCTGTAAGCTTAGAAATGAAAGTAGTTAAGCTCCAGTGACAGGTGTGTCTGTGAGTTAGCACTTGAGAGTATGCACATCTGAGATGCCTGATGTAACAGGCATTGTTTAACTGCCTATAAAAAGGAGATGGGAATTATCTCCAGTGTGGGTTTGTTGTGGATGGTGGTTGGTGAAGCAGTTTGCTGGTTGGGAGAAAGAGTTTTGAGTATTAGAGATGGCTATCCTATACTCTGTGTATATATATTGTAAATATACTGCAAACAAAGATTAAAGCCCTCAAGTTGAGTGAAGGCCTTGTTGCTGTCTCTATTTGGCAAGCCAGAGCTCAAGGCAGTGTGCTGGGGTGAAGGAATTTTTCCTTCTCAGCCTAAAGTCTTTTGCAGAAGTCTCTCCAGAAACCTGCTTGGTGTCCTGTCGATGTGGAACAACTCTGCAGGTGGTCGTGGTGGACACAGCGCATCTTTCTACGCCCCAACATTTATATTCCAAGAAAGTATTTTCATATCCATTTTGTCTTATTTAAATAGTTATCATTTGTATGTTTATCCTTAATTTCCCTCTTCTTCAGCCTCATCTTCTTCCTCTTCACCTTCTCCTACTTCTTGTGCCATCTCTTCACCATCTGAATTGTCTCCTCCATCACTCTCCTCATTTGATCTCTCCTCATCTCCTTCTCCTGCCTCCTCGACTTCTGATTCTTCCTTATCTCTATGTATTTCTTTCTTTTTCTTCTGTTCTTCTTCCTCTTTTTGCAATCTATTTTCTCCCATCTTCCTTGAATCTTTTTGTTTTTATTTTTCTTTCTTGTCTTTTAATAGCTTTTTAATAAAGTCCTTTGCCTTTTCTACCGAATTGATTCTATATCTTTTATGTTGGTACATAAAAGATACTCCCTCTATTCTCTCCTATCTATAACTGATCTATTTTTTCTACCCACAATTGTGTAAGAAATTTATAATCCTGTCTCTTTTTTAGGATCTCAGGTGGGATGTCCTTAAATATTTTCAGTTCTGTTCCATCTATATTTAAGTTTTTATTGTAGCTTTTTTGAATGAGTTGTTCTCTTAAGCTTGTTCTTGTAAAGCATACCGCTATGTCCCTTGGAACTTTCCTTTCTTTTGCTATAATTGAGTTAATTCTAAAAATTTTATCAATTTGTAAATCAAGCCTTTCCTCAGTTGTTTCAATAAATTTTGCCATAGGGGATATCAGTCTTTCCAATACATTTTCATTATCTTTTTCTGGTAGTCCCCTAATTTTTAAACATTTTTCTCTATGTCTCAAATCATTAATTAATAATACCTTTTTCTCAGTTTCCTGTTCTTGAGTTAATACATTTGTTGTTTCATCTATTGTCTGAACCTTTGTCTTTATATTTTGTACTTCTTTTTTTACAGAGTCAATATCTTCCATCAGTTTATTTAATATTTTCCCAAAAATTGCCATTTCCTTTTTAAAATCATTTTTCATCTCAGCCCTTATCTCTTTCATTTCTTCTCTTATTTCCTGTCGCACTTTTTTATTTCCTTCCTTAACTCTTCCAATATAATTGAACTTAGTTCTGTTGATTTAGTAGTTACCTCTATCTATGGCCTTCTTTGCAACACCAATTGTGTTTGTTGAGTTTGTTGTGTTTGTCCCTGCAAATGTTTTCTGGTGCCAGTTGCCATTTTTATTTTACTTCAAAGGTTATATTTATAATTACAATTTATAATTATAAATGATTACTAACTAAATAGTTACCTCCAAAGCCTTGCAAAAAGTTACTAAAATTTAGTTTGTAGTTAACAATGCCTTTAAGTCCAAGCAAGTATCACGTTTCTCTTTTCTGCTTAATAACTCAAAATTCAATGACTCAAAATATCTTGTAGTTTATATTTTAGGTAAGTCAGAGAAGGAGAGTACAGAAAACAAATCCGCTTTCTATTTCAGAAATTCAAAATTTAGACCATCTTGATTAGTTATACTCCCTTTACTTTACTTTAATCTCTGAAACCCCCCTCCCCAATACATAATATATTATTATTATTATTATTATTATTACCAATTCTCCAGTATTACAATATTATACTTTTTAACAATTTTGGTTTAATTTCTCACAGCATATACCATATCAAACCATGTACTATCAATTTGCAACTTTAATCCTTTTCAAGTTTCCCAAACTTAAACGTTACAACCAGCACCAATACAGTACATTTATTCCTCTCTCCAACTCAGCTTTCTTACTTTAGCTTCTTCAGTATTTTTCTTCTAACTCTGGTTTATTCAGTTCACCTCTTTCCTTTTTTAAACTGGTCTCTCAGTCTCTAATCTCTCAGGCTTCACAATTCTGGAACTTCTCTCTAATTCTTGGAGCGCACACTCTCCCAGCCCTTTGTCGTTGTCTCTTTCTCTTCCTCTTATTCTCAGCCAATTCTAACTTCACACCGGCTTTTACAGTTTACTCCTCACCCCTCCGTCGTTTTCTCTCTGCTTTCCTTTTAACTCCGCGCTGCCACTAGACTCCAACACTTTCACTCCACTCCTCGTTCTCTTGCAGTTCCCACACTTACAGATCAATTTCCCTTCAGCTCTTACAATTTCCAAGATTTACAACTAAGACTTCCAACTCTGCTTCTCTCCAATTCTCGTAGTTTCAACACACTCTCCAACTCTTGCAGTCCCGTCATTTACAGTTCAACTCCAATCCAACTCTTACTTACTTTCCCAATATTTATAACTCCACTCCACTCCAACTTTTGCAGCTCTCTCTCCTCAGACTCTGACCGCTTTAATCCTTACTTTGTTTCCAAACACTCCAATAAGCTCCTGCTTACTCCAGGTCTCCGGCACCTCGCTTAAGTATACTTCACCTTTCTTTTCCTCGCCACACCGTTGTTAGGAATTCCTTACTCTTTTTCTCTGTCCCCAAAATAATATTTCTTTGGAAACAAATAAACTACATAAACTAAACTATCTGGATTCCTTCAGCTCTTCAAAATAAATGTTAAAATAAGCGTGGGCGTTGCTCTAGCCGCTTGCTTGTGACCGTTCTGGGTTCTGTCCATCCCTGTTCTTTGGTCCCTTCTACCCTTCAGCCCTCTGTAAATTGTGTCTCTCTCGGGGCACAACCTCAGAAGGCCAGGGCAGGACCTCTGACAAACCCCGACACCACCCCTTACCGGGGGTTGGTGGACCTGTTGTTGTTCTAGGGTCTTTACCAGAGCCCAGATAGCAGCTGGAGCGAGAGTTCTTCACTCCTGCTGCCGCTCGCTACGCCGCCATGCCGGAATATATATATATATATATATATAGCAAATATATATTTTTATTATTATTATTTTTACCAGGTCTGTTGGCAACCCTATGCCAGGACCACTGAAAAGTCAATCATGCTTAGTAACAAAAGCCTAATATAGGAAATAGCATACAAGGTGTCACCACATTAGGACATAATCCTAAGGAAAATTCACATCATGAAATTGGCAGATAACAATTACTTTTTGGTGATGCTAATAAGACTTTAGAAAGTAAGGGGCAGATCAGCCCTGAGAACTACAAATGATTGCCTCACATCAGGAGATTCTGGTGTCCAGGCTGTGACTTTCAAGCAGGATGCACCCCAAGAGCTCTCCTTTAATGTTAGGACCAAAAGAAACGGAGGATTTCAAAGAGGAGTGTCCCTATTATTCATGAACTAGCCCAGCCATAATCATACCCATATCTGCAATGGCCCTTGATTATTCTGGGCACAACAGCAAAATTTGTGACAGGCAACAGAGTGCCATTGTTATTTGTGTAATGTACAGCATCCTCACAAGTCTAAACCTAAGGCGATTAAATTACTTTTATGAATGTACACCATTTAATCCTTTAAAGAATATGCTCCTCTTGAAAAATAAGTGCTCAACAAAGCAATGGGCTGTCAGCATGAAATGTCATGTAAATCTATATGGGTGAATATTGCTGCTGTCTTCACAAACCATTGCACACCTATTATGAGCTTTCAAAAAGAAAGGCCATTTTTCAAGCCACAGAAATATGAACCTATTTTACACTCAGTGTCCTGATTGCTCATGTGTGGGTACTTTCATTCATACATAGGGTGCACACCACACCTACTGTCCTATTTGCCTTGGGGTGTGATTAAAAGTCCCTCAGTGTGAACTGTGAAAACTTCTGGTAAGCATAAATTCTCACCTGAAGAGCAAAGGTGAGAATAACGCATTGTGTGAGTCATCCTGAACAAATGGGGTCGCAGATCCCTTGAAGCTCATACCTAGGGCCAGCCCTTCCCTGACCTGGGCTGAAATTCCCCCCAGATTTCTCATCCTGAGGGAGTCCCCTAGACAGCTGAGGGAAGAGGCTGAGGAGTGCACAATGGAGCAAATAACAAGAGTTCTCAAGTCAAGCTGAAAAATAATTATCAGTTCTCACTCTCATTCCCCTCCCCCAGTTGATTCTGGCCCTTCACACTGCGATTCTCAGAGAATATGAAAAGGAGACTGAAACCCGACACTTATAACTCTAGCTGTGATTGTGGGGGTTAAACTGTTGCTATCACCCCAACTGTCTTCTTTTCTTCTCTTCTCTTTCTTCCAAATAAAATTCTGCTACACCTGAGGTGCTACACATCCCAGCATGAGCTTTTATACAGAGTTTCTTTTAACACATCCCTGAAAATTCACCTTAAAATTTGGTTTCTGGTATGTTGCCAGTGTGGTGTAGTGGTTTGAGTGTTGGACTACAACTCTGGAGACCAGAGTTTGAATCCTCATTCGGCCATCAAAACCCACTGGGTAACCTTGGGCAAGTCACATACTCTCAGCCCCAGAAAACTCCATGATAGGTTCACCTTAGCCTCACCATAAGTCAGAAACGACTTGGAACACAATAGAAAAATGTTGAAAAACAGAGTTAATGGAGTGTGAACTATAGATCACATATTAATGCCCGAAAAAAATGCAACCTACTAATGGGTCACACAGTGCATAATACAGTGGGCCCTTAGTATCCATTGGGATTTGGTTCAAAGACCCCCCCATGGATACCAAAATCTGTGGATGTACAAGTTCCATTATATACAATGGCATAGTAAAATAGTGTCCCGTATATAAAATGGTGAACAGCAAGGTTTGCTTTTTGGAATTATTATTTTTTTAATATATATTTTCAAGCTGTGGATGGTTGAATCTGTAGATGCAGATTCTGTGGATGTAGAGGGCTGTACATTGTTTCTTAACTTGCATTTTTGTTCCAATTGGCATTTCATTTGTCTATTTTTAGAGAACTGTCTGAGTGCTTGTCTTTTTGGGGTTTTTTGTTTTGTTTTTACAAAAAATAGCAAAAGGCAGGTATCTGTCCATGTGGCTTACAACCTAAATTTAGATTAGGACATTGAGAGTATAAGAGTAAGAAGGGATCACCTTTAGGTTTGCCAAGTCTCCCAGCAATCAAACACTGAGGCACAAATGTGGGAAGCTGGTGGTTACAGGTAGTTACTTAGTAGATCAAGGGACCCTAATGGCCAGTCAGACTAACATCAATACCAGAGAAGATTCTAGAGCAGATCATTAAACAGACAGTCTGTAAGCACTTAGAAAGGAATGCTGTGATCACTAAAAGTCAGATTTCTCAAAAACAAGTCATGCCAGACTAACCTTATCTCTTTTTTCGACAGAGTTACATACTTGGCAGATGAAGGAAATGCTGTGGGTGTAGTGTATCTTGATTTCAGTAAGGCTTTTGACAAGCTCCCCCATTATATTCTTGCAAAAAAGTTAGTAACCAGTAGGATAGACAATGCAACTGTTAGTATCCTACATTTCTCCCTTTTGAAATTCATTCTGTTAGTTTGGGCCCAACTTTCTAATCTGTTCAGGTCATTTTGGATGCTGATCCTGTCCTCTGGGGTATTAGCTACCCCTCCTAATTTGGTGTCATCTGCAAACTTGATAAGTATGCCCTCAATTCCCTAATCCATGTCATTGATAAAGATGTTGCATAGCACTGAGCCCAGGACCGAACCCTGTGGCACCCCAATAGTAACTTTTCTTCAGGATGAAGAGGAGCCATTGGTGACTACCCTTTGGGTTTGCTCGGTCAACCAATTTACAAATTCACCTAACAGTTACATTGTCTAGCTTAGATTTTACTAGCTTGTTTGAAAGAATATCATAGGGGACCTTGTCAAAGGCCTTACTGAAATCAAGTTACACCTTCCTAGACAGTTGCATCATTTTGTCCTTTCTTGATAAAGAAAATTCCAAACCCTTCTGAGAAAACCAGATTTAGGAGGACCTGGCTGAATTCTCTACATGAAGTAACTGGACTTCAAGAATAGAATTTTTGCCAAAATGAGTATTAGACCCTGTAGGAGCAGTCAGCAGTTCAGTGATGAAATGAATATTCTTCCCCAACATGCATTTTGCAGTAACTAGGCTTTGTCGGGGTGAAAAGAATAAGAAATGCTAGTTTAATGGCAATCATATGACTTCTGTAATGCCTAGTTCCCCCCTTACTGAGTTTGAACCAATCCGTTGTCCAAAAGTACGTGTGTTACTGATGAAAATACCACATGTGATCTCATACATGGTGAAGGGGCCAGTAGTGTCCATCTTCTGTTGTACATGGTACTATTCTTGATCAGTGGTGACAGAGCACACATGGCCTGCATGCACAAGGCCCTAGATTCAGACTCCATGATCTCTGTTTTTAGCAGGGTTTATGGAGAAGAGCTGGGTAAAAACTTTTCCTAAGATCAGCGAGAACTGCTGTTAGGCAGAGTGGGCAATACCACAGCAGAAATGAACAGTGTGGCTCAGCATAGGGCAGCTTCATCTGTCTGTAATAGCTTGATTCTATGAAGCGGAAGTTCAAAGTAGTGACATACATTTTATAGAATTCTATGAATTTGATAGAACTGAATCTATGAATTCTATAAAATTCATGAAATTTAAGTGGTAACACTTTCTGAGTCTCTGAGGAGAGAGCAGAAGTTGAGTTGTGTTTTGGTGGTCATCCTTGACTCTTTCACTGTGTTTTCTTTTGAAGGATTGTTGGGGATTGTTGTTTGTTTTTGGCTGTGTGCTTCTGCTGTGTCACTGATTTGCCTGGGGGAAGAGCTAGCCATGACCAGCTCTATATAACTGCTGCCTCAGTATTTGGAAGTCAGCCTCTGAAGGCCAGTGGTGTGCACCTTGTAGCATATGTCATTATATCATTTAGAGTTATTACAGTCAGGAAGGAGTGACAAAAGTAACTGCAGGGATGGAGGCAGAAGGATCTGTTGTTGTCTGCTGCAATGTGTGTGCAACATTTGTCTTTTTGCCAGAGATGCTCAATGACTACAATTGCAAGAAGTGCATTCTGTGGAAGAGCTGTCTTGGAAGAGAAGGTCAACACATTGAAGCTATGTGTTGAGGCTCTTCAGTGCATCAGAGAAAATTTAGGGGTTGTCTAAACAGCTAAAATACTCTTCACAGAATAGGAGGAGAATATGGCCTGTCTTAATGGCATCCCACTTCATTTCGCTGTATTTGGAAGTAAGGGGCTAAATACGCCATATACTCCATAATATTCAGTGTCAGCAAATTGTGGTAAGTAAAAACATGAGTAATTCACTCGCAGCTCCTGGATCCACAGGCATGCAAAGTTTATGCCTGCAAAAAAACCCCAAAAACATCAAGACAAATCACAGCTTCTGCGAATTGCTGTTACTGCGGAGCAATCCGATTCTTTTTCCCTTGTATAGACAACCCCCTGGATGTCTTGTATAGAACAGAGGGAGAATTGATCCTAAAGAATGAAGAGGAAGAAACTGCCAATGAAAACAAAGAGGGCTGTTACACTGAGGGAACACTCTGGAGGACAGTTATCATTCGATGCAAACAAGGGAATTGGAACTGCTCACCCAAGCGGGTGGGTGAATGGGATGGGGGAGTGCAAGGAAGGATGGTGTGTGCCTTCATTCACTCAGTTGGACAAGGTAAAAGGGGATGAGATGAGGGGAGCACGAGGGAGGGTGCATGAGCTTACGTGCTCACATGGGCAGGTGTAATGGTCGAGTACAAGGAGGGAGGGTGTGCTCACTTGGGGGTGAGGAAAGGGATGGCACAAGTGCCCCCTTTTTCCCTCCTTCCACTCCCTCCCTGTCCCATCCCCTTTCCCCCAGTCTGACCACGTGAGCAAGGGAACACGTATGTGGCCAGCCCAGCCACCTTGCCAGTACAGGTGCTTTTGTGCTGTGTTAAATTCAGTTTCAGGGGCCTAGAGATATTCATGGTTTATCCACTTTCGTGGGGGAGTGGTGCACCCCATATCTTTGAGAAACTTGAAGGTCAACTGCAAATTCAAGGAGGAAGTGAAAAGGAAAAAAAAGAGCACGTATAATGAATGGAAGGAAGGATGACTCACCAAGAAAGAATGTAGCCCAAATCTGCAGGAATAGTGTAAGGAAAGCTAAAGCTCAAAATGGGCTGAGACTGGGTAGGCAAGCAATAGTGAGATATATCACTGCTTTCTGAAGCTTGTCATAAGATATGAGAGGTTCTCCTGTCTCACCAGATTTGTTTAAAAGTAGTTTCGCCAGTGGGAAACATAGCTGCAGATCACTAGGTTGCTGGTAAGCCCAAATGTCTTGCTGTGTAATGTGTACATGCTGATTGCTACAACAAAGGGTGGCATTTTATTTTGCTGCAAGTGGTGACATTATGTACAGGCAGATGTATGGCAAGTGGTTAGAGGACCAAAGAAGAATCACAGGAAGTACATGGATGAGAGAGGGCTATTTCGATACATTCAGAGGTGCCAAGCCCTAAAAACCAGAGCAGTTATTTTCAGATATGTTTGCAAAATGGTGGGTTTTTAAAATGCCTTTCCTTCTAGCTTTGGGAATTTGAACATAAAACATAGGCTAAATTTCCCATAGATCTCTCTGGCTTTTCTTCACAAACGAAGATTCAGAAAGGACTCATCCCACATTTACTGCAAGCGCACTGATGACTAAAAAGGCCAATCCGAGATAAACAAGTCCGGTTGCAGAAAGCACAGCAGAAGGTCTCCTTGGGTGATGTTTCTGGGTTGTGATTCTTTCTGCGTTGTTGTTTCACTTCAAGACTTGTTCGGCGTGAGTTCTCAAATAAGGCTGCAGCATTGTGGATAGTGCGTCTCCATGCCTCCCGATGTGAGGCCAGGGTGGACCATTGTTGGTGATCAATTTGGCCGAGCCTGAAATGTTGTTTCAGGGAGTCCTTGTATCGTTTTTTGGAGCGCTCTTCTTACGCTGACTGGTGGCGAGTTCACCGTAGAGTACTATTTTTAGTCCTCCATCCTAGAAACATGCCCTGCCCAACGCAGCTGTGTTCTCAATATCATGGCCTCAATGCTGGTGATCCCTGCTTGCTCAAGGACAGCAACATTCGTCACATAGTCAGTCCAGTGTGTATATTTAGGATTGTGTGTAAACAGCGCTGATGAAAGCGTTCAAGGAGTTGTAAGTGGTGGCGATAGGTGACCCATGTTTCAGCCCCATAAAAGTCAGACCCATAAAGAATAGACAGTACAATGGCTCTATACACACTGATTTTTGTGCTTCGCCTCAGGTGTTTATTACTCCAGACTCTTTTGTAAAGCACAGAAGAGAACTGCTCACCAGGCATACCTTGCCCAGCCAAGTTGCCGTGTAAGAAAAGCAGCTTTCCGTCTCACATGTAGCAAACTTCAACAAAAATTCCGAGACATTCAGAACAAGTGGTGGATCAATATAGCAGAAAAGACACAACACTGTGCAGATCTGGGTGATTCTAGAGGATTTTATGAAGCTCTTAAGGCAGTGTTTGGACCTACTTATCAGGTCCAAAGCTCCTTATACAGTACAGATGGTCAAACATTAATTCCCATAGATATACTGAGGAGAAAGGAAGAGGCAAGCAGAGGGCCCATTCCCTGCACTGCTCACTTCCAAGTGTCCCTTGGCCTCCTAGTCCTCTGCCACATCCTCTTTACATGCATCTTTTAGTCTACTGTTACACCCACTGATGTTCTATGACTCAGTAGCTTATTCTACTAACTTATTCCAGATGCTGATTATTGGACTGATCAGCAAAATCCACTCCAACACAAAACATTTGACATTATATAACTTCCAATATCTTGAGGAGGTCCTTTCCTCCCTTTTATGTAGACTCCACTTGCATGGAGTCCTCTGAAAATGTTTCACAAAAATCAGCTGCTACCAGCACATTAGTAGTCATTTGCTCAAAGAAGACTAAAATTGTGCATTCTTACAGTGCTATTATTTTTAATGGCGTAGACGTATAAAGGTGTTAGGGACATGGGCCAGGGCTGGTTCAAACAGAACACCCTTTCAAAGATCATTCACATCAGTGCTTCTTAAGCAATCTGATGTGGAGGACTGGGAATCTGATGTGGGTGACCAGCATCACATTTATACCCATGGGCTACAAATGTTTCTCTCCTTCCAGGAAGCTCTCCAGAGACTCACAACAGGCTGCTCAGGGACTGGCACTGGTTCACAGACCACCAGATTGAGTAGCACTGCTTTACAAATACATTCTAAAGCCTGACAGCTTCCTTTCCAAGCACTACACAAATAGTGAATTTAGCTCTGGCTTGATATTTTTAGTTCAAATAGTGACAGCTTCAGCAATGATATTCAAAAGATGTGTGTGATGATCTCAGAAAGGGGATCATACTGTTAGGCCATGACCTGTGGCAATCTGCCTTCATGATCTCCACACTGTTCCCTAGTATATGCTGCCAACAGGTTTGCCACTGGATCATCTTTCTCTAAGATACCGTAGGTATAAAGGTGATCTTTTATCATGGCTGTTCTTTTAGCTTTTCAGCTCCGGCCTTATTGATATAGTGACTTCATATATTTTATGATAATTATTTATTGATTCAATGTGAGTATCCCTTATCTGGAATTCCGAAATACTGTACTCCAAAATCCAAAAATGTCCACGAGTGGCTAAGATAGTGACACTTTTGCTTTCTGATGCTTCAAAGTACACAAAGTTTGCTTCATGCACAAAATTATTAAAAATATTGTGTATAAAATTACCTTCAGGCTATGTATATAAGCTGTATATAAAACATAAATGAATTTTGTGTTTAGACTTAGCTCCCAACTCTAGGATATCTCATTATGTATATGCAAGTATTCCAAAATCCAAAAAAACAAAAAAACAAATCCAAAGCATTTCTGGTCTGAAATCCCTTATTTCATATAAGGGATATGCAAACTCTATTTTCTTTTATTGATTATAAATAAATTAATCTTAAAGCAATACACACGCCACCAGCACACATCTCCCTGTACAGCATTTCAGCATTCAGGATGAAAGGAGGAAAATAAGTAAAATAAGACAGGATTGGGATGAAGTTGGTTAGAAAGAGAGCGAATCAAACCAACTTCATCCAAACCATAATCCTACCTGACCCACATTCTGTTCACTAATCCTCCACACCCCAGCTTTACTCACACTTTGAGAACTGTTATAACAATCAATGCAGAGAAATAGAAGGTGACAACAAAAATAGGAAGAAAAAGAGACCTCTTCCATAACATCTGAAAAATAAAAGGGATTGGGTGGGGATGCTCTACACCTGCAGAGGAACGCACTACATGACCAAGTAGAAATAACAAGATGATAGAAATGATAGACAGAAGACCTATATAAAAGAGAGGAAAAGGTGACAGATTCATTCAAGGAAGAACCACATGAAGATGAACTTCCAATTTTAGAAAGTGAAGTGGAAGCTGCACTCAGAGGACTTGGGAGAAATAAATCACCAGGAACAGATGACATACCAATAGAGCTATTTCAATCTACAGAGACAGAATCTATTCTAGTTCTATCTAAAAACAGTCAACAAATCTGGAAAACAAAACAATGGCTCACAGATTGGAAACACTCAATATGTATTCCAGTCCCTAAGAAAGAGGACTCCAGGGATTGCAGTAACCACAGGGCCATTGCATTAATTTCCCATGCAAGCCAAGTGATGCTCAAAATGCTACAATGAAAACTTTTACCATATATGGAGTGAGAAATGACAGGTGTCCAAGCTGGGTTCAGGAAAGGAACTAGGGATCATATTGCAAACACATTGGATAATGGAGTGCACCAAAGAATTTCAAAAGGAAATCAACCTGTGCTTTATAGATTATAGCAAAGCCTTTGATTGTATAGACCATAAAAAACTATGAATTGCTCTTAAAGAAATGGATGTGCCACAACATTTGATTGTCCTAATGCGCAACCTGTACTCAGGACAACAGGCTACTTTTAGGATAGAATATGGAAAATTAGAATGGTTTCCAATTAGCAAGGGGGTCAGGCAAGGCTGCATTTTATCACCCTATATGTTTAATTTGTATGCTGAATGTATCATATGTAAAGCAAGATTAGACTTGGGGGAAGGAGGCATGAAAATTGGAGGAAGGAACATCAACAATTTAAGATATGTGGATGACACCATGCCACTAGCAGAAAATAGCAAAGGCTTGGAATGATTACTGAAGAAAGCCAAGGAAGAAAGTGCAAAGGCAGGTTTACAGCAGAACAAAAATAATGACCATAGATGATTTATATAACTTTAAAGTCGACAATGAAGTGGATACCTGAAACTGTGGATAATAGGAAACCCTATTATTTTCAATGGGATGAATGCTAGAAGTTGACCATAGAATTGCATCAGAGGACCAAGAAATGCCTAGAGAGAACAAATTTTTTTCAGACATGGATAAGTGAAACTGTGGATACTGAATCTGTTACAGCAAGTAACACAGAAGCATGGTGAAGATGAGCAGAATGTTACAAGACTTTATTCAGAGGTTGCATGCTGACAGAGAGGCATTAGGAAAAAACAATGGAGGGTGCTCTTTGAGGCTGCATCTCAGACAAAGACATCAGGAAAGTAATGCAGGCAGGCTCTCACCCCCCTCCAAGTCAGGGGTTACACCTTATATAATTTAAGAGTCACATAGGCATAGTTAACCATTTGCTAACCATTTGTCTGTGATACACTCAATCACTAGGATCAAAAGGGGTGCAGCTAGAAATTTAACAGTAGGAATGTAAAATACATCAAAGCAAGCTACCATGTAAAAAATACAGATAGCAGGATAACACTTACTTTGAAGATAATTTGTTACCCAATTGAAAGGTAGGAAGAAAAGAGGGTGTGAAGTTCCCTCCAGGTGTTGGTGTGCCAGCCACCTGGGAAGTTCAGGCCTACTACAGAATTTGTGGGTATTTGGTTGAACTATATAAAGAATGTAAAAGGAACAAAGAATCACCAAGGAAGAATTACAGATGTGTAGCTCAAGCTTGGATGAATAATCTAAGGAAAGCTAAAGCTCAAAATGATCTGAGACTAGCTAGGCAAGTAAGGAATAAAAAAAAAAAAATTCCCCTGAATATGCTTGAAGCTAGAGAACGATGAAGGAAATGGTGTGACTGCTGCTCAGCAAAAGTGGCAGAATGCTGAAAAGATCACAATGAAATGGTAGAACTACTCAATACCTATTTTGCTTCAGTTTCACACACACACCCCAAAAGAGGACTGTGTGCTTCCACGGAGCAGCAGAAACCCTGGCAAATCAAGATTGCAAATCAAGATTGATAATGAGTTAGTCAGGAATCACCGAGTTAACCTAAATGACTTTAAATCTGCAGGGCCAGGCCAACTGCATGCCAGAGTATTGAAGGAACTTTCTGACATACACGCAGAACCACCTGCCATAGGTTTTTACAAATCCCGGAGAAAGGGTGAGGTGCCAGAGAACTAGAGACAAGCAAACATTGTCCTTCTCTTTTAAAATAACAAAAAAGAAGACCTAGAACTAAAACTACAGGCTAGTCAGCCTGACCTCAATACCAGAAGAAATATTAGAATGGATTATACAAGAGTCTGTTAACAAGTATCTCGATGACCATGCAGTGATTCATAGGAGCCAGCATGGGTTTGTCAAGAACAAATCTTATATCTTTTTTTGATCAAACCACTAGTTTGGTAGATGGTGGGAATACTGTAGATAGAATCATAAAATCATAGAGCTGGAAGAGACCACAAGGGCCATCTAGTCCAACCCCCTGCCATGCAGGAATACACAATCAAATCATTCCCAACAGATGGCCATCCAGCCTCTGCTTAAAAATCTCCAAAGGAGACACCACCACACTTCCTGTCATTTATCTGGATTTCAGAAAAGCATTTGATAAGGTCCCCCATGATATTTTGATTAGCAGACTGACTAAATATGGAATAGATGGAAACACCATCAGATAGAGCCATAATTAGTTGGAAATCCATGTTCAAAGAGATGTCATCAGTGGCTGTGCTTCAAACTGGAAGGAGGTCTCAAGTGGAGTGCTGCAGGGTTCTGTCCTGGGGCCAACACTTTTCAATATCTTTATCAATAATTTAGATTATAGAGTAGAAAAATCTTTATCAGATTTGCAGATGACACAAAACTGGGAAGGGTAGCTAATACATTGGAAGGTAGGAACAGAGTTCAAAAGGACCTAGGTAAACTAGAAAATGGGGCAGAAATTAATAAAATGAAATTCATCAGAAGCAAATGCAAAATTCTACATTTAGGTCACAAAAACCAAATGCACAGGTATAGGATGGGGGATGGTTGGCTCAGCAGTTTCACATGTAAAAAGGATGTTGGTATTATTGTTGATCATAAGTTGACATTGATGCTACAGCAAAGAAGGCAAATGCTAACTTAGCTTGCATTAATAGAAGCATAGTTTCCAAGTTGAGGGAAGTAATAGTCCCCCTATATGTATTCTGCACTGGTCAGGCTTCCTCTGCATTCAGTTCTGAGCACCCCATTTTAAGAAGGCTATAGACAAGTTGGAGCAGGTTCAGAGAAGGGCAGTGAGGATGATGAGAGGTATGGGGGACAAAACATATAAGGAGAGGTTGAAAGAGCTGGGTATGTTCAGCTTGGTTACGAGAAGACTGAGGGGTGACATGACTTATACTTTAAATACCCAAGGGCCACCACAAAAAGGAGTGTGTAGGCTTGTTCCTGCTGCCTCTGAGGGTAGAACTAGGTCTAAAGGTTTTAAGTTACAGGAGGGTAGATTTCAATAGAACATTAGAAGGAACTTCTTGACAGTGAGAGCAGTTCAGCAATGGGACCAACTGCCTAGACCAGTGGTTGGGTTTCCTTCTCTGGTGTCCAGAAAGCAACTAGGTACCAGTAAAGTATAAACAGCACTAGTCTGGGAAGGGAGCCAACTGTTAATTAGCTCACAGGAATGCAAACACAGTCCAAAAGGTCAAAGGCTTATGGCAATCAGTCAGCGTGGTCCAAAGCAGTCTGAGGGTCAACAGGAGCAGGCAGTAGAGTAGTCAGGGACAGTCCAAGGTCTAAGCACGAGTCAAGATAACTGGAATGCAGGCACCGAAGTCAGCAGGAAGCTTTCACCATGAAGATCAGTTGATCTCTGACAAAGCCTCCATCGCCTCTCCCAGCATATATAAAGCAATTAAGGCTTTGTCAGGTGTTTCTTAACAAGCAGGTTTTTCTCATAAAGTGTCAGAGACTTGCTTTGAGCTTCCTTTTGAGCTCACTGCTGGGTATACAATGGTGGGGGTAAGTCCCTCTCTTCTAATCCTTATCTGAATGGGCAGGACTCTCTGCTGGGATTGATGCCAACCCACTCAGACCAGGCTCTTCCTCTGCTCAAGCCTCTAGATTGGCAGAGTTCCCTGCTGGCACAGGTGCCAGGGTCCCTAAGGCCATTCCCTGCCATGTCCTCCTCCTCCTCTGACTCTATAGCCTCATCAGGCTCATGGGGCGTGATACCTGGATATCTTCAAAAAGAGGCTGGGTATGGGAATGCTTTAGCTGGAGATCCTGCATTGAGCATGGGTGGGTGGACATGATGGCCCATAGTGCCCCTTCCAGCTCTATGATTTTATGAATATGTGAAACAATGTACCATGTGGTGCATTATCACTTTAGTTCTTGCCTCATATGATGGGAAAGGGTGCAGGGTGGGGAGGAGAGCTCTAGCAGCATCTTTGAGATGGAGAGATACATTTCAGCATAAGCTTTCACCCCTTAACTGCATCTATTGTTCGTTCCCTCTTTTCTATACCATTTCTCTAGACTCAAATGCTGAAAAATTTAAAAGTTGCCTTTGGTATACCCAAAATAAAACTTAGATGGCTGGCTTCTTCAGTAAGCCTGTTTGTCCTCTGTACATGAGATACAGATAAAGAGGTAGAGGAGGACACACTGAGGAGGGGTGTTCTAGTGGAGTTTGAGGCTTCATAAAATTTCACAAGAAGAAAACAGCCTCTTAACACTCAGTTGCTTTGGGGGCTTTTTCAAAGAGTTTTGCGATATTCTAGGACCTAAAATTCTCAGGACACAATTCCAGTCCAATTTTAATGTAAACAATTCTAATGTTTCCTAGAAAAATGTAATAAACAGCTATGGGGGTTTTTTTAACTCACAAGAGATTTCTCTGACTGATGGAAAGAATACAAATCTCACTGAAAGCAATTCATGCCTAGCTCCAGGGATACCCAGGGAGCAGTATTAAAAATATATGTCACTGTTTACAGTTTGCACCTTGCCAGAGGCAAGTGAAAATCAAACCTCAGACCTCCTGCATTTTGCTCTAAAGCTAAAGGCCATGAATTTCAGGGGGGTACTAAATAGCCCAAAGTGGGCTTCAACAGTCCCTGCTGAGAAACTAAAGGAAGACAGGATTGCCCAAGTTTCTTGAGGGTGGACTGCTGCTATTGGCATTAAAATGAAAAACCAGATAGAGAAAACATTGCAGTCTTCATGCCAGCTGCGTATTGATGTGGGGAATGTTTCTGCACGACTCAGAAACTAATGCAAACTGGCTTGCTGGCTTCAAGTAGGCTGAGATAAGATTTATTTATTTATTTATTTATTTATTCATTAGTCTACCTTCAAACTGTAGATTCCCAATGCCATGGGGGGGGGAATCTTTTCAGTGGTTATATATAATGAAATCCAATGCTAAGACCTGACATACAACAAAGAACAAGAAAATAATATAGTCGGCTCTCTGTATCCATGGGTTCTACAGCCAAGGATTCAACCAACCATGGCTTGAAAATATTTGGAAAAAATAGTCCAAAAAGCAAACCTTGCTGCTCACCATTTTATATATGGGATGTATTTTTACTACACCATTGTATATAATGAGATTTGAGCATCCATGGTTTTTGGTATCCACAGGGGTCCCTAGAACCAAACCCCAGCGGATACCAAGGGCCCACTGTAGGTCCAAAAGACCCCAAAAAACATCAAAAACTAGCTTCAGAAGTATATTGAATAGTCTGGGCAAGAAAAAAAGGCCTTCATCTGGTACCAAAAAGACTTCCAATTCACCACTTCCCTGGGAAGAGAATGCCACATATGGGGCAGCTGGGATTACCCTTTTTCTGAGTACCAGTTTTTCTTTAAGAATTGGCAACACATATTCCCTGCAGCCAATCTCCATTAATAGTCTAGCAAACAGTTGTAATTGGAACTAACCAATGTCCCTGGGAGGTCTTCAAACGAGTGCCACATCTAGTGCATTTCATTAGTCCAGTGTAGAAATTATTAGGGTATGGACAATGGACAGGCTACCTGTGTCCATGCAGGTCACATTGGCATACCACCACATCATCTGAATCTGTCCCAAGAAAAAACAAAGCTCAGTGTCATCAACAGCATGCACTGCAGTTCTCTGAGTCCAATTCCTCAGGATGAGTTATGACACAAATTTTCTACAGTGGTGGAAATCTTATCAGACTGACATCTGCTTCTGCGTTATAATGATGCTGGGGCATCTTCTAGGAAGTTCATTCAGTTTTACATGGGCACTAAATAGGTGCTGTGGATCTTAGCATATAAAACTGTCTTATGCGTAGTCAGACTAGTGGTCTGTCTATTGCAGGCCCATGTATTGGACAGCACTATTAGTTGTGGCTCTTCAAAGACTCAAATGAGGACAGCTCTTGTACCCAAGATTACCACTTGATGACCATGTAGGGGGCTGACCCAGGGACTGTCTGTGGCTGAACTATGTAGTTTCAGATGGGGAAAGCTGTTTGTTTTGCATTCTCATGTGTTCCTATTTTTAAAATTTCCTGGTTCTTTCCATTCCAAATATGCAGTTTCAAAATTTGTGTAAGTGCTTCAAAAATGAACTGAAATTGAATTTTCTCCATTTGCACCAGTCATATACAAATAGATATAGCTATATACATAAAGCTATGTCTAATGACACAATGGGACTCAAGCTGAAAGGATGTTCAGCTGCTGACATGCTGAGATGTGAAAGGAGAATCTGAAGCTGCACAGATAATAAGAACATGGGGTGTGAGGAACATGAATTGGGGGAAGCTAAAAATTGTAAAACAAGTAACAAGCAATCAATATTGCAATAATTGTCAAGGGTGAACTAAAGTAAATTGAACTACGATACTTCTAGCAAGCTGATTACAAGTGTTTTACTCTGAAAATGGCAGTATAAGAAGAAATGGGGTGGCATTAATAGTGAGGTATAATGTAGCAAAAGTTTTTTCTATAAATGCACATCTGACTGAATAATATCAATAAGACTGCATAAGCATAATCCAAGCTTATGCTCCACCCACAGAGGCAGAAGAGAAAAAAAATGAATGAAACTATGCTGGGCATCCCAGAAGAAATTGATTACACACCAAAATAGGACATGTTGATGATTAAGAGTGACTGGAATGCAAAAGTAGGAAACATATTAGAACCAAACATAGTTGGAGAATTTGGCCTAGGATCAAGAAAAGGAAACAGAGTAAATTATTGGGTTTTGTGAAGCCAGTTGTTGGTACTTACAAATATACTGTTCAGGCAACCAGACAGATGACTGTACACATGGCTGTCACCAAACAGCCAACAGAGAAATCAAATAAACTATATAACGTCAAGCATCATATGGAGACATCCCATTCTGTCTGCAAAGACAGAAAGGGGATTGGGATACAGGCAATAAACTACTAACATCAATATTTAGAGCTCAAAAACATTAAATCAATCATATTGTCAACCTATAACCTGAAGAATATTCCTGAAGAATTTAAAGACTATCTAAAGAATCAATTTTCACTACTAAACCCTAATTGCCCATGGGCCAAAACATTGGGCCAAAAACAGGGACATTGTCTAGGAAGAATGCAAAAAGATTATCTGCAGTCAAAAGGAAATAAAATCCTCATTAGACAACCGATTAAACTCTTCAAACAGCTAGGAACAGATGAGAAATAAAAGGTAACAGAAATAGAGTCATAATCTTGAATGAAACTGTTCAGTAACTTGTACATACAAATAAAGAGAATTATTATAACACACAGTGTAAAGAATTAGAAGACAACAAAAATGTAAAATAAAGGGATCCCTTCCACAGGATCCAAGAAATCAAAGAAAAATGGAAACCAAGAGTAGGGATGCTGAATATTCAACAGAGAACACATTATTTGATCAGGGCCAAATAAAAAGAGGATTGAAGCAATACAATGTAGAATTATACAAAAGAGAGGAAAGGATGACAGATTCCTTCAAAGAGGAACATTTAATGAAGAGTCCACAGTTTTAGAAAGGGAAGTGGAAGCGCTCTCAAAGAAGAACCCACCCTACCAGGAACAGATGGCATACTATTAGAGCTGTATCAAACTATAGAAACAGAATCCATCTAAATTATAACAATCTGCCAACAAATATAGAACACAAAAGAATTGCCCACAGGCTAGAAACACTTGGCATACATTCCAGTCCCCAAGAAAGGGGATACCAGGGGTTGAAGTATACATCAGACTATGTACTAAACTCCCGTGTAAGCATAGTGGTGCTCAAGATTTTATAACAAAGATGTTTCCCATATATGGATTGAGAAATACCAGATATCCAAGCTGGGCTCATAAGAAGGAAGAGTCAGTAAAGATCTTATTGCCCAAAGAATTTTGGAAGAAAATCAGATTGTGTTGGTAGATTACAGCAAAAGCCTTTGACTATGTAGATGTAGAATTCAAAGACATAGCTGTGTTAGTAAGCAAGGGGATCTTATGGCACCTTTGAGACTAACTAGGAGAGAGAGAAAATGTAGCATAAGCTTTCATAGACTTAAGACATTTTTGGACGCCTCTTGCTGCGCAAGCAGCCTCCGGAGCAGTAACAAGGCTGCTGCGCGCAAGGGATCCATTTTGGACGACACCGTTTCTCTCTTGGCGGCGTCCGTGACTGTTGCGGCTAGCATTGGAGGCGGCTGTGCTATTTTTTACTCACGGACAACTTCCTCAGATGCTGGTCTACAAAAGCTTATGTTACAATTTTCTCTCTCTCGATTAGTCTCAAAAGTCTTACAAGATCCTCTTGCTATGCAGATATAGTAGATCATGTAAATGTAGATAATGAAAAACTATGGCTAGCTCTAAGAGTAATGGGAGTAATGAGAAAAGATCCTCATGTGGAAAGATACACAGTATCATTCAATACCGGTCAGGATTATCCATGCCATAGTATTTCCAATTTCTATCTATGCATGTGAAACCTGGACAGTGAAGAAAGCTGACAGGAAGAGAATCAACACATTGGTGCTGGGAAAGAGTATTTACCATGGACTACAAAAAATACAAATAAATGGGTCTGAGAGCATATGAACCCTGAACTCTCGCTAGAAGCCAAAATGATTAAACTGAAGCTACTGTGCTTTGGACTTATTAAGATATGATGTGTCTCACTAGAAAATATTATAAAGCTTCTTAAAGCTCATGACAGTAGAATAATAAGAAGACCACATTACAGTTGGATTGGATCAGGGAAGTCACAGCCTTGAGTTTGTAAGACCAGAGAATGTCTGTTAAGAACAGGGTCTCTTGGAAGCATCTCATTCACAGGTTTAGCATAATAGTCAAAGCCAATTTGATGGCAGCTAACAACAACAATTCTCAGCATGGAGAGGAAAAGGCTGTACCTGCTTTCTCATATAGTTGGCTGGTAATGTCAGGATATTGGGACATACAATAGATTTAATCTGTAAAGATCTGGAATATAACAGTCTTCAGAGTACAGCAGAGAGAGAGAGCTAGTGGTAGTTTGCAGAAAGCTAGAAAATGTATCAGTATTGATGAGCTCTCAGCTCTGGTGCAGAGCTGACTAGGGGAGGTGCTAGGAGCTCTGCAGAGCTGGTTATTTTAGTTTGCCCTATAAAGTTGAACTGAGCAGTTCTGTTTTATACCTGGATGTGTG
The DNA here is from genome assembly GCA_030847615.1 of Gambelia wislizenii. NCBI lineage: Eukaryota > Metazoa > Chordata > Lepidosauria > Squamata > Crotaphytidae > Gambelia > Gambelia wislizenii. The sequence goes on from JAUMIR010000004.1 coordinate 167,002,824, forward strand.
AAGATGTTTTCTCCTGAATGCTGTATATATCTGTAAACACTCTTCATTATGCCCAGGTAAAAGAGAAGTTTATTTTAGACACAAGCCTGTGTCTAAACAGTCTTTATTCTTATGCCTAAAGGAACAAATACTCTGCTACCAATTTTTGCTGCCTGGACCTTTTGAAGAGGCACCCAGTGCGTGCTAACACCTGACAATTAAAGGGGAAGAGCCTTTCAGGGGGAAAGGTAGTATCCCTTATTTAGCAGGCCTGGATGGCCCTTGTGGTCTCTTCCAACTCTACAATTCTATGATTCTATGATTCTAGCACTAATATGGACTGGATACACAAGGGTTCAATATTAGAGCTTTAAGAACTAAGCATGCAAAATCCTGATCTTTATAGGTGTATTTCTTGGTTTTGGCTTCTCCCATAGATAATTTTTTTAATCAAACATGTTCTGTCTTGGATATGAAAAAAAAAATTGCACGTTTTAGAAGATTCTTACCAAAAACTAACTGAAAGGAAATTCTCATCTGATCTTTACTCATGCTCTTCCGCTGATCTCTATTTTGCCTAGCATTTGCCCTTTCAAGTCTCATACAGAGGTTTCTTTTGTCACAGTCCTTTTGAAAATGGGGTTGCTACAGAGAGAAGGTTGGACATAATACATTCATTGCATGTGTTCTGTGACATGCCTATCGGGACACGCACATACACATCCCATATAAACTGAAAATTTACCCTAGGTACCATCAGCCACCCTGCTACCCATATAACCACCACCACCACCCCATATAAACTGAAAATCTGCCCTAGGCATTATCATAATCTGCTTCCCTGGAATTACACCATGCAGGGAAGGGCTGGTAGTGGTTGGCAGACTGCTATTCAAAGAACTTGCCCTTACTAATCTTTGAGGAATGTGGCAATCCTACCAGGTGATCATACCACTAACCAAGACCTGTGGCAATCCCACCACAATCCCAACACTCTTCCTAGGACATTGGCACCACCAGGAACCCCACAGGATGCACTCCTACTCAGTCCCTATACATAAAACTGTTCTTTGGTTTTCATAGAATCATAGAATTGTAGAGTTGGAAGAGACCATGAGGGCCATCCAGTCCAACCCCCTGCCACGCAGGAAATCTTGATCAAAGCATCCCCGACAGATGGCCATCCAGCCTCTGTTTAAAGACCTCCAAAGAAGGAGACCCCACCACGCTCCGAGGGAGTGCGTTCCACTGCCGAACAGTTTTAATACTAGGGATAGTGATCAGGCAGTAAGTGTGGTTACACTAAGCAATAAATATAATTTTATTAAATACAACTTCAAATGTCTCTCTCTCTCTGGCTTTTCTTCACAAACGAAGATTCAGGAAGGACTCATCCCATGCTTTCTGCAAGCGCGCTGAGGACTAAAAAGGCCAATCTCAGATAAACAAGTCCAGTTGCAGAAAGCACAGCAGAAGGTTTCCTTGGGTGATGTTTCTGGGTTGTGATTCTTTCAGCGTTGCCGTTCTCTTCAAGACTTGTTCGGCGTGAGTTCTCAAATAAAGCTGCAGCATTGTGGATAGTGCGTCTCCATGCCTCCTGATGTGAGGCCATGGCAGACCATTGTTGATGCTCAATTTGGCCGAGCCTGAGATGTTGTTTCAGGGAGTCCTTGTATCGCATTTTTGGAGCACCCCTCTTACACTGACCCGTGGCGAGTTCACCATAGAGTACTATTTTGGGGAGGCGGTGGTCCTCCATCCTAGAAACATGCCCTGCCCAGCACAGCTGTGTTCTCAATATCATAGCCTCAGTGCAGGTGATTCCTGCTTGCTCAAGGACAGCAGCATTCATCACATAGTCAGTCCAGTGTATATTTAGGATTCTGCATATACAGCACTGGTGAAAGCATTCGAGGAGTCTTAAGTGTTGACGATAGGTGACCCATGTTTCAGACCTCTAAAGAAGAACACACAGTACAATGGCTCTATACACACTGATTTTTGTGCTTCGCCTCAGGTGTTTGTTACTTCAGACTTTTTGTAAATTCTTCAAAATGCACTATATGCCTTTGCTAATCTGTGATCGATCTCTTTGTCAATCTTGGCATCTGAGGAGATGATGCTTCCCAGGTGGGTGAACTGCTGAACGGACTTAAGCACAGATTTGCCTACAGCAATGTGGGGATGGCGGTGTTCGTCCTGTGGCGCAGGCTGGTAGAGAACTTCCGTTTTCTTCAGGTTGACTTCCAGCCCAAACAGCTCTGCAGCTTTTGCGAAGCAGGATGTTAGGCACTGCAGAACTGCGAGCCTGTGCAATGGATTTTTTTTCTGGTGGAGCACAGCATGCACAGAACTTGCCTCACCCTTTAAACTAAAGGTTCATCTGCTGTGGCCTTGCAAGCATGGACGTGGCAGCGAGGTCCTCGGGCCGTAGGTTTGATTAGAGTTGCCTTCTCTTAGATGGTTGACCTTACAGGGTTGAACGAGCACCATCTACCCGGGTTTGGGATTAGAGTTTTCCTTCTCCTAGGACGGTTGCCATAAGGCTAGAGAGCCCATCCTGCCCTTTGACGCTCTTTGTCAGACCCTTCGGTTTTGACCTGTCTGGTATGGGAAACCCTACCGGTGGCTATTAGGCCACCGCCAGCATAGCTCAAAACATCATTAGGGTACGCAAGCCTCTCTCCCACGACAAGGGGGCATCAATGGAGAGGACAACTTCAAATATAATATGGATGTTATTTCACTCTTACCTTTCCAGCACATAAATACCTGTAGTTGCAGTTTCTACTACATTACTAACAAACCAGATCTTAACTTGCCCTCAGTCTCCCCCCTCCCTTCAGAACTAAGACTTTCCTCTTGTCTAAGGGCTCATCTGCACAGGCCAGAATACACTGGCTTCCGACTGCCATGTTCTGCCCACAGTTCAGGCCCATTCCTCTTCTGTTACCAGCATGAAACAGGATGGAGTCCAGACCACCATGCTGACCCATTGCTGCAGCCACCACTACCCATGCCCCACTCTCCGAAACCAGGAAGCCAGCCCACAGCTCATGAGCAAGCCCCCCTGCATGTGACCAGCCTGCTCAGACACTGCTGGCCTGCTTCCTGGCTCCAGAAGAGCAACAGCAGATGGCAGCTGCAGCGATGGGCCATGGTGGCAGTGAGGACTCCTGTGGTAATGCTGAAGCAGTTTTTCCCCAGGTATTTTTTGAAAGCAGACTGCCTGGCGGCAGATGCCCTACATCATCTGGACTGCAGGGCTACCTGACGGGGCCAAGATGGGTTAACTAACCTATCTAGACAAGGCCTAAGGTCCCGTCTATACAAGGTGGAAAAAATACACACATGTCCGAAAAAGCAGCCATTTGCAGTGCTATGACCTGTCTAAAAGGTCAAAAGAGTCCCCTAAACTTTGCATGACCCCTAACCAAGATGGTGGCTGTGAGTGATTTACTCATGCTTTTGACTCTGCCACCAATATTATTTTTAAAAAAAGTTTACCATAGTGCGCACATGCAATATTTCTTATTTACAAAGAAAGAGAGAGTGTGTATAAAATCACCGTTTTATCAACTTACCGGACTCTCACTTAGCTGAAAATCCAACATGGCGGCAGCAGGCGCTTCCCCTGTTTGCTAGCCCCACCCCCCTGCTCATCCAGCCAATCAGATTACACTTCTTGGTCACATCAATGCAAATGCGAGTGTCCAAATGATCGCACATTCGCATGCTGTATGGAACTTTTTAAAAAATCCAGGACAAGCCCCAGAGGCTTCTCACATGGGGTTTGCGGTGGATTAGGCTGCCCCCCTTCCAAATGACACGTATTTGTACAATTGTCTGTTTGTACAGATTGCCTTCCATTTGCATCCCGTTAGGATTATTTTCACCGTTTAGACAAGCCCTTAATTTCTTATTACGAATTCTGATCCTATTTAGCACTGTCATCTTGATGTCCACTGGATCATTCCAATAGCCTTCCCTTTATCCCTTCCATTAAATCTCTATCCATATGCAAATAGACTCTACTCAATATCCCATACCTGTCACTCAGTCTTAATGCACATTCCTAACCATACTTATGCTCCATATTACTACAGGTATATCTCAGTTAGCAAATTAGATGCATTCCTGGCCTTGGTACCAGAGGTAGAAATAACACGGAAAGAATAGGAATAGGTTGTTGTTTTTGCTGTGTGCCTTCAAAACATTTCACATTTATGGTGACCCTAAGGCAACCCTATCACTGGGTTTCCTGAGGCTGAGAGTGTGTGACTTGCCCAACATCACCCAGTGGGTTTTCATTGGCCGAGCAAGGATTCGAACCCTGGTCTCCAGAGTCATAGTCCAACACTCAAACCACTATGCCACACTGGCTCCTCAGGGATAGGTTACTACGTGACAAAAAAGAAAAGCAGTTCTTTTTTAAATTCATATTTTTTTGTTTTATAATAAAATACAAAATATTTAACAAAAGGGGAAAGCCACGATGTATAATGTAATTGAAGCATTGAGTGTTTGTTACCTCTCCCCAAGTGCAAAGGTAAAAGTCTAGTCACATCCGAAGTAGAACAGAAACTGATTCAAGTCACTTTGAGGCATTAAAAATGTCCTTCCACAGGTGTCGGTGGTTTCCCAGCTGTTGAAGTTGTCGTGTGTTTTTGGAAATATAGTCTATCAAAATAAACCAGTCCTCATAAAATGCAGTGGTTTTCACATGTCCATTACAGACATGAATAGAATGTGAAATTTTTTCAGATAGCCAAGACTTCCGTATTTTCCCTCACCACCCCTCAATTGAAAATTTTGCCAGTTTTCCAATGTTTTGGCTATTTCATTTTGAGCAGCAGCTTATAGAAAGGCAATCAGTTTTCAACACGTTTCCTTATTCAAAACTAACATTATGCACATGTGAAATGAAATAACTAGGTCAGGTAAGCCTTGCATAAGTAAACAAAAACATTTTGAATCTTCTAGAGATCATTTGAAAGCTTATTTCAAAGTGCATCCCAGGATTATTTTTCTTTCTTTCAACAGCCTCCACCTTTCTTAAGATTTCCATGTTGGTGGCAAATCTAGTAGATCGATGCTTTTTCAACATGCCAGGGTGGCTGGTGAGGCAGGATAATCTGCTTTCCCCTTTTGTTTCTGTTTCACTCTTCATACATGTTTAGTAATTGATTCTGGAGGCCGCTATTTACCTTGCCTGTTGTACATAAGCACACACAGCTTCAGTAGGATCACCCAGGGGTCGTTTACACAGGCAAATATTCCTCTAAATATACCGCTAAGATAGGTCATTGTTCCCACGGATCGCAGCACAGCATTGCCTCATTCAGAAGGGGGGAAGGTAAAACACCCAAATATAGCGTGGCAAGGGATGTCGCTACTTTTGCCGGTATATTTGCAATGTAGCGCATTATTGGCAGTGTAAACAACCATTCCGCTAAGGGCTACAGCAGAGCTGTACTGTGATTGATTGCTATGATGCAGGGGTGGGCTTAAAAGGGGGGAGGGAGGGAGGGAGAGTCAGTAGCGATTAGAGGAAACTTTGAAAAATCCTCTCTGCTAATTTGCAAGCCAGTTTGCAAACAAAAAGGATTCCCAACCATTTTTAGTCAGGGAGCATTCCTTCTCTTCCTCTCTGCTGTTTTGCAAGTAAGTATGTAAAGCTCCGTTCGTCAGCTGTGATCCTGTGCTTGGGGGAGGGAGAGAAACCATTTCACTAAGGGCTGCAGCAAAACTGCACTGCTATTTTGACAGTCTGTTTATTTGGCTAGAAAATGCTGTTAAGCAAGGAGAAAAAAACTTCCGTTTGATTTGTGGGCAGGGAGCTGGGGGGGGGAAGAGGCAAAGAGTGACTGCCTCTAAGCTGTTAAGCACACGGAGTTGGGGCCAGGGCAGACATTCCTATGGCATTCCTTTGTCTCCTCTCCAGTGCTTGGCCATGCCCCCAGCACATTTGGCTGTGTGAATCTCAAAGCAGAAAAAATCAAAGAGCCACAAAATATAGTTGTGTGAACATATACCGTGTAAACTACCCACCACTGATGCGGGAAAGCGCTAAAGCGCAACTTAACGCAATAAAACCTGCCATGTAAACCAGCCCCTAGAGTAGGATTCCATTCTTTCCCAGGTCAAGCATTATTGCACTGCTTACTGCAGACATGCTGCTGCAACCCAACACCAAAAGTCTGACTTTCTCTCACCTACCTTCATCATCCTCCCAATGCCAGCATTGCAAAACACTTCCAGCTAGACAGAAGACAAGAAAAGGGGAGCTGGGATGGGATGGGCTTTTCTGTAAAAATACCTTTTAAAAATGAGCTTCTTTGTCAGTGGCTTTGTTAACTGAGGCATACCTGTATATAAAAACATTTTTTTTAAAACAAACTTCTGAAGAACTCCAGTATTCCCCAAAACACAGTTTGAAAGCCAGTGCTCTGAGAAGTGTAATGAAACTCTGAGGCTGAAATCCAATCTGGAAATAAGGCCCACGGAACACACAGACTTTGGATAGTGCCATGAATCATGGTCATGCTTTGTATGTCTTATTGCCTTCATTGTACCCTTCTGTTGTGTGCCAACAAATAATATTTAATCTGACATCTATTCAGGGCACCCTTCCACAACAGTAAATGTCAAATGTTATTTGTTTATCACCAAAAGCAGAAAGGTTTTGGAAATATATTGAGTTTGTACCCCTATCCCAGACACAGGATTAGATAGTCTAAACTCAGGACATTTGCACAGATACCCTGGAGCAAAACTACATAATCAGTTCACAAGAGTAATCCATTGTCTGCACACACACAAAAGTAACAGACAGATCAGACTTCAGGCAAAGATGTTCCCATCCATATTCCTCTGTTTACTAAACTACAGTTCAGATTTCAAATTTTCTCCGCTACGGTATCATCACAGCAACACCTGCATTCAACAAATTGCTGCTATAGGTGGCTCACAGCTCTTTGTTAACCTTTCTAGACCTCCATTAAATTAAAAAATGAGGGTTCCCTGATTGTAGTCAACACAATCCATGGGGGCCAAAGATCAGTGGAACTGAACACCACCTGAGCACATAACAGCATTACCGCACAACCTGGCCTTGGCCAATTTGACTGCATCAGTCATTAATAGAGAACTCCTGCTGCTGAGCCCAGTGATGCAGAAGGAATAAGAGAAGCATTTCAGAGTGCATCCCTGCATCTACATGGGATAAATTTGTCATGAAGTTGCTAATTTTATTCATAGAGAAATAGATTGTAATGTATTCTGTAAAAAATAAGTTACGTGGGAGCCCTGATCATGTAGCTCTTTACTTTTAGCTTTTTCACTCTATGCAATTATAGCACTATGATTCCACTTTAACTGCCATGGCAACATCCTAAGGGATCCTGGGGTTTGTCAATTTGGCCAGAGGCATTAGAACTCTCTGAATGAGAATTCTAAATGCCCATCTCTAAATAGCAAATCCCAGAATTCCAGAGGATGCAGCCATGGCAGTTAAAGTGGGATCATAGTGCTATAATTGTGTAGTGTTAAGGGGTCCTCAGTTCTGTAATGGTAAAGTCTACAACTCCCCCCATCTTTACTAGGAGAAAGATCAATGGGTGCAAAATAATATAGCATCCATAGCAAAAGTGCATTCTTGATAAATAGCACATGAAATCTGTGTGTCCAGGAAATTGGCAAAGTGACCAGTCCCTCCTGAATCCAAACTAGGTAAAGACAAAGCACATTGAGTTTAATCCTGGCCTAGTGAAATTGATGTAATCAATGGCATTTAACTTAGTCCTGACAAATCTTCACATCAATTTCCACTGGACTTTACTTCAACAAACTTAGTCTGGATTCAGCTACTGAAAGGCAGGTGATAAGCTAAAGAGAAAGACTTGTAACAGAGTCTGGCCTTTGGTACTCTACAAATATTCTAGTTCTACTGAACTTTGCCTCCTTGAATCTTCCCCGGACCTTCCTCCTTATAGTTCTAGAGTTGCCATTATTAAGCTACTTTGATGGTTCTGGCAAAGGCATTTGGAAGCAACTGAAACCCACAGACTGATTCCTCAGCCCAGAGTTTTCTGGGCAGGCATCATCAACCCTTGAATCAGCAAATGACCACTGAAACTAACATAGACATGTTGAGGGGAGAAAAGTTAGAGAATGCTAGCTGTGTCTTCATTTTAGGGCATGTCTATAAGCAGAGAACAGTTGTGTACTATGGGCTAAATCTTAACTGTTCATTTTGGCTGGAGTAGATCGTAGGTGTAAGTGTTCCAGGAATCAGGTGGTTAGAATACAAGAGCTGCCAAGTAGCTAATTCAGTCCAAGTCACACAGGTTATCCAACAAGATGAATTGTGAAACAAGAGGGTGGTTGTCAGCTGGTCCAGGAGTTGTTATAACACGTCAGCAGTCCAGATACAAGAAGTCAGCAAGGAATAAAAGGAGTCGTCAAAGCAGAGCCAGTCCAAGATCAAGAAAACTTGAATGCCAAGAATACTGTCAGTCACCCAGATTCGACAGTTGTGAACAGCAGAGCTGTAGAGAGATTTATGGACAGCTGTTTCCAAAACACCAGGTGCCCAATTGGGTCAGTGTCCCCTGCTTAACAAATGAAGAGAACAACTCAATCTCGGGTGCATCTATATGATCATTAAAAAATCCGTTTGGGGGGTAAAAAATACGAATAGGCTGTCGTTCGTATGCATACGATCTGCCTACACGATTTTTTACCCCCCTATACTCCGTATGAGCCCCCTTCCCCAGCTGACTGGAGTGAGCAAGCCAAGCAGCGGTTTTAAATCTCCCGCCGCTTTTTTGTTTAAAGGTTCCTGCTTTGCAGAAAGTCGGTTTTCCCTATTTACAATATAAAATAAAAATAAATAAATATATAAAATTCATGGATGTACCGGACTCTCGCTAGCCGGGAAACCAACATGGCGGCTGCTCCCAATTCCCCTCCGTGCTAGCCCCACCCCCTCTACTCAGCCAGCCAATCAGATTACACTGCCTCTTCGTGTGTGTGCGAATGGACCGTACAGACCCATCAGCCATCCGAACGGCACACGGATTTCTCATCGCGATCTGCTTTCCCTCCTCAATGCCGCATGAGCGTATTTCAGGGTGGAAAACTGAGCCCCCCCCTCTTTTGGATGCGTGTGAATCCGAACAGCCATGTGTACTGAAGCGCAAACTTCCACATGCCGTACGTATTATTTAAATCGTGTAGACGGGGCCTTGTCTCTTTGTCACTCCATGAATGATGCCAATGGGTTTTCAGCATCTGCAACCTCCTCCTGGGGAGCAGGGTCTCCTTCTGCCTCAACCCCCAGCTCCGCGGACTCAGAGTGTTCCTTGTCATTAGGAGCTGCAGATTCCTGACAATCCATCTCCTCCTCTCTGTCTGAATTGTCCAACTCTAGGGAGTGAGTTATGACACTAGAGTTGCCAGAGTGCAAACTGGAGACACTTTTTGTCCCTTTAATGGCCATATAGAACAGGGCATTTCAGCAGATGTTGTTACCTTGATGTGTTATGAAAAACAGCTGCTGAAATTCCCTCTTCTACACAGCCGTGAAAGGGACAGGAGGTGTCTCAAGTTTTCATTTTGGCAACCCTAGTAGATCCATTTAATCAATGGGAACTTTGATTTAACACTCGCGTAAGCTCTGTTGCTTTAGTGGATCTAAACAATATTGGGCAACTGTGGGAGACTAGAAGGGTCCATTAGCCACCCCAGAAGACCTTGTAGGGATATACCCCCCACTGAACCCCCCATGGGCCATTTTAAGCCCAGGAAAGACCCTTTTTAACAAAAGGAAGCGAGAAGTCACTTCTTATTTACTTCTTGGTGTGTGTGTTTTAAGGCCTATTCAGGACCTAAAATGGCCCAGCAAATTCCAAAAACATGATGAAAACGCTCCCTGCTTCAATGGTAAACTAATTCTGATAACGATTTTTTGGATAGTGCTTAGAATGACCAGATGACATAGTCACTGCAAGGCACAATTCTGGGAGGGCAGAAATCAAGTAGTGATTTGTCCCAGTTAAGGGGGAGGGGCAGCAAAGCTTGGTGACTCATATCTTCCTCTGATAGTCAGGTGGAAAACCACTTAAGAATGTCTTGTAGAGGATGGTTAGCCTGTGCCCATTAAGATGATGATGATGATGATGAACATGAACTTTATTTATACCCTACCTTTTCCCCAAAACTGAGACAAAAGGTGGCTTAACAAATGAAAATGATTGCAATATGACTGAGAAGATGACACTCTTTTCTATAATTCATTGAGGAATTCTGCATTTATAGATTCTGTTGCAAAGTGACCTTCAGAGCTAATTGGGAACTGAAACATAGTTATCCTTTGGATTTTGTGCCTCTCATTTTTGCTGGCATTTTGAGCTCAACAAACCTTCTAAAGGGTGTTTAAAATATGCATTTTAGGATAAACAAGGTATTTAAATGTGTAGATATAAGTCTCTCTCTCCCTCTCTCTGGCTTTTCTTCACAAACGAAGATTTAGGAAGGACTCATCCTGCACTTTCTGCAAGCGCACTGATGACTAAAAAAGCCAATCCGAGATAAACAAGTCCGGTTGCAGAAAGCACAGCAGAAGGTCTCCTTGGGTGATGTTTCCAGGTTGTGATTCTTTCTGCGTTTCATTTCACTTCAAGACTTGTTTGGCGTGAGTTCTCAAATAAGGCTGCAACATTGTGGATAGTGCGTCTCCATGCCTCCCGATGTGAGGCCAGGGCGGACCATTGTTGGTGATCAATTTGGCTGAGCCTGAGATGTTGTTTCAGGGAGTCCTTGTATTGTTTTTTTTTTTTACCGCTCCTCTTACGCTGACCCGTGGCGAGTTCACCGTAGAGTACAATTTTGGGGAGCGATGGTCGTCCATCCTAGAAACATGTCCTGCCCAGCGCAGCTGTGTTCTCAATATCATGGCCTCAATGCTGGTGATCCCTGCTTGCTCAAGGACAGCAACATTTGTCACATAGTCAGTCCAGTGTTTATTTAAGATTGTACGTATACAGTGCTGATGAAAGCATTTGAGGAGTCGTAGGTGGTGGTGATAGGTGACCCATGTTTCAGATCCATAAAGGAGAATAGACAGTACAATGGCTCTATCCTTCGAGCCTGTGCAATGGATTTTTCTGGTGGAGTGCAGCGTGCAGAGAACTGGCCTCACCCTTTAAACTAAAGGTTCACTCTGCTGTGGCCTTGCAAGCATGGACGTAGCAGCGAGGTCCTCGGGTCGTAGGTTTGATTAGAGTTTCCTTCTGTTAGATGATTGACCTTACAGGGTTGGACGAGCACCATCTGCCCGGGTTTGGGATTAGAGTTTTCCTTCTCCTAGGATGGTTGCCATAAGGCTAGAGATCCCATCCTGCCCTTTGACGCTCTTTGTCAGACCCTTCAGTTTTGACCTGTCTGGCATGGGAGGCCCTACCAGTGGCTATTATGCCACCGCCAGCATAGCTCAAAACATCATCAGGGTACGCAAGCCTCTCTCCCACAACAAGGGGGTGTCAGTGGAGAGGAGATTTAAGTAAAATATATCTGTAAATACATTTTTCTGAGGAAATATATTCAAAAGTTAAGTTTTTAAATCTGCACTCATATGAGAATTTTGGTGCAGCCCTTTTTGTGTGTGTGTGTGAAATCACATGGTAATGAAGAAACATGATGGAACAGGTTTCAGAATGAACATGTGTGAAACATGGATTGACCCATTTCTCTCTACTTTCCCCACCTGCCCCCACCCCTAAAATGAATCACAAAATATCTACCAGCTTTCAATACTAGCTATGGGGAAAATGCAGTCCTCCAGATTATGTTAGATTGCAGTTGGCAGCATTCTTCACCATTGGTTCCTGGGAACTGCAGTACAGCATTCAGAGAACTGGATGATGTTGGGCGTGTTACAAAATAGTACAGCAGAGTTGTGGAGTTAAAAAATAGAGCTTTACTCCAGCTGAGTGTAAGACACAAAAAAAAAGACATGCAAAAACAAAGAATATAGCATCATGGCTAGGCACAAAAACAGTACAGCATAACTTCCTGCATACCTGCAGTACTATACCTTCATAGCAAGGAGAAAAACTTACTTCCCAGCAACAGGCTTCTAACCAGCATAGAGAGTAATACACTCTCTATATCCCAAGCAGACTCCCAATGCAGTTATACACTACTAAGTGGCTATCAAGTCCACCTGGCCTAATTGGCTGACTGCATCATTAATTACTGAAGCTGGCTTATTATCATGGACTCCACCTGCCACTTTGCTATACCTTCATCCAGTCACAACTTAGTATGCAAACTGGCATACCCTGACAGATGATTCCCAGCTCCCCTCTACACAGACTTCCAGTTGAGTATCTTGTACATCAGTTGATCAGTGGGGACTTTCACTACTATGCTTTCTCTTTAGGCTCCGATGTCACTTTAAAAACTTCTAGTTCCCAGGTGTGTCATAATACTGCTTTGGACTGAACAAGCTGATGGTGCCCTTCTCTCACCAGATGCCCTTTTCTATCTTTCCCTCATTTTAAAATTTACTTTTCTTTTCACTCCTACATAAAAAAGACTATTGTAAAAGGTTATTTATTTTCTTCACCCAAGTTTGATTTTTCCTTTCTATCATTAGTTTACTTGTCTCATCAAAAGATCCATAGATAAATATATTTCCTTTACCTGCAAAATTCAAGGGAATTTTGCCAGGGGCAGGAGGGGAGCTAAGTGGAACTGAACCTAATTTTCAGCTACAGTGAAATCCAGCCTGGGAGCAGAGGGTGGATTCAGGTGAGACAAATAGTAGAGTTTTTGTTGTTTGTTACATACAGGCCTTCCTGCACTCTTATGTGCAATTCACATGAGGCATGCTGTCAACCAAATAAACCAGCAGTCATTCCCAGCTCTGCAGTACTGTACTTTATCCTTTTTACAATAAAGCTGGTAAGTTAAATTGCCTCAACTGCAATTGCTTATTAGCTTCCACATATTTCACATCACTACAAACATGCTTCCATGCCCACTGTGGTGTCATAATGATCTGACTTCTCTGTGGATATCATCCGAGATGCAACCTTCTCCCTCCCGTCTGTTCCCACTCCCACAATGCTTGCTGTTAGTGATACAAATTCCAGTCATTTCACTGAAAGGGCTCACAGCTACTGTTGTAATGGATGCCCTATTATAGGAAGCTATATCACTAATCCCCCATAACTAGCAGAGCAATGTGTGCAAAGCAATACTACATACATTAAATTTCTTCACAAAGCAAACAGATACAAATTATTTGTTTTTCTGGAAGAATAGTGAGTGGGTTCATTAATAAATGTCATGACGTGCTGTCATGGCATCCCAAAGCATATTTGCATATTCTGTCTGTGTTCTGTGGAGCTGAAAATTAGGACCTCTAGTTCTAAACTTTTACACTTTACTTGGTTAAAAGTGGGACATCCCTGTTATTCCTTTCTGTTCCTATATTACTGCATAAGCTTCATAATGTATCATAGGCCATTATATCTTTTTTCATCAGAGGATGGCATCCATTGACCTACAATGTTATTTATTTATTTTTATTTTTATTTTATTTTATTAAAAAAATAAATAAGACATACAATGTTTGCATCTGCAGAGTCCCACCCACACACCCCTTTAACATTAACCACTATACGTAATGGGATGTTTTCCTGGAGTCGTGGAGAATGTTTTGAGGCACAAAACAGGTTCTGATGCTGCATGATGTCTACGAGAACTATATAGCTGTAAATAAATGAAAGCCAAATCCAGTCATTGCAACAAGTAGCAAATTTTAAAGAGAACATGAGGGAGTGGCAGGCACTGTGCTACATGGAATCTGTACTAAGTTACCTGGTCAAAAAGAGTAACTTGTACTCCATCAAAACCTTTTGCAGTAGCTGGCTATGTGTTGCTTCACGTGATAGTGATAAAGTACCATCCCTCCATGGAGAGTTTCACATGGGGCCCCGTTACTGCCCCACCACCTCCTCTCCATTTCCTGCTACAGAATAACATAAATCTTTCACACACTTACCTTAATTCCGTGGCAGGAACAGGCTCCCCCTCCCCTCGTTGGCTGGCTGTAAATGCAACCATCATAAGGCTGCTTTTACAACCGGCCGTCTGAAACGTTATCATGTTATCACGTGATAATGGCTGGGCGGTAAATTTAAAAAATAAAACTCCCCCAAACTTAAAATCAGTTCACCAAGCACAAAAACACACTTTAAATCACACAATCAAAACAGGGAGGGTAGAATAAAAGGTACCACTTACCTGGATGTCCAGATTATACCAGGAAGTGCTTGGAATGGACCTCCCCTCCACGACTGTCATTTTGGAACAGGAACGGGTCTCCTGTTTGCACACTCATGATTGCGTAATAGCAATGGAACGGGAGGTCTATTCACAATGAAAAATTGTGATTACATTGTTCCGGAACAGTCATGGGTGCAGGATGGATGCAGGACAGAACGGGTTCAATGTCGTCTGAAAGGAAAAACCTTTCCCAACCCTGTTCTGTTCCTGCCATGGGATATATAGCCCGTGTGAAAATCTTCCATGTCTGCAATGCACCGTGACACCTGTTATTCCCAACGAGATAAAGCAAATATGGAGAAAAAAAGAAGGGTGGGATAGTGTGAAATAGGACCATCCCAACCACTTCTATAGCATATCTAGACAGTAGAGATTTGTTGTGTGAAGGAAGGAAACCTCACAGTACACGTGTGTGAACAGCTAGGGTGATTCAATATGAATTTGTACAAGCAAAGGACAAATCTGTAGCAGGAGTCTTTGAGAGTATGTACATGCTCCATCTATCGTTGTGTGAATCCACCCAGAGATTCATAGAACATACCTAAGAAATTTATCCAATCAAAATGCTTCAAACTTGTTAAGTTACAACATTTTTGTCATTCCAAAAGCTTTTTCACTTCATCAGGACACTTCAGATTTCACTACAAGTAGAAGTCAGTGGAAACTGAAAAGCACACTGAATCCCCAGATAATGGCTGACACACTGAAGTTTTGGGAGTTGTGGGGAAAATATTGTTATCCCATTATTTGTTTTATCTTAAGTTGATTGTTCAGTTCTGGGACAGAAAGGAGAATTTTTAATACATCAATACATGGATTAAACAGAAGATGAATCAGTTTATGGATATTATTGTGTTCATTCCTTATGGAAAAATTCAGTAAGGCAAAGCTAGACAAAACCCCAGTATCCTGGTGCTTCAGTGCCTGTCATAGAATCATAGAATTGTAGAGTTGGAAGAGACCACGAGGGCCATCCAGTCCATCCCCCTGCCACGCAGGAAATTTTTGCTGTGTTCCATAGCATGCTTGTAGAAGTTAAAAGAGACCCCATCTGGTTTGTACACTCCCGGTGCCGCCTTTAGAGGGCTGTCACCAGCACCTCCCCCCCCCACCACCCGTTCTTACTTTGCTGTGCCACTTACTCTGGGGATCACCCCTTCTAGGCAGGCACGAACCCCCTCAGCAGTTCATGCCTGCCTAGACAGGGTGATCCCCAAGTAAGCAGCACAGCGAGTAAGCACGGCAGGGGTGAAACTGCTATGGTTCCTTTCTCTCCCTGGCCCAGAGGAGAGAAAGGAACTGCCACCATTGCAGCATGCCTCACCGCTGGGCTTACTTCACTGTGTCGCTTATTCGGAGCGGGGGGTTACCCCTTCTCAGCAGTCACAAACCTCCACAGTGGTTCATGCCTGCCTAGAAGGGGTGATCTGCAAGTAAGTGGCACAGTGAAGTAAGCACAGTGGGGAGCCCTGTGATGATGGTGGTTGCTTTCTTTCCCCTGGGCCGGGGAGAAAAAGGAACCACTGCCATCACAGCACACACACACATACCCTCACCATGCTTACTTCGGTGTGCCACTTACTTGGGCATCACTCTTTCTAGGCAGGCACAAACTGTCACACAACTGTGGTTCCTTTTTTCCCCCTTGCCCAGGGAAGAGAAAGGAACCACTACTGTGCAGCAGAAATCTTTGGCTGACAATGGCCATTGACTTTGCCTGCCCGCCCAATCTCACACAATATCTTGTGGGATGTTCAGTCCTGCAAGACTTCAGACAAGATCAAGCAGGCAGGCATATGAGGGCCTCCCCTCACCTGAAGTAAGTGTGGCGGTAGCAGGGAAAGCTTTTACTGGATGGTAGGTGGAGCACAGTGGTGATTATAGCTGAATTTTTTTGTTGTTGTAGAGAGAAGGGTGGGTCTTTTAAAAATCCACATCAGGTGTCATATATACTAGGTACACCACTGCACCTGGCTACCTCAGATAGGATTGCATAGGATTTCTGCAATTTATATATGCCTCCTGTTAGAAAAGCTTATCAAGAATACTAATTGTATGAACAAGTACAGTTGTCCCTTCATATTCGCTGAGGTTTGGTTCCAGGACCCCCTGTGGATACCAAAATCCGTGAATATCCAAGTCCCATTATATGCAATGGCATAGCAAAATGGTGTCCCTTATACTGTATAAGATGGCAAAATCAAGGTTTGCTTTTTGGTTTTTTTTTTTTAAGAATATTTTCAAGCTGTGAATACTTAAATCTGTGGATACCAAATCTGTGGATATAGAGGGACAACTGTAGAAAAGGACATAAACATGATGCTGGAGGAGAATGAACTGGTAGGCATCTGACAGAAACTTCCCTTCTGTTATCTTTTACTACTGCATCCCTGCTGAACAGAAAGACACAGATATTTTTTAGTTGTAAAAAAACTTCAGTTTGTGTAAATATCTTTGGTCTTGCTGAAAACTTTGCATGGCATAGTATGTGAATTTACCTACCCAAGCTTAGCGGATTAACAAGTTTTAAAATGTCATGGCCATGTAGAAAGTAACCTACCCATAGAGTGCTTAAGAAAAGAAATGAAGAATAAATTGTCAGATAGCAGAGCTCCTTTTTAAAAAAAGGAAAAAGTTGTATGCACAATCATGAATTAGTGGTTATAACCAGATGAATACAAGGCAGCATATATACTGGCATCTTATGTACTATCTTATCTCTCTTATGTACTCTTTTCATTTGTATGTTATTTTTATTTTATTAGTTTTTACTACGTATAAAAATAATGTAGAGAAGCCAGCACTGATAAATTCATCCACCGAGACCCAAGGCTTTCAGAGCTCAATTCTTGGACGTTTGGGCTTGAATCCCTCTCTATTGCACCATGTTAGTGCTGACGTAGGCTTGCCAACTCTTTGTTCTGAGAGGCTCCTCATCTTTAGGCCCTGTATAAGGCAGGTGCGACAAGGTATTTCTCATGCCTGGGAATAGTGCTATTTGTTGAATTTTGCTGGTGCAAATGGGGAAGAATTCATTTTCAGTTCATTTTTTAATAACTTGCACCTTTTTTTACATGATTCTTCATATTTGGGGTAGAAAATACTTGAGGTTTAACACATTTGAATGCAGAAGAAAGTGAAACTGAAATTCCTATTTTTCAGTGAAATTCATATTTAAAAATTCATTGTACAGTTGTCCCTCCACATTCACGAATTTGGCATTCACTGTTTTAAGTATTCACAGCTTGAAAATATTATTTAAAAAATAATAATCCAAAAAGCAGACCCTGATTTTGCCATCTTATATAAGGGACACCATTTTGCTATGCCATTGCATATAATGGGACTTGAGTATTCATGTATTTGGGTATTCACAGGGGGTCTTGGAACCAAACCCCAGCGAATGTGATGGGACAACTGTAAAAACAAATCTTGTAATCCTTCAGTATTTGAACATATAGGATACATTACCAGACAAGACATCAAGGCTTATCTAGGTAAAATTTTGTCACAGCTCTCATAAGTCTAACACCTGTTGCTGGTGTGTATTAAATTGCAGTATACACCACCAGTAGGTGTTAGATTGCCTCACATACTCTGGAAAGGTGTACAATATTTTTTTGGCTCTTTTGTTCTAACCACGAGGCCTGCTGATGCAGCAAGCTTCAGATTGTAATTTTTATATTTTTCAAGCAAAAATCAAATCCTTCTTGTGCTGTTGGGCTTTATCTTTGTAATGACACACATATCCTAAATGGAAAAAAAAAAAAAAAGAGGCACATCTCAGGATGCTAAGAAGACGGGGAGGTTTTTTGTATTTGCTAAAAAGCCCAGTATGTTCCTGGCTATAGATACTCTTAAGGCCATCTTCAGGGAAATATATAACAAATCATAAAAGGACAATGTGTTTGTGTGTGTGTGTGTGTGTGTGTGTGTGTGTTAATGTTTTCACATAATTGATTTTTTGCTTCTGCCCTTTTCTGTATGAGAATTCCTCTAACGTACGCTTCAGATGTGTCCCATCTTTATCAATGACTTGGATGAGGGAATTAGGGGCATACTTACCAAATTTGCAGATGACACCAAATTAGGAGGAGTAGCTAATACCCTGGAGGACAGGATCAAAATTCAAGATGACCTGGATAAACTGGAGAGCTGGGCCAAAGCTAACAAAATGAAATTCAATACGGAGAAATGTAAGGTACTGCACTTAGGGCGAAAAAATGAAATGCATAGATATAGGATAGGGGGGAGACCTGGCTGAATGAGACTACGTGCGAAAGGGATCTAGGAGTCCTAGTAGACCACAAGTTGAACATGAGTCAACAGTGTGATGCGGCAGCTAAAAAGGCCAATGCGATTTTGGGCTGCATCAATAGAAGTATAGTGTCCAGATCAAGGGAAGTAATAGTGCCGCTCTATTCTGCCTTGGTCAGACCTCACCTAGAATACTGTGTCCAGTTCTGGGCACCACAATTCACAAAGGATATTGACAAATTGGAGCGTGTCCAGAGGAGGGCGGCTAAAATGGTGAAAGATCTGGAAACGATGCCTTATGAGGAGAGACTTAGGGAGCTGGGTATGTTTAGCCTGGAAAAAAGACAGTTAAGAGGCGATATGATCGCCCTGTTTAAGTATTTGAAGGGGTGTCACGTTGAGGATGGAGCAAGCTTGTTTTCTGCTGCTCCAAAGATTGGAACACGGAGCAATGACTGCAAGCTCCAGGAACAGAGATTCCACCTCAACATTAGGAGGAATTTTTTTGACAGTAAGAGCTGTTTGGCAGTGGAACACACTCCCTCGGAGCGTGGTGGGGTCTCCTTCCTTGGAGGTCTTTAAACAGAGGCTGGATTGCCATCTGTCGGGGATGCTTTGATCGTGATTTCCTGCATGGCAGGGGGTTGGACTGGTTGGCCCTCATGGTCTCTTCCAACTCTGCAATTCTATGATTCTATGATTCTATGTTATGGTCTGAAACAGTTCTTGGTAAAAATTCCCAAATCCTTCATTTTAGTAAGTAATATAGAGGAGATCATGGACAAATCTAATCTAGACAGAGTTTTATGACAATCAGAAAAGAATGTACATGATTTTGTTTCTCCATGTATATGTCTCCAAGCATCTTGTAAGCCGTATTTTTCTACAAGATCAAAAAAAGTAGTTGGCAATTTTCCTTGATTCTTTTTTATTGTTTTCTGTGAACATCTGTCTATTAGTGGATTAATCACTCTGTTGAAGTCCCCAATAATAAGCAGATGTTCTGCATTTTACTTTGTGATTTCAAGTTTTTTGAAAAAAATATTCTTTCTTTTTGATGGGAATATAGATTCCAATTGCCACAAGTTTAATGTCTCGAAATTGAACTTCCAATCCAATATTATGGCCATTGTTATCATTAAGTCATCTTTAATTGTATATTTTCTTTTTACGTATATCACCACTCCTTTCTTCTTTTTTTCCACAGTAGAAAAATAGGTATTGCCCAATTTTGGATTCTGCAGTTTCTTAATATATTTAGCTTTTATTCTTGTTTCTTGTAGTGTCACTATGTCTAAACTCACTTTATCTAGGTAATGAAATATGTGTTTTCTCTTGTATTCTGAATAGAATCCTTTTATATTGCACGCACCAATTTTTATCAATTTTTTCTTTTTCTTTTTTCTTCTCCTACTTTTCTTCTTCCTTTCCCCTCCTTAATATAATAAACTAAGTATAGTATTGATTAGGCTTCCTCCTCCTCTAGTGCCAGTTTCTCTTCCAATCTGTTATCTTCCTCTTGTCCAATACCTTCTTCTCTTATGGGTTATCTTAATTCTCTCTCTTCTGGCTTTTCTGGTTCACCTCTTTCTTCTTTTTTTGCTCTATTATTGTCTTTAGCATTTGACATTTTGTTTAGATCTTTGAACAATATCTTGTAGATCTCCTTTGCTTTTTCTACTGTGTTAGCTTTGTATCTTCTTTGTTTATATGTAAATGTTAGACCTTCAGTTCTCTCCCATCTATAATTTATTCTGTATTTAGCTAGTACAGTAATTGTGTTAGAAATTTGTAGTCTTGCCTTTTTTAATATTTGTATTGAAATGTCTTTGAAAATTCCAATTTCTTTCCTAACTAGCACCAGTTTTTCCTTATAGCTTTTGTGTAGTAAATAGTCTCTTGTTCTCATCTTTGTAAAGCATATCACTATATCTCGAGGTAGTTTCTTTTCCCTCGCTGTCAGTGAATTAATTCTGGAAGCTTTATCCAAGTCTTCTGCAAAATTTCCTTCAGAAATGTTCAAATAATTAGCCATCATGGGTATAAGCTGCTCATATATATTTTCATTTTGTTCTTTTGGAACACCTCTAAGCTTCACACATCTTTCTCTATATCTCAGATCCATTGTCAAGTTAAAATACCTGTTTTGTTCCTGTTTCAATGATAACGCCTTTGTAGTCTTTTCAGTGGAACGCACTCCCTCGGAGCGTGGTGGGTTCTCCTTCTTTGGAGGTCTTTAAACAGAGGCTGGATTGCCATCTGTCGGGGATGCTTTGATCAAGATTTCCTGTGTGGCAGGGGGTTGGACTGGATGGCCCTCATGGTCTCTTCCAACTCTACAATTCTATGATTCTATGATTCTATCTCTTTTTCAGAACTGTAATATCCTTTTTGATTCTAGATATATTAGTTGTTCTCATGTCCACTTTTTTTTTCTGAATTTAGCCATTTCCCTTCCAAGATCTTTTTTCATTTCTTCTCTAGATTGTTTCAGTTCTGCCCTAATTTAATCTTTAAGATCCTTAACTTCTTCTTTAAATGCCCTTATCTCCTCCAAGATCATCATAATATTAGGGTCTGGAGTTTTCAAAGGGTGTCTCAATTAAGGGTCTTCTCTGAGTTAGTGCCTGGGTTTGACTTTGGGCAGTGGCTCTTCTAGTTCCTGATGCCATCTCTAGTAACTGTCCAATAAGATATTCAGTAGCAGTATATATAGATATCTTCTTTTATTGCCTTCTACCTTTCTTTCATACTCTCTGTTTTTTAACAAATATTTGTTATTTTTATTTTTATTATTTTTATTTTATTGTTGTTATTATTTTCTTGTATTATTTCTTAATCTATATTAATCTAGAGATTTTTAAAACTTTCTTTAGCTCTCTTTCTCTCTTTCTTCTTTCTCTATTTTATTTTATTTTAGTTATTTATATTGATCCTTATTTATTTATTATCTCTCTTTAATTCACATACATTTAACTTTAAGGGTCTAAACATCAGTGTCTATATATAGCTACAAATGTCTTCTTCAAATAGGTTGTTATAAATAGTCACCAGCAGATGTCAATATTTGTAAGTCTTTTAGTCTTCCTTCTCTTTTGACTCCCTATTTCATAAAGCTAATTTCCTGTATGTGCTTGGTGTTCTTATTCCTATCTCTTCAAGCTTACTAGGAATCTGATTTCCCTCGCTACTAAACAATATGAACTTTCAAACTCTAACACTGTTCCAAACCTAAAAACTGACTATGATGTAATATAAATAAGTATGTTTAAAAACTTTATTTACCCAGACCTTCCCTTCTACGCCAAATATGTTTCTTCAGTTTATAGCTAAATTACCTATTGCTAATAGTGTGCACTTAATAAAAATATTCTTATATTATTAAAGCAAACATCGAAAAGCAGTTACAATCATCAATTTTCCCTCTTGATATCTTCATACTCTGATCCTCTCAGTCTTCTTATATTTCAAAGTTTCAATATTCACTTTCTTCCCCCTTACTTTGTGTGTGTGTGTGTGTACTAAAAAAAAAAGGTTCTCTGTTTAAATTCAATGTTGCTAGTCTTGTTCTCTCCCCAACCAGTTAAGTAACAAATTGATTCCCTTGTATTTTCTACTTATTTAATATCGGAAAAGTTAGAGATTATTACCACATGATATCACTGTATATTACTATATTTTCTTTTTCTCCCAGTCTTTATTCCCCATAAACTAAGTTTGCATACACCCTTGTTGTCCTTGTCCTTGTTCTTATCTTTCCAAGGCCAAGACTGTTATCTTCTTACAATAAGGAACATTAATTTTTTAACGTTAGATTAAGAATCCAAACATGTAGTTTTTACATTTCTCTCCTAATGGATTTCTCTATAATAAAATTTCCAAACCAATGAGTATTTAAGTTCTGTTAAATCATAATCAGTCAGTAACACAGGATATGTTTATATAGAGTATCAGTAAACTCAAGTGTTCAGGTCTGTTCCTCTTCCCTTCTCCATCTCCTACAAACTCTTTCTAACCCCCTCCTATGGTCTTTTCTTCTATCACTATCTCCAACCCTCTTCACTTACCCTTACTTTGAACAACATTCTAAATCCCTCTCTTCACCACCCCCCTTTTTTCCCTTCACCATAAATCCCTTTTTAAAAATTCTTTAAACCAACAAGAAATAAGCCTCCCTCCTTCCTCCGTTTTCCCCTTTCTTCTTTCACCCTTCCCCTTTTCCTTCTTCTTCCCTTCTTCTCCACCTCTCTTTTTCTTTTCTACAAGTTGATTTTTATTGCATTTTGTAAGTTGCACCCATCAACTCCAAACTTCTTTTTACAAACATCAAAGTCTATTTAAAAAGTCCATGACCAACAACACTCCTTCGAGGCTAGAAGCGGTACCAAGAAAAAATTTCCCAATCTCATTTAAGTAAAAGCAATGCAGTGTCAGAAAAATCAGAAGAGAAGAGAAAGTCCTTATTGTTATTTAAGAACAAACAAAATGTAATTTGACTTTCATGCACTTTAAGTCTACTGCATATATTATTTTACAGGACCAAACAGAAATATCACAGAGTTTTTAAGAGTTTCTTGATAGCTTTAATTTCTTCTCTTTCTCGTTCTCCCCACTTTTTTCTTTTTAATAGTCAAAGTAAGCTCATCAGTAAACCCAGTTGTGAGCTTATCTCAGTCACAATGTTGATATACAGTAATTTGCAATCCAAAAACAGTATATCTTCAGTATCAAAATGTATTCTGTAATTGAAACTGTCCACCAATATATTGTAACAAAGTATTTGTAGCTCAGCTGCAGCAATTGTTGTTTTGGAGAAACGGTTTCTATTTTTAAGACAGTTTATTTCCTTTTGTAATTCCCAGATATAAAGATCACCACAAGAGTATAACATGAAAGCTCCAAACCTCTCAGATCCAGTCTATTCAATCACCTTTGTCTGAGTCAAAAAAGAAACCCAGATGTAGTTACTGTTTGTAGAAGTTTCTCTTCTTCAAAGTAAAAAAAAAGCCTCCAGTGTGGACAGCACTTTTTTTTTTTGATAGATCAAGCAAGCAATGTTAAAATAAATTGCAGATGGTCCTTGTGCTTTCCACAACGGAAGCTGTTCCATGAGATGTGGCTGCTCTTCAATCCTGTCCATCTGAGTTTCGCACTGTCAGAACCTCCATTTTAACAGCCGTATGACTCCAAAACTAGGAATGCCCAATGAGCCCCCAACTCTCCACTCTTCCCAGTCTGGTACTCTATCTCGGATCCAGATTCTGGCTCACAGAGCGATCATTCAGCTGACAAGCTCTCCTTCTAAACTACCAAACAGACTGCCGTTGCAAACCAGACATAAATTTAAGCTTAAGGCATTTGTCGATGATCTGATAATATTTTTAGAGAATCCACTTGAAAATATAGAGGAATTATTCAATACTTTGAAAGAATTTGGTGAACTGTCTGGGATTAAAATAAATAATGAAAAGATGAAGATATTAACAAAAAATATAATGGGAAAAGAGAGAAAAGAATTGGAAAGACTTTCAAATTGCAAACTACCCAAAAAGTAAAATATTTGGAAATTTGGACAAAAAAATACAGATCTGTGTGATAATAATTATAAAACAACTTGGAAAGGAATAAAAACAGACATGGGAAAATGGACAAAACTGAATTTATCATTGTTTGGAAGAATAGCAGCTGTAAAAATGAATATTCTGCCTAAATTCAATTTTTTATTTCAAAATTTGCCTGTTATTAAAAATGAAAAACCATTTATTGATTGGAAAAGAGAACTATCCAAAGTCAAATCAGGAGTTAAATGGAAAGCTCTTATGGACAGAAAAGAGAGTGGAGGTTGTGGACTACAGATTTAAGTTATATTTTCAGGTGAGCACTCTTTCTTGAATTAGAGATTGGATTTTACTAAATAATGAAAACCGTTTAGCCTTGCAAGAGTTTGATTTAAGATTTGGATGGCATGTGTACCTATGGTATGGGAAAGTAAAAGAAAACAAATAATTTAATCATCACTTCATCCATAAAGCATTTCTTAATATCTGGTGGCAGAAGGAAAAAAAGCTATTATAGAAAAATTCTAATCTGGGTGTCCCCACATGAGACTTTCCATAAAAGAAGGAGAGATTCAGAAAAATGGCTAAGGTATAAAGATTTGCTTATTAAAACTGGGAGAAAAAACACAGTTTGAAGTCAATAGAATAATTAGAAAAAGAAGGTATAAAGTTGAATTGGTTTTTTTTATGTACAACTGAAAGAAATATATAAAATGGATCTAAAATTAGAGAGCTTTGAAGAAGAAGAAACTGAATTAGACAAGATAGTTTTTCATAAAGGGGGGAAATTAATGTCCAAATACTATAAAACAAAATTATTAGAAAGAGACCAAGAACATGAAACAATAAAGGAACCAATGATAAGATGGGCCAAAGACTTTGGAGAAAAGATAGATTTATAATACTGGGGGAAAGCTTGGAACTATACACAGAAATTTCCACTAAGCCAAAACCTAAAGGATTTTTTTTTCAAAATGCAAAATAGATGGCACATAACACCTGCTAAATTGGATAAGATATACAAAACTAGGAAAAATAACTGTTGGAAGTGATAGGAAGTGGTAGGAACATACTACCATTCATGGTGGGGGGGGTGCCCAAAAATAAAGAAGTTTTGGGAGAAGGTTCATAAAACCCTGAATGAAATATTACAAACAACTTACCAGATGAAACCCCATCTATTGAATATGACATCAATATTAGATAAGAAAGACAACATCAGAAATTAATACTTTACATGATCTGAGCAGCTCAATTATTGTTAGCCAAATTTTGGAAACCGACATACATACCGACAATAGATGAATGGTTAGATAAACTATTAGACATGAAAGATCTTGACAAATTAATGGTCATGATAAATCAGAGACCTACAAAATGTTTAGATGAAATATGGGCACCAATTACTTTATACTGGGAGAGTAAATTACTACAGTAAAACAGAAATATATTAACAGGAATAAGGGATCTAGACCAACAGTTTAAGCTTTAAAAAATTATGGGATAAACTTTGTAGAAGTATGGTATAAAAGAAAAAAAGCTAGATGAGACAAAGAAGAGATAAAATGAAAATTTAGTTACATAAATTCAAAGTCAATTTGAAACATCTTTAAGATTTAATAGCCAGTGAAAGTCAGGTAGATATTTGGAAGGGAAGATACACAGATAAGGTATCAGAGGGAGAAGTGAGAAGATAGGAAGAATATATGATATGATATATTATCGATTTAAATGTGAGATATTGTGTTGACTCTGTCTTGTACTTTTTTCTTTGTTACAAACACAAAACATAACTGTCTATAGTTTAAATAATGTTTTTATTTTTCTGTAATTAAATATAATTAATAAAAAAAGAAAAAAAAAGAAAAGTGTAATTTTAAGTGGCTCATCCTGATGTGTGACACATCAAAATCAATTGAAAGGGCAATGAGGCGAAGGAATCATGGAACAGTCCATTCATGATGAATCTGCCCCATTAATAATTAACATAAAAGAATCCACCTTATTAAAGAAAAGTTGCTGCTCGTGTTGTTGACTGAGCCTGTCCTGCTGTGGTTTCTTTTTGTTTTATTGTGTTTTCTCCTAGAAAATGCCATTGTTGCCTCACATAAGAGTAATAGCACATTTATAAAACACTATATTAATGTTTGAAGTTACTTCTATAAGGAGGAGAGGGTGATCATCATCATATCATATTCTTTAGGAGCATCGACATTATCAGCTGAGTAGGTATCAAGTAGGCATTGCAAAGAAGCAACACTCTGCTTCAGAAAGACCTGACAGAGTGGAGTTACCTTTGCTTTGATGTTTTTTTAAAGTTATACAAAACAACCAGAACAAAGTTTCCCAAAACACATTTGTTGTTGTTGTGTGCCTAAGGCAACCTTATCTTGGGGTTTTCTTGGCAAGATTTGTTCAGACTGGGCTTGCTTTTGCCTTCCTCTGAACGTAACTTGCCGAAGGTCACCCAGTGTGTTTCCATGGCTGAGTAAGGATTTGAGCCCTGGCCTCCAGCGTCATAGTCCAAAACTCAAACAACTACACCACACTGGCTCTCCAAAACATATTACTTTTGTGTAAACTGATACAGGTTACATTCAAAAAGGTCTCTAAACATTACAAAGATTTTGTATCAACATTGAAAACTGGAATGGCATCCTTAACATCTACATTATTTCAGTAACTTGGCCACCATTTCTAAAAGGCAGGTCAGTACAATTGTCTCTTCATATTTGCTGGGGTTTGGTTCCAGGAACCCCCATGGAGACCAAAATCCGTGAATACTCACATCCCATTATATGCAATGGCATAGAAAAATGGTGTCCTTTGTATAAGATAGCAAAACCAAAGGTTTGCTTTTTGGATTATTATTTTTTAAAGAATATTTTCAAGCCATGAATACTTAAATCTGTGGATACCAAAACTGTGGATACGGAAGGACAACTGTATTCTACACTGTTTATATATTCTAGATGTAGCAAATAGTGGGTTGTCCCATGCTACCTAATGAAGGCCACAGAAATATTTGTAATTAAATATCAACCATTTTCCCAGAAAAGAGTCTTCACCTAAGGCACTTTGAAGAGGAACAATCTTGCCTTGTCTGCCATGGGACTGAGAGGGCATTGTTTGGGGGCCTCTTGCCACTACTTGCCCTGCCCACAGTCCCCATACTGAGAGACAAAGGAGACACTCTTAGGGGACTAACTATATTTGTTGCTCCTGAAAAATGAGCTATGCCCTTACTGCTACTCTTTCCCTCCAAATCCCATCCTCCCAGAAGTACTTCCCCCCCCCTGTAGAGGTACAAACATATAAATATATTTGCAAGGCTCAAGTGCAATTTGATCCAGATAGTTCCCAGCTCACATTCACGCTTAGTTACTGCAAAATACCAGCCTTAAAGTAACT
The DNA here is from genome assembly GCA_030847615.1 of Gambelia wislizenii. Classification (NCBI taxonomy): domain Eukaryota; kingdom Metazoa; phylum Chordata; class Lepidosauria; order Squamata; family Crotaphytidae; genus Gambelia; species Gambelia wislizenii. The sequence continues at coordinate 167,030,387 of JAUMIR010000004.1, forward strand.
TAGGACAAATATTCTTCTATTTACTGAAACTCTCTTACAGGCAAAGATAGCAAATACAAGGAAGAGAACTGAGGGAAAGCCAAGAAAATAGCACAGCCAACCCCAGGCTAGTCTCATTTGACAGCAAAGACTCAGCAAGAACAAAGAGTGCTGAGCACAATTGGATTGTGTGATTCCACTGGCTGCATTCCCCCAGTTCACCTCATTAGCACTGTAGCAAATGGAGCAGCAGGGAGAGTCCATTATCTGGTGCTTATAAATTACCATAGGACATCATTACCTTGGTTGCTAAAGGTGGCCGTGATAATTATATTGATAAAGGGAGGGGGTGGAATTTGCAATGCAGTAGAGATCCCCAAAATACCTTTTTGTCAAGTTACTTTACCTCTTCTATTTAATTCATGTGACTGCTAGCTAATATGTATACAGTGGGCCCTCATTGGGGTTTGGTTCCAGGAATCCCCCATGGATACCAAAATCCATGGATGCTCAAGTCCCATTATATACAATGGCATAGTAAAATGGCATCCCTTATATAAGATGGTGAACAGCAATATGTTTTTAGAGAGGAGGAATCCAAATATTTTCAAGCCATGGTTGGTTGAATCCGTGGATACAGAAACTGTGGATATGGAGGGATGACTTTATTGTCAGTGGTTTCTCTCTCCTGTATCTCTTGTTTCTATAGGACATCTATCATTCCATCCTGTTTGTATCCTTGCATTGATTGTTTGTTTGTTTGCCTCTGTGTGTGTGTGTGTGTGTGTGTGTGTGATCTGTCCATATTTCCATAGACAGACTCTCTTGCATTCTCATTTCCTCAGCTGGTCAATCTTTGTTTGCTCTTCTAAAAAGGGACTCTTCTGTTCTTATTGAACCAGAGAAGCATTCAGCTCCAGAGAGAAAATAGCAAGGAGAATTTCATATTCATACATCTAAGCTGAAGTCTATAATCTTCACAATGCATCAGGCTTGCTTTGAAGTTCCTTTCTTTCACTGTTCAGCTGCCTCAGAGCTACAGTTACCACAATGCACCTCAAACACCAACATGAAAAAGGCAGGTGCAGAATAGCCAAAGAGGTGGTAACCCAACAATGCAGGCCTGCATCATACTAGTCCCTCAAAAGCAGTGGCAGCTAATAGGTCACTAATGAATCCTTAGAATACTCTCACCCCTGCTATTGCTTGGGACTAGCCTAGCAACCCAGAGTCAATGCAGGTTATTTGGAGCCATTTGCGCTCATGAGAATAAAGAAGCTCATTTGGAAAGTTAGAAGAGACTCAACTCTGAGGCTACCCAGGCTGGTAGCTTAAGTGCAGTTTTTTTTTCCCCTTTCCTTTTTTTACATACAGCCTCATTTGGAACTTTTCCAGGGAAGCTTGCTTATACGAAAGAAGATATTTGGGAGAAGGATAGGTTAGAATATTTCTTCATGACATCTGCTTTTCTGTTTGTAGCCAATTTGTTTATCCCAGGAGGAACAGTCTGCACTATAGAATGACAGAACTTGAGCTAATTTTCATTGGCTCTCAAAACAGTGGATTAAGGCCCATGAGCAAGTCATGCCTTGACCAAAGCTGGACAGCATCAGTTAGGACCATTATTGTTTTTATAAAGTGTTATTTTGTGGGTTTTTTTGTATTTGTGAGGAGAATGATGGCAGAGAAAGAGAGGATGAGAAATGTTTAGAAAAACAAGAAAATTTGCAGAATATTTATTATAAGTGACTCAGAACACTTTATGTTCTGGGGTAACATGCAAATGTGACTGCCAATCAATCAGCAAATCAGCATTGGTTCAATGTTGCAGACTGGTGTGAAAGGTCTGAAAAAGACTATTAATGGCTTGGTTTAGTAATGATCTTCTTAAGCTGGATGCTTCACTGGTACTAAGGATCGTAGATCAAATGCTTACACACTTGCGAGACATGCACACACACACACACACACACACATGCAGCCAAGCAGCTGAAGAAACTAAGTGACATTACGGTTTGTCAGACATACCCAGAGAACACCTCCTACTCTCATGTCACTCAAGAACCTCACTTTTGTGACTGTATGTCTGCACTCAGAATTTGACCACCAATTACTTGCAACCTGCATTGCCCATCCCCTAGCCAAACACACTGCTAGACTTCCACTGATGTTAAATTTATTTTATCCCTTAAAGCAGAGTTGGAGATGACACCCACAGATGTCACATCAAACAGGAGGTATTATTCACCAATTAAGGAGGCAAAGTAAGGCAGCAATTTTAAAGAAAATTTAAGATAATGACCCTATAACTGCTGCATACACAGCTGAACAAGCACTCAACATGTTTTCAGGAATGTCATAGGTCTGGGGGGAAAAGATTCTAGTAAACAGCTGCCTTAACACAGATGGCTAGCGGAGAAGAAGATACTTTATTCCCCATGAGGAATGAAAAAAGATGGTAGAAGGTACAGAAAATAGTTGTGAATTATACAGGTAATTTAACATTGTCTTTGCTATGATGTATGTTCTGATCAGATCAGGGAAAAGTTATTTTTTGGGTGATAACTCAAAGAAAACTATAGTATCATGGCTGGTGTCTGACAGCAAAACTAACTAGGGGTTGTGGAAGTTGTCAAAATAAAAAAAACTTTTCTAAGATCTGATTCTGATACTACTCTATAACAAAAAAAATGCTAATAGTAGTAACTATTGCATAGAAGTTGTGGCATGAAACATATCTATTCAAACAACACATTTATACAGTACTTTGCAATACGGAACTAAAATCCTGGTGATAAAAAGTTAAAATACAATTATACAAACTATCATATTAAAAGACTACTAATTTTAAAAATGCAAAATGAGTCTGAAACATTACAGTGAAGATCCCACCCACCCTACCCCACCTGCCACAACTCTCCTTTCAGGTTGTTTTTCCTCCACAGAAGAATTACAGACCCGTTGCAAACATGCATTATACAAAAACGGTATTCTTGGCATGTGTACATTTTGTATACCAAAACAACTTTTGTTTGTAAAGATTGCCCAAAGGCCTCAGGCTTATTATGTTGTGATTTCCTCAGTAAACATGGTCCTCAACCTTCATTTGGTCTATTGGCCAAGCAGATATCACAACAAAAATAATGCAGTAGAACATGCTCTACAGTGTCTACTGCTCCTCCATTGCAAGGGCCTGTGTGCTGCTGATATGGAACCCTGAATACTACTCCTCCAAAAAGATAGAAGCTGAGACATTGGAATATAGTAACATGAATACTTTTCTGAATTGGGAACTTGTTAAAGTTAGCCAAATAATTTAGCTCCACTGGGAGTGTGGACTAAAACTGCCACCCAATGTTAGATTTCATAAATCTAGTTACACTCGTACAAGCTTGCAACCCCAGGCAATGTAACTAGTAAAGGTGTTTCTCTTTTTTGCATACAGCTGCAGTTCCTTTCCCTTTGTTACTGGCTAGTATTTTCTCAATTACACCCTGAAGATAAAGGACACTAATAAAGGACAACGTGAAAATCAATGGGCCTGAAGGCATCTCATTTGCACCAGACAAAGCCCAGTGTCTGCAAATGGATGCTATATCACAATCTTGGCACAATGAGAAGAACCTTCTGCTTCAGTTACAGGAAAATTGGTCCCTTCCCATATTCTCAAACCATGCCTTCCTGTGGCACCTAATAATTGTTAAATAAAAACCAAGGGGTTTGTGTCTCCTAGCAGTGGTGTGGGAGTCTTCAGTGCTTCTCAGCAACATCACTAGGGGTAAAAAGGAAAAAGGCAGGGACAGGGCAGAGGGAAAGTGTCTCTGGGACAGCAGCTCTGAGACTAACCTATTTATTTTAGCAGGAGCTTTTCTGGATATCAGTCCACTTTGTCAGATGCACTGATGGAGTACAATATTAAAGCCACAGGTATTTAAGCAACCCTACCAATAGCACTAGGAGCCAGGGTGGGGTAGTGGTTTCTGTGTTGGACTACAACTCTGGAAAGGACTTGAAGGCAAAGAACAACAACTAATGGCACTATCTTTCTGTGGTGGTGGGATTGTGAGCTCCTGTGAGTCAAGAAGCTATGTTGATGGCAGCAGTGTGCTGGTAGGGTCTCCCATGACAGACAGACTTTTGCTGAGGAGCCAGACTAAATGGGCCAAACAGCTACTGGATAGCAGCAGTAGTGGAGGGTGACACTATGGAGGATCTCTTAGAGACCACAACAGTGGCACCATAGCTAACATTTGTTGGTACTACACAGTAGCAGGCATAGTAAACCCCTTTGAATGTCTTTTACTACAAGAACCCTATGATGGGACAATCCAAAATGAAACAAGAGATAGTGCCAGAAGATGAAACGTATAGGTTGGATGGCACTCAACAAGCTAGTGGCATACAGCAGAGGACAACTATGATGCAAATGGACTCCAGCTGAAAGGATGTTCAGCCATTGACATGCTCAGGAGTGAAAGGCAAGTCTGAAGCTGCACAACACGTATTATAGGAATGTGGAATGTGAGAAACATGCATCAGCAGAAGCTAGACATAGGACTTTTTCAAACGGTTGAAAAAAACCCATGAGGCAGTTGGGAGAAGAAAGGGGATGTCGCGCTTACACAGCCTCATTTCAGATGACGCAGTCCTCCTCTGTCCTCCTCACAACCTCCTCCTGACCTTTCCCCATGCTGCTCGTGCTGCTTTTTACTGTTGGAAAACCTCCATGAATAAAAAGCAGCATGAGCAGCATGGGGGAAGGTCAGGAGAAGGTCGGGAGGAGGACTGTGTCATCTGAAACAGGGCTGTGTAAGCGTGACAGCCCCATTCTTCTCCCGACCTCCTTATGGGTTTTTTCAACTGTTTGAAAAAGTCCATAGTAAAACAAGAAATGGATCATATAAACATTGCAATACTTGGGGTGAGCAAGCTAAAATGGATTGGAATGGGACATCCTGAGTCTGATAATTTACACAGTGTTTTATTCAGGAAATGAAAATCTAAGAAGAAATGGGGTGGCATTTCTAGTAGGGAGAGATGTATCTAAAGTTGTCAAAGGATATAATGCAAAGTCTGACTGAATAATATCAACAAGACTTCAGGGAAAACCATTAATACAACCATAATCCAAGTTTATGCTCCAACTACAGAGGCAGAAGAAGAAGAAATTGAAAGATTCTATGCTGGAGTTCAGGAGGAAATTGATCACATACCAAAACAGGACTTCTGGTTAATCATAGACAATTAGAATGCAAAAGTAGGAAACAGAGCAGAATTAAAGAATGTAGAAATATCTGGCCTAGGATCAAGAAATGAAACAGGAGAGTGACTGCTTGCATTCTGCAAGGCCAACAGTTTGTTAATCACAAACATACTCTTCAAACAACCAAAGAAGTGACTGTATACAGGGACATCACCTGGTGGCCAAAACAGGAATAAAATAAACTACATAATTGGAAACAGAAGATTTAAAAGCTCCATTCTCTCTGCAAAAACAAGACCAGGAGGAGATTGTGGTAAAGACCATGAACTGCTGACATGAAAATTAGAGTAAAGCTAAAGAAGAACAGTAAACCAACCATTGTGCTGAAATACAACCCAAAGAACATCCCTGTATAATTTAAAGAGAATGTGAAAGAAGAAGAAGAAGAAGATTTGCACTATTAAGCCTAATTGACCAGGAATCAGAAGAACTCTGGACTGAAGCCAAAGACATAGGAGATTATCAGACGTGTCCAATAACCCTGAACAGGGACGAGGGGAGATCGCTATCAGTCTCCCTTTTTCAGATGACATGGTCCCTGTCCGGGAAGCTCCCATCCTGCTCCCGTTCCCCCCCCCCCCCCGCTTCTTCTTATTCATGGCTTAAGCCGTGAATAAGAAGCCCATTCCGTTAGCATAACAGAATCACGGGCATTTGAAAATGTCCCCTGTTGTGCAGGGGTGATGCCAGCAGCACGTGATGTCACCAGGAGGTCCGTGCCGAAGACTTCCAGGTTTGATAGGGACAGCCAGGTGAGTATCAGCCTCCCCCCATGTTACTTGGTGTTTATATTGTGTGTTTTGGGGCTTGCTTTTCTGTTTTGATGTTTGGTTTTGGTTTTATTTTCAAATTTCCCACGCGATCATTCTATAAACATAAACATTTTTTGTTTATTCTATTACAGGGACAGGAGTGGGGCGGGAGCAGTACAGGTGGGGGGGTAGCGGTACAGAAACAGTTTCAATGGACACGTCTGATTATCTCCATGTCAGGGAAGAATGCAAAAAGCCACTACCTGCAGCCAAAAAAAGAGAACCCCCAATGGATGACAGAGCAAACTCTTCAAGCAGTTAAGGACAGACAAGAAGAAGTAAAAGGTGACAGAAATAGAGTCAGAACCCTGAATACAACTGCTGAGTGACTTGTGCACAGGAACAAGGAGAACTACTGTAATAGCCAATGCAAATGAATAGAAAATGACAACAAAAAAGGAAGAACAAAAAGAACTCATCCACAAGATATGAGAAACCCAAGAGAAATTTAAATGAAGAATGGGGATGCTCTATGATGAGCAAGGGAACACATTACATAGTAGAAACAAAAAGAAGATCGAAACACTACACTGACTAATTATATAAAGGAGATGAAAGGATGACAGGTTCATTCAAGGAAGAACCATCTAGAGATGAACCTACAATTTTATAAAAGTGAAGGGGAAGCTGCACTCAGATGACTTGGGAGAAATAAATCAACAGCAGCAGATGGCATACCAATAAAGCTGCTTCAAGCTACAGAGACAGGAGATTTTCACACGCCGAAAATATTCCCTCCAGAAACCGGGACAGAAATATTTCTGTCCCGGAAGCAGCGCCGCGGTTCGCACGCTCACCTCCCTCTTCCGTTTTTCCGTCGTCCTCGCTTTGGGTTTTTCCCTCCCTCTTCTGGAATATTTTACTAACGGGAGTTTGCCGTTAATAAAATATTCCGGAAGAGAGAGGAAAAAACCCAAAGCGAGGACGACGGAAAAACGGAAGAGGGAGGTGAGCGTGCGAACCGCGGCGCTGCTTCCAGGACAGAAATATTTCTGTCCCGGTTTCTGGAGGGAATATTTTCGGCGTGTGAAAATCTCCACAGAGTCTACTTTCATTCTAACTAAATCTGTCAACATGTATGGAAAACAAAACAATGTCCCACAGATTGGAAATGCTCAATATACATTCCAGTCCCCAAGGAAGGGCACACCAGGGTTGTACTATAACCACAGGACCATTGCATTAATGCCCCATGCAAGCAAAGTGATACTCAAAATACTACAACAAAGACTTTTACCATATATGAAGCAAGAATGCCAGATGTCCAAGCTTGATTCAGGACAGAAGGGGGCACTAGGGATCACAATGTCCAGATTTCCAGATTTCACAATGTCCAGATTTCACAACCATATATGGAAATTAGGAATATGGAAGCATCAACAATCCTAACTTTAATTAATTATATATTTAATATATTTAATTTAATTTAATTATATATCTTGACTCTTCAGGATCTTGTCTAGTTCCTTCATAGCTGCCCTTTCAAGTTCTAGCCTTCTTCTGATTTCTTGACTGCAATCTCCATTCTGATTAATGACTGAGCCAAGCTATGGTAAATCTTTTAACTATATTTCACCATCTTCATAGTGTACTTTAAGTTATGTAAATAATCTGTGTATCATTGTTTTTATTTTCTTAATGTTCAACTGTAAACCTTCTTTTGCACTTTCTGTCTTGACTTTCTTCCGTGGATAAAGGAGTACACCAAATAATTTCAGAAGGAAATCAGCCTGTTCTTTATAGATTATAGCAAAACATTTGATTGTTTTTTTCTTTTTTATTGTTTTATTTAAAACAAACAAAAAAGGCAATTTTATACAATAAAATAAATAACTTCCTCTTCACCTGTGTTTGAACTTGCATCTTATCCTTTTTGACTTTCTTATACAATAGTAAAAACTATGGAGCGCTCTTAAAGAAATGGGTGTGTGACAGCATTTCATTATCTTGATGCATAACCTGTACTCAGGACAAGAGGCTACCATCAGGACAGAATGCACAGAAACAGAATGATTTCCAATTGGCAAGGGGATCAGGCAAGGCTGCATTTTCTCACCCTATCTGTTTAACTTCTATGCTGAACATATCATACATAAAGCAGGATTAGACTCAGAAGAAGGCGGTGTGAAAATTGGAGGAAGGAACATCAACAATTTAAGATATACAGATGACACCATGCTACAATACTAGCAGAAAATAGCAAACTTACTGAAGAATTTTCCATACCTTGGCTCAGTCAGATTGTGAACTGCAGTGAAGAAATCAAAAGAAGGCTAAGACTTGGAATGGCAGCTACGAAGGAACTAGACAAAATCCTGAGATACATATATATATATATACCATTGAATACTAAAATTAGGATTGTCCATGCCATTGTGTTTCCAGTTTCTATGTATAGTTATGAAAGCTGGAGAATAAAGAAGGCTGATAGGAAGAGAATCAACTCATTTGAAATGTGGTGGTAGAGGATAATTCTACAAATATCACAGACTACTAAAAAGATTAATAAATGAAGTTGCATCTTTGAATATACCTCCACAGACAAATATAGTGCACCTGCAGGAGTGAACTGGTATCCACAAAAGCTCATCCTGAAAGAAATCAGTTAGTCTCAAAGGTACCACAAGATTCTTTTCTGCTTCTTCCCCTCTGGTTCCCACCCCCACCTCCTTTTTGTGCTGAAGAAGACTAACATAGCTATTTCTTTGAAAATCATGGGGGTTGTTCTCTGTTTGACTTGGGACTTTTTCAAATGGGGGAAAGCTCCCCCCCCCGAGGAGGTCAGGAGAAGAATGGGGCTGTTGCGCCAATAGCCCCCTGTTTCAGACAACGCCATCCTATTCCCAACCTTCCCCCATGCTTGCTCTGTGCTGCAGGCACCACTTTTTATTGACGGGAGGAGGACAGCATCATCTGAAACCCCTGACAATGTTGCTTAGTATGACATCCTTCTCATATCCCAATATATTCTGAGGCTGAATATTCGCAAACACCACAGCACTAAATAGTTATTTTGCACTCTGCAGCTGCTTAGTTATGTTTCACGTTGTTGGTAACATATTGCAGGATAATTATGGTAGGCTCCCCCACCATACATCTTAATGAAATGAAGAAATGCTTCTTTCCTTTTTTATCAGCACAAGACAAGCTATGACAAACAAGTTAATGCAGAATATAAAAGGCAGAGTAGAGCCTTAAGCAATGTAGAGCACTGGACAAGGATTAGGCAGTGATACTTAATGGTGAGAAGAGGGTGTTACATGCACCTTCCTATTTTTATCTGGAAAATGTTGGAAAGCATGTGTAATGAAGGGAAAATAAGAACCAAAGTGTCCCAGGAGTGCATGTATAGTGAGAAGCAGTTCTAGGGAACACCTTCTGGAAAAAGTGGCATCAGCAATAAATAGTAAGGTTGCCTAATATGAGCTCCATAGTATTAAGTAAAGTTTGTTTGTTCACCACTGTTGTGGCAGCGTCTTAAAAATAGAGTGACATTATGCATCACAAAAAGAAAGAAGAAATGTATCTTTCACAGCAAAGGAAGAGTTTGTTTTAAGAAAACCAGTAGCACCTTTGAGACTAACTGGGGGGGTTGTCTAAAAGATGAAAATACTCCTCATGGAATATGAGGAGAATCCTACCTGTCTTAATGGTATCCCACATCAGATCACCTTATTCAGAAGTGGGGAGAGGGCAAAAAACATCAAAAACTCTGAAGGAAAAGCCTTTGCAGCTTTTCTCAGAGTTTTTGAAAAACAGGGAGGGGTGTGTGCATTCCTGCTTGCTGGGACAAGCAATTTGCTTTGAATCACTTTCTCATAGGAGAGGAAGCACTAACTGATTGGCCAGACAAGCAAGGGGGCGGGACTTGCTAACAAGACAAGCATGCAGAATCCCCATGTTGATTTTTTGCCTTAGCCCGGCTAGTTGCTGGAAGGGAGGGTCTCTACCCTCCTCCTCCTCCTCTGAGCAACTGGCCAAGCAACTACTGGTGTTCCTTTCTAGCCTTGAGGAATGTGAAGGGACACTAGCCTAGCTAGTCACTTGGAGAGGGAGGTGGGGCGGCATTTCTCCCCACTCCTCCAAGCAACTGGCCAAGCAGCTACTGATGTTCCTTTCTAGCCTTGGAGAATGGGAAGGGACACTAGCCCCTTTGCCTCCCCCTGCCGTGCAAGAGGGCATGCGAAGTTTATGGGGGCTGTAAGAGCCACTTTACTGCAGGTCACTCTGGTTTTGGAGGGCTTGTATAGACAGGCCCTGGGAAGAAGAAAATTCTAGCATAAGCTTTTATAGACTCAGTCCACTTCATCAGATTCAATATAATTTATGCATAAACTCTGATGAACACCACCATCCCCACATTGCCGTTGGCAAATCTGTGCTTAAGTCCGTTCAGCAGTTCACCTACCTGGGAAGCATCATCTCCTCAGATGCCAAGATTGACAAAGAGATCGATCACAGATTAGCAAAGGCACATAGCGCATTTGGAAGACTTTACAAAAGAGTCTGGAGTAATAAACACCTGGGGCGAAGCACAAAAATCAGTGTGTATAGAGCCATTGTACTGTCTATTCTACTTTATGGGTCTGAAACATGGGTCACCTATTGCCACCACCTACGACTCCTCGAGTGCTTTCATCAGCGCTGTCTACGCACAATCCTAAATATACAATGGACTGACTATGTGACGAATGTTGCTGTCCTTGAGCAAGCAGGGATCACCAGCATTGAGGCCATGATATTGAGAACACAGCTGCGCTGGGCAGGGCACATTTCTAGGATGGAGGACCATCGCCTCCCAAAAATAGTACTCTACGGTGAACTTGCCACGGGTCAGCATAAGAGGGGCGCTCCAAAAAAGCGATACAAGGACTCCCTGAAACAACATCTCAGGCTCGGCCAAATTGATCACCAATAATAGTCCGCCCTGGCCTCACATTGGGAGGCATGGAGACGCACTATCCACAATGCTGCAGCCTTATTTGAGAACTCATGCCAAACAAGTCTTGAAGAAAAATGACAATGCAGAAAGAATCACAACCCGGAAACATCACCCAAGGAGACCTTCTGCTGTGCTTTTTGCAACCAGACTTGTTTATCTCGGATTGGCCTTTTTAGTCATCATCACGCTTGCAGAAAACACGGAATGAGTCCTTCCTGAATCTTCGTATGCGAAGAAAAGCCAGAGAGAGAGAGAGAGATGCATAAACTCTGCATATGCACATCTACATTATGTATAGAGTCACAACTATTGTAGACATAACTATTGTAATTTAAATAGATATTAAAATATATTTCACCATAGTGGGGAAGACAGTGGCCAAGTGACCTGTGGCCTTCTCAGGGATCTTCTACACAAGAAAGAAGATGCCGACTCCCCGCCAGTGTATCCTGTCTGCAGATCAGGCCCATTCCTTCCCCATTACCTCCATGAAACAGGCTAGAGTCTAGACAGGTATGCCACCTTGTCACTGCAGCTGCCACCACTGCCATCTCTCTTGCTCTCCTGGAAGCAAGGAAGCCAGCCTGCAACATGTAACCAAGGCCACCTGCATGTAACCAGCCTTGGTCACATGCTGAGGAACTCCTTTCTGCTTCAGAAGAGCAAGGCAGACCTGCAGCTGCAGTGACAGGCTAGCCTGCCAAGATGGGTTCCTTCAGACACACGGGGCCCAAACTGTTTTTTGCCAGCGGGACCTGATTTTCCCAGGTATTATTTTACAACATGTTCTCGGGCCCTACCCCATCTTCATCCTGTCTTAACCCCATATTTTCCCCAGGAGTCATGAGGACTGCCCAGGTGCAGAACAGGGCAAAAGCCCTGTGTCATCAAGACTGCAGGGCTCTAACAGGGCGGCAAGATAGGGTATATTGCCGATGTAGACAAGCCCCCAGTCTTCTCTCAGGTGCTCACTGCTGATGGGCAATTGCTAATTTGTTTCTTTCCCTTGTTAAGGATTTGAGCTGCTTCAGTCCAGCACTTCAAACAGTGCAGCAGGGAAGGGGGGAATAATGAATGATGTGAGAACTGTGGTTCAACAACATCTGGAGGTCACCCTAGAAATAGCACATGGCTTAATTCTGTATACTTTTTCTTTGTAAATAAGATACAAGGCCACCCTAACTATGTTTGCAAGAACAAATGATAAAGAATGGATCTGTAAAGCAAATATAAAACACAGGTTGGCTAGAGCAGAGTCATTTCAGTAACAACACCCTTGAGGCTGGAGATTTCTTCCTAGTTTGAAACTTTTTGCTCTATGATATGCTTTTGGTAGATGGTTTTACCCAGCTGTTTTGCATCATTCTGTTATTTCAAACTTCTTTCAGTTTTTTAAAAATGTGAAACATCTGTATATATTTTTAAATTGTTCTCTTCCACTTACCCTTACTGGAGTTTTTTAAACATGAACTAGAAGTCCTTTCGCTATGCTTTATCTCAAGACTGGGGACTGCAACGTTTGTTGCAGAAAGCTTTATCACAGTGATGCCACATGAAACTGAGATATGGACAAAAGAAACATTGCTCTTACTACAGCTCAACTTAAAATGGCTGCTGGTCTTGATTTCAATTCTTTGCTGGTATTTCCCAGAACTATTTCTTCCCATGCAGGCACTCACAGAACACTCTGGTTCCTAATAATATTACAGGGCATGCTGTTCATCTTGAAGTCTTCTGGCCTTGATGCAGCTTGGTTTGACCATTTGCATTTCTCTCCACATTTCCCCCATATAAGTTCACGTACCATCTGCTACAAATTGCCAACTGATTTGATAGGGGTAACCTCTTGCTTTCAGTAGGTACTCCAGCCTCAACCCTATAAAGACACATCCACTAAGTTGCCCAATTCCACTGCTAAGCTCACTTGCCCAGCCATTGCCACCAGGTAGGGCAAATATGGGAATCATGTGGCCTTCTAGAAGTTGTTAGATTGCAACTCCCAATGGTCCTAACCAACAAAGTCAATGGGGTTGGTGTTTCTGGATGTGTAGTCCAAGAACATCTGGTGGCCCACATGATTCCGATCCTTGAAACAGGGATGTGGGCCCAGATGTCACCAGGAACTGCTGACAACAAAGAGAGAAGACAAGCCTTCTCCTGCTCCATGGGGCAGTAGCAACAGCGCATCAGATGCTAGCCCAACAAGTATACTGAGGACCAACCCAGAAAGCATCTCCCTGGATTGGATCTTCATGCACACCGCCCTTGGGACCCACTGAGATTGTATACAGCATAGTAGCTCCATATTTGTCAACAGGAAACCAAAATAATTTTGAGTCAAAGTACTGTACATTTAAAATTGGATACACCTTGCTTCTTCGTAGGTTGCAAACACTCTATAGCAGTCCTTTTAAGAAGCGATCTCGGCATTCACAATACTATCTTTGTATAGTAGAAAACACAACTCAGTTGCAAAAGGAAACAAGTCTTAATTAAACTCTTTGGCTTATGTTGAACAACAATGTCTTTTCTTCTGGCTTCATGAGGGTATGTTATTTGTGTCCAAAAAGTTTCAACTCCAGGTTTTGTGGAGCCCTAGAAGAAGAGGGTAAAAAAAAAAGAGGTGGCTATTGCTCTCCCTTCTCCTTACTTTTTCCCATTCTTTTGTGCTTGACTCACTAGGGAAGAAGATGGGTGTGGAAAGGAGAGGATAGTCTAGCACACAAGCTATCAGGTGACACACATACACAGAGGGAGGGAGAGATGTCAGGGAGCTCCCTTGAGGGGGCACAGGGCCTGGGCATCCTTCTGAAAAAGCCAACCTTTATGTACAAACTCTCCATGAAAAGCACTACTATCAAAATGAGGACAGGGAGTTTTTCTCCCCCACACCCGCCCCACCCAAACACACCTAAATATTTGCCTTCACTTACTTCGAAGTTGCCTCCATGGATTGTCTGTTTCAATGGCAGCCATTTTCTGAGCTCTTGGGGAAAGATTTTTTTTTTTGACCTTTGGATCTATGCTCCTTTCCAATATTCTTTCCAATCTTCCTGACTTCTTAGTTGATGCCATGAAGATCAAGCCTTTGTGCTTTTGGTGTGTTTCTGATTATTAACACAAAGAACCAAACAGTAAGATTTGCTTGGGGCCCCATTTTAATAACAACTAACAAGGCATCTGTGCTTAAGTCTGTTCAGCAGTTCACATACCTGGGAAACATCATCTCCTCAGATGCCAAGATTGACAGAGATTGATCACAGATTAGCAAAAGCATATAGCATAAAGAAAAGAGTCTGGAGTAATAAACACCTGAGGCGAAGCACAAAAATCAGTGTGTATAGAGCCATTATACTGTCTATTCTCCTTTATGCATCTGAAATATGGGTCACCTATCGCCAACACTTACGACTCCTCGAACACTTTCATCAGTGCTGTATATGCGCAATCCTAAATAAACACTGGACTGACTATGTGACAAATGTTGCTGTCCTTGAGCAAGCAGGGATCACCAGCATTGAGGCCATGATATTGAGAACACAGCTGCGCTGGGCAGGGCACATTTCTAGGATGGAGGACCATTGCCTCCCAAAAATATTACTCTACGGTGAACTTGCCACAGGTCAGCATAAGAGGGGTGCTCCAAAAAAGCGATACAAGGATTCCCTGAAACAACATCTCAGGCTCGGCCAAATTGATCACCAACAATGGTCTGCCCTGGCCTCACATCGGGAGGCATGGAGACTCACTATCCATAACGTTGCAGCCTTATTTGAGAACTCACGCCAAACAAGTCTTGAAGAGAAATGACAACGCAGAGAGAATCACAACCTGGAAACATCACCCAAGGAGACCTTCTGCTGTGCTTTCTGCAACCTGACTTGTTTATCTTGGATTGGCCTTTTTAGTCATCAGTGCATTTGCAGAAAGTGCGGGGTGAGTCCTTCCTGAATCTTTGTTTGCGAAGAAAGGCCAGAGAGAGAGAGAGGGAACAAGGCATCTAGATCCAAGCAATTATGTGAACTGCCTATTAAAAAAATGAACAAAAAAAATTGCCAGACTAATATTTTCTTAATTGTTTTTATTGCACAAGTATGTGTAGAAAGTGTTTTGCCATAGTGAAATGTTCATTTCCCTTGTTACAGTTTTGCATAAACTCTAATTTTATTATCTCACTAAAATCAACCAATAACTACAAGTATGCTCAAGAAAACACTCTCAATAGGGATGATAGCTGTGAGATCTAGAATAATTATTTTTGTTCTCATAGGTCCATTAAAGTATTGGTTTTCAAATGTTACACCAGGAGGCCAGTGCACTTATCAGAGGTTCCTCAGTAGCTGTGGAAGGTACAGACAGAACCTGCAACAACAAGTTACAGTGAAGAGCATTCCTGTTCAGAGTGCCTTTCAACCAGGCAGCCAGGTAGCCAGCCATGTGCTCTTCCACGATACCCTCTCCAGTTACCCAGCATTCTGTAGCCACTGGACATACCTTTATTGCATTGTTTGGGTCTAGCCCATCAAAACAAATCAAAACAAGGGGTTCTTTCTCTTTCTCCTTCCCTTCCTCTCTCTTTTTTTTACCTCAGATATTTTGGCCTATCTGCTGATACTTCCCTCTTATGTTGGGAAGGTGCCATTTTGGCAACATAAGAATCCATACTGAGATAATGAGTTTGTTATTAATGTATCACATGTTCTAGGTCACATGAAAAGCATCTATGTTACCCTAGAATTTGATCCAGACTACTCTGCAGCAGGTCAGAATTCTGCTATCCTGTAGGATCTCCTGCTTGCCTCTGTGGAAAGGATATAGAGGAAGGCAGAATATATGAAAACCACCACAGTTTCATGGTGAAACTATTGCTTTGGGGAGCCCAATGTGTTTCTCTGTAATTTGGGATGGGGAGATCTGTGAGTTTTGCTTTCTCCTGCATTCATATTTTCTTTAAGATCAAGTTGTTTCTATACCAAATATAAAGAAATTGGCAAATTCTGGCAAAATCTTTAAAAATGAACCAAAATGAAATTGTCCCCTCTTTGCTAAATTCAATATATAAGCTACCCCCAGAACTGGGTGGGACACATTGTTACAAGTCTGTCACAGGTATTGTGACAATAATTGTTAAAGCTTGTCATATAACTATTAAAGATGAAGAACATCTCATAAGAAAAAGGCAGCCACTTTAATTCAGCATTAACATGGCTGATTACTCAGGGATTCAGTCTAAACCTTTAAGAATTAAGTATTCAAAGCCCTGGGCCTCGGTGGCTAAAACTGGCAGTTTCAGTTTCTTCCATATTTTAATTTTTTAAATATCAAGTTATTTCCATTCTGAATATGGAGAAATACACAAACATTAGTAATTTATTAAAAAACAAAAAATTATCCCACCCCTCCTTTTGTTCCTTGTCTTCATTAGCATTTGCAACTGAATAGCAGCCTCAGCCAGCTGCAGCTTTAGTGAGATATTCTATACATGCATATATACATACATACATACAGAACAAAAAACCAACCCACAGTATTCTTCCAGAAATAATAATATGGTCACATACGTCATCAAATCTCATTGTGTCACATGATGACATTGTCTTTGCTTTAAGGGTCAAAATGGTGCTTTGGTGGTCAAAATGGGTCCAAGTCACTGCACTCATAATTAGAGGCAGTTGGCACATTTTCCATTCCATAACAGAATTGCTTTAGAAATACAAGTCTCGGAAGTCAGATTTGCAAATTAAGCCCATGTTTACCTGTCAATGAATAATCCCATTTCTCAAGGTAAGCTCCTCTAAGTATTCCATAATTCTATAATAACCTTTTTGTCTGTCTGTCACTCTCAATGGGTCTTTTCTCCACACGCAATCTGTTTTCTCACACTTGAAAGTACCGGTATGTGTTTTTATGAGTTCTGTATGGTTTCTTTGTGAAGATAGGGAAGGTATACAGTAACCATGAATCTTATTATTCCTTCCAGAGTAAGGAAAATCTTTCTCTAATCAAAGTTGTTGAGTATACATGGTGGGACGTAGACGGAGAAATTGCATTTGTTCTCTGCTTCACCTTATAATGTTATGGGAGGAATTAGTATTTACCTATGATTTCCTCTCTCTTCCACAGAAAACTAGACAAGTATGGGGAATGTTCATTCTCTTGGATTAATCCATTTTTCTTTGCATGACAGAGGCTTACATAAGGAGGATAAGGGAGGTGGAATGAGGATTTCTCTCTCACTTCTAGGATAAATACAAAGTTCTAAGGAGATGCATAGGGATATAAATAAAGAAATTTCACAATGATGTTAAAAAGGAGGAAGGAAGGAGGAGAAATAAAGAAATGTGACAGCACCTTGAAGACAAATTGGTTTTTAGTTTTGCATAAGCTTTCATGGATATATACTTCTTTGGATGCAGTACCAAGTGGTATTAAGGCCTCAGGTATAAAGCATATTTATACAGTTGTGGGAGTGGGATAGAATGTAACAGGATCCAGAAAGATGCAAATCATGACCCTTGGCCTACATTTTCAAAGGGCCTCATAAGGTGATAAGGGCCTTTCACATCTTTTTTGTATATGTTTATTATAGATTTTTATCAATAAAATAAACAATACACTTACATTTATACATTCTCATCCATACCTACATTCATCATAACAAATAAAACTTACAAACTTTCAAATATTCAAACATTCCAACATACAACAACAAAAGTTACTTCCTCTTGTACTTTCTATCTTGTGATGTCTTTGCATACTCTTTCTCCCCCTCTACCAAGTATTACTTGATTTTGTCACGGATTTAAATAATGTTTCCCCATTCCAATCAATTTGACATTTTAATTCCCTGTCTTTATAGTTGCAACCTCACCCCATTTTTCCTTCCATAGTGGGGTTACGACTTTCCAATCTTCATAACTTTGTTGAGTTTTTTTCTCATCTAACATCATTATTAGCTTGTCCATCTCATACATGTCATATAGTTTTAGCAACCATTCCTCTATTAATGGTGTTTGTTGATTCTTCCAATTTTTTTGCAAGAACAATTCTTACTGCCGTTACCATAAAAAGCAGAATCTTTGTATAATTCCCTCAGTTCCATCCTTTTATATTGAGTAACATATTTAATAAATATACTTCTGGTTCACAGCTAAAATCCACATCTAACGTTTTCGTGATGATCTTTGTAGATCTTATACCAAAATTTTCTTACCTCCTCACATCTCCACTACATATTGTAGTATGTGTCTCTGTTTTTTTACACTTCCAACATACCTCTGATGAATTTTTATATATTTTAGAGAGATTTTCCAGTGTCAGATACCATCTAAACACCAATTTTACATTCTCTTTTACATTGTAGCTTCTTGTAAACAACAAATTTTTGTTCCATGATGTTTCCCAGTGTTCAAGTAATATTTTATGTCCAATATCTTGGGCCCATTTTACCATGTGTTTTTATTCTTTCTTGTTCTAAATTAATTTTTAGCAGTAGCTTATATAACCTAGAAATAATTTTTCCTTTCCTCCTTGTAAAAGTTTATTTAATTCAGTTTCCTCCACTTCTATGTCTTCGGTTTTAATATCTTTTAAAAACTTTTCTAGTAATTGTCTGTGAAGAACCGATGACATTCTATATTATCATTTTTTAGTTCTTCCTGATTTTTCATCTCAAATGTTTTTCCCCTCTCATTTCAGAATTTCTTCATAAGTCAACCATCTGTTATTATATAAATTTTCCATTTTGTGGAAATTTCACGGGTTGATAACCATAGGGGAATTTTCGGGCATAAGATCTTCTTATATTTCATCCAGACTCTTAATAATGCACATCTTACATAATGATGACAAAATTCTTTATGTACCGATGCCTTACCAAACAATAAATAAGTGTGCCAACCAAATCATAGATTAAATCCTTCCAGCTGCAAGAGTCTGTTATTTTCTAATGTTATCTATTCTAATGCCCATGCTAAACAATTAGCGTGATGACATACAGTCGTCCTTTCACATTCGCAGGGGATAGGTTCCCCAGACCCCCGTGAATATGAAAATTTCACGAATAATGATTGCTCTCCCCCTCCCCCGCCAAAGCAACCATGGGGCCTCCAGAGGCCCCATAGTCGCTTTCCCCCGCCTCCCTCCTCCCTTCCAAGGCCTTCATGGGGCTGCCAGAGACCCTCCCGAGGCCCCGTGGATGCCTCCCCAGCCCTCCCCCTCCCTCCCAAGGACTTCACAGGGCCTTCGATGGCTCCATGGAGGCCTTCCCAGCGCTCCCCCTCCCTCCCAGAGCCTTCATGGAGCGTTCAAAGGCTCCATAGAGGTCTCCCCGGTGCTCCCCCTCCCTCCCAGGGCCTTCACGGAGCCTTCGAAGGCTCCATGGAGGCCTCCCCGGTGCTCCCCCCTCCCACCCAAGGCCTTCACAGAGCCTTTGAAGGCTCCGTGTAGGCCTCCCTGGCCCTCCCCCTCTCTCCCAGGGCCTTCACGGGGCCTCCGGAGGCCCCTTGTCGCGGATTTGGGAGGGAGGGGGGTCCTCCCAAAACCACGAATATGCAAAACCGTGAATGCTAAGTTCGTGAATGTAGAGGGGTAACTGTATATGGAAATCTGATACAGCCAACCCACCCCGTTCTTTTGCATCCATTAATGTCTTCCTTTTTACCCTGGGCTTCTTCCCTGCCCATATAAATCTATATAACTCTCCATTTTGTGAACTTACTAACTTTAATTATTATCAGGATATTCTGAAACAAGAATTGTAACCTTGGCATGATGTTCATCTTTACTGTAGCTATTGTCCCTAACAATGACAGTTCTAGCTTACTCCACCTATTCAGATCCTCTTTTATCTTGTTCCATGTCTTAATATAATTATTCTCGAACAATTCTGAATTTTTGTTTGCTAATATAATGCCAAAATATTTTTTTCTTTTCTATTTTGAATTCCATTATTTCTCTCATTCTCTGTTCTTTTTTAAATTTAAATTCTGATTCAACAAGATCGTTTTTTCTTTATTTTTAATCCAGCTAAACTCCCACATTTTTCTATAGTTTCTATCAATTTCTGAATGCTCTCTGTTGGGTTATCTAGTATAAATACTAAGTCATCTGCATATGCTTTGTATTTAAACTCTTGATTATGAATTTTTAATCTTTCATCTGTTTATCTAATCTTATTTTACGATTGCTCTCCCCCTCCCCCGCCAAAGCAACCATGGGGCCTCCACAGGCCCCATAGTCGCTCTCCCCCACCTCCCTCCTCCCTTCCAAGGCCTTCATGGGGCCACCAGAGACCCTCCCGAGGCCCCATGGATGCTCCTCAGCCCTCCCCCTCCCTCCCAAGGCCTTCACAGGTCCTTCGATGGCTCCGTGGAGGCCTCCCCGGCACTCCCCCTCCCTCCCAGAGCCTTTGCGGAGCATTCAAAGGCTCCGTAGAGGCCTCCCCGGCGCTCCCCCTCCCTCCCAGGGCCTTCACGGAGCCTTCAAAGGCTCTGTGGAGGCCTCCCCAGTCCTCCCACTCCCACCCAGGGCCTTCACGGAGCCTTTGAAGGCACCGTGGAGGCCTCCCCGGCCCTCCCCCTAATCCTTTTGACTGTTGATGTAACCTTGAGTAAAGTCAGAAAAGCTAAAGCACAAAATGAGCTCAGGCTTGCTAGAGAGGTTAAGAACAATAAAAAGGGGGTTTTTTTTGGGTATGTCCGCAGCAAAAGGAGGAAGAAGGAAATGGTAGGGCCACTATGCGGAGAAGATGCCAAAATGCTAACAGGGGACAGAGAAAAGGCAGAATTACTCAACACCTTCTTTGCCTCAGTGTTTTCAGAAAAGGTAAAGGGGGACCAACCTGAGGATAAAAGTACAGAAGACACAACAGGAGAAATCCAGCACAGAATAAGCAAAGAGGTAGTACAGGAATACCTTCTTAATCTAAATGAATTTAAATCTCCAGGACCAGATGAACTACATCCAAGAGTATTAAAAGAGCTGGCAAATATAATCTCAGAGCCATTGGCAATAATCTTTGAGAACTCCTGGAGAACAGGAGAAGTCCCAGCAGACTGGAGGAGGGCAAACGTTGTCCCCATCTTCAAAAAGGGGAAAAAAGAGGATCCCAACAATTATCGTCCAGTTAGTCTGACATCAATACCAGGGAAGATTCTAGAGCAGATCATTAAACAGAGAGTCTGTGAACATTTAGAAGGCAATGCCATAATCACAAAAAGTCAACATGGGTTTCAGAGAAACAAGTCATGTCAGACTAATCTGATCTCTTTTTTTGATAAAATTACCAGCTTGGTAGATGAAGGGAATGCTGTGGACATCGCATACCTTGATTTCAGTAAGGCCTTTGACAAGGTTCCCCATGACATTCTTGCAAACAAGCTTGTTAAATGTGGGCTAGACAAATTAACAGTTCAATGGATTTGTAATAGGTTGACCGGCTGAACCCAAAGGGTGCTCAGCAATGGCTCCTCTTCCTCTTGGAAAGATGTGACCAGTGGGGTGCCACAGGGTTCTGTCCTGGGCCCAGTGCTATTCAACATCTTTATCAACGACTTGGATGAGGGAATTAGGGGCATAGTTACCAAATTTGCAGATGACACCAAATTAGAAGGAGTAGCTAATACCCTGGAGGACAGGATCAAAATTCAAGATGACCTGGATAAACTGGAGAGTTGGGCCAAAGCTAACAAAATGAAATTCAATATGGAGAAATGTAAGGTACTGCACTTAGGGCGAAAAAATGAAATGCATAGATATAGGATGGGGGAGACCTGGCTGAATGAGAGTACATGCGAAAGGGATCTAGGAGTCCTAGTAGACCACAAGTTGAACATGAGTCAACAGTGTGATGCGGCAGCTAAAAAGGCCAATGCAATTTTGGGCTGCATCAATAGAAGTATAGTGTCTAGATCAAGGGAAGTAATAGTGCCGCTCTATTCCGCCTTGGTCAGACCTCACCTAGAATACTGTGTCCAGTTCTGGGCACCACAATTCAAAAAGGATATTGCCAAATTGGAGCGTGTCCAGAGGAGGGCGACTAAAATGGTGAAAGGTCTGGAAACCATGCCTTATGAGGAGAGACTTAGGGAGCTGGGTATGTTTAACCTGGAAAAAGACGGTTAAGAGGCAATATGATAGCCCTGTTTAAGTATTTGAAGGGGTGTCACGTTGAGGATGGAGCAAGCTTGTTTTCTGCTGCTCCAGAGATTGGAACACGGAGCAATGGATGCAAGCTCCAGGAACAGAGATTCCACCTCAACATTAGGAGGAACTTTTTGACAGTAAGAGCTGTTTGGCAGTGGAACGCACTCCCTCAGAGCATGGTGGCGTCTCCTTCCTTGGAGGTCTTTAAACAGAGGCTGGATGGCCATCTGTCGGGGATGCTTTGATCGTGATTTCCTGCATGGCAGGGGGTTGGACTGGATTGCCCTCGTGGTTTCTTCCAACTCTGCAATTCTATGATTCTATGTTTCTATGATTCAATATCTCTAACACAGTTATGAATAGTAAGGGCAACAACAGACACCCTTGTTGAGTTCCTCTATTAATATGACATACTTTTGATTTTTCTCTGTTTATTATTATTTGTGCCTGCTGCTTGTTGTATATTTTCCGTATCCAGTCTATGTAATTTCTTCCTAACTTCATCTGTTCCAGGACTTTAAATAGGAATTCCCACCACACGTTATCAAAAACCTTTTCAGCATCTGTAAATATCATGCTTAATTTCTTCTCATTATGTTTGTCATAGTATTCCATGATATTTAAACATGTTCTTAAATTTTCCTTAGTTTGTCTTTTTGGCAGGAATCCATTTTGGTCCTCATATATCCATTCCTTCAATACCACCTTTAATCTTTCCACTAGTATGTTTGTAAATATTTTACAGTCAATGTTTAATAGATATATTGGTCTGTAATTTGCAGTAGATGTTATATATTTTCCCTCCTTTGGTATTAAAGTTATGTCCACATATTCCCAAGATTCAGGGCATTTTCCCTTATTGATTTCATTAAATAGTCTGTGTAAAGGATCTAGCAATTCCTCTTCAAATATCTTATAATACAGGGTTGAGAAGCCATCAGGCCCTGGAGCCTTACCTATTCTCATTTTTCTTATTGCCTCTTTTATTTCTTCTTTTGTAATTTGCATATGCAATCTTAGCCTTTGTTCATCCTATATTGGTGGTATATTCTCTTTCTCTAAATAATTTTTTATTTTTTCTTCAGTTTTTTTGTGTAATCATGTATTTTTCATAAAGTTTTGAATAGTACTCATGAAAAATCTTCATAATATCTTTTTGCCTCATAAAGCTTCCTTTAGCTGTTTTAACCTCCAATATTACTTTTTTTTCTTTTTCTTTTCTTAATCTATACACTAACCATTTCCCTGGTTTATTAGAATGTTCAAAATATCTTTGATCAACATATTTTAATTTCAGACTTATCTCTGCTGACATTTCTATATCTAGTTGTTTTTAAGTACTCTTAATTCTTTATTTTTTCATTTCCTGGGTCTAACTTTAGGTCTTTTTCTTCTTTTATAATTTCCTCTAGTATCCTATTCTCCAGAATTTTCTTTTTCTTTTTTCTTTCAACATCTTGTTGAATGAAATGCCCCCTAATAACAGCTTTTCCTGCATCCCATACTACACCTGCATCCCATACTACCTTTATCTAAGTTCTCCTCAAAAAATTGTTTCAGTATCTTCTTAGTTTTTCCAATTATTGAATCATTTTTTATTAGTATATCTTTCAACCTCCAGTTGTGTTGCCTTTTTTGTTGTCCTAATTCCATTATCACTGGACAGTGATCTGAAATTATTGTGTTGTTTTGGTTTTTTTTGTTTTGTTTTGTTTTGTTTTTTTGGATCTCTATTTTCTTTACTTCTCCATGGAGCGTTTTTGATATTAGGAACATATCAATTCTTGACCAACATTTGTGGTGGTCTGAGTAAAATGTATAGTCTCTTTCTGTTTTGTATTTAATCCTCCAAATATCAGACAAGGTCAATTGTTCCATCATTTCTAGCATTATTTTGGCAGTTTCCCTTGCTTGTTCTTCCTTGTCATTAATGTTAGTGATCTATCTAACTCTGAATTTAACACCCTATTCCAATCACCTGCCAGTATATATTCCAAGTAATCATATTTCTGGATCTTCTCTAATAATTTCGTAAAGAATTTCCTTTTATTATCTTGGGGCATATATATTCCAACCATCAAAACATTTTTCTCCTGCAATATAATTTCTACCCCCAGATAATATCCATGCACATCACTGAAAATTTCTTTTGAGGTAAATTTTTTATTTACATATATTGCCACACCTCTTTTTTCTTATCATAATTTGTTAGGTACAATTCTCCTTGTTTCACATTTTTCAGATATCTCTGGTCTTGCTTTTTGATATGCATTTCTTGCAAGCATGTGATATCGATCTTTTGTTTTTCTAAATAATAAAATACCTTTCTCCTTTATTTAGTACAGTATATTTAAACCTCTGACATTCCATGTTAATATCTTTTCTATCATTTCCTTTCTTTAATTTTTATTTAATACAGTACTTCTTGATTTCTATCCTGTTATTAATTTTCTATTGCTTACTCAAAAATCTCTTCCTCTGAATCTATTTCTCCTTCCTTGTCTTGTTCTACTTCTTCTGTCTCCTCTTCTTTTTCTTCTTCTTCCTCCTCTGATTCTCCTCTTAATATTTCTTTTTTTTTCTTCCTGTATTTCTGTCTCTTTCTCTTCAACTTCTTCCTTTCTACTTCGCTTCTCCAATTTTTTACTTTTCTTAGTTTTTTCTTGTTGTATGTCCCTGTTTTTCTTGGGCTTCCTCTCCAGCTTTCTGTTCTTTATTTTCCTTATTATTCATAGGATCTTCCTGTAATTTTTTAAGAACATCTTTTGCTTTAGTTATTGAGTTTATCACAAAACTTTTATGTTTATATGTGAGTGTTATCCCCTCCACTTTATTCCATTTGTATGGAATTTCTTTCTTATGCAACACCTGTCTTATCATGTTATACTCTTTCCGCTTTTAAAAAACTTGAAGTGGTATGTCTTCGTATAGTCTAACCTCTTCTACTTCTATATTTACATTTTGTTTGAAACTTTGTTGTATAACTATGTCCTTTACTCTTTCTCTTAAAAAGTATATAACTATATCCCTTGGTATCTTTTTCCTTTTCACAATCCATGAATCAATTCTATAAAGTTTTCCACCTCAACATCCAGCTGCTCTGGGGCCCACCCAATAAATTCAGCTAACACTGGGATAATCCTTATTGCTAAATCTTCATTTTGTTGTTCCCTTAACCCCCCTTATTTTTATGCACTTTGACCTATTTCCTAACTCTTGTAGTGTTCTCTGATTATTTTCTTGCTCTGTTTGAATTTCTAATTGTTTAGTTCTCTCTTCCAGATCTCCCATCTTAGTTTGTAATTCCTATAGTACATTACTAATTTTTGTTATTTTTTGTAGCCTCCTCTAATTGAGTTCCAAATTTGTCCAGTTGTTTCTGTATATCTTTCCTTATTTCCCCTTTTAAATCTTTCATTTCTGTCTTTAATTCTTTGCTCAATTTTTTAAACTCATTTAGTAACATCTGATTAGTATCAGCTATTTTTGTCACTATATCATTGATTGATGTCCTTCTGGTAGTTTGCATCTCAGCTTGTGCTTGCGCTAAAGCTTTCCTCGAAGTTGGCATACTTTAATAATTTTTTTCTTTATGAAATACCCTTAGTGATCTATATCTTTAAATTCTGACTCTTAGTATCAATATCTCAACATTCCAACATTTCCATCTTCCATTACTTTAATATTTCAATAATTCTAAATTTTGGTTTACCAATTTTCTTTTGTTCTTTTATTCTAAACAAATATGTTCTAAATAATATATTTACCCTTCACTTAAAATTTCCTCTCTTTCTTTTTTCTTCTTTCTTTCTTTTTTACTGAAAAGAGAAGAGAAAACAAAATATATAGGAATGCAATAGCTTTCTGTATAGCTGTACCAATACCACAGTATAGTAATATTATAACAATATATGTTATATAATATACCCCGTAGTATTAACCAATATAAACTTTTGCTACCTTTATGAATACTAGTACTAAAGGGAAGAAAAGGTAATTGTTAAAATAAAATAGTATACTGTATAACAAAATGATTACCTCATTAATATATCAATATATAAATTATATAAATTTATTTGCTATAATTACTTAAGCTTATGAAGTCATATAATCATATAATCATCTAATTTATAACAAATATATATCTTTCTAAATCCTAAACTAATATATAGATATTCCCATAAAATATTAACTGTTCATAAATTCATTTACTTCATTAATTAAATTGTATATCTAATCATTAAGTTCCCAATCTTATCATGACAAGTTCACCTTTTTATCCCCACTTCGTTCCTTTTTTAATTATATCATCTGTTATAGCTCTATTCTCTTTTCATAATATTCTTTCATTCCTTTGTACTAATCCTCCTTCTCTCTTTCCTTTCTTTCTTTTCTTCTTTTCAATGTCTTCCTTTCTTTTGAATTCTTTCCCTCCCTGTTGCACTACTTTCAAGGTTATTTTGAATTTATCGTATTCTTTAAACTGTTTCCTTTATTTATTTATTTGTCTCTGTTATTGTTATTTATTCCCTTCTTGATGTGAACTCCACTTCGTTCCAAACTTCTTCTACCAGTTCAGTTATCTCTCTTCCACCTTTCTCTATGTCTTTATGTTTTTTTGTGTGGCTTCCTTGCTCTCCTACATCTTCACATCCTCCATCTTCTTCTATATACCGATCGCTTGTTTATATTGGGCTCTGTCCCCTTAAGAAATCAGTTTCTATGTTACTGTGTTTCTCCTTTATACACTTTTATTTCTCAGTCTCTTAATTTCATATCTTCTTAACCTCTTATCTATCCTTGTTGCTATTTTTCCTCTTTTCTTTTTTATATTTCATTGTTAAATCTGTTTCTTAAGTTTCTTAAGTTCCTTTTAAACTCCTCCACCCTTCCCGGATGGTTAGTTTGTTTCTTGCCAAGATACACCACTCAGCTTGCTAAAACACACTTGTCCGTTAACTGAAATTTATTTTAGGGTATCTTCCCACAAAATAAAAAGAAAAATTCGCTTGTCTGCAGCCTAAAAAGTCCATGTAAAAATTTTTTAAAGTGGTGGCATCATTAATTACCTTGACAGCAGCTACAGTCTGCATGTGGTAAGCCTCAACCCCCACAGGCATCCGCGGTTGGGAAATTACTTTTTAGATTTTAACTTTTTCTTCCAACTCGCTAGCCTAGAAAACCGGGTCTTCACTGGCCCCTTCCAATTTCCTGTTTCCCCAGGCAAAATTCAGCCCTTCTTCTTACTCTTTTTTGAGGGGTTCTCCAGGTTGTGCAGTCGGGACTCAAAAGCTCCGTGTGTCTTGGCTTCTCACAACACCCTTGCCACCAGAAGTTCAAGGTTTCACATCTTTATAGAGCCCAGTTAGGTGTTGATGTGTGAAAGCAATAAATCTGTTTACCAAAAATTCTGTTTCCCTGTTCAAAACTCTCTCTGAGAAGATTCCTTTTGTTATATGTGCAGTAGTGTAGGGAAATGGAGCAAATTCAGACCAAAGGGTTCCTGCATCATGCTCTTAAACCACCCCTCCTGTTACTGAAAGAAGGGGAAAATTTTCAGGGCATAACCATCAACCTCCATTGTGACTGAGCATAATGCCTTACTGCAGTGAAAGTACAAGATAGCAATTCTTAGCTCAGAAAGCAAAAGAGAAGCAGTTCATAAAAAGGGGGGCACAGGAAATTACATCTACAATAATTATTCAAGTGATCAAAACAGAAGTATAATATGAAATTATTCCACACAAACAGCAAATTCAGCACCTGTTTCCAAGCTGCTTATCTTTGAGAGAACCGCATTCAAATATACAGGTGTCTTTCTGCCATAAGCTAGCGTTTAAATAAAAACTAAATACAAGACAAATTTCCTGGCAGCAGGTAAGCAATAGACATTTAACTTGACCCCTGTGCTGCACTGGGAATACTGAGGGTCCTTTAGCTTGGAGTCACAGCTCTGTCTGTCTGCTGGGTGCAAAGTCTTTGCTGTAATTCTGTGAAGCTAAGGTATGGGAGAGAAATTCTGATCAATATATAGCTTTTCCAGCCCCCCTTTCCTCAAGCCAACAACAATAAAAAAAAAAATCAGCAGGTCTAACATCTGGTGTAACAATAGGAAGGAAAAAAGCTTTTCTTGCAGTATCCATTTGGCCCATAGTTTGGATTTACCACCCAGAGACTGCAAATCAATACTAAAATGGAAAGTTGCCCAGTTGCAAATAAAGACACTTTACTACATAATTCTGTGTGTAAGTAGGGGGTGAAATGACTTTAAACAAACAATATTTGTGCATCCTGGGCACAAACGTAAATAAACCTAATACTCTGCAGTGTAGTTTAATGATATTTAATACAGTGGTGGCAACTGCAACCCCTTCCCTCCCCCAGACACACACCCATCAAACTTATTCTGCCTTTCTAGGGAACTTTATGTGGTCTGGGATAATGGCTTATTGCTATTTGAAACAAACCATCACAAACCATATATTCATCTTCATTATTTTATTTCTTCAGTATTGATTGATATATGCAGAATAAATTGTAAACTATTGGAAAGAATACACAGACCATCACCCATTTCATTAAATAATCAGCCACCAAAGCTTGAAAAATATCAAGCCCTTTTCACAAGCAAAAGGAGGCCTAAGGAAACTACTCAACAACCAATAGAGTTGAATCACATGAGTCCTTTGAGCACAAAGCATTAAATACAGAAATATAGATAACTGCCCCCAGGAAAGGGGGTTACTCTGAAACGCCACATGCTTTCCAAGAATGCCATGACATTTGATTAATTATCATTAATGCAATTATTATTAGGTTTTTAAGCTATTAATGTGCATGAGATTTTAAATATTAAAATTAAAGATTTGTTCCTGTATCTAAAAGTAGCTAAAAGTAGCTAAAAATACAGAGAGGGTAACAGATGGAGAGACAAAGACACTTATTGAACAAAGGAAGGGAAACGACAGTAAATCCCAATAATAGAACCTCCTGCCTTGCCTTATCGCATGACGTTAGTGCATTTCAGCTGTTCTTCCCTTCTGGTCCCATGGGAGACAGTGTTAAACACAAGTCTTTTTTCTAACTGAAAACATCCATTAGAAAAAGATTCATGTTTACTACCATCTGCCATGGGACTGGAACAGAAGAACAGCTGAAGTATGCCGACAAAGTGTGATAAGGCAAGGTACAATAAGCCCTGAAGATGGAGGAGGGTAGACACAGTGGGAATGTATGTCTTCAGATTACACCAATTGAGGGGTCAGATTTGGCCCAGGGGCTGCTAATTTCTGACTTCCATGCTAAGTCAACCTGTCCAGACATTCCCGGGACCTTTCTCCATATATGGCAGTATTGTCCCAAAGCTAAAAAATATTGGGGACAAATACGTAAAGTAATAACAGAAATTTTTAATTCTAATTTCCCTATGCAACCAGAATTTTACTTACTAACCATGCTGGATGGGTTAGACAAACAATTAGAACTAAGATACTGGCGGGTGACTTGGTACATGATTACAATGACTAGGATATTATATGCCAAATATTGGAAACAACTTGTGATACCTCCTTTAGATGAATGGCTAATTAAACTTCATGAAACGGCAGAAATGAACAAATTAACTCTTTTACTGGATAACAAACCATTAAGTAAATTTAAGGAGGAATGGAGTTGCATGTTACCTTTACGGGGAAACAGATGGGGGGAATTAGCAATCATAAGCTTTTGATGTTATTTTGGACATTGTTTGATATTTGGGTTTATGTTTAATCATTACCATTTTATTTATTCATATTATTGTTATTATTATTACATTTTTAAAAATATTATCTTCTGTTGGATACAAGATAATTAAAATTAGGGACGCAAGCAGTAGACAAACTACAGTTAACACCCCTGTATCCGCGGGGATTGGTTCCGGAACCTCCTGCAGATGGTGAATTCCATGGATAATTGTGAATGCCATCCTGGGGGGGGCATCCTGGGGAAAGGGGGATGAGTTCACTCCTCACTCCCTTCGCCCCCACCATGGCAATGTCGCTGCAGCAATCGTGGGGGCAAAGGAGGAGCGAGATCGCTTCTCCACCCCCTGCCCCCTTTGCTGCTGTGATTGCCACCCAGGTGACAGGAGCCCTCCCAGGGGAAAGGACAAGGAAGACAAGATCCCTCCTCACCCCTCCCTTCCCCCTGCCATCACCAACCATGGATAATTGAATCCATTGTTGGTGAATCAGCGGATACAGGGATGCTACTGTATTAATATTTAAGACGCAAAAAAAGAGGTCAAGTTTCTCTTCTTTTTAGCACCAGATTCTTGAAATTAGAAGATAGGAATTAACAAGCAAGGAAATTTTACTTAAGAGAACCAATTGGTATTTAATGAGGATTTACTACTTTGGTTAATCATTAACATTATTCAGTTTTCCTCTTCTTGTATATTTATTTGCTTGTTGTGTTTGTTTATTTTTTTTATATTTATATGCAGTAAAAAAATTAAAAAGACAAAGAAATAGGTCCAAGAGCAAATCAAGCCTGAACTCTCACTAGAGGCAAGAATGACTCAGCTGAGATGGTATTATTTTGGTCATATCATGAGAAGGCATGACTCGCTAGAAAAGACAACAATGCTTGGTAAGGTAGAAGGCAGTAGGAAAAGAGGAAGACCACATTACATGTGGACAGATTCAATCAAGGAAGCCACAGCCCTGAGTCTGCAAGACCTGAGCAGGGCTGTTGATGACAGGGTGACTTGGAGGTCTCTCATTCATTGGGTCACCATGGGTCGAAGTCAACTTGAGGACAATTAAAAACATAGTAGCAGTGGGGGCAACAACTGTTGGTTACCCTTTTACTCTCCTTTCTTGTGGATTAGAATTGGAATAAAACTGATGATAATGCTTAGTTAGTTCTTCCAGATCAACTTTTGCACTTACAGTTCAATCCTATGCTTGTTTAATTGGAATCAAGTCCCCATGTCCTCAGTAACACTTTTATCTCCCAAGTAATGTTCACAGGATTAAAGATGCAATCCTTTTCATCAAATTCCCTCAATTTCTATCTCAAATACTTGTATCATGAACATACCTCATTTGTTTGTTTGTTTGTTTCAGATTCTCCCAGAGCTCTGCTTTCCCAGGACGGCACTGAAGCTTCCTGTCCTTTTCAAGAAAATGGGGGTGGATGGTGAAAATGTAGTTCTAAGGAATATTCTGGTTGGTCTCAACTTAATGCTGCTTGGATCCGTCTTTAGGCCTTTTGAGTGCCACCTTGAAGTAATAACAGAGAGAGTCAAAAGACAGGTGGCTGATGAGGAAGGCAGCTTTATCAACTACACAGCACCTATCAAAGAACAACCCATGGTCTTTAGCCATATATACAACATAAATGTGCCTCTGGACAGCCTCTGTTCAACATCACTAGAGGCTTCATCTGACCCAGAGGTGAGTTCAGAAGATGACCGGATGACAGAATACACGGAGCAGACCTCTGACAGTGAGAGCCAGGTCACCTTTACCCACAGGATAAACCTGCCCAAACAGACTTGCAAGTGTGCCGCCTCCTCCCGGGACATACAGGAGCTGCTGAGCAGGATTGAGATGCTGGAAAGGGAGGTGTCCATGCTCCGGGACCAATGCCACTCCAGTTGCTGTCAAGACAATGCAGCCACAGGTAGTAACTTTTGTGCCTCGGGTTCTTGTTGAGAACTAAGACATATCAGAGGAATAATAATGAACGAAGTCATTTGCTTGGGGTCTGAAAGGACAGAATTCTCCACTGTCATTCCAAATTTCCAACCTTTCAGACCTGGGGCCCATTTTAGTTTTTAATTCTAACTAACAACATCATACTCACCCACACGTTTTAGCAATTTATAACCATTTCCCCCTTTCTCTCTCTCTCTCTTTTCCCCGTACTCTTTTCTCTCACTCCACCCCTACCTTTTTCTCTTATCTTAAAAACGACAAAAGCAAAACCATGATCTTGATGCAATATATTTTTTGGTCACAACATGATCCACTTTTATATCCTAGCCAGGCAGTTTAACAGCAAGTTAACAGTCCATTGTACAAAACAACTTTTCATGGCCTCACATTGCCAAAAAATAAATCCATGAATCACAGAATGTTTTCAAAATTAAGGCCATCCTTATCCATTTTGATGGGATCTCTGTGCAAAAATCATAGTAAATTAATTGCCTCCTATTGCTCATTCCCTTTCAAGTACATACCATACCTTGCTTGCTTTAGGAGGTCAGTCACAGGATCAGCCTTCAACTACCAGCAGCCTGCTTTGGCTACTTTAAGAACAGATAGAGGTACAAAACAAAATCATTACCAAGACTGGATCTGCATCAAGAAAGAGTCTAAAACAGGCCATTAAACAAGTCACTCTGAAAGGAATGTTGCAGTCTGTTGTTGTTGTTGTTGTTATTATTTTTATTATTTATACCCCTCATTTCTCCCAAAACTAGGACTCAAGGTGGCATACAATATTAAGAGAATATAACTTAAAACATTTGAAAAGTGAACATTAAAATGGAATTAAACTAATCACTGTATTAAAGCAGTTCAGAATTATATTTAATAAAATCCAATTTAAAAGATAAAAACGTATTAAAACAGGTAAGTTTAAAACAATACAGCACCCCTTAGCCCATTCTTTAAAAACTTTCTGTTATTAAAAACTTGTTGAAACAAAAAGGTTTTTGCCTGCCAAAACAGACAAGGAGGGGACCATTCTGGCCTCCGTTGGAATAGAGTTCCAGAGTCTAAGGAGAGCCACTAAGAAGGCCCTACCTTACATCCCCACCAACCCTGTTTGGGTTACTAAGAACCAACACAGGTTTCTCAAAATAAGTCATGCCAGACAAATCTTAACTTTTTTAATAGAGATAATTATGAGCTTAGTAGATTAGGGAAATGCTGTAGATGTAATATATTTTGATTTCAGTAAGCCTTTTGACCATGATATTCTTGCAGACATGCTGGTAAAATGTGACCTAGACAGTACTGTGATTAAGTGGATTTGTAACTGGGTGGTGGACCAAACTCAAAGAGTACTCATTAATGGTTCCTCTTCATCTTGGATATAAGTGAGTAGTGTGGTGCCTCAGGGTTTTGTCATAGGCCTGTTGCTGTTCAACATCTCTATAAATGACTTGGATGATGGGATAAAATGTATGCTTATCCAGTTTGCAAATGATACCAAATTAGGAGGCATACCTAATACCCCAAAAGACAGAATTAGGATTCAAAGTGACTTTAACAGATTGGAGAGCTGGACCAAATTAACAAAATGAATTTCAACAGGTATGAATGTAATGTATGACATTTATGCAGGAAAAAAGAAATGCACAAATATAGGATGGATGCCACCTGGTTTGATAACAGTACAAGTGAAAAGAATCTAGGAGGTAAACCACAAGCTAAACATTAGTCAACAGTGTGAAGTGGCAGCCCCAAAAAAGCTAATGTAATCCTTGGCTGCACCAATAGGAATATAGTGTCCAGATCGAAGGAAGTAATAGTACCACTATTCTGCTTTGGTTACACCTCCTCTGGAATACTGTGTCCAGTTCTGGACACCACAGTTCGACAAAGATGTTGACCAGCTAGAATGTGTTCTGTGGGGGGTAAAAAAAAACATGGTGAAAGGTCTGCAAACCAAGCCCTAATGAGAGATGGCTTGGGAGCTGTTTAGCTTGGAAAAGAGAAAACTGAGAGTCACACTTAAATATCTGAAGAGATTTCAGGAGAAGATGAACTGAGCTTGTTTTCTGCAGCTATACAGACTACAACATGAACCAATGGATTAAAATTACAAGAAAAGAAATTCCACCTAAACATTAGGAAGTACTGCATATTAGTGATGCATATTAGGAACTGCATATTTAATGCATATTAGGAGAAAATCATTACAGATGTACAAATGTAAGCGCCAAAAGAAAGCAGGAAGTTTCACAACCCCAAAGAAAACAATTGTGGGAAGAAAATACAGGTGGGATTTGGAGAAATTCAGCACAATTGAAACTGAGAGATTTTCACAGCCCTTGATTTGCCCCATAATTTTCATGGGTCAAAGAGATCTTAGCTTTAAGCAGAATAGTACTAAAATAGGACTTCCTATTTTTAAAATCTGGAAAACTTTGTATAAATAAGCTTCAATGACCTGTGCATACACAACAGGATCAGAACTTTAATGTCTGTTTTTTAAAAAATCAAAAGTGTATATGCATGTATAAATGATATACATGATATAGCTATCAAAATAAGAAAAAATCAAATTCACCACCACATTCACAGGCAGGGTTGGAGGGGGACTTCCCATTTTCAGTGGTGTGGTGTGTGTTTTTTCTTCCTATAGTATCCTTGCCTATAGTGGCTGTGCCAGGCAGTAGTGAACCCCCACCCACCCATCCCCACAAATGTTCCAGCATCACTCCTGATCATCCTGTGGGGGAAATGGTGGCCACAACACCCACCTACCCACCATTATTCTACATTCAGGATATTTGCAATGGACATAACAGACAAAGCAACACTGAATTTGCTGATTTCAGCAACACTGAATCCTCAGAGCATGGTGGGGTCTCCTTCCTTGGAGGTCTTTAAACAGAGGCTGGATGGCCATCTGTCGGGGATGCTTTGATCAAGATTTCCTGCGTGGCAGGGCGTTGGACTGGATGGCCCTTGTGGTCTCTTCCAACTCTACAATTCTATGATTCGATGATTCGAAGATTCTATGAATTGTAAGTCCTTTTCCACAAACCCTTTCCATTTCTCAGCCTTCTCAGAGTTCACACACACACACACACACACACACACATACCACTTGAAGTTGAAAGTTCTGAAGCAAGAGTTTTCAGCCTTCCTTTTGAACCAAGAGGAGGTCCTAAATGTATGGAAACTAGTTGCCAAATTGTTGCTGAGTTTGGGAGGCATGGGTTTGAAAGGATGATTCTAAATGTTTGAAAAGCAAAACAAGAGATTTTGATCAACAGCAGAACTGAAGAGTTAGAGAAATAGGTCCAAGGCAACAAAGTACTTGGCTGCCATTATAGTTGCAGTTTTTAAATGCAACCCTTTGCTTTTTTCTTAAATAAATAAATAAATAAATAACTAGAATAGTTACCTTATGGTTACTTTTTTTAAAAAAAAATCTGAATTCAACAAGCCACTGACCTGTAGTACAAAACACGTTTTTCTCCTGCCTATCACTGCCTCAACATCCACGGAGAGCACAAGTCAGCTGCTTGAA
The DNA here is from genome assembly GCA_030847615.1 of Gambelia wislizenii. Taxonomy (NCBI): domain Eukaryota; kingdom Metazoa; phylum Chordata; class Lepidosauria; order Squamata; family Crotaphytidae; genus Gambelia; species Gambelia wislizenii. The sequence goes on from JAUMIR010000004.1 coordinate 167,065,785, forward strand.
TCAAAAACACTTGACCCATGAGGTATTCCTTCTTGACCACTGAGGCAACACCTGTATAACTATAAAAGGAAATGAAAAGTTAAAATCACACTACTGTACAAGAAAAGGAGGAATTCCAGTCACAATCTATATATATAATTCTCATGGGTATGTTCCCTTTCCCAGTGTGCTGATTGGCTGCTCAGGAAACACACCCAACCAATCACCACCCACATGCAGATTCCCTCTCCACCTAACAATCCACTCCTGCCACTCAGTCTGTGGCCAAGGCAGCAATGGGCCACCTGCAGTGGGACCCAGGCAGTCAACTGGCAGCAGCAGCTATGACAGCAGGGCAACAGAGTGAGTCACCCACAGCAATTCCAGGAAAAGTGTGGAACACTGAGAAGGGGGAGGAAGAATGTAAAAATCTACCAGCCTACCTTACAGGGTTGTTGTGAGGTCTACTGGGTGTTTGGGGGGAGTTTTTTAGCGGCATACGTTATGCCAGGTACAGCTAGTATAATACCTTAGTTATTAGGGAAAGTAACTTATTGTAAGTAACTAGTTACAGGTATACCTCAGTTAACAGAGTACATGTGTTCCTGGGCATTACATCTTTTACAGAAAATATGGTACCAGAGACAGAAATGAAATAGGCACCTGTACCACAAAAAGAAGAACAGTTCAATATGTTTCAGATAACGTTTTATACAAAAGTTATATATTTTTATATGCATATGTGAAATGAAACAACCAAATCAGATAAGCCTTGCATAAGTAAAGAAAAACATTTGTAACCTTCTAGAGACCACTTGAAAGCACGTTCCAAAATGTATCCAAGGATGACTTTTTCTTTCACTATTCTTACCATTTCCAGTTTGGTGGCCAACTGTACAGATCCATGTTTATTTAACATGCAGAGATGTTAAATAAACAAAGTAGACTTACCTGCTTTCCACTTTTCTCTCTGTTTTGCTGTTCACGTGTTCTCAGAAAGGGATTTTTGAGGCAGCTGCAGTTTACCTTGCCTGTTGTAGGCAGCCACACATGGCTACAGTGGGACTGACACACTGCAACTGGATACTGAAAGTCTGTTTCTCCAGCCCTCCTTCACCATCTTCCCAGTGTCAATGCTGTTAAAAACTTACAGACAGACAGAAGACAAGGAGGAAAGGGGGAGCAGGGGTGTAAAAAGGTTTTGTTAGAAGGAGTGTCTGATAATTTAAATATGCCTGTATTTGTAAACAGTTATTGCCAAGCTCTGACATCAGTTAACAGCCTCAGGAGATTGCTCCCTACATGTTGTAAGGCCAAAGCCACAATATAAAATTAAGCATTGGAAGAAATAATGATCAGAAATACATGACATACTATTTCCTCTATAGTAACCCAAAAGAAAAATGAGATTATAGAATCATAGAATCATAGAATTGTAGAGTTGGAAGAGACTTCCCAAAAGATCTCATAGCTGAAAGAGGTAAATCAACAGCTCTGTCTGGGCTTTCTCCCTCACCACATTATAATCTCATGGGAGTGGACATTGGGACTGTGTTTGGTGGCCTGATTCTCTTGTGCCCCTATTATCTTCCATGAATTGGAAAAGGAAGGTCTGAAGTTTGGGGCCATGCTCCTCAAACAATTTAGAGCCCTATTTGTGAGGAAATCACAATCATACAATCAAAACTTAACACCAGCAGCAGCATCTGTGGGCTTGTCCACACTGGCAGCTTAAACCGGGCCAGTCCAGAGCATTGTGCTCCGGACTGGCCCAGGATCAACCATGATGGTGCCCACACACACTTGGCACAATGCAGTGTGGTGGCACATTGTTGTCCACATGGGCCAGCCAGGCTGACCTTGCATCAGCCCCACTGGCCCATCCCCTTGTCCCTAATGCTGCCTCCACCTCACCAGTCAAGCAGCTCCTTGCAAGAGCCTGGCCAGCAGCCTCACCTCTGCTGAAGTCAGAATGGGGTGACTGGACATGTGATCAACAAGGAAGAGGTTGCTCTACCCCCTCCTCATTGATCACATGGGCATCTCATTTCTGCCCTCAGCAGAAGCTACCATGCCAGGCAGGATTTCCGCAGCTGCTTGGCCAGTGAGGCAGCAATGGCAGGAGCACAGGGAATGGGGTAGATCTTGTCAGAGCCGCCACCTCCTCACAAGCAGGACCTTCATGGAAAGCCTTCCTGGTGTGCCACCACTTCTGCTGAGGGCAGAATGAGGCGCCTGTGTGATCAATGAGGCAGGAGTAGAACAACCCACTCCTTGTTGATCAGATGTCCGATCGCCCTTTTCTGGCCTCAGCAGAAACAGTGACACACTGGGCAGGCTTTCCACAGAGCTCCTGTTTGTGAGGAGGAGGTGGCAGCAGCTCCAAAGGCAGACCATCCCCTTTCCCTGCACTGCTCAGTGTGGAAAAGGGGGGTGGCACAGCTTTTGATGTGTGGACAACTGGATCCACCAAACCAGACCCAATCTAGCTGTCCAGACACCAACAGAACCTGAAGACACTCTGGGGTTTCCAGAAAACATCAGACTTTTCCCTAACTTTGTTTAGTGCAGGGCAAAGTTGGGTTAAGGGCTAAAAAGCGCATTACCTTCCTGGAAGTAGCCGTATGTTGTGAGGACTGCCAGCACCAAATTCCAGTTGAGTACAGCATTTTTGGCCCATGTTGACACAGCCTATGGAATGTAATCGAGAAGGGTGACAGGCCAGCAAGCACAGCCCTATTCTCCCTGCATACCTAGTGAGGGTGGACACCTGAGCAGAGCTAAGGAGGGAGTGTAGCACTTCCTGTCTTCTAAAGCTGCCAGCATGCAGCCAGATATGCATGTATAAGTCTAAACAAACTGTGCAAACAGAATAGGAGTACAATGTTATACAGTACTCATTTTTGTAGGAGTAAGACCCACTGAACTGAATGGAATTTAATTCTGAGTAGACTCTATAGGATTACACTGGTAGTGTCTGTAAAAACCAGAAGCATATGTGTACACTTGTATATGTGCTTAAAATGCCCAGGAGGATATCTATGCACTCAAGAGGAATGCTATCAACCAAACCTTTTATAATGAAAACAGACTATCTGCACAGGTTTTCATCTGAATAACAAAAGAGCAAATCTTTGTGGAGCTCCCTGTAAACCTTCCATCAAGTTTAGTCTTTCAAAAGACATGGTTCAGTTGTTCATCTTCCCAAATCTGTTCTTCAAAACCAAAGAAACAGCATGCTTTTGTAATAAGATGGTCTTTGAAAGGTTTGTTGATATAATGAATCTCAGTCCCAAAAGAGAGAAGCAGAGCATAGAAAATATTTTACACCTGAGGGAATGTCACAAAAGGGAAAGGCATTCTTCAAAGACTTTCTGCTTCCTGGTTTGACCTCCTATTATGATGTGTAGACAGCTAGCAGGGAGAACTGTGGCAAGAAATTAAAATGCATCCTCAGTTCCACACTGGAGGTTGGAGTTCCTGGACCACACAATCCAGCTTCTCAGCATGACCGCAGCAGATCAGCCCGTGAATCACAGGGAAGGATGGCACCCTTTCACTGGCAACAATGACACAAGCATTGTTAAATGATGCCAGGTTAAAATAATTCCACTTAACACTGGACAAAATATTTCCTTCCCCAGCTTTTCATTCTTATTGAACACTTTGGTTCATACTATCAATACAGTAAATTGTATTGTGTGCCTTCAAGTTATTTCTGACTTATGGAGACCCTAAGGCAAACCTACCACAGGGTTTTCTTGGCAAGATTTGCTTAGAGTGGGTTTGCTATGGCCTTCTTTTCAGGCTGAGATAGTGAGACTTGCCCAAGGTCACCCAGTGGGTTTCCATGGCTGACCAGGGAGCCCTAGTCCAATACTGAAACCACTACACCATGGTTTTTCTCTCTCCCTAAATATTTATGGAGAAATCAAAGTGGCACCACCACAACCTCATGTACTCCATCGAAATATTGAGAGGGTGGGCAGGCACACAGCCTGCTGAAATGGCCATTATTAAAAGTATGGAAAGGAAATGGGGAGGCTGAGGGCTTACTTTTTTAAACCTGCCAGAGTACACTGGCTCCCTCCAGTGTATTTGGCCCCAGATCTGGCCCATTCTCCCCCCACTTATCTAAACAAAACAGGAGGAAGCCCCTGCAGACATGCCGGCCTATACCAGCAGTTCCCTCTGCTGCTCTTGTGTGTCAGTCCCTCTGAAGCCAGGAAGGAGGCCTTAGCATGTGATCAAGGCTGGTCACGTGCAGGGGGATTTTATCACATGCTGGGGGCCTCCTTCATTGCTGCAAAGTGACTCTAGCAGTGGGAGCTGGTTATACGGGCTGGTGTGCTGGCCTGATCCAGGTTTTCCTGCATGAAGTGGGTTTTCCTGAGTCTTTACCATATATTCTGGCCTAAAAGATGACTGGGCATATAAGATGACCTCCCCCCAAATTTTAAGTCAAAATATAGAGTTTAGGGTAGACAACGCCCCCATCACCCACCCTCCCTGAAGCCATGATTGGTCTCCCCATCGCAGCTTCAAGGAGGGCGGGTGGTGGCTGGAAAGCTTCCCCCCCTCCAGCCAGCCATCCTTCCTGAAGCCTTCCCGAAGCTGGCTGAGGAATCGCGGGGGATGGCTGCCTGGCTGGGGAAAGGCTCAGCCACCTCCCATGATTCCCCAACCCTCAAGGAGGCTGGCTAGTTTCCTCGTGAGCTGGGAAATCACGGGGGATGGCTGCCTGGCTGGGAAGAGGCTCAGCCACCTCCCGCCCAGCAATGTTCCTCCCCCCCCCGTGCAGCTTCACTGGGGGGGGGATAAGTTGGCTAGGACACTTCCCCCCCCCAGCCAGCCACCTCCCTTGTTCCGAGTCTGAGATGGGGCTGGCACAGGCCCATCTTGGACTCTGGCGTATAAGACGGCCCCTGACTTTCCAGCTGATTTTACAGGCTGAAAAAGTAGGCTTATATGCCAGAATATACGGTAATTAAACCATTTTAAGGGGCTTTGCCCCGACTTCCCCCCAGCTTTGTGTTGGGTGTCATCTGGACTGCCTGGAGGTGAAACGGGGCAAGAGCCCTGCATCATTTGGACTGTAGGGCTCCAAGACAGGGGCAAGCTAGGGTAAATAGCCCATGTGGACAAGCCTGACGTTAGTCTAAAAACTGAGTTGCCACCCAGGTTACATACAAGCTCCTTCTGGGTAAAAGCCACAACATCAAACTGCTGACAATTTAGTGCCCTGATTTCCTTTACCATATCCCCTTGAAATATTTGTATATCTGGGTTATTAGGATATATGGGCTATCTGTACAATTGTATTATAACTACATCATCGTTATTGTTACATTTATCGATTGTGTGTTGTGCCTTAGGATATCCATTCCTGAAAAATCAATAGGATCCTATAGGAACCTTTTATTATATCTAAAAATTGTTACTAAATATTGTTATACACTATTTAAACAAATAATGAGGTCTATTGTGAGTTGCTGTTTATGCCATGTATATGTGGAATAACAATAGTTATTATATATTGTATGTTGCTAGACATTGTGAGGTTGCTATAAATTGTGAGTGGTTGCTATAAATTGTGTGTTGCATATATAGAAGTATTGCTATAAATTGTGAGTTGCTTCCATAAATACTTATGATTGACATATATTGTCAGTACACCTAATATATTGGATGGTTGTTATGAATTGTGAGTTGTGAATGTATAATTGGTGGGCAAAATAAATAGAAACACCAGATTTAGTGGTTGAAATAACTGATTTATTAAATGATAGTGTAGATACAGCTCCCAGTCAGTTACACAGTAAAGTGCAGACCTAATTTTGTTAATTTCTCTTGTATAAGTTTAAAAATCGAGCAACATGTCAATTTGAAATTTTTAGTAAAATTGAACAAACACCAAATGACTACAGGGAACACTGTGTGTCTCGTGCATGTGTGTTTGATTGGCACAAAAGATTCAGAGAAGGACATGAGAATATGGAAGACGATGAATGCCCTGGGTGACCTTCCACTACAAGAACCAAAGTAATTGTGGAAAAAATCAGCCAGATTGTTTGAGGAGACCATCAACTCAATGTCTGAATGATAGCTGAAGACATGAACATTGACAAAGTCACTGTGTGGAAAATTTTGCATGACGATCTCAACATGAGAAACGTTTGTGCCAAGATGGTCCCTAGGGTTCTCACCACAGCAAAAAGAATGCCTCAAAGAAATTTGTGCTGACATTCTTCAGCAACTTGAGGCAGACCCAAACCTTTTTGAAAATTTTTTCACTTGTGATGAAACCTGGATCGTCCAGTATGATCCTGAGACAAAACAACAGTCAATACACTGGAAAACACCATCATCACCAAGAATGAAAAAAGCACATCAAAGCAAGGCCACATTCAAAGCCATGCTCATTGGGGTTTTTTTTTACATCAAGGGCATAATTTTGGCAGAATGGGTTCCAGAAGGCAGAACTATGAACCAACATTATTATAAGGAAGTTTTGACAAAGCTGAGAGAAAGAGTCAGGAAAAAAAGAGGCCAGAACTGTGGGAAAATGGTTTCGTTCTTCATCAAGACAATGTGCCTGCCACACAGCATGTTCTAAGAAGCAGGTTTTGGCCAATAAACGTATTATTACACTTGAACATCCTCCATATTCACCAGATTTGGCACCATATGGCTTTTTCTTTTCCTTAAAGTGAAATCGGTGCTTAAAGGAACACATTTTGAGTCAATTGGTGCAGTAAAGAAGAAAACGGCAGATGTGTTGAAACAGCTGACAGAAACTGATCTGCTCCATGCCTTCGACCAGTGGAAAACAAGACTACATTGGTGTGTGAGTGTAAACAGGGAGTATATTGAAGGGGGCAAGCATTAGAATTGTAATACATATAAATAAAGATGGGTTATTTATCAGACTTGTTATTTAACAGACAGACTTATTTAATAGACAGTGGCCTCCCAATAATAGTCCTCTACAGTGAACTCGCCACGGGTCAGCATAAGAGGGGTGCTACAAAAAATCAATACAAGGACTCCCTGAAACAACATTTCAGGCTCGGCCAAATTGATCACCAACAATGGTCCGCTCTGGCTTCACATTGGGAGGCATGGAGACACACTATCCACAATGCTGCAGCTTTATTTGAGAACTCATGCCAAACAAGTCTTGAAGAGAAACGACAAGACAGAAAGAATCACAACCTGGAAACATCACCCAAGGAGACACTCTGCTGTGCTTTCTGCAACTGGACATGTTTATCTCGGATTGGCCTTTTCAGACAACAGCGCACTTGCAGAAAGTGCAGGATGAGTCCTTCCTGAATCTTCATTTGCAAAGAAAAGCCAGACTATTATTGCTAAGTTATCTATACTTTACCTTGCCTCTACTCTCACATTTACTCTACCTCTCCCACCTTGCTTTATTTCCCTCTGCCTTCTTTCTTTGTTTTTCTAACTTCTTTGTCTATCTTTTAAAACTTGTGTACATTTTTAAAATTCCTTCTATATACTGTTTTATGTGATTTTACTGTTTTTCATTTTATTGTGAATTTTTTGTTTATACCGATTGTCTCTGGGAGCCGCCTTGGGTTTCATTCTGAGAGAAAGGCAGCATACAATGCAATACAGTCGTCCCTTTACATTCGCGGGGGTTAGGTTCCCCAGACGCCTGCGAATGTGAAAATTCCACGAATAATGTCTGCCTCCCCCTCCCCCGCCAAAGCAACCATGGGGCCTCCGGAGGCCCCATAGTCGCTTTCCCCGGACTCCCCACTCCCTTCCAAGGCCTTCACAGGGCCTCCGGAAACCCTCCCGAGGCCCCGTGGATGCCTCCCCGGCCCTCCCCCTCCCACCCCGGGGCTTCACGGGGCCTCCAGGAGGCCCCTTGTCATGGTTTTGGGAGGGCGGGAGGCCCTCCCAAAACCGCGAATAATCAAAACCGTGAATGCTGGGTTCGCGAATGTGGAGGGGCAACTGTAAATCAAATAAATAAATGAATAAATAAATTTGTCTTTCAACAGCAGCAGCCACTGCCTTTACCTGCCTGCTTTTCTACCCTCTGTTTAAAGTTGAACAGGCAGATTTTTACTGATCCTGCTTTTTTAGAGTTTAAGCAGGCAGCAGCATAAAGTGAAGCAAGGAGGGGAAGGATTAGAGAGGGTTGTAGGTGCAGTTGCAGCTGCAAGGGAGGGAAGCATAACAGGGTGGGGGAGAACAGAAAGTAGAAGGTGCAGCAGGATGGGAAAAGGTGCAAGGGAATGCAGGTTTGGCAACATGAGAGGAAACAGGGAATAGGAGGTGAGACATGCAACTGGTGGAAGAAAGAGCAGTGAAGCTGTGGTGTAAGAGAAGGAGACACTGAAGATTATCACACAGGAATGAAAAAAAGTGTTCCTGTGCCACAATCTCCTCTCCCATCCCTGTAATGCTAAAATAGTAAAACTTTTCAGACCTACCTTATTTGTGCATACAAGGCTGCAGGGGATCCATTGATGGCTTCTCCTGTCAATAGAAAGCAACACGGGCAGAACGGCAGCAGAACAGGTGCATTACAAAGGGGAACGACATCATCGAAAAGGAAACGTTTTAGCGATCTCCTGGTGTTGTGATAACGCTGTATTTAGCACATCTGATAATCTCCATTATGAGGGCACAGAGAGAGGCAACAGAAAGGAAGGGAGAGAGAGAGAGGTGCTGTGAGACTGAGGTACAAAATGCAAGAGAAGGAGTTGAGGTTTGTACATTTTTCACTATTTCCTCTGCATTTTCCCCTGGGAATCAGATGGCATCCACTTTCGGGGGATTCCTGTAAATGTTTATTGATCTATAACTTTTTGCCATCAATAAGAAAACTGATTGCAAAAAAATAAATAAATCCCTAAGTGATCCTATAACAATACTGTAGCATTAGAAATACATGTGCATGACAAAAGATTGTTGTTAATTACCACACCAGAAACATACAAAACCACTTTACATGGTTCCTGTTCTGCTAGTAATTCCCACAACAACCTTGTGAGGTAAGATTTGCTGAAAGAAAGGGTTCAGATCCCTGCTCATCCATGGAAACCCACTGGATAGCCTTGGGTCGGTCATACTCTCTCAGCCTAAGAGGAAGGCAATGGCAAACCCCCTCTGGACAATACTTGCCATGGAAAACCCCATGATTGGATCACTGTAAATCAGAAACTACTTGAAGGCATACAACAACAACAAAGTGATAGTCCATGGTCATATAGTAAATTTCATAAGCAAATAAAGATTTTACCTTGTGCCTCAGTGTTCCAAGTTCAAAAATATAAACATTATTTGATTAGTTAGTTCAAAAGTGTAGTTACTATAAATGTGGTACCAAGGCTATAACATCATGGTAGAAATAAATGCAACAATAAACGTGTTAAATTTGAATAAGTAGAATGCAAACTAACAATATGCAATATCCAAGGTGTGACAGTGAGATTTTTTGATTTAACAGAAAAGAAAAAAAGAAAAAAACACCACCCTGTTTTCTCGCCTTAGCGCTCACTAGCTAAGGCAAAAATCCAACATGGCAGCAGTGGGCACTCGCCTTGTTCGCTAGCCCCACCCCCCGCACTTGCCTGGCCAATCAGCTTTGCACTTCCTCTCCTATGGGAAAATGATTCATATCGAATCATTTGTCCCAACAAGGAGGAATGTGCATTCCCCTCGCTGTTTGTTTTTTTGAAAAAAAATCTCTGGGAAAAGCCACAAAGGCTTTTCCTGCAGAGTTTTTGACATTTTGAGCCCCCCTCCTTCCCAAGATGGTAAAACTATGTGGAATGCCATTAAGTCAGATAGGATTCACTTCGCATTCTGTGAGGAGTATTTTTGCTGTTTAGACAACCCCAGCTTTTTAAAATATTACTGTTTTAATCTGTTCCCACCAGCAAAACATGGATTGGACCCCACATGACTGCAGGAGCCTGTTCCAGCACGCCAGCCCATTGCTGCAGCTGCCGGTCTGCTATTGCTCTTCTGCAGCAGGAAGGAGTCTCGCAGCATGTAGCCAAGGCTGGTCACATGCAGGGGGGCTTGATCACATGTTTTGGGCTGGCTTCCTTGCTTCCAGGAGAGCAAGGGAGGCTGTGGCAATGGTTGCTGCAGTGATGGGCTGGCATACCTGTCTGGAGTTCCTCCTTTTTCATGAAGGGAACACAGGAGGTACAGGCTGGTGTATCCTGGCCTTTGTAGATGAGTCCTTAGAAAGGGTATCTGCCTCCTAGGGTTAAAAACCTCATCTCAAAGAAACAAAACAATCACTGTCTCATGCAGTATTTATATTTAACTCCAACGGACACACATTTTAAATGTGTCCATTGCCTAATATTCAGATTGAACTTGAAAGACTTTCCTGGATCAAATCCCAGTCCTCACCAAGATAGCAATCCCTGTCGTTAGCAAGACATGTATAAGCTAATTAAAATTAGTACTGCAGAACCTGTGTTGCTAGATCAGATCAGAATGTCTTGCAAAATGAGAGCTCTAGTGCAAATCAGTTAAGACAAATGTCTGAATTATAAGAGCCACAGTAGAGAAGATAATGGGAGATTCATGATTATTGGCTGTCCTGTGGGGTATAAGGGAGGTATTTGAAAGCAGAAGGGGAGGGGAAGGTAAATTGTTTGAGATATTCCCTATGCTTTTCACAACCTAAACTCTGTACTGCCACTACTGCCACAGGCTTATATTGCCTTGCAAGGGAAAACATAAGCACCATATAAGTACCTGTAGGATTCATCTACGGGGGGGGGGAGCCCAGTTTATTTTCACAGGCATAACCCTCTGTGATATGTTTTCCTATTGCTTTGTCTTGATTTTACTTTAACTGTCTTTAAATACAGTTGCCCCTCCTTATCCACAGATTTGGTATCCACAGATTTTTAAGTATTCACGGAATGAAAATATATTTAAAAAACAATAATTCAAAAAGCAAACCTTGATTTTGCCATCTTATATAAGTGTCACAATTTTGCTATGCCATTGCATATAATGAGACTTGAGTATTCACAGATTTTGGTATCCACAGGGGGGCCTGGAACCAAACCCCAGCAAATATGAAGGGACAACTGTATATCTCTATTGTCTCACCATCAACACCATCATGCGACTAAAATTAATCAGGCAAGAGTGGGTGAGCAGTAGTCTCTGGCCACCAAGAGGTTCAGGGGGAGCAATCCAACACACCCAATTCCACAGTTGTTTGAGATATGTATTGATATATTTTAATTACTGCTGACTGCAGGCTCTGCAGTCCAGGATGGAGACACAACATCTCTGACAAATGGCCACCCAGCCCCTGCTTAAATACCTCCAGCAAAGGAAAACTCATCCCTTCCTAAGACATTTTGTTTTACTGCCAGGCAGTTCTCACTCATAGTACTGTACATTTATCCTAATGTTCAGTCCATCACCTTTCACTTTCCACCCATTAGTTCTCCTGCCCTCTGAAGCCACTTAAGTCGGCTCCACCTTCTACACTACAGCCTATCAGATATTTTAAGACAACAATCATGTCTTCTCTTAACCTTCTAAGTTAAGGAGGTTCAGCGATTTCAAGCATTTCTTGTAGGATTTAGTTCTCAGACCCCTCTTCCCACATCCATTCTTCTCTACACACAGGAGATTATCACACGACCTTTTTAATCTGGAACAGGGGTGACAGGAGATCGCCAAAGGGTTTTCTGTTCACACGACATCATCCCCGCCCAGTTCTGCTCCCATGCCCCCTCCGTTCTGTTTCAGTTTTCTTCAATTGACAGATTAAACCATCAATAGATTGCCCATTCCGTTTCCATAACAGAATAAGGGGCTTGTAAACAGGTGTCCTGTTGTGCTAGCGCTATGCCAGCCACAGTGGAAGGTCCCTCCCAAAGACTTCTGGGTGCGATCGGGACGAATAGGTAAGTAGCACCCTTGTTTTCCCCCTCCCTGGGTTACTTGTATAATTTAAAGGGTGTTCGGGGGCTTTGTATCCTTTTTTTACATTTGGTTGTCTTTATATTTTTAAATTTCCTGCACATCGTTCTCAGGATTTGCTTTCTGGGATGTGAATGCAGCTTTACGACAGCTGCATTCACTCACAGAGGACCGAGGGGAGGGGGAGAAGTTAATACTGTGGAACAAGGTGAGTGTATGAAAAAAAAGTGTTTTAACTGGAACAGGGATGGGAGTGGGGCGGGAGTGGGGGTAGCAGGACGGAAATGCTATCAGACAGTGCGTCTGATAATCTCCATTGTCTAATTTGTCAACAGCCTTCTGAAAAAGTAGTGCTCAGAAGATAGCAGGTCACAGTACTCCAGTGCAGCTAGACTGACAGCGTGGAACAGAACTATTATTTCCTGAAAACTGGACTCTGTGCTTCTGCTAATATTGTCCAAGATTGCATTAGCTTTTTCTGTAGTTATATATCACTGCTGCTTCATATTCAGCTTGTGACCTATGGAGACAACTAGAGCTATTTCATATCTTTTGTTGTTGTGTGCCTTCAAGTCACTTCCAACTTATCATGACCCTAAGATGAACCTATCATTGGCATTTCTTGGCAAGATTTGTTGGGGGGGGGGGTTGCCTTTGCCTTCCTTTGAGGATGACAGAGTGATGACTCGCCTAAGGTCACCCAGTAAGTAGGGTTCCTTGGCTAAGGGGGGATTTGAACTCAGGGGGTTGTTTAGAGGATGAAAAAAAATCCTCAAAGAATGCAGGCAGAATACCTTTTGTCCAGACGAACTCCTGCTAGGATTCTCCATATTGGGAAGGAGGGGGGCTGAAAACCCCAAGTACTGTAGTTCACGATAACAGCTTTTGCTGTTTCTCTCAATCTTTTTTTTAAAGTATGTGAAAATGCACATTACAGGCCATCTGAACAACCAATTCAAAACTGGGGCACATCCAGGAGGTCAAACCATGATTGGTGGGATGTGCGCAGGGGTGGGCTTGCCAGTCATGAAGTGGATAGAGCCACTATTGTTGTTTTCAGGGGCATGATCAAGTGCACGATCAAGCACTATTTTCAAGAAGCAGAGCTAAAAAAGTTTGTAAGCAGAAGACTGCTCTTTGGCATCTATCATTTAATGGCAAAAAAGGAGGGAATGGAGGGAGATTTTCGGGAGATAATAAGGCAGGTAATTCACTCGCAGCCACCATCTTTTCTCGTGGGCATGCTCCATGTGAACTGCAAACTCGACTAACTTTCCATGCCAGCGATCTTGCAAATGATTCATGGGGACAGATAAACGCTGCAGCAATAGTGAGGTAATGTGCTATTTCTCACAATTAATTCTTCCATTTAGCTGATTCCCTGGTCTCCAGACTCATTGTCCAGTGCTCAAACCACTACACCAGCTCTATTTCACAAATACTGCTGCCAAATCAGTCTCCCACATCCTTCACCTGTGTTTTTGGTTTATTGCTTCTAAATTTGTGCTTGTTGTTGTGTGCCTTCAAATTGTTTTTGATTTATGGCGACCTGAAGGGCCGTGAAGGCAGACCTATCACGGGATTTTCTGAAGCTATGGAGATTTTCAGATGGGGGAAAAAACCTCGCGGAGGTCGGGAAAGAAACAGCTGTTCCGCTTCCAGCCCTCCGTTTCACATGCCCCTGTCCTCCTCCCAACCTCCGTTCATTCTCCCTCAGTCCTGCTTTCATTTTCCTTCAGCAGTTTTTTTACTAACAGAAGTTTCCATCAATAAAAAACAGCTATGCGGGGGGCGGGGAGTGCTGAGGTCCCAACAGCTTATAGGGATTAGGCTTAGGAGTATATGGGTCATCCCTATCTGCCCTATATGGGAGGAGAGGTTCACAAGGGAGGAGAGGACCTTTCCCCTTCCCACTGTAAGCAATAAAGTGCTCAGGTTTGAGACAATTTTTAGCTTTATATTTAGCATTAGATAGTATCACAGAGGACAGTTTCAAGGAAGTGAGAAAGAATGAATGTGTCCTTTCCAGCATTCTCTTCCTAATGGCTCTGAACTGTATGGGTTGAAGAGCACTAGAAGTCTCCTGTCCCAGGTTAAAGGAATCCTGAGCAGGAGTGCTCCTACTGGGGGCTGGGGAGAAAGGTTGCAATGCATTGCAAGGTAGATCCACGCTGGTCTAATTGTTTTTCCAAAACCACCCTTCTTTCCTGTTTGTTTTCAAAAATGAGAGAGAAAGAGAGAATGATGGATAGAAGCAGCTCCTTTTGCTTCATCCAGATGGAACTCTGATGGACACCAAAATCCCAAAGAGCCACAGGTAGCAATTTGTCATGACTAGCGTTCTCAATTGGGGATTACGACTTTCCTGGGTACCAGTTACATGACAGAAATTGTCACGTTGCCTACCGTGACATAGTGATCACGAATCCGCCCCTCGCTGTTTATATGATTTATGTCTCTGATCTGGATATCCCGGGTGGTCCTGTGACTGATATTTACATGTCCATAGTTCCGGTTTTGTTTACGTTTTATTTTATTTTATTTTGGCTGTCAATCAAAGATGCGATTACTCGTGTTTTCACAACCTCGGTGACGCACTTCCTTTAGAGTTCCGCGCCATGAGCGATGCTATTGGCTGGCTGGGGGGGGAGAGAGGGGGGCAGAGGTTTGTTATTCCCCTCGCTTCTTGAACATTTTAACCCTTTCAGAAGAGGCAGAAAGCATTTTGAAAGATCCTGATAGATCTTTCGCTCAGACGCAGGGCTTTCCTTTTGAAATCAAGCTGAGTGCTTTGAAAGCAAGCTGAGTGCTTTCCTTTTGAAATCCAGCGCTTGGTTTTCCTCTTGCCTTTTTAAAATATTAACCCCTACAGCTGGCTGCAGAGATGGCTATAGGCAGGCGTTTTGAAAGACACAAACACAGAGAGGGGGAATTAAAGGGTGCTAATTCGCTCAGTGGCTTGAATATTTCAATGTGCCAGGGAGGTGACCAAGCTACTACGATCTCTCTGTAACATGCAGTTGAGGAAAAGGTAAAGCTGAAGGGTTTGCAGTGTAGAAATCCATTTAAAAAGGTAATTGAGTACGCGCGCGCACACACACACACATCAACCTTCGTGCAGCTGGAAGGGATGCCTTTGTTTTCGGCTGGTGAGGCTGGATCTGTTGAACGGGTGACTGACCCCTCCTTTTCTGGTCCCTGAGCTCTAAGCCCGCCCCCAGTCACCATTTCTGGTCATCCCAGTACCGAGACTTTTTGTCCCACGCTGTTTACATTTCCGATTTTCCGAATCCTCCAGTGACTTTTTTAAAAACCAGCACAACCTGTGGGACTGGAAGTCCCGCAGGTTGAGGGATAAAAGGTGGCCCCCCTTCCGAAAATCACGTACCCGACCCGATGTACGTGTAAACTGCCAGGGATCGACACGAATTCTTCCCAGGACATTTTCATCGTGTAAACGGCCCCCTGGAGACCTCTAGGTCTATACCAAATCAAAGTTTGGTCAAGTCAAGGCTCCAGCTGTCCCTGTGTCCTAGAGATAGTTCTTTTCCCTGCCCCTGTCAAATCACTCTTCCCATATTTTCCAAAGTTTACCTTTCTATGGAGATGTTTTGATGCCTTATGAACAAAAAGAAAAGAAAAGAAAAGTCTCCCTGGTGTATGAACTTGCCCTTCACTCACAGACACCAGTTGCTGATCCAGCTAGGAAACATTGCTGATGGCATTTGACTAAGGTACAGTTATCTCATAAATTCAAGCAGAATTTCTTCTGTGAAATTAGACACTATACTAAACATCCTTAATTTCTTTTTTTAATCAGATTATATTGGCCAGCATACCCACACCCTAATTGAGAAACTAGGATGAGACAGACTATTGTGGCACAGATAAATGTGGTGTAAGACAAAAAGATAAAAGGCTGCAGCTGTGCATAATAAGCAAGATGCTCCAGCAATGATCTTTGGAGTGGAAACAAGGTTGTAGGGCAAGTACACAAGGATGTCCTTATTTTCATCTGTGAAATGTTGAAAGGTGTGCAAACTCATATTGAAATTTTTTTACTGCAGCCAGCCAATGCTTTTTGTAAAATAGGTGCACAAACAAACAGAGCAAAATCTCTCTCTGGCTTTTCTTCACAAACTAAGATTCAAGAAGGACTCATCCTGCACTTTCTGCAAGCGCTCTGATGACTAAAAAGGCCAATCTGAGATAAACAAGTCCGGTTGCAGAAAGAACAGCAGAAGGTCTCCTTGGGTGATGTTTCCGGGTTGTGATTCTTTCTGCGTTGTCATTTCTCTTCAAGACTTGTTCGGCGTGAGTTCTCAAATAAGGCTGCAGCATTGTGGATAGTGCGTCTCCATGCCTCCCGATGTGAGGCCATGGCAGACCATAGTTGGTGATCAATTTGGCCGCCTGAGATGTTGCTTCAGGGAGTCCTTGTATCACTTGTTTGGAATGCCCCTCTTACGTTGACCCGTGGCGAGTTCACCACAGGATGAACACCATCATCCCCACATTGCCGTCGGCAGGTCTGTGCTTAAGTCCGTTCGGCAGTTCACCTACCTGGGAAGCATCATCTCCTTAGATGCCAAGATTGACAAGAAGATCAATCACAGATTAACAAAGGCATATAGCGCATTTGGAAGACTTTACAAAAGAGTCTGGAGTAATAAACACCTGAGAGCATTACACCTCCATTAAAGTGGCAAGTGGTTTTTAGCTTCTGCAAAATGGAAGAAAGACTGCAAGTTATTCAGGAAATAACAAGAAAAGAGTTAACTTCTCCAAGCCCAATTCCAACAGGCCTGCCTCACACTCCTGAGGGGTGTGATTCAGTCTGAATAATCTCCCTACTCAAGAGCCCTCCAAGCCTCTTGAGCCCTGGCTGCCTGCCCTTTCCCCATTTATATCAAGCAGCAGATCCTACAAAGTTTTGGAGGCTTTTCTGTGAGGTTTAATTTGTCCTGTGCTGCCTCCTTGAATGCTGTAATGGCAGCATTCCAGGCACCACAGGCCCTGGGAAATTTCATTTTCCAGGGTGATTGAGCATGGACATTCAATGGCCTGGAAAGTACAAGTCCTATGGTTGCTTGTGCCTGCAGTGCTATTGAGCATGCTCATGACAGTTTTCTCTGACATAAAGACTCCTGGGAAACATGAAGTTTCTTATGTTTATTTCAATGAATTGGATTTCTCTGACTTCCCACCACCAAAGGTCATCTGTTGCAATATTCTAGGTACCAAAAAGGAAGAGGAGATAACAGAGAAAACTCACTTTAAAATCTGAGCTAGGGAAGAACTCTAAGGAAGGGGTCTCAGTTTGTAATATAAGAGGGCATTTTCTGACACAGGAAAAAAAATCAATGTTAGCAACATTGCTATTAAAAAGTGGGTGACAGATCAGCTCTGAAAATCAAAACTGCCACACACATGAACTTTTCTAGTATTATATTGATGGGGAGATTAATATAATGAACCAAGAAAAAGCAATACAGGAACTTTGGAACACAGTGAGTTAAGAATACAAACTCCTCCAGTTCAATAAACGTTACCTTATGACTAGCCAGTCCAGAACTATCTAAATTCAGCTGTGGTTCATTTGGGAGTTTCCCTTCCAACTGCAGTGAGGCCTCCCTCTCTTCCATTCTTAAACCTACATTCTTCAACAGTAGTGCCCCAAGCGCCAAGGGGACGAGGAAAATTTTTTCAAGTTGCTTAAGTACATATACTGTATTTCCCAGGTCCAGTAATACAAAAGCAGTGCTCCAAGTCCAAGGAGCCTTGAAAAATGCAGTTTTCTGGGACCACCTGAATCCATATTATGAACAGTTGCCCTTCAGAGCCCCATATCCCAAGCTTTCTGATGGCTAGGATGCTGTCATTGCAGCCTTCTAAGTGTCAGGGAAGGAGAGAGCCGGTTTTACTCATAGGCATTCAGAAATACCTTTCTCCTATTCTGCCATTTCTTCCAGGTAGGTTTAGGGAAGGGAAAGTCAGTGCTTAGGTGAAGGAAAGGGCTGGTGGTGCAGTACAGAGAACTGGCGATACAGGAAGAATTGTGGGGAACTGGAGAGGGGAGGTGGTACACACAAACACACACACACACCATAATAAGCTCCAGTTTGAGTGGCCCTCAGCATAGTGGGGGCCCTTGGCCACGAAGGCTAAGACAGGCTCCCATGGCGGCAGCATGAGTGCTCCAGGCATTCCAGGCAGTTGGCTTTGGCTGCCATTTTCATTCTATGCTGTGGATCAAAGCAATGTTACTTTGGAGGCACTGTGGGAAATGGAAATGGTTAGAACCAGCCACACAGTGCTGCTCAGACCACAAGGAAAAATTAAGCAAATGGGAAGGGGGCAGCTAGGGTCCGAGACAGTAGTGCTGGGGCACTGACAGCCACACAAGGAAGCCAAGTGCTTACACTGACCCAGATGTACCTCATCTCTAACATGAAGAGAATAGTACCTGCCTTTGGAGCTATTGTAAGGATTATTGAGATAAAGTATACTGAGTGTGTAAAGTGTTACTGACAATATTTCCCCCCATTTTTCCAGGACAGCTGGATTACATCCCCCACTGTAGTGGCCATGGGAACTTTAGCCTGGAATCCTGTGGCTGCATTTGCAATGAAGGTTGGACTGGGAAGAACTGTTCAGAGCCCCTCTGCCCCATGGGCTGCTCCAGCCGGGGTGTGTGTGTGGATGGCCAGTGCATCTGTGATGGCGATTATAGTGGGGAGGATTGCTCAGAGGCCCGCTGCCCCACCGACTGCAGCTTCCGAGGGCTCTGTGTGGATGGAGAATGTATTTGCGAAGAGGGCTTTGCTGGTGAAGACTGCAGTGAACTCAGGTGTCCCGCAGACTGCTCGGGAAAGGGGAAGTGTGCCAACGGGACTTGCATTTGCCAGGAAGGCTACGTGGGGGAAGACTGTGGACAGCTGAGATGTCTCAACGCCTGCAGTGGCCGTGGATCCTGCCAGGAGGGCCTGTGCTCTTGTGAGGAAGGCTACCAAGGGCAAGACTGCTCTGCAGGTAGGCTGGGATGTAGATATTAAGAGTATGTATGCTCAGAGTGCCAGGAACAAGGTATATTTCCTGGCGTCTGCTCCTGCTAAATCTCTGTCCCCATTTTGTCTTTGCTGGAGATTTTGGAGTTTTTTTAAGTGAACTGACCTGATTTCCACTTCTTAGACTAATACACCAACTAGAATGACATCATCTTTTGGTTTGCACACTCTTCTGTACATACTTTAGGATACCCTGTATAAAGAAAAAAAGGTCCAAAAACATTTTGGTGTAGTTTGCAGACTGGCACAGTTTTTTTTTAAAAAAAAAAGTTTATAGACTGACACAGAAATGGAAAGGGGAAAAAACCATGCAAAATTAACTGGGGGCTTGTTAATTACCGGGGGGGGGGATCAAATATCCAGATGAGATTCAGGGCTTTTTCAAACAGGGGGGAAAAAACCCAAGGAGGTCGGGAGAAGAATGGCGCTGTTCCACTTACAGTGCTGTTTCAGACAACACGGTCCTCCTCCCGACCTTCCCCTGTGCTTCCCCCATGCTGCGCGTGCGAGAAACACGCCACTTTTATGGATAGAAAACCCCCATCAATAAAAAGCAGCACCTGCACCATGGAGGAAGCACAAGGGAAGGTCGGGAGGAGGACAGTGCCATCTGAAAGGGGACGCTGTAAGCGGAACAGTGACGTTCTTCTCCCGACCTCCTCAGGGATTTTTTCCCCCATTTGAAAAAGTCCTCAGATTACTTTGGCCAAGGGCTGCAGCGCTTGAAATTTGGACAATTCTGGCTCAGATTTCAGCATCACACTTCCAAAGTATTGGGTTATTACTTAATAATAATAATAATAACATTTTATTATTATTATTATTATTATTATTATTCCATATATACATATATCAACAGAATTACACAATAGGCTTTGATTAAATGTATAACATATAACATAAAACACAACACAAGCAATACAACACATGATTTCACTTCGTACCCCCTCCCTTCCATTCCCGCCCTTCCCTCCCCACCCCCATATATATATAATACAAACTAAATACACAGTATCTCTATTAAAGGCATTGAGTTACTATTCAAATTAATACACTTCCCATACATTGAGGTATCAGCTATATATAAATTACTAATAACCTTCCTTTATCTTCTTTAAAAGAGTAGACAGAGGGAATTAAGGAAGAATATTCTCATTTATTTTTACTTTTACCACCCATTCAAAGCTGTTACTCATGCCTGACTCTGAGCTACAAGAAAAGCAAAGTCCCAGCAGTAGTCACCCGCTCTGATGCCAGAATGGCGGGCTTACTTGCGATAGCAGGGTGGGCGCTCATTCTGCTTTCAGATCAGGCAACTACCACTGGTGCTTTGCTTTTCCCAACCAGTTGTGCTTCAGAAAATCAAAGTGCCAACAGTATCATAGAATCATAGAGTTGGAAGAGACCACAAGGGCCATCCAGTCCAACCTCCTGCCATGCAGGAATACACAATAAACTCATTCCCAACAGATGGCCATCCAGTTTTTGCTTAAAAACCTCCAAAGAAGGAGACACCACCACACTCTGAGGCAGGGTACTCCACTTCCGAACAGCTCTTACTGTCAGGAAGTTCTTCCTAATGGTTAGGTGGAATCTCTTGCTGACTGCTCTGAAGCCAGAATGTGGGTCTTACTCACAATGGTGGGGCAGATGCTCATTCTGATCAAAGCAACTACCACTGGCACTTTGCTTTTCCTGGGTAACTGTGCACTGGAAAATTGAAGCCCTAGCAGTAGTCACCTGCTCTAAAAGCCAAAATGGGGGGGGGGGAATTACACACAGTGACAGGGGCCACTTGTTCTGCCTTCATATGAGGCAGCTACCGCTGGTGCTTTGCTTGTCCCGGAGCTCTTGGGGGGGGGAATTGTGTGCCAGAAAAGCAAATTGCCAGTGGTAGTTGTCTCTCTGAAGCCAGAACAGGTGGCTAGCCTTGCAACAGTGGGGCTGGATGGGGGTTCTGACTGGGGCGATTAACACTGGGGCTCTGCCTTTGGACTGAGAAGTGATGAGGAGGAGGGGGGGGAAATAGGTGTGCCTCAGGCCTCCCCATGCCCGCTAAATCCAGAGTGGATGGATTGTTCACATGGCAATTTTCTCCAAAGTTTCAGCAAACTCTGGAAAGAACTATGTGTTTTCTAAAACCCATATTAAGGGCGTATACCTTGAGTCTGGTGCAAATATGGCCATACAGCATGTGTCACTATTGGACCAGATTCAGGGAAAAGGCCACTCATTGTGTAGCATTATCGGGCCGGATTCAGGGGGGATTCGGGGTTTGTGACTGGTGTAGACAAGCTCTGAGAGTGGAAGCAGGCTGATCTGTTCACTTGGAGCCTTACTACACTCCAAGGAAAAGCGGCAAAGCAGCAGGAATGTTCTGTCTTTCCTGGTCCCTTCCCACATGATGTCAACATCCTTCCAGCATCCTTTCATTCCAGTCTTGTGTGGGAACAAACTAAAACCACACCTTTCTGCAAATGGGTTTTTCTGGTTAGCAAAAAGGCACAGTTTTACCTTGTTTCCTTACAGGACAGGAATGAAAAAGCAACAACATCATGTGGGAAGGCAGCAGGAAAGACAGAACATTCCTGCTGCTTTGCTGCTTTTCCTCAGAGTGTGGTAAAGGATCTTACAGTGCAATGCATGTGATTGCAGTATAAAAGGTTACAGAATAAAGAGGAAAGGCCTTAGCAGTGTGTAATAGTGGAGGGGCACAAGCAGGGATCCTCTGTCAGGCTTGCTAGAGAGGTTAAAAACAATAAACTTTGGGGGCTTTTGGGGGTATGTCCATAGCAAAAGGAAGAACAAGGAAATGGTAGGGCCACTGCAGGAAGAAGATGAAAGGCTAACAGGGGACAGAGAAAAGGCAGAACTTCTAAACACTTTTGCTTCAGTCTTTTCCCAAAGGGAGAACAGTGCTCAACTTGGGGGAAATGGAGCAGATGATGCAGTCAGGGAAACACAGCACAAAATTGGTAAAGAGGTAGTTCAGGAATACCTGGCCAGAATAAATGAGTTACTGTCTCCAGGGCCAGATGAACTTCATCCAAGGGTATTAAAAGAACTGGCAGAAGTAATCTCAGAACCACTGTCAATAATCTTTGAGAATTCATGAAGAACTGGAGAGGTCCCAGCAGACAGGAGGAGAGTAAATGTTGTCCCCATCTTTAAAAAAAAAAGGCGGGGAAGAAGACCCAAATAATTACCAGTCAGCCTGACATCATTACTAGGGAAGATTCTAGAACAGATCATTAAACAGACAGTCTGTAACCACTTAGAAAGGAATGCCGTGATCACTAAAAGTCAACATGGATTTCTCAAAAACAAGTAATGCCAGACTAATCTCATCTCTTTTTTTGATAACAGTTACAAACTTGATAGATGAAGGGAACACAAGGGATGTAGTGTATCTTGATTTCAGTAAGGCTTTTGACAAGGTCCCCCATGATATTCTTGCAAAAAATTTAGTAACACACAGGCTAGACAATGCAACTGTTAGGTGGATTTGTAATTGGTTGACTGACTGAACCCAAAGGGTATCATAGAATCATAGAATTGCAGAGTTGGAAGAGACCACGAGGGCCATCCAGTCCAACCCCCTGCCATGCAGGAAATCACGATCAAAGCATCCCCAACAGATGGCCATCCAGCCTCTGTTTAAAGACCTCCAAGGAAGGAGACCCCACCACGGTCCGAGGGAGTGTGTTCCACTGCCAAACAGCTCTGACTGTCAAAAAGTTCCTCCTAATGTTGAGGTGGAATCTCTGTTCCTGGAGCTTGCATCCATTGCTCCATGTTCCAGTCTCTGGAGCAGCAGAAAACAAGTCTGCTCCATCCTCAACATGACACCCCTTCAAATACTTAAACAGGGCTATCATATCGCCTCTTAACCGTCTTTTTTCCAGGCTAAACATACCCAGCTCCCTAAGTCTCTCCTAATAAGGCATAGTTTCAAGACCTTTCACCATTTTAGTTGCCCTTCTCTTCACTTCTGTTTTAGAAAAAAAATTGTATTCTAATGTTAAACAACACAGGAAGGCCCTCCAACTAATTTTAAAGGTGAATTGCCAGAAATAGGGCAGTTCCTGTTAGTCTGGGGGTTTGGAAGCTGTCAAAAATTAGTTTTGGGGGTACATGTAGTTCCAGGGTCACACTTTGACCACAGTGAATTATACTGAAGTGTTGCTGATATGGAGGTGCATTTTAATCAGTATGTTGTTTTGGGGAGGAAAACAAGGGGAGATTAACAATTCTTCAATCAGTTAATAGCCCCATAACTCATAAGAATCTATTGATAAAGAGAAGCATTCTATATTTGCATTAAAACCCTTGTTCCTACATAGAATCATAGAATCATAGAGTTGGAAGAGACAACAAGGGCCATCCAATCCAACCCCCTGCCATGCAGGAATACACAATCAAATCATTCATGACAGATGGCCATCCAGCCTCTGTTTTAAAACCTCCAAAGAAGGAGACTCCACCACACTATGAGGCAGAGCATTCCACTTCCGAACACCTCTTACTGTCAGGAAGGTCTTCCTAATGTTTAGGTGGAATCTATTTTCCTGTAGTTTGAACCCATTGATCCATGTCCTAGCCTCTGGAGCAGAAGAAAACAAGCTCACTCCATCCTCGGTATGACATCCCTTCAAATATTTAAACATGGCTATCATGTCCCCTCTCAACCTTCTCTTCCACAGACTAAACATGCTAAATTCCCTAAGCCGCTCCTCATAGGGCTTGGCTTCCAGACCACCCACCATCTTGGTCGCCCTTCTCTACACATGTTCCAGCTTCTCAATATACTTCCTGAATTGTGGTGCCCAGAACTGGACACAGTATTCCATGTGAGGTCTGACCAAAGCAGAATCCAGTGCTACTACTACTTCCCTTGATCTAGACACTTTACTTTTATTAATGCAGCCTAGAATCACATTGGCTTTTTTAGCTGCTGCATCGCACTGCTGACTCATGTTCAGCTTGTGGTCCACTAAGATGCCTAGACCCTTTTCGCATGTACTGCCATCAAGCCAGGTGTCACCCATCCTATATCTGTGCTTTTCATTTTTACTGCCCAAGTGTAGTATCCTATATTTCTCCCTGTTGAAATTCATTTTACTAATTTTGGCCCAGCTTTCTAATCTGTTCAGGTCATTTTGGATTCTGATCCTGTCCTCTGGGGTATTAGCTACTCCTCCTAATTTGGTGTCATCTGCAAACTTGATAAGCATACCCTCTATTCCCTCATCCAAGTCCTTGATAAAGATGTTGAATAGCACTGGGCCCAGGACAGAACCCTGTGGCACCCCACTGGTCACTTCTCTCCAGGATGAAGAGGAGCCATTGGTGACTACCCTTTGGGTTTGGTCGGTCAACCAATTACAAATCCACCTAACGGTTGCATTGTCTAGCCCACAGGTTATTAAATTTTTTGCAAGAATATCATGGGGGACCTTGTCAAAAGCCTTACTGAAATCAAGATACACTACATCCCCTGTGTTCCCTTCATCTATCAAGTTTGTAACTCTATCAAAAAAAGAGATGAGATTTGTTTTTGAGAAATCCATGTTGACTTTTAGTGATCATGGCATTCCTTTCTAAAGATTACAGACTGTCTAATGATCTGTTCTAGAATCTTCCCTAGTAATCATGTCAGGCTGACTGGGTCATAATTATTTGGGTCTTCTTTTTCCCCCTTTTTAAAGATGGGGACAACATTTGCCCTCCTCCAGTCTGCTGGGACCTCTCCAGTTCTCCGGGAATTCTCAAAGATTATTGACAGTGGTTCTGAGATTACTTCTGCCAGTTCTTTTAATACACTTGGATGTCGTTCCTGTCCCGGGATATTTTTAGCATCTGATAATCTCCTTACTCTACAGCTGTCTCAGTTTGGCTGGGACAGTTCTGATTCTCTATCATCCCACTTTTTCAGCTGCTTTTAACATGTCCCAGTTTCTCTCTCCTCCTCCTACTTTCCCCATTTTGTCTTCATCTTATTTCAGTTGCCACAAATGGAGTTCAAAGTACAAAAGTAGTTTATACTCAGCTTGATGAGGGAAGGGAAAGGGAGGAATGGAAACTTACCCTTCCCAGTAGACTCAGGCAAAGGCAAACTCCTGCAGCCTCACCTAGCTTGTCTGTTCTTTCTCATTAATAACTTTTGCCATCTTAACCATACTCTGATGTTGCTTGGCCACATGGGTCCAGGGGCTTGTCTAGATGAGAAGATATAATGTGGATTACTGTGCATTAACGCAAATTTGCAGCAACATTCATTTGTCTCCATGGTCCTTTGGCAAAATCGCTGGAACATGAAGCTATTCATGTTTGAAGTGCACACAGCCATACCTGTGAAACAAGATGGTGGCCAAGAGTGAATTATTGGCATTATTACTCTCCATGAGTTGTTGCCGCTGCACAGTACTTTTTTAAACTGTACATCAAAGATGTGTGAGTGTAACCTTCCACTTAAAAAAGCAGTTTGGTTGCCTCAGCACAGCAAAAAAGTGCACAATTGCTAACAAAAACCTCTAAAATGGCACTTCTGCCCACTTCATTGCCAGCAAGCCCCCCCCCCCGCTGCGCCAAGTATGCGCAGCAATTAGAATCAGTTGTCCAAACAAGCAGGAATATGTATTTCCATGCATTATTTTTAAAACTTCAGGAAAAGCCACAAAGGACTTTTTCAGACGTCTAAAATGCAACGGAAGCCGCCTCGCCACGTTGCAAGGCTGCTGCGCTGCAGGGTGTCCCTTTCGGATGACGCCCGTCCCTGCCGGTACTGTTGCGGTACCACAGGGACATTTGAATGTTATATTTCAGCGATTTTTACTCACAACCAACTTTTGTGAGTAAAAATCGCCGAAATATAACACTCAAATGTCCCTGCGGTACCGCAACAGTACGGGCAGGGACAGGCGTCATCCAAAAGGGACGCCCTGCAGCGCAGCAGCCTCGCAACATGGCGAGGCTGCTTCTGTTGCATTTTAGACATCCGAAAAAGTCCAAAGACTCTCTCCTCCCCCAATTTTTGGCCCCCTTTCTTCTGAATAAGGCGAATCACTGCAGGGTCTCATTGGGACAAAAAGTATTCTCTGCGCATTCTATTAGGATTGTTTTCACTATCTAGACAACTCCCGGGTTTTCATCTTTGAAATGTTGTAAGGTATGAGACATATTTAGGTGTTGCGTTAAGGCAAAACCTCTAAACCATAAAAGTAATTCAGCAATAGAATAAGTTTCAAGATAATCACAACACAATATTAATAATTATTATTCTATTACATTGTCCTGAAATGTATTCTATTGCACAACAACAACAACAACAACACATAGCACCAACAGTGTACATGGTGTTTTTTTCCACAGAATAACGTAAGAGGGAAAAAAAGAGAAATATACCTGTTCCAGAAGGTGTATACTCTAAATGTTGAGAGCAGACGAAACAAAGGGGGGGGGGGGAGAGAGGGAGAGATATGGCTTACAAAGGAAGCCTGGGAATAAAAGCATTTAGGATTAGAGCTGAGCCCTAACAGCTTTTTTAGTTTCATTGTCATGATGTTCATGGTTGTCAAAAGATGCCTCAAGTTTTCTGAGTGGTTTCAACTACCTCCTCAAAATATCATCTATCTTTTATTCAAGTCCTGAAAATGTATCACAGCTCAGACACAGCTGTCCAAAAGCATAAAAGGCTGGTTTTTAAGGCTCTGGGAGACTGTGCAATCGTGAATAAGCCCACAGCTCAGGGAAGCTTCTGCATCGTAGGAGCAAAGCAACTGTACAGCTCCCAGAATTAAATGAGCTAAATGTGAAGCTTAGTCCTTTTTCGTATCTTCTCCGTAAGCCCTCTCCTATGTCATGTGCCACACCTAGCCCCTGCCCCAACTGCAGTCAAGGGAGGAGAAAGGGTGGGAAGAAAGGATTTATATAAAGGGATCTTTTCTATAAGAGGGGTTTGCCTAAGCTTTAGATTACTGATTCTCAAACTCTGAATGATGCATATGTGGATGCAAACAGTGTTATGCTCCAGGAAGGGTGCAAATGCCACAGTTTGATTCCAAGCTTCAAGATTAACCAGAAATCATACCCAATGATCTGGAGTGCTGTTCCCTGATCCCACATGTGTGATAGGCAGCTGCAATTATTCTGACAGGAAAAGTGTTCCATATACAGTACATTCAGAGGCACTTTTGCAGTAGTTCAAATGATTAGAGACTGAGCCCTAATATTGTAAACAGGGAGGGGGGATTCTGTACTCTGGTTAAACTCAGTTAGATGAAATATCTAGATTCAGAGATCATAGAATCATAGAATCATAGAATTGCAGAGTTGGAAGAGACCACGAGGGCCATCCAGTCCAACCCCCCTGCCACGCAGGAAATCTTGATCAAAGCATCCCCGACAGATGGCCATCCAGCCTCTGTTTAAAGACCTCCAAGGAAGGAGACCCCACCACGCTCCGAGGGAGTGTGTTCCACTGCCGAACAGCTCTTACTGTCAAAAAGTTCCTCCTAATGTTGAGGTGGAATCTCTGTTCCTGGAGCTTGCATCCATTGTTCCGTGTTCTAGTCTCTGGAGCAGCAGAAAACAAGCCTGCTCCATCCTCAGCGTGACATCCCTTCAAATACTTAAACAGGGCTATCATATCGCCTCTTAACCGTCTTTTTTCCAGGCTAAACATACCCAGCTCCCTAAGTATCTGCTCATAAGGCATCGTTTCCAGACCTTTCACCATTTTAGTTGCCCTTCTCTGGACACGCTCCAATTTTTCAATATCCTTTTTAAATTGTGGTGCCCAGAACTGGACACAGCATTCTAAATGAGGTCTGACCAAGGCAGAATAGAGTGGCACTATTACTTCCCTTGATCTAGACACTATACTTCTATTGATACAGCCCAAAATCGCATTGGTCTTTTTAGCTGCCGCATCACACTGTTGGCTCATGTTCAACTTGTGGTCTACTAGGACTCCTAGATCCCTTTCACACGTAGTCTCGTTCAGCCAGGTCTCTCCCATCCTATATTTATGCATTTCATTTTTCCGCCCTAAATGCAGTACTTTACATTTCTCTGTATTGAATTTCATTTTGTTAGCTTTGGCCCAGCTCTCCAGTCTATCCAGGTCATTCTGAATTTTGATCCTGTCCTCTAGGGTATTAACTACTCCTCCTAATTTGGTGTCATCTGCAAATTTGATAAGTATGCCCCTAATTCCCTCATCCAAGTCATTGATAAAGATGTTGAATAGCACTGGGCCCAGGACAGAACCTTGTGGCCCCCCACTGGTCACATCTTTTCAAGACGAAGAGGAGCCACTGCTGAGCACCCTTTGGGTTCGGCCGGTCAACCAATTACAAATCCATTGAACA
Source organism: Gambelia wislizenii (assembly GCA_030847615.1). NCBI lineage: Eukaryota > Metazoa > Chordata > Lepidosauria > Squamata > Crotaphytidae > Gambelia > Gambelia wislizenii. The sequence goes on from JAUMIR010000004.1 coordinate 167,094,151, forward strand.
GTTAACTTGTCTAGCCCACATTTTACAAGCTTGTTTGCAAGAATGTCATGGGGAACCTTGTCAAAGGCCTTACTGAAATCAATGGTCATGGCTACCTAAAAGACTTGGAAACCCTTAATCCTAACCTGGTATATGCAGGGATTATGTGGTATTATGCAAAGATATTCAGAGGCATTTGAGTAATTATGACATTACCCCTTCCATGGCTGAGCCATGTTTTAAAAAATAGATTCTGGGGAGGAGAGTCCTGAATGTTCTGGTCCTCTGCCCAAAAACAAATGGACCAAGCAAAATGTTTGGTGAACACGAAATGCAGGGATAGGCATCAGGAGCTACCTTTTGCTAAAACAGGAAGCAAACAATAGTCCCTTCCTATTGCTCAAAAAGATCTATCTTGGGCTTCAAATGCCCCACACACCTTAGAGGGCTTTAGGGGGGCAAAAAAAGGGATTTTATTTGAAGGGGGTGTACTGAGGGGTCCGGCCCTCCATGGTCTCCTAGGGAACTAATGTGGCCCCCTTGCTTACCACAGTTACCCACCCCTGGCATACCCTCCAACATTTCACTAATGAAAACTGGGACATATGTGACCAAGCAGCATAAGAGAATATCATACTCCACTGTTATAGCACTATTATTCCACTTCAACTGCAATGGCTTCCCCCTGTGGAATCTTTGGATTTGTAGTTTAGGGAGGGGCATTTAGCATAATCAGCCAGAGAGCTCTAAACTACAAACCCCAGAATTCCACAGGAGGCAACCATCACAGTTAAAGTGAAACAATAGCACGACAACAGTGTAGTGTGATAAAGTGTGGTCAAAGTGTCAAAAGTTATTAATGAGGAAGAACAAGCAAGCTAGGAGAGGCTGCCGCAGTCTACTGGAAAGGGCAAGACTCCATCCCCTCCTGTCCTCTCCCCCTTGCTGAGGTAATTGAGAACATACTACTTTTGCAGTTTGAACTCAGCAGCAATTGAAGTAACCCGAGGGCAAAGGGGGACAGTATAAGAAAGAGAGAAACTGGGACATTTTTTAAAAGCTCAAAAAGTGGCAGATGATTAATCAAGACAACCCCTGCCATCTTAGGACAGTTAAAGGGTGTGACTGGTGATTCTGCAAGAAATGAAGTAAGATTTATGATCAGGCAAGCTGCTTATATTGTTACAAGCACAAATATCATTTGGAAATGTTATGTTATATTAAAAATATTACAGGGGAAGGTTGCACAACTTTTGCACCGTGTACCCCCACCCCTGTTCCCAATATGGCTTGGAACCGTACGTTTTTGGGAATTCACAAAGTGCTCTTGTGTCATCATTCCCCCCCCCGCCCCCCACCTTGAGGGTAGGAAGCATCAGGGTTCTTCTCTAAACTGCTTTTCTACTTGTATGTCTTGAAGGAGGCTATTTTGCACAACAGGGCAAATGCACCATTTGACATTTTTCACTTAAAAATAACAGACTTGACTCTGATGAAAGATTATGAACAGGAATAAGGGAGGGTGCTCTGTCCTAATGGAAAGCCATTTCATAGCCTGGCTAATACATTCCCACCCACCACAGAGAATACAGCAGGGGAGATAGTGGCTGGCCACTGTGAGGTTACATAAGGTACATTATGGCTTCTATTTCTCTATTGTACTATATTTTGCTGGATGGTAAGTACATTTAAGAAAGTGGATGAAGCTTCATGGACAGGAGGAGAATATTGGATGAATTTGTATAGTATACAGTTGGTTATTGGGACACAGAGTTGCTGTGAGAGCAGCAGGATGAGCAAGAAGTACTACTTTTTTCACAAAAGGTACAGGTCTTGCACAAACCTTTAACACACAAAATGCAAAAAAAAAAAAAAAACCCTTATGGCAGTAGGCCATTTTCTTGACAGTGGGTTCTGATGTGCCACGCCTGCCTTTCTTCTGAAGGAAGAGCATATTTGCCAGCATTCTTTACATTCCTAAGTCCTTGTAAAATGTGGGCTAGATAAGTTACCGTAACTGTTCAATGGATTTGTAATTGGTTGACCGGCCGAACCCAAAGGGTGCTCAGCAATGGCTCCTCTTCATCTTGGAAAGATGTGACCAGTGGGGTGCCACAGGGTTCTGTCCTGGGCCCAGTGCTATTCAACATCGTTATCAATGACTTGGATGAGGGAATTAGGAGCATACTTATCAAATTTGCAGATGACACCAAATTAGGAGGAGTAGCTAATGCCCTAGAGGACAGGATCAAAATTCAAAATGACCTGGATAGACTGGAGAGCTGGACCAAAGCTAACAAAATGAAATTCAATACGGAGAAATGTAAGGTACTGCACTTAGGGCGGAAAAATGAAATGCATAGATATAGGATGGGAGACACCTGGCTGAACGAGACTACGTGCGAAAGGGATCTAGGAGTCCTAGTAGACCACAAGTTGAACATGAGTCAACAGTGTGATGCGGCAGCTAAAAAGGGCAATGCGATTTTGGGCTGCATCAATAGACGTATAGTGTCTAGATCAAGGGAAGTAATAGTGCCGCTCTATTCTGCCTTGGTCAGACCTCACCTAGAATACTGTGTCCAGTTCTGGGCACCACAATTCAAAAAGGATATTGACAAATTGGAGCATGTCCAGAGAAGGGCAACTAAAATGGTGAAAGGTCTGGAAACGATGCCTTATGAGGAGAGCCTTAGGGAGCTGGGTATGTTTAGCCTGGAAAAAAGACAGTTAAGAGGCGATATGATAGCCCTGTTTAAGTATTTGAAGAAAGGGTGTCACGCTGAGGATGGAGCAGGCTTGTTTTCTGCTGCTCCAGAGACTGGAACACGGAGCAATGGATGCAAGCTCCAGGAACAGAGATTCCACCTCAACATGAGGAGGAACTTTTTGACAGTAAGAGCTGTTCGGCAGTGCAACACACTCCCTCGGAGCGTGGTGGGGTCTCCTTCCTTAGAAGTCTTTAAACAGAGGCTGGATGGCCATCTGTCAGGGATGCTTTGATCAAGATTTCCTGCGTGGCGGGGGTTGGACTGGATGGCCCTCGTGGTCTCTTCCAAATCTACAATTCTATGATTCTATAAACGATAAGACAAACATAGTAATTTTAGTGTGCCTTAAAAGGTATGCATCAGATACATCGTCATTTCCCAAATACTGAACTAAATCAAACTACTAACCTTAACTAGAGGAGACCCACTGAATCAATTGTTGACTGTTTAGTAAATCCCTTTAGTTCAATGGATTTCTTCAAGTTGGGTCTAGCAACTGGATTTAGGTCACCTGAAAAATAGTTAAGTATGACTTAGGGCTCATCTACATGAGCCAGAATACGCCAGCTCCCTGCTGGCATATTCTGGCTGCAGATCAGGCCCATTCTTCCCCTGTTGCCTCTATGAAACTGGAGGAAGTCCTGATGGGTATGCCAGCCTGTTGCTGCCTCTACTGGCATCTACCTTGCTGTCCTGTAAGCGAGGAAACTGGCCCACAGCATATGACCAAGGCCCCCTGTTCATGACCACAGGCTGCAACTGGCTGTTCCCTTCCTTAATTTGGACCACAGGCTGCAACTGGGACTTGGGAGATCCCTGAAACTTGCTGGGTCACCTTGGGTCAGTCACTTACTCTCAAACTAGCCTACCTAATAGGGTTGTTGTAAGGATAAAACAAGGAGGGGAAGAGTACGGTTGCCATAAGTCTCAGAAAACCAGGAAATCCCAGATTAGAGGAACAGAAAGTTGTCCCATCTGGCTGGGCTGCTTCAAGCAGCAGATCCTGGATTCTGAGTCCAGGCTTTCTGTCTGCAGGCCCTCTGCGCTGGGTCACGTGGGGAGTGAGTGCAGAAGGTGGGAGAGTGCAGTCTAGGCTAGGTGGGAGAGTGCAGTGGGCAAAAGGCAGGAGTTGGAGTGTGAAGAGCAGGGCGCAGCAGAGAGGGAGCGAAGGAAAATCAAGAGAGAGGAAAGAAGGCCAGAAACCCCAGGGGCTTTACAAAGATCGGGCCGTTTACATGGCAAAATAAATCCTCTAAAAATTCGCAAAGAGTCCTAATAGTTCCCACATCTTTTGGATCAAAGTCGCCATATTCAGAAGGATGGGGGCAAAAAAACCATGAGTCACGCAGTATCAGCTTTTGCTATTTTCCCTGTCTTTTTTGAAAAGTAGCACAAGTTAGCACACTATCGATTGTGTGAACTACCATTTCTCTTATGGCAGTGGGAACTACCAGCAGTCTTCTTGAAACAGCTCCAGCAGAGCTTAGCCATGATTGGTTGAATTGACCAAGGAGGGAGGGGTGGTCTTGCAAAAGATGAGCCTCAACCGAAAAGATCCAGCCAGCTGGCTTGCTTTCTAGCATAATTACTGTTCCTCAATCTCTCTCTCTCTGTGTGTGTGTGTGTGTATGAGAGAGACAGAGAGAGAGAGAATAGCGATCTGCTCCACCAGCAAAGCTGATTGCTCACTCGCCCTGCTGTGATCGTGGTCTTTTCTGTGTGTGTGTGCACTCATGCGCGCATATGCGTGCACGTGCAAGAGAGAGAGAAGCAGTCTGCTCAGCTGGCACGTCACAGTGGGTGAGGAGAAGGGGGGCTTCAGGGAAGCGGCCTCCTTTGTCATTATTCCTCTTTCTCCCCTGTCTCCCTTTTTCTTTTTGGTTGCTTTATCTCCTGTTCTCTGGCTAGAGCTGCTAACTTCAGAGCCCTATTTCTCCCTCGCTGCCCCTCCTTGCGCCTTCTCCACCTCCTGCCTGGCTTTAATGACAGGACAGCCTGTGATCTGGAGGCCATGCCCCCCACCTTTGTCTGTGTGAACTGCAGAAGTTGAAAACTCATCGGATTTTCCAATTTAGCAATATACCATGTAAACTATGCAGCACTGGTGCGAAAGGACGGTAATCCAGAATTTTGCACACTTTATTCTGCTGTGTAACTGGCCCCAAAGTCATTTTGGGGGTTCTTAAGAAGCAACATTGAGCCAGTTTCTCTTCCCTGATGGGAATATGATTATGAAAAGCCATGCCATGAGCAAACATAGTGGCATGGCCCATAGTTCAGCAGTTATTGTGACAAGAGTAATTTGCTCTGGCTAATTAAAACACTGTAGTGTTCAATGTTGACAATGACATTTTGATATTTGTTCACCGGCACGTGCAAAGCAGACTCAAGAAAGACACTCTTTCTCATCTTATTATTTACAGGAGTTCGCACTTATGCAGGATCTTACAATCCCAAATGCCCATTGCTTATTAAAGCTAATCCTTGTTGTGCCAAAGGTTTCTCAAAAGCTCACATCTCCTTAAATTCAGTTTTTGATGCAAGGCCTTTTCCAGCCCACAGTCTTGTTGTTTCTGTGCTTTTTGCAGCCACAGATAGATAACCTTTTCCTACTCCATTCCTTTTTATGTATAAATCCTCTCTCATAATTCCCCACCTTATTTGTGGGCAGAGAAACTAGGGAGCGGGGAGACATTTCATAGGAGGGGAGAATTTCTGTTGTAGAAATACTCCAGCAGTTCTCAGGAACATGGGCTGGCTATTAGCAATGGCGGTAGCTTGCCTTTACCCTCACCCACCCCACCTTGGCCTGGAGTTATTTTTGCTATTGCTGCAAGTGGCAACAGCAGCAAGCATGCTGGCATCCTGGCCACCTTTTTGTTTTCTCCACAGTGCCACAGATCTAGCATTGTTTCAGAGCATTGTGCAGAAAAGATGGTGACCATCACAAAAAGATAGTGGAGAGTATCTGGAGAAAAATCTGCAAATCAGCTTTTACCTGAGTGAGTAAAGAAAATAGTCTCAGAAATTTCCGCTCAGCTCAACTTTTAGAAGCTTGGAGAAAGTGTCTTTCACAGCTTCCAAGGTTATTCCCTCCTTGTCACAGCAATGCTAATATTCAGCTTATAAAGCAGGGGTGGGCAAAGTGTGACCCATGGGCTTCATGTAGACCCCAGGGTCCAGCAAGGGGATAAAAAATGTTTTTCCCTCCAAAATCCTCTCCCAGCTCTCTGGAGGTGCGAAGGGCATTCCCACCATATTAGGAGGCCCCTTGGACCTCCAGGGGGCAAGCAAAGTTTTGTAAAAATTTGCAATTTTTTTAAAAAAACTTTCTGCTGCAAAGTGCCCTCTAAGGGGTGGGGTGGGCATTTCTACCATGCTTTGGACCTACCCTGGGCCAATTTAGGCCTAAGAGAGGACTTTTTTTGGAAATACACAAGGATTTCCACTCACTTCCCATTATTTAAAAATTGCCCAGGTAGGTCCAAAGGTATGATGAAAATCCCACCTTATCTCCTAGAGGGTATTTGGAACCAATTTTTAATTTTAAAAGACTTTATTTATTTATTTTGTGTGAGCAGGTGAGGTGGGAGGGTGCAGCCTTCCAAGATTTCCTGGGGTGCTAATATTCCCCCCCCCTTCCTTCCTGGGGTGCTAATATGTCCCCCTTCCACAGTTGCCCACCCCTGTTGTAGAGCAATGAAAGAAAAGATTCTCTGACTCAGGAGATTTTCAGACAGGCAAAAATCGCCCCTTGCCGCGCGAGCAGCCTCCCGAAACTGCTGCGCGGCAAGGGTCTTTTTCGGACGACGCTGTGCCTCTAGCGAAGCCGTCCGTGTCACTTCCGTGAAGCTTCGGACGGCTCCGCGTCATATTTCAAGCACGGAAGCTGCCCGTGATTGAAATATGGCGCGGAGCCGTCCCAAGCTTCACGGAAGTGACACGGACGGCTTCGCTAGAGGCACAGCGTCGTCCGAAAAAGACCCTTGCCGCGCAGCAGTTTCGGGAGGCTGCTCGCGCGGCAAGGGGCGATTTTTGCCTGTCTGAAAATCTCTTCACAGGGATACCATCTGGTATAATATCAAGGTCATCTGTATGCCCTGCAGGTCATGTGGAATTTGGATCCTCCAAATCCAAACTTTCATTTCATAAAAGCAACTTTCATAGTGATGCTGAAATCATGGAACAGCAGACCCACGGATTGGAAAGTGAATTTTATTACACCGGTGGGCCTGACTGGAATATCTTCCAAAGAGTCAGAACCTCGAGTTGTTTTTACAGAATACTTTTATAGAGAAATACAGTATGTTGTGAAATACAAACAAGAGCCCTTCCCTCCTCACATCTTGTGGTTTCCGTGTCCATATTTGGCACTTCCCTTTCTTGCAATACTGTTTACATTTCAGGAAAGCAGTTACAGACTAAAGCAAGATAGTTTTAGGAACATTTAGGTACAGTTCGACCGTTATCAGGGAAAGAATTTGTTTACCTCATATGTTTATAGAACATAGGGTTGATTAGCAAAGAACATTGACTTGACTAGGCCTGAGTTAAAGGAAAAAGACTTTGCAGACTTCCAGAGTCTCATGGGCTGTCTAGTCTGACCCCAAATAGTAATTGTAAGTAACAGCATTCAGCAAATAGACATTAGAGTCTACATGGCCTCTACAATAGAATCATAGAATTTTAGAGTTGGAAGAGACCACAAGGGCCATCCAGTCCAACCCCCTGCCATGCAGGAAATCACAATCAAAGCATCCCTGGCAGATGGCCATCCAGCCTCTGTTTAAAGACCTCCAAGGAAGGACACCCCACCACGCTCCGAGGGAGTGTATTCCACTGCCAAACAGCTCTTACTATCAAAAAGTTCCTCCTAATGTTGAGGTGGAATCTCTGTTCCTGGAGCTTGCATCCATTGTTCCGTGTTCTAGTCTCTGGAGCAGCAGAAAACAAGCTTGTTCCATCTTCGATGTGACACCCCTTCAAATACTTAAACAGGGCTATCATATCGCCTCTTAGCCGTCTTTTTTCCAGGGTAAACATTCCGAGCTCCCTCTCTTCATAAGGCATCGTTTCCAGACCTTTCACCATTTTAGTCGCCCTCCTCTGGACACACTCCAATTTGTCAATATTCTTTTTGAATTGTGGTGCCTACAACTGGACACAGTATTCTAGGTGAGGCCTGACCAAGGCAGAATAGAGTGGCACTACTACTTCCCTTGATCTAGACACTATACGTCTATTGATGCAGCCCAAAATCACATTGGCCTTTTTAGCTGCCACATCACACTGTTGACTCATGTTCAACTTGTGGTCTACTAGAACTCCAAGATCCCTTTCGCACATAGTCTCGTTCAGCCAGGTTTCCCCCATCCTATATCTATGCATTTCGTTTTTCTGCCCTAAGTGCAGTACTTTACATTTCTCCGTATTGAATTTCATTTTGTTAGCTTTGGCCCAGCTCTCCAGTCTATCCAGGTCATTTTGAATTTTGATCCTGTCCTCTTGGGTATTAGCTACTCCTCCTAATTGGTGTCATCTGCAAATTTGATAAGTATACCCCTAATTCTGTCATCCAAGTCATTGATAAAGATGTTGAATAGCACTGGGCCCAGGACAGAACCCTGTGGCACCCCACCGGTCACATCTTTCCAAGACGAAGAGGAGCCACTGCTGAGCGCTCTTTGGGTTCGGCCAGTCAACCAATTACAAATCCATTGAACAGCTAACTTGTCTAGCCCACATTTTACAAGCTTGTTTGCAAGAATGTCACGGGGAGCCTTGTCAAAGGCCTTACTGAAATCAAGGTATGCGATATCCACAGTGTTCCCTTCATCTACCAAGCTGGTAACTTTATCAAAAAAAGAGATCAGATTAGTCTGGCATGACTTGTTTCTCTGAAACCCATGTTGACTTTTTGTGATTATGGCATTCCCTTCTCAATGTTCACAGACTATTTAATGATCTGCTCTAGAATCTTCCCTGATATTGATGTCAGACAAACTGGACGATAATTGTTGGGATCCTCTCCCCCCCCCCTTTTTTTTTGAAAATAGGGACAATGTTTGCCCTCCTCCAGTCTGCTGGGACTTCTCCTGTTCTCCAGGAGTTCTCAAAGATTATTGCCAATGGCTCTGAGATTACATTTGCCAGCTCTTTTAATACCCTTGCATGTAATTTCGTCTGGTCCTGGAGATTTAAATTCATTTAGATTAAGAAGGTACTCCTCTACTACCTCTTTACTTATTCTGTGCTGGATTTCCCCTGTTGCATCCTCTGTTCCGTTATCCTCAGGTTGATCACCCTTTTCCTTTTCTGAAAACACTGAGGCAAAGAAGGTGTTGAGTAATTCTGCCTTTTCTCTGTCCCCTGTTAGCATTTTGCCATCTTCTCCGCGTAGTGGACCTACCATTTCCTTCTTCTTCCTTTTGCTGTGGACATACCCAAAAAACCCCTTTTTATTGTTCTTAACCTCTCTAGCGAGTCTGAGCTCATTCTGCGCTTTAGCTTTTCTGGCTTTATTTCTACACGTGTTCACTATCTGTTTGAATTCTTCTTTGGTGATTTCTCCCTTTTTCCATTTCCTATACATGTTCCATTTAAAACTTAGCTCTATTGGAAGTTCTTTTAGTCATCCATCCTGGTTTCTAGAGACACCTCCCATTTTTCTTCCTCATTGTACTGTTTGAAATTGTGCCTTCAGCATCTTCCTTTTGAGAAAGTCCCATCCGTCTTGAAGTCCCTTCTCTTTTAGTATTCTTGACCATGAGATCACCCCCAGTATTTCCCTGAGTTTATTGAAATCAGCTCTCCTAAAGTCTAGAATGCATGCCTTACTATGCCTATCTTCTCCTTTCCATTGTATAACAAAGTCCAGGCAAACATGATCACTCCCACCTAAGGATCCCACCACTTGCACCCCATTAACCAGGTCATCCCTGTTGGTTAGGATCAGATCTAAAATAGCTAACCCCCTTGTTGCCTCTTCCACCTTTTGGACAATGAAATTGTCTTCCAGGCAAGTAAGGAATTTGCTAGACCTTGAAGTTTTGGCTGAGTTAGATTTCCAGCAAATATCAGGATAGTTGAAGTCACCCATCACTACTACATCTCTCCTTTCTAATTCTTTCTAATTCCCAAACCTGCCAAAAATAGTTTGAAAGTGTTCAACAGCTAAATGAATACCCCAAAATGTAAAGTGTGATGACAAACAAGTGCTTGAAAATATGTGTCCAGTTCTTGGCACCACAACTCAGGAAGGATATTGAGAAGCTGGAACATGTCCAAAGGAGGGCAACCAGGATGATGGGAGGTCTGGGAGTCATACCGTCTGAGGAGCAGCTTAGCGAGCTGGGCATGTAAATTGCTGTACACGAGTGTAAATTGTGGCAGTGTCAAAACCTAATTCAGAATTGTAAAGACTTAACTCGATACCCTCTACACTAGTGTAAATGTTTAGAAGCTTGTTGATTGCTATCACTTTTTGATATGAGGAATTTCAGGTTATGTTTGTATTAGTAAATACTGTGCATTTAATTTTCTGAGGGGAAGGATTATCACCAATTATACCTTTACCTAAATTGTGGCTATTGATTTATACTGCATGAGAACCACATAAAGTAAAAAACGATACACATGCAAGTTTTTTTTTAAAAAAAATACTTCATTGATAGATCGTTTTTCTCCCAATTTTGCTCCAGAAGCTAGGACACGGAGCAATGGGTTCAAACTACAGGAAAAGAGATTCCGCCTAAACATTAGAAGAACTTCCTGACAGTAAGAGGTGTTCGGAAGTGGAATGCTCTGCCTCATAGTGTGGTGGAGTCTCCTTCTTTGGAGGTTTTTAAACAGAGGCTGGATGGCCATCTGTCAGGAATGATTTGATTGTGTATTCCTGCATGGCAGGGGGTTGGACTGGATGGTCCTTGTGATCTCTTCCAACTCTTATGATTCTATGATTCCATATGTATCATGCAGGTATCATGTATCATTCATTTAGAACAGAGTTCAACCTCAGCTCCCTTGGTTGGTTATATTGTAATGCATGAAATGATCTGGGCCACCCAATTATTATTATCTTGTATTTCTATAGCACCATTAATGTACAAGGTGCTTTACAAGAAAAAGAACAACAAAACAGTTCCCTGCCCTCAAGCTTACAATCTAATGATGTTATCCAAGTTTGCTTCAAAACAGACCCCAATAAATTCATTAGAATTTACTCTGTGGAACTTACTCTCTAGTATGCTTGGAAGTACATGAAAAGTGGTGGTAGGGAGCACATTTCAAGGGCATAATACTTTTTTTCTGTGAGATTCATTTATCACTTTACCTCATACTTTGAATCCTGCCTCTTCCTCCAGTTGCTCCACCTGAGAGTCTGCGTGTGGCTGCAATCAGTGACAGGTCAATTGACCTTGAATGGGATGGGCCAATGGCTGTGACCGAATATGTGATCTCCTACCTGCCAGCAGTGTCTGCGGGCCTACAGCTCCAGCAACGAGTACCTGGGGACTGGAGCAGTGCCAGTATCAAGGAGCTGGAGCCAGGCCTGACATACAACATCAGTGTCTTTGCTGTTATCAGTGAAGTGCTCAGTGCTCCTGTCAGTGTCAAGGTGGCCACCCGTAAGTATTGTATGATTACTCTGTGCTGGGACATGCCATTTCAGGTTTCATAGCTGAGAGGGATGGTTTATGGAGACAAGGTGATTTTGTGGGCTAGAGGCCAAGATTCACAGCTCTTGTATGTATACGGGGTTGAAATTCAAAAAAGGGAGGGAGGCAGTGTGTTTGAAGATCATTCATTTTGGACAGATTTCATTTCATAATAACCAGAGACAGGTGATGTGTTCCTGAGAAATAATGATGATGATGATGATGATGATGATAAGAAGAAGAAGAAGAAGAAGAAGAAGAAGAAGAAGAAGAAGAGATCTGTAATGGGTAGGGCAGATTGAAGAGGAATTGCTTAATCGTAGGTTGTGTCTCCAACTGCATGGACATAGGTGTTCTAGTTTGTTTGGAATAATAGAGCCAATCAATCAAGAGAACCCTCGAGGCAGTTCAGTTTGTTGGGCTTCACTGGTAGGTGGCAGGATTTTGTGCTTCAGGCTAGTTATCAGCAAAATTTTTGCTGAAGCAAATTTGGAAGGTTCCACTCAGGAGAAATACTGATAGGAATGTCAGAGGATCTAAAAGCATTTCACTGAAATCAGCAAAATCTCTCAGCAGGGTCTGAGGCATGGGAGTACAGAACTTTTTCTTAATTAGTTTTAGGTAGGTGCTACACCCTTCCCCTGTCTTTTGCTTTGTAACTCTGTCCTCATCTCCAAACCAGGGCTGGTCCTGCCGTTAAGGAAGGGAGACCAGCCACCTCAAGCTGTAGATGCTGTGAGGCAGCAGTGACATTTACCTAGCCATTCCCTCCTGAGCTCCTGGGAAATTTGCCTTTCCCCCGCCAGATGTGGTGAACTAAAACAGGGCTGAGGGAGGAGGAAACTTGTACATATTAACTGGGCCTGTTATGCCAGAAGGGGGCCTGTGACCCAAGTATGTTGCATATGCTTTTATCTTTCTGACCATGGGAGGAAGGATGAAAATCCATGCACCTTCAGCTGCCCAGATCTGCTACTGGCAAGTGGTGGTGGTGGGAAGCACCCCAGTCTGTTCTTGGCAGCCCTGGGAAAATTTGCTCCATTGCTATTAGTGCAGAAGATTTAATGTGCAGACCACTTGGCTACCAAGCCAGCAGAAAAACATGGTTGGGGAAAAGACTAAAAAAATACACTGTTGTTCCTTCCCACCATTGCTTTGCTGGTACATGTTTTCTGCCACAACAGTAAATACAAGGATTGTTTTACATGCATTTGCACATACTATTTGGTTAGGCCACCCACCTGAGGTAGAAGAACTCACAATCTGAAGAAGTCAACTGATGCAGCAAGAGATGAAGTAGTCACCATTTCCCTTGCCTGCCCTTTTCCTGGGCTGCAGAAATGAACACAACTCTCAGTGTGCCCTACTGCGGTCAGAATTGGTCAGTTCAAAATGAACAGGGAAGAAAAATTACTGGGGCCTTGTCTACACAAGGGAGAGGGAACCCACACACCCTAATATGACACAGTAAGGCCACATGATATACGGCCTTTTCCTCAAATCTGGTGTGATAAGGCCACATGACATACTGCTCTATCCACATCAAACTCAGGGTATTACCACCTTTACACAGATTTTAAAAACTCACAATTTGCTCTGGTGTTTCCTGTCGTCAAAACAATGGATTTGCTCTAGATTGGGAGTTGGGGGAGGCAGGACAGGTTGCTGCCTGGCAGGTGCTGCCATTTCCCTCAATGTGTGGGCCAGTTCCCGGCCCGGAACAGTGAAGAAAGGTTTTTTTCCTCCTCAGCATCTCTGCTACCAGTGCACAGTCACTTTCTCTGAGGCAAATGAGGCATGCAGCCATGTGATCTGGGTGCCTCAATTGCCTCAGAGAAAGTGACTGTGCACTAGCAGCAGCGGTGTTGAGAGGGAAAAAACTTTCTGTCGCCATTCTGGGCAAGGAACTGGCCCAGAAATCCAGGAAATGGTGATACCTATTAGGCAGTGATCTGTCCAGGGAGCTGATAGAGAAAGGCAGTGGCAGCAGACCCAAGCAACATGCAGAACCTCTGTCCACTCAGGGTCATTTCTTGCCTCTGCCCTGCTGGAACTTTGTAGGCCTGTGTATAGAGATTCTATGCCTTTTTTGCATAGGGTTAGAGTTCCTCAACCAGGCTTCACCATGTTTGAGCATAATGGAAACAGTCAAGCAGAGATTCCAGGCAGGCAAGGAGATGCCCTGTTCAGAAGAACAAAAGTTTATGGGTAGAGAGCTAATGTCCTCAAAAGGAGAAACTGACAAATGCAAATTTGTAGTTTCAAATGGAGCCATGTGTATACCTTGGCAGAAAGCCAGCACTTTATACTGTACTGCCACAAGTCAAATTCTCTTCTAAGCTTTTCTGTATTCATCATGAAACACCAGTAACTGAAGATTCATTTCCAAAAGCAGACATATTAAAATAATTGGGAAAATAATTTGAATCCTAGTCTGATTGCAGTTTGCTTGCGCTGTCAGGTGTATTGGTTGAGATAACAATTTTAAAAGTTGAGCAGAGCCTCAAGATGAGTTGAACATTAGTTTGGGGCTTTAGATGCTGTTCTGTCATCTCAAATTGAAAACGATCATGAACTTGAATTAAATCTCAGATATGAGGCTTGAGTTCAGGTTATCATTCACCCACATGAGCCTGTCAAGGCTCTGAGGTTTTCAGGGAAGGCTCTTCTTTCTATCATTCCCTCTCTATCATGTGAGAGGAACAAGGGGAGGACCTCCTTGGTACCTGCTCCTAGACTTTGAAATTTGGAATCCTAGAGACATTAGACTGCCTCACTCTATGGTATCCTACCAGCAGCAGGTGAAGACTTTTTTGTTTTGATAGGTCTAGGGAACTAATTGCTTATGGGGAAAGGGGTTGCAGTAATTGTGCTGCACTATTTTAATAGATTTGTTTTTAAAATTGCTTTTAATTCTTTGATAGTTTAAATATATCTTAACTCTTGTGTGTTTTTATAGATGTGATCTGTATCTCTTTTAATTTTGTAAGCTTCCTTGAGTCCAAGGTTTGGGAAAAGTTGGGATGTAAATAAACAAAATGGATAATAAATTACCATGGGAATGCAGAAGTGAGTGGAAATCAGAATCTACTCCAAGCCCACACTAGATGATGTCAGATAGTAGGTGCAGCTCAGATAGGGGTGCCAACTGTGGCTCTAACAGCAGGTTGTACTGTAAGAAGTCTCTCCCAAGTGTGATGACCTCTGCCATCTATATACACATCAAGCTGCTGTTGAAGAAGATACAGCCATAGGGGCTGGTTGGAAAGCTGGCATTGCCGAGCTTTTAAATGCCTTGCCCGTGCAAAGATTAGGGATAACACTTGTGACTCTGCAGGCCTGAAAACATCTTCATAATTGAAACAAGCTTTCAACTGGGTGAACCAGAGGGGTGGTAGCAAAAAAAGAGGCAGTTGTTTGTGTAGGTCTGCAGCGTGCAATCCGCTTTGCCTTTGGTTGCACCTTAGAATTCCCAGTACCTTTTTGTCCCTGAATTTCCTCCCTGAGAAGAACTACTGGCAAGGAAGCAGAAAGGTGTCTCAGCTGACATCTGTTCAGTTCACTCAATTAAGCTAACACAAAAACAGGCAATGGCTTCCATTCTCAGAGCAGATTCACACATTACACTTGAGAGGTTTTAAGCATATGTTTGAAAATGTAAAGTATAAACAACAGACAGGGAAGCCTTAAATATACAAATATGTGTATACTCATTAGGGAGCCAAGATGGGCTACTGCTGTCTATCAGAAGTATTCTCAGTAGAAAATCCAGTATGCAGCTGCTGTGAAAAAGGGAACATTTCTTAGAATCAATCATAGAATCATAGAGTTGGAAGAGACCTCAAGGGCCATCCAGTCCAACCCCCTGCCATGCAGGAATACACAATCAAAGAAGCATTCCTACTAACAGGTAGTCATCCAGCCTCTGTTTAAAAACATCCAAAGAAGGAGACTCCACCACACTCTGAGGCAGTGCATTCCACTTCCAAACAGCTCTTAGTCAGGAAATTCTTCCTAATATTTTAGTGGAACCTTTTCCTGTAGTTTGAACCCATTGCTCCATGTCTTAGTCTCCGGAGCAGCAGAAAACAAGGTTACTCCATCCTCAGTATGACATCCCTTCAAATATTTAAACATAGCTATCATGTCCTCTCTCAACCTTCTCTTCGCCAGACTAAACATGCCCAGCTCCCTAAGCCGCTCCACACAGGGCATGGCTTCCACACCTCGCACCATCCTGGTCGCCCTCCTCTGGACACGTTCCAGCTTCTCAATATACTTCCTGAATTGTGGTGACCAGAACTGGACACAGTATTCCAGGTGAGGTCTGACCAAAGCAGAATAGAGTGGCACTATTACTTCCCTTAATCTAGACACTATACTCCTATAAATGCAGCCTAGAATTGCATTGGCTTTTTTAGCTGCCGCATCACACTGCTGACTCATGTTCAGCTTATGGTCCATTAAGACTCCTAGATCACAGTTAGAAAAGTTAGAATAAATTAAGTTAGAATAGAATAAAATAAACAAAATTCCCAGTATCATATTGTCCTTATAGAAATCTACAGGACAACCACATCTGGGATTACTGTACACAGTACTGGTCACTGACCCTAAAATGTGTACTGTCGGGCTGGGAAAAGTACTGAAAAGGGCAACTAAAATAATCAAAGGACAGGAACAACTCCTCTGTAAGGAAAGGTCTGAACTTTAGGGGCTTGTTAACCTAAGCCAAAAAGAGGGGATAGTGAGAGGTATAAAAATCAGGTGTTGAGCCAATAAAGTGGACAAGTAGATGTGGGGGTTTTTCTCTTTCCCTCTCTCGTGGTAGTAGAACCCAGAATAGTCTCTCCAGTATCTAATACAGTATGCTCCCAAAAACTAGTTTCTGAGTACTACTGCACCCATATTCCCATATCTGTGGGCTTCTCAGAAGCACCTGGTTGGTCCTTGTCAGAACAAAATGGTGGACCAAATAGGCCTTTGTCTGACCCACCAAGGGTCTTTTTGTGTCCTTACATTAACCCTGGTTTGCTATACCATCACATGTAAAGAGGCATTGCTGTTCCATGAAAACCTGCTTGTCTTGGAGAGTCTATCATGGCTCACAAAAAGGATGTGGAGGCTATCTGCTATGATTGCTTAGATATCATTGCTACTCCATGAAACGTGTGTGGCTGCAGAAACAGGATACCAACAGCTTGTACAATTTGTACATTCCATTTATTCTGAACCATTGGGATTTACACTGTCTCCATGTTTAAAAGAAGATCCAGCTCTTCTTCCTGGATGGACAATTTGTGGCCTTTAAGATGTAATTGGCTTGCAACTCCCAGTACCCCTTATCATTGGTCATGTTGGTTGGCTAAGGCTGTTGGGAGTTCCACTCCAACAGCACTGGGGGGGTGTTACGTTTTGGTGACCCCGCTTAACTGGACATGCCACAACTTATCACAGAGACTTTGCCATGCAATTCAGGGACATCACTAGATTAGGCAGTACTGCAGTTCTCCTTATAGTACAGAGATTCATGCTCACATTCTTCCTTGTAAGTAAGCAAGGGGATCTTATAGCACCTTTGAAACTAACTGAGAAAAAGAAGTCGTGACAAACTTTTGTAAACTTGATCTACTTCCTCAGATGCATGGTACATCTGAGGAAGTAGACCAAGTCTATGAAAGTTTATGCTACAACATATTTTTCTCGGTTAGTCTGAAAGGTGCTACAAGAGCCCCTTGTTTACTGATATTCCAGACTAACACAGCTATGTCTTTGAATTCTTCCTTGTGAGTAAATCTTACAGTTTGACTCTCACAGATAGTCCTGCTTCTGCAACCAGCATCTTACTTGAGGCAGAATGCCTTTTCCCTACTCTTGGAGTCCTGTACAGCAGGGAGCCAACCAATATAGAAATTAGAGTAGGTGTTCCCAGTGTGCTCAACATGTGTGGAAAGTTTTGTTGTTGTTGTTTTGTTTTACGCAGCCTGCTCCTCATAGTTCTTCAGATAGTGGAAAGTAGAGATGTTGGTTATATGTTGACAACTGAAGTCCAGCTAACACAGTATTTCCCATCCACCCAACTCCCTTCTTCATCATTCTGTTCCAGAACTCTCTACTCCAAAAGGGCTGCAGTTCAAAACAATCACAGAGACCACCGTGGAGATGCAGTGGGAGCCCTTCTCCTTCTTGTTTGATGGCTGGGAGATCAGCTTCATCCCCAAGGTAACAATATGGTTCTGAGCTCTCCTTCTTCCATCAGGAGTACCTCACACTCAACATTTGGGGCCCAAGAGAGGCAGGTAGTAGTGTTCCAGGTGAATGGCTTGGTTGCCAGAGTTGTGTGAGAGCTGGCCTGACCAACATTCAGGTCAACTGGAGAGAGGAATGTTCTGAGCTTGACAAGAAGTTGGAAGAAGTTCCCATGTTAAAAAAAATGCTTACTCTCTGCTTTGGCACTGTATGATCTGGATACCATGACTTGATATATGGAACTCTGGTGGGATGCTGGTCCTACTTGACTGTCCTCACATATCACCAGTTTTTGGAAGTTGTGAAAGTGCTACACAAGATTCTTTTATCCAAGTACAGTGCAAAGTGAACATGCAAGCTGCAGGAAGTGCTCAGTCATTCAGACCACCTCTCTTAAAAACTATTACAAAGAAATGCATTTCTCTGCCTAACTCTAGTCTAAGTTTGAGAAACTTGGGCTGGTTCAAGCTACCCTACAGTAGTAACTCTTAACTGGTAACTTCATGTGATGTACCAGACACACACGCTCGCATTAACTCAATAAGATATCTTTATTAAGCAAGGAAACAGGGTTCAGTGACACAAGCAAAGCCAGATCTAAGCACATCCTAGTACAGTCTCCAGATAAACCCTTACAGCGTGAGAATGGTATGTAGGGAGGCCTGTAGGCAGGCAAGCAGCTCCAGGTGCTGTGACCTTGAGCTGCTTGAGGAACAGCGTTCCCAGACCCAAAAGGCGGGCTGGCACCCGACCAAGGGCTGAGAGGCCCAGCCAGGGAAACAGAAAAACAGGCCAAGAACCAAGCTCATGTCAGGGTCTTCCATGGAGTCTACTCTAATGCCCAGAATCCAGGGATGAGCCCGACATACCGACCGTCCAAAGAGTAACCCCTCCCCTGTCAGCCGGGCTTATCAGGAAGCGAGCATGGAACTTCCGTAATAAGCGCGGAGCGTTGATGTGTTCAACATTTACTCATTCAGCATGGCCTAAAGGCAAGTGCTTCTATTTGACTAGATACTGCAAAAAAAACCTGTGCACCCGAGAGTCCAGCACATCCGACATTTCAAAGTGTTGATCCTTGTCCACCATGACAGGGCAGGGCGTCAACTCAGGATTTTGATGATGTTGATCCGAAGGGTGCGCAGGCTTGAGCAAACTAGAATGAAACACAGGGTGGACGTTACAATACATCTTCCGCAAGGATAGTTCAAAATCATAGAATCATAGAATTGTAGAGTTGGAAGAGACCACGAGGGCCATCCAGTTCAATCCCCTGCAGGAAATCTTGATCAAAGTATCCCCGACAGATGGCAATCCAACCTCTGCTTAAAAACCTCCAAGGAAGGGGACCCCACCACGCTCCGAGGGAGTGCGTTCCACTGCCGAACAGCTCTTACTGTCAAAAAGTTCCTCTTAATGTTGAGGTGGAATCTCTGTTCCTGGAGCTTGCATCCATTGCTCCATGTTCCAGTCTCTGGAGCAGCAGAAAACAAGCCCACTCCATCCTCAGCGTGACACCCCTTCAAATACTTAAACAGGGCTATCATATCGCCTCTTAACCATCTTTTTTCCAGGCTAAACATACCCAGCTCCCTAAGTCTCTCCTCATAAGGCATGGTTTCGAGACCTTTCACCATTTTAGTTGCCCTTCTCTGGACATGCTCCAGTTTGTCAATATCCTTTTTGAATTGTGGTGCCCAGAACTGGACACAGTATTCTAGGTAAGGTCTGACCAAGGCAGAATAGAGCAGCACTATTACTTCCCTTGATCTAGACACTATACTTCTATTGATACAGCCCAAAATCGCATTGGCCTTTTTAGCTGCCGCATCACACATTGTTGACTCATGTTCAATTTGTGGTCTACTAGGACTCTTAGATCCCTTTCACACGTAGTCTCGTTCAGCCAGGTCTCTCCCATCCTATATCTATGCATTTCATTTTTCCGCCCTAAGTGCAGTACTTTACATTTCTCCGTATTGAATTTCATTTTGTTAGCTTTGGCCCAGCTTTCCAGTCTATCCAGGTCATTCTGAATTTTGATCCTGTCCTCTCGGGTATTAGCTACTCCTCCTAATTTGGTGTCATCTACAAATTTGATAAGTATGCCCCTAATTCCCTCATCCAAGTCATTGATAAAGATGTTGAATAGCACTGGGCCCAGGACAGAACCCTGTGGCACCCCACTGGTCACATCTTTCCAAGATGAAGAGGAGCCACTGCTGAACACCCTTTGGGTTCGGCCGGTCAACCAATTACAAATCCATTGAACTGTTAACTTATCTAGCCCACATTTTACAAGCTTGTTTGCAAGAATGTCATGGGGAACCTTGTCAAAGGCCTTACTGAAATCAAGGTATGCGATATCCACAGCGTTCCCTTCATCTACCAAGCTGGTAACTTTATCAAAAAAAGAGATCAGAGTAGTCTGACATGACTTATTTCTCTGAAACCCATGTTGACTTTTTGTGATTGTGGCATTGCCTTCTAAATGTTCACAGACTCTCTGTTTAATCCACAGGGTTGATTTCCCTGACAATAGGGAAAGGTCCAATATACTTAGGCCCCAGGTTTTTCAAGGGTTGTGGCCTCTTTAGGAATTTGGTGGACAAAAATACAAGTCTTCAACCAGTTTAAGCCCACTACTGCAGCTGGAACTAAGCCTGGCGCTATCACGAATTGGAGCTCCTCCTGATGATTTCCCATCTTCATCTGTACTGGGCCAGTCATTCACCTTGCGGGGGGCCCCTTCATCATCCCTCTGTCCATCTGGGACAGCCACACTGGCTTGTCCAGCTTGATGGCACTAACTGAAAGTTCACTGACCAGGGAGGGTGAATTAACACCTGGGTACACCCGGAATCTACCATTAACATTACTTTTGGGGGGACCCCATTACTTGCAACCCCTATCTTGGCTTTTAGGAAAAAAGGGCCCTTCAACCCACTCACCACTGCACTCGTGTGCCCTTCAGGATTAGCCCGCCCTCAGGAGCTTAGTAGGACGGGCTAGATCCGTTTCCCCCGGCTCATCATCTGAAGAGGATCCACTGTCATCTGGTTCCTCTGAAGATTTGCCTGCCACGTGGCCTGGAATCAAGCTGCCTTGGCCCTTGGCTTGAATGGCATCTTGGGTGCTGGCGGCTTCCCATCTGCCTTCTTGGGCCTCTCTTCCACAGGATTGTCTCGGGATTGTTTCTCTGGGTATTCAGCTATGCGGTGTCCCCCCTTCCCGCAGTGCAGGCGCAAGCCTTTTCACATCCTTTGCTCCCTCTCCGACTCCCCTGCCATGCCTCCAGCTGGTCAGGCCATCTTAGTTTTCTTTCCTGAGGACCCAGTGGGCTTTCCGTCAAGCCCCTGGTGTTGCTGTGCCAGTTTGACATTCTGCAGGCCTGCAGGACAGGGGCCCCAGTGGGTGCAATGGGAGCCCCTCCCCCTGGAGCTGGAGCTGGCAACTGAGGGTCCTGGGGAGGTTGGCCTCCCCCCCGGGACGGCAGGTTGCTGAGTCAGTCTCTGCAAAATCTCCAGGAGGCTTGTTTGCATGACCTCCATTTGCTGCTTTAGCTGCTGCACCTCATCCTCCAGTTCTGAGCACAGGGGTCTCTCCCCAGGCTTTCGGTACCCCTTGGTTAGGGGTCTTTCCCACCATTGGGACGTGCGTTCCTCCCAGCCTCGCTGCTCTGGCCAGAGCCAGCTGGCTCCCATGGCCATTCCTGCTCCACTCATTGGAATCTCGGAGAAGTTTAGGCTGCCCCTCCCCAGGGCTTGCCTTGCTCTCAGCTCCATGAGGTCGGGGGGGGGTCGGCTTCCCAGCCCTCCATCGGGCTCTGCTCCACTCTTCCACTGGCACGCCTGCACCATTCCCCAGCAAGCCGGCTCCCTGGTCATCGCCTGTGCCCAGGTCTTTCTCTGTCTGGGTTCCAATCTCCGTATCCTCAGACATTTCGGGTAAGAATAAAAAGTCCAGTAGGATTAGTGAGATCTGGCTTACTGTGATGTACCAGACACACACGCTCGCATTAACTCAATAAGATATCTTTATTAAGCAAGGAAACGTGGTTCAGTGCCATAGGCAAAGCCAGATCTAAGCACATCCTAGTACAGTCTCCAGATAAACCCTTACAGCGTGAGAATGGTATGTAGGGAGGCCTGTAGGTGGGCAAGCAGCTTCAGGTGCTGTGACCTTGAGCTGCTTGAGGAATAGCGTTCCCAGACCCAAAAGGCGGGCTGGCACCCGACCAAGGGCTGAAAGGCCCAGCCAGGGAAACAGAAAAACAGGCCAAGAACCAAGCTCATGTCAGGGTCTTCCATGGAGCCTACTCTAATGCCCAGAATCCAGGGATGAGCCTGACACTTCATTACATGAAAGTGCCATAATCACAAATGTTCTATTGTGGAATGCCTCTAAGGTGGTGGCAAAAATGGTAAATTCTGTGCAAAGGATCATTTGGAAATGCATTGAAAATGGCTAGTATTGGACCCCTATCACACTACACTGTACACTATATTCCACTATCCTGGCTTTTCTTCGCAAACGAAGATTCAAGAAGGACTCATCCCGCGCTTTCTGCAAGCGCGCTGATGACTAAAAAGGCCAATCCGAGATATACAAGTCCGGTTGCAGAAAGCACAGCAGAAGGTCTCCTTGGGTGATGTTTTTGGGTTGTGATCCTTTCTGGATTCCACTATATTCCATGGCAATATTCTATGGAATTCAAGAGCTCTCCTGCTGAGAATTGTAAATGTCCCTCCCTAAACTGCAAATCCCAATATTTCATAAACTGTTGCTATGGCCATTAAAATGGAGTATAGCACCATAACAGTGTAGTGGGATATGGAGACTGGAATATCTTTATATATTAATAAAACATGGTGTAGTCATAATTGGAATACTGGCTGACCAAAACAGTGCATTTCCACTATGCAATCCAGTATACATTGTACAAGTAGGTACATTTTAAGTGGAGGAAAACGGACAGGTTACTTACCTGTAATTGCAGTTCTTCAAGTGATCATCTGTGAAATCACATAATTGGGTAACTGCGCATATGAAAAAGACAACACAGAATATATTGGAATAAACAGGCTGACAAAAACATCTTCTAGAGTCTCTAGAAAAATCAGTGAAAAAAAGGTGTCAATTTAAGCCTAAATGGATAGTCTGGATCTTCATCATATTGTGCACTTCTCTACCCATCCATCCCCATAGCACTAGCCAGCAATATTGTACAGAGACAGGGAATTGTGTGAGGTGATCTTTGTGTGTTCCTTTATTGCATGTTACAGGTAAGGGAAAGAGCAACAGTACAGGGGTGCTGGTTTGGCCCATCACAGCCCGTGTTCTTCAATAAGCTAGTTTAACCTGTAGATTCAAAGAGTGTGTGATTGAAAATGAAACTTAGATACATACCAGTAATTACTTATTAAACATACTGCATGGAATTTTGGCTGTATAAAACATTTAGAGGTTGTCTATATGGTGAAAATACCCCTCAAAGAATTCTCTGGGAATATGAGCTGTCTTAATGGGATCTGCACTGTCTTGTCATATTGTGAAGGAGGGGGCCAAAAATAGGAAAAACTATGCGAGAAAAGCATTCACGGCTTTTCCTGACTTTTAAAAAAAGCTCCAGTGATATGTGCATTTTCGCTTGTTAAGACAAGCGATTCAACATGAATCACTTCCCCATACAAGACAAAGTGCAAAGCTGATTGGCTGGATGAGCGCAGGGGGTGGGGCTTGGTTGCACGGCAAGCTCCCACTGCCTTCATGTTGGATTTTCGCCTTAGCGAGTGATTGCTAAGGAGATAAAACTGGGAATTGTGCTATCTTTTTCTCTCTTTTTTTGGAAAGGTGAAATATCGCTTGTGTACATGATAGAAATAGTTTTTAAAAAAAAGTTCGGCTGTAGCAGATTTAAAAACTCAAGTAATTCACTCACGCCCCCCCCCCCAATCTCAGCTATAGGCATGAGAAGTTTATGGCGGTTGTAAAACCATTAAGACAGGTTGCAGCTGCTGCAACTTGCTATTACTGTGGAGCAATCTGTTCCCCCACCCCCTTAGTATAGACAAGCCTTTAGACAAGAGTGTTTTGTTTGCAATAAGGAAACATGGGTTGCTGTTAATTGTGGTTCAGTCAGGAATGACCAGCCTAGCTGTCTTAGAGATGTGAAAATCTACAACAGTACTAGCAGTATTTTTAAGGCTGAAAAGGAGACAAAATCAGCAGAAAAACAAAAACGAGGATGAGGCTCTGATGAAGAGAATTTGAGTTGCACAGCGGTTCTTAAATGGCCAGAGAGTAGGATTTGGGGATGGGGACATTTTACAAGTTCTTGATTGTTGATTGCTTGTTCACTTTGTCATTATCTCTCTCTCACGCACACATACATACACACACACACTTTTCTTATAAGCAAAAGTTGTGGTTTTTTTAGCATCTGTAAGCCCCCAAAATAATGTCCTATTCAAAATCAGAGTTACATTCTTGCTAGTCTACAAAGAACAAATTATAATGTAAATCTTACCTGAGGATTCAGTGGATAAGTAAAATGCATGCCCGTTTCCAAATAATAATGAAACAAATCTGTTGGGGGGGGGGGAATATGTCCATTATATATTTAGATGGGAATGGATGAATAGACTAATAACCTGATATTAAGGGCAGCTTAGAGTTCCCAAATGAGCAGAAGATTGGTTTGGTCTTCTCTTCCAACTTTAATAGCAGCCTGAGGAACAGGAATTAGCAGAGATTCAGCCTCTAATCCCATTAATATTGGCACATGAAGCCAGTATTAAAAGGCATAGCTGCAGGAGCAGATTGAAAAGTTGGCAACCCTGTTTGGAATATTACAGAGAAGCAGCACAAGTGGAAGTGAGCTACTGATACTTATAAACCAGCTTTCTGCTCTGCTGTATAATGTCCAAGCCATCTGACCATGAGAAAATAGTCAGATATTCAATTTGTTTGTTTGTTTGTCATAATATTTATACCCAACCCTATATCAAAGATCTCAGGGCAGCTTACAAAAAAGTTGAAAACAAGTTACACAATTTGAAACAAAAAAATAATAATTAAATAAGCTAAAAATATATTAAACTGAAATAATGAATTAAAATAGATTTAAAAGATTTAATAAAAAAAAAACTATGTACACCATATTTGGGGTGAGTTAATGAGTCCCAAAGGCTTTGATAAACAGCCAAGTTTTTACTTGGCACCTAAATGACATGAGTGTTGGCACCAGTCGGAGCTCCAGGGGGAGGGTGTTCCACAGTTGGGGTGACATAGCTGAGAAGGCCCTCTCCTATGTCCCACTGGCATGATATGGTGACTATATGGTACTCTAGTCAGTAGTCAAGCTGCTGCACTTTGCACTAGCTGCCGAGTCTTCCTCAAGGGCAGCCCCACATAAGTGCATTACAGTAGTCTAACAGGGAGGTTCCTAGTGCATGGGCTACTGTGACTAGTTTATCTCTGTCCAGGAAAGGCTGCAGCTGGCACACCATTTGATGCTGGTGCCAACACTCAGTGCCACAGAGCCCACTTGGGCCTCCAGTGACAAAGGGTGGATCTAGGAACACTCCCAAGCTATGTACCTGCTCCTTCAGGGAGAGTGTAACTCCATCCAGGACAGGCAGTTTCAGAAATTTATTTTAAAATGCTAAGAAAGAAATTGGAGATTATCAGACACTCTAAATATGGTGTTATCACAAGGCCAGAAGATCACTAAAGGGCTTCCTTTTCAGATGAGGTTGTTCCCCTCTCGTTATGCTCCCGTTCGACTGTCATTATGCTGGCACTGCTTTTTATTGATGGGCTAAGCCATCAATAGATCCCCCATTCCATTTCTGTCACAGAATGTCCTGCAAGTGCAAAGTTGCCCTGTTATGCTGGCACGATGCCAGCATCAATGGGAGGTCCGTTCCAGAACACTTCCGGGTGAAATCGGGACATCCAGGTGAGTGACACTCCTTTTTGTATCCTCCCCAGGTTACTTGTTAAGTTTTAAGTGTATTTTAGTGCTTAGTGTCACTTTTACTGTTGTATTTTGCTTTTTATTTTTGAATTTCCCGTGCTCTCGTCCTCTCGCGAGAGCTGCCAGAATTTCAATCCAGGAAGTGAAAGGAGCTCCATTTAAGCTCCATTCACTGCTGGGCTGCCCTGCCAAGGCAAGGAGCTGCAATTAAGGTAGGTTTGAAAACTTTTTAATTTTTGGTATTACAGGGACAAGAGAGGGGTGGGAGGGGAGATTGTGAGACAGGAATGCTTTTTCTGTTACCGTTTGAAAATCTCCATAGTTATACCTTGAGATTCCATCCAGACTAGCTGATTTCTTATCAGCACAAGGAGGATCCTTACTGATAAGCTGTGAAAGCAAATCTGCACAAGTGCAGCTCATGGGTGCTCATTCAGGAGGATTGCATCTGCTGGTCGGGAAAGGGTCTATCCTGCCATCTCACCTAGCATCGATTGGGATCGGCCAGATTCAAATCCTGCTTATCCATGAAACTCACTTGGTGTCCTTGGACCAGTCAGTCACTCTCTCACTCTTCCTTCCAGGAAGAAAAGAGGGGCTGGGCAAGCATAAAAAGACTAAAGAACTGTATTTGTCAGAGGCACAGAGGTGTGCCTGTATTTTGAACATAAACTGTGGAAGAAGAAAGCTCTGTATGCCGCTTGAACTCTTTAACAGAAAGGTGATAAACCAGCTCACAGACTGCCTATGTGTTTTGATTAACAAGCAAACAGCCATTTGTAGGGAAGATAAGTTTCATTAAACATATATACACCTTTTTTCACTCCACAGTCCTGATTTGGAGCCCACTATTTGCAAAATATTTGAAGCATAGAAGGGGAATCTTTTGGACTACATTTAGGTGGGGCCAAAACCAGCAGTAAGGTCTGTCCCTTCTCCCTCCCACAGATATAACCTTGTCTTCCTGATAACATTCTCTCTTTCTCTCTCTCTCTCTCTCCCTGGGGGCCTGCTTACACAACAACAACAAAAAAAACCTGAGAGGCTATTCAGAAGGAGGGGTAGCAAAAAAAAAAAAAAAAGTTAACCTGTGACTTTCCATCCTTCTATTTTTCCAGGGACTTTTTGGAAAGTCTGGGACAACCCATGCTATTGGTTGTCTGAACAATCAGCAACCATCCCAGGACATGGGCTGAATATTGATTGGTCAGACTTTGGAGGGGGCGGGCTTGCAAGGGAAGCCTTGCAATTCTTGATGCCTGGCTAGCAGAAGCTGCAGCCAGCTGAGAGCCACTGGCCCCTCCCTCCCTCTTCCTCCAGGCTGTGGCTCAGCCTCACTTAAAGCATTGCTTTCTCTTGGAAGGAAAAGAAGTGGGGGTGAAGAGTGGAGTGGGACAGAAAGCATTTAAAACATTGCTTTCTATTGGAAGGAAAACAAGTGGGGGAGGAGTGGGGGACAGACAGAACGTAAAGCATTGATTTCTATTGTAAAGAAGAGAAGTGGGGGACAGAAAGAACTTAAAGCATTGATTTCTATTGGAAAGAAAAAAAAGTGGGGGGGGAGAAGGCCATGGGGGTCACTCCAGACTGGCTGCCTTGTCTGACCAGCCTTAGCCATCACCTGGCTCTCAGCTGGCTGCAGCTTCTACCAACCGGGCTTTGGAGGCAGCAGAGGACCCTATAGAGGGCAATACAAAAATGGTGGATCCTGAATTGCCAGGCTTCCCTTGCAAGCCCGCCCCCTCCAAGGTCTGACCAATCATAACTAACAACCAAAGCTAACAAAATGAAATTCAATACGGAGAAATGTAAGGTACTGCATTTAGGGCGGAAAAATGAAATGCATAAATATAGGATGGGAGAGACCTGGCTGAATGAGACCACGTGCGAAAGGGATCTAGGAGTCCAAGTAGAACATGAGCCAACAGTGCGATGTGGCAGCTAAAAAGGCCAATGTGATTTTGGGCTGTATCAATAGAAGTATAGTGTCTAGATCAAGGGAAGTAATAGTGCCACTCTATTCTGCCTTGGTCAGACCTCACTTAGAATACTGTGTCCAGTTCTGGGCACCACAATTAAAAAAGGATATTGACAAATTGGAGCGTGTCCAGAGAAGGGCAACTAAAATGGTGAAAGGTCTGGAAACCATGCCTTATGAGGAGAGACTTAAGGAGCTGGGTATGTTTAGCCTGGAAAAAAGACGGTTAAGAGGCGATATGATAGCCCTGTTTAAGTATTTGAAGGGATGTCACACTGAGGATGTAGCAGGCTTGTTTTCTGCTGCTCCAGAGACTGGAACATGGAGCAATGGATGCAAGCTCCAGGAACAGAGATTCCACCTCAACATTAGGAGGAACTTTCTGACAGTAAGAGCTGTTCAGCAGTGGAACACACTCCCTCGGAGCGTGGTGGGGTCTCCTTCTTTGGAGGTCTTTAAACGGAGGCTGGATGGCCATCTGTCGGGGATGCTTTGATCATGATTTCCTGCATGGCAGGGGGTTGGACTGGATGGCCCTCGTGGTCTCTTCCAACTCTGCAATTCTATGATTCTATGATTCTATGATAATTCAGCTCTGCTGTGTGCCCCTTTCCTAGGATGGCAGTAAGTGTAAACAACAATCATAAAAACCCGAGACTTTTGCTACCTGGGACAAATCGTGGGAACAATATGAGACAGATTCTAGATGAGGATATCTTGATTCTCCCCAGGATAAAAACTCTTGTGTAACTTAGCCCCAGGCTGCTAGAAAAGAGATAATTCACTCTTGCCAGGCGTTTGAACTGATGGCTTGCAGAATGCTTTTGAAATTAGGCTGTAGGAAATTATGGAATCGTAGGCGTTCGATCATAGGTTGCCCACCCTAGCTTTAAGCTTGAATATTTAAAGAGATCAGGATGCATTCATGCATCTCTGCCATAACATGCAGTTTGGCCCTAAGGATTAAGATAAATGAGTTATGTTCAACAAACCGAGTATGTTAAAGAAATTAATCAAAGGTTGAGAATTCTTGGGGCTTATTTGACTTGCATGTGAAAACAGAACATCCAGCAAAGTGTAAGAGAGAAGGGACAGAATTTGTATCACTGGTATCACCACTTCTTCCAAAATTTGAATCTGCCTATTTTATGTTTTCAGGACAACGAAGGGGGTGTAATTGCACAGCTCCCTAGCAGTGTGACAACCTTCAACCAGACTGGGCTGAAACCAGGTGAAGAGTACACAGTCAACGTGGTAGCCCTCAAGGAACAAGCCCGGAGTCCACCCACCTCAGCCAGTGTCTCAACTTGTGAGTAACCTAAAGCTATTGTTTCTGTGACAGTTTGGGTATTAACAGCATTTTCCCTCCATGATAGGATTAGATTTTATTGAGGACTGTTCACAGTAACAGCCAGAGCTTGGAAGAAGCTAGTTACAAACAAGTTGTTTTTAATCACTTCCTTTTTCCAATGATGAAGATACTTACAGATAAGTTACTTAACACAGCAAGGGGGTGGCTTCACTGCTTTTGAAATGTAACTCTTAGCTAGGTTTATAATTGTAGGAGTGCAGCCTCATTAACTGGAACAGAGGGAGTATTGTGTGGCAGAGAATGCAGGCTTGTGCTATGCTGAACTCAGATGTTTCTTGAGACAACTAGGAATAGGAAAGAAATTTGTTGTTACAATTGTTAACTCTATCAATAACCATTTCTTCAGACCTTGTAACTACAACCAATTACTTTTAAAATTAATTTTCTATGTTCTGCATAGCCAAATGATACCTCCATGTTTAGGAGCATTACCCCTCTGGATATCAGATGTGGACAAACAGTAGGAAGGGGTTTCCTTAATCTTTATTCTGTACTTGTGGTTTTTCCACAAGTCTCTGTGTGATCTGGCCACTGTTGAAACAGAATTCTTTAATTTTTTAAAAATTAAATATTTATACCCCGCCCTTCAGCCACAATGGCTATCAGAGCAGCTTACAAATTGTTTTAAGCAATAGCAATTTACACATCTACACTGCATTAAGCAGTTTCCAATGTGTATTAGCTAATTCTGCATTAGGCCAACCTTTAGTCTGATCTGACAGTGCCTGTGATGACCAGCGAATTAATTCCAGCCCATGTTTGCTCACAGATGTGTGGCTGAACAAGTTCTGATCTGTGCAGCAAAGAGGATTTCATTTATTCACCTCTATTCCTTGTAATCACATTTAGTGGTTTCATTCATTAAAGCTCATCTTTAGGACATGTACAAACAGCTTTGCAAAACTGTCAAAGAGGAGATGTATCAACAAAGCTGGTAATTATAAAGCAATCAGTGGACTTTGAATCCAAGGCCAGAAATACACGCCAACTTAGTACAAGCAGGCCTTTCCCTCAGGCAAAATAGCAGGTGCACTAAACAATAGTCTACAATCCTGAAACAGATCTTGGTCATCCTCTCATTATGTCAGCGAGCAAGTACAGGCATTCCTCCCTCCCCACTTTATTTTTTATAGATGCATCTCTATTACTGTCTGGGGGTTGCATCTAGGATGTAGTTTAGTACTGACATCTACAGACCATGCTAAGCAATGACCCATATATACATGGGTCCATTCATGGACATGTTTCCTAACTACATGTGTAAACGAGAAGATATAATGTTGATTGCTGTGCATTAATGCAAATTCGCAGCAGAGTTCATTTGTCTCCACAGTCCTTTGGCAAAATCACTGTTATGTGAAGCTATCCGTGTTTGAAGTGCACATGCAGCCATGCCTGCAAATCAAGATGGTGGCTGAGAGTGAATTGCTCATGTTATTATTCCCCAAAATTTGTCACTGCTGCACAATATTTCTTTTTAACAGTAAATCAAAGGTGTGCAAGTGCGACCTTCCACTTAAAAAAGCTGTTTGGTCGCCTCAGCACAGCAAAAAAGTACACTATCAATAACGTGAAACTCCAAAATGGTGCTTCTGGCCACTTCATTGCTGACAAGCCCCCCCCCTCCCACCAGCACATCCAACCAATTAGCTTTCCACTTCTGCCCTCACCAAAAATGTGCTGCACTGCGAATCAGATGTCCAAATGAGCAGTAGTGCGCATTTCCACGCATTATTCAAAAAGCCTCGGGGAAAAACCATGAAGGCTTTTCCCACACAGTAAGTGGAGTTTTGGGGGGCCCTCCTCCCGAAAACCACGAATCTCGGTTGGATCTCATTGAGACAAAAAATATTCTCTGCGAATTCTATTAGGATTATTTCCACCGTCTAGACAACCTCTTAGTCTTCTGAGGACCATTTTTTCACCCTGAATAGAAAGTGTGGTATTATGCTCAAAATCCTAGACTGTGTGAGAATAAGAAGTAGCCATCCTCAGTAGAACCCACCTTCCTCTGTAAATCGCTTTTCCAGCCTTGTCTTCTGTGTGGAAAGAGACTAGCCTCAAAGAAGAGATCTGTGTACCAGTAATTTACCAGGAATTATTGCATAATCCAAATACTTTAGATGCAGAAAAGTATCAGCCCCCAGTGATGGCACATGAAAAGATCAGAACAGTTAATCTCACAGAGATGCAGCATCATTATCAGCTTACTCCCACCTAAGTGTGCCCAGGGCAGATTGCATAGAGCCTTTGTTACTTCTGAGAAGGCTCAACTAGTGTTAATATGTGTGTTTGCAGGTATGCACGTACACTTGATCATAACACTTCTGATTAACAATTCCTGAGGGACTCAACTACATGAGAGTCTTTGTGGTCCAACTCTGTCCAGTCTTAGTGGGGCTTGGGGACCCCCTCCCACTCCTATTCCAGGGTCCATGTATGGGATGCTCCAGGGTGGGCAACTGTGGAAGACAAGGGGACCTCATTAGCTCTCCAGGAGACCTTGGAGGGCCACAACCCCTGCCAAAAATAAATAAATAAAAATTGCTCACCAGAATCAAATGCCGCCCCCCAAAGCCCTGTAGGGAATATGAGGGCATTTTCAAGCATTTTGAAGGGGGGATTTTTTCTTCTTCAAATTTTTGATTTGACCCCTGGGGGAATCCAGCAGGGTTCCAAATGTAATGGAAGTACCTTCCATGCCCCCTAGAAATCGGTTTGGGGCATTTTGGAGGGAAAAAATATTTTTGAATCCTGAGGGGGCCCACAGGCTTGACTTTGCCCCCTCCTGGGATAGACCAACAACCAATTCACTTGTATCAATAAATAGGCCCCAACAAAGATGTTTTGATCCTCTAGAATTTCATATTAAAGCTCCCAAAAATCTCTTTGCACCTCCAGTTTCAAATTTCCATTTCTACTGTGCTCTGTCCTTGTGACCACCTTTCAGTTTTGTTTCCCTGAAAATCTAATTTTCTCATCAGAACATATGATAGCAATTGTTCAAAATATGATCAGTTTTATGATCTTCAAATTTTAAAGAAGTCTTTGGCTTTGGAGTAAACTGCCTTTTTTTCCCTTCTGGAAAAAGTTCATAAAACTGGGCTATACAGCACTTCTGCAGTCCCTCATTTTAAGACCAAAAAACAAATAATAAGGTAGCACATGTGCAAACATGCTTAGAGAATATTCACTCCCTCCTTGCTCTGTTGCTAGAATCATTTGGATACATAACAGATCTGCAGTTGCCTTTCTGCATTGCTTATTTGGCTGTCTGGGATATGTGGCCTAGATGGATCTGTGAAGTGCGATAAATGGTGTTGTGTTAGGGCCAAATGAGGCATGATATTAAATGCACATTTGCATTTAATTTCCATGTATTAAAAATGCAAGTAGCAGCTCTTTTCTAATTGCCAGTCACATTATTGAAGAAAAACTTAATGAAGAACTTGTATTGTATAAAACTGACCATATTACTAAAAATTACAATGTAACAGATGCCAAATCTATAGGGAAGTAATACATTTATAGTTTTAGCCTTTAGCTGTAGGTTAAATGCTAGTTTACATATGCAAATTTAGCACCAATTGACTATTGTGTGTGTATCCTGTCAGGTGGCTCACCACAGAAAGAACTTTCAAAAACCTAATGGCAAAACTTTTCTATGTCATAGAATCATAGAATTGGAAGGGGCCCCTATCACCTCTTACTTCTTCTTCCTACTATTTTTTCAGAAACATATAGATGTATTACATTTTTAGCAACTGAAAACATGCACAACACATGCAATTAAAATGTTTTTACTTGCCATTAACAAAGTGGAACTTACAAAGCCAGAGCAGTTTGTACATAACACAATTTTAAGCTGTCACTCATTATAGATATAAATCATTTCATATTTTGTTCTTGTGCACAAGAATGAAAAATGGCAAAAAAAAAAATCTATGCTGGGCAAGATTCTGATTGTTTCACTGTGATACTTTTTTGCAAAATCAAAAATTGCAAAAAGTTTTCCTGCACAAAATATAATATTCTGCACAAAGTATGTTGAGTTATATGTGTTGGGGGACACACACCCCTTTCTGGGATTCTCATAATAATCTCAATGTGTGAAAAATCTCACAGTGGTTGAGAATTTTTTTTTATTTTTCCCCTCATCAAGTATAGATTTCCCAGTACTCATAAAATTCCTATCCTTATTACAAAGAAGAAGTTGAAAAGGGGGCAGAGCAAAAACCATTTACATTAATAGCCACTTGCTCCCTATGCAGGAAACAAGTCTGAAATTAGATGCACAGTAGGAACAGCAGGGTCATATCGGTTTGGCACACAAGTGATTAACAGATTTTATTTTTATTTTATTTTATTTTTTGCTGCTGCTGCTGCTGCTACTGCTACTGCTTCCTCCTCCTCCTCTTCTTCTTCTTCTTCCTCTTCCTCCTCCTTCTTCTTCATCATCATACAAATTCAATCCACAAATGCTTGGTGTACATTAAATTCACTGCTGTAATCCAGGAGTTTCAATTTCTGACCAAAATATTATTGTACTGATATGGACAAGTACTCCAAACTGCCTTATGTCCAATTTGGACTTTCCTCCTTTGGAAGAAAAAAAATGTTACTGGAAGCTGCCTGTGCATATTCTGGTGGGAAACTGGTTGCTAGATACAGAAAGTTTTCTCTAAGCTAGTTTAAAATTAAAGGGCCAGTGCACAACTCAAATATACATCTCCCTTAACAACAATGGACTAGGTAGACACCATCTGTATTCTGATACATATTTCACTATGCAATTATTGTTCCTCTGGTTTCTAAAAGCAATGATAGCCAAAGCCTGGCATAAACTTGTATACACCTGCTAGGCACTGAGGGGCCATACTGGCCGCTCCAGGGACCTTATAGGACACCCCCTCCATCATGCCTGCAGAAATTTTTTTTAGCATTTTTTATTTGAAAGAGGAAAGGATCAGGTTAATATGGTTCAGTTCCTGTTTTAGGACTTTTTCGGATGAGTCTTTTGCAGCACAAGCAGCCTCGTCGCGTTGCGAGGCTGCTGCGCTGCAGGGCGTCCCTTTCGGATGACGCTCTCCCCTGCTGGTACTGTTGCATTACCGCGGGGACACTGCAGCGTTATATTCGGCGGTTTTCTAATCACAAAAGTTGATCGTGATTAGAAAACTGTCGAATATAACGCTGCAGTGTCCCCGCGGTAACGCAACAGTACCAGCAGGGGAGAGCGTCATCCGAAAGGGACGCCCTGCAGCGCAGCAGCCTCGCAACGGGGACGAGGCTGCTTGTGCTGTAAAAGACTCATCCGAAAAAGTCCTTAAACACTAGAAGGATACGGATCCTGACAGTACTGACTAGCAACAACGAGAACCAACTTTACAACACAATTCACAATATATTAAAGGAATATCACGTTTCCAGTGAAAGTGAATCCTCAATTTAGTAACAACATATTCCAATAAGCACCTTGTGTTACAGTGTAGTTTTCAAATACATTCCAATTACAATATTAACACATTTCACATAAGTAAAAATGTTTAAGGCTTTCTCATACAAACAATGAATAAACAATGTGCAAATTTACATCACATTGAATGGTTTCCATATGAATAGTATACATACATTTTATACCAAAACCAGAGTCCAGTCAACGAGATGAATCTTGCAAGCTACTTGTTTCTAAGGTATACTACCACTGATTTTTGCACATTTCATTATGTGAAATGTGTTAATATTGTAATTGGAATGTATTTGAAAAATACACTGTAACACAAGGTGATTATTGGGCTATGTTGTTACTAAACTGAGTATTTGTTTTCACTGGAAACCTCATATTCATTTAATATATTGTGAATTGTGTTGTAAAGTTGGTTCTCATTGTTGCAAGTCAGTTCCTGTTTTAACAGGTTAATTTTCTTTTCTTTTTTAAAAGGCCTCTCATGGGCAACTATTGGGATTAGGGGGCCACATTGCCCCCCCCCCAGGAAGCTTAGAATGCCACACCACTTTGAACAAATTTTGAATGATTGTTGTCTCCAAACATCCCCCAATACCCCATAGGTGAGGCACCCCTTTTCCCCCATAAATGCCCCCAACAGCCCCTTGCAGGTCAATTCCTATTGGGAAAAAAGCCCTCTCCTATGCCTAAAATGTATAAATTGTCCTACACACACCCTAGGGTGCATTGGGAGGGGATAAAAATGTTGTACATTTTGCACCCTATGGGTCATTTTCCCCGTCCCTGCCCCATAGTGTGTGAAGAGGCACATATTTGACCACAACTTTGGGGGAGGATGCTGCCCTGGGGGCCTAAAAATGGCCTTGAGGGCTACATGAGGTCCATGGATCACAGTTTCCCCATCCTTTGTGCAAATATTCAAAACATGGGACCAAAAAGCAGGAATCTCTGAAAAAATAAAGTGAATGATTTCCTACATCTCTGTTGAAAATCGCTTGGAGCAAAATCCAAATAAAGTTGTTCTTCATCTGTGTCTGTTTCTCTTGTAATTTGTTTCTCCCTCACCACTTCCATTTCTTTATGGCTTTATCATCTTTAGTAATTGATGGTCCTACTCAGATATTGGTACGAGATGTATCAGATACAGTGGCCTTTGTTGAATGGACTCCACCTCGGGCTAAAGTTGACTACATTCTTCTGAAGTATGGCCTAGAGAATGAGGAAGGGGGAAAGACTACATTCCGGCTACAGCCCCCCCTGAGTCAGTATTCCATGCAGGCCCTGCGACCTGGATCAAAATATGAAGTCTCTATTGCTGCTGTCCGTGGGACCAGGGAAAGTGGTGCTGCAGTCACCCACTTTATAACAGGTATGTCCAAGATAAGTGTGTTAGTTGAGCACTTCTTGCCTGCAGCCAAAAGTGCACTCATACACAAATGTCTTGCATATAAAGATTCCTAACAGAAGAAACATATTTAAAGCATATGAAGATTCCTAACAGGTCCATAACATACTAATGTAACATCTGCTTAGGTGTCAGAAGGTTCTGGTTTCAGTCTCTAACATCTCTATTGAAAAGAACCTCTAGTATCAGGCCTGGAAGAAATCTCTGTCTGAAACCCTGGAGAGTTTCTACTGATCAAGGAGGGCAAATTCAATAGGTGCAATCCCTCATAATCTTGCTGCAGGCTGCACCCTCCCTTACCATGCACTACTAAAATCTGGTGGTGCAACAGCAGATAGGACTGGATTTCCCCACTTCTGGCTTGGGGGAAAATATGGTTTTGTGCTGAAACAAGGCATTATTTTAGAATGCAGTTGTGCTTCTTGGAGGCTTCTGGGGGGTACAGTTAACCTTTCAAAAGTTCAAAAATGAACTCTTCTTTTGCTGTCACACCATTACAGTTCAGTTTAGAGATGCTATGTGTGGTCTATGGGCCATTCATTGCCCTATTGGAACTGCAACAGAAGGGACCTATCGCATGGAGGCAATACTGGAAACATAGTGCTATTGAGAGCCAATTGATAGGTTTCCCCTGTCAATGAAAAGGTGCTCTCCAGCAACTATTTGCCTGCAAATTGGCAACAGGACAGATACAACGTTGTATGCCAAGGAATGGCCACAAGCACTATTATCCTGCTGTAGTGGTGTTGTATAAGCCTTGTGTGCTAATCTCTGTAGCGTGATAAGAACCAAAAAATTGGAGGGCACATGGCAGCATTTATCTATTTCTGAAATAAAAGACGGGGAGACCCAATCTATAAGGTGCCC
Organism: Gambelia wislizenii; assembly: GCA_030847615.1. Classification (NCBI taxonomy): domain Eukaryota; kingdom Metazoa; phylum Chordata; class Lepidosauria; order Squamata; family Crotaphytidae; genus Gambelia; species Gambelia wislizenii. The sequence continues at coordinate 167,130,877 of JAUMIR010000004.1, forward strand.
ATGGAGAGCTTAGGATATTAGACAGAAGGACCCCCCCCTTACTTCCCATGCTTGGAGGACTTTTGAATTCAGGGGAACAAGGGAGGGATTTCTAGCAATAGCTAGGAATATATCTAAGTAGCAGCACATACTCTTTGCATTCTAGTATCGCATATGGGTACTTAGGGAAATTTAAATAAATCAAACCCTATAGATAGTTAACAGGTTTAATTTACAGATCCATAAAGGAGGAAGGAGGAAGCAGATTTTGGAGCTGTTTTGTGGCTTCAATATTGCCTGTCATAAAGATTACAGATGGATACTACTGCTTTCAGTTATCTGTATGATAATATCTTGCTGACTGTACTTAAGAGTAAGGGGGGTGTACAGTTATTGATTTGCTGAGTCTTTCATTCCCTGACTTACTTTGATGAAATGTTATAATCAAAAAAGCAAATAAAGAAGCAAACCTGTTGCAGGATAAATATGTCACTCCTGTTTTACCCATCATATGATTGTTGTTATTTTTTTAAATAAAATAATATTCTGAGAGAACTACCATGGTGGGAATGCACTTTGTTGGAATGAAAGAGAAGGAGACCTCAAAACAAAGGGCAATGTATTGACCAATGCATCAAGTTGGGATTATTTCCCAGGACTGACTCTTATTCAGCTTTTTTCAAGAAACCTAAACTGTCTTATTGGAATAACTGAATCCAAATCAACCCTATGGAATAGTTCTAACTTGATCTATCAGGCAGTACTGCAGACTGGCCAAACTAATTAGTCCCATTACAAATCAATGGGAGAAGTTAGTCATGATTCAAGTCTCATTGATTTCATTCGGAACTAAGTATCGCTAATTGGTACCACAGTCCTATACAGGTATTCTCAAAAGTAAACCTCACTAAGGACTTTATCAGATGCAGCAAATATGGTGTCATAAGGACGCTAATGATGACGAGAGGGTGCACGTACCAGGCGACATTGTCCTTTCGTGATCATATCTCGTTAAAAACACATTCCTTTTTATTGATGGCCCAAACCGTCAGTTGGTCTCCTGTTCCACTTTTTTGCTGGCATTGCCGACGTTTGAATCCTCACACCATGGTACTCACATGAATGCTGCATCAATGACAGAACACTTCTGGGTGAGATCACGACAGCCAGACCCCCCCCCCCGTTTACTTGTAAGTTGTTATATGAGTTTTTGTGCTTTACTGTACTTTTTGTGTGGGTTTGTGGTTTTTTTGCTTTAATTTTTAAATTTCCCATGCTACTGTCTTCTCGAGAGAATTGGTGAGATTTGGAACCGGGATGTAAACGGAGCTCTGTTTGTGCTCCGTTACTGCCGGGAAGCCTCTTTTACACTTGCAAAGGTAAGTTTGGTGCGGTGGTTCTTTTGCCGGCATAAAAATGCGACAGTTTATGCCGGCAAAAGAACATGAATGTGGGGTGTTCTGATAAAGTCCTAAGTCCAGTGGGTTTTACTGTCAAATATCCTGACCCTGAATCCAACCGATTGTCTTCTGTGCTTTTTTGGTCTCCACATTTTTTGCTCTTGCTTTTGGCTCCTTCTCTTTTTTCTCTGTTGGTAGTACACTTTTGTTGTACATAGAAGCATGCAGTGTCAGTGACCCTGAATACCATCTACTGAAGTCCCAATTAGGAATGTCTGGCTAGTTCTATAGTGAAAATGCACACAAATTGAAAAACAATGCAGTGCATTGAATTCAAATGTGACCTCTGCATGGCTCTAGCTTTTTGACAGAGTGCACATTTGGATGCAGACTCTTTTGCTTCACTGTCTCAGACCCTCAATTTCTGTCATAATGGGGAGACAAAGTTCAATGTTAGAGTACATGCTTTTCATGTTCAAAGTCCTAGTATCTCAATTTTAAAAGGTAACTCAGGTAACTAGGCTGGAAGATACCTATGCTGAGCTTCTGGCAGTTATAGCAGGCTGGTTGATTCAGCACAGGGCGATTTTGTACAAAGCACCTCATTAGTTTTAGGGAAGTCTTTGGTGGGATATATACTTTGCATGTAGACAGATTCAATTCCCAAATTTTAAAAGCTCTCACATGGTAAGACTGGGAAAGTTTTCTCTTTTCTGAGACCCTAGAGACACACTTCCAGACACAATATACCAGTCCTCTCAACTGTGATGCCATCCCAATGGTTTGGACTACAAATCACAGTATCCCTAGCCAACATACCCAGTGAATGAGCCAGCTGTGGGTGATGAGATGTGTGACCTGGGGTTACCCTGTTGAGGATAACAGGCAGTCCATTGCTGGATGGACCAATGAGTGGGTGCAATATAAGGCAGCTTCATGTGAAGACCTATTTAAAACCACCTTTTGGAATTTTTGCATTGTAACCTTTAAATATTAATCAAATGTGCTTCAGCTTTAAATCTAATCAGTTGACTTTCTATCATTGGACTCCATTCCAAAGCAATTAACCATCCAAAAAGTTATTAGGGAATACGGCAGATTTGTTATCATCTCAAACCTGAATGTTATATGTATATAAACTGGATGCCTCACTGAACAATGTTCCCTAAATTCTGATTAGATAAAGACCATGAAATGCTTTGCACACTTTAATGCATTACATAAATGATAAGCTGTTATCATTAGTATTAGTTAATGAACAAAGTTACCTGGCTCAGTGCAAGTATCATTGATTTAAGTTCGCTGCCTGGAGTTACACAGGAGGACATGATAGCGAGATATCTAAGTAGCTTACTCACCTGCATAGCATTTTTCCAAGTTTTTCCCAAATGTTCAGCAATACAGTAAACTAAAAAATGCCATATTTATGTTGCACTCGGCAAGACTATGATGTAGGAAAGTATGTGGATTGTAGTTGTAGAAAGGAAGGAAAGAGACACAAGATCACTGTTTCCCTTTTTTAAAACCTAGAAATTGATGCTCCCAAGAACTTGCGTGTGCTCTCTCGAACATCAGACCGCCTGGAACTGGAATGGGACAATAGTGAAGCAGAGGTGGAAACTTTCAAGGTAGTGTACAGCACTCTGGCGGGTGAGCAGTACCATGAGGTTTTGGTGCCACGGAGTCCAGGTGTCACAACCAGAGCCACCCTTACAGGTAAACCTTTCTCCCTTTATTTTATTTTTTATTTTTTTGGTAGAATTTGAAACTGAAAAATATAACTGCTTCTGAATGTATGCATGGGTGCATATTTGATTCTGTTTAAAACATGCTTTTCTAAAACCTAAACATTTTTGGATATAGTAATGTATTGTTCATAGGGACTCAAGACTGCTAACAGTGAGTTTAAAACAGTCCAAGTTAAAAACAATACAAAATAGTAAACGTATAAATATCAAGTTTAAAAACAAATTAAACAATTTATACATTTAAAATCAGAAACACTAAAGTATTAAAATATATAAAAACTTTAAAATACAGGTCAAACAGCGTTTAAAAGTCCAGACCACATCATACTGCAAATGCCTGCCAGCACAGAAATGTTTTTATCTCTTGACAAAAAGAGAGGAGAGACGGTGGTATCCTGGCATCTCTGGGGAGGGAGTTCCACAGTCTGGGAGCAGCCACTGAGAAAGCCCTCTCCCTTGTTCCCACCAAACAAGCCTAAGAGGGTGGTGGGGCAGAGAGAAGGGCCTTTCCAAATTATCTTAGAACTCTAGTGGGCTCATAAAGGTGGGTACAGTTCTTCAAATAACCTGGGTTCATTCTGTATAGGGCTTTATAGGTCAAAACCAGCACTTTGTATTGTGCCCAGAAACAGACCGGCAGCCAATGGAGCTTTTGCAACAAGAGAGTTGTGAGCTCCCTGTAGCCAGCCCAAGTTACCAATCTGGCTGCTGCTCGTTAAACCAGCTGATGTTACTGAGCACTTTTCAAAGGCAGTCCCACATACAGCGTATTATAGTAATCCAAATGAGATGTAACCAAGGAATGTACGTTGTCATGTATCTAGGCATGTACCTAGACAAGAAGATGACTTGTCTAAATTACCACTGTTAGCTTTTAATGGCTAGTGACTACTATTGAGTACTCCCCACCTGCCTAAATTAGAAGTTCACTATTAAGTAGTGAACTAGTTAGATAAAGAACTGGTTAGGGACCATGCTAAAGAGCCCGTGAATATCACATTTCCCAGCTGTTTCTTTATCCAAAGCCTAGTTCTCTGAAAACTGCTTCTTGCTTTTTGTTAGCTCCCCAGTTAGAGTTTTCTGTAGGTCACAACATTGAAACCACTGCAAATGCAAGAGATACAATTGATTAGTTAATTCCAAGGTGAAAAGCCTTTAAACCCATAAATAGCAAGAGCAGCTCGGAAGGGGTGGACTTCTTTGCATCCCGAGGCTCATTTACACGGCAGGTTTTATTACAATAAATTGCGCTTTAGCGCTTTCCCGGAGCAGTGGTGGGTAGTTTACACGGTGTATGTTTACACAGCTATATTTTGTGGCTCTTTGATTTTTTCCGCTTTGAGATTCACACAGCCAAATGTGGTGGGGGCATGGCCAAGCATTGGAAAGGAGACAAAGGAATGCCATAGGAATGTCTGCCCTGGCCCCAACTCCGTGTGCTTAACAGCTGAAGGACAAAGCATGTCACCCTTTGCCTGTTCCCCCCCCCACCAGCTCCCTGCCCACAAATCAAACTCCAAAAGGAAGGTTTTTTTCTCCTTGCTTAACAGCATTTTCTTGCCAAATAAACAGACAGCCAAAAAGAGAAAAGTTTCTCTCTCTCTCTCAGTGAGAGAGGGCCCAGTGCTATTCAACATCTTTATCAATGACTTGGATGAGGGAATTAAGGGCATACTTACCAAATTTGCAGATGACACCAAATTAGGAGGAGTAGCTAATACCCTGGAGCACAGGATCAAAATTCAAAATGACCTGGATAGACTGGAGAGCTGGGCCAAAGCTAACAAAATGAAATTCAATACGGAGAAATGTAAGGTACTGCACTTAGGGCAAAAAAATGAAATGCATAGATATAGGATGGGGGAGACCTGGCTGAATGAGACCACGTGTGAAAGGGATCTAGGAGTCCTAGTAGACCACAAGGTGAACATGAGTCAACAGTGTGATGCGGCAGCTAAAAAGGCCAATGCAATTTTGGGCTGCATCAATAGAAGTATAGTGTCCAGATCAAGGGAAGTAATAGTGCCGCTCTATTCTGCCTTGGTCAGACCTCACTGAGAATACTGTGTCCAGTTCTGGGCACCGCAACTCAAAAAGGATATTGACAAATTGGAGCGTGTCCAGAGAAGGGCGACTAAAATGGTGAAAGGTCTGGAAATGATGCCTTATGAGGAGAGACTTAGGGAGCTGGGTATGTTTAGCTTGGAAAAAAGACGGTTAGGAGGCGATATGATAGCCCTGTTTAAGTATTTGAAGGGGTGTCATGCTGAAGATGGAGGCAGGCTTGTTTTCTGCTGCTCCAGAGACTGGAACACGGAACAATGGATGCAAGCTCCAGGAACAGAGATTCCACCTCAACATTAGGAGGAACTTTTTGACAGTAAGAGCTGTTTGGCAGTGGAACACACTCCCTCGGAGCGTGGTAGGGTCTCCTTCTTTGGAGGTCTTTAAACAGAGGCTGGATGGCCATCTGTTGGAGATGCTTTGATGGTGATTTCCTGCATGGCAGGGGGTTGGACTGGATGGCTCTTGTGGTCTCTTCCAACTCTACAATTCTATGATTCTCTCTCTCTCTCTCTCTCTCTCTCTCTCTCTCTCTCTCTCCCCCAATCACAGTGCAGCTCTTCTGCAGCCCTTAGTGAAATGGTTTCTCTCTCTCTCTCTCTCTCTCTCTCTCTCTCTCTCTCCCTCCCTCCCCCAAGCAGAGGATCACAGCTGACGAGATGGAGCTTTACAGACTTGCAAAATAGCAGAGAGGATGAGAAGGAATTCTTTTATGTGGAGAACAGATGTTCCCTGACTGAAAATTGTTGGGAATCCTTTTTGTTTGCAAACTGGCTTGCAAAATAGCAGAGAGGATTTTTCATAAGTTTCCTAATCGCTACTGAATCTCCCTCACTCACTCCTCCTCTTTTAAGCCCATCCCCTTCATCATAGCAACCAATCACAGTGCAGCTCTGCTGCAACCCTTAGTGGAATGGTTGTTTACATTACCAATAATGCGCTACTTTGCAAATATACTGGCAAAAATAGCGACATCCCTTGCCACGCTATATTTGGGTGTTTTACCTCCCCCCCTTCTGAATGGCGCAATGCTGTGTGGTGATCCGTGGGAACAATGAGCTATCTTTGCGGTATATTTAGAGGAATATTTGCCCATGTAAACGAACCCCAGGTTTCCCTCCAGTTTGTACATTGAACACCCGATAGAGAACCTCATCTGTTCCAGGAGACTGAGTGTTGAAGCCCTTAACTCTGAGACATTGGCTAGGATCTATGTGGGAATACGTTAACTAAACAAGTTAGTTAGGGATGGAGGGATGAGATCATAAGGGATGGAGAAAGGTAAAGCAAGAAAGTGGGTTTCGATGGGGTGCTTGGGAAATGGGATTTTCCAAAAACCCATGTAGTTGTTTCCTTCTAACCTTAAGACAGGAATAAAAAGAGGTGGGAAGTAAAATCCCAGAAGGCATTTTTCAGCTCTATTCTGTACTGATTTTAGTGCAGGCTTTTAACTTAAAGTTAAATAACAAGTTTACATGTACATAAAAGTTAATTTTCCCCCTTTCTAACATAAATGGAGTTGAAATACACACATACACACACATATATAAAACATTAATTCTTTTCTGCCAACTGTCCTCTCTCTGGTTAGAGAGGTTCAGGCCAAGATGCCAGAGTTCAATAGTGCTTTCATCCAAGCATGTATAGATTTGCAGCCTATTGCTAGCATCAGAAAAGAAGAAAAGCAAGGATCAAAGGTGAAAACATTTTCCAGTCTCTTCTTAACCTATCTGAAAGCTGCTGTTTTCAGAGATTTCATGGTTGGCTTGTGCTACAGAGGAGCATGAAACCGGTTTTCCTTAATTCTACCGGCAAGGACGTTCCACCCTAGAGGGGGGATTTATCCTTAGAGTCTGCTGTGTCTGCCTCCCAAAGAAGTACAGCTTCCACCCCTGCTGCCTGTTTTTGTGTCCAGATCTAGCCTTTTGGCTGGGTCCCCAGCTGCTATAAGATGCCCCATTCTGCCAGTTTATTTATTTATTTACTGCTAAGAGCCTGGCAGCTGCTTATGAAATGCTGCCTTAAAATCCCATCTTAAGAAGAGCTTGACACTCATTTAAACTAACGGTCATGGCAGAGGTTTCGTACTGCCATAGAATCCTTTTATAGCTGGCTATTCTGTGCAACCATAGTGTGGTCTTAATATTTATCAACTAGATTTTCTGGATTTCTATCCATCAAGCCCTGTAGGGAGTCCCATTCAGATTCTGTCAGAGGCAACCATGTTTTGTCCACTTCAGGGTGGGGAAGGGGAGGATGAAGGCACAACTCAGCCAATCAGAGGTATTTTAAAATCCTATGGATTGTAATGTGATTGTCTGTACAAACTTGAATATCTCTCATTGAAATCAATAGGACTGAAGTGCTTAGTTTGGGCTGGAAGTTTTTATAAAATAAATGTTCTCGCTATATTACATTGCATTGCATGGTACTTGTCAATATATTGCATTATTGGGTACATGAAGAAGAGAACTGTTTGACAGAGCAAGGGTCCATCTTCTCCAGTAATAAGCATCAGCTATCTTAGAGCTGTTTGGTTACTGCTCCTCCCAGAATTCCTCATCATGCTCACTAGGGCTGTTGGTGCTGGGAATTGTAAATCATGAAAGACTATGGATCACTCTTAAAGAAATTGGTGTGTCACATTTGATTGTCTTGATGCATAACCTGTACTCAGGACAAGAAGTTACCATCTGCATGTTTGACTGTTTACAGGGGTGTAACTCCCCCCACAAATCAATTGGAATGATTATCAGATAAGCATGAATAGGACTGCAAATGAAACTTCAGTTAAGTGTATAATTTAGTATCCAAGAAATTATCACCTTTGTTCCTACTTTGGAAAGAACAATAAAATGAGAACATATTTTTCTTAAGATACCAGTGATTCAGATCAAGTGATAGTTCATATTCAAGTAACTTTCTGGCTTCTCCTCGCAAATGAAGATTCAGGAAAGACTCATCCCGCGCTTTTTGCAAGTGCGCTGATGACTAAAAAGGCCAATCCGAGATAGACAAGTCCGGTTGCAGAAAGCACAGCAGAAGGTTTCCTTGGGTGATGTTTCCGGGTTGTGATTTTTTCTGCATTGTCATTTCTCTTCAAGACTTGTAACTCAGGATTTTTCTGGAAGGAGGGTAGGTGTTGTGTAGAGTTTTCAGATTTCAATTTGTCTGGGGGAAAAGACTCCTAAGGGGGCTCTTCCAAGTGATGTATTTATTGTGGATGTACCATTCTCTCGCTTGTGTAATTAATCAGTGTTTCCCTATCCACTATTCCATGGTTTCCTCTATGCAGAAAATATTTTTAATTCTTTTTTTAAAGAGTGGTATGCTAATGGAAACTCCACAAGTGTGAATGATCCTTGTCATTCCTTTTCCTTCTTAAGAACCCCCCTTGATGGTTTCTGACCAATTTATGATTTCCTCTTTCTACTGCTGCTAATCTGATTGTCCCCCTCATTATTTTCAAAGTCTCCTGAGAAGGAAGGAGGTGCAAACACTTACTTCCAAGCCTCTTCATGCTGGTCTTCAGAAAATCTCCAGCAGGAAGCCCCAATGCATGTTTTGAAACAAAACAAAACAAAAGAGCTTGGTACTTTGAATTGCATTTTTCTTCCTGGTACTTTGAATTGCATTTTTCTTCCTGCCTAGCTCACTTTTGGTATTGGAGATAGTCAGGGAAAAAGCTTTAATTCAAAGTAGAACCACAGAGTAAAGCAAGGAGAGAGTGGGGCAGGATTAAAAATTACACATAAACATACACACATATACACACCTCCCACTCCCAGCCATGCTTTACAGGTTTAAAAGAGAAAGGCAGAGCTACCCTGATCAAGAGCCCCCAGGCACATTAGGAAAGGGAGGAGAAAGGAGAACTCTTCTTGCTCACACAGCCCCATGCAGTGGTGACTGGTAGCTTCTGTGCCACTGTGGCGCTGAATCACACTCTGGATTTTTAGTGCAAATGTTAATGGAGTAATCCACATGCTGAGCATGAGTCCTAAAATAGGTTTAGTAGCATGTATGACTCTTTAAAGTTCACACTAAACCCCAGAATAGATTCACTGTGCCGTGTCACAGTAGTACACTGGTACCTCTGAGCCTATCAAGAGGACCAGGCAGCAAATAGTTCTTGTAGCAGAGTCAGCAAACATCAGACTGAAGAAATGAGCACAAAGACACAGGCTTATGTCTAAAATACTTTTCTTTACTAATATATACAATGAGTCTGAGACTCCTAGCAAACAGACTACATAACACAGCAGATACATAGTACAGTCCTGCACTGAACAGCTTAGACTGCATGTGCACAGTCTAAGGGCAAAATCCAAGTACAAAGGCAGTGTGTAGGAACATCTAGTTATACAGATACAGTGCAGTCATGGATTATACAGTTAGTGTTTCTCATGCACTTGAGCTACACAACATTTTCCCAGGCAGAGAACAAGTTCACTCCCTGTTTCAGTTCCCACAGTGGCCTCTAGACAATATCTAGATATGCTAACCAGCTGCATTTAGCCAGCTCACTGCTGGGCCCTGCAGGTGGTAGCACATTATGCCATGCCAGCTCTTTACATTATAAATTTCCTGTGATTGCATGTCCTATCACCTTGACATGCCACTGATATGGAAGCTGTGAGCTACCACTGATCCCATCCCACTGGTGCAGATGGAACAGAGCACCTTGTATACATCAAAAAATGTTACTTTTCACTTAGTATGTAGAATGTCCAGTGTCCTGTATGTACAGCCGAAAAGCAGTTATTGTTGTAGTGCTAGGAGCCTCTCTTCTTTCAGAACGTAGAGCAACAATGGTCAAAATGCAGGCCATGGGCTACTTTTTATGCCTTGTCAAAAATCCCTTCACACCTTCTCCCAATTTTTCAAGAGAAAAAAATCAACAAAAATGACCAATTTCCTCTCCCCTCTACAAAGCTGAAGGTGGAATTCACTATCCCCCCACCCTGGTTACATTTGGACTGTAAAGGAGGAGAGGAATTTGTTATCAGCCTGGATCTCTTATAGCTCCAAGAAATTGCCAAAGTCTGTTCACTGAAGAATAAATAAGCCCAAAGAGTTCCGACAAAAAAACCACTGGTATCCACTTTGATCCAATAATGATAATAGATGATAGATTGGCTGGAAATTAACTAAATTGCTGTCTCTCCTGATGAGCCAGAAACCACATGGCATACCTCCTGCAGACAGATGAATACTTATAGCTCTGTGGCAAGCAGAGAGAAGCTGGTTTCTTCCATTAATTATTGAGTGTTTCATTTATGCCTCATAAATAAGAAACTCAAATGAAAATGTTAGATGTCAAATCAGTTTGGTAACAAATAAAGCTATCTTGGATGTTCTCTCTCCCTCTACATTTTAGCTTTATGGAAGGCAATTGCAAAAAGAAATTGTAATAACCAAGAAAGAGCAATTATGTGTTCCAAAAAACACACATCAACTTCCTCAGTTTAAAACAGAAGTTATGCCCAGGTTTGAAAGTGATCATTTTCTGATTTGGATACACATAAGCAACTTCACTCAGGAGAGACACACCAAGGACTGTTATCAACTCTTTTTAGTGCCCTCAGGAAGGACTTAAAGCTGAGCTAAATGGACCCCCCAGCTAAATCAAACAATAAGTGAGGTACTGGCTTCAGACCACCTTCAGTGTCTTTGAACTACCCAGATATCAGTTGAATCTCCTGATGAAATACAATACTCTTACCCAAGTGCTACTCCAGTATCTAAACCACCAAAACAATGCACACTAGAGGCAACAGCAACAGCACCATTCAAAGCCATAGTTCAATAAGGAATATGCTAATGCCAAAAAAGCTCTCATCGCTACTTACCAGGGTTATGTAACCAGTACTACGCCAGAAGCTATGCAAAAGCTGCTCCAGCAGAAGAGAGACTACAAAAAATTGCTGGTGTACAAGGAAACAGAGGCCATGAAGAACAACTGGACACAACTTATCCAGGCAGTCAAATCCAACAACACAGCTTTATTCTGGTACATTACATCAAGTTTCCAAAGTAACGCACCAGTTACAGTGGACTGTCACATTCCCTCTGGGATCTGGGAGGATCACTTTCAAGCACTGTATAAGGACACCTATTTTGAAAGTGGATGCACTAACCAAAATATAGAGAATCTCCCAAGGTGGGCACCAGTGACAGCATCAGAGATCAAGAACCTTGTAGCTCATCTGAGACTGGGGAAGGCTCCAGGGGAAAATGTAATACCTTCAGAAGCCATTAAAAACAATTTGGAATTCTGGACCCCTATCCTGACCTCACTTTTCAGCTGTATTGACAAATATGGTCGAGCACCCATATATAGAAAAGGAAGGAAGGATGATCCTGCCGACTACAGATCAATTAGCCTCCTCAATACTATCAACAAACTTTATGTGAGACACTTACAATGGAAATTCTAGGCTGGAACAAGAAAACATACTTGCAGAGGAACAAGCTGGCTTTAGGGAAGGCCGCTCCACCATAGATCAGTGCCTTGTGCTATACCACCTTGTCAAAAAAATATTCCACCTGCAACTCAGCTTCTCTTTATGTTGCCTTTATGGACTTTAAAGCAGCTTTTTGACTATATCTCAAACCACACTGTGGGAAAACTGGAGGCTTCCTTGATTGACTGGCGTCTACCCCATCTAATTCATATGCTGCATGAAGGGACCTCACTCAAAGTAAGAGTAACCCCCAGGGTCATCTCACCAATGCCTTTGTCTCTTAGAAGGGCATCAAGCAAGGTTGTATTCTAGCTCCACTCTTGTTCAACTTTTACATCAACAATATGGTGGGTCATCTCGACAACACAAACTTCCATCCTCCAAGCCTAGAGGGAAGGCATATAGCAGCTCTGCTTTATACAGATGATGCAGCAGTACTTTCAAGAACACCCATTGGCCTAAAAAGAGCCCTAAGAGCACTAACACAGTACACAGAGAGGATTAGCTAGTATTCAACTTTCAAAAAACCAAAATCATGGCATTTGCTAAAAGGCCCAAGAACCATAACTGGAGTATAGATGGCCACAAGATTGAACAGCTCTCCTACTTCAAATATCTTGGGGTAATCTTTCAGGCCACTGGTAGTAGGAAAGCACATGGGGAGTATGCTGCTGGCAATGCACAGAGGAGCTCAACAGCCATCCGCAAATTTCTTAACACAAGAGGAGGCCATTATATCCCTGCAGTGCTCAAACTTTTTGAAGCCAAATCAGTAGCACAACTGCTTTATGGATCTCAGTTGGGACCCCTCCCCAACTCTGCACCATTAGAACTTGTGCAATCCAAATTCTTAAGATCAGCTTTCCAAGCTCCAAAATGTGTCTCTAATGCAACTCTGAAACTGGAGTCAGGCTTTATGAAAGTGGAGGCCAGAGTGTGGGTGACCATACTCAGCTACTGGCCCAGACTATCCCTCTTCCCCACTGTCCTTGCTCCACTAACCTTGAGTGATGATTTCCAGTCCAGGTGGAAACAGATAGTGATGACTAAATTTCAACACTGGGCTTTTCTCCCGATCTTCTGCTTATCCTGGAATATGATAGGGCTAAAGCAACTATCAAACAACAGGTGGTAGATATAGAGTGACAACAGGATTTAGCCAGGTCTCCAACTTTTATTGTTAGTGACTCCAACTGATATCTGGCTTCACCTATGGCATGCTTAGCAAAACTTGAAGTACCTAAGCACCGGAGAGCTTTTACTTTGGCACTATGTCATGCCCTCCTCTCAGCTGTCCTTGAAGGCCGATACAAGAAGATCCCCTTCCCAGACAGACTATGCCCCTGTAACTCTGGCCAAATAGAAACAACAGAGCATGTATTACTCCAGTACTCAGCTTTATTTCACCCCAATTGCATAGATACCAAGGACACACTGGACAATTCCATACTTCTCTGTTGCTTTCAGACACTAGCTCTGGTACAACATATAATGTTGCCAGATTCTGTGCAGCAGCAGTTAAAATTAGTCAGGCATTGACCTCCACAGTAGACTATTACCAACCTTGTTTTGTGTTGATATACTGGAGCCATACAGTCTGAAGGGATGTTTTAAATACTGTTTTTAACCTGTGTTTTTACCTCATTTTTATTCTGTATCCCCTTTTTACCTGTGCTGGTCTATGACTGTAATAAAGATTCTATTCTATTCTATTCTAGTTTATAATGGATAAAATGACCCACAAGAATCAACAGCTCCCTGACATTTTAATTATAATTTCTTAAAATCTCTGAATGATAAGATACAACAATTTAAGAGCAGGCTTTCAAAACAGCCATTTTAACAAACATTGTCTAATTCACTCACAGTAGCTATGTTTAGACCATCATCCAAAGCTTTATTAAATACAGTTTATAAAGCCATGGACAAATACATCTTCTTGCGCCCCCCTCCCCTTCTCTGCTGCATACTGGCTTTGCTGCAAAGATAGTGGCTAGTGTTCAGCTGGTGCTATCTCTTAACATGCAAAATGGGGAACTGTTGCTTTAATACTGCTTAACAAATCAGAAAAATGCCCATCATGATATTCTTCTTAAGCACTTTTGGTGTTCAAAGAGAGAATTCTACCATGAGGCAAGAATCATCATTCCAAAACCAGGGTGCTGAGAGTATGGCACAAGAATCATTCATGACTGTGTTATTAACATTTGGATTATCATCTGAATGTGATTACTGTTTAAGACAGACAGTAGTTTTTAACTGTGAATGAGAGTTAGTATGATAGAAGCACTGTTGCTTGTGGCCTACACAGTCTTCATTCTTGTCATTGTCGAAGCAGTTTTTTTTAGCAGAGAATTTAAGGGTCTTATTAAGTTGTCCCCCACCCTATTCCCATTAATTTCTGTGGCATGGCCTCTTCATGCTGCACTCTTTCCCTGCACCCACCAGGAAAATATGTGAAGTGAATGAAGTTAAACGGGCAGTGTGAAGACAACCTAACAGTTACTAAATCATTAGTGGAAGAAGGAGTGGACTTTGGCACAGGGCAGGCATTTAGGAGCTCTGCTGCTGGCAAAGTGGTCTCCAGTACTCCCCACAGAACTTGAAAAATGGTTGGCCTCTTTAACTTTCAGCTCCTTGGGACACTTAACGCTCACCCACAAAGCATTTTATGGGTAATGGCAAGAAGGGTCTTCATGCCATTTCTTCTACTGTTAGAACCACCAGTTCTACTCTTCAGAAGCAAGAGCTCTTTTTCACCTCAGCTCCGCCTCAGTTTGTCAGATGAAGGGCAGGCAGGCTAATAAGCAACAAGCCATCTGCTGCCTAGTCTGTCTGATGACACTTTGCTAACATACCACTTTGATTTCAATGGCATGGGGAAGGGGAGTTATGTCATCATACTTGTCAAATAAATCACCATTAAAACCTTTCCTCTGCCTTTAGCTGGCTGCCTCCATTTAATACTGTTATCCTATTGCATTACTACATGATTATTACATTTATATCCTATTCTTCCTTGTAAGAGCTTAGGATTGTGCATATGGGTGTGCTCACATTGTATCCTTACCACAGCCCTGTGGGGTAGTTAAACTAAGGGAGGATGACTGTCGCAAGCTCACCCGCTGAGCTTCATGGATGAATGGGGGTTTGAATATGAGCCCACTTTACCCAAGGGACTAAGCCCTACTGAATTCAAGGATTTACTTATAAGTAAATATGCCTAGTATAAGCCTGTAAGAAGCAAACAAATATTAGAGGGTGAGAAAAGAGAGTCATCTACTTTTACTTTTAAGAGTTATTTTACCATGTTTGTTAAATAAATCACTGTTGAAACTTTCCTTCATCTTAAACTCAGCCGCTTTCCTATAATGCCCATTATTCATTGTTTCCATTTATTCAGACAAAACTACACTCAAGACTTCAAATCCTGATCTTTGGCATATATAGCAGATATTTATCCATTACCCCTTTCCTCCGTGTGTTGAGAATACAAACTTTCAAATCAGCCCCCCAAGCAATCCCCAAAATGACTTATTTCATTTATATCCCACCTTTCTGCCCCCAAAAAATGCACTCAGTGCCACAAATTCAATTAGAACATAAAAAAGATTAAAAACACAATTAGAAACACATCCATTAAAAGACAAACACACACCCAACCAACCAGTTAGGAACCCCTGGCTCAAGAACCACCCAGTATCAAAGCTCTGTCTGAATAAAAAGGTTTTTGTCTGAATAAAAAGGTTTTGCAGAAGGATAATAGGGAGCCATTCTAGCCTTCTGTGTCAGAGTGTCTGATAAAGGCCTTCCCCAAAGCTCTTAAAACCCAGGCAGACTTATATGCAAGAATGAAGACTTTCAGGTAGCTGGATTCCAAGTGACACAGTATTTTATGGATTATGGCTTAATTGTGCCCAGAAACAAAGAAGAAGCCAGCTACTACAACAAGGGAGTCCCATACTCCTTGTAGTTAGTCCTAGTCAACCATCTGGTTGCAACATTCTGGAGCATCTGAAATTCCTGAACATTTTTCAAAGGTAGTCAATCATATAGCATGTCATAGTAATTATGGATGTTTTTAAAAGTTCTCAAGACCAATTAGATTATATGTTGGATAAGAAGACCCTTTCAGCTGTGCAAAGGGAGAAACAAGATAACAGTAGGAGAATAAAATAATAAAACACCCTATGATTGATTAGTGACATTGACCCTGCTCATGCAATGCCAGTTACAGAAGCACCTGCAAACTGTGCACCTCATCTGTCAGAGTCCCACCTTCTGTGGTGCCAAGACCAGATTAGGTTTTCTTTTTACTGAACAACTGTGTCTCCTGTCTGGATTGAACATCAACATGTTAACCTACATCTGATCCATTACTACCTCCAGGCAGTGGTTCAAGATTTCTACAGCTACATTGGCATCAGTTGTCAAAGGAAGAGAGACCGTGGGTAGTGACGCAACCCAAACCTTCACATGGCCTCTCCCAGAGATTCCATGCCAGTATTAGAACAGTACAGGGGATAAGCAGTTGTCCCCTAGCACTGGGGACACTCAGCTAGTTAAGATTAGAACCACTACCAACACTAGGTTGTCAAGTCCCATACTGGACGAATGCCCCAGGTGACATATGCATGAACTTGTATGTATTGTGAGAATTCACGCAAGAAATGATCTTTGAATCCTTAGCTGTAGTATGTTTGCACAGATAGATCCAAATAATATATTCTCATTCAGAGTTATTTCAAAGGTATGCTACAGAACACACAAGAATCAAAATACAAACAATTGCACAGGGGAATAGAAAATGTTACATTAGAGCATCATGAATAACAAACAAAACATGAATAAAGATGGCTAATTATATTCCTGATTCCTTTCAAAATAGATTTTATTAGTCCAGAAGCTTTTCATGAGACCAGCTTGCTTGGGCTGATTACCATGTTTACAGCACTTGATGAATGTAGCAGTTGGTGACAGTTCTCCTTTATCAAGCAAATTCCAAACTTAACCAGTAATTTTGTCATGTAACACATTCACACACACAAACACACACACACACGTGGTCAACATAATGATCAGTTATGTTGTATAGATCCAAGTAAACAGCACCCTACCAATGATACCATAGTGGATGGCTTTGTTGAGTATTGCTGAGATGTCCAGCAGTACCAACAGAACCAACTTCTTTACTTCAGCCTTATCCAAGAAGGAAAACAGTGCCCTAACTCATGCAAATAAAACAAATGATGCAGTAAGGGGACTGCAGCCCAGAATAGGTAAAGAGGTATTAAAGGAATACCTAGCTTTGTTTTGTGCTTTCAAGTCGTTTCTGACTTATGGCCACTCTAAGGCAAACCTGCAACAGGGTTTTCTTGGCAAGATTTGTTCAGACAGGGTTTGTCTTCTCACACTCAAAGAGAGTGCGACTTACCCAAGGTCGTCCACTGAGTTTCTATAGCTGAGTGGGAATTCGAACTCTGTTCTCCAGGGTCATAGTCTAGTGCTCAAACCACTACACCAAACTAGCTACACCACACCTAGCTACTCTTAGTAAATTCAGG
The DNA here is from genome assembly GCA_030847615.1 of Gambelia wislizenii. Classification (NCBI taxonomy): domain Eukaryota; kingdom Metazoa; phylum Chordata; class Lepidosauria; order Squamata; family Crotaphytidae; genus Gambelia; species Gambelia wislizenii. The sequence continues at coordinate 167,148,099 of JAUMIR010000004.1, forward strand.
TCTCCAGAGCTGGATAAACTTCGCCCAAAAATACTTTTAAAAAAACCCTGCAGATGTAATTTCAGAGCCACTATCCATAATCTTCTCTCCTTTTTTGATAGAGTTACAAGCTTGAATTCAGTAAGATTTTTGACAAGGTCTCCCATTATAGTCTTGCAGGCAAGCTGGCAAACTGTGGGCTGGACAGTGTTAATTGTTCCTAGTGGATTCATAATTGGTTGAGCAACCAAAACCAGAGAGTGATCACCAAAGGATACTTTTCATCCTGGAGAGAAGTGACTAGTGGGGTGCCTCAGGTTTCTGTCCTGAGCCCAGTGTTGTTCAACATCTTTATACATGATTTAAACAATGGAATAAAAGCTGTACTTATCAAAATTGCAGATGACACCAAATTGGGGGGGGGGTAGTGAATACCCCAGAAAATTAAGATTCAAAATGGCCTTGACAGATTGGAGAGCTGAGCCCAAACTAACAAAATTAATTCCAGTAGGGAAAAATGTAAGGTACTATGCCAGGCAAGAAAACTGAAATGTTCAAGTATAGGATGGGTGGCACTTAGCTTGAAAACAGTATGTGTGAAAAGGATCTAGTGGTCTTAATTGACCAAAAGCTAAGCATGAGTCATCAATGTGATGCAGCAGCAAAAAAGCCAATGCAATTCTAGACTGCATCACTAGGAGCATAGTGTCATGATCAAGGGGAATTAGTAGTGCCACTCTATTCAGATTTGGTCAGACCTCGCCTGGAATACTGTGTCCAGTTCTGGGCACCACAATTCCAGAAGGATATAGACAAGCTGGAACATGTCCAGAGGATGACCAAGTTGATCAAAGTTCTGGAAACCAAACTTTATGAGGAATGAGTTAGAGAGCGGTGTACGTTAAGCTTAAAAAAGAGAACACTGGAGGGGTGTGTATGTGACATGATAGCCATCTTTAAATATCAGAAGAAATGTCATGTAGAAGATGGATCATGTTTATATTCTGCTGCTCCAGAAACTAGAACAGCAACTGAAGAATTCTAATTACAAGGGGGGGAAATCCATCTAAACATTAGGAAGAACTTATTTACTGCAAGAATTGTTCAGCAGTGGAACAAATTGCCTCAGAGGGTGATAGGCTCTCCTTCTTTGGAGGTCTTTAAACAGAATTTGGATGGGCATCTTCCAGGAGTGCTGTAGTTGTATATTCCTGAATTACAGGGAATTGGACTAGGTGACTGTTACAGCCCCTTCCAACTGTAAGATTCTATGATTCTATGAAAAAGGTGAGGTTCCCCCACCCATATTTCTTTGCAGATCATAGAATCATAGAATTGCAGAGTTGGGAGAGACCACGAGGGCCATCCAATCCAACCCCTGCTACGCAGGAAATCACGATCAAAGCATCCCCGACAAATGGCCATCCAGCCTCTGTTTAAAGACCTCCAAGGAAGGAGACCCCACCACGCTCCGAGGGAGTGTGTTCCACTGCCGAACAGCTCTTACTGTCAAAAAGTGCCTCCTAATGTTGAGGTGGAATCTCTGTTCCTGGAGCTTGCAGTCATTGCTCCATGTTCCAGTCTCTGGAGCAGCAGAAAACAAACCTGCTCCATCCTCAACGTGACACCCCTTCAAATACTTAAACAGGGCTGAAGGTTCTTTGCCTTATGCTTGTCAATCTTCAGCTGTCTAGAGTTGCTTAGAGTTTACCGTTTTGGTCACCTGAGCTTTTCATGTTTGTAAACAACAGTGTTCTCTAGTAAGCAGATTGTCGCTAGGATTCCCCTTAAGAATATCTTTGAACTTTTGAGAGATTTATATCACAGAAGAATAAACATGCATCTTTATAATTCTTTTGCATATATTTATTATGTACAATTATGCTATTATACTTCTTGTGGAGATTCATCATATCAAATAGGCATTTCCAGTCTAGGTACATTGTCTTTGATAGACATTACATGGTCTAGGAACATTATCTTCTTAAAAGGAACATTTCTTGGACCCATAAGGCTTATGGTACTTGTAACACAATTCTGTGGTAAGGAGCAACATCTTACACAATATTTGTAGTACCCAAGGCATCATACATCACACATTTCATTGCTGAAGAATGGCAGAGCATTTACATACATTTCTGTTAAAAATTTCCCATGTATTGTTATATTCAGCATAGCTATAATCATTGTTTCCAGAGACAAACAAAACATTTCTAACTCTATCTGTGAACTGGCATTTCAGTCAGAGTATTATAAATGTTACCCTACATTCTACTGGTTAGCAAACAGCATATTTTCCAATTTTATAAGATTTTCCAATTTTATAAGAAAGCATGTTTAATATTTCCCTGTCTTTTACACAGATAAGTACCTCTTTAAACTTTTGATATATAAAAAGCAGAGCATTCAATGCATTATCGCTGTTATTGGCAAAGCAAAATGAATTTCCCATGACATTTTGTCTGTCCATATGCAGATCTGATACCAGGGACAGAATATGGAATTGGGATTTCAGCTGTAATGGATGGCAAACAAAGTGCTCCAGCTACTATGAATGCAAGGACTGGTGAGTGACATATATATTCAAAGTGACACCTGCAGCAAAATGTTGCATTATGGGCTGCTCCCATCTGACATTCCAGCCAGCCAACCTGCTATCCCCATTTCCCAACACACTCCCTATCCGCCTCCACCATTTTTGTCTTTCCCTGGCAACAGTCAGTATTCTGATTCTGTGCCCACCTGAACATACTGTACTCAGTCCTCCATAGACTGCTTAAGTTGTTCTCCCCCCACTCCATTTTGTTCCTTTTGCTTGTTTGTTTGTTGTGCTTCTTTAAAAGTGTTTACCTCTGCAAACTTTGGGGTTTCCTGGAACTAGATACCTTCCTTCTTGTGCATGAATGATATCCTCTGGCTACTTGTGGATTGGCACTTGGCAAACTGACTTCCCTATAAGTAAATATGATAGCCTGTCGCTTAGAGGCTTATCGCATGAGGAAGTAAAGTGGCAGTGGAGTTGGTAAGTTTTGCCTTCCATTCTGCCTTACCATATGATGTTGGTGTTTTTCAGCTGTTTTTCCGTTCCGGTCCTTTGGGAGATGGTGGCAAACACAAGTGTTTGGGTTTCTTTTAAGACTAGAAAAGATTAGAAAGACTAGAAAAAAGATTGGTGTTTACCACTATCTCCAACAGGACCAATATAGAAGAACAGCTGAAGAACGCCATGCCATAAGGCAGAATGGAAGACGAAACAGTCCAGTGCACTGCCACTTTAGTTCCTCACCCAATAAGCTTATGATAGATTCCAAGTGGAATAAAATAGACTGTGTAACAGGCTTAGGCCAGAAATTAAAAGAAATGCTACAAGGCCCATCTACACGAGGGGAAATAATCCAAAATATCTCGTAGTATTGGCATCTTGCAGCAGCAGCGACATGTCTAAATGGTTTTTCTGCCTCACATTCCTGATGGCAGCTGTGAGTGATTTACTTACGTTAGTTCTTCACTGCCGCTGGGTTGTTGTTTTTTTTAAGTGTGCGATAGGGAGATTTTCCAATTTTATAAGAAAGCAAAACAGAAAATATTGATTCTTTTTAATCGCCTTAGCAAGTGATAAGGCAAAAATCTAACATGGCGGCAGTGGGCACTTGTCCTCCTAGCAAGCCCCGCCCCCACTCTCACCCGGCCCATCAGCTTTGTGCTTCCCTTCGAGTTTTTTTTTTATTGTTCAGTAGTCCCAATGAGCAAAAATGCGCACCGACCTCACCATTTGTGAAAAAGTACAAGGAAATCTACAAAGGCTTTTACCCAATTGTGTTTGCCGTTTTGGGGCCCCCTCCTTCCAAATAGTGTGGATTGGCACTGTATCCTGCTTAGACAGGTAGGATTCCCAGCAAATTCCATGAGGGGTATTTTCTCCATTTAGACAGGCCCACAGTGATGTCATATGCATCCAGGCCACAAGTTTGTACCATTAAGACCAATCATGCCTTCAGAGAAAAACAGACTTGCTTCCCATTTAATAGTCTTTATTTAAAGGAATGCACCTCAAAAGTTAGACCTTTGTGCAGCAAGTCACAGCAGGCTGTACAAACAATCTCACAAAATTTAGAGGTTGGCATTGAATTAAAGATAATGCAGCCTCCCTATTCTTTTCTGCACTAACTGTGGACTAGCTGAAATTCTCAGGGGTCCAAATGGGTTTTTTTAATGACCCGGAACTTACTTGTAAATATTTAAACATCAGAATAGAATAGGATAGGCAGGCACCAGATCCTGTCTGATCATAGAAACTAAGCAGGGTCAGCTCTGGTTAGTACTTGGATAGGAGACCACCACCAAATACCAGGTACTGTAGGCTATATTTCAGAGGAAGGAACTGACAAAACCTCCTCTGAGTATTCCTTGCCTAAGAAAGCCCTATGAAATTCATGGGGCCTCTATAAGTCAATATGCGACTTGAAGGCACTTACACACCTACACACAAGCAGGTCCAGGCTGAACAATGGGGAACTACTCACATAACATAAATGATAATGAACCAGGGTAATGAGGATGCCTTAGTTTGTGCCATTTAGGCTCAGTTTAGTAACCATAACCAGGACTTTGTCATTATGGGAAGCATAATGGTGCTAGCTAAGCATTCAAGATTTGGGGCAGGCTAAATTATAAATGGCAGGGATCAGGGCTTCCCTAATGACACAGTTTCTAATTGGAATGGAAAGGTGGTTCAATAACTTGGCAGGGAATAAGTTAAAGACATTAAGTTCTTAGGATGTCAAGAGACCCAGCTCTGCTTACGTACTTGCAGGCCATGGTGCACTGATGACACCATTTGTATGCCAAGAACTATTTTTAATCAATTTGGAGTTTGCATCAGAGCCTGAATCAATTGCAAATGTATTTATTTTTTAAAAAAACATGGACCAAAATTAGAAGGTTAGTTGCCAGGATTCTTGGTAGGGGCTCCTTAGAAATCTCCAGAAAATGCATTGCCACACCTTATTTCCAATTTAATAGGGCCTGCTAGAGTTTTTGATAAAATTTGCTTTCTGGGCCTACAGATTGTCATCTCTGCTCCAGGGAACTGGTGGGTAGCTGATTTTTAATATGCACCGTATATTAAACTGAGCAAGAGTCCGAATGTTGGCAATATTGGCTCACATGCAAGAGATGCTTTTCTCTCTCTCTCTCTCTCTCTCTCTCTCTCTCTCTCTCTCTCTCTTTCTCTCTCTGTTTTGTGTGAACAGCAGCAAGTGCTCTGCTGTTTGTTTGTTTGTTTCTATCCCACCCTATATAATACCATTTCAGGTTGGCATACAATGAAACAGTTTAAACAATTTAAACAATATAAAATAGTAAGAAAATGTGAAGTCGAAGGCTTTCACAGCCGGCATCTATAGATTTTCCTTGGGTTTTTTTCTGGGCTGTTCTGGAAGAGTTTCTTTCTGACGTTTCGCCTGCATCTGTGGCTGGGATCTTCAGAGAATGGTTGGGTAGGTGTGTGTGTGTGGAGCTTATATGCTGTGAACCCTTGTTGGGGAGTACATGTAAATTTGTGTAATTGAATGGTTAGTTTCTGGGTATAGAAATGCAAGGCTCGTTAGTGTCTGTTTGGCTAATGGTTGGTTGATGGGCCACTATCTGCTGGAAATCCCCCTGTCCCTGGGTGGAATTCTTTTGTAAGTGTTGAGTTTTAATTCTATTGTATTTCAAAACTGGGAGCCAGATTTTGTTTACTTTTAAGGTTTCTTCTTTCCTGTTGAAGTTGTCCAGGTTGTTTGTGGATTTCAATAGCTTCTCTGTGCATTCTACATGATAGTTGTTGGCCTGGTCTAGAATTTCTGTGTTTTCAAATAGCATTTTGTGTCCAGGTTGGTTTATAACATGTTCTGCTACTGCTGATTTTTCTGGCTGGCCTAGTCTGCAGTATCTCTCATGTTCCTTGATTCGTGTTTGCACACTGTATTTAGTGGTCCCTATGTAAATTTGTCCACAGCTGTATGGTATGCAGTAAACTCTTGCAGCTGTGAGAGGGTCTCTTTTGTCCTTCGCTGAGCGTAGCATTTCTTGGATTTTTTTGGTTGGTCTATAGATTGTTTGGAGGTTATTTTTCCTCATCAGTTTTCCTATTCTGTCTGTGACTCCTTTGATGTATGGTAAAAATATCTTCCCTTTGGGTGGCTGCTTTTCTTCTTCATTCCTGTGGGTTTTTTCTGGGTCTGGCTGCTCTTGTGATGTCTGATCTGGAGTAATCATTAGCCTGCAGGGCCTCAGTTCGTCCTCCAGGTAGTGGAGTTCGCAGATCCTTTTTGCACAGTCTACCAATGTTTTTATTGTGCTTCTTTTTTGTCCTGGGTGATCATTGGAGTTCTTGTATAGGTATATGTCCGGGGGGGGGGTCTGTATACCTTGTGGCCTAACGGTATACAGCCAGCCCCAGAAAAAAACACAGGAATGAAGAAGAAAAACAGCCACCCAAAGGGAAGGTATTTTTTTACCATACTTCAAAGGAGTCACGGACAGAATAGGGAAACTGATGAGGAAACACAACCTCCAAACAATCTACAGACCAACCAAAAAAATCCAAGAAACAAGGACAAAAGAGACCTCCTCACAGCTGCAGGAGTTTACCACATACCATGCAGCTGTGGACAAGTTTACATAGGGACCACTAAACGCAGTGTGCAAACACGAATCAAGGAACATGAGAGACACTGCAGACTGGGCCAGCCAGAAAAATCAGCAGTAGCAGAACATGTTATAAAACAACCTGGACACAAAATGCTATTTGAAAACACAGAAATTCTAGACTAGGCCAGCAACTATCATGTCAGAATGCACAGAGAAGCTATTGAAATCCACAAACACCTGGACAACTTCAACAGGAAAGAAGAAACCTTAAAAGTAAACAAAATCTGGCTGCCATCAACCAACCATTAGCCAAACAGACACTAACGAGCCTTGCATTTCTATACCCAGAAACTAACCATTCAATTACACAAATTTACATATACTTCCCAACAGGGGTTTGCAGCATATAAACTCTCCACACACCCCTATGCAACCATTCTCTGAGGATGCCAGCCACAGATGCAGGTGAGATATCAGAAAGAAACTATTCCAGAACACAGCCTTACAGCCCGGAAAAGAACCAAGGAAAATCTAAGTTAAAAAATGTTTAAACAGAGTGAAAATATATTATACAATTTGACGAGTTAAAACAAGACAGTTAAAATCAGGGAGGAACAGTTCTAATCAGTTTGAAAGTTCTAGTCATCTGCATCCCATTTGCTCACTTCTGTGTGAACCAGGAAAACAGCAATGAGTATCTGTGCCAAAACCTCTGTTGTTGTTCCCAGTGGTGAAGGAGCTCTTAAATCTCTTTTCCTCTGTTTTGGAATAAACTGCAGGGGTACATAGGAAGGGGGCACAGATGGGTAAGGAAGATCTTTTAAGGCCTCCATTACTGAATATATTGGGGGTGCAGGTTGCAATAGCAATAGCACTTCTGTTTCTATACTGTTTATCAGTACCAAAGCACTCCCTAAGCAGATTACAATATGTTAGCTAATTGCCTCCAACAAGCTGGGTACTCACTTGACAGACCTACGGATGGATGGAAGGCTGTATCAACCTTGGAGCCTCTAGCTAGGATGAACTCACAATGTTGTAGCTGCAGTACCGGCATTTAACCACTGCGCCACCAGGGCTCCACCAGGGTAGGATTAAAAAGATCAAACCAACATCATTGTCTGTCAGTAGAGAAAATCTGTCAGCTTTTATGGACACATTAGCATGCTGGCATTTTGCACAGGGAGAAGTATTTACAGCTAGCATTTAAATGAAAATGCAAACAGTATTTGCCTTTATGTGATATTTGTACAGTGATTACAGCTAGAAATACCAAAGCTAGCCTTAGAATTCTGAGATATTGATTCTTAGAACACATTGCTCAATCAAATCCATTTATTTTCTGTATTAGCTTTCAGTGACCACTCTGAGTATGTGCTGGTATCGCCAGGATTGTTAAATCTATTCTTTTAGGGAGCTGTAACTAACAGAGCTCAGTTCCATTTCAAGAGGAAGAGAGACTAATTAAGGAGGAGATAAAAGAGTCCAGTTGCATACTCACATGAGCTTCATGTCCACGCAGTGGTATAAACTGGCCCATGGAGGCTAATACCTTAAGGCCTATTTGAATTTCCATCAGTCTCTACACACATGGAGATGCCAGCTTGCCAAGCAGGACCTCCCACCTCAGTCAGCCCCAACTGCTACTCAGCTGGTGTTGTCAACCTGCCATTACATAGAGTATTCAGGTGGAAGATCTAAGACACCACTAGAAAACAACCGTTAGCAGTTGTTTTATTTTTGTAATGTTTACTAGTCTGTGAGGAGAGGATGCTGCTGGTTTTTCTGCAGCAAGGTCCAGACTTCTCTGGGCAAACTTGGGTGTTGGGAGAAAGAGGAAGCAACAGCAAAAGTGGTGACCATGGACCCAGGATCTTAAAAGTACGGGCCAGCAAACCCACAGTTTATTGGGTCACAGTTACCTCTGTAATATGATAAACATAGAGACATTTCCATCCTACTTTTCAAGCCAGGTTCATATGTAAGGGAGTTGTTTCAAAGGAAAATTATCTTCTTGATTCAAGAAAACCTCTTCTTGATCCAAAGAGGATCTATTGTTTCTTTTATGTTTTTATTTATGCAAAATTCCAAACACAGCCATACACACCTCAAGTTGTTCACCACTGTTACAATGTTCCCTCTTAAAATCTCCCTCTGCTGCCACAGAGCTCGACAGCCCTCATGATCTCATAGTGACAGCATCCACGGAAACATCCATTTCTGTGTCCTGGACGAAAGCCAAGGGCCCCATTGATCACTACCGAGTCACCTTCATCCCTGCTTCAGGAATGGCATCTGAGGTTACCGTTGCCAAGGACAAGTCTGAGCTTACACTGTCAGACTTGGAACCCGGGACTGAATACACTATCTCTGTCATTGCTGAGAGAGGCCGTCAGCAGAGCCTTGAGATCACAGTGGATGCCTTTACAGGTACTGAAGGTTGTCTCAGGTTATTTGAAGGTCTGGTGCTGCTCTCTACTGGTTGACTAAGGACCACACAAGGCAGGACATGGGAGAGATTTGATTAGGGTTTTCATTTAAAGCAGGGGCAAGCACACAAAACTAATTAAGACCCATCTGGTTGCTTTGAAGATCAGGGAAGTGATGCTCTGTAAGAGGTTGTTTAGGCCATGATGCAAGGAAAGACAGATGCAGCATCATTTTCTAATTCTACTAGCATCCTGAGTAAATAGTAGTTTCTGATATGCATGTGTGTGTGGCTGAGACTGAGGAAAGAGTGGAGGAGGAAATCATTAAACACCTTTTCCACAGAGCATCAGTCCCACAATCTCCAAGGCAGTCAAGTGGGCCTATTAATTAATAAAATAAAACCCACAGGAGATTTAACAAATAGGCCTCCCCAGACACATCCAGTTTGCCCATAGAGTAGCTAAGTGTGAAATTTCCTAGATACCATGGGCAGAATCAGCCCAAGTGATTCTAAGTGTTTTGGCTGGGAGCCAGTCCTGATTGTTATATCCTTGTTGTACATTCCCTCTGATGCCCCATCTCCCTACTTACCCACTCTTTAGGATCTGCAGACCTCCTGCCCCTGCTCTGTGTGGGTGGGTGGGTTGGGGAGAAGAGTCAGTAGGAGAATAGTGTTACTTTCTAGACAGGGTGCTCAAAAGTGCTTTGCAAGTTCATTTCAACGCTGGTTTCCCTTTTCTTTCCCCTTTCCTGACAAGTTCACTCCCCGTCACTTTGCAAATACCCAGGAGTGCACTTATCACTTGCACTCCATGGCCAAAAAAGACCTGCCCTGCCTTCTTCAGGCTTGCATCTTTCTTTCTGCATTCTTATTTTCAGGGTTCCGACCAATCACGCAGCTTCACTTTTCTCATGTGACTTCCTCCAGCGTGAACATCACTTGGAGTGACCCTTCTCCTCCAGCAGATAAGCTGATACTGAACTACACCCCCAGAGACAAAGAGGAAACCAAGCAAGTGATGCTGGATCCTACCAAGAGACATGCCTCCTTGACCGGCCTGCAGCCCTCCACAGAGTACATTGTCTCCTTGGTGGCTGTGCATGGCCCTGTCAGCTCTGAGCCCATCATTGGCTCCATCACAACAGGTAACAGGAGGAAAATCTCTCTCTGTTTCCATGGTGTTTTTACTGCATGTGTTTTCACCTCATGAACACAAGATACCCTTTATACTGGAATGAGGAACAAGAAATACAAGTGAAAGACAGCTGCCGAAACTCAGAGTTAGTGTTTGTTTGTTTGCTTGCTTGTTTGTCTGAATGAAAGATTTCATTCAGTCTAAAAGATCACATTAGGCCAAACCAGTCTGGCATAGGCCTAAATCCAACATTTTAAAGTAATAGTTTTACGTCTCAATGGCATACCCTTCAATTCTCCCAATTTGACAAGGACAGTCCCAATTAATCCCCTGTTGTCCCCACTATTCCATTTGCTTTTAAAATGTCCCAGCTTTTCTCTTTTCCTCCCCCTTTCCACCTACCGTATGTCCTCACTTACTTCAGTTGCTGCAAACTGAGTTCAAAGTGCAAAAGTAGTTTGTACTCAATTAACTCAGCAAAGGAAGAGAGAGGAGAAGGGGTGGAAATCTGCCCTTCCCAGTAGGATCAAAAGCAAGCTTCTGCAGCATCTCCTACCTTGCCTCTTCTTCCTCATTAATAACTCTTGCCATTTTGACTACACTCCAATGTTGCTTGGTCACATGTTATCACCTGTGAAATGTTGGAGGGTGTGTCATGGATATCCCGCCCTTGCTTTTGGACCCCCAATGTAGACAAATGGAAACAACTATTTAATCAACAAACCAAGAACACACACTCAAAAACTACAGAAACACTGGCCAAGGAAGTGCAATTTCATTGAAATTAAATGCAAACAGTAGTATGCAGAGACACAGTGCACAATAATTATTCAGATTTTTACATACCAACAATCTTTCTTAAAATCCTTTTAATAAAATCTTTCTTCATGTACACTGTAATTTGTGAAGGGAATTTGTCATAAGTTCACAGGGCAGAGCTTAATTGCAAAGGCTCAAAATTAAGCTGTTGCTGTGTGCCTTTAAGTTGTTTCTGTCTTATGACAACGCTAAGGCAAACCTATCACAAGGCCTTCTTGGCAAAAAAAATTCAGAGGGAGTTTGCCTTTGCCTTCCTCTGAGGCTAAGAGAGTGTGACTTGTTCAAGGTCACCCAGCATGTTTCAATAGCTGAGCACGGATTTGAACTCTGGTCTCCAGAGTCATAGGACAGTTCAGACACGTCTTACCGTGCAACAAGACTCTGGGAGAGGTACGCAGCTATCCTGCAGCAGGGGGTCGTTTTCGGACACTGCCGTCCCACTCACGGCATCGTCCGTGACAGTTCTGGGTCCCATCTACAGCAACCGCACCATTTTTTAACCATGGACAACTTCCATGAGTAAAAACATGGCATGATTGCTGTAGATGAGACCTGGAACTGTCATGGACGATGCCGCAAGAGGGATGGCGGCATCCGAAAAGGACCCCCTACCACGGGATAGCTGTGTACCTCTCCCGGAGTCTTCTTGCGTGGTAAATGTGATGTACAGAGAACACACGCTCACATGCATGCAATAAATTGCTTTATTGACATGGATTCATGTGTCAGGAACATTGGAAAAGCCAAAACTGAATTACAGGCAAACATGGCTTTAGATAAAAGCACACAGCGTGAGAAATGCAGAAAAGGGAGGATACCACAGCAAAGGGGGGAGATGTCTTGCACCTGGGCCCCAACGTCCTTGAGCTGCTGGAGCAATCAGCGTTCCCATGCTGACCAGGCGGGCTGGCCTCACTCCAAGACATTCAGGGGCCTAGGAAGGAACCAGGCCTGAACCAGCCCCATGTCAGGGTCCTTCATGAACTCTACTCCAAAACCCAGAATTCAGGGACGAGCCTGACATACTGCCCTCCCGAAGACAAATCACCCCCTTAACCTGGCTTATCAGGAAAGCGGGCATGGAACTTTCGCAGTAAGCGCTTAGCATTAACATGATCAGAATTAACCCACTCAGCATGACCCAGAGGCAAATGTTTCCATTTCACCAAATATTGCAACCCTCCCCGATGAACCCTTGAGTCCAACACATCAGAGATTTCAAAATGTTGATCGTGGTCGACCAGAATAGGTTGGGGTGTAGGTCCCGGGGCCGGATGGTGCTGGTCTGGAGGGCATGCCGATTTGAGCAAGCTGGAATGAAACACAGGGTGCACATGTCGGTACAGTTTAGGCAATGACAGTTCAAAAGCCACTGGGTTGATCACTCTAGTAATAGGAAAGGGTCCAATGTACTTGGCCCCCAACTTCTTGGAGGGTTGGGGGCTCTTAAGGAATTTGGTGGATAAATAGACCAGGTCCCCAATGGCGTATCCCGGGGTGGGATCCCATCTTTGGTCAGCATGATGTTTGTAGCGTGCTTTGGCAAAGTCCAAGGCAGAGATCACCTGAGGCCAGGCATCCCTGACCTTTTGGCTCCACTGGGTCACCGAGACCGGGTCCGTGGGGGACCCCTCCTTCAGAGGCAAGGGACTGAAATCCTGTCCTGAGACAACCTTAAAGGGAGAAGGCCAGTGCTTTGGCGGATGGCACTATTATAAGCTACCTCTGCAAAAGGCAAGAGGTCAACCCAGTCAGATTGTTGGAAATTCACATAACACCTCAGGTATTGTTCAAGAACCTGGTTAATGCGTTCGGTCTGCCCCCATCACTCTGGGGATGATGGGAACTGCTGAGTCCTAGCTCCACCCCCAGGAGGTTCGTGAAAGCCTTCCAAAACTGGGAAGTGAACTGGGCCCCCTGGTCAGACACAATCTTGGCAGGAATACCATGGAGACGGTAGATGTGCTGAATGAACAACCTGGCCAATTGGGGGGCCGTTGGAAGTTTCCTGCAGGCCACGAAATGCGCTTGTTTAGAAAACAGATAAGTAACCACCCAAATAACAGTATTTTTCTTACTTTCTGGTAACTCTACTATAAAGTCCATGCTTATGACTTCCCAAGGTTTGGTTGGGGTAGGCAGAGGTTGAAGCAGGCCTTTGGGCTTCCCTGTCCCTCCCTTTGCCATAGCACACGTGGAACACCCCTTCACATACTCTTCCACCTCCTTCCTCATCTTTGGCCACCAAAGCTGTCTCCGGGCCAAATGTAAAGTTTTGATATACCCAAAATGCCCAGCACTTTTGACATCATGGCACTGCCTGAGGATGATTGCTCTCAGGGCCTCAGGGACATACAGACGGTCTCCTTTCCAGGCCAGGCCCTCCCTCATGGTCACCTCCCCGGGGTGGGCCAAGAACCATCGGTCCTTGGGCAGGGCCGACGCTAGTTGGGACTGCCACCCACCCCCATCATCCCGTGGGAGGAGGGGCTGTGGAGTGTGCTCTGGTGTGGGCAGAGCATCAATTGGCCTAGCGACTGATGGGGAAGCGCCCTCCTTGGCTGGCTTGGGCTCAGGTCTTGGACCCACCGGAGCAGCAATGGGCCCAGCGTCTGGCGGGGGAGTGCCATCCTTGGCTGACTTGGGCTCAGGCCCTGGCCCCACCGAGGGGCTGGCTTGGGATTCTTGCTGCTTGGTTTTACTACGTGTGAGGACTGCCAGCCCCAAGTGGGAGGGGGAGAAAACAGTATCAATGACCTCTTTTCTCTTACTCTCATGTTGCGGAAGCCTGGATAAAGCATCAGCCAGGAAATTCCTTTTCCCTAGAATGAATTTCAGGGTGCAGTTGAACCGGTAAAAGAAACTGGCCCACCTGACCTGCTTAGGGTTCAACCGTCTAGGGGTGGCCAACACTTCCAAATTTTTGTGATCTGTCCAAACTTCAAAAGGCTGGGGAGATCCCTCCAGCAGGTGGCGCCATGTTTCTAAAGCCAGTTTGATAGCACCCGCCTCCTTTTCCCACACAGGCCAATTCTGCTCTGTTTCATTAAATTTCTTAGATAGGTAGGCACATGGCCTGAGCTCTGCCTCTTCCCCCCCCCCCCCCGTTGCATCAGCACCCTGCCCATTGCAACATCACATGCGTCAACCTGGACTACAAAGGGTTGGGAGGGGTCAGGGTGCTTGAGGATTGGCTCTGATGTGAAGAGAGATTTCAATTTATCAAAAGCCAGTTTACACTGATCCATCCACACTATTTTTGGGGGAGGTTTTTCCCTCTTTCCTGCCCTCTTACCATTATTCCCCACTCCTTTGGTTTTCAACAAATCAGTCAGAGGAAGGGCTACTGTCGCAAAGTCAGGGATGAAGGATCGGTAAAAATTAGCAAACCCCAGGAAGCTTTGCAGTTGCTTCCTAGTTCTAGGGGCTTCCCATGCCAATACCCCTTTGACCTTTTCTGGGTCCATTTCTATCCCCTTGTTTGAGATGCGGCACCCCAAGTAGTCTAAACGGCTCTGATGGAATTCACACTTTGACATTTTAGCATACAGATGGTTTTCACCCAACCTTGCAAGCACCTTTTTCACCAGTTTCACATGGGACGTGTAGTCCTCTGCATAAATCAACACATTGTCCAGGTACACCAATACCCCCTTATACAGCAAGTCTCTCAAAACATCATTAATTAAGTTCTGCAATATCCCTGGTGCCCCTTTTAATCCAAAAGGCATGACCTTGAACTCGAAAGCCCCCAAAGGGCAATTGAATGCCGTCTTCCATTCGTCCCCTTCCTTGATCCGCACCCTGTAATAGGCCTTCCGTAGGTCCAACTTAGTAAAAATCTTCCCTTTGGACAAATGGGCTAGTATGTCCTTCATCAGGGGCAGGGAGGGTATTGGTTAGAGACACTAATTGCATTTAACCCTTGATAGTCCTGGATCAAACGAAGACCCCCATCTGATTTGCGCCTGAACATCACAGGGGCCCCCACTGGTGAGGTTGAGGGCCTAATGAACCCCCGCGCTAAGTTCTTATCTATAAACACTCAGAGTGCCTCCATTTCAGCAGGGGTCATGGAGTAAATCCTGGGCTTGGGTAGTTTAGTCTCAGAGAGTATCTCGATGGCACAATCGAAAGGCCTGTGGGGAGGCAAAATGTCACACTCCCTCTCCTCAAAAACATATTGACACGCCTTGTACTCCACTGGCAAGCCTTTCAGTTCTCCTTTAACTAAAGCAGTCGTGCAGTTCCTTGAATCAACCTCTAGAGGGACCCCCTCCCTTGGGGATGCTTTCCCCACCTGGTGCTCCTGCACAGACACTGGGTCTGCAAAAGTCATTGTCTCTTTCACCCAGTCAATGGTGGAGTTGTGGAACTTTAGCCAGTTTAAGCCCACCACAGCAGTGGGAACTAACCCTGGGGCAATCACAAATTGGAGTTCCTCTTGGTGGTTCCCCATTCTCATGTGGATAGGGCTGGTCATTCGCCTGGCGGGGGCCCCCTTCATCATCCCCCCATCCATCTGCGACAGCCACACGGGCTTATCCAACTTAATAGTACTGATGTCCAGTTCACTGACTAGAGAGGGGTGCATTAGAACATGGGTACAACCTGAGTCAATCATTATCATTACTTTTTGGGTGGAGCCCTCCCCCTCAGCCCCTACTCTGGCTTTAATAAAGAAAGATCCTTTTACTCCACTCACCACAGTTTCTGGGTGCCCTTCGGGGTTAGCCCGCCCTCGGGCGCTTAGTAGGGCGGGCTGGATCCGTTTCCCGCTGGCTCAGCGTTGGAAGAGTAGGATCCACTATCATCTGGGTCATCCGAAGACTCCCCCTATGTGTGGCCTGTCACCAAGGCCTGAGCTGGTGCTTTAGACTTGGGCTTGAGTGGGGTCTTAGACGACACTGATCTCCCTTCCCTTTGCTGGGGCTTGTCAGCTGCCGCGGGCTCCCGAGGGCTCCTTTCTGGGCACTCAGCTATGCGATGGCCTCCTTTTCCACAATGCAGGCACAATCCCTTCCTCATCCTTCGCTCCCGTTCTGACTCTCCGGTGGGGGTTCCGCCCGAGCATGCCGACTTGCCTTTCTTCCCGGTGGACCCGGTAGTCTTCCCCTCTGCTCCTTGCTGGCGCCACACCATCTTGACACTCCGCCTCAGCGTCTCCACTTCTCCGGCGAGCTGCACCCACCCCAGGAGGGTTTCGGGGTTCCCCTGGAACATCGCCCACTTTAGGATGTCAGCGTTCAGCCCTTCTTGGAAAAACTGCACCTTGACATCTTCCGGTCACTCAGGCACTTGGCTGGCCAGGTGGCGGAACTCAGCAGCATACTCTCCCACTGTCTTTGAGCCTTGCTTTAGTTGCCTGAGCTCCGCCCGGGCCCTTCTCACTCTCAAGGGGTCTTCACATTGGGCCTGTAGGGCCAGCAAGAACTCTTGGAAGTTCCCCAGTTCTGGTGCTCCCATATCATAGAGCCCCACCAACCACTGAGCCGCCTCTCCCGCTAGCTGGTTGGACACATACTGTACTTTCTCAGCTTCCGTCTGAAACTCCCCTTCCCACTGGGTCATGAAACTCACCACTTGGGTCAGGAAGTATGGTAGCTTTGCTGCATCTCCATCGAAGGTCGCCTTCAGATTCCATTGCTTCAGGCCCCGGGGTCTTTCCTGTGGCTCGACCGGCCCAACCCCTCCAGGAGGAGCCGGCCCAGGAGCCGGCAGGCCAGGGACATCAGGAGACAGAGCTGGGGCCCCTGCTCCGGGCGCCAGAGCGGCTGCTGGTTGGGCTTGGGGAGGCTGGGCCCCTCCAGGGGTGGGTGGGGCTGGTGGTATCCATTGCAGGAGTTCTAGGAGGCTCGTCTGCACCTCCCCCATTTGCTGCTTCAACTGCAGGGCCTCGGCTCCTACTTCTGCCAGGGAAAACCTCACTCCTAGCTCACGAGCCCCCTCGCCCAGGGGCCTGTCCCACCGGCGGGACCGACATTCCTCCCAGCTGCGGTCGCCCACCCAAGGCTGGTGGGGAGCCAGGACTTCTCGGACTGGAGTGCTGAAGAGCGGCATGCTGCCCCTCCCCTGAGCTTGCTTGGCTCCCAGCTCCAAGGGGTCGGGGGGGAGAATAACTCTCCCAGCCCTTTGCCGGTCCCGGCTCTTGTCTTCATCAGAAGCTGCTGCAACACCTCCCGCTGCGCCGGCCTCCAGCCCAGAGGCACCGGCTTCCTGGTCGCCGCTGGCAACCAGATCTTTATCTGTCTGAGTTCCAGTCTCCGCGTCGTCCGACATCGCGGGTAGAACCACTCTCAGGAGAAGGTTGTAAGGAGACAGTTTCGGCTTACTGTGATGTACAGAGAACACAAGCTCACATGCATTCAATAAATTGCTTTATTGTCATGGATTCATGTGTCAGGAACATTGGAAAAGCCAAAACTGAATTACAGGCAAGCAGGGCTTTAGATAAAAGCACACAGCATGAGAAATGCAGAAAAGGGAGGATACCACAGCAAAGGGAGGAGATGTCTTGCACCTGGGCCCCAACGTCCTTGAGCTGCTGGAGCAATCAGCGTTCCCATGCCGACCAGGCAGGCTGGCCTCACTCCAAGACATTCAGGGGCCTAGGAAGGAACCAGGCCTGAACTAGCTACATGTCAGGGTCCTCCATGAACTCTACTCCAAAATCCAGAATTCAGGGACGAGCCTGACAGTAAGACATGTCTGAAAATGTCCATAGTCCACTGCTCAAACACCATGCTGGTTCCCCTAAGGTTTAAAATTTTTAAACTGGCTAAACTGCAGGCACCTTCCCTGGAAATCCCACTATTTAATTTGATCTAATATATATTTGATTTGACCTAATATTACATTTGATCTAATATTTGTGGCAGGGCGATGGTGGAGGCAAGGCCTGCCCTCCAAATGCTGTACATTTAGAGTAGAGATGGGGAAACTGAAGGGGCCAAGAGCCCACATGTATATATGCCATCAGTGTTCTGACAGTAGAGACAGTAGACAGTAGGCTTCCTTGGAAGAGCATGTGGAGATCCACATGATTCCCATTTCCCTCCTTTTTTTTTTTTTGGCTTTCTTTAAGCAAACCAAAATATATGTATGTATGTATGTATGTATGTATGTATTTATCCACAAATTTGTACATAGTAAAGAAGCATCCACTCATGAAGCATATAATTGAGGGAACGGACACCCAGTAACAGTTTCTTTTCAAATGCCTTGCCTAAATCCCATATTAGGTCCAATTAAAATAGGCTCACTGAATCAATAGGATTTCCCCATGTATTATTTCACCATTCAGTCACTGATTCAGTTGGTATAGGTGGTGCTAATCAGTAGGGTTTAGGGCAACTCCAAATGTCCCTATTTACCAAGAACTGTCCCAGTTTTCCACTGTAAGAAATTGCAAAAACCGCATCATAGGAACACTACGAGAACAAAAACAGGCAACATTACCGGATGACAATGTCCTTCAGCCATTCTGGGGGTGTAGCACAGGCGTGAATAATGTATATGTGTGAAAGGGATCTAGGAGTCTTAGTGGACCACAAGCTGAACATGAGTCAGCAGTGTGATGCAACAGCTAAAAAAGCCCATGCGATTCTACGCTGCAATAATAGGAGTATAGTGTCTAGATCACGGGAAGTAATAGTGCCGCTCTATTCTGTTTTGGTCAGACCTCACTTCGAATACTGTGTTCGTTCTGGGCACACAATTCAGGAAGGATATTGAAAAGCTGGAATGTGTCCAGAGGAAGGTGACCAGGATGGTGGGAGGTCTGGAAGCCATGCCCTATGAAGAGCAGCTTAGGGAGATGGATACGTCTGGTCTGGAGAGGAGAAGGTTCAGAGGTGACATGATCGTCATGTGTAAATATTTGAAGGGATGTCATACTGAGCATGGGGCAAGCTTGTTTTCTGCTGCTGCAGAGACTAGGACACAGAGCAATGGGTTCAAACTATAGGAAATGACATTCCACCTAAACATTAGGAAGAACTTTTTGACAGTAGGAGCTTTTCGGAAGTGGAATGCACTGCCTCAGAGTGTGATGGAATCTCCTTCTTTAGAGGTTTTTAAACAGAGGCTGGATGGCTATCTGCCGGGAATGATTTGATTTTGTATTCCTGCATGGCAGGGGGTTGGACTGGCTGGCCCTTGTGGTCTCTTCCAACTCTATGATTCTATGATCCCTTTTTATTGATGGCTTAGCCCATCAATAAAAAAGGGACACGTTATTCATGCCCACGCTACGCCCCCAGAAAGTCTGAAGGATGTGGGCATCTGCTAATGTCTTCCTTTGTGTTCTTGTAGCATTCCTGTGATGTGGTTTGGAATACAGTTTTGGGTCATGTTCACCCACGTCTGATAAAGTCCATAGTCACTGTCCCTCCTTTGTTCCTGTTTTCCCTCTGGGGAGGAGATTCAGTGATAGTGTCTTAAAACTTTGTTAATGTTAAAACTTAATGTTTCAGCCCTCTTCTTCCTGGTCTCAGTATTTGTGAGTTTATAAGTTTAAGAGTACCGTAACTACTGTCTCCAGTAATATTCATGTAAATACTGACACACAGATCCTAAGGCCCCATGAAGTGCTAAGCCTGGCATTTGAGACAACAGCATTGAGGAATTTCATTCTGAACTATTGAGACTAGGGACTTTATCAGATGCAGCAAATATGGTGTCATAATGAGACCTAATGATCACAAAAGGGCGCACATACCATACAACATCATCCTTTCATGACCATATACTGTCAAAAAGCCGTTCTATTTTATTGATGGCCCATGCCATCAATAGATCTGCTGTGGCACTTTGTTGCCATCATTGCCGGCATTTGATTCCTTGCGCCATTGTGCTCAGTGAATACAGTGTCAATTGTCAGAACACTTCTAGCTGAGATCAGGACAGCCAGGTAGGGGACGCTCTTTTTTTTTTTTTTTTAACCTCCCTGGTTTACTTGTAATTTTTAAAGTGTGTTTCTGTGCTTGTGTGTACGTTTTATGTCTTTGTCTTGCTTAATTTTTTTGAATTTGCTGCGCTTGCATCTTCTCACAAGAATCTCAACACCGATATCTCAACACAAGAGGTAAACGGAGCTCCATTCATGCTCTATTTATGCCAAGGATGCCTCATTGATGCTGCGAAAGTTAGGTCTGGTAGAGGGGTTCTTTTGCCATCAAAAAAAAAAAAAATCCACAAAATATGCCAGCAAAAGAACATTAAGGGGGAGTAATCTGATAAAGTCCTAATACTCTGGGATAATTAAGGATTTTCTGCATCTTCAGATGTCATATTTGCTTTTACAAGTAAATCAGTGTTGGAAAGAGGCTTGTAGTGTAAATAAATGCATAATAAAGTGAAAGAAAGCCTTCAACACTGTATGTGTGAAAAACAGAAAAGGGGTGGGGAGAAAGCCTCAATGAACCCAATGGGACTTAAGTTTGAAGAGACATATAAAGCATTATACTGTCAGGCCAATATAAGGTGATTTAAGACAAGGTTGTAGCCAGTAAACAAGTGTGTCCATGTTTTAATCTGTAAAATGGGGAGGAGGTGGTATGAAAGAAAGAGGATGGGTGACAGATGAAACTCTTCAAGCAGTTAAGAACAGAGGAAAAGCAAAAGTAGAAGGTGAACCATGGATGCAAAACCGTTCAGTGACTTGTATGCAGGAAAAAGGAGAACTAGGGGTTGTCTATATGAGGCAAAAAGAAGCGGCTTGCTCTGCAGTAAGGGCAACTCACAGCAGCGATTTGCCTTAATGGGTTTTTGGATTTTTTAGGTAGGTCGCAGACATGCAATGGTATCTGTGTTTGCTATGCAAACAGGAATGCCTGTGAATCAAGATTGCAGCTGTGAGTGAATTACTCGTGTTTTTATTCTCACCAGTTGCCACCACCAAACAGTATATATATATATATATATATATATATATATATACCGTATTTATGTAGCAAGAAATGCTGGATGTCCAAGCTGGGTTCAGGATCAGAAAAGGCACTTGGGATCATATTGCACATATACATTGGATAATGGAGTGCATCAAAGACGTTCAAAACAAAATCAGACTGTGCTTTATAGATTATAGCAAAGCCTTTGATTGTATAGATCATGAAAGTCTATGGACCATTCTTAAAGAAATGGGTGTGCTGCAACATTTGATTCTCCTAACTGTACTCAGGACAAGAGGCTACTGTCAGGACACAATATGGATAAATGAATTAGTTTCCAATTGGCAAGGGTGTCAGGCAAGCCTGCATTGTATCACCCTATCTGTTTAAATTGTATGCCAAAAATATCATACGTAAAGCTGGATTAGAATTGGAGGAAAGTGTGTGAAAATTGAAGGAAGGAGCATCAACAATTTAAGATATGCAGATGACACCATTCTACTAGCAGAAAATAGCAAAGACTTGGAACAGTTACTGAAGAAAGTCAAGGAAGAAAGTGCAAAAGCAGGTTTACAGCTGAACATGAAGAAAACAAAAATAATGACCACAGATCATTTATATATAACTTTAAAGTAGTCAATGAAGACATTGAAATCATTAAAGATTTTCCATTTCTTGGCTTAGTCATTAACCAAAATGGAGAGATTGCAGTCAAGAAATCAGAAGAAGACTAGGACTAGATGAGAAATAATAACATTGGTAAGATTTGAAATTTAAAAATCTCTTTATATGTAAAGGAACAAATAACTAGGATATTTAAGTTAAACAGAAATGCAACTAAAAGCTATACATATGCCAAAGGCTAGGAAGTGCAAAGTAACTTTTGATCTTAATGTGTTAAATCTGATGTGGAGGAGGGGAAACTGTTAGATGTACAGATATGTGTGTAGATATGGTGTTTGTTGTTGTTTTATGTTATTGCTGTTAATGTATTTGTGGAATAATCAATTAAAATATATTTTTAAAGAAATTAGAAGAAGACTAGGAGTTAGAAGGGCAACAGTGAACGAACTAGACAAGATCCTGATGTGTAAAGAGATATCATTAAATACTAAAGTTAGGAATTTCCATGCCATCATATTTCCATTTTCTGTGTATGGTTGTGAAAGCTGAACAGTGAAAAAAGCTGACAAGAAGAAAAATCAACTATTTGAAATGTTGTGCTGGAGAAGAGTTCTACGGATACTGTGGACTGCTAAAAAGACAAATAAATGGGTCCTAGAGCAAATCAAACCTGAAGTCTCCCTAGACGCCAAGATGACTAAATTGAGACCATTGTACTTTGGACATATCATGAGAAGGCATGACTCACTAGAAATGACAATAATGCTTGGTGAGGTAGAAGGTGGTAAGAAAAGAAGAAGACTACATTCCAGATGAATATATTCAATCAAGGAAACCACAGCCCTGAGTCTGCAAGAACTGAGCAGGGCTGCTGAGGATAGGGTGACTTGGAGGTCTCTCATTCATGGGGTTACAATAAGTCGAAGTTGACTTGACAGCAGTTAACAACAATGAAATTATTTGATTATCTCAATCGGTTTGTCCTACTAAGTAATTTCCAAAGTATGAACAGTACTGTGAGAGAGCTGTTAGTAGTAAATTAATTAAATACCTAGAAGTCCAAAGTGTTAATTTCAGAGGAGGCTATCAATTTAGTCTCTGCATAAGTCCCTGTTCTGAGCCTGGTACCTCCAGGAGACATGGCTGGAGGTATGGCTTCCTCTTTTGTAGGAGGGGATCCTTACTGCAGATTCCAGAAATAACTCTTTTGTTATATAGGCATGAGTTTTTAATTCAAGAAAAACTACACCTCGGCTATCAGAAACTTGGGGACCACTGACCTGAAAGGCTGGTGTGACTCAGTCAGGGCTAAATTCCGAGGCTGGTTTGGGCATAACAGCTGCTTCCCTGTGTACTCATCTAGATGGTGAGAAATAGTTGGTGGAACTCAGGGCTTGCAAAATTTACCTTTGGGGACTATAGCTCCCAGAATCTGCCATCCAGCATGCCCTCTGCTTATTTACTTCTTACTCAGATGTATTTGTTTGTTACAGCCTGTTTATTACAGGTTGGCTGGGGCATTGTAGTTTACAAAAGCAGCTTTTCTGATACAGGCATATTGACATATCAGAACAAGCAGCAGTCAAGCAAAGCAGAGGCAGACAGGAGTATATGTCTGTCTCTGTGTGATCAAAGGTCCTGTTTTCCCTCCAGACACCTTGCAGAGTCTCATGGCTTGTGCTATTAGTAGCCTCTTGCTTTAGTCTGGCCACTCAATGGATTAAGGGGATTTTTAGTTTCATGTGTAGTTTCATTGTGTATTCATGCATGGCAGGTCGTTGGACAAGATGGCCTCATGGTCTCTTCCAACTCTATGATTCTGTGTCTCCCCAAGTTATAATACTTGTGCTGTTCCTCCCTGCCACTAGCTAACTGGCTAATTCTACAATGGCACAATGGATTCCCAAGTTTTTCCTTGGTTTTTTTTTCTGGGCTGTGAGGCCATGTTCTGGAAGAGTTCCCAAGTTCCTTTTTTCTAGCCAGCTAATTTGTCCTGGCCTGCTGCTATAGTAATCTTTCTGCCCTTCCTTCTATTGTCTCAGTGCAGATTTTTACTTTGAGACCACAACTAATTCCAAATGAAGTACTAGACAATTACATACATATGCCCACTTTTAGCCTCAAAATCCACACAACAGGTTTTTCTTTTAAAAAAAAAACAGTTTTGTACAGTGCATGTTCATTCTGAAACCCCCTCAAAAGCCAAAAACATCCTTCCAGCTGAAGTATGTGGAATAAGTAGAAGCCTAGCCCACTCTGAGGCAATTAGTTTGCTTCACACAATACAGCATACAGAAAGAAAACTGATATGACAGCAAGAAGGCTAAGCTAGAATGTTTCTTCCTGACCTCTAGCTTTCTACATGTAGGTATAGACATATAGCGCAGGATGAGTCCTTCCTGAATCTTCGTTTGCGAAGAAAAGCCAAAGAGAGAGACAGAGATAGACATATGGGCATGTGTGGAAAGCATGTGATGAGCCGCTGATGCAATGTTGATGAGCAAACGAGAAGAGAGCACAGAGGCGCCAATCCTGTGGCAGGAAACTGGTATGGGGGGGGTCTCCTAGAGTGAAAAGAGATGGATGACAGTTGAGAGAAAGGGAGATGACAGTTGAAAGGGGGAGTTGAAGATGTGATTTGATGGGGAGAGGGCTAGAATGTGTGTATAGTTGTGAGTGCAGCTGAGGGAATATATTTGCAGTGGGAATATTGTTGAGAGGAATGGGGGCTAATTGGAATACAGAGTGAGAGGAAAGAAAGAACCTCACAACTTGTTATTGAGCCTGGCAGATTCTGAAATTGTATGGTCACCACAGAGTGGGACTAGCAACCAGTTTAAAGTTAACCAAGTTGGAAATAAAGACCAAAGCATTTCTATTATATTATTCAAGCAATAAACCAATCCTTATGTTTTGTTTATCAAATCCAGTCTCCTCATGAATTTATTTTCCCTTACTGGTATTTATTTGGCACGCTAACCTGTGAGTAAACCCCTCTCTCTCTCGGGCTTTTCTTCGCAAACGAAGATTCAGGAAGGACTCATCCCACGCTTTCTGCAAGTGCGCTGATGACTAAAAAGGCCAATACGAGAGATAATCAAGTCCGGTTGCAGAAAGCACAGCAGAGGTTCTCCTTGGGTGATGTTTCCAGGTTATGATTCTTTCTGCGTTGTCATTTCTCTTCAAGACTTGTTCGGTGTGAGTTCTCAAATAAGGCTGCAGCATTGTGGATAGTGTGTCTCCATGCCTCCTGATGTGAGGCCAGGGCGGACCATTGTTGGTGATCAATTTGGCCGAGCCTGAGATGTTGTTTCAGGGAATCCTTGTATCGCTTTTTTGGAGTGCCCCTCTTATGCTGACCCGTGGCGTGTTCACTGTAGAGTACTATTTTTGGGAGGCGATGGTCCTCCTTCCTAGAAACGTGTCCTGCCCAGCACAGCTGTGTTCTCAATATCATGGCCTCAATGCTGGTTATCCCTGCTTGTTCAAGGACAGCAACATTCGTCACATAGTCAGTCCAGTGTTTATTTAGGATTGTGCACATATAGCACTAATGAAAGCGTTCGAGGAGTCGTAAGTGTTGGCGATAGGTGAGTCATATTTCAGACCCGTAAAGGAGAATAGATAGTACAATGGCTCTATACACACTGATTTTTGTGTTTCGCCTCAGGTGTTTAGTACTCCAGACTCTTTTGTAAAGTCTTCCAAATGCGCTATATGCCTTTGCTAATCTGTGATCAATCTCTTTGTCAATCTTGGCATCTGAGGAGATGATGCTTCCCAGGTAGGTGAACTGCTGAATGGACTTAAGCACAGATTTACCTACGGCAATGTGGGGATGGTGGTGTTCGTCCTGTGGTGCAGGCTGGTAGAGAGTAAACACACGCCAATATAAGTACTATCCAGATTAAGTCAAACCCCAGTCCAAGGAAGGGAAAAGGGGGAAGTTTGACATAAAGGTGGCAACTGTGGAACTGCAGTCTTCACAGATACAAATTTGGTGACAGCATAAGTGACGAGGCAGCCAGGCTGAACAGTGATGTAAATTCAGCTGGTGCGTCTGTGCATCACAGCATGTGTATCCCTCATCTAGGTTTTCCTCCTTGCTGAGAATAGGCCAGAAACTTAACAAGTAATCTTGTGGTCCTGCCACACCAGCAGTCACTTCCTTGGTGGGCCAGATCAGCTTATTCAGGATCCTTCACACTCCCAGAATAATTTACTCAGGATCCTATACATTCCCTACAATATAAGTAGAAGGCAGGTGACACTCCACACTACTGCAGAGTAGCTAAACACCAATTACACCCACTGTCTAAATAGAGATGGGCAAAATGCATCCCCAGGGCCATTTTGTGCCCCCTTGGGTCGAAATCAAAAATGCAAAAAAAAAAAAATCCTATCTTTTTTTCCCTCCAAAAAGCTCCATAGACCTCTAGAGGGTATGGAGAGTATTTCTGCCATGGTTGAAACCCCCCCTGCAACCACCCCCCAGGGTCAAAATAAAATTTTACCCACCCACCCACCCCAAAATGTGCCTTAATATGACCTCGTATGTCCTCAAATATCTTCTGGGAGCCCAGGATTGGCTTCTCTTGAACATTGAAGGGTATTAGAATCTCTAGCACTGAACAAAATGAAGACTGAAACTCATAGCTCTTAATAACCAAAGTACTGAGTGATGGGATTCTGAAGCAGCTTTCTTGAACATGTTGTGGACTCTGTAAATTTTTTTCTCCCCCTGGTCCCAGTGAAAGAAGCAACTCAGGTGTACATACAGATGTTGTGGGGGAATGTTGCCCCTTCCACTGCTCTTAGAACCACTGCTCAAATATGTCTCCTAATCACCATCCCCTTGTGGCATCAAAACCAGCTCCTTAAATGAGGAATGAAATGTATAATCATGTTAACTGCCTTGCCAATTACTATGATAAATGAAGCAAAGCCATTGATATAAGACCTATACAGATGCACACACAATTATGTTTTGGAGCACATTTTAAGGTCTTCTTATCAACAGTGACAGCTAGCAGATTACTTTTTTAAAAAATGGCAAAATTCTGGAGAGTAAGCTATCATCACTGCTGAGAAGTGACACCGAGCAGAACTGCTGTGTTTGCCATTTTGGACTATGAATTTAGTGCGTATGTCAGTCATACATCAAAACGATCATTTAAATTGATATATTTATATTAAGTACTTCAAAAGTGTCTCTACTACCACCATTGCCTTTTCTTGGCTGTATGATTCTAACTTGAATAAAACATATCCATGCATTTGCATGTCTCACCCTAAAAAAAAAAACAACTCAGGGCAGAATTGACACTAGAAGAACATGGGTCATCTGGCAAAGCTGTGTCAATCTGGCACTCTTCTTCTATACCAACTACCGTAGTTCACCTTAGCCTCCTTTTCTAATAGAAATTATCCAGATGCCTGGGCAGGATAGGCTGTTGCAAGGTGAATTAATATTGTCACAGGAGGTAAAGAAGAACCTTCAGTAAGGTGTAGTAAGAGAAGGGCACATACGCTCTGATCTCTGGTGTGAGGTGTTGCGAATATACAAGTCACCCCTGGATTTTATTGCAAAATGTGGGAGGCAATGGTGATGTTAAATTATTGTAGTACATAAGTAAATTATTCCTGACTCTCTCTCTCTCTCTCTCTCTCTCTCTCTGGCTTTTCTTCGCAAATGAAGATTCAGGAAGGACTCATCCCGCGCTTTCTGCAAGCGCACTGATGACTAAAAAGGCCAATCTGAGATAAACAAGTCCAGTTGCAGAAAGCACAGCAGAAGGTCTCCTTGGGTGATGATTCCAGGTTGTGATTCTTTCTGCATTGTCGTTTCTCTTCAAGACTTGTTCGGCGTGAGTTCTCAAATAAGGCTGCAGCATTGTGGACAGTGCATCTCCATGCCTCCCGATGTGAGGCCAGGGTGGACCATTGTTGGCGATCAATTTGGCCGACCCTGAGATGTTGTTTCAGGGAGTCCTTGTATCTCTTTTTTGGAGCGCCCCTCTTATGCTGACCCATGGTGAATTCACCGTAGAGTACTATTTTTGGGAGGCGATGGTCCTCCATCCTAGAAATGTGCCCTGCCCAGCGCAGCTGTATTTTCAATATCATGGCTTCAGTGCTGCTGATCCCTGCTTGCTCAAGGACAGCAACATTTGTCACATAGTCAGTCCAGTGTATATTTAGGATTGTGTGTATATAGCGCTGATGAAAGCGTTCGAGGAGTCGTAGGGGGTGGCGATAGGTGACCCATGCTTCAGACCCATAAAGGAGAATAGACAGTACAATGGCTCTCTGACTGTAAAGAACAGTTAAACGTGCATAATGGATTAAGTAACTATACTATTACAGGCACCATATTTATCATCATAGATGGGAATTAACAACTTTTATCTTATTGTTGTATGTTACAGTGAGCCCCTGGTATCCACTGGGATTTGGTTTCAGGACATACACACACCCCTCCATGGATACCAAAATCCATGGATGCTCAGGTCCCATTATATACAATGGTGTAGTAGAATTGTATCCCTTATATAAAATGGCAAAATCAAGGTTTGCTTTTTGGATTTTTTTTTATATTTTCAAAACATATTTGGTTGAATCCGTGGATGCAGAATCCATGGATACGGAGAGCCGACTGTATTTTCTGTTCTAATGAAAACTATTATTAAGTTATAATTACATTGTGAAGTCTGTTGACTTGATCACTAACATTTATTTCATTAAGTGATCATGATCCTTCTTTATATGTCCTATTCTTTTATTGCACACTGATCTAAAATTGCTGCTATGGATTGATTTATACATTCAGTAAATCAATAAATCCAGTTTATAGCCCTTGTGTTATCATTGTAGTACAGATTTACAGAAGACAACATATGCAAAATACATTTCTAGCAAGCCATAACAAGGTGGTCAATCGAATCTCAAAAATTATGCCTAAAAGATTCCATTGTAAGAATTAGAGAAAGTGCATGGTCATTTTCCATTTTTCAACAAAGCTAATCTTTTCAAAACAATGCTGAGGAGGCAGGTGCTTCTTGTGTCTATTTTGATTCACAAATCCAGTAAAAGGCTGCCAAGTTTTAGGAATCCTGGATAATCAAGAGTTACATGATTGCTGTGTCCAAACACCCTTTGATACCAGTGTTCAGTCAAATACTGTACTACTGTAGCATAGTTTCCTGCTTTGCAGCCATGACCAAGAAATCACTCTATGTGCAAAATGCCCTTATTTATTGTAAGTGTTTAACAGTGCCAACAAAGGGTAAAAAACCACTTGCTTTCTTATGAGAGCATTTCCTTTATGCATCATTACTCAAAACCAAATCACTATCCGTATTCCCACCAACACATATGAATCTTTGGCAATGTTTTTGTCTTGTACTTTGCCTCATACAGGGATTGATCCACCTAGGAATCTGACCATTGACAATGTGACTACAGATTCTGTGACGTTCCACTGGGCTCCTCCTGTTGCATCTTTTGACCACTATAGGATAGCCTGCAAATCTGCTCAAGGTAAGTGCCCTATAGCACAAAGGCCTGTCATGGGTTCCAGCAGTGAATACGTAAAGGTACATTCTGATTAAACATTACTAAGATTTTCCTCACTGAAGGGGCTGTTCAGTGACATGGAAGCATGACTTGTTACAAGGATTTTGACATTTTATTTATTACAGTTTATGGCCGTACAGGAACATATAGGAAGGAAGGAAGGAAGGAAGGAAGGAAGGAAGGAAGGAAGGAAGGAAGGGATAGATAGAGAAGGAAAAAGATTACTTCCGATCTTTCTCTCAGTGGTTTTTTTATATATATATGCATACGTAATTATTCATCTCTCTCATTCTAACATTAACACCAGTTCTCTTCTTTCCATAACCAATCCTTTCAAAACAAAAAAAAATTAAAAATCATTTTCTTTTGTTCACAAAAAATCCACCTGTCACAAGGATTTTGAGAAGTGCTACCTAGGGCTCCTTCAGATTGGTTAAGTGCCTTGGAATTTGTCAGGAATTATAACTGTAGTTACTGGTGGCTGGGGTTGTGTCTGATATCCATATGATATTCTTCCTGTACCAGTATTTTTCTTGTGAATTTTTAAAACCCATTGCAGAGTGTGGGAGGGGTCTTTTTTCTTTTCAGGGAGTTTCTGATATTGTTAAGAACAGTGCACTGGGTTTACTGGTCTGGGGGAAAAGCTCTCCAGGCACTAACTCTCTACAGGACCTTCCAGACTAAGGTTTTTAAAACAGACAATTAACAAGAGTGACTCCAAGTAAAATTGGAGTAGAAAGGAAGAAATCAGGTTGACAACAAGCTGATTTTGCAGCAAAACAATTATTTATTAAAAAGACAGGGAAAGAGAGCAGAGGGGGATAAAGGAAAGATAAAAAAGAACAGGTAACTCATATAGAAACAAAAAGAATGTCAATTGTTTCTAATTTTTCAGTAACTCTTCACTGATGGTATTATGTTCAGCTCATTCTGAGATACTAGAAGATGGTTGAGAAGGATTCCCAACACTGTCATCTTCAGATGGGATAATTCAGTAATTTCTTATGAAATATAATCAAGAAAGTTTGCAAGAATGAGTGGAAATTTCCCTTGTTCCTTAGTCAGAAAAATCCACTGTCAAGGGGAAGGGACCTGCCTTTCATGGACTAATTGTCTCCAAGGGAACTGAACAGATTGAGATGTGCATCTAGGGCAAGCCTCCCCCTTCCTCCTCAGTAGGTATATTAATAGTTCTTTCTTTGAAGGTAGATGAAGAACAGAATCCTGTGCATGTTTACTCAGATGTAAGACCCAGTAGACTTAATGGGGTTTGTCCCTTGTAAATATGCATAAAATTGCAGCCTTAATGTGCTAAAAATATTCTTTATCTGTGGCTCCACAAGATTAAAGAGTCCAGGTTTTTAGTCTGTCACTTCAGAAAGACAGATGGGCCATTAAAATAAAAGGAAGGTAAGTGTTTTGGCAAGAGACCTTAATTTGCATTTCACAAGAACCTCAAACAAGTGACTTCTGTACCAGATGACATTTTCTAATTATTTTGAAATACACATTTCCCAAAAGTTATTCACAGTGTACGGGATTCTGTCAGCTCACCTTTATGGAGGCAGGTTTACAGATATCTTATTGTACCCAAAAATGGATCAAAACAGGCTTTTTAACTGAACAAATTATGAATACACACGCTACTTCTACATTTAACACATTTACTATGGAAGTTACTGATGTGACACTGGTCTTCCCACAGCAATCAGAGGGATAAATCAAATGGTAGTCCCATCTAGAATAGGCCCATTGCAATGGATAGAACTTTGAGTTACCACTTATGTAAGTCTCATTTAATTCAGTGGGTCTGCTCCAGCTGGAACTAATGTAGGATTTAATCCATAATGGCCAGCCCAGGCTGCTGGTCAGGAAGTGTGAAACTTCCTGCTTGGAAGATTTCCAAGCAAAACCTTGGGCAATCCATTGTGCAAATGTTCCGAGTACATTATGTCTCTCCCTGAATTAGATTTGCAAACTGATCCAAGAAACAACTGATTTATTTGGAAGTTTATCAGGGTCTCTTCAATGAAACCACAAAAAAAGGGGATAAGCTCCTCCTGAGACAGCTTGCCTACAACAGACCATCTTCAACCATAGCATGCAGGAGATTGCTGTGTACATCCTTGGTTGCACTGCCAATGGTGGAACACCAACATGCATGCCTGACCACTGCTCCCACACAGACTCAGCCCACACCAGAGAATCTTCTGCAGTGTTGTGGTGTACAGGTTTGAAAAGACTTTCATCACTGGTGAACCACATGCGCCAGTCACGGTTACTTCTACAAAGTAAAAATAAAAGCTTTCTACATTCAGCTTAATTCACTGAAACATTTTAGACTAGGCAAATATCCCATAACAGTTAATTACTATGGAGATTTTCAGACAGGGAAATTATTCCCCAGGGAGATTGGGACAGAATTGTTTCTGTCCCGGAAGCAGCGCTGCGTTTCGCATGCCCACTTCCCTCTCCCGATCTCCCATCGTCCTGATACTGTCCTTGTTCTGTTTTCCTGCCGGTCCCTTCCACAATATTTTATTAAGGGGAGTTCATCATTAATAAAAAGAAATAGAACAAGGACAGCATCAGAACGACGGAAGAGCGGGAGAGGGAAGTGGGCGTGCGAAACGCGGCGCTGCTTCCGGGACAGAAACAATTCTGTCCCGATCTCCCCGGGGAATAATTTCCCCATCTGAAAATCTCCTTTGGGTTGAAATGTTTCCATTCCAACATATTTTTTGCTGTTACAAAACATCCTTGGAGGAAACATTATCCAAAAACAAAAACAAAAACAACCTGCTCTGGGTGAAAGATGGGGGAATGCAACCCTGTTTGTTGATGCTCCTGGATCACTCAGGTTGCTGACACACTGCAGAAAGAATGCAATTTCACAATTATCATGGCTCTGTCCTATGGAATCCTGGGATTTTTAATTTGTTGTGGCACCAGAGCTCTCTACAAAACTACAAATCCCAGAATTCCATAGCATTGAGCCATGGCAGTTGAAACAGTGTCAAACTGCATTATTTCTGCAGTGTGTCAGCAGCCTCAGCAGTTTGGGGTCACAAAATTCAGAGGGAGCATGGCAGGTGATGTCATAGCCCCTGCTAATCAAAAAATATCAGGGCTTTTACCCTCTGAGCTAGTGTCTCTTAGCAACTCTTCGTACCAACGAGCTGGTATCTTATTGGACTGGCTCAGTGCAATGGAAGTTGGGGACGGGTTGTTGTTGTTGTCATGTACCTTCAGGGCACTTCTGACATGCTGACTTTAAGGTGCCTTTCAAGGAGTTTTCTTGGCAAGATTTATTCAGAGGAGATTTGCCCTTGCCTTCCTCTGTGGGTTTTCATGGCTGAGCAAGGACTGGAGCTTTGATCTCCCAGTATCCCAGTATCCTAGTCCACTCAAGCCACTACACCATGTTATCTCCTGGCATCATAACAGTTCTGTTTTTACTTGGGGAGTCAATTCCAGGGTGTGTCACTAAAGCCATGAGTTTAGGGTTTTCAAGAAGGGGATGGATTAAGGAGAAGAGGCCAGTTTAGGAGATGCAAATTAAATAAACTTATTAGAGAAACTCCATCAAAGTATAGGGAGGATATTTAGGATACTACATTAGGCCACATACTAGGGAGACAGTTGGAAGAGGACTGGATGGAAAAGTAAGTGAAGTCACCCCTACAAATATCAGTTTACATTACAGGGTGAAAGAATAGAAAATCAAGAAGGGAAACAACAAGGCTAAACTAATTGTCCACTTTAGACTTTCTTGATTCTTTGTGCAAAGTACCATTTGAATCTTTTTCACTTTCAACAAGCACTGGGGATAACTGTTAGGCTGTTTACTGGAGGGTATCATTAGGTTCCAGTTTGTCCCCCAGTCTGTTAAGCTCTGAAGCATTAGAGGGCTCGAATCTGTCTCCCATGCTGTTTACCATCTATATTGGGGTGGGCCACTGCAGGAGTCATTTACACCACTTTCAGCAGCAGGCTGCACCACCCAATTTTCAGCCAAAAATAAGCTGAAGATCACAACCAGAAGTGACTAGACATCTATGCCCGTTCACAACCTCTAGAAATTTAGGATATTTAGGGGTTCAATGAAAATTGCCATTTCTGTAAGTGGTGATTGGTAGATTTGGGCTGTTGGGGGACAATTTTCATTTGAAAAAAAAAGTGGAGTGCAGGGGCTTAGGGGAGTCTAAGGGACTGAGGGGCAACAAATCCAGGAGAAGCGTGGTGTATGATGCTATAGTCTCTGCTAATCAAAAAGCCTCAGGGCTTTGACCCTCCAAGCTCCACTGCATCATTGCTTGTTTATTTTAGTGTCAAATTAAAACCTGGCTACTTACTCAAGCTTTGGGCCCTCATTGATTGCAGCTAAGGTTTTGAATTTTTTGGCTGAGGTTTTTAACATTTTTATTTACTGTATCCTATGCTTATATCTACAGTATTTTTTTTAAAAAAGGGCAAACCCCCTCTGAACAAATTCTGCCAAGAAAACCCCAATTGGCATATAAATTATGGACTTTTCAGCACCAAGTTAAAACCTTTTTATTTTCATATTTTAGTCTTCTGCTTTGTTAGATGTTTTTTCTTGATTTTCCAGTGTGGTGGAAAGTTCTTAACACCATCTGTTGTTTCTATCTTGTGTCATTCTTGTGTAAACCATCCAAATAGCTTGGGTAAAAGGTTACTATAACAGTACAATAGATAAACAAGGGAATGAAGTGCCCACATTATATGGTCTCACCACTATTTTCATGGTAGCCATTGCTGGCAAGTTTCTCCTGCCTGCACTGGCTTTTAATCAGACTGCGTTTAGAGCAGCCAAATTTGCTAAGAGATAATGGGGCCATTTTCTCAATCCATACAGGACGAGTGGACAGTATAGTTGTTGCCAAAGGTGTCACTGAATACACCCTCAGCCACCTGCAGCCTGCTACTGAGTATGAGATCCTCCTGAAGAGTATACGGGGCAGAGAAGAAAGTGAACCTCTCTCACACATCATGTATACAGGTATGCGGGGGGGAATACCACACGTTTCTGAGTCAGCACAGATGGAGTTACGATGGAGAGGCATCAGTGACTAGTCACAAGATAACTCAGAACTCCTAATTACAAGAGCACAGTACATACAAGATTTAGCTGTGACCCAGAAAGTCCCTCATTCAGGTCTTGCCTCTGCTGTACACACACTAGTTAGTCCTTCAGATTGGTTAAGGCAAACCACTGCTTTCTCTACTTCAGGCTCTCTCTGCTCCCATCACACTTGTAGTATGCAAATCAGTGGATGCCAAAGTTGGGAAGCTGAGGAATCATGCTCTTAACTAATGTCATCTGTGTATCTCCACCATGCCTTGCAAGAAAGTGCAAGCCTCACACTGCAAGATGATGCCGAGCTAATACTTGAACTTAAAAACTAAACTTTTACTGATGTATATACACTTAAATACCTGGGATTCCCATTTGAAGAGCTCTTGAAAATATTGGCAGTGACAAGTCAAGAGACAGATGTTAATATGTTAATTTGGGGATTGCACATGCTACATATCAGGGAAAGGTTCTGATTATCTGGTATGATAAATAATGGACCTTTTCATAGGGACAGAGCTCTACAAACATTGCTTACTGAGAAGAATGTGATAAAGCAGAGATTAATGGTAATAAGTAAAGAATCAGTGACAGTCCCATTAAAACTATTTCCTTTACTCTTTGATCCAAAATCAACTCAGACCTCTTCTAGTGCTTTCGTGATTGCTACAGTGGATTGGACTGGATGGCCCTTGTGGTCTCTTATAATTCTATGATTCTGCATGTCCATCAGCTCAAAACTAAATCCAGCATGAAAAAAAAATAGTTACATAGCCAACAGAATATACTGAACAACAGTCCAATCATCCTACCCATGCAAACAGCTTATGCCATTTTGGATAGCCAACGATTGATCATGAAGTGCCTATCAGCACATGCCATTGTTTGTATGAGAGACAAAACATTTGAAAACACACATTATATGCTTCACTGTGTTTATTCTGAAAATGTACTCCCAACAGAAATATGTTCTTTACTAGTTACTGGAAGATCACAATTTGTATTACGTGAACAGACTTCCTTTTGGCTCATTCAAAAATAAAGGACAACCACTTTCCACAACTTCAAACACATCTTTCATTGCCCGCCCCCAACCTAGCTCATACCCAGTGTCACAGATGGACTGGAAGGAAAGTGGAAGAAGCAATGGTCTGTGGGGAGGTCAGATAGTGAGGGTTGAACTCCGCTCACCTATGAATGTCTTTGATATAAGAACCAGACCTTGTCTGCTGGTTCGTATGTGAATGGGGCAGATACATGGATCATAAATGTGGCCACTCCATCAACTCTCATTTGGCTGATGGCCTCTGCCTGGACTGGCAACCATAGCAATGCTTGCTCTTGGTGATTCAAAACAACAGCAGCATTTATTTATTTCATGTGTAACAGATTGCAATTTGGATAGTTGTTGCTGAACTTACTTTGAAACATGAATGAATTGCTGCCATATGGTACACCATAATAATAATAATAATAATAATAATAATAATAATAATAAAATGTATTTCTATCCCACCCCTCTGCAACGCAACCCTAGTTGTCTACTGTGTTTCTGTGCTGATATCTTCAGACATTTGTATAGCTTTAAGCTGTTCCTTTGTTTTGTTATCCTAATTTGTGAGTAATGGATGAAATGAGTAAATGATAACTCCATGCCTTTTCCAGCCATGGATAATCCAGAGAGTTTGACTGCCACAAACATTACCCCAACAGAAGCCCTGCTGAAGTGGGACCCACCCATGACTGAAGTTGAGAATTATGTCATTGTGCTCACACATGACACAGGTATGTTGGTTCCTCATGTCAAGCCTTGGGAATGGGGGGCATGGAAGTACAAGTCGACTCCCATGTCAATGGGGGATACATTCCAAGACCCCAGTGGATACCTGAAACTGTGGATAATAGGGAATTCTATTATTTTCAATGAGATGGGGAAAGAAGAAGGGGAGCTGGGTATGTTTAGCCCAGAAAAAAGACAGTTAAGGGGCAACATGATAGCCCTGTTTAAGTATTTGAAGGAGTGTCACATTGAGGATGGAGCAAGCTTGTTTTCTGCTGCCCCAGAGACTAGAACACGGAACAAAGGATGCAAGCTCCAGGAACAGAGATTCCACCTCAACATTAGGAGGAACTTTCTGATAGTAAGAGCTATTCGGCAGTGGAACACACTCCCTCAGAGCGTGGTGGGGTCTCCTTCCTTGGAGGTCTTTAAACAGAGGCTGGATGACCATCTGTCAGGGATGCTTTAATAGTAATTCCTGTGTGGAAGGGGGTTGGACTGGATGGCCCTTGTGGTCTGTTCCAGCTCTACAATTCTATGATTCTATGAATACCGGAGGTTGACCATAGAATCACATTGGAAGACCTAGAAATTGCCTAGAGAACATTTTTTTCAGATGTGGATAAGTGAAACCGTGGATATTGAATCTGTGAATATAGGGGTCAACTTGTAGCAATGTGGGGAAAATGGAAAGAAGTAAAAATACCAATGAGTGTTATCACTGGTGAGGAAAGAAGCAGGAACAGCAGGATGGTATGGTAACAGTGTAATGCCCCATGGTGGACTATTGGGAATCATCTCTCAAACCAGGGATTCTGGCCACCATTTCCTTCTCTCTGCCAGAAGAGTGAGTTGCTGTTCTGCTCTCCACTTAATTTATCCCAACGGGTCCCCTATCATTGAGCAGCTGGCATGTAGGAGCCACAGAAGGAGTCCATTCTAGCCCTTAAATGACTCTGCCTCAGTCTTGACTCTCTTCAGTCTACCTGAGTGTTGTTGAGTGCAGATCAATTGCTCTCAGAGTGCTCATACTTGCCTGTGCAGCCATCTAGTATATGATTAGCCTCCAGACTACCAGTCGGCAGTTCTGGTGGTGAGAGAATCCTTTGGAATAGCAGTGAGAATGGAGAGACTCTAGTATGTAAAGATCCTTTTTTTAATCACTCTTTGGCTTTCAGAGCTTTGCAACTACCTCCACTCCCTGCCCTCCAGTTCCTGTCACAAAATGCCAGCCCAGCTGTATTGACAAAAGATATAAGTATGACTATATAAAGAAAAGTCTTTTGCAGCTGATTAGTAAGCAGCAAGCAGTTATGAATACAGTATTTGTAAGCAATTGTCCTTTGACTTAAGTCTGTGAGAAATATGTAACCAAGCATGTTTCAAGTTCTGTTGTCCTTTTGACACATTTTTCCTGTCAGTACAGCCCATTGTTCTCCACCCTCAAGTAGTGTTTTGCTTTAATCTTGGAATATCTCCCAGATTCTGGCTGTCTCCACGATGATCCCAATCTTATGAATGGTTCATATTTTTTATTTATTTATTTATTTATTTATACCCCGCTCTTCAGCCACAACGCTATCAGAGCGGCTTACAAATTGTTTTAAGCAATAGCTATTTACACATCTACACTGCATTAAGCAGTTTCCAATGTGTGTTAGCTAATTGGCCCCACAAGCTGGGTACTCAATTTACCGACCTACGAAAGGATGGAAGGCTGAGTGAACCTTGGAGCTGGCTGGAATCGAACTTGCAACGTGGTGACTTGCAGTACTGGCATTTAACCACTGCGCCACCATATAAAAGTTCTACTCATGGGCCAGTATATAAATTCAGCATACCTGATTTTTGAGACTTGCATCTCCTAAATTACATGATGCACACAATTGTGTCAGGCAATGTCTGCCTGAAGGCTGACAGGACTGGAATCTGCAGCAACTGTTAAAACTCACTTTGATGTCTGAACACTGCTTCTATAATCCCACCCTCAGGCTATCCCTTTCCCTGGTGACATTTGCATGGGCTATCTGACAAAAAAAGCCTCTCTTATTCCAGATGGAACCCACATTACAAAGTTTTCAGTTGTACAGATCCTGCATATTCACCACACTCCACCTTCTGCTTTCAGTTGCAGGAGAGACAGTTTTAGTGGATGGTAGCAATCAAGAGTACCAGCTTCTCAACTTGCTCCCCAGTACCAGCTATGGAGTCACCATGTATGCCACCAATGGGCCTGTCACCAGCAGAACCATCTTCACTAACTTTACCACCCGTAAGTATAGCATACCTTTCCGCTTCCAAATGATTTACAAATTGTTTCCAAAGAGGGAGTCTGTAGAACAGAACCAAACTATTGGTTGCTATGGATAAATCACTGTTTCACATTTTAGGTAGCCAGAATCCCACACAATGGTATCAGATTTTCAGGGTTAATGGCAGTGCTTTATTGCAAGTGTTATGTTTGTTTCTGCTACACTTCTAGATCAAGAGTTCTGCCATCAGCCATCAAAGAGGGATGTTGCAGAGCAGAACTGGCCAACTTCTTTAGCCATGAGATGGGACTTTTGCTGCTCCCCTGGAAACTGAAGAACCTGGCTAACAACTCTTTTGTTCAGAACTTAACCTTCTCTATGTGATTGCTTTTTAAAGATAATTCATATATACAAACATGTATGTTCCTACTTTGGGCCCATCTATATGAGCCCCCCAAAAATGGAGTGCCCTGCAATAATGGCATTTTGCAGCCATTGTGACCTGTCTTAATGATGTTTTGGCCCTCAAAAGCTTTGCATGCCTGCCAGTCAAGATGGCGGCCATAAGTGAATTACTCGGGTTTTTTTTCAAATTTCATTTTTATTGGTTAGTTATTTCAAATAAACATTCATGACATCTTTCAGACATAAATCACATTATTCTTTCAAGTTTTAACATATATCTTCATAATCAATATTTCTTGCTTTTCAAAAAGTATTTTCAGCTAACATATCAGTATCCTTGATTTTCTGGTATCATAATTAAAAATTGACTCACATTTTCAACTACTGTAATCTGCTGCCACTGAACTTTTTTTAAAAAAAAAACCTATTTCAACTGTGCACTGAAGCTATGTTTTGCCTTTCCAAAAAAAGAAAGAAAAAAGAAAAACAACACTGATCTCTCATCTTAGTGCTTCCTTGCTAAGGTGAAAAATCAACATAGCAATGCCAGGTGCTTGCCCTGTTAGCAAGCCCCACCCCCATGCTCATCCAGCCAATCAGCTTTGCACTTCCTCTCCTATGGGAAAGTGATTCATATCGAATCCCTTGTCCCAACGAGGCCCCTGCCATTTTTTAACACTCTGGAAGAAGTCATGAAGACTTTTCCCAAGTAGTTTTTAATGTTTTGGGCCCCCCTTCACAAATGGCAAAATAATGCAGCTTGCCATTTAGACAAGTAGGGTTCTCCTTACATTCTCTGAGGAGTTTTTTTCACTGTTAAGACAACCCCTTTGACTCCTTTTGCAACTTTTGCAGTTTTGGATCCTCCATCAAATTTAACAGCAAGTGAAGTGACTCGACGGAGTGCACTTCTTTCATGGCTGCCTCCCATGGCTGAGATTGAGAACTACATCATGACCTATCGGTCACCTGACGGAAGCCGCAAGGTGAGCCCCTACTCCAGGAACTCTGTAAAGCTAAGATTGAGTCAAATGATGTCCAGGTTTGGGCTTCCTGATTCTTTGTTTTTTGCTAGAGGGTAGTAATTCCAGGGAGGGCTTTATCTAGCTGTTCATAGTTGCTTCTCCTCTCTGTGTTGACTTGATAGGCATACCCCTCCACCACCACTCCACTTAATTACTTCTTGTAATCCTAGCAATAAAGGATAATACATTTGTCTTGATGTAGATACAAAACTACATAAGTGATTAGATTTAGTTATTTGCTGATACCACCAAAAAAAAAAAGAAACCCATTTAGAGTGAAGGTAATTCTGCTGCTTTATATCTCATGTGTGATTCTGGCTAATCTTGGATCACAATACAAACACTTTCACAGCCCTTTTGCAATGATCCCTTGAAAAGAATAAATTAAAATGGCACACAAAATAGTTCCTCCCTCCCTTTTGGCTGAATTTTTCATAATACTATAAGATATGGTGAACAGTGCATGGAGCTGATAAAGAATGGAATAAAAGAGAAAAATGAAATGTTTCTTCAGAACAAGGAGTTGTCCACTTGTGCATGAACATTGAAGGCTCTCTCTGTGCATTGGTCACAAAGCAGCTTCAATCATAGTAACCTAATTGTACATAATTAATGGTGATTTAAGATGAATCAATCAAAAGACACATCCAGACAATTCAGTGTGAGGACTTGCTGAGCATTGCAAAGCAAATGAAGATTCTATATATCTGCACTTTCTGACTCCACGTACATAGATCTTCCTTGACATGGAACAAAAGATTTTAGTTTATACAAAAAATATTGTAATTTTTAATGTCAAGTAACTTTTAGCATCAGCTACCAGATAAACATTATGTACAAATTAAGCCAATCTGGAAATAACAGTAATTTAAAGCACTGAAGATTCACAGTCTCCCACTTCTGTGGGGCATATGTGAGCCTCAACACGATAGGAATGACCTCTGAAGCCCAGCATTGGTAACAGAAGTGTATTTGGGGGCCCTGGCAATAATGAAGGTTGACAGGAAAATAAAACTGTTGCAGAAAGATAATTAGTTATTTAATTCTGCTGCCAACTTGAACACAGATTATATCAGATGTATAATATAGCTTCAAAATATATTTCTAATTATGAAGCTTTTCTACAAGCTTGTTCCCCACTAAAGTGCTGTGGGAGGCAGCCCCCTTCCTAGGCAGGAGCTAGATTGGAGAAACATATGCTCTGTATCATGATCTTTATACAAATTAAGATGCTCATGCTACTGTCTATTACAGGAAGAGGCATCCTCAGTGGGGTAGCTTGTTTTCCTATAATCCTGTCCTTTTGGCCAGAGCCAAATTGCTACCTGACACCCCTCACATTGTAAACTCAAGATTAGAATCCTGATAATCTAAAAACCTCCAGATTCTACTTCCTAATTTCTTACATGAGCTCCTCGGAGTTCTCCCCTCCTGATCTCTTTGTTTTCCATCTTGTTTGGTGGCTGTGTTCAGGAGCTAATTGTGGATGCAGATGACACCTGGATACGCCTAGAAGGTCTTTCAGAAAACACAGAGTACACAGTGCGCCTGCAAGCAGCCCAGGATGCTGTAAGGAGTGGATTCACTTCCACCATATTCACAACAGGTAAGAGGTCTACCTCATCCACATGTTCTTTTTCATTATTTACTGTAGCAGTGATGGCCACAAATACTTGCCACTGAGATCTCATCATAAATTTGACTTTTTAAAGGAGATTGTACACATTTATTTTAAAGTTCCAAAGAAGCAGTAACTTGGCTTATTCCAGTTGTGATATAAAGCTCATCTACACCAGCTGCTTAAATCTGGGGCCAGTCCGGAGCATTATGCAAGGGGGGGGGAGTAAGCAAGGGGTAAAAAGTTGGAGTTCAGACCAGAGGTTTAGCAAATTAGATGGTTAGCCATTACTTTATCCTCCAGACTGGTCCCATACCAGCCATGATGGCAGCCATGTGCACTGGGCTGAATCCGGTGCAATCGCCCTTGTTGTCCCCATAGGCAAGCCAGGCTGACACTGCATCAGCCTGTCTTCTGTTTTTGGAGCTGCCACTGCCACTTCCTTGTTGGCTGAGGAGCTCTATGAAAAGCCTGCCTGGTGTGCTGTCACTTCTGCTGAGATCAGAACGGGGTGCCTGTGCAATCAATGAGGAGGGGGTAGAGCATCCCCTCCTTGCTGATCACATGGCCCGGCACCCTGTTCTGACCTCCTCAGCT
Organism: Gambelia wislizenii; assembly: GCA_030847615.1. NCBI lineage: Eukaryota > Metazoa > Chordata > Lepidosauria > Squamata > Crotaphytidae > Gambelia > Gambelia wislizenii. The sequence continues at coordinate 167,189,963 of JAUMIR010000004.1, forward strand.
GTGACGGTGATGGCCAGGCTCTCTCAGAGAGCGGCTTGGCCAGCAGGCAAGGCAGCAGTGGCTGTGGGGGCACTGAGGGGGACAGGCAAGCAACGCTGATGTGGTGGGTGCATAGACATGTGGACATCTGGGTTGCTCCAAATCCAGCCCAATCCAGCTGTCCATGCATCCAAAACACTGGGGCCACTCCAGAGTTTCCTGGAAACTCCCGAGCAACTTGTGGTTTCTGTTTATCCAGATTAACAGCTAAAAGGAATGGGTTCGTTGTGTGCATCGTATGGACAAATTGCACTGGATCCAGGATAGGTACACTTTTTATCCTCAGTGTAAGATAGCCATTTGTTAGCCATTCTTCACACATGGCTCAGACAGCAGCTTGCGGATAAAAAATTGTATTGCTATACAATACAAACAGCAGCTTAAAAAATTAAAACAAATAAATCACAGCAGGTGGTAAAAATCGAGTATAAAAGCACAAAACAAAACTACCCCTGGGAAAATTAAATGGTTTTCACTTGGTATCGCAAAGCAAGCTGAAAGAGTTCTAGAGATAGGGTGCCACAATAGAAAAGGCCCCATCATGCATGCCACAGGGGGCATGGTACAGAACAGGACCTCTGAGACCAGTCTCAATGCCTGTGCAGGTTCATAGGAGAGCAGGCAGTATGTTCGGAACCTCTGGCCCTCCATATGGTTGGCCCTGCCACCCCCTCCATCTCTTACCCTTGGCCAGTTTCATATAGATGTTGAATAGCATGGGAGATTAAGAAAAAGTGTAACACCCCACTGAACAGCCATAATGTAGCATCCCAAGTTCCCACTCAGACAACAGGGACAGAAGATGGAGATGGAAATTGCTGCATGCTGAGGATAGGCTGAGAAATGACAAAGAATAAAGGCCTCCTGCCAAAAACAGCAACAGTAATTTTACATTTCTCCTCTCATTTCACCCCCTCACAATAACATCTACTTCACTTTACTCCATGTCCTGTTGTGCCATTAGGGATTTTCCTGCCTCTGCCAGTGGAGATGAGGCATAACACCTTATGGTACAGCATAGGATATGTCTATCTAGGCTTTAAAAGGTAGAGTGTAGCACAGGCTTTGGACAGTAATTCTATGGGTTTTTTGCACCATCTAATTCTGCCCTGGATCAGAAAAAAACAAACTGTTCTGTCAACAGCTTCTCCTGATTATCTGTTCATGACAGAACAAGCTACACTTTTAAGAGGCGTTGAACTCCACAACCTGCCTGTTCCCTTTATGCTAAAAAAATTCTAATTAGTTTGTGCAACAAATTGTTGTAACCCAGGTGCTTGGTGCAATTGGGAGAAGCAGGTATCTACAAAAAGGAACTCTCTTTGGAGAAGGCTCTTTTGTAAACACCTTACGAATGTAAGCAGCACAAGAGGATACCCTGGGTGGAATTGTTTCTTCAGAGAGGAATGTTCAAAAGGGGTCAAATCCAATTACATTTGCACCTAAGTTGTTCAAAAGAAATGGCAAAAAGCAGAAAGGATCCATCCACCCATATAGCATTGAAATCACTCCTCCTGTGTATGTTTCTAGTAGTCTAAAAGGGATGCTTTGAACCCACTGCAGATATATTCTTCACTGAGGCACATGAAAAGGGCTTTTGAAATGCATGTCAGTTAACAACAGCAGCTATCAATAGCCACAAACCCCACTTGCCTCACACAGCTATAGATCAGTTGGCTTCTGCATTATTCTCCTTCCACTTCAGTTAGTGTAAAGGATTAGAGTGAGTGTGTTGCAAGGGATGAAAGTCAAGGTAGAGCTTTCAGATTGATATTTCTGGCAGATGAAAAGTATATCAAAACTCCTTGTGTAATGCAGTATAGTCAGGCTTTTTGTTTGTTTACTTGCTTGGTTTTGCTTGGTTGATAAATTTTGATTCGGCACTCTTGGGAACCACTGTATTCACCAGACAATATAGTTTGTTATGTTGGGGGTCGGGCTTTAAAATAAAGTCAACATCATTACCAGCCATAAAGACTTCAAAGTTATGGGGCAAACAACTGAGGACCAAAGTAAAGTAATGGATAAGCAACTGAATTACAAATCAGGAAATACTCCCCAGTTGGAAGCCTGCCTCTGTCATGGACACCATGGGGCCTTAGGCAAACTATAAGCTGTCAACAGTCAGCCTTCCATCTGCAATATAGAGATAATGATATTGACCTCTCTTACAGAGTAATTGTAAGGGCTGCAAGATAATGTGTACAAAGTGGCTTACGGTAGGTTGAAATTCTAAACATACTTGCTAGGGAGTAAGGCCCTGTAATGGGCTCTGGTTCTATCTCCTGCTCTTGAGTGGGAGAGGGGACCCCGAATTCTATCTAGTTGCCCCCACCCAGGATGAACAAGGAGGAGATCACAAGATGTACTCACATGCTTCTGCTGCTCCTCTTAGAGTACACACTGAGAGAAACCAACCAGGAAGAAGCTCTCACTAGCAACTATGTTTTCCTACCAGTTTGAATGATGGAAACCAGTCTCATGTACACTGAGAGTCGCCCCCTTGAGGGAGCTGGCACTCCTCCACATACACGCCCAGTCTGAGGAATGAGGGGGGAGTTACTAATTAAAGCAGGACATGTAGCAACTTCACATGCATACTCTCCTACACACAAAGGAACCTCACCATTTTGGAGGCCACACAAGGAAGTAACATGGGGAAAACTCTGCATGGTTGCAGCTTTTCTCATTTCCTCCAAGGTAGCAAGGAGATGCTCTCCCACCTTCCCATCAGCTCTCCTCCACCCCACTTTCTATGAGCAAAGGACCTAGCAAGAGACAAAAGGCACCACCTCAGAGAAGGAAAACAACCAGTTGCAGCTTCCCTTGTGTGTGAGCACACCATATCCTAACTTAGAGATGCCAGATCCTAACTTATGTCCAATCCTAACTTAGAGATAAAGGCAGCCTCACTCTCACACACCCCTTCTCCTAACCTATCTCAAATCTTCACAGGAATAGGAACAAGGAGACCGAGGAAGCTAGAAAGAGATCATACACACTTTCCTTTTCATCAACTTCATACTCTCAAGGTTCTCTCCACTGTGCCACCATGTAACAGGCTATGGCCCTGACTCCTGCTCTTGAGTAGGAGAGGGAACCCCCAAATTCTATCTACCCACTAATTTACCTTCCATGAATCAGTAACTTACTGGGAAGTTACTGAGGGGTTTAACTTGCACTTTTCCCACCTCTGACTCTATAAGACGCCTGCCCCTCCAGTGGGAGAATCTAGACACACACATGTGTACACACTGAGCAAAGGCATGTGAAGAGAAAATGGAAATCATTAAAGGAAAGATTTTATTCTAAGCAAGCAGTCTTGTACATGGAGATGCCTTCCTTCAGGTGTTACTAAGTCATATCCAGCCAAGGTTAGAAAGAAACACAAGCTGTAATGCAACTAGCTGAACATTCCTACTCACAATGCAGGTGGTGCCCTGGGTCTTTGGATTTTCATGGGAACCTGGGAGTCTAGGCCTCTTTGTTTAACCCATGACCAAGGGGGCGTTTACACGGCAGATTTATTGCAGCAACTTGCGTTTTAATTCTTTTCTGCAGCTGTGCCAGTCAGGTTCTTTTTTCTAATTATGCCGCTTTTTTGTTCAGACTTGAAAAAGTGGGGGGGGCATGGCCTCCCAAGCAGAGGCTTTATGAGGAAGAGGCTAGATCGTGAGTGAAAGAATTTGAAGCCCTGCATTTTCGAGCTAAAGAAAGACTCACAGACTGCCAAAATAGCAGGGGGGAAGATCAAAGAAGTGTTTCTGTCTCTGTCTCTCTCTAAATCTGCCTGTAAATGAACTCAGTCACTCCCCGAAGCAATCTCTGCTGAAAGACTGCTGCCATGCCGTGGATCCTAAGGTGAACCTATCACAAGTTTTTTCAGCACGATTTGTTAGTCAGGGTTCACAGACTTGCAAAACAGCAGAGGCTTTTTGACTCTCCCTCCCTCAGTCCCCCTCCCTCCCCCAATCACAATGCAGCCCTTAGTGAAATGGTTTCTCTCTCGCTCTCGCTCTCTCGCTCTCACTCTCCCCCAAGCAGAGCTGACCAGATGGGAACTTTATGACTGAAAGGTCTTGGGAATCCTTTTTCTTGGCAGACTTGCAAAATAGCAGAGAGGATTTTTCAAAGTTTCCTGAATGCTACTAAACTCAGTCCCTCTCTTTTAAGCCTACCTCTGCATCATAGCAACCAATCACAATGCAGCTCTGCTGCAGCCCTTAACGGAATGGTAGTTTACACTGCCAATAATGCGCTACATTGCAAATATATCAGCAAAAGTAGCGACATCCCTTGCCACGCTATATTTGGGTGTTTTACCTTCCCCCCTTATGAATGAGGCGATGCTGTGCCTCGACCCGTGTGAACTATGAGCTGTCTTAGCGGCATATTTAGAGGAATATTTGCCCGTGTAAACCACCCCCAAGCTTCCATAGGGATGATGAGGCAGGCAGCACCCCTGCCTCTCCATCAGTTCCAAAGTCTCTCAAGTCTTTCTAGTCTCTCCCTTGTGCCTCATGGCACCATGTTTTTACAACCTCTCATCTTGGAAGCATTTCAGAGCTTCCAGACTTCTCCCAAACCAGTCATCTTCGTTGGGCAATTGTCTCTTGTGATCTCCTTTGCTCCTATGTATGCTGCCCCAGTAAATGTAACCTAATTCATCACATCATTAATCCTTTGTTTACCTGGAGCATCTGTGTTGCACAGCTAATGGGAGAGCCCATTATCCCAGACCCTTTTAACATAAAAGAATAAAGTTGTTTCCTGGACAAGATTAGACCCATGAGCCACTCAGATTTCCCTCTAATGACATATATTAACAGATTATCCACCAACCTGCTTACTGTAAGCTGTTCAGGTGAAAAAGAGCAGTGCAATTTTTAAAAAAGAACACCCTTTGCATTTTGTAATACATAGAAGAGGAAGAGAGCAGGTTTTTCCTAAAACATCATTGCCAAGCCTTAAAGGCTTCAAGGTTATTTTGTCCTTCTCCACATTTACATAGGACAGAAGATTGTGTGAGGGTTTCTGCCTTCTTCAGCCATCATTCTTGTGCTTTGGAGGGGCCTGTTTGTACCCTATGTGAGGTCCTCAAAACAGCCATGTTCTACTCACCTTTCCCTCTCACTGATGCCTCATTTGTAAATTAAAAGCTCATGGACTTCACAACTGCTTCTGAGCTGCTTCCTCTAACCCCAAAACACTCATTCCCTAAGTCCCACCTATGTTATGAAAAGACACTAAATATAATCCTTTCAAAATGTTAGTTTTAAATTTAATGTAGGGGGTGGGGGAAATTTTGGCCTACCAGCTATTATGGCCCATCACTCCTTTCCATTGGCCATGCTGGATGGGACTCATGGGAGCTGTATACCAACGTACCTGTATGGCCAAAGGTTGTCCACTTCAGCTTCACAGATCAGCACCCCTGCTGCTACATCTTGTTCTTGTATTTTATTTTGCTCTTTTGAGTTAGGAGAAGCTCAGCCCCCATTTCCCCTGTTCCAGTCTGACATGTGCCTTTCTCCTGTGCTTCCTTCTGTCTAGAAGACCACCTTTCCCTAATCTGCAAAGACCACCCCTCCATCACTTTTCTTCATAGGTCCTCCTTTTGCAGCCCTTTTCTGAACCACCTCTGCCCATGTGGCTTTCCTGTTCCCCACCTTCTCTGCTAGACACATCCACTCAAGCCTTCTGTGAATAATAGATTGACACCAATTTTAATTGGAGAGGGCACATTCATATTAATAGGGTTGAGAGATTAGAGCTTACATATTTATCATAAGGCTCTTTTGAATCCACTATACTGTATGCTGTACAGTTGAGAATTGTAACTAGTGTATATTATCGCCACCCAATAGTATAGCTTCTCAGGGCTTCCACTAAAAAAGCAAATAGGAAACAAGATCAAATAAAAAGCATCAAAAGAACAACAACAAAAAATAAAAATAAAATCTTATATAGCATAAAGCCATACTTATCACTGGAAGCACTTTTGATGCCCTGTACTGTACAACTCAGGGAGCAAAAAGTCTTTAAAATGACTGGTAGCTTTGGTTTATTAAACTGTAAGCTATCTCAAACAGGCATCTATTTTGAAGGACATTTGAGGATACTCAGATTTATTCACAGGTGTTACATTAAGTAATCCATCAGTTCAAAGGCAGGTGATTAATCAAATAGCAGATGTTTAGTCAAGTAATTTTTCAGTCTGTGTTTGAGTGAGATGATGGGATTTCTCAAAAGGTGATAAATGTTTCTTCAGTGAAAGGATAAATGGTAGGAGACGTACTCTTGTAAAACAGTGGCCCCAGCATTACCAATCTCCCTTGCGATGCACAACCATGAGCAGCAGCATCAGATACCCTACTTGGTTGGGCTTTCAACTCACACACAGAAATAAGGAGCTCCACCAGGCCTGGCCAATGTTTAAGATGAACTGTGTATGCCTTACAAAGTGCCACAGAATGTTTTTTAACATGCAGGAGTTCCTTAACAGAAGAGTTGATGTATGAAGGGTTCCCTGAAGGCAGAAATTTTGAAAACCTGTTTCTTTATTCTGTGGACACCCCAACTCACTACTCTAAAACAGAGGTTGTAGGCTTTCTCTTGGAGAGGGCCATGTCTCTTTTATATTCTAAGCAACATCTAGCACTATGAGCAATGATATATACTAGATTCTGGAGGAGACTCTAACATCCACTTTCCTTAGGGTCAAACAACATCTTCATTAAAGGCCTGTTGACACCCCATGCTTGGGATTCCTTACATAGAATCATAGAATTGCAGAGTTGGAAGAGACCATGAGGGCCATCCAGTCCAACCCCCTGCCACGCAGGAAATCTTGATCAAATCATCCCCGACAGATGGCCATCCAGTCTCTGTTTAAAGACCTCTATAAAAAGGATCTGGGGTCTTTGGCTGCAGGGGAGTTAACCCTTTCCCCTTGCACCCTCTTTCTGCTCTGTGGGCTGTTCAGAGAGCTGCTGGAGCATAGAGAGACAAGGTTTGCCAGTTGCCCACAGTAGTTTGTAGTTTGTCTCATTTAATTCTGTTAATGCTTTCCTGGAGAACAATAAGTTGTGAGTAACAAAAGAGGGGAGGGTCCCCAGCTGTACAATGAAAGCGCTGAGCCTGCTCATGTCAACTGGAGACATAACAAGGTGCTTTCATGCCTTTCTTCATGTTAATAATTGTCTGTCCTTTGTCGCTCACATTTACATAATGCTCTAGGGAAATTGCAGCACAAGCAACACAAAGGCAACATTATTATTAATGCTGGTCATCTCTTCCAAGCTCTTTTTAGAGTTGAACAGATATGAATAGAAACTGAAACAAATAATCTCTGCAGAGCATTGAGGAAGGGGAGAGAGCAGGAGTGGAAAGTAAGTCCCTTCATAGGGGACTTATTTGGTAGGGTAAATCTTAAAAGACATGAAAATAGTAAAAAAGAGCAAGACTCAGTCCAGAGTTTGTTGCCATAAAAACTAAAGAGAGTTCTGTGGTATATTTAAAAAGATTGACCGTTATGGTGTAGTATGTGACTTTGTATTCCTTCATGCAGCTGTTGAAGTGACCTCTGACACAATAATTCATCTCTAAAGTACTACCAAAAAAATTGTACCCTCACCACTTTTACTATTTTAAAAAATTAACACTTCTCTATCAAGATAAGCTGATTACTACCATGCAAGTAATATATATTAAGCAAATGTACATGTCTGTGGTTATTTTGTATACTGTATACTGTGTTTTGTCTGCTTTTGCTAGTGATATGAAGAAACAAAGAACTCTGTGAGGCACTGAAACCTTGTTCTGTGACTAGCAAAAATTCTATACTCATACTTCTACTACTTCCTGAAATTTCCCAGTAATTGCCCACATTTTCTCAGGGTTTTCTTCGCAGACTTAAGAACTATAAATATGATTTTAAAAGAAACAGGAAAACAAGATTCTCATATAGATAGATACTGCATCCTGTGCCAGTTTCCCTGCTTATGTAATGGACTCAGAAAACTCTGGAACACACAAACAGTTCCTGTCTGTGAGCATTAGCCACCATGTAAACATTTCAGATATTCTCTGCCAAAGAGAGATAAGATGAGAGAGAAAACACCTACAATATATTAACAGAAGCAGGACTGGAATTTGGAGAAGGTACTCCAGAACAGCCTTATTCCCTTTTCCCTTTTCTCTGTATAAGAAAGAAAAAAGCACATCTATCATTTTCCTTTTATTCCAGAGCAAGGAGGAACTGCAGATGACAATTCTCATGTGTAATCCATGCATAATATAATTCTCACTTGTGGTCTACAGCTTTGTGCGTATAGACATGGGTCCTTATATGGACCAGCAGCAGGACCCTCAATGCCACACCACCATAAACCCTCTGGGTGGCCCTGCAAGGCTGACCAGGGGATGGGTTAGTAGTAAAAGCACTCCTTGCCCAGAGCACTATTTATCCTAGGGGTCCTGGAGACTTCTGATGGTATTTGGACTGTGTTGGCAGAGGAGTGAGCACTGAATTGTGCCAGGTATTGAAGTTTAATCTGCAAATCAAGAGTATTCTCTAGGGCGTTTGGCAAAGAAATCAGGGGCAAGTAGGTGAAAGCTTATTCTTATCTGTGTTCTCTGTCCAGTAATGTGCCCACGGATTAGAATCCATTCTGCTTTTCTGTGACATACACTTGGTTTTATTTTATTTTTTATTATTCCACCACCATCTGCTTCTAGTCCATGCATACTGGGGAGGAACACACTAAGATGGAAATAAAAATGAGCAAAAACCCCATTTACTGGTGTTAATCTCTTTGGGTTTTCTAGGTCCATGCCTTTGGGATTTTCATGTGTATCATCCCTGCTCCCATTATAGGGTTCCAGCCACTTTCTTTGACACTAAGCTGCCACCAAATTACTGTCAAAAATATTAAACTGATACAGAACTTTTGTCCTTAGTTTTTCACAACACAGTACAAGATTGCCATTATACTTTGTTGCTCTTGTTTTTGCTATGTGACTTGAACTCTGAGGAGATTTTCACATGGGGCCAAAATGCCCTGTTACTGCCCCGCCACCTCCTCTCCCGTTTCTGCCACGGAATAACGTAAATCTTTCACACACTTATCTTAATTCCGCGGCAGGAACGGGCTCCCCCTCCCCTCACTGGCCAGCCGTAAATGCAGCCATCATAAGGCTGCTTTTACGACCGGCCATCTGAAACGTTATCACATTATTGCATGATAAAGGCTGGGAGGTAAATTAAAAAAATAAAACTCCCCCAAACATAAAATCAGTTCACCAAGCACTAAAACACACTTTAAATCACACAATCAAAACAGGGAGGGTATAATAAAGGGTGCCCCTTACCTGGATGTCCAGATCATACCAGGAAGTGCTCCCCTCTGTAGCTGTCATTTCGGAACAGGAACAGGGCTCCTGTTCGCACACCCATGATTGCGTGATAGCAATGGAACGGGAGGTTTATTCACGATGAAAAATAGTGATTACATTGTTCTGAACAGTCACTGGAGCAGGATGGATGCAGGACAGAACAGGGTCAACGTAGTCCAAAAGGGAAAACCTTTCCCGACCCTGTTCTGTTCCTGCCACAGGATATATAGCCCGTGTGAAAATCTGCTGACTTATGGTGACAGTATCCTATGGTTTTCTTGGCAAGATTTATTCAGAGGAGGTTTCCCATTGCCTTCCTCTTACACTAAGAAAGTGTGACTTGCCCAAATTCACACAATGGAAACTGCCTATGTAGTTCTGAAGAAGTACAATTCAAAAAAGTAACCTTTCTAGGCTCTCACAAGAGCATATGCTACACAAATACAGGGTTTACTCTAAGGCATCCTCACCACAGAGATTGGAAAGACTCCCAAGAACTCCGAGAGCTGCAGAAACTCAGAGTAGACAATGCAGGGCTGGTATGAGGCCTCTCTCAGTTTAGGAAGGGCCCATAGCTTCAAGGGTAGAGACATCTTTTTAATGTAGAAAGCCCTGGGTTAAGAGGGTCTTGGAAAGACCTCTCTCTGAGAGCTGTTGCCATCTGGAGCACTGGACTGGCAGTCTTGTTTAAATGAAGGTCCTCAACTGCTTGGGTCTTTTCCTGAAGCAGTGAACAACATCAGCATTATCACTTAGGTCTAAACTGCGCAGTTTATTACATTTGTAGTGTGCACCCTAACCCTCTCAATTTTAACATACACAAAAGCATGTGGGTCTGTAATCTGGAGCAGCACCCCTGTACATGGATAGGAGAAATTTAAACCACCACCCCGGCTGCTTTTTTCCTGGATTCACACACCCCTCCCCCAAGGAAAAAAGAAGTCTCCACTAACACCACCTGAGGCTTTTTTTCCCCTTTGGCCCCATAAAGGAGAAGCAAATCTAGAGGAATTTTCTTCTTTGGAAGACCGTTAGCTATATAGAGGGGCTTGCAATCCAGATCACTGCTCCACATGATTACATGTATGTAAAAAAACAAGAGGGATCAGCTACATGCTATGTATTAACTTTACCATGTAATTTAGCCCTTCAGTCAGTGTCTTGGGGTTCATCTGCACAAGTCAGGATATTCTGGCTCCCTGCCATCTTATACTGGCCACGGATCAGGCCCATCTCCAAACAGACCAGAGTCCAGACAGGCACACTGGTCTGTCACTCCAGGCACTGCAGCCCCCACCATCTTCTGGCGCTTCCAGAAGCAGGGAAGCTGGCCCGCAACTTGTGACCAAGGTGCCCTGCATGTGACCAGCATTGGTCACATGCTGCAGGACCTGTTTCTGCTTTGGAAGAGCAAGGCAGACTGGCAACTGCAGTGATGGACTGGCCTGCCGGGACAGGCTCCTGCAGATATGCAGGCCCTGATCCATTCTTTCCTTGCAGGAACAGATTAAACCAGTTATTTTTTTAAAAAAAAACACAATAATGGGCCCTACCCATCAATCTCTGATCTGAGCCCTGTATCTGCCCTGGGGTTGGTGAGGACTGCCTGGGAGCAGAACAGGGCAAAAGCCCCGTGTCATCAGGACTGCAGGATTCTTGGATGGGGGCAAGATGGGTAAATTGCCCATGTAGATAAGTCCTCAGTTACCTCAAACTGTGCATGAACTACAGGTTTACCTCACCTAATAAAGATGATGTGTTCCTGGGCACTATTTCTTTAAATCTGGTACCAGAGACTTAAGTAACACAGAAAGAATAGGGTTTGGTGATTTCTGTTTATGTGGCCAGACTTCTAGATCTGTGTATTTTAATACGCTGGGGATGGCTGGTAAAGCAAGCTTATCTGCTTGCCACTTTTCTCTCTGTTTTGCTGATCGCATATGCTCAGTAAGGGATACTAAAGGCAGCTGCTATTTACCTTACCTGTTGTAGGCAGGTGCATGTGGCTACAGTAAAATTCACTAGAGTAGAATCCCACTCTTGCCCAGTTCGAGTTTTGTTTATTGCATTGTTTACTGTAAACACACTGCTGCAACTTAACACCAAAAGTCTGTGTTTCTCCAAACACCAAATGGAGAAGCTGCTGGAAAAAACTTCCAGCTAGACAGAGAATGAGGAAGAAAAGTGAGGGGTCGGTGGGTATAAAAAAACTGTAAAAAGGAGCTTTTTTGCCATAGACTTTGTTAACTGAGGTATGCCTGTAAAACTGTTTGTTCTTCTTGCAATGAACTTTCAACATCTGAGTTTCCTATCATGCATGATAGCCCTTCTGATGTGTTACTGGTCTAATTTTGCAGGAGGCCGTGTGTTTATGAATCCTCAGGACTGTGCCCAGCATTTGATGAATGGTGACACACTGAGTGGTGTTTATACTATTTCCCTGAATGGGGACCTCAGCCAAAGAATACAAGTGTACTGTGATATGACCACAGACGGCGGTGGATGGATTGTAAGTGAGCGAAAGAGGCTGCATACTATCCAGTTCCTTCCCCCTTCACCATGAAAAACCCACATATCTGCAATGGCTTTAAAGACCCGACAGATCTGTTTCATATATGCTATAAGATTTTTAAATTGTTTCTATCAATGCACACAGCTCAGTACCAATTATTTTTAAAACAGAGGGTTCAAAATAGAGTAGGATTAAAACTGCAGAGGACCAGATCTTCCACATATCAACCTAAAGAGATAATTGTCCAGTAGGTTCCTGAAAGCTGGCAACATAACTTCTATTTAGCCTATTTACCAAAAGCAATCCTGATTTTCTGATTACCTGTCCCTATTAAGTAACTTACTATATGCCGCCCCCGCCTTCTGGTCCTTGGGAATGCCTCATTAAAATGTTCTTTGGGTGGCCAGTGTTATAATTCTTGATTTGGGTTATTGATTCTTGGTGGTTCACTTTGTTCCCATGGATCTCTGGTACTGAAATCACTTGGGTGGGCAGGGGAAAGTGGATGTATAGACTCTCATGCATATACAGGCACATCAACTTTATATAATGTACAGTTTGTCACTTCAGTATTGCAGCTACTAAATTTTATGTTGAATTGCTGATAACACCTTCTAGGACAGATATTGGGGGTTTTTTTTCATAGAATCATAGAATTGGAAGAGACCACAAGGGCCTTCTAGTCCAACCCCTTGTCAAGCAGGAATACACAATCATATCATTCCTGACAGATAACCATCCAGCCTTTGTTTAAAAACCTCCAAAGATGGAGACTCCACCACACTCCGAGGCAGTGTATTTCTCTTCCCAACAGCTCTTACTGTCAGGAAGGTCTTCCTAATGCTTAGATGGAATCTCTTTTCCTATAGTTTGAACCCATTGCTCCATGTCCTAGTCTCTGGAGCAGCAGAAAACAAGCTTGCTCCATCCTCAGTATGACATCCCTTCAAATATTTAAACATGGCTATCATGTCACCTCTCAACCTTCTTTTCTCCAGACTAAACATGCCCAGCTCCCTAAGCCGCAACTCATAGGGCATAATAGCTTCTAGACCCCCCACCATCCTGGTCACCCTCCTTTGGACATGTTCCAGCTTCTCAATGTCCTTCCTGAACTGTGGTGCCCAGAACGGACACAGTATTCCAGGTGAGGTCTGACCAAAGCAGAATAGAGTGGCACAGTCACCTCCCTCGATCTAAACACTATACTCCTATTAATGCAGCCTAGAATCTCGTTGGCTTTTTTAGCTGCCACATCACACTGCTGACTCATGTTCAGTTTGTGATCCACTAAGACTCCTAGATCCCTTTCACATGTACTGCCATTGAGCCAGGTGTCACCCATCCTATATCTGTCCAGATTTAAAATTAAAACAAGACAGGTTATGACAGCATAAATGAAAATAACCTATGGCATAACTGTCCCATAGGAGCAGTCCCAGTTCTGCTGGGTCCTAAGCTCTTCTCTTTTAACTTCCTGGGGGGTGATGGCACATAGCCCTGGCCTTAGGAAAACACAGTGTGTTGATATACACTGAAGGCCAGTTTCATATCGACTCCCCACTCCTTCCAGCACTTTTCTCTTTAGAAAACAAAAAGGCATATGCATGTTTACATATTACACATAGTTGAACTTTTACATTAAGATTGAAAGAAAGCAAAGTGAAGCCCTGGTCAAAAACAAGAACAATTCTGCCAGGGTACTCCATTATCTGTGCCTTGGGGCTAAGTTAATAATAGTTACACTCCAAGAGATTCCCTGTGATTTATTTGACATCTACCTTCAGCTCCTTTAGAAAGTGAAACTGAAGCTGATTCATGATACTATCAAGGAAATTAATCGACAGTGTCTTTTGAAATTTGAATGTTCACTGCTTAATATACGGCAGCACCTATGGGGAACCTTTCACATAGCTAGGATGGCCCACTGCTGGCCTGAAGGCAAGATTTCATCTGGGAAGCAACTCTGCCTATTTCTGAGTGGTGCTACTAAATTTTAACCAAGGCATAGTAAATAAATGTTACTGCTTTGCTATCCCATGGTCAGTCTGAAAAGCAGGGATGATTGCCAATGTAACTTTTGAGGGACTCTCTCAGGAAACACATTATTTCCACAAATGCCCAGCTGATGACCTTCCTTGTTTCTAAAGCTCTTCCTACCAACAGAGGCTATATGTAGCATCATCATCCATATATGGACAAGCTGGAACATGTCCAGAGGAGGGCGACCAAAATGGTAGGAGGTCTGGAAGCCATGTCCTATGAGGAGAGACTTAGGGAGCTCGGTATGTTTAGCCTGGGGAAGAGAAGGTTAAGAGGTGACATGATAGCCATGTTTAAATATTTGAAGGGATGTCATACTGACGATGGAACAAGCTTGTTTTCTGGGGCTCCAGAGACTAGGACACGTAGCAATGGGTTCAAACTACAGGAAAAAAGATTCCATCTAAACATTAGGAAGAACTTCCTGACAGTAAGAGCTGTTCAGCAGTGTAATGCACTGTCTCGAAGTGTGGTGGAGTCTCCTTCTTTGGAGGTTTTTAAGCAGAGTCTGGATGGCCATCTGTTGGGAATGATTTGATTGTGTATTCCTTCAGGGCGGGGGGTGGACTGGATGGCCCTTGTGGTGGTCTCTTTCATCTCTATGATTCTATGACTTGGCCAAGTAAGCAAAGAATATTTTGGTAGCTGAGAGTAGAGGAAGCCATGCCAGGATGAGGATTTTAAATGAAAGTGCCATTTATTAAGGGTGTTTCCCATCTGCAACATTCATTAAGTGCCCAGCAAACTTAAACTAGAAAATTCCAGAAGCAGGGCCTCAAACAACTTCCCATTTGCATGATGGGTGCAGCTATTAATTGGAGGAAATGCTTGGACTTTTTCTTTTTACTACCTCACAAAAGCACCCTGATAATGATTGGGAAAGATGCAACAGCTTCTCTCTAGGAATATGCAAGCCTGCGAAGTTCAAGCTTTCTGAGGTTCTCTTTCTTCCTCAAAGCATGTTTTGACTTTGGTCCATATCTGGTTGCTAGCTGTTGGCTTTTCTCATGTGGCTTGCATTTGTTGTTTTTGCACTGTCTGCATTTTTTAGTATCTGCCGCTCCCCTCTCCCAAACACATGCATTTACCTTGTGAATTTTTATTGGAGATGTAGCTGCGGTGAGAGAGGATATGCGAGCATTGCCCCCCCCAATAAGAATTCTGCCCCAATGAAATTTTCCTTCAGTCCCCAATTTTAGCTTTGCAGTAACTTAAAACTTTAATTTAACATTTAGAGTGACAATTTAGGCATAAAAAAATAGGGGGAGGCACAGCTACCAAGGGAATGTGAACACAGCAAATAGAAGAGTTTGAGGTATAAATGACTTTCAGTGTACCACTCTCTGCGATGCTAGAAATCTAGAGACTGAAGGAGAATTCCATGGGAGGGTAGAATTCTTATTTCGAGGGACAGTGTCCTCATTATGCCACCACTATTACCCCAGCTGCACTCCTGACTCATATATATCGGTTTGATGACCATAAAATACATTCATGTCCATGTTTGGCTCTGGGATGTGTGAATTGGGGAAAGGTCTTATCAAAATGAAAAGCCAACAGATTGCTTTACCCAGCCCTGTTTGTCAGCCCAGCTAGATCCGGTGATCTGAAAAGTCAGTAGGGTACTCCCATCTTTATATAACTTCTGTTGGGGTGTATGAGCATAAAAATTAAAAATTAATTAAAGATTCCTTTCGGAATATCTTCTTGAGAAAAAATAAAACTTTTAGTGTAGCAGAGTTAGCAGAGACAGAAACGGGATAAACTCAATTAGCAAAGTACTGTAAAGCACTCAGTCATTAACGCTGCTTAAACAAAAGAAAGACAAAACAACTTCTTTTCAAAAGAATATTTAAGCATTTACTAATTTACTAAGCTTTTGCAATCTACATATACATAGGGAAGATAACTGTCCTAACTGACTAAGGATTTAGGGTAGAACTCACCCATTCAGTGAGGTCAGGTAAAATAAAGAGAAAACAAGGCAGGATGTCCCTACATGTTGCATGCAGGCAGCATCCATGTTTCTTTCTTCAGAGAGAGTGAATGCAAGTGAGTGAGAGCATGGCTCCCATGGTCATCTCTGTGTGAGACTCCATGTGTGCTTGGAGAGAGCCTTGTGCTTGGCGTGAGCTTGGTGTGAGAGAGAACAAAGAGACACAAACTTTTTAAATCATGAGGTTATGTGATGAATGATACGATCTCACTCCACTCCATTTGGCTTGACTGAGCAAAGCTACTAGCCATGCCCACAAAACACTAAAGTAGTGTGAAGAGAAGGAGAGGAACTTTTAACATGCAAGGAGATCCCTAAAATCTTTTCTAAGAACTTCTTAACTCTATTAGTCAGCAAGTGGGGGTGGGGTTCAGGAAGAATGCTATATCTCCAACAACTTCTGTGTCAGGCTTGCCTCCTCAGCCTAAGCTAATTGTTACCTATTGTAGTTTTTATCTAAATTCCCTGCCCTGACCCATCTGATCTTGGCATACCTGCCTGCCTTAAAACCTGAACCACTTTCTGTGTGTACTAATTCCCCCTTGGTCCTTTAGACACATGGTTGCCACCTCTGGAATAGACCTAACTTTTCTGGGCCCCACTGCATACCTTTCATGTTTCTGGGCCCTCATTGGCTTAGGCACATTTACTTATGGAAGGTTTGACAGCTGGGTGTATAAATATTCAGTCGCCCTGAACCTCACCTGTAAGAAATTGCAAGTAAATGACCTTTGCAGGATAGGATCAAATCCAAAGATTATAGGCCCCTAGACTTAATCTTGAACCAATTAGGTGAATGATAAAGAAGTTAACTAAAAGGAAACAGGGTGTGGAAGGGAACAGCCTGTGGAAAATAACTTGCTAATTTTTGGTTTTGATTATTAGAAAGGATTGGTTATGGAAAGAAGTGATGCCTCTCTAATATTAGAGAGAGAGATATCAATACTCTGTGTGTGTCTGTGTGTGTGTGTGTGTGTGTGTGTGTGTGTAACTGCAAAGAGGAAGATAGGAAGTCATCTTTTTTTCTTTATATCTTTTATTGTATTGTTATAAACTAATAAATAAAAAATTTAAAAAGAGGCTGGATAGCTACCCACTGGGGATGCTTTAGCTGGAGATCCTGCATTGAGCAGGGGATTGGACTCAATGCCCCATGAGACCCCTTCCAGCTCCTGCTGCTAAGCTGCTAAACATTGCCTCGACTTGATTATTTGGCACTCTCATGAATGAGTAAGGATGAGTAAGGATCCCTGTCCAAAATAATATTCATCATCATATCATACTGGGTCACTTGAAAAGTGGTCCAATAGGCGATCAGAAAAAAAACCCATCCTTCTGCCTAAGAAGTATCCCTTATTTTCTGGAATGAGAGTGGTGACAAGATCATATTTCAGTCTTCAAAGTACAGTAGCTGTGTTTATCTCTTGCAGCATAAAAAGGTGGAAAGGGAGGGGAGGGGAGGGGGAGGGGAGGAGGGAAGGAATGTAGCAGTACCTTTAAAACTCTGGGTTTTATTTTAGCATGAGCTTTTGAGACCCAAGGCAGCTCCCAAAGACAATCATGAAAACAGTAAAACCAGATAAAACAGTATAAAAACATTTTTAAAACAGACACAAATTTTTAAGAGACAGATAAAACATTCCCCATGAAAAAGCACCCCTGCTTCGATGCTGGAATAAAACCGTTTTTGCCTGCAAGCAAAAGGAAAGCAGGGAAGGGCCCAGCCTAGCCTTCCAAGGAAGGGAGTCCACACCAAACAAGCCTATGATGGTGGCAGGACTGAGAGAAAGCTTGCCCCTGATGATCTTAAAGTTCTGGCAGGTTCATACTGGGAGATATGATCTTTCAAATAGTCTGGACCCAAGCCGTTTAGGGCTTTATAGGTCGGGACCAGCACTTTGAATTGTGCCCGGAAATGAGCCGACAGCCAGTGGAACTGTTTTAACAAGGAAGTTATATACTCTCTATATCTGGCCCTGGGCAGAATTCTGGCTGCAGCATTCTGGACCTGCTGAAGTTTCCAAACAGTTTCCAAAGGCAGCCCCATGTACAGAATGTTACAGTAGTCCAGAAGGGGTGTAATCAAGGCATGTTTCACCATGGCCAGATCTGACAACTCAAGAAATGGATGCAGCTGGCACATTGGTTTTATTTGTGCAAATGCACTTCTGGCCACTGCTGAGATTTGGGCATCCAGGCTCAGAGTGAGTCCAGGGGAACACTCAAGCTACAAGCCTGAGATTTCAGGGGGAGTAAAACACCATCCAGCACAGGCTGAACCTTTATTCTCTGATCTGCCTTTCTACTGACCAGGATCACCTCTGTCTTGTTAGTTAGTCTTTGTTAGTAAATCAGTTAGTCTTAAAGTACAGTTGCCCCTCCACATTCGCGACTTTCACATTCGCGGTTTTGATTATTCACGGAAAGCCACCTGCCCCCACTCTCCACTCCGTCCCTTCCCAAGTCAGCGAAGGGGTTCTCAGGAATCCCTTCGCTGCCTTGGGAAAGGGGGGCTGGAAAGCCTCCCTCATTCCACCCCAGTCCCTTCCCAAGGCAGCGAGGGACCCCCTACGCCACTTTGGGAAGGGCGGGGGGGTGACGGAGAGTGATGACGGGGGCTTCTGAAGCCCCCGTAGCCACTTTGGGAAGGGCGGGGGGGTGAGGGAGAGTGGCGGCGGGGGCTTCTGAAACCCCCACAGCCACTTTGGGAAGGACGGGGGGTGAGGGAGAGTGGCGGCAGGGGCTTCAGAAGCCCCTGCAGCCACTTTGGGAAGGGTGGGGGGGTGAGAAAGGCCAGAGAGAGGCAGTGCAGCCTCCTCCCCGCCAGCCTGCTCACCTGCCTGCCCTCCCGCTGCTGTCCCCGGCCTTCCAAAGCGGGCGCCGGGGCTCCAAAGCCCCAGCGCCTGCTTCAGAAGGCCGGAGATAGGCAGCGCAGCCTCCTCCCAGCCCACACGCTGCCTTCCCCGGCCTTTCTCAGCGGGGTCTGGGGCTTTGGAGCCCCGGAGCCTGCTGAGAAAGGCCGGGGAATGGCAGCGCAGCCTCCTCCCCGCCCGCTCGCCCACCCACCTGCCCGCTGGCATCCCCGGCCTTCCTCAGCTGGCTCCAGGGCTTTTAAGGCCTGGAGTCCCCTCAGAAAGGCCGCGGAGAGGCCAGCCAGGCTGGCCAGACACCCTCCCACTGCCTCCCTCCCTTTGGGGGGGGGCGCGGGAGCAGCATCTGTTATTCGCGGTTTTTCCACATTCGCGGGGGTCTCAAGAATCTAACCCCCGCGAATGTGGAGGGACAACTGTAAATTAATTAATCTTAAAGATACATTTTCCCCACTTCCTCCTCCCTTCCTCCTTTTTATATTTCAGTCTTGTGTTGGACTAGTGGCAAAACCATAAGGATAGGAAGGCATGATGGCCACCCACTCAGCCTTGAAGGATTAAAAGTAAAAGAAGAGTACAGTCAGCTGCAGGGCACCCTGGGAGCTTTGTGTCTCCACTTGGAAAACCTTAAAGGTGTTTTTTTTTTTATTTCATGTTTTCACATAGAAGACTCACACATCTTCCTGCTATTTCACCTATAAGAAAAGCTTCCCATTGGCACACCATCACTCTCTTCTTCTGTTGCAGGGAATTGTACACTTCACCTTTGACCTTTCTTTCTTTATGTGCAGGTGTTCCAGAGGCGACAGAATGGGCTAACAGATTTCTTTCGGAAGTGGGCAGAGTATCGCATTGGCTTTGGAAACCTAGAGGATGAGTTCTGGCTGGGTAACAAACCTTTGCCATTTGTTTGTTTCTTGACACTATACTGGAGAAGCCAGACACCTGCCCATCATATCCTCTTACAAACACACTTAGGGCTTGTCTACACTAGGAAAATAAGCTGATCTTACCCTGGACCCAGTATGTATCCAGATGACATAGGCAGTGAAACCACTTTATTAGACAGTTAAGAGGCGATATGATAGCCCTGTTTAAGTATTTGAAGGTGTCACGTTGAGGATGGAGCAAGCTTGTTTTCTGCTGCTCCAGAGACTGGAACACGGAGCAATGGATGCAAGCTCCAGGAGCAGAGATTCCACCTCAACATTAGGAGGAACTTTTTTACAGTAAGAGCTGTTCAGCAGTGGAACACACTCCCTTGGAGCGTGGTGGGGTCTCCTTCCTTGGAGGTCTTTAAACAGAGGCTGGATGGCCATCTGTTGGGGATGCTTTGATCGTGATTTCCTGCATGGCAGGGGGTTGGACTGGATGGCTCTCGTAGTCTCTTCCAACTCTGCAATTCTATGATTCTATGATTAATCTGTTTTAAGAGAAACCACAGGAAACTCCAGAGTGCCTCTGGTTCTTTTCTATCTGGACAGCTGGATTGGGTTCAATTCGGCCTGATCCAGCTGTCCACATGTGAACACAGTGCCATACCCTGTGCTGAACAGCACAAGGAAGGGGATGGATGCTCTTCAGAACCACTGCTGCCACTGCTGCCTCACTAACCAAGCAGCTTCCTGCGATAGCCTGGTCAGTGCAGGCACTTCTGCTGAGGTCAGAACAGGGTGCCTATACAGTCAACAAAGAAGGGTAGAGCTTGTTGATCACATGTCTGGGTGCCCTGTTTTGATCTCAGCAGAAGCGATGACAACAACCAGGCTCTCTCGGGGAGCTGCTTGGCTGCGAGGCAGCAGCAGCACTGAGGACAGGCCAGCAGAGCTGCTGTGGTTTTGGCCTGGCTGGACCAGCTGGACTCTGATACAGATTTGCCCCAGGTAGGTGTGGTCACCATCGTGTTGAATCTTGGACCAGTCCGGAGCATAATGCTCTGGACTAGTCCCAGATTAAGGTGCCAGTATGGAGGAGCTCCCTCCCCCGCTCTCTCTCCCCCAGCGCCCAATTCATTCTTTGCTGTCTCAGTATCAACAGACAGCTTATCTCTCTCTTTCACTCTACCTGCATTATCAGCCAATCTACCTTTTACCTTGTCCAGTTTCTTCATCCTTTGTCCTGCCTGTCCCTATCATTAATGATGGGCCATGAGCCATAAAAGACATTTAACTTGGCTTGGCTTCTGTCACATCTGTTAGATAGGAGGGCAAGCCTAATACCCTTTTGCCTTCTTGGAACTGTGGTCATCAAACATCTCTTTGCTCACAAAAGAAACTAGATGGAGTCATTTCATTGCATTCCTACAGAGTTTTCTGCACCACAGTTATGCTGTCATTCAGCATGATTGGCAGTGCCTGGTGTGAGAGAGGCCCACACTTCAAAGAAGGAATTATTGTAGGTAAAGTCCAGGTTAACTGGAACAGGCAGTTGTACAGCTAATGCTGTTGTTGTTGACAATATTTATAAATTGATTTGGGGTCCACCGGCACCCCTAAAGTGATATACAATAAAATTTGCTCTATCCTTTATGCATGAGAAAGATTTATCAATGCTGCATAATTAAGCTCCCAAGCTCTGAAGGGAACTGATCAAGAACAGAATATCGGTCTTACTCTGAAGCATTCTTGTAGTTTCAGGGAGCAGAACCAACAGGCTCACCCATACTGGCTCCACTCCTGTTATAGGATGTAATCTGGTACAGTCACATCCATCCAGGACCTCTGTCATTAACCAGAGATCCCTTTCAGCATGTTCAGTTCAGTGAAGAGAAGACTTTTTGCACTCTTTAAGTTCCTCAAGGGCTGTCACAGAAAAGAGGGGGTAAGCCTATTTACTGCTGCCCTAGAGGGTAGGACCAGGTCTAATAGTTTAAAGTTACAGGAGAATAGATTTTGATTGAACATTAGAAGGAATATTTTGACAGTAAGAGTGATTTGGCAATGGAATCAGTTGCCTAGAGCGGTGGTGGGGTCTCCTTCTCTGGATGTCATCATAGAATCATAGGATCATAGAGTTGGAAGAGACCACAAAGGCCATCCAGTCTAACCCCCTGCCATGCAGGAATACAGAAATAAAGCATTCCCAACAAATGGCCATCCAGCCTCTGTTTAAAAATCTCCAAAGAAGGAGACTCCACCATACTCCGAGGCAGTGTATTCCACTGCCCAGCAGCTCTTATGGTCAGGAAGTTCTTCCTAATGTTTAGGTGGAATCTCTTTTTCTGTAGTTTGAGTCCATTGCTCCATGTCCTAGTCTCTGGAGCCTCAGAAAACAAGCTTGCCCCATCCTCAGTATGACATCCCTTCAAATATATAAACATGGCTATCATGTCCCCTCTTAACCTTCTCTTCCCCAGGCTAAACATACATAGCTCCCTAAGCCAATCCTCATAGGGCATGGCTTCCAGACAACCCACCATCCTGGTTGCCCTCCTCTGGACACATTCCAGCTTGTCCATATTCTTCTGGAATTGTGGTGCCCAGAACTGGAAACAGATTTCAGGTGAGGTCTGACTAAAGCAGAATAGAGTGGCACTATTACTTCCCTTGATCTAGACACTTTACTTTTATTAATGCAGCCTAGAATCACATTGGCTTTTTTAGCTGCCGCATCACACTGCTGACTCATGTTCAGTTTGTGGTCTACTAAGACTCCTAGATTCCTTTTGCATGTACTGCTATCAAGCCAGGTGTCACCTATCCTATATTTGTGCTTTTCATTTTTACTGCCCAAGTGTACTACTCTACATTTCTCCCTGTTGAAATTCATTTTGTTAGTTTTGACCCAGCTTTCTAATTTGTTAAGGTCATTTTGAATCCTGTCCTCTGGGGTATCAGCTATCTCTCCTAATTTGGTGTCATCTACAAATTTGACGAAAATGCCCTCTATTCCCTCATCCAAGTCATTGATAAAGATGTTGAATAGCACTGAACCCAGGACAGAACCCTGTGGCACCCTGCTGGTCACTTCTCTCCAGGATGAAGAGGAGCCATTGGTGACTACCCTTTGGGTTCCATCCATCAACCAATTACACATCCACCTAACAGTTGCATTGTCTAGCCCGCATGTTACTACCCTTTTTGCAAGAAATTAATGGGGGACTTTGTCAAAGGCCTTACTGAAATCAAGATTACACTATATCCACAGCATTCCCTTCATCTTCCAAGTATGTAACTCTATCGAAAAAAGAGATAAAATTAGTATGGTATGATTTGTTTTTCAAAAATCCATGTTGACTTTTAGTGATCACGGCATTTCTAAGTGCTTACAGACTGTCTGTTTAATGATCTGCTCTAGAATCTTTCCTAGTATTGACATTAGGCTGACTGGGCGATAATTATTTGGGTCTTCATTTCCCCCCTTTTTAAAGATGGGTCTTCATTTCCCCCCTTTTTAAAGACCTGGACAATATTTGCCCTCCTCCAGTCTGCTGGGACCTCTCCTGTTCTCTAGGATTTCTCAAAGATTATTGCTAGTGGTTCGCAGATTACTTCTGCCAGTTCTTTTAATACCTTTGGATGTAGTTCATCTGGCCCTGGAGACTTGAATTCATTATACTGGCCAGGTATTCCTGAACAACCTCTTTACCTAGTCTATGCTGTACTTCCCCTACTGCATCATCTGCTTCATTTTTCTCCAGGTTGAGCACTGTTCTCCTTTTGGGAGAAGACCGAGGCAAAGAAGGTGTTGAGTAGCTCTGCCTTATCTGTGTTCCCTGTTAACATTTTGCCACCTTCTCCCCGCAGCGGTCCTACCACTTCCTTGTTCTTTCTTTTGCTATAGACATATCCAAAAAGCCCTTTTTAACCTCTCTAGCAAGCCTGAGCTCCATCTGTGCTTTAGCTTTCCTGATTCCCCCCCTACATGAACTGGCTATTTGTTTGAATTCTTCTTTGCTGATTTCTCCCTTTTTACATTTCTTGTATATGTTCCTCTTAAGTCTTAGCTCAGTTGACAGTTCTTTAGACATCCATACTGGTTTCTTTAGACATGTTGGGGTGTATGAGCATAAAAATGAAAAAATTATTAAAGATTCCAGGGAGCAAGCCCTTTGGAAATATCTTCTTGAAAAAAGTAAAAGTTTACTGTAGCAGAGTTAGGCAGAAACACAAAGTGAAGCAGACTTAATTAGGATTGATAAGTACTGTAAATCACTGAGTCATTAAAGCCACTTAAACAAAGTAAAGACAAAAATAACTTCTTCTTTGAAATGATACTTAAGCATTTATTAATAGGTCTTGCAATCTACATATTCAAGGCAAAGGTAGCGTCTTTAACTAACTAAAGGATTTCAGGGTAGAACTCACTCAATCCAGTGAATTCAGGTTAGGATAAAGGTAAACAAGGCAGGATCCTAAGTTTTACTTACAGTAATATCCATATGTCTTTATTCTTCAAAAAAGGTGAATGTGGGTAAGTAAGAGTATAGTTCCCATCTTCATGCGTGCTGAGTTAGATGTGTGTATACCTCGTGAGAGGCTTCTCTCAGAATAGATAGAACAAAGAGCAAGAAAACAAGTAAATCATGAGGTCATGTGATGGATGACTTAACAGGTCACCCCATATCATATAGCTTGCATGAGCAGAGATACTTGAACAAGCCTATAAATAACTAAGATACTTTGAGAGGAAAGGGGAGGAACATTTAGCATGCAAAGGAGTTCCCTAATCTTAGCAACTGGGGGGGGGTGCAGGAAGAATACTATATCTCCAACAAGACACCTCCCATTTTTCCTCCTCATTGGAACTGTTTGAAGTTGTGCCTTCAATAGCTCTCTTTTAAGAGACTCCCATCCATCATGTACCCCCTTCTCTTTTAGTATTCCTGGCCATGGGATCACCCCCAGTAAGTCCCTAATTTTTCTGAAATCAGCTTTCTTAAAGTCTAGAAGGCATGTCTGACTACGCTTGGCCTCCCCTTTCCTCTGTATAACAAACTCCAACAGAACATGGTCACCCCCCCTAAGGATCCCACCACTTCCACCCCATTAAACCAGATCATCACTGTTGGTTAGGATCAGATCTAAAATAGCTGATCCCCTTGTTGCCTCTTTCACCTTCTGGACTATGAAATTGTCTCCAAGGCAAGTGAGGAATTTGTCAGACCTTAAATTTTTGGCAGAGCTGGACTTCCAACAAATACCAGGATAGTTAAAATCCCCCATTATTACTACATCTCTCCTGACTGAATGTGCTGTCATCATCTCTTCCAGGAAGGCATCATCCAAGTCCTCAGTTTGGCTTGGAGGTCTGTAGTAGACCCCCAGAATGATATCCCTGCTGTTTCTCTCCCCCTTAATGTTTACTTATTGCTCTCAACCTGGCTTCCGTTATTTAAGTCATGGATCTGTTCATAGGTGTACACATCCTTAACGTATAATGCTGCTCCACCACCCTTCCTGTTTAGTCTATTTCTCTGAAATAGGCTATACACCTCTATTCCTACATGCCAATCATGAGACTCATCCCACCAGGTTTTAGTGATGTCTATTATATCATATTTGCTTTGCTGTGCTATGAGTTCAAGTTCATCCTGTTTATTTTCCATGCTCTATGCATTAGTATAGAGACATCTAAGAGCATGGGCCATTCCCCCTATCTGTCTTTTAAAGGTTTTATTCCTCCCACTACTGGGTTCTTGTACTATTTGCCTTGTTCTTTGTATAACATTTAGGCTATTATCTCCAACACTTGATAAACTCCTATCCTCATGAATACGGTCTCCCTCCCCACACAACTCATTTTAAAGCCCTCCTGATCAGATCTTTCAGAATCTTAGCAAAAACATTCCTGCCAACTGCTATGAGGTGCAACCCATCCCTTACCAGAAGTCCACCTCCCTGAAACTGCACTCCATGGTCCAGGAAGCCAAACCGTTCCTGGCCGCACCATCTGCGCAGCCAGTTGTTCACCTCCACTATCTTTCTCTCACTTCCTGGGCCATGCCCTTCCACTAGAAGGACAGACGAAATGACTACTGTGCATCCAAGTCCTTCAGCTTCCTATCCAGAGCATCATAATCCTTTTTTATATTCTGAAAGCTATGCCTTGCACTATCATTGGTTCCCACGAGAACCAAAAGGAAGGAATAATGGTCAGTAGGCTTCACAAGTCTCCATTACATAGTGGATTTTTGCCCCAGGGAGACAGCACACATCTTGGGACATCTTTTCTGGCCCACAAATTACTGATTCTGTTCCCCTCAGCAAAGAGTCTCCTACCACGACCACACACCTCCTCCAAGGATCAGCAGAGGCCAGTCTGTGTGCTGAACCATCCAAGGTCTCATTCACATTGTCTGAGGCCTGGCTCTGCTGCTCTCCTTCCTGTTCCTTGTCATCACTGACAAGGGAGAGAGCTTCAAACCAGTTCTATAGTGCCAAACTCATAGAATGGCCCCTGCTCCTTCTCTTTCTACAAGTCACATTCTTCCAAACAGTGACCTCCTGTGTATCAGAACTACCCTCCTCCACAGAGACATCCCCTGCATGTTCCTGAACCTGGACCTTCTGCTCTGCTGTGTCTAAGAAAACCTCCTGCTCCCTAATATGCTGTATAACAGCTAATCGGGCCTCAAGTTGCTGGACCTTCTCTTCCAGCAGCACAACCAACTTACACTTACTGCAGGTGTAGCTCTGCACATCCACAATCAAGAAGACAAACATCCCACAGCTGTTGCAGGTGACTGCAGCAGCTCCCTCACTATCCATATTGAATACTCTGAAGTAGGCACTAGAACAGAACTCTGTGCCTCCCGTCAAACTCCCCTGCTAAACACCCCTGCCAAAACACCCCTGTTGTCCTCTCTCCTGTACTCTGAGCTCCAGAGACTGAAGCTGCAGCTATAGAGAGAGACATACTGGCTGCTAGCTCCTCCCTCTGCCTCTTCAGAAAGAGGCTGGACAGCTACCTGCTGGGGATGCTTTAGCTGGAGATCCTGCATTGAGCAGGGGGTTGGACTAGATGGCCCATGAGGCTCCTTCCAACTCTGATTCCTTTTTTGCACTTCTACATTCAGTTTCTCTCAGTTCACTGTCCTTTTTTTTAATGAGGATTGGCTTGGCCTCAGCTTTTCTCAGCAAAGGGCTCTTCCAGACTAGTTTGCTACTGATTTGTAGAGCCCTGTTTAATATTGCTTCTTGACATACCTTGTTGCTTCCATTTCCAAATACTCTCCTGACTTTTTTTTTAAAAAAATGCTTTAATAGAAATAAAAGGTCAGTTTGTTTATCATCTTGCTTGTGATGCATGTTGCAACATTAGATGCAGGTGCATCTAGCTAGACATGTTTCCAAATTATTGCAATCCTCACACAGACGCCTTCTGTTTCTCTCCCAGTGCCTCTTTAATACTTTAGAGTTATTGTGCTAAAGTGCTAAAGTGGCAAACTAACAGTGAAAGATCACTTCCCCTTAGGGTTGCCATAATTCTCTGCCACAAAACCAGGACAGGGCGCCTGCAGGGGCAGGAGGAGGAAGCCCTCTTCTCTCCCCTCTCCCCTCTCCCCACAAGGAGGGCACCCAGAGTACCTGCGGGGGGGGGGGCACTTAAAGACTGTGAAGTCAAAGGCTTTCACGGCTGGCATCCATAGATTTTCCTTGGTTTTTTTCAGGGCTGTGAGGCCGTGTTCTGGAATAGTTTCTTTCTGACGTTTCGCCTGCATCTATGGCTGGCCTGTCGGGCTGGGCTGCTCAAAGCAGCAGACAGTTCCTGGATTCCTCCAACTCTGGAGGGGAGAGAGACTTTCTTCCCTCCAGAGCTGGAGGAATCCAGAATCTGCTACTTCGAGCAGCCCAGCTTGACGGGACAATTTTTAGTCCCTTTAATCCAGGATTTTCCGAGATTTCCAGGACGTATAGCAACCCTGCCTCGCATGCACTCCCCCTGTAGACAGTCTCCTCAAATGCCTCAGTTCACATGAGGCATTATACAATAGTGCAGAGGAACTGGGTACATGTGTACATTGGAGGTGATCTTCTTCCAAAGAAACAAATATGCCACTGTTTACAACCCTAGCATTATAACTCCAGAGATTAAAAATAAAACCCTAATGCCTTTGATCTGCTCCCATACACATATGCCAGTCAACCTGAGAAAATGTTCCACCAATATCCTCCCCCCTTCCACAATCTTATAACTTCACCTCAAGTTGAAATTGACTAGTTTTTGGTGGGTGTCTGACCTTTCTATGCTACTGCATTGTCACTAAGGCTCCATCTGCACTGCAGAAATAATGCAGTTTGACACCTCTTGAACTGCCATGGCTCAGTGCTATGGAATTCTGGGATTTGTAGTTTCATGAGATATTTAGCCCTCTCAGAGAGCTCTGGTGTTACAACAAACTACAAATCCCAGGATTCCATAGAATAGAGCCATGGCAGTTAAAGCAGTGTCAGACTGGATTATTTCTGAAGTGCAGATGCAGCCCAAGGCTCTGGGGAGGTCTGTGTGGGTTGTTGTTTCTAATTAAATCATTAAAAGGAGGCAAGAAAGGAGACGGGACAGAAGGGAGTGGGAACTTGTTGAAAATAGGGAAGGCTTGAGGGATAGTACAGACCTAATTCAGTTGATATAATTCACATGATGATGTATCTGGGCTTTTTTTAAAAAAAAAATCTTTACTTTTTGGGTAGGAACAAACTATTTCAGAATATTGAAGAAAAGGAGGGGTAATGGCCTAAAGTGTTGGATTAATGACAAAATGTCATTTGAATCTTTAAAAAAAAAAAAGCTAGACATCCAGCAACAAACACCACCAACCTCCTACCACCTTTGCCCTGTATGGAAGGGCCCTACGTCAGTACTGAAGGAGTTCCTCCTCTTCCAAAATGGTGGCAAGTTTTTCAAGTTGCCCTTCCTTCTATGAAAGGGTAGGAATTTACCCTTTGCTGCCTGCATCAGTTTTCCTTGTAGCTTTGGGAGGACAGAAAGGTTTCTAAGGGATCATTCTCAGAATGTTCCCCAAATTTTAGTTCCCAAAAGTTGATAGAACTTGACTGTTAAATTGTTATTAAAACTGATACTCCTGCAGTCTCTTCAAAAGAAGAAGAAGAAATAGGAATGGTATCGTTGGCAAACACATATATTTGTGCTATTATTTTCTTATGACCCGCTGTGAATAGAACTGTACAGGAGGAAAATGGCATAGAAAATTTAAGTAGCTATGCACAATTCAATCAATAAGCAGGTAAGGAGCCAAGTTTAAGTGTGAGGAAATTTTTCTATTCATGAAGTAAGTCCTAGTCAAAGAACCATAGCAGAGTGAAGCATTGGCAAAAGTTATGGGAATAATAAGCAGGGGGGAAAGCTCACATGGGGTTTCCCCACCAGTACTTGTTGCCCTGTTGGTCCTACCAACTTACATTAGCCATCGGGGGGGGGGGTGTATATAGCATTAAAAAAAACTTATATGATAAATTGTCTGCAGTCATTACCTTGAGTACTAATTCTTATTCTCTGTTCATTGTTCACATGATTTCTGGGTATATAGTCTTAACATTTTCCTCCTCCCTCTAGGGTTAGATAGCATGCACAAGATCACTTCACAAGGACGCTACGAACTGCGGATAGATATGCGAGATGGCCAGGAAACAGCCTACGCCTATTATGACAAGTTCTCTATTGGAGATGCCAGGAGCCTATACAAGCTCCGGATAGGGGACTACAATGGCACTGCTGGTACAATACCTCCCTCCTACCTACCTCCTCCCCAATGAATGAGTCTAGGTAGCTCATCTCTTTGGCCAAGGCAATGAAAATACGTTCCTTTTCCACTCCCATTCAGAATGAGGGCAATGAGGGAAGCTCCTTTGCCTTCAATGACCATTATAGTGTAATCAAATCTGATCAACACCTTGCATCACTTGTTTGGATGGTGGATGGGTGAGAAAATGATGCTTTCATAAAAGATGCTTTCAGCTAGCATTAAATATATATGGGCTGGAGGGGGAAATCAAAGAACATATCAGTCCCTCTTTTTCTGCCCCATATACTAAGCTATAAATCTTTAATACAACTCTTCTTGGTCATCTGCTTGTACAACAAGAAATATCAGTTGTGATAACCACAATATAGCCACAAACAGACTGTGCTATATTGCAAACTATACAGCAGCTCATTTTTTAAACCCAGAAGTTGTTTCTGCTTCTTAATGTGGGCAAACTGTAACATAGTTCTAAAGGTGCTGGAGGAGAACATGCAGAGTCAAGATCGACACTAGTTTGCATGGAGTAGTCCTCTCATTCCCAAATGTAGTGTGTAGAGGGCTAGAACCATTGCTAGCTTCCTCAAGAACTGCTGTTTCACTGTGATGGAGGAGTTAATTGCTGAGGGGCTTATCACATGAAGGAAGGGAAACAGCTTCAAGCCCTAGAGTAGCACGTCCTACCTTGCCTTATTGCATGATGTTGGTGTATTTCAGCCGTTCTCCCATTCCAGTCCTGTGGGAGATGGTGGTAAAGGTGGGTCTTATGTTAATGGATTTTTCCAGTTTACCACTGTCTCCCAGGGGACCGGAACAGGAGAACAACTGAAACATGCCAATGTTGTGCAATATGGCAAGGCCGCTGCTGCTATTAATGGGGTGCACTGTCACTTCCTTCCCTCATGTGATACGTCCCTGATTCTCTCAATAGCACATTGCTTGATGGTTTGTGGCGGAACATGTACAATCCTTCCACTGAAGCATATTGTGCTCGAAGTGATGTGTGTGGTCTGGCAGTAGTACAGCCCCCTTCCGTATACAGATCATTGTTGGATATTGTTGCAATCATAGGGTGACAATCAGACAAGTATGATTTAGCTGTCTCTTTGTAGGGAAAAGGAACATAGCCTAAGATTATGTCTTCTGTTACAGGGGATTCACTCACCTATCATCAGGGACGTCCATTTTCCACCAAAGACAGGGATAATGATGTCGCTGTCACAAACTGTGCCATGTCCTACAAAGGGGCCTGGTGGTACAAGAACTGCCACCGGACCAACCTCAACGGCAAGTATGGCGAGTCCCGACACAGCCAGGTAAGGGCAGGATCAAGTGCTTGCAAGAACTGCTTGCAAGAGTTCCACTCCTCTGTTTATGAATGATATATTTTTGTGAGCCTGAACTGGGAGCCTGACAGTGGCCCCTATTCAAAAGCTCACTTCAGTCATAAGCTCACTAGGTAGCTTTAGGGAACCCTTGCTTTCTCATCCTCATTTCCACCATTATTCCAGAATGGGCTCATAAACTTGCCACAGGGCTGGGCCTACTTTTGGTGATCAGAATGAGTTGGCTTTCCTCAGGTGGCAGATATTGAAGACCATTACAGGTCAGTAAATTGTGAGTCACTTAGCTTATTATTGAGGAGCATGTGTTCAGTGGTTTGAGTGTTGGACTAGGACTCTGGGAAAGCAGGGTTCAAATCCCTGCTCAGCCATAGAAAGGTCAGGTTGCTTACCTGTAACCATAGATCTTCGAGTGGTCTTCTGTGAATTCACACAGTTGGGTTTATTCCTGCGCCTGCGCAGTGCATTCGGAACCTTCTAGTATCGCTAGGCAGAATGTGCATAGATACATTTTTGGCGGTAACTCCGCCCACATTAACGGTCCCTTAAAAGGCTCTCCCGCCTAAATCCCCTCAGTTCCATGAATGACGCCGCAATCAGCAGCATCAGGAACATTAAGCACATATGCAATAGTAGTACATAAAGGGGAGGATGAGCAGGTCTGTGTGAATTCACAGAAGACCACTCAAAGATGTATGGTTACAGGTAAGCAACCTGTCCATCTTCTTCGTGGTCTATGTGAATCACACAGTTGGATAGACTAGCAAGCTTCCCCATTGGAGGAGGGTATGTCCTGTGCATCATTAGACGAGGACTCTTCACATTAGCCTTGAAAGGGATTTCTCTCTCTCTTTTTTTTTTGCACATTCCTCAATCATTAAACCATTCCCATCATAGCAACATACACATCTCAACATAGAAGTAAATCAACAGTGAAATGGTCAACATCTATACACTCACTTAATGTATGGAGGACAGAAGCACTGCCCTTCCAAAGGCAGCCTCGTTCCTAGAACGAGAGTCCAGTCTGTAATGTGAGATAAATGTCAATGGTGAAGACCAAGTTGCAGCATGGCAGACATCCTCTAGGGGCACCTCAGAGAGGAACGCAGTCGAAGCGGAGACAGCTTTCGTAGAATGTCCACGAATTCGTGGAGGCAACGGCTTCTTGGCCAGTTCGTAGCAGAAAGCGATGGTCGATGTCACCCACTTCGAGAGACTCTGCAAAGAAATCGGTGCACCCCGCTTAGAGTCAGCATAAGAGACGAACAGCTGGGGAGATTGTCGAAATGGAGCAGTCCTTTGTATGTAGAAGGCGAGTGCCCTCCGCACGTCCATGGAATGGAGGGTACGCTCGAATTCATCCTTCGGGTCCTGCATCAAGGCTGGTTGGACGATGGGCTGATTAAGGTGAAAACTGGAAACCACCTTGGGAAGAAAGGAAATATCTGGTCTCAAGACTACCTTGTGCTTGTGGAAACAAGTATACGGAGGATCCGCCCAAAGAGCACAGAGTTCTCCAGCCCGTCTAGCGGAGGCGATGGTAACTAAGAAGGCAGTCTTCCAAGACAGTAGCCGGAGGTCAGTCGAAGCCATAGGCTCGAAGGGTCGTCTCACCAATTGAGAGAGGACGAGTTTGAGGCTCCAGGTAGGTACAGGCTCGAGCACTGGAGGGTGGAGATTCATGTATCCTTTCAAGAATCTCTTCACTATCAGATCCTGGAAGGGATACAGTTGGTTTTGAACCTGGAATTTGACAGAGATAGCTGCCAGGTAGCCACGGAGAGAAGAAACCGAGAGCCCCGATTTAGAAAGGTCGAGGAGGAATTGAAGAATCATCAATACCGAGCAGGATTTGAGATCCATTCCCTTGTCAGCCAGGAACTTTGTAAAACAATTCCATTTATAGAGATAGGCCTTACGAGTGGAGGGCTTCCGAGCAGCATCAATGATCTCCTGGACTTCTCAAGGCAATGATGAAGGAGGGGTGGCATTAGATGGTAGCGGCATCATGGTCGAATCCTCCAGGCCGTTAGACGGAATGTATCGAGGTCGGGGTGTCTGACCTTGCCCTGCTGGATGGTAAGTAGATCCGGCCGATCTGGAAGACAGAGGAAGTGTCTCTTGGACAGGAGCAGCAGCGACGCAAACCACGGTTGTCGGGGCCACCAGGATGCAATAAGGATAGCGTTTGCCCAATCCCGACGAAGCTTGGCGACCACCCCTGTCAGCAAAGGTATCGGTGGGAAGAGGTACAGAAAGGGTCTGTTCCATTGGAAGAGGAACATGTCTCCCCTGGAATCCTTGTGGCGTGCCCTGGAGCAGAATTGGTCGCATTGCCTGTTCTGTGCCGTCGCGAAGACATCTACCAGAGGGGTCCCCCAGCGACAGAAGAGATCTGTCACTACGTGCCGGTGCAGCATCCACTCGTGGACGTTGGAATTTGAACGGCTCAGTCCATCTGCAAGAATATTCTCCTCCCCTGGGAGATGGATCGACTGCAGGAAGATGTTCCTTTCCACGCACCAGTCCCAAATTTGCAGGGTGAGCTGAAGCAGTTGGGGGGACCTGGTACCACCTTGTTTGTTCAGGTATTACATTACTGCAGCCTTATTTGAGAACTCACGACGAACAAGTCTTGAAGAGAAATGACAACGCAGAAAGAATCACAACCCAAAAACATCACCCAAGGAGACCTTCTGCTGTGCTTTTTGCAACCGGACTTGTTTATCTCGGATTGGCCTTTTTAGTCATCAGCGCGCTTGCAGAAAGCGCGGGATGAGTCCTTCCTGAATCTTCGTTTGCGAAGAAAAGCCAGAGAGACATTACTGAAGTATTGTCCGTGATGAGGAGGACAGTCCTGTTTCGGACCAGCACCTCGAAGGCTTGAAGAGCTTTCTGGACCGCCAAGAGTTCCAGAATGTTGATATGCAATGTCCTCTCTTCACTGCTCCACAAACTCTGAATTTTGTGGGAGCCCAGGTGAGCCCCCCATCCTAGTAGAGATGCATCCGTCATGAGGGAGGCGCTCGGTTGAGGGGGGTCGAAGGGGAGGCCAGAGAGGACATTCTGCGGTATGAGCCACCAGTCGAGAGAGCGTTGGACAGAACGGGGCATCACAGAATCATAGAATCATAGAATTGCAGAGTTGGAAGAGACCACGAGGGCCATCCAGTCCAACCCCCCTGCCACGCAGGAAATCACAATCAAAGCATCCCCGACAGATGGCCATCCAGCCTCTGTTTAAAGACCTCCAAGGAAGGAGACCCCACCACGCTCCGAGGGAGTGCGTTCCACTGCCGAACAGCTCTTACTGTCAAAAAGTTCCTCCTAATATTGAGGTGGAATCTCTGTTCCTGGAGCTTGCACCCATTGCTCCGTGTTCCAGTCTCTGGAGCAGCAGAAAACAAGCCTGCTCCATCCTCAGCGTGACATCCCTTCAAATACTTAAACAGGGCTATCATATCGCCTCTAAACCGTCTTTTTTCCAGGCTAAACATACCCAGCTCCCTAAGTCTCTCCTCATAAGGCATTGTTTCCAGACCTTTCACCATTTTAGTTGCCCTTCTCTGGACACGCTCCAATTTGTCAATATCCTTTCTGAATTGTGGTGCCCAGAACTGGACACAGTATTCTAAGTGAGGTCTGACCAAGGCAGAATAGAGTGGCACTATTACTTCCCTTGATCTAGACACTATACTTCTATTGATACAGCCCAAAATTGCATTGGCCTTTTTAGCTGCCGCATCACACTGTTGGCTCATGTTCAACTTGTGGTCTACTAGGACTCCTAGATCCCTTTCGCACGTAGTCTCATTCAGCCAGGTCTCTCCCATCCTATATTTATGCATTTCATTTTTCCGCCCTAAATGCAGTACTTTACATTTCTCCGTATTGAATTTCATTTTGTTAGCTTTGGCCCAGCTCTCCAGTCTATCCAGGTCATTCTGAATTTTGATCCTGTCCTCTAGGGTATTAGCTACTCCTCCCAATTTGGTGTCATCTGCAAATTTGATAAGTATGCCCCTAATTCCCTCATCTAAGTCATTGATAAAGATGTTGAATAGCACTGGGCCCAGGACAGAACCTTGTGGCACCCCACTGGTCACATCTTTCCAAGACGAAGAGGAGCCACTGCTGAGCACCCTTTGGGTTCGGCCGGTCAACCAATTACAAATCCATTGAACAGTTAACTTGTCTAGCCCACATTCTACAAGCTTGTTTGCAAGAATGTCATGGGGAACCTTGTCAAAGGCCTTACTGAAATCAAGGTATGCAATGTCCACAGCATTCCCTTCATCTACCAAGCTGGTAACTTTATCAAAAAAAGAGATCAGATTAGTCTGGCATGACTTGTTTCTCTGAAACCCATGCTGACTTTTTGTGATTATGGCATTGCCTTCTAAATGTTCACAGACTCTCTGTTTAATGATCTGTTCTAGAATCTTCCCTGGTATTGATGTCAGACTAACTGGACGATAGTTGTTGGGATCCTCTTTTTTCCCCTTTTTGAAGATGGGAACAACGTTTGCCCTCCTCCAGTCTGCTGGGACTTCTCCTGTTCTCCAGGAGTTCTCAAATATTATTGCCAATGGCTCTGAGATTATATTTGCCAGCTCTTTTAATACTCTTGGATGTAGTTCATCTGGTCCTGGAGATTTAAATTCATTTAGATTAAGAAGGTATTCCTGTACTACCTCTTTACTTATTTTGAGCTGGATTTCCCCTATTGTGTCCTCTGTTCCATTCTCCTCAGGTTGGTCCTCCTTTTCCTTTTCTGAAAACACTGAGGCAAAGAAGGTGTTGAGTAATTCTGCCTTTTCTCTGTCCCCTGTTAGCATTTTGCCGTCTTCTCCACGTAGCGGCCCTATCATTTCCTTCTTCCTCCTTTTGCTGCGGACATACCCAAAAAAACCCTTTTTATTGTTCTTAACCTCCCTAGCAAGCCTGAGCTCATTCTGCGCTTTAGCTTTTCTGACTTTACTCCTACACGTGTTCGCTATCTGTTTGAATTCTTCTTTGGTGATTTCCCCCCCCCCTTTCCATTTCCTATACATGTTCCGTTTAAAACTTAGCTCCATTGAAAGTTCTTTAGTCATCCATCCTGGTTTCTTGAGACACCTCCCATTTTTCTTCCTCAATGGTACTGTTTGAAATTGTGCCTTCAGTATCTCCCTTTTGAGAAAGTCCCATCCGTCTTGAGGTCCCTTCTCTTTTAGTATTCTTGACCATGGGATCATCCCCAGTATTTCCCTGAGTTTATTGAAATCAGCTCTCCTAAAGTCAAGAATGCGTGTCTGACTATGCCTGGCTTCTCCTTTCCATTGTATAACAAACTCCAGGAAAACATGATCACTCTCACCTAAGGATCCCACCACTTGCACCCCATTAACAAGGTCGTCTCTGTTGGTTAGGATCAGATCTAAAATAGCTGACCCCCTTGTTGCCTCTTCCACCTTTTGGACCATGAAATTGTCTTCCAGGCATGTAAGGAATTTGCTAGACCTTGTAGTTTTGGCTGAGTTAGATTGCCAGCAAATATCAGGATAGTTGAAGTCACCCATCACTACTACATCTCTCCTTTCTGCATGTATGTTCATCTGTTCTAGAAAGGCAACATCCAATTCCTCCGTCTGATTTGGGGGTCTGTAGTAGAGTCCCACAATAACATCCCTGTTGTTTCCCTCCCCTTTAAGTTTTATCCAGATGCTCTCCACCTGGCTTCCAGTATTGATGTCATGGATCACTTCACTGGTGTAAATATCCCTGATATATAATGCTATTCCTCCTCCTTTCCTGTTTGGCCTGTTTCTCCTATAAAGGTTATACCCCTCTATTCCTACATTCCAATCATGAGACTCATCCCACCAGGTTTCAGTAACGCCTATTATATCATATTTGTTTTGTAGTGCAAGGAGTTCTAGTTCATCTTGCTTATTTCCCATGCTCTGTGCATTAGTGTAGAGACATCTAAGACCATGTGTTCCCTTTACTTGCTCCCTGTGCAAGTTTTTTTGCCTCCCACTGTTGGGTCCTTGCGCTGTTCGCCTTGTTCCCTCTATGACAGTTTGACTATTTTCTCCAGCCCTTTTGCCTTCCAGAATACTGTCTCCCTCCCCCATATGACTCAGTTTAAAGCCCTCCTGATCAAATTCTTGAGACTGTTGGCAAAAATGTTTCTTCCAACTGTTGTAAGATGCACCCCATCTCTAGGAGCTTCCTGGGAGAGTCCTGCAGGTGGTCGAAGACACTCAGGAACCAGTGCTGGAGGGGCCGGAACCGATGTCTGGAGAGACGAGTGACCAACGTGGTTGCTGCCATGTGGCCGAGAAGGATCTGGATATCGTGTGCTAGAACCCGTTGAGACTGTCGGCAGTGGTAGATCAAGGATCGAAGGGTGGCGAACCTGTCATCGGGAAGATACGCTGCCGCACAGATAGAGTCCAGTGGAGCTCCGATGAACTGAATGGACTGGGTAGACATCAGCTGAGATTTCTCCATGTTGACAACAAGTGTGCAACACATCTAGGGTAAACACAATGTCCTTCTCAAGCTGGACTTTGGAGCTCGCAACAAGTAGCCAGTCGTCTATGTAAGGAAAAACCGTGATTCCATGCTGTCGAAGAAAGGCCGCCACTGTCGCCATGCATTTCATGAAGACCCTCGGTGTCATGGAGAGTCCAAAGGGAAGAACGCAGAACTGGTAGGCCTCGTCCCCGATCTGGAACGCTAGAAACCTCCTGTGCAAGGGGTGGATCCCAATGTGGAAATAGGCATCCTTGAGGTCTATGGACGCAAACCAATCTCCGCGTTGAAGAAGGGGGAGGATAATAGCTAGGGTAGTCATCCTGAATTTCTTCGGGATGATGTACCAGTTCACCCCCCTGAGGTTGAGAATGGGACGAAGGCCACCGTCCTTCTTCGGTACCAGGAAGTACTTCGAAAAGAAGCACTGATGCCGATGTTCGAAGTCCACAGGTTCGATGGCCCCTTTTTGAAGCAGGGTCTGAACCTCCTCGATGAGGGGAGGGGAGGGCAGCGTGGTACGGATCCGGCCTGTTGGAGGCAGTTCGTCGAACTCGATCCAGTAGCCCTGTTGTACGATCTGTAGCACTCAGCGGTCCGATGTTATCAAGGACCAGGTGTCCTGGAATGATGACAGGCAGTCTCCAAACAGGGAGGTCTAAAAGAAAAGGGGAGACATCAATGAGAATGTAGCAAAAATTCAAAACCTCCTTCTGCCTTGATCCTTGGGTTGCTGTTTGGATGGCAGTCGGTACCGGGAGGTAGATCCCTGGCTCCTCACCGATGAGGTGGAAGACATCGGTTGCTGGAACCGGGACCGTCTGGCCGACTGTGGGGTGCCACTCCTTCTATAAGATTGTCTGTAGGATGGAGCATGCCAGCTGGAGCGGTACCTGGGGCGATAGGCAGAAGATGAGGTCGAGGGCATACCGTACTTCCGTGTGGTGGTCCTCATCTTCTGTGTAAACTCCAGCTTCTCGTCAGTTGCCCCATTGAAGAGCCCAGAGTTGTCGAAGGGCATATCTTCAATTGTGTTGCCTGCTTACGTGGAGAGTCCAGAAGATCTCAGCCAGGCATGCCTTCGTAGGGCGATGGAACCCGCCACTGTTTTGGCGGCACAGTCGGCAACATGCCTCGCCGAGTTCATCTGCTGCCCCGCCAGCAGTTGAGCCTCGGTCTGGATGGCCTCCGCAAGTCTCCGGCATTCGTCGGGTAGGTCCTGGATCAGGGGTAGCATGCGCTCCCAGAGCACCTGTTGGTAGGCACCCATGCAGGCTGAGTAATTAGCGATTCGGAAGCTGAGGCCAGCAGCTGAATACAGCTTTTTGCCCATTATGTCCAGCTTCCTTCCTTCAGGGTCTGAAGGAGTAGACTGTGCCCGACATTGCCTCCACAGCTGGGCTGCCTCCACTACCACTGAGTTGGGCTTTGGGTGCTCTTGTAGCCAATCAATGCCCTCTCCAGCCACTTTATAAAGTCTCTCAATTCTCTTTGAAGTTGACGGGATTGATGACGGATTCTCCCATGAATTCTGGGTCAACTTCAAGAG
Source organism: Gambelia wislizenii (assembly GCA_030847615.1). NCBI lineage: Eukaryota > Metazoa > Chordata > Lepidosauria > Squamata > Crotaphytidae > Gambelia > Gambelia wislizenii. The sequence goes on from JAUMIR010000004.1 coordinate 167,228,938, forward strand.
GGACGGCAGTACTGGTATATGGGCAGCTGGCGGGGCCCGAGACTTGAGCCGTCGTGATATGGGGTCGACCGGTTCCAACTCTCTTTCTGTCACCTTTAAGTCCAGCGCATGAGACATGCGGACTACCTGTTCGGCAAAGGACCGAACGTCGTCCATAAGCGATGAGGAGTCACCGCTTGTGTTGCAAGCTGACGTGGAGGAGGAATAGAAGTACTCGGAGCCGATGAAGAAGACTCTCGAACCCGAGATGGGTCTTTCGGCTTCTCTTCAGTATGGGCCCGTTTCGCTTTCTTCTTCTTAGGGACTTTGCCCTTAGAAGATATCAGTGACTCTCGGTCCCGATCTCGATCCGTAGAGCCCGCTCGATTCTGAGAGGGGTCTTTGGAACCCACAGCTGCCGAATCCAAAGAAGGCCGGTCCCCAGCCGGGGTCGATCTAACGGCATGCTTGTGCGAATGGTGCACAGCCTCAGGATCCAATGCACGGATCGACAACGAGAAGGGCTACGAGACTGGCGATGCTTCGCGGGCGGGGAGTGCACAGACCTGGATGAGGGGGAGCTCTCTCGTTGTTGAAGAGATGCTCCCTGTCCCACGCCTGAGGTTGAGACGGCAGATGGGATAAGGGCCTTCTCGTAAAGAAAGGACTTCAAACGGGAGGAGCGATGCTTCCTCGCCTGAGGGGTGAAGGCCCGACAATGCACACAGGCATCCACATTGTGGGATTCCCCTTAACAGATGAGGCAACGAGAATGGCCATCTGAGCTGGGCAGTTTTGCCTGGCAAATGACGCACCTCTTAAAGCCTAATTTAGAAGCCATGAGGGATGGCAAAGGCGAAGTCAGGACAGTCCAAGTCAAACCAGAAATCAGAGAGTGTTACCACAGCCAAGGGGGCGCGCAGATCGTAGTCAGGAGAATCCAAGTCAAACCAGTAAATCAGAGAGCGTTACCACAGCCAAAGGAGTGCGTAAACCTTAGTCAGGAGAATCCGAATCAAACCAGCAATATCAAAAAACAGCCAAGGGAGTCAGAAAAATCATACTCAGAAAACAGTCCGAGTCAAATCCGAAAGTGAAAGTAGCCAAAAGCGAGCGAAGGTTCCTTCAGACCTGCTAGCATGGCGGGAAAAAAGGAACTGAGGGGATTTAGGCGGGAGAGCCTTTTAAGGGACCGTTAATGTGGGCGGAGTTACCGCCAAAAATGTATCTATGCACATTCTGCCTAGCGATACTAGAAGGTTCCGAATGCACTGTGCAGGCGCAGGAATAAACCCAACTGTGTGATTCACAGAGACCACGAAGAAGATCCCCTGGGTGACCTCGAGCAAGTCACAATCTCAGTCTTAGAAGATGGCAATGGCAAACCTCCTCTGAATAAATCTTGCCAAGAAAACACTAGGATAAGGTCACCATAAGTTGGAGTCAACTCAAAGGCACATCACAACAATAGTTTATCATTACAGTGCCATTTGGATTTTCTGATTCATGTTTTGGGCCATCTCTACTAGTTTATTCTAAGGGCCCTGGGTGTCATCGCTCATCTCTCCTGGTCTTATGTATGTGTTTTTTTGTTTTGTTTTTTTTAAGAAATAGCAACTGTGGGGAGTCCACATTAGAGTTTAGAACACACATGCATGTATTCTTTCTTTTTTTAACCAATACAGAAAAAGCATGTGTATATACCTTCTTTTTGACAAATGTAACATTTATTCTTCTTATAAAAGAAACATATATGGGAAAAGTAGAGTATCTTTACAATTTTATATACAAAAGATAAATAACCACAACAAAGTTAGCGACTTTCCCAATGTATATTTCTCCTACTTCCTACCTAGTTTAGCTGGAATTCACTATATTACTTTTTAAAATTGCTTTTCTAATCTATGGCAAATGTCCTTGTTCCTTCTACTCTCAATATAGGCTTTCATGTAGATTACTCTAGTATTGCTTCATTCTTCTGTTTTTAGCTTTAGTCGTTTGAGTTACTTAATTTTGCCATCTCTTTTTCCATTGCATTTTTATTCCATTCTCTTCTACTTGATTTAATGATCTCTCCTTTAGCATTGTTGTTAGATTGTCTAAGTCCATCATATCTTTTAATTTGATTAGCAAGTCTTCAATTGGGGAATTTCTTTCTCTTTCCATTTTTGTACGAATAAGATTCTGGTGGCTTTAACCATGTATAACACTATTTTCCAGTGCTTTTTTTTTTTTTTTTTTGGTCTAAACTGTCTATCATGTTTAATAGGTGTAATTCTGGACACATTGCAAATTTTGCTCCTATTATTTCCGTTATTTGATTATGTATTTTATTCCAGAATTTTTTGCCACTGCATATCTCCACCACATGTGGAAACAAGTACTGTTTATTTCTTCATACTTCCAGCATTTTGCTTTTCCTGTTTTGTACATTTTATCTAGTTTTGTTGGCATCAGATACCATCAATGGAGCATTTTTAAATATATTTTTTTCAAACTTTGGCAAAGTGTGAATTTATGTGTTCCTTTCCAAGAATTCTCCCATGCATCAAATTCAATGCTATGACTGGTGTCTTGGGCCTATTTTATCATCTGTTCTTTAACAATTTCTTGTTCTAGTGCTCTTTCCAATAAGATTCTGTAGTATTTTGCAATGTGATGTTTTCTTTTATCAAATACTATGTTATCTAGTTCATTTTTTTCAACTTTGTAATCTTCCAGTTTGAGATCCATTTTAAATCTTTCAGATAATTGCCTGTGAAGAAACCAATTTATTTTTAAACCTACTTTTTTCCAGTTGTTCTCTTGTTTTCATCTTGAATTTGCTTTGCTCATCTCTTATTAGAACATCCTGGTATCTCAGCCAATTCTCTTCCTCTGTTTTGCTTTTACCAAATAATGCCTCTTGAGTCGATACCCAAAAGGGAATATTCTTATAGATTATTTTTAATTATCCAGACTTTCATAATGGACCTTCTAGTATAACGCTTGTCAAATTCCCTGTTATCCTTTGTTTTGCCGTACCAGAGGTAGGCGTGCCATCCGTATCTTAAGGTCTGGCTTTCTAATTAAAGTAATCTTTTTTTTAATGATATCCAATTTTCTATCCATGCTAGACTGCTTGCTTGGTAATATAATCATAAATCTGGCAAGGTACAACCTTCTCTGTCTTTTCTATCTGTTCATATTTTTCATAGAACATACATGCATGTGTTCAGTGCATGGTCTTCAGGAAAGTTTACATGTATCTTTTCATTTCCCATCATCAAAAAGAAGCTGCTGGAAGAGCACCAGATGCTTTTTTTTCTTTTTCAAATTATTTGCAAATACATGCATACAACTAAAATGCGTATGTTTGAAAAGTACACACAAATATGTATTAGCCAATGGAAAAAATGTGTAGAAATGTAATTAAGAAGATGTGTAAAATACATATTGATAAGGGAAAGATTATCTATCCTAATCTTCTTCTGACAACGCTAGTTTTCTGTTTATAGAGTTTTTCATAGATATGCACCTTAAAAAATACGACCCCCCCTACCTGGAATCTGAAATATAATTCCTCTGTATAACTTCAGACTCCTTCTTATAACATTATTATCAATATGTAAACCACCCTAAGGCATGTGAAGTGTTTTAAACACTCTACAACTATACAGTAGCTCTATGGTGATTATAAATTGACCCTTCATAATCCCCCCTCCAAAAAAATCCTGCTGTTTTTAATATTTCAACAGGGAGTGTTGTGCATGTGACATTTTCGCTTCTAATAGCCTTAGTTGTGGAAAGCTAGCTGTTGTAATGAGTCCATATATTCTTATACTTTCGCAATTACTTTTCTCTGTTTGGTGCACAGGGAATTAACTGGTATCACTGGAAAGGACATGAATTCTCCATACCCTTTGTGGAAATGAAGATGCGGCCCTATAACCATCGCAACACCTTGGGAAGAAAGCGGAGATCTATGCAGCTGTGAAGTGGAAGGAATACCCTCTGGACAAGGAGTCCTTCCCTGTCATTTGTTTGTATTTTATAATATGGAAAGGAAAGAACAAAAGTAATTCTGAGGTAGCAGCCTACTCCATAGTGAGTGGCTGAGGGGAAGCCACGATGCCCTGAGGGCTGGCTCACTTCTGTGAGAGAACAACCTTGATGCTTTGCTGTCATTCCCAGTGACTATATTGAGTTCTGCCCAGCCCTATCTCCATACAAGAAGAGTCATGTTTTGTTTTTTATCCTCTCTTGAAGCTGTTAGGAAATGACTTCATTTAAGGTTTTCTTCTTAACCCAATTTCTGTTGTAGGTGCTTCCTTTCACATGCCAGCCAGCTTGCCGAAGGGTACTGAGGGAAGCTCCCAGAGCTGTTGTTGCTCGTGGAGTTGCTACTTGAACTGAGTGATGGTTTCACATGGATGCCTGCCTGCTGATTCAGCAAATGCCCATCAGCCAGGAAGGGGATTCCACATCTGGACAGTTGTTTCAGCCACTTTCAGAGCTCACACAAACATGTTCATTTTACGGCCTGACAGTTGACCACCCTGCTCACATGCCATGTGAGACTTCCTCAAAAACTCTTCCCAGTGCAAAAAACCAAGGCCTTTCATGTCCTCTCACCTCTCAAAGTAGTATTCTCCCCCAGGTGATGTTCACAGGAACAAAGGCAAACAAAGCAAAGTACCCTGTAGAAGTAAAGAAGTAATGGTCTCCCTCCTGTGTTCTCATCATGCACCATTTTACAGACATTCCAAGATAGGTTTTTCACATACATTTATTCAAATCAGCAAGCATGGTTTTTAACCATTTCTGAAAGAGGAGCTTATGTGAGAAGTAAACAAAATCTTTAAAGAGTTGACATCTGTGCTTCTCAACAGTCCATATGTGAAAATACTTCAAAGTCCAACCCAATCCACCTACCTTCTAGGAGACAACTCTCTATGACAGTTGCTTTTTGTTGTATAGATACAGCATTGGCAGTGAAGAGAATCCTAGGGCCCATTCACACTACACAGTTATAGCACTGTTATCCCACTTTAGGGGAGCCAGCACAGTGGTTTGGGACTATGACTCTGGAGACCAGTTTCAAATCCCCGCTCTGCCTAGGAAACCCACTGGGTTACCTTGAGCAAGACACACCCTCTCAGCCTCAGAGGAAGGCAAAGGCAACTCCCCTCTGAAGAAATCTTACTAAGAAACCCCCGTGATAGGGTCTCCTTAGGGTCACCATAACTCAAAAACAACTTGAAGACACACAACAACAAATTACACTTTATGTGCCATGGTTCCATCCTGTGGAATCCTGGGGGTTTTAGTTTGATCGGAGGCACTAGAGGAGCTCTTTGGCTGAGAATTTTAAATGCTCCTCCCTAAACTTCACATCCCAGGATTCCACAGGATGGAACCACGGCAGTTACAGTGGAATTACAGCACTATAATTCTGTAATGAGAATCAGCCCCTGATCCTTAGCTGGGAGAAATGAAGTATGTGCTCCTAGGCATGAAATCTGAATATACAGCAGTATCATGCTTAACTCCTGATTATACCCAGAAAACTCCTTAATATTGTTCATCTTTCATTATCTGTGCTCAGCCTTGGAGGGCCAAACTAAACATTGGACTTTATCAGACTAGCCTCTGAAACTGTTCTTTTGCCAACATAATTAAAGCCATTTTTATGCCGGCAAAAGAACGCCTCCCACCACATTTACCTTTATCTCCTGGCAAAGGCTTCCCCAGCAATGAAGAGGAAGTGAACAGAGCTCCATTCACTTCCTCATTCAAAATCCCGCAAATTCTCACAAGACTTCATCGTACAGGAAATTAAAAAACAAAAACAGCACACAAAAAGTTTTTAAAAGCACATACAGACACTTAAAAATGTATAAGTAACCTGGGAAAGGTTATAAAAAGTGTGTCACTTACCTGGATGTTGTGATCTCACCCAAAAGTGTTAACACCAGCCCAGCCATTCATGCTGCATTCACATGAGTACAATGGTGCGAGGTTTCACATGCCAGCAATTCCGGCAGTAAAGCACCATGGGGGATCAATTGATGGATTCAGCCATCAATTAAAAAGTATGGGTTTGGGACAGAACATAAACGCGAAAGGACAACCTTCTCTGATACGCGTGCCCTTTTGTGTTTATGTGGCATTGTTATGATGCCGTATTTAGTGCATCTGATATAGTCCATTATGTGAGAAATCTTACATGTTTATTATTTTATTAGTTTTTATTATGAAATTTAAACATCTTGCCCTATATCATGGGATCACAGAATAGCATATAATTAACATTTTAAAAAGTAGGAATTACTGAAGTTGAACAAAATAAACAATTAAACATTTTCATTGGTTTTTTTTTTTTAGTGTAGTACCTCTGGGGAAGAGGGTGCAGTCAGTTTCTTTGGAGCAGCAACAAGGACCCATTATGTGTCTAGCACTTTCCCTCCATGCTATTTTCCCAATGAGTCCCTTTCAAACTGCAGGCTCAGTGAATGTGTCCACCAACAACACACACACACACACACACACACACACACCATTAAAAGAATGAGAACTATACATAATGAGCAGCTCTGCCCTTTCTAAGAGAGCAAAACCTGTACCTGAACTGCTCCACTTCAGATGTACTGGTGGAAGAATTATACCATTAAATGTTCCCCAACAAAAGAAAATAAAACTCCCAGACATTGAAAACTAGCACATTAGAGAATAGGTGGTAGAACCCTGTGGTGTTACTAAGGCCGGTGTCACCCCTCCCTCTGATGGTGTCACCTGGTGCAGTTCAGCCTCTCTGCACCCCCTTAGTGTCGCCACTGTTAGAACCTGTACCTTTGATATCTAGTTTTCTGATGCATGGGGTGAGAGATGGGGACGTGGGACAACCCTGGTCTAGGCTTTACTTCCTTCAGTGTGGTCAAGGCTTCAGTAAGATGAGTACATCAGGTTTACTCATTCAGTTTGAAAAACCTAGGGTTATTCTGTCTGCATGTCAGAGCTCTACTGGCCCAAAAACTGACACTAACAAAACACACATACAAAAAAAAAACCTTCTGTGGATAGTCAGTCTCTTCCAGGATGAAAATTCTCTGCACTGGCATAATGATGCCTTTAGGCTTCTCTCAACTGCCATATAGAATCATAGAATTGTAGAGTTGGAAGAGACCACAAGGGCCATCCAGTCCAACCCCCTGCCACCCAGGAAATCACGATCAAAGCATCCCCGACAGATGGCCATCCAGCTTCTGTTTAAAGACCTCCAAGGAAGGAGACCCCACCACGCTCCGAGGGAGTGTGTTCCACTGCCGAACAGCTCTTACTGTCAAAAAGTTCCTCCTAATGTTGAGGTGGAATCTCTGTTCCTGGAGCTTGCATCCATTGTTCCGTGTTCCAGTCTCTGGAGCAGCAGAAAACAAGTCTGCTCCATCCTCAATGTGACATCCCTTCAAATACTTAAACAGGGCTATCATATCGCCTCTTAACCGTCTTTTTTCCAGGCTAAACATACCCAGCTCCCTAAGCCTCTCCTCATAAGGCATGGTTTCCAGACCTTTCACCATTTTAGTTGCCCTTCTCTGGACATGCTCCAGTTTGTCAATATCCTTTTTGAATTGTGCCCAGAACTGGACACAGTATTCTAGGTGAGGTCTGACCAAGGCAGAATAGAGCAGCACTATTACTTCCCTTGATCTAGACTTCTTTTGATACAGCCCAAAATCACATTGGCCTTTTTAGCTGCCGCATCACACTGTTGACTCATGTTCAACTTGTGGTCTACTAGGACTTCTAGATCCCTTTTGCACGTATAATGATGTCCTTTGTATGCAGACATACAGTGTATTCCTACCTGGTAATGGTTTGCCCTAAATGTACATTTGTAGAGTGAGCCATCATCAGGTAGGAGGTAGTGGACTGTTTGGTTAAGTTATACAGAATGTGTGTATATGTGTGACATTTGGAAATCCAAGAACAGGATATGAAGTCTAAATGGAGATGTTTCCAAACAGGTTTGGAGGAAAAACCTAAAACCAACTATGAAGAGTTTTTGAACTGCAATTGAACATTTCCTTATATGCCTCTAGTTAAGCATGAAGCTCTTCACACTATTTAGCACCAGCATAACAGTAACAATGACATATGCTGGACATTTAAAAAGCACACATATACACCTGAGCCAAAGCAAGTGTTAAACTGAAGAGCAGAACAATGCAATGCTGCCACTGTGTGGTAGGTACTGGAAAATACAACTGATGGTAGGCACTGTCTTCTCTGCTTTCGGTGAGTTAATGACAAGTGCTTTGTTATCTATGTATCCTAGTCACACCCCATGGAGATTATCAGATGCGGCCAAAAAGCCCAAGAGGAGCACGCAAGAATGACATTACTGTACCACGAATGGGTCCTGGTTTCAAACAATGTTGTCATCGTTGTGTGCTGCTTCTGGGCTGCAGCCTCAAATAAGGCATCACGTCAATTGAAAGTGACTCCTTATTCATAGCTACAGCACAAAAGCAGCACACGACGATGATGACGTCTGAAACCAGAACCCATTTGTGGTGCAATAACGTCATCCTCACATGCTCCTCTTGGGCTTTTTTTGGCCACATCTGATTATCTCCTACATCTCACTGTGGTTAAGAGCCTGCGAGTTCCCTAGCAGTGGAGGGCAAGTCTGGCTTAATCTCTTCATAGGGATCTCTTTACATCTCCCTACATATGGGGGAAGGGGGAAAACAGGACCACCTAACAGAGAATTTAGAAATACTGGTAGTTTAATCAATATGAAAAGAAGAATGAACCCTCTGCCTTGCAGACTGCAAATGTGGATACAGGATCCTATGGGGGGGTTGTTTTGGGGTGCTTGTTGTTGTTGTTGTTGTTTTTACTATCAGTTGATAGAGGAGATTATCAGACACACAAAAAAACCCTGGGGAGGTCAGGAGGAGGATGCCACTGTACCACTACAGGCTGGCAATACTGCATGACGCCGTCCTCCTCTCATCCTTCAGTCGTTCTCCCTCCTTGCTGGAGGGATGAAAAAGGCACTGCTTTTTATTGATGGAAACTTCCATCAATGAAAAGTGGTGCCTTTTTTGTCCCTCCAGCATGGAAGAAGGACAGAAGGAGGACGGGGCGTTCAGTATCGACCACCGGAAGCAGGACAGTGGTGTCCTCCTCCTGATCTCCCCGGGGGTTTTTTTTAAGAGCATCTGATAAAGTCCACAGTCAGGTCCTGCTCTTCTGTGCCTAAAGCATTCAGAAATAATCAACTTTTGCAAAAGGTATTAGTCATCCCACCCGCTGCCCCATTAGGGTGGCCAGATGCAGAAGAGGACAGGGTTCCTACTACTATAATAGCTATACGGAAAAGGAGATTTTAGCTACACCTACTGAAATCCCCTCTTGTATTCAACTATGAAAGGTACAGAGGTTCTGTCCTCTTTTGCATCTGGCAGGGTGCAACCAGGGTAGAGGAGAGAGGGGTGTGGGCAAAATCCCCACGGCTCAGACCTCTGAGAAAAATGGATGCTATAAAATAAATTCTGATAGCAAACACGTGTAGGAGTAAAGTCAGAAAAGCTAAAGTGCAGAATAAGCTCAGGCTTGCTAGAGAGGTTAAGAACAATAAAAAGGGTTTTTTGGGGGTATGTCCGCAGCAAAAGGAGGAAGAAGGAAATGGTAGGGCCACTATGTGGAGAAGATGGCAAAATGCTAACAGGGGACAGAGAAAAGGCAGAATTACTCAACACCTTCTTTGCCTCAGTGTTTTCAGAAAAGGAAAAGGGGGACCAACATGAGGATAAAGGAACAGAGGACACAATAGGGGAAATCCAGCACAGAATAAGCAAAGAGGTAGTACAGGAATGCCTTCTTAATCTAAATGAATTTAAATCTCCAGGACCAGTTGAACTACATCCGAGAGTATTAAAAGAGCTGGCAAATGTAATCTCAGAGCCATTGGCAATAATCTTTGAGAACTCCTGGAGAACAGGAGAAGTCCCAGCAGACTGGAGGAGGGCAAACATTGTCCCCATTTTCAAAAAGGGGGGAAAGGAGGATCCCAACAATTATCGTCCAGTTAGTCTGACACCAATACCAGGGAAGATTCTAGAGCAGATCATTAAACAGAGAGTCTGTGAACATTTAGAAGGCAATGCCATAATCACAAAAAGTCAACATGGGTTTCAGAGAAACAAGTCATGCCAGACTAATCTGATCTCTTTTTTTGATAAAATGACCAGCTTGGTAGATGAAGGGGATGCTGTGGATATCACAAACCTTGATTTCAGTAAGGCCTTTGACAAGGTTCCCCATGACATTCTTGCAAACAAGCTTGTAAAATGTGGGCTAGATAAGTTAACAGTTCAATGGATTTGTAATTGGTTGACCGGTCGAACCCAAAGGGTGCTCAGCAGTGGCTCCTCTTCGTCTTGGAAAGATGTGACCAGTGGGGTGCCACAGGGTTCTGTCCTGGGCCCAGTGCTATTCAACATCTTTATCAATGACTTGGATGAGGGAATTAGGGGCATACTTACCAAATTTGCAGATGACACCAAATTAGGAGGAGTAGCTAATACCCTAGAGGACAGGATCAAAATTCAAAATGACCTGGATAGACTGGAGAGTTGGGCCAAAGCTAAAAAAATGAAATTCAATACGGAGAAATGTAAGGTACTGCACTTAGGGTGAACAAATGAAATGCATAGATATAGGATGGGGGAGACCTGGCTGAATGAGACTACGTGTGAAAGGGATCTAGGAGTCCTAGTAGACCACAAGTTGAACATGAGTCAACAGTGTCATGCGGCAGCTAAAAAGGCCAATGCGATTTTGGGCTGTATCAAAAGAAGTATAGTGTCTAGATCAAGGGAAGTAATAGTGCCACTCTATTCTGCCTTGGTCAGACCTCACCTGGAATACTGTGTCCAGTTCTGGGCACCACAATTCAAAAAGGATATTGACAAATTGGAGCGTGTCCAGAGAAGGGCGACAAATGGTGAAAGGTCTGCAAACCATGCCTTATGAGGAGAGACTTAGGGAGCTGGGTATGTTTAGCTTGGAAAAAAGACGGTTAAGAGGCGATATGATAGTCCTGTTTAAGTATTTGAAGGGGTGTCACGTTGAGGATGGAGCAGACCTGTTTTCTGCTGCTCCAGAGACTGGAACACAGAGCAATGGATGCAAGCTCCAGGAACAGAGATTCCACCTCAACATTAGGAGGAACTTTTTGACAGTAAGAGCTGTTAGGCAGTGGAACGCACTCCCTCGGAGTGTGGTGGGGTCTCCTTCCTTGGAGGTCATTAAACAGAAGCTGGATGGCCATCTGTCGGGGATGCTTTGATCGTGATTTCCTGGGTGGCAGGGGGTTGGACTGGATGGCCCTTGTGGTCTCTTCCAACTCTGCAGTTCTATGATTCTATGTTCTGCCCAGAGAGTAGCTATAAGGTCTGTTGCTAAATTTAGTGAAGGGAGGCTGCTCATGCATTTTGCCCCAGGCCCTCTGCCAGCACCCAGCCCTGTATTCCCCTGATCATGGCCAAGGTAAGTTTGGGGAACTGTTTGCTGAGATAACATGTAGCTTCATTCAGAGATGGGAATATCTATACTACACAAAAAGAGATGTGAGGGGGAGGATAATTATTTGGAAATACTTTATATCTATCTGAAAATGGGTCTATTTACAATTATGAGCAGAATCATGGATTCAAAGTCTTTCAGAAATAGCACATTCAGTTTAGTGGGATTCCATTTTGACAACACCGTCTATTTTTATCTACAATGTGGTGCTTGAGGTCTCTTGTGAATTTTGTTGATGGTTGTTACATTAAAATCCATGAATACAACTATTGCCGAAACAGTCACTAGAAAATTCCATCAGCAAAACAGTATTTAGGTGCAATGAATTAATTGTGCTGACACAATTCACCCAAACTCCCCCCTCCCTGCCACCTTGGAGAAGAAAGCCAGCCTATATTTTGAGAGTCCTGCCAGGGAATGAGGTAGAAGTCTCTTAAATAAACCTGTTATATTACCAATCCATATGGAACCTAAATTAGTAATCTAAATTCAGCAGAGAGAATTCAAACTCTCTCATTCTTTTTGTTTTGCTTTGCTTTGCTTTGTTCCTACGTAGAACATTGTACAGGATTTCCAAGAAACTTGTCTTTGTTTCATGTAGCTGAAAACATGTTCAGAATCACAAAATAGACTGAAGACCCATACCCTATAAGGTGACCTTTTCCTTGGATCTTCTTGTTAGTTTCTAATGGTGGTATGCCAGTGCATCCCTCTAAGAAAGATTTGTAAGAATGGTAACAACTCCAGAGGTAGCTACTTGTATTTTCTCAGAAAATGGTCTTTCATAATTGTCGTGGAATTTGTCAGACTCACAGACTCTACTATCTTTATCTCTTTTCATAGCTAGCTCTGAAAACATTTTACAGGCACATGTACACACACATTGAACCTCCATTAACTAGAGCAACTTCATTCATATTAGTTACCTATTCATCTTGAAGACTGGGGTGGAGTTTACATGTGATTTAAAAGCTACGATCCCAAAAAAAGTTTGTGTGAGTAGGTTCATAGCATGGCTCATGAGTGCATTGGGGAAGGAGCACTGATTTCCCCAAAAGAGCTTCCCTGCCTGTTGGGATTCCACTCTGAAAGAGTCCTCTATTGGGAGGAAAAGAAGCTCTCAAGGGTACACACTCCTCTTTGGAGCAAGAGCGCAACCCAATCATATGCATATTTACTCAGGAGTAAGTCCCACTGTGTCCACTGGGGCTTTCTTCATAGTAAAAGTGTTTAATACTGAAAGAAATTGATTGAAATGTACAAACTAGGCTCTTGTCTATGAACGCCACTGCCATAATTAAGATACCATAGGAGCATTCAGGTGTTTGTGGTACAGCTGATTAATGTTGCAATTCTGGATCCCCTTCTGCACGTGCAAATTAGAACTATACAGTGCAGAAACATTCCCCCATCTTGTGCCATTTAAAACAGAACATTTACATTTGAAGTAATCTAGGGCAAACTTACAAAACCATATTTTATGGATTAGATACTCCTGAAAAATCCAGTTTAAACCAGCTACCCCTCTGTATGTGCAAATCAGTATAATCCACACATGGAAGGTAGATATTTAACAAACTCTAAATGCATGATTATGTGTCCTATAGAGGTGTATGAACAGTGTGGCTATTATAAAAGTCCTTAGAGTGAGCTCCACATGGAGAGAAAGGCTTCTGTGTCAGACTTCTTTTGAATTTGGGACAATTTCTGAAGTGAATTGCAATGCAGGTCAAGGAGCTGCTGCTAGAAAAAGAAAAGTGAAGAGTTCTATAGCATTGACTGACTAAAGGAGGTGTCTTGATTATGCAGCCTTTGAGAAGGGGTTGGGGATTTACTCTGGATTAATGATTCCAAAAAGATTCTTTAGTTGATGTGGTTCTGTGTCACTCCACCATTAAAAAGTATTCTGTATTTCTCAACCTCCTAAAAGGCCAAATGGGCCAAATATTGTTGAAACCAGAGATACCCTTTTGGATGGAAGTGAAACCTATATGATAAACCACTGTGATGCTGGAGTTTACTGGGAATGCTGGCAACAGCATGCCCCTCCCCTTCCTGTCTATGATGTTCTTGCCTGGGGTTTTCCCCCCTTCTGGTCCTGTCCAGGGATGTAACTAGGTGCTCTACTGATTATTTCCATTAACCCTTCAACCCACAGTGCCTATGGCACTCCAATAATACTGCCTAAAGGGTGGTGAATGCTACATTAGTTCAGACATTGCTGTGTCAAGTTGGGATGGGAGGCAACAGGAAAAAAAAAACACAAGACCAGATCCCACTGAGAAGATTAGACCGCATACCAATACCTAAATCTGGGCTAATGTCACTATTGCTTTGTCAGAAGGATGATTCAAAAAGATTTTTAAAACTTGGGACATACCCCCCTTTGTATATGCATTATTCTGGAACTGTGCATATATTTAATGGGGAAGAAAAAGTATGAGGTGACAACTCCCTCAGAGAGACTCTGATAAACTAAATTTTGCCAGTAGAACAGAATGGAGGTGGGGAGAGAGAGAGAAAGAGAGAAAGTGACTGCCCTCCCAATGGTCCTGTGATGGAACTGTAGCTCAGAGAATGGGATATACGCTTGTTAACCATTGTTAACTAGTATTTTTAGTCCTGATTGCTCTTAGGCTCTGTATAGTTCCTTTTTTAATGCATTTTCTATACGTTAATAAAAGATTCCAAAGGAGACAATTCTGTGTATTTGATCATTGTGAAAAGGGTGGTGAGCCTTCATTGTGAGATGCCTCCTGGAAGAGGCCCATTGGGGAAGAAACTGAGTGTTGCCCCTTCCCTGAGGGCTGCTCAACACTCAGAGCAGAGTCCAAGATTCCCAGTTTGCAGTCTTTATATGTAGCCTCCTTTCCTTCCCTCCCTACCATCTTTCAGATTCTGAACCTCAAAAGCCAAAATGGAAACATACCCTTTGTGCTTATATCAAGCTGGCTTACATAACTGTCACCACATCAGCCCATCATACAACCTGCGACTGGTTAATACTAAATACATGACAGCAATGTAGACCCTACAAAGGATTTACTAGCTTATTCTTCCCAGCCTCTGAATGGGTTTTCTATTGGTTTCCTATCATGTGACTTTCCATTACTTTTTACTGGTGTCAGCTGTAAGTAAATTTTCTGGGTGGGATTTCTGGGTGGGATTTCTGTGCTTTTAACAGCCATATGATATGCAGACATTTAGCCAATGAACAACAGGTGCCACCTAAAGCAACGTCTAAGATGAATTTGGAAGGTTCTTTTGGCAGAAAAAAAATTAAGAAATGTTAGAATTTCAATATCTCTGGAGATTATGCGCTAGAAAAAGAAAGCTGACTAAGGGTTGGACACACCTAGCTGGAGAACCCACAAAGCTTTAGCAAAATTGCCCTTGGCTTCAAGCTCAGCCACAGGAAGGCAAACCATTGCATTTAAAGACAAGAATTTCTGATCCTAATCCTCCCACTTGTTTCCACTGTGAGGATCTCCCTGGATCTCTTCCAAGATTGAAAAATAAAGGTCTTCAGCTCCAGTACTGCAGACACATAACAAAATTAAAATTTTCTGAGTACTTTAGGCAGGTGGCTGAGCTTTCACTGTGTTTGGGCAGCTCCACAGGAATGGTTGTTTCACACAGAGGAAAAGTCTGTCAAAGAAAGCGGCCCCAAGATAACACAAGCTCTGGAGCGGGAAATATAGGTTTGGGCCCAAAAGTGAGGGGAAGTGCCAAGAGCACATCATGAGGAACAAGCAACATTGCAGGTAGGTTCCAGGAAAATGTAACTCAAAATAACACTAGGTTTGTCATCATACTGGACTGAAGGGCAATTTAGGTTGCAAACTAAGGGCTCATCTACACAAGCCCTGCAGGATACACCAGCTCCCCGCCGGCATATCCTGGCCACAGATCAGGCTCAATCCTCCCCTGTTACCACCTCCAAGTGGAAGGAAGTCCAGGCGGGCACGCCAGCCCATTGCTCCTTTAGCGTCCTGGAAGCTAGGAAGCTGGCCTGCAACATGTGACCAAGGCCCCCTGCATGTGACCAGCCTTGGCCACATGCTGCTTCACAGAGGGTGAGGCAGACCAGCAACTGCAGCAATGGGCCAGCCTGCCAGGACAGGCTCCTGCAATCTTGCAGGGCTTGATCCATTTCTTACCAGCAGGAATGGATTAAGCCAGGTATTATTTTAGAATGCTTTAATGGGGCCCTACCCCCATCTTATTTGCCCCAAGGGTCATGAGGACTGCCTGGGGGCAGAACAGGGCAAAAGCCCTGGGTCATCAGGACTACAGGGCTCTAAGACAGGGGCAAGATGAGGTATATTGCCTATGTAGACAAGCCTACAGATTACCAAAAAAATACAATTTCAGACTTGCTCTGGTTGTGGCTAAACAAAAGCTTGGCTCCTGGAGTGAACATGAGTTTTGGTGTTCCAATTCTATGAGTGCATTTGGGCCGGTCAAATAGGTACTAACAAATCCTTGTTTCCAATTAATGAGCATGTGTTACTACAACCTAATGTTCTGTCTGCTTCTAGATTGGAGAAAATATTCCTTAAGGACCTTAAACTGAGCAAGTCAAAGTACCACTCAGGTGAGAATCAGCTAGGCTTCTATTTGTAGTTCCTACTCCTTGCATACTTGTGAGAAGGCAATTTAAGGATACCATGATCCATAATACCCTAGAGGACAGGATCAAAATTCAGAATGACCTGGATAGACTGGAGAGCTGGGCCAATGCTAACAAAATGAAATTCAATACGGAGAAATGTAAAGTACTGCACTTAGGGCGGAAAAATGAAATGCATAGATATAGGATGGGAGAGACCTGGCTGAACGAGACTACGTACGAAAGGGATCTAGGAGTCCTAGTAGATCACAAATAGAACATGAGTCAACAGTGTGATGCGGCAGCTAAAAAGGGCAATGCGATTTTGGGCTGCATCAATAGAAGTACAATGTCTAAATCAAGGGAAGTAATAGTGCCGCTCTATTCTGCCTTAGTCAGGCCTCACCTAGAATACTGTGTCCAGTTCTGGGCACCACAATTCAAAAAGGATATTGACAAATTGGAGCATGTCCAGAGAAGGGCAACTAAAATGGTGAAAGGTCTGGAAATGATGCCTTATGAGGAGAGACTTAGGGAGCTGGGTATGTTTAGCCTGGAAAAAAGACGGTTAAGAGGCGATATGATAGCCATGTTTAAGTATTTGAAGGGGTGTCACACTGAGGATGGAGCGGGCTTGTTTTCTGCTGCTCCAGAGACTGGAACACAGAGCAATGGATGCAAGCTCCAGGAACAGAGATTCCACCTCAACATTAGGAGGAACTTTTTGACAGTCAGAGCTGTTCGGCAGTGGAACACACTCCCTCGGAGCGTGGTGGGGTCTCCTTCCTTGGTGGTCTTTAAACAGAGGCTGGATGGCCATCTGTCGGGGATGCTTTGATCAAGATTTCCTGCGTGGCAGGGGGTTGGACTGGATGGCCCTCGTGGTCTCTTCCAACTCTACAATTCTATGATTCTATGATTCTATGACCTTCCAATTTATTACACACTGGTAGCTCACACAATTACCAGCAACTCAATAACCTTTTGCTTCTGGCCTTCTCTGGGCCTCTTGCTCCAATAGCCTTCTAAAGCAATACAGATACCATCAACCATGCACTAAAATGATGCATACAAAAATAACATGTAAAATACAGCATGACTGAACTTCTGAAGAACACATCACTTTCTGAAGTACTGACTGCTCTGTGTAGCCTCCCCAAATAAGTGCGGGGGGGGGGGAGAGATGGGATGGTTTGAGTCCCACCTGAAAAAAAGTGGGCATAGCATCGCAAACCACTTTGAGTATTAGTTGTAATCAAACCAATATTTAAAGAATATTTCATACATCACTAATGATAAAGCTTTCCTCTGGCTCAGAGAAGAATGGAGCAGACCAGATTCATCTTTTAAGTTCTGCCTGTCACTGTAGAGATGTCAGTAAAGCTCTCGCACATCAGGCTAGACAAAGAACTTCAGGGGCTTGCCAAACACATTTTGAACTGAAAAGTGAACTTCCCAAATCCTGAAATTCTTCTCCAGCACAGACTAAATTCTAAGCCAAAGATTTCAAAATGTTTCTCTTCCTCTCCAAAAGTTACCCCCACATCACATTTCCACTTGCTCTTCAGTCAGGGATGGGAAGAGTGTCAGGAGTTAGAAACTTAACTCCATTGTAAAATGGCCAAACAAACTGCAGAGTCATGCTGAGTCATAATGGCTGACTCCATGAACTGCCTAGTCTTCATAGATTTTCCTTGGGTTTTTTCCAGGCTGTGAGACTGTGTTCTGGAATAGTTTCCTTCTGACGTTTCGCCAGCATCTGTGGCGGGCATCTTCAGAGAATGGTTGGGTAGGAGTGTATGTGGAGTTTATATGCTGTGACCCCCTGTTGGGGAGTATATGTAAATTTGGGTAATTGAAAGGTCAGTTTCTGGGTATCAAAATGCAAGGCTCGTTAGTGCCTGTTTGGCTAATGGTTGGTTGATGGGCCATTAACTGCTGCTGGGAATCCCCCTGTCCCTGGGAGGAATTCCTTTGTAAGTGTTGAGTTTTTATTCTATTGTTTTTCAAAACTGGGAGCCAAATTTTGTTTACTTTTAAGGTTTCTTCTTTCCTGTTGAAGTTGTCCAGGTATTTGTGGATTTCAATGGCTTCTCTGTGCATTCTGACATGATCGTTGTTGGCCTGGTCCAGAACTTCTGTGTTTTTAAATAGCATTTTGTGTCCAGGTTGGTTTATGTTTCATCTGTATATGTATGTTTTTGGACCTTGTAGGAGGAGATATCTAATGCCTCCTTCCAAAATACCCCACTCTGGTGCATTCTATGTGAGGTATCAGGAGTTAGAGACTGAACTTCATTATAAAATGGCCAAACAAACTGCAGAGTCATGCTGAGTCATAATGGCTGACTCCATGAACTGCCTAGTCTTCCTTAGCTACAGAAGGAGGGTTCTTATTGGTGTGTAAGATCATGTGATTGAGTAAGCCAATGCCCTGAAACTGTGTATATGGGAGGGCTCAGAGCAGAGCTCACTTCTCTTCTTCCTGTGAATGCTGAGGCCTGGTGAAGCAGTTTCTCCTTCGATTGTGAATATTTGTATATTTTGTAACTGTTTGAGTTTGAAGATAAAAGTGCCTCCTACTTATTTGGACATCAAACAATCTGTGTGTGAGTGTTCTTGGGAAAGAGTTGCTACTGAGTCTACTGAGACAGTTTTTGGCTTCTGCTGGGGATTGCATATCCTATCATCCCATGACAAAGAAGAGCAAAGGTACACAGGAGAAGGTGGGATATTCCTCCCCGCACTTTTCATTGCTTCATCATGAGGGCTAACAGGATGCTGTAGCACAGGAGACTAAGAGAAATGTCATTTTTCAAAGAGTTCCTGTTTGTGACCCAGCAGCTGGGGGAATTAGGTATGTGATTTGAGTTTAAACCTTCCTCTTCAGTCCCAACTTCTTAAGCTACCATTTTAGACTAGCTAAACATCTTCAACTAGAAACTGAAGGTCCTGTCCAAAAGGTTATGAATCTTGCATCCTGCAATCCATGCACGTAAGAGAACTTATCTAATACCAAATCAAAATCAATAGACCACTTAGTATTGGAAGCACATCTACATATGGGCACTGTGAATTCAACTCACCCAGGCCAGTCACACTGAAAGCATAAGAAAGAAGATGGTAGACGGTTACATGTCACAAAAAGATCTTGAAGCAAATAATTTTAAAAGTTTTCATTGTCCATTTATAAGACCTTCTGTTATTTGTTTGTTTTATTTTAAATGCACTGTTCCATTCTTTTTCAAAAGGGCAGTCCAGCTTATGCCAGCACAGACTGACTAGTTCTCAGAAAACAAAGAAAGCCAGGCGTGGGGAGGTACTACCACGAGTGCACCCCTGTGAGAAAAGATAGCATCTCATCAGCTTTCTAGGCACCTGAGTAGGGACATTTTCAGATGCATAAAAAGTGCTGAGGAGGGCTCGGGAGAGGTACGCACCTGTTTCGCAGCAGGGGGGCAGTTTCTGATGACACTGTCCCTCTCGCGTTACCCTCCGTGTTCCTTCCGTGTTGCATGAAAGGAAAAGGTGCCACTTTTTACTCACAGAAGTTCTTCATGAATAAAAAGTGGTGCCTTTTCCTTCCATGCGACATGGAAGGAACACGGAAGGTAACGCGAGAGGGACAGCGTTGTCAGAAACTGGCCCCCTGCCGCGAAACAGGTGCGTACCTCTCCCGAGCCCTCCACAGCACTTTTTATGTGTCTGAAAATGTCCTAGGATACATTATTGCAGAATATGTCAGTATCAGAAGCTATAGAGCAAGGTGGATGACTTAAGTGCATCTGGGAGTCTGTTTTATGCCCCTTGGATCTTACAGAGGGCCACACAAATATACAGTACACATTTCTGCAACAATCAGAACTCAGAAAAACCCACTTCAGGTATCACCAAACCTTATTTTCAGACTTAAAAATAAGACACTCTGGGAGTGGGTGTCTTTTTAAAGAGGAGATTTCATGCTGTTTTAGTATAAAAACCTATTTTAAAAAAACAAAAACAAAAAAACTACCTGCTGTACCACTGACTTTGGAGGCAGTGGGGAGATGAACTAAAAACTGCCAGGGAGCGTACAGTCCATGAGCCATGCATTACCACCACTGTTGTAAAGTTCATGTGGAAAATATTCCTGGGAGGCCAGAAGAACAGGCAGCAAACACCTGACATCCAGAAGAATCTGTGTGTTTAGTCTTTAAACCTCTAAACTCTCTGAGGTTTGTGCTTCCAACAAAGGTAAAACTTCTCTTTCAGACTATAATTGGCTAGTTTTACTTATACAGCACCTAAGAGTTGTTTCCAGATGCAGCAGTACAGAGACTTCTTGAAAAATCCAATGACCTCTGCCTAACAAAGGGACTGGTAGCTTCACAAAGGAACAGGGACATCCTGGATGCCAGAGAGGTTGCTTCACTGCTGCAAAAGGAGTTAAATTTTACTGTCCTTTGTCTCAATTCCATATGGCCAAGAGGAGGAGGAGTGGCCTCTGCTTGCATGAGATCTGTCATCTGAACAACAACACAAGTAACATCTGAAACAAGATGTAGGTCTGTGACTCCAACAGCATCACTTTTCTTTCTTTCTTTTTAAACATCTTTTGCCCGATGAAGAAGCCAGTAGAGCTTTGAACGCTTATATCATGTGTTTTGCGTTTTGGTTGGCCAATATGTTACCTACCCTGACACCCCATCCCATGTCTGTATTAATAATTGGCATTATTTCATAATTAGGTCAACACATGGTCTTCCATGCAGTACAGCCATTAATATAAACCTGGGAGATTCCCCAACTAGGAAGCCAGAGATAAACATTGCTTAGTCAGGTATGCACTTAAGGAGATGTCATCTAAATTCTAAATGTTAATTTGCAAGGCCACTGGAGGCATGTACACCTGCCTAATCCCATCTGCCAAGGCTGGCAAGTTCAAACCTGTAAATGACCCTCATTAGTTTACCCTCACCAAACACAGGAAGTTGCTTCCTCCCTTTCAGTCACAAAGTATCCACCCATTAAAACACCATTAACATATCCAGAGTGCCTTTGTCTCACCTTGAGCAACTTCAAGAAACATTGTCTTCTACTCTAAATCCCATCCTCAGAAGGCAAATATTGATTATACAAACCCTTCCAAAATTCCACTCAAGTATGCACAGTTCACCTTCCTCTTGACTCCATGTCAAACTGTGTAGCCATTCCAGATTGGGCCATTTAAGCCATTCCAGACCCCCACTCTGCTGGTTTCTTCCGCAACTTCATCTCTAAGGAAAATGTGTCATATCATCCACTGGAAACTCCCCTTGCTATTCCTCAATCCCAATACTCTGCACTTTACTCACTAGTCTTGCCTGAATGCTCGATGCCTGAATGTGTGCGTGAATGTTGTTATTATTATTTTTCTCATATAAAGATCATTTATTCTACTATCTACCTTATGTCTCCTCCTTAGTACTAGTATAATTGGTCACAAGGTCCTGCTGTTAACCACCTCTTGCATTGCCAAATCGAGTATATTAATTCCCCAATTTAATATCAATATCCAGAGGATCTTCACAACTCCTGAGTATTTAGGGTAACAAATAAAGGTATCGCTTTTTTGTAGATTTTGGATTTTGTTCTCCTTTGTTGTGTTAATCTGGATGCAGTCCCATCTTCTGCATTGTCAGCACCCTTTGTTTTGTGTGCTGGAGTCTGCTGGTGTCTCTCCTTCCTTTCTTTGCATTTCTCCCACCCACCCCATTTGGGGTTCACTGGCGGTTGACCAGTTGTGAATGTTGCCTTGGTCCTTGTTCGGCGTTGATTTGTGCAGTGAGTCCCCTTTGCCTGCACTCCATAGCTGCCTTCGATTATGTCTCAGGGCTTGTCTACATGGGCAATAGAACACGTACTCACCCTGTATTCACAACACAGTTGACACATGACATTTTTGATGATGCGCATTTTCTCTGGGATAGCTGCTCCAGATTTGAGAGGAAACCCAGATTTTTGGCCACATGGTGGCTGAGGATGGCTTTGGAGTAAAGCCAGGGTGGGACTTCTGGTGGATGGGACTCCATTCTGGGTTTTTTTTTTTAAATTTATTTATTTATTGTGCACATATCTAGCTCAGCATATCTATGCTTATTTAGTACTACAGTACTCTGGGGCCACATATATTCACTTATTTGTATGCATGACTGAACAGGGAAGGGGGACTGAGCAGCCCTGGCTGTGTGGCTGGAAATCGTATGACATATAGTACATGTGATCACTCTAGGACCACCCATTTAGTCTGACACAGGTGCAATGGTGATTAGCATGTTGCAGGATACTCTGATCTACAATCGGAGAAGCCCAGTGAGTGTGGCGTTTATGGGGCTGCTAAAGATTAAAGAAATCTGCCATGGCTACAAGGTAGGTATGGGGTGTCCCACCCATTTAGTCAAGCCCTTAATCACTGTCTACTATCTGTAATAAGCTCATGCAGTCTGTCTCCTATTACATTCTGAATTGTGGCCCTTCAACATCCTTTTAAATGTGGACTTACTGGATGTACCAAGACCTTAAGTCTTCTACAGAGTGGCCTCAAGTCCACAGCTCCTTTGTCATACTGTGTGACTTTTCAAAACTTGTTGACTGACTGTTTAATGATCTGTTCTAGAAACTTTCCTAGGATCGACAGCAAGCTGAGTAGTCATCCTTTTTACCCTTTTTGAAGATGGGTAAATTTGTCCTCCTCCACTCTGCTTGGACCTCTCCTGTTCTTTAAGAACTCTCAAAGATTATCAACAGTGGCTCTGAGATTACATCTGCAATTTCCCTTAGTACCCCTGGATGCAGCTCATCTGACCCTTGAGGCTAATTCACTTAGTGTAGCCAGGCATTCCTGTACTATTGCTTTACCTATTTTGGACTGCAGCCCTCTTACTGCATCATTTGTTCTGTTTTCACCATGAAGAGCACTGTTTTCCTTTGAGGATAAGACTATGGCAAATAAGGGATTAAGCAATTCCACCTTTTTTCTGTTCATAGAATCATAGAATCATAGAATTACAGAGTTGGAAGAGACCACGAGGGCCATCCAGTCCAACCCCCTGCCACGCAGGAAATCTTGATCAAAGCATCCCCGACAGATGGCCATCAAGCCTCTGCTTAAAGACCTCCAAGGAAGGAGACCCCACCACGCTCCGAGGGAGTGTGTTCCACTGCCAAACAGCTCTTACTGTCAAAAAGTTCCTCCTAATGGAATCTCTGTTCCTGGAGCTTGCATCCATTGCTCCGTGTTCCAGTCTCTGGAGCAACAGAAAACAAGCTTGCTCCATCATCAACATGACACCCCTTCAAATACTTAAACAGGGCTATCATATCGCCTCTTAACAGGGCCGGTTTAACCTGTCTGCCAGATCCGCATTGGCGGGGGGCCTCGGGGGTGAAGGGGGCCCCCTGGTGAGTGTTGCCCTTATCTGATGAAGGAGACAGCCAGGAGACAGCAGCCGGCTCCTCCGCTCCTTTGGAGCCCCTTCCCCCTCCCTCCTCAGGCAGGGCATGGCAATAGCACTGAGCTAGTGCAGGAGATAGAGAAAGGGTTTGCTCTTGGGAAGTTGTAATTTGGAGACAGTCCCTAGCTGCATTGCTGTGAAGGAGGAAAGGCAGAGCAGCTGGTCGTGTGAGTGAGTGACTGTCTTCAGGGGGCCGCGGGGATCTTGGGGGGGGGCTGCCATGCACAGTGGGGTGGTTATTTTACTTTTTAACTTGTTGCTGGAGTCAAGACAGATGGCTATCCAGCCTCTGTTTAAAAACCTCTAAAGAAGGAGACTCCACCACATTCCCGCCCTCCTCCAAAAAAATGTCTCCAAAACTAAAGAGAAAGTGAAAGAAACAGCAGCCCTCTGTGGCAGAAGCTGGAGGGAGTTTGCTGCTACCGCGGAGACGGTGAGTGTGTGTTTATGAGAGAGACAGGGAATTTGAGGGTTGTCTCGGAAAGGGCTCCTTTCTTTCTTTCTTTCTTTCTTTCTTTCCCTTCCCTTCCCTTCCCTTCCCTTCCCTTCCCTTCCCTGCCCTTGCCAACTGAGTTCAGCCTGCATTTGTGTGTGTTTGCCTATGTGCCTTCAAGTCATTTCTGGCTAAGGCAAACCTACCATGGGGTTTTCTAGGCAAGGTTTGTTCAAAGGGTGTGTGCCTTTGCCTTCCTTTGAGGCTGAGAGAGTGTGACTTGCCCAAGGTCAGCCAGTGGGGTATTCATGGCTGAGTAAGGATTCAAACCCTGGTCTCCATAGTCATAGTGCAATGCTGAAACTTTTACAACACTCTTAACTCTTTTAACAGAAGAATACTGTATAAAGAATATAAATTAAAATTTGGAGTAATATTACTGGGAACAATGGTTTTATTGTTGTCACTAAAACACCAATATCCAGTAGTGTTATGTGAGAGGCATTGGCCTAGAGCAGTGGATCTTAACCTTTTCTTTACCAGGGACCCCCTTTAAATATCTTTTGTTGCCCCAAGACTTAACTCAAGATTTAAAACCCTAATAATAATAGCTAACAACAACAACAATACAATTACACCATCCATTAAACTTTCCCTCAGAGACACTCTTGCTTCTTCCTGCAAGTTTGTGGCTGGAGTGGATTGAATGGCAATGTGCAGGCCAAGCCAGCCAGACTTTGCCTTGGTTCCTGTCACATGGCTACTCCACTACAGGGAGGAGGTGGGCCAAGCAGTCTTCAAGCCTTTGTGGACCCCCTGTGAGGACATTGCGGACCCCAAGTTAAGAACCACTGGGCTAGAGAATGCTGGAAAAGGAACAATGCAACCAGATCTTGAGAAGGGTGCTGGCAGGGGGATTCTGGGAGGTGTAATCCAAGAGTAACTTTCCCAGGCTCTGAATGCAGCCTAGAATCATAGGGCTGGAAGGGACCCCAACAGCCATCCCATCCGATTGGCTTCTGCCCTGCAGGAACACACAATCCAAGCATTCCTGACAAATGCCCATCCAACCTCTCCTTAAAAACCTCCAAAGAAGGTGAGTGCACCACACTCCCAGGCAGCAGAGTATTCCACTGCCTTACAGCTCTTACTGTCAGGAACTTCTTCCTAATGTTTAGGTAGAATCTCTTTTCCTATAGTTTGAGTCCATTGCTCCGTGTCCTAGTCTCTGGAGCAGCAGAAAACAAGCTTGCTCCTTCCTCAGTATGACACCCCTTCAAATATTTAAACATGGCTATCATGTCCCCTCCTAACTTTCTCTTCTCTGGGCTAAACATGCCCAGCTCCCTAAGCCGTTCCTCATAGGGCATAATGGCTTCCAGACTTCCCAACATCCTTCTCGGTATCTTTCTTGAATTGTTGTGCCCAGAACTGGAAACAATATTCCAGGTGAGGTCTGACCAAAGCAGAATGGAGTGATACTATTACTTCCCTTGATCTAGACACTATTAATGCAGCCTAGAATTGCATTGGCATTTTTTGCTGCTGCATCACACTGCTAACTCATGTTTAGCTTGTAGTCCACTCTTTCTTTTCTTTGAGGAAATCTGCATCATTACATTAATTGCTAATAAACTAAAAATATTATGTTAGTGCCTATAATATAGTTTTTAAACTAAATTATTGGTGTCAAATTATGTAATACAGTAGGCCCCTCTTATCCACTGGGGATTGGTTCGGGGGGGTGGATTCTGAAAACCATGAATAATAGTGAACACCATTGAAAAAAATGGTACTTCTGGTTTAAAATACCATAGAGTTGCCTTGGAGGGCCTAGAAAACCACTAGGGAGGACACATTTACTAGGAAGACTCTAGGGTAGGTGTGCTGTTCTGTGTCCCATGGATAATGAATCCATGGATACGGGGGCCCTACTGTGATCTGAACATCCTGTACGGTGAATAGGTTAGGTTACATTGACCTGAGATAAACATATGGGGGCCCCAAAATAAAGCACTGCAGGGGGCCCCAAAATTCCTTAAACCGGCCCTGCCTCTTAACCGTCTTTTTTCCAGGCTAAACATACCCAGCTCCCTAAGTCTCCCCTCATAAGGCATCGTTTCCAGACAGTTCCTTGCTAGCATTTCACCATCTTCTCCATGCAATGTTCCATTTCCTTGGTCTTCCTCTTGCTCCGAACATAGCTACCCAAACCTCTTTTTTTACTATTTTTAATCTCTCTATCAAGCCAAAGCTCATTCTGAGTATTAACTTTTCTGACTCTCCCTAAAAGTACTGGCTCTTTGGTGAGTTCCTCCTTTATCCATTTCTTATATGTTTTTTTCTAAATCTCAACTCCTCTGAATTTTTTTTCTACATCCACCCTGATTTCTCCAAATATCTCCTATAGTACTTTACTTCCTCACTGGAACTGTTTGCAACTGCATATTCAGTATCTCCCATAAGAAACTCCCCTGTATCATGAACCCTTTGAGTGAAGTTTACCATGGGATCTCACCCAGTATTTCCCTAAATGTGCAGAAATCAGCTTCCCTAAAAGTGCAGAGTACATGTCTGAGTATGAAGGAATGTCATGAGTGTTCAACACCTCCTTTTTTCTAGTCCCCACCATTTAAATCCCTCTCAGCCTCGCATAGGGAACAGGGATTTAAATCACTTTATAAATGGTATTTAACTCCTTGCAAACTCTAGAAGAATAACATGTCTTTATCCCCACTCTGTAGAAAGGGGTGTAATAAACCAGGTTCTTTTCTTCATATTTGGTTATTTTGCCCATTAGTTGAAAGCTTTTGGAGAAAGATCCTTGATTTTTTTCTCCAGAATGATAAACCAATCTATACTGTTTTGTGGGGCTCTACTCCTGCTATCCATCTTCACAGGAGCAAATGGCAAGCTGCAGCATAAGGAACTCATTGAACTTTTATTACCAGCAGAGGAGATTTCAAAATGTTGGAGAATGCTGGAAGGGCTCACTTTCTCAGCTTGGTTAAACAGGGTTTGGTTTATGGCACTCATGGAGAAATTATCCAACCAAAATTCAAGCTTCTAAAAGATTAACCACTCCAGACAAGTTTACTTAAAAATGGGTTATGTTTATTATCTCTGCAGGCTCTAAAATTGCCCCATTTGGTTCTCCCTCAACTTGTCTGAAATACTGGAAAAGTCCATTTTGTTATTTCATATTTCTATCACATTTTATATACCCAGGAAAACATCTTATTTGCACTGATCTGTTCTTGTGCTCCTTGTTTTGGTTTCTTGATTGTTGTATTATGTTATAACTTAATAATTTTTTTAAAAATCCTACATCTTGGGGGGGGTGGTCTTTTTTTCTGCTTGTCACTGTATTCTGTGCCAACCTCACACAGATCCATAAATGTTCCCAAGTAGATATTCATGCCTGGCCAGCAGATGTACTCCTGTACTTGTCTTAGGCATGATTCTATGCCCAGATGTGGGGCGTGGAGCTGGTTCATAATGTCTCACCTCAGAACTACTGGAATCACTAACCAGTCTCCCTTTAATAAAATTCCATTCTGTATGCATAGTTCACCCCTCCAATAGTAATATGGGGCTACATCTGGTGATACTTCTGAGCCCTAGACATATTGTCACACATGCACTAAAGATTTTCCAATTTCTTCAATACTATATTAGAAATCCATCTATGATACATACAGCACTATTTAATGTTGCATTTCTCTGTCCTCATTACTTCCACAGTAATTATTAAAGTAGAATCAGGTCAGTGAAGAAAGGAATACCAATTGAATATAGAAAGGGAAAAGTCATGGGAGCTCCAACAAGGTATTTGGAAAAAAGCATTGGCATCATTGCTGGAAGGACTAGGACTTTATCAGATGAGGAAAATATGGCATCACCACAACACCACATAACCACGAAAGAGCACGCAGATCAGATGACCTCACCCTTTTGTGGTTATAAAGAGCAAAAATCCCATTGTTTTTAATTGACGGCTTAAGCCGTCAATAGATCTCTCTGCCATTTTTTTAGCCGGCATTGCTAGCATGCGATACCTCAGGCCATTTAAATCTCAGACTTACCCCAACAATGGCTGCTCCAGCACGAACACTTCCAGGTGCGATCGGGACATACAGGTAAGTTTCACTCTTTTTATGACACTCCTTGGGTTACTGGGGCCTTTTACAGTGTGTTTGGATGCTTGGTGTAACTTAAAATGCTTTATTTTTGTTTTTAAGTTTGAATTTCCTGCACGATAAAATCGCGCAAGATTTCAAATGAGGAAGTAAACAGGACTCCGTTCACTTCCTCTTTATTGTCGGGGTAAGTCTGAGATTTAGAAGGTAAGTGCCGGGGGGGGGATGTTCTTTTGCCAGCATAAAAACGCTCTTTTTTAATGCTGGCAAAAGGACATTTAAAGGGACTGCGTCTGATAAAGTACTTAGAGTTCTATCCCGCAGCCAGTTAGCCCCACTCCCCCAAGTTGCTGAATGATGCAATCCAAATTTCATTGTGTCACATGCAAAAAGCAAGCATTCTGCAAGCATCCAATTCTAGGCAGCTCATCATGCTTACTAGGAGGGACAGTGAGTCAGTTGGTAGCTAACCCAGTAGAATTTTGTCTTGTCTCTTGTCTAATCTATTGCTAAGGAAGGTCTGGTTGATGTAATTAAAAGGGTAAGAAAACACTGCCTTTTGCCTTCAGACCACATGGGGGAAGCATGACTGATGTTATAAAAATGTACAGTTTAGACAGCTCACTTAAATGCTGTCTGTTCAGAATGCTGGGTTTATAATAGAGATACCATGGGATTCAGACTTTATATTTGCTAATAGTACTTGAATCCCATCTTGGGAGAAAGGTAGGAAATAAATCTAAGAAAAACAAACAAACAAACAAATTAATAAGTCCCCAAGACAAGTAAAGAAGGAGCTGCTGGGAAAGGTGGAAAAATTATCCTAGATCCATCTGCCCAGTGCAAGAAACTAGACAGGTGTGATGCCAGGTAGAGACTAAGGCCAGAGAGTGTTAAAATCAAAATGTATTGCAGAACATGAACAGCAGCCAGATAAAGCAAGTGAGGCTGCTGGGTGTTTAAGAAATGCATCAGTTGAAAAACGGGCTGGAAAGGAAAACGTGCAGCCTCCTGGTGGAAAAAACAGCGACAAGAAGGGGAGACAGTGGAAGAGCTGCAATCAACTCTCCTCTCACATCTCTCTGTCCTCTTTACTGATTTCCACAGAATCCTTTTTATTTTGCAGTCACGTCTGCCTAAACAGTTACACAGACCAAGTGATCCTATGATCCCATTCCAACCAGCAAAATTGCCTTCCAAGATCACACTTTGAGGCTTTATCCCCCTTTTAATTCTTTAGTGCTCATCCTCCCAATTTTCTCTTTTTTCCTGCCAGCTCAGAGAAGTTTCCTGGCTGTAACAAATGATCAGAATAGCAAGGCTCAGTGTTAGCATGCCCTACTACCCCCTTTCCTATGATATCTCATAATTGGAAGTATTGGACATTTTTTGGGCCAGGTTGGCCGGAGTGAACCAAAAAGGTCAGGTGGAGGTCACAATGACCTGAGGTGTGTCTTAGGACTTTTTCGGATGAGCTTTTATACCGCTAGCAGCCTCGTCCCCGTTGCGAGGCTGCAGCGCTGCAGGGCGTCCCTTTCGGATGACGCCCTGCCCTGCCGATCCTCTTCCGACTGTTGCGTAACCTCTGTGACGCTGCTGCGTTATAATCGGCGGTTTTACAATCACGAAAGTTGATCGTGATTAGAAAACCGCCGAATATAACGCAGCAGTGTCACAGAGGTTACGCAACAGTCTCGGAAGAGGATCGGCAGGGCAGGGCGTCATCCGAAAGGGACGCCCTGCAGCGCTGCAGCCTCGCAACGGGGACAAGGCTGCTAGCGGTATAAAAGCTCATCCGAAAAAGTCCTTAGAAATATTTTGGCAACAAGCCCATATGAGGACCTAAACAAAGTTGTTAAGGAGGTATGTGCTACTCCCTTCTTGGGCACTTCAGCAATGAGTCATTCAACCAAACAATTAAGTGACCGTTCCCACATCCACTCCTAAGGAAATCTCACTTGCCCACTATTGCAAGGTTATTGTAAACCCATCAATTTCTATCTCCCAGCCATTAACGCAATCAGTTGAGTTTCGGTTTCCTTTGTCTATCTGGTGGGAAAGCTATCCAGGTTTCCTCCTTGCCAGAGTACCCTTTCAGGGTATGAAATAGGTATAAACATTAGTCCCGTAACAATAGAAAGGTGTGCTATGGTCAAGGAACCCCCAGATCAGATCCTTCTGTGCCACCCTCAGACAACTGTCTTGAGTATCTTCAACTCTTCAAGACTGGTAACTGTCGTCCTCTATCTCCGAATCTCTCCCTCTATTCATTCCTTCTGCCTTAATCCTCAATAGCCTTGTATGGTTCTTAGGAACGTGTATAGTGTGTGTGTGTGAGAGAGAATCCATTTTGGGTTGAACAAAAAGGGTGTCAAGAGTCCCCTAGCACCACCTCCTGAGTTCACCCCTCCAAGAAAGACTGGAACCACTGCATAACAGTGCCCCAGTGCTCCCATCCCAGAGAGGCAGTCTAGAAGGTTACCATGGCTGATGGTTTCAAAAGCTGCTGAGAGGTCCAGTAAAACCAACAGAGACACACTCCCACTGTCCAGTTCCCTGCTTAAGTCATCCACTAAGGTGACCAAAGCTGTCTCCGTCCCATAGCCAGGCCTGAAGCTGGACTGAAATGGGTCTAGATAATCCGTTTCATCCAGGAACCCCTGGAGTTGAGAGGCCACATGTTCCAGAACCTTGCCCAAAAATGGAATGTTGGAGACTGGCTGATAATTATTCAGAATGGTGGGATCCAGGGAGGCCTTTTTTAGTAGCAGACTCACCACAGCCTCTTTTAGACAGGATGGAAACTTTCCTTGCTGCAGTGAGGCATTCACCACTCCCCTCTGTCCACCTCTGGCTGCTTTCAAGAACCAGGAAGGGCAAGGATCCAGTATACATGAGGTGGCTCTCACTTCTCCAAGGATCCTGTCCACATCTTCAGGCTGCACAAATTGAAACCTATCCAATAATACAGGACACGCAGGTGCAAGATTACATCCACTGGACCTGCCTCAACAACAGCATCCAAGTCAGAGCAAATATGAGTGATTTTGTCTGCAAAGTGTCTTGCAAATTCTTCACAGCAGGCTGTCAAGTGGTCTTTACTTGTTTCTTGTGGGCCAGAATGCAAAAGACCCCTGACCACTTGAAACTGCTCAGCTGGACGACACTGTGCAGACACAATGATGGCAGAGAAGTATAGTTTCTTCGCTGCCACCATTGCCACAGCATAGGCCTTCCAATGAGTTCTAGGCCATGTTTGGTTGGATTTGCTCCAAGTCTTCTGCCATCATTGCTCTAATCTCCATCCCACTTGTTTCAT
This sequence comes from Gambelia wislizenii, assembly GCA_030847615.1. Taxonomy (NCBI): domain Eukaryota; kingdom Metazoa; phylum Chordata; class Lepidosauria; order Squamata; family Crotaphytidae; genus Gambelia; species Gambelia wislizenii. The sequence continues at coordinate 167,260,469 of JAUMIR010000004.1, forward strand.
CACTGCCAGCTCCCTAGTGAACCAGGGAGCTCGCTTGACTCCACTTCGCGGAAGGGGATGCTTAGGGGCAACCGTATCCTCCGACTTGGCCATTTCCATGTTCTACTAATGTACTGATTTCTATCCTGCCTTTCTTCCACACCTGTGACTCAAGACAGAGTACATGCCCCAAGATCACTGCAATGGATCCCCCCTCCTCTTTTCTTCCAGGCTAGTCTATGCCACACAGAGGTCTCGCAAATCAGTGTACACTAATAATATCTAGATGTTTACCCAAATCCATCTTAACTTGAAAATACTTGGGATGGAATACCCTCTCCTCACCCTCAGTCCACACCACACAGAAATCTTCCTAAAAACTCTAATGTTGGATGTTATTGCTGATCCATGTTAAACCTAAAATATTTGCAATTGTGTTAGCTTGATTCTCAGCATTTTAACTTTGCAAATCCCACTGTTGTCAATAAATCCTCTATCACTCCTGTCCTCCACCACCTCCTCTTCCAGCATACAGATGTTTCCACACACACACCCACAAAAGTACAAGAAGAATTAGGAAGGAGAAAAAAGCAAACAGGAGTGATACAGAAATCTACAGAGTTGCTGCCACCACTCTCACCCTGGATGGAAATAAGCCTTTTCTTTCTTTTTTCCCTCTTTTTTTACACTATAAGCATTTCCACAGTGTTTAACAGTGATTATTTTTTTATTGAAAATAAGCCTTATTTTAAATGTAAAAACAGCTTCTGAGCTACAGTTGTGATTAAATCATTAGGGGGGAAACAGGTTGAGAGCATCTGGGTAAAATTTAAAGTGGGGGGGGGGCAGAATCAACATTGACTCATCTACTATAGAATCCCAAGCCAGACTGAACACTTGGATGATGCCTTTGTAGATGACATGACCCAAACATTCAAAAAGGATAGTAGTATAGTAGTAACGGGAGACTTCAACCATTCAGATATTTGTTGGAAGTTTAACTCTGCCAAAAAGGTAAGGGCCGAAATTGGCCTCGGTTGCCTTGCAGACAACTCTGTTGATCAGAACGTCAGAGATGAATTGGTCAACTGGGTAGAAGGAGTGGGATCTTTGGGTGGGAGTTTTTCTCCTGTATGTTTTTAACATCTTTGCCTGTGAGACTTCAAAAGCCTGCATAATGTATTTTATGCTTTGGAGTTGGTCCAAAAAAGCTGTTACTGCTTGTGGATTTTGGATTTTGTTGTATTTAGGATGTAATAACTCTGTTCTCCTGGAAATGGTTATACAGAAGAGAAGGAAAGCCAAACACAGTCAAATGTGCACTCTGCACCTTAAGGAAGTAATGTTTGTAAAGCTTAGGGAAATGCTAGGTGAGACAGCATGGTCAGAAATGCTCAAAGGGAAGGGAGTTCCTGATTCATGGCAAGTTCCTTAAAGTGAGATACTTGGGGCACAGTTTCAAACAATACTAATGAGGAAGAAAAGACTGAGGAGTCAAAAGAAACCAGAGTAGATGAACAAAGAAACTTCAGATGAGTTGAGATTTATATGAATTTAACAGATTGGAGAGCTGGACTAAAGCTAACAAAAGCAATGTCAACAGGGATAAGCGTAATGTGCTCTATTTAGGCAGGAAAGTGAAATGTATCGTAAAGCTGCTTTTACTGCAGTGAAGCCATCATCTGAAAAGGGAGACAGATAGTGATCTCCTCTCGTCCCTGTCCTGGGATATTTTACCCATCTGAAAATCTCCTTAGGCTTCATTTCTGTTTGGCCTGCAACTTGTTTAGCTGGTGAATCAGATTCATAGACCAAAAACCTTTTAAAGCACTAAAAAGCTGTCCCTGACTATTTGAAGCCACCACCACTGTGCTGGACAAGCACCTCCCTGCAAGATCCTGGTCAGTGGCATTGCTTCTGGTGAGGTCAGAAGAAGTCAGAAGAGTGAAATCAGTGACAGGGGACAGAGCAACCCCTTTCTTGTTGATCACATGTCTGGGTGCCTTGTTCGGATCTCAGTAAAAGCAACAATGCCAGCCAGGCTCTCGCAGGGAGATGCTTGGCCAGCAGGGCAGAGGCAATGGCTCCGAAAACAGGGGACAGGCCAGAAGGGCTGATGCAGTGTCAGCCTGGCTGGCCCATATGGACAATGATGGGCCATTGCACCAGATTCAGCCCAGTGTGTGTGGACACCATCATGGTCAATCCAGTGCCCATCCAGAGCATAATGCTCCTGACTAGCCTCAGATTAAGGGGCCAGTGTAGACAAGTCCTGAGAGGCAATATGATATTTTAATTTTTTAAAAATACAATAAATATGATAGAATATTTAAATATCTGAAAGCATTTTTCTGAAAGGATGTCACAAAAAAGATTGAGCGATCTTATTTTCTGCTACTCCAGAGACTAGAACATGAGCCAATGGATTCAAATTACAAAACAAGAAACCTAAACATTAGGAACATCTTTACTATAAGAGTTGTTCAGCAGTAGAATAGACTACTAGTGGACTCCCCTTTTTCAGACGGCATTCTTAAGCAGAGTTTGGAGACTTTCACACAGGGAAAGTAACCCCTGGGGAGATTGGGAGACAAATGGGGCTGTTCTGGTTGCAGCGCTCCATTTCGCATGCTCCCTTCCTTCTCCCGATCTCCCGTCATCCTCCCTCCATCCTGCTTCCATTTCCCTCCTGTTATGTTCCGCAATTTTTTTACTAACAAAGAACTTTCATTAGTAAAAAATAGCAGGAGGGAAATGGAAGCAGGACGGAGGGAGGACGACGGGAGATCGAGAGAAGGAAGGGGGCATGCGAAATGGAGCGCTGCAACTGGAACAGCCCCGTTTCTCTCCCAATCCATTCTCTTCCCTGCACTGCTTAGTACAGATTAAGGGAACTGGCACCACATTTACATGTGGACAACTGGATTGGGCTGAATCAGACCCGAAGAGACAGGGAAATCTCCTTTGTCTGCCCATCTCTCAGGAGTGCTTAGGTTGTATATTCCTGCATGTCAGAGGTTGGACAAGATGGCTCTTGCAGTCCGTTCCGGCTCCATAGTTTGATGATCTCCCACTTGCTACCATCTTTGTCCTGAGACTGATTAGCCTTCCTCCACAACTTTTATTTACTCAACAGAAACTATGTATATTAAATACTGTACATTCAAACAAGTCTAGTTTTTAGTGGACATCAACATATTTTAAATCCAAATTACACATACACACAGTTTTTCCTATTGCTAAACAAGCAATAGATGACACCAAATTAGGAGGAGTAGCTAATACCCTAGAGGACAGGATCAAAATTCAGAATGACCTGGATAGACTGGAGAGCTGGACCAAAGCTAACAAAATGAAATTCAACACGGAGAAATGTAAAGTACTGCACTTAGGGCGGAAAAATGAAATACATAGTTATAGGATGGGAGAGACCTGGCTGAACGAGACTACGTGTGAAAGGGATCTAGGAGTCCTAGTAGACCACCAGTTGAACATGAGTCAACAGTGTGATGCGGCAGCTAAAAAGGCCAATGCGATTTTGGGCTGCATCAATAGAAGTATAGTATCTAGATCAAGGGAAGTAATAGTGCCGCTCTATTCTGCCTTGGTCAGACCTCACCTAGAATACTGTGTCCAGTTCTGGGCACCACAATTCAAAAAGGATATTGACAAATTGGAGCATGTCCAGAGAAGGGCAACTAAAATGGTGAAAGGTCTGGAAACCATGCCTTATGAGGAGAGACTTAGGGAGCTGGGTATGTTTAGCCTGGAAAAAAGATGGTTAAGAGGTGATATGATAGCCCTGTTTAAGTATTTGAAGGGGTGTCACGCTGAGGATGGAGCAGGCTTGTTTTCTGCTGCTCCAGAGACTGGAACACGGAGCAATGGATGCAAGCTCCAGGAACAGAGATTCCACCTCAACATTAGGAGGAACTTTTTGACAGTAAGAGGTGTTCTGCAGTGGAACACACTCCCTCGGAGCGTGGTGGGGTCTCCTTCCTTGGAGGTCTTTAAACTGAGGCTGGATGGCCATCTGTCGGGGATGCTTTGATTGTGATTTCCTGCATGGCAGGGGGGTTGGACTGGATGGCCCTCGTGGTCTCTTCCAACTCTGCAATTCTATGATTCTATGATTCTAAGCTTCTGTCTCTTCTCTTTGTGGTTCCCCAGGACAAAGAAAATCAGCTGAATGGTGATTTTTTTAAAAAAACAGTGGGGGAAATATCACTCTATTTCCTATCTGCCTTTCCTCTACTCTTAATTGGAGCTCTAGGAGTTCCATTTCATTAAAAAAATAGCAGGAGAAAACAGAGCAGTCAATTATAGTGATGTAGCTTAAGGGGTTTTTAAAAACAGTGTTACATGTTTTGTTCTGTGCCACATCTTCCAAGTGACAGAGCAGAAGCTGCTTCCAGTCCTTATAAGGAGTGGCATCCTGCACTTTGTAATTTTTTCCCTCCTCTGAGTTCTGGTTGCCAGCAATAACATTTGCTTACTTGCTTTAGAAAGTGATGATAGCTTTTCCCTGAAATATCCTCCTCTATGGTGTGGGTGAATCTCACCCCTCGCTGAAGTCAGAAATCCTTCTGCACATCAGTTGGGGATATGGGAATGGCTCTCTGGGAGAAGAGCACTGGGAGCACCAGCTGACCCTGGTCGATTCTTGGTGCCTTGTGCCTCTTCTCCCAAGCCTCTTTGCTCTAAGGCTATTTGTCAGGCTCCACATCCTCAGCACTCTGAGGATTTCCTCAGGAAGGAATTCCATGTTGGAGCCAAGAAACTACCAAGACAAGAAGGTCTCACAACAGTAGACAATAAAAGCAACAGCAGTTTCTTCAGACACCAGAACTGGTTCACTCAAGTATACATATAAGTAGGCTAAAGACAACCTGCAGCCACCCACACAAGGTGCCTCAAACGTCAGCACTGGCAGCTACAGCAGGAACTCTCTTACTCATGCTGCACCCTGCCCAGGAATTAGTATGACACACACAGAGGTGGGGGCTCCCTCCATGTCCTTGGAAATTACCACACTGATATAAATATTCCAAGGAGGCATAGAAGAAAGGAGGAGGAACCAAGGAGGCTATTTTTTAAGCTGCAAGGAGTCCCAATAATTTTTGCTCAAACCTGGCAATCAGTTCTTGAAAGTATGTTGGCAACTTAGAATGTTAGTGTGTGTTATGATTATTATTGCTACTAGTGACAAAACAGATTCCTCTCTTCCTGCTCAAAAGTGTCACCACTCCTCAAGGCATTTTGCAGAATAAAAATAAGAATGCAGATAAAAATGTCATAGCTAACAATCTAAAACAAGACCATACAGAAGACAACAGAGGTAGATCAGTGGGGTTTGGAATATGATTATGGACAAGTGCAGTTACACACATTTAGGAGATTATCACACGTGACCCTGGAAACTGTTTCTGTCCCGCTACCCCCACATACACCCAACCCAGTCCCGCCCCACTCCCATCCCTGTAATAGAATGATTTTTTTTCCCAGACACTTGCCTTATTCCGTTATAGGAACTGCTCCCCCTCCCCTCAGCTTCACTGAAGTAAAGGCAGCTGCTTTTACTGCAGTGAAGCCAAATCCCGCTCGTTCTCATGAGAGAACAATCGTGCGGGAAATTTGAAAATAAAAACAAAACATCAAAATAGAAAAGCAAGCCCAAAACACACAGTAGAAACCCCAAGTAACCCGGGGGAGGGAAGGGTGAAACTTACCTGGCTGTCCCAATTGAACCAGGAAGTCTTCGGCATGGACCTCCTGGTTGACGTCACGTGCCACTGGCATCATGCCAGCACAACGGGGCACCTTTTCAATTTCCCGTGATTCCGTTATGATAACAGAACAGGCTTTTTATTCACAGCTTAAGGTGGGGGGACAGGAGCAGGACAGGAGCATCCCAGGAAAGGGACGACGTCATCTGAAAAGGGAGACATATAGCGATCTCCCCTCGTCCCTGTCCTGGGATATTTTACCCATCTGATAATCTCCTTAGGCTTCATTTCTGTTTGGGCTGCAACTTGTTTAGCTGGTGAATCAGATTCATAGACCAAAAACCTTTTAAAACACTAAAAAGCTGTCCCTGACTATTTGAGCAGCAGGTTTTAGAAATATATTTTCTGATTTTAAACAAAAGTGATTATAAAAGCTACAGGCAGAAGAAACATCCCACCACTTCTCTCGATAGGAGGGAATGTCTCTTCCAAGAGGGGTATCTGTACAAGAAGACATGCTTGTGTATAATCAAAAACAGATAAAACATGCTCCTTTCTTCAAAATAATATGTTTTCTTCACATGCATATTTACTCAGAAGTGAGTTCTATTACAATAGGACCCCCATATCCGCTGGGGATTGGTTCCAGGGAGGAGGCATGGATAATATTAACCGTGGATAATAGCAAATGCTTTTGAAAATAATGGGACTTCCTGTTTAAAATACCATAGAGTTGCCTTGGAGGATCTAGAAAATGGCTAGAGGACACATTTTTTTAGGAAGACTCTATGGTAGGTGTTCTTTTTTTTTTGTCCTGTGGATAATTGAATCAGTAGATAATGAATCAGTGGATATGGGGGTCCTACTGTACATTCAATGCAATTTACTTTCAGGTAAATAGGATTAGGATTATAGCCCCAACTGAATAATTAATGCAATTGGCCTAAGATTTCTCTAACTAGGTGACTGCCCTATTTTCTGTTGAAGGAGTGAAAAAAACTAAACACTAGCATCAACTCTTTTACAATAGCGGACATTTGTATCTAACAAATATCTTGAACAGTATTTGGACAGAGAATAGAGAATAGAATCTTTATTATGGTCATAGACCAGCACAGGTAAAAAGGGATACAAAATAAAGGTGAAATCACAGGATAAAAACAGGCTAAAAGCAGTATTTAAAATGTTAGCTCCAGTATAACAAGACTAGGTTGACACTATTCTACTGCTGAGGACATTGTCTGTCGAATTTTAACCGCAGCTGCGCAGAATCTGGCAACATTATAAGTTGTTCCTGGGTTGGTATCTGAAAGCAACAAGTTTATGTAGAATTGTCCAGTGTGCCCTTGATATTTATGCAACAGGGGTGAAATAAGTCTGAGACGTATTTGGGCAAGATTAGGGTCTCTCTCCACTCACATTTCAGGACCAATAAATGATCTATTGCAGTGGTTCTTAACCTTTTATTTACCAGGGACCCCCTTTAAATATCTTTTGTTGCTGAGGACCCCCAAGATTTAACTCAAGATCTAAAACCCTAATAACAATAACAATAATAATACAATTACACCACCCATTAAACCTTCCCTCAGAGGCACTGGAGGGGGAGGGAAGACTTTTCTCCTGCTTCTTCCTGCAACTTTGTGGCTGGAGCAGATTGAATGGTAATGTGCAAGTGAAGCCAGCCAGCCTTTACCTTGGCTCCTGTCACGTGGCCACTCAAGGAGAAGGTGGGCCAAGTAGCCTGCTAGCCTTTGCGGACCCCCTGTGAGAATACTGCGGACCCCTGGGGGTCTCCGGACCACAGGTTAAGAACCACTGATCTATTGTAACCGCTGGTTATTGAGAAGGGAGGAAGTTTATAAATTACTTGCTAGATGATCTGATGATGGATCTCCTATGCAATTGGAGTTTGGACATTATAAATACCAGACTGCTTTCACCTGGGGGGAAAACTGGGAAGCTTTCTTGGAATATTTATATGGCCCATTATTCAGTGATACTCGGCTAGCAAAATGGAAATGTGCCATGGAAATCTAATTGATGGGGACTCAAAGCTCTGTGTGTTTTGCTGGCTCTGCTTCTATGCCTTTGGTGTCAAAGTGGTGCATAGAAGTTAAAGGGGATAATTTTCCCTCCCCACCATTCCTCTCCACACTAGTGTTACTATGCTTGTTCATCTGAAATTTATTTTGCCATGTGCCAAGAATTCAGCCCTTCTAAGACACAGATAACTTGGGGCAATGTTGTTCTAGTGCTGGAAAGTTTCTTTGCTCTGCAGCCCTGTCTTGTTTCTGTCAAAGTGGTATTTGTCCAGCAGAGCCAGCCCAGAAGCTAGCAAGATTTACTCAATCAACAGGAGCACAACACAAGTAATTTAGGAACTGTGGTCTAATTAGTAAAGTAGACTCATAAGGTCATGATGAGGAAGTTGTTATTGTTGTGTGCCTTCAAGTCACTTCTGACTTATGGCAATTGTAAGGCAAACCTATCACAGGGTTTTCTTGGCAAGATTTGTTCAGAGAGGGTTTGTCTTTGTCTTCCTCTTAGGCTCAGAGAGTGTAACTTACCCAAGGTCAACCAGTAGGTTTCCACGGCCAAACAGGGATTCAAATCCTGGTCTCCAGAGTCCTAGTCCAGTGCTCAAACCACTACACTGCTCTGACTTTCCGCTGAAGAGGGAGTAACAGAGATTAAATCAATTGCAACATGAATTATCAGAAGCCTACAGGCTATATTTCAGAGGAGGAACTGACAAAACCACCTCTCCTTGCCTAAGAAAACACTATGAAATGCATGGGGTCACCACAACTCAACAGGAAATTTGAAGGCACGCACATACACGCATATCCCAGTGGGGAAAGGAAGCAACTGGAAAGAGGATAAAAGTGGGGAGGAGAGAGATTACAAATGGGAGTTCTTTTCTGTATTGGTTTGCGAGAAACAATATCAAAGGAAGGGAAGGAGAGACCCTTGGTGGCAGTGCAAAGCCACGTGGAATCAATGTTTCCAGGCCACAGCAAGACTTTAGCAGACAGAATTGTGGAATGCAAAGATGGAAAATGCAGGGATTGAAAAAAGGTTGCCACTTGCCCCAAAAGGGAGAGTAGTGGGTACATAACAAGGTTGTTCAAAAAGAAAAAAATATGTTCATAGGCAATGTAGGTGCCAGCAAGGAGTTGTCACAAAAGGAATATATAGAAAAAGAAAACTAAAGGTGAAGAATATCATGTTCAAGAACGCAAAACATAAAGACATCTCAGGACTTTATCAGATGATTCCCTTTAAACGTTCTTTTGCCAGAATAAAAAAAAAATCAAATTTTATGCTGGCAAAAGACCCCCCTCCCCACTGCACTTACCTCTAATCCCGGCAGAAGTCTTCCCTGGCAATGAAGAGGAAGTGAATGAAGCCCCGTTCACTTCCTCCTTTGAAATCCCAGAAGACTTCATTGCGTAGGAAATTCAAAAATAAAATCAAAAATAAAACACAAAAAGCACATAAACACACTTCAAAACTTCCAATTAAACCAGGGAAGGTTTTTAAAAAGTGTCACTTACCTGGATGTTGCGATCTCACCCAGATGTGTTCATGCTGGACTGGCCATTCACGCTGCATTCACATGAATGAAATGGCCCGAGGTTTCACATGCCGGAAATGCCTGCACAAAAGCACCACAGGGACCCATTGGCAGCTTAAGCCGTCAGTAGAAAAGTACTGGACTTTGTTATACAGGGAAAGGGGGAGGTAGTCAGACATGTCTTCTAGACTTTAAGAAAGCTGACTTCAGAAAACTTAAGGAATTAGTGGGGGTGAACCAATGGTCAGGAATACTAAAAGAGGAGGGAGTTCATAATGGATGGGAGTTTCTTAAAAGTGAGATACTGAAGGTGCAACTTCAAACAGTTCCAATGAGGAGGAAAAATGAGAAGTGTCTAAAGAAATGAGTATGGTTGTCTAAAGAACTGTCAACTGAGCTAAGACCTAAAAAGGAACATGTACGAGAAATGGAAAAGGGAGAAATCACCAAAGAAGAATTCAAACAAATAGCCTGTTTGTGTAGGGCTTGTGTAGCCTGCTTGTGTAGGGCCAGAAAAGCTAAAGCACGGGTGGAGCTCAGATTTGCTAGAGAGGTTAAAAACAATAAAAAGGGCTTTAGATATATATATATATGTCTGTAGCAAAAGAAAGAACAAGGAAAATGGTAGGACCACTGCAGGGAGAGGGTAGCAAAACGCTAACAGGGATAGAGAAAAGGCAGAACTACCCAACACCTTCTTTGCCTTGGTTTTCTCCCAAAAGGAGAACAGTGATCAACCTGGAGAAAATGGAGCAGATGATGCAATAGAGAAAATGCAGCATAGAATAGGTAAAGAGGTTATTTAGGAATACCAGTCCAGTATAAATGAATTCAAGTCTCCAGGGCCAGATGAACTACATTCAAGGGTACTAAAAGAAGTGGCAGAAGTAATCTCCGAACCACTGTCAATAATCTTTGAGAAATCCTGGAGAACAGGAAAGGACCCAACAGACTGGAGAAGGGCAAATGGTGTCTCTATCTTTAAAAAGGGGGTGGGGGGAGAAGAACCAAATAATTATCGCCCAGTCAGCCTAACATCAATACTAGGAAAGAGTCTAGAGCAGATCATTAAACAGTCTGTAAGCACTTAGGAGATTTTCAGACAGGCAAAAATCGCTCCTTGCCGCGCGAGCAGCCTCCCGAAACTGCTGCGCGGCAAGGGTCTTCTTCGGACGACGCTGTGCCTCTGGCGAAACCGTACGTGTCACTTCCGTGAAGCTTGGGACGGCTCAGCGTCATATTTCAAGCACGGAAGCTGCCCGTGCTTGAAATATGACGCGAAGCCGTCCCAAGCTTCACGGAAGTGACACGGACGGTTTCGCCAGAGGCACAGCGTCGTCCGAAGAAGACCCTTGCCGCGCAGCAGTTTCGGGAGGCTGCTCGCGCGGCAAGGAGCGATTTTTGCCTGTCTGAAAATCTCCTTAGAAAGGAATGCAGTGATCACAAAAAGTCAACATGGGTTTTGGAAAAACAAGTCATACCAGACTAATCTTATCTCTTTTTTCGATAGAGTTACATACTTGGTAGATGAAGGGAATGCTGTGGATGTAGTGTATCTTGATTTCAGTAAGGCCTTTGACAAAGTCCCCCATGATATTCTTGCAAAAAAGTTAGTAACATGTGAGCTAGACAATGCAACTGTTAGGTGGATTTGTATTGGTTGATGGGCTGCATCCAAAGGGTAGCCACCAGTGGATTCATCCTGGAGAGAAGTGACCAGTGGGATGCCACAGGGTTTTGTCCTGGCCCCAGTGCTATTCATCTTTATCAATGATTTGGATGAGGGAATAGAGGGCATTTTTATCAAGTTTACAGATGATACCAAATTAGGATGGGTAGCTAATATCACAGAGGACAGGATCAGAATTCAAAATGACCTTAACAGATTAGAAAGCTGGGCCAAAACTAACAAAATGAATTTCAACAGGGAGAAATGTAGGATACTACACTTGGGCAGTAAAAATGATGAAAAGCACAGATATAGGATGGGTGACACCTGGCTTGATGGCAGTACATGTGAAAGGGATTTAGGAGTCCTAGTGGACCACAAACTGAACATGAGTCAGCAGTGTGATATGGCAGTTTTAAAAGCCAATGCAATTCTAGGCTGCATCAATAGGAGTATAGTGTCTAGATCAGCCTTTCTCAAGCTTTTTACCCTGGAGGAACCCTTGAAATAATTTTCAGGTCTCAGGGAACCCTTACATAAAAATTATACCTACATGTCCCATCCAGCCTCTGTTTAAAAACCTGCAAAGAAGGAGACTCCACCACACTACAAGGCAGTGTATTCCACTTCCGAACAGCTCTTACTGTCAGGAAGTTCTTCCTAATGTTTAGGTGGAATCTCTATTCCTTTAGTTTGAATCCATTGCTCTGTGTCCTAGTCTCTGGAACAGCATAAAACAAGCTCACTCCATCCTCAGTATGACATACCTTCAAATATTTAAATATGGCTACATCACTGACTCTGACCCAAAGAGTGAGCTCTGAGCTAACACAGCTTTCAAAAAGCAGCAACTAAGCAGCCAGGCGCAGGCTGAGAGGGAGGCTGTACCTTCTGCCAAGGTAAATGGAAGGATTTTTTTTCAATAGTATGGGAGTTGGTCAGTCTATTTGTGACCTGCACATTCAGTTACCAGAACCACAATTTAAGAACCTTTTCTCTATCTATAATGACTCCTTTACTGTAATGGCTCTGCCCTCTCCAAATCTGGTTTAAAAAGAGTAAGCCCTGTGTCACTTTTATCAGAATTCTCCCATCCACAGCTGACACCTGGGTAGCTGACTTACCAAGGTATTACTTGGTCAGTTTCCCTCAATTGGGTAAGAACTGTACAGTATTGCAATTCTCTTTCCATTGTTCTGAATTTTTTTTTTTTGAAAAACATCTAATTTTGGATTTGTACCTTTAAATCAGTTTTCTGAAAACCAGAGTCCTCTTTTGTCTTCAGTTCTGAGGGTCCATCCCTACTTGCAGGAAGCAAACTCAATCTTCCTTGTCAGGTCTACATGAGCAGCTTCATTACCACATCAAAAGCTGGGAAGGAGAGCAAGGTGTTTGGCACATGAACATCCTTTCTTCCCCCTTGACCCATAAGAGGCCCTTTTGCAGGCTCTGTTGGTATGAAAACATTCACACTCCCAGCTTTCTCTGTTGTGGAGGGGAGAGATAAGCCTTTTCAGTTCACCACTTCTCCATGATTTATTACTATTTTCTCACGGAACCCCTGGCAATCTCTCGTAGAATCCCAGGGTTCTGTGGAAACCTGGTTGAAAAACACTGGTCTAGATCAAGAGAAATAATAGTACCATTCTATTCTGCTTTAGTCAGACCTCACCTGGAATACTGTGTCCAGTTCTGGGCACCACAATTCAAGTAGGATATGGACAAGCTGGAACATATCCAGAGGAGGGTAACCAAAATGGTAGGAGGTCTGGAAGCCATGTACTATGAGGAGCGGCTTAGGGAACTGTGTATGTTTAGCCTGGGGAAGAGAAAGTTAAGAGGGGACATGATAGCCATGTTTAAGTATTTGAAGGGATATCTGAGGATGGAGTGAGCTTGTTTTCTTCTGCTCCAGAGGCTAGGACACAGAGCAATGGGTCCAAACTACAGGAAAAGAGAGTCCATCTAAAGATTATGAAGAACTTCCTGACAGTAAGAACTGTTCGGAAGTGGAATACACTGCCTTGGAGTGTGGTGGAGTCTCCTTCTTTGGAGGTTTTTAAGCAGAGGCTGGATGGCCATCTGTCGGGAATGCTTTGATTGGTTATACCTGCATGGTAGGGGCTTGGTACTGATGGTAGCTTGTTTAACTTAAGCCGTCTGAGGGCTCTCACTAAGACTTTAAACTATCTAGTTCGTGAGTTGCTTTTCGCTGCTGATGCTGCCCTTGTTGTCCACACAGAAACAGCTCTGCAGCGCCTAACATCCTGCTTCGCAACAGCTGCAGAGCTGTTTGGGCTGGAAGTCAACCTGAAGAAAATGGAAGTTCTCTACCAGCCTGCACCACAGGACGAACACCACCATCCCCACATTGCCATAGGCAAACCTGTGCTTAAGTCTGTTCAGCAGTTCACCTATCTGGGAAGCATCATCTCCTCAGATGCCAAAATTGACAAAGAGATCATTCACAGATTAGCAAAGGCATATAGCACATTTGGAAGACTTTACAAAAGAGTCTGGAGTAACAAACACCTGAGGTGAAGCACAAAAATCAGTGTGTATAGAGCCATTGTACTGTCTGTTCTCCTTTACGGGTCTGAAACATGGGTCACCTATCGCCAACACTTACAATTCCTCGAACGCTTTCATCCACACTCTATATGCACAATCCTAAATATACACTGGACTGACTATGTGACGAATGTTGCTGTCCTTCAGCAAGTAGGGATCACCAGCATTGAGGCCATGATATTGAGAACACAGCTGCACTGGGCAGGGCACGTTTCTAGGATGGAGGACCATCACCTCCCAAAAATAGTACTCTATGGTGAACTTGCCACGGGTCAGCGTAAGAGGGGTGCTCCAAAGAAAGCGATACAAGGACTCCCTGAAACAACATCTCAGGCTCAGCCAAATTGATCACCAACAATGGTCCGCCCTGGCCTCACATCAGGAGGCATGGAGACGCACTATCCAGAATGCTGCAGCCTTATTTGAGAGCTCACGCCGAACAAGTCTTGAAGAGAAACGACAACGCAGAAAGAATCACAACCCAGAAACATCACCCAAGGAGACATTCTGTTGTGCTTTCTGCAACCGGACATGTTTATTTCGGATTGGCCTTTTCAGTCATCAGCGCGCTTGCAGAAAGCGCAGGATGAGACCTTCCTGAATCTTCGTTTGTGAAGAAAAGCCAGAGAGAGGGGGTTGGGCTGGGTGGCCCTTGTGGTCTCTTCCAACTCTATGATTCTAACCACTCCCTTTACCCACTCAGCCAGTCCCCCTCTAGCTTTTTTAATAAACCAGAAAGTGCAAGGATCTCATCTACACCTTGTGTCTTTCCCTTCTCTAAGGCTCCTGTTCACATCCTCAGGTTGCACAAATTGAAAAGTATCCATTGTCACTGGACAAGCAGGAGCAACGTTATATCCACTGGATCTGTATCAGTTACAGCATCCAAGTCAGAGTGGATCTGAGCAATTTTATCCCCAAAAGTGCTAGGCGAGTTGTTTTTAGTGAGCAGTTGAATAGTCTGGATTTTTCTCTCTGGGGCCTGTGTATAAAAGACTCCATGTGTTCAAGCTACACTAAATACATGGAGGGCACTTCTACATACAGTTTTAAGGATGTTGGAATGATAATGGATGGGAAAAGTAATTTGCCATGCAACACAGGGAAATGAATAGCACCCTGCCTACCAATGTTGAGACCACCCCTCCCATCTCAGTAGAGTGGAACTCTGCACATACTCAATGTTTAAATGGAAGATATAAGCAGAACTGTGTTTGACTGACTGCCACCCACTTGCCTTCTGTACACCCCCTCCCCCAGAACAAGGATGATAGCCTGTAGGCAGGAAGCTGCAAGAATGTTAGGTCACTTTTTGATATGTCTGGAACCTAATGCTAGCAGAGGAAAGACACAGTGTTGGCCACAGGCCAATAATGAGGTTACTGTTGGAAGGAACTACAAACAGCTGCCAGCTGCAGCTGGCACAGAATGTCAGGCAAGGCAGAGAGCCCAGATATGTAGAAAAGAACTACAACAACAGAAAAATAAATCTGAAATGCCCAAATACATCTAGGTTGGGGGCACATTTGGTTCTAGCCAATCAAGACCCATAGAATGTGCCAGGGGCCACATTCCAGAAGAGTACCAATGAACTAACAGCACATTCAGTTCCCTGGCTGCACAATCATAGACTCTCATTCTACTGTAAGGAGCCTGGGAACATGTGTGATTCCCTTTGTGCAACTATGTGACAAAAAAGACAAAGCAGGAGGTCCTTTGATTCAAATTACCTACAGATTTGGAAGATTATCAGATTTGCTTAATATGGCATCATGACGACACCAAGAGATCGCTAAAGGGCTTCCCTTTCACATGACGTCGTTCCCAGGTTGTCATCCTCCCGTGCTGCTTCTGTTCCGCCTGCGTTGTTTTTAATTCACAGGCTGAGCCGTGAATAGATCATCCATTCCGTTCCTGTCACAGATAAACAGACAAGTGAAAAGGTGCCCCGTTATGCTGGTGCAATGCCAGCATCAGTGGGAGGTCTGTGGCAGAACACTTCCGGGTGAGATCGAGAGATCGAGGTAAGTGACACACTTTTTTGTACTCTCCCCAGGTTACTTGGTTTTTTAAAATGTGTTTTTGTGCTTGCTGTCACTTTTCTATGTTTAATTTGCTTTTTATTTTTGAATTTCCCCCACACTTGTCCTCTTGCAAGAACGGCCCAGGATTTCAAACCAGGGAGTGAATGCAGCTCCGTGAGAGCTCCATTTACTCCTGGGCTGCTGGGGGGGGGGGGGAATGGAAAGACGTGGCAAAGGTAGGTGTGTGAAACTTTTTGTTTACATGCTGGGACAGGGATGGGAGAGGTGTGGGAGAGAACATAGCAAGATGGGGACGCTATTTTTGTCCCCGTCTGAAAATCTCCTTGGTGTCAAATTGAGCATTAGAGGAAATGTGCATTTCCTGCTGTTAGTATGTCTTTCCCTCTGAGCATTCCTAGGAGCTGTACACCTCAGCAATCACACTTGCATATTAAAAATAGGTTAACTTTCCAATGACCTATCACAAAACAAAGCATACTGAACGCAAGATACAGAGGTGTGAAGAGTCACACGCTGTGATTGTTTATTTATAAGAGGTATTCCCCCGTAGTGTTGAAAGATATCTGTTTGATATCTTTCAACACTACAGGGAGCACCTCTTATAAATACCTGTACATGCTAAACATACTGTTTAGTTTAACTTACATATTTCTGCAGGAAAGAGGAAGGGAGTGCCTTGCCTATGTGTATTTCCCTTAACAAGTGGGACCAACAACAAAATGTTGCAATGCAGCAACAGCTTTATTTCACTTGTAGCTTCTTTAAGGCACCTCCATTCCACCTCCATCTGCAACCATCATCCAGTTTTCTGTGGGCAGCTGGAACCTTCTGATTTCATTCCCAGGTATGTGACAAGAGGGAGAAGGGAACATGCAATCCCAAGACCCATTAATTCTCCCCAAAACAGACTATGGACTTTTTCACATGGGGTAAAAAAACCCCACGGAGGTTGGGTGGAGGGCATAACTATCCTGCTTCCAGCGATCAGTTTTGGATGACGACATCCTCCTCCCGTTCTTCGTTTGTTCTCCCTCCATGCTGGAGGGACGAGAAAGGTGCCGCTTTTTATTGATGGAAGTTTCCATCAATAAAAAGTGGCAGAAGGGAAACGAACGAAGGACGGAAGGAGAACAAACAAAGGACGGGAGGAGGACGTTGTCATCCAAAAGCGATTGCTGGAAGGAGACAGCACTGTCCTCCTTCTGACCTCTGCAGGGTTTTTTTTACCCCATCTGAAAAAGTCCTATGGTTTGGTGAGTCTGAAAACAGCTTCTCCATATTATTAATGAAACCTTTCCTTTGCTCAAATGCTTGAATCTGCAATTTAGCCTCACCCCGCATGCCTAACCATGTTGACACACTACTGATCTTTAGAGAATGAGAGGCCAAAATTATACTTCAAAAATATTTTTATTGAAAGTTTTAGAGTACATTAAAAAATCACAGAAATTAAGAAAACAGAGGCCCAAAAGATCCTTGAAACAATGGCTATCTGAGGAGTAGGTGGGGGTGCTAATAACAGGTTCCGAATGCTGAGATAGAGTCTATAGATTTTGACAAAATGCTCAGAGGGCCCAGTGTAAAATGTCTTAGGAGAGCAGTTCCCAGTGGAAATGTCTGTTCAGTTGCCTGCCAGGTTTGCAGTGCCTCTGAACTGAGCTGAGCAGACTGGTGCCAAAGCAGAGAACTTTGGGGAAAAGTGAGCTCTCCTTTAAGAGGGTTGCCTCCATGCCCTTATACCTCTTTGGTCTCCAGCTATACTGAAGAACAGCAGTAGCAATTTAACAAAAAAACTAAGCAAATAAGTTGTCTATTTTTAGCCAACCTACTTCTGGACGTGTTTATTTTTAGCATTCAATTGGACTGTTTTGAGGAGGTAGGAGTGGCAAATGGAGTTGGGGGAGGTAATCCTGGAAAATACTCTAAAGGAATGCTGTTAAAGGAGAAAGATTTTCCATTACTCAGTTTCATTCTAGTCAATATGTGCAAAGAGAACTGGGCTGGGAAAATAACATTGGTATGGAGACACAGAAATGGTTTGTCATAGCTCACTTTCTTCTGTGGCCTCTAACAGCCTGGGCATTACTCATTTGTTTTTAAAAGAGTATTTTTAGGCTAAAGTGGTACAAGATGGGTAACTTGTATCAGAAGTGCGATGTTAAGGGAGACAAATTATGTTCTAACTTGTACGGAATCAATAAATTCAGGAGGCGGCTCTGGTGAACTTTGAGAGTCAGGTAAGTCTTATGGTTACACCAGGCAGGACATTTGGCATCCATAATCAGATCTCACCTTATTTCCTAGCAAAGGCAACAGTAGGAGGCAAATTCCTGGTGCAAAGTCCACGTGCACACTCCTCAAAACTGCTTAAATATAGCCTTTTCCTGTTTAGGGAAAATCTAGTAAAGGAAGAACCATAGTTCAGTGCTAAACACAAGCTTTCCAAGCAGCGTGTCCCAAATCCAGTCCCTGGCATCTCATAGAATCATAGAATTGCAGAGTTGGAAGAGACCACGAGGGCCATCCAGTCCAACCCCCTGCCACGCAGGAAATCTTGATCAAAGCATCCCTGACAGATGACAATCCAGCCTCTGTTTAAAGACCTCCAAGGAAGGAGACCCCACCATGCTCCGAGGGAGTGTGTTCCACTGTCGAACAGCTCTTACTGTCAAAAAGTTCCTCCTAATGTTGAGGTGGAATCTGTGTTCCTGGAGCTTGCATCCATTGCTCCGTGTTCCAATCTCTGTTTAAAGGGATCAAAAAGCAGGTAATTTGAAGGGAGGGACCCTGCCCAAGATCCTCAAAAGCTGCTGCTTAACAGAGTAGACAGACCAAGGGCTAGAGAGACAATGGTGTGATAGCTTATAAAGTGGCCTCCCTGTGAACTTGGCTAAAAAGCATTCAGCCACCTGGTGGGAGAGGGAAAGAACGTCCTACCTGTCAATGGCCCCAAATTGTCCTGGAACTTTGGGTCCCTCTTCCAAGCATTCTCTGTCTCCCCACTGCACCCCCACCCACCCCAAGTATGCTTGACAGTTTGCAAACCTCTGAGTCACTATTAAACCACAAATTGATTGCTTAGTCCCCTTCCTGTAACACTAGTAAAACAAACAGGCAACAAGACTGAACCTGGCAATAGGAATAAAAGAGATTGATGCAGCATGCACCACTCACAGATGACTTTCTCCTAGCCTGAACTTTATTCATGCTCCCATCTCCCGAGCTGAAAGGCCAGTAAGTACAGTAATAGTAATCATTTTATTTGTCAGTGGCACAGCATCCATTACAAAACATTCTGATAATACAGTGTATCTGGTACAACAAATCATATATTACTGACATACTTACGTTAGACAAAGGAATCACAAAGAAGGTTACAAATGAAAAAACAAAACATGCCAGACCAACAATAATAATGGGAGCTACAATAACTGACCCCCTTTGCAATCCACTGCTGATGTCTTTAGGAATTTGCAGCAGATCTTTTAGGCTGCTACTGTGAAGCTGGCAACCTTGAATGCAATGGATTTAGAATGATCTCCCAACAGGTCACAAGTAGTATCAGACAACATCCAACCTGCCCTTGCTCTCAAGAAGTCTTCTAAGAAATGCATCCTTGGATCACTATATAATCATCAGTATAATAAATAATAAACAAGGTCTTCCACCTCCCCAGAGCCACAATAGTTCAAAATACATAGTTGCTCTGTATATATGTATCTGTATGCAAGCCACCACGTCACAAGTTCGATTCCAGCCGGCTCCAAGGTTCACTCAGCCTTCCATCCTTTCGTAGGTCGGTAAATTGAGTACCCAGCTTGTGGGGGGCAATTAGCTAACACACATTGGAAACTGTTTAATGCAGTGTAGATGTGTAAATAGCTATTGCTTAAAAAACAATTTGTAAGCCGCTCTGATAGCCTTGAGGCTGAAGAGCGGGGTATAAATAAATAAATAAAATTAAAAATATATATATAGGGGATCCCTTTATACTTTCCCTCTTGATGAGCTAGCATATCCAGCACATTTTAGCTGGCAATTTCTCTCTCCAGACAAAGGAGAGTGCAGTAGATCACCTACATGTGCCCCAGGAGCTTGCTCTTCATTAGGAAACTATGGAATCCCTAACAGTACTGGTCAGAAGAAAGTTGAGTGGTGGTGGGGCTGAGGGAATAATAGTGAGCTCAAGCTGCTTAAACAAGACCTAAAAAAGACACCAGATTCATGGAAACCCCACTTTCTTAATCATCTTTAAAGTACCTGATTGAAATTCAAAGAAATTCAAGCCACTGGTGAATTGATACTTCAGTGAGTCGACTTCCTTTTGGCAAATAAGAAAGAAGAGACTATTGCGATGATTTTATTTTAACACAATAATACTAATAAGAGTTTGATGTAATAAGGCTATATACATGGGGGAGAGTGATTTTTAAAAGAAAAACTTTTTCATTTTGTTTTTGTTATTGACAAACTGTGGGAATGTGAACTGTTGGTCTTAAAGGAGGAAATAAGGAGAAAAGAGACTGGCATGATCTTGCACCAATGGAGGCTTTAAAGGGACTAAGCTGCTCAATTCAGTGCAGAGTAATAATCAGAAAGCTTATGGAGTTTTATGGTATGGCACCACCATCTAGAGAACAGAACAGAATTGCAGATACAAATTTTAAAAGAATGGGGTGAAGGCTGGTGTTTTATTCTTGGACTGTAAAGTGCCCTGAAATAGTTGTAATTTTATTCTGGACTTATTTATCACGACAACTGCCCAAAAGGCCCAAAATCTATGAAAATAAGGAGGATGTCTGCAGATCAAACTGCAGAAAGATCAAGCACCTCAGAAATTCTACAGAAGGTGTTGGAGGAGATTAAATCCTTGAAAGGGGAGATGCAAAAAATGGAGGAGTTGAAGGAGAATTTCAAAAGACAAGTCACAGAAATCAAGGAATCAGTAAAACAATTGGTGGGAGACATAAAATCATTTAATGATACAGGAGCAATTTTGGAAAATAAAACTGAAATTATAAATAAAGAGATGGAAAATGAATTGGACAATTTGGTTTTGTTGGAATTGTGAGAAAAAGAGTTTTAGACTTTCCTTGGATTTTTTCCAGGTTGTGAGGCCGTGTTCTGGAAGAGTTTATTTCTGACATTGTGCCTGCATCTGTGGCTGGCATCTTCAGAGACTCTCTGAAGATGCCAGCCACAGATGCAGGTGAAACGTCAGAAATAAACTCTTCCAGAACATGGCCTCACAGCCTTGAAAAAAAACAAGGAAAATCTATGGATGCCAGCCGTGAAAGCCTTTGGCTTCACAAAAAGTTTTGTGTGAGATTCAGAATGATTTTGGAAGATCCAGTAGAAAATATAAGAGGAAAAAATTATTACATTTCTAACAATTGGTGGGGGGGAGGTGAAGATGATATGGAAAAAGAGGTAGATAAAGTGTACAGAATTAGCTCATGATTTGCATCTTCAAGAAATATCCCAAGAGATGTCCATGTCCATTTTTTGAGGAAAAAGACAAGAAATCATGTTCTATAACAACATTTTGTGACCACATTGCGGATTGATAATGCAGTTGCCATAGTGTTGAAAGAAATTCCAATGAGGATACTGCATAAGAGTAAAGAGTGTTCCTTTTTTACAGAGAAGCTCAAACAGGAAAAGATTTCATTTAGATGGGACAGGTTGGAAAGAGTGGTTTTTACTTTTAAGCAGTAAAGTTTTCAGTTGAACTCTGTTTCAGAAAGCAAGATCATTTTTAGGAAAGCTATAAAAGGGATTTATTTATTTATTTATTTATTTATACCCCGCTCTTCAGCCACAAGGCTATCAGAGCGGCTTACAAATTGTTTTAAGCAATAGCAGTTTACACATCTACACTGCATTAAGCAGTTTCCAATGTGTGTTAGCTAATTGCCCCCACAAGCCGGATACTCATTTTACTGGCCAATGAAAGGATGGAAGGCTTAGTGAACCTTGGAGCTGGATATGGCTGAAATTCAACAGGATATGTCAGTTCCTGGTGAATCTACAGCAAAACAGCAATAATAGGAAGAGGGTTTCAAGGAGAATATAGAATCAAATCAAGGGAGCAATTGGAATCAGATGGATACAGTTTTCAATGGTATCTTATTGAGAATTATTGGAAAGATTTAAAATGGATAAAAAGATTATGGTTTTGAACAAAATAAGACAGAATTTAAAGTGCAGCTGTGCAGGGCCAGCTTAACCAGTCTGCCAAATCAGCATTTGCGGGGAGGCCCATCCAGCCAGCGGGCCTCACCCACCCCACCCGTCCTAACTCTCCTCCTGAAAAAATCTCCTGCTGGCTTAAAAAAAACAGCGTCTCCCAAATAGAAAGAGAAAGAGAAAGACAGAGCTTTCTTTGTGTGGCTGATTCTGGAGGGAGTTTGCTGCTCACTCGCCCCCTCTTGCCAGAATCATTGTCAAAAGGCAAGCCAGCCAGTCAGGCTGTGTTAGAGAGGGTGAGTGTTAGAGAGAGAAAGGGGGGAGGCATCTCTTTTCTCTCTCTTCAGAAAGGGCTTCTTTCTTTCTTTCTCTCTCCCTTCTTTCTCACTTTTTATCCCCCGTCTCTCCCTTCCTTCCTTCTTTCTTTCTGACTTTATCTCTCTCTTCTTCCTTTCCTTTCCTTTCCTTTCCTTTCCTTTCCTTCCTTCCACATAGATCCCCTCCATCCCTCTTTCCACCTGCTCTTAACATGCCTGTTTTCTCTCCCCTCCCTTTCCACCAAGTCTTCTTCAGCTTCCTCCCCTTGCTACCAACTGAGTTCAGCCTACAAAAGGAATTTGTGTGTGCGCGCATATGCACCTTCAAGTCATTTCTGACTAAAGCGAACGTGCCATGGGGTTTTCTAGGCAAGGTTTGTTCAAAGGGGGTGTGCCTTTGGCTACCTTTGAGGCTGAGAGAGTGTGACTTGCTCAAGGTCATCCAGTGGGTATTCATGACTGAGTGAGGATTCAAACCCTGATCTTTACAGTCATAGGCAATGCTGAAATTCTACAACACTCTAGCTCTTTTAACAGAAGAATATAAAGAACATAAATAAAAACTGGAGTAATATTACTGGGAACAATGGTTTTATTGTTGTCACTAAAACACCAGTATCCCATTAGTGTCATGTGAGAGGCATTGGCCTAGAGCAGGGGTTCTTAACCTTTTCTTTACCAGGGACCCCCTTTAAATATCTTTTGTTGTCCCAAGACTTAACTCAAGATTAAAAACCCTAATAATATTAACAATAATAGCTAATAATAGCTAACAACAACAACAATACAATTACACCATCCATTAAACTTTCCCTCAGAGGCACTCTTGCTTCTTTCTGCAAGTTTGTGGCTGGAGTGGATTGAATGGCAATGTGCAGGCCAAGCCAGCCAGCCAGACTTTGCCTTGGTTCCTGTCACGTGGCTGCTCTACTGCAGGGAGGAGGTGGGCCAAGCAGCCTTCAAGCCTTTGTGGACCCCCTGTGAGGACATTGTGGACCCAAGTTTAAGAACCACTGGGCTAGGGAATGCTGGAAAAGGAACAATGCAACCAGACCTTGAGAAGGGTACTGGCAGGAGGATTCTGGGAGGTGTAATCCAAGAGTAACCTTCCCAGGCTCTGAATGCAGCCTAGAATCATAGGGCTGGAAGGGACCCCAACAGCCATCCCATTCAATCGGCTTCTGTCATGCAGAAACACACCATCAAAGTCCTCATGACAGATGGCCATCCAGCTTCTGCTTTAAAATCTCCAAAGAAGAAGACTCCCTCCACCACACTCCAAGGCAGTGTATTCTACTTCCAAAGCTCTTCCTGTCAGGAGGTTCTTCAGGTGGAATCTCTTTTCCTGTAGTTTGAACCCATTGCTCCGTGTCCTAGTCTCTGGAGCAGCAGAAAACAAGCCTGCCCCATCCTCAGTATGACATCCCTTCAAATATTTAAACATGGCTATCATGTCAGCTCTCAACCTTCTCTTCTCCAGGCTAAACATGCCCAGCTCCCTAAGCCGCTCCTCATGGGGCATCATCGCTTCCAGACCTCCCACCATCCTTCTTAGTATCTTTCTTGAATTGTTGTGCCCAGAACTGGAAACAGTATTCCAGGTGAGGTCTGACCAGAGCAGCATACAGTGGCAATATTACTTCCCTTGATCTAGGCACTATACTCCTATTAATGCAGCCTAGAATCGCATTGGCATTTTTTGCTGCTGCATCACACTGCTAACTCATGTTTAGCTTGCAGTCCACACTTTTTTTTTTTTGAGGAAATCTACACCATTACATCAATTGCTAATTAACAAAAAATATTATGTTAGTGCCTATAATATAGTTTTTAAACTAAATTATTGGTGGCAAATTATGTAATACAGTATCCCCCTTATCCACTGGGGATTGGTTCTGTGCAGGCATGGATTCTGAAAACTATGGATAATAGTGAATGTCATTGAAAATAATGGGACTTCTGTTTAAAATACCATAGAGTTGCCTTGGAGGGCCTAGAAAACAGCTAGGGAGGACACATTTGCTAGGAAGACTCTATGGTAGGTGTGCTGTTTTGTGTCCCCTGGATAATGAATCCGTGGATACGGGGATCCTACTGTAATCTGAACATCCTGTACTGTGAATAGGTTAGGTTACATTGACCAGAGATAAACATATGGGGCCCCCAAAATAAAGCATTGCAGAGGGGCCCAAAATTCCTTAAACCGGCCCTGCAGCTGTGTACAGATGATGAACAGGTTTTTAAAAACTGACAAGGGCTGGACTTCTAAGGCTGTGTGGTACTGTTTTAAAGATTTTAAAGAGTTTTTACAGTTTTTAAATGCACTTTAGTATTTTTAACATTTAATGTTTTAAGTTATAGATTGTTTTTTAATTTTATATTTAGATTGTTATTTTAACTTTTGTACTGTTTTTAACATGTATTGTTTTAAATATGTTGTTAGCTGCCTTGAGTTCCATCATTGTGAGAAAGGCGGGAGATAAATAAATATATTATTATTATTATTATTATTATTATTTAATAGCTAAAATGTATGAACTTGAAATGAAAAAACAAGTTAAACAGTTTATGATAAAATGGGCTAAGAATTTTGGTTATAATATACAGATGCACAAATGGGAAAATACTGTACAGTTGTCCCTTCACATTCGTGGGGGTTCGGTTCTCCAGACCCCCGCGAATGTGAAAATTCCGCAAATAACAACTGCCCTCCCCCTCCCCCGCCAAATCAACCATGGGGCCTCCGGAGGCCCCATAGTCGCTTTCCCCCACCTCCCCCTTCCTCCCAAGGCCTTCACAGGGCCTCCGGAGACCCTCCCGAGGCCCCGTGGATGCCTCCCCGGGCCTCCCCCCCTCCCACCCCGGGCCTTCACGGGGCTTCCAGGAGGCCCCTTGTCGCGGTTTTGGGAGGGCGGGGGGGGCATCCCAAAACCGCGAATAATCAAAACCGCGAATGCTAAGTTCGCAAATGTGAAGGGGCAACTGTATTCTGTTCTAAAAGTAGCCTCTTGTCGTGAGTACAGATTATGTATCAGGATAATCAATGTTGTGGCACCCCCATTTCTTTAAGAATAATCCATAGCTTTTCATGATCTATACAATCAAAGGCCTTGTTATAATCTATAGTGCACAGGCTGATTTGCTTTTGAAATTATTTGGTGTTCTCCTTTATCCAGTATGTTTACAACATGATCCCTAGTGCCTTTTCCTGTCCTGAATCCAGCTTGGACTTCTGGTATTTCTCACTTAATGTAGGGTCAAAGTCTTTGTTGTAGAATTTTGAGCATCACTTTGCTTGCATGGAAGATTAGTGTAATAGTTCTTGCTGTGGTTCTTGCAATCCTTTGTGTCCCTCTTCTTGGGGTTTGGAATGTATATTGAGTGTTTCTAATCTGTGGGCCACTGCTTTGTTTTCCATATTTGTTGACAGATTTTGGTTAGAACTAGAGTAGATTCTGTCTCTGTAGATTGAAGCAGTTCTATTGGTATGCCATCTGTTTCTGATTTATTTCTCCCAAATGCTCTGAGTGCAGTTTCCACTTCACTTTCTAAAACTGGAGGTGCTTCTTCGTATGGTTCTTCTTCAAATGAATCTTTCATTCTTTCATCTCTTGTATATAGTTCTGTGTATTGTTTCCATCATCTTTTTATTTCATCTTGGTCATGTATTGTGTTCCCCTGCTGGTCATAGAGTATCCCCACTCTTGGTTTAAATTTCCTTTTGATTGCTCAGATCTTGTGGAAGAGGCCTCTTGTTCTTCCTTTTGTGTTGGCAACTTCTATTTTGCTGCATTGATTGTCATAGTAATTCTCTTTATCCCTGCAGGGTTCTAGCTCTATTCCTATCCCCTTTTCCTTTTGCTTCCCATTTGTCCTTGACTGTTTGAAAAGTTTTATCTGTCATCCATTGAGGCTTCTCTTTCTTTTTGGCAACAGATAGTGTGTTTCTGCATTCCTCCCTGACAATGTCCCTGGCTTCAGTCCATACATAGTTCATCTGGTTCTCTGTCCAGTAGGTTTACTAATGCAAATCTATTTTTCACATTGTCTTTAAGTTCTTCAGGGATGTTCTTCAGGTTAACACAATGATTAAAAAAAACCCGTGTCTCTTAGCAAAAGCATATTGACAATAATAAAACTCAAAGTTATGAGAGAGGAAACCACTAGCAAGGTACACTCTTTCAACCACTTCCTTTTTTCCTTCAGCTCAAAATACGGTACTCATATTTCAGTATTGTTCTTTATATATATATATATATATATATACACACACACACACACACACACATTGTCATTAGGGCACTATGTAATGTATACTCTTAGTACCTGTTCTCATTGGTCCTCCTTTTCCTCAGCTTCCTGTTTCCTACAGTTTTGGTCTCCTCCACTACCCCACCTTCATGTTTGTATTTTTGGTTTTGGTTTTTGGCCAGCTATTCTACTTCGTACTTTGTGTCACTTCTATCTCTTGTATATTGTAAAAAGTCCTTTTCCTTTTCAATTTTCCGGTTGTATTTATCTATACGTCTTCTGGCATTACTGCTCACAACCCATGGCTTTCCATTTGTATTTTTAAAAGGCCTCAATAGTCTTCCTAATTCATTCAGGCAGCTAGTTCTTCCATAGCTGCCATAAGACACTCATGCTGCAAAGTTTGGATATTTAAAGCACTCCATGACATTACAGTGACACACTAGCCTATAGTGAGGGATGCAGGTTATAGAGAAAGCCGTCAAGGCCACAGATGCACTTTCACACAAGGAAGAACTGCCACATTGTTCAAAGTTCAAAGAAATGACGGAGGGTGATCAATTATTTCCTCATTATCCACTTCGGGTTAAAAAACCTTCTCTCACCAGTTATTTATGTGTGAGAGTTGCAATGTGACAGATCCTGTTTCTAGATCACCTATTTTCTTTAAAAAATTAGATGTGAACTGACTCATGGGAGCAGAGACAAATCATTTTTCCAAATGTAAGTCCATGCTGAGGTGCAAGGTGGATTTGGTGTATATGTGTGTGCATGTGTGTTATAGTGGGAATATGCAGGTATTGCATAAATATTCTTAAGAATAAGTAATAATTTAAGTGTTCTACATCAGAGAAATGGTGACGAAGAGGTGTTAAAACATCCCTACAACCTCACAGCCATGAGCCAAATTGCCCTCCTTCTCTGTGGCTGCTATAATTAAAAAAAAAAAAAAACTAAAGCTCACACCTTGTTATCCTTTAATGTCTATGAATTGTCAATATCACAAATGTGTACACAGAATAAAACAGTTGTAGAGAAACATATACCAATTCCCTCCTTAAATAATAACTTGCTGCTGTATTTGCAATTACTGTATAGCAGTTAGAAAGGGAAGAATTCAGGATGATGCAAGTATGAGTAAGTTGGTAGTGGTCTTCAGCATTCCCCTCCAACCACCATTACTCAGGTAGATAGAGTCTGGAGCAGACTGGGATAGGAGAGGAGCACCAGCCACCACTAAGGTTTTTTGTTGTGATTGTTCACTAGGAATTGTCCCATTCTAAAAACAAGCTCTTATTATTTACATGGAAGCTGCTGTGTCACAAGTTAAAAAGGCTGTTGTATAAGACTAACAAATGGATGCTTATGTGTGGTGAAGGAATAGATAGGACAGTGCATCCACTGGCCCTGCCTGGCTATGATGCTGAGGCTGGCAAGATTCCTCCTTCTTTAATTACAAAAAGAAATGTCAGCAGGTCCAGCTTGTCGTATGATTTAAAATCTAAAAGATTGAAATTATTGTGCAATTCTTAAAAGGTATATCTGCTCATACAAATTAGTCTGAAGTTTAATCTGGAGCCCCACTTTTGCTTCCACAGGATGGTCCCCCTCCTCCACTAACATCTAATAATGGTGGCAGCAGTAAAAGAGAGCTACGTTGAATGGGGCAAGAGCATACTTTCCTTACTAGAGGCCTGTGCAAACTGTGAGCCACCAAAGCAAATGTTGCCCGTCAGCAACACAGCAATGAGTTACCCAAATAAACATGATGCATAGAATTGCCCTGCATGGATGGCTACATGTTCAGTGCATTTTTTTTAATTGGGGAGTATGGTGTAGTGGTTCAAGTGTTGGACTACGATTCTGGAGACCAGGGTTCGAATCTCCACTTGGCCATGAAAACCCACTGGGTGACCTTGGGGAAGTCACACACTCTCAATCTCAGAAAACCCTTAGGGTCACAATAAGTCAGAAACAACTTGAAGGCACACAACGATGGCGACAACAAGCTTCTGTTGAAACCTACTGGAATTACTTCTGAGGGTCCACACAGACTTGTGTCTCCATACAGAAACACAGCAAATATGTTCCTTGCACTGAAGTCCCTAAAAATCATGCAACTTTCACTCATCTGATGCTGATTCTTCCATTTAATGGTGGATTTTGTTCTGGATGAATGTTAGTTGTGTAACAATTAGGCCGAACCAGGCACTTCTGCCACTTTCTATAGTCAGATTTGGGGTGCACATCTGAATGGTGCGTTTTTAACTATAGGGTGAGGAACACAGATTTTCTGTCCAAGGTATTGAAATAATCTGGCTAGTTTGGGATGTTAAGAAACTTGCAGGGAAGGAGGTATAATTTACTTCTTAGCCTCAGGCAGCAAAATGTCTTTGGCTCACCCTGGGGCACTCTTCTATCACTTAAAATTTTTGCATCACTTACAAAAATGAGATGAAGGAGGCTATTCTACTGAAATGCTTGCATAAAAAGGATGGGAGTGGCAGAGCTCTAATTCCTCATAGGGGTGGGTGGGTGGGGAGAGGGGCCTTGGCACCCTCAACTTTTGCGCTGTTCCCATTAAATCCTGGTCTAGGAGGCCAGACCTAATACTGGGGCTGGAGTTTGTACACATCATTGAATCCCTCATTGAATCCCTCCCTGTGCAGACCATCGAGCACAGCCAAGCACTGAGTTTTGTTGTAGGGCTGGTTTCAGGGCCCTGCAGCACCTGCAGCAGCAGGGGGCCCCATCATGGGGGGGTGTTGTAACCCTCCTCCTGCAAAAACATTATTAGTAATACAGTTGTGAAGTCGAAGGCTTTCATAGATTTTCCTTGGGTTTTTTTTCGGGGCTATGAGGCCGTGTTCTTCAAGAGTTTCCTTCTGATGTTTCGCCTCGATCTCTGAAGATGCCCACCACAGATGCAGGTGAAACATCAGAAAGAAACTATTTCAGAACACAGCCTCACAGCCCGGAAAAAAAACAAGGAAAATCTATAGTAATACAGTTGTCCCTTCATATTGGCTGGGGTTTGGTTCCAGGACACACACACACACACACACACACACACCGTGTATACCCAAATCCGTGAATACTCAAGTCCCATTCTGTGCAATGGCATAGTAGAATGATGTCCCTTAGATAAGATGGCAAAATCAAGCTTTGCTTTTTGGATTATTATTTTTTTTAAGAATATCCTCCAACCATGAATACAGTTGTCCCTTCACATTCGCTGGGGTTTGGTTCCAGGACCCCCGTGGATACCCAAATCCGTGAATACTCAAGTCCCATTATATGCAGTGGCATAGCAAAACAGTGTCCCTTATATATAAAACGGTAAAACCAAGGTTTGCTATTTGGAGTATTATTTTTTAAATAATATTTTCAAGCCGTGAATACTTAAATCCGTGGATACCCAATCCGTGGATACGGAGGGACAACTGTAATCTGAATATCCCGTATTGTGAATAGGTTAGGTTAGGTTACATTGACCTGAGATAAACATATGGGCCACCCAAACTAATGGGTTGCAGGGACCCCCCCAAAATTCCTCAACGCGGCCCTGGTTTGGGTCCCAGGGGGGGTCCCGGGGGGTCCCACTCTTGGCGGAAAGGGAGGCAGCTGCCGGCTGGGATGAGGCGGGGATGCGGCTTTTTGCGAGGGGGTTCCGGCGCCACAGGGAGGAAGAGGAGGAGGAGGCGGCGGGAGTCAGGCTCCCGCCCAGGTGCAGCCGAGGCGGGGCGTGGAAAGCCAAGGCGGCTGATAGCCGGCGGGAAGGAAGGAAGGAAGAACGGACGGACGAGGCAGCCGCCGCCCTCCCTTCGCGTCGCTTGGCTTCCCCTCGAGCGGGGAAACTTCGTCGCCGGCCGAAGGGGACGGGCGAGCTGAGCAGGAGCCGGCGGTAAGTGGGGTCGCCGCGCGGCTTCTCCTCCCTTCCCGCCCTTCTGTGGTGGGACCCGGCAGCCTGCCCTGCCCTGCCTTCGCCGCCCCGGTCCTCGTGGTCTGGGCTCCAGAGGACGCTTCCCGCGCTCTGGCCCCGCAAGTCCCCCCGGGGCTGGGCTGGGCTGGGCTCCTTTGGGCTCTGGGCGCCTCGGCTCCACCCTCCACCCGCGGGCTGCTCGGCCCCTGGTGGGCGGTGGGCTCCCGCCGGGGAGGCAGAGCTTGGAAAAGTTGTCACCTTTGGGGGTAAACAGGGGCTGGGTGGCCGTCCGTCAGGAGTGCTTTGATTGTGTGTTCCTGCAATGGCAGGGGTTGGACTGGATGGTCTCTCTTCACGCCCCCCACAACCAGGGCTATGCTTGGGGGGGTGTTACTGGAAGGGTAATACCCTCCCCGCAATACATTTTTCCAAGCCGCAGGGTGAAGCGGGGTTAAGAGCGGAACAGAAATACAGTTGTCCCTCCGTATCCACGGATTTAAGTATTCACGACTTAAAAAAGTCTTTAAAAAATATTCTTTAAAAAAATAATAATCCAAAAAAAAAAAAACTTGATTTTGCCATCTTATATAAGAGACACGATTTTGCTGTGCCATTGCATATAATGGGACTTCAGTATTCACGGATTTTGGTATCCACGGGGGTCCTGAAACCAAACCCCAGCAAATATGAAGAGACAACTATGGTTTCTAGCTGATCCGCCCACCCTTGTCCAACAGCTGTTAGCCATGACCTGGAAAGGGAGCCTCCATGTTCAGAGACAGTCTGCCTGAAGAACTGAGAGGGGCCTTGCTTTTCTTTCTGGGCTTCGGTTGGAGCCGCTGGAGCTTTGACCTGAACTAACCTAACAAGGCAGATCTTCTGATCTGGTCCAAATTGCCCTCCCGAACTTCTGGTCTAACCCCCCTGGCTAGCAGAAGAGGAGAAGGAAGGGTGGCCTGACATTTCTCTTCTCCCAGGGAAGGAGGGGAAAGAAGCGAAGGCAGAGGGCAAAGGGAAGTACCCAAGGCTGCCTAGCCAAGCAGTGCCAGCCCCAGAAATCATAACAAGGGCTCCCAGTTTTCTTCCCAGACTCCTGAGACAGTGTGAAGCCTGTTCTCTGATCTCTCACAAGGATGAGAACAAAATTGGTGTGTGTGTGTGTGATTTTGCTGGACATAGTTTTTAGGCAGTGTGCCTTTGAAAACAATAAAATATAATAAAAGAAAAGAGAGCAGTGCCCCTCTTCATTGGTTCAGCTGGAGCCTGAGAGAATATTTACAGAGTCTAACACAAGAGTTTAGAAATGATGGGGAGGCGGGAGGACAAAATATCATTGGTTGGTGATACCTTGAAGGTGTGTGATACCTGTTTAGTGTTTTTCAGTCAAAAAGGGGCAGAATTGAAAAGTAGATTGTCAGAATGCACACCACCTGTGATCCTTCCTAGCTGGGTTCTGCAGCCCTGTACCTTGCAGTGTGTAAGGTGCTGAATAAGAACTCTTGAGTCTCCAAGGTCTATTTACAGAACTTTACTTATAGAGTACTGTACAGTTGTCCCTTCCTATTCACTGGGGTTTGGTTCCAGGTATCCCCTGTGGATACCAAAATCCGTGAATACTGAGTCCCATATATAAGGTGTCCCTTATATAAGATGGCAAAACCAAGGTTTGCTTTTGGGATTACAGTTGACCCTCCATATCCACGGATTTGGCATTCACAGTTTTAAGTATTCACGGCTTGAAAATATTCTTTAAAAAATAATAATCCAAAAAGCAAATCTTGATTTCACCATCTTATATAAGGGACACAATTTTGCTATGCTATTGCATATAATGGGACTTGAGTATTCATGGATTTGGGTATCCACAGAGGATCCTGGAACCAAACCCCAGCGAATATGAAGGGACAACTGTATTATTTTTTAAAGAATATTTTCAAGCTGTGAATACTTAAATCCGTGGATACCAAATCCATGGATATGGAGGGACAATTGTATTTACAGCTATATACAGAACCATGTTTTGCTACCAGACCATTTCGTTACACATTTCGGATATAGATCCACTCGGTGGTAGGGTAGTTACTCTGAATTGTTGATTCTGCTGAGTTTGTGCTGGATTGGGATCTTTTATGTATGGGTTTAATAACAAACTGTTTAGAGTCCTGTCTAGACTCTAGAGCATAAAGGTATGCATTTATACTTCTGTTGGTTTCCATGCCCCTTTTCCAGCAGACTGGCTATTTGTTCTCAAAATGCCCCAGCCTTGCATACGTCAGTGTCCACTTACAGATGTGTGAGAAATATCAGTAATGGAAATGCCTCCGTTAAGATGCAGGGAAATGGTGGTGAAAAGCTGAGGATTAAACGACATGCTTAAGGGAGATCTCTGCTAAAGATGGGGGCAAGATAACAAGAGAGAGTTTGTTGTAGTGGTTTGAGCATTGGACCAAGGCTGTGGAGATCAGGGTTTGAATACTCACTGGGCCATGGAAACCCACTGGGTGACATTGGGAAGTCATACTCTGTTAATCTCAGAGGAAAGCCATGGAGAACCCCCTCTGACCAAATCTTGCCAAGAAAACTCCATAATTGGTTCACCTTAGGGTTGCCATAAGCTGGAAATAACTTGAAGGCAGACAATAACAAGAGTAACAAGTCCCTTCCACTTTCACTTTGTTCATGCAAGAGGAGAACATTTGTTGGCTCTTCAGCTCTTGCTTGCTTGAAAACATGAGCCTTTACCACCTTAGACAGCTTCAAAAAAGCTGTCAAGATGGATCTTTTCCAGCAGACCTTTCCCAAATAGCTATCCTGGCCCAAAGATTCTGCTGTCTTTTCCCTTAAGCTGCCATTGAATTATTCCATTTTTTTCTCTTTTTAATTATTGTATGTTTTTAATCTTTTTAATTTAATAGTGTTTTAAGGGGTGGGTGGGTTAGGGTACTAATGTAATTATGGAATTTTTATGCTGTAAGCCGCCCCGATTGTGTTGCAGAGGGGCGGGATAGAAATAAATATTATTATAATTATTATTATTATTACCATTTTGGGTCTTCTGAGCCAGTATGGTGTAGTGGGTTGAGTGTTAGGCTACAACTACAGGAAAAGAAACCCCACCAAAATATTAGGAAAAACTTCCTGATGGAATAAGCTGTTCGTCAGTGGAACACACTGCCTCGGAGTGTGGTGGAGTCTCCTTTGGAGGTTTTTAAACAGAGACTGGGTGGCTATCTGTCGGAGTGCTTTGATTGTGTATTCCTCCATGGCAGGGGGTTGGACTGGATGCCCCTTGCAGTCTCTTCCAGCTCTATGATTCTATGACTCTGGAGACCAAGGTTTCAGTCCAGATCAGCCATGGAATCCCACTGGGTGACCTTGGGCAAGTCACATTTTCTCAGCCTCAGAGGAAGACGAAGGCAAACCTGCTCTGAACAAATCTTACCAAGAAAACCCTGTGATTCGCCTTAGGGTCACTAAGGCAGGAAGCTACTTGAAGGCACATAACGAGGCCTAAAGACACCAGATCCTGCCTGATCGTGGAAGCTAAGTGGGGTCACCCCTAGTTACTGCTTGGATGGGAAACCACCAACACATCCCAGGAGCTGGAGACTCTATTTCATAAGAAGGAATTAGCAAAACCACCTCTAAGTATTCCTTGCCTAGGAAAACCCTATGAAATTCATGGGTTCATCATAAGTCAACGGGCAACCTGTAGGCAGCTACACACATTATCACACCACACTGTTATAGCACTATTATTCCACTTTAACTGCTATGGCTGCCTGCTGTGGAATTCTGGGATTTGCAGTTTAGGGAGGGGCATTTAGAACTCAGCCAGAGAGCTCTTGGGCTTCACTAAACTACAAACACCAGAATTCCACAGGAGACAGCCAGAGCAGTTAAAGTAGAATAGCAGCACTATAATAGTGTAGTGTGATGAAGTCTTTATCACATTACACTCAGATGTGAACTTAGTTACGGTATGTACTGCAGCACTCCTAAGCAAGGGGCATTCCTCAGACAGGATGGGCATCTTAAAGTTGTCCAGAGCAAAACTGAAGGAAATTTTCTTGGCTGAGTAGCCAAATATCCTTCAAAGCTTCATGATATTGTT
The DNA here is from genome assembly GCA_030847615.1 of Gambelia wislizenii. NCBI lineage: Eukaryota > Metazoa > Chordata > Lepidosauria > Squamata > Crotaphytidae > Gambelia > Gambelia wislizenii. Next base: position 167,294,832 of record JAUMIR010000004.1, read on the forward strand.
TATGGAGATTGTTATTCTCCCTCAGGGGTTTGGAACAGAGTTGGAGCAAAGAGATCTGTTGAAAAATTAAGTTGTCTGTCCTTCGGAATTAGGCATGAGCTTGCCAAAAAAATGTTTACATTTCCAAATCTTCTCAAGGGAGAAGGTATACAAAGCCTGAATGTTTATTTTAGTGCTTGTCTGCACTGGTTTTTCACACTCTGATCCCTAAACCATTTTACTTCGGAGCTGAGCTTGTAAAAAGTTACATTTTGGACTACTACCCTTGGAAGTCTAGTAAATCCTAGTAGCAATAATCCAGAAAAGTAACTTTATCATGCTCTGCTGGACAGCAATGGTGTATGCAGAAAACCTTTCTTGTAGGTGCTAGAATTTAAAGACATAGCTGTGTTAGTCTGGAACATAGTATGCAAAGCGATCTTGTACCATCTTTGAGAGTAACACAGTTTCAAAGGTGCTACAAGATCCCTTTGCATACTTGTGGGTTCTGACAATGTTGGTTTTGTAGATTTTCCTTGGTTTTTTTCCAGGCTGTGAGGCCGTGTTCTGGAAGAGTTTCTTTCTGACATTTTGCCTGCATCTGTGGCTGGCATCTTCAGAGAATGATTGGGTAGGTGTGTGTGTGGAGTTTATATGCTGTGAATCCCTGTTGGGGAGTATATGTAAATTTGTGTAATTGAATGGTTAGCTACTGGGTATAGAAATGCAAGGAGGATTAGTGTCTGTTTGGCTAATGGTTGGTTGATGGGCTGTTATCTGCTGGGAATCCCCCTGTCTCTGAATGGAGGACAAAAGAGACTCTCTCACAGCTGCAGGAGTTTACCATATACAATGCAGCTGTGGACAAGTTTACATAGGGACTACTAAACGCAGTGTGCAAACACAAATCAAAGAACATGAGAGACACTGTAGACTGGGCCAGCCAGAAAAATCAGCAGTAGCAGAACATGTTATAAACCAACCTGGACACAAAATGCTATTTAAAAACACAGAAATTCTGGACTCGCCCAACAACTGTCATGTCAGAATGCACAGAGAAGCCATTGAAATCCACAAACACCTGGACAACTTCAACAGGAAAGAAGAAACCTTAAAAGTAAACAAAATCTGGCTCCCAGTTTTGAAATACAATAGAATCAAAATCAACACTTACAAAGGAATTCCTCCCAGGGACAGGGGGATTCCCAGCAGATATGGCCCATCAACCAACCATTAGCCAAACAGACACTAATCCTCCTTGCATTTCTACACCCAGAAACTAACCATTCAATTACACACATTTACATATATTCCCCAACAGGGATTCACAGCATATAAACTCCATACACACACACACCTACCCAACCATTCTCTGAAGATGCCTGCCATAGATGCAGGCGAAACATCAGAAAGAAACTGTTCCAGAACACAGCCTCTCAGCCCGGAAAAAAAACAAGGAAAATCTGTGGATGCCGGCCATGAAAGCCTTCGACTTCATATTGGTTTTGTAGCCTTTCCCTTTCTCTGACCATACTCATTTAGTATCTATCTGCCATTGTTTGGCCCAACTGCCGTCTTTAAATCAATGTGGAGTAATGTATTCAAACTAGAGATGACTTTAAGCATGTGATTAAAGACATACATAGATTGTCCACATCGTTTTGCTTACAAACAATAGCCCTCTCTGTGTGCTTGTGGGGGTGATCTGGATTGGAGCAACAATATGAGGGAAGAGTGATCACTTCCCCTTCCAGTTTTCCCCTTCAAGCATTCCTATCTCTAGCCCTGACACCTCCCACTTCTCTATTTAAAACAATTCAACCTTGCTCCCCTTGCCATTATTATGAGGGATGCAGTTCTGTACACTCACCTGATACTTCCTGCTAAATCTAGTGCCTCAGGCTGTCTACAGGCTGACTGAAGGGGCAAGAATCCTTGCACCCTTGACAGACATCTTCACTTTTGAAATTAGCTGTGACTGGGCCTGTTCTATGGGGATTAACTGTGATAAATGCCACACTATGGGATAGTGTGGTTCCTTTGATTTTAAAGGAGGCAGAGACATAACTACTTCATAGAAAACCAAACTGAACTTTTTTTTCTTTTTTTTAGAAAGCCCCCTTTAAATCCTATGGCTGTGGGAAATAAAAGCCTAGTGTTTAATCTACCATCTTTAAACAAAGTTCTGAAGCAGGTATGGTCTTCTTACCTTAAGGTAGGATATTATCTATTTACACCCATTTTAGCCTGTATATGGGACAGAAGCCACCTCAGTTACTGTGGTGGATAACTTGCACCAGGGAATGGATGAGGTGGAAAGTACAACCCTATTGGTTGTTCTGGACTTTTTAAGTAGTTTTGGTTTCATCTACCATGGTATCCTTCTAAATTGTCTGAGTGGCAACCTGTTTGTAGTGGCTTCTGACCTGCCTGTAGTGTAAGGCCCTGAAGTTGGTGGTAGCAGATTTTTACCTCATGGCCTTTGAGGTACCACAAGATGCCATTCTGCCCCCTGTAACATTTGCATGAAACCAATGGGTAGCATTAAGCTAAGAGGGTTGAGCTAAAGAAATGTCATCCATATGCCGATGATACACAGCTCTAACCCATTTTTCTATATTTGAATCCAGAGGTGGGCAAAGTGTGCCCATATATGTCCCCCAAGGCATCTGCTCCCTATTGTGTGATCCTTTTGGAAAAAACAAAATAAAACAAACAAACTTGTGAATCATTTTTTTCTCTAAAACCTCCAGGAGTGGTAATTCACATTTTTAAATATGATTTTAAGGTGCTCAGGAGTGTTCCTATATCGCCACCACTTAGAAGTAAATCCCACTGATTTCAATTGGGCTTATTTTGAGGATGACATGCTTAGGATATTAAAGCTTAAATGGCCTTCTATCACCTTTTTCCTGCCTAAAATCTATCTGTGATTAAATATGTCCTCCCAAATGGTTACATTTAGTGGTCAGAGCATTTCCACAGTCAGAGAGGCGGATGGGTATTGGAGGCAGGTCCATTCATTATTTTTAATGTTTTTATTCTGCCTTTGATACACACACAGCCAGGTGGCTGACAAACTACACACATTTAAAACAATAATTAAACTATTTTTGGGAAATTAAAATTATACTTTAAAGATCAGTACAGAATTATGGAGAAACAAATCCTTGTCCCAGACCAGGATCAATCTCACTAATAAGTTTGTTTTGTTTTGTGTTTACCGGAAGTGGCATCCTAGGGTGGTATTTGATGGAGGTTGATTCTGCAATAGCAGTAAAAGAGGGTCACTTCCTTCATGCATATACTTTTGCTACTTAGCAAAAGCCAAGTTTGCCAGCTGAACAGAGAAAAAATGGTCTGGCCTGGTCGTGTGCCTTTAAGCCATAGTTCAGTCTGCACCAATCAGCAAGTGAAGCTTCTCATGGCATGGATATGAGCATATCTTAGCTTCTACAAATTAAGCAAGAACGCCTAAAGGTACAAGTGACCAATAAAAAAGGTGGCAACCATGCCCATATCTTGCACCTAGTCCCAAGCTAGCCCAACTGCCTGCCTTTTATATGAACCTTTTAACTATTGTATGGATTCTTAGTTGCTTCCTTCTTTGTTGTTATGATAATGTACGAGTGCCATTTTAGCCCATCAAACATGTTTCATCCCAGGACTAAGGCTGATGGCTAGGGAGCCAATTATAGGGTTCCAGATACTGTTCATGGCAGAAGACTCCCATGTCTTTATGAGAGAAGTGCAGAAGGGAGATTCTTAAATGCAGCTTTTGTCATCAGAGAACAAGAGTGAGAATAATGTAGCCCTTTAGATGTTAGTGGATTGCAACTGCCAGCAGCCATAGCCAATATATCCAACATTAATAATGTTGGGAGTTGCGATTCAGCAACATCCGGGGGAGGGCAGCACTTTGCACACCCCTGCCATAGTGAAAGATACACCTGCAAACAAAAGTCTGAAAGACTCAGTGGGGCTTGACAAGCCACAGGGCCAAGCAGGATGGGTGTGGTTGGGCTACCAATTTCTAGAGACTTCCAACATCTGGTGACAAAATTCATCAGGCATATCTAGTTAGTTGCATGCAAATCTTACCACCAAAGTGATGAGGACAAGGGTGAGAGAGCTCTTTGGGACTTGCTTACACAACAGCCAGCTTTAATTGTACCATTATTTGTATTTATTCAGTTCTTTGCAAGTTATTACATCCTATGCAGATAAAATATTGTGTGTGAAGGAGTGTTGCTGTAGGGCCAATAGTTATGGAAACTATCCTTAAGGCCAACTGCAGTGCAATCCTATGCATATCTGCTCAAAGTGAGTCTCATTGAATTCAGTGGAGCTTACATGCAGGTAAAGGTTAGAGGGTTGCAGTATACATCTTCATGGATGGAAGCTTAACGAGATATTGGAAGGTGTTACATGTTAAGCCTACAAGAAGGTATTTTAAATAATGATTACCAAGCCATATCAGTTTGGAAACTTGAATTATGGATATTCCATGAAGGAAAATAAAAAGAATTCTGTAAGCAGAATAAATTGAGGAGGAAAAATGGCAGGTGTCTAAGGAAACTAGTATGGATGTCTAAAGAACTGTCAATTGAGCTAAGAGTTAAAAGGAACATGTACAAGAAATGGAAAAAGGAAGAATTCACCAAAGAATTCAGACAAATAGTCAGCTTGTGTAGGGGGGAAATCAGAGAAGCAAAAGCACAAATAGAGCTCAGGCTTGATAGAGAGGTTAAAAACAATAAAAAGGGCTTTTTTTATATATGTCTGTAGTAAAAGAAAGAACAAGGAAATGGTAGGACCGCTGTGGGGAGAAGGTGGTGAAATGCTAACAGGGGACAGAGAAAAGTGTTATCCTAAAAGGTGAACAGTGCTCAACCTGGAGAAAATGGAGCATATGATGCAGTAGGGAAAATGCAGCATAGAATAGGTAAAGAGGTTGTTCAGGAATACCTGGCCAGTATAAACGAATTCAAGTCTCCAGGGCCAGATGAACTATATCCAAAGGTACTAAAAGAACTGGCAGAAGTAATTCAGAACGACTGTCAACAATCTTTGAGAAATCCTGGAGAACAGTAGAGGTCCCAGCAGACGAGGAGAGCAAATGGTGTCCCTATCTTTAAAAGTGTGTGTGTGTGTGGGGGGGGAGAATAACCAAATAATTACCGTATCACCCAGTCAGCCTAACATCAATACTAGGAAAGAGTCTAGAGCAGATCATTAAACAGACAGTCTGTAAGCACTTAGAAAGGAATGGTGTGATCACTAAAAGTCAACATGGGTTTTTGAAAAACAAGTCATACCAGACTAATCTTATCTCTTTTTTCGATAGAGTTACATACATGGTAGATTAAAGGAATGCTGTGGATGTAGTGTATCTTGATTTCAGTAAGGCCTTTGACAGTCCCCCATGATATTCTTGCAAAAAAGTTAGTAACATGTGAGCTAGACAATGCAACTGTTAGGTGGATTTGTAATTGGTTGATGGGCCGCATCCAAAGGGTAGTTGCCAATGGATTCATCCTGGAGAGAAGTGACCAGTGGGGTGCCACAAGGTTTTGTCCTGGCCCCAGTGCTATTCAACATCTTTATCAATGATTTGGATGAGGGAATAGAGGGCATGTTTATCAAGTTTACAGATGATACCAAATTAGGAGGGGTAGCTAATATCACAGAGGACAGGATTAGAATTCAAAATGACCTTAACAGATTAGAAAGCTGGGCCAAAACTAACAAAATGAATTTCAGCAGGGAGAAATGTAGGATACTACAGTCTGTAAGCACTGTGATCACTAAAAGTCAACATGGGTTTTTGAAAAACAAGTCATGCCAGACTAATCTTATCTCCTTTTTTGATAGAGTTACATACTTGGTAGATGAACGGAATGCTGTGGATGTAGTGTACAGTACAACCCTTGTATCCACTGATTCATTATCCACTGATTAAATTATTCACAGGACACAAACCAGCACACCTACCGTAGAATCCTCCTAAAAAAGGTGTCCTCTCTAGCCATTTTCTAGGTCCTCCAAGGTAACTTTATGGTATTTTAAACCGGAAGTCCCATTATTTTCAATGGCATTCAGTATCATCCATGGTTTTCAGTAACCATGGGGGCCCCCAGAACCAATCCCCGGTGGATATGGGGGTCCTGTTGTATCTAGATTTCAGTAAGGCCTTTGACAAAGTTTCCCATGATATTCTTGCAAAAAGGTTAGTAACATGCGGAAAAGGCAATGCAACTCTTAGGTGGATTTCTAATTGCTTGATGGGCCGAATCCAAAGGGTAGTCACCAATGGCTCCTCGTCATCCTGGAGGGAAGTGACCAGCAGGGTGCCACAGGATTCTTCCTGGGACTAGTGCTATTCAGCATCTTTATCAATGACTTGGATGAGGGAATACAGGGGTATGCTTATCAAGTTTGCAGATGACACCAAATTAGGAGGGGTAGCTAATACCCCGGAGGACAGGATTAGAATTCAAAATGACCTTAACAGATTAGAAAGCTGGGGCAAAACTAACAAAATGAATTTCAAAAGGGAGAAATGTAGGATACTACACTTGGCAAGTGAAAAGCACAGATATAGGATGGGTGACACCGGGCTTGATGGCAGTACATGCAAAAGGGTTCTAGGAGTCTTAGTGGACCACAAACTGAACATGAGTCAGCAGTGTGATGCAGCAGCTAAAAAAGCCAATGGAGTATAGTGTCTAGATCAAGGGAAGTAATAGTGCCACTGTATTCTGCTTTGGTCAGACCTCACTTGGAATACTGTGTCCAGTTCTGGGCACCACAATTCAAGAAGGATGTTGATAAGCTGGAACATGTCCAACTGAGGGTAACCAGGATGGTGGGAGGTCTGGAAGCCATGCTGCATGAGGGAGCTCTGTATGTTTAGCCTGGGGAAGAGAAGGTTAAGAGGGGACATGATAGCCATGTTTAAATATTTGAAGGGTTGTCATACTGAGGATGGAGCAAGCCTGTTTTCTGTGGCTCCAGAGACTAGGACATGGAGCAGTGGACACAAACCACAGGAAAAGAGAGTCCATCTAAACATTAGGAATAACTTCCTGACAGTAAGAGCTGTTTGGCAGTGGAATACGCAGCCTCATAGTGTGGTGGAGTCTCCTTCTTTGGAGAAGGAAGTTTTTAAACAGAGTCTGGCTGGCCTTCTGTCAGGAATGCTTTGATTATTTATTCCTGCATGGCAGGGGGTTGGACTGGATGGCTCTGGTGCTGTCTTCCACCTGTATGAGTCTGTGAAATTCTTTGCATGTATGAATCAATTTGGTTTTGCTAACTCATAACATGATTCAGGGTTTTTGGGGACACTTTTTGTCCAAGGAAATTCAAATGGATGGAAGTGAAAGTGAAAGGTATTTAAAAACTGAATTAAATGGTAAATAGTGGTAAAGGAGAGAAGCTGCCATAGAGCAAGAGCAGGGGAGGCTCAGTTTAACTTCCCAAGAGCACCTCCTCTGCATATGGTGTGCAAAAGAAAAACTCTGCCCAAGTGTCTGTTGATATTCAACTGAGGAAGGGAAGTTGGTTGAAGGAGCCAACTTTGCCTGTGCCTTGGTCCACATGAGAGTGAATCAGTGTAGCCCATGAGTCAGAATCATATATATATAATTGCAGAGTTGGAAGAGACCACAAGGGCCATCCAGTCCAACCCCCCTGCCACGCAGGAAATCATGATCAAAACATCCCTGACAGATGGCCATCCAGCCTCTGTTTAAAGACCTCCAAGAGTAAACTTTATTTTATTCTACATGTCTGGTATAATCTTTCTTAAAGCAGAATTTCTCACACTCTAGGGAACTCATTCCACACTGGCTTATCTATCAAGAAACTATTGCACATGTCTCATGGAAGCCACACGCATTTCAGAGCATTCTGGGGCATATTCCAAGATGTGCAATCAGTTGGGCCTTCCTTTATTGCTCTATGAACAATACTCAAGTAGAAACTCAAGCAGTATGGGGATGGCAGAAAGATCAGTCAAGATGGGCAAGTGGCCTTTTAGAGACCCTTCATCTTCTCAATGGGACTTCCTTAATCCTTTGAGACCCCAGGATTTATTGGAGCATAGTCTGAAAGCCACTGTCACAAACCATTGAAACCAATAATTTTTGTAGCCAAATGATTAGTTAAGAAACATGTTCCCAAGTTTTCTGAAAAGAGATACTTCTGTGTTTCAATATGTGGGAAAACTGAGCAAAGATGAGCACAAATGCAAGCATCTGAATACAGCCCTCTCATCCCTGATTCTAGTATTAAGCCCTCATGACATCATCCCTGTTATTAATGTATTTATTTTAATGTGACACAGCAGCCACTGTAGTAAAAGCTCTTTCCTGTTTGTCAGATAACACTTGACTTTTTGGTACCATATATTCCGGCGTATAAGACGACCCGGCGTATAAGACGACCCCCCCAATTTTTAAGGTAAAATGCAGAGTTTGTGATATATTCGCCCTATAAGACGACCCCCCTCTTCCAACGCATAGCCCCTGCATGCCCCTCCTGCGCTCCCTTCCAGGAGGGAGCGCAGGAGGAGGATGCGGAGGCTGTGCGCCCAAAAGGGGCACGTTCGCCCGTTCTCCCCACCTTCCAGGAAGGTGGGGAGAAGGGGCGAATCGCAGTTTGGCCGCGCAGCCTCCGCATGCCCCTCCTGCGCTCCCTTCCAGGAGGGAGCGCAGGAGGGGGATCCGCAGGCTGTGCGGCCAAACGGGGCTTTGGGGAAGGGGGGAGGCTGGGCGGAGGGTGGCTGGGCGGAGGGGGCTTCGCAGCCACCCCCCCTCTCCAAAGCGAGCCTTTGGGGAAGGGGGGTGGCTGGGCGGAGGGTGGGCGGGTGGCAGGGAGTAGGGGGCTAACCAGCCCCCCTCCCTTTCGGGAGGGGGGGTGGATGCACGGGGGGTGGGTGGGGGGAAGGGAGGAGGGGGCTTCTCCGCCACCCCCCTCCCTGAAAGCGTGTTTCCGCGGCTTTCAGGGAGGGGGGTTGGATGCATGGGGAGTGGGCAGGGGGAAGGGAGGAGGGGGCTTCTCTGCCACCACCCCCTCCCTGAAAGCGCGTTTCCGCGGCTTTCAGGGAGGGGGGTGGATGCATGGGGAGTGGGCGGGGGGAAGGGAGGAGGGGGCTTCTCCGCCACCCCCCCTCCCTGAAAGCGCGTTTCTGCGGCTTTCAGGGAGGAGGGTGGATGCATGGGGAGTGGGCAGGGGGAAGGGAGGAGGGGGCTTCTCCGCCACCCCCCCTCCCTGAAAGCGCATTTCCGCTGTTTTCAGGGAGGGGGGTGGATGCGCGGGGGGTGGGTGGGGGGAAGGGAGGAGGGGGCTTCTCCGCCACCCCCCTCCCTGAAAGCCGCGGTTCCGCTGCTTTCAGGGAGGGGGGTGGATGAGCGGGGGGTGGGCGGGGGGAAGGGAGGAGGGGGCTTCTCCGCCACCCCCCCTCCCTGAAAGCAGCCGGTCCGCTGCTTTCAGGGAGGGGGGTGGATGCGTGGGGGGTGGGTGGGGGGAAGGGAGGAGGGGGCTTCTCCGCCACCCCCCCTCCCTGAAAGCCGCGCTTCCGCTGCTTTCAGGGAGGGGGGTGGATGCGCGGGGGGTGGGGGGGAAGGGAGGAGGGGGCTTCTCTGCCACCCCCCCTTCCTGAAAGCCGCGGTTCCACTGCTTTCAGGGAGGGGGGTGGATGCGCGGGGAGTGGGCGGGGGCAAGGGAGGAGGGGGCTTCTCCGCCACCCCCCCTCCCTGAAAGCCGCGGTTCCGCTGCTTTCAGGGAGGGGGGTGGATGCGCGGGGGTGGGCGGGGGGAAGGGAGGAGGGGGCTTCTCCGCCACCCCCCTCCCTGAAAGCCACGGTTCCGCTGCTTTCAGGGAGGGGGGTGGATGCACGGAGAGTGGGCGGGGGGAAGGGAGGAGGAGGCTTCCTAGCCACCCCCCCAAAGCCGCGGTTCCGCGACTTTCGGGAGGCGGCGTGGAAGCGCGGGGGGTGGGCGGGTGGAAGGGAGGAGCACTTTGCTTCACCCCCTGCCCGATCTCCTGCCTCTTCGCTCCGTTTGCGAAGAGGCAGGAGATAGGCAGGCAGGTGAAGCAAAGTGTATCTGGCGTATAAGACGACTGTCGATTTTGGAGGGCACTTTTGAGTGCTCAAAAGTCGTCTTATACGCCGGAATATACGGTACCTGGAGACCGGAGTTCAAATTTCTGCCCGGCCATGGAAACCCACTGGGTGTTTTAGGCAAGTCATACCCTCTCAGCCTCAGAGGAAAATAAAGGCATAATGAGCAAAAATGTAAATTGGTACACTTTGCACATAGTCATACATGCATTTGTATCACTTGATTTCTCATGGCTTATTTTTTCTGCATACAGTAGTATATTGTTTTATTTTGGCATTTATTTCTCCATAGGAAAGCACCGGGTAGATAAGAATTGCCTTCCGTGATCGTATCAGTCTAGTCTACAGCATTCTCTTTCTTACTGCACCCAGCCAGCTGACTCTGGAATACTCATGACTGGGGCAAGCAGGAAGGTGGTAGCTTCTGCCTCTGGCCTGCAAAGGTGCAACCAACTTTCCCCTTTGTAAACTTGATCTCTGATGTGAAGAGGTTCAAATGTACAATTAAATTTCTCATTCATATGTATAAGTCATCAGCTTGGGGGTGGGTGGGAATCATACATTTTGGACTACACATGTTGGCTGAGGATTCTGGGTTGTATAATCTAAATGGTAAATTTTCCACTGCTTGCATGAGCCTATAGGAGCAGATTCTGAAGTAAATGGAATACTTTCAGTAGTAGCACATTCTTGGTATGTAGCTGCACTCTTGCAGAGCAGGTTGTATGTCTACCTGTAGGCAAAGTGTGAAGTCCTGTGGGGCAGAGAGCAGCAGCGAGGTGCTGGAGAAAGGCAGAGCTCTGTGTGTGTGCCATCTCACCTGTGACCCTAAGCTAACATGCCATCCTCAGGTGCAGTGGAGGATGCTGTCCTGACACCAATGTTGACATAAGATCCAGCTGCTAATCCCGATAGCTTTTGGAGTTGGCTACAGCTGGAACAGGATGGGAAGCATCATCCCCTTTGCCCCAAGGAAGTAAATACCTTGATCCAACCCTAGCATAGCTCAGAGAAGCTCTAGTCCAAGATATTTTGGGCTGTAAGATGGCACAGCCAAATCCATCACCCACTGGCAGTAAATACTAACTGGCAATTTACTTCCCTTTAGTTGTGCCAAAATCTGCCACCTGAGGCATTTCTACCTAATGGTGTGGCTGCCCCCTCTCCACCCCCTTACTACATAGAGGGATTGTTTTCTACATTCCATACATGCTGGTGAACAATGCACAGTGGATTTGACTGCTCGGATAAATAGTGGGAAACCTTTCTAACAATGAGTATCTAGGCAGTGGCAAATGCCAGAGCTTCTGTGGATTCGCCTTCAGAGGGGATTCAGCTGGGAGCTAGAGGCCTAATTTCCCCAGTGTAGTCCATCTAGGAAGACATAAGGAGGCCACAACTGTAACAACCATCATTCAGATGCTGCTCCCCCATATTGTACAGTACTCTGGACTTTGAGCCCCCTGTTGATGGTGTCTGAGGCAAACTGAACCCATCCCCCAGGGTGTCATAGTGTACTCAGTCTCAGCTGTTGCCCATCAGCAGGGGCAGTACACATGGAAGTGCAACCACGCTAGGCAGAAGAGGAGAAGATTTATTTCCCCTCCACCTACCATATGAATGTACAGTGTGGGGTGGGAAGGAGGATGTACAATAGCGCCCCCATATCTGTTGAGTCACCATCCGCTTATTCAGTTATCCACAATTGGCAATGGCGGGGGTGGACAGCGGAGGGAGAGGAGGAGGAGAGCTTGCCTCCCTTCTCCCTTCCCCGCAGGGGGTTCCGGTGCTGCAGTGGAGGTGGCGGGGGCTGGATGGGGGGAGAAGGAGGAGAACTCACCTCCCTTCTCCCTTCCTGATATAGGATGGGGGAGATCTGGCTGAATGGGACTACATGTGAAAGGGATCTAGGAGTCCTAGTAGACCACAAGTTGAACATGAGTCAACAGTGTGATGCGGCAGCTAAATAGGCCAATGCGATTTTGGGCTGCATCAATAGAAGTATAGTGTCTAGATCAAGGGAAGTAATAGTGCCACTCTATTCTGCCTTGGTCGGGCCTCACCTAGAATACTGTGTCCAGTTCTGGGCACCACAATTCAAAAAGATATTGACCAATTGGAGCGTGTCCAGAGGAGGGCGACTAATATGGAGAAAAGTCTGGAAACCATGCCTTATGAGGAAAGACTTAGGGAGCTAGGTATGTTTGGCCTGGAAAAAAGACGGTTAAGAGGCGATATGATAGCCCTGTTTAAGTATTTCACGGGGTGTCACATTGAGGATGGAGCAAGCTTGTTTTCTGCTGCTCCAGAGACTGGAACACGGAACAATGGATGCAAGCTCCAGGAACAGAGATTCCACCTCAACATTAGGAGGAACTTTCTGACAGTAAGAGCTGTTTGGCAGTGGAATGCACTCCCTCGGAGCGTGGTGGGGTCTCCTTCCTTGGAGGTCTTTAAACAGAGGCTGGATTGCCATCTGTCGGGGATTTCCTGCGTGGCAGGGGGTTGGACTGGATGGCCCTTGTGGTCTCTTCCAACTCTACAATTCTATGATTCCATGACATGGCGGAGGTGGCGGGGGTGGACAGGGAAGGAAGAGGTGGCAGGAGTGGATGGGGAAGCCTGCGCCCACCCTCCTCCAGCCCAGTTCCCTCCCCTCGCCTCCCATCCACCTTACCTTCTCTCCGCAGCAGGAACCCACTGGGCTTCCTTCCTCTTCCTACCTCTTTCTCTTCCTCTGCCTGTCTACCTTCCTTCCTTCCTTCTTCTCCTCCATAACTCTTCCTCTCCCCCACCCCATCACAGGGTGTTCTCTACTGTCCGTGGTTTTCAGTATCTGTGAGAATCCCCGGAACCAATTCCCCACAGATACAGGGGTGCTACTGTACTTGAACTTTGAATTTGAATAGAGGCCACAATAGAGCACCATCTGGCAATGGAGTGAACAATGGGAGAAACCCTGTGAATAACCTCCTCCTGCCCAAGATACTTTGGGAGTGTGGAGAGAAGACAGACCCAGAGTCTGTCCTCCACATCTCCTGTTGTCAGACAGAGCAGTCTAAAGTACAACCATGTCTTGCCAGTCTGAACATGAAGAACAATGTTCTTCTGACCGTCTTAGGTCCCACTCTGATACTTATGCTTGTTCTCCAGATTTCTAGGACAAACAAGTAGGTAGAGGAATGGTCAGACCTCAGTAGATATCTCTTTAGCATACTTTCTCCTAACACCACTTGTTGCTGAATGAGATCTCTTAGGAAAAGTGAGTTCTACATTCCTTTTTCAGACAGGTATCCAGCCTGTGTCCCCATCCCCTCACCTCTCCCACCACTCAATATCCCTACATTTGGACTAACTGCAAAATCTATTCCACAACAATCATAAAATCATAGAGTTGGAAGGGATGACAAGGGCCATCTAGTCAACTCCCACCATGTAGGAATACACAACTAAAGCACTCCTGTAAGATTACCCATGCAACCTCTATTTAAAGACTTTCAGAATTGGAAATTCTACCACCCTCCAAGTCAGTCTGTTCCACTGTTGAACAGCCCATACAGTAAAGGTGTTCTTCCTAACGTTTAGGTGGAATCTCTTTTCTTGTAATTAGAATCCATTGGTTCATGTTCTAGTCACTGAGGCAGCAGTAAACACAAGACATGATAATAAGCCATTCGACCGACGCCTGTGTAGTTGAAGCTGTCCTCAAAGTGCTAGAACCATCCAACATGCCTCCAAGACTCTTATTGTTATGTGCTGTAAACTCAGCTTCAATGTATGCTGACCCTATGAATAAGAGACCTCTAAGAAAGTGGCTCTTAACCTTCTCTTTACCAGGGACCTGCTTTAAATTTCTTTTGTTGCCACGGACCTCCAAGACATAACTCAAGATTTAAAATTTATTATTATTATTATTATTCATCATCCATTAAACCTTCCCTCAGAGGCACTGGAGGGAGGGAAGACTTTTCTTCTGCTTCTTCCTCCAAGTTTGTGGCTGGAGTGGATTGAATGGCAATGTGCAGGCCGAGCCAGCAAGCCTTTGCCTTGACTCCTGTCATGTGGCCACTCCACTGCAAGGAAGAAGTGGGCTGAGCAGGCTTCAAGCCTTTGCAGACCCTCTGTGGGGACGTTGCAGAACCCTGGGGGTCCGCAGACCACAGACTAAGAACCACTGCTCTAAGAGACCCTATTATTAACAGCCCTGCTGAGGTCTTAAAAACTCAGGGCAGTGGATTACTTTATTAATTCTATCCACCTGTACTGGGGTCTTCCTCTGTTTCCTCCATAACTGTTAATCTGTTTCCTCCAAAACTGCTTTTCCAAGTCTTTTTCTTCTGATTTCTTGAGTAAAATAATCATTTTTATTAATGACTGAAACTCTTTGCATCTGGATATTTTGTGTACTAATCTGGGTGCCAACTCATCTCCTGTAGGCTATAAAAATCTGTACATTTGATTTCTTGGAATTTCAGCATCTAATTTTGCAACAGAGATATTGTCTGAACAAGGGCTTTCTTGGCAGGAAGGAAGAGAAGGTTAAATAGATATAATCAGCAGACAGATTCACAAGTATATCCTTGGAGATACTCCTACTCATGCCTGGCTAGTGATGCAAACGCTGTCTCATTCATTCCTTTTGCCTGCAGGCAAATATTTGGCTGTTTTCTTGAAATTTATGTGTCAACCACAGCCTGCCTCACCTCTGCAGTTCCTGCCCCTGTTTACCTCTCTTGAAGCCACATGTGTCACAGTGGTAGACCATGGCACAGCTGAAGCCATGACATGTCTTCTTATTTAGCTGCTGGCTAGGGGATTCTGAGAGATGTAGTCCAAAAACAACACTTCCACTTTCTAAAAGTAACATTTTCCAACTTTTCCAGACGACACAAATAACTTTCTCAGTTTCTATTCCAAAAAGTAATTTCCACTGACCACACTCACTGAGAATTCTGGAAGTTGTAGTCCAATAAAGTAATTTTCCAAAGCTTTGAGCCAGGCATAGCAACTCTTCCAGGAGTCATGGCAGGAGGGATGGAGGGCAGTTATTGTATCCTGTTCTAAAAGGAGTTCTCAGGCTCTACCACCCAGTGAAATAATCTCCTTCTCTTACTCCCCCACAGAATGAGATATTCTCTTCTTGCCTTCATTCCCTGATTTCCTAGCTCCATCTTCTTCTGGAGGTCTGTCTTTGTCTTAGGCAAGGCCAACTCCACAGGGGTCCCAATCTGCCTCCCATGCCTCAAAAGTGCTCAACAGTGCCATCATTTTTGCTACGCACAGAGCACCTAACATGGTACTTCCAGAGAGAAACTGTTTCTGTCACTGACTTCCCCTCTTTAACAGATATTTGTTATAAGAAAAGAGGGACAATGTGGCAGGCGAAGTACAGGAGGATCACAAATGGAAAAGTGTTCTCATTTAAATCCCTCCTAAATGTCTATGCTCAGATAATAAAGGCATTATCTAGATGAACCCCAGTCTGAAAGAATTTTCACCTCCTGCTTCCTGTAGATTAAATTCTGAACCCAGCACTGCTCTTGGGCTCCTGTCAAACTCTTTTGGAGGTCTTCTAACCCCTCCTAACTTGGACCCCTCTTCATGCCTGTCACTCTCTAAGCACTGAGCAGCTCAGCTACTGATGGCCAGATCCACTTCTCTGTTCTACTAAGATCTACTTGCTCTGCTCCATGCTGCAAATTTCTAGTATTACAGTAGGTCAGGTACCAGGTTCTGTGTCCGCATCCCAGGAACTGGCAGTGCACTGAATTTAAAATTGCTTTTTGAATTTTCATAGAATCATAGAATCATAGAATTGCAGAGTTGGAAGAGACCACGAGGGCCATCCAGTCCAACGCCCCTGCCACGCAGGAAATCACAATCAAAGCATAACCCGACAGATGGCCATCCAGCCTCTGTTTAAAGACCTCCAAGGAAGGAGACCCCACCATGCTCCGAGGGAGTGTGTTCCACTGCCGAACAGCTTTTACTGTCAAAAAGTTCCTCCTCATGTTGAGGTGGAATCTCTGTTCCTGGAGCTTGCACCCATTGCTCCGTGTTCCAGTCTCTGGAGCAGCAGAAAACAAGCCTGCTCCATCCTCAGCGTGACATCCCTTCAAATACTTAAACAGGGCTATCATATTGCCTCTAAACCGTCTTTTTTCCAGGCTAAACATACCCAGCTCCCTAAGTCTCTCCTCATAAGGCGAGCCTTTCCCAACCCGGTGGCTGCCAGATGTTTTGGGCTACACCTGGCATGGGCTGCTGGAAGCTATAGGCCAAATTATCTGAAGGCCACCAGATTGGAAAAGGCTGCTTTCAAGTTTACTGTTGGCAAAATTCCAAATCCTGGTTGTTCAAGTTGCTCTTGTCCAGTACTGTGACACAAGAAAATAAAAACCTGCTGCTGCTGTGCTGCCCACTCCTGCATGTCACCAAGTCTTTTTTTTTCTCCTCCACATCTCCTCCACATGCAGTAATTAAACTTGGTGGACTTACTTCTGAGTAAGTATGTATAGCGCTACTACTTAGGGCCACAAGGCCAAGGGGCAGCAGGCTGGGCAGATGGGCACAATTGTTTCTTCTGCCCAGCCTGCTGCCCCCACTAAGGCCAAAGTGAAATCCAGATTTTTATCTACCATTTTGGAAGCACTGCATAAGTTAGGATCATTTTAATAATTATGTTGTATTAAGTTTTGATCCCCATTTTGTAGCCCTCTGCAGCTATATCATTCCACCTAGGTTGTGCTACTACCTTTGCTTAACTTTGACCATAGGGTAGACCATCCACTTCCTGTTGGATGATTGCTTCCCACCACAGAAATTCTTCACACTTGAAAATGCAAATTGTCAAGATCCTTCAGCTGGCTTCTCAATGCCCTTTGCTCTTTTTCAACTTCAGGATATTCAGAACCATCAGAGATTGGACAGGAAAATCTGAAACACACTGTTCACATCATGTTCTTAGGTAGGGCAAACATGAACTTACATTGTTTTTAAAAAAGGGAATTAGTCTATTTGGGATTCCTCATCTAGCCAGCAAACAGACTTTCTGGCTACCACAAGGAAATTTTCAAACTACACTGTTATAGTGTTACTATTCCACTTTAACTGCTCTGGCTTCCTGCTGTGGAATTCTGGGGTTTGTCGTTTAGTGAGGCCTAAGATCTCTCTGGCTGAGAGTTGTAAATTGCCCCTCCCTAAACTGCAGATCCCAGGATTCAACAGGAGGCAGCAATAGCAAATAAAGTGGAATAGTAACACTATAATAGTGTTGTCTGAAAATCTAGCAAAATGTAAATGCTCCAAATGCTTAGATTTTCCACTGGCAGCATTCCTTGCAATTATAAATGCATTGGGTTGCAGGAACAGTTTTCACACAATCTTTCTGTAACGTAGCTATTTTTTTTTTCTTAATTCAAGTGCCAAAATGTTTAATGTTTTAAAGTCTGATAAAAAGCTGGTGTGAAGCTTCTTCACATCATAAAATTATGTAATTCCTCCAGTTTTAAAGCAGATATATTAGCAAAATTAAATAAATAAATAAATAAATAAATAGTAGCAGTAGGCAGGTTGGCAGTAGATGTTACTGGTGGTACTAACAGAATATATTATTTTTATTTTAGTTATATCTTGATTATTGGCCAAAGCTAATAACAGTATTGAAAAGACACATAATTTCAAACATAAAAATAAATTAATAACAGTATAAAAGAACTGAAACCAAGTACAATAATAAACAGAGTGAAAGTGATGAGAGAGAGAGAGAGATGGTTCCTCATAGTGAACATGCAATGTTTTTTGTCCCACTGGCCAAACAGTTTTGGAAGCAAAACAATGCCTGCAAAGCGTGTTCCCTAGGAATGTGATATGGGCATACATACCTGGAGAAGCAATTCCGATTTCACACCATTTCTACCTGCCTGAAAGCTTTCGCTGCCTCCCATGCATATACTGTATGGAAAATTCAATCATTTTTCACATTTCGACTGTAGCCTTTTAAAAATTATTTTCATTAAAGGCACCAGATCCCATCTGATGTTGGAAGCTAAGCAAGGTCAGCCCTGGATAGTACTTGAATGGGAGACTGGCAATGAATACCAGGTGCTACTGGCTATATTTCAGCGGAAGGGACTGGCAAAACCACCTCTAAATATTTCTTGCCTAAGAAAACCCTACAAAATTAATGGGAAATTTCATGGGGTCACCATAAGTTGACAGGTAACTTAAAGGCATTCAAGCGCACACACACAAAGTCCACAAAAACCTACAGAGACAGTAGCAATAGTTCTGGCCATAGCTCCATACCCATAAAATTGAGTGGGGCTCCTCAGGAGTAAGATGCTTGTGGACTTAGAGGAGATTAATGTTTCTCTAACTACAGTAGGTCCTCTCAACGCATTACCATCCTTCTCCCCTTCCTGTACACAACCTGTTAAAAGTCCTGCAAAAGCACTGCACGCTATATGATTTGTGGCAGGGAAATTGATTCCCAGCCTCTCACACACTAGGGGCCTGTCTAAATGGTGAAAATAATACAAACAGGATGTGAATGGAAGGCGATCCGTACATACGGACATTCACACAAATACGTGTCATTAGGAAGGGGGGCAGCGTTCCCACCGCAAAGTCTGTGTGCATAGCATCTGGGGCTTCTTCTGGATTTTCTAAAAAGCTCTGTACGACATGCAAATGTGAGATAATTTGGACAGTTACATTTGTGCAGATATAAAAAGGCAGCGCAGTTTGATTGGCTGGACGAGCATAGGGGGCAGGAATAGCAAACAGGGGAAATGGCTGCTGCCACCATGTTCGATTTTCAGCTAAGCGAGAGGCCAGTAAGTTGATCAATCATTATACTCTCTTTTTTCTTTTTCTTTTTTTAAAGTACGAAATATCACATGTGCACACCATGGGAAACTTTTTTTTAAAAAAAAATTGCAACAGCAGATTTAAAATCATGAGTAAATCACTCCCGGCCGCCATCATGGCTAGGGGTCATGCAGAGTTTAGGGGGGCTCTTTTGACCGTGAAGACAGGTCACATTGTTGCGAATGCCTGCTTTTTCGGAGGCGGTTCTATTTTTCCCCCTTGTATAAACAGGACCTAATAAAAGGGCTGCTCAGGGTTAAAAGGTAAGACAGTGAGGAAGAGGCAGGAATAAGTGCTTTACTAGCACTTATTTCTAGAACTCTTTGCTTATAAACTTCAGGTTTTCTGCCACATCTGTTTATTACCTCCCATGTTAGGAAACAGGTCGTTTATAGCTTCAATAGGGTTTAAAATATAGCACATGCAAATAGAACAGTGGACAATCCCCACCATCCCTAGCTGCTACCTGTAGTCTTTTAGATACAAATAAAGATTATTTTTTTTAATATTAAGTTTTATTAGCTTACTTGCAATATCAACACAAAGAGATAAACATGAATACACAAATACAAGACCATATGATTAAACAAATTTTATTTGAAAGAAACTCCCTGAAAGATAAAACCAGTTTTCCAGCAGAGTAAAAATATATTTTTTCTTCTTTTGTAGGGTATAATCCTGTATCTTCTTTTCCAAAAAAAAGTATGCTATCAGGGGTTTTAAAACAAATTTGCCCAATATTTATGCTGAAATCCAGGTGCCCTTGGGATATCAGATATACTATTTACAAAAGCAATGAAATACTGCCATATCTCAGCAAACTTGTCTGTCCTAGTTTCCTTTTTAAAAACTTTATACTTAGCTGTTAACTTTTCATTTAATCTGGCTCCCACATTTTTCTCCATCCTGCAAGAAAATCCACTTCCTCAGCATATTTCCATTCCTTACCTATAATCATTCTAGCCATTGATAATAAAATAGATACAGTATAAGACTTTTATGATGCAAGTGTTTATTGCTGTTTTTAAAAATTGATAGTAATACTAATCTACCTTCATTGTTAATATGCTGGGATGTGATTTTTACCTGTTACCCTCAGTACCTGTTCCCAAAAATCTCTTCTTCAGGGACAATGTAGCCGCATATGAATTCAAGTTCATCTCTGTTCACCTCCCCTCAAACAAGAAGATGCATTTTTATTTATTAATGCCTGTCAAGAGGGAGTAAAATGTCATCTATAGACTGTTTTATTTATATTTTCTTTCAAGAGGTTGAAATAGCTTTAAAGGAAGCATAGGACCAAATGCTATTACAATCTCAATCTGCAATGGAAATATCTAGGCCCATTTCCCAAGCAGTTCTCACTCCTTGTAGGGTTTTGTATTGTAATGTACATTTCGTTTCTAATTTGACATCCACATTAACAGTATACACATATAACACATGATGCAAAAAGAGAAGTCCACGCATGCTCCCTAAGCTCCCTCATAGGGCATGGCTTCCAGACCTCCCACCATGTTGGTCGCCCTTCTCTGGACACGTTCTAGCTTTCATTGTAGCTGATTGATACTAACACAACCATTGGTCCCCAGATGTCATGTATGACCATTAATCAAAGGAAGTCACAAGGGAAAGCTAGTCTGGTTGTTCTTCACATGGATCCTTGGAAGGTTTTTCAAAGCTTCCATTGTAAATTTCCAAATTTACTCTTCAGTGGCTAGAGAGGGAGAAAAACCAGAAATAAACGTTTTTGCTGTTTTGTTTTCATCTTATTGGGCATTTCTAAATGAATTGAAGAGGCAATTTAGCTGGAGAAGGAGTCCGTTGTGCTTCAGGCAAAGAAAACAGGACGGAAAGGGGTTCCGTTCTTGGCTATGCCTAAAACTTCCTGAGCAATTGCAGGCAACTCACATGCTCCCTGTGCCTCGACTAAGATTCCCAGCTGTATAAATGGGCGGGGGGGGGGGCTTGGCACAGCCTGTGGAGGAGTCCTTTGTTTATTTAGATATCTGTGCTGTTCTCAGTGACCTCAAGTAACATCTGATCACTTCCAGTACCAGAATAAGAAGATGACCTCTTGTTACTCCAGCAGGTTAATAAATTAGGCTCCCAATAAGCATATAGGTTTAAGGATCTTGGTTTATATACATATATTAAACCTATATGCTTATTGGGAGCCTAGTTTATTTAACCTGCTGGAGTAACAAGAGGTCATCTTATTCTGGTACCGGAAGTGATCAGATGTTACATATATATAGTTATATATAGTTATACATACATATATATATATATATATACACACACACACACACACATATATAGTTATATATATATATATATATATATATATAGTTTGCTGGATTAAATATTGAAACATTAATTACTAGTATACTTGTTCTTACCTAAGGTTATAACTACAGTTGTCCCTTCATATTCGCTGGGGTTTGGTTCCAGGATACCAAACCCCGGTGGATACCAAAATCTGTGAATACTCAAGTCCCATTATATGCAATAGCATAGCAAAATGGTGTCCCTTGTATAAAATGGCAAAATCAAGGTTCGCTTTTTGGATTATTATTCTTTTAAATAATATTTTCAAGCCATGAATACTTATATCCGTGGATACCAAATCCATGGATACAGAGGGACAACTGTATTGTAAAGGAGGATTAAGATAAGAACATGTGGATCTAAGCTAGAGAAATGTTGTTATGTCTGAAATCTTTGAAAATCAATGGGACAAATTAGTCCTGACCAATCTGAAGCCCTGTCTACACAATTAAAAAAAAAATTCGTTTGAGGGGTAAAAAAACCGAAAAGGCAGCCGTACAATCCGCCTACACGATTTTTTACCCCTCCTAAACTCCATATGACCCCCCTTGTCCAGCTGGCTGGAGCAAGCGATCCAAGCAACGGTTTTAAATCTCCTGCCACTTTTTTTTTTAATTTAAGAAGGTGCCTGTTATGCGGACAGTCAGTTTTCCATATTTACAAAATAAAATAAAAGGGAATAAATGTAAAATTCATGGACTTACCGGACTCTCGCTTAGCCAGGAATCCAACATGGTGGCCGCTCCCAATTCCTCTCTTTGCTAGCCCCGCCCCTTGTGCCCAGCCAGCCAATCAGATTACAATGCCTGTTCGTATGTGTGCGAACGGGGTGTACAGACCATCAACAATACGAACGGCTGTATGGATTTTAGGTTGAGATTCTCTAATCCTTCCGAACGCTGAATCCACAGAGTTTACGGGGGATTCGCTAGCCCCCCCTTCCGAATGACACGTATGCATCCGAACAGCCATGTGTACGGATGATTGATCTTCCAAACGCCGTATGTAGTTTTTTACCATATAGATGGGCCCTGAGTCTAAGGAGATTTTCACACTATACTGTTATATTGTTACTACTCCACTTTAACTGCTCTGGCTTCCTCCTGTGGACTTCTGGGGTTTGTAGTTTAGTGAGGCCTAAGAGCTCTTTGGCTGAGAGTTGTAAATGTTCCTCCCTAAACTGCAAATCCCAGGATTCCACAGGAGGCAGCCATAGCAAATAAAGTGAAATAGTAACACTATAACAGCGTAGTGTGAAAATCTCTTAACTAGAAACAACAAGACCTAAGCAGGTTCAACCTATTCTGAATAAAGAACACTGAGAACTGATTTAGTACTAAGTTTTAACCAATATAACTGCAGTTGTCCCTTCATATTCACTGGGGTTTGGTTCCAGGACCCCCCGTGGATACCAAAATCTGTGAATACTCAAGTCCCATGATGTGCAATGGCAAAGAAAATGGTGTCCCTTATATAAGATGGCAAAATCAAGGTTTGCTTTTTGGATTGTTATTTTTTAAAGAATATTTTCAAGCTGTGAATACTTAAATCTGTGGATACCAAATCCATGGATACGGAGGGACAACTGTACTTCTTATCTGACTTTTGGCTCAATCAGACTGCCTGAAAGTACCAAGGGATTCTAATTCTTTTTCTTTTGAATGTATCTGCATACCTGTGGGTTTGCACCTATTCCTCTCTTGAAATATCCCAGATTTCCTTCTCCCTCCCACCTCACATCCAGTCTTATGCAATGTTTCAGAAATTAATTTTCACCAATTTCCACTGAGCTTTTTTTATTATTCAGAAATTATAGTCAGAGTGCTAAAGTGCTTTAGCAATAATATTTTAAAATATTTTTTATTCATTTTCCTCGATTTAAAATATATACTCACAAACATAAGTCTATCAAACATTACATAAATACAGACTTTTACAGACATAACATACATAAATACATAAAACTAACAACACCTTATTACAATACACACAATACATTTAGCAATTACACAATTATCCAACTTCCTTTTCTCTCTCTTATTTCTATTCCTTTTTTCCCCACACTTTCTTGTTCCAGTTAGTTATTTATTTAGCAATAATATATTAGTTAAGCATTAGATCATTTTTTTTTAGTGCTAAGATTCTTCTTTCCCCGCTTGAGCTCTATTTAAACTGTGTCCTGGAAACAAAAGCTGTGTTTACTTGGCAGCCATTTTTACTGGTTTGGAGACAGCAGAAATGTATAAGACAAGTAGAATTGGGTTAATTTAAACCAACCTTGGGAGTGGGAATAAAGTCTTTGGTACTCTTCAGTATCACACAAGGTAACAAACAAGGCTTCCTTAATTGACGCAATCCACCTGTAGTGTGGGCTCCCTCTTTTCTTACCATCTTCCACTTTACCAAGGATTATGGTCTTTTCCAATGAATTTTCTTGTCTCAGGATAACAATAGCCTCAGTTTGTTTATTTTGGCTTCTAGTAAGAGTTCGAACTTGATTTGCTTTCAGATCCATTCGTCTGTCTATTTGGCAGTCCACAGTATCCACAGAACTCTTCTCCAGCACCACATTTCAAATTAGTTTGATTTTCTTCCTGTCAGCTTTCTTCACTATCTAGCTTTCACATCCATTGAAAGTTGGAAACACTATCATATGAATGATCCTAACTTGGTGTTTGTTAAATCTTTACATTTGAGGATCTCTCATCTAGTTTCTTCATAGCTGCCCTTCCAGTTCCTAGTCTTCTGATTTCTTGACTATAGTCTTCACTTTGATTGGTGACTGATATAATTTTTTAAAAAAAATATATTGATGTCATGATTGTCTACTTTAAAGTTATGTAAATCTTATCTGGTCATTTCTGTCCTGACAATGGCCTCTTGTCTTGAGTGAAGGTTAGGCATCAGGACAAGCAATTGTTGAGGCACTCCCATTTCTTTTACAGTGATCCATTGTTTTTCTAATGTATTCAAAGACTTTGCTACAATCTATAAAGCAATGCTAATTTTCTCCTGAAATGCTATGGTGTACTTCATGAGCCAGCATATGTTTGCAGTATGCTCTCTAGTGCCTCTTCGCTTTTTGAATCCAGCTTGGGCGTCTGGCATTTCTTGCTCCATAGATACAAAAAGCTTTGTTGTAATATCTTGGACATCATTTTGGTAACATGGGAGATTGATGTGATTGTCCAGTGGTTGCTATTATCCCTGCTTATTGGAATGTATATTGAGCATTTCCAGTCTGGTGGCCATTGTTTAGTTTGCCATATTTCTTGGCTGGTTTTTGTTAGAATTACATCTCAATAGCTTAAAACAACTTTGTTCCTGGTGATATACAAGTGCTTTGAGAGCACTTTCTAAATTGATAGCTTCTTCATCAAAAATTCTCCTTTGAAAGAATCTGTACTCATTTTCTCTCTTCTGTTTAGTTTTTCCATTGTCTTTTTATTTTGTCCTGATCATATAATGTGTTAATGTTGTTTATCATCCCTATTCTTGGTTTAAATTTCCCTTTGATTTCTTTAACCTTGTGGAAGAGGTCTCTTGCTCTTCCTTTTTGTTGTCATCTTCTCTTTCTTTACATTGATTATTATGTCTACATTCAAGTTGCCCAACAGTTCAACAGTTGTATTCAGGATTCTGGCCTTATTCCTCTTCACCTTTTACTTTTGCTTCTTATCAATTCCTAATACCTTCAGGGATTTTGACATATCCAAAGTCTTTTTTTTTTTTTTTTTTGGCTACAGATACAGCCATTACTGTGTTCAGTACATCCTTAATAATGTCCCTGGTTTTGGTGCACAGCTCTTCTGGATCATGGTTGTATAGGCTTACAGACCTATACACCTCACAAAGACAAAGTCTGTAACAAACAGCTATTTTTGCTCAAAAAATACTTGGGGAAGAGTAGATTTAAAGGAAATAAACAACTATCATCCCCACTATTTCAAGTACCCCTTCCTGAACTGAATTCCTGATGCATGTTTACGAGATAACATGTCGGGAACATATTGCGGGCGACAGCAAAAAAGAATGTTGCTATATTCAGAGGAAAACCAGAGAATAGATGGGTGTTTAAATAGTCCTTCCTCCCTCTGCTTCTGTGTCCTATAAATACCTCTCTTCCAAAGTCACTTTTCCCCACAAGAAGCTGCTGTCAATTAAAACCATTTAAACACTACCTTCCAACTGCATAAGGTCCCTCAAAGTTTAAATTTACATTATTAAAGGAAGCTCAGCTATAATACAGACAACAAATTAGGAAAGGTACCAATAGGTAATGGCGGTGGCCAGTAGTTTAGATGGCCTTAAAATGGAATTAGACACATTTGTGGAAAATAAGTATGTGGGTAGCTACAAGTCATGATGGTTCTATAGAACATGTGGTTTTAAAGGTGGGTTGCCAATAAACACAAGGTACTGGGAAGCAACAACAAGGAAGAGCTATTGCGTCCATGGACTACTTGTAGGCTTCCCATAGGCACCTCATCAACCATTGTGAGAAACAGGATGCTGGACTTGATGGATTCTTGTTATAACCCAGCAGGGCTTGTCTCATTAAAAAACAAACAAGGCAGACTTTGGGTTATATCAGTGGTTCTTGTCCTGTGGTCCAGGGACCCCCACGGGGCTGCAGTGTCCTCACAGAGGGTCTGCAAAGGCTTGAAGGCTGCTTGGCCCACCTCCTCCCTGCACGGAGCGGCCACATGACAGGAGCCAAGGCAAAGGCTGGCTGGCTGGCTTGGCCTGTACATTGCCATTCAATCCACTCCAGCCACAAACTTGCAGGAAGAAGCAGGAGAAAAGTCTTCCCTCCCCCTCCATGCCTCTGAGGGAAGATTTAATAGATGGTGTAATTGTGTTGTTGTTGTTGTTGTTGTTGTTTTTAAATCTTGAGTTAAGTCTTGGGTGTCCACAACAGCAAAAGAGATTTAAAGGGGGCCCCTGATTAAGAAAAGTTTAAGAACCACTGGCTTACATGAAGGCTTCATTGAATTTAATGACCAGACATATCCAGGAATGCAGAGAATGCATTTGCAATAGGACATATTGTTTCAGATAACTCCTGAGCTGAGGCAAAATGTGCATGATATACACATCCCATTCCTTATGAAGTACAAAAAAGCACATGGAGCTGTCTTTATGACTGGGAAACAAATGTGCATTTACATCAGGGGTACAGTTTAGAGTGAGGGACAGGAGGTACATGTCTGTATGTCCCTCAATTTCAGAGCACATGAAATTATTCCTCAAGAGCTGCGTCTCTGATTTGCCTACTAGATAACTGAGTTGATGGATACATTGCTATGTACAAGGGGATTGCATTCTGGGTTATAGACTGTAGGTGTGTATGTGTGTTTGTTTGTGTGTGTGTAATAATAGTTTTAAATGGTCTCTCACACTGAAGACTTCCTGCATGAAGTGAATCACACTAGAAGAAGGTTTACCAAAGCATGCTCCCTGATATAGTAATTTATGGCATGCAGGTAGTTTTGTTATATGGAGGATCATTCAAAATATGACACATGTACTGGACACGTAGCCTAGAACAGTTTGTGTCAAAGGAGGGGATAGAATTCTGGACCGTTATTTAAAGTGGCTCTAACTGTGTACTGTCATATTAGTCTGGATCAGTATGCAAAGGGATTTTTGGGACTGAGAGAAAGAAATTGGTAGCATAAGTTTTCATAGGCTTCAATCTACTTCATCAGCTGCATGCCTTTATGAACAAGCTGTATGTGTGAATAGCTGTAGAAATGCAAAAGTTGTGGGTGTGCTGATGAGGTGACGAGTTCAGTTTTAATGATGATCTTTGGGGGACAAAGGCAGGAGGGAAAATGTTGCCTAAAGCCAAGGTGAGTAAATAACCATAGGGTCTTGAATGAACTCTATAGACTCTGTCGAACTCCATCTCCTCAGTTTCTCTATCCAAAAACCTTGCCAAGGCATTGGTAATTTTCTCTTTAATAACTTCCTTAGAGTCCTCCGCAATTGATCTGAATCTAAAGCAAGATTATTTTTCTCTCAGCTGATAATTTGCCAAATTATCCAAATATTTTTCTTCTCTCTGTTCATCTTCTCAGTTTTAGTTTCCAAAGTTTGCACTTCATCATTAATCTGTTTTACCTCCCCTGGCAATTGTCCATTTGACTCTTTGACTTCTTTGACCTCTCTTCTGATCTTGTCTAATTTCTTGTTTCAACTCCTCCTTCACTTTTTCCATTTGTTTTGTCATATCTTGCCTCATCATCAGCTTCATCTCCTCAACATTTTCTGAAACATTTCTTTTTTAAACAGAGGCTGAATGGCCATCTGTCAGGGATGCTTTGATCGTGTTTTCCTGTGTGGCAGGGGGTTGGACTGGATGGCCCTTGTGGTCTCTTCCAACTCTACAATTCTATGATTCTATGATTCTATGAATGGTGGAGGGAATTATTGGAATGTATTGTGATCCTGTCAGGGAACCAGAAAGGAGATGTCATAAACTGGCCAAGAGAGCCCTCATGAGGCTGGGGTGTTAACTAGTGTTATAATATGTGAAGTGTGCCGGGAAACCTTGGTCTCTTCAACCCACTGCTGATGGACTGTAGTTTGTGCTGTTTCTATTTCCAATCTTCCTTTATAGTTTTTTGTTGTTGTTGTTGTTGTTGTTGTTGTTCAAGGATTGCTGTTCTGAAGTCCAAAATGAAATGCCCAGGAAGATTGAAGTGTTGTGCAACTTGTTTTTGTGTATTCCCAATCCTACTGTCTGATTTATGTCAGTTAATCCTCTGGCACAGAGCCGGTTTGCCCAATGTAGAGTGCTGAAGGGCATTGTTGACAGAGGATGGTGTATATCACATTAGAGGATGAACAAGTGAAAGTACCTCTAATATTGTGGGTGATGTGATTAGGTTCTGTGTTGACATTTCCTGGGTAGATGTGTGGGCATAGTTGGCAACTGGGTTTGTGTCAACGTCTTGCAACTATATCCCCATCTATGTCGTGTGTCTTCCTGTAGGTTAATAACTATGGAGATTTTCAGACATGCCAAAATCCCTGTTTGCCGCGCGAGCAGCCTCCCGAAACTGCTGCGCGGCAAGGATCTTCTTCGGACGACGCTGTGCCTCTGGCGAAACCGTCCGTGTCACTTCCGTGAAGCTTGGGACGGCTCCGCGCCATATTTCAAGCACGGGCAGCCTCCGTGATTGAAATATTGCGCGGAGCCGTCCCAAGCTTCACGGAAGTGACACGGACGGTTTCGCCAGAGGCACAGCGTCGTCCAAAGAAGACCCTTGCCGCGCAGCAGTTTCGGGAGGCTGCTCGCGCGGCAAACAGGGATTTTGGCATGTCTGAAAATCTCCTAAGACTTACTGTTATGTACAGTTAAATGTGCTTGTGTATATACCCTAAATGCACCAGATGGCATTAGGTGATAGCATTAGAAAACAGCAGCCTTAAGAAGAATTCTGTCATAATAAAAGTGACTGCATGTTGTTGTTGTTGTTGTTGTTGTTGTGTGCTTTCTAGTTGTTTCCAACTTAACGGCAACCCTGAGACAAACCTATCATAGGTTTTTCTTGGCAAGATTTCTCCAGAGGGGGTTTGCCTTTGCCTTCCTCTGAGGCTGAGAGAATGTGACTTGCCCAAGGTCATTGACCCCATCTGAATCTCAAATTACAGTACTTGATTTTGTCCCCATCACTGTAAACAAAGAATGGCCAACTATGACCTTTTAGATGTTGCTTGACTGCTAGTGCCAGCATCCCTCACCACTGTCTGTGTTGGCTAGGGATAATGGAAATTGCAGCCCCAAGAACATCAGGAAGGCCACAAATGTCCATCCCAGTTCAAGATTATAGTAGAAGATGAACTAAAAATGAAACCCAATCTGCCATGACTAAGTAAGTATCCACATCTTATGTGCTATAGCTGACACCTAATTGTTCTGCTTGTTCAACTTCAAAGAACTATATCCAAAATTTTGTACCAACAAATGTGGCACTTTGAATCGATCCTATGTTTGTTACTGTTGTAATGTTTCTAGATACATTACAGTTCCATCCATATGTGTGACATGATCAGGGAGAAACTGAAGTGTTGTCAGCTCCTTCCTTCTACTCCTATGACAATCTGAAAATTGAGAATGGATCTTACTGTGATAGTTCCTTTCCAGCATGGGATGAAGGTTATATTCAGCAGTGGGTGAAGTCCAGGTTAGTTCTTCCCACTCACCAAGTGGCAGGGCCTATGCAAATCATTTAGATCTTCTACTCAGTGTGGGAAGAAAATCCTGCTCCACAGCAGGGGGAAAAAAATTCAATGTGCAAAACTGAGGGAGCACCACCCACCAGAAAGATTAAAAAACAATTTGGGGGAATAGGACCCTCTGGCTAATGCTGAAAAAGATCTTGAATGGGGAGTATCCAACATTCCATTTTCCAGTAATGGAGGGATGTCATACTGAGGATGGGGCAAGCTTGTTTTCTGCTGCTTCAGAGACCAGGACACGGAGCAATGGGTTCAGACTACAGGAAAAGAGATTCCATCTAAACATTAGGAGGAATTTCCTAACAGTAAGATCTGTTCGGTGTTGGACCTCGTAGTGTGGTGGAGTCTCCTTCTTTGGAGGCTTTTAAACAGAGGCTGGGTGGCCATCTGTCAGGAATGATTTGATTGTGTATTCCTGCAGGGCAGGGGGTTGGACTGGATGGCCCTTGAGGTCTCTTCCAACTCTATGATTCTATGATTCCAGAGCCCACTTGTGGACTTTCACATGTTATCTGTGATTGTCACTAAAATATGGAAATCACTGAGGCAGACATGTTGCTATTAGAAATATGAGCATGGCCTTGCTGCTTCAGACTGAGGTTCATCTAGTTCAGTATTCTCTTCCCAGCAAGAGGTAGTCAAATGGCTTGGGAAACATCTTGCCAAAGCATCTTGGTGATCGTCATGCCTTCTTGTTTATTCCTAAAATCTAATATCTAATCCAATAATCCTAAAATCTGCATTTGGACATGGAGTTTTCATTTAGCAGTCATGGCTAATAGCTCTTGATATGCCTGTACTCCATAATTTTGTCTAATCTAGCCTTTCTGAAAGGCTGCCTTAGTTGAACAACACATTAAAAGCCCAACAAAATGAGACATATAGAAAATCCTCGAACTGGGATCAAGTGTGGCTTGGGGAAATAAATTATGAAATTGCATATAATGTCAAAAGCTTGTTTGAAATGTGGCTGCTTGGTTAAAATTAAATGCAAAGTCTGAATTTAAACATAAATCAGTCCACTGATCATAATGAGGCTAAAGCTGGTTACTAGTTGTTTATTCAAAAGATCAATATTGAGTTTCATAAGCTGCCTGAACTGAAGTTATATACCCCTCATCTCCAAAATAAATGCTAAGCTATCCTATGTCATACGTGTCCCTGGCTGGGAAACTGTTACCTTCCAGCTGCTCTGGGACCCTTTTTGGCTGAAGGGCGAAGTATAAATACTATAAATTAATTAATTAATTAATTAAATACCCAAAACGCTGCAATGGTGCAAAATACTATCAAGTGTATTGCCTCCAATTCTATATTCATTTATTTATTAATGGTCTATCATTGGCATAGTTGCCACATACCTGACAATATCTTGTGCAAAACCAGGACAGTGTAGATCCATGGACTAGATCTCCCCTGGCTGCATCAGTATACTATACGAGGCAGAAACAAATGGATAACTCCGCAGTAATAGCAAATCACAGCAACTGCAATTTGTCTTAATGGTGTTTTGGCCCTCAACAGCTTTGCATGCATACTGGTCAACATGGCAGCCACAAGTGATTTACTTGCATTTTTACTTGCCTTATTTGCCACCACCAAACTTTTAAAAAAACTATTTTACATTGTGCGCTTGAGCGATATTTTGCCTGTACAACAAAACAAAAAACACCCTGTTTAATCGCCTTACCGGTCACTCACTAACGCAAAAAACCAACATGGCGGCTCCAGGCACTTGCCCCATTAGCAAGCCCCACCCCCTGCACTCACCCAGCCAATCAGCTTGGCTTCCTCTCCTATGGGAAAGCAATTCAAATCAAATTGCTTATCTCAATGGACAAGAATGTGCATTTCCTTTGGAGTTTTTTAAATCTTTCCCTTCACAGTTTTTAACATCCCCTCCCCCAGTCTTCTGAATATAGAAAAACAATGTGGGATGCCATCAAGACAGCCCATATTCTCCTCGCATTCTGTGAGGAGTATTTTTGCCATTTAGACAACCTCCAAGTCTTCATTTGGAAAGCACACTCCAGTTCCTTATTCATTAGGTGTTAACTGCCATGGGGTCAGTGTGCCTGACAGACTTACACCATACAAAACACTAGGTCAGACATAACACTGCACAGTTGCCACACTAGAAAAAAGTATGATTTAAAAAAACATTTTGTGTGTGTATATCATCTGTTACAAGCGGATGGCAACCAAGTCAGATACACTGAGAGAGGCAGAGCCATCTTTACCACCCCTGTATAAGGTAGACATTTTGCATGTTGAAAGCTTAAGTCTTCGTCCAACAAAGTCGGTGAGAGAAGTAAACAAAACCAGTTCACTGTATGTCACATGCTTGTCCCTTCAGAGAGGCTAAGCAGCCAGATGTCTAATTCCTTTCTTCTTCTTCTTCTTCTCCTCCTCCTCCTCCTCCTCCTCCTCCTCCTCCTCCTCCTTCTTTGCTCCTGAAGCCACATCCATCATGCTAGATGGAGTTCAGTGGGACAGTTTTGAAATGGCACAGCAACATCCTCCAGCTATCCTTACAGAGAACTTTATATAACTGTGATTTAGAGACCCATAGCCCACACAGAAAGCACCTGCATGTCTGTATTAGTCCTGGAAGTGAAAATGAAGCCCAGCCCTTCATAGAAGAGTCAAGTAGTGCTTTCCCAACGTTGTGCACTGCTTCTGTAGCCATGCCAGAAACAGAGGTCTCTAGAAACATGATTCAGACAAGCCAGTAGCGAAATGGTGTAGGATTTGGCAGCCACAAGAATGGGCAACGTACTGTTTTCAGCAAACTAAAGTGAATGCCAATAAGTCTGAGCCATGTATGGGTCACAGGAAGTGCAAATGCCAAAGATATTTGTTGTCCTGCCATCTCTTATGCCATCTGGTCCTCCACCCCTATTGTTGTTCCTGAAAGCATTGTCTGGCCCTGTGTGGTCCAAGACACTTGCAACAGCATGTGAAAAAACAGCAGACATGTACAGATGTACATAACTTACATATTAAGTACGTCCTTAGTGCATTTTGCTTAAATCTACAACCTTCTTTCCCAGAAAGAGCTCAGAAGAAGCCAGTTCTGCATGTTTACAGCAGAAGACAGCTGTGTACAGTACTGATTGGTGTGGAAACCACTAACATCCCACTTCTTACTCCACCCAGAAGATTTTTTTAAGGTATTTAACATTTATTCTGCTTATTTCCCCTGCCACTTAACATGTGGAGGACATAAATATATGCCTAGTTAACTAAATGTATGTGTAACACCATCCTCTTTGACATTCCACAGATGAAAATCAGGACCCATGAGAGTGAGATCAAAAGATTGTGGGCAGGGCAAAAGTTATTATAATAATAATAATAATAATAAATAATAATAATAAAATTTTATTTCTATCCCGCCCCTCTGCAACGCAATCGGGGCGGCTTACAATATAAAAACTCCATAGTCCCAGTACCCTAGCCCACCCCCCCCTTAAAATAATATTAAACTATAAAAGATTAAAAACATACAGTAAATTAAAAATATATAAATTAGAAAAATATTAAAACATACAATAGTTTAAAAAAAATGATTACAGCTCAGGGAGGACAACCGAGTCTTGGGCCGGGATAGTTATTCAGGAAAGGCCTGCCGGAAAAGATCCGTCTTGACAGCTTTTTTAAAGCCGTCTAAGGTGTTAATAAGACGGATCTCGTCCGGCAGGACATTCCATAATCTGGGAGCAGCAGCGGAGAAGGCCCTCTGGGAGGTCACTGACAGCCTTGTTTTCATAGGCTGTAACAGATTCCTCCCAGAGGACCGAAGCGCGCGGGGAGGGTCGTACGGAAGGAGGCGGTCCCGGAGATAAGTTGGACCCAAACCATGCAGGGCTTTAAAGGTTATAACCAACACCTTGTACTGTGCCCGGAAACGAATAGGCAGCCAGTGGAGAGCTTTTAGCACAGGTGTTATATGCTCTCTTCTGGAAACACCAGAAATCAACCGGGCTGCCATGTTCTGAACTAGTTGAAGTTTCCGAGTTAAGCACAAGGGTAGCCCCATGTAGAGCGCATTACAGAAATCCATAATTGAAAAGAATACACAAAACTGCTATTTTAAGTAGAGAAACCCTGGAATTTATGTGTTAAGAAAACCCTTTAAAAAATATAAGAAGAAGCCCAATTCAGTAATAGAATCCTATTAATGATGGGGGTGTGAACAACGTGATTAACAATAAATATCATAGAATGCATTATTGTAATTCCAAAATGCCTTATCAGACATGCTCAAAATTATACCTTTACACAGATCCATGATCACCCCATGAACTCTGTGTTCACTCTGCCTAATGTGCATGATAAATCAGGCCAATTCCCAGCTTCTCAACAACATAATATTCTGTTCCTAGGCACCAGTTCACCCTGTGCAACTGAGGAAGTAGACCAAGCCTATGAAAGCTTATGTTACAATTTCTTTCTCTAAATTAGTCTCAAAGGTGCTACAAGATTCCCTTGCTTACTGATACTCCAGACTAACATGGCTGTGTCTTTGAATAATACTAACATGGTCACCTTGAGCAAACCTTATTATTATTATTATTATTATTATTATTTATTGTATTTATACCCCGCTCTTCAGCCACAAAGGCTATCAGAGCGGCTTACCTACATCACAGTGCTGTTAGGATAAAAATGGGAGCAGGGGGTAGGTGGATGGAGTTACAATACTTTTAGCTCTAGACACAATTGGGATGATACTAATTAAGAAAAATATATTTGGAAAAAAACATGATTGTCATTGCATTCCAAAGGTGTTTTAGAAATCTCCCTTAGGCTATAATCATGTGTGCATTTAGCTAGGAGTAGTCCCACTAAACTTATTGGTGCTTACTTCTGAGTAGGTATGTTTATGATCTCATTGTTTATGTAGTTGACTTGGAGTCTCTTCTTTAAGATGCCACCCCTTTTAGGTTTCAACTTAAGATGAAGATTTAGTTTACATCTGACGAGGCGATGATCTGTTTGGCATTCTGCACCGGGCATCACTCGGGTATGACAGACATCACGAGAGTCCCTCTGATGGTCAGAGAGTCAACAATCTTCAACAAGCTAGCATGAGAGACAACTTCCAGGCAAATCTACAAACGAAACTTGAAGACCATCCTACAGATCCTTCTCCTACAGTGCTTTGGCAACATATCAAAAACAGTATCCTCCAGTCTACAGAAGAATCCCTCGGGTTCTCCCACAAGAAAAATCAAGACTGGTTTGATGAAAACAACCAAGAGATCCAGGAGCTGTTGGCAAAGAAGAGAACTGCTCACCAGGCATACCTCGCCCAGCCAACTTGCCATGTAAGAAAAGCAGCTTTCTGTCTCACATGTAGTAAACTTCAACAGAAACTCCGAGACATGCAGAACAAGTGGTAAATCAATATAGCAGAAAAGACACAACGCTGTGCAGATCTGGGTGATCATAGAGGATTTTATGAAGCTCTTAAAGCAGTGTTTGGACCTACTTATCAGGTCCAAAGCTCCTTATACAGTACAGATGGTCAAACATTAATTACTGATAAAGCCTCCATCCTGAATCGATGGGCTGAACATTTTCAAAGTCTCTTTAGTGCCAGCCGAGTAGTCCAAGGCTCAGCTATCCAACATATGATACAAAAACCAATGAAAAATGAATTGGACATAGCTCCCACTTTGGAAGAGACCCTTAAGGCCATACAGCAGATGAAAAACGGCAAGGCAGCTGGGATTGATGGAATTCCACCTGAAGTTTGGAAACACGGAGGTCATGTACTCCACGAAAAATTCCACGAATTCCTTGTGAATTGCTGGGGAAAAGGGGAACTGCCATCAGACCTCCGAGATGCAGTCATCATCACCCTGTACAAGAAAAAAGGAGCAAAATCCGATTGCTCAAACTATCAAGGCATAACACTGCTCTCTATTGCTGGAAAAATCCTTGCAAGGATACTCCTGAACAGATTAGTTCCTGCTATTGCAGAAGAACTTCTCCCTGAAAGCCAATGTGGCTTCAGAGCCAATAGGAGTACTACAGACATGGTATTTGCCCTTAGACAACTGCAAGAAAAATGTAGGGAGCAGAACAAGGGTCTCTATGTAACATTTGTCGATGTTTTGCTATGCCGTTGCATATAATGGGACTTGAGTATTCACGGATTTTGGTATCCATGGCGGGGGGGGGGGTTTCCTGGAAAACCCCAGCAAATATGAAGGGACAGCTGTAGCAATCACTCAGCACAGGCTTTCCTTTCCAAAGCTCTGCAGTGGCTGCAGCAGCAGCAGCTCTTGCTTTTGTTCTGACCCTATGAGGCCCGCTGCTCTCCAAACTGCAGTTGAAGTAAGCTCAGGATGGAGGGGGAAACTGGGAGAAAGAGAGCAAAAATGGGGCTTTTGAAGACCATCTTTGAAAGTAAAAATAACTTTCCAGGTGTTGAAACCTAGAATCATAGAATTGTAGAGTTGGAAGAGACCACAAGGGCCATCCAGTCCAACCCCCTGCCACGCAGGAAATCACGATCAAAGCATCCCCGACAGATGGCCATCCAGCCTCTTTTTAAAGACCTCCAAGGAAGGAGATCCCACCACTCTCCAAGGGAGTGTGTTCCACTGCCGAACAGCTCTTACTGTCAAAAAGTTCTTCCTAATGTTGAGGTGGAATCTCTGTTCCTGGAGCTTGCATCCATTGCTCCGTGTTCCAGTCTCTGGAGCAGCAGAAAACAAGCTTGCTCCATCCTCAATGTGACACCCCTTCAAATACTTAAACATATTTCTGCAAAGGGCTAGAGCCATAGAACATGCAGTGCACCTCATGCCTATCAACATATTTAGGAATTTGGAAGAAATTCCAATTTGGGCCAACCCCCTGGGTCACCCCCAGCAAAGCAATTAGTTATATCTTTTTACACAATACCCCACTTGAACACACTGACTTTGTTGTTTCTGTTGTGTACCTTCAAGTTGTTTCTAACTTATGGCAATCCTAAGGCAAACCTATCACACACACAGAGCCAAAGCTGTAGGATTAAAAACTACAGTGAACCCTGATTTTACGTGTATGTTAATTGGACTGACACACACATACCCCAGCTGGAAGTAACATGTTACTTGTAATGAATTACTTGGTGGCAAGTCACATACCTTGGCAACTTAGTATATTTGCAGTAATAATTCAAATACTTTGGCAATTGTTACATTTGCAGTGATAAGCTAAAAAGGATTTTTTGAGTGTCAGGGGGCGGGGGAGTTGTCTGTTGACCAGGGCTGTAATTCACAATGTTTCAGTATAACATAATGGGGTTTCCATCTGTTACTCATCACTGGGCGTGTTTCTGCCTCAGTCTGAAGAAGGGGAGGATGAAGAGGAAGGGTCACATGGGTGTCAATGTGAGATGTTGTGCAGGTATTCAGAAGCAGAAGAGCCAGCAACAAGGTAGGAGAAGGAGAGGAGAGAAAGCTCCCCTTCTCTCTGAAACTTGCCTCCTGCCCACAAAAGACGGAAGAAGAAAATTGATCTTCCCTGTCCCCAAATCTAGCATTTCCAAAGTACACCCCAACATAAGTATGCACTTCTTGAAGGCCAGTAAACTAATATAAGTGCATGCTTAAAATTCTAGGTAAGGCAATGCTTTTCAAACCTTGGGAATCTGAGGCCCATTTCTTTCTGAATTCTGACTCACAGCCCATTTCACTCTAACATCCCAAAATATTTGCTTTAATATCAGAAAGCGTTCGAATTTCTCACTTCCAGAGGAGCCTCCCCTCCTGAGACTGTGGCTCTTTGAGGTTGATCAAAGCAAACCCAGAGCTGCAAGTCAGGTAGAGTGGCAAGGAGACACAGCCCCCATCGTGAAAAATGGCCATTAATTAAGTCTCCTCTATTTATGCAGACACATAGCAGAATTACTGTATTTTTCCCCTGCAGGAGCTGACTAGAAAGAGAAGAAGCAAGCAAGCAGAGCAAAGTTAAGGAAAATCAATATTCCTTCAGCAGGTAGCACAGCTATTCATCCTGCAGAGGCCCCCAAAAGAAAGCAACTGAGACAGAGTCCCAACTAACATGAAACTTCTCCTCTTTTTAGCTCCATTTAACAAAACAAGTGATCTTCCTGGAATTGTTGGAAGTTGTCAGGGCATCTGTAACAGTGTGGAACTTACTAGATTTCTGTGGGATTAGATTGTTGCTGCAAGTCTGTGGCAGGCCATGGCAGGACTGGAGCACTCAGAGAGGAGCATCACAGGGGCGCAAGGTGAGGCAAGGGAGGAGAAGAGATGGGAGAGCAAGTGGTATGAGCACTGGAGTACAAGAGACAAGTGAGGGGTGTACCATAATATTTTGATTAGTAAATGGATTAAATGTCGAATACATGGGAACACAGTCAGATGGATCCATACAGTCAGCCCTCCCTACCCATAGATTCTGCATCCATGGATTCCACAGCTTGAAAATATTCCCCCCTCAAAAAAAAAAAAACCCTGAAAGGAAGCCTTGATTTTACCATTTTATATAAGGGACACCATTTTACTATTTACTATACCATTGTATATAATGGGATGAGTATCCACGGATTTTGGTATCCACAGCGGGTCCTGGAATCAAATGCCAACGGATATCAAGGGCCCATTGTAATTGGTTGAAAAGCAGAGCTCAAAGAGTCATCAATGGCCACACTTCAAACTGGAAGGAGATCTTGAGTGGAGTGCCTCAGGATTCTCTCTCTTAGAGCCATTACTCAACATTTTTATCAATGACTTAGATGACAGGGTGGAGGGAATCACTGTCCAGTTTGCAGATGACACAAAACTGGGAGAGGTGGCTAACACATTAGAAGGCAGGAACAGAATTCAAAAGGACCTATATAATGAGAAAACTGGGCAGAAATTAATAACATGAAATTCTAAACGTCCCCTTTGATGTAAATCTTCCATTTTTGTTGTGTTTTGTTTAGTTAAGTGGGTTAGAATAGATATGGGGGGGTTAGATTAGGTGGGGGTGAATGTTTATTTATGTGTTTGTGTTTATATTAAGTATTGTGTTTCCCCCTGTGTGTTGTTTTTAAATTGAAAACTTAATGGTTTAGTTATTACTATTTTTAAAAAAGGAAGATAGGAACAGAATTTAAAAGGCCCTACATAATTTTTTTTTTAAATGGGCAGAAATTAATAAAGTGAAATTCAACAGAGACAAATTCAAAATTCTACATTTAGGCCACAAAAACCAGGTACAGGATGGGGGATACATGGTTCAGCAGTTCTACATGTGGAAAAGACCTTGGGATTATTGTTGATCATAAGCTGAACATGAGCCAGTTGTGAAGTTGAACATAAGCCAGCAATGAAGGTGAATACTATTTTAGCCTGCATTAATAGAAGCATAGTTTCCAAGTCAAGGGAAGTAATAGTCCCACTATATTCTGTGCTGGTTAGGCCTCATCTAGAGTACTGCATTCAGTTCTGGGTGCCTCATTTTAAGAAGAATATAAACAAGTTGGAGCAAGTTCAGAGAAGGGCAACAAGGACGATAAGAGGTATATAGAGAACAAAACGTACGAGAAAAGACTTGAAGAAGCTGGGCATGTTTGCTTGGTGAAAGAAAGACGCAGGGGTGGTGGTGATATGATTGCACTCTTTAAATATCACAGGGAGGAGGAGGCAGGGCTGTGCTCCGCTTCCCCAGGTCTAATGGTTTGAAGTTACAGGAGAGTAGATTTCAATTGACCATTAGAAGGAATTTCTTGACGGGGTAGTTCGGCAATGGAACCAATTGCCTGGAGAGGTGGTGGGGTCTCCTTCTTTGGACATCTTTAAAAAGAGGCTGGACAGGTACTTGCTGGGGATGCTTTAGCTGGAGATCCTGCACTGAGCAGGCAGTTGGACTAGATGGCTCATGAGGCCCCTTCCAACTCTAGGACTGTGATTCTGAGTAGGAAAGATGGGAGAGTGAGAAGTGGTGGGGTCTCCTTCCTTGGAGGTCTTTAAACAGAGGCTGGATGGCCATCTGTCGGGGATGCTTTGATCGTGATTTCCTGCGTGGCTGGGCGTTGGACTGGATGGCCCTCGTGGTCTCTTCCAATTCTGCAATTCTATGATTCTATGATTCTAAGTGCAAGGTGCAAGTATTGGGAGGAAAGGAACAAGCGAGGGGAATACCAAGGAGGCTGAGGTGAGGTGAGGGAGGCAGTAGGATGGATGGGAGTGCAAGCAGCTGACTGAGCACAAGAAGTAAAGGGGGTGTCCCATGAAGGCATGAATAGGAGGGATGGGAGAAAGAGCAGTATAGGAGAGACAGAAGAGTGAGCAGTGTGAGTGGAGGTGAGCAAGAAGCAACAGAAGGGCAAGAAGCAATGGGGGCACAAGGTGAGAAGAGCACAAGAAGCAAGGCAGAAGGTGAGGGAATAGGAGAGGTGGGAGTGTGAGCAGTGCAAGTGTTGGGGCTCAAGAAGCAAGGGAGGGATGCACTATGAGGGCAGAAGTTGAAGTGAGGGTGGGAGTAGGAAGAAAGGGAGAGTGAAATGGATAGAGAGGAAGAAGGATGAGAACTGCAGTGTCGGGATGCAAGGAACAAGAGAGAGAGGCAGGATAAGGGTGCAAGCGAGGGAAATCTGGTGTCACGAGGTAAGGTACGGAGATAGGAATGCAGCAGTAGAGTGCAAAGAATAAGAAGGGAGGCATGAGGTGAGTCCAGGGATTGGAAAGAATGGAGGTGAGCACATTAACAAAGGCAAGATAGCCACAGCAGAGGTCCTCCAGGAAGAGAGGGAAAGTACCATTCATTGCTCCAGTGCTCTGCTCCCTGAGGTGGCTACCTCATGATACCACTCTGAGGAAAGAAGGAGCTGGGAAAAGGCAATTGGGTAGGTAGAAGCTTATTACAGTAGATGCTTGATGTGAATCTTCTGATTTGGGGGAAATGGATCCAAAGAATTATGAAGAAGAGATGTTTATTTTATGACTAAATTTCACATTTATTTGTCTTTGGAGAATTGTGTGCATTTGAACTGTTTACTGACACATATGTCCTACGTTAAATGTTTATAAGAGAAGACTACCATTTACCTGTACAAGGTAAACTCTATCAGGGAAACAAAACAGCAGCTACGTAGGTGAGGATGCAGAAAGGCCCAGTGCTATTCAGCATCTTTATCAATGACTTCGATGAGGGAATTAGGGGCATACTTATCAAATTTGCAGATGACACCAAATTAGGAGGAGTAGCAAATACCTGAGAGGATAGGATCAAAATTCAGAATTACCTGAATAGACTGGAGAGCTGGGCCAAAGCTAACAAAATGAAATTCAATACAGAGAAATGTAAAGTACTGCATTTAGGGCGGAAAAATGAAATGCATAGATATAGGATGGGAGAGACCTGGCTGAACGAGACTACGTGTGAAAGGGATCTAGGAGTCCTAGTAGACCACAAGTTGAACATGAGTCAACAATGTGATGCGGCAGCTAAAAAGGCCAATGCGATTTTGGGCTGTATCAATAGAAGTATAGTATCTAGATCAAGGGAATTCATAGTGCCACTCTATTCTGTCTTGGTCAGACCTCACTTAGAATACTGTGTCCAGTTCTGGGCACCACAATTGAAAAAGGATATTGACAAATTGGAGCGTGTCCAGAGAAGAGCAACTAAAATGGTGAAAGGTCTGGAAACGATGCCTTATGAGGAGAGTCTTAGGGAGCTGGGTATGTTTAGCCTGGAAAAAAGACGGTTAAGAGGCGATATGATAGCCCTGTTTAAGTATTTGAAGGGTTGTCACGCTGAGGATGGAGCAAGCTTGTTTTCTGCTGCTCCAGAGACTGGAACATGGAGCAATGGGTGCAAGCTCCAGGAACAGAGATTCCACCTCAACATGAGGAGGAACTTTTTGACAGTAAGAGCTGTTCGGCAGTGGAACGCACTCCCTCGGAGCGTGGTGGGGTCTCCTTCCTTGGAGGTCTTTAAACAGAGGCTGGATGGCCATCTGTCGGGGATGCTTTGATCAAGATTTCTTGCGTGGCAGTGGGTTGGACTGGATGGCCCTCGTGGTCTCTTCCAGCTCTGCAATTCTATGATTCTATGATTCTACTTAAAGTACTGTAGACTGTTTTCAACTTATAATAAAATTTTTATTCTGCATCTCTGAAGGAAATGAGACCATGCTCTTTTCTCCTTCAGTTATTGCTATCTGTTCCTACTTTACTCTGTATCTTGTCCTGTGAATGAAATAGCAATCATTCTCAGGGACCTCCTGTGGTATTTTCATGCATCCATAGCTTTTTGCAATCAGTGAAAAATTACTAGCAAAAAAATGGTCTGAAGAGAATAACATTTGAAGCGCCCGTACATGGCAAAATGTTAGTACTCTTGTTGTTTTTCTTTCATTTGTACTGCACTAGGAACATCCCCATTCACTTCATATGGTTTCCCTCTCCCTTTTGCTCTCCACAGCAATCCTGTAAGGTAGGTTTATTGAGAGGTAGTGGTGTCCCATAGTTGCATGGTTAATTCCATAACAAAGCAAAGATTTGGACTTGAGTCTCCCCGTTCCAAGTCCAGCATTTTAAACCTGACTGTACTCTGGTTGTCTCAGATCAGTCAAAATGGTTTTAAAAAATGATGTGAAATTTTAAACATAATGGCAGAAAAAATGCAGCAATTAATACCTCTAATTTGCATAAATGGAATGCAAACTAGAATGGTTTGCCTAATTAGAATAATTTGGATAATGTGCAAAATAGGTGCCCAAATTTGATGAAGTGGAATATGGCAACCCTATACAGTGGTAACCCCAAGACTGGACTACTGTACGAGGTAATGCCTTCTATGTGGGGCTACACTGAGGACGCAGTGAATACAGCATGAGGCAGGTAGACTGTTTAGCAGGGCCTCCTACTGTGCAGATACAAGTCCTCTACTGAAAGATCTGCAGAAATTGCTGATTAGATACTGACCCAATTTCATGTTTATAGGGCCCTATATGGTTCAGGACTAGGCTATCTGAAATATCACCATTTGCTTCATAGACTGTCCTGGCCTTTATGTACATCCTGGGGATCTCTGCTTATTATACCATGGCCTAGTGAGGCTTGTTTTGATTGTGGTGGTAAAGGAAGGCACTCTCCTCATTGACATTGGACACATGCCCGGTGTGGGATATTTCCACCATCATCTAATAACCTGCTTGCCTGTGTATTGTCCTGATTGTTCTTCTGACTATTAACATTATCAGATACCCCTGGTTTTTAATGCATTGTTTTAATTGAGTTTATTGTTTTTATTGTTTTATTATTCTGATATTTTTAGCTACTGGTTTTAGGGTATTTGTAAACCTTTCTGAGATATTTTAAAAAAGAAAATTGTTGCAGAAATGCTCTTAAATAGGTAAATAAATATGATTTAGTTTGTCTTTCTGCCTTTTCAGAGACTGTTTGGAGAAGTTTGCATACCTTTAAAAAACTGGCAAGATCTGCAAAAAAAAGTTCTTACTGTACCAGGTGTCAGGCAGCGGTCAAGGGAAGCATTCTCACCCTCCTAACAGCCCCTCTTCCAGACTGGGAGGGCCACAATGGAGCAGATCAGCAACTTTTTCAACTCCATCTGGACTTTCATCCTCTCCAAGCATCAGGAAGGCATCTACAACACAGTCTGCTTGGCTGTGCTCCTGGGTCTGCCTGTCCTTGTCCTCCTCGTTGGCATTTTTATCTGTTGCCACTGTTGTTTCTGTGGCCGGCAGCAAAAGAACAATGGCAGCTACAGCAAGAGAAGCCCCTCTCAGGGGAAGAAAAGAAATAAGATGATGAGGAAGAAGAAAGAAGAGGATCTCTGGATCTCAGCCCAGCCCAAGCTGCTCCTGCTGGAAAAGAGGCCCTCCTTGCTGGTCTAGAGAAAGAGAAGTGGACAAGAGCAATTCTGCTCCTTCCACCAGGGTCTCTGTAGCACATGAGGCTGAGGCATATCTTGCTGGCTCTGTCCCTCTGAAGAACAATTGCAGCTTCTTTTTAAAAAGCTTCTCTGGGGAGTGCCTCACTGGGCCCAATACAAGAGCACTGCTAACTGCACTCAGGTGGAGTGAACTAACATCCATGCCAGCTTACGTGCTAGCCCAACATGCACACAAGAATGTGCTTGTGCAGAACTGCCAGTACCTTTTGTTGTTGCAAACGGACATCTGTGGCCTCAGGCTGAAAGATGCATGTGCTCTAACAAACCTTGCACTGACACCATTATGTGTACTAG
This sequence comes from Gambelia wislizenii, assembly GCA_030847615.1. Lineage (NCBI taxonomy): Eukaryota > Metazoa > Chordata > Lepidosauria > Squamata > Crotaphytidae > Gambelia > Gambelia wislizenii. The sequence goes on from JAUMIR010000004.1 coordinate 167,338,624, forward strand.
CAAACAACGCTGCCATATGCATGTGTAAACATTTCATTGTCCTATGCACACGCATACAAAATCACTTTGTTCCCTGATGAAGCTGCTTCAGAAACAGTAATTTTATATAAAAAGTGGTTTAGATGACTTTAAAAAGAGATTAGAGAAAACCATGGAGGTCTTGATACCTAAATAGGATCTCCAGCTTTAGAGGCAGTAGGCCTCAGAATTCTAGGTACGGAGGGACAAGTAGTGCACAGCTGCCTTCATGCCCTGTTTGTGGGTTTGTGAATGTGTTTAGAGATGTAAAATTTCCAGAAACTTTGAAGCCATGGGAGGGAGGAACCCCTTTTTAGAAGGAAGGGTGTGGGTTTAGGGTTTTTTATATATAAAACATGAATTTTCAGGAGAAGTATAAAAATTAAATATTAGCACCTTTTACAGATTGAAAGTCACTTTGTTATAGTAGGAACATAAAGTGCATTAAATGTAAATAGGTTTGGCATAAAAATTTTATTTTTTATATATTAAAAGTACAGTTTATTCAGAATATAATTACAAATTGAACTTTAAAAAATTGTTACATATGGAGCTGCATTCTGAACTGCAAGGAGTACCTGAACAAAAGAACCTCTTTGGTTTTGCCAGTTTGAGGAACAGGCAAAAAAACAAAACAAACAAAAAAAACACAATAAAAACAGAAGAAACCATCAATGTTAGTAAAACAAAGAAAAAACAGAAAATTATTTTCTGTTGACTAGTTCTCCATAAGGTCAAGCAGACATGACACACTCATTTCCATAAAAAGAACAGAGAAAAGGAAACTAAGACTAAGGAATTATAATGATCTAATACTGTTCATAATCTTACATAGTTTATAATCTTACACAGCTTTAAGAAATAATTTTTGAGACATCCTAAAAGAAAATTTTCCATAACCCATTTTTTAGAATGTTCTAGTTGGGATAAAGTGGGGGAGGCCTTCATATCTCCATATGTATCTACCTGAGCATTCTTGGAAAGAATGCTTTGCTAAATAGACCCATAATCTGATCCAGAAAGGGCTGGTAAATGACAAGGTGCAGAATTCAGCATAACAAGATTCATATATGCCAAGAATCAGGACCTTAACAGGTTCAAGGGCTTATGAGTAACACCTGATGAAATATTGGGAGACATAGGAAAAAGAGAAGGATTTCTAGAGTGAAACTTCAGAGTCCTTCCTACCTCTCCACACACCCCACAACTACCAAAAGCAGAATAAGCTATGCAAAATGAGCACATATGTACAACAATTTATTTTTCCCTGCAGTGTCCATTCTATAACAGTCTGGCTTTTTTCCATGTCTTTCCAAACATTAGGTATCATCCAGCCATGCTGAACAATTTTCATTGCCACAGAATTCAAGGGGCAAGTTACGTGTTAAATCTTTCCCACTGAAATCAGTGGCACTTACTGTTTAGGGGGGATCTCTTTTCCTGCAGTTTGAACCCATTGCTCAGTGTCCTGTCTCTGGAGCAGCAGAAAACAAGCTCACTCCATCCTCAGTATGACATTCCTTCAAATATTTAAATATTTAAACATGGCTATCATGTTACCTCTTAACCTTCTCTTCTCCAGATAAACATACCCAGCTCCCTAAGCCGCTCCTCATAGGGCACGACTTCCAGACCTCCCCCTGGTCACCCTCCTCTGGACATGCTCCAATTTGTCAATATCCTTTTTGAATTGTGGTGCTCATAACTGGACACAGTATTCCAGGTGAGGTCTGACCAAAGCAGAATAGAGTGGCACTATGACTTCCCTTGATCTAGACACTATACTTCTATTAATGCAGCCTAGAATCGCATTGGCTTTTTTAGCTGCTGCATCTCACTGCTGACTCATGTTCAGCTTGTGGCCCACTAAGACTCCTAGATCCCTTTCGCATGTACTGCCATCAAACCAGGAGTCACCCATCCTATATCTGTGCATTTCATTTTTACTGCCCAAGCGTAGTATCCTACAAAGAGCCGTTTTCATTGTGTACATTTGTGTGCTTGTACAAGAACTCCCTCTTGCGAACAGTCCACCAACATCCATGAGAGGGAGAGGGAAATACTGGGCTTTTCTATTCTGTCATGGATGGTGCTAGCCTATCCAGCTCCCTCTGTGTATTCACTGAATGCACACAGTTGATCATCTTTACTTGTCCCAAACATCTCCACTTAGAAGGAAGTTTGCTCAAATTCAAAGGGACGTATACCCAGACAAGTGTGTGCAGCTTTAGTTACCTTTTTGGATAATGAAGTTATGGCAAATGAGTATAAGAATTTCCTCTTCCTGCTCACTTATATTTAAGACAAGGAAATGATCTGTCCTTTCAGTTTTCTTGCTCACTTAATCTTCTTTTCCTTTTCTCATTTTTAAAAGTGAAAACTCCATTGCATCCTCGTCCCAATATTTCCTCTCCTCTGTCATCCTGGAAGCAATTTTCTTCCCAGGCTCCAACCAGCATATCAAAGCTTGCCTGTACGTCTATTTCCTGCAATACTTGGCTGCAATCTGTTCAGAGCTTTGAGTTGACAGATTACAAATAGCGTTCTGTACAACTTTACTTTGGAGGCTCATGACAGCATTATTTTTTTCTATGCCCAAAGTGACATTTATTCACTACTTGTTGCTTTAGGGGGCAAAAATGCTTTTGGAGGTATTTGGGGAACATTCCCCATCCTACTCAAATTAGATAATTTTTTCAACCTTTTAAAGATAGATCCCCCCCACACACAAAAGGCACCAAAATGTATCGGGAGTAAAGGAATGAGTCTTAAAGGCCTACCAGTGACAATAGCAGCAAGTTATTAGATGTGTGTGTGTGTGTGTGTGTGTGTATCAATTCAAATAATGAATTTGTTTTTAAAAGTAACTTTCCAGGTGTTGAAATGTGTGCACCCTTATCTAGGAGTAAAGCCCATTGATTATAATGGGACTTGCTTCAGAGGGTTAGACTCTGAAACTTATTTCTGCAAAGGGGTAGAGCCATAGAACAAGCAATGCACCTCATGCCTATCAACATATTTAGAAATTTGGAAGAAATTCCAACTTGGACCAACCCCCTGGGTCGCCCCCTGCAAAGCAATTAGTTGTATATTTTTACACATTCATAAAGATGCACCCCTGATCTTTTTTGCTGGGCTTAGGCAGTGGTGTAACTTAGCTGCCTTCATATCATCATCAGTTCTGTATCTTCTGTACAGACCTTCATTCCAAGATTGCCTTTTTATTGCACAGGTTATAAAAAATGAAACCCAACAGACTTCTATTTAAAAATAAATTTATTTTAATGAGATAAACTGGAGCAGTTTTTATGTTCTGTCCAAATTGTAGCTGTTTATTTTCTTGGATGAAAAAAGAAAATGTAATGTTTTTCTATTTCTTTTTTCTGACCATAGGAAAATAGTTTGCTTTGAGATGAAGAGGAAATGAAATGTAGATTGTGCTTAAATCATGCAACAATCATGAAGGAAACTGTTCTCAACCAATTCAGGCCTGCACAATGTTTTGCCTGTGTGATTAAGTCCTCTAACCCCCAGGAGACTTGCAGCCCAATTTCCTCTGAGTGCCTTTCTGTAATGATGACAGCAATTTTTCTCCTCAGGTCAAGAAATACTACATGTGCAAGAGGTACAAGAACTTGAGAATTTAATGGCATACATGCAGTGTAGTACATTACATAGGAATCCTTGAATATAGCAATCTTTTACATGTCTGCTCAGAAGAAAGTCCCACTGAGTTTAGTGACACTCCCAAGCAAGTGTTGATAAGATTACATAATTTATTTCGTGAATAAATTATGACTTTACTAAATAATGTTTATATTGAAATATTACAAAATCAACAGTGAGCACCAAAGAGAGAGCTGTATACAAATAGACATTTGTTCTAGCTCACATAGCTAATTAGCTATCTAGGTCAAAAATAAATTCTGAGCGGTTTGCAAATCAAAAATTCTGGGACACGGTGGGGTGGTAGGTGAACATTGCCATTGCAGAAGCTAAAACCTTTTAAAAAAACTACCATGTTTTTTATTCTGTAAAGAAATTGATGCTTGGAAATCCCCTAAAAACATGGGAAAATACACTTTTCTTGTACTTAATTAGCACTTGTATAACTTTTAGCATACAAAGTAGGATTTTAAAAATATAGAGATAGTGGATAGTATATTTATTCATTCTCACAAAAAAATATCCATTTTAAAATGGAATCTGAGACACTTTTCCTGAGCCACTCTATGAGTTTCTGTCTGGTTGGGATTTTAAACTAGTTTGCTAAGTATACATCTACCAGTTGACATCCACACACACACACACACTGCTTTGCTTATATCAAGATACAGTCAATGTGTACAAGATATAGTCAAGGTACCATCAATGTGACACCATACATTATAAACCTGACTTCATGTAAAGTTCTGTTTTCATGAAGAAAATTAAGCTTTTTCCCTATCATTCTCTAGCCACCTTCTTTCAAATGCATCCTCTCTGAAGCATTCTGTTATTTGAAAGTGAGGAGAAACACAGCGGCAACTATGCTTTGTAAGATATAAATGAGAGCATACAGTGGGAAACCTGTCATTCTCCCAATGTTTAACTTGAATTCCTGTCACTCCTCATTATATAGACAATGGTCAGGTTGGATAGAAGTTGTAATTCACAACACATGGACAGCCACAGATTCCCCATCACTGTTCTCATTCCAGTTACTCATATTTAAAACACAAGGTGGCACTGTATCAAAAGCTTAGTAATTAATTGGGGTGCCCCACCTAAAGCTACGAATGATCAAATTTCTTTGTCCCAAAAAAATATCCCTGAAGACAGAATGCTAAATGTCTCAGAGAGATTATGGGTTTAAGTTCAGCAGGGACCTGTATGTGTGTATATACCTATGGCCCAGATAAATTCTTACTGCTTCACTGAAAGCAGGGCCTAAGTTTTGTAATTATAACAGAAATGAAGTCTCAGATGGAAAAGCATAGGAATGGGGCATCTCAGAACTAGGAAGTTACCTTTTTTGATAGCAACTTGCAGAATTCCCCAGCCAGCATGGCCAGCAGCCACGCATACTGGAGAATGGCGAGAGAATCCAAAACAGTAATGTTTCCAAGCTCTCACAGATGCATAATGTTACCGTTGTCTGTAATGAAACAGCTCAACTATACAGCCCCACTTTTGAGTTAACTCGGTGTTGTGATGCTGCTAACAGAGAGAGTGATGCAGAGATGGCCATGTAGAAAGAGAGGCAAAGACCAAACAGGAGCAAACAAAGAGTACATCACACACACCCATACTGAAATGCACTGTTGTATGTAGAAAGGCAATTTGAAATGTGACCACATATTTTTCAGGACCTCAGAGTTTGAAATGTTTGGCTATTTTGTGGTAACTGACAGTTTCTTGCAGGGAATATAAGGTACAGAAAATACTGTTGAATTAGCACCTTGGGTTTTGCAAATCTGCATCACAGGAATCAAAGCACAGCAGGCTGGTTCAGTTCAGCTGCTGGAGCAAACTGTAAGCCGCGCAACCCTCATTTTGCTCTGGGTTCCCAGAGACGAAAAGGCCATTACTACACCTGAGCTGACATTGCAACTAGCACATGCACACGCAGAAAAGGAAAAGCACTGTTATGATAGGTTTCTGACTACAGTTCCTAGAATCCCTCAGCCAGCAGGTTCACACTGTCTGAGTGATTCTGGGAGCTGCAGTCTAAAAAGTAACTTTCCCAAGCTCTGCTAGTGCTCCCCATAAAGAGTGTTAACATATGGACTGGCTCTTAGTTCTCATCTACTTTTTTGCTCACTCACAGTGTAGCACAAGTTCTATGATGTTCTCAACCAGTTATACCAGAGAATATTTCTGAGGTCTTAAACCAGTTAATGTGATTATAAATGTACAGTATTATAATAAGCCACACAATACTTGACACACTGTTATACAATTGTGCACTTTTTGTTTGTGTTGGCAAGCAGAACACTGCCAGGCAGCCATTTTAAATTCCAGCCTCCTTCCGCTTCACCACCAGAGATCTCCTTTTTCTGCCAAAGATTGGCTCAGAGCTATGTGACCGTGGACGGATCTTCATTTCAGTAAAAGGGATAGAATATAAATGCCCTTTCCATGGTTCCCAGTTCACTCCCTGGAAAGTAAAAAATACATAGGACATGGGTGATGGTATAAGTCCAGCTTCTTGAATCTACAGAGAACTGTTCAAATGCCTGGTCATGCTGATCATCAAAAATAATCTCAGGATAAACACGTCACAATCAGTTACCATTGAGCCTTGTAACAAGTTGGTGGATTAGGTCTGCTTTCAGACGACATTTCAACTGGTATTGCTAAGCCGTCATTCTCAAATAGTAACCATCATCATTATCACCACCACCACCAACAGACTCCTATAGTACTTCAGAGTGATCAAAACAGTTCACACACATTATTTTTCTGTATTCCTGGCAATAATCTTACAAGATCAGCCAAGCATTATCAGCCTTCCTTCACTGGGGGAGGACTCTGCAGTTCAAGAGAGGTAGAGGGTTTTTTGACTAAGGTGAGTTCAAAAGAGTTTTTCCTGAGGGATTATACAACCTTGGACTTCATCGACATATATCCACTGATACTGTCGGGTGGAGGTTTCCATGTCAGGTATATGAATTTATATATGCTTACCTCATAAGACTGGTAACCAGAAATAGCCAATGAAGCTCAGTGGTGATAGATTCATAGAATCATAGAATTTTAGAGCTGGAAGAGACCACAAGGGCCGTCCAGTCCAACCCCCTGCCATGCAGGAATCATGATCAAAGCATCCCCGACAGATGGCAATCCAGCCTCTGTTTAAAGACCTCCAAGGAAGGAGACCCCACCACGCTCCGAGGGAGTGTGTTCCACTGCCGAACAGCTCTTACTGTCAGAAAGTTCCTCCTAATGTTGAGGTGGAATCTCTGTTCCTGGAGCTTGCATCCATTGCTCCGTGTTCCAGTCTCTGGAGCAGCAGAAAACAAGCTTGCTCCATCCTCAATGGGACACCCTTCAAGTACTTAAACAGGGCTATCATATCGCCCCTTAACTGTCTTTTTTCCAGGCTAAACATACACAGCTCCCTACGTCTTTCCTCATAAGGCATGGTTTCCAGACCTTTCACCATTTTAGTCGCCCTCCTCTGGACACGCTCCAATTTGTCAATATCCTTTTTGAATTGTGGTGCCCAGAACTGGACACAGTATTCTAGGTGATGCCTGACCAAGGCAGAAAGAGCGGCACTATGACTTCCCTTGATCTGGACGCTATACTTCTATTGATGCAGCCCAAAATCGCATTGGCCTTTTTAGCTGCCGCATCACACTGTTGGCTCATGTTCAACTGGTGGTCTACTAGGACTCCTAGATCCCTTTCACACGTAGTCTCGTTCAGCCAGGTCTCTCCCATCCTATATCTATGCATTTCATTTTTCCGCCCTAAGTGCAGTACTTTACATTTCTCCGTGTTGAATTTCATTTTGTTAGCTTTGGCCCAGCTCTCCAGTCTATCCAGGTCATTCTGAATTTTGATCCTGTCCTCTAGGGTATTAGCTACTCCTAATTTGGTGTCATCTATTGCTTGTTTAGCAATAGGAAAAACTGTGTGTATGTGTAATTTGGATTTAAAATATGTTGATGTCCACTAAAAACTAGACTTGTTTGAATGTATTTAATATACATAGTTTCTGTTGAGTAAATAAAAGTTGTGGAGGAAGGCTAATCAGTCTCAGGACAAAGATGGTAGCAAGTGGGAGATCATCAAACTATGGAGCTGGAACGGACTGCAAGAGCCATCTTGTCCAACCTCTGACATGCAGGAATATACAACCTAAGCACTCCTGAGAGATGGGCAGACAAAGGAGATTTCCCTGTCTCTTCGGGTCTGATTCAGCCCAATCCAGTTGTCCACATGTAAATGTGGTGCCAGCTCCCTTAATCTGTACTAAGCAGTGCAGGGAAGAGAATGGATTGGGAGAGAAACGGGGCTGTTCCAGTTGCAGCGCTCCATTTCGCATGCCCCCTTCCTTCTCTCGATCTCCCGTCGTCCTCCCTCCGTCCTGCTTCCATTTCCCTCCTGCTATTTTTTACTAATGAAAGTTCTTTGTTAGTAAAAAATTGCGGAACATAACAGGAGAGAAATGGAAGCAGGACGGAGGGAGGATGACGGGAGATCGGGAGAAGGAAGGGAGCATGCGAAATGGAGCGCTGCAACCAGAACAGCCCCATTTGTCTCCCAATCTCCCCAGGGGTTATTTTCCCTGTGTGAAAGTCTCCAAACTCTGCTTAAGAATGCCATCTGAAAAAGGGGAGTCCACTAGTAGTCTATTCTACTGCTGAACAACTCTTACAGTAAAATCGCATTGGCTTTTTTAGCTGTCGCATCACACTGTTAACTCATGTTCAACTTGTGGTCTACTAGGACTCCTAGATCCCTTTCGCACAGGACAGATAAAATGAAACACTTCTTTTAAGATTATCTGGTTTTTATTTTGCATGAACTTTCGTGGATATAAATCCATCTCTTTACACCAGAAGAAGTGGATTTATAGCCACAAAAGCTCAGAGCATATGAAAAGCCCTTTCCCTTGAACAGTCCTCCCTCAAAGGCCTGCCAAAACAAAAATGTCTTCACTTGTTTACCAAAGCCTCTCTAGGAATTGAAGTAGACTGGACCTAACAAAAGCTTAAGCTACAAACTCCTTTCTCTTAGTCTCAAAAGTGCTACAAGATCCCTTCATATACAGATACAGACTCACCTGGCCATGTCTTTGAATACTCTCTAGGAACCCTGATAATGAGTTATGCATTTGCAAAGTGGTGTGCCCAATGCAGACAAAAGGAATAACAACACAGGGCCTGGTACTCACCTCACTGTGTTTGTTTTCTCCATATTTGCCATTGGGATTGGCCAAGTGGCAGTTCTTATACCACCAGCCACCATGGTGTGTTATTGCGCAGTTGCTGATTGCAATGTCACTGTCCCTGTCCCAGGTGGTAAATTTATAACCATGATGGTATGTCATGGCATCCCCTTAACCGGGAAGAGAAAAAAAACATTAGAACCATGGGAATTCTTACTTTCTGAACACATTTTATTTCCTGACATAAGAACTTGGAAAACACCCCCCCCATAAGATGTCAGAAATATAGACCTTTCAAAGTCCAACATATACTACTCTAGCCAATTGAAACAAAATGGCTTCAGAGGATAGCTCAAGCTACATTTTGTATCAGCTATTCTTATCAAAATGAACTTGATGAAAGGGGGAAGTGTGGGCTAAAATCCTCTGGGCTGTGAATACTTTTATAGGCCTTGTACCAGGAAGTCTACAGTACCTCCTTGTGCAACACCTTTTCCAAGGTTCCAAGTCTTTCTGCTGCTCCGGAGATTAGGACATGGAGCAATGGGTTCAAACTACAGGAAAAGAGATTCCACCTCAACATTAGGAAGAACTTCCTGACAGTAAGAGCTGTTCGGAACACACTGAATCATAGAATCATAGAATTGTAGAGTTGGAAGAGACCACAAGGGCCATCCAGTCCAACCCCCTGCTACGCAGGAAATCTTGATCAAAGCATCCCTGACAGATGGCAATCCAGCCTCTGTTTAAAGACCTCCAAGGAAGGAGACCCCACCACGCTCCGAGGGAGTGTGTTCCACTGCCTAATAGCTCTTACTGTCAAAACGTTCCTCCTAATGTTGAGGTGGAATCTCTGTTCCTGGAGCTTGCATCCATTGCTCCATGTTCCAGTCTCTGGAGCAGCAGAAAACAAGCCATCACACTGCCTTGGAGTGTGGTGGCGTCTCCTTCTTTGGAGGTTTTTAAGCAGAGGCCGGATGGCCATCTGTCGGGAGTACTTTGATTGTTTATTCCTGCATGGCAGGGGGTTGGACTGGATGGCCCTTGAGGTCTCTTCCAACTCTATGATTCTATGAATGGCAGGCAGATAGCACCTAGGCACATCCCTGCAGCCAACACGTGGCCAGGAGGAGGTCAGAGCTGTGCCCAGACACTATTGAGCTGCCATTGCCCCACTGAGAGAAAAGGAACAGCCTTTGACCTCCCAGGCATTTGCTGATGGTCCAAAGGGCAAAGGCCACTCCTGCTTCCAGACAGTGCTGAGGTGCAGTTGGCTGTGCCAGCCCCTGACCGGACATGTGGGGCACACCTGGGTGTTCTCCTGTCACTCCTGAACCAGGGAAGGAAAAGGAGCTATTGTCCTCAAGCAAAAGTGCAGCACCTAATAGGGCCCCAGTTGTGGACAGCTAATGGCAAACTTTATTCCTTGAGTGAGTGATAATTAAAAAAATACTGGGATACAAAACAGAGTTAATTAAAACAAATAATTTTAAAGTATGTGCTCCCACAGATATTAGTAATGCCAGTTTTTTGCTCATGGGAATAACTAGTAGTAGAACAAGTAAACTGATAGTAAAACATGTCTTAGTAGCATGTAGCTCTGAGATCTCCAGTACTGGAAACTCTATTCTGGCAAAACAAAACAAAACAAAAAAAACAACAACCATAATTTGTACAAACTTGGCAAATTACAACACAGGGCTGGCAAAGATGTTTGGGGGTTTTGTAATAATTATCTATTATCTACTGAATAATTATTCTGGTTGGATGGGTAAATAAATATTGATTAATGTGAAATCGAAGGCTTTCACAGCCGGCATCCATAGGTTTTCTTCCAGGTTGTGATGCCGTGTTCTGGAAGAGTTTATTCTTGATGTTTCGCCTGCATCTGTGGCTGGTGTCTTCAGAGAATGGTTGGGTAGGGGTGTGTGGGGTTTATATACTGTGAGTCCCTGTTGGAGAGGATATGTAAATTTGTGCATTTGCATGGCTAGTTCCGAGGGGGGAGATATTTGGAAGACAGACACTAATCCTCCTTGCATATCCCCCCCTGAAACTAGCCATGCAAATTCACAAATTTACATATCCTCTCCAACAGGGACTCACAGTATATAAACCCCACACACCCCTACCCAACCATTCTCTGAAGATGCCAGCCACAGATACATGCAAAACCTCAGGAATAAACTCTTCCAGAACACGGCCTCACAGCCCAGAAGAAAACCACAGAAAACCTATAAATATTGATTACTCTTTAAATATCCAAACTATATTCTAAGTTTGTGTAAAAAGTTACATTGTCTATTCTATGCTATTTGTATTCTTTTACAATGATGGTCACAAGTTCATGAATCTCTTTGTGAGCTCTTGTTGGTCAAGGTCCCGCTTGTGCTGGTAGCTCTGCATACACACTTCCATGTCTTCTGACTGCCCAGCAGCTGTCAAGGCTCAGGAGGGACCACTTCTGCTGTTATTGCCAGTGGGCAGGCAGGGGGGTGATTCAGATCCTGGAGCAGAAGCTGGTCTCAAGTTGGCTGAGGAGGGATGAAATGACAGTGCAGTCTCCAATGGAGAACCTCCCTGTTTTCCTTCCCCTAGGAGCCAAGAGCAGCTGGATCTCCATGGTTGAAATTGCCTTCTCTCTCCCACTGGTAAGTGGCAGCAGCAAGCAGCCCCTGGGGGGTGGGGGTTGACAACTGCCAGGGATGGGAGGTTTTTGGATAGAGTGCAAAGGCAAAAGAATAGCCCTCTGCAACCCTTACACACACTTAAGCTGCACTTACGCGCATGTAAATCACTAATATACATTGACAGAATATACAGTTGTCCCTCCGTATCCACGGATCTAAGTATTCACGGCTTGAAAATATTTTTTAAAAAATAATAATCCCAAAAGCAAACCTTGATTTTGCCATCTTATATAAGGGACACCATTTTGCTATGCCACTGCATATAATGGGGCTTGAGTATTCATGGATCTTGGTATTCACAGGGGGTCCTGGAACCAAACCCCAGCAAACATGAGGGGACAACTGTACTAATAAAATGAAGTTATGGAGCAGAGATGGGGACTAAAATAAAGGGATATCTATTGCTTCCACTAGGAATATGCTAATAAACTATACCTTGGTCCTCTTTAATGAACTAGCCCCACACTGTGCTAATAAAAGGAAGCCTAGCTGATTCCCTTGCTTTAGTGCAGGATGTTGCTAGCAGAAGCAAAAAACTTTCCTTACCAGCTGTGCCTCTGTACTTTCCCACAGAGAGTCTGTATCTCTCTCTGCTCGTGCCCACCTGGAATAGGTCATAGGCAGCATACGCAGACTCATTGTGTGTTCTCAAATCCACCCTCAGCTCATATGGAACAGGAGCAGAAGTGGTAAGCTCGTGCAGCTTTTCAAGACCTGAAAGACACAGAGTAAAGCCTACTGAAGACCTGCAAACAGTCATGCCCCTGATAAATCAAAGTCTAGAGTTTTAAGCCAACACAGTATCTCCTGGCTGATGAACTAGATCACAGATGGGCAAATCTGTGGCCTTTTATAAATTGTTGCAACTCCCATTAGCCCTTGCCAGCATAATAAGATATGGTGGGATCTGAAGTCAAGTAATATTTGGACTGTTGTTATCCTCTCCTGGTTTTGACAAAGTTAAACACATAGAACATTTCAGTTTAAATCAGTCAAGCTTTGCCCCGAGCCTAATGGAATCGATAGGAAGTTTGTGACTCAGTGGCACTGCTAACGCAGAGCACTGGCTGCAAAACAGGAGCCCCACAGTCTAGAAGAGAGCAAGGTGGTGGGGAAGAGTGGAGAGAAAGTAGGAGGCAGGGAGCAGAGTGAAGAGGGAGGGAGAAAGAATGAATACCATGGGTTTATGAATTAACACTGTAGGGAAGAAGGAAGAGAGCCTGCCATGGTTAAAAAGTGGAGATAGAGCAAAAAAAGAATGTGCTTGGGCTGCAGGAGAATCAGAAGATCAAGTGGACTTGGGGAAAGTGGTTTTCCCAAGAGCCTCTTTTAGTGCTGCCAAGAGCAAGTACATCAGAGGTTGGGGATGCATGACAGAGGGAGGCAGACCTTCTCTTTCCCCTGTGACTGGAGCACTGTTGACATGGGAAGAGGGGGAGAAACCTCACTTCTTTCACACTGTTGTTGGTACTGCCAAGTGAGCTCCATTGGGGTTTAATGGATGAACAGAGGTTGGAGGTCAGAGGGCTTGTGGGTGAGAGGGAAGGCTTCATAGGGGATGGAGTAAGTTTGGATTGGCTTGGAAATATTAAGCCTGGGGCATGGGGAAACATCACCTATAACTAGTGCTGGCCAGAAATGCATCTATGCGTTATCTCTTTTCCAAAGTTCTTCCACTGTTCCCGAATTACACACAAAATACAGATACAGTACCAAGCCAAAATTCCCCACTAGGATCTCCAAAGCCTTCAACATAATTCCTCCAGCGCTTATAGAAATCCAGCTGCCCTGTGTTCCTCCTTTGAAACACCTGTAGAAGCAAGCAGAAGCCAAGTGGTTTATCTGGTTCACTGAACACTGATTTCTAAGTATTCAATAAGATTATAGATGAAAACCAAAGACAAGGTGCCTCATGAACTATGAATGGAATAGGAACACCTAGATTGAGGACTTTATCAGACGCGGCAAAAACCGCATCATAAGGACACGACAATAACACAAAAGGGCAAAATTATCAGACAATTATTCAGCCATTCTGGGGGCGTAGCACAAGCGTGAATAAGGCATCACTTTTTATTGATAGCTTTGCCCATCAATAAAAAGGTCAGGCCTCATCCGCACCAGCACTATGCCCCTGGAATGGCTGAACGACAATGTTGTCTGATAATGTCGCCCTTTGTGTAATCGTTGCATCCTAAATAATGCAGTTTTTTAGCTGTATGTACCTCGCCTGGTAAACTCCTGAGAAGCACCATTACTATGAATTTCAAGAACGGTCCTACTCTGAATTTCTCTCTACATCTTGGGACTCTGTGTTGTGGAGCATCACCCATGCATTAATTGCTCTTCCTGTTGGGATTTCTCAGCTGATTCATTGGCAAATTTTCTGCAGTTTGGGACTCACGTCTTTTCCCTCCCCCCCCCCACTTTACATGTTATCATCCTGTAGTCCCCAACATGGTGTCTGTGTGCAACAATATATCCACAGACTCCTATCTAGGACACCATAAAGTTGGCTGTCCCTTATTTTTTCCAAACAAAGAAACACATACATACATACATACATACAAGTGCAAAGAAAGTAAAATGTGGGGCCTTAGATGCATTCTTAGAATGACATATAGGCTAACATTTGTTTTTTAGAGCACACCCAGGCACTCCAAAAAAGTTCTTAAAATGCTAGGGATGACAGGGAACTTCTTGTGTGGTAAAGGTGTGCGTGTGTGTCTGTGAGAGAGAGAGAGGTTGTGTTTTTGTTCTGACATGATGTTTTGCCTATCACCAGTATGGAGGTGCAGATGGCTGTTTAGCCTGGATGTATGTCTACTTCTCCTAGCACCACCACCTTGCCCTCAGGAAATGGTGGTGGAACATAACACTGGGTTCAAAAGATTGGTGGTGATGAGGAGGAGGACACTATGCAATCAACTGCAGATTGTGGGAAATTGCACCAGATCAATGGAAAATATAAAGGGTCTTAGACATTCTCGAGGTTAAATCAGAAGGCAGACAGCGAAAAACACAAGGCATTGCTGCTCAAGGAACAGTAATGAAACAAAATGAACATCCATTCATACCTAACAACACACATTCAAAACAGAGTACTAGAGATATACTGAGGTCCTCCCTGAACTGTTGCATGTCTTCTGGTGACTGCTAATTCCCAGGGCACACCTAACCTATGCCTTAACCTGCTACTCTGTAGGGTCTACAGAGTCAAGAAGAGCAATTTTGATGTGTTGGTTGTGGTGTCAGCCCTGACTTACAGTATTCACACAGTGAAATGGGCAAAAAAAAAAAAAAAAAAAAGAGGTGGGAATACTTTGGGAAAAGACCAAAAGGAAAAGGGTTCTAAAAGCAATAAAAAACCAGCACTCACTATCCAGCCACCTCCATCTGTGGTCATGTCACAGAACACCTGCAGAGGCCTATTGACATCTCCATTCAGATAGATGGTGTACATGCCATTTGTGGAATGTCCATTGTGCTGGACCTGGCTGCAATCGGCAGGGTAGGGATAGCGCAAACTGACTGCAGGAACAAAGAAGATTAAATGTTTGTTCAGACAGAGAGAAACATGAAAGGGTATATGGACAATCCATTTTTTTAAAAAAGGAGTCTGAATCAAAGCAGCACAGGACACAAACAGCAAAGGAAAGGGAGGCAAATCCAATGGTAACATTAACGTGAGCAAATACAGTACCGTGAACAAAGCCTAAGACTGCAATCCTATATACACTTATCTAGGAGGAAGTCTTATTGAACCCAGTAGGACTTACTTCTGAGTAGACATAAGAGTTTGTTGTAAATGTGTGGGGCTGAACGCGCTCAGAGTCACTCTTGCAAATCTTTTATTTCCTTTCCTTTCCTCTGTAGTCTTTCTCACACTCAGTTTCAGACAGCATGCTCCGGGGGGGGGGGACCTGTCCATCCTTCCTTCCTTCCTTCCTTCCTTCTTTCATTATAGAATTCTGTAAACATCATGTTTAACAATAGCACTGTAGTACTAAAGATCATAGCACCCAGCAGTTCTGGTCTCAGTGGACATTAGCTGCTGAAGTCATTAATTTCTTAGTGAACAGTTAGGGAAACACGCAAAGGTTTGCCTACATCTCAGTTTGATCCTAGCTTGAGCCAGAAAAGACAGCTACATCTGGAGGTGCTGTGGGAGCAGATGAAGGATAGAGAATTCCACTTGCTCCTCCAAATATCCAGTATATATGTATATCACCTTGATAGCCCTGTCTGTATGTCCACATAAACTGGCACAAAGTAGCAGACAACACAACAAATGATGAGCCAGGGAGGTGCCAGTTCAACACTGACTTCAACCATGAATGCCAAAAGACCTATCAATCTGATAGAAAACACAGTAAGCTACATGGGGAAAATATTTCCTGTTCAAGTCTGAAGGATGGGCTTTGTTGCACAATGTAATTGCTAAAGAAAACATTTTAAGGCTGTCAGCAAATTCTTAGACAAGCATTTTGTGCTTGTCCATTTAATTTTGAAGTATGTAGGCATAAAAACACATTGGTACCTTTTGTTGGCTTTAATTCTCATCAGTAGAGACAGGCTCAGCTACATTTTCAAACAGCAAAAATGCACCTTTTCCTGATTTTGTTCATATTCAACCAGCAGTCTGAGCCTGAGTTGCTAGTCCTTAAACAGAGCAGACCCACTGCTAAAGGGTAAAACAACAATTACGGTAAGTCCCACCATTTCAATGGGTTTATTCTAGTTGGGATTATCACTTAGATTTAGGCCTGACGATGAATGCTGTTCTCACTGTACTCCTGCATCTATAACTGTACCAAAGAAGGCTGCATACTGATGCCTATTTTTTCATCTTTTTTTAAAAAATGATGTAACATTTGAATTAAAAGTGGGCTATTACTTTCCAGTTATAGTTAGAGAAAGAATGCTATCTCTGCTACTGTTCAATGGGTACAAAGTTCTCTCATCCCGTTTTCATGAAAGGGTGTTCAACTTGAGTGATTTTGCTGCAACAATGTCTTTAGTATAAGAAAATTCAGCTAAGGTATATTTTCAGCTCATCAGAAACAGCAGGAGATCTACTTCTCAAAGCTAAAAGACATACTAGTTAGCAACACACATGGCCCTCCAGCTTAGTTCAGTACTTAGGGCTAATGTACATTTCAGCCCTGTTTCCAGCCCTGTGTTGACACACAATGTTTCCTGCATAAGGGCTGCATAACGTGATGCAGGTCTTTCACATCTTTACAGTGGTCAGTTAGTGCTGATGTGTGAAAGCAATAAATCTGCTTACCAAAAGTCAGTTTCCCTGAGTTCAAAACACTCTCTGAGAAGATTGTTTTTGTTATATGTGCAGTAGTGAGGACTCTTGTATTAATATTGTCTTTGTTCACACCTCTGCTAATGGATTGGGATTTGTGAATATAATTCAATTTAGCAGTTTCTTTTTCTAGTCTTCCTTTGTAATTCTTTTTCTAATCTTCCTTTGTAATTTCATGTTCAAGGACTGCAACTTGTAAATCTCTTACTGCATGTCCAGGAAGGCTGAAATGTTCTGCAACTGGTTTTTGGCAATTGCCATTTCTAATGTCAGATTGGTGCCCATTAATCCTTTTGCATAAATACTGTCCTGTTTGTCCAATGTAGAGTGTAGAGGGGCATTGCTGGCATAGGATGGCATACATCATATTGGAAGGAGAGCAAGTAAATTCAAACCCTGTTGTAAGCAAGTAGTTGCTTAAGATTTGGAAGCTGCCTGTAGGCCATTCAAACACACCACAGTGAGCTACAACCAATTCTGGAGAATAACAGTTCTTTCACAAGCTCTGGGAGGCAGGCCTTTATTGGTCTACCTTTGAGAGCAAGCAACATGGGGATGGGTGACTGCAGCCATCCAGAATGCAACTCCCATCATCTCCCTTGTCCTCAAAGCCAGTGATGAGGGATCATCAGAGTTTCAGTTAAACAATATCTGGAGGCTCACAGATGTCCTCCCTGAAGCAGAGCTGGAAATGTTGCTTTTTATAAGTAATTTGTTACTGTTAATGTTAACATTTTTGAAAAGTAGCCTGTTGCCATTAATCACTGTAATGTTGAAAAAATAATTCAATTCATTGAATCAACTTGTTTCCATTACTTTCTGTTACTTCTTTTGAAGAAAAGGGTAAGATGGGTAAGAAAATGGCAAAAATGTGACAAGTTCTTGTCAAAATGCTTTTAAAATATCTTTTAAAAGTAACTAGATACTATAGTTGTCCCTTCATATTCGCTGAGGTTTGGTTCCAGGACCCCCTGTGGATACCAAAATCGGTAAATACTCAAGTTCCATTATATGCAATGGCATAGCAAAATGGTGTCCCTTATATAAGATGGCAAAATCAAGGTTTGCTTTTTGGATTATTATTTTTAAAAATATTTTCAAGCCATGAATACTTAAATCCATGGATACCAAATCCATGGATACAGAGGGACAACTGTATTACTAATAATAGTAATTATATATATATATATATATATATATATATATATATATATACTGTTATATATATAATAATATATATATTATTATTAAACACTATATATATATATATATATATATATATATATAGTGTTATTTCAATGTTACTCGCAGCTTTTGAAATGTGACCTTGTCACACACTTGTGTCCATCTGTCCCCGGCAAACTTACTGGTAACTACATTACTTCTAGCTTGTTATTTCCAAGCCTTGTCTCAAAATAATGGAAATTTAACCCAGGCCTACCTGTAGAAAAGGTAGTAGTTGCTTTTTGGCTCCGGCGGTCTCCCTTAAAGGCCATAATATATATGGTGTACTTAGTCCCTCGATTAAGATTTTCTAGCACAAACATTTGGTCATTAGGCCCTAGGTATATTTCCTGCCACAAAAAAAGGAGGAAAGAGAGGCTAAAATTACTCCATGGAAAATTCTGTTCCAGACCATCCAGTTCTTCCTTCCATTCTTTAATGAACTGCTCCCTGTGAGAACTGGGAAAGGAATGATTGGTGGTAGAAGGGACAATACTACAACGTTGTGGTGACTCAAGGGGAGACCAAAAAAAATCAGTTTCTCCAGAGGGACAAGTAAGATGGATATGAAGCAGAATGCATGAAAAATTAAAAGCCTTACCTCTAATCTCTGAATCACAACTGTTCTTTACCTGTTTTAAAAATATATGCCACTCTTGTTTTATCTCCATGCTGCATGTTAAGACAATTTTTATTACTGCTGCTTCTATAATTCACCTTTATGCAGTTTAAATGTGTTTTTAAAAACTATTATATGTTCCAAATCATCATGAGTGGACTAGAAATTTTAGAAATAACACAAAGCAATAAGAAAATCTGGAAGAAAATCAGCAATATGCTAAATCCCTGTGATGATGAGATCACAGAGACAAAAAGAGTGGCCACTCCTGGCATTTGCTCTACTACAGCTATGCCACTTCCTTCCTCTGCAGAGTATCTAAAGGTTCTTGACATTCTCTAAATACAGTGTAAGTCCACAGTTTTAGATTGGTGCTTAATAGCCAGATTTAAGCCATTACTCAGATGGTTTTGTAGGTAAGTTGATATTCTAAAGAGAATGTAGGGTAGGCTGGCATGGATACTTATGGTACAGGAAAATTAAAATAAATGCAGAATTCAAAAATCATATTATAAGAAGAGCCTTAATAAAGATTTGGCAAAAATACAAATAGAGATTATGCCCCTATATTTCATGGTGGCTATCGCCACAAGAAGCTTTTTGTAAAAGTGAACTAAGAGGAGATCTATGGTTAACATATAAAGATTTATTGACAACAAATTTAGGAGACTGGAAACTTAAAGAGAGGCAAGAATTAGAAAGTGAAGGGTTTAAAATGCATTGGTTGGGATACCTACAACTAAAAGAAAGGGTTAAAGAAGATCTTGGTAGTATAGTGGACAAACAACAGAATTTGAGAAGATTATATACTCAAAAGAAAATAATTCAATTAGTAATATTTATGAATTATTATTAAAATTTAGTATGGACAATGAACAGGTTAAACAATGTATGATCAATTGGGTGGTAAATACAGAACACAATATTTATATAAACCAATGTGAGGATGTTTGGTTTACCTGTTCTTATAATCTGAAAGAAAATTTCTACAGAATGATGTCCCATTGGTATTTGTCTCTGGATAGATTGGCCAAGATATACAAAAATTCTTCTACTTTGTGTTGGAAGTGAGAAAGTTACGCACCTTTTGCCATGTTTGGTGTAAATGTAAGAAAGCTCAGAGATACTGGTCCAAAATAAATAGAAAAATGTTGAAAATTTTAGGATTCAAACTCTCCATGTGACTGGAGCTATATTTATTAAATATTATCAATTTATAAAATAAGAAAGAAACACAACATAGGAAATTAATAAGTTATTTGGTTACCGCAGCACGATTGGTCTTTACGAGACAATGGAAATCCAAATACATTCCAACAGCAATGGATTGGATTGAGAAAGTGTCAGAAATGGCACAATTGGATAAACTGACCAATTTGGTGAAAGGAAACCCAATAGATGAATTCATGAAAAATTGCGAACCTTTTATAGTGTATTTTTAAAAAGTATGGGGCAATATGTATGTAGTAAGATTCAAAGACTAAAAAAGTTAAAATGCTAAATAATAGTAATAATAATACCAAAATGTAGGCTGAATATATTAAAGACGTTGCATATGATCTTTTTCAAACTGTTGACAGGAATGTGAATCAATAGTTTAAAAATACTCCGATGATATTAAGAAATAGGATTTTAGTAAAAGGTACTAGATCTCTACTGATATATTACTAATATAGAGGATAAATTGAAAAACAATAATACAAGAAAGTGTTTGGAGAACAGGTGGGAAGTCTTTTTAGAGTGTACGTAGGTATGTATGCATGCACGTGTGTGTATGGTTGTCTAGGTGTAGATGTGTGTGTGTGTGTGTGTGTGTGTGTATACACACACAGTTGCCCCTCCACATTCACAGCTTTCACTTTCGCGGTTTTGATTATTCGTGGTTTGCTCACCAAACACCACATTTAAATCAGCTTCTCTCCCTTGCACACAAGGGAAAGGAGCCAATTTAAACGGAGTGCTTACTGAGCAAACTACGCGCCCAACTCCCCACTCTCCTGGGGCTTGGCTTTGCTTGGAGTGGAGAGCCAAGCCCCGGGAGAGTGGGGAGTTCGCAGCAAGGGCGCTTTTCAGCTGCTTCTGCCCTTCCCAAAGCCGTGATGGGGCTTTCCAAGCCTTGTTGCGGCTTTGGGAGGGTGGGGGTGGCTGAAAAGCCTCTCCACTGTGCTCCCTCCACCCCTCCCGACTTTCCCGAAGCACTATGGGGCTCTCAATCCCCAGAACCCCTTCAGGAAGGCCGGGGGAGGCCAGCCACCCAGCCACCTGCCAACCTCCTTGGCCTTCCTGAAGCAACTGCAGGGCTTCAAAGCCCCAGAGCCCCTTTGGGAAGGCTGGAAAGAGGCCGGCCAACCACCTGCCCACCTGCCCACCGACCTCCCCGGCCTTCGCGAAGCGGCTCCAGGGCTTCAAAGCCCCAGAGCCCCCTTGGGAAGGCTGGGGGGTGGCAGGCCAACCTCCTGGCCACTGCCACCCCAACTTTCCTAAAGTGGGTATGTGGCTCGAGAGCCCCATAGCCGCTTCGGGAAGCATGGCAGGCAGCAGGGAGGGTGGCAGCCAGGTGGGCAGGAGGCTTTTTAGCCACCCCCCGTGCTTTCCCAAGTGGCAATAGGACTCGAAAAGCCCCATCGCCACTTTGGAAGGGCAGGGGGTTGCGGGCAGGTGGGGAAGCCTTTTTTATTCATGGTTTTTTCACATTCGCAGGGATCTTGAGCCCCTAACCCCCGCAAATGTGGAGGGATGACCGTGTGTGTGTGTGTGTGTGTGTGTATAGTGTCTTTTTGTCTGGAATGATTGTTATGTCTGTTTCAATGTTTTTGAGCATTCTGTGTTTTTAATGTTTGTTAAACCAATAAAAACTATTTTTAAAAAATAAAAAATAAAGAGATCTCCATCTTGTATTATATCTTTGTTAAACAGTGAAATGTTGTTTTATATCCTAAACACAATGGCTGAGATCCTGCATTATCAGACAGCTATGAAAACAGAGCTCCACTGTCACGTCTACATACACAGTAAGAGCTGTTCGGCAGTGGAACGCACTCCCTCGGAGCGTGGTGGGGTCTCCTTCCTTGGAGGTCTTTAAACAGAGGCTGGATGGCCATCTGTCGGGGATGCTTTGATCATGATTTCCTGCATGGCAGGGGGGTTGGACTGGATGGCCCTCGCGGTCTCTTCCAACTCTGCAGTTCTATGATTCTATGATCTCCTGATTCAACCGCATTTACAATCATTGCAATGGTGTCATGCCCATAAATGTGAACTGTAATAGTTACAATGTTTTAAGCCTGGCTTATGACAAGCATAAATCTTGAACAGGATGCCCGCCAAAGTATGGAATGTAACAAACTAAAAATTAGAAGAATGCATGACTGAATACAACAATTCAAGAGAATCTGAATTCTGGAAAGGAGTATTCACTTTCACTCACCTGAACTGAACTGGGATATGGAAAACACTCGGTCTTACCTCTCACATTTCTCTGAGTCCCAGCTGTATTTCCATTTTATTCTTTGTTCTTATCAGGTTCTGATACTTTGTTTTTTCTTACCCAGTGGAAATTTGTATGCATTTTCCGTGCATATATTCAGTAAGATATGTGTTTATGTATGTGTTCTAGTGTATGTACTTTATAAACATTTTCCATTGACTAAAGTACATTTGTGTATATTTTTCAATTCTACATACTACAAGCTTTGCAAATATGCAAGTTTCAAAGGAAAGTTGTGCTCTGCTTTGTACCAACTCATAGGAGGTACAAAATTCATAATTGCAGAAAGAATATCAAAAACATTTAATTTGTTTTTCTATCCCTAACACAGAAAGTCAGTGCAAAAAAGGGATTGCCAGAAAAGTCCTGAAGATTAATCACTTTCTTTTATGTGGGACTTTTTGTAATTTACTATTTGTACAGAAGTGTAACTTTGTATAGGAGCATACCTTTGGGGAGAGTGTAGTCTATGCCTAAATAAAGTACAAATGCAGAAACAGTTCTGAACGCCGCATGTTTCACAGAGGTTCTCTTGTCAGGCAGCATGGAGTGGCTCTATGGCTCCCTGTGGAGTGTAATCGTGGTGGCACATCTGGGTATCTTGCTGTGCAATATCTGAAATGTCCCTGTGAGACCTGTCCACTGAAAATCTCACATGTTTTTAATTGCTGGTTGGCTAATCTCCACTCCATCTCTCTCTGGCTTTTCTTTGCAAACGAAAATTCAGGAAGGACTCAACCCGCGCTTTCTGCAAGCACGCTGATGACTAAAAAGGCCAGTCCGAGATAAACAAGTCCAGTTGCAGAAAGCACAGCATAGGGTGATGTTTCCGGGTTGTGATTCTTTCTGCCTTGTCATTTCTCTTCATGACTTGTTCGGCGTGAGTTCTCAACTGAGGCTGCAGCATTGTGGATAGTGCGTCTCCATGCCTCCTGATGTGAGGCCAGGGTGGACCACTGTTGGTGATCAATTTGGCCGAGTCTGAGATGTTGTTTCAGGGAGTCCTTGTATCGCTTTTTTGGAACGCCCTTCTTACGCTGACCCGTAGCAAGTTCACCGTAGAGTACTATTTTGGGGAGGCGATGGTCTTCCATCCTAGAAACATGCCCTGCCCAGCGCAACTGTGTTCTTAATGTCATGGCCTCAATGCTGGTGATCCCTGCTTGCTCAAGGACAGCAACATTTGTCACATAGTCAGTCCAATGTATATTTAGGATTGTGCGTATACAGCGCTGAAGAAAGCGTTCGAGGAGTTGTAAGTGGTGGCGATAGGTGACCCATATTTCAGACCCATAAAGGAGAATAGACAGTGTCGGGCTCATCCCTGAATTCTGGGCATTGGAGTGGAATTCATGGAGGCCCTGACATGTAGCTAGTATTTTCTCAGGCTCTTGGAATGCCTGAGAAGATGAGCCAGGCCTCCTGGTTGGCATGGTAACGCAAGTCCTACCAGGAACTCAAGGCCACACTTGCCGGCTACTCTTGCTCCCCCGTGGAATAACTCCCGCCCCGCTCTGTCTGTTCTCACGCTGGATGCTTTTTATCTTTAAGTTGTTTATGTTAACTTCAGTAGCAGCTTTGCAACTGTTCCTTACACAAGCTACTCTTCCAATAAAGAGATTTATTGAAGAACTCTGAGTTTGTGTTCTGCGTACATCACAGAAAGCTGCTACTCGCTACTTTTATTTTTTTTTCTCTGTCCTGAAACTGTGGAGCCTTTGCCTGCAATGTCTGACGACGCAGAGACTGGCACACAGACGGACCAAGATCTGATTGCAGCCAGCGCCAGAGAAGCCGAGGCCTCGAAGCAGGAGGCCGGGGCAGAGGGGGGTGCTGGAGCTGCCGCAGCTGGAGGCACCAGCCGGGACCGAGACCGCCGGAGGGCTGCAGTGTTTCGACCCTCCACTGAGCCCTGGGAGCTGGGGATGGAGCTGGCTCCAGGGAGGGGCAGCCTGCCAAGCTTCGGCACTCCGGTGTGAGAGGTTTTGGGCCCTGCCTGGCCATGGGCAGGGGCCGGACGCCGAGAAGACCGCCGGTCCCGGTGGGACAGACCCCAGGGTGAGGGGCCTAGGGAGCCAGAAGCGAAGTTTTCCTTGGCAGAAGTTGGAACCGAGGTTCTTCAACTGAAACAGCAAATGGGTGAGATACGGGAGGTGCTCCTAGAACTCCTGCACAGAACCCCTCCAGCTCCACCAGCACCCGGAGGGGCCCAGCCTCCCCCAGCGCCACCTGCGGCTGCCCAGGCACCCGGGGATGGAGTCCCCGTTCAGCCCCCAGCTGTACCTGGCCTGCCGGCTCCTGGACCGGCTCCCCCGGTGGGGGCTGGCCCGGTTGAGCCGCAGGAGCGACCCCGGGGCTGGAAACACCGGCACCTGAAGGCGAAGTTTGATGGGGATCCAGCAAAACTACCCTACTTCATGACTCAAGTGGTGAGTTACATGACCCAGTGGGAAGGGGAGTTCCAGTCTGAGGCTGAGAAAGTGCAGTATGTGTCCAACCAACTGGAGGGAGAGGCGGCTCAGTGGTTGGTGGGTCTGTATGATATGGGAGCCCCTGAACTGGGTAATTACCAAGAGTTCCTGATGGCTCTCAGGGCCCAGTTTGACGATCCCTTAAGAGGGAAGCGGGCTCGAAGCAAGCTTAGGAGCCTGAAGCAAGGCACAATGCCAGTGGCCGAGTACGCAGCTGAGTTCCGCCGCCTAGCCAGCCAAGTACCAAGTGGCCAGAGGAGGTCAAGGTGCAGTTTTTCCAGGAGGGCCTGAACCCTGACATTCTAGAGTGGGCCAAGTTCCAGGGAGACCCCGAAACCCTCATGGGGTGGATACGGCTGGCTGGGGAAGTGGAGTCGGTGAAGGCCAGCATTAAGATGTTGCGCCGCCAGGCTGGGACGGAGGGGAAGTCCGCTGGGGGCCCCGGGAAGAAGACCAAGACGGCACGCTCGGGGGGAGGCACCACCGGAGAGTCCGAACGTGAGCGAAGGATGAGAAAGGGTCTGTGCCTGCATTGTGGGAGGAGCGGACACCGCATAGCGGAGTGCCCAGAGAGGAGCCCACGGGAGCAACCTGCCGCCGCCAAGCCAGCGCGGAGCGAGGGGAGATCCAGGTCCGCCAAGACTCCCTCCAAACCCAAGACCAGGGCGATGGCCAGGGCCCTGGCAGCGGGCCAGGCGGCAGGGGAGTCCTCAGATGATCCCGAGGATAGTGGGTCCTACTCCTCCGACGCTGAGCCGGCGGGAAACGGGCCCAGCCCGCCCTACTGAGCGCCCGAGGGCGGGCTAATCCGGAAGGGCGCCCGGATGCCGTGGTGAGTGGAGTGAAGGGCCCGTTCTTTATCAAAGCTCGAGTGGGGGTTGGAGGGGAGGGCCCCACCCGCAAAGTTATGTTAATGATTGACTCTGGTTGTACCCAAGTACTTATTCATCCCTCCTTAGTCAGTGAACTAAACGTTGATACTGTTAAGCTGGACAAGCCCGTGTGGCTGTCTCAGATGGATGGGGGGATGATGAAGGGGGGCCCCGCCCGGCGCATAACTGGTCCCATGCACATGAGGATGGGCAACCACCAGGAAGAACTGCAGTTTGTGATTGCTCCAGGATTAGTCCCTGCGGCAGTTGTGGGTCTGAACTGGCTAAAGTACCACAACCCCTCCATAGACTGGATAAAAGAAACACTGACTTTTGCAGACCCATTGTGTATCAAGGAGCATGGGGCGGGGGGAGGATCCCCAGGGGACGGGGGCCCCCTGGTGGATAAGCCGCAGAATTACACAACTGCCTTAGTAAAAGGGGAGCTGAAAGGGTTGCCAGTGGAGTACAAGGCGTGGCAATATGTGTTTGAGGAGAGGGAATGTGACATTTTGCCACCCCACCGGCCTTTTGACTGCGCCATTGAGATACTCTCGGAGTCCAGCCTGCCCAAACCTCGCATTTATTCTATGACACCAGCTGAAATGGAGGCGCTCCGAGAGTTCATAGATAAGAACTTAGCCCGAGGGTTCATTAGGCCCTCAACCTCGCCTGTGGGGGCCCCGGTGATGTTTAGGCGCAAGGCTGATGGCGGGCTTCGTTTGATTCAGGATTACAGAGGGCTAAACGCTATTAGTGTCTCCAACCAGTACCCCCTGCCCTTGATGAAGGACATATTAGCCCATCTCTCCAAAGGGAAGATTTTCACGAAGCTGGATCTACGAGAGGCCTACTACAGAGTACGGATTCGGGAGGGGGACGAGTGGAAGACTGCATTTAATTGCCCCCTAGGGGCTTTTGAGTTCCTCGTCATGCCTTTCGGCCTCAAAGGGGCCCCTGGCATTTTTCAGAACTTGATTAATGATGTGTTACGCGAATTTTTGTACAAAGGGGTGTTGGTGTACCTTGATGATGTGTTGATTTATTCGGAGGACTACACGTCCCATGTGAAACTGGTGAAAAAGGTGCTTACCAGGTTGGGGGAAAATCATCTGTATGCGAAAATGTCCAAATGTGAGTTCTACCAAAGCCGTCTAGATTATCTAGGGTACCGCATCTCAAACAAAGGGATTGAAATGGACCCAGAAAAGGTTAAGGGGGTCTTGGCATGGGAAGCCCCTAGAACCAGGAAACAGTTGCAGAGCTTCCTGGGGTTTGCAAATTTTTATCGGTCCTTCATCCCTGACTTTGCGTCGGTAGCCCTCCCCCTGACAGATTTGTTAAAAACCAAAGAAGGGAAAACCAAAGGTTCCAAGCACGGTAAAGGGAACAAACCTCCCCAAAAAATTGTGTGGTCACCACAGTGCCAACAAGCATTTGACAAATTGAAATCCCTTTTCACTTCTGAACCTATTCTCAAACACCCCGACCCCTCCCAACCTTTCGTAGTCCAAGTGGACGCATCTGATGTGGCTATGGGTGGGGTGTTGTTGCAAAAGGGGGAGGACGGGGATTTGAGGCCATGTGCCTATTTATCCAGAAAGTTCAATGACACGGAACGAAATTGGCCGGTGTGGGAGAAAGAGGCAGGTGCTATCAAGTTGGCACTAGAGACATGGCGCCACCTACTGGAGGGCTCACCCAAACCGTTTGAAGTTTGGACTGATCATAAAAATTTGGAAGTATTGGCTACCCCTAGGCGTTTGAGCCCCAAGCAGGTCAGGTGGGCCAGTTTCTTTTACCGATTTAATTTCACCTTGAAATTTATCCCGGGGAAAAGGAATTTTCTGGCTGACGCTTTGTCCAGGCTACCACAGCATGAGAGTAAGCGCAAGGAGGTCATTGATACCGTTTTTTCTCCTTCCCACTTGGGACTAGCCGTCCTCACTCGGAGCAAAGCCAAAGAACAGAAATCCACTGATAGCCCTGCTCGGGTGCCGGGTCCTACTGAAAGTGGCGGTGATTCACCCTTGGCGCCAGGACCGGTGCCACAGCCCTTGAACCCCGACCCGCCTTCCCCCGATCCGGGGACCCGGGCGGTGACCCCTACGGCAGATGGCTCTGCCACGCCCACTGTTTCTCAAGGGGAAGAAGGAGGGTGGCATGCTCAATTGGCCTCGGAACTGCCCCTGGACCAGTGGTTCCTGGCTCACCCCAATGAGGTAACTGTGAAGGATGGGGTGGCCTGGAAAGGGGATCGCCTGTATGTTCCTGAGGTCTTGAGAGCGAGTATTCTCAAACAGTGCCATGATGTCAAGAGTGCGGGACATTTTGGGTATCTCAAAACTTTACATTTGGCCCGCAGACAATTTTGGTGGCCCCGCATGAGGAAGGAGGTGGAGGATTATGTAAAGGGGTGTACCACATGTGCAGTGTTAAAAGGGGGGTCAGGGAAGCCCAAAGGTTTGCTCCACCCTCTACCTACCCCAAACAAGCCCTGGGAGGTCATTAGCATGGATTTTATTGTGGATTTGCCAGAGAGTAGGAAAAAGACGGTTATTTGGGTTGTGACTGATTTGTTTTCCAAGCAAGCGCATTTTGTGGCCTGTAAGAAGCTCCCCACAGCCTCCCAATTAGCCAAATTGTTCATTCAGCATATTTATCGGATTCATGGCATTCCGGCCAAGATTGTGTCGGATCGGGGCCCCCAATTTACTTCGCAGTTTTGGAAGGCTTTCACAAACCTTCTAGGGGTGGAGCTTGGTCTCAGCAGCTCCCATCATCCCCAATCGGATGGACAATCGGAACGAACGAATCAGACTCTGGAACAATACCTAAGGTGCTATGTGAATTTCCAACAATCTGATTGGGTTGATCTTCTACCTTTTGCTGAAGTGGCCTACAATAATGCCACTCACCAGAGCACTGGGCTCTCGCCATTTAAGGTTGTGTCTGGGCGTGATTTCGGTCCCCTCCCCTTGTTGGAGGGGTCTCCCAACTCTGACCCCGTTTCGGTCTCCCAGTGGAGTCAAAAGGTCAGGGATGCGTGGCCTCACGTAATCTCGGCCTTGGACTTTGCCAAAGCACGCTACAAACATTATGCTGATCAGAAACGGGACCCTTCCCCCAGATATGCAGTGGGAGATATGGTTTATTTGTCCACCAAATTCCTTAAGTGTCCCCAACCCTCAAAAAAGTTGGGAGCCAAATACATTGGACCTTTTCGTGTTGTTAGGATGATAAATCCTGTGGCTTTTGAACTGTCTTTGCCTAAGTTGTATCGTCATGTACACCCTATGTTTCATTCCAGCCTGCTCAAGCCCGTGAACCCTCCGGACAAACACCACCCGGCTCCAGAACCTGCTCCTCAGCCGATCTTGGTGGATCAGGACCAACATTTTGAAATTTCTGAGATTCTGGACTCTAGACTTCACCGGGGAGGGTTACAGTATTTGGTAAAGTGGAAACACCTGCCTTTGGGCCATGCAGAGTGGGTTGCTTCTGAGCATATCAATGCCAATCGCTTGTTGTGAAAGTTTCATGCCCGCTTTCCCGATAAGCCTGGTTGATGGAAAAGGGGGGGGGTTTGGTCTTCGGGGGGGCAGTATGTCGGGCTCATCCCTGAATTCTGGGCATTGGAGTGGAATTCATGGAGGCCCTGACATGTAGCTAGTATTTTCTCAGGCTCTTGGAATGCCTGAGAAGATGAGCCAGGCCTCCTGGTTGGCATGGTAACGCAAGTCCTACCAGGAACTCAAGGCCACGCTTGCCGGCTACTCTTGCTCCCCCGTGGAATAACTCCCGCCCCGCTCTGTCTGTTCTCACGCTGGATGCTTTTTATCTTTAAGTTGTTTATGTTAACTTCAGTAGCAGCTTTGCAACTGTTCCTTACACAAGCTACTCTTCCAATAAAGAGATTTATTGAAGAACTCTGAGTTTGTGTTCTGCGTACATCACAGACAGTACAATGGCTCTATACATACTGATTTTTGTGCTTCGCCTCAGGTGTTTATTACTCCAGACTCT
Organism: Gambelia wislizenii; assembly: GCA_030847615.1. Lineage (NCBI taxonomy): Eukaryota > Metazoa > Chordata > Lepidosauria > Squamata > Crotaphytidae > Gambelia > Gambelia wislizenii. The sequence continues at coordinate 167,368,229 of JAUMIR010000004.1, forward strand.
TTTGTAAAGTCTTCCAAATGCGCTATATACCTTTGCTAATCTGTGATCGATCTCTTTGTCAATCTTGGCATCTGAGGAGATGATGCTTCCCAGGTAGGTGAACTGCTGAACGGACTTAAGCACAGATTTGCCTACGGCAATGTGGGGATGGTGGTGTTCGTACTCTGGTGCAGGCTGGTAAAGAACTTCAGTTTTCTTTAGGTTGACTTCCAGCCCAAACAGCTCTGCAGCTGTTGCAAAGCAGGATGTTAGGCGCTGCAGAGCTGCTTCTGTGTGGGCAACAAGGGCAGCATCATCAGCAAAGAGCAGCTCACGGACTAGATAGTTTAGAGTCTTAGTGAAAGCCCTCAGGCGGCTTAAGTTAAACAAGCTACCATCAGTACGGTAACGTATATAGATGCCATCTTCTTCTTCAAGCTCTTCCGTAGCCCTTTGGAGCACCATGCTGAAGAAGATTGTAAATAAAGTTGGAGCAAGAATACAACCTTGTTCCACTCCATTAGTTATTGGAAAGGGCTCTGAAAGAGCATTGCCATATCTGACTTGACCATGCTGGCCCTCATGTAGCAAGATAATCATTTTAAGGAATTTGGGGGGACATCCTATTCTTTCCAGGATCTACCACAAACCTTTTCTACTCACAGTGTTGAAGGCTTTGGTGAGGTCGACAAATGTTACATAGAGACCCTTGTTCTGCTCTCTACATTTCTCTTGCAGTTGTCTAAGGGCAAATACCATATTGTAGTACTCCTATTGGTTCTGAAGCCACATTGGCTTTCAGGAAGACGTTCTTCTGCAATAGCAGGAACTAATCTGTTCAGGAGTATCCTTGCAAGGATTTTTCCAGCAATAGAGAGCAGTGTTATGCCTTGATAGTTTGAGCAATCGGATTTTGCTCGTTTTTTCTTGTACAAGGTGATGATGACTGCATCTCAGAGTTCTGATGGCAGTTCCCCTTTTCCCCAGCAATTCACAAGGAGTTAGTGGAATTTATCATGGAGTGCATGACTTCCGTGTTTCCAGACATCAGGTGGGATTCCATCAATTCCAGCTGCCTTGCCGTTTTTCATCTGCTGTATGGCCTTAAGGGTCTCTTCCAAAGTGGGAGCTATGTCCAATTCATTTTTCATCGGTTTTTGTATCATATGTTGGATAACTGAGCCTTGGACTACTCGGTTGGCACTAAAGAGACTTTGAAAATGTTCCGCCCATCGATTCAGGATGGAGGCTTTATCAGTAATTAATGTTTGACCATCTGTGCTATATAAGGAGCTTTGTGTGATGTACCAGGCATACGCTTGCATTAACTCAATAAGATTTCTTTAATAAGCAAGGAAACGCAGACCAGTAACATAAGCAAAGCCAGAACTAAAACGAATCCAGTACAGACACCATATAAACCCTTACAGCATGAGAATGGCATGTAGGAGTGCAGCTCCCTCCAGGTGCCGTGACCTTGAAGCTGCCCGAGGAGCAGCGTTCCCAGACCCAAAAGGCAGGCTGGCTGCCGTCCAGAGATAGAGAGGCCCAGGCAGGGAAAACAGGCCAGGAACCAAACTCACGTCATGCCTAAAACTAAATTCATGTCAGGATTTTCCATGGGGTCTACTCTAATACCCAGAACCCATGGACGAGCATGACACTTTGGACCTGATAAGTAGGTCCAAACACTGCTTTAAGAGCTTCATAAAATCCTCTAGGATCACCCAGATCTGCACAGCATTGTGTCTTTTCTGCTATATTGATCCACCACTTGTTCTGTATGTCTCGGAGTTTCTGTTGAAGTTTACTACATGTGCGACAGAAAGCTGCTTTTCTTACATGGCAAGTTGGCTGGGCGAGGTATGCCTGGTGAGCAGTTCTCTTCTTTGCCAACAGCTCCTGGATCTCTTGGTTGTTTTCATCAAACCAGTCTTGATTTTTCTTGTGGGAGAACCCGAGGGATTCTTCCACAGACTGGAGGATACTGTTTTTGATGTATTGCCAAAGCACTGTAGGAGAAGGATCTGTAGGATGGTCTTCAAGTTTTGTTTGCAGATTTGCCTGGAAGTTGTTTCTCATGGTAGCTTGTTGAAGATTGTTGACTTGGAGTCTCTTCTTTAAGATGCCACCCCTCTTAGGTTTGAACTTAAGATGAACATTTAGTTTACATCTGACGAGGCGATGATCTGTTTGGCATTCTGCACTGGGCATCACTCGAGTATGATGGACATCGTGAATGTTTCTCTGGTGGGCTACAACATAGTCAATGAGGTGCCAATGTTTGGATCGGGGATGCATCCAGGTTGACTTCAAGCTATACAATCAGCAACGTATAAAAGAAGGTTTTGAGTAAGAGACAGTTTAGAAGCAATAGAACTTCAAGCTATCTTTCTGCTGAAAGATAATGTTTGTAATAGTCAGCTGTTGTTCTGCACAGAACTCTAGCAAGAGGCATCCGTTATCATTGCAATTTCCAACACCATGCTTGCCTAAGACACCTTTCCAGGCTTCGGAGTTCTTTCCTACTCTGGCATTGAAGTCACCAAGGATAATAATTTTATCTTCTACAGGGACTTTTTGTATGAGTTGGCGTAGGTCTGTGTAGAATTTGTCTTTCTCTACAGGGTCAGCTTGCATAGTTGGGACATATATACTAAAGAGAACAACATGTAGGAGACATAAGGAAATAATGCGATCAGAGTGTCCTGTTGGCAAGGTTTCGAGTTTGGAGGCAATGGAATTTTTAATCATAAAGCCTACTCCTGAAAGATGTTTTTCAGTTTTGGGTTTGCCAGACCAGTAAAGTGTGTAGCCGGCGCTGTGTTCTTTAAGGCTGCCTTCCTGGTGGAGACAAACTTCACTAAGAGCAGCAATGTCAATATTAAGTCGTGATAGTTCATGGGCTATTAGAGCAGAACGACGCTCAGGTCATCCTCTATCTGCAGAGTCTCGCATGGTTCTGATGTTCCAGCATGCAAGTGTCAGTTTATTTACACCTTTGGAGGCCGGTGTGTGCCTTTGTTTCTTTGCCTTGGTTTGACTGCATCAGAGGATTCCCGTTGGCCGCGGCTAGCCAACCAGGTAGTTGGGGATGAGCTTTCGTTAGGCCACCTTTTCTAGGCCCCTCCCCATATGGAGCAAGCAGTGCTCTCCTTAAAAAAGGCTGCTTGGTCGTTCAGGATGCTGCCAAACAAGACTGTCATCTCCCGGGTCAGCCTCAAGTCACCAAAGTCCTGAACTGCCTGCATGCAGGGTTGGGTCTGTGGCTTCCAGTGCATCTTTACACCTGCCGTTTTGTCCCTCACCTATCTCTACAGGGCTTTTTCTGAATTGGATTTGTCCTTCGAGCCTGTGCAATGGATTTTTCTGGTGGAGCCCAGTGTGCACAGAACTGGCCTCACCCTTTAAACCAAAGGTTCATGTGCTGTGGCCTTGCAAGCATGGATGGTAGCAGTGAAGTCCTCAGGCCGTAGGTTTGATTAGAGTTTTCCTTCTCTTAGATGGTTGACCTTACAGGGTTGGACAAGCGCCATCTGCCCAGGTTTGGGATTAGAGTTTTTCTTCTCATAGGATGGTTGCCACAAGGCTAGAGAGCCCATCCTGCCCTTTGACGCTCTTTGTCAGACCCTTTGGTTTTGACCTGTCTGGTATGGGAGACCCTACCGGTGGGTATTATGCCACCACCAGCATAGCTCAAAACTTCATTAGGGTACACAAGCCTCTCTCCCACGACAAGGGGGCATCAATGGAGAGGTCTCCACTCCACTCACATAGCAATTCAAAAACTTACCCTGCTGGTGCCATTTGGTTCCTGATAGATGAGGAGATAACCACTGATCTGTGCTTCAGGCGGTGTCCACGTGATGACTCCACTGGACTGTGTCACTTCTGATACCCGGACATTCCTGGGAGAGTCAATTTCTAGGCCAAGCAAAAAGCAAGGGTCAATGCAATACTCAAACAGTGGGCTGTGGGTGCAGAGTAACTATGTGTACATTAAGAGCTGTCTTCCCCATGTTTGTAAAGAAGAGTTGGGCAAAGCTCTGGAAGTCCCCTTCATCCTCCCCATTTGCATGGGCAGCTGGAGACTCTAAGGTTAGCTGTTAGGAGAAACTATTAGAGGTCTCTGGTGCATCAGCAATATCTGTTGATCAGAATGAGCAAATTCTAAGGCAAGCAGTGTGCTACTTTTTAAAGCAAAATCAGCACACCTGTTGCCACAATAGCAGTCTCTCCAAGCCCACATTTCATGCCAGCTACCTACAGGATCTCAATTCAGTTATACGTCCATAGGTTTGATTCCTGCAGGGCAAGGGCTGGGGAACCTTGGGCCCTGCTTTTGACTACCGATCCCATAATCCCATACCATTGGCCAAGCTGGCTGAGGCTTCCAGAATGAAGGGCCAAAAGTTCTCCACCCCTGTTCTAGAAAATAAAGACTACAATCCAGTGCCCACCCACTTGAGACTAAGCCCCACGGAGCACTATGATAGTCAGTTTAGAGTCAACAGGTTGAAAGGAGCCAATGGTCTCATGGAAAAGAATGCCATGAAGAAAGACAGGAAACATCATGGAGATGCTTTGATCGTGATTTCCTGCATGGCAGGGGGTTGGACTGGATGGCCCTCATGGTCTCTTCCAACTCTGCAATTCTATGATTCTATGATTCTATGTTTAGAAAGTGAATTTTCAGACCTAGGGGAGAGCAAAGAAGAATGGGAACACTTGTGTAAAAAAAAGCAAGAAACCTTCAGATGACCAAAGCTGGAAGAACTGGACAAGCAACACTTAGGCATGGAAATATATCCTGAGCATAAATGGATCCTTTGTTTTACATACCTTCCAACATTTCACAGATGAAAACTGGGACGTATGTGGCCGGACAACATCAGAGTGTAGTTAAGATGACAAAGGCATTAATGAGGAGTCGGGTACTGGTACAACCAGCTTGCCTGCCATGAGATTATAGGGTATAGGAATGTGATGGGATGTGTAGTAGGATAGTTTGTTTGGGGGAACATATATCCAGTCTGTTTGGTGTTATATTCATGTTTGCTTATCTAGCTCTGGAATGCTCAAGGTCAGTGTTGGGAGAACAGTGTGTAGAAATGAAAGTAAGTTAGCATGAGAAAATCTAATGTTTTGCTAAATTAAGAAATGAGATTGTACCCTGCCAAAATATTTGGAATTGCTTATGCCTTAAGTGTATTGTACAGTGGGCCCTTGGTATCCACTGGGGTTTACTTCTGGGACCCTCCATGGACACCAAAATCCATGGATGCTCAGGTCCCATTATATACAATGGCACTGTAAAATGCCATCCCTTATATAAAATGCAAAATCAAGGTTTGCTTTTTGGATTTGGGGTGGGGAGTATTTTCAAGCTGTGGAGGGTGGAATCTGTGGATGCAGAATCCGTGGATACGGAAGGCTGACTGTACCAATGTGTGCTGGCCAGTCTTGGCAATGAAAGTCAGTGGATGGTGTTTGCTGCAGTTTCTGTAATAAAAGTTTGCTGAATTAACTCTGAAGCCTGGGTTTCTGAACTGCTGGAACTCTCAACTTGACATGAAGAAGAACAAACAGCTGGTTGCTGTTGCCTGCGTCTATCTAGAAAGGCACCACTTTACTTCATCTCCTCTCCCCCTAGCTCAGTTAATTGAGTGCAAACTACTTTTGCACTTTAAACTCAGTTTGCAGCAGTGGAAGTAATCTGTGGAAAAGGGGAGAAAGTACTATATGAGGAAGAAAGAGAAATGGGGGCATTTTAAAAGTAGCTGAAAAAGTGGGAGAACAGAAGATTAATGGGGACTGTTCCTACCAAATCAGGACAGTTAGAAGATATGGCTTTGACTCTCCCCACCACCCAGTGCACAAGTTTTTTGGAAACCAATATATTTTACAAGATCTTAAAGAAATCATGAGCTTCTACTCCTGTCATCTTCTACAACACCCCACCAGTGTCTTCAAAGAGAACATACCATTTGGCATTTTAAAAAAAAAACCCATGTCCTCCCACCATGAGTCATAATAATTGTGAGAGGGGGGAACATGTTAGCAATAAACATATAATAATATTGACTGCTGCAGCACGGAATTAATTGATGAAGAACTGATGGTTATTCTTATTTGGACAGCAGAGGGAGCTGCAGGGCATCAAATACATAGATCCTGCTAGACTTTGATATGCCAGAAGGTATGTGATCAGTATTAGCAATGCTGTTCTTGGTACCTAGGGTAGAAAATAAAAATACTGCCTTACTTCCATTAAATTATTACTCCCATTAAATAATGAGTTCATTTTATCAGGAAGCTCTCCAGTAGGTGCTCATGTCATCCAAACGTATGCACATCTGTTTCAGCAGCGCCAATTGTACTGGTTGTGGTTATGGCTTTGGTATTGCCAGAGGCAGTAAATAAAAATATTTTGGCCACAAATCACAGCATGTCAAGAAAAAAAAAAGATAGGTGTTGCATGAGCTATGACAATGGTACAAGGCTACTCCCAGCTGCCAGAAAAGTTATTCTTTGTATAGAAAGCTGGAAATGTTAAAGAAAACGGAGCAAATTTGGCATGTCACTCTACCTGTCACAGTTTCTGTGCTGGCCCTCTTGCTCTGTTGGCTTCCCTTTACAGCCCAGATGGAAATAATGTATTCCATGCCTGGCTTCAGTCCAGTCAAGGTGGTGCTGATCTTATCCTTCCCAACAGCTATCTCTCTGTTTTCTCCATCAGCAGAAGTATAGCTCAGTATGTATCCCTCTATGGGAGCTAACGCCTTGTTCCAAGAGACAGTAGCTGTGTTCTCTGTTGCTTGGTCTGTTTTCAAGTTTATGGGCCCGTCAATTTCTATAAAACAAAATGTAGGTGTTAATATTGTTTTCTTTCACTGTCAATTGATTATATATTTTCTTCTTGAGACTTGTAGGTTGGCTGGTTTGTTTTTTACTGCATGTGATCATGTTATATTGATCTTGTTATATAAGGTTATATCCATGGGCAGACTTGCCAGCAGTCATGATAGTCAAATGTCATGCTTGATTCTTGAGGAATTTGAGTAATTCAAGTGAGGAAATTGGGAAGACAGAATTGACAACTGATAATGCAAATAAATAATCTTTTCAGAACATTTGTCAAACCAAACAGCTATCAAGGAAAAAACCACTGCCCACATAAACCATACCAGTGATTACAGCTGAACAGGAAGCTTTTATAGCAATGAGGTAGCATCACATGGCCATTTCTGACCAATGACAATCAAGAAATTTCTTACTGGTCTGGCTGATTTCTTAATAGTCCCCTCCACTGATCAGATCTTGATGATAAATCTCCATCCAGCATGTCTCAGCTCCTAAACTTAAAACTTGCTTAGCTCTGACAACATTGTGAAGGAGATGTAGCAAATGCTGTAGAGATCCTCCAGCGCAAGGACCTGTAGTTTACCAGGTCTAAAGAGCCAATCTGGAGTAGTAATTTAAGTGTTGGACTAAGACACTGGGAGACCAGGGTTTGAATCCCTGTTCAGCCATGAAAACTCACTGGGTGTCTTTGGGAAGTCATAGTCTCTCAGCCTCAGAGGAAAGCAATGGCAACGCCCTATGAACAAATCTTTCCAAGAAAATATCAAGTTAGTGCACACTGGGTACCTCTAAACAAGACAAGAGATCCAGGCAGCAAAAAGTTCATAGAATCATAGAATCAGAGAGTTGGAAGAGACCACAAGGGCCATCCAGTCCAACCCCCTGCCATGCAGGAATACACAATCAAATCATTCCCAACAGATGGCCATCCAGCCTCTATTTTAAAACCTCCAAAGAAGGAGACTCCACCACACTCTGAGGCAGTGTATTCCACTTGCAAACAGCTCTTACTGTCAGGAAGTTCTTCCTAATGTTTAGGTGGAATCTCTTTTCTTATAGTTTGAACCCATTGCTCCGTGTCCTAGTCTCTGGAGCAGCAGAAAACAAGCTTGCTCCATCCTCAGTATGACATCTCTTCAAATATTTAAACATGGCTATCATGTCCCCTCTCAACCTTCTCTTCTTCAGGCTAAACATGTCCAGCTCCCTAAGCCGCTCTTCATAGGGCATGCCTTCCAGAACTCCCATCATCCTGGTCGCCCTACTCTGGACATGTTCCAGCTTCTCGGTATCCTTTTTGAATTGTGGTGCCCAGAACTGGACACAGTATTCCAAATGAGATCTGACCAAGTTGTAGCACAGTATTGTTCCTCCAAGCATAAGAATAATCACAGACACAGGTTTGTGTCTAAAAACAACTTCTGTTTACTGTAGTATAATAAAGAATATTTACAGTAATTTACAACATTCAGTAGAAAAACATGTTCATACAGCGAGATCCCAAACAGAACTGCTCAGAAACAGAATCTGAAACACAGTTGTATGGGATAGCTAAATACCCAGCTCAGCAAAGTTCACAGCAGCCTTCTCAGACAGTTTGGCACCAGAGCTGTTAGCTCATCAAAAATGACACATCAACCAGCTTCTGCAAACTGCTACTAGCTCACACTGCTGCACTTTGCAGGTTGTTACATCTCAGCTCTTTACAGAATAAATCTACTTTAACTGTATGTCCTAATATCCATGACAGAAAACTCCATGATAAGGTTACCTTTAGGATGCCATATGTCAGAAAGGACTTGAAGGCACACAACAACTGCCATGGTTGTGACCCCCACTTCTTGTATTTTATTCTACAGTGCTGAAGTGTCTGAAAAGGATTACGTAATAAACAAAAGAAAACACACTGGGAAAGAAACCAATGGAAATAGCGTAGGATTTCATAATATGCCACATGTATGGGTTACCTGTTTCAGTTTCTGTGCTCGCTTTCCTGCTCTGCTGCGTTCCTTTCACAGCCCAGATGTAGATGGTATACTCCATGCCTGGCTTCAGTCCCATAAGGACAGTGGTCCTCTTGTCCTTGCTTACAGACATTTCTTTGGTGTCACCATCAGCTGAGGTGTAGCTCACTATGTATCTGTCTATGGGAGCCTTGGCCCCATTCCATGAAATGGTAGCTGTGTCTTCTGTCACTTGGTTGGTTTCCAGATTAGTTGGGCCATCAATTTCTGTACGAGGAGTAAGAGGTTTTGGTGAGAACACTGATCCTGGCAAGATAGCCAGCCAGGATGCATTTCTTCAGGGCCAGTCCAAAGCTTTTTAGTGTCTGAGGATATAAAAGCTAAATGATAAGACCTCCCCCAATCCCACCAATTAAAAAGGGCACAAATCAACCGTACAGAAATTAATGCAGCCATCTCAAGGGAACTTGGCAGATGTGCACTTCAGCAAAACTAAACACAAAGTGGAATGCACTTTGCCATTCAAATCCATACATTTCCCAAATTTTACAGTTTGTCCTTTATGCTTTGGACAGCCCACTTCTGAATGATGATGACCCTACTACTTTTAAGGCAGTCTTGATTCTGTCATGGAAGACTTTGGCCCAATGCAGATAGAAGTGGTAATAGCAGTAGTCAGTATTTCATCCAGGTCTGCCCTTCCTGCCTCTACAGATCCTGGTTCTGTAATCAGCTGGTCCAGCCTTGGGTGTCTTCAGTGCAGAGCCATGGTTTGGTGTGAACACTCCACTCTGCTAGAGCACTGATTTGCCTGTATGGCCCATCCACCATTTTTATCAACAAAGGGCAGACAGCAGAGACCCATCCACAACTGTTAGACGTTATAGCTAAACAGGCTTCCAATTTCTGAAACAAGGTATTCTCAGTGCCAGATGGTGGAGTGTGCATGCAACAAGACAGGGCTGTTATCTTCCTGTCCTGCTCAAGAGCACCCCAGAAACATTTGGATAGGCTCTGCTGATGTTGGGTGTGATGAAACCAGATCTAGCAGGGCTTTTCTTATGTCTTAGGGAGAAAGCAATTGCGGACATTTCACAGGGCAGAAGTTTGTTTCAGTGCAGTTCCTCCAGAACAACAGTCCTCTTTCTACTTTCAGGGAGTCCCTGTGGCACTAGACAACATGCACAAGAGAACTATGTTTGCTCTGCTGGGTGAAATAACGTGTTCTATTTGGAGCCCACAACTAAGAGGCTTACTGCATGCCAGCCTAATGTGGCAGGGCAGCCAGAAGGTTCCATCTTCCATGCTGTCTTACTGCACAATGTTGTTGTTCTTCTATTCCAGTCCCATGGGAGATTGAGGCAAAGCCACACCTTTTTGCCAACTGGAAAAATCAGTTTGCCAAAAGATGTGACTTTACCTTGGTCTCCCACAGGACCTGAATGGCAGAACACCGGAAGAATGCCGACATCATGCGGTAAGCATGGAAAGTAGAACCTTCCGGCTGCACTGCCACTTTACTTTGGCGTGTGGTAAGCCTCTAAAATGCCATTTGTGAACTGTATTTGCTTAGAAAGAGGGTGTCAAGAGAAGTTTCAGCTGAAGAAAGAAGAATGAGATCAACAGAAAATCAGAGCTGGATGGACAGAAAGATGTTTTGGATTGGCTGTGGATGAACTAATGCTTCAGGGCTCACCAAAAACATATTTGGACAATGCATTTTTGAATCACAACTCTGGCTGCATGTGTGAAGTAGCTAACAGCAGGCTTACAGCAACGGAGGGTCTAAAAATTAAGCTAAAAAGGAAGCCAGCTCAAATAAGACCTATCAGATCAGTATAGTATGAGAAGGGAAATGGGGGAAAGCACTGACAGGGTATAGAATTAACATGCAAATATTTTAGAACTATATCCTGTTGTCAATATTATAGCTTATCTTTATTAAGAATTTCATATATTGCATGAATTGTTAGGCTGTATATAATAATTGTTACCAATCAGAATTTAAGTTAAAATAAACACTATTTAAAGTTTTTCCACACTAGGTTTGTTAAAGAATAATTTAATGGCATTTCATCTCACTTCATCACTACTGTACTGTCTACCTCTTGTCCAAACAAAAACACTTAAGACTACAATCTTCTAAAACCAATTTATCCTTATTTTAGAGGAAGCCCAACTGAATAAAGAATGTTGGACTTCTTTCTGAATAAAAATAAATAGTGCAAGGCTGTTAAAAAGAGAGTAGCAATGAGGCACTTTCAGAGTTTGACATTAATGGAAAGAAACAATTTATTTTTTGAAGTGAAATCAAAAATAAACATTTTACCATTAAAAAAAAACAGACACAGCTGGGTTCTAAACCTCATATAGGTAATCAACCTAAGCAACCTTGAGTTTGATTTCAAGACTAAAAAGCTCCACACTCTCTTCATTACATGGCATTTCATGAGCTAACTAGGAAATTGAGAGGTATATTTCCAGCTAATCTTCAACCTGAAGACTATCAATAATCTACAGTAATAGAGTAACCCTTTGGGAGTGTTTGAGGTTCTTCAGATGCATTTCCTCAGTAATCCTTTAAGACACATGCATGGCAATGGGTAGAGCCTGAATGCCCTAAAAGAACCAGATCCTGTCTGATATTGGAAGCTAAGCAGAGTGAGCTCTGGTTACTACTTGGATGGGATACCGCCAACAAATGCCAGGTCTTGTGGGCTATATTTCAGAGGAAGAAGCTGGCAAAATCACCTCTGAGTATTCCTTGCCTAAGAAAATCCTATGGAATTCATGGGATTGCCACAAGTCGACATGCAACTTGAAGGCACACACACATACACACAGTGGTGGGTCAGTATTAGGACTTTTTCGGATGCAGAAAAATAATGCAAGCAGCCTTGCCAGCTTGCGAGTCTACTGTGCTGCAAAGCGCCCCTTTCGTATGACGCTCGCCCCTGCCGGTACTGTTGTGGTACCGCGGGGAGAGTTGAGCGTCATATTTCATTGATTTTTACTCACGATCAACTTTCGTGAGTAAAAAATCAACGAAATATGATGCTCAACTCTCCCTGCGGTACCACAACAGTACCGGCAGGGGCGAGCGCCATACGAAAGGGGCACTTTGCAGCGCAGCAGCCTCGCAAGCTGGCGAGGCTGCTTGCGTTATTTTTCTGCGTCCGAAAAAGTCCTTATTATCCGCATATTGTAGATTTGCGGGCTGAAGGAAAGAAAATGTTGCCCTGTTTAAGGCCACCTAGTGAGAGCTTATGCCTGAGGTGAGATTCCACATCCCAATAGCAGACATTTTTAGCAGTTATGAAATGACACCAACTCTCCTGTTCTTCAGCATCTACCTCCATATTCTACACGCTCCCAGGCATCCTGGTGTTACCTGTCACCATTATAATGCTTGTCCCACTGCCTTGCTGGGCTCCCCTCTCAGCCCAGAGGTAGATGAAATACTCCGTGCCTGGTTTCAGGTGTTTCAAAATTGTGCTGTTCTTGTCTTTGCCCAATGATAATTCATTAGAGTCCCCACTGGCAGAACCGTAGATCATCATGTATTTGTCAATGAGAGACTGAACTTCACTCCAAGTCAGTGATGCTACACTCTCTGTCACTTGGTCTACCACCAGGTTTTGGGGACTGTCGATTTCTTTAAAAAAAAAAAGATTTTAAACCAAAGAGTTGAACAACAGTGCTAGAATAAGGATTTTTTCCATCATCTGGAGGGTCGTGATGATCCTGAGTTTGTCTGATGTGGCTACAGCCATTTTACAGCATTTAGACTCCATTCTGAAAGTCAGCCAAATGACAGATTCCCCACCCCTCCATGTGTATTCCTCCATCTATCACCTAGACAATCCCAGAAAGATGCAAGAAATCCCACCTCGCTGGGCCTAACCAGCAATTAAGAGCAGGTGTGGAAAGAAAATTCAGCTTACAACTTGTAGCCCTTGCAGGAAGTGGGAAGATCAAGCGCAGACAATAAAGCAATATTGACAAAACATATGATTGGAATGTAAAAGGCCAGAACGTTATTGGCTCCAGCTAACCACAGGGCATAGATCCAAGCATCAGATGACCCACCTGCCAACAAATGGTAGCTCAGTCTACAACCCAGGGGAAACTTATAATGACAGCAGAAGGACCCCACATGGGCAAAAGCCACTATGTAGTTCCCCTGTCACCTGCAATGAGGTAGGCTGCACAGTTCCTCATCCAGGTGTATTCCTGCTTGCCTCCACCTCAAGGTCCCTAAAGGAGACCCCAGACACGAGGCTGTTGGGCACACAGCCCCAGTTTCCTTCCAAACTGCATCCTGCCCTGCTCAAATCGCCTCAGTTGTGTCAAGGAAAAGTAAAACAGGTATAGATTAAAAACTAAAACCACACGAAACACCAGTCCTATAGGTAGGATCAGCTTCAAAGCCCAGGTGAAGGCTGTGTGAAAGAACCATTTTAAGCTTGCCCAGCAAAGCATGCAGGAAACTTCCTTGCTCAGGTATTCCAGGGTAAGCCCTCCTCCCAGTCAATTCCAATTGACTGCTCTTCTTGGCCCTGCAGGAGCTCTGCAAAACCATGTGGGCTTCTGATAAGGAGGAGAATGGGAAGAAAAAAAGATACCAGTCCACACCATTGAAGAGAAACCCTCTGCTGCCAGTTGACATCTGCATGAAAAGTGAAAAACAGAGGAGGCTGAGGACCTTCTGACTGAAATTACCCATGCCGTGCTTCCTGAGAATCAGGGAGAGGCAGAGCACATGGCACCTCAGAAATCTACATATGTACAAGGCTTATGCTACATTTTGTACCAAAGCATGTAATTTAGTTGAGTAGCAGCTGTTTAGAACTGGTTCTTGTGAATTAGAATTGCAAAGTTAGGGGAAGTGGGCAAAAACACCTGCTTGACTTGGATCTCTCTCAGTGGTTTCTACAACCTCCTCCCCCCTCAGGCTTTCTGGGGCCTTTTCATAGTACACAATTCTAGCACTATGATTATGGTGTGTCTGTGTGCAGTGTGTATGGGGCGTGTGGAGGGTGGCATGGGGCATGGGGAGGGAGGCACGGGGAGGGCAGCATGAGCACAGGGAGGGAGGCATGGGGGAGTGGTGTGTGTACCATGAGTGGTGTAGCGCATGGGGGAGGGAACGGTGTATGTTACACCAGGGTGTCAGTTACACAACAGTTTTTATCACGGGGAGAAATGGGATTTCCTGATCCCGAGTTCATCCCTTGTTGTTTACATGATTTTTCCCTGGATGAACAATATCCTGGGACTGTTGTTTACATGACAACCTATTCCATGACAAAAGCAAGATCCTGAGACATAGTATCCCATGTTTTTTGTTTGCTTGTTTACACAGGAAAAGGTTCCGGGATTTCTTTTCTTTTTTTTAGCTGTCAGTCAAGGATCCGATTACTCGTTGGGGGGGGGGTTGAAACCTCAGTGACATATTTCCTGTGGAGTTTCCTACCACAAATGATGCTATTGGCTGCCACAAATATTTGCTCAAGTTTCAGCATTGGTCAGAGAAGGAAGGCGAAGGCAACCCCCTCTGAAAAATGCCTGTAAAAAAAATCCCCTGATGGGTCTCCAGCTCCATTTAAATGGCTGTAAATCCACAGAGGTTACTGCAAAATAAAACTTATTTGTCTTTAAGAACCCACAAGAATCACTCTTGAAAACCAGGAGCTGTAGGCTATATTTCAGAGGAAGGAACTTTTAAAGCCACCTAGACAGCTTGAAGGCACGCGCGCACACACACACACCTGCGCACGCCTGCTTTGCTTTCAGCCGAGAGGGAAGAGGGTGGTTTGCAATCTACTGAGGGACACACACACACACACACACACATGCATGCCTGCTTTGCTTTCAGCCAGGAGGGAAGAGAGTGGTTTGCAATCTACTGAGGGACGCACGCGCGCGCATGTGCCTAGAGGAAAGATCAGGAGGGGAAAAGAAGTGAATGGTTCACAGTGAGAGAATCCATTTTAAAAATATATGACCCTTTAAAAGGAAGATTGATGGCACAGGCAAACAGGGAGATTCAAGCTTGGCAGTATGAGAATCCATTTTAAAACAAAAGCCTCCATGCAGGGGACGGGGAGGGTGACTGACCCCTCCTTCTCATAACTCTGAGCCTGCCCCTGGCCATCTCAATTTCTGGCCATCACCTACTCCCGAGACAATTTGTCCCAACCTGTTCACATATCCAATTTTCCGCAACCCCCTGTGACTTTTTTAAAAACACAGGACAAACTGCGGGACGGAAAATCCTGCAGGTTGAGGGATAAAAGGTGGGCCCCCTTCCAAAAAGCTTGAGACTGTCACGCAGGACGTGTGAACTACCAGAGATCGACACAAATTCATCTCACTACATTTCCATCATGTAAACGGCACCCAGGTATAGCTAATGTGTGAGACAGATATCTGACTAGACAGGCTTGCAGTATCCCTAAATACTCCTGTGTCATGTGTCTTCCTGCCAGCCAGGAAGTCCTCATTTTGACAATATAGGCTTTCCATGGTTTGGGTGGAAGGGGTAGTTCTCCATAGAACTTTCTCCAGAAGCAAAAAACCAATAGGTTGCCAGTACTATATATCTCAACTCTGGACATACAGGTCTCTGTCTGGGCCATACAGACTTTCAGACTGAAAGATCCTCCATACAAAGATATCTCTATGTAGAAAATGAACGTTTTGGAGAGAAAGATTCTTGCCTAGCTTTTTCCATGCTGTCTGAGGTTTCTCTGTGAATGAATAAATGAATGAATGAGTATGGAGGAACATTCAATCACATAAGCAGTAAGTGCAAATACAGTAGGACCCCCATATCCACTGATTTATTATCCATTTATTCAGTTATCTGCAGGACACAAAACAGGACACCTACCATAGTCTTCCTATAAAATGTGTCATCTCTAGCCATTTTCTAGGTCCTCCAAGGCAACTCTATGGTATTTTAAATTGGAAGTCCCATTATTTTCAATGGTGTTCGCTGTTATCCACGGTTTCTGGTATCTACAGGGCCCTCCAGAACCAATCCCTTGCAGATATGGGGGTCCTACTGTACTGTAACTACAGCTTATCCACAGTTAACACATGGAGAGGGAATCCATGTCCATTGGTTTATTTAATGCATGCGTCTTTGTGAGTACACATAGTGGCTATCGTTGGCACTGAGAGATACATATATAGCTTGTATTAACATGGTCTCTGTGCAATCTGTGGAGTTGGAAGAGGAACCAGTAGATACAATCCCACTCACTAACACACATGTATAGACTATACACAGATATTACTTGCCTGCACAACAGTCAGAAGCCATGAGGAAGGGACAGGAGGCAATTTGGAAACCTTAGAAAGATTACTCTTTCTTTTCTTTTCTTTTCTTTTCTTTTTTTTTTTTTTTTGCCAGATTGCGATGACAATTGTGACAAGCAGTAGCAGTCATGACTGTGATACCTCATCACACAATAGCCAAGGATCTTTGTTTATACCTGTCCAGCCGTTCACTGTAGATGGCTTCCCTTCCATCTTGCCCTTCACGGGTATGACAGTGATCTTATACTGTGTTCCTGGTTTCAGACCTGTAAAGAGAGAGTGTGGGGGAGAGAAGAAGAGGGAAATGTCTCTCTGTTCCTCTTCTGTCAAGATTTATAGGGGACGTGTTTTGGAATCCTCTTTTTTTATTGTCTGTAGAAGATAACCTAGGAAAGATGATATTCTGGAATGATAGTGGAATATTCCTGATGGTAAGAGGTGTTCGACAGTGGAATATACTGCCTCAGAGTGTGGTGGAGTCTCCTTCTTTGGAGGTTTTTAAACAGAGGCTGGATGGCCATCTGTCAGAAGTGTTTTGATTGTGTGTTCCTGCATGGCAGGGGGTTGGACTGGATGGCCCTTGTGGTCTCTTCCAGCGCCATGATTCTATGAAAGGTAAAGTTCTAATCAATTCCGTGTGTCACCAAGTATCAAATCAACAGTACTAGCTTCCATTGTTTTTCTGAGTCCAATTCCAGGTGCTGGTTTTGATCTATAAAGTCCTAAACAACGTGGGACTATGACCACAGAAAGATCTCCTCCTTCTGTATGAGTCTGTTCATATCTTCTGTCCTTCATAAGAAGCTCGGTTCCTGCCATGAAAGGCTATGCAGGTGCATAGACAAGACAGGATCCTTCCTTTAAATGCACCTCGACTGTGGCCCTGCCTCCCAAGGAAGTTTGGCTCTATTCCTGGATTTCAGGTGGGCAGCAAGAATTGTACAGTTTCACCAGGATTCTGACAAATTATAATATTGTTTCGGTTAGTTCTAATGATTGTATTTGATCCTGCTTTGATTCTATTCTGCTTTTATTTCATGAAAGTATTAAGTCAATTTTTACAATTTACTTGCTGGAACAGCAAAGCAAAGAAACAGAAACCAATTTGGTTAGCTTTACTGTTAGGGGGTACTAGTTTATGGAACTAACCTTCTTTCATTCAGCAAATATATTGTTAAAGTCACTGACAATACAAGAGTCTACATAAGAAACCCTCCTTTCTTTCAAATAAGAATCTTCTAAGCTTTCAACTAGAGAGTGTTCTTGGTGAATCCGAACATGGTGAAAGCTTTTGTGTCTGACTGTGTGCTGGTCAATTCAAACTTTAAACCTCTTTTCATATGACACACGTAACAATCCGTAACCATTTCCATAATCTTCTACCACAAACAGCAGCTTCTGAAAACACTTCAAGAAATAACAATTGAAAGTTCTCAGGCTCCTTGTGCTTATTTTGGTTTGTATGTTTTCACTACTATTTGCTTATCTGTCCACACTTGTGACATGTATCTTCATTTCCATATTCAACTACTGTACATTGTTTCAAGCTTATTGCTATATTGCTGGGGTCTACGTAAATAGAAATTACAAGAATATGGAAAACATAGAAAGATCTTTCTTTTCAATGCTTGTTGAATAATGTATGAGGACTTGATTTTGCAGTTAATCTGACTTTAGAACCCAAACGGCTAGAGGGAAACTGGAAAAAGACACACTTCCTACAGTCTGATCTCCTTTTATTTCATCAGTAAATGAGCAAGAATCATTGTATGGGCCACCCTCGCATCAGTTAACATTTTGGGTTTCATGTCTTTAAGATAACTATGCTATTAAAGGTATATTGTATAATCATTTATGGACATAGCTAAAGTTAAAGCCAGAGTTTGATGTCTGGTAGACTTTTTAGTTGTTCTTTTATGTTTTGTTTTTGTTTTCTGTTCCTTTTTTATGATGTGTTACTTGCGTTTTGTCAAAAATAAGAATTAAAAAAAAAGATGTAGACTATGTCACCACAATACCATCACCCCACCACCCACCCTACAGCCCTTTTCCCTGCATCATTTTTAAACATCGTTGCCTGGTTCCAAAAGATAATGCAAATATTTTTGTGCAATTTTGATGACCTAATATAGGTATAACTGCAATATGGACTCTGCAATTTGCCTTATTGTTTCCTAAATCAACATGACTTAAAAGTCAAGAAAGGAAATGATGCATTTTTCATATCACACATTGCCTCCATCAACTGTATGGCCTAAATCTAAGGTGCTAGTACCAGTCAGAGAAGCATTATTGAATTAATTACTGAATGGTACATTTATGTAAACCCCATTGATTCAATAGGTCTGCTCTAAATTAGGACTAGCAATTAGGTTGAGGACTTTAAGTTCACTGATGGTACTATAGTAAGAAATAAAGAAATGACAAATGCACACCAGATTTTTTTAGCTTCAAGAAATTTAGCTGTTGTCCTCCATTCTCTCATTCCATATGAACACAAATTTACCAGTTTATTACTTACCTGTGATAACATATCTGCTCTTGGCATCACTGCTTTTGGGAACCGTCACTTCCTTCTCCTCCCCAAGCAATGAACTGAATCTGAGTTTGTAGTAATCTACCTCTGTGGCAGGATTCTCCCACTCTACTTCCAGTGAATTCTCTGTTTTCTCCGTTACCCAGACAGTGCCAACAGCAGACACATCTAGGAAAAAAGTGAAATCTCTGCTAGCATAACAATAACAGGATATTATTAAAACCAACATTCTTTACAGGGTATTAATTATAAGAAGATTTTGGATATGGAAGATAATAGTGCAGCTCCTTGGATGTAAGAAGGAAAGGAAAGAATTTGTACTAAGGACTTTATCAGATGCCAAAAAAAGCCCCCCAGGATGGTTGCAAGGATGACACCACTGTACTGCTACAGGCTGGCGATACTGCACAATGCCATCCTCCTCTCGTCCTTCGTTCGTTCTCCTTCCATGCTGGAGCAACAGAAAAAGTGGCACTTTTTATTGATGGAAATTGGCGCCTTTTTCATCCCTCTAGCATGGAGGAAGCACAGAGGAAGGATGGGAAGAGGATGGGGCATGCGGTATCGACCACCAGAAATGGGACAGTGGCGTCCTCCTCCCAACCTCTGTGTGTGTGGGGGGGGGGTTAGAGCATTTGATAAAGTCCTAGTTTTCCTACTGTCTTTGGCTGATTATTCCTGAATGTGCTTTGTATTATTTTATAGCTTCTGTTACTGCTGCCATTATATAGCCTGCACTGTTATACAGAGTAGAACAGTCATATTCCAGATGTAAACAAGGGTTTTACTGCAAATAAGACAGGTTGACACAGTAACTCCTCCTATTAAAAGTTCATCTTGTTCCTGGCTGCTGGCCTCCTTCTTTACAATCCTAGGCCTCAATGTAATTGTTAGTTCCAGCTAGAATAGACTCATTAAATCAGTGGGAACCCAGTGAGTCAACACTTTACATAAAGTGATTCTGTAGGTCTGCTCTAGTTGAGAGTAACAGTTGGGTTTATATGCTGAATTTCTTTTTTTAAATGTGCATGTGCATGATTAAATTAGAAGAGAAGATGAGAAACAAATTAGAAGAAGAAAAAGAAGAAATATTTCCCTATAACAAGTATTTCTGTGTTGTAGGACCCTGGCATGGGTACTATATAACCAGTTAGTTTGTGTGTGCATTGCTTGTTAGGCCTAGCCAGCATGCCAGGGCCTGACAGTAGTCATTCTAGCACACTCACACACGTGCACACACAGAGAGACTTTTAAGTGCACATGAAAACCCATAATTTTTTTTTAAAAAAACCTTATAAATAAATAAATAATATACAGTGAATGCAACAAATGTGTTTGAAAATACAGTCAGGCTCCTGTATCCACAGAATCAATATCCAGAGTTTCAGTTATCGGTGGGAAAAATACCATAGAGTTGTGCTGGAAAATGCCTAGATAGGAATACTCTCTAGCCATCTTCTAGGTTCTCCCATGCAACTCTATGGTATGTTTTTACCAGAGGTCCTTTATTTTAATAGGGTTCTCTGTTATCCGTGGTTTCCGGTATCTGTGGTAACTCCGGAAACTGAACCGGAAACTGCTGATAAAGGGGTCTGACTATATATGCCACTATAGGTGTTAAACTATCACAACAAAGCTAGGAATTTGACAGCAAATCTGGGCATCATATTATGCATGTAAATGGTCCTGACAGTTGGAATCTGGAAAATATTATTGAAAGCTGAGAAGACTGAAAATGATGACCTAATGATGCGGCAGCTAAAAAGGCCAATGCGATTTTGGGCTGTATCAATAGAAGTATAGTATCTAGATCAAGGGAAGTAATAGTGCCACTCTATTCTGCCTTGGTCAGGCCTCACCTAGAATACTGTGTCCAGTTCTGGGCACCACAATTCAAAAAGGATATTGACAAATTGGAGCATGCCCAGAGAAGGGCAACTAAAATGGTGAAAGGTAGGGAAACCATGCCTTATGAGGAAAGACTTAGGGAGCTGGGTATGTTTAGCCTGGAAAAAAGACAGTTAAGAGGCGATATGATAGCCCTGTTTAAGTATTTGAAGGGGTGTCATGCTGAGGATGGAGCGGGCTTGTTTTCTGCTGCTCCAGAGACTGGAACATGGAGCAATGGATGCAAGCTCTAGGAACAGAGATTCCACCTCAACATTAGGAGGAACTTTTTGACAGTAAGAGCTGTTCGGCAGTGGAACACACTCCCTCGGAGCGTGGTGGGGTCTCCTTCCTTGGAGGTCTTTAAACAGAGGCTGGATGGCCATCTGTCGGGGATGCTTTGATCAAGATTTCCTGCGTGGCAGGGGGTTGGACTGGATGGCCCTCGTGGTCTCTTGCAACTCTACAATTCTATGATTCTATGATTTCTGAGAAAACATGGAGAAATAAAACTGAAGAATGATGGTAACCTAAGACAGAAAATCAAAGAAAATATAAACATAGGGTCATTTATACAAGGGGGGGGCGGATTGCTCCAGAGTAATAGCTATTCGCAGCAGCTGCAAACAATCTTAATGGTTAATAGAGCCCCCATAAACTTCGCATTCCCCCTATCCAAGATGGCGGCAGCAAGTGAATTACTCATGCTTTTAAATCTGCAGCTGTTTTTTTTAAAAAAACCTTTACCATGGTGTGCACAAGCGATACTTCATATTTACAAAAGAAAAAAAGAGACAAGAGAGGATCATAGAATCATAGAATCATAGAATTGTAGAGTTGGAAGAGACTTTATCACCTTACCAATCTCTTGCTTAACCAAAAATCCAACATGGTCGCAGCAGGCACTTGCCCTGTTTTCAAGCCCCGCCCCCATGCTTGTCCAGCCAATCAGCTTGTGCTGACTCTCCTATGGAAAAGTGCAGCAATGTGAATGCAACTATCTTAATGAGCAGACGTTTGCATCCCCTACAGAGCTTTTTTAAAACTCCGGGAAAAGTTGTGAAGGCTTCCCCAATGGAGTTTACGGTCGATTTGGCTGCCCCCCTTCCAAATAGGACAAGTCGATGCAAATGTTTGCTTAAACAGATCACCTTCCATGTGAATTCCATGAGGATTATTTTGACCATTTAGAGAGGACCATAGAATCAATTCAAACACCATACCAAACCATGGTTTAAACTTGACAATGCCTAACAAACAAGCCATAGTTTATCACTCTTTGTTTTATGGCTGCTTTCACATTCTCTAAATCAGAGTAGGGCAAGTGTGACCTCTGAGCCACAGGCAGCTCTCAGTGCTCTTTTTGTGCCCGCTTCAGCAGCACCACCACCCCACAAAACTGGGATATATTTGGGGGGGGGAATAAAATGCCTCCCAAAGTCCCTTTGGGACATGGCACGAATTTCATCACATTTTGGTCCCCTAGCCCATTTCAGGCCCAAGAGAAGCCTCTTTTGTAACAGAAGGTGACCTGGAAATTGACTTTCCAGTCATTTCCTGTTGGGAAATACAGATTTCTCCTGAGCCTGAAACAATCTGGGGTGGTCAAAACATAGCAAACTTGCCAGCAAGGCCCCCAAGGGAGCATTCAGGGGCAATGGAGTGGGGTGCTGCAAAGGGAGACACACACACCCCAAATGCCCCAGGGGGCCTATGTATTCCCCCTAACCACTGACAGTTGCCAACCGCTGCTCTAATTGCAGAGGACGTAAAGCTATAACTATGCCTCCCCAATTCAGCAATCATGTCAAACTAGTTAGTACAAGCCATGAATAGTAAACTCACTTCCAAACTTGGTTTCCGGATGCAGCTTGCAGTCACCAACTGCAGCCACCAATATAGTTTGTAAAGTTAGACATCAAACCAAACCATAGTTAAATTTATTCAAGGATGTTTGGAGTGATGGTTGGACTTATTTTACTGGACAATGCAGACGCAGAATTTTACTGGACAAGTGGGATTTTAGCACTCCTACCTGTGCTGGCTTGCAGGAGTTCTGGGTCACTGAAAACCCCCTTCTTTACATTGCGAAGTGCTATTACATACTTTGTGCCAGGAAGAAGGTCCAGAATCTCATAGCTGACCTGGTCTTTGGGCACTCGTACCTCCTTCACAGAGGTCTCATATCCAATGGGAAAGTAGGTGATGACATAATAGTCCACCTCCATCATCTTATCCCATCCAATGGCCAGGGAATCCTCTGTGGTCTTGAGGACACGTGCATTCCAAGGAGCAAGCACTGTAGTCAAAAAAAAGAAAGAAAGCAAAGTCAGCAGCCAGTCAATTCCACACAAGGCTTCAAACCATTGTTTTTCAGAGTGGTTTGTTGAGTAATGCCTGGGCTCCAGTACAGACTCCCCAGATTTTAACAATCCGTCAGGAGAACA
The DNA here is from genome assembly GCA_030847615.1 of Gambelia wislizenii. Lineage (NCBI taxonomy): Eukaryota > Metazoa > Chordata > Lepidosauria > Squamata > Crotaphytidae > Gambelia > Gambelia wislizenii. The sequence goes on from JAUMIR010000004.1 coordinate 167,391,232, forward strand.
GTATTTACTGCTGTTATTACGTTACATGAATTAATGGAAACGCTGTGCCAAGTTCTTTCATAGTTTAGATCTGTGCCATGAAATCAGTAAAGCAGAAAGTGAAGTGAAGGCCTGTGAGTCTAGCAAAAAACTAGCAATTCCAGGCTGAACTATATCACACTTAGAGCATTTCCAGAGCAAACTTGATTGACAGGTTATCTTCATGTGTTGTTCTTATAGAAAAGTGGCCCCTTAGAGTACACTTAGAGTAGAAAGCATATAAGGATATTTCCAGTGCTTGACTAATAGCAGCTTAGGGGTATGTATGTCTATGTCTATGTGTAGGGGCAGACAGGAGAAATGTCATGGAGGAAAGGGTTAAACACACCCTTTCACACTGCAACTGGTTAATCAAATTCAGATCATATTCAAATCAAACCTCATTTCCTAGGTCCTCATAGGAAAAAAGATTCCTCACATATTTTCTATTTTGCTGCCTCCCAAATGATTAGATATGAAGGATGACAGCTTTCCTGTATTAATAACCATATAGCGGAGGGGTATTTCATCAGTGCCTTTTTTTCTCACTCCTTTCAACAACAGAGCAACCGAAGTCTGCAAAGTCTGTCAGAAGAACTATACTCCTTTGTACATGATCATCCCATCTCTTCCACAATAAGAACTAGAAACTTACTTTCTTCCTAATGAACACTAAGATAATTGATAGTTCAATAAGGGCTCATAAGAATCCAGTATGTGGTTTATGTGTTACATATCACTACAACATTTAGACGAACAGTTCATTTTAGCAGACTACAAACATACTTGGCAGAAAATCTGTACCTTCTGTGTTATATATAGCACTGATGTAGTTGTGCTGTTCAGATCCATAAAATCTGAAACATGGGTCACCTATCGCCACCACCTACGACTCCTCGAGCGCTTTCATCAGCGCTGTATACGCACAATCCTAAATATACATTGGACTGACTATGTGACTAATGTTGCTGTCCTTGAGCAAGCAGGGATCACCAGCATTGAGGCCATGATATTGAGAACACAGCTGCGCTGGGCAGGGCACGTTTCTAGGATGGAGGACCATCGCCTCCCAAAAATACTACTCTACGGTGAACTCGCCACGGGTCAGCGTAAGAGGGGCGCTCCAAAAAAGCGATACAAAGACTCCCTGGAACAACATCTCAGGCTTGGCCAAATTGATCACCAACAGTGGTCCGCCCTGGCCTCACATCGGGAGGCATGGAGATGCACTATCCACAATGCTGCAGCCTTATTTGAGAACTCACGACGAGCAAGTCTTGAAGAGAAACGACAACGCAGAAAGAATCACAACCCAAAAACATCACCCAAGGAGACCTTCTGCTGTGCTTTTTGCAACCGGACTTGTTTATCTCGGATTGGCCTTTTTAGTCATCAGCGCGCTTGCAGAAAGCGCGGGATGAGTCCTTCCTGAATCTTCGTTTGCGAAGAAAAGCCAGAGAGAGAGTTGTGCTGTTGCTGCCAAATAAAAAAAGCACAATCACCAAACAGTTCTCCAACACAAACCTTGTTGAAAATTAATCTCACCTGTAATTCATTTCAACAGAGTTTGTACCAGAGGATTGTACTGATAGTTAACAGTAATAGCAGCAGCAGCAATAAATACTCCATCCAGCCTTTGAGGTCCTAGTTCAAGCTTCCCTGACTGAATTTTAGCAGGTCAGTACAAGGAATGAAGCCTTTTTTGTTCTGTTACCAGCACTTTGAAATGCCTCCACTGAGAGTCTGGGGATGGGGGAAGCTGAATAATCTGTCCTACCTGCTAGTTCAAAAGCTGTTCTATTGTTAACAAGCTGTGCCAAATGCATCAAGGTTCAAAACTTTCAAGATTAGCCTTCTGTCTTTCTCAGCTCTAGACTGGGCATGAATGTGCAATACCAAAATCTCCCACCCACTAATACCACTTATTAAAGAGGTTAATGTAGAGTATGTGTGTACAGAAATGTATCATCATCATATGACTTTATGAAACCACATAGTATTTACTGCATATTAGCATATAACACACAATACAAACACAAACCAGCAAATATAAAAGAGCTGTACACAAAATAAAGATACATAAAAATATACAAAGTAGGATGTTCCTATATTCTATAGAGTATTGGATATTGGTACACCCTATAGAAGTATACCCAGTCCAATACTTCTGGAGGCCAACACTTATGGAAGCTTCACAATTCCATGGAAGAAATAAAATGGAAAACATCTGAAAAAGCCAATGTGGCTGCACAGTACACATGAGAAAGAAGTGAAAAGAAAAAAGAGCATGTAGAAAGAATGGAAGGAAGGATGGATCACCAAGGAAGAATACAGATAACCCAAGCTTGCAAGAATATTGTAAAGAATGCTGATGCTCAAAATGAGCTGAGACTAGCTAGGGAAGCTAGAGAACTCTGGCCACCCATCTACTCGAGAAATAGCATCACATCATCCACAACATTAGAGGTACTTTCACTTGCTCATACTCTAATATGATGTATGCCATCCTCTGTCAACAATGCCCTGCAGCACTCTACATTGGGCAAACAGATCTGTCTCTGTGCTAAAGGATAAATGGATATAAACACTTCAGTCTTCCTGGACATTCCATCTCAAACCTCAAAATAGCAGTCCTTGAACAAAACAAAACAAAAAAAAAAACCCTCAAGGGGAGATTGGAAAGAGAAACAGTAGAATTGGGATATATCCACAAACTCTAGAACATTGAGAGTGGCTTGAACAGAGACAACTGTTTCCTGGCACACTATACTTACTATAACACTAGTTAACACCCCAGCCTCATGTGGATTCTCTTGCCCATTTTATCACAACTTCTTTCTGGTTCCCAGCCAGCATCACACTACATTCCATTAACTCCCTCCACCATTCAAATGGTTACCTACTCACCTTGGCTTTAGACAATACCTTTCCATCCACCTTTGTCCCGCCATGACCATTATTAAAACTGAACTTGTCACCTCATCACCATACCCACAAGTCTTGCATTTCTGTTAGTCACACCTGCTCATTCATGGGCATAAATGTCTGTACACAGGCATATTTATTTATTTATTTATTTATTGGATTTATATCCTGCCTTTCTCCCAAAATGAAATTCATAATACTATGCATCTGATGAAGTAGGCTCAATTTATGAAAGTTATGGTTTTCCTTAGTTTTTTATTCCGGGCTGTGAGACTGTGTTCTGGAATAGTTTCTTTCTGATGTTTTGCCTGCATCTGTGGCTGGCATCTTCAGAGAATGGTTGGGTAGGAGTGTGTGTGGAGTTTATATGCTGTGAACCCCTGTTGGGAGCATATGTAAATTTGTGTAATTGAATGGTTAGTTTATGGGTATAGAAATGCAAGGCTGATTAGTGTCTGTTTGGCTAATGGTTGGTTGATGGGCCATTATCTGCTGGGAATCCCCCTGTCCCTGGGTGGAATTCCTTTGTAAGTGTTGAGTTTTGATTCTATTGTTTTTCAAAACTGGGAGCCAAATTTTGTTCTCCTTGTATTAGCCTGTATAATTCCTTCAGATACCTGGGCCCCGAGATGTTTAGGACTTTATAGGTCACTTGTAGCATCTTGAATTCAGGCCAGAAACAGAGAGGTAATGAACAGAATTCTTTCAAGCTCACTGTTATATGATCCTTAACAGCTGTCCATATCAGTATCTTGGTAGCCATTTTGTACACCATTTTTAATTTCTGGAGAGGAGATGCTTGAGCTGTTCCAGCACCTGAGCCAGTAAATGGAGGGCTGCCCACATTGCACAGTCCCTGCCCCACCCATTAGTGGGAAGGCTTCAGGTAGATTACTGGCCACAAAAAGCAACTGGCACACCTCTACATAGAGCCAGCTACTTCCCAAATGGCAGGAAAATCACCTGTGTTCCCACGGAGGGGAAAGTGGCAGATTCATAATTCCTGGCAATCTTCCAACTGAGATGGCCACTTCACTTCATCTAATGGAAGTGCCAGCGCTGTTTCGAGATTATCTTCAAGAGCAACTGCACAAAAAGAGTGCTGCAATAATTCAAAGGAGTAGTTACCAAAACACATGTGGCTGCATTTTGTCTATCTAGGAATGGTCACAGCTGGCACATCAGCTAAATCTGGGCAAAGGCTCTCCAAGTCATGGATGCCATCTTCACATCCAGGGGCAAAACTGGATCAAGGAGTACCCTCAGACTAAAATCCTGTTCCTCGGGCAGGGCATGATCCCATCCAGAACAGACTGCCTATTCAAGTCCCAAGAGTCACTCAGCCAGTTTTACTTCTTTCTTGTTGGGATTCAGTCTAAGTTCATTGGCCCTCATCCAACCCATATCTGCCTCCATGTAGAAATGATTACACAACCAGCACCTAAACAGTCTCACCTGATAAAGATGGGGAGGTGAAAGCTGGGTGTCATCAGTCTTTTCCTGACACTGTGCCCAAAATGTCTTGATGACCTCACGTAGCAGTTTCATACAGATGTTAGAGAACATAGGGACAGAATGAAACCCTGAGGAACACCACAGCATATCTGCCATGGAATCAAGTGAGTGTTCCATAATGCCACTTGCTGGAAATGATCCTGGCAGGTTATGGCAGAACCCATGTTTCACCATGATCCCAATTTCTAGCCAATCCAACAAAATACAATGGTCGATGGTATCAAAAGTTGTCTAGACGTCCCGGAGAATCAGCAGGGATACACTGTCTTTCTCCCAGCCAAGGTCAATAATCAGTGCAGCCAAGGTCACTTCAGTTCCAAACCCAAGCCTGAAGCCCAATTGAAATGTATTAAGATAATATGTGTGTGATCATCTGTATGCATTACTACATCCCTGTGGTTTTATGCACTGTGTCACTGACTTAGAATGCTGACACCATAAGCTTAACTTTTTATGCTTTCGCCCAGCCAGCCCATCTTGGCAACACACTCCATAATTTTGTAAATGGTACAGTTATTTAAGACCACAGTTAAGGCAACCCGTCCTGGAATACTTTTCTTTGAAGATTTTGCGAAAAGAATGTAAAACTATGACGACAGCTTCAGATAATGCCAGTATTTGAATTCTGAACCAAAGTCAAAATTAGTCTTGTAGCACTCGATAATGAATAAATGAACAATGAATCAATCAATAAAAACAGTAAAAAAAAATACCCACATGCAGTAATGTAACACATTGAGTTTCTTACTTCTCACTTATTCTTATCTTGTCAAGCCAAGAGTAGCATCCCAAGAACACATAAACTGACAAGATGTTACTTTTTAACAGCTTTGCAGCCTGGCTAATAAAATCTCAAAATTGCAGCAAAAAAGGTGGCTAAAACTTAACATGTGATTTCTCTCCTCTTAAAGATAAATTAGGGTTATTCTGAAGAGAATTTAAAATATTTGCCAATCATTTCATTCAGTACTGAAGTTCAAAACTAGCAGCAAACCCATCCCCAGCAACCACAAACTCATCTTATATTGTTAAATACTGTGTTGAGAATCTTAATTTTTATTTATAAGGAGCTTCTTTCTCAAAATGGGTTACATGGGTTATTTCCCCCCACTCCACCCAACCAACAGAATCCCTACTCTGACCAAAGGTTTTCAGACACACCCACTGAAAACTTGAATGGTGTGTGGTCGTGTTCCTCTCCAGAGAAACAGAATCCCAGTAAACCACTGGAACTTCACCTCTCCAATCACCTGCCTGTCTATAGGCAGCCCAGGTGGGTGGAGCTGGAAGAGTTTTATTCCTGTCACTCCACCCCTATCTCACACAGCTAGACGTCAGTACACTCATTCAAGATCCAGTCTTGAATGGGTCTTGTTTTTTGGGTTTGCCAAACTGGTGTTCAACAGGAATATCCCTCAACCCTAGGGGACCTATCAACAGGGCTGCTCAGGCTTTTTGAAAGGGGAGACAATTTGACAGCAGTCAGCATACTGTTGCAGTCCCCCATCTCCTTTTTAGTCCTAAAGGCCTTCTCCTGCCACATCTCTGCCCTCTACTGCTAAAATATTTTGCGCTTGCCTCCACTTCCCTTTTTGAAGCGTAGCACAGGGACTCACTGCCTTGTTTCCCTCCCAGAGTGGGGCTGTGCAGATGAAGGGGTAGAACTGCACAAGTATGGCCAATCTCAGGTCTGAAAGACTCTCACTAAGCTCTGTGGCCTAGTAATCCACTGTCTTTCTCCTTGTGTTGTAAGAGGGATGTCTCTGTTCAAACTCCAAGGAAGAGCCTCTTACCTTTAGAGCAGTCAAGGCCAGTGAAACCATCCTCACAGTAACACTCGCCACTGTCACAATATCCATTGCCACTGCAGTCACTGGGGCACCTCTTCTCACTGCAGTCATCACCAATGAACTCTTTGTAACAATGACACACGCCGTTGATGCAGACCCCGTTGCCACTGCAGTTCTCAGGACACAGGAGCTGGCTGCAGTCTTCACCAGCATAGCGAGCGTTGCAAATGCACCGGCCACCAATGCAGCGCCCGTTACCATTGCAATTTCCTGGGCAGGTAGGTTGGGAACAATCTGGGCCTTCCCAGCCTTCATCACACTTGCACCCACAGATCTCTTGGATGAAGGATCCATGGCCACTGCAGGAAGAAACACCTGCCCAACACGAGGGCCAGAACCACAGTAACCAAGCAAATGGGAAACAGAAAAGAAAAATGAGGAAACACTATGCGTTAATGACCTTGGCAATCATCCTAAAAGGAACACAGCAGATGACCAATTGTTACATTTGAAGAGAAGGCTCACTCTCTTTGGCCTAAATCAGGTGTGGCCATAGTGTGACCATCCAGATGTTGCTGAACTGCAACTTCCATCCTTCCTCATCATTAGTTCTGGTGACTAGGACTGGTAGGAGCTACATTTCAGCAACATCTGGAGGGCCACACTTTGCCCATCTCTGCCTCAGTCTAATGGTTAGCTCAATAGGTAGACCTACTGAAAAAAAGGGAGACCTGGCAAGTCAATATCAATGGAAGTCACATTGATTCAATGGGCCTGCTCCAGTTTGGACTAACAATCTGATTTCAGTTTTTATGTCTATGATCTCTCTCTCTTTTGTTTCACCTTCTTTTTGTTGCCCTGTAAGAGAGGCAGGCAAAGTGCATCCCCAAGGTTATTTTTTGTGGCTCCCAAACCCTCCACTGACTTCCTGAGCCACTCTTTTCCTGGCTTTAAAAAAAGGCAAATTGACTCTCCTGTAAATTTGCAGGAGCAGCAATTCATCTTGCAAATGGATTGCAGAGCTTCCTGCACTGTTACTATCCTTTTTCCAAAACCAACGGTGAACTAATGGATACTTGCTAGGTTTGTTTTTTTAAAAACTTCTGACAGTCCATGTGGCCCCTGGAGGGTCCCAAGGACAAAACTGGATGCTGGACCCACCACAATTGTTCACCCCTGCTGTAAAGCTTTACATATAGTACCACCAATTTGTGGTGGTGTATAACAATCAACAGTAACAGGCACAGACATGTGGGCAAGGAAGTCTTAATTTTTTTAGAACATTTAGATGGGTGAAGACCTGAATAAAAGACTCCAAAGAATCCAAGCACATAGTTGTAGTTCAGAGTAAAACATAAATTGTGACCCATTAAGCTGAATGTAGCCCACTGCCTACATATCAGAAGCAAAGAGGCAGCCTCCTGATTTTGCTGTTTGTCAGGGACTGCAGGAACCTGCTGTTGGCAAGTGCTCAACAGTCCACAGTAACTAGTGGGCTGCATTTGGCTTGGTGGGGCGCAAGTTGTGCCAACATACCATAGGCACAATGCACAGTTCTCACCTTGCCCTCTTCCACAGCACTTCTGAGGACTACAAAGCCCCCTCAGACGTACAACTTCCATCTCTATCTTCTCCAGCCTTTCCAACAAAGACTTGAGCTGCCCTAGGACTTCACAGTCACCTTTGGGAGTCTGGAGCTGAATGTTGTGCTTGAATATAATGTTTTGCTCCTCACCCTCATCCATTTCACCAGTAGCCAAGAGAATGTGGCTGTCATCTTGGAGGGGTTGTGGGTCTGGTGCCACCTTGATCTGAGTAGACTTGGGTACATCAATCTTGTATGAGTGGCTGAAGGAAATCTTCTGGTTTTTGCCAGAGCACATTTCAGGTTGAGCAGCCAGCTGTGCCAAGGCTTCAGGCAGTGAGTGGTACAGCACAATCCACAGAAGAAAATACAAAGTTACCATCTTGTTTCTGTGATAACCACCAAAAAAAGGAAAAGGAAAGAGAAACAAGGTGAGGTATGCAAGAGAAAAAGATTAACAAAATCTTTAAATTAAAGGAATTTTCAATATTATTTGAACATAATAATAGGGAGCCCTGGTGGCGCAGTGGTTAAATACCAGTACTGCAAGTCACCACGTTGCAAGTTTGATTCCAGAAGGCTCCAGGGTTGACTCAGCTTTCCATCCTTTCGTAGGTCGGTAAAATGAGTACCCGGCTTGTAGGGGCAATTAGCTAACACACACTGGAAACTGCTTAGTGCAGTGTAGATGTGTAAATTGCTATTGCTTAAAACAATTTGTAAGCCGCTCTGATAGCCTTGTGGCTGAAGAGCGGGGTATAACTAACTAACTAACTAACTAAAAAAAAAACATTATAGGAAAGATATTAATTAAATAATAATCCCCTGAGAACTCACTACGTAACATCATACCTACACACACAGTAGAATAAAATGGCATATTTTTGTGGCATTTTGTATCCCTTGATCATTCAAGTTGATTCTGACTGCACATGTCCCTCAAGAATGCAGTTCAGCAATCATCCTTTTTCACTCTTCCTTCTTAAACAAAACCAAATCTTCTGTGTTCAAAATGAACTGATAAACCAACATGAAGGATTCCCCAGAACCTTTTTCTTGGCAACCTCTTCAACTTGGGCAGGTTGCCTAACTTATCAAGTAGGACCCCATCAACAAATGGATAGCTCTTGAAATCCCATGTGATTCCATGTGTCACTTAAGTCTGCTATTTACCACTCTGTCAAACAAAAGAACTGCAGAAGTTAAGAACCCATGGCTACAAACCTCACTCACCTTCTTGAAGAAATGGAAATACTTTCTTTCACCTGACACCTTCCCCATTTGTCAATTTTTCTACACCCCTTTGTTTGAACCCAGCAGGGCACACCAGGTCTGGCCTTGGGAAAACAAAGGACTTTAACGAATACATGATCTCTTCGAAAGGGGAAAAGCTAAAACTCAGGAGGCCTTAATAGCAGAACTATCACCTCTATCTGTCAATTGGCTCTCTATATACCAAATAACTTAATTCACTTCTAAATTAATGGCTAGGGGAGACAGCCCAAGATCTTTAACGATCTTTGAAAAATTTGGTGATCAACAGTCGAAAGGGCAGGCATTGCAGAACTATAACTGCTTATTAGATCATAGTTATAACAATGTTAGATTGTGTTGGGAGTCTGATCTGAACAGATACCAGAAGAGTGCTGGATGGTATGGAATGAGACTCCTTTCAAATCCCGCTCAACAGCCACCAGGGAAAATGCTTTGAAGATCATACATAAATGGTATTATATCTCTGTTAGAATGTCACAAATGGTCAAAACTCTCACCCCTAAATGTTGGAGGGGATGGAACAATAGTGTACTGGTATTTATGTTCATATGTGGTTCTATTGCTACTGCAATTACTATTACTATTGCAATTGTAAATTGTTTTTGGCATGAATTACTGGAGCTAATCTCAATTATTACTAAGCAGAGAATTACATCTTGTCCAGCCTACTTCTGTTATCATTGTACCTAGGAGAGAACAAAAAATTAAAATATAGACAATTAATATCATTCTTTCTGGTAGCAGCCTGGGTAGAAATAGCTAGCTCCTGAAAAATGGGCAACATATTCATAGACAATTGGCGGAAATGTATTGTGAACACTTGGTGGTTAGAAAAGCTGTCAAACAACATAGAAAGGACAAGAGGACACATAAATCAAGACTGATTTGTTAACAAATGGCTGCCATTTATTGTCTTTGTGAATACAGATCTATCATATCAAACTATCGAGGTATAACACTGCTCTCTACTGCTGGAAAAATCCTTGCAAGGATACTCCTGAACAGATTAGTTCCTGCTATTGCAGAAGAACTTCTTCCTGAAAGCCAATGTGGCTTCAGAGCCAATAGGAGTACTACAGATATGGTATTTGCCCTTAGACAACTGCAAGAGAAATGTAGAGAGCAGAGCAAGGGACTCTATGTAACAGTTGTTGACCTCACCAAAGCCTTCAACACTGTGAGTAGAAAAGGTCTGTGGCAGATCCTGGAAAGACTAGGATGTCCCCCCAAATTCCTTAAAATGATTATCTTGCTATATGAGGGCCAGCACGGTCAAGTCAGATATGGCAATGCTCTTTCAGAGCCCTTTCTAATAACTAATGGAGTGAAGCAAGGTTGTGTTCTTGCTCCAACTTTATTTACAATCTTCTTCAGCATGATGCTCCAAAGGGCTAGGGCAGAGCTCAAAGAAGAAGACGGCATCTATATACGTTACCGTATTGATGGTAGCTTGTTTAACTTAAGCCAACTGAGGGCTCGCACTAAGACTCTAAATTATCTAGTCCGTGAGCTGCTCTTTGCTGATGATGCTGCCCTTGTTGCCCACACAGAAGCAGCTCTGCAGCGCCTAACATCCTGCTTTGCAACAGCTGCAGAGCTGTTTCGGCTGGAAGTCAACCTGAAGAAAACGGAAGTTCTTTACCAGCCTGCACCACAGGATGAACACCACCATCCCCACATTGCCATTGGCAAATCTGTGCTTAAAGTCGGTTCAGCAGTTCACCTACCTGGGAAGCATAATCTCCTGAGATGCCAAGATTGACAAAGAGATCGATCACACATTAGCAAAGGCATAAAGTGCATTTGGAAGATTTTACAAAAGAGTCTGGAGTAACAAACACCTGAGGTGAAGCACAAAAATCAGTGTGTATAGAGCCATTGTACTGTCTATGCTCCTTTATGGGTCTGAAACATGGGTCACCTATCGCCATCACTTACAACTCAAATGGTTTCATCAGCGCTGTATACGCACAATCCTAAATATACACTGGACTGACTATGTGACGAATGTTGCTGTTCCTTGAGCAAGCAGAGATCACCAGCATTGAGGCCATGATATTGAGAACACATTTGCTCTGGGCAGGGCACGTTTCTAGCATGGAGGACCATCACCTCCTAAAAATAGTACACTACGGTGATCTCGCCACGAGTCAGTGTAAGAGGGGCGCTCCAAAAAAGCAATACAAGGACTCCCTGAAACAACATCTCAGGCTCAGCCAAATTGATCACCAACAATGGTCCACCATGGCCTCACATCGGGAGGCTTGGAGACGCACTATCCACAATGTTTCAGCCTTATTTGAGAATTCACGCCAAACAAGTCTTGAAGAGAAACGACAATGCAGAAAGAATCACAACCCGGAAACATCACCCAAGGAGACCTTCTGCTGTGTTTTCTGCAACCGGACATGTTTATCTCGGATTGGCCTTTTCAGTCATCAGTGTGCTTGCAGAAAGTGCGGGATGAGTCCTTCCTGAATCTTTGTTTGCAAAGAAAAGCCAGAGAATACAAATATACAATTGAGAGGTCCACCTCAACATCATCTTGGGCTCTGGAAGGATATTTTTGAATACACACATTGACAGCATTATTGCACATACCTCAGTCTCAAAAAAGTGATCTATGGAACAAAGAACAGTGAGAGATGACTAATACAGACAACTTCATAGGCTTATCTCACTCCACATGTGAAATTCATCCTGTGCTATGCTGTTATTTGTTTTTATAATTATTATATGCTCTTTGTTGGAATAAAAAAAAATCTGAAAAAAGCATAAATGCATTTATAACTCAGTACATTTCACCTAAGAAAACCCTATACATACACACTCACCCAGATCAAGTTGGATTCATACCCACAAGACAAATTGCAAACTGCATTAGAAGAGCACTCGGCATCATATACTATTTCAATGATTTAAAATACTCTAACCGCTTTGATGTTGCTTGATGCCTTCAAAGCATTTGACTGGCTGGAATGCCCATACTAATTTCCCCTTCTGAACAAATTGAATCTCGGCACTCCCTTTGTCAAGCTTATGCAGGGCCTTTACCAGAGCTCAAAGGTTGTTGTCTGAATCAATGGAGAGGACTTGATTCCAATAGTGCTGAGCAGGGGAGCCAGAGAGGGCTGCACACTTTTAGCCTCCTCTTCACACTTACAGTCAAACCTCTAGCTCAGCCTTTCCCAACCTTTTTACCCTGGAGGAACCCTTGAAATAATTTTCAGGTCTCAGGGAACCCCTGCATAAAAGATATGCCTATAGCTCCCTTTTAAAAAAAAATACAGAAACAGTATGTGGGGGAGATGCTTATTATATTCCACATTGCTAGCAATACATACAGTATTTGATACTTGAAAATAACAGGCCTGAAAGAGCATACTGGCAGAGAAGTATTTATAGTGTACATTAAAATACTGACAAAATATCCTATGAAAATGCCAAAAAGGTAATCTGTAATAAAAATAAATTAAATTAAAAACAAATATATACATCATGAAACATTATTAAAACCTGAAAAATGTCCTATAGTTTGAACCCACTGTGTCCTAGTCTCTGGAGCAGCAGAAAACAAGCTTGCCCCATCCTCAGCATGAAATCCCTTCAAATATTTAAACATGGCTACATCACTGACTCTGACCCAAAGATTGAGCTCTGACCTAACAGAGCTTGCAAAAAGCAGCAACTAAGCAGCCAGGCTCAAGATAAAAGGGGGGCTGTAGCTTCGTGCCAAGCCAGCATCATGGTAAATGGAAGGCTTTTTCAATAATATGGGAGTTGGTCAGTCTATTTGTGACCCCTACATTCAGTTACTAGACTCACAGTTTAAGAACCTTTTCTCTATCTATAATGACTCCTTTACTGTAATGGCTCTGCCCTCTCCAAATCTGTTTTAAAAAGAATAAGCCCTAAGTCACTTTTATCAGAGTTCTCCCATCCACAGCTAGCACCTGGGTAGCTGGGCAGACCAGGGGATTATTTGATCAGTTTCCCCCACTTGGGTAAGAGCTGTACAGTATTGCAATTCTCTTTCCATTGTTCTGAATTTTTTTAAAAAAAATCTTCATTTTGCATTTGTACTTTTAAATCAGTTTTATGCAAACCAGCATCCTATTTTGTCCTCAGTTCTGGCAAACGATAAGGGTCCATGGCCAGGTGAAGGCAATGTGCTACATGATTAGCACATCTAAGGCAGAGCAAAAGGTGGGAGGGAAAGCAAGGTATTTGGTACTTTAACTTCCACCCCCACACACACACATACCCATAAGAGGCCCCTTTGGAGGGGTTGGTGTGAAAACTCATTCCTCCCCGCTTTCTCTGTTGTGGAGGGGAGAAATAAGCTGTTTCAGCTTGCCACTTCTCCGAAATTTGAATATTTGTAAATTTTAATATTTTAATATATTCTGCTGTTTAATTTCTATTAAACAGGGCATGCTGGGATTAGCTCTCTCTCTCTCTCTTTCTCTCTCTATCTCTCTGGGAGTTCTCTTAGGCTGGGAAACTGCTTTGACCAACCGTGCTATCTGCTACTAACTAGGCCTTCAAGGTCGTGGAGGCAATTATGTTTTGAGAAGCTGCTATGGGAAGCAAGGAATGGAATGCTCCCTCATTAGCCTCGGCAGGTGTGCGTGTGATGTAACCGAAACCTAAGATTCCTATTGTCCCCTGTATTGTCCTCTGAGTCTTTGATCCTGATCCTGAATGTTTCAATTCCTGCTGCAATAAACCATTCTTGATCAATGGAAATTGTCTCAGTGTGTGAGCATTGACAGAGTCATCACAATGTGATTGGCCTATTTGCTGATAATATCCTGCTGTACATAACTAAACCTGCAGAGTCAATTCCACAACTTAGATGCACTTACTTTTAGCAATTAACAGGTCTTAAGATAAACTACAGTAAGTCCAAATTTTTTATGTCTAAGTATGTCCTCACAGATGCAAAACAGCAGCCAAACACTCTCAGAAGTAACTCTCTGCTCCTTGGGCTTCAAGTACCTAGGGGTCACCATCACTAAAGATATACGCCAACTTAACTCAGAAACTTCTAATCCCTTCAGAAATTAGTTTACAACATCCACAATTTAATTTCCTTGTAATCATTCTGCATGTAAAGACTTTGGGACTTATGTCTATTTTACTAGAATGTGATAAGAAATCTGTTAATTTTAAAACGGATATTTCCTATGACCTCAGAGAACCTATCAGTAAAACAGACTAAACATGGCCACAATTCCATACACATTTATATTAAATTCCACAATGTTCAACTGGCTGTACCACCTGTTAAGTCTGTTTAGGCTAACCTCCTGCCTGAGAGTAGATCCAGCTGAACTTGATGGCACATATATTTGAATAAACGTGTATGGGATTGGGCTGTTATAGTCACTCCTCTAGGTTTACCTCTTTCAAATAAGGTAGCACATTCAGAACAGCACTTAAGCAAAAACACCAGGGTTGGGCTTTTCTAAGATCTGCCAGTTTTGTCATTTCTTTTTATCAAAACGTGACAAAAAACACACAATCATTGAACAATGGTTTCTGTTCATATGTGCTGTTCATTAGGTTCAATGAAGCAGCAGTGGGGAAACATGATAGGTTTAAAAACAGAAGAAAACATTAATCAGCTGAAAGTTTTGTGAAGGAGGCAAGGCAATTGTAGGACAACAGCCTCATCTAAGCATCACTGTTGGTAGTTCCAATAGAGAAATATTGGGATGAAAAAGCAACTTATTTCAGAATATGCTACTCTGCTAAAACAGTCTTTCTTTCTCCCCTGTCATTCTGTGGTTAGTCTGGCCGCCGGACATAAAAGGTACATATTTAATAATCAGCCATTTCATTTCCCCACACTCATCCTTGCCAAAATGCTGCAGAAATTAGCCCTCTCAGTGTGCTCTCCAGTCTTTCGTTTTCTCAAACTAATGAACTAATGAAGATTGCATCAAAGCTTTGCATTTAGTAATGTTTTGCTTTGTAATGCTTGTGTGCCAAAACTGTCAGATTAGAAAAGCCACTGGTTTGTTTTCTTAAGCTCCTGTCAGATTTGCAGCATGCCATTCTCAGCCACAAACGTGACTTTGTTTGCAATGAAAGTCTCTCCAGGGCCACAAACTGATTCCAGGTTTGCCTGTGCTGGCCAGTGCTTCAGAGTAAAACCCCCAGCCCAGCTTCTTTTAAGTAACCTAATAAGAGGCTCTGGCTTTCTTCAAACGGCAGAAATAGAACATCCAGGAGTGGCAAAGGCCTATTACATAATAATTTCAATGAATTGCTGGTTATAACTTATAAAAAAGAAGCATAACTCAGAGAGATCTGGGATGAAAGCAGGAAAAAACAAAGAGCCTGTTTGGTTGTAGAATAGTCTCAACAAAGGATAGTCCAGACACCAAAGAGAGTTTGCTGATCTCCAGTGATATGCAAGCCAACACAAATATTATTACTGGTGAGAAAGAATCGCAATTTTATGAAATGACCAGTTTAAAAATGGGAAAGAGAGTAACAGATAGTAAAGGGCAGATGTCTGATCCCCCTCACATCCCATTAAAGACCTCTCTCTCTCTGGCTTTTCTTCGCAAACGAAGATTCAGGAAGGACTCGTCCCACGCTTTCTGCAAGCACGCTGATGACTAAAAAGGCCAACCCGAGATAAACAAGTCCGGTTGCAGAAAGCACAGCAGAAGGTCTCCTTGGGTGATGTTTCCGGGCTGTGATTCTGCGTTGTCGTTTCTCTTCAAGACTTGTTTGGCGTGAGTTCTCAAATAAGGCTGCAACATTGTGGATAGTGCATCTCCATGCTCCCGATGTGAGGCCATGGCGGACCATTATTGGTGATCAATTTGGCCGAGCCTGAGATGTTGTTTCAGGGAGTCCTTGTATCTTTTTTTTGGAGCGCCCCTCTTACGCTGACCCGTGGCGAGTTCACCGTAGAGTACTATTTTTGGGAGGCAATGGTCCTCCATCCTAGAAACGTGCCCTGCCCAGCGCAGCTGTGTTCTCAATATCATGGCCTCAATGCTGGTGATCCCTGCTTGCTCAAGGACAGCAACATTCGTCACATAGTCAGTCCAGTGTATATTTAGGATTGTACGCATACAGCGCTGATGAAAGCATTCAAGGAGTCGTAGGTGGTGGCAATAGGTGATCCATGTTTCAGTTCCATAAAGGAGACTAGACAGTACAATGGCTCTATACACTCTTTTCTTCTTTTTTGGCAATTTGTTCATGGGCCCAATGAAGCAACACAGAGCTGGTTCCATAGGTTGAGTGGGGGATACCTGTGTAGCACAGCACCCCTTTGCACTGGCAGGACTATGACAAGGCAGGCCACAGCCTCTCTGATTTGCCCTTCTCCTTCTGTGGTCCTCACCACTACCACCAAGTGAATATTTTCTCCCCATCCCCAACACACACACCACCTACCCCGACTATCTTCATTAAAGCAGTTCTTTCTCATTTTGTAACACTGGTGTCTCCTATGGACTGACTCACTGAGCCAACCAACTCCATACTGGGTTGAGTGGGAAGGCAATTAGGCCTGGGGTAAAATTCAAGGTGAAGGCACCAACAGATTTTATGAAAAAATGCATCCATCTGTTTTTCCTAGGTAAGGCAAATCCTAGCAATGAAGCAATTGCTTTCAGGTCACCCCTTTGGCAATGTAGTTTCTAGCCTTCTTGCTTTCAAAGCAGCTTCTTATGTTCCCAGAGCATCCTGTCCTACCTTTATTATTCTGATTTAACTTTTGAACTGATTTAACAACTGCTTGCAAGCTTCACCTATATACACTGGGCCCTCCAAATCTGCGGGGGGTTGGTTTCAGGAACACACGCACACCCGGTGGATTACAAAAACCATGGTGTCTGGTGGCAACATGCACACAGACACTTCAGTGTGTCCATGTTCACATCACCACCATTTTAAGTATAGGACGTGATGAACCATAGTCATTCAAAATCGTGGATCCAGAGATAAACTCTTCCAGATCAGATGGGCTCACTGTACATCATTCCAGCCTCTCCCAATTTGGCACCCCCCAGATGTGTAGGACAGCAACTTCCATTAGTTTCCAGCCTGCTTGACCACTGGTCACAATGAATATGATTATGGCTTTGCTTGTCCCAGAATCTCTCAGCAGCACTAGCTATGCTGGCTAGGACTAGTGGTAGTTTGTAAGACAAAACCATCAGGAATTGTCCACTCCTGTCTTAAATCATGACTAGTCTGCTTACCTGTCCCTTTCCTCTTTGTGTTGGATTTCCAGTGATCTTACTGTGCAACCTGTATAACTGACCTTTGAGTGGTTCTCAGCCATTTTTTTCTTGTTATAGAAAACTGCTGTTTTCCATTGAACTATTACCTGTATTTGGATATGAGAGTCTAGCTTTGCCAAGAGCTTCGAATGGTCATGACAAGTACAAAAAAAGATACCTGCAAGGAAGGTAAGAGCTGTGAGGAGACACTGTCCAGAGTTAATATGAGAACCAGAATCTATTATTGCCTGCTGATAATACCAAACTTTGCCTCCAAATGCCTCCATTTTGACTGGCTTTGGCCCTGCACATTTTGTGAGTAGCAGGTTCTGTCTTTTTTTTTTTTTAAATGCTTATTTCAATAAAGAAATTTTGTGATGCTTTTCTTTTCTTTTAATATGACATGTGAAAATCTCAGGAAATTTAGCACCAGGGACAGTCTAGCTTATCTTTTTGATAGAATACAACATGGCAGGTCACCTTTTGTGAATTTGATTCAGAAGTTCGTGTAAATTTAAAAATGAAAGGATTGCTGGATCTGACTCTTCAGTTGCACTGCACCGTACCTGATATTTAGCCCTCTCCCCAGCTCTTCTTCCATTTCAAGGGTTCTGAGCATGCACAGTTCTTGGATGTCTCCAACTTCCAGAGTGCATCTGAATATACTCAGAAACTGTTGTTGAATGATTAGGCAACAGGGAGAGCACTGTAATAGCATTTTAGTACTACTGTACTCTAAAAATGCTGAAAGACCTTTATCACATAATCTCACTAACATAAACGTGTGATAGGTTTATAAACTTGTAAATTCAGGATACTTATTTACTCATATATCTCCAGGAGGCCATAATTTTTCCAGCAGGAAGGGCTTCCTCCAAACTTAATAGAATTAAAGTATCTGCACTTGCTCATGCTTTTTTCTCCTGGAATCAATTGGCCGATTAATGCACAGAAAATGTCATTAGGACTAAGGGACCCTGGGATTTGTAGTTATGCAACTGAATTTCAAACATAAAAGATCTGTGATTCAAGTTGGTCCAAAATTCACTCCTGATATAAATGTAATTGATTCAGAAAGAAATATGGAGGCAATGGAATTAATCTGGACAGTGTGCATTTGTTCTAATAGCTCATCGGCAATTACAGTTGAAGGAGCCCTATAGGGAAGGAACAAAGGTATGGTCAGATGTACTCCCTTCCTCTTGCACATCGCTTCACCTTGACCTTCCATAAAATGTAGCCTGACACTAAGGGAGTAGGGAGTTATTTTGTGCCAAAGGGATTAGAAAGCAAGTTCTTTCTCTCCTTCCTTTTCTGGGGCCTGTGGAAGCCACTGCCTAACTCCTCTTCTCTCCAGTACAGGCAGATATCTCAACCTTGGTTTGGAAGTAACTAATTATGAAACAATTTATTAATTATAAACCCTCCCTTCCCCATAATTAAGGTATAAGCTACTTAGGGTTTGTAAAATGATTACGGTTGCCACTACTTTTGGAGTGTACCTGTAATTACTTTTATAATCAGGGTGTGGCCCCACTAAATGGTAGGCACACAATGCCACATGGTTCCAGTAGAGTCTTAAGCTGTGCTTCATGCTTGGTTGTGGTGAGATGAGGAGCTGGACAGAAAAATATTTTAAACCAATGAATTTGGATTTTTGAAAATATTGCTAAAAGTAACTAGTTACTTTTGAGTAATTTAGTTAATTTTAAATTGGTAACTTTTACAAGCAGAAAGATTGGGAGAGAGAGAGAGATGATAAGCACACCCTGGGCCAATAACAGCAATTGACTTTTTAATGTAGTTTGGCAAGCTGTGCTCTCCTGCAACTGCATCCAGAATGAAATCAGCCCCAAAGGGCAGATGGGGATATCTGAAGGGTGTGAGAAGAGGATGTGTTCTCTCTTTAGAGTGTAACAACCTGGAGCATGTCCAGAGGAGGGTGACCAGGACGGTGAAAGGTCTGGAAGCCATGCCTTATGAGGAGTGGCTTAGGGAGATGAGTATGTTTAGCCTGCAAAAGAGAAGGTTAAGAGGGGACATGATAGCCATGTTTAAATATTTGAAAGGATGCCATATTGAGGATGGAGCAAGCTTGTTTTCTGCTGCTCCAGAGACTAGGACACGGAGCAATGGGTTCAAACTACAGGAGAAGAGATTCCTCCTAAACATTAAGAAGAACCTCCTGACAGTAAGAGCTGTTTGACAGTGGAATACACTGCTTCAAAGTGTGGTGGAGTCTCCTTCTTTGGAGGTTTTTAAACAGAGAAAGGATGGCTATCTGTTGGGAATGCTTTGATTGTGTGTTCCTGCAAGGCAGGGGGTTGGACTGGGTGGCCCTTGTGATCTCTTCCAACTCTGATTCTATGATTCTACATGTGTGCGCACATGTGTGCATGTACATGCAAGCTGGTGTAAAGTATGAGGAATTGGAGCTCAAGCTTTTTCATGACCATCTGTCTCGGTGCAGTAGAGGGGTACTTTGTTCATGCTCAGGAATATCCAGAGCAGTTTTCAAACACAAAACTCCACTGATGTGCATTAGGGAGGAAAAGAAAGTCTAGGCTGAGGCACTGCACACTTATTGGAGCGTGAAAAAGCAAGTGATGTAAACTGCCTGACCTGTTAATGTAGCGGGCTGATTATTCCTCAGAGGAGCAGGTGAGTGCAACAGTGCATATGCCTGCCTTGCAAATCATGGGCTTGGAAGCATTTATTTGTTTTTCCAACTTTTATCTTAAATCAGACAATAAATGCATAATTTAGTAAAACAGTTCCAGAAGAAAGGCAGAAGGAAGTAGAGACAGAAATAAAACACTGAAAAGAAATTGTTATTATTTTCACATTACAGGTAATTACATTATCAACTTTACTGAAGTAATAACTGACTTCAAAGAAACCCTGTAAACATATTAGATGTTAGATTATTCTGTTAGTAACTCCAGAACAATATCATATTTTTATATATGATTCAAGGTACATTTTTGTATTGTGTGATTTGCTCCTTTAAATTCCATCTTTATCTCATTAATTAATTGCTTTGTGTGTGTGTGTATACACATAGAAGCAAGATTTAGGACTTTTTCGGACAAGTAAAATGTAGCGCAAGCAGCCTTGCCATGTTGCGAGGCTGCAGCGCTACAGGGCGTCCCTTTCGGATGATGCCCGTCCCTGCCCATACTGTTGCGGTACCGCAGGGACATTTGAGTGGAATATTTTGGCGATTTTTACTCACAATCGTTGCAAAATCACCAAAATATTCCACTCAAATGTCCCTGCGGTACCGCAACAGTACCGGCAGGGACGGGCGTCATCCAAAAGGGACGCCCTGCAGCGCTGGAGCCTCGCAACGTGGCGAGGCTGCTTGCGCTGCATTTTACTTGTCCGAAAAAGTCCTTAGACTCTTATAGTAATACTAATGTGATTAAGATAAACTAGAGTTTAACAAGAACCACAAAAAAGATTATAATAAAACAATTATGGTCTTATTCAGAACTATTTAATTTATTAATTGAAATATAATACTGAAAAAAAAAAGCACCAGATTAAAACAAGAACGGTCTGAGAAATGTTATTGTTCGAAGGCAAAATGTTGAACAAGTTAAAAACATCTTTATTCTTTGAACTTGGACTGCATACTGCACATAAGGTTTTCGTGTGGGTTTTTTTTTTTATAGTAAGAGTATTTTCTGAAATTTGTAAGCCGTTCTGAGAGCCTTTGTGGTTGAAGAGAGGGGTATAAGTACTCTAAATAAAAATAAAGTAAATAAATAAATAAACACCAATGCTGTGTTTGGCTTTCATCTTAGGTGCACATAAGCATACAACGTTTCCATTTTTGATAAATTTTAAATGTTTCTAGAAAAACAATACATACCTGTATGTACACATCTTTGAACCTAGGAAATGTGGAGCCCAATCTTATATTTAATTATAAATAGGTCGTTTCTTCAAGATCTAGTTTATGAAAACTATTCTCATTCCACTAACTAATATTAAACTCTCCAAGTTTGACAATAATTTTATTAGGACTGACCAAAATGTCACAAAACCTGCACCTTTCAAGTTCTACAGAACTCTTCACCAGGCTTCGTGATTTTTTTTAAAAAAGGGAAGGGGTAGGGAGAGAAAAATCGAAAAATAGTGCCTGTTGATCATAATAAAGAAATGAAAGGCCAGATGTTGTGACCATTAGATTACAATTGAACTCAGTCTCAAGACAGAGATTACATTGATTGAATCACTGATAGGTAAGGTGTGCAGATACCTGGATACATAGAATCATAGAGTTGGAAGAGACCACAAGGGCCATCCAGTCCAACCCCCTGCCATCCAGGAATACACAATCAAATCATTCCCGACAGATGGCCATCCAGCCTCTGTTTAAAAACCTCCAAAGAAGGAGACTCCACCACACTATGAGGCAGTGTATTCCACTTCCAAACAGCTCTAACTGTCCGAAAGTTCTTTTTAATGTTTAGGCATGCTAGTACAAAGATGGACAGCCAATTTCCCCTGAAAACAAAGGTTGGCAACAATGAGAAAGCTGTCAATTGCTTTGAGAGAAAAACAAGGGTTCCCAAGTCAGCCAAATGCTTTCCCCCTCTTGAAAACGATCAGACATCCTTTCAAGATGCTCTTCTCCCTATCAGAGAAAGAGTAGCTTCCCCCTCAAGAATGGGGAGGGAGCTTGTGGGATCTAGGTGTGTGTATGAGTTGTAATAAGCAAATGGTAACAGAAGGAAGAGTTAAATAGTCTCTCCCATCCCAAAATTCTTATTGCAGCCTCCTGAGGTTGCTCTTCCATTTGAAAGCATGTGAAGCAACAGACACCTGCAACTCCCTGTGCATGCTTCTACTTTAGCCCTCTGTTAAACTTTGCTGATAAAAAATGTTCCTTACCTTGGAGATGTACCTCTGCTCTCAGGTAAGTAGCAGGAGTCTTTGATGTAGCCAGCAGCACCTGCTAAAAGGAAAAGCAAACAAAAAGGCCAGGGACTGCCTTCCCTCTCCTCTGTGGGTTTAAATTTCTTTGGAACCAGAGGAAAGAACCAATAGAGATATTTGGGTGGTTCCTTTCTGAGGTTTGTTTTTTTCTTCTTCTCCTTCCTTCTTCATTTCCCTCAGATGGATAGACGTGGTTTGAGGGATGGAAAAATAAATTAATGATTGTGTGTCATTTAGCTGGAGAAATTGGGTTCCAACATGCAAGCCTGGATTCCAACTGAGAACTAAAAGAGCTTCCTGGCAAGACAGCTCTGTGCCCTGTACAGAAAGTGGCTGGATTTGACCCAGAGCTGAAGGTTAGGTTTGAAAATTAATTTGATAATGCTAAATGTTAGATATTTGTTGGGAAGTTAATTCACTCTTATTAACACCAACAACTGAAATTGTTTAATTGTCTAATTAATTAACTCATTTATTAAATGTTAGTGTTGGGCCAGACTGTGAGATGTACATATATTGGCTCTCTCAGAAGGGCTCTTTTTGCGACCGAGAGTCAAAGAGTCCCCCGCCCCGTCTGGCCGAATCACGAGGATACACACAAGGTTGATGCACAGAAAGATTTATTTACAAGAAGTGAAAGGGTTGGCGGAAAGGCCACAACTTTCTGTCTGGTGATAGTCGCGGAGGTTGGCCTGGGCATGAGTTTCCAAAAGGAACACGTGACAGATCACGTGCCGGGCCGTGAGGCCAAGTCACGCAAACGGTCACGTGTCCGGAGAATGAAGAGTTCACGTGACCGGCACGTGACAGATCACGTGCCTGGTAAGTCCAGGGGGAGGGGGAGCCGGCACAGGGGGAGGGGCCAGCCCCGGACCCCGGAAGCCAACAGTAGCTTCCAGCTCCCCCCCCTTTACGTGACAGAAACTCATGCCCACCGCACAGGCAGAAAGTTGTGACAAGGAAAATACATACAATTAAAACACAACTAGCTAACAGAAACAACTAACTAAAGGGTGGGTGGGTTGGGTCTTCGGCTCGCAAGAGCCAACTGCTGAGGCTGAGAGCCGGCCGGGAATATATACCCGGCCGGCGGACCGCGTTGGGGACTAGCCCCGCCCCTTGGCCAATCAGAGGCCGCGCTGAGCGTGGACTCTGATTGGCCGGAGCCAGCCAATCGGGTAGGAGCTGTCTCCCTCCCATTGGATGGCTTACGATCCCTCTCCCTGGCCTGAAGCTCAGGCCAGGGAGAAGGAGGAAGGAGACGGCCGGCATGGCGGAGCCCATGCCAGCCACGTGGAGCGGCTGTCCGGGCGCGGGGGGCCTCCGGCCGCAAACAGCGGCCGCCCGGTAAGTCCCGGGCAACCGGCTTGTCCTTTTAAAGTTACCATACACTGATCTACATTTTTTTCCCTCAGATAGACTACAAATCTCACAATATGATTGTTGCCTAGGAATGGTAGGAGGCCAATGTATCTGGGAAAATACTGTCTTAAATCATAGGATCTCATCTTCAGTTTTGCCTGATACTCATCCTCTTTTCTTTCCACCCCCACCAATATGTGCATTTTAGTCACTGTTCAAATGCCTTGTTTGTTAAAAGTTAATAAGAAGGTGGGGGGGTTAATTCAGAGAACACTGCAAGTTCAGCAATACCTGGATAGCTACAAACATAGATTAGTGAATCAAGAGTAGAGAAATCTTAATCTGAAATCTGCGAGTCTCTGAGCATATGCAGAACATTTTTTCTACATCACTGAAACATTGCACACTTTCTGTCTCCCCATTAAATCTGGACAGTAAAGAAATTATTCTTTTCTACTATCATTGTGTTGTTCTGCAGAGCAGTTTCAAGTACTGTAGTCAGAGGTCTATTACATTACATTAGTCAGAGGTCTGTTACATTCTGGTCACCAAGAAGATAAAACAGACCACTCAAAAGTGTACTGTGAAGAATTTGTGCATCATTTTATAGCTGAAATCATTCAGATCTGCTCTGATTTGGATGCTGTAGTTGGTACAGTCCTAGTTGATGTAACTTTGGCTCCTGTTGTCCCAATAATTATGGGTTCTTTTCAATTTGTACAGCCAGAGAATGTGGTCTGGATCCTTGGAGAAGTGAGAGGTGCAACATGTTTGCTAGACCCTTGCCCCTATTATTACTTTTTAATATATTCTATTATACATTTTAAAACAGAAAACAATAAAAAATAGAAAAAATCAGCAATAATAAAAAACTGATTTATAATTAGAATAGTGTTCCCCTCTGTTTCAATAAGAAAGAGAGGTTTCTCTATCAGAAATCATTACTATTCATATTATTTTAAAACAAATAACAGGTCTTTGGGTTTATCCATGTTATACTTAGTGCTTCCTTAGGCTTTTTTGCTAGAGAAATCTTTCCAGACTTTTAGATGATGTATTCAGTCTTTATAAAGAAAATAAAAGACCCTTGCCCTTCTTGGCTCATTTAAAAGGGCCAAAGGAGGACTGGCTGAGGTGGTGAAGGGAGTTGTCAGTGCCGCTTTGGAACAAGGCTGAGTTCCAATATGTGTAAAGGAGGCAGTTGTAAGTCCACTGCTGAAAAAGAAGAAAATTCCCTGGGCCCCACCACACTGGATACACTGAATAACTATCAGCCAGTACCCACCATTCCATTCTGTGTGGTGGCCTCCTAGCTCCAGGGGCTCTTGGATGAAACCGATAATCTTTAATAGAAGTTGGAAAGGGCTGCAAGGGCAGTGCAGCCCCCGCCCCACCATGCAGAAATATGCAATTACAGCACTCCTGAAAAATGTCCATCCAAGCTCTGTGGAAACACCTCCAAAGAAGGAGAGTCTGCCACCATCCAAGGCAGACAGTTCTTGCAGCAAAGAATATCTTCCTAACGTTTGGGTGGTAACTCTTTTCTTGAAATTTGGTTCAGGTTCTAGTTTCTCAAGCAACAGAAAATGAGCTGGTCCTATCTTCTACATGACATTGCTTCAGATATTTAAAGATGGCTATCTTGTCACCTCTCAGTCTTTGCTTCTCCAAGCTAAATGTATCCAGCTTCCTAAGTAATTACTCATAAGGCTTGATTTCCAGATCTTTGGTCATCTTGGTCACCTTTCCCTGGATAGCTTCCAGCTTCTCAATATCCTTCATCAACTGTGCCCAGAACTGGACACAGTATTCCAGGTGAGGTCTGACCAAAGCAGAATAGAGTGCGACTACTATTTCTCTTGATAGGCTCATTGCGTCTAGACCAAGAGAAGTAGTAGTGCCACTCTGTTCTGCTTTGGTCAATCCTTACCTGGATTCATTTCAATCTGGCTGCAGGGCTGGTGTTGAGATATAACTTTGGTCCACTTCTTGTTTTTAAAGCCCTCTCCTGGGCAGAGGGGAACCAAAAACACATCAAAATTACCCCTACATGCCCCCTAGAGGCTGTTTGGTATATGAGAAAAATTGAACCCTGGGGGACTTGGGGGCAACAAAAATGGCACTGGGGCCACACACAGTCCATGGGCTGCATTTTGCCTAAACCTGCTTTACTTTTTTTAAAATGAGTAACAAATTAGTAGCCCACTGCTCACTCATTAATGAACCAGCACAGTGTAGTGGTTTGAGTATTGGACTAGGAAACTGGGAGACCAGGGTTCAAATACCTGCTCAGCCATGGAAATCAACAGGGTGACTTGGGTAAGTCACACTCTCACAGCCTCAGAGGAAGGCAAAAGGCAACCCCCCTCTGGAGAAACCTTGCCACGGAAACCCTGTGATAGGGTCTCCGTAAGTCAGAAACAACTTGAAGGCACACACAAAAAGAAGCTAATACATTGTTTCTTATTTGGTTTTTAATTTTTAATTTTTTTAAAGATGAAAATGAACCACCCCAATAACCCCTTGAAAACAATGTTTTAGGAGTAAACATTAACCATTACATCTTCTCTTAGAGTTTCCTTCTCTTAGATGGTTGACCTTACAGGGTTGGACGAGCACCATCTGCCCGGGTTTGGGATTAGAGTTTTCCTTCTCCTAGGATGGTTGCCACAAGGCTAGAGAGCCCATCCTGCTCTTTGACGCTCTTTGTCAGACCCTTCGGTTGTGACCTGTCTGGCATGGGAGACCCTACCGGTGGCTATTATGCCACCGCCAGCAGAGCTCAAAACCCAACAAATATGATGTTTACATGGGAAAAAAGAAACACTTTGTTTATCCCACACATTGATATGTTATAGGCAGTGTTACTTTTTTGGATACTTCATTTTTTCCCCTGTTTTACAAGAAACATTAAAAAATTGTGGGGGGGGCACCCACCCCCACTGTTGGCCTGTGGCCCCTGATGCATTTGTTCAAAAGAGACACTTCATCCTTGAAAATTTCTCCACACTTATAAAAATAAGAAGAATGGACATCACATAGCACAGTGCTTGGTGGGTTGCTCCACTTGACTCAAATAGACATTTTCAGCTTCCAGGACTGTAATTAGTCTGAAAGCTTGTGGTTTCCATGCTCTGTTTGAAAGCATCAGAGGGAGGGAGGGGTCATGCTCTCAGCAAAAGCTGGGTTACAGTGCAGGCTTAAACTGAGCTGGGCTTCTATCAGCTGGAGGAAGGATGTTGGATGGGGCAACTAATAGTGGAAGGTTCCTTGTAGCTATCTGAGCTGAACCAGTGGTCAACCGGCAAATCCACTCTACTAGCAAGATATTCTGGTGGCAGGGCTGAAGGAAGCATACAGGGCTAGGTCTGTCATGGATGGGGAACAAATATGCTGCACCCACACTTCTAGATTCTGTGAGTGCGCCCATTTTCAGTACCTAGGATTACACTAGGCCAAAGACTGGGGTAACCACATGCCCTCCCATTCAGTTAAATGGGAGACATCCCTTGTAGGCAGACCCACATTTTTAAAAGCTGCCCTTTTCACCTCCTGCCATGTCCAAATTGAGCTCAGGAGAGGCAGTGAATCAGCACCTAGTCACCCACACCACCAGCAGTCTACGGATGCTCCACAAAAGGTAGATGATTGGTTGCATGCATGAAGTGGTGCTGTGTCTCTCTAACTGCCTGTCATACTACGCTCACCAGGGTGGAATTCTGGCCATAGGAACCTCTGAAGAAAGGGCACTTTGTACCAGACAGGCACTCCAAACTAAAAATCTGAACTGGGCTACCCTTCAAAAACCAAAGAAAAATCTAAACTATCACCACTACACATATATAACTCTGTGGCCCTGCTAATACCTCTCTGCTTAAAATCGCTGTATCAGGGGTGTAGCTACTGGAGGTATTGCTTCCCCAAGTCAGAATTCTGCCCTGTCAGTGAAATTTCCCTTCAGTCTCCAATATCTAGCATTGCAAAGAGAGATACTGTAAATTGTTCATACTAGAACTCTTATATCTGCATTCCCTTGGTAACTTTGCCTGCCCCTTTTCTTTGGATGCATAAACTGTTACAGTAGGACCCCCATATCCACTGATTCATTATCCACAGATTCAATTATTCACAGTTTCAATTTCAGCACAGATATCATAGTCTTCCTAGAAAATGTGTCCTCTAGCCATTTTCTAGGTCCTCCAAGGCAACTCTGTGATATTTTAAACTGGAAGTCCCATTACTTTCAATGGTGTTCACTATTTTCTATGGATTTCATTTCCCACCGTGGGGTCTGGAACCAATCCCCATGGATACGGGGGCACTACTGTATTTCTAAATGTTCAAGTGAAGTTTTAAGTTACTGCAATGGTAGAAATTTGGAGACTGAGGAAAAGCTTGGGGGGCACGTAATTCTTATTGAGGGGACAATGCCCTCATTTTGCTTCCCTCAGCTATACCCCTGGCAGCCATGAACATCACCCTGGAAACTGGGGGACAGAAAAGCCAGGGAAAGGACAAAGCTGGTATTGTCAGGAAAATTGCTTAAACATTCTCCTTTGTCCCTACTGCAGCCTCCCTCCTTCACAAGTACATACTATATATTAACTTCAGTATATTGCCACCACTGAACAGTTTCTGAAAGCACCACTGTTTCCCTTCCGGGAAGGTCTCTCAGACAAGGCATCAAGTGGAAAGTGTGCAGTGGATAGCTTCACATCCTGAGGAAGAACCAGTGCAGGTTCCATCAACATCCCAGCCACCCAGAAAGCAGCCCTTCCCGATCTCCTCTGTCCAATAGCTGGCCATGCCTTTGAGGCCAGGACTATCAGTCCTCTCTCAACATCTGTGTATTCAAATGTGGGCATATGCCCTACAGCAGTGCTTCTTGAGCTATTTGATGTGGTTAACTGACAGTTGTTTCCCCCCATGTGTCAGGGGCCAAGACCATCTCTGTGTCCATTGTCTATAACTCTTGTTTTTTTAAAAAAATTTGAAACTTGCCATGGACCAGCAGCCGATGGAAACTTACAACAGTCCATGGTCCACCACTTTGAGCAATACTGCCCTATGGCACAGTTTAAATGTGGCCATGAAGTTAAATCACTTATTAATTATGCCTATTGATGTATGCCATGTGGCACTAAAGACCTGTCAGCCACCATAGGCAAGCCCTAAAAGAGAAGACCTCCTGGATCCTGGCCATGTCTTTTGTTAGCTGTAGGGAAAGAAATTAATTCAAAGCAGTGATGGAGCATGTCAGCCTGGAAGGTGTCCTGTTCCTGCAGGACTGGGAAACTTTGTGAGAGTTCCCCCACTGTAACAAGTGTGGCCTCTCCCATCAGACAGAGAGTTTCTGGCGTCCTTGTCAGCATCACGGCCAAAGGTTAATAGCTGTCCAGTGGCACAGCAAGGTTTAATTTATATTTAGTAGCTAGTTTCACTTTGGCTTGACAGTTCATGCCTGGAAAAAGATTGGCAGCAGGGACCAGGGGACTGAACTTTCCTCTTAGCAACCTGCTTGTACAGTATGACCATGTATCCGCTGATTCATTATCCACAGATTCAATTATCTACAGGACACAAAACAGCACACCTACCACAGAGTCTTCCTAGAAAATGTGTAATCTCTAGCCATTTTCTAGGTCCTCCAGGGCAACTCTGATATTTTAAACTGGACGTCCCATTATTTTCAATGGTGTTTGCTATTATCCATGGTTTTTGGTATCCACGGGGCCCTCCTAAACCAATCCCCAGTGGATACGGGGGTCCTACTGTACTGTTCTAACAGCTATTACAATGGAAGATGGCTCACACTTGCACATTTCAATTTTCTTTGTTTACTATATAAACCTTGGGAGTCCATTTTCCAGTGACTTCACCCACAAGGGGTGAGCGTTCCATCTGATTCCTATGGGGCAAATGTTAACTAGCCTCCTGTCAGTTCTCCCCTGTGAATCCTGCCTTTCTTCTCATTAGCTTTATGTTGCAAGTGCAGGGTTGGGAATGCCCTATTTGCCTTCTAACACCTAATTCTATCCTAACATTAGATTTAGTAAGGGACTTCATAGCCCACTCTTACACCATAATTCCTGGGGCCTGTTTACACAGCAAAAAAAGTTCTGGGATAAATTCGTGATGAATCCCAGTAGTTCACAGGCACATTGTGACAGTCTTGTGCTTTTTGGAAGGGGGGCTACCCGAAGGTAGGAAAAACACATGACTTTCGATCCCTCTATTTTCCACGGACTTTTTGGGAAAGTCCAGGAACTCCCGCGCTAATTGTTGTCTGAACAATCAGCAACCATCCCAGAAAAGGGGCAGAATTTTGATTGGCTGGAATTTGGAGGGGGCAGGCTTGCAAGGAAAGCCTTGCAATTCTGGATCCGCCATTTTTGTACGACCCTGTGTAGGGTCCTCAGCTGGCTCCAAAGCCTGGCTGGTAGAAACTGCAGCCAACTGAGAGCCAGGTGAGGTCTGCCAAGTGGCCCAGACCTCTCTCCCCTCCCCTAGACAGCCCTTTCTCCTGGGCTCACTGCCAGCTGTCAAGGCTTCTTCCACCAAGAGGCTGTTCCCTCGGTCACAGAAGCTGTCGTAGTCAGCGGTGAAGCAGGCGAGGGCTGAGCGGGCTAGACGTCCCCCCTCCCCTAGCCCATTTTGCCTGGCTTGTCACTGGCCTACCATGGGTGGGAGGGCTTTCTCCTTGACTGTCAGTCATGGGGGAAGCCCCACCCACCCTGGCATCTCTTCCCTCCCGGCCCCACCACTGCTGCCAGGGCCAGAGGAGCACTTTCTCCATGACTGACTGTCATGGAGAAAGCGCCCCACACCGTGACAGCTAATTCTGCCTGGCACCACCTTTGCTCGGGAAGCCAAAGAAGCGTCTTCAGCCTCAAGAGAGAAGGCATTGCAGGGCGAACGAGCTCCTGAGGTCGCTTCTAACACTAGGTCGCTTCTAACACTCAGATGCACCCTAGCCCTCGGGAGCTCTGGCAATGCCTTCGCTCGGGAGGCCAAAGACACTTCTTCGGCCTCCCGAGAGAAGGCGGCTCCAGGTAGAATGAGCTGCTGTGGTGGGGGACACTTTCTCCATGGCTGTCAGCCACAGAGAAAGCCAGCCCCAGAAGCAGTGGCGGGGCTGGGAGGAAAAGAGTGGGCGGAGCCGGGGAGCTTTCCCTGTGACTGTCAGTCATGGAGGAAGCCCCCCCCCAGCAGCAGCGTCAGGGCAGGAGGGAATAGCTGCCAGGGCTGGGGGGGGGGCTTCTGCCAGCCGGGCTTTGGAGGTTGTGGAGGACCTGCCCATACAAAAATGACAGATCCAGAATTGCCAGATTCCCCTTGCTAGGCCACCCCCTCCAAAGTCCAACCAATCAAAATTCAGCTCTGCTGTGTGCCCCTTTCCCAGGATGGAGGTATGTGTAAACAACAAATTTTAAAAAATGAGACTTTTGCTACCTGCGACTAATCATGGGAACAGTGAGGGACAGATTCAAGATCACGATTTTTCAAATCTTCCCGGGATAAAAACTGCCATGTAAACGGGCCCAAGGTTTGCTGGAAGGAAGAGATACTATGTCAAGTGGAATTTACATCTTTATATTTTTGTTAAGGATTGTAGACTGTGCTAATAATTGGCTTGAGACCCTTATTAAATTCTGCTTTTTCTATACTCCATATATTCTCTCCGTATATTTCCGTACTCATTAAAACACAGTGTGGGACACTTTACAAGAAGGGTAAAATTAGTGCAAATGGGAAACATTTTAAGTTACAGTGATAATTACAGCATCATTCTAAACAAAACTAAATCAGCTGCCATTGGGAATATTGGGCAGTTGAATCAAATGCCCCATAAACTTAGCATGCCTGTAGCTCAGATGGCAGCCGTGAATCAATTACTCGTGTTTTTACATCTGCCGCTGCTGAACCTTTTTTATTAAAAAAAAACAAAACATTTCTATGGTGCACACAAGCGATATTTCACCTTTCCAAAAAAAGAGAGAAAACGATAGCACAATTCCCAGTTTTATCTCCTTAGCAATCACTTGCTAAGGTGAAAATCCAACATGGCGGTAGTGAGCACTTGCCATATAAGCAAGCCCCACCCCCTGCACTCATCCAGCCAATCAGGTTTGCACTTTGTATTGTATAGGGAAGTGATTCATGTCGAATCGTTTGTCTTAACGAACGAAAATGAGCATATCATAGGAGCTTTTTTAAAATCAGGAAAAATCATGAATGCTTTTCTCATGTAGTTTTTCCTTTCTTGGCCCCCCTCCTTCACAATATGACGAGACAATGCGGGATCCCATTAAGACAGCTCGTATTCCCAGTGAATTCTGTGAGGGGTATTTTCACTGTATACACAACCCCCAGTGGTGTAGCAGATTTGAACTGGGTTCAGATCTTCCACAGCCATGAAGCCATGAAGATTGAGCTTGGATCAGTCACTCTTTTCCAGACTAGTCTCTCTTGCAGGGACTGCTGGGAGGATAAAATAGTACACACACACACACCCCTTTTGTTGCTCCCACCTTCTAGAAGGCACAGATATTTATTAACAAGTTAACACTGCATCACCCTCACTTACCAAATTTGACTGCAAGCAACAGACTATCTTGTGGCAAGTTAGAAGGCTAGTAATTTACTGAAGACCTATTTTTGCAGTGGCTCAGATAGGATTTGACACAACACAAGAAAAGAATGTAGTACAGTTATACAACAAGATACATGCGTGCAAGAGGATTTTCCAGCTGTTTATCACTTGGTGTAAGGCTCATCACTTTTAAGAGTGGGGTATGTTGCACACAACTTAATCATGATCAGGAAGCAGTTGAGAAGCTGTGAAATGTTATATCTGCACACTGATTCATAGGGATACACAGAGAGAAAGTAGCAGAAGGAAGAAACACTGATAGAGAAACCAAATGTGAACTTCAGGATAGGCAGACATGCTTGAGAGGAAAGTAACCACATATATGCTTTATCTGAATCTTCCATAGCATCATATTTTCCTCCTGGAACTCCATTCCACATGACTTTTTATGAGGGTTCCCCTCCCAACCACCAGACTCTTGTGGTCTACAGAAATGCTTATTTGAGGGTTTTGCAATGGCTACCAGCAGCTAAATCTGGACGTGAACGGCATTTATATGCAGTGACATCAGCAGTGGGATGTAATCCCTGTACTTCATAACCCAATAATAGTAAACAGTACTTGTTCTTCTTCTCATTCCATGAAGATGCTTCAAGGAATTTCCTCAGACCTATACGCAAATGGTACAAAATAGATGATAGTTTACTGTGGAATTTAGTATGTGACTAATAAGGGAGTTATAGGGTTCACATATTTGCCACATTCAATCAAAGAGAACCAGGGCCCAATTTACTAAAGCCAGGGACTAACTGAGGAGACATGGCCTCAGAATTCCACCTACCCCATCTTGGGAAAGTCACTCTCTCCCAACCTCACATCTGTATCTGTAGACTGGGAGTTTATATTGATTTATCTCAGAGGGCTACTGGATTCACTGAAATTTCCTATTCCATGCAACTTTGTTTTCTGCTGCTCCAGAGACTGGAACATGGAGCAATGGATGCAAGTTCCAGGAGCAGAGATTCTACCTCAACATTAGGAGGAACTTTTTGACAGTAAGAGCTGTTCGGCAGTGGAACACACTCCCTCGGAGCATGGTGGGGTCTCCTTCCTTGGAGGTCTTTAAACAGAGGCTGGATTGCCATCTGTCGGGGATGCTTTGATCAAGATTTCCTGCGTGGCAGGGGGTTGGACTGGATGGCCCTCGTGGTCTCTTCCAACTCTACAGTTCTATGATTCTATGATTCTATGATTGTTGTGTCATGTATCTGCTTCTTCAGAGTCAGTGGACAGTAGCTTCAGGGTTAAACAGTAAGCTTTATTGCCACAGAAAAACTAAAGAGTCATGACTACAAAATTGTTTCTTTGATTTAAGCTTGTAGGAAATACAATAAAATAAAAAGTATTCACAATCAGTCAAAATTATTGTAGGTAATACAGTAAAATAAAAAGTATTCATAATCAGTCAAAAAGTGGTGGGCACTTGAGCCATTGGTTGCCCATCAACCACCCGCCCCGTTCTCACCCAGTTGTAACTCCACCTATTGCTTCCCAAAACAATCTGCAGGTGCAAGGCTGCTTTGCCCGTTACCAGGCAGACTCTACAAGACTCGCATGGCTAATCTCAGCCACTGAATTGTTTCCTCCAAAAAAATTGGTGGTTTTTTTTCAGTCAGTCAAATTTTATTGCCTAAATTAATTGTTTAATTTACAAAGAATGTGAAAACAGCAGGCAGTTCAAATATCAAAGATGAAAAGTAACTTGCTACGTTTTGAAACTTGTTAGCAGGAGGGCCACTTTTACAGACTATCCTGACACCCAGCTCTTCCCAAAATAATTCCCATCCTCCCTCCTCAGTACAGCCTGGGCTTGTCTGGATATTTGTGATGAATAGCTTTTAACAAAGAAGATACAGAATAGACACGGTAGAAAAAGCAGAGGAATTTATGATGAAGTTAGAGGAAGAAGAGAAGAGGAGAGCAGAAGCAAAATTTTAAAAGAAGAAAAAAGAACAAGAAAGTGTGCATGATGACTCTAAGACAGAGAAGGAACAAACCAAAGAGGACGAACAGGAACAACAAGAAGATTTGGAGGAAGAAGGGGAAGAAGAGGCAGGGAGTGAAGAGGAAGAGGTACAAGAAGAGAAAGAAGAAGAAAATACCAACGAAAGAGAAGAAATAAACTTATGATAATAATATGACGATAACAATAAGATCTTAGAATGTCAAGGGACTCAATTCACCAGGGGGAAAATGGAATCAAGTATTTCACCTATTGGAGAAAAGCAAGACAGATGTAATTTGCTTACAGGAAACCAAAATATGGCAGAAGGACATCAAATTAATAAATAGACCAAAATAGTCTTAATTACAATCTATGCACCTTTGGGAAAAAAAGAACAATTCTACAATAAGATTTATCAAGAATTAGAAGGGTTATACAATAGCAACATAATAATAGCTGGTGATTTCAACAGTGTCTTGGAGGCAAGGAGAGATAGATCCAAAACAGCTAATAAAAAACATCAAGGAGAACTCCCAAAAATTTGTCATAATATATTAGAAGATTTCAGTTTAGTGGATGCCTGGTCTACAAAATATGGTGAAAAGAAAGGCTTTACATTTTATTCCGAAGCACATAAGACAATGTCAAGAATTGACATGTACTGGATCTCAGCAGAATTACAAATGAAGGTGAAAGATTTAGACATAATAGAAAAATTGATCTCAGATCACAACCGAATAGAAATCAAATTAGGAATAATAGAAGGAGAATATGTATGGCGATTAAAGGAAAGTATACTAAAAGATGAAGATTTCGTAAAAAGAGTCAGAAAAGAAATTCAAGAATACTTTAAGACAAACGACGGCAAAGAATCCACTAGTAAAATTGTATGGGATGCATTTAAAGCTACAGTAAGAGGAATGTTCCTTCAAAGAGGAGCAGAAATTAAAAAGAAAAAATGGGAAAATCATCAAAATCTGACACAAGAACTAAAAAAGAAGGAAGATATTTTAAGGGAGAACCCAAAAAATGGGAAAAAAAATACAACTGGAGATAAAAATTATACAAGAAACACTAAAATCAGAAATGATCAAAGCAATGGGAAACAAAATGAAGAGGCTGAAGCAGAAATATTTTGAAAAAGCTAATAAATCTGGCAGGTGGTTAGCTCACTGTTTGAGCAAGGAGAAGGAAAAAAAACTAATAACTGAGATTAGGTTGGATGAAATGGTGTACACTACACAAAGTGATATTAAAAAATTCTTTCTGAAATTTTTATATGAACTTATACAGGAAACCAGAAATAAACTTAAATCAAGAAAGAGAAATGGCAAGATTTATCAAAGAGAATGTAGCTAATAAACTGACAACGGAATCTAAAAATGAATTATCACAACCCTTCAGTATAGAAGTTGTTAATGCCATTAATCAATTAAAAACTGGAAAGTAACCAATATTAGACAGTTATACTGTGGAGTTCTACAAGAAATTTCAAGAAGAATTGAAAATTCCACTATAGCAAATGATGAATAAAATTGCAGAAGAAGGGATACCTGATTCATGGAAGACAGCAAATATAGTATTATTACTGAAGGAAGGCAAGGACAAAATTAAGGTCGAGACTTATCAACTGATATCGCTCCTCAACGTGGACTATACAATTTACACAACAATGTTGACGAACAGACTGAACACAATAATCAAAGGTATAATAAATGAAGACCAAAGCGGATTTATAAAGGGAAGACAAATGTCAAGCAACATCAGAACAATGATCAATGCTATGAGTACTATGAAAGAGCAAACGATAAAAAAGCAACTTTGATCTTTATAGATGGCAAGAAGGCCTTTGATAACGTGAATTGGTTGTTTTTAATGAAAGTCCTGGAAGAATTAAACTATGGAGAAAAATTCATCAAGAATATTGAAGCAGTCTATAAGAAACAGGAGGCATGTCTGACAATTAACGGGGGGGGGGGACAGAGACTTTTAACATTCAGAAAGGAACGAGGCAAGGTTGCCCATTATCGACACTACTATTTATCTTGGTATTAGAGACTTTGAATAACTGCATAAGAAAAGATAGTAAATTATCAGAACTAAAATTAAAAGGACACAAATATAAATTAAAGGCTTTCACTGACGATCTGGCTATAATTCTGGAAAATCCATTGGAAAATATTGGAAACTTATTTGAGATAATTAAAAACTATGGTGAATTAGCAGGGCTCAAAATAAATAAAGACAAGACAACAATATTGACAAAGAATCTAACAGCTAAGGGAGACGAGCAATTGGGGGGGAAACTGGATGTAAAATAGGGGAAAAAATTAAATATCTTAGTGTCTGGTTGAGCAAAATCAATATAAGCCTATATGAAAATAATTATAAAAGATTATGGCAGCAGATCAAAAAAGACATGGAAAGATGGAGCAAACTGAATTTATCCTTACCGGGGAAAATTAACATGATCAAAATGAACATCCTACTGAAATGTTTGTTTATATTCCAAAATCTACCGATTTTACAAGATGAGAAGATATTAAACAAATGGACATTTGATCTTAACAATTTCATATGGGGAGGAAAGAAGGCAAGAATCAAATGGTCCACATTAACGATGAGTAAAAACTTGGGAGGAGCAGCATTGCCTAACTTAAAGTTGTATTATATGGCATGCGGATTAAACTGGATAATGGAATGGATCAAACTAAAAAATGCTAAGATTCTGGCGCTTGAAGGATATGCGTTGCAGTATGGATGGCATGCTTATATAGGATACGCTAAAGCACAAAAGAATAAAGACTTTGAAAATCATATAGTG
Source organism: Gambelia wislizenii (assembly GCA_030847615.1). Classification (NCBI taxonomy): domain Eukaryota; kingdom Metazoa; phylum Chordata; class Lepidosauria; order Squamata; family Crotaphytidae; genus Gambelia; species Gambelia wislizenii. Next base: position 167,428,326 of record JAUMIR010000004.1, read on the forward strand.
AGGAAGGCACTTTTGAAAATTTGGACCAAAAGTTAAAAAGAAATTCTATATGAAATTACCTTGTTGGGTATCACCACAAGAAGCATTTTTAGGCAGGTGGGAAAACTCTAATACCTGGCTGAAATATAAAGGTTTGATAGATTGGGAAGAATTGGAAAAAGGAAAAGGAATTAATATATGTTTGAGAGAAGATATGGAACAATCAGGAACTCAAATTAACTAGCTTAAGTATTTACAGTTAAAAATAAATTTTTGGAAGATAAAAAGAAATATGAATTTGAAATGGCAGAAAATGATTTGGATAAGCCAATTTGGAAGAAAAAGAACAAGAAAATATCAAAATTTTACAACTTATTGTTGAAAAGAGAATTAGAAAAAGAAACAGTAACAGAGGCGATGAAAAGTGGGCAATAGATATAGGTGAAACAATACAAATTGAAGAATGGGAAAAAGCTTGGATGGACACAAATGCATTTACTGCCTGTCTGATGCTAAAAGAAAATCATTTAAAGATGGTGAATGGATGGTATCTAACCCTGGTGAGGATCAGGAAAATATAAAATTCAAGAAAATAAATGCTGGAGGTGTGAAAAATAAGTCGGAACTATCTTTCACATATGGTGGGGCTGCCTAGTCATCCAAAAATTCTGGCTGAAAGTTCATAAGGTAATGCAAAAAGTATGTGTGACACAATATGCAATGGAACCTAAACTCTACTTGTTAAATATCACCACAACACTGGAAGAAAAAATCAGGAGACAACACTGGAGAACATTCCTTTATTTAGTAACAGCAGTGAGACTAACAATAGCGGAGAACTGGAGAAAGAAAGGAATGCCCTCTGTGGAGCAGTGGCTATTTAAATTGAAAGATATGCAAGAGAATGGCAGATTAACATTTATTCTGAATAAGAAAAAAAAGTTAATAAAATGAATAAAGAATGGTACCCAATAATACAATACTGGAAAAAGAGATGGAATATAAATGAAAATTTGTTGATTATAGATTGAAGAGTTAGAATTGAGAAAAGGAAGAGAAGAACAGCAAAAGAATATAAGCAAACTAAGGAGGGTTGAGACAAAAAAGAGGGTACCGTAAGGTCGAAGTAATTTTATTAGTAATGGTAATGAAAAGACAAAATTAATAGTAATGGGTTGAAGATGCATGGTAAATATGAGAATCTGAGGTATACTTGGTTAAATCAGGTTGATAAAAGGAAACAAAAATGAATCATTCGTGTGGGTTGTAGGAGTAGGGAAGTCAATGATATGTATAGCAGAGAAGCCAGGATTAAAAGAATCTAGAATATAGGAATATAAGTAGAAGAAAATGGACTGAGAATAGAAAGTATGTAGAGATAAGATAATTAATAAGAAAAATGAAGAAAATATTTGTGGAAATAAGTTGTAAATAAGAGGTGTATTGTTATCTCTCTCTCTCTCTCTCTCTCTCTGACTTTTCTTCGCAAACGAAGATTCAGGAAGGACTCATCCCACGCTTTCTGCAAGCGTGCCAATGACTAAAAAGGCCAATCCGAGATAAACATGTCCGTTTGCAGTAAGCACAGCAGAGGGTCTCCTTGGGTGATGTTTCTGGGTTGTGATTCTTTCTGCGTTGTCGTTTCTCTTCAAGACTTGTTCGGCATGAGTTCTCAAATAAGGCTGCAGTATTCTGGATAGTGCGTCTCCATGCCTCCCAATGTGAGGCCAGGGCGGACCACTGTTGGTGATCAATTTGGCCGAGCCTGATATGTTGCTTCAGGGAGTCCTTGTATTGCTTTTTTGGAGTGCCCCTCTTATGCTGACCCGTGGCGAGTTCACCGTAGAGTACTATTTTTGGGAGGCAATGGTTCTCCATCCTAGAAACGTGCCCTGCCCAGTGCAGTTGTGTTCTCAATATCATGGCCTCAATGCTGGTGATCCCTGCTTGCTCAAGGACAGCAACATTCATCACATAGTCAGTCCAGTGTGTGTGTGTGTGTGTGTGTATATATGAAAGGCTTTTAACAACAGTGTAATATAATCCACATCCACCCATTCCCTGTCAGTGAAAGGTAGATTTTTCCAGTGCTATAATATTGCAGGCACCCGTTGCACAACCTAGAGTCCAGTATAGGATTCACCTCAAAATGTTGATCCCCATCTACCACAATGTGTGTGTGTGTGTTGCAGGGTGGTTTCTACCTCCATGTTCCATCTGCTGGAACCAGCTGCAACAGGCTGAAATGAAATACGGAATGAATTTTATTAGTCTTTAGTAAGTCCAGTTTAGCTGTCACTGTGTTTGTAAGTAAAGGGTCCTACATATTTAGCAGCCAGTTTCTGGGATGGCTGCTGAGTCCTTAAAAATGTTGTGGACAGATACACCTCCTGCCCCTCCTTAAAGTCCTAATTCAAAGTTTTAACGATCTGCACCAGGCTGCCGCCACCTGCTCTGCCCATTCTTGCAACAAAGGGGGGTCAGGGCCATGGCTTCCTTGACTGAGTCGCTCCATCTGGAATGTGGTCTTCCTCTTTTCCTACTGCCTTCTACCTTACCAAGCATTATTGTCTTTTCTAGTGAGTCATGTCTTCTCATGATATGGCCAAAGTGTGACAGTCTCAGTTTAGTCATCTTGGATTCGAGGAAGACTTGAGCTTGAGATCTCTCATTCATGGGATTGTCATAAGTCGAAATTGACTTGATGGCAGTTAACAGCAACACATATTAACAGAATTTTTTTGCAGCTGGCTGATCAGTGGACCTTGGGCCCATCTACATGGGGGGTGGAATCTAAAATACCTTGTAGTATTGGTATCTCGCAGCAGCAGCGACATGTCTAAATGGTTTTTCTGACCTTGGAAGTCCCCATAAGCCTTGCATTCCTGATGGTGGCCGCGAGTGACTTATTCGCGTTAGTTCACCACTACCGTTTTTTTTTTTTAAAAAGTCATTCCAAGGTTGTCCAAAGCTGGTGCAATAGAGCGATTCTCCAATTTTATAAGAAAGCAAAACAGAAAAAAATTAATCCTTTTTATTGTCTTAGTGAGCAATTGCTAAGGCGAAAATCCAACATGGCAGCAGCAGGCGCTTGCCACCCTAGCAAGCCCTGCCTCCATTCTCACCAAGCCAATCAGCTTTGTGCATCCCTTTGAGTTTTTTATTGTTCTATATTCCAAATGAGCAAAAATGTGCTCCCGCCTCGTGGTTTGTGAAAAAGTACGGGGAAATATGCGAAGGCTTTTACCCCATTGTTTTTGCCATTTTGGGCCCCCCTCCTTCTGAATAGTGTGGATTGGTGCTGGATCCTTTTTAGACAGGTAGGATTCCCAATGAATTCCAGGGGGGGTATTTTCACTGTTTAAGACGGGCCCCTTGAGTTTTCTAGTCCAGCTGTCTTTTCCTACCTATGCTGAACATGCATATTTGGTGGAGGGGGAGACTCACCAAATCCCAGAAAGACAAAGCTTAGGTGAGCATTGTGCTCCTGGAACCTGGTGTTTCATAACTCAGTATGTTACTTATTGGGTATTTCTAGGCTCATAGGATTCCTATCAGTAATAAAGTTACTGTGCAGCTATTTAGACTTCTTTTCCCTTAGCAGTTGTTGGGTTTTTTTTTCCTTGTATGAAACAAGGCAGAAGTTGTGGAAAAACTCAGGAGGGCTACAAATTGAAGATTGTCTGGATCCATGGTGAACAACACAGAAAACGCAATGCCTCAGCAGTGACCTTGGGTTAATTCTTCATAAAGATCCAAATGAATGAATAAGATCCATTCCAGGAAATAAAGACAAAACAAATTCATACAGTTACTTTGACCATGTTTTCATTAAGTACTATTGTCCCTCTGTATCCACAGATTTGGTATCCTCAGATTTAAGTATATTCTTTAAAAAATAATAATCCAAAAAGCAAACCTTGATTTTGCCATCTTATATATTATACCATTTTGCTATGCCATTGCATATAATGGGACTTGAGTATTCACGGATTTTGGTACACACGGGGTCCTAGAACGAAACCCCAGCAGATATGAAGGGACAACTGTATTGCTGCCACAATGGAAACCTCCAGAAAGATTAGCCTGTCTGGCAGCTCATAAGGATTTAGTACTGCAAACCTGTACAGATTTGGGAGTTAACCCCATTGAACTCAAGGAGACCGAGCCAGCTGACACATCAGAAATAATGCAGTATTGCAAACCTGTACAGATTTGGGACTAGCATGGCTCCATCCTATGGAATCCTGGGATTTGTAGTTTATTGCAACACCAAGGCCCTCTGATTTAAGGGGCATCCACACTAGAGAAATAATCCAAGTTGAAACGGGATCATTTGCCAAGGCTCCTTCCTATGGAATCCTGGGATTTGTAGTTTTACAATGGTCTTTAGCCTTATCTGACAAAGAGCTCTGGTGCCTCACAAAACTATAAATCTCAGGATTCTATAGGAAGGAGCCATGGCAAATAATCCAGTTTCAAATTGATTGTGTCTCCAGTATGGATTCCCTCAGAGGCTAAAAATCTCACAAAACTAAAAATCCCAAAATTCCATAGCACAGACCCATGCTAAAGCGGTGTGAACGGAGCATTATTTCTGCAGTGTGCCAACAGTCTTGACTTCTGAGGCGAGAGGGATATATGGGAAAACATTTTCTATAACATCACGCTTTGGGGGACTAAAGGCCACTTCATCCGTTTTTTATATGATATAGTGGTGTAAAAGCAATTTGTATAATTCCTTGTGGACTGTAACGGGCTGTAACGTTTACTGTCGGTTAAGGTTTAAGGTTCCCTCCCTTATTACAGTCTTTGACCCGCCCCCGTTTCCAGGGGAACACCAATCACCACCCGCATTGCCCAACCTCCGCGCGCAGGCGCACAGCACCCCAACACTCTCCCTCTTTTCGTTCGCCGGCCACTTATTTTAACAAGGCGCCGCGTCAGTACCAGTGGCGCATGCGCAGTTGCACGGGATGGCTTGGTTGGCTCACAGCATTGTGGGATACGAAAATGGCGCTTGCGGTGGCTTCGTCGTTGACGGTGCGGCAGGTGAGGTTTGGGCTGATCCATTCCTTTCCCCCCCCTCCCGCTTCGTCAATTAGTACTGGCCGCCACCCCTCTCCCCGTCTTTGGTTGCTTCGACTGCAGGCTTTTGGGGGGGGGGGTTTTCTCTGACTTTAGGGGGTCAGCGAGTTAATTTAAAAAGTAGTTAAGTTAATTAAAAAGTAATCATACAAGTTATCCCTTCATATTCGCAGGGGTTTGGTTCCAGGAACCCCCCGTGGATACCAAAATCCGCGAATACTCAAGTCCCATTATATGCAATGGCATAGCAAAATGGTCTGCCTTCTATAAGATAACAAAATCGAGGTTTGCTTTTGGGATTCTTATTTTTTAAAGAATATTTTCAAGACGTGAATACTCAAATCCGTGGATACCAAATCCGTGGATATGGAAGGACCAGCTTCAATGGTGAATGGTTTCGTTGTGCCCAGTCATTAACAGTACAGAATTGTGCACACTGTACTTCTAAGAAGGAGCTCCTGCTCTGTATTTGGGTAGTGAGGCAATATTTAAATAAATAAATATTTAACTGCATATTTGTTTATTTATTTATTTATAGCCCGCTCTTCAGCCACAAGACTATCAGAGCAGCTTACAAACTGTTTTAAGCAATAGCAATTTACACATCTACACTGCATTAAACAGCTTCCAATGTGTGTCATTGCCTCCACAAGCCGGGTACTCATTTTACCGACCTACGAAAGGATGGAAGGCTGAGTGAACCTTGGAGCCCGCTGGAATCGAACTTGCAATGTTGTGGCTGCTGTACTGGCATTTAACCACTGCGCCACCAGGGTTCCCACTGTTAATTCAAAGTTATCCCTCACAGTCTGTGGGTACATCCGCATTACACAAATAATCCAGTTTAAAACTGGATAAATTTGTCATGGTTCCTTCCTATGGAATCCTGGGATTCGTAGTTGGCTGTGGCACCAGCACTCTTGGGCAGAGCAGGCTAAAGACCTTGTAAAACTACACATCCCAGGATTCCATAGGAAGGAGGCATGGCAAATAATCCAATTTCAAACAGGATTATTTGTGTAGTGTGGATTTTACTCTCACAGGAGGCTGTTAACAGCAGCTTGATTCCATTGAGTGTCATAGCTGCATCCTGTGGAATCCTGGGATTTGCAGTTTGGAAGGCACTGGAGCTCTCCAGCTGAAAATTCTGGACACCTGTAAATTCCCAGATTCCATGAATTGTAGGGCTATAATTGTGTCATGTGAAATGCTCCAGGTGTTTATGCGGGGGAGGGAGAAACAGTGCTGTCTTGCATTATGTTACAGTAGGACCCCTGTATCCACTGGGGATTGGTTCGGGGGGGGGTGTATATCAAAAACCCCATTGAAAATAATGGGACTTCTGGTTTGAAATACCATAGAGTTGCCTTGGAGGACCTAGAAAATGGCTAGAGGACACATTTTCTAGTAAGACTTTCTGGTGGGTGTGCTGTTTTGTGTCCCATTGATAATTGAATCAGTGGATATGGGGGTCCTACGGTATAACTGCCAGAGTCCTGCCTCTGAATCCACATAGCAAATTTGTGAAATAACAGCTGAATTTACCTCTCTTTGAGGGAAATAGCAGCCCCTCCCTTCTGTATGCAGGAGGTGAATAGATTATTTCTGGACTGCTTTGTCAAACTCTTGTTAGTGAATAAGGGTAAGTATAATTGCCTGTTAAGAATGAAAGTTGCATTAATGAATATCTAGACCCCTAGTTTCTTGAGCAAGCTGTGCCAAACTTACACTCATTCTCTTTTGTTGTAATAAGTTATTTCGCATGCCATGCCTTGGTCAAGTAAGGAGTTATTATGTGGACTGGAGGATGCTCCGCGATGTTAAGAGAAGGAAAATGGCCTTTGAATATGCAGACCAGAGACTGCGGCTCAATGCCCTTCGGAAAAACAAAATTTTGCCTAAAGAACTGCAGGTAAGAAGAAAATGACTCTGCTCAAGGTATTCTGGAGACAGGTGATAGAGCTATTCCCCCTGCCCCTAGTAATAACACTATATTATAGATTGCAGAAACTTCCTTCCAATATTATTAAATTGTAATCAGCTTTCATTAGATTACAAAATTTCATTATGCCATTATTAATTTTCCACTGCAAACTTGTTATGGCAACATATATACTCAATTTTTCTTGGTCCCACTGTTTACAGGACCTAAGCAGCCACATCATTATTAATGGTTTTGAAGGAAACACCAAAGTGGTTGTTATATAAGGAGCAAACGAAGAATAGACAGATCAACATAAAACTGTTCCCAACAATGACTAAAAAGACATGTTGCATCTATTTATTTTATTTTTTTCCAAAATCTGTGTGGTAATGTTTTCATACACCAGTCAGTACAATATCTGCCCAAAAGGATTTTTGAGTAAGCAATATAGTCTGCAATGTAACCTGTTGTAGATATCCAGTTAGGGGCAGGAAGCAGGTTGGTATGAAGCACTTGCTACAGCATTAAATTGTGGATCAGTGGAAACCTACCAGCTTCCTGGGAAATTTGCCATTTTATGTTATGCCTGCATTTTGCAAGTTCCTTAGAGTGGAAACACTGATAAATTGTCTTTCAATTAAACATTCCATTTAATTGCCTTCTTCATGACTAGAGGCTGCTGATGCTCAGTGTTTGGGTGGTGAGTGCATATCAGCAGTTCCTGTACTATACTGTGTAGAGAGATCCTATCTTATTTTATCTTTTATTCTGAAAGTACCTGCTGGTTCACAGCAGTTTGTTCAAAATATGTGGGCAAGATCAGAACAGAGTTGGAAGGGCAATCTAATCCTGCCCCTGCCATGCAGGAATACACAACTAAAGCACTCCTGAGAGATGGCTTGCACCCTTTGTTACAGATCTCCAAAGAAGGAGAGTCCATCACCCTTTGAGGCAGTCTATTCCACTGTTGAACAGTTTTTACAAGACTAGAAGTTCTTCCTAATGTTCAAATCTCTTTCCTTGTAATTTGAATCCACTGGGTCATGTTCTAGTCTCTGGAGCAATAGAAAAGTTTGCTTCATCTTCTATATGACATCCTCTTAGATATTTAAATATCTATCACATCACCTCCTAGTCTTCTCCAACGTAAACACCCCCAGGGCTTGTCTAGATGAGAAGATATAATGTGGATTGCTGTGCATTAATGCAAATTTGCAGCACGTTCATTTGTCTCCACGGTCCTTTGCCAAAATTGCTGGTATGTGAAGCTGCCCGTCTTTGAAGTGAACATGCTGCCATGCCTGCAAATCAAGATGGTGGCTGAGAATTACTTGCATTATTATTCTCCACAAGTTGTTGTTGCTGCACAGTATTTTTTTTAAAACTATAAACCAAAGGTGCACATGTGTGACCTTCTGCTTAAAAAGCTGTTTGGTCATCTCCCCACAGTAAAAAAGTGTACAAACAATAGCACAAAACTCCAAAATGGTGCTTCCAGCCACTTCATTGCCTGCAAGCCCACCCACCCCCCACACACACATCTGACCAATCAGCTTTTCACTTCAACCCTCGCTGATTATGTGCTACAATGCGAACTGAATGTCCAAATGAGCAGTAATATGCATTTCTATTCATGATTTTTAAAATCCAGGAAAAGTCGTGAAGGCTTTTCACACGCAGTAAATGGAGTTTTTGGCCCACCTCCTTCCTTCAGTCAGAGCTTGTTGGGACAAAAAGTATTCTCTGTTCATAGAATCATAGAATTGTGGAGTTGGAAGAGACCACGAGGGCCATCCAGTCCAACTCCCTGCCACGCAGGATATCTTGATCAAAGCATCCCCACCAGGTGGCAATCCAGCCTCTGTTTAAAGACCTCCAAGGAAGGAGACCCCACCACGCTCTGAGGGAGTGCGTTCCACTGCCGAAGAGCTCTTACTGTCAAAAAGTTCCTCCTAATGTTGAGGTGGAATCTCTGTTCCTGGAGATCCATTGCTCCGTGTTCCAGTCTCTGGTGCAGAAGAAAACAAGCCTGCTCCATCCTCAGCTTGACACCCCTTCAAATACTTAAACAGGGCTATCATATCGCCTCTTAACCATCTTTTTTCCAGGCTAAACATACCCAGCTCCCTAAGTCTCTCCTCATAAGGCATGGTTTCCAGAACTTTCACCATTTTAGTCGCCCTCCTCTGGACACGCTCCAATTTGTCAATATCCTTTTTGAATTGTGGTGCCCAGAACTGGACACAGTATTCTAGGTGAGGTCTGACGAAGGCAGAATAGAGTGGCACTATTACTTCCCTTGATCTAGATACTATACTTCTATTGATACAGCCCCAAATCGCATTGGCCTTTTTAGCTGCCGCATCACACTGTTGACACATGTTCAACTTGTGGTCTACTAGGACTCCTAGATCCCTTTCGCACATAGTCTCGTTCAGCCAGGTCTCTCCCATCCTATATCTATGCATTTCACTTTTCCGCCCCAAGTGCAGTACTTTACATTTCTCCATATTGAATTTCATTTTGTTAGCTTTGGCCCAGCTCTCCAGTCTTTCCAGGTCATTCTGAATTTTGATCCTGTCCGCCAGGGTATTAGCTACTCCTCCTAATTTGGTGTCATCTGCAAATTTGATAAGTATGCCCCTAATTCCCTCATCTAAGTCATTGATAAAGATGTTGAATAGCACTGGGCCCAGGACAGAACCCTGTGGCACTCCACTGGTCACATCTTTCCAAGATGAAGAGGAGCCACTGCTGAGCACCCTTTGGGTTCGGCCGGTCAACCAATTACAAATCCATTGAACAGTTAACTTGTCTAGCCCACATTTTACAAGCTTGTTTGCAAGAATGTCATGGGGAACCTTGTCAAAGGCCTTACTGAAATCAAGGTATGCGATGTCCACAGTGTTCCCTTCATCTACCAAGCTGATAACTTTATCATAAAAAGAGATCAGATTAGCCTGGCATGACTTGTTTCTCTGAAACCCATGTTGACTTTTTGTGATTATGGCATTGCCTTCTAAATGTTCACAGACTCTGTTTAATGATCTGCTCTAGTATCTTCCCTGGTATTGATGTCAGATTTACTGGACGATAATTGTTGGGATCCTCTTTTTTCCCCTTTTTGAAGATGGGGATAACGTTTGCCCTCCTCCAGTCTGCTGGGACTTCTACTGTTCTCCAGGAGTTCTCAAAGATTATTGCCAATGCCTCTGAGATCACATTTGCCAGCTCTTTTAATACTCTTGGATGTAGTTCATCTGGTCCTGGAGATTTAAATTCATTTAGATTAAGAAGATATTCCTGTACTACCTCTTTGCTTATTCTGAGCTGGATTTCCCCTATTGTGTCCTCTGTTCCATTATTCTCAGGTTGGTCCCCCTTTTCCTTTTCTGAAAACACTGAGGCAAAGAAGGTGTTGAGTAATTCTGCCTTTTCTCTGTCCCCTGTTAGCATTTTGCCATCTTCTGTGCGTAGTGGCCCTATCATTTCCTTCTTCCTCCTTTTGCTGCGGACATACCCAAAAAAACCCTTTTTATTGTTCTTAACCTTCCTAGCAAGCCTGAGCTCATTCTGCGCTTTAGCTTTTCTGACTTTACTCCTACACGTGTTCCCTATCTGTTTGAATTCTTCTTTGGTGATTTCCCCCTTTTTCCATTTCCTATACATGTTCCGTTTAAAACTTAGCTCCGTTGAAAGTTCTTTAGTCATCCATCCTGGTTTCTTGAGACACCTCCCATTTTTCTTCCTCAGTGGTACTGTTTGAAATTGTGCCTTCAGTATCTCCCTTTTGAGAAAGTCCCATCTGTCTTGAGATCTCTTCTCTTTTAGTATTCCTGACCATGGGATCACCCCCAGTATTTTCCTGAGTTTACTGAAATCAGCTCTCCTAAAATCAAGAATGCGTGTCTGACTGTGCCTGGCTTCTCCTTTCCATTGTATAACAAACTCCAGGAAAACATGATCACTCTCACCTAAGGATCCCACCACTTGCACCCCATTAACAAGGTCATCTCTGTTGGTTAGGATCAGATCTAAAATAGCTGACCCCCTTGTTGCCTCTTCCACCTTTTGGACCATGAAATTGTCTTCCAGGCATGTAAGGAATTTGCTAGACCTTGTAGTTTTGGCTGAGTTAGATTGCCAGCAAATATCAGGATAGTTGAAGTCACCCATCACTACTACATCTCTCCTTTCTGCATGTATGTTCATCTGTTCTAGAAAGGCATCATCCAATTCCTCCGTCTGATTTGGGGGTCTGTAGTAGAGTCCCACAATAACATCCCTGTTGTTTCCCTCCCCTTTAATTTTTATCCAGATGCTCTCCACCTGGCTTCCAGTATTGATGTCATGGATCACTTCACTGGTGTAAATATCCCTGACATATAATGCTATTCCTCCTCCTTTCCTGTTTGGCCTGTTTCTCCTATAAAGGTTATACCCCTCTATTCCTACATTCCAATCATGAGACTCGTCCCACCAGGTTTCAGTAACGCCTATTATATCATATTTGTTTTGTAGTGCAAGGAGTTCTAGTTCATCTTGCTTATTTCCCATGCTCTGTGCATTAGTGTAGAGACATCTGAGACCATGTGTTCCCTTTACTTGCTTCCTGTGCAAGTTTTTTGCCTCCCACTGTTGGGTCCTTGAGCTGTTCGCCTTGTTCCCTCTATGACAGTTTGACTATTTTCTCCAGCCCTTTTGCCTTCCAGAATACTGTCTCCCTCCCCCATTTGACTCAGTTTAAAGCCCTCCTGATCAAATTCTTGAGACTGTTGGCAAAAATGTTTCTTCCAACTGTTGTAAGATGCACCCCATCTCTTGCCAGAAGTCCCCCCGCATGGAAGCGCAGTCCATGATCCAAGAATCCAATTTGTTCCCGGCGACACCATCTACGGAGCCAGTTGTTTACGTCGGCTATTTTCCTCTCCCTTCTTGGACTATGCCCTTCAACTGGCAGAAGAGACGAGATGACCACCTGTGCGTTCATTTCTTTCAGCTTCCTCCCCAGGGCCGCATAATCTGTTAATTCTATTAGGATTATTTTCACTGTCTAGACACCCCCCCCCCAGTTCATCATAGGGCTGTTTCCAGACTTTTGGTCATCTTGGTCACCCTTCTCTGGACGTGTTCCAGCTTGTCAATATCTTCCTTGAACAGTGATGCCCAGAACTGGACACAGTATTCCAACTGAGAATTGACCAAAGTAGAATGCAGTGGTACTATTACTTCCCTTAATCTGGACACTATGCTCATCAATGAAGCCTAGAATTGCGTGTTTAGTTTGTGGTCTGCTCTGTTTTATTGAGAGAATGCTTTAGATCTTGTATGAAGTACAGTAGCACCCCCGTATTTGCTGATTTGCCATCCGCTGAGTCAATTATCTGTGGATGGCGATGGCGGGGGTGCACAGGGGAGGAAAGGAGGAGGCAAGATCGCCTCTTTTCTCCCTTTTCTGTGGGGGGTTGGCACGGCGGAGCTGGTGGGGGTGGGAGAAAGGAGGCGAGCTCACCTCCCCTCCCTTCCCCGGGACGGTGGGTTCAGTGGCATGGCAGAGCGGGCAGGGGAGGGAGGAGAGCTCGCCTCCTTTCTCCCTTCTCCACAGAGGCAGAGTCCAGTGGTGGTGGAGAGGGCATTCACTATTATCCACGGATTTCGCAATCTGTGGTGGGGCCTGGAACCAATCCCCTGCGGATATGGGGGTCCTACTGTACACTGTCCTGCAAAGGCAAAGTAATGCATGAAATCTAGAATTGTGCTAAATTCCAACATTTATTGCTAGAATAGAGGCCACAGTGTTTGGATACAAAGAGCCTCTTTCAGTTTTAACACTATAGCAAATCAAACTCAGGCATTTGAGGAACAGCAGTCTCATTTTTGCTAGTAGCTTTACGCCATATTTCTTTGCTATGGTGCTAACTCTTTGAAGAGCCAGATTTCTTGATGCTATATGTACAGTCGGACCCCCATATACACAGGGGTTCGGTTCCCAGACTTACCGTGGATACCAGAAACCGCAGATGACAGCAAACCCTATTAAAATAAGGGACTTCCTGTGAAAACATACCAGAGTTGCATCAGAGGACCTAGGTGTCTAGAGGATGCCTCTCTAGGCATTTTCTAGGATGACTATGATATGTGTCCCTGCTTTGTGTCCTGTGGATAACTGAAACCACAGATAATGGTTCCACAGATACAGGGGTCCGATTGTATATGTATATTCCACAACGGGTTTTGTATTGTCATTTTTAAAACATTTTTTTCTAGGAAGTGGCAGATAAAGAGATTGCTGCCCTGCCACGTGACAGCTGCCCTGTGAGGATACGCAATAGATGTGTTCTGACATCCCGTCCACGAGGTGTGGTGTGGCGATGGAGGCTCAGCCGAATTGTCTTCCGCCATCTGGCTGACCATGCCCAGCTCTCTGGAGTACAGAGAGCGATGTGGTGAGCTACAAACAATCCTTTTCTTCAAAGAAGATAAAACGGAGCCCCATTTGAACTCCTACAATCTCGTTTGCAGCATGCAAAGAGCAGATGAAAAGTACAAATTGGTGGATATCTGCTATACTGAAAGAAAGTTGTTTGATTTTGTCAAGACTTATGAACCCACACTTGTATCATAAAAATGACATGAAAAATAAACAACCTAACTCTTTAAAATGTCAGGCTGCAATGTGGTAATGCTGTATAGCAGGACAGCACACTGTAACAAACCTGAAAAAGGAACACATGTGAATGAATACACAGGATATTCAGATAATTACAGTTGGACCTCCACATTTGCAGGTTTAACTTCTGTGGATTATTTGCTGTTGCCCTATGTTATTTTTTTATAGGGACTGCAAGCCTTGTGAGACTGTGAATGTGCAAGGAAGGCTTGTAAGTCCCTAATAAAAATAGCGTAAAACAGCAGCAAACCCTACCAATTGCCTGCTTCTGCCTTGCAAAGGAGCCCGACTGCGTAAAAGGTATCTGTGGATCATACTTTTTTGTGTGTGAAATATGGTTTGGAGGCCTAGAGATACTTGCAGTTTTTCCACTTTTGCAGGGGTCCTGCGCCCCTAATCCCAGCAAATGTGGAGGGCCAACTGTATAGTTATCACTTGTTTCTTATGAGGATGCTTAATAGATCATAGAAGGGGTTAGCATCATAACACTGAACACTGAATAGAAATGAGAACAAGAACACTGATTAGAAATGAGGGTTTAAGTACAACAGGTTCTAGACTTTGCTGTTTGCTAATGAAGTTGTCAGCAAGTGAAAGACTTCCAAAGAAGCACCAGTGTTCAACTACAAACTAAGAGGTAGGGTTCTTGGTTGTGGAGAATGTTATTTTTTATTATGGTAGTGATCCTCATATTTTGTTCAGTCTGAACACTCCCCTGCTACATCATGATGCGAATGATCTGTTTCCCTCTGCTGATGAAACCAAGGAACTGTTCTACACTGAAATTAATCCTTTCAGCAGGAGTTTTAAGTCATATACTAAATGAAGTGGTTAAATTTAGGTCCTACAAATGCTATTGAACTACCACTCTCATCAGCTCTAGTCTTTATAGCCCAAAGCCAGTGGTGATGGGAGCTGCATGCCCTTGTATTTACATGTTAGGTAGTCAAGGTACTTTTAACAGAATATAACCTCTAAAGAATTTGATAAGCAGTCTTTTGGTTTGTTTAGTCGAAGACTGCCTCATAAAGTTGTCCTGAAATGTATTTCTTCCTGTCAACAAGGCTGAGTTGCAAGTTTTTCTGCTTCTGTTTTTTATATTTTTTAATTTATCACTTACATGTATATGCTACCTTTCCTCTAATAAGCTCAACATGACATTGACTTCACACAATATGCACATGCATTCAGACTAATTTAACTTATTTTTGGCTGTTTTCAAAGTAGTAACCATGTTATTCTCTTGCACCATAAAAAGAGGGATTAAAAAATCAATGTGGTAGCACCCTTAAGACTAACTCGTGTTTTTTATTTTTGCATGAGCTTTTGTGGATATAAGCTCACTTCTTCAGGTGCAATACTGAGTGGTATTAAGTATAAAGCATATTTATATAGTTGTAGGAGTGGGACAGAATGTAATAACACTGTTTTGGATCCTATTCTATCCCAGTGGTTCTTAACCTGTGGTCTAGGGTCCATAATGTCTTCACAGAGGGTCTGTGAAGGGTTGAAGGCTGCTTGGCTCACCTGCCTGCCTGCAGTGGAGTGGCTATGTGACAGGAGCCAAGGCAAAGTCTGACTGGTTGGTCCTGCACATTACCATTAAATCCACTTCAGCCAGATTTGCAGGGAGAAGCAGGAGAAAAGTCTAACTGCCCCCTCCAGTGCCTCTGAGGGAAGGTTGAATGGGTGGTGTAATTCTTGTTGTAATTATTGTTATTATTAGGCTTTTAAAGTTAAAAATCCAAGTTTCTTGGGGGTCCATGGCAACAGAAGGTATTTAAAGGGGGACCCTGGTAAAGAAAAGGTTAAGAGCCACTGTTCTATCCCACTCCCACAACAATAAAAGTATTTATGCTTTATACCTTGAGGCCTTTATAAGTTTATATCCATGAAAGCTTATGCAAAAATAAACACATTACTCTTAATGGTGGTGACATGTTGCCTTTTTTCTCCCGCCTTCCTTCCTCCTTTTTATTTTCAGCTGCTTCTCAAAAACACCAAAGCCTTAAGAACAGCAATGACATACTTAAAGAAAATGCTTAATAGCATGTTTTATTTCCCCATCCCCAACCTAAAATGTAGAACTTAAAGTCTTTGTTTTGAAGATGGTTTTGTAAACACAACACTTTCATTTCATTGCATCAGAAGAGAAAATGTACATTATGATGGCTAGCTTTGTCTTGTACTTTTTTTTAAATATCCATTGGTAATTCTTCTCTTGCTTGCTTCTCTCTGCTCTCAACCCAGGCTTTGTTAATTGATCTTTTCATTTCATCATCTCCTTCTGCATACATCTTTTTGAGGAGGTTCATCAATCCTTCACTAGGGTCTGATGTGTCATAGGAAGCTTTCCTAAAGCAGAGATATTCACAGAAGAGTACATCACTGGTTATACCTTGAGTTTCGTCTGCTTCACATGAGTTTAAAACAATCAAAATGGCTTAGTGATTATATACACTTATCCTACATACATTCAGATGCAAATAAGTTTCCCTGGAAAATTAGCAAGACTTGAATAGGAAGTTTGTTAGGCTTGGTTTAAGGATAACTTGTTTCCCCACCTCTGCTTCCAGATTTCCCAACTTCCAAATCCAAACATCTCCAACTTCTCTTGTAGTCAGATGCCTATGCTATTCCCACGTGTGGGAACTTACATTTAACCAAACGGAAGGAAATGGGGGAAGTTCAGACATTATATAAACATAAATTTGCATGCTTACACATCCTCTTGTCTATATTATAACAGACTCCAAACTATTCAAATACAACAGAAGATAGATAATTTAAACAATGCCTAGACAACCTTAAGTGGGAGGAGACTACCATGCACAAGAAAGTATACTTTAAAGTTTTCATGAGATAGTCTTGCCAAAACTGAAAAGCTTCTAAAAGCATTTGATTGTTTCAAGAATCAATGCCACCAAAAAAAAAAAAAAAAAAAAAAAAAAAAAAAAAACAGGAGGAAGCTGGCACTACTAAAAACAATGTGTTTTTTATAGGTTTGGGGAAGCTAGATTTTCTTCACAGGACACATAGGTTTCTCACCATCTAGAATTCAGCACAATATTAGGTCCAGATAGCACTCTGCTCCTCACATGCAGCAATAAATGCTACTGGCTTTTGTATCATGCGGAGTGGGGCGGGGGGACGTTTCATACAATAGGATTCTTGTAAGAACACAGGAGATTACATTTAAAATACTTTTTAAAAACTAGCAGTAAAAATGTTTCTGCAATATTACACAGTTTCTAGATTGCTACAATTAGCAAGACTGCAAAAGCCTGACAATCCTCCAAACATTTTGCATGGATCTAGTTGAATAGTGGGTTAACAGGTTTCATCTTTCTGCTCCTTTTATGAAGTAACAAAAGATACACTTACTCTTTCTCTTTTGTCTCTTTTTCAACCTGTGTTAAGCATTCCCATTTTTCCTCTTTCTTCTTCTTACATAATATCAAGACCATATCTGTTTTGACCTTTAAAGAGAAGGAAAGCAGTAGTGTAAGTGTTCAAAAAAATGAGATGAGGAAGAATTACTAGACAGCACACTATGTCTATTACATTTAAGACTCAGAATACCTGTATTTAAAACAGTTGAAAGGACAATTCTATGAGCTAAAGTGACTGAATAGCAAAGGGAGGTTAAGGGGTTTATGTGCAGAGGCTATTAATGTTCTGAAGTGGAATATGGTGCTTTGGGGATTGTTTAAAAACTGCATTATGGCTTTTGAGTTTACACCAACTAAAATATTTCTTTCAACTGTGCTAATACTCTGTAAAAATTCTAGAATTCATGCGCTGTATGTACATTTCCATTCTGGTGTTTGGATAGTTTGCAGGTGGCATTAGTGAAAGTGCAAGGTCCCAATATAAACATTGGAAAGGCCACCTCTACATCAAACTGTTTGAAACATGAAAGCATCAACCAGTTCTGGCACACTCACTGGCAATGTCTTCCCTGTGCCCAGGAAGCGGAAACCCTCCTAATCCCTCTCCAATCCAACTGTGCCTGTGAAAGTCCTGACATGCTTGTTTTCCTAGAGTATTTCTGTTGTGACAAAAGCACTGAACCAGTGAGGCCCCTCCAACAGTCCCAAGTGCTTTATCACTCAGTCTCAGGTGGTTTACCACTTCACTAAGAATCAGGCCTCTGACACTAGCCTGCAGACCACTTAATACCCACCTTTTACTGAAAGGAGAAGATGAATGTTTGTGCAAGGAGCCCCACTTATTTATTCAATTATATCCTGTCTTTCTCCCAATAATGGAACTCAAGGTGGCTAACATATTTAAAACAGCAGAAATTAAAAACAATGTAAAAGCCAGAATAAAAATATATATCTAAGATGTAAAAAACAATTTGAGTTAAAACATTAAAAATATTAAAATGCATTAAAATACAAAATACTGTATACAAACCTTAAAAACAGCACCGCACAGCATAAAAAGCCCAACACTACTAAGGTCGTAAAAGCCTGACAGCATAGAAACGTTTTGACCTGCCTACAGACAAAGAAGAAGGATGGGGCCATCCTGGCCTCTCCAGGGAGGGAGTTCCAAAGTCTGGGAGCAGCCCTTCAAATAACCTGGACCCAACCCAAAACCAGCACTTTGAATTATGTATAGAAACAGACCGGGACCTGTTTGCAATGGAACTGTTGCAACAAGGGAGTTGCGCACTCCCTGTAGTCAGCCCCAGTTAACGACCTGACTGCAGACAGCTCATTGAGCCAACTGAAGTTTTTGAGCACTTTCAAAAGCAGCCCCAGGTACAGCACATTACAGTAATCCAAATGTGATGTGGCCAAGGCACGTACCACCATGGCCTGCTAGGAACAGGTATAGTTGGCACACTAACTTTCAACTGTGCAAAAGCATTCCTGGTCATTGCTGAAACCTGGGCCTCCAGGCTCAAAGCTGAATCCAGAAATACCCCCAAACTGCAAACCTGTGTTTTGGGTGGCCTGAACACAGCCTGAATCCCTATTTTCAGATCTGTCTTTTGACTAACCAGGAGAACACCTCTGTCTTGTCTGGGTTAAGCTTCTATTTGTTTGCTGCATCCAGTCCATTACAGTTGCCAGGTAACCATTCAGCACAGAACAGCTTCCTTGAAATTAGGTGGAAAGGAGTAATAGAGCTGGGTATCAATAGCATACTGGTGACACTTGACCCCCAAACTCTGGACAACCTCTCCCAGTGGTTTCATGTAGATGTGAAGTATCACAGTGGACAAGACTGAACAGTGAGGGACTCCACAGGCCAAAGGCCAAGGAGTCGAACAGGAATCTCCCCCAGCATCACCCCCAGCATCTTCTCTTGGGAAGAACAGTACCTCCAAGCCCCATCCCATAAAAACAACTCAGAAGGATATCATGGTTGATAGTATCAAAAACCACTGAGAGGTCCAGCAGAACCAATAGGGACACACTCCCCCTGTCCAGTTCCCTGTGTAGGCCACCCACCAAGGAAACCAAAGCTGTCTCTGTCCCATAACCAGGTGTGAAACCAGACTGAAATGTATCTAGATAATCTGCTTCATCCAGGAACATGCCAGCACATGCTCTTAACACCTTCCCCCCAAAATGGAAGGTTAGAGACTGGCCTATAGTTACCTAGTATAGTAGGATACATGGAAGTTATTTTTAGAAGAGGTCTTACCACAGCCTCCTTCAGGCATGTTGGAACCCTGCCTTGTAGTAAAGAGACATTAATCACTTCCCTTACCCACTCAGCTAGTCCTCCTCTGGCCTGTTTAATTAGCCAGGAAGGGCAAGGGTTTAGTACACATGTACCTCTCAGCTCTCCAAGGATCCTGTCCACATCCTCAGGCTGCACAAACTGAAAAGTATCCATCAACATTGGACAAGCAGGGGCCAAGGTTATGTCCACCAGAACTGTATCAACTCTGGTGGTCTAAGTCATAGCGAATTCATGTGATTTTATCTGTGAAACAGTAGGCAAATCCCTTGCCACAGGCTGCTGAGTGGCTTACATTCTCCTTTGGGCCAAGGTTATAACAGATCCCTGACCACTCGAAGTAGCTCCGCTGAACGGTTTTGTGCAGATGTAATCGTGTTAGCCAGAAAAGCCTTTTTTGCTACCTTTATTGCCTCACTATCGGCCTTCAGATAGATCTTAGTCTGTTTTCCGTCACTCATCTGGGTTTTTTGCCAGTCTCTCTAGTCTCCATCTTTAGACAGGTATCCCTCTCTATTCCAGCAAGAGCCTAATGATATGCTGCTAGGAGAAACATGTACAGTAAACAAAAGTGTTGAAATCATAGCAACCTCCACTATTGCTTAGCATTCATTGGATGAGATGCACCAACCTTCCGTGAGCTGCTTTCCACAGAGATGGGTTTCAGGAGGTTGTTGAATGTCATGGTGTAATTCTTGTTGTTTAAATTCTTTACCAATAGATCAAATGATCTGGAAAAGAAGAAGAGCCATGAACACGCTTTCAAAATCCCATACAAAAGAAAATAAAAGTGACATGAAAAGTGGAAAAACCTACTTTAGCTCTAAAATCCAGTTTATCTCAATTACTGGAAAAAGCAGTCTTGAGTAAAATACTGAGAAGTACTTCACATTACTTGGGAGCCCCTAGCCATGTATTTGAGATAAGGTCAGATAATGATGAACCTATAGTAGCAGCCCCGTGTCCGCTGATTCGCCATCCATGGATTCAATTATCCATGGATGGTGATGACAGGGTGGGTGGGAAGGAGGAGGTGAGCTTGCGGGGGGTGGGGTTGCAGCACAGTGGGCTGGGGAGGGAGGAGGTGACCTTTCCGGGGGGGGGATTCCAGCACAGCGAGCAGGCAAGACAAGGGGAAGGAGGTGACTTTGCTGGGGGGGGGGGTTCCGGCACAGCAAGCAGGCGAGTGGGGGAGGGAGAGGCAACCTGTGTGGGGGTGCTCCGGCACGGCAGACGGACATGAGGAGGGTTCCGGCATGGTGGCGGCAATGTTTGCTATTATCCACGGATTTCACCATCCGTGGTGGGGCCCTGAACCAATTCCCTGCAGATGCAGGGGTCCTACTGTATTAAAATTATTTTTCCAGTTTTCCATGCCCACACCACAGAAGGGAAGACAGTCCTGAAGAGCAGAATCAGAATAGATCAAGTTCTTCTATTCATATCTTGTAGTCTTTACTAGTAATCAATAGTATCCAACCTAGGAACAAGTTAACAACTAGGATTAAAGAAATCCAGTTGTGTTGTTGCTTCTGCTGAAAGTACTAGCACTATGGCACAGCTTCTGCCTGCTGTAAAATCCTGGAAACAATAAAATAAGCAGCTTTTTCCCCTTGAAAAGCTGCCCCCTCCTCTTCCCACCGCACTTTTGACAAGAGACTCCACCTGCAGGAGGTGCAAAGCACAGACTATGGGATGTAAGCCACTTCTCTTTTGCCTCACTGCCAAGGAGACATAGGGAGAATTTCCCTCCTGAGCTTTTGCTGCTTGCACTTTCTGCAAGAGACCAGCTGGAGGACGACCACACCTCTCCACAGCTATTAGGCTTGGGGAATGGAAGGGTCAATGGTGATACAAGTAATGACTTGGGTAGTAAGCCAAGCCAACATTTGTTGACCACGATGGATGACCATGTAAACTGATATTTACACATGTACAAATATCAGAATGAGAAAGTATTTTAACAATAGAGGTTTTTCATAAGCTTTTGAAAAAACTTCACTTGGGTACGGGCAGCAAGGAACCAACAAAGTCATTATTAGAACTGTTAATCTTTACTTTGTGGTGTTTAGCACCCACCTTTCTGTGAAGTGCACTTGAACATTTTCTGCTGGAAGATGCTGAACTCCACTTAAAGTGATGTAGATTTTCACAAACTTGTCTGACTGATCCCAAGCTATAGGGATTAAAAGAAAGCCATGTTACATGAGTCCTAAAGGTACTTTCTAGGTGAAGAAAAATGGGGGTTCCTTTCCAATCCCCATACGAGCTTTAAGAACTCCACCACAGTGACAAATACATTTAAAATCTCTTTCAGAGGTGAGAAAACTGATGGACTGCTGACCAGAAATGCAAGTAGAAATCACACATTTCATGTAACTGCATTTGACTGTCTCAATACAGCAACTATTACTGTATATCTGAGGGCCAGTCCAGATGTAACAATCTTAGCATAATAAACCATAGTTTATTACAACAAGAGTAAGTGCCATGCCCAAATGTTCCTCCTTGCCCCTCCTCTTACATGCCTCATTCAGTTCCCCCACCTAATCAAATACAACAAACTTGTTCCTGGGAAAGGAAAGGGGTTCTAGAAGTCACTGTTTAATAGAAGAGCCTACTTCAGCTCTTGCATCCTGCCTCTGTGGTCTTACAAACTTTGCTTTCCTCTCAATCTTAGAATTACTCAGCAAGATTCAGTAATTTCTCCACAGTACGAGAATGTGGAAGAATACCCTTTCTCATCCCCATTTGCTCTTGACCTGCAAATAATCATGTACATTTTTCCAGGACCATTATTAGAACAGCTACTTAAGCTTCAACAGAAGCACCATTAACATATCTGATGACGTATCAACAGGGTAGAGTTTATTCATGAGGGTGCATGAACTCTAAATCAAAGTTTAGTACCAATTTCTGCAACGAAAAGCAAAGACCTGCAACCTGAGTTACGTAAATTAAAAAAATGTGTGTATTTTCTGCTTAATTTATTTTGTTTTGCTAGTCACAGAAAGCCAATACTGAAGCTCTACTACAACTAGTGGAACTTTCAGTAATTTCACTGGCTTCTAAAATATACAATATATACGATAACCCTGTGTATGACATAGGGATATAATACTATGGCCAACTCCAGCTCCTCTGCACACAAACCTTACTTTTCCATAAATAGTGATTCATGGATTAAAACAAATGCTTACTATAAGAAGTGGTATTTTTCTTGAAAGTTATCAAATAAGATATAAGCAATATATTGGGAACTGAGGGTTATGACATTCCCTTTCTCCTATTATATTAATATAAAGAAAGATTGTGAATCCCTCTTACCGTAATTATTGATTTTGACGGTGTATCCTGTGAGTGATGGCTTTTCTTCTTCAGATGCCTCTGCTTTGGGTTTAACTGGGGTCTGGTTCTTGATTTCTTTCTCTATCTTACTCTTTTCTGCCAGCAAGACATCATGGAGTCTCTTTCGTGATGATTTTTTCAAAAGCTCTTTCACCTCTTCCAAATCTTTCTGTAGCTGCATGCAATACAGTGGCACACAACTTCATTAAACACTGTTCTCTGTATCATAAAATTATAGGTGAATATACATTTGTGTTGCTCTAATTTACATTTCAACCCTACCTTTTCCAGAAATAAATAAATAAATAAATAAATAAATATCTCACCAACAATGCATACAGGAAGAAAGCACCTGCAGTCTTGGCATTGCTGGAAGGAATGGGTTTCCTTTGCCTGCTTAGAAGATGGATATGGGAGCAGAAGAAGAAACTGGAATGTTTTTTCTTCTTGCTTAGGTTGGAGTGTCTTATTATCTGGAATGGAGGGGTTTCTCTAGATTGGAAAAGTTAAGATTGGATGTTTTATGCTTTTAAATCTTTTAAAAATTGCTGGCAAGTTGAGTAAAAGTGCTAACTTCTGCTCTGTCAGAACACATCCCTCTGGTCTCCAATGATTCCCTATGGAACTACTCCACCCATTTGTGTTAGTCTTAATTTACATTGTGAGTCCAAGAATACAACTGTGACATAAACTGAAACTCACCTGTATATACTATACCAGTAGCTGATTTTAGGGCAGCTTATAAACAGAATAATCAGTAAAGGACAGAAACAAAATGTATTTGATTAAAACTATAGGATAAATCCAGATGCTAGACTTGATTCAGATGGGGGTGGCCAAGAGAAGACCTGGTAACTTCTCTTTCTTGATCAGGGTAGGCAACTGGCAGCCATATATGGTCCTCAAGCTTGATTCCAAAAACTCTCAGCCTCTGCTCTAACCTCTTGCAAAAGCAATCTGTCTCTTGCCTAGGCAGAAATGTAAAAATTCTGGAAATTTTGAAGCAAGGGATAATTCCCCTCCCCAGGGTTTTTAAAGAAAAAAAAAGGGAAATGGGCAGAAAAATGGAAAGAAATGCAACATTAGTACCCTTTACACATTGAAAGTCACTTTGTTACTTCAGAAATACAATTTTTTTTTTACGTAACTTGGTTTGGCAAATTATCATCATGTTTGGTATATTAAAAGTACATTTTATTCAGAAAAGTACATTTTATTCAGATCGTGAGACTCAAGCAATACTAAGAATAGAATAAACCATGAATGCTAGTAAAACAACGAAAACTATCCTTTTTTCCCTCTAGTTCTCCATAGTGTCAAGCAAACATAAAGCAACTTTTTCATAATAACACTGAGAAAAGAAAATCCAGATCAGGAATTACAACCAGCAGATACTGGGCCTCAGTGCTTCTCAGGCTATCAGATATGGACCAAAAAAAAAAAAAAAAAAAAAAGTCTGATAGGGAGGGACCAGTA
Organism: Gambelia wislizenii; assembly: GCA_030847615.1. NCBI lineage: Eukaryota > Metazoa > Chordata > Lepidosauria > Squamata > Crotaphytidae > Gambelia > Gambelia wislizenii. Next base: position 167,452,514 of record JAUMIR010000004.1, read on the forward strand.
CCATGTTTATGCCCACCAGCTACAACAATTTCTTTTCTGAAAACTGGCTGGCAGCTGATGGCTCATGCACTGGCACCAGTCTGCAGCATGGTCTTACATAAAAATTTTACCCTCTATGATTTTATTTTATTTTATTAGAAATAATGCTGGGTTTGTATGTGAACAAATATATGAACACATAGTATAAACAATACATATACGAACAATTTGGTCATCATTCAAAAAGAAAATATTACATAAACAATTTTTTCAATTTTTCCATAAAAAATAACTGCCAAAAAACCCCCTCCTAGACAAAACGTTTTTCCTCCTCAATTTTTCATTGTTTTTTTCTTTCCAGTGCTCTCACAACTGTACTCCCTAGAAAAACTGGGTGGGGAAAGATGAGGAAGAGAAAAAGGGGTTGCAGAAAGTGCCCCCACAACCTCAACCATGCCGCCTTACATGGGGAGGGGATGGGGGGAGAGGCTTTAGACAGAATGAAAAATAGGGCCTCCCCCTCTGCACAGAAAAGGAAGGTGGAATGAATGGCAAACACAAGTCTTTTTCATGCTACCATTCCAAACCTGCAGTCTTTCAGAGCAGTCTTTTTCAGCAGTCCTCTGATCACTCCCTATCTGAAAGGCTGCCTGCTGTGATTTTATGTTTAAAAGTCACTGGCTAAATGTTGCATGTAATAGACTTGCAAGCCCAACTGGAAAATGAATGACACAGCCTTCCCACAGGCCCATGTAAGCAGAGCATCCTCTCAATTGGTGCAGTTAAGAACAGCTTGTAAGGAGAGCAGTTTACATGAAGTACATTTTGGGAGGTACTCAAAAACAATGCTTTTGTGTTTCTGGAGACACATATAGTACTGACAGGAATTATCTTGTGTTTTCACAGCACAAAAGCCAATCCTGGTATGAAAGAAAAAAATTACTGCCCTTAGCCAATTCTGTTTATACAAACCAAACAGGCTGATAGCCTGTTCAGTACTGATGATGTCAATGTCACAAGCCAGATTTCTTACTGTGTGCCTTCAAGTTGTTTCTGACTTGTGGCAACCCTAAGATGAACCTACCATGGGGTTTTCTTGGCAAGATTTGTTCAGAAGATGTTTGTCCTTGCCTTCATCTGAGGCTGAGAGAGTGTGACTTGCCCAAGGTCACCCAGTGGTTATTTGTGGATGTGGGGGGATTCAAACTCTCGTCTCCTAGAGTTCTAGCGCAACACTCAAACCACTACACCACGCTGGCTCAAGCCAGGCTTAAAACATAGTAAATACTGCAATTCAGATAAACCATGGCACCATTGCCATGAGCACAAATGCCTTCCTAAAACCTACCTGGAAAGCCAGACAGCTGCACCAATCAAAGAAGCTCTGCGGTAATGGCAAGTAGGGTGCTGAACAATGACATGTCCAGCCCCCTACCACCAGTAAGACACAGTGCAACAAGCAGTTGCGATAGGACCCCCCAGGGCCCTAATCTCTATTATCCCAAAAACACTTTGGTCAGGCTGCAAAAAGGATTTTCAAGAGTAGCATGACAGAATTCCATTATAGTTAAGCTGACAATCCAGGATTTTAGCCCATGTGATCAGATTGTGGTTTATGGTTGCTTAACAAGTAATGGCTAATTAGCAGAGGCAGGTTTGCACATCACAACAAACCAGGTGCCAGCAAACTGCCAGCATACTCAAGACACATAAAAATTATAATGCAAATACTGCATCAATGCACATGGTTGCATGCTCCCTTTAAGGAGAGCCATGGGGAAGCTCTGGCCCTTCAGATATTTTGGACTTCAATTCCCCGAGTTCCAGCCAGCATAGCCAATGGTAAAATATTGTATTAATCGTAGTCCAAAGCATCTGGACAGACAAAACTTCCCAACCTGTTCTAAAACAGAATACATTACCACATGACCCACAAAGTAATTAAAGCCTCTTCCCTCAAAGCGATGCTTTTCATTTAATTGTTAATTTCATTTAACAATATTATGAAGAATCCAGAAAGCTGCACACCACTGGATTCTGTTTGGTTTGCAAATGAATGCAATTTGAGATGCCAAAAATGAGCATGCACTGAAAGAGCTGGAATCCACACCTCTTGTTTTAATGTCATAATATATGTTAAGCCAGTTATATCATATAAAATGTTACTGAAGACATCCCCAAAGAGCAGTTATTATTTCAGAATCAACACTCAGCTATGGCCTATCCTCTAAAAAGCCTTTTTAAAAACAAACTATTTCTATCTACACAGGTCAAAAACAGCCATATTAATATTCTAGAAACTAAATTCTCAGGACCAGTAATACCATGTCTAAATTAAGATCAACCAATGCTCACAGTAGGATGTAGAGTTGCCCTTCGACATTTATATAATACTTTGAAGCCTCAAAACATAAATGTGCTCAGCACTCATTATTACTGCCCAGTGAGTAGATTTTAGCATCACAAGAAACATAGCAGGCTAAAGATGGGGTGTTTAGCCACACAGGCTTTTGCCTAAAACCATTCAGTAAGTCCTTGGCCGAGGCAAGATCTGAACTGGAAAACACTCTGGTTTGTGGTCTCTTAGCCATGATGTGAGTGGGCACTAGCTTTCAAATTATACAATTACAGTTGTCCCTTTATATTCATAGAATATATTCGCTGGGGTTTGGTTCCAGGACCCCTTGTGGATACCAAAATCCATGAATACTCAAGTCCCCTGATATGCAATGGCATAGCAAAATGGTGTCCCTTATATAAGATGGCAAAATCAAGCTTTGCTTTTTGGATTAATATTTTTTAAAGAATATTTTCAAGCTGTGAATACTTAAATCTGTGGATATGGAGGGACAACTGCATATCTACCCAAGCTTCTGACCTTCACAGTCTCCAGGTAAAGCAACCCACCCCGCACTATTTTAGAAGGGAACCGGGGAAGGGGTTTTCCCCCTTCTTCTTTTCCTGTGAAACATACCTTCAGACCCCTATTTTACCAGAATAACTCGCCTTCTGTACTTTTGAAATCATGGCTTGTTTTCCTTGTGGGGTACAAAATCTCATCCCCCCCCCACCCTTTTAAATGGTTTATTAGTCTTTAGAGCAGTGTTTCTCAACCAGGGTTGCCTGGAACTCTGGGGTTCCCCAAGAGGTTGCTGGGGTTCCTCAAGAGATTGTGATTGTGTGTGTGTGTGTGGGGGGGGAAGCAATAGCAGTACTGTACAGTTGTCCCTTCATATTCTCTGGGGTTTGGCTCCAGGACCTGCCCTGGATACCCAAATCCATGAATACTCAAGTTCCATTATATGCAATGGCATAGCAAAATGGTGTCCCTTATATAAGAGCAAAATCAAGGTCTGCTTCTTGGATTATTATTTTTTTAAATAATATTTTTTTATTTATATTTTTTCCATGTTACAAGTATTCAAATACAGTATTCAAGTACACAATATATTCTGTACCTTTTACACATTACTATTTGTAACTTTTCTTAAATCAAAATTATTGACACCATTTGGAGATATTACATACTGTATCTTCCCATCTTATAATGTCCAAAACATACCACTATTCTTTCCTCTCCTTTTAGTGCCCTTTTAATGTCTTCCTTCCTATCTATTTTAAGAATATTTTCAAGCCGTGAATACTTTAAATCCGTGGATACCAAGTCCGTGGATAAGGAGTGACAACTTGTATATATAGAATAATTTTTACATAGGGGTTCCCTGAGAGCTGAAAATTATTTCAAGGCTTCCTCCAGGATAAAAAGGTTGAGAAAGGCTGCGCTCAGAGAGATTCCCCCCTCCACTTAGTACACCTGCCCTCTCTCCCCACAGGGCACTGGGGTCCCTTTTAGGCTGCTACAAACCCACCCACCCGTGGGTGCTGCTTCCCAGCCCCCCATGCGCCTCGTCTCTCCCCAAAGGGCGACCTCCACCTCTTCCTCCTCACCTCTTCCATTTTGAGAACGGCGGCCGGGCTGAGGGAGCAGAATGGCGCACGCGCAGAGCGGACGCGACGGGGGTGTCTCGCCTCCAGCGGCTCCCGCCGACTCCGCACCTGACGTCCACCTCTAACCAAGCTTAGCTCCTCCCTCCTCTCGAACTTTCCCCGCAGGCCGTCACTGTAGTCCTCCTCCCCTCCCAGCCAATAGGGAAGCGCGCTCTGACAGGAAGCCGAAGACACTGAGGCTTTAAAACACAGAGATAGATTATTCAAGCGGCGCCTCTCGTTGGTCTGGGTAGTTTCCGGGTGTACTCTAAGGGAGGGTACTAGGGTAGAAGAGTGGGGCGCCCCTACAGGCCAACGGATTTTTTTGGGGGGGGGTTAGGAATTTTTTATTGGAATAAGACTATTCTACTGAAAAATACACCCGACCGCAAAAGGCCGTAACAATAACGTAAATAATAATTGTTTTCCTCTTTTCTTACTAATATAAAAATAAAACTATCTATCCTAACACTAACAGAGGTACAGTACTCAGGATTTTAATGTATGAGGCAGGGTAGTGTACCATCGATTGCCCAGATAGCAGCAAGGGCATAGCCTTTCTAAATGTTTTTATTTTATTTTTATTTGTTTTACTTTTAAACATTATTTTATTTTAATAAAGTTTTCATCAATAAAACCAAGCTTGAGTAGTCAACAGTTTGTTACAGAACTCTTTCTATAACTGGAATAACATAAATAAATCAAAAACAAAATATAACAAGTAATCAGAGAAGGGACGAAGAGTTGGACTTGTTATGAAATCATAGTGTCTTTTTTTTCCTTTTAATCATTCAGTTTTCAAACATTTTAAACAGAGGCCTGCCAATGTAACTAGAATGAAGTCTTGTGGGCACCTTAAAAGGCTTGACACCTTTATTCTGGCATAAGCTTTTCCTCAAACTGTAGTCAATTTTTCATCAGACACCTGAAGTGTTAGCCTGAAGTTACAAGTGTATATGCAAAAACAATTATAAGCCTCGGTTCCTTAAATATAGATTAATTTAAAAGTGAATCATAAAATTTATTACAGCCTGTATACACACGCAGGGGCTGGAAATTTTAAAACAGCACAGTGGCAATTTGCTCAGGGCTGGAGAAAGTTTTACTTTTTTGGACTGCAACTTCCAGAATCCCCTGGTCAGCATAGCCAGTTATAGTTCAGAACAGTATTTCTGACAAATGGTGAAATAACCTATTTACAGAGGCCTTTTTTTTTAAAAAAAAAGACCCAAAGAATCATAGAATTGCAGAGTTGGAAGAGACCACGAGGGCCATCCAGTCCAACCCCCTGCCACGCAGGAAATCACGATCAAAGCATCCCTGACAGATGGCCATCCAGCCTCTGTTTAAAGACAGCTGGTGAGGCAATTATTGCAGTTGTCCCTCCGTATCCATAGATTTGGTATCCATGGATTTAAGTATTCACAGCTTGAAAATATTCTTTTAAAAATAATAATCCAAAAAGCCAACCTTGATTTTGCCATCTTATATAAGGGACACCATTCTGCTATGCCACTGCATATAATAGGTCTTGAGTATTCACGGATTTTGGTATCCACGGGGGGTCCTGGAACCAAACCCCAGCAGATACCAAGGGCCCACTGTACATATTGGTTGGAATTCTGTTGATTAATCCCATCTAGAGTAGACCAGTGGAATAAATTATTGAATGGTAAATCAACATATAGTCAATCCACTGGATTAAATGGTTTTACTCTACTTGGGGCTACAATTGGATCCAGACTGTTGTGTGATTAACAAAAAAATAGTCCAGTTATGCTCTTGTATGTGTGCCTGTGTTGTGTCTAAGAAAACATGCCTTACGATAGAAGGGACTAAGGGAGAGTAGAGTACAATAACCCTGCAGTGCTGTCCAGTGATATCCAATATACCAGCTTTTAAAAACAGAAAATACAAGGGTGAACTGAAATGCAGGTGGGGAAAGGGGCTGCCATAGAGGGATGAATCAGAAGAGCCTTCAGGGACAGTTAATTGCTTCCACTGTGGCTCCTATGAGCAACTTTGTCGATGCCCCCTTCACCCCCACCCCCTTCAATAGTTTAGCAGCCACTGTCAAGGTCAAACATGGCTTAAGCAGCAATGGTTGCCAAGTTGCCTATCAAATGCCATCATGGGAGTTACTACTCTCCACTGGCCACCTCATCCATTTCTGTCTGTGCCAAGCCTGGATTTCCAACCAAAAATTACCTGACCTCACATTGCATCAAAAAGTCAGGCTTGTAAAAGATTTCCTTCAAGTTTCAAATCTTGGCTTATTAATATGCAGAAGCATCTGAGGAAGTGGGTTCTAATCCATGGAACCTCATTTTAGAAATACCTCAAGACTTTTTTTTTCTTTTTTATGTATGGCTTTGGTGCTCTACTGGATTATGTGCAAGTGTTTTTGTGCTTTTCCCACAAACAAGTATCACCTGAAACATAAACATCAGTGAAAGCTAGAAAAGGAAGTTTAATCTGCTGTTAATTGCATAGGTACATTATCTGTATTTTGTTCAACTGGGCACCAATCTTGCCATTGTTCTGTGGCTGGAAAACAACTCCACATGGCCACCCTTTATCATATTGGAGCACATAGTTCCCATTTTGAGGTTCCACATGGGCACTTCCCTCCCCTACAACCTTTTTTTTTTTAATAGTCTGGTGTGCGTATGTGGGTGAGCCAGCCGAATGAATGGGGAGAATGTTTTGAACTGCTAATGTGGACCATTGGCTAAAAACAAAACAAAAAAAAAATTGGACTGACAATTTTATTATCTGAAAATAGAAGTCTTCTGTCCCTGCCACTTGAGAGGGTAATACATGACAACTTTGCAACAAGCTATAAGGATTTTGTCATAGCTATGATGGTGGTCATCAGCACTAATAGACACCAAAATGAATTCAAGCTATTTCTAATTCTTGCCAGATTTCATTTGAACAATGCCATTAAAAAAAATGTCAGCATTGGAGTACTAGTAAAATTATTGTCCAGTGTTGTTTCTCTATTACAAATGAGTTGTGCGGCTCAGGGGGCAGTAGGTTAGAAAGAGTTCATAGTGACAATAGGCAATGGAGGCCAGTGTTATGTACAGGTCAACATCCATATCTGTGAAGGATACATTCCAAGACACACGCACCCATGGATATCTGAAACTGTGGGTAATAGGGAACATTATTATTTTCAATCAGATGAACGAAGGAAGTAGACCATAGAATCGCATTGGAGGACCTAGAAATGCCTAGAGAGAACATATGTTTTCGGACATGGATAAATGAAGCCATGTATACCAAATCCGTGGATACAGGGGGCAACCTGTACTTAACAAGTTAGGCCAAATCTCAACCAGTTGCAATTGGAGTAAGCCTGGTCATCAGAATTAAACTGGATGTCTGCCAGATTTCTGTCATCCTGGCTATGATCTTAGCAACACCTAATATATCACAGGTCATTAAAAGATTTGGGTTCCAATTTCACATTAACCAAGCCAGAAGATAAAATGAGCCACTCCCAGTTCCCCCCCACTTTCTTCTGTAAGGGAAATTAAGGTTCAGGAGCTGTGATGCTGGCCACAACTGCAACAGTGGAGAGGAGGAGATATTAACCTGTCATTCAATACTGGCCTTCCTTGCAGTCAACACCATTCCCAACCTGTTTACCACCTTCAAGTGTGCCCTTATGTTTTCTGGAAAGGGTTCTGGAAAACCCTTATTTATTGGAAAGCTGGGGAACTTAAGATGCCATTCCTTCAAATGCTTTGCTGTCCCTTTTAAGGTCAAAAGAAAGGCAGGTACTGATTAGTTTGAATTATTACAATATAAGCTAATATTAAGCATTTAACACAGCACTTCAAAATGGTTCATATGTTATCCATACATGGGGTATTATTGTTTATCCACATACTGCAGATGTGGGCAGGACCAGCCCAAGACATTTTGCAACTTGAGACCAAGGACAAGACAGCACTACCACCCCTCCATTCCACATACAGCAATAGACTGCCAATGGAATAGTTCCTCCACCTCCTGTAAGGGCAGTAGGCAGGTTAGGGGATAAGGATATCCCTACCAGTAGCCATAGCTGTGGCCACAGGGGAATAATCAGGGGCTCAGAAGGCCTGATGATGCTGTCCCCATCATCAACAATTTGAAAGATTTGCCTCACTGCCTAATAACTGGGCCAGCCTTGATGGAAGGAGGCAGAGAGAATCTGTACTTGGTTTATTTCTCTTAGCTCTTCATTCATGCACAAGAACTAGAGCTAGCCTGGAAAATGTTGGCAGCTGATAAAGAAATGTGGCAGCCTATCCTATCATGCCAGTGAGTTCCTAAGAGGACATCACAACCAATTCACAATGCTTTAAACCCAACCTTCCCCAACCTGTTATTTTCCAGATCTGCTGGAAGACAATTTCCATAATGTGAAGTCGAAGGCTTTCACAGCCGGCATTCATAGATTTTCCTTGGGTATTTTTTCCGGGCTGTGAGGTCATGTTCTGGAATAGTTTCTTTCTGATGTTTCACCTGCATCTGTGGCTGGCATCCTCAGAGAAATCTCTGAGGATGCCAGCCACAGATGCAGGCGAAACATCAGAAAGAAACTATTCCAGAACACAGCCCAGAAAAAAACCCAAGGAAAATTTCCATAATCCTCTGCTAGTATAGCCATGGGATATATGAGCTGCAGCCCAACATACAGTATTTCAAAGACACCAGGTTGGAGAATTCAATTTAGGTTCAACAGGCCTTTCTCATGTAGTGACTAAACTATTTCAGGTTTAAATATGCTGAATGTTGTTATTCTTAAGAGTCCCATTAGTTGGTCATTCAGTCTCTCTGGGAACTCTGCCTTGAAGAAATGGTATCTACCAGAAGCTGAGAGGAATCATGACAACGAAACCCTCAGTTGTCATGGCAATTAAAATGTTGCACTGCAGTTGCAAAACTTATTTGCAAAACATGCCTGACAATGAAGGACAAAATGAACATCATTAAACTTTATTATACAGAACTGACTGTTAGGCTATTGCATTAATTTGGATTAAAATCAGGACAATGTCCTTGGAACACTGTTCATAACAGGAAAACCAAATACACAATTAACTTTTCATCCAGTAGTGATGTTGACCTGTCGAACATTATTATACACATTACATATAATAAAAAAAATATTTCCATCAATTTAAGCAATAGTTTAATTCTCAATGAAATAAGCATTTCTATAAATATTTTATGTTCAATTCAAAAATGTAACAAATGCTTTTTTGTACTTTATAAAGTTATAAAACAAGTATGATTTCCAAACAGACACAGGAATCATCTGAAAAATTTACCCTATCAATCATTGGTGAGATCACCTTCCATCTAAGCATTTTACCAGGAATGCCTCCTTTCTCTTGCACAAGCCCTGTTAACATTAATGGGAATAGTGCAACAGCAGAAAGGGCACAATTCAGCAGGCAAGTTCACCTCCACTAGTCTCTATTAATTTCAAAGGTGCTTGCTCATAAGAACTTATGCCCAAGTCTGCTGACTGGCAAAAGAGAATGGGGGTGGGGGGGTGTTTGAAGTGGGATTGCTCCCTTAGTTGTAAAATATGAAACCAATTAGGGAATTCTTAAAAGCAGCATTGAAGGAGACATAGTTTTATGGCATGTTCTTCTTTATTAAATAATGGTTCCACACGTTATAGATGTGGCTCAAGACTTGGGCTTTAAACAACAGGTGCATCTTTGCAGGGTGCAATGACAAATGCAAACCTTTGAGATGTTCTCAGATACCAGCAGCATTATGACAAATGTGCTTTTTCTTCTCTACTTTACTCTGCCCTGTCTCATTTTTCTCAGAGGAAATGAAAAACCTCTTATGCAAGTTTTAAAAACCTATGAATAATTTTTAGCAACATATGGAACACATAGTTCTGAATTAGTTGTTACCTACATTTGAAACATCTAGGCATACAAAATAACATGTAAAATATGAAGGTACTGAGGTGTGGCTTTTGGCAAGGCAGCTGGAAAAGAGTATTTCACATAAAACAAGATCCTTTAAATAACTTCTCTTCGGAAAGGGCCACATAAGAAGTAATGAAAGACACTGAAGGAATATGCTTCCGGGGTTGCTCCCCGGCCTTTTCCCCTACCCCCCAAATGCGTGGTCCAGAGGAATCTTCAAGGGGCTTCAGCTACTTAGTTCATTGTGCTCTTGGTGCTTGGCATCCAACTGGAACTATGTGCTGCCCTCTTTGGGAGATGATGACAGTTGAGGCTGCTGTAGTGGCTGTGTGCCAGTAGCTGTTTTGATTGAGTTCAGGGTTTTGCTAAACCAAGAGTTTTTGGCAGCTTGGATTTCACTCATAAGTGCACCTCTCTGGTGTTCTAGTTCCTAAAGAAAGAAAAAGAACAATCAAATAGAGATCAGAGAACGAGTTGGAAGAGCAGAGTTTACTTTAGAGTAATTTTTTGTGATATTATTACATTAACCAGCTAGAAATCACTGCCAATTAACAGTCACATTTACTGTGGATTTATATCTATGAGTTTGTGCATTACTAGGTCACTAGCAAACTGATATCAGGGCAAAATACAACTTTATCTTTGTGGGAAAATTATGTATAAGCCATACCCTTGTGTCCTGCTCCTGTGTAGGAGAGGGGACCCATGAAGATCATCTAACTGCCACCACGCCGTGATTTATCCCATGTGACTCAATGGGAAGTTACTGAGGGCTTTAACTTGTACTTTTCCCACCTCTTGACTGCAGAGACTTTTCCTCCCCCTCCTGTGGCAGATGAGAATCGTAGATACATACCCAGGGGCACACACAGAGCAAAGTCACATGAAAAGAGTGTGGGAAAGAGGAGATCTTTAAAAGAAAACTTTTATTCTAAGCAAGCAATCTACATAAGGAAAATGGTATCTTATAGATGAAGGCATCTTCCTTCAGGTGTTACTTAAGGGTTGTTACAAAGGGCCTAGGTCATATTCAACCAAGGTTAAAAAAAAAAGTCTTAACATGACTAGCTGAACATCCCTATCCTACTCATGATAACGGATGGTGTTCTGGGTCTTGGATGGTCATTGGAAGCTGGTCATCTGGACCTGTTTGGTCCAGCCTGCTACCAAGCTTCCATAGGTGAGGCAGGCACCTCAGTCCCTTTGTCTCTTTTTTCTTGTGGCACCCCAAGGTTTTATAACCTCTCCTTTGGGAGCATCTTGAAGCTTTCACACTTCTGCCCAACAGGTCATCCTCATTGGGCAATTGTCTCTTGTGATCTAAGTTGCTCATCTGTGATACTGATCCCCAATACATGCCATTTAAAACCAACACATCATTACACCTTTGTTTACATGGAGGGGCGACTATACCCCTCAGTTGTATTGCCCAGATAATAGGAAAGCCCATTATTACATAGGTTTTCCATGGGGTTTTTCCAGGCTGTGAGGCCGTGCTCTGGAAGAGGACTAGCAATTCAAATACACAAATTTACATATTCTCTCCAACAGAGACTTAAAATATATAAACCCCACAAACCCCTACCCCACCATTCTCTGAAGATGCCAGCCACAGATGCAGGCGAAACATCAGGAATAAACTCTTCCAGAACACGACCTCACAGCCTGGAAAAAGCTCATGGAAAACCTATGGATGCCAGCCATGAAAGCCTTTGACTTCCCATTACTACAACTTGCATGACACATAACTCGCCAGCTGTACTAACACTGGTTAGGACATTAGGACACTGGTTAGGCTGCATTAATAGGAGTACAGGGTCTAGATCAAGGGAAGTAATGGTGGCACTCTATTCTGCTTTGGTCAGACCTCACCTGGAATACTATGTCCAGTTCTGGGCACCACAATTTAGGAAGGATATTGAGAAGCTGGAACGTGTCCAGAGGAGGGTGACCAGGACGGTAGGAGGTCTGGAGGCCACGCCCTATGAGGAGTGGCTTAGGGAGCTGGGCATGTTTAGTCTGGAGAAGAGAAGGTTGAGAGGTCACATGATAGCCATGTTTAAATATTTGAAGGGATGTCATACTGAGGATGGGGCAAGCTTGTTTTCTGCTGCTCCAGAGACTAGGACACAGAGCAATGGGTTCAAACTACAGGAAAAGAGATACAACCTAAACATTAGGAAGAACTTTCTGGCAGTAAGAGCTATTCGGAAGTAGAATGCACTGCCTCGTAGTATGGTGGCGTCTCCTTCTTTGGAGGTTTTTAAACAGAGGCTGGATGGCCATCTGTCGGGAATGATTTGATTGTGTATTCCTGCATGGTAGGGGGTTGGACTGTATGGACCTTGAGGTCTCTTCCAACTCTCTATGATTCTAAGAGCTTCATCACTTTTGGAGACTGTGAAGTACCAGGAGAGAAAACTGGTATGTTTCTGATAATGAAGAATGCACCCTTCTGCACCTTTTTTGAGAAGTATAGCCATTTCTTTCTCCAGTACCTGTGAATGGGTGGTGGACCTGAAGCCTCTTAGAGGTGGAAGAGCCTCAAAGTCTTATTGCATAGTCAGATCAATGAATAGCGAGCACCCAAAAGTCATTAGTAATGATGCGCCAGATGCTGAGGACACCCCTACTGGTGATGGGATACGCACATTGAGCTCATGAACTGATGTATAAAAGTCAAAAGAGAGATTTGACATCAGAGGAATGTTTCAAGGAGGTGGAATGAAATTGTACTGCTGTACTGCTTTTTAGACTGAGACGACTGCTGAGAAGTGCCCTTGATGACCTGAACGGAAATCTTGGGCACTATAGTATAAAGAGGGTTTAAAATACAATACAGATAAAAATCCCAAAACACCACCCACCCCCATAAAAAGATATTAAACAAATATAAATTAAAAACAACTATCTAAAATCACATTTAAAAGTAATAAATGCAATAAATACAGTAAATAGCCAGCAGACTAAAAGAGGCCAGGAGCCTCTGAGGCCGGGATCTAATTAGGAAAGGCCTGCCGAAAGAGATCCGTCTTTAGTGCTTTTTAAAAGCTACTCAGGCTTGTCACCTGACGGATCTCATTCGGCAGGTTATTCCACAATTTGGGGGCGATTACCGAAAAGCCCCTCTGGGAGGTTGCAGACAGTCTAGATTTTTGTGGCTGAAGCAAATTCCTCCCAGAGGACTGGAGTGCACAGGGAGGATTGTATGGGAGGAGGCGGTTCCGGAGATAAGTTGGACCCAAGCCATTTAGGGCTTTAAAGGTAATAACCAACACCTTATACTGGGCCCGGAAACTGATAGGCAGCCAGTGGAGAGATTTTAATACTGGAGTTATATGGTCTCTCCGAGATGTTCCCGAGACCACTCTGGCTGCCATATTTTGTACCAACTGAAGTTTCCGGACCAAGCATGAGGGTAGCCCCATGTAGAGCACATTGCAGAAATCTAGATGAGAGGTTACCAGCGCGTGCACCACAGTCTCGAGGTCCCTTACTTCCAGGAAAGGGCACAGCTGATAACAGGCACTCCTGACCGTCGCGTTCACCTGACTAGTCAACTGTAGCGATGAATCCAGGAGCACCCCCAGACTGAGAACACAGTCCTTAACGGAGAGTGTGACCCCGTCCAGGACTGGAGGTTGCAACCCAACTCCTGGTTTTGGGGCCGCTACCGTGAGCACCTCCATTTTGTCTGGATTTAATCTCAATCTGTTTTTCCTCATCCAGCCCATTACTGCTTTAAGACAATCATTAAGAGGAGAGACGCTATTAGAATTTGAGACCGACGATCGGGACAAGGAGAAATAGATCTGGGTGTCATCTGCGTACTGATAACACCCAGCCCAGTAACTCTGAATAATCTCACCCAGCGGCTTCATATAAATGTTAAACAGCATCGGGGACAGGATGGCGCCCTGCAGAACGCCACAAGTAAGCTCCTTTCTGCTGGAGCAGCTGTCCCCGAGCAACACCCTCTGGGACCTGCCCGAGAGGAAGGACCGGAACCACTGGAGTGCAGTGCCTCCGATTCCTAACCCTCTCAGGCGATCCAAGAGGATGCTATGATCTATCGTATCGAAAGCCACTGAGATGTCTAAAAGCACCAACAGGGTCACACTACCCCTGTCGATGCTTAGACGCAGGTTGTCGGTCAAGGCAACCATGGCAGTCTCAACTCCAAATCCCGACCTAAAGCCAGTTTGAAATGGGTCTAGATAATCGGTTTCATCCAAGACCACTTGGATTTGAAGTGCAACTGCACCTTGCTCAAGAATGGTAACAAAGAAACCGGCCTATAGTTGTTCATATCCAGGGGGTCAAGGGAAGATTTTTTCAGGAGTGGCCTAACGGCCGCTTCCTTTAAGCAAGATGGAACACACCCTTCTCTGAAGGATGCATTGATGATGTCCTTAAGGAACACCATCAAGGCACACACACACCGGATGCCACCTGAACATTAGATCATCCCCTAGATGAGGCAACTAGGGGGTATATTTGATCTGATCCTAACCAACAGCGATTATCTAATTAATGGGGTGGAAGTGGCAGGATTCTCAGGTGGAGTAATCATGTTCTCCTGGAATTTGTTATACAGCGGAAAGGGGAAAGCTAAGTGTAGTCAGACACACATTCTAGACATTAAGAAAGCTGATTTCAGGAAACTTGGGGAAATACTGGGGGTGATCCCCTGGTCAGGAATACTAAAAGAGAAGGGAGTACTCAATTATCATGCTGGTCAAAACATATGTCTCAAGCATGTGGCCTCTGCCATGTGCCTCAGAACAAAGGACTCAGAAACTTAGAAGTGTTTTGGTCAGATTTGATTGGTTCTGCCTTTCCAGGTTTGGATTGGCTCTTCAGTCAGATGATGTGATGTCATGTTTAGGAAATGAGGTTCCCACCCCCTTACCATACCTGTTGCTATGGAAACCAGGGAGTGGAATTTTTCAATGCTGTGACTTGTAGGTTTTGAGATGAACTCTCCACGATGGACTGGTCAGTCCATCATGACAACATGATGGATGGGAGTTGCTTAAAAGTGAGATAATGAAGGCTCAATTTCAAACAGTTCTAATGAGAAGGAAAAATGGGAGGTACCTAAAGAAACCAGGATGGATATCTAAAAAACTTTCTACTGAGCTGAGATTTAAAAAAGGGACATGTACAAGAAATGGAAAAAGGGGGAAATCATCCAAGAAGAATTCAAACAAATAGCCAGTTTGTGTAGGTAGAAAGTCAGAAAAGCTAAAGCACAAAAAAAGCCCAGGCTTTGGGAGCTGGGCATGTTTATCCTACAGTAGAGAAGGTTAAACCATGTTTAAATATTTGAAGGGATGTCATATTGAGGATGGAGCAAGCTTGTTTTCTGCTGCTCCAGAGACTAAGACATGGAGCAATGGACTCAAACTACAGGAAAAGCCACCTAAACATTAGGAAGAATGTCCTGACAGTAAGAGCTGTTTGGCAGTGGAACACGCTGCCTTGGAGTGTGGTGGCATCTTCTTCTTTGGAGGTTTTTAAACAGAGGTTGAATGGCCATCTGTCAGGCATGCTTTGATTGTGTGTTCTTGCATGGCACGGGGTTGGACTGGATGGCCCTTGTGGACTCTTCCAACTCCCATGATTCTATGAATGCTGAAACAGGAATTCAGCACTTTCTTCTTGAATGTGATAGGATTGTTCAATACGTCTTGATGTTAGGGGTATTGAAGATGGTTTGTTCCAAGTTTGTCTAACAAAGCTGGCAAGAGTTGGCAATAGTGGTAGAATGACATTATTGTCAATGTTTATCTCTATCCCATTGAAAACAGGGTCTGATATGGGTGTGGGCTGGAATTTTGACCTCAATGACTAGGAACTTTGCTATCCTAATGACCTGTTCAGCAGAAGGGGAAAGGTCCTCCAATGGCAATAAAGACATAGTGTTGCCCACCACAAGATTGGGAGACAATGTCAGAGGCAATAGTGAGTCAGGAGAGGTTGATTCTAATTAATAATCTGCACCAGACAAATCTGCATCTTCCTTATTTGAGGGTTGTGTAGGCTTCTTTGTTTGCAACCTCAATCTGCAGTATGAATCTGATGGTTCCCTATGAAATTGAAGTGATTGATGCTGGTGGTATTGAGGAGAGGATTCTGGATTGCAAAATGGTGAAACCATTGAGTTGGTCCCTAGCATTCTGATCTCTGTGCTAAAGAGATTGTTGCAATTGTGGCTGTGAAGATGAATGTTTGATCCCTTGTCCCTTGTAGCACAATCCCATATATAACTGCACCTCCACCAAGTGTTCACCACAGTGATGTATACTTGAGTCGACTGACTTGGACTGAAGTCAGACTCAAGTCACTTCAATGATTCAACTTGGATTTGACTCAACAAGAAGTGATGCACTGACTCGACTTGACTTGCACTTTGTATATTTTTAGCAACTGACTTGCCGGCTCAGTAATGTAGCGAATTCAACCAGAAACGTTATGGAACAGAAAACGGTTTTCCTCCTTTGAACAACACTTCCATGATCTCACTGCTTTTTGTCTACCACTCACGTGACAGAGGTGGCAACAGCAAATGCATTAAGCAATGGGCTTGAGGAGGAAGGATCCTTCAAGCTTTTAAAAAGAGTTAGAAGGCTCTGCCAATGTGCAGTGGGGTCAGGCTGCCGAGCAGACCTCAACTCTTGCCTCAAACTCATTGCTGAACATGTTTGCTGATAATTTAATTTTTTCCCACCTAACTTTGTGCACCTCTTCTTGAGTTTCTAGTTATTGAATCTCCACCCCCACACACACACACAATCCACCATCACCTCCTTTTTTTCTGTTAAAGCTGTCTCCCAGACTGAGAATGACTTGAAAGTATCTTGCAAGGACTTGATTCAACTTGAGACATGAAGTAGAGATTTGGGAGTAGACCTGAGACTTGGAATAAAAGGTTTGAATACATCACTGGTTCACCACAACACCTTCATGTATGTCCTTTGATTTGTGATCAAGGATGAGTGTTGGAAGATAGTTGTTCTAAGAAACTTACGTTATAGCTCTAAGTCCCCTTTAGAAGTTTCTGCAATTGTCTCTGCACAGGCACAAGATTCCACTTAAATGAATCACAAAGACCACAAAGAAGATAGTATAATTACTCTTTGCTACACCAATGGATGTAATGGCAAACTATAGTTAGCAATGCAATAAAAATACTTATATATTCAGATTACCTGTATTTTGCATTTGGCTTCTACAAGTTGTAGTTTGGTCTGTGCCAGGTCTAGCTCCATCTCTCTCAGCTGTTTTTTAAGGGCATCTTTCTCATCATCTGTGACTGTTCCTGGATTTTCTCTAGGCACTGCAGGTACTCTCAATGTCCCCTCTTTACTAAAAATTTCACTGCAGTGTTTGCAAGCCATCACCTTCCCCTGAAATAGCAAATCATAGAAAGAAGTAATAGTGGTGGTAAAAAAAGAGGCAAGGCTGGTTTTTTGATGGTAAAAGAAATGTTATACAGCAAGGTGGAATCAGATTACTCTGTGTGGCTGTTCTTGGCCAAAATGATACAATCGCCTTCTACAACAATATAGTAACAATAACTCACTGGATATGAAATCTATCTCGCACTGGATATCTGATAATCTAATATGTTGTCCCTCCATATCCACGGATTTGGTATCCACGGATTTAAGTATTCACGGCTTGAAAATCATAGAATCATAGAATTACAGAGTTGGAAGAGACCACAAGGGCCATCCAGTCCAACCCCCTGCCATGCAGGAAATCACGATCAAAGCATCCCCGACAGATGGCCATCCAGCCTCTGTTTAAAGACCTCCAAGGAAGGAGACCCCACCACGCTCCGAGGGAGTGCGTTCCACTGCCGAACAGCTCTTACTGTCAAAAAGTTCCTCCTAATGTTGAGGTGGAATCTCTGTTCCTGGAGCTTGCATCCATTGCTCCATGTTCCAATCTCTGGAGCAGCAGAAAACAAGCCTGCTCCATCCTCAATGTGACACCCCTTCAAATACTTAAACAGGGCTATCATATCGCCTCTTAACCGTCTTTTTTCCAGGCTAAACATACCCATCTCCCTAAGTCTCTCCTCATAAGGCATCGTTTCCAGACCTTTCACCATTTTAGTTGCCCTCCTCTGGACACGCTCCAATTTGTCAATATTCTTTTTGAATTGTGGTGCCCAGAACTGGACACAGTATTCTAGGTGAGGTCTGACCAAGGCAGAACAGAGCGGCACTATTACTTCCCTTGATCTGGACACTATACTTCTATTGATACAGCCCAAAATTGCATTGGCCTTACACTGTTGACTCATGTTCAATTTGTGTTCTACTAGGACTCCTAGATCCCTTTCGCACGTAGTCTCATTCAGCCAGGTCTCCCCCATCCTATATCTATGCATCTCATTTTTTTGTCCTAAGTGCAGTACCTTACATTTCTCCGTATTGAATTTCATTTTGTTAGCTTTGGCCCAGCTCTCCAGTTTATCCAGGTCATCTTGAATTTTGATCCTATCCTCCAGGGTATTAGCTACTCCTCCTAATTTGGTGTCATCTGCAAATTTGGTAAGTATGCCCCTAATTCCCTCATCCAAGCCGTTGATAAAGATGTTGAATAGCACTGGGCCCAGGACAGAACCCTGTGGCACCCCACTGGTAACATCTTTCCAAGATGAAGAGGAGCCATTGCTGAGCACCTTTTGGGTTTGGCCGGTCAACCAATTACAAATCCATTGAACTGTTAACTTGTCTAGCCCACATTTTACAAGCTTGTTTGCAAGAATGTCATGGGGAACCTTATCAAAAGCCTTACTGAAATCAAGGTACGCGATGTCCACAGCATTCCCTTCATCTACCAAGCTGGTAATTTTATCAAAAAAAGAGAGATCAGATTAGTCTGGCATGACTTGTTACTCTGAAACCAATGTTGACTTTTTGTGATTATGGCATTGCCTTCTAAATGTTCACAGACTCTCTGTTTAATGATCTGCTCTAGAATCTTCCCTGGTATTGATGTCAGACTAACTGGACGATAATTGTTGGGATCCTCTTTTTTCCCCTTTTTGAAGATGGGAACAACGTTTGCCCTCCTCCAGTCTGCTGGGACTTCTCCTGTTCTCCAGGAGTTCTCAAAGATTATTGCCAATGGCTCTGAGATTATATTTGCCAGCTCTTTTAATACTCTTGGATGTAGTTCATCTGGTCCTGGAGATTTAAATTCATTTAGACTAAGAAGGTATTCCTGTACTACCTCTTTGCTTATTCTGTGCTGGATTTCCCCTTTTTAAATATTCTTTAAAAAATAATAATCCAAAAAGCAAACCTTGATTTTGCCATTTTACATAAGGGACACAATTTTGCGATGCCATGCATATAATGGGACTTGAGTATTCACAGATTCTGGTATCCACGGGCGGTCCTGGAACAAAACCCCAGCGAATATGAAGGGACAACTTTATATCATATGTGCCAGAGACTGGATCATGCTCACTTGCAGAAACTCTTTACTGAGGGCATATAGAATTCACTGCCTTTTTTCTTTATGTAGTACCATCAGGTTTGACTAGGTACCATATTTTTAAGCTTACTCAGTTATATGCTGCTCTGTCTTTTCTAGATAGATATTCTAGTTAAGCCAATAAAAATACCTTCTCTCTTCCTCCTCCCTTTTAACAAAACTATCTGGATTTTTTTCCCTGCAAATATTCTCAGGTGTGGGCAGCTACCCACTACCACCCCCACCCCCATATAACTGTGTGTGAGGAAGAGTACATCATTATATACCATCCTTCCCAGAGCAATTTCTGGCTTCATTTCAACCTATCCTGATGCCCTTTCTAGCAGGTCCCAGTATCTAGGAAAAAAATATAAAATGAAGTCTACAGGCCAACAGGGCTGTGGATTGCAGACCGCATTATGTTCTAACCTGCAAATCAGTGTTACAGATGTGGAACAGATAAGTCTGCATTGCTCCCATTTCAGAGTGGGATGTGATTATCTATGTCTTTCTTTCTTCTGCTTATGATTTGAAGCAGTCTTGTGCATGGCATCAGGGATTCCCCACCATCAATTTGGTCTGTTTTTGGACTGTAACTCCCAAGATCCATTCTATAGATAGGGAGGACAACCAATGACAGACAGTTCCAGGAGACAGTATTCTGGGGATATGTTATATAGTAGTATAGAGTTGTTTCTTTTGAGAATCTTTCCTCTCAGGCTTTGATATCTGCAGAAGTATCCTCAAGTAAAAAAGAGCAATTTTACACTTGCTTTTGAGAGCAGCCAGTAAATGTCACTGCAAAAGTTGTTAGAACAGTGCCTAAGGAAAATGGGAATACAAGTAAATTTGGCCACAGAGTGGTTGAATAATTTATGTAAACAGAAAAATAGAGATGTTAAGAATGGTCAGCAGATGAAATTCATTTGTCCTGATACATGTGGAGAGTGAGGGGTATTTTGAAATCATGGAGAACAAGAAAAGATTCCATCACTCAAACACACAGAAAGCTTTCATTGTTAATGGTGTGACATACATTATTGGGGATGTTTGGATTTTTAAAGGCAGACCAGACATTCAGATTTAGAACTCCTAAACCTTCAACTGTCAAGCAAAAGAATAAAAACTGGCACATCCATGATGGTGTACCAGGACTTTGAAAAATTGCTCCTTTAGCTAGACAGTCATGAAACTGTTAAAAAAGAGGAAGGCTGATTGTATTTACTCTAAATCTTCTCTCTCTGGCTTTTCTTCGCAAACGAAGATCCAGGAAGGACTCATCCCACGCTTTCTGCAAGTGCGCTGATGACTAAAAAGGCCAATCCGAGATAGACAAGTCCAGTTGCAGAAAGCACAGTAGAATGTTCTAATTAACAGTCTGTTCATTAAGATACTGATCATGGTATGTGAGGGCAACAGCTCCTGAGAAAGCATATCTCAGATCACATGCTGATCATGGATTTTTTCAGAGTCACAATGTGGTGTTACAAACCTTTTCAAAAATGTGTAACAATTTGATTTGTCTCTGTTAAAAATGGCACTTAAAGAATCAGTTGGGGCAGAATACCAACATGCAGACCTAAAATTAATGTAAACCTAAGCCAATGTACAATTACTTTAAGGTAGATACAGTTTGAATTCATATAAGTCTACTCTCACCTTTACAACCTCAAGTTCCTCTTTACTGGCTGCCTGTTGTTTCTCCAGCCTGCTACTCAGCTGAGTGCAAATCTAGAAGAAGAGAACAGGTTTTCAATATAATTCACTTTATAAAGAAATCTGAACTTATTTCAAGAAGGCATTAACATTTCATCCTCTCACACCCTATCACAAGCCTTGACAGTCACAAGTTGTTATCTCACAGGTGGACTGTTGAGTATTTACAAGGTTGATAGTTTAGATTTAAAAATTAATACTGAGAAACTATCCAACCAGTGATGTGAAAGATATGATGGGCAATTTGTAATTGGCTGATAGCTTGTGGATATCAGACCTAAGTAGGAAGAAAATATGTTTTTTAGTTCGAAGGCGGCCAAGTACTTAGGGCTGACTTCAGATACCAGTGGATTTTGCTTAGAGAAGAACATGCCCAGATAATTCTTGCTGTACAGGAGGTTATATATACTGAAAGGAGAGCTGAAACAGTAAAACCCCAAACCCAAAACATTACTTGTTTATATTCTGCAATAATAGCAGTTGTCTTCTTTATTTCAGATTCTGCCTTCTCCAGTTGTTTTCTGAAGATCTCTTTCAGCTGTATATAGGAGAGAAAACAGAGCATCAGCCAGCTCTGAGGAACAGTCTAGTTTTAAAATGACCATAGGTGGTTTGTGGTTGGAGCAGTCTTCTTTCCAATTTGGGGGAATGAGACACTCGGTCCACAACCTACCTCTGCAATCACTTTTACTTTTTTGATAACCTGCCTTTATCTAAAATAAAGTACTACTCTATATTAATAGTTCCCACTTCTGGGGCAATTTTAAGGAGTGCAATTCCTAACACAACAACATATCAAAATATATTTAATGTTAATAGCAGAAGACAGATTAGTCACATTCACATATCATCCTCAAGCTTAACTATACTTTAGTGTGAACTGCAAGAAACACCCACAGTAAGCTTTGTGCTTGTGCACTTTACTCTCCTTTCTCCTCTCAGACAACTTTCCCTTCAATGAAGGGATACTATGAATACTATGATTAATTTCAAAGAAGCCAAGGTTTCCATCGTTCCAAGGCCAGCTTGTTGAAATTAACTGTACGAGCCATAATTCATGGTTCTGAAGGTGCAGGGAGTTGTGGTTAACTACAAGCAGTTGCAAAAGCTTCTGAACTCCTCCTCTCACTCACATAGAAGGAGAAAAAAAGTAATGTTTTAGTATGACATTTGAATGTGACCATTGAGTTTAAAGTATTATTAAGATATATGTTTGTTAATAATACTGAGGGAAACAATAACTGAAGGCAAGGAAGGAAAATTGCTTTGTATGAGTGCAACAGGAAGATTACACTAAACACTGGGGGTATTTTCAAATACCTGGTAGAAGAAACAGTATGTAAAATTATAAGATATAGCTGCCTTTCTTAAGTTGGACATTACTTACTGGTGAAATATTATTGATTTATAGTATGTCTGTCCCACCCCTATGACTTCTCGAACACTTTCATCAGCGCTGTCTACGCACAATCCTAAATATACACTGGACTGACTATGTGACGAATGTTGCTGTCCTTGTGCAAGCAGGGATCACCAGCATTGAGGCCATGATATTGAGAACACAGCTGCGCTGGGCAGGGCATGTTTCTAGGATGGAGGACCATCGCCTCCCAAAAATACTGCTCTACAGTGAACTCGCCATGCGTCAGCGTAAGAGGGGCGCTCCAAAAAAGCGATACAAGGACTTCCTGAAACAACATCTCAGGCTCAGCCAAATTGATCACCAACAGTGGTCCGCCCTGGCCTCACATCGGGAGGCATGGAGACACACTATCCATAATGCTGCAGCCTTATTTGAGAACTCACGCCGAACAAGTCTTGAAGAGAAACGACAACACAGAAAGAATCACAACCCAAAAACATCACCCAAGGAGACCTTCTGCTGTGCTTTCTGCAACCAGACTTGTTTATCTCAGATTGGCCTTTTTAGTCATCAGCGCGCTTGCAGAAAGCACGGGATGAGTCCTTCCTGAATCTTCGTTTGCGAAGAAAAGCCAGAGAGAGTGAGAGAGCCCCATCCCATATCATAAGATCTCTGGATGGTTTACAATAAAATCAGTTGAACAATTTAAAATGTAAAACACTAAGACAAAATTTTAAAAAATCTAAAAACCTATTAAACTATTTTATAGTTTTAAAAGATGAAGTTAAAAAAATATCAAACCCTATATTGGTACACATAACGTGAAGCCATTCAGCCCCAAAGGCTGTTATTCATAGCCAGGTTTTAACCAGGTGTCAAAATCAGACCAACATTGATATCAATACAGGTTTTTGTAGCTAAAGTTATTTCTATTTTATTATATAGTGTCCAAATGTGTGCTTATCAAAACTATAATATATTTGAAATTGTTCAAACAAAATTTCTGAGATGTATTTTTGCTGTCCCGTGCTGTGTTTCTAACATAATCCATACAACTGGAGGTAGGCTTAATTTATATTGAGGCTAGGACTTGGACTCTTATGTGCAATTATTGGTTGAAATTTATGTTTATACCTTGTGGGCTAGTCCCTATGACAACAGTAGACAAGTATCTTTCTTCTTGGAAACAGATGGTGAACAAAAAGTTATTTTCCTGTGGTTTCTCAAAAAATGCCTTATTACATATGGGCCAAATCAGCTTTGAGGCAGCATATATGGGACACTGAACTACAAAACCATCGTAGTCTAGTTAGTAACATTTATACATTGGGTATATAGAAGTATCTTTTGGCCATCACAGTGATCTTATTAATTTATTAGTCCCAAAGTTTAGATGCGCTTTTACTGCAGCATGGTTAAATGTGCTTCTATCAATCATACTGGAAGATAAATACAGAAAGATACCCTATGAAAAGTATACCTGCGCATGTTCAACTATAGCAATAGCGTCACTTGATCATGTGTTACTGTACTGTCCATCTTATCAAGGTACTTGCTCCAGACTAATCTTAGAAAAAAATAATTTTACAAAAATATCCAGGGAGAATGAAAAGATTTTATCTATCTCTCCTGCTTGGGAATTCAGAGAAAATTGCAAGGTTCTGTTCATGTGCTATTACTGCTTGCAGGCAAATATTAGTGGGGAAATTATAATTCAGAACCCTTAGTTATTTATGGTATTAATAAGAGGAAGCATCAGATATGAAATTCTAATATTTAAACATTTTAACTATTAATCTTTTTTTATTTTCCTCAGCTTTTAACTTTTGGGTATTAGATAGAAATTGTCAGTATTCAGTCTTCTGTGTAGGTCTTTTGCATTTGAGTATCTGTGTGTATTTTTATATATTTTATGCATTTTTATGTATTTTATGCACTTTTTATATTTTGTTCTATGATCATAAATAAAGATGATGATGATGCATGCTTGGGGTTGGGTAAATTTATGAGAAAAAACAAGCTAACAGGATTATTTGGTCTAGAAGTTTTTTAAAAACTTAATAACTTTTTATTTGAGGTAGGAAAAAATGGGAACAGAACAGAAATTACCTACTGCTTCAGTACTTTTAAGGGGCAGGGATGTTCCTTTTATTCAGTGAAGATAAATACTGTATGTATGCTTACAGAATTCACATTGTCTGTGGATAATTCTCCTAAGACAAGTCTATGACATATTTTAAGAAAACTAGTCAGTGGGCTTGTCTTGGACCTCTGGATCCTTCTTTTAACACTTACTTTCATGAGGTTAAGAATTCATGATACATAGTACACAGCCTTTGATCAAACACAATATTGCTCAGTTATAGGGTTTAATTACAGGCAAACACCTTTAGTAACCTTTGTATGTAGTCACAAGCAGTGTCAGTACGTTGGAAACATTCTTTCAATGTGTATTTAAATATGGACTTATTTATTACAAGATACAGAGGCAGTTAATTTATTCATGCTAATCTGGAATGTTAATTCATGGCCCTCGTGGTCTCTTCCAATTCTACAATTCTATGATTCTATGAACTACCTTAATTATAAACCCTTTTTTGAACAATAGAGATACATGGCTTGATATACAAACTGAAGGTCACCTGTGGCATCACTAAGGCTGGTGTCAACCCTCCCTGCCCTGAAGTGTCACCTGGTACACTTCGGCCTCTCCATACACCCCTAGTACTGCCACTGAAGGTAACTAACATAAAGCACTGGAAGCATGCCTCTAATCAAAGCATTAGAAACATGCCCCAAGCACACAGTTAAACCCAAAATGATGGTGACAGAGGACAAAATTCCAAATGGCACTTCTTTTCACTAATGAAGCTGTGGGACAATCCGCTGGGGATCTACTGGCAATTGTACAAGGAGAAATTCCCATTGGATTACACCACATAACCAGATACATCTGATTCTTGCTTTGCCATTCTTGAAGGGTGCCCCCAAACTAGTTGTATCTGTAGGGTAAACTAGCTCTAATTAGAGGGCAATGGAGCTTGCCTTGAAATGCAAATACACTTATCAACATGTATGTTAATGGCATTCAAACAATTGTCACTCTTATCTGACTCTCAGCCATCTCTCTTACTTGGCTTCATAGTAGAGCTGTGTGGTCTGCAATGCTTTGCTTGAGCTTTAGCCAATGTTCTGTCCCTCATTCTTTTGGAAATCCCTATATTTAAATGTTTTGTACTCAGGTTGGTAGCCCCCGCATGGATCAACGCAGCTAATTTTACCTGGGCTGTTTCTTCTTCTTGTTTTCGCTTCTCCTCTTCAGTTTCTATTAGTTTCTGCTTGGTCAGAAGCAGCTCCTTATTCAAAATATCTGCTTTATCTTCAGCCTGAAATGCCAAGGAAGATTCATATATATATATATATAAGCAGCAATACTGCAATTTATCTCACAGGGAACCTTGGTGGAATTTAATTGTGATGTTTGACAAATTTGTGCAGTCTTGAATTTTAGTGTATTTATATGGTAACATGTTTTATGAGTGAGTAAAACAGAATGTTGGAAGGTGCTCGATGCTGACTGACTGATGGTTGAAATGTGACAGGAGAGGACGAGAGGAAGAAATGATGGAGTATGAAGGATGAGAGCATGAAAGGTGGGAGGAATTAGAGTGTTATATAAGGATACTTGTGAATGATAGAGGACAATCAACTGAAACTTCAAGCTATATGAACACACTTTGAGACAACATGATTATTACTGCATATTGTTTAATAAATGTTCATTCAACCACATCTGATTATTACCCAAGCCATGAAGGGCTGTGACAAAGCTGAAAGGAGGAAATACTTGTTTTATAGTGGCAGTGAAGTACTGAATATAAGGGAGATAGCTAATAGAATAAGTGAAATTCAGAACTGTGAAAGAGGGAAGAACCCAAAAATGTTTGAGGTTTAAATCTACTTAAAGGAGGTGGTGTACAAGTACCAGGGGAAAGGCAACACTCCTACTGATACTGTGTGAGACTGAAGAGGTGTGAAATAAGTGAACTGTTTTTAAAAAGTCTCTTCTTGCTGCTGAGAAATTTAACTCAGGTGCAATCAGTATGACAGTGAGCTTGCCTGCAGATGCATTACTTCTTGCATGTGTTTGTGCCTCTATACATATAGTTGATCCCACAATGGCCACTTTTAAAATAAATGGTTAGGGCACCAATTTTGACATGCTATATTATTGTCTGTAATGCAGACTCTACATAAATATTGGAACAGGACTGCAAAGCCTATACCTATTTCTTTGCAACAAATATCTAAACATAGGCAGGCACTATATATAGGCACTTATACTGATGCAGAAAGCTATTTCAAAGTTCCTGTTTGTTGGAACACTGGCTCTTCCAATAAATAATTGGTCTAGGTTTATTGGGAGAATTTAGGCTCATGCTAACTTCTATTGAGACTGAACTTATAGCAGCATCCTATGCAAGAGGAGAGACATCTACAGCAGGAACATCACATGACCTACACAAAGCAATAATAGTAATTTACATTTATACCGTATTTTTTGTAAGTGCACACGGCACTTCACACTCATTTATTTTTACAACGTCATCATAAGGGAGAATATGATGTTGATAGTGATCTCATGGCAAAGTATATACAGAAGCTGAGATCCAAAGGACTTTATCAGAGTACAGAATTTTAGTAAAAGTCTATAATTTATCAGAGTCTAAGGTACATTAGAAAATTACCTCTGTGGCATACATTGTTTGAAACCACATTCTGGTCCTTATTAAAAGAATGAAGGCCAACTTTCCCCCTTCCACCTTCTGCCATTATATATGCCTCTATAGCATCCAAACAGAACACATACCATGTTTCCTACAGTAACTCCACATCCACACCCAATGGTTGTCCAAAAGGATGAATGTGATTTCTCTCATTTCTTATCAAGCCTATCTGCAGATGAAGGCTTTTCTCACCTGATCCAAGTCATTTCGCAGAGCAATTTTACTTGTTACAAGTTCATGGGCAAGGTCATCATTCTCTTGCTCAAGTCGCATGCTGGCTTCCTGAAGCCTGCGGTTCTCTCTCTGCAGAAAAAGAAGAAGGAATAAAACAGGAAGTTAACTCTTATCTATAGTGTCCAATAAAGAGAACAGAGGATGTGCAAGCTATTTGAGCTACAGAACAGAGGTGTAAAAAGTGCTGATCCTGCAAGAAGCAAAGCATGATAGGTTGTTTACTAGCCATATCCTTATGGAAGGTAACAAACTGTGGTAAAAAGGAACACATTTAAGTTCTTCTAGCCATTACTCCTTAGTATTTTGTCCTGAATGTGAATATTTTCCTCAAACCTCTTCCTGACTCTGTGAAGCAGAATAATTGTACTTTTATCATGCAAAGTTGGCAACTGTTGTATCATTCCTGATTTCTTGAACTTTGATAACCAAACATGGGAGAAGGGGTACATAGGGAGTGAAATGGAACTGCTACTTTCCACAGCTCACTTATAGGAGTGGTATGTTCCTGTCTCTTTAGCACATCTTGTCAGATGATACTTTAAAATTGCTAGACTGCCACTTTAAGGGAAGGGGGTGAATTAAACCACCAATCTTGCCATGTTTATTTTATTCTTGTACTCTGAATTTGATACAAAGAACTTTGCTGTTCTGCACCATCAAGCAAGTTGGTTTCAACTTATGACAATCCTATAAATGAGAGACTTCCAACAGACCCTGTTATTAACAGCCATGCTAAGGTCCTGCAAACTGCAGCTTACTTAAATGAGTCTATCCACTTGTAATGTGGTCTTCCTCTTTTCCTACTGCTTTTCACTTTAATGAGCATTACTGTCTTTTTCAATGACTTATCTCATCATATGCCTCAAGTACGACAGTTGATTTTCTTCCTGTAAGCTTTCACATCTATACATAGAAGTCGGAAATGCAATGGCATGGATGATCCTCACTTTAGTATCCAGAGATAAACTTCCTTTCTCTTAACTTCTTTCACAATCCACACAAGCAATAACAAGGTGTGCACACATAGAATCTGCTGGGAAGCAGGAGAATGTAGAAAAATTCAGGCTTTTTGATTTTCTTAAGCCTTTTATGTAGCTTAAATTTACTGAATGTTTTAAATTGTTCTATCTTAATGTTTATGTTTTTAAGCCTTGTTCAACTGTAAACCAATCTGTAACCTCAAAGAACTGAAATCTGGGTTAAACAATGTTTAAAAGAAACAAATAAGCAGCTTCCTTTGGTAATGTTACATGTTTGCTAAAATACATTATTCACAAGAAATGCAAGATTGATGGAAATTTGTAAGATGTTTATTTTTTTAGCTATTCAAGTAACAGCAAAATCCTCTTAAACTGTAGTGTAAATGTCAAGGGAGCAGAAAGGATAATGAGGATATTTCTAATTCTAGGGATGCTTAGAGCAATTCTAATTATGTTTATTCAGTAAGTGTGCTTAGGATAGTAGCCTCAGCAACATATAACTGCAAGGAAAGTAAAAATCCAAAAAAAACACATTATGTGAGGATTATGCTTGTCCAAGTATTACAGCTGTCTTCCCCAGCCTAGCTGGTTCATAGCTTCAGAGCTATCATAATGCATTTAGCAGAAAGTATAAGGTAAGCAAAGAGAGAGACATCTTTATTAGGAATCATATATGGCTGATGAAAATAATTAAACTCTTACATACTAATGTTAATTAGAAATACTGTACCTATCATGAGACGGGGCCATGCATATGAAAGTAGGAAAGTGTTACCTAATCCAGGATGAGAAACATCTATTGAGTAATGAGCAATGCATTCAAACTACAGGAAAAGAGATTCCACCTAAACTTTAGGAAGAACTTCCTGATGGTAAGAGCCGTTTAACAGTGGAATGCGCTGCCTCGGAGTGTGGCGGAGTCTCCATCTTTGGAGGTATTGAAACAGAGGCTGGATGGCCATCTGTCGGGTTTGCTTTGATTGTGTGTTCCTGCATGGCAGGAGATTGGACTGCATGGCCTTGTGGTCTATGACACTATGAAATGTGTGTAGATCATGGTGCTAATATTGTTGCTACAAAACATACCGTATATTCTGGCGTATAAGACGACTTTTGAGCACTCAAAAGTGCCCTCCAAAATTGACAGTCGTCCTATACGCCGGATACACTTTGCTTCGCCCACCTGCCTATCTCCTGCCTCTTCGCAAACGGAGCGAAGAGGCAGGAGATGGGGCAGGGGGGTGAAGCAAAGTGTTTTGAAGATCATTCGCCCCCCTCCTCTGCCTTCTCCTCCTTTGGGGAGCAACGGAAGAAAGAGGAGGGGGGCGAACATTGCGGTTTGCCGCAGCCGCCGCTGGATCGCTTCTGCAGCGGCCGAGGCAAACCCGCGATTCACCTCCTCTCCCCACTTTCCTGGAAGGTGGGGAGAAGGGGCGAACATGCCCGGTTTGGCTGCACAGCCTCTGGATCCCCCTCCTGCGCTCTCTCCTGGAAGGGAGCGCAGGAGGGGCATGCAGAGGCTGCGCGGCCAAACCCGCGATTCTCCCCCTCTCCCCACCTTCCTGGAAGGTGGGGAGAAGGGGCGAACGTGCCCGGTTTGGCTGCACAGCCTCCGGATCCCCCTCCTGCGCTCCCTCCTGGAAGGGAGCGCAGGAGGGGCATGCAGAGGCTGCGCGGCCAAACCCGCGATTCGCCCCCTCTCCCCACCTTCCTGGAAGGTGGGGAGAAGGGGCGAACGTGCCCGGTTTGGCCGCACAGCCTCCGGATTTCCCTCCTGCGCTCTCTCCTGGAAGGGAGCGCAGGAGGGGCATGCAGAGGCTGCGCGGCCAAACCCGCGATTCGCCCCTTCTCCCCACTTTCCTGGA
Organism: Gambelia wislizenii; assembly: GCA_030847615.1. Taxonomy (NCBI): domain Eukaryota; kingdom Metazoa; phylum Chordata; class Lepidosauria; order Squamata; family Crotaphytidae; genus Gambelia; species Gambelia wislizenii. The sequence continues at coordinate 167,482,874 of JAUMIR010000004.1, forward strand.
AGGTGGGGAGAAGGGGCGAACGTGCCCCTTTTGGGCGCACAGCCTCCGCATCCTCCTCCTGCGCTCCCTCCTGGAAGGGAGCGCAGGAGGGGCATGCGGGGGCTATGCGTTGGAAGAGGGGGGTCGTCTTATAGGGCGAATATATCACAAACTTGCATTTTTCCTTAAAAATGGGGGGGGTCGTCTTATACGCCGGAATATACGGTATATCAGGCTCTAAAAGTGAGCATCATTTCATGGATCTTTTTGCTGCTCTCACAGGATTTCACATGTCCTTGCAAATTATGTAACTAGATCAGGGGTGGGAATTCTCAGTCCCCCCAGATGTTGTTGGGGCATAATTCCCAGCAGTCTTAAGCAGCATAACTGATGGTAAGGGATACTGGGAGTTGTAGTCCTACAACATCTGATGGCATCCATTTTGTCCAATGGTGATTGAAACATTGCTGCAAAACTGACAAATTTAGATGTTATTGTGTGAGAAAGTACATCAGATTCCTTTTTAAGGAGAATCTTTCCTTATGCTATCTTTAAAATACACAGAAAGACAACTACAAGAATATAACTAGTAGCTGGAATGATCAAATTGAGGACTTCTCTAGATGAGAAGAAATAATGCAGATTGATGCGCTAATTTGTCTCCTGGGTCTTTTAGAAAAATCTATTGTATGCGAAGTTATCTGTGTTTGAAGTGCACATACAACCATGCCAGCGAATCAAGATGGTGGCCAAGAGCACAGCACATTATTATTCTCCACACATGTTGTTGTCACTGCACAGTGTGTGTGTGTGTATATATATATATATATATATATATCTTGTAAATCAAAGGTTCACAAGTGCAACCTTCTGCTCATAAAAAGCTCTTTGGTCACCTCAGCGCAGCTAAAAAGAGCTTTTTAGCACAGCACACTCAACAATACGAAATGTGAAAATACAGCTTCCAGCCACTTCCTTACAAACCTGCCCCCCCATCCGCATGTCTGACCAATCCGGTGTCCACTTCCGCCCTCAACAAGAATGCGCAGCATTCTGAACTGGATGTCCAGATGAGCAATAATGCGCATATCCATGCTTTATTTTAAAAACTTTGTGAAAATTTGCAAAGGCTGTTCCCCTGCAGTATATGGAGTTTTTGGGCCCTGTGATAATGGGGTGGACTACATCTCCCATTTTCTGCAAGCAGCGATCAGGTATCTGCAAGCTCAGAATCAGATAAACAAAGGCTTAAGTAGGAGCTGCAAAAGGTTACACCTACAGGGGGAGCATCATCAATGATGTAATATCACCAGAGACAGGACTGACCAATGAGGACTGTCAGAGTGGCAATTTAAAAAAGGTAATAAAGACTGCCTCAGAAGCCACGAGGCAGCCAGAGAACAATGAGGCCTTGGGATGAGCACATCACATCCCGGCAGGATGAAGCAAGGACAAAGGACCTAAGAGAGGAACGCTGTGCAGCCTGGTCTAACAGACATGTGGCTCCAGCCTCCTCACTCTGACTGGGCTGCAAGTGTGTGAGTAGATTAGGAAATGTTTTAGCTAGTTCGTGTTAGGAAATTAAGTTTGATTTTCCTTGGCTGAATGTAGCTGAATGCTTTACCAATTCTGTAACTTCTAAGACTATGCCCGGAGAGGGAAGAGCCTTTTGCATGAGAATTCTGCAGATTATGAGCTTTGCTTGAATAAATAAGCTTTTTCTAGCTTTCTATCAGCTGGTGCATCACGTGTCTTTCTATCTTGCTCAGTCTTTCACCCTCCTTGCTTCTGAGGAAAGAGGGAGGGAAGGTACATCTCTGCAGTGGCAGGGAGTACCAAGGAACTAGAATCTCACAGTTTCCCTTTGGACTGTGGAAAAATAACTCAAAGGGTGGTGGCAGCTATTAATCAGTAGGTGGCGCTGTTGAGGGAATTTCCAGGCAGAGGAATTCCCAAGATTGCATCCCCAGAATATCAGCGAAGGGTCTCTCAGGCTGGAAGGACCCCCAAGCTGATATCACATGGTGGCAGCTTTAGGAGTTCTCAGGCTAGAAGAGCTGTATTACAAACGTGGGCAAACTTGCTTCACAGGCATGTGCATGTGTGGAGCACACACCGGGGAGGAGGTGGCTACCTGTCACAGGCCCCCTCCTTCTGAATACTGCAAATCTCCTTCAGATCTTGTTGAGACAAAAGGTATTCTCTGCAAATTCTATGTGGAGTATTTTCATCATCTAGACAACCCCTGAGACTCTAAAAAACCCAAAGTTCTTCTGCCTTTTTCAGAATGTTACAGTTTGTGATATCTGGAAATATGTGGCCTTCTAGATGCTGCTGGGCTACAAGCCCTTGCCAGGATAGCCCATGGTGAGAAATAGTTGCAGTCCAACAACATCTAACAGACTGCAAGATTCCCGCCCCTGTGAAGCATTTGCACTGATCCTTTATTATTAAAATTAATATTAGAAGTGATTTTTCTCCCAATGCAGTTGGATGATCTAAAAACACTATTAACTGAATATCTCAAAGAGAAGCCAGCATTTCAAAAGGCAACACAGCTTCACTGTAATTACGCTGTATTCAAATGGCAAGAGAGTGGAGGTGGAGCCATCTCTACTAGGAGATATGGGGTGACTGTACAAGCCAGGCATACATCAGGTGCAACAGTAATATGCAGTTCTCTATAAAGAGTGTCCATAGTTCTGTATTTCAAGCAAAAGGAGAAAAGATCACTTCCTTTTAAATGAAGCAAGCTGACAACATGTGAGAGCCAGTGTGGTGTAGTGGCTTGAGTGTTGGTCTAGGACACTTGGGGTTCGTTTACACGGCAGATTTATTGCGGCAACTTGCACTTTAATTCTTTTCCGCAGCTGTGCCAGTCGGGTTTTTCCCCCCCTAATTATGCTGCTTTTTTGTTCAGACTTGAAAAAGTGCAGGGGGCGTGGCCTCCCAAGCAGAGGAAGGCTTTATGGGGAAGAGGCTAGATCGTGAGTGAAAGAATTTGAAGCCCTGCATTTTCTAGCTAAAGAAAGACTCACAGACTGCCAAAATAGCAGGAGAGAAGATCAAAGAAGTGTCTCTGTCTCTGTGTCTCTGTAAATCTGCCTGTAACCCATTCCCCGAAGCTGAGAGACAGCGAGATCGCAGCTGAGTAGAAGGAATTCCTTTCTTTATATGGGGAACAGACTGTAAATTGTTGGGAATCCTTTTTGTTTGCAAACTGGCTTGCAAAATAGCAGAGAGGATTTTTCAAAGTTTCCTGATCGCTACTGAATCTCCCTCACTCACTCCCCCTCTTTTAAGCCCACCCCTTCATCATAGCAACCAATCACAGTGCAGCTCTGCTGCAGCCCTTAGTGGAATGGTTGTTTACACTATCAATAATGCGTTACTTTGTAAATATACTGGCAAAAGTAGCGACATCCCTTGCCACGCTATATTTGATGTTTTACCTACCCCCCTTCTGAATGAGGTGATGCTGTGGTGCGATCTGTGGGAACAATGAGCTATCTTTGCGGTATATTTAGAGGAATATTTGCCCATGTAAACAGGCCCCTGGAGACCAGGGTTCAAATCTCCGTTTGGCCATGGAAACCATCAGCCTCAGAGGAAGTCAAGGGAAAGCCCCTCTGAACAAATTCTGCCAAAAAACCGATCCCATGATAGGTTCACCTTAGGGTTGCCATAAGTCGTAACAACAACAACAGTTGACAACAAAGAAAAGGGGGTTGAACTCTCAATTCATCTGCCTAGGTTAAAGGGGAAAAACTTTAATATTTTATTACTAAATGGATGTGAATGATAAGGCTACCTAATCGAAATGTGACTAACAACTCAATTAAACTCTCTGCAGTTTTAAAGGGAGTTACCCTCTCTGAACAGCAGTTAGCTTTGTTATGTGCTTGCCAAAAGCTTCAGTGTTTGCAAAGCAATAACATATACAAGCTTCAGACTCCCAGCTCTGCGTTTACAGATGAGCGGGCAAGCAAACTGTGTGGCAGAAACTGCAGTGTCCTCCTCTCCTTGAATAAAACACTGCCAGATTTTTAAAAAATGAACATGCCCCATGTACACAACAAATTAGTATGAGAAAGCTCTTCAGTCCAATATATTATGAAGAATTAATTGACTAGAGCCCAATTCTAGCACATTGTTTTTCTTCAGCAAATATATCTTCAAGAAGAGATGATGTCATGTCAGAATTAGCTCTTGTTCTCTGTAATTTCCAACAAGGAAGAAGTCTTTACTTTTTCTTCACATAATAAAAAAAATTCGTAAATCCTGTGCAACACAGAATCCCAGAAGGAAAGACTAAGGCATCTCAAATAGTAGGCAGGCTAATATTTTATTTTATTGTCCCTAGGGAAGTTTCATGTTCAATTTAAAAATGACCCCACTTGTTAATACTGTTATACTATGGAGGCAAACTTTCATAGCTATACTAGTTAAAAGTAAGACAAAATTGCAAACAGAGGTTTCCTATAATAGTCCTGTATTGTGAACATACTATTACGCCTCCAGTTCCAAGTTCTAAGTTTCTGTTGAATCAAAAAAGAACAGGGGGCCTGCTTGTTATCAACTATCAGGGAGGATACTGCATTTCCAAAACAGAGAGGAAGATATAAAGACAGTACAACAATATACAGACAGATAAAACTTACCTCCAGGAAAGTCTCAGAACAACTACTGCTTTCAATCATGGATAAGAAGTTGAGAGAGAAAGAGGTAATCCAGTGAAATTTATGTACCAAATCCAACAATAATGAGAAGGCAAAGAAAATCCCAACTTGAAAAAGTCTCTGTATTGAGGATTGGCTTTGTATTTAAAACACAGAACCTATTTCTGCTTTGACCTATTAAAACAAACATTTGATTGAAAGGAGGAAGCTCTACGTTAGAAGACAAGTCCCAACTCAGGAAGGCTGTAATACACTAAACTCCACCTTCAATCTTCCTCATGCAGTGAAGAAAGAACAAAACATTGATTCGCCTAGCTGATGCAATGGATTGTTCTTAATGTTGGGTGTGGCTCATGTCACACACTTACTAAAAGTCTTCATTATACTTTGTTGCAATAGAGCAACAATGAGCTACTTGGACAATGAGCTACTTCAGTAAAATACATTTTTATTTTAATGGGGAAATTAGCCAGATATAAGCTGGTTTCAAATCATAACAATTTAGCCAAAATGAAGAAAGCTAGCCTGCAAGACCAATTACTGCAAAACACTAACATCACCAGGCTATAAAAGTTTAAGTTACCCTGGATATAGTAAGTTTTTCCACTGTGTTGCCTGTTGCTATGAGAAATATAAAGCTACCGTCTTCCAGAGTATCATCATTCAGAATCTTCTTTTTAAAATAAAATTATGAAGAATGTGATTGTTATTTTAATACTCCTGCAATGAGAATGAGCAGCAGAACTACAAAGTAGAACTATTGCCCATATTTACTTAATAGAAACAGAGTACACATTGCACCAATAGCATATTAAGCAATCAAAGAAACCGAAAGCACATTTTAGTTGGGGCAATCCTACTACTGAAGACTGAAATATTTACCACTGGAGGTTGATTTTGGCTGTCATGAAATAACCAGAAACTGTTACTTATCACTGTGCAGGCATACTTCTGTTAATAAATCCTCTGACAAACTTCTTTTAACAAAGTCATTTTGTGCCCACCCAGCCTTCCCTTTATTCTGTTTAGCTGGACGTTTTTCACTAGCATTTGCATTGGGAGGATGGTGAAGGAGGGCTAGAGAAACACAGGGCCTGTCTAAACAGTGAAAATACTCCTCACGGAATGCGAGATGAATCCTACTAGTCCCGATGGCATCCTGTGACATGTCGCTGTTTTGTGAAGGGGGGGGGAACAGCAAAAACTCTGCAGGAAAAGCCTTTGTGGCTTTTCCTGCAGTTTTTGAAAAAACAATGGGGTCAATAAGTTAACACACATTGGAAACCACTTAGAAAGTGCCTAGGACACTATAAAGCAGTGTAGTGAGGTTATCACACTACACTGTTATAGCAGTATTATTCTACTTTAACTGTTCTGGCTGCTTCCTGTGGAATCCTGGGATTTGCAGTTTAGGGAGTGGATGCATTTTGGAAGAAGCTTTCAGGTAGTTTCTAGAAGATTCGACATGTTTTTATTTTCTTACACAAGGTGTACCTGACCTGATGGTTTCATTTCACATATGCATCATGTTGGTTTTGGGTAAAAGTCTGCTGAAGCATGTTGAACTACTCTTTTGTGGTGCAAGAATGTATCCTTATTCTCCCCATGTTATTTCTACCTCCGATACCAAATGTACTATTAAGGAAGTAATGCCCAGGATTGCATCTACAGTACTTTGTTAACTGAGGCATACCTGTGTTTTTTTCCTGCTAGCTAAAGAGAGAGGTGATTGTAGGATTTTCTGTCTTATGTGACAAAGTAACTTAGAAACCAAAGGCTTTCATGGCTGGCATCCATAGATTTTTTTGTGGGGTTTTTCTCCGGTCTGTGAGGCTGTGTTCTAGAAGAGTTTATTCCTGGTGTTTCACCTGCATCTGTGGCTGGCATCTTCAGAGAATGGTGGTATGGGGGGATTATATACTGTGAGTCCCTGTTGAAGAGGATTAGTATGTAAATTTGTGTATTCAGTTGTTGGATGTTCAGCTCCTAGGGTGGGAGGAGGATTAGTGTCTATTTAGCTAATGGTCCATTGTCTGCTGGGAAGCCCCCTGTTCCTGGGTGAAGTTCATTTGCATGTGTTGAGTTTTGATTCTGGTGTTTTTCAGGACTGGTAGCCAAACTTTGTTCACTTTTAGGGTTTCCTCTTCCTGTTGAAATTGTCCAAGTGTTTGTGGATTTCAATAGCTTCCCTATGCATTCTGACCTGATAGCTGTTAGGCTGGTCCAGAATTTCAGTGTTTTCAAATAGCATTGTGTGCCCAGGTTGGCTTATAACGTGTTCTGCTACTGCTGATTTTTCTGGCTGGCCCAGTCTGTAGTGTCTCTCATGTTCCTTGATTCGTGTTTGCACACTGAGTTTTGTGGTCCCTATGTAGACTTGTCCGCAGCTGCATGGTATGCGGTAAACTCCTGTGGCTGTGAGAGGGTCAGTGAAGGACAGAAGAGACCCTTGCTTGAGAAGCAGCTGACTGAGGCTGTCGCCCTTTCTTGTGAGTGATTTCTGCTGCAACAGGCAGAAGTGAGATCCTAGTTGCAATTGCTCCTCATACTGGCTATCACTCGTGCAAGGGGGGTGGGTGGGAATGTCAGCCTTCTGCTTCCCAAGTAACAAGGGAATGGACCTCTGTAGAACTTGACAGCTACTTCCTGATAAATGGGGACTGGGGGGCTTTCACGGCCCCTATGTGTCTCCTAAAGTAGGGAATACCTAGGGAACGTGAATACCAAACCGTTACAAATATGTAACTCTAGGTTACACATTTGTAACTCCCCAATAGGATTCTGGCCAACAGCTGGACATAACTGTTCTGTTATTGTTATCTTCAAATTTGAAAAAGCTGGTATAGCCCTTCAAAAATATTTATCCATCTATAAAATTGACATAGCTATTATGTAGGTCAGAAGACAATGTTGATTTTTTTTAAAAAATATGCCACCATCTATAGTCCTTCAGCATTTTTGACATTTCAGGAGACCTTTGCCTCACTCCTGCCTTGTACATTCCCCTTTCCTTTCTTTTCACATACTATGAGAATGAGACTGGAAGCTTTTCACTTTAAACAAACTACACAAGAGAACTAAGATTAAACTGTTGTCAGCACAAACAAGTCAGAAACTGAACCCATGTAGCCAGTATGAAGCCAGATGACAAAACATTATCATTAATATCCTGATTTTTCCCCAGTTAGGGACTCAAGGCAGCTTAACACAGTTAAAACAAACATAGTTAAAAATTCACAGCATACAAAAGTTAAAAAGCAATTTAACCATCATAAAACTATAGCCAGTTAAAAACACAAACCATGATTATGCAGCAGCAACTACAGGATGACCATCATATCTGTGGGGGATACATCCCCAGACTTACCACAGATAGCAAAAATCACTGATAACAGCGAACTCTATCTTTCTGGCAGAAGCATAACATAGAGTCACGCTGGAGGACCTCCAAATGCCTAGAGAGAACCAAATGCCTCGAGAGAACTCTCCCCCCCCAGCAGATGTGAGTAAATGAAACTGCGGGTACCGGTCTTGAGGATACGGGGTCATACTGTATAAGTTAAACTTATTATACAAGGCCTGTTTCCCCTAAAAAATCAATTCTCAAAGTCCTGTCAGATGTTTTTTAAAAGGTTTTATTCCCTGTGGAAAGATAGTAAGGAGGATGCCAACCTAGCTTCTCTGGAAAGGGAGTTCTGGAGCCTGTGAACAGTCACTGAGACAGCCCTCTCCTATGTACCTATGAGGTTGGTGGTATAGAGAAAAGGGCCTCCTCAGAAGATATCAAAACAAGGGGAGGTTCATATGGGAAAATATGGTCCTTCAAATAACTTGAGCAATATAGGGCTTTATAGGGAAGCCAGTGAGGCTGTTGCAGCAAGGGAGCTGTGTGCTCCTTGTAGCCTAGCACCAGTTAACAATCTGGCTGCAATTCTTTGGAGTGGCAGAAGTTTCCAAACACTCTTTAAAGTCAGGCCCAAGTACAGCACATTTTAGTAATCCTAACAGGATGTAACTAAAGCATGTGACACCATGGCGAGGTCTGATGTCTCAAGGCATGGATGCAGCTGACGCACAAGTCTTAACTGTGCAAATGCACTCCTGGCTGCTGCTGAGACCGAAGCTTCCAGCTCAGAGTCGAATCCAGGAGGACACCCAAGCTGTGAAGCTGTGCCTTCAGGGAGAGTATAACTCCACCCAGCACAGGCTGTATTTCTGTTCCCTGATCTGCCTTTCAACTGAACAGAAGCACCTCCAACTAGTATGGATTAAATTTTAATTTGTTCTTCCTCATCTAGTCCATTACTGATGACAGGTACTGGTTTAGGACTGAAACAGCTTTCTTGGACTGAGGTGGAAAGGAGTATTACAATTGGATGTCTTCTACAAACTGATGGCACTGGACTCAAAAATTCTGGATGATCCCAGCAGTTTAATGTATATGTTAAATTGCATGGGGGGCAGAACTGGGCTGAGGAACCACACAAACCAACAGCCAAGGGATTGAACAGGAGCCCCCTGCACCACCTTCTGGGTTCACCCCTCTATGAAGCAACAAACCCACAAAGTAAAACAGTGCCTCCAAGTCCCACCCCAGCAAGGTGGTCCAGAAGGAAACTATGGTCAATGGTACTGAAAGCTGCTAAGAGGCTCAGCAGAACTAACAGGAACCCATTTCCCCAGTCAAGTTCCCAGCATAGGTGATCCACCAAGGTGACCAAAGCCATCTTTGTCCCATAACCATGCCTAAAGCCAGACTGTAATGGATCTAGATAATCTAGATTCTCATCCAGAATTCCCTGGAGCTGTGAGGTCACCATACACACCTTGCTCAAAAATGAAATGTTGGAGACTGGCCAATAACTATCCAATATAGATGGATTCAGAGAGGGCTTTTTCCTGTAATGGTTTTATAGTCATTGGGCATGCTGCAACTTTGCCTTATTTTAGTGAGGCATTAACCACTTCCTCTACCTACTCAGCCAATCCTCCTCGGGGTTTTTTTAATAGCTAAGAGAAGCAAGGACCTAATACACATGTGGTGGCTCTCACCTCTCCAGGAATCTGTCCACATCCTCAGGTTGCACAAATAGAAAAGTATCAATTATTACTGAGCAAGCAGGAGTCAAAGATCTGTGTCAATTATAGCATCCAAATAAAAGTGAATCCAAGAGATTTTATTTGTGAAGTGTTGAGCGAGTTGTTCACAACCAACTGTTGAGTGGTCTGGATTCTCCTTTTATTGGCTTCGAGGTAAAAGACCCATGACTACCTGATCACGCTCCACTGGCTGGCTTTTTGCAGATGCAATAGAAGCAGAAAATAAATTTGTCTTTGTTCCCTGTATTGCCAGAGAGTAGGTCCTCAGATAAGCTTTACTGTGTTTGATTGGCCTCACTCTGTGTTGGATTGGCCAATGTCATCTTGTTTTATCACCACCAGCTTCTTGGGTTTGGTTCCACTCCATGAGAGGAGATGTTTGGGAGCAATCACCTACTGCCCTGGACATTTTCCCATTCTAGAGGTCAACCAAGACTTTGACAGAATCACCTCCTAAGGCAGTGGAAAACTCCCCAACAGCCATCAGGAATCCATCTGGATCCATAAGCATTCTGGGGAGGACCATTTTAAGTTCTCAGGCTCAACAAGTCTAAACCCCACCAGGTAGTGATCTGTCCATACAGGCAGTTTCTCCATTCCCAGATCACCATCACCCAGCACAGAAAATGAGGTCTAGAGTGTGTTTAGCAGAATGAGTAGGACGAGATATCACTTGGGATAGACCCATGGTTGTCATGGCAGACATGAAGTCCTGAACCTCTGCTGACAGGGCAGTCTCATTGTAGATGTTGGAAGTCCCCCAGCACTAAAAGCCAAGAGGACTCCAACATCAGTCCTGAGACCATGCTAGTTAGCTTAGGAAGGGAGACTGTTGAGCAGCAGGGTGGGCAGTATACCAACAAAATCCTTAATCTGTCGCAACCACCCAGCCTCACATACATACACTTGAACCCAGGAAACTGTAGGGTAGGGCACCTGGTCAGGGGGATGGAATCCCAGTAGGCCATTGCAATTCCACCTCACCCCATCCTGGTCTTGCTGCCACACAGGGACCCCTGGAAGACAAAGCTTTGAGAGATTAACCCCCTCCCCCAGGCCTCATCCAACCAGGTCTCTGTGATACAAGCCAGATCAACACACTCATCCAGGATCAAGTCCTGAATGGCAGCAGTTTTACCTGACCTGGTATTTACTAGGACTACAGAGGATCCTGGTTTTTGTTTAGCTTGGGTTTCCCTCCAGTCTATGGCTTTGTTCTGGAAATGAAAAGGAAGCCTCTTCCACTCATATTCCTGATTATTCTGTATGAAAAATGATAACTTGCATTAAATACATTTTCATTTATTTAATAGCCAATCTTTTATTATCAAAGAGTATAACTTCTACTCAAAGTATAACTTCTAGTCAAAAGGCACTGTGCATTTCTTGCGCTTCCCTCATTAATAGATTTTCTGCGGTAAGAATAGATCTGGAAGAAGCTGTGGAAGAACATAGTAGGCCTATGAATGGAAGGTGACAACAATTCCTCACATACACACATTTGTAACCTGGCCTAACAGGCCCCCATCTTTTCATAACTCATCAACTGGCTGTATTTCATATACTGGCTTATAACTGGCACTCCACATGGTTAAAAGTAGACCAGGCACTCCCAAATAGAAGGATTCAAGTCTTGCCTAGAAAACCTAAGGGAGTAGCCTGCTAAAATTCCTCAAAGACACACCCAGGTGAAATCCCCTGGAACTGATTAGTTAGGGAGAAATGGGCTAATTCTTCCTCGGCAGCTCTCGAAGCGAGTCACTCACTAATCCAATCAAAGGCAGCTGAGTATTCTTTGCTTGCAAAACTGGTTCTTCCTCTCCCTTCTGCCCCAAACAATACAGGTTTGCCTGAGACACATCAGTTTTAATGTTCCAACCATTGACAATACTTAACACATCTGGAGAATCCATTGTTTACTCCAGGGAAACTCCGGCAGACATTATATTCCACTCAAACTCACCCCTTCAGGGGGAACTATTGAATAAAAATATCACCATAAAACACAGCCAAAGTGTGCACAGATCCCCTTCCTTCCATCTTCATGTCAGTCTGTATCAGCACTCTTCCCTCCTGGACTCCATGCTGCCGGTTTCCTGCGCAATCTGCTCTTCGTACCAGTACAGTACAGTATTACCAACCACCCCCTCAATCTATTCCTCAATCCAAATACTTTCTACTTTCTTCGTTAGCCTTGTGTGACTGCTTGAAGCCTGAGTGTATGTGCATGTGTGTTGATTAGTTATGCAATAAAAACCATTTTTATTTCATTCCTTGGCTTGGAATCTACTCAGTTACTACTGGTATATATAAGTCAAAAGATCCTGCAGTTACCCAGCCTCTTGCTGCCATACTGAGCTAATTAAAATTCCCCATATCTGGACACTAGTGGGATCCCCACGGACCCCACACAATTCAGGTAACACTATTGAATTATGTGAATTAGGCAAACTGACTGCACAATAAAAGACTAACCTGGAAGGATCTGTATGTCCAAACACAGCCCATTTCAGAAACACACTAAAATTCTACAAATCTACCATAAGAATTTAATGAACCAGCATTTCTGATCAATATTTCGATTAAACAAGGAGATAATTCTCTGCCCCCACACCCATGTAAAAAAAATATTCTGACCTAGACTCCAGTGTGTATCTAATTATTACAATGGAAGAAGAATAAATAACTGCATTTCACATACATTTGTGGGTTTGGTTTATCTCTTTAGGGGCATAACATATAACTATATTTGTTGTATTTCAGAAACTATCTAGAGGCCCAAAATGTGTATTAGTTCAGCATATTAACAAACATTCAAGTAGAGAAAAAGTATATTTTATTAAACCAATTAGAAGTTTTACACAATGCAAGCTTTCAAGCTTAATACTTATCACTGACAGTACACCTTTCAAAAATTCAAGGGCTTCGCATACATAATTTCAATAATCCTTACAACAGCCCTGTAAGGTAAGCTAGTAATAAAATACTACAGATGGCATACTGAGTTGAAAGAACAATGGCTTGTTTAAGATTTACTAGTAAGTTTGTGGCTAAGGTGAGATTAGAATTGCAGATGTCTTTGCTTATTTAGCCTATATGCTATACCAGAACATTTTCAGGCATGAAAGTTCAACAAAACAACAACAAAAATATTATCATCATCTGAATTATCATAATCTGAAACAAGACTTCACCTGACTGAAAAAATTCATTTTACTCTCACATGGAACCAATGTAACTGAATAATAATTTGGCCCAATAAAATGTGTTGCTTTACCAAATCTGTGCCTCTCTGTGTGATCAAGGCTACTACAAATATTAACAAATCATTAAGAAAATCTGCACAGCAGAGAAGGAAAAGTCAGCTGTCAGCCCTGGAAGCACCTTCCAAAATGTACCTATGGTAGTGAATCACACATAGTTTTGTCAAAAGCATAAAGCATTTCCTCCTTTGTGTGTCAGTGGTAGAAGAATCACTCACTCACTCTCTCTCTCTCAGCATCTCATGCAGTTTCCCAGAAAAGTTCAACAGCAGAAGAGTTACCTACAAACATATAAACTGAAAGAATAAAAATATTACATGTGGCTGCTTGAAAAAGTTGCCGTGCTAGGGTTTTAAACAAAATAAAAATGTGTGGATAAAGTAACTGTAAAGTACCATTTTTAAATGGACTGTGGAATACAGCAAACTAATACCATAAACAGTATTGCTTTCAGTTTGTGATGGTACTGTAACTGAACCAATAGAAGGTATGTAAATACTTTGCACTGTTCATTACCTTGTATCTGTCCAGAGGGTCTTCCTGCTGCAGCTGATTCTCTCGCATCATTTGATACTCTTTCTCATATTTCTTCAACTTCTTTGTTGGCACCTACAGGGGATAAAAATACAGTGCTAGTAGTATTAAAAGAACACTCAGTATGAGGGGAAATGTTTCATAAATACACACAGAGAACAACAAATTGGCACATTCTCTATTGAACTTCAGAAAAATAACAACACACGCAGGTTGAAGTCTTCCTTATCTGAAATGCTTTGGACAAGAGGTATTTTGGATTTTGGAATATTTGCACATACATAATAAGATCAAGAGGTAGGACCCAGGTCTCAACACAAAATTCATTTATGTTTCATATACACCTTATACACATAGCCTGAAGTTAATTTTATACACAATATTTTTTAATAATTTTGTGTATAAAACGTTTGTGTACAATGAACCATCAGAAAGCAAAGGTGTCAGTAGCTTAGCCATTCATGTGGATGATTTTGGAATATTTCAGATTTTGGAATTCCAGATAAGGGAGACTCAGCCTGAACTTGCTAAAGCCTTTTACTGGATGTTGGCCATTATCTGGACTGAAACTGTATGTTGGATCTGCAACCCTCAGAGATTCATGTTTTAATTGGGGAGGGTGAGAGGTGGAAAACATTAAAAGCTACAAACCCCATAACAGTTTCCCAGGTTAAAACAAATGTCTCTTAACACATCCGTCTATATGTGCATATCTGTGTGTGTACATACACGCACACACATATGTATACACACACACCTCTGTTAACAAATCCTCTGACAAAGAAGCTTCGTTTAACAAAGGCTTTTTGTGCCCGCCCACCCACCCTTTCCTTTATTCTGTTTGGCTGGAACATTTTCAGCAGCATTTGAACTGGGAGGATGGTGAAGGAGGGCTAGAGAAACACAAAAAACACGAAAGCTAGCTCCACTACCACCCCACTCCAGTTTACCATTTCCAAGTTACAGTGGGAAGAAGGAAACTTTATCCTCCTGCTCTTCCCCACACCTTTAGCAGCATCAAAGCAGTAACCTTGTTTGGTGATAGTGGTGGGATGTGGTGGGTGGGATATTTTGGGCAGACTGAATATGGCCTGCAACCTGAGCATCCCTGGTTTAAATAAATAAAAATAAATTTGCCAACTGCTTATCAACATGTCCTGATCTGTTTGAAGAGAAAAGTAAGCATTCTTTTTTTATATTTCTGCTCAAGAATATCACATATACTAATTAACTCTCTCTTTCTGGCTTAACTATTTGTATGAATTGAGAGTAATGCTCACTCAGCTTAGTTACAAAGAGCATCAAAAGGGGGCACTTAGAACAAGCCCCCACACACATTCTATTTAATAGAAGCATCTCAAAGAATTGCTTTTACCGTAATATCCCTATCATGCCCCAGTGATATTGATTAAATATGAAAGAAATCTTCAGGCTGTATTATTTAGACAGAAGGAAAGCAGTAATAATGATAAGGCAATATGTCAGTATGGCAGCAACTTTGGATATTACAAAGATGTCAGCTTAGAATCGTGTACTGAAAAGAATGCCATGGTACCTATGGGGCTTACCTGACCAGGTTGTTTCATTTCACATGTGCATAATGTTAGTTTTGCATAGAACAGCTATTGAAACATGTTGAACAGCTTGTGTGTGTGTGCATGTTAGTTCTACCCCTGGTACCAACTCTACCAATTTTTCTGTTGAAGAAATGTCCAGGATTGCAACCACTTCATTAACTGAGGTATATCTGTATTAGGCTAACTTCTATAATGGTGGGATACAAATAAATATGATGATGATGGTGATGGTGATGTTGTCCAAAATTAAAATTAAATCAGCAATTACACTTGGAGAGAGTTTCGAATGCTGTCCAAATCCTGTGCTTATTTGCCTGCGTAATTTCTTCCAAGGATAGAGTGAAGTTCTAGATTTCAGTAATTTTCACTGTTTTTAAGGTAGGTAACAGAAGGTAGAAACTTTTCTTCACCAGCTACTTATTTAATTTATATCCCACTTTTCTCCCAGTATGTGACCCGAACCAACATAAATGTTCTAGAACAGATCATTAAACAGAGAGTCTGTGAACATTTAGAAGGCAATGCCATAATCACAAAAAGTCAACATGGGTTTCAGAGAAACAAGTCATGCCAGACTAATCTGATCTCTTTTTTTGATAAAGTTACCAGCTTGGTAGATGAAGGGAATGCTGTGGACATTGCATACCTTGATTTCAGTAAGGCCTTTGACAAGGTTCCCCATGACATTCTTGCAAACAAGCTTGCAGAATGTGGGCTAGACAAGTTAACAGTTCAATGGATTTGTAATTGGTTGACCGGCCGAACCCAAAGGGT
The DNA here is from genome assembly GCA_030847615.1 of Gambelia wislizenii. Classification (NCBI taxonomy): domain Eukaryota; kingdom Metazoa; phylum Chordata; class Lepidosauria; order Squamata; family Crotaphytidae; genus Gambelia; species Gambelia wislizenii. Next base: position 167,498,780 of record JAUMIR010000004.1, read on the forward strand.
GCTCAGCAGTGGCTCCTCTTCGTCTTGGAAAAATGTGACCAGTGGGGTACCACAGGGTTCTGTCCTGGGCCCAGTGCTATTCAACATCTTTATCAATGACTTAGATGAGGGAATTAGGGGCATACTTATCAAATTTGCAGATGACACCAAATTGGGAGGAGTAGCTAATACCCTAGAGGACAGAATCAAAATTCAGAATGACCTGGATAGACTGGAGAGCTGGGCCAAAGCTAACAAAATGAAATTCAATACGGAGAAATGTAAAGTACTGCATTTAGGGCGGAAAAATGAAATGCATAAATATAGGATGGGAGAGACCTGGCTGAATGAGACTACGTGCGAAAGGGATCTAGGAGTCCTAGTAGACCACAAGTTGAACATGAGCCAACAGTGTGATGCGGCAGCTAAAAAGGCCAATGCAATTTTGGGCTGTATCAATAGAAGTATAGTGTCTAGATCAAGGGAAGTAATAGTGCCACTCTATTCTGCTTTGGTCAGACCTCACTTGGAATACTGTGTCCAGTTCTGGGCACCACAATTCAGAAAGGATATTGACAAATTGGAGCGTGTCCAGAGAAGGGCAACTAAAATGGTGAAAGGTCTGGAAACGATGCCTTATGAGGAGAGACTTAGGGAGCTGGGTATGTTTAGCCTGGAAAAAAGACGGTTTAGAGGTGATATGATAGCCCTGTTTAAGTATTTGAAGGGATGTCATGCTGAGGATGGAGCAGGCTTGTTTTCTGCTGCTCCAGAGACTGGAACACGGAGCAATGGGTGCAAGCTCCAGGAACAGAGATTCCACCTCAACATGAGGAGGAACTTTTTGACAGTAAGAGCTGTTCGGCAGTGGAACACACTCCCTCGGAGCGTGGTGGGGTCTCCTTCCTTGGAGGTCTTTAAACAGAGGCTGGATGGCCATCTGTCGGGGATGCTTTGATTGTGATTTCCTGTGTGGCAGGGGGGTTGGACTGGATGGCCCTCGTGGTCTCTTCCAACTCTGCAATTCTATGATTCTATGAAAAATGCAATTTCTTCAGATCTTTCAATTTGTTAGAAAAAATGAACTCAAAGTATTTTAAATTCTTTGCATCAGCTTTAAGGAAAAACAGTGGTGTATCTAGAACATGAAATGTTTTCCCTTTTATTTATATTTTTGGTTTTTGGCTCAGACAGCCAAAATCCAGTTTTAAAGAACAGAGGCAAGGCACATCAGAGTATCCTCTGTTCCCTCTACATTCTTTGCACTTGGGACACAGCGGACTTCCAGACTGGTAAGTTGCTAGGATACCTCTCTGTGAGTGCTTATCATGTATTCTCTGATGCTTTGCCATTGCTGTTCTATCAACAGAACCAAGATGACATTAGGTGGTACAGGGAGAAAAGCATGAGCTGGTGGGCAAATCAGTGTTATTAAGACAAAACAAGCAACATGAGATGCAGAAACAATGAAGCTGGGTATGAGGAAAGAGCAATTAAGTAAAATAATACATGCACATTAAAACAACTTTAAAAAGGCCATTCACTTTTAAAAATCCTATTAGATAATTATGAAAGGCTCACATTAAATGGTATGTACACGTATAGGCGTGGGTTTGATATTTTATGACTAGTTTAATCTACTAAAGAGACGGGAAACCATGCAGTTTTCTTTCCTTAGATTTTTTAAAAACAAGCAAGCAAATGTTTCAATTCCACTTGTTAATGTTTTCTGCAGTAAATCTATATTAAATGGTGAAATTCATCTTCCTTCCTGCCCTCAAATAAGATATTTCAGACTGTCTTTACTTAGCTTGCATTCTACATGCAATGACTCAGACTGGAGGTTATGGCAACAGTTAGGATCACATACAGCTAACTGCCTCATCTTCTAGTTATTAATATATCAGTTTGTTCTAGTTGTTTTACATAGAATGAACCTATTAATTAATATAGGTAAAAGAATGACAATACACCTTCACAGTTCCTAATTACGTTTATGATACAGATGCAAATGTCATATAAAGAACACTCCATGCTTTTTTGGATGTATCTACTATTCTCAATAAAACAGTAATACTGCTAACATTTCTGCAGAGATACCTTGTCAGTTGTCACAGTGCATTAGGCTCAAAGCTATACAAATAAGGACTCTATTCAAAGGAGAGAAAAAAGCCGAAGTGAAATTTCAATAGCAGACAACAGACCTATTCATTCCCCTAATAAGTGACAAGAAATCTAATCTGGAGAGCTAATATGCTAGATCTGATACAGAAAAAAAAAATCTAAAGAACCTTTTCTAGAACAGCTACCTACTCAAAAGCACTAAATCATCAGAGGAGAGAAAGATCAATTCATACATTAAAGTAGTGTGGAATCTGTTTTCTCCCACCCTGCTCTGGTAATGCAGGAGATACAGTACTTCATTAATCATACCAAAGTGGTTCCTAGGCCTAAACATTATGAGGCAACATTCAGCTGGGAAGCAGCCAAGTTGTTGACACTGTCCATACAGTTTCCATGTCCATCAGCACTGTGAGAAGCTTTAGATGACAGAAGAAAATTGCTTCTGTACCACCACAGTTAACACATCAATTGCCCATTACTCTATGACCACAGGGTAACCAATTAAGGAAAGTCATTTTTAAAAGTTATTAGTGGACTGTGGCATAGGTTTCCATAGACACTATACTATATACTGTACTGTTCATATCCCAAATGTAATTTGAAAAATTGCTTTGCAACAATTATATAACAGTTAAAGCTTGAGTTTAAAGTAATGTCTCAAAGCTACAGTTCAAGCCACCTTTGCTTACCACAGGATATTTAACTGTGGTAGCATAAGGTACACATCCTTTAATTAACTGGGCACCATTTTCATAGTTCCCAAGTTATTCATAAATTATTTATAAATATCTCAGAAAGATGGGATGGCCTAGACAAAAAAGAAAAAGAAAAAGAAAACAATCACATTGAATTTCAGCACAACAATGGAAATGGGTGAAGGAGTGAGCTCTCTGTCTCCTGTCAGTGGCCCTGTCTCCTACTAGTCTTCAAATGCTCCAATGTCTTTATTCGGTATATTAATCATACTAGTGCAACAAAGAGACAAGATCCAGGAACTGGTGTGTGTGTGTGTGTGCATGCTCAGGGAGTATATAACACAATAATGCTAACTTAATGCTGCACTCTAGGTGTCTAAGATCCTCATACTGTACTGTTTTGAAGCACACTGCAGAGAGAATGGGCAATAGGGATGTGACAGTGTGCAGCCCTCTTGCTATCCTCACCTGATTATGACTGATTTATTGATAATCCCTTGTGATCTTCTGGAGGCTATACCTTGCAGTGTCATTGGTTCCCACATGGACCAAAAGGAAGGAATAATGGTCAGAAGGTTTGATGAGTCTTGCTTCTACCCCGTCTCTCATTCCATACCTCCCGAGACATTTTGTCCGGCCTGCAGGCTACTGCTTCTACTCCTTGCAATAGGGAATCCCCTACCACCACCACCCTCCTCCTCCTTCGAGTCTTGACAGAGGCCACTTCATGTACTAGATCTACCAAGGTTTCCTGTATGTTCCCTGAGGCCTGGAACTACTGCTCTTCCTCTTCTTCTTTGGAAAGAGAAAGAGCTTCAAATCGATTCTGTAGCTTCAAGCTGGTCAAAGGAGCCCTGGTCTTTCTAGTTCTCTGTGTCACATTCCTCCAAGTGTTCATTTCCTGTGTATGCACAGAGAACCCACTGAAATCCACAAACACCTGGACAACTTCAACAGGAAAGAAGAAACCCTAAAAGTAAACAAAATCTGGCTCCCAGTTTTGAAATACAATAGAATTGAAACTCAACACTTACAAAGGAATTCCACCCAGGGACAGGGGGATTCCCAGCAGATAATGGCCCATCAACCAACCATCAGCCAAACAGACACTAACGAGCCTTGCATTTCTATACCCAGAAACTAACCATTCAGTTACACAAATTTACATATACTCCCCTACAGGGGCTCACAGCATATAAATCCCAGACACACCCCTACCCAGCCATTCTCTGAAGATGCCAGCCACAGATGCAGGTGAAACGTCAGAAAGAAACTATTCCAGAACACGGCCTCACAGCCCGGAAAAAAAACCCAAGGAAAATCTACAAATCTCATCTGTTTCATATGAAGTCTCATCTGTCTTATTTCCTTCAGAATTAGATGATTTAAATTAGTTGATTTAACTGGTTGATATAGTTTGTCTTTGATTTTGTATCTGTAGTCATTTTGGCAGCTGTCAAGTTGTTACATTCAAAGCCAGGCAGATAAAGAGTTCTTCAAATTACTATTAGTCTTTACCACCTCTAGGTGTCTCTATTTCTTTTTTTCAGTTAGTAGCCACTCTTGCTTAGACTCAATGCTCTCTAACTCAGAAATTAAAGTTCCAGCCTCTTACTGCATCACAGACCACAGACTGACCTTATCCTTATTGCAAAAAGGTATGTAAGACTACTTCCAATGCTTTAATTATTAATCAAAACGTTAATTCTTACTCTATAATCCACAGTTTTTCTTTTAAAATCTCTCAACACTTTCAATCTAGGTGTTCTTTTAATTCTTTAGTTCAGTAGTGTTATTTTCCACTTTAATTATTGAAAACAATTAAAAGAAGTGTAGATGCAGGAAGTAAGTGAGCTTGAAAGTTCCTTGACTGTAATAAAAAAAACTATTTTAAGGAAGTTAAGAAATTGACAGCATCTTCAGCAGCTAGTGTCAGGGGATGATAGGACACCCAATCCCCGGCAGAACCCAAAAACTATCTCAGCAGACTTAGTAGCAACCTGTTCCCAAGAATACTCACACACAGAGTGTTTGACATCCAAATAAGCAGGAGGCACTTTTATCTTCAAAGTCAAACAGTTGCAATATATATACAAATATTTACGATTGCAGGACAAACTGCTTCACCAGGCATGAACATTCACAAGAAGATAGTGAGCTTTGGACTAGCTCTACAGGACATTGCCCTCTAGTGGTCTGACTAGGCATGACTTGGTAGTTCATGGAGTCAGCCATTACGACTCAGCATGAGTTCAGTCTCTAACTCCTGACAGCTAGAATGTGGCTGGGCACAATGGTTCCTTTTCTGTTCCTTCCATTCCACCCAGGTCAAGATGACAATGCAGTGTCATCTAAATGCTGGAAAAATTGAAATTAGAGAATGCACAAAAAAGTATACACTTCCTACAAAAGAGACAAAACTTCAATTCCTGAGTATACTAAAGCTATAAAATATTAGAAGCGCTGGGGAAGGTAGACTATAGCAGCACAAGATTTATGGGCATTTCCTTTCCACACACTGCTTTCCTCCTTCTTCATACTCTTCCTGGTCCTGGTCACACATGAACAATCCTCAGGTCCTTCGGTACCAGAGAGGCACTCTCCCACCGGCTGGGATCCCCTCAGACCAGCAGACACCACATCTAGCATCTTTCCTGCAGCACTTACTGGAAAAGGCGACACAACACCATTTCAACTGTGTCATATCGTGAACTACTTTTAGCTATGTTTCTGTTGGCCATCCTGGCCTATGCTGGAAGAGGAACAGGGAGAAGGCACCTTTATTGATTTTTCAAATTTTGTCAGAAGCTTTCAGTATCACTGACTGCTGGATAGTCTGGAAGGTTTGAGGACTGTGGTACTGGTTGGCTTTGCTGGAAGACTATTGCTTGACACTCTCACATTTGTGCTATGGAGTCTTGCAGGATTCTAGACAGAGACAAGGATAGATATATATCCATGCCCTACTTACTCTTAAGCTAAATTACCGTAATATGTTGTTTGTGGAGGTACATTTCTCTCTCTCTGGCTTTTCTTCACAAATGAAGATTCAGGAAGAACTCATCCCACGCTTTCTGCAAGCGCGCTGATGACTAAAAAGGCCAATCCGAGATAAACAAGTCCGGTTGCAGAAAGCACAGCAGAAGGTCTCCTTCGGTGATGTTTCTGGGTTGTGATTCTTCTGCGTTGTCATTTCTCTTCAAGACTTGTTCGGTGTGAGTTCTCAAATAAGGCTGCAGGATGTAGATAGTGCGTCTCCATGCCTCCCAATGTGAGGCCGGGGCAGACCATTGCTGGTGATCAATTTGGCCGAGCCTGAGATGTTGTCTCAGGGAGTCCTTGTATCGCTTTTTTGGAGCGTCCCTCTTATGCTGACTTGTGGCGAGTTCACCGTAGAGCACTATTTTTGGGAGGCGATGGCCCTATATCCTAGAAATGTGCCCTGCCCAGTTTGGAAAATATGTATGTGTGCACATGCGCCTTTAAGATGCCTATCACCTATGAATGTTTCATGGGGTTTTCCTAGGCAAGGAATACTCAGAGGTGGTTTTGCCAGTTCCTTCCTCTGAAATATAACCCACAGCACCTGGTATTTGTTGGCAGTTTCCCATCCCAGTACTAAGCAGAGCTGACCCTGCTTAGATTCCAAGATGAGATGGGATCTGCTGCCTGTTAGTTCAAAATAGAGTTCTTATGCTTTTAAAGGGGCTTGAGTACTGAGATCACATCTGGCCACTGCTTTTGCACTGAATCCTAGAATCATAGGATTGTAGAGTTGGAAGAGACCACTAGGGCCATCCAGTCCAACCCCCTGCCACACAGGAAATCTTGATCAAAGCATCCCTGACAGATGGCAATCCAGCCTCTGTTTGACGACTTCCAAGGAAGGAGACCCCACCACGCTCCAAGGGAGTGTGTTCCACTGCTGAACAGCTCTTACTGTCAAAAAGTTCCTCCTAATGTTGAGGTGCAATGGAGCTTGCATCCATTGCTCCATGTTCCAGTCTCTGGAGCAGCAGAAAACAAGCCTGCTCCATCCTCAACGTGACACCCCTTCAAATACTTCAACAGGGCTATCATATCGCCTCTTAACCGTCTTTTTTCCAGGCTAAACATACCCAACTCCCTAAGTCTCTCTTCATAGGGCATGGTTTCCAGACCTTTCACGATTTTAGTTGCCCTTCTCTGGACATGCTCCAATTTGTCAATATCTTTTTTGAATTGTGGTGCCCAGAACTGGACACAGTATTCTAGGTGAGGTCTGACCAAGGCAGAATAGAGCGGCACTATTACTTCCCTTGATCTAGATACTATACTTCTATTGATACAGCCCAAAATCGCATTGGCCTTTTTAGCTGCTGCATCACACTGTTGACTCCTGTTCAATTTGTGGTTTACTAGGACTCCTAGATCCCTTTCGCACGTAGTCTCGTTCAGCCAGGTCTCTCCCATCCTATATCTATGCATTTCATTTTTCCGCCCTAAGTGCAGTACCTTACATTCCTCCATATTGAATTTCATTTTGTTAGCTTTGGCCCAGCTCTCCAGTCTATCCAGGTCATTCTGAATTTTGACCCTGTCCTCTAGGGTATTAGCTACTCCTCCTAATTTGGTGTCATCTGCAAATTTGATAAATATGCCCCTAATTCCCTCATCCAAGTCATTGATAAAGATGTTGAATAGCATGGGCCCAGGACAGAACCTTGTGGCACCCCACTGGTCACATCTTTCCAAGACGAAGAGGAGCCACTGCTGAGCACCCTTTGGGTTCGGCCGGTCAACCAATTACAAATCCATTGAACAGTTAACTTGTCTAGCCCACATTTTACAAGCTTGTTTGCAAGAATGTCATGGGGAACCTTGTCAAAGGCCTTACTGAAATCAAGGTATGCGATGCCCACAGCGTTCCTTTCATCTACCAAGCTGGTAACTTTATCAAAAAAAGAAATCAGATTAGTCTGGCATGACTTGTTTCTCTGAAGCCCATGTTGACTTTTTGTGATTATGGCATTGCCTTCTAAATGTTCACAGACTCTCTATTTAATGATCTGCTCTAGAATCTTCCCTGGTATTGATGTCAGACTAACTGGACGATAATTGTTGGGATCCTCTTTTTTCCCCTTTTTGAAGATGGGGACAACGTTTGCCCTCCTCCAGTCTGCTGGGACTTCTCCTGTTCTCCAGGAGTTCTCAAAGATTATTGCCAATGGCTCCGAGATCACATTTGCCAGCTCTTTTAATACTCTTGGATGTAGTTCATCTGGTCCTGGAGATTTAAATTCATTTAGATTAAGAAGGTATTCCTGTACTACCTCTTTGCTTATTCTGAGCTGGATTTCTCCTATTGTGTCCTCTGTTCCATTCTCCTCAGGTTGGTTCCCCTTTTCCTTTTCTGAAAACACTGAGGCAAAGAAGGTGTTGAGTAATTCTGCCTTCCGCCGAGGCTTCACAGCTGCTGTTCCTTGTGGTGGTACTCTCAAGGTCCCCTGCTCTACCCCTGAAGTCTGTTCATGCTGTTCTTCCTCACTGTCCTTGATAAGGGAAAGGGCTTCGAATTGATTCTATAGAGGCAAGCTGCTCGAAGAATCCCTGGATTTTCTTGTTCTGTGTGTGACATTCCTCCAGCTGTCTACTTGCTGTGTCTGTGAAGTTACCCTCTCCTCCGCAGCCACTTCCTCTGTGCGGTCCCCGTCCAAGACTGTTTGTTCTGTTCTGTCCAGGAAAACCTCTTGCTCATGAATCTGTTGAAGTGTAGCTACCCATGTCTCTAGCTGCTGGACTTTCTCCTCCAAGAGGGCTACCAGCTTGCACTTGGTGCATGTGAAGTTTTCCACGTCTGTAGACAAGAAGACAAACATCGCACAAGTGTTGCAGGTGACTGCCGCAGTCCCCTCAGTGTCCATGGTGAGAGCTTTTAGGTAATCTAAGAACTCCTAGGTAATGCTGAGAATGCTAAGCTGTACTTTTAGGTATGCTGTATTTTTGTTTGGTCACTGAAATTCATGCGCCTCAGCAACAAGCAGCCTCTCCCAACAGTTTTAAAAAAAATCAATCTCCCCAGTCAAATTGGCTGTCAAGAAGCTGCTCTCCTTCTTCTCCTGGCAGGAAACTGGCCTGGAAACTGGCAGGAAACTGGCTGTCCAGAAGCTGCTCTCCTTCTTCTCCCTGGTAGGAAACACTGGTTTCAGGTTCATGTCCGGGCCAATTTAAAGTGCTGCTGCTGCCTTCTAAGGCTTATGGCTAGGATATATGAAAGATCAATTTCCTACAGCCAGCTTATATGTGGATCAAGATAGACTTCAAATGTCATTATGTGCAGTAAGGTGTGTGGCAATGAGAGAAAGAAATCCTGAAAGGATAGTGGTAGCTCATTTATAGAAATCTCTATTCACATAGGCTTGTCTGGAATGTAGTTCACTTTCTGGTACCAGGTGAAAAATGCCCTTTCTAGTCTTTTGGGGCTTTAATGTTGCATTTACCAGCTGCTTTACCAGTTGTTTTATCACTAGCCTCTTCCTCAAATACTCACTGTGGCTGGAGAATGCTGACAGCTTTGTATCCAGAATAGCCTCACTCACAAACCAGAAGGTATCTGCATACTCAGGAGAATACTAAGGAATGCAGAAGTACAAAAACTGTATGTGTGGGAGGCTCACACAGGAAATAACATTTGGTAGATTCTTTTATTTAAAATATGTATGTATCACCTTTCTTTACTATGTGCACCTGAGATACTGAACAGCATGCACTCACTTATGAGAAAAGGGGGAAGAATAGAACAGAAGCACATGCAGCCCTCCATACCTCATTCACATTTTCTCTGACCTGGCCTTCTGTATGTGAAATAAGATTTGTAAGGGAGAAGTTTCATTCTTTAGAAAATTCAGACAGACAAGCCAGGTAGGATTTTCTTCACCTTATGCCCAGATTTCTCCTGCACAAGGCTTCATGGCTGTTGTCCCTTCCTCTCAAGCTGGGCTGTTGGATGCTCAGCGGCCAAAACTGCTCATGATCACCAGTATCACTCAAAAAGTTACAAATAATGTTGCCTGACAGCACTACTTGGCTGCCATTTTGTCTGTGTCTTATGTACAAAAGCTCCATTTTGTTTGGGAAAGATGGCTGGAGAGATTATTTTGTCTCCCTGTTCAATCAAAGTCACACTGCATCACCTAATGCTTCTGGGACAGGTTGTTGTTGGATTGCAACTCCCAGTAGTCCTAGTCAGCATAAATGATGGTGAGGAATTCTGGCAGTTACAGTTCAACAACACCTCGAGTATTGTATAATTCCTATCTCTGCCCATTCTTTGCATTGTTGAACACATTTTAGATGATTCCAGAAAGTCTGAGCCTTGGAATACTGCCTTTCGGTGCCCTTTGAATACATTCAAACTCCAGTGGGCTCTGTATAGTTAGTCTTGCAGTGGCTCAAGAAAGTCTCCTACCTTGTTCTTGGATTTACCCTAATGCTAAAGATCACTCCTCCTCCCTTGCTGTGTTTTGGACAGAGCATAAGGAGAGAACAGTATAACATAGTCTCCATTTCCACCCCTCCCCCACCAGTTTTCCAACTTTCACCTCTTGGCTCCCTCCTTTATTCCCAACAAGACAAAGTATCACAACTCAACCTCCATGGCTCACTGCCATCTCTACACACCTCACTGTTAACCATTAACTTGAGATTGTGTTTACTTTCTCAATAGAAACTCATTTGCTTGTCTCTGGTGTTCCTCCCCAAGTACCTTAGAAAGTTGTTAGATGCCTCAAGCTGGCCTCAACTTATGGTGATGCTATGAATAAGAGACCTCCAAGATTTCCAAACCCCAGGCTCATAAGTACCTTATGAAAGAAGTCAATTTCCAAACTTAGTCTCTGGTGTACAGATGCAATTGTCCCATGTATTTTTAAAAACATACTTGTTTGGGGTTTAGATCTGTCTTACAAGACACTAACCCAGTGTTTGTCAACCAGGGTTCCCTGGAACCCTAGGGTTCCCCAAGAGGTTGCTAGGGGTTCCTCAAGAGATTGTGATTGTGGGGGGGAAAGCAATAGCAGTATATAGAATAATGTTTACGCAGGGGTTCCCTGAGACCTGACAATTATTTCAAGGGTTCCTCCAGGATGAAAAGGTTGAGAAAGGCTGCACTAACCTATCCCCAAGCAGAACAAAGCCAGGGAAGCAGTGGGAAATGTGCACATGGTGGGAAATTTACCTCATCAGTACACTTGAGCTACATTTAAAAGTGTAAATTGCAACAGCTCTGGAGTGGCTGGTAATTAATGGGATCAGAGCAGATGGGGAAGGAGAAATTTAACCTTTTCCTCCTCTCCTGCTGTGGTCTGCAGAAAATCCCTCTTCTTAAGTTTGGATCTGTTTAATGATGATGCTGGGGTTGTCCCTCATTGGAGCCACTTGGAAGTGCTCCTTATAATATAGACAGCACTGCCACAAGAGCCTTCTTCCTCATGAATAGGGGAAGAATGCATTAAATTCATTCCCATGATTCCTCTGAGCCCATTAATCATAGCCCCTCCCCTACAGCTGATGGAAAGACACTTTAGATGCAAAGACACACTTAATGTCACATGTTGTTTAACAGAGAATTGTAGCACCTAGCCTGTGAAATTTCAAAGTACAAGATGCCAAACTTTGGGCGAGGAAGCAGAAAAGTTAGTCAGAATTCTAAAACTTAAATACTGTACCACCAAAATGCACACTGAGAACTGAAATCTTCAACACCTTCTGACAGTATTTAAGCAAAATAATGAAGTATTCAACATCTAGGCTTTCTTTGTAGTTTGGAAAATCATATATAATCTAACAATGCTAGTATTTTGTTCCATGATTGCCAAAATCCTAAATTTTCTAAATTTCATATCTTTACTGCCATGATAAGTGTAACCATAAATCTGTGGTTCTCTTTCTTAAACTCATGCACTTGATTTTTTTAAAAAAACTTTCAGTGTTGAACTTGTGTGATATTTTTGACCCCAATAAGAATCCCAGTGTATCGTTGGATATATAAATCCCTCATGTCCAAAGCTGTTTGTGTGTGTGCAGAATCAAGTGTGTTTCACACAAACAGAAAACACACAGTGGAATAAAAGTAAATGAAAATAAGATAAAATAAAACCAAGCAAAACATACACTTCTCATTGTATAATTCCTGACATGAGTAAATTCCAGCGTCCTTGCAATGAATGAAATTTTAACTTCCCTCATATGGGGCCAAACCTACTTACAACCTGAGCACATCACATTTGTTTCACTGTCTTTTGGGTCACTAATAAACAGCATAGGGCATTTCTTGTCCTAGTTGTGTTGCATTCTCTGGAACAAAAAAAATGCACCACAGTGGCAAAAAACACAAGTTGTTGTAACACTTTTTGTCCCAGACATCTTTTTGTTTGTAGGCAAAAAAACAAAACAAAAACAAAAAACAAACAAGCAAACACCTGCACATAGCATATGGCTGAAACTGGGGAAGCTGTTTACTACTATGCAGGGGACTATGTTGCAGAATGCTTACTTTGTAGGTCTAGTTTTGGAAGGTTTCTGCAACAAACATGACTCCGGGGGACTAAAATGTCCTGTTCTAGTATAAGAAGATTAACAAGACATTCCTGAGAAGTTCTTGCAATTACTGTATTATCCAAAACTCACACAGTTCAAAGAGACAGAACAAATACAGTTGTGAAATCAACAGGTTGCAACAGACATGAGGTTTCAAGATATAAACCAGACCAAGTGGACACTTGTGTACACTGGGACAAATACAGAGTGTGGAAATAATGAGTTACAAGTTAATGGTAATGTAAATAATGTAATTAGGATGCAATGAAATCACATTTCAAAAGTAAAGTAATGATTGAGAAAAAAGTTACTTTACAGGTGCAACAAGTTAACATTTTCAAATTATTTTTCAAAGTTATTTTTAAAAGCCATATTAAGGTATTTTAGAGGCATTTTGACAGGCATTTTTCAAGTTTTATGCCATTCTTGTTCTCAATTCTAAATGGCTGTTGTGCTTGTTTTTTAAAAGTAGCAGAAAGTATAGATAACCTAACTATATAAAATATGGAGTTTAGATCTAAATTTTGAACAATTATATAAAGTCAAACACAATATCTATTTGACTACCTGAAAATATTGGTAATCATGCAGAAGTTAAAAGTGAAGAGAAGATATATTTGATATACACTGTATTTGTAATTAAGATCATACAGTAAATATATAGTGGAAATGGAAATGACTATAACTTTAGAATGGATAGTAATTTAGGAGAAAATAGAAAAATATGACTTACGGAATGGAATATGTTATGATATGGTATGATATGAATTATTGGGTGGAAGGATGTGAAGTCTCTTTGTAAGCATGAGATTTGAATAATGTATATATATATATTTTAAAAAGCAGAAAGTAACAAGAAACATGAGTTACCTTTAAACAGTGTAAGGAGTGATGAGTACACATGACCTTTTGAACACTACATGAGCAATGGGATGAACTCCTTTTCAAAAATAACTTTTCACACTCTGAACAAATATGATGCAATGTAATAAATCTTGATTGAAGCTTTGGAGTAAATTTGCCAGTGCCTCCTGGGTGAGAAGGGGGCCAATACCAGCCACTGCTTAGTTGCCTGCCTTAATGTGCCTAACACAACACAGACTCAACCTACTTGTTTGTCTCCATCATTTTGGCCTTGTAACCACTACTGAAGCTTTGTGGTTCCACACAGTGGAGAATGAGTATACTCCACACAGAGGGGAATGTGTTTCCATAACTTCGCTGGAGCTTTATACGTGGGCTTAAAGTGCATATAAAGGACACTTCTGCCTTCTCCAGTCACATGTGTGGATGGAGAGAAGGAGCAGAATATATCTGTGGAGTGGAACATTTTACATCGGAAGCAAATAGGTAGCAAACAGCAGACAGAGTGGGTTGGGAGGAGGAAAAGGCTCCCCTAAACAAAGTAGACAAGGGAGTGGGAAGGATGGGATTAGAGCAAAAACACTATGGAATGTTAAATATTTTTTACTCATCTGTTTTTAAATATAGATACTGATCTTTTTGGATTTGTTTATATACGTCTGTTCATAATCATGTTTTGTATCCTATATTTCAGTAAAACAACCTAAACCATATACAATATGGATGTTCACTCACTGATAGGTAGGAAATTAAGCTAAAACTATCTTCCAGAATGCCAAAATACCCCTCAACAAATAGCATTTGTGTTACAAGATTCTACTATATGAATCATTCAGAAATCAATTTTGCTTATGGCAATGCACAAAAGCAAATGTCACGACACAAGACCCACCAATTACTCTATCTTTTCAGGGAATGATGGACTTCATGAAAAGCCACACCATGGACCTGGCACTACATATTGCTTCATGCATAATTGTATCACATGTGTAATGTTATTAATATTAAGTTAATGGTCAATAGGATTTTTTTGAGGCAGCTAAAGATCTAATCTATCCCTCATAAGAGATCTAGATGCAAAGGGATCTTGTAGCACCTTTGAGACTACTTGAGAAAGAAGTTGGTAGCATAAGCTTTCATAGACTTAAGTCTACCTCATCAGATGCATGGAGTGACGTGTCTAGGAACAGACCTTTATAGCTACAATGAGAATGTGGTATATGTGAATAGCTACAGGGCTTTTTTTTTTTTTTTTTTTGCTCCAAAGGGCTATGGCAGAGCTTGAAGAAGACGACGGCATCTATATACGCTACCGTACTGATGGTAGCTTGTTTAACTTAAGCCGTCTGAGGGCTCACACTAAGCCTCTAAACTATCTAGTCCGTGAGCTGCTCTTCGCCGATGCTGCTGCCCTTGTTGCCCACACAGAAGCAGCTCTGCAGTGCCTAACGTCCTGCTTTACAACAGCTGCAGAGCTGTTTGGGCTAGAAGTCAACCTGAAGAAAACAGAAGTTTTTTACCAGCCTGCACCACAGGACGAACACCACCATCCCCACATTGCCGTCGGCAAATCTGTGCTCAAGTCCGTTCAGCAGTTCACCTACCTGGGAAGCATCATCTCCTCAGATGCCAAGATTGACAAAGAGATCGATCACAGATTAGCAAAGGCATATAGTGCATTTGGAAGACTTCACAAAAGAGTCTGGAGCAATAAACACCTGAGGCAAAGCACAAAAATCAGTGTGTATAGAGCCATCGTACTGTCTATCCTCCTTTATGGATCTGAAACATGGGTCACCTATCGCCACCACCTACGACTCCTCGAGCGCTTTCATCAGCGCTGTCTACGCACAATCCTAAATATACACTGGACTGACTATGTGACGAATGTTGCTGTCCTTGAGCAAGCAGGGATCACCAGCATTGAGGCCATGTTATTGAGAACACAGCTGCGCTGGGCAGGGCACGTTTCTAGGATGGAGGACCATCGCCTCCCAAAAATAGTACTCTACAGTGAACTCGCCACGGGTCAGTGTAAGAGGGGCGCTCCAAAAAAGCGATACAAAGACTCCCTGAAACAACATCTCAGGCTCGGCCAAATTGATCACCAACAGTGGTCCGCCCTGGCCTCACATCGGGAGGCATGGAGACGCACTATCCACAATGCTGCAGTCTTATTTGAGAACTCACGACGAACAAGTCTTGAAGAGAAACGACAACGCAGAAAGAATCACAACCCAAAAACATCACCCAAGGAGACCTTCTGCTGTGCTTTTTGCAACCGGACTTGTTTATCTCGGATTGGCCTTTTTAGTCATCAGCGCGCTTGCAGAACGCGCGGGATGAGTCCTTCCTGAATCTTCATTTGCGAAGAAAAGCCAGAAAGAGATATGTGAATAGCAACAGAAATGCAAAACTTGCAGGTATGGTGATGCAGTGACAAGTTCCGTTTTAACAATTGTCATTGGGTGACAAAGGTAAGAAGAAAAATGTTGCTGATAGCAAAGATAAGTAGATAACCATCTGAATGGTGGAGGGAGTTAAAAGAATGTACCAGTAGTGTGATGCTGGCATTGCATTATTCCATTTAAACTGAGGGTTAAAATCCCCAAGAGCAAAGCTATTTTAGTAGCCAAGCAGCTACTCAGTGTACATGTGGCACAATAGCCAATCTGTATTTGCTTTTGTGTAATTATACTGCATATGCACACCCCTATCTCTGCTGAAAATCCACCCTTTCCTAGAAGCTTAACTCCTTAGACTTCATTTCCAACTGAAACAAAGCATCAATATATTTAAGTGAGCTCTCTATTTTCTCTCCTTTTCAATATGTAAAATAAAGATATGGGGAAGATGTTTTTGTGCAGATTATGCTTACTAGTCATACAAGTTAAGCAAGGCCAGACCAGGCCAACATCAGTCACAAATAGCTGCCTTGAGGCATCACCAGCGTCTCTTCTAGTTTAGCTACACCAAGGATGTATAGGATACCTAAAGTACTGTACATTGTTATTCTCACAGGTGTATGACAAAGAAATATCCGTGTAAGAACATGAAAGGTATTCATTTGGGGATCCTTGCCAAGTTAACAGGGGTTAAAGAAGAGAGAGCAAGAAAAACTATTTACACTATCATAGATATTAGAGATCAGTTGGAAAGAACAGTATTTCACAATCTAGACACTTACCACATATTTGGGTTTGCTGACTGCCACCATGCTGGACAGAAAGTCTTCATCATACAGCTGGCTAAAAACATGGGAGTCGTAGGCCACTACAATGGATATTTCTTCCATCATTTTGTCAGCACACTTTATTAGTGGTGGCCAGCTAGAGACTCAGTATCCAACAGCAAAGAATTAGCTCAGCTCTGTATCAGTTGTTCACACCCACCCGAAGAGACTGAGAGGGTGGAGTATCACCGAAAGGGGAAAAAAGAAAAGAAAAACACACAGCAGCCAATCAAAGCTGCTTCTGTGTGCTGCTTTCCTATGGGAGTCTTCCTTATCTTTGCAGAAAATGTTTAGCTGAAACACCTGCTCCAATGCTCAGATACTGGAACTGCCATTCAGTAAGATATTCTTCAATCATAAAGTCATTTTACAATAGGAAATTAAATCTGAGAGAAGCAGGAAAATATCCAAAAACCTTGATTCATAATGGAGTCCTCGCTTGTGTTTTCCACAACTCTGTTTCTGAAATGCAGCATTTTGCCATTCCTTTTAGTGGAGGAGTTTCGATTTCTCAAGGCAATTTACTTTATGCTTGATCCACAGATTCTCACAAAATGAATGAACAATATTCTTCCACCATGGAGATTTTTCTGACAAATAGATCAGATACCTGCAGAAACTTTTGTGTTTGTGTAGGGGATGTTTTTGCTTCTGTCTTAAATATTCTGACATAAAATGGAAGTATGAGGCCACAGCAATCTTTTAAATTTCTGTTTACATGCAAATTTCAAATTTATTTCCAATAATCTCACATATATGCATGGTTACAGAGAACAAGTCTTCCTCCGTAGTCCAATCACATTTCAAAAGGATAAAGTCTTATCTAAATGATCTCCATTCACAAGAAACACAAGAGCAAAAATCCAAGCTTTCTTACAGACAGCATCTAGTGCTGCTATTGTTTTTAACTGCAAAGTAGCTTGATTGTGTCAGACCATTAATAGGGCAGAACCAAAAATGCAAAAAAATTTGGAAAAAAATGATTATTTTCAACTATAATTTGACCATGACATGCAAAATGAAGGAAATGTACCCTCAATTCACTACAAACCTTCAGTTTTTTTCAGAGTGTAAAGCAGTATTCCTTGATTAATTCTTTTTTTTAAAAAAATCAGAATTAAAAATAAAACTCATTTCTGTCTTACCTAATGCACACTTTCCCCTGTTCTATAGAATTTTGCTCCAATGGCAAAGGTTCCAGAACTGTGCATATAGTGGAAATTGAAAATATGCTTTTGTTGAAGCAAAAATGAGATGGCGTTTCCTGGTCCAAGCTCTTAGTACACTGTCACATGCTTGTTTTTCAGTCTCAAATAAAATGTGGTCAACTTTGATCTTCTCCTTATCCTGTTTTTCCTCATGAATCTCTCTCAAACATTACATGTATATTTCAAGAGGAACAGGTGTTTGCAATTAAATAGGAAAGCTGGGACACAGCTTTAGCATTCAGGATGAAAAAAACATTTCCGTTTTAATAAAGGAGGAGTAGAAATGACATGTTATTGCTAGGAAACAGCATAGAATTTTAATAGGCTTAAGACAGGCAACATGCAAAGCTTGAAGGAGAAATCCTTGAGATTAAGACAGCCACTGATCATATTTAAGCTGCAAAGTACAACAAAAAACCCTTTTCATTCTATCTGAAACTTTCAATCATGCAGTTTTGTACTGCCAAGGCTGTTAGTCTTACTTGTTTTCATTCCCATTGGAAAATACAGTTCAAATCTAAGTAGCAAACAAGTGATTCCTCCCAATCTCCGGTGAACAACATTCTGAAGACGTTCTGAAACCCGAATTTTGTCTTCATATGCATGTTACAAATGCAGGGAAACTCTTCGCAACAGGCATTTTCTCTTTCAGACAGGCTTCAACTTCCTGGTATAACTTGCTAGAAATGAAAGTGGCTCTTCCTGCCTTGGCAGCTTCGTTTTCCCTCACTATGTGACTCAGCATGGGCATGTGATAATGTGTGCACAAGGTGAATGTACAAAAGACACCTGTTGTAGGAGGCAGTAAAGAATGGAATTTCCCATAATACCATAGTCCCTGCTGTGGCTGCCAGGAAAGGGTGAAGTTACAGCTGAGAGCACATACATTTTATAATTACATTTGCTCCTTTTACATTAGCAAAAAGACTGAGGTAGAAATGCAAGATTTCCCTCAAATCAAAAACCTTTCAATAACATCCAAGTATTTTTTAAAAAATCAGCCAAATGTATTTGACAGCAACAAGACTATAGGAGTCATAAAATCTGGCATTTTCCACTTGAGCCTAAAAGGATGTTGAAAGTAACAAACCTACAAAAGAAGTTAGAGTAACTTCTTTTGTAGGTTTACAAGTGTTGTTTTCTCTATTCTCAACCAGAGACAGCTACAACATCCATCTCATTGTACATATTTAACTATCAGCCACACATCACTATCTCCCTCTTCAAGCTTCTTATAAGATAATCCAGGAGGCAAAAATCATTGTCTTTTGGTTCTCTCTACTCTCCTACCAAGTTGCACAGTGGGATAGATAAGTAGGAATTTCTAACTGTGTGGGTGTTTGGGTCCCAGAAACCCTCTCCCACTGCTGTCAACAGCAACCTTTTACCAAAACTGGGCAGGAAAGACACACTATTTTGGCCTAAATCCTGTTGTTACTCCCATTAGTGAATCAATGGGATTTACCTTTCTGTTGACACCCTATTCCACAATTGACTGAATGGGTTTACTCTAGCTGGAATTAACCAATAGGATTCTAGCCATGGTTTGTTGATGGTTTCTGACCTTTTCTAGGAAGGCTACATCTGTGTTTCTGACCAAGTGTGTAGGTATCCTTTCAAAATTTCCATACACTATTCTGAAAAATTTACGGAGATCATGATGACAACCTCTTCCTTTAATTTGAATTAAACACTGCTATTGCTTCCCATTAACATTTTACAACAGTGTTGTAGTAGTAATTATGACAGAAGTCATTTTGTATTTTCTTTTATTCTGTGTTTTTACCTATAACCAATAACCAACGTATCCAAATTTTGACCAGATATTAAATTTTGACCAGACATATTATGTATCATGTGGAGAACTACCTTTTTTCATCAACTAATCCTGAATTCTAGTATTCTGAGAAAGAAATTTTTAATCTACTTTCTCCATACTATGCATTCTGCTTAATCTCTCTCCCTCTCTTACACACACACACACACAGAGAGAGAGAGAGAGAGAGAGAGAGGAGAGAGAGTTGTTATTTTTCTAAACTGAATGCTCAATGCCAGTGTGGCATAGTAGTTTCAGTGCTGGACTCTGACTCTGGAGACCATGGTTCAAATCTCCACTTGGCCATGAAAACCCACTGGGTGACCTTGGGCAAATCACATACTCTCAGCCTCAGAAAACTCCATTATAGGTTCGTGTTAGGGTTGCTATAAGTTGGAAATAACTCAAAAGCGCAGAACAACAACAACAACAACCACATAAACGCAGTATTTCCTGAAGAGAAGATGCTCCAGGCTCCTGACAGCCTTTTTCACTTTGCTATATCCTTTCCCAAGTTGACATTTAAATTGAGCTCCCACTATGATCCTTTTCTTTGTCAGTCATCACCACCTCAGACAAAATGGGATGATGCTTTCTTAACCTCCTTTGTCTTTTGCACTCTTTGAAACTCTTTTGGGGGGTCGGATTGGGGAACTCTGAGAAATTGTGCAGACCTCCAGTATTCTGCAGGCTGGAGAATTTGGTGGTGTTGGGTTGGTGGGATCCTCCAGGATCTCAGACTACATGAGCCCACTCACCAATGGCAAAAAGAGACCCACACTGAAACTGGAAGAGACTATAGGTAGCTTTTAGTGATTAATCCCTCCTCCATTTTTAGGGCTTTGGGACCAAAACATGCTTCAAAAGTGGTCTATTTAGTCAGTCTATTCCAGAAAGCACAACAATAGGTACAGGGTGGACATAGTCCATGTTTTCTCCATCCATTCTATGAGACCAGAGGATTAATGAAGGTTTCCAACCAACGGTTTGTAAGAGACATGGAGGCAGAATTTTACTGTTCATTTTCCTTGGGGTTTTTCCGGGCTGTGAGGCCGTGTTCTGGAATAGTTTCTTTCTGACGTTTCGCCTGCATCTGTGGCTGGCATCTTCAAAGAATGTTGGGTAGGAGTGTGTGGGAGGTTTATATACTGTGAACCCCTGTTGGAGAGGATATGTAAATTTGTGTATTTGAATGGCTAGTTTCTGGGTGGAGATATGCAAAGAGGATTAGTGTCTGTTTGGCTAATGGTCCATTGTCTGCTGGAAATCAGAACTCAACACTTGCAAATTAACTCCACTCAGAGACAGGGGGATTTCCAGCATATCCTCTCCAACAGGGGTTCATAATATATAAAAAAAACCCCACACTCCTACTCAACCATTCTCTGAAGATGCCAGCCACAGATGCAGGCGAAACGTCAGAAAGAAACTCTTCCAGAACACGGCCTCATAGCCCGGAAAAAAACCAAGGAAAATCTATGGATGCCAGCTGTGAAAGCCTTCAACTTCACACTGACTGTTCATATTTTGTCTGCCCCACCAGAATCAGAACTATTATAATTCTAATTAGAATTATTATCTTATCAAGCCTAACTAAGAATTTTATCACTGTGCCCAAAGAACTTTGCCATATTAATTAAAATTAAAGCTTTCTGAATGTGTCTACTTTATCTCTTACTACTATACTTCTCTACTTTGCCAATAAATACTATCAGCTCAGCTATACATTTGTTTTCTTGGGAAAAGCTACTACATTTGTGTTACTTTAGCTCAAGTATCAAGCCTGTTGCTTGGTAACTGCCAAAATAACAAGTTGGACTATACTGAGTCATTTTTGTTTAAGCAGATTCTTATTTATGCTTTATTTTTTGCCATCTGGGTTGAGCCAAAAACCTCACATGTGACATGGATGTAAAGCTCTGAAGCTCTTCACTTACATTAAGGATGCAAGGTTCCATCTGTGGTTTGCTTGCTTGCTTGTTTTTTTCACTGTCACTGTTCACAGAGGCCAAATATCTTAAGGTCAGTTCTCCTGCACATTTTTTGGATGTGGGATGACTGCCACAATACTGCCACATTCACACAATACACCCCACTGAGAACCCCTGTAATGAGAGATTTGAGCGTTGGGCTACAACTCTGGAGAACAGGGTTTGAATTCCTGCTCAGCCTGGAAACCCACTGGGTGACCTTAGGCAAGTCACACTCTCAGCCTCAGAAGGAGCTAATGGCAAATCACATCTGAGCAAATCTTGCCAAGAAACCCCCATGATAGGTTTGCTTTAGAGTCACCACAAGTTGGCAACAACTTTAAGGCACACAACAACAAAAACAATTGCCCAAGTAATCTGGAGAAATAAGTAACTGATTAAATGCTGAACAGAAACAGTGAAACAGAGGGATCAAGGTTCAATCAATAGCTTACACTGTCACAGCTTTGTTTTGGTGGAATATTGCAAAGAACAATGTGTGAAGAGAATATGCATGTTTTCTCTTTCAGTCTTAAATGTATTATAATTGTTATGGCATTCATGATTATATATCATTTAGCTGATACCTAAACCTCTGACCAGTGGAAAAAATCTGGCCCATGGAGAACCCTGCTGGTCCCCTTTCCAAGGCCTTGCTGTACCCTTCTCCCATATAAGAGGAATCCCTGCTGTTCTTTCTGATCACTGATTGCCAACAGCAATGGGGATTCAGTTTTCTGCATTGCTTGCAATCCAAATCAGGACAGTGAACAGCCCATGGAGCAACTGGGACTCAGTGGGAAGTTGGAGGAACTGCTCCTCCAAGTGGAAGCCAACTCCTTTCAACTTCCATCATCCCAACTGGGATGGAGTGAAAGGCATGTCATATAGTCACAATTTAGCTGGAACTTTTTGGAGGGACAGTTTCTGCAAAATGCTACCCTAGTCTTTACTTGGAATGAACTGGATTGCAAATGTCATTCAGAACAGGCATTTGACTCAATTAGTATTTGGAGAAGTCTCTTCTCCAAGTTCTGGCCAAATCCCTGTAATCCATACTGTGAATGGAGGAAAAAAAGGGGTCATTGCATGTTGTGTGCTACTTGCTATCCCCACTGGGATGGCCAAAGGTACATAGGACAGGTGTGGCTTAGCTAGTGCTTAGACTCCTCTGAGGTCCCCCACACTCTCTGCAGCTGTTTATGGAAGAATGACAGTGTTCCATAGAATCATAGAATCATAGAATTGCAGAGTTGGAAGAGACCACGAGGGCCATCCAGTCCAATCCCCTGCCATGCAGGAAATCACGATCAAAGCATCCCCGACAGATGGCCATCCAGCCTCTGTTTAAAGACCTCCAAGGAAGGAGACCCCACCACACTCCGAGGGAGTGCGTTCCACTGCCGAACAGCTCTTACTGTCAAAAAGTTCCTCCTAATGTTGAGGTGGAATCTCTGCTCCTGGAGCTTGCATCCATTGCTCCGTGTTCCGATCTCTGGAGCAGCAGAAAACAAGCTTGCTCCATCCTCAACGTGACACCCCTTCAAATACTTCAACAGGGCTATCATATCGCCTCTTAACCGTCTTTTTTCCAGGCTAAACATACCCAGCTCCCTAAGTCTCTCCTCATAAGGCATGGTTTCCAGACCTTTCACCATTTTAGACGCCCTCCTCTGGACACACTCCAATTTGTCAATATCCTTTTTGAATTGTGGTGCCCAGAACTGGACACAGTATTCTAGGTGAGGCCTGACCAAGGCAGAATGGAGTGGCACTATTACTTCCCTTGATCTGGACACTATACTTCTATTGATGCAGCCCAAAATCACATAGGCCTTTTTAGCTGCCGCATCACACTGTTGACTCATGTTCAACTTGTGTTCTACTAGGACTCCTAGATCCCTTTCGCACGTAGACTCATTCAGCCAGGTCTCCCCCATCCTATATCTATGCATTTCATTTTTTCGCCCTAAGTGCAGTACCTTACATTTCTCCGTATTGAATTTCATTTTGTTAGCTTTGGCCCAGCTCTCCAGTTTATCCAGGTCATCTTGAATTTTGATCCTGTCCTCCAGAGTATTTGCTACTCCTCCTAATTTGGTGTCATCTGCAAATTTGGTAAGTATGCCCCTAATTCCCTCATCCAAGTCATTGATAAAGATGTTGAATAGCACTGGGCCCAGGACAGAACCCTGTGGCACCCCACTGGTCACATCTTTCCAAGACGAAGAGGAGCCACTGCTGAGCACCCTTTGGGTACGGCCGGTCAACCAATTACAAATCCATTGAACAGTTAACTTGTCTAGCCCACATTTTACAAGCTTGTTTGCAAGAATGTCATGGGGAACCTTGTCAAAGGCCTTACTGAAATCAAGGTATGCGATGTCCACAGCGTTCCCTTCATCTACCAAGCTGGTAATTTTATCAAAAAAAGAGATCAGATTAGTCTGGCATGACTTGTTACTCTGAAACCAATGTTGACTATTTGTGATTATGGCATTGCCTTCTAAATGTTCACAGACTCTCTGTTTAATGATCTGCTCTAGAATCTTCCCTGGTATTGATGTCAGACTAACTGGATGATAATTGTTGGGATCCTCTTTTTTCCCCTTTTTGAAGATGGGGACAACGTTTGCCCTCCTCCAGTCTGTTCCAGATAGTGCAGATCTCAGTAAACAGAAGTCAAAAACATGGTGGCAATACAGAACTATGTTCTCATTCAGCTTTCCTTCAACTGTGAAAACAGTTCTAAAGGAAACAGAAAACACTAACTGCCTGTACATATCCTTCCTTTGTATCCTGGCCACAAAGAGCAATCCATAGTCAAATTACTTCAGAGTGTTCTTATTAAACTCATCAGTATTGTTGCAGAGTAATTGTCTGTAGGCAATTGGTTTGCTCAGATTTGCAAAGCACTTTGCATTTCTCATAATATAACTGTACTGCCATATAAATCAAGTTTTTATAAAGTTAATTAGCAAAATACTAATTATCTTGCAGAAGCACTATACAAAATAAGGGAAAATGTAATCAGCAAGCAAAGCTCTTGTGGTAATTTAAGCACGTTACCAGTGTTCTGCCCTGGGACTACAGGGGTAGCCTCCACAGACAGGATAGGATCTCCTTCTCAAAGAGGAGTTGAAGCGATTCCTAGTGTCTCAGGCATGAAGAAAGACAGGCCTCCCAATTTAGTACTTCCTCCTCCTCTTCTGGCAGGTATTTTATGCTCTTGTTTGGGTTATGTCAGAACACAGCAAAGGAAGCACTAGAGTCAGCTATCTTTTCCTGTGGGCTGAGGCAAAAACACTAATCTGTTAGCCAACTCAGCTAGCTTGGAAGTAAATCTCCTCTTTCTCTGGCACGAAGAGTAGAGGGATGCAGAAGGTGCAGGCACTGTGGTTCCACCCAACTCCAGGTTGTATCTTGCAACACTTTCCTCATTCCCATCATCTGTACCTCCAGTGTGAGCTGCTGTGAGCATCCAATGCCACCCCAAGCATGATTTTATGGAATTAGTTTCAGTTGATATGGCCTGAAGAGACGGACGAGGTGCTTGCAGTTATGTGGATGCCAACATGCTCTCTTGAGTCTTGTTCTTCTTAGTTGATTTAAAGATAGCCCACATCTGATTCAGTGGGTCTAGCATGTAGCTAACACATGGTTATATGAATAAATAAACAAATAATATTACAGGAGGGAGCGGTATCTGCTGCTCTTAAATCTAACAAAGCCAAAACTGGACCAAACAGGGCACAACTACTAGCCAGTTGCTAATATCCTCTTTTGTTGCAAACTGCTTGCAAGAGTTGTGACAGAGTATCTACACGCATTCTGTGATGAAAATAATTATTTAGACCAATTTCAGTTTGAGTTCAGGGGTGGCTTTTGACTCAAACCGGGATTCAATCTTGCTTGAATTGAGACCTTTATCAAGAGGGACAGAGGGAATATAACTCTGTTATTACTGCTGGATCACTCAGTGGCCTTTGATACAACTGACTATGGTATCGCCTGGAGTAACTCTGTTGCATGAGAACTAGGAGCATAGTGGTTCTGCGGACTTGGCCTAAGAAAAGCATAAGAGGACTGCTCTTTGGCTACCTTATAACTGTGTAGTATGGTGCCATAGGGTACCATCCTGCCTTCGATGAGAAATGACTCTAGCTATACCTAGAATTAAAAATTCTGGCAGATTCTCCCAAACCGGTGAGGCTTTGAGTGCGATCCTAGAAGTTGTCCGTGTGCCTTAGCTTACCTAAGTAATGAGTGGTAGGAACATCACCAGAAGAAAGGTCAAGTGGTGAAGAACTGGCCACAGAAACTATGCACAGACATTTGGTGGCTAGTAACATTGGGGGGGGGGAGCCTGTGTGGAGTAGTGGTTTGGGTGTTGCATTAGGACCCTGGAGTTTGAATCCCCGCTTGGTCATGGAAACCCACGGGGTGACGTTGGACAAATCACACTCTCTCAGCCTCAGAGCAAGGACAGGTTGTTTACCTGTACCTGTAGTTCTTTGAGTGGTCATCTGTGAATTCACACAATTGGGTATTTTTGCACCTGTGCAGAGCACTCTCGGAACACTCTAGAACCCTTACATACCATTTTGGGCAGTAGCCCTGCCCACCCTCCTGTGCACTATATTAATTCCTAAGTCAGCTCCTAAGACACCACATTAGCAAAATCCAGGACAAGTCAGGATGCAAGGGGGGGAGGATGTGCAGGTTTGTGTGAATTCACAGATGACCACTAAAAGAACTAGTTACAGGCTAAGCAACCTGTCTTTCTTCTTTACAGTCTCTGTGAATCCACACAATTGGGAGACTAGCAAGCTACCCCATGAGTGGGAGTGTTCTTCAATAAAAGCTGGAGCCAGAAAAAACACACACACCAGGTATGAAGTGAACCAGAATTTGTGTATTAAACTCAGTTACTAAACAAGGAAACTGTACAGTAGTCAAGCAACACAGAAAAATAAAACTGATCTGCTGAAGGCCGCCCCTGCCCTGGAAGCAGTATCCACTTTATAGTTTGACACAAACGTCAAGTGAGACAACCAAGTTGCAGCTCTACAAATGTCAATCAATGGAACCACCCTTAAAAAAAACACCAAAACAGCTACCACTTGCATGGAGTGACTTCTGAGCGGAGAAGGAGCCAGCTTGTTAGCAAGTTGGTAAACTGAGCATATGGTAGATGCCACCCACTTAGAAAAATGTTGAATGGAGACAGGGTGCCCTTTTTTCAATCTGGCATAACAGTCTCTGTGATTGTCAGAAAGGACGTGTGCAGTCAATGTAAAAAGCCAGTGCCCTATGGACATCTAGAGTATGTAGGGAACGTTCCAGGTCTGATACTGAATTCTAGAAAAACACTGGCAAGGTGATGTCCTGATTCAAATGGAAAGATGATATTATCTTGGGCAAGAATGAAATGTCCAATCTGAGCACAACTTTATCATTGTGGAAACAGGTGTATGGCAGGTCAGCTCTCAAGGCACAAAACTCACTGGCCCTCCTGGCCGATGAGATGGCTACACGGAGTGCAGTCTTGTAAGACAAAAGCCACAAATCACAGGAAGCAAGGGGCTCAAAAGGGGCATTAAACCAGATTGTAAGGACTAACTCCAGGCCCCACACCGGAGTTGGCAGTATCACAGATGGATGCAGCTTTTGGTATCCCTTAAGAAAACGCTTCACAAGGGGATTCATGAAACTGGAAGGATTGCCCAGTTGTTGGAATCATCAAGAAATCAACTCTCTTGGAATCATCATTGGATTGACGACAGGGACATTTGCTTCTCCAAAAGAGATGTAAGAAATTCCAGGACCAGTGGTAGGGAAGCATCGCCAGCGGAGAGACCCTTCCTTGCCAGTAAGAAAATCCAAGAACTTTTGCCATTTATAGGTGTATGAGTGTTGCGTGGCAGGCCTCTGGGCAGCATCCATAATCCTCTGAACTGAATGCAGGAGGAGGTCTAGAGGAATATCCACCATGCCGTTGGTTTGATGGTCAGCAGATCTGGATGGTGAACCCTGACACCGTACAAGGTGAGCAGATTCGGATGAAGTGGGAACTGGCAATACTGTCCCTGGGAGAGGTGAATGAGAGTGGCAAACCATGGTTGCCGGGGCCACCATGGGGTAACTAGTATGCAAGATGCCTTGTCCTGTCTGATCTTCTCCAGAATTTGGGTTATCAGAGGGAAGGGATGGAAGGTGTACACAACTGGCCCATGCCAGTTGAAAAGGAAGGCATCTCCGAAAAAGCCCTTCGCACTCGGTTCCCTGGAGCAAAACACTGTGCATTGGCTGTTCTTGCTGGACGCAAAGAGATCGACTTGGGGCCAACCGCACTCCTTGAATACTGACTGGATATGTGGGGCAGCGAGTTTCCACTCGTGGTAGACTGCAGATGATCTGCTGAGTGCATCTGCCACCACATTCTGGTCCCCTGGGAGGTATAGTTGAATTGCTCTCTGAACACACCAGTCCAAGAGCTGTAGCACAAGGGTTATCAATTGTCTCGACCACATGCCCCCCTGTTTGTTGATGTAAAAAACAATTGTGGTGTTGTTTGAAACCACCTGTACCACCTTATCCCGAAGGGAAGTCTCAAAGAAGCGCAGGGCCTTGAACACTGCTGGCAGCTCTAGGACGTTGATATGAAGACGTTTCTCCTTCAGTGACCATCTGCCTTTGACTGAAAGATTGTCCAGGTGGGCTCCCCAGCCCTGTAACGATGCATCTGAGGTGATTGAAACCAAGGGTTGTGGCAGGAAGAAGGGAAGGCCTGCCTGCACCACTTGTGGGTCCATCCACCAATGTAGAGTCCTGAGAATACTCCTTGGGCTGGAGAGGAATTTGCGTGGGTGGTCTACCAATAGATTGAAGCGGCGAATGAACCAATACTGTACAGGTCTCATGTGCAGATGCACCAGGGAAGTGATGAACATGGTCCATGCCATGTATCCTAGAGTCTTCTGAATTTGTTTTAAGGAGACTCTCCAGCATCGAATGCAAGTGGCAACCACCTGTTGAAGAGGGAAGAATCTGTTGGCGGGCAAGAAAACTTTGGCCCTGGTTGACTCCATCAGAGCTCCAATGAACTTCACTGACTGAGATGGTTGGCAATGTGATTTCTCGAGGTTGATGACAAACCCAGGGCCAGGCAGGAGAGTCAAGGGGTGTGGATATTGTCCAACAGTTGTTTCTCAGAGTCTGTGATGAGCAGCCAGTCATTGAGGTATGAGAAGATGACAACACCATGTTGATGGAGCCAAGCTACGACAACAACCACACACTTTGTGAAGATGCTTGGCACAGTGCATAGACTAACTTTGAAGCAATACACATGGGGACTAACTGAGAAGCAGAGGAGCCAGTGAGCTGTGTCTTCCCGTGATTTGACCAAAGTACAGTTGTCCCTTCCTATTCACTGGGGTTTGGTTCCAGGACCCCCCGTGGATACCAAAATCTGTGAATATTCAAGTCCCATTATATGCAATGGCATAGCAAAATGGTGTCCCTTATATAAGATGGCAAAATCAAGGTTTGATTTTTGGAGTATTATTTTTTAAAGAATATTTTCAAGCCGCGAATACTTAAATCCATGGATATGGAGGGACAACTGTACAACAGCCTCAATATAGTCATCCTGGCTTCTAGTGAATGCTCTGGCTTTGTGAGAGTATGCTTGCATGTATGATTGTGTGTATGTATGGGTTCCTGTCGATCCTAGAGAAGCAAGGCCGTAAAAGACCCAAATAAAATGGATGCCGTGCAGAGCATTGCTAAGAGGTGTATCTTGGAAGCCGGACCGAGAAATAAGGAAGACTTGGCAGACGAAGCGAAAATGTTAACCAAGCAGAACTTGAACAATTTTACTTGTCAGCTTGGCCTGTGGAAGTTTGGTACAAACAGAACTTCCCAGTGGACTGCTAGTGGACTGCTGACCATGCATAACATAGACAATACCAGCTGTCGGCATGACTGAGGGAATTCTTTGCGAACACAGAACATACCTTGCTCTGCCTAAGGAACTGTTCTAACCTGAAAAGCCTGCCTTTCTCAAGGAAGGAGATGAAGAAGGTATAAGAGCTGGGACATTTTCAGCTTTGCTTTCATGGTTCCTGAACCCGCGGCAATGGACCATCTGGCCTTCGTAGATCAGTGGATTCAAGAGGGTCGTATGTGAGTATGTCTGTGTGAGAGTGTGTGTGAATGAAAAAGAGCTCTTGAAACTTAATTGAATGTTTAATGTCTGATGTCTAAATAAATGTTACATACATGGTGACTGAAAACCAAATTTGGTCTCTCTGTGCCTTTTTGCCTGTCATTTGTCTGGGAAAATCTTAAACACTACCTGATTAAAAGGACCTTTATGTGGTCATAACAGATTGATCTGTTCTAAGACCCCATTTGTTTGTCTTTTTAGCCATACACAGTATTCTTAGCGCTCTTCTCTAATACCACATTTCGAATGAATTGATTCTCTTTCTATCAGCTTTCTTTGCTCCCTTTCACTGTCCAGCTCTCACATTTGTACATGGTGATGGGAAAGACAATGGCTTGAAAAACGCTGATCTTTGCATTTTATGATCTTGTACTGTTCTTTCATAGCTACCCTACCCAGTCCTAGTACATTTTTGATTTCATGGCTGCAGTCTCCACTCTGGTCTATGATTGATCCAAGGAATAGGAAGTCTTTCACTATTTCAATTTTCATGTCATCTATTTTGAATGTGTGCACTGTAAATCCTCCGTGGTCATTATTTTTGTTTTCTTAATGTTCAGCATTAAGCCTGCTTTTGCACTTTCTTCTTTGATTTTCTTTAGTTGTTGCTCCAAGTCTGTGCTGTTTTCAGCTAGTATTTTGATGTCATCTGCATATTTTAGATTGTTGATGTTCCCTCCTCCGATCTTTACTCCTCCTTCCTCTATCTCTAAACCTGCTCTGCACATGATGTTTTCTGCATACGAGATGAACAAGTAGTATGATAGAATGCAACCTTGCCTTACTCCCTTTCCAACTGGGAACCATTCTGTTTCTCCATATGCCGTTCTTATGATGGCTTCTTGTCCTGAGTACAGATTATGCATCGGGACTATCAAGTGTGTTGGTACACCCATTTATTTTAGAGCAATCCATAGTTTCTTATGATCTATTCTGGAATTCCTGCTGTGGTCCATTATCCAGCATATGTTTGCTATGTAGTCCCTAGTGCCTCTACCTTTTCTGAACCCAGCTTGCACCTCTGGAATCTCTCTCAAAAACCACAATAGTTCCTTTTGTTATCAATTTCTGGTTCTTATTTATAGCTCTGCTTTAGAAGAGTTGGGAAATGTAACTTCTTTTTTACCCTATGCACAAACAACTTCCATGATGAATCTCATTATATTATCATGGAAGAAAACAGTGAAGAGTAAGAGAAACAAATCAGAGTTCTTTTCCATCCCAACTATTGTACTCTATTAAGAGTGCAAGCCTTATGCTGATCTACAAACAAGCCGCACAGTCAGACCTTGATGAATGTTATTCTCCTGTGAAGCTCCCACTTCCATAGGAAACCTGGCTATATCTTGACAGTACAGCCAGACACTTCTATTCAGTCATTGTCAATAATGGATTGGCTAGAAACTATAAGATTATTTTCTAGATTCAGGCTTAATAAAACAGATTTTGTTATTCTAGGCAGATTGGGGCAGTGGATGTGGGGCAGATTTGAGACTGGAACAAAGAGACATAACAAACACAAACACTTTCCCGTTACTTTTTTCACCCAACTATGAATTCTTCAACTGTCTTGTGTATAATTTTTCCTTATCTGCAGGCATATATGATCATGCTCACCTTTACATTGCAAGCCTGTTCCATAAGCCTTCTAGCATTCTCTTCAGCTCTGTACCTCTTGGGCAGCTGCACCCTAAAAAACTTCAAGGCCCCTTCAAAATCAGCTTGTAGAAGATCCTCCTTGGATGTCTGCAATGAAACACAACACAGAACTAGTGTGAGTACTTAAGACAACCATAGTAGCTCTATTGTGGCCTCAATTTGTCATCTGTTGAATATTTATTGATTGATATTATTTCTAGACCACTTCTCATCATAAAATATAATCAATTGGTTTACAATATAAAACCAATACAATAGGAAAAAAAGATATGAGAAAATATCCAGAGTTTTGTGAAATCAGTACTGAAGATCTGTGCCTAGACATCTTGACGGACTACCTGCAACCATAGGTGTCCATCACATCTTTGTTCTTATCCAACAATATATAGCCTTCATAAAAACACAGATCCTTGTAGAGAGAAACCTTCTCTCTGAAGGCAATACCACATTTAAAAAATAGCAGAGGCACAGCAATGCCAAAGTGTAACTAGTTGATATTCTTCTATGTCTAGAAGCTAATCTTTCAGAGTTTCTCAGGACAGATGTTTGCAAAGGAAGGACAGGTTGCTTACCTGTAACCATAGATCTTCAAGTGGTCTTCTGTGAATTCACACAGTTGGGTTATTCCTGCGCCGGCGCAGAGCATACGGAACCTTCTGGTATCGCTAGGCAGAATGTGCATTGATACATTTTTGGTGGTAACTCTGCACACACTAACGGTCCCTTAAAAGGCACTCCTGTCAAATTCCCCTGAGTTCCTTGAATGATGCCGCAATCAGCAGCATCAGGAACATTAGGCACATATGCAGTAGCAGGACATAGAGGGGAGGATGGGCGGGTCTGTGTGAATTCACAGAAGACCACTCGAAGATCTATGGTTACAGGTAATCAACCTGTCCATCTTCTTCGTGGTCTCTGTGAATCACACAGTTGGATAGACTAGCAAGCTTCCCCACTGGAGGAGGGTATGTCCTATACATCAGTAGACGAAGACCACCTCACAGACAATCAAGAAAGGGATTTGTTGACAGCACATTCTGTAAACACTAAGCAATGCAGCAATGAGTTAATAGTCAATAGCTTAACCATGCAATACACTCACTTATTGGATGGAGGACAGAAGCACTTCCCTCCCAAATACAGCCTCGTTCCTAGAACGAGTGTCCAGTGTGTAATGTGAAATGAATGTCAATGGTGAAGACCAGGTCGCAGCACAGCAGACATCCCCAAGGGGCACCCCAGAGAGGAACGCAGTTGAAGTGGAGACAGCTCTCATAGAGTGTCCACAAACCCGTGGAGGCAGAGGCTTCTTGACCAGTTCACAGCAGAGAGCAATGGTCAACGTCACCCACTTTGAAAGATGCTGCAACGAGATCTGTGCACCTCGCTTCAAGTCGGCATAGGAGACGAAGAGCTGACGTGGTTGACGGAATGGAGCAGTCGGTTGTATGTAGAATGCAAGCGCCCTCCGTACATCCATGGAATGGAGGGTACGCCTGAATTTGTCCTTTGGGTCCTGCATCAAGGCAGGCAGGACAATGGGTTGGTTAAGGTGGAAACTGGAGACCACTTTGGGAAGGAAGGAGATGTCCGGTCTCAACACCACCTTATGCTTGTGGAAGCAGGTATATGGAGGGTCTGGCCGTAAGGCACACAGTTCTCCAGCCCAACAAGCAGAAGTGATGGCAACCAGGAAAACAGTCTTCCATATCAGTAGCCTGAGGTCGGTAGAGGCCATAAGTTCGAAAGGTCGTCTCACAAATTGGGAGAGGATGAGTTCGAGGCTCCAGGTCGGGGTGGGATCCAAAACTGGAGGATGGAGGTTGGCATAACCCTTCAGGAACTTCTTTACCATCGGGTCCTGGAAGGGAGACGGTCGACCCCAAGCTTGGAGTTCGACAGAGATAGCTGCCAGATAGCCTCTGAGAGATGAAACCGAGAGCCCTGCTTCCGACAAATGGAGGAGGAATTGGAGGACCGTCGGTACTGAGCAAGATTGAGGGTCTGATACCTGGTATGCTAGGAACTTTTTGAAACGGTTCCACTTGTAGAGGTAGGCTTTCTGAGTGGAGGGCTTCCTAGCAGCATCGATGATCTTCTGGACCTCTCAAGGCAGAGAGGAGGGAGAGACGGCATGAGGTGGTCGCGGGTTCACGGCCAGCTCCTCCAAGCCGTCAGGCAAAGCGTGTCAAGTTCGAGATGCCTGACCTTCCCTTGTTGGATAGTGAGCAGATCGGGTTGGTCTGGAAGGTGAAGGAAGCACCATCTGGACAGAAGCAGGAGTGGAGCAAACCATGGTTGCTGGGGCCACCACGGGGTGATGAGGATCGCATCCGACCAGTCTCGACGTAGCTTGGTGACAACCCTCATCAGCAGTGGTATCGGGGGAAAGAGGTATAGGAAGGGTCCATTCCATTGATACAGGAAAGTGTCCCCTCTGGATTCCCTGTGCTGTGTTCTGGAGCAGAACTGGTCACGCTGTCTGTTCTGGGTGGTCACGAAGAGGTCTATCAGCAGAGTTCCCCATCGATGGAAGAGGTCTGCCACCACACGTTGGTGGAGCATCCACTCGTGGATGCTGGAGTTGGAACGGCTCAGTCCGTCTGCAAGAGTGTTCTCCCCGGGGAGATGGATGGACTGAAGAATGATGTTCCTTTCGATGCACCACTCCCAGATCTGAAGAGTAAGCTGGAGGAGTTGAGGGGATCTGGTACCTCCTTGCTTGTTCAGGTAATACATCACTGAAGTGTTGTCCGTGACGAGAAGCACCATCCTGCCTCAAACCAATACCTCGAAGGCCTGAAGTGCCTTCTGGACCGCCAGGAGCTCCAAGACGTTAATGTGCAGCCCCCGTTCCTCGATACTCCAGGAGCTCTGGATCTCGTGGCGCCCTAGATGGGCTCCCCAACCTTGAAGAGATGCATCCGTCGTGAGGGAGACATCTGGTTGAGGAGGGTCGAAAGGAAGACCAGAGAGAACATTGGTTGGTACCAACCACCAGTCCAGGGAGCGGCGGATGGAACGGGGCATCATTAGGAGTGTCCCAGGGTAGTTCCGTAGATGGTCGAAGACTCCCAGGAACCAGTATTGAAGCGGTCAGAATCGAAGTCTGGCCAGGCGAGTGACTGATGTAGTGGCTGCTATGTTTCTGAGGAAGACTTGGATGGCGTGCGCTCAAACCCGTCGGGACCATCAGCACTCTTGAATCAGGGATCGAAGGGTGTCGAACCGATCCTCGGGGAGGTATGCTGCTGCCGAGATTGAATCCAGTAGAGCTCCTATGAACTGGATCGACTGAGTAGGGTTCAGCTGCGACTTCTCCATGTTCACAACAAGTCCCAGGGTGTGTAAGACATCTAGGGTAAAGGTGTTGTCTCTCTTGATCTGGTGCTTGGAATCTGCCACAATCAGCCAATTGTCTATGTATGGAAAGACTATCACCCCATGCTGTCGTAGGAAGGCCGCCACTGCTGCCATACATTTCATGAACACCCTCGGGGCCGTAGAGAGTCTGAACGGGAGGACGCGGAACTGGTAGGCTTTGTCCTCAATCTGGAATGCTAGAAACCTCCTGTGGGAAGGGTGGATCCCGATGTGGAAGTAGGCATCCTTGAGGTCTATGGACGCAAACCAGTCCCGTCGTTGAAGAAGGGGGAGGATAGCAGCAAGGGTGGTCATCCTGAACTTCTTTGAGATGATGTACCAATTCACTCCCCTGAGATCGAGGCTGGGACGGAGGCCACCGTCTTTCTTCGTAACCAGGAAGTATCTGGAGAAGAAGCACTGGTGATGATGCTTGGCATCCACGGGTTCGATGGCTCCTTGTTGAAGCAGGGTCTGGACCTCCTCGATGAGGGTAGGGGAAGGTGGCATGGCACGGACCCGACCTATTGGGTGCAGTTCATCACACTCGATCCAGTAACCATGTCATACAATCTGGAGTAGCCAGTGGTCTGATGTTATCAAGGACCAGGCGTGCTGGAACAATGACAGACGGTCTCCAAACAGGGGGGGGGGTCTAAAAGAAAACAGAAACATCAATATGAAGAGGGACAACTCAAAACCTCCTCCTGCCTTGGTCTTTTGATTTTTGCTTGGAGAGAAGGCAGTAGTGGGAGGTGGATCCCTGGCTCCTCACCTATGAGGAAGATGACATTGGTTGCTGGAATCTAGAGCGCCTCGAGGATTGAGCCGTGTTTCCCCGTCTAAAGGGCTGGCTGTAGGAGGATGCGTGCCAGCCAGACCAGTGCCTAGGACGGTAGGCAGAAGATGAGGATGATGGCATACCGTACTTCTGTGCGGTGGTCCTCATCTTCTGCGTGAATTCAAGTTTCTCGTCCGTTGAACCATTGAAGAGGACCGAGTTGTCAAAGGGCATATCTTCAATGGTTGCAGCTGCCTGCATGGATAGGCCAGACGACCGAAGCCAGGCATGGCAACGTAAGGCAACGGAACCTGCCACGGTCTTGGCAGCACAGTCAGGAACGTGTCGTGCTGAGTTCATCTGCTGCCCTGCAAGCAGGTGGGCCTCTGTCTGGATAGCCTCCGCCATCCTTCTCTCTTCCAGCAGATCCTGTATGAGGGGCGCCAACCTCTCCCATAGGACCTGCTGATAAGCCCCCATACACACCGAGTAATTGGCTATCCAGAAGCTGAGCCCAGCAGCCAAATATAGCTTTTTGCCAATGATGTCCAGCTTCCTTCCCTTGGGGTCAGAAGGGGTGGACTGCGCTTGGTATTGTCTCCTAGGCTGTGCTGCCTCAACGACCACAGAGTTGGGCTTTGGATGCTCCTGCAGCCATTCGATGCCATCTCCATCCACTCGGTACAGGCGGTCAATCCGCTTCGAAGTCGACGGGATCAAAGATGGATTTTCCCATGAACCCTGCGTGAACTTCAGAAGGGATGGAAGGACCGGAATGCGGGCCGCCGGTGGAGCATTTGATTTGATCTGGTGATAGATGGGATCAACCGGGTCGGACTCCTTCTCGGTGACTTTAAGCTCCAGGGCATGCGGCATGTGCACCACCGGCTCTGAGAAGGAGCGGACATCATCAGTAGGAGAGGAGGAATCCTCATCCAGTAATTCAGGCTGAGGGGATGTCAGATAATGGAGATATCTGTCAGAAGAGTCGGATGAGGTGGACGAATCTGACAACAGAGATGGGCTACGGTGGCGGCATAGTAGCGAGGATGTATGAGGCGATGGAGTAGGAGGCAATGGAGGAAGTGGATGGAACGGAGAGACTTGGCAGCCTGTATCCTTCAGCATTGGCTTCGGTGAGTGTCTCAGAGGAGTTGAAGCCTTGCCCAGTCCTTGGAATGAGAGACGGGGTAGAGGCATCGACAAAACATGACGGATAGCCACCTCTTCTGTGAGGTAGAATACCCGGTCTGAGTGGAGAGTGAGTCGTTGCCAAAAACAGTCCGGGTCAAGCCAAAATCAGAGATCAAAACCAAGACAAGAGGAGCGCAAAAATTGTTGTCAGAAGTCCGAGTCAAGCCAAAAAAGTTTTCAAAACACCCAGAATCGAGGGCGAAGAGATAGAATCGTCATCAAAATACAGTCCGAGTCAAAACCAAAAGCGTAAGAGATTAAACTAGTGAGCGAAGGTTACTTCAAGCTGCTAACGCAGCGGAAAAAAAGGAACTGAGGGGAATTAGGTGGGAGCGCCTTTTAAGGGACCATTAGTGTGGGCGGAGTTACCGCCAAAAATGTATCAATGCACATTCTGCCTAGCGATACCAGAAGGTTCCGTATGCTCTGCGCAGGTGCAGGAATAACCCAACTGTGTGATTCACAGAGACCACGAAGAAGATACAGTAGTATAAAAGACCTGATACAGTACTAATCTTTGCTTCTCAAGTCCCTAAAACATTTAAAGAATGCTTTGTAAAGCTTCAAATGATGAAACAAATCAGAAGTGCAAAGGTGAATACTATAAAAGAAAACACGGGTCTGGAAACATATAAACTAGCTACAGCTGACAGAGGGATCATGGTATTAAAATTAAGTGTGCTGTTCCAAAAATAACATAAAAGAGCATAACTATTAAACAAGATTAATTTCTACTGAAGGTTAAAAAAAAATTCCATGTCAGAACCTTAACTAGAATGTGTGTGCTAAATGCTTCTTTTACACTTGGAAGTAAACAGGAGAGCAGTATGGTACAGTGGTTTGAGCATTGGCTTATGACTCTGGAGACCAGGATTCAAATCCTTGCTCAGTCATAGAAACTGGATGATGTTGATCAAGTCACACTGTCTCAGCCTCAGATGAAGGCAAAGGAAAAACCCCTCTGAACAAATCTTGGCAAGAAAACTCCATGATAGGTTCGTCTTAAGGTTACTGTAAGTCAGAAATGACTTGAAGGCATACAACAACAACAACAACAAGTAGTTAAGCAGAGACAAAGTTACACGGCAGGTTTTATTGCGGCAATTTGCGCTTTAGCGCTTTTTCGCACCAGTGCGGGGCAGTTTAGACAATTTATGGGTGATTCAGTTGCATTGTTTACTTTTTCGCTTTCTGGTTCAGACGGGCAAAGATGAAGGGGGCATGGCCTCCCAAGCACAGAAAGAGGGAGGAAAAGGAGAGAGAGGAAGGAATGGCTTACAAATGCCTGCCTCTTAAAGCCAAAAGGAGCCCTTCTCCTTCACTCACTGAAAACACACAGAAACACTTGCTGTTATTAAAGCTGCACACAGCTGACAGAGGAGGGGCTTGATGGGGGAGAATAGCTCCTCCCTGACTGAAAGGGCTTTTGGAATAACAGGCTTGAAAAATAGCAGGCATTCCTCAGAGGGAAAGATCGGAGCACTCTCTCTCTCTCAGTCTCTCTCTCTCTCTCTCCCTCTCTCTCTCTTTCCCTCCTGATTTCCCTCCCTCCCCCCCACACTTCCTGCTGAGTCTCCTTTTCTCTGCAGCTGAGCAGACTGTTAAACACACAACAGAACAATCAAGCGATCAGCCTGTTGCAGCACACATGCACACACACACACACACCACCTAAGCGAGGGCTAGACCCATTCCCAACCGTCTTCCCTGCCCCCAAAGCCTTCCTTTGAAACAGACAGGAAGGGCTCAGAGCAGATTTCCCGAAGTGGGCAGCAAACAGAAGAAGGGGCAAATGGTGGGCTCAGTGGATTTCTCCCCCCAACCCCTCCGTCAATTCGGAGGAGGCACAATGGTCACTTCAACCAATCAGGATTCAGCTCTGCTCAGGTTGCTTCGGGAAGGTCGCTGTAAGTTCACACAGACATTTGCGAAATGTAAGTTCACACTATCAATTGTGTGCATTTTCATGAACTTTATCAAAAAAGTCTGGAAAACTAGCGAAAGCTGATCCTGAGTGACTTATGAGTTTTTCACTCCCCCTCCAGAAAAGGGCACTGTGGCTTCGAAATACATGGGAACTATCAGGCGTCTTATTGAATTCTTTGAGGATTTATTTTGCCGTGTAAACAGCCCCAAATTCTCCACATACAGGATCATCCGGAAGCAATTTGCAATTCACAGAATCATAGAAGGGGCCCCATAGGCTATCAAGTCCAACCCCTTGCTCAATGCAGGAAATCCAGCTACAGCATCCTCAGCAGGCAGCTGTCTAGCTTCTTTTTTAAAATGTCCACAGAAAGAGACCCCAACACTTATCTAGGTAATTGGTTCGACTGTCAAAAAGTTCTCATGGTCAAGAAGTTCTTTCTAACGTTCAAATCAAAATCTGCCCTCCTTTAACTTCAAACTATGGGGATAAGACCTGGTCCTATTTCTGATGCAGGAGAAAACAAACCTGCATCCTCCTCTCTGTGATAGCCCTTTAGATATTTCCAGGTTTTTTAAAAAATGTAACTTTTAGGTAGGCATGAGTACATGGGGAGAAAGTAAACACTGGGGCAGAAATTCATCCTTCTTTTCGTGCTCTCAAAAGCAGTGCTAAAAAGTTATGATAGAACATTTTGATGTAACCATTTGTAACTCTTGGACTAAAGGTGGTTATCCTTCGTAGCTGACACAAGACTACAGAAAAGGAACATGTTCCAAGTTCCAGAACTCTTCTCTTCCTCTTCTCTCAACTTAATTTGCAAAATAAACTGCAGATGGGATGACGGGAAGAGAGATTTCTCGTTTGTTTTCCTATGATAAATCCTGTCTTCTCTCCTATAGTCTTCTTAAATTCATAGATTTTAGCTTTATTAGAAAAAAGGAAACTTTGTATCTATACAGATCACTGGTAATCAACAAACAATGCAGGCAAGAAGGAGGAAAAGATTGCAGAAGCAGGAACATTAAGCTTCAAGGCGTCCCCCTGCCCTCTCACAAAAGCATTTTTCTTCTTCTAGTACCTCTTCTCTTGGCCTGATCAATAAGGGAAACCAGGAGCACCAGTGCAGCTCTAGCTTGCCAATCAAGTCCTGGCAAAGCTCACAAACCTTAAACAGGGTCACATCTGGCCATTGCTTTTGCACTGAATCATAGAATCAAAGAATCATAGAATTGTAGAGTTGGAAGAGACCACAAGGGCCATCCAGTACAATCCCCTGTCACACAGGAATCACGATCAAAGCATCCCTGACAGATGGCCATCCAGCCTCTGTTTAAAGACCTCCCAGGAAGGAGACCCCACCACGCTCCGAGGGAGTGTGTTCCACTGCCGAACAGCTCTTACTGTCAAAAAGTTCCTCCTAATGTTGAGGTGGAATCTCTGTTCCTGGAGCTTGCATCAGTTCCTCCGTGTTCTAGTCTCTGGAGCAACAGAAAACAAGCTTGCTCCATCCTCAATGTGACACTCCTTCAAATACTTAAACAGGGCTATCATATTGCCCCTTAACTATCTTTTTTCCAGGCTAAACATACCCAGCTCCATTTCCTCATAAGGCATGGTTTCCAGACCTTTCACCATTTTAGTCGCCCTTCTTTGGACACACTACAATTTGTCAATATACTTTTTGAATTGTGGTGCCCAGAACTGGACACAGTATTCTAGGTGAGGCCTGACCAAGCCAGAACAGAGTGGGACTATTACTTCCCTTGATCTAGACACTATACTTCTATTGATACAGTCCAAAATCGCATTGGCCTTTTTAGCTGCCGCATCACACTGCTGACTCATGTTCAACTTGTGGTCTACTAGGACTCCTAGATCCCTTTCGCACGTAGTCTCATTCAGCCAGGTCTCCTCCATCCTGTATCTATACATTTCATTTTTTCACCCTAAGTGCTGTACCTTACATTTCTCCGTATTGAATTTCATGTTGTTAGCTTTGGCCCAGCTCTCCAGTCTATCCAGGTCATTTTGAATTTTGATTCTGTCCTCTAGGGTATTAGCTACTCCTCCTAATTTGGTGTCATCTGCAAATTTGATAAGTATGCCCCTAATCCCATCATTCAAATCATTGATAAAGATGTTGAATAGCACTGGGCCCAGGACAGTACCCTGTGGCATCCCACTGGTCACATCTTTCCAAGACGAACAGGAGCCACTGAGGAGCACCCTTTGGGTTCGGCCGGTCAACCAATTACAAATTCATTTAACAATTAACTTGTCTAGCTCACATTTTACAAGCTTGTTTGCAAAAATGTCATGGGGAACCTTGTCAAAGGCCTTGCTGAAATCAAGGTATGCGATATCCACAGCATTCCCTTCATCTACCAAGCTGGTCATTATCAAAAAAAGAGATCAGATTAGTCTGGCATGACTTGTTTCTCTGAAACCCATGTTGACTTTTTGTGATTATGGCATTGCCTTCTAAATGTTCACAGACTCTCTGTTTAATGATCTGCTCTAGAATCTTCCCTGGTATTGATGTCAGACTAACTGGACGATAATTGTTGTGATCCTCCTTTTTCCCCTTTTTGAAGATGAGGACATCGTTTGCCCTCTGTTGGGACTTCTCCTGTTCTCCAGGAATTCTAAAAAATTATTGCCAATGGCTCTGAGATTACATTTGCCAGCTCTTTTAATACCCTTGGATGTAATTCGTCTGGTTCTGAAGATTTAAATTCATTTAGATTAAGAAGGTATTCCTGTACTACCTCTTTGCTTATTCTGTGCTGGATTTTCCCTATTGTGTCCTCTGTTCCATTCTTCTCAGGTTGGTCCCCCTTTACCTTTTCTGAAAACACTGAGGCAAAGAAGGTGTTGAGTAATTCTGCCTTTTCTCTGTTCCCTGTTAGCATTTTGCCATCTTCTCCACGTAGTGGCCCTACCATTTCCTTCTTCTTTCTTTTGCTGCGGACATACCCCCAAAAAATCTTTTTATTATTCTTAACCTCTCTAGTGATCCTGAGCTCATTCTGCGCTTTAGCTTTTCTGACTTTACTCCTACACGTGTTCGTTATCTGTTTGAATTCTTCTTTGGTGATTTCTCCCTTTTTCCATTTCCTATGTATATTCCGTTTAAAACTTAGCTCCGTTGAAAGCTCTTTAGTCATCCATCCTGGTTTCTTGAGAAACCTCCCATTTTTCTTCCTCATTTTTCTTCCTCACCTCTTGCTTCTCAACCAATTCTGGTGTGGAGTTTACAAGAGCACAGAAAACATCAAAAAAGCTTTCATTTTTACACTAGATGGACCATGTGTGTCGAATTACTCTTGCAGAAAAACTGAATTGTAGACTCCAAATGGCTAGAGGGGAATCCAAAAAATATACCTTTGCTACAGTTTGGTCCCCTTTTATTTCATCAACTGAATAAGAATTGCTATATAGTCCATCAACAAATCAAATTATTTATGGTCAGAATTTTTTAAAAAACAACCTAGTTTGCCCAGTTTGGATAAATCAGCATATAGTTTACTGAAAGCTGGGAACCCCTTTACCTTTTTAGAGGAAGAAGCACATGAGCATGAGGCTGTCAGGGGTATTTTAGGTACTACCAAACAGGCTTAGCATTATATCTGCTCAATCCCAATGACAAAAAGAAGAACCAAATCAAGATTTATTTATTTTTAAAAAGGAACTCATTACTTGTGTAGGTTGAAACTGCAATGTCAAATCATTCACTTTCTG
This sequence comes from Gambelia wislizenii, assembly GCA_030847615.1. Lineage (NCBI taxonomy): Eukaryota > Metazoa > Chordata > Lepidosauria > Squamata > Crotaphytidae > Gambelia > Gambelia wislizenii. Next base: position 167,541,145 of record JAUMIR010000004.1, read on the forward strand.
GCATTTCTTCTTAATCTGATCAGAATGGCTAAAATCTAGCTGTTAGTTCCACCTGGGGTGGGGGAAGACACTGAATATAGCAACTTGGTAAATCAACACAGTTGTAAGCACTGGAAACCTTAGCAATAATAAGAGCAGGTTGAGCAGCAGAGGGGCCTTGATATTAACATCAGGTTCAAAACGCTTAAGTGAGCCTTTAAATGGATGCTGGAGCAGCAAAAAACCTTACTTTCTTAAGCACATCTTAATGACCTAATTCATAATTGAAGAGAGATCTTCCAATTGGTGGTGAGATTAAAGCCTCTGTGAGTTGCCTTTTTTTGTAAATAAGAAAGAAGAAAATAAAGACTATTTCTTTTAGTTTAAAACCAAAAAGCTTAACAAGATTGTGGCTCAACAAAGCTATAAATGGATAAAGTCTCACTGGTGGAAGAAAGTTGGGAAACAAATGAGTAAAGCAACAACAACAACAATAATAATTACAGTAATTTTAGCAAGATGGACAATTTCTTATAGTTTTTGATGAATGTACCTTGCAAATATTTAATCTGACTAAATAAAGAGACCAGACCTCTGCAAGAATGTGGATTTTTTATTTTAAAAGGAAGTAGCCAACTGGTTGTAATAACAAGAGAGAGAGAGAGAGAGAGAGAGAGAGAGAGAGAGAGAAGGCAAAGAATAACTAGACTGTGCTTTTTGGAACTATAAAGACATTGGAATTAAATTGTCACTGGAAAGGCAATTTAGAGAAAAAGAGAGAAGCTTGCTTTGATTTGCCTTGCAATTGTTTTATCTCTATTTTGGATTTACTGAATATGTCAACTGTTAAAAACCCAACAAAACTATGGAAATGAGGAGGAGGTCTGCAGACCAACCTGTAGAAAAAGCATGTTCTCCAAAAATGTTACATAAGTTGATTGATGAGATGAGATCGATGAGAAATGACATGGTAAAAATGAAAGAGGAATTGAAACAAAATTTGAAAAAGGAGATTAAAAAATCAAAGAAACAGTAATGCAACTGGCTAGGGATGTAAAATTAATTAATGATAACGTGGAAATTTTGGAAAGCAAAACTGAGAACATAAATAAAGAGATGGAAAGGTATTTAGACAATCTGGCACTACTGGAATGGAGAGAAAAAATAATTTTGTTAGAGATTTAGAGCTATTTTGGAGGATCCTGGAGAAGACACTAGACAAAAGATGATTAAATCTCTAACAAGATTTTTGGAAAGAGATGAAGATGACGTGGAACTAGAAACTGATAAAAGTTTACAGAAATACACACGATTTGCAAGATTAAGAAATGTCCCAAGGGATGCTCTTGTCACTTTGGGATTAGAGACCAAGTCCTGCAGCACCATTTTCAGACCAGACTAAAGATTGACAACATGGATATTATAGTTCTTAAGGAAATTCTTATTAGGATATTGCATAAGATAAAAGAATACTTCTTCCATTTAGATGGGATACGCTGGAAGGAGTGATTTTTACCGTGAAACAGCAAAAGTTTTGACTGCATTCTGTACAGAAAGCAAGACATTTTTTTCAAAAATTCAAAGGTGACATAGATGAAATGCAATAGAAATGACAGGTGAAACTACAGTAGAACTGCAACACACACACGAGGAAGTAGAATGGGATCTTTCTACACTGGCTGCTGCACATATGGATTCTTCTGACTACAGACTTAATTATGGATTACAAATGTCTAACATGGAATATAAATAGCGAAAATTAACTTCAAATGAGAAAAAAATGTAATTATTTGAAAAAAACCTTGAACACGATGGAATTTGTCTACAAGAAAAACATAGAATCATAGAATCATAGAGTTGGAAGAGTCCGCAAGGGCCATCCAGTCCAAACCACTGCCATGCAGGAATACCCAATCAAAGCACTCACAACAGATGGCCATCTAGCATCTGTTTATAAACCTCCAAAGAAGGAGGCTCCACAACACTCCAAGGTAGTGCATTCCACTGCTGAACACCTCTTACTGTCAGGAAGTTCTTCCTAATGTTTAAATGGAATCTCTTTTCCTGTAGTTTGAGTCCATTGCTCTGTGTCCATGGTTATCATGTCACCTCTTAACCTTCTCTTCCCCAGAATAAAAATACTCAGCTACCTAAACTGCTCCTCATAGGAGATGGCTTCCAGATGTCCCACCATTTTGGTCGCCCTCCTCTGGACACACACCAATTTGTCAATATCCTTTTTGAATTGTGGTGCCCAGTACTGGACACAGTATTCTAGGTGAGGCCTGACCAAGGCAGAATAGAGTGGCACTATTACTTCCCTTGATCTAGACACTATACTCCTATTGATGCGGGTTAGAATCACATTCACTTTTTTTGGCTGCTGCATCATACTGCTGACTCATGTTCAGCTTGTGTTCCACTAAGACGTCTAGATCCCTTTTGCATATACATATTAGAAAAGAGGATATACAGTCAGCCCTCCACATTTGCGTGCTTAACCTTTGCAGATTTGATTATTTGTGGGTTATTTACTGCTGCTTCCACTGCTGCCTTATGCCATATTTAATACAGACTGCAAACCTCATGAGACTGAGAAAGACAGTGAATTCATGGCGGGGCTTCTAAGTCTATTAAAAAAACATAGGGTAGCACCAGAGGTGGTGGCAAACCCTGCCAACCACCTGTTTCTGCCTTGTGAAGGAACCTGCTGCCTCAAAGGCATCTGCAGTGGGTAGAATCTGTAGGTCATGCTTTTTGTATGTGTTAAATATGGTTTGGGAGGGCCCAGAAATATTTTTGTTTATTCCACTTTTGTGGGGGGGCTGCACCCATAACCTCAGCAAATGTAGAGGGCCACCTGTAAAACACTTGACTTGTAAATGCTTAGGTGAAGAATTTATCTTAGCAGGATTTTTTAAAAAAGAAATTGAGTTGTTTTGTACATAAACCCTCAACTGAGTTCAAAATTGCTATTGACTTATGAATATAGTAGATATGATGGGATGGAGACTAAAATGCAGGGTGTAAATACTTTGGCAGTTTTTACAGATTTACAGCCAAATTAAGGTAAAACAGCATTTTATAAAGGACTTAGGGAAATGCTGTTGGACTTTTTGTATGAAAATTGGTTTCTTATGGGCAATTGGAACAGGGTGGTTACCCCTGTTAAAGATACAGCTTCAGAGAAAAACATTTACATTTTGCAAGGCAAGTTACCAAAAGTTTTTTTTAACTTAATAGAGAATTGGAGATGGTTGACATATGAAGATGTAAAAATTGTGATTCTAGATAATATGCTTACTTTTCTTTAAAAAAAAAAACAGATCTTTTTCAAGAATAGATATGGGAAGGGAGTGGGGTGAAGCAGGAGGGCACCAGCTGCTTCCCACCCCGCCTTCCCAGGGCAGTGACAGGCTTTGTGACAATCCCCTCGCTGCCTTGGGAAGGGAGTGGGGTGAAGCGGGAGTGCGCCAGCTGCTTCCTACCCCGCCTTCCCAGGGCAGTGACAGGCTTCGTGAGAATCCCCTCGTTGCCTTGGGAAGGGAGTGGGGTGAAGCGGGAGGGCGCCAGCTGCTTCCCACCCCGCCTTCCCAGGGCAGCGACGGGCTTTGTGAGAATCCCCTCGCTGCCTTGGGAAGGGAGTGGGGTGAAGTGGGAGGGCACCAGCTGCTTCCCACCCCGCCTTCCCAGGGCAGCGACAGGCTTCATGAGAAGCCCCTCGCTGCCTTGGGAAGGGAGTGGGGTGAAGCAGGAGGGCACCAGCTGCTTCCCACCCCGCCTTCCCAGGGCAGTGACAGGCTTCGTGAGAATCCCCTCATTGCCTTGGGAAGGGAGTGGGGTGAAGCGGGAGGGCGCCAGCTGCTTCCCACCCCGCCTTCCCAGGGCAGCGACGGGCTTTGTGAGAATCCCTTTGCTGCCTTGGGAAGGGAGTGGGGTGAAGTGGGAGGGTGCCAGCTGCTTCCCACCCCGCCTTCCCAGGGCAGCGACAGGCTTTGTGAGAATCCCCTCGCTGCCTTGGGAAGGGAGTGGGGTGAAGCGGGAGGGCGCCAGCTGCTTCCCACCCCGCCTTCCCAGGGCAGCGACAGGCTTCATGAGAATCCCCTCGCTGCCTTGGGAAGGGAGTGGGGTGAAGTGGGAGGGTGCCAGCGGCTTCCTGCCCTGCCTTCACAAGACAGCGACGAGCTTCATGAGAAGCCCCTCGACGCCTTGGGAAGGGAGTGGGGTGAAGCGGGAGGGCGGCAGCTGCTCCCAACCCCACCTTCCCAAGGCAATGGGGTAAAGCGGGAGGGCACCAGCGGCTTCCCACCCCGCCTTTCCAGGGCAGCGATGAGCTAAGCTCTTTACTGCTTTGGTAAGGGACGGGGTGTTGAGCGGCGAGGGTGCAGGTGGCTTTCCGCGAATAATTGAAACCATGAATGCAAAAGTCGCGAATGTGGAGGGGCAACTGTATATAACTGCTGAAAGGAAGACCAGAAGTCACTTTTTTTGTCCTCCCCACCTTTTCTTCCTCTTTTCCTTTCTTTCCTTTTTCTTTGTATTCTTTAACTGACAGTTTATGGTATTTCAGTTTTCTATCTTTTCTTCATTTCTTCTCTTTGTAATTTTTAATGTATTTTAAACATTAATAAATAAAATAATATACATTATACACAAAATATTGACTCTGGCCAAATACAGGAGCTGTTTAAAATAAATAATGAAAATAAGTTGGAAATTTTCTAACAAAACAGGTGACTCGATTAAATATATGTAACAATTGACTGACTGACGTTGGAATATAAGCATTAATTTAAATGCACAAGTGTTATTAATTAAATTATTAATTAATAAAATGAGGGCCAGAAGTAAGTAGACAATCTAAGTTTATATTTCCCAGCTGATTCTTTTACCCACAGCCAAATTCTCTTGGATTTCTATAAAACTACTTCTTGCTTTTTATTACTGTAGTCACTCTGTGTTGGGAAATTACCAACTTTAGCTCTCAAGTTACAAACTATTTTAGTTCATGATTAAAGTATAATAATTTAGTGAATTCCAAGATTTAAAGTTTTTAAATGAACAAATAACAGGAGCAACTTGGAAGAGGATGGCCTTATTAGCACCCAGAGACTCTTCCTGTATTCTACACCACACAAAGCCTCTCCACTGTTGCAGGAAACTGAGCACTGAAGCTCTTACTCCTTTCGTTGTGACCCATGTGGAAGCTAAAGAAGTGGGGGTAAGGCGATGAGCTTACAAAGGAAGTAGAAAAGGAAAGCAAGATAATGGCTTTAATTGGGTGGATGAGCATTTATTAATGGTTCACTGGCTTACTGACCCGGCTGACTACTCTTGGGAACAGAACAATGAACTAGACAAAGGTCATGTCATGACTCCAGAGTACAGCAAAGACCTGGATACAGCCTTGAAGGATGAAGGAAAAAGTGGTGGCAACAGAAAAAGCAGAGATCCTGAGAACTGCTGTGAAATGAGAGAATAATCCAAATTCAAGATTCCAGAGATTTCCAAGTTCAAGATGCTAGAGATCATCCAAGCCTGGGACCCTTAAGCATGGAACAACATTGGCAACCTGTGATCCTAGCTCCAGCACTGGGCAAGCAGACATACTCTTCCAACAGTTCCACAATCAATGCAGCAGATGCAGGAATACTAGCAGCATGCCACACATGAGTTCTTAGAAAGAGAAAGAGCAACAGGATCCAGGTCCAAGGTACTGTACCTGTACAGCTTTCCTTAAAGTGAGGTTGAGGAACCTCAGGGCCTAAGGCTGAATCTAACCTTCCTAGGATCCCAGTCCTTCCTCCTAGGCTACCTAGATGGCCATGCCCATATTCCTACGACAACATCATTTGGCTGATTCCCAGCTTTTCTCCTAGTCAAAAAAGTTGAAATGTCTCTCTTATGGCTTAGTTGCTGAGAGTACGCTGGCATTTTTGGCCCTGTCTTTTGCCTTTGGCCACACCCACCATAGAAATGCCTCCCTCCCCATGTACTTCTCTAGAACTGAATTCAGCCCTTGGGCTGAAAGAGTTCTACCTTAATGGTTGGTTCCCCTCCTTTATAGAACAGGAAGGGATCGGAGGGATCTTCAGGTTTGGAAAAACAAAGCCTTCATTGAAGCCTCAGAACTTGTTTGAGCCAGATGCTCACTTGAACCTGAGTGCTGCAACTTGTAGCCTGCCTTGCACACTATGGGATACTGCTTCAGGCCTAAACATAACACATCAATCTGAAATAATCAGTTTGTATCTCTTTATGAAGATTATGGAGCCTCTTCTATCAGATTTGCAAGGTTGTCATATTGCACTAAGTACAAAAAATATTTCCAGCTTCTATATTACAAATGTCAACCAAACAGGGAATCTATTGAAGGGAAACTGCTGAAGTAAACAAGAAAATGTTGAGATCCACCATAGGTGATAATATCTGGCTTGCTAAATTTCTACCCACATATATTTTTATAGGCGATTAAGCTGCAGTTAAAGAAATATTCCCCTTTTCAATGTATTCGACTGACAACACTGGTGCTTGAACAGATTCTTAGATATTTCCAGGAGAGAAAAAACAGGGAAGGCACTCTCTCTCCAGTAATATTCAGTTTCAGCATCACAACAAAAATGATTTACCTCTAAAAGTGATTGCATGTGATAAGAAAATCCTGATACCATCCTGAATCTTGAAAATATGATTGGATTATAAAACAGAAAATGAAAAACTGAAATGCCTTGGAATCCTACGCACATATCTGAAGATATATGGAGCAAATGCCATTTGTTCTGGGTTTACTTTTGTTCAATTTTCTGTTAAAATAATTTGATAACAGCCTTTTAAGTAAGCTGAAGGACTAGAATATATGTGGTGCCAAGAATTAGAATTTATAAATACACTAAAGAGTTTTAAGGATAAGTTTGGTTCAGTTAGACATTTTCAATCAGGCCTATACGCAGAAGAGCTCCATAATAATCAAACCAGGGACTACACAGAAATATAGTCTATAATTAAAATAACACCTTTTAACCATTTCATACAAGAGAACTTCATGTTATTTACTTCCTTCCAGCCCTATTCTCATAGTCAACCACAAAAACATTTGGTCTACATTATTACTGCATAACAACACCAAAGAAACTATAATTTGTACTTAGTAGTGGGGCAGGTTATAATAACAATAATATCTTATTATTTTTAATTTTATGAAAATTTACAATATTCAGGGTTTTTTTTACATTTGGGATGCATTTGCAATCTGCATTTAATGTTTTTCATCTATTATGTTTTTGATATCATAAATAAAAATAAAAATGTAGAGAGCCAAGAAATTTATAGAAATTGAATCCAGCTGTGATATCCTTGGCTAACAGAGGAGTGGCACTATGGGACTCAGAAGAGAATCCGAGCAAATCTTTCCTGCCCAATTTCTAGAAGAAAGGCAGCCAGGAGTAATTACTTCCTAAATATGCTGTGTAAAAAAGAAAATCCTCAAGCAACCACCATATATAATGGACTTTTGGAGACAGAGTAGAAGGATGGCTTGTTTGCTATATATTCATTTCTAGAAAAAGAGAATCTCACCGCAAGAAGCCGAGGTACAAATAGGCGATGCCCCATCCCTAGAAGTTCCAGCACTCGACAGGCATACTCATTCACAAGCTTGCTTCTCTCATCATGTATATCCTGAGACTTCTTGATGGGTGGTGCAAGCTTTGGAGCTGGGGTTGGGCAAGGTACCCCTTCTTCCATCAGAAAAAACAGTAAGTATCCAGAATGAGAAGCTCTGCCCCTTGAGCCAATTTTGCACTGTGGCGTTATGGGAGACAGCTGCAGGTCTCCTAAACACCAATACATTTATTATCTATACCAGGGATTATCAGGGATGGCCTCAAATAAAGAAAAAAAGGAAAAGGAAACATCTTTCCTAAGAAGCACAGAAAAAGCTGGTATTCCAAAGTAGGCTGCAAGCATATACCAAAGACAGGAATCCAAAAATGCCTGAAAACAAGAGAAAATGGCAGAGATGATGCAGAAAAAAGGCTGCGATGGCTCAGCTTGCTTGTGATTATATGTAGGAGCAGGCAGAAACAGCAGTAAGAGCAAAAAGCCCAGGCCAGTTGTAAAGCAGCAAAGAGAAAAAGGATGAGCTCATTGCAAACCCTGATTCGTGACAAGCATGGCTAGGCTGCTGCTGCCGCCTCTCGCTGTGAATCAGTAATGAAGCAGTAGAAAAAGAGGAAGAGGCGGAGTAGGTGAATGAGCATGCAGACTGTGTCTCGGAGGGGAATGCTGTAATAAGAAGCCAATAGTGAGCTCTTGGATAGATGAGATCCCTCTCCAAATTCACCTTCTGTCTACATTAGGCTGACAGCTACCCAAGCCTACAGACACTGTATAGCCTCAGTGTCTTTTGCTCAGAGGAAGTCATCCGAACAGCCAACGAAAATAATGGCCTCAATTCATATCTGCTTTCAAATCAAGATTCAATCCTATTTAGCCATGCAGAAATTGGGTGGGTGAGTAGGAGAGGATACCCATCAGTCCCACCCAGATTCTGCATGGATGAAGACAGATAGAAGAACAGAACACTCGAGTGCTAACAAACCACAATAAGCTTAAATAGCACAACCTGCATTTGTACTGTCTGAACAGCACTAATTACAGTTTCTAAGGTGAGAAGCTTCAAAGCTGTTGAATGTGGCAGAAAATATCAATGACTGAAAAGAACTGCTCTAGATAAGCATGTTGGGCCAAACATGCAGTATTAACTGCAACATACAGCAAATTGCAGAGACCACAAAAACAAAATAAAACAAAACACCCACCCAAGAGATACATACTTGTATTATTTGCATGTATGGTTGCATATGGGACATTTAACACTTGTTCTATATTTCTTTTCCCACTGAAGTTGATCACCATTCAAAGCATGAAAGATTCAGTACTCTTAAAGGTGGGTTGCACTGCCCCTCTCCACAGGACTTGGGTGAGTGGTCCCCAATTACCCACTCCACCTTAAAATGGGGGTTGCTGATTTTTTGCTGTTGTTTTGCCCCCAGCAAATCACTTCAGGAAGCTTCCAGGTGGTTGTTTCCTCTTTGGGGGGAAAGGCCCATCAAGGCCTCAGATATGTGAGGGGGCCTATCAAAATGGCTGAAAACATGATGAAATGGCCCATAAAAACCTGGAGGCTTTGAGGGAAGGTATGGGCCATTTTTGGCCAAAAACTCCATAACAACATGCCACAAATGTAGGGGGCACAGAAAACCTTGAGGAGGACTGGTAAAAAGTCACTGGGCCAAATATGGGCCATGAGCTGTCCTTTTCCCATCCCTTCTCTAAAAAATATTAATACATATATATGGAGATTATTAGATGCAAGATGATCAGATCTCTTTTTATTTTCTTCCTTGTATCTAATGATCTGTCTACTGTAACCATCTCATTTATAACAAACATATGATTTTCATAGAGGTGCCCAAGGTCTACAGATATGACCTACATATTACCCAGCCATATTCATATATACTTTTAACATTTATTTTATTTACATCCTGCCTTTCTCCTGGGATGGGATCCAAGAAGTCTCAAATCAAATTAAAAACAAAATACGCTAAAAACCTATTTGATACAAACATTTTAAAGACATTAATAAAAAAAGGCTGCAGAGGACAAAATTACAGGCCATCACAGGTACACAGGCCACTTTTGCAAAAATAACTTTGTGAATGTCGTTATTATTGAAGGTAGTTTTTGTTTGGGAGGAGAAGAATCAGGAGTCAATTATTTAATGGAAAAAAATGTTCTTAATGCTTGTAGAGGTTTCCCGAAGGGGAAATTTACCTGCAGGGATGGATCTGAGAATAGTTGCTTAGGATATGAGTGTTCAAAAACCAAGCAACATGTTACAGAAGAATTTTTTGGTAGGATTTCCTGACTTTTAAAAACTTGAAAAGAAGCTCCAAGAGCTCCACAATTGCAGCCAGGCAATAATAATGGAATAAAAAATGTTGAATGTTTCTGTCTGTGCAATTTTCCCAATGAAACTCCCCAACTCTCCTTAGTTCTGCAGAAAAATAAAATTAAATAAAGGCACAATACAGGAATCTGACTCTTCTTCCTACCAGGTCCAATAGCAAAAGGAGTAGAGGACAGGTGATCTGAGTAACAGTGTACAAGCGCAGGTTGAGTATCCCTTATCCACGATGGGACCAGAAGTGTTTTAGATTTGGGATTTTTTCAGATTTTGGAATATTTGCATATACATAATGAGATGGCTTGGAGATGAGACCCAACTCTAAACACAAAATTCATTCATGTTTCATATACACTTTATACACATAGCCTGAAAGTAATTTTATCCACAGTATTTTTAATATTTTGTGCATGAAACAAAGTTTGTTTACACTGAATCATCAAAAAGCAAAAGTGTTACTAGCTCAGCCACATATGCTGATGATTTTGGGTTTCGGAACATTTTGCGTTTTGGAATTCTTCATAACGAAGACTCAATCTGTATTATACACTGTACTACAGAAGAGGTGGTGAACGACGCTTTTCTGAAACAAATCTCAGGAATCTCAAAGAAGCAAGAATTAGTAGCTAGCCTGTTATCTGCTGGGAGAATAACTCTGCTAAGCATAGCTTTCCAACAAATTCCTGATGTACTTTGCAGATAATTTCTTATTTCAAAAGGCAGAGGAAGGAACAAGGGAATCGGCAATCCTGGGCTTGATCCTAAGCAACAGAGAGGAGTTGATCATTGCGATCAAAGTAGTCAGTACTTTAGAGGGAAGTGACCATGCAATGCTAGAATTGGCAATTGTGGGACAGGGCAAAGAAGAATATAGTCAAACACGGACCTTGGATTTCAGGAAAGTTGAATTTAACACATTCAGGGAATTACTGGGTGGAATTCCATGGCTAGACATGCTAAAGGAAAAAGACACCCAGGATGGTGGGATTTCATGAAGGGCGGAACTGCTAAAAGCACAATCATAAACAATTCCATGGAAGAAGAACAATGTAAACTTCTAAAAAAGCTAGTGTGGCTGTCCAGTAAACTCAAGGAGGAAGAGAAAAGAAAAGGGAGTATGTATGTAGAACAGAAGGAAGAACAAATCACCAGGGAAGAATACAGATGCATAGTCCAAGCTTGCAGGAACAGTACAGTTGCCCCTCCACATTTGCGAACTTAGCATTCGCGGTTTTGCATATTCGTGGTTTTAGGAGGCCCCCCCGCCCTCCCCAAAGCAGCGACACGGGGTCTCCGGAGACACCGTGAAGGCCTGGGGAGGGAGGGGGAGGCCTGGGGAGGCCTCCATGGGGCCTTCGGAGACCCTCCGGATGCCCTGTGTAGGCCTTGGGAGGGAGGGGGAGGGCCGGGGAGGCCTCCATGGGGCCTTCGGAGACCCTCCGGAGGCCCTGTGTAGGCCTTGGGAGGGAGGGGGAGGGCCGGGGAGGCCTCCACGGAGCCTTTGGAGACCCTCCGGAGGACCCGTGTAGGGCTTGGGAGGGAGGGGGAGGGCTGGGGAGGCACCACAGGGCCTTCGGAGACCCTCCGGAGGCCCCGTGTAGGCCTTGGGAGGGAGGGGGAAGGGCCAGGGAGGCCTCCACAGGGCCTTCGGAGACTCTCTGGAGACCCCGTGAAGGCCTGGGGAGGGAGGGGAAGGGCCAGAGAGGCGACCACGGGGCCTTTGGAGGGTCTCCGAAGGCCCCGTGAAGGCCTTTAGAGGGAGGGGGAGGGCTGGGGAGGCATCCATGGGGCCTCGGGAGGGTTTCCAGAGGCCCCGTGAAGGCCTAGGAAGGGAGGGGAGGCAGGGGAAAGCGACAATGGGGCCTCCGGAGGCCCCGTGGTCACTTTGGCAGGGGAGGGCAGTCATTATTCACAGAATTTTCACATTTGCAGGGGTGTGTGGAACCTAACCCCCACGAATGTGAAGGGACGACTGTATAAGGAAAGCTAAAGCTCAAAAATAGCTGAGACTGGTTGGGCAAGCAAGGAGCAACATAAAGGTATATTTCGGATACATTCGAGGCAAGAGAATGACCAAAGAGACAGTGGGCCACTGTTCAACAAGGATGGCAACATGTTAACAGATCACAATGAAAAGGCAGAACTGCTCAATACCTATTTTGATTCAGGTTTTTCTAAAAAGAGAACTCTGTACTTCCATGGAGCAGCAGAGATCTAGGCAACAGATCTGGATTGCAAATTAAGATTGATAGGGAGTTTGTCAGGATTCACTTAGCTAACCTAATCGAGTTCAAATCCTTAGGGCCAGACAGAATGCATCCCAAAGTACTGAAGGAGCTTGCTGGTATACTCTCTGAACCCCTTGTCATTATTTTTGAGAAACGCTGGAGAACAGGTAAGGTGGCAAAGGACTGGAATAGAGAAAACATTGACCTGCTCTTCAACAAAGGCAAAAGAAGATCCAGGAAAATACAGGCCAGTCAGCCTAACCTCAATATCAGGAAAAATATTAGAACAGATTATACAGGAGTCATAGAATCAAATAATCATAGAGTTGGAAGAGACCACAAGAGACATACAGTCCAACCCCCTGCCATGCAGGAATAAACAATCAAAGTACTCCCAACAGATGGCCATCCAGCCTCTGTTTAAAAACCTCCAACGAAGGAGACTCCACCACACTCCAAGGCAATGCATTCTACTTCCAAACAGCTCTTACCATCAGGAAGTTCTTTCTAATGTTTAGATGGAATCTCTTTTCCTGTAGTTTGAGTCCATTCTACGTGTTCTAGTCTCTTGAGCAGCAGAAAACAAGCTTGCTCCATCCTCAGTATGACATCTCTTCAAACATTTAAACATGGCTATCAATAATGGCAAAGAGAATGAATAGTTGTATGTATAAATATATATTAAAGGACCAAGGTGGATTTGTGAAAGGAAGACAAATGTCAAATTTAATAGGAAGGGTGTTAAATAAAATACATATAATTAGCAAAACAAAAGTAAAAGCAGGGATATTAGCATTATATATATTTAAAGCATTTGACTGTGTGGAATGGCCAACGCTAAAAATAATATTGAAAAAATTTGGAATGGGGAAGAGGTTTAGAGGATTAATAGATCAATTGTATTCCCATAATACAGCTATAGCGATGGTTAATGATGGAATAACAAGAGAAATAAAAATAACGAGAGGAACAAGACAAGGTTGCCCACTTTCTGCAATATTGTTTGCAATGGTAATAGAAATTCTAGCAAATGTGATAAGAAATGATAATAGTATAGAAGGAATTGGAGTAGAAACAAAACATAAGATAAGCTCGTTTGCTGACGATACATTGCTAACAATTAAGGAACTGATTAACTCAATAGAAAAAATTAAAGAACATTTAAAAGTATTTGGGGAGATGACAGGCTTACAGGTTAATTGGAATAAATCAGATAGTTGATCGTGTGTAAAAATCAAGGAAATATGACGCTCAACTCTCCCCGCGGTACCGCAACAGTACTGGCAGGGGCGAGCGTCATACGAAACAGACGCGCAGCAGTGCAGCAGCCTCACAAGCTGACGAGGCTGCTTGCGTTATTTTTTAAACGTCCGAAAAAGTCCTAAATCTTCATCTTAAGTTCAAACCTAAGAGGAGTGGCATCTTAAAGAAGAGACTCCAAGTCAACAATCTTCAACAAGCTACCATGAGAGACAACTTCCAGGCAAACCTGCAAACAAAACTTGAAGACCACCCTATAGATCCTTCTCCTACAGTGCTTTGGCAACATATCAAAAACAGTATCCTCCAGTCTGCAGAAAAATCCCTCGGGTTCTCCTACAAGAAAAATCAAGACTGGTTTGATGAAAACAACCAAGAGATCCAGGAGCCCTTGGCAAAGAAGAGAACTGCTCACCAGGCATACCTCACCCAGCCAACTTGCCATGTAAGAAAAGCAGCTCTCCGCCTCACATGTAGTAAACTTCAACAAAAACTCCAAGACATGCAGAACAAGTGGTGGATCAATATAGCAGAAAAGACACAATGCTGTGCAGATCTGAGGGATTCTAGAGGATTTTATGAAGCTCTTAAGGCAGTGTTTGGACCTACTTATCAGGTCCAAAGCTCCTTATACAGTACAGATGGTCAAACATTAATTACTGATAAAGCCTCCATCCTGAATCGATGGGCTGAACACTTTCAAAGTCTCTTTAGTGCCAACCGAGTAGTCCAAGGCTCAGCTATCCAACATATGATACAAAAAACGATGAAAAATGAATTGGACATCGCTCCCACTTTGGAAGAGACCCTTAAGGCCATACAGCAGTTGAAAAATGGCAAGGCAGCTGGGATTGATGGAATCCCACCTGAAGTTTAGAAACACGGAGGTCATGTACTCCATGATAAATTCCATGAACTCCTTGTGAATTGCTGGGAAAAGGGGGAACTGCCATCAGATCTCCGAGATGCAGTCATCATCACCCTGTACAAGAAAAAAGGAGAAAAATCCAATTGCTCAAACTATCGAGGCATAACACTGCTCGCAATTGCTGGAAAAATCCTTGCAAGGATACTCATGAACAGATTAGTTCCTGCCATTGCAGAAGAACTTCTTCCTGAAAGCCAATGTGGCTTCAGAGCCAATAGGAGTACTACAGATATGGTATTTGCCCTTAGACAATTGCAAGAGAAATGTAGAGAGCAGAACAAGGGTCTCTATGTAACATTTGTTGACCTCACCAAAGCCTTCGACACCATGAGTAGGAAAGGTCTGTGGCAGATCCTGGAAAGACTAGGATGTCCCCCCAAAATTCCTTAAAATGATTATCTTGCTACACGAGGGCCAGCGTGGTCAAGTCAGAAATGGCAATGCTCTTTTAGAGCCCTTTCTAATAACTAATGGAGTGAAGCAAGATTGTGCTCTTGTGCCAACTTTATTTACAATCTTCTTCAGCATGATGCTCCAAAGGGCTACGGCAGAGCTCGAAGAAGACAACGGCATCTATATACGTTACCGTACTGATGGTAGCTTGTTTAACTTAAGCCGTCTGAGGGCTCGCACTAAGACTCTAAACTATCTAGTCCATGAGCTGCTCTTCGCTGATGATGCTGCCCTTGTTGCCCACACAGAAACAGCTCTGCAGCGCCTAACATCCTGCTTCGCAATGATGCAGAAATCATGGAACAGCAGACCCACGGATTGGAAAGTAAGTTTTATTACACCGGTGGGCCTGACTGGAATATCTTCCAAAGAGTCAGAACCCAGAGTTGTTGTTACTGAATATTTTTATACTGTATGCAAAAAGCAATTCCCCCCTCCTTCTCTTTGGTGTCAGCAGTTTCCCTTGAGTTTTCCTTGAGACAGTTTGTTGATAGTTCAAGGCAAGATAGGTTAGGAACATTTAAGTACAGTTTGACCGTTATTAAAGAAAGAAAGAATTTGTTTATCTCATATGTTTATGGAACATAGGGTTGATTAGTAAGAACATTGACTAGGCCAGTTTGAAGATGACACAAGCATATGGGAGGGGTAACTAACACATTGGAAGATAGGAACAGAATTCAAAAGGACCTAGATAAACTAGAAAATTGGGCAGAAATTAATAAAATGAAATTCAATAGAGACAAATGCAAAATTCTAAATTTAGGCCACAAAAACCAAACACAGAGGTATAGGATGGGGTTATATGGCTCAGCAGTACTACATGCAAAAAATGGCCTTGGGATTATTGCTGATCATAAACTGAACATAAGCCAGCAGTGTGGTGTTGCAGCCAAAAGAGGTGAATGTTATTTTACTCTGCATTAATAGAAGCATAGTTTCCAAGTTGAGGAAAGTAATAGTCACACTATATTCTGTGCTGGTTAGGCCTCATCCAGAATATGTGTTCAGTTCTGGGTGCCTCAGTTTTTAAAGAAGGATATAGACAAGTTGGTGCAGGTTCAGAGAAGGGCAATAAGGATTATAAGAGGTATGGAGAACAAAACATATGAGGAAAGACTGAAGGGGCTGGGCATGTTCAGCTTGATGAAAAGAAGACTGGGGTGGTGGTGGTGATTTGACTGCACTCTTTAAATATCTCAAGGACTGTCATAGAGAGGAGGAGGCAAGTCTGTTCTCTGCTGCCCGAGAAGGTACAGCTAGTCCAGGTCTAATGGTTTGAAGTTACAAGAGAGCAGATTTCTTTAGAACATTAGAAAGAACTGACAGTAAAAGGCATTTGGCACTGGAATCAATAGCTTAGAGAGGTGGTGGGGTCTCCTTCTCTGGACATCTTCAAAAAGAGGCTGTAGAGCTACCTGCTGGAGATGCTTTAGCTACAGATGCTGCACTGAGGAGGGGGCTGGACTCAATGGCCCATGAAGCCCCTACCAACTCTATGATTCTATGACTCTAAAGCAGCAGATACATTTTTGAATTTGGTAACTGAGATTTGGAGGGGAGGGAGAGTTGTGATTTGGCTGAATCTTCTAGAGCTGAGTAGCTTGGTGAGAGACCCCACCCCTCCCTGTCATCATGCATGCTTGTGACCGTCAATCTACCAACTCCTCTGTTTCAAAGTCCACCAGAGTCTCCAGGGACCTGAAAGAGGGGAAGGTAGGTCTGATTTGTGTGAGGGCACAGATGACCAGTCAAAGAACCTGTTACAGGTAAGCAACCTGTTCTTCTTTGTGATCTCTGTGCCTCACACATGGGAGACTGTATAGCTTACCCAAGGAGGATGGATCAGGTCTCTGGAGGACAGCCAAGAGGACAGCTCATCCAAAACTTTCATCCACCTTGGATTTGCAGTCGAGCCTATAGTGGTGAATGAAAGTGGACAGCTGGGAGCAGGTAGCTGCTTTACAGAGTTCTGGAAGGGGAATGCCCTGTAGGAGGGTGGGTGAAGATGCCACTGCCCTGGTGGAGTGGGCCCTTAGGCCTGATGGGACAGGATACTTTGCCAGATTGTAAGCTAATGTCATTGTCTGAACCATCTATTTTGAGAACCTCTGGGAGGACACCTGAAGGCTTTTCCTAGGACCATCACAGCAGACAAAGAGCCTCGGGGACTTCCTGAGTGAGGCTGAGTGATGTGTTTAGTAGGCTAGGGTGCAGTGAATGTGAAGGCTCTAGAGGGTTCTTTCTAGTGGAGAAGATGGCTGGGGGTAGAACATCAGTAGTACAATAGGCTGGTTCAAGTGGAATGACGACACCACCTTTGGAAGAAAGGAGACATCCAGGTGAAGGACTACTTTGTCCCTGTGGAAGACCAGGAAGGGCTCATCAACTCATAGAGATGTCAGTTTTCCTGAATGTTGAGGTGAGGTAATAGCCAGCAGGAATGCTACCTTCCAGGTAAGCAGACATAAGCCCATCATGGCCAGGGGCTCGAACAGGGCCTTCAGGAGTGGCGAGAGAACCAGATACAGTGACTAATGCACAGATATAGGATGGGTGACACCTGGCTTGATAGCAGTACATGAAGTAGTCTTAGTGGACCACAAACTGAACATGAGTCAGCAGTGTGATGCAGCAGCTAAAAAAGCCAATGTGATTCTAGGTTGTATCAATAGGAGTACAGTGTCTAGATCAAGGGAAGTAACAGTGCCACTCTATTCTGCTTTGGTCAGACCTCACCTGGAATACTGTGTGCAGTTCTGGTCACCACAATTCCAGCAGGATATGGACAAGTTGGAACATGTCCAGAGGAGGGCAGCCAAAATGTTGGGAGGTCTGGAAGACAAGTCCTATGATGAGCAGCTTAGGGAGCTGTGTATGTTTAGCCTGGAAAAGAGAAGGTTAAGAGGTGATATGATAGCCATGTTTAAATATTTGAAGGGATGGCATACTGAGGATGGAGCAAGCTTGTTTTCTGCTGCTCCAGAGACAAGGACATGGAGCAATGGACTCAAACTATAGGAAAAGAGATTCTACCTAAACATTAGGAGGAACTTCCTGACAATAAGAGCTGTTCGACAGTGGATGCACTGCCTCGGAGTATGGCAGAGTCTCCTTCTTTGGAGGTTTTTAATGGCCAAGGGGCCAAACAGGAGTTCTCCAGCACCACCTCCTGGGTTTGCTCCTGCAGGTAGGACTGGAGCCACTGTAAAACAGTACCTCCAAGTCCCATCCCAGCAAGGCGGCCCAGAAGAATACCATGGTTGATGATACTGAAAGCTGCTGAGAAGTCCAGAAGAACCAACAGGAACACACTCCCCCTGTCCAGTTCCCTGCATTGGGAGAGACCAAAGCGACCTGAAATAGCTAGGCCTGAAGCAAGATTGAAATGGATCCAGATAATCTGTTTCCTCTTGTCTGAGAAGGGGAACTGAGCTTTTTTTTGGATGAAGTCTGTCTAAGCTTCTGCTGGTGCTTGAAAGGCACGAGTTTCCCCCTGAAACTTCTCGAGGGGGATTTAGACCTCGAGCAGGATGAGAAGCATCTTTTCCAACTGGAGCAGGAGGACCTATGCTGGTATTGTTGGGTTCCTAAGCCCCTCCTCTGTGCCATTAGATCAACCTTTATGGTGCTGTCCATAACTTTGTCCATATTATGTTGAAGAGGCCTTCCCCATCGAAGGGGAAGTCCTTAGTACGTTGTCTAGTGTCATCTTCTTTGGTTGCAATTGAGCTGCATCCAATACCGATAGAGCCTCCGCATGCGTTTGCCTCTTCTGAGAGGATTTTGGGAGCGTCGAGGAACCTTTCGCCTCCTGCCCCAAGGTTTGGACTGTATCTGCCGGAAGGGCAGCAGCTGGTGGTCAGATGGTACTGTGCTTGACATCAATACCGACAGACTGGTTGGTACTGATGGGGTGGATATCACTCCTAAGGATTCTGCTGTGGGTGTCTTTGGTACCAAGGATTATTCGATTTTGTCAGAGAAACTGACGCAGTGTGTAAGGGTTGGTTGGAGGCAGCTTCTGAAGCTACCTGTAGCAATTTCTCCCAACAGTAGAATTTCAACCAGGAGACCTGGTTCTTTAGTACTTGCAAGGTGAAGCCTCCACAAATCACACTGGGAGTGACCATTGGATAAGGAAAATTTGTGGCTGCATGAAGAACAAAGCTTGAAGAGGGCCGTAGAGGCTATGTAGTGGGGGGGGGGAGACAACAAGATTCTCTTTTCCCCTCCCTTTCTCTCCCTTTCTTTTTTTAAGGGACAAATAAAATAAGAAAATAAGAAAGGAAATAGAAAAGGAAGCTAAACAACTAAAAAAATAAGGAAGAAAGGAGGATACTCAACACAGAATGACTCGAGGATATATTGCTTTGTCGGTGTATGAAAAGAAACTGAGGATTCGGTAGCCTGGCAGTCCCGAGCACGTGCATTGGGAGGGAGGGGCAGGGTCTCCTGCCAGGCTACTCAGCTCTAGAAGATTCTGACGAGAGTCTCTGTGCAAGACCCATGTGTAAGGCACAGAGACCAGGAAGAAGAACAGGTTTTTTATTTTAGCATTACCTTTCATGGATATAAACCCACTTCTTCAGATGCAGTACAGAGTTATATTCAGGCTCAAGATATCAAGCATATTCACACAGTTGTGAGAGTGGGATGGAATGAAATAGGATCCAGGAAGATACAAATCATGATCCTTGTCATAAATTTTCAAAGGGCTGTGTAAGGTGATACAGGTTTTTCAGATCTTTACAGTGATCAGTTTGTGTTAATGTGTGAAAGCAATAAATCTGCTTACCAAAAATCAGTTTCCTTGGGTTCAAAACCTTCTCTGAGAAGATTCCTTTTGTTTCACATGGAGTAGTGGAACTCTATGAATATATGTAGTATGCCACGAAGCCATTGTCTTTGTTCATACCTCTGCTGATGGATTAGAATATGCAAATATAACTCAATCCATGTGTTTCTCTTTCTAGTCTTCATTTGTAATTTCCATGTTCAAGGACTGTAAGGACAGGTTGCTTACCTGTAACCATAGATCTTCGAGTGGCCTTCTGTGAATTCACACAGTTGGGTTATTCCTGAGCCTGCGCAGAGCAACAGAACCTTCTGGAATCGCTAGGCAGAATGTGCTTTGATACATTTTTGGTGGTAACTCCGCCCATCCTAACGGTCCCTTATAAGGGATTCCCACCTAAATCCCCTCAGTTCCTTGAATGAAGCCGCAATATGCAGCATTAGGAACATTAAGTATGTTGTATGATGTAGTAGGACATAGAGGGGAGGATGGGCGGGTCTGTGTGAATTCACAGAAGACCACTCGAAGATCTATGGTTACAGGTAAGCAACCTGTCCATCTTTGTGGTCTCTGTGAATCACACAGTTGGGTAGACTGGCAAGCTTCACTCCAGGAGGAGGGTATGTCCTATACATATTGACACTAGTACCATGTTGCACAGTCAAACCTTAGTTAGAGTCTAGATAGCACATTCTTAAGCAAAAACTAATAAACTATAACATGAAAATATCAAATGACTTGGCACCATGAACACTCACTCCTTGAATAGAAGACAAAAGTACAGCTTCCCCAAAGGCAGCCTCGTTCCTGGAACGAGAGTCAAGTCTGTAATGGGAAATGAAAGTCAAAGGTGATGACCAAGTTGCAGCTCTGCAAGTGTCCTCTAGAGGCACCCCAGAGAGGAAAGCTGTCGTGGTGGAAACAGCTCTCATCGAGCATCCTCGAATCCGTGGCGGTAGAGGCTTCTTCGCCAGTTCATAGCAGAGAGCAATGGTCGATGTCACCCACTTCGACAAACATTGTGGAGAAATATGTTCTCCAAGTCTCGATTCAGCATAAGACACAAACAGTCTAGGCGACTTCCTGAAAGAAGCAGTTCTCTGGATGTAAAAGGCGAGCGCCCTCCTGACGTCCAAGGAATGGAGGGTGCGCTCGAATTCGTCCTTCGGGTCCTGCATCAGAGCAGGGAGAGTGATGGACTGATTCAGATGGAAGCTGGACACCACCTTCGGAAGGAAGGAGATGTCAGGACGGAGCACCACCTTATGTTTGTGGAAGGCAGTGTACGGAGGGTCCGATCACAAGGCACAGAGCTCACCAGCTCGACGTGCTATAGTTATGGCAATGAGAAAAGCTGTTTTCCAAGATAGGAGTCTCAAGTCGGTGGATGCCATGGGTTCGAAAGAACATTGAACCAGTTGCGACAGGACCAGTTCGAGGCTCCACGTCAGTGTAAATTCGAGCACCAGAGGATGCAGGTTGGCGTAGCCCCTCAAGAACTTCTTGACAGTCGGATCCGTGAAGGGGGACGGATGACCTCTAGCCTGGAATTCGACAGATACTGCTGCCAAGCAGCACCAGATCGATGAGATCGAGAGTTCTGCGGAAGACAAGTGGAGAAGGAAGTCTAGAACAGTCGGGATGGAGAACGGTTCCGTGATCAAACCTCGATCAAATAGGAAAGCCTCAAATTTCTTCCATTTGTAGTGGTATGACCTGCGTGTAGCAAGTCTCCGTGCAGCGTCGATGACAGCCTGGACCTCTGGAGGAAGGGATGGAGTAGAATCCGAGGCCGTGGGTACGGCAGTCCTCTGTACCGAGGATGGATTCAAGGCTGTAGTCTCCAAGCTGTCAGTCAAAGAGTCTCCACGTCTGGGTGTCTGACTTTCCCGTCCTGAATGGTGAGAAGATCGAGACAGGAGGGAACTCGGATGAACCAGTGCCTGGATAGACGCAGCAAGGATGCAAACCAAGGTTGGCGGGGAGTGATGAGGATGGCATCCGCTCGGTAGTGACGCAGCTTCGCGATTACCCTCGTCAGCAGAGGAAATGGCGGAAAGAAGTAGAGGACCATTGGAACAGGAACGCGTCACCCCTCGATCCCTGGGTGTGTCACCTCGAGCAGAATTGGTGGCACTGAGTGTTATCTGGCGACGTAAAGAGGTCGACCTGAGGAGGTCCCCATCGTCAGAACAGGTCTGAGGCTACCGACCTGTGCAACTCCCATTTGTGGATGGAGAGGCTGGAACGGCTGAGTCCATCTGCAAGAGTGTTCTCTTCTCCAGGAAGATGGATGGAATGGAGAGAGATGTTCCTGCAAAGGCACCAATCCCAAATGTCCAGTGTGAGTTGGAGAAGCTGAGGGGATCTCGTACCTCCTTGCTTGTTCAGGTAGTACATGATTGTACTGTTGTCCGTTACCACCAGAACAGTCTTGTTTGTCACCAGGGATTCGAAGGCTAGCAGTGCCTTCAGCACACCGAGAAGCTCCAGGACGTTGATATGGAGAGTCCGTTCTTCGGCATCCCAGGAACCCCGTATCTCGTAGGAGTCGAGATGGGCTCCCCATCCCAGAATTGGGGCGTCCGTTGTCAGAGAGACATCTGGTTGAGGAGGGTCGAAGGGCATGCCCGACAAAACATTGCTTGGCACCAACCACCAGTCCAGAGACCGAGGAACCGGTTGAGGCATCGTGAGCAGTTTCTTTGGAGAGTTGTGAAGAGGGTCAAAGGCTTGTAGGAACCAATGCTGGAGCGGACGGAAACGGAGCCTGGCGAGACGAGTCACATATGTAGTAGAAGCCATGTGCCCCAGAAGTACCTGGATTGAGTGTGCAGGGAGTCTTCGGAGCGACGGCAGGCGTGGATTAGAGACTGGAGGGTGTCAAATCGGTCTCAAGATAAGTAGGCCGCGGCTGTACACAAGTCCAGTCGGGCCCCAATGAACTGGATCGTTTGAGCTGGTTGGAGCTGTGACTTCTCTATGTTGACAACAAGTCCCAGGTAGTCTAAGACATCTAAGGTGAGGTCGATATCGCATTCGAGCTGATGTCAAGAGTTCGCCACAACCAGCCAGTCGTCGATGTAGGGGAAGACCACTATTCGCCGTTGGTGTAGGAAGGCTGCTATCACCGCTATGCATTTCGTGAAGACTCGTGGGGCAGTAGAGAGTCCGAACGGCAGGACCCTGAACTGGAACGTCTCGGTCTGGATCTGGAATGCCAGGAACCATCTGTGGGATGGGTGGATCCCAATGTGGAAGTAGGCGTCCTTGAGATCGATGGACGCGAACCAGTCGTCCTGCTGCAAGAGCGGAAGGATGGAGGCCAAGGTGACCATCCTGAACCTCCTTAGCTCTATGTACCTATTCATCCCACGAAGATCGAGAATGGGACGGAGACCACCATCCTTCTTCATGACCAGGAAATACCTTGAGAAGAAGCAGAGATGGTGGAGAGCGGGATCCACGGGTTCGATGGCCCCCTTCTGCAGCAGTGTCTGCACTTCCTCGAGGAGGGGAGGGGAGGGCGGTGTTGATCAAACCAGACCTGTCAGAGGTAGAGAGTAGAATTCGATCCAATAGCCATTCTGGATGATTTGAAGTACCCAGCGGTCTGATGTTATTGAAGACCAGGCTTCTTGGAAGTTCGACAATCGATCCCTGAAGAGTGGTGTCTAGGGAGAAGAAAGAGAGAGTGTGAGGTGGAGAGTTAGAATTTCCTCTGACCTTGATCTTTCGATCTTTGTCTTGGTGGTGGTCGGTATCTGGAGGCTGACCCTTGGCTCCTCACCAATGAGGCTGGAGAGGGAGAGGGTATGTATCGGGATCGATGATACGACTGGCCAGAGAACCCCCAATGGAACTGCTGGCCTGATGAAGAGGTCTGCCAGGTGGTGCGGCCCCTAGGATGGTACTGAGATGAGGAGGTGGCCATACCATATTTTCTAGCAGTGGTCCTCATCTTTTGAGTAAATTCAAGCTTGTCATCAGTAGAACCATTGAACAGCCCGGACTCATCAAATAGCAGATCCTCAATAGTCGCCGAAGCCTGTGGGGTGAGGCCCGATGATCAGAGCCACGCATGCTGACGCAGGTCCATAGATCCTGATATCGTCTTGGCAGCGCAGTCAGCAATGTGTCAGGCCGAATTCATCTGTTGTCTGGCAAGTGATTGTGCCTCTGCCTAGATCGCCTCTACCATTTGACGCCTCTCCTCTGGGAGATCTTGAATGAGGGGCGTCATCCGCTCCCACAGCACCTGTTGATAGGCCCCCATGCAGGCTGAGTAGCTGGCCACACGAAAACTCAGTCCTGCCATCAAATAGATCTTTTTTCCCATGATGTCAAGTTTCCAACCCTTCGGGTCTGGCGGGTTTGATTGGGGCCAATGCTGCCTCCTATTTTGAGATGCTTCGACCACCACTGAATTTGGCTTCGGGTGGTTTTGAAGCCAGTCAATGTGCTCACTGTACCAATTCGGTACAGTCGGTCGATCCTCTTGGAGGTAGGCTGTATGGAGGAAGGGTTCTCCCAAGACCCTTGGGCGAGCTTCAGCAATGATGGCAAAACTGGAATCGAGGCTGTAGGGGGAGCCTTAGAATGAATCCAATGGAATATCAGGTCCACCGGTTCGGCCACTTTCTCCTCCACCTTCAGATCCAGAGCATGAGACATCTGGACCATCTGCTCTGAAAAAGCACGGATGTCATCAGTGGGTGAAGCAGAATCATCATCAAGTAACTGGTCTGGGAGACGGCAGATAGGGTCGGTATAGGTCCCAGGAAGCAGAGGAAGACGACGTCAAGCCCTTAGGTGATGGACTATGATCACCCTGAAGCAGAGAGGTGGTGCGTGGTGGAGGCATTGGAGCCACCCAGCCACCCTCCGCCCAGCCACCCCCCTTCCTCAAAGCTGCGCTTTGGAGAGGGGGGTGGCTGCAAAGCCCCCTCCCCCCAGCCACCCAGCCACCCTCCGCCCAGCCACCCCCCTTCCCCAAAACCGTGCTTTGGAGAGGGGGGGTGGTTGCGAAGCCCCGCTCTCCCCAGCCACCCAGCCACCCTCCGCCCAGCCACCCCCCTTCCCCAAAGCCGCACTTTGGAGAGGGGGTGGCTACAAAGCCCCCTCCCTCCAACCGTCCTTCCACCCTCCCCGAAGCCCCCTCCCTCCACCCCCCCAGCCAGCTGGCCATCCCACATTCCCCAACCCACCAGGAGGGTGGGCAGCCTCCTCGTGGGTTGGGGAATCGTGGGAGGAGGGAGAACCCCCCTTAGCCAGCTGGCCATCCTGCATTCTCCAACCCAAAAGAGGGCTGGGCAGCCTCCTGTGGGTTGGGGAATCGTGGGAGGAGGGAGCCCAGAAGGAGGGATCGGGGCTGTGGAGTTAAATCCCTAGATTCGCTCCCTCTCCCTTGACGGTGGAGAGAGGGGGGCGAATCCCGGGGTTTGGCTCCACAGCCCCGCGTCCTCCCTAAGGTGGGGAGAGGGGGCGAATCTAGGGGTTTGCCGCGGCCACCCCCGCTTCCCCCACCTTGGTCCCCTTCGGAAGAGCCAAGATGGAGGAAAGGGGGCTGCTGAGGCAAACTGGGCATTTTCGCCCCTTTCCTCCACCTTCGAGTCCAGTTTGACTGGAAGGTTGAAGAGAGGGGCGAATGTTGCCCTGCCAGCCGATCCTGTTCGCTTTCTCAACTCACGAGGAGATCCTCATGAGTTGGGAAACAAAGAGGATCAGCTGGCAAGGCTCCCCCAGCCAGTCAGCCAGCCAGCCAAATTGGGGGGGGGGTGGTCTTATCTGGCAAATATATGCCTAAGCCTAGATTTTTGGCTGGAAATTGGGGGGTGGTCTTATGCACCGGAATATACGGTAACAAAATTTAATTTAATACGGAGAAATGTAAGGTACTGCAGTTAGGGCAGAAAAACAAAATGCATAGATATAAGATGGGGGAGACCTGGGTGAACGAGACTACGTGCAAAAGAGATCTGGGAGTCCTAGTAGACCACAAGTTGAACATGAGTCAACAGTGTGATTAGGCAGCTAAAAAAGCCAATGCAATTTTGGGCTGCATCAATAGAAGTATAGTGTCTAGATCAAGGGAAGTAATAGTGCCACTCTATTCTGCCTTGGTCAGGCTTCACCTAGAATACTGTGTCCAGTTCTGGGCACCACAATTCAGAAAGGATATTGACAAATTGGAGCGTGCCCAGAGGGGGGCGACTAAAATGGTGAAAGGTCTGGAAACCATGCCTTATGAGGAAATGGAGCTGGGTATGTTTAGCCTGGAAAAAAGA
This sequence comes from Gambelia wislizenii, assembly GCA_030847615.1. Lineage (NCBI taxonomy): Eukaryota > Metazoa > Chordata > Lepidosauria > Squamata > Crotaphytidae > Gambelia > Gambelia wislizenii. Next base: position 167,567,048 of record JAUMIR010000004.1, read on the forward strand.
CGGTTAAGGGGAGATATGATAGCCCTGTTTAAGTATTTGAAGTGGTGTCACATTGAGGATGGAGCAAGCTTGTTTTCTGCTGTTCCAGAGATTGGAACACGGAACAATGGATGCAAGCTCCAGGAACAGAGATTCCACCTCAACATTAGGAGGAACTTTCTGACAGTAAGAGCTGTTCGGCAGTGGAACACACTCCCTGGGAGCGTGGTAGGGTCTCCTTCCTTGGAAGTCTTTCAACAGAGGCTGGATGGCCATCTGTCAGGGATGCTTTTATCGTGATTTCCTGAATGGCAGGAGGTTGGACTGCATGGCCTTCGTGGTCTCTTCCAATTCTACAATTCTATGATTTAATAAGCCCCCCATAATATTTTGATTAGCAAACTAATTAAACATGGAATAGATTGAAAAACCATCATATGGATCCTTAGTTGTTTGAAAAACTGTGCTCAAAGAGTCATAATCAACAGCTTCACTTTAAACTGGAAGCAGTTCTGCCAGACTTGCCTTTCAATTGACCCATATACCGCATTTGTCTTTCTAATGTAAAATCAAACATTACATATTACAGGATGTATTCTGAAATAAAATATTGCCCTCTATGTACCTTCCATTTTTGTTCATCTTTTCATCTAAAGGCTATAACTGCATGAACTACCCTCAACATTTGTTTCAGCAAATACTCCTCATCTCTACTCAATCCCAGATTCCTTACATTTGGGGACTGTAGACACAGTGAAAATACTCCACACAGAATTCACTCAGAAAATGAACTCTCTTAATGGGATCCCGCATTGTCTCATCGTACTGTGAAGGAGGGGGGCAAAAAGAAGAAAAAGTACGCAAGAAAAGCATCTGTGGATTTTCCTGACTTTAAAAAAGCTCCAGTGATATGCGCATTTTCGCTCGGTAAGACAAGTGATTCGATATGAATCGTCTTCCCATGCAGGACACAGTGCAAAGCTGATTGACTGGATGCACGCAGAGGGTGGGGCTGGATTACATAGGAAGTACACACTACCGCCATGTTGGATTTTTCGCTTTAGCAAGTGAATGCTAAGGCAATAAAATGAAGGTTTGTGCTATCTTTGTTTTTCTCTTTCTTTTTTGGGAAAGATGGAATATCACTTTTCTGCACCATAAAAATAGGTTTTTGTTTGTTTTTTTTAAGTTCAGCAGCTGCAGAGTTAAAAACGTGAGTAATCCACTCGTGGATGCTGTCTCAGCCACAGGCATGCAAAGTTTATGAAGGCTGTAAAACCATTAAGACAGGTTGCACCTGCTGCAAGTTGCTATTATACTGTGGAGCAGTCTGTTTATTCCCCTTCATGTAGACAAGCCCTTAGAGTGATACATATTTCTTTATTTAATTCCAAAGTTTTCCCTTGTTAATTATTTGCCACCAAAATCTCTGCACCTTTCATTGCCATCACATATGTATATATGTGCCTTTACTTCCACTTCCACATCTGTGCCAACAATTTGATGATATATCTTTTATTACTGTACATTCCAGCATATAAGACAACTTTTTAACCACGAAAAATAGCCTCGAAAGTCGGGGGTCATCTTATACGCTGGGTATACGGTTTGCCTCGCCTGCCGCCCGATCTCCTGCCTCTTCGCTCCCTTCGCAAAGGGAATGAAGACACAGGAGATCAGGCGAGGGGTGATGCAAAGCGGTTATATTCATGCCTCTCCTCCGCCTTCACCCCCTTTGGGGAGCAATCGAAGGCGGAGGAGGGGTGCGAATGTAGCGGCTTGCCTCGGCCACCGCCCGATCTCCTGTCTTTGTTCCCCAAAGGGAATGAAGACACAGGAGATCGGGCGAGGGGTGAGGCAAAGCGGTTACATTTGCGCCTCTCCTCTGCCTTTGCCCCCTTTGGGGAGCAATCGAAGGTGGAGGAGAAGTGTAGGGCGAGGGGTGAGGCAAAGCAGTTACATAGGCGCCTCTCCTCTGCCTTCGCCCACTTTGGGAAGCAACTGAAGGCAGAGGAGGGGTGCGAATGTAGCGGCTTGCCTCGGCCACCGCCCGATCTCCTGTCTTTGTTCCCCAAAGGGAATGAAGACACAGGAGATCGGGCGAGGGGTGAGGCAAAGCGGTTACATTTGCGCCTCTCCTCTGCCTTTGCCCCCTTTGGGGAGCAATCGAAGGTGGAGGAGAAGTGTAGGGCGAGGGGTGAGGCAAAGCAGTTACATAGGCGCCTCTCCTCTGCCTTCGCCCACTTTGGGAAGCAACTGAAGGCAGAGGAGGGGTGCGAATGTAGCGGCTTGCCTCGGCCACCGCCCGATCTCCTGTCTTTGTTCCCCAAAGGGAATGAAGACACAGGAGATCGGGCGAGGGGTGAGGCAAAGCGGTTACATTTGCACCTCTCCTCTGCCTTTGCCCCCTTTGGGGAGCAATCGAAGGTGGAGGAGAAGTGTAGGGCGAGGGGTGAGGCAAAGCAGTTACACAGGCGCCTCTCCTCTGCCTTCGCCCACTTTGGGGAGCAATTGAAGGCAGAGGAGGGGTGCGAATGTAGCGGCTTGACTCAGCCGCTGCCCGATCTCCCGTGTCTTCGTTCCCCAAAGGGAACAAAGAAACAAAAGATCGGGCGAGGGGTGAGGCAAAGCGGTTACATTTGCGCCTCTCCTCTGCCTTTGCCCCCGAATTTAGTGGCTTGCCTCGGCCGCCACCTGATCTCCTGTGTCGCCTTAAGGACTGGCAGGCTTTTACCAGCAGGGGCTTTCTCGGCCCACACAAAACTCCACACGTCGCCACCCTCAGCAAACACTGGGCGGGGGAGAAAGGCAGAGAGCCGCACAGCAAAGGCCCTCCCTCCTCCAGGAGCCCGAGGCGCTTCCCGCTCCGTCGGCCTCTGAGCACAGGCTGCCTCCTCGGCCTCTCCTTCCGAACCACCCCCGCCAAACCGGCCGCGAAAGAAGGGCTCTACTGAGGGCTCAGGTCTAAGATACCTCTCCCTCCCTCCCTCACAAGATGGCGACAATGAAGAGAGGAGGGCCCGAGGCGGGGGTTGGCCGTTGCCGCCGTAATTCCCCGCTCAGGAGGCCAGAACGAGCCAGCACTCTCGGGCAATGGCGGTTCTGACATCGCCTTAAGCTGGACCATCTGAGCAGCAATGGACTTTTTTCTTTCCCTTCGTGCGCACTCTCTCTTCTCTGCCTCCCCCTCCTCTGTACACATGCGTGTGCGAATGACTCGACTGGCTTTTCCCCTTCCTTCCTTCCACCCGCTGCCGTTGAGTGCCTGCTGACTGCGCCACACGCGGTTTGCACACAACCCCCCCACACACACACAAACATCTGGAAGGCTGGGCATTCCCCACCCCTGCCATTTAGCTTTCTGGAGCATCTCTCTCAATTCACATGATTTGATAAAAGGGAAAAATATTATACACTACAGGTCAAATCTTAGTATATTTAAGGTAAAATAAATAAAGAACGAATGTGGTCAGCTTTTAAAATCTATTTGCAATATTTCTGGCCATTTACAGTAATGTCCCACTGTTCTCCTTCCCCAGGCCTTCATGGGGCCTCCGGAGCGTCTCTGGAGGCCCCATGGAGGCCTCCCCGGCCCTCCCCACCCCCTCCCCGGCCCTTCATGGGGCCTCCGGAGCGTCTCCGGAGGCCCCATGGAGGCCTCCCCGGCCCTCCCCACCCCCTCCCCGGGCCTTCATGGGGCCTCCGGAGCGTCTCTGGAGGCCCCATGGAGGCCTCTCCCGGCCCTCCCCCTCCCTCCCCGGGCCTTCGTGGGCCAAGCCAGGCCCCGCGGAGGCCTCTCCCGGCCCTCCCCCTCCCTCCCTGGGCCTTCATGGGGCCTAGCCAGGCCCCGCGGAGGCCTCTCCCGGCCTTCTGCCTCCCTCCCCGGGCCTTCGTGGGGCCTAGCCAAGCCCCGCGGAGGCCTCTCCTGGCCCTCCTCCCCCCTCCCTCCCCGGGCCTTCCTGGGGCCTAGCCAGGCCCCGCGGAGGCCTCTCCCAGCCCTCCCCCTCCCTCCCTGGGCCTTCCTGGGGCCTAGCCAGGCCCCGCGGAGGCCTCTCCCGGCCGTCCCCCCTCCCTCCCCAGGCCTTCGTGGGTCCTCTGGAGCGTCTCCGGGGGCCTCATTAAGGCCTCCCCGGCCCTCCCCCCTCCTTCCGAAGGCCTTAGCGGGGCCTCCGGAGGGTCTCCTAAGGCCCCGCGGAGGCCTCCCCAGCCCTCCCCCCTCCCTTCCAAGGCCTTCGCGGGGCCTCCGGAGGGTCTCCGAAGGCCCCGTGGAGGTCTCCCCAGCCCTCCCCGCTCCCTCTCAGGGCTTTCACGGGGCCTCCAGAGGCCCCGTGTTGCGGTTTTGGGGGGGCCCGGGGGGCCCTCCCAAAACCGCGAATAATCAAAACCACGAATGTCAAGTTCGCGAATGTGGAGGGGAGACTCTATTTTTATTTTAGTAAAATCAGGAGACCTGCCTACAAAACACAAACTGCAAGAAAACAAATTGCTGAGTATCACCAATGAAATTGGTGTTATTCAGCAATAGGTGTTTCTTCTAATATACTTTAATATACTTTAGCATTGCTTAATGAGTATTGTACAAATTATGAATGAATATATTTTATTTAGAAATGCATTATTGAGAGAAATCTATCTATAGTAAAGTGGGTATTGTCAAGGACCTGTCAATATTAATGTAATTATGATTAAGGGATACATTGACAAATATGCCTAATGGTAATACATCTACTTCATGGACCAAAGTACATTGTTTAAAAGCTGTAGTTAAACTCTCTCTCCACAAGACTAAACTATAAATATCTTTCCCTTCCCCCCTTGAGTTTATACTCACCATATAAGAGAAGGAGGGGTCGTCTTATACAGCAAGTACGGCGAGTGTATCCCACACTTTATATTTTGACTTTAAAATTGGGGGGTTGTCTTATATGCCCAGTTGTCTTATACGCTGGAATATATGGTATATAAGATAACTGCTGTGGTGTTCTATACCATCTGCTAATTAATTTTAGCTGTTGCTCCCTTACTTTAGTATTTTTAATCTTAATAATTTCATTTTGCCACTCTTCAGATTTATTTACTACTTATTTTGATATCTTTTCCACAAAATTCTAATAATCCATCTTTCAGTTTAAGTTGGCTTTCCAATAATCTACAAATCCTCCCCCCACAAACCTTTCCCCCCCTGCAAACTTTCTTCTCATTAAATCTTCTAGGGTGTATTGACTATCTCCATTCACCCTTATTTCTAACATCCTTTTGTGAACACCAGCTAATTGAAGCCAAAATTGTTTCTCAATAACCTCCCACAACTTTTCAATCTTAAATGGTCTCCCTGAATTCTCATATAGCTGTCCTATTACTAGGTAACCTTTATCCTTTAATTTGTTTAATTACTCTACTTATCCACCCCCCATGTCCTTCTCTATTCAAATATTCTATTGGGCGCCATTTATAATTTTGCACATGTAATTTCT